>CM077079.1:181004605-183460109 GCA_039513925.1 Platanthera zijinensis | reverse complement strand
AAATTGGGTAGTGGGCTATGGACATTCAAGGACATGAGTAAATCGGAATTTTGTTGCATGAATTTAATCATATATGATGCAGGTTATCAGTAACCCCAACTTTGAAAAATTGATATCTCAACCTTACTCAAAAGGTTACATCACATTCCTCTCCACAAGCTGATGAAGATAGTGAAGAAGAATCTCTGGAAGTGACTGAAATTCCTCTAACAGCAAATTTAATTCCACAAGAGGAATTATTTCCCCAAGCTATTGTTGAACCAACTCCACCACCTGAACCTGTTACACTTAGAGATCACCCTACATCTCAGGTGATTGGTGACATGTCAGCTGGTGTGCATACAAGGCATCAACTCAACCAAGATTTGATGCATGCCTTCTTCTTATCGAAAATTGATCCCCTAACTATTAAAGATGCTGAGCAAGATCCACACTGGATTATTGCAATGCAAGAGGAGCTCAATCAGTTTGAGAGATGTAGAGTTCGGAACTTGGTGCCTAGACCCAAAGGCCACTTGATTATTGGAACAAAGTGGATCTTCAGGAACCAGTTGGATGCTTAAGGTATAATTGTAAGGAACAAGGCAAGGCTAGTAGCTCAGGGATATAGGCAAGAAGAAAGAATTGACTATGACAAGACTTTTGCACTTGTTGCAAGACTGGAAGCTATCAGAATATTTCTTGCTTATGCTGCTTTCAAGAAATTTAAAGTCTATCAAATGGATGTCAAAAGTGCCTTCCTCAATGGTGAACTCAAATAAGAAGTGTATGTAGAACAACCACCAGGTTTTATCTCTTAAACTCACCCCTCTTATGTTTTCAAATTGCATAAGGCTCCCTATGGTCTAAAGCAAGCTCCAAGTGCTTAGTATGAGACCCTAGCTAGCTTTCTTTTAGAGCATAAGTTTTCTAGAGGCATTGTAGATAAGACCTTATTTATCAGACATCATTATTATAGGATTCTGTTAGTTCAAGTATATATAGATGACATTATATTTGGCTCTACTGATTTTAAACTATGCAAAAGGTTTTCTAATCTCATGGATTCTAAGTTTGAAATTAGTAGCATGGGTGAACAATCTTATTTCCTTGGTCTTCAAGTTAAACAAGAAACTGATGGCATCTTTATATCCCAGTCCAAATATACTAAGGAATTAGTTAAAAGGTTTGGGATGGTTGATGCCTCAGTAATAAAAACACCCATGGCTTCCAATGTAGTGATTGATTCTAATGAAAAGGGTAAGCCTGCTGAACTGAAAAATTACAGGGTCATTGTTGGGTCCCTATTATATCACACTACAAGTAGACCTGATAAAATGTTTGTAACATGTCTTTGTGCTAGGTTTCAAGTCAACCCTAACGAATCTCATCTAATTCTGCTTAAAAGAATTTTAAGATATTTAACGGCTTGCCCTAATCTAGAACTTTGGTATCCCACAAAGTCAGAATTTGATCTAACTGGCTATTCAGATGTTGACTATGCTAGATTCAGAATTGATAAAAATAGCACTACAGGAACATGTAAGTTCCTGGGTGATAGGTTAGTGTCTTGGTTTTGAAGAAGCAATGTTCTGTGTCTACTTCAACTGTAGAGGCTAAATATATAGCAGCTGGCAGTTGTTGTTCACAGATATTGTGGATTCAAAATCAATTAGTGGATTATGGTTACTCTTTCAAAGATACCACTATATTTTTTGACAATACCAGTGCAATTTCAATTGTACATAATCCAGTTCATCATTCTAGGACCACGCATATAGAGATAAGGCATCATTTCCTTAGAGATTGTGTAGACAAAAACAAAAATAATCTAAAGTTTATCCCCACTGATTTTCAAAGAGGAGATATTTTCACCAAGCCTTTGGATGAGAAGAAACATCTATTCTTCCTAAATCAGCTTGGAATGATAAATGGAATAGATGAAATTGAATTTTGTCTAAGGTTGAAGATCTGTTCCAGAATCGTCGAACGGAGTTAGATGATCTGCGAACTCGTCTTTGGCTCTATCATTGACCTGAGATCGACGACAGCTCTCCATGTGAAGACAAAAATCGTCGACCGGAGAACGAAGACTTTGCTTTAGAAAAAAAATCGTCGACCTAAGATCAACGATTGATTTTCGCCTCTTTAATCAGAGGCCTACGATATTATTTACTTATGAATTAATGGTCAATCTAAGATCGAAGATTTTATTTAGGTCGTCGGACAGAGCTCGTCTTTTCATATTCGAAAAACCTATTTGTAGGTTTTTCTTCGAGTTCTATCCCGCGCTTTCCAAATTCCTTTGCACTTGATCTTTCTTCTCTCGTGTCTACAGAAAACCAATGGCGATTTCAGCAGCACTCTTCTCTAGCATGAAGTTTGACGCAGGTTTTGATATTGATTTCGACTCATTCAATCACTGCGATCAAATCGTCAAGAATATAGTGCAGTTATGTGAAGGCCAGGGATTGAAGAAGTTTATGTCAACCAGGATCAAGTTTCCAGTTTAGGAAATTAAAGAATATGTTTATTCATCATCATCGCCTGATGATCTGTCTATGGTTGGAACCATCTTCGGACAACAGGTTTTTCTAACACCTGTTATTCTATCTGAAATTTTCAATTTGGTAAATGGAGAAGAGGAAATAGAACAAGATAGTTCGGAATATAGCAGATTGCTGACTGTAATGGGTCATGCTGAGGGTATCCCAACTAAGTTATTGAAGAAGAATTTGTCAGTTGCATACAAATTCTTAGCAGATGTCCTGGGTAAAGTCCTGTTGGGCAAGCATTCAGCCCATGATAATATTAATAGGCAGCAGTTCTCTATTATGTCTGCCTTAGTCAATAAGAAGCCCATAAATTGGGCTGGTCTATTTTTGATTTGATTAAGAGGAAAAACTCCAAGAAGGAGATATGCTTTGGAAGGATTCTTGGAATCTTCCTTCAGGAGAAGGCTCCTGAGCTTTTTGTCTCTAAGCCTGAATCTATCAATGCTAGCAAGAGGTTGAACTCATCTCTATTTGAGAAGTGGGAAAGGTCAATCCAAAAGCCATCCAGGGTTTTCAAAATATTTGAGGACATAAGGGTTGTATCAACCACTTCTCACCCTGCTGAAGAAATTCTCCATCTACCTTCCAAAACCATTCCTCCTGATGCCCCTCTATCATCTAGTGTCATTCAAACACATCCATTATTTCCATCACCTCATCATGTCCCTACCAAATTTCAACCTTATCTCACCTCATTCATCACCTACCATTCATCAAAATTCCCCTATTCACCCTGATGCCACACCAACAAACTCTACTCATAATTCTCTAGTTTAGGATGAAATCATGCATGACTCTATTTCTCTAGTTTCTCATTCATCTATCTCAACCAAGACCCCTCTCTAATTCATGCAAATGGATTCTCCATCCCTTGCCACCCTCTTGGAGCTCATCACCCCTACCATCAAAAATTTGATTGTAGAGACCATTACTCCTCTTGTCCAATCTATCTCAGCTATTGCTTCCTCTCTTGCTACCTCTTCTATCCCTTCTTCATCAAGGGTCTAGGTCCCAGCTCCTACTGAAACCAGGTAGGGGGAGATGTTCAATGAAGATGCTCCAAGTTCAGCCTCAGCAGATCTTCCAGATTTGACTCCTCCAGCAGTAGTAGTTCCAATAACAGCAGACATAAAAATGTCTTGTTCAGATTGAATATCAGAAGAAGTTTTTTTTGAAGAAGAGTTGTTTGATTTCTTAGATTCAATAGAGGATGTTGATCTACCTATTCCTGAGATAATATACAGTGGTGATTGCTTTATAAATCCCACAGTAGATTTGTAGATTTTATTAAAGTCTTTTTCTTTGCTTAGAAGAATTTTGTCACCTATTGAGATAAGTTTCTTTAAGGCCACAGTCTGTTATACCAGACCCATGAGTCCTCAAGCTGTGAAACAGCTTTTGCAGAGTGTTGTTGAGCCCAGAGTTGTGGATTCAGAATGTGTAGAAAGTTCTTTCGTTCAGCTTGTTTGCCCTACAGATGCAGTGATGCCATCTCCTATGGATTATGAACCTGATTCTGCTATATTAGAACAGGTTGAGCTAGATGCTTCTCTTATTGTTGAAGAATTGATCGGTATAGTGGCTTCTGAGATACTCGAATAAACCCTAGTGACAGAATCAGTCAGCCTCTATGAGCTAAAGATTTCTTCTGATTCTTTTTTACCATCTTCTATGGATGTTGATCCTGTGTCTGTTATACCAAAATAGGTTGTACTAGATGTGGATCAAGTCTCAAGCCCAGTTAGGCCATCCTTCATTTTGGATGAGACTCCTTTCCCTTATTTGGATGAGCTGATGGCTCTTGATATAAAAGAAGAAGCTAAGATTAAAGCTGCTCAGAAATTTTCTGAAAGTCAGTGCAAGAAAATTGATGACATGTATAATAACCCTCCTGACTCATCTGATGATGATGAAGATGATGATTCCAGTTGTAAGAAAAAGAAAGTGTCTAAGAAAAGGAAAGCCCCTCCTAAGGAAGTTCCAAAGCCAAATCCTCATAATGATACTCCATATTATATTCTGAAAAAGGTCACTCCCTATCCAGATATGCCACAATTGATGTGGTTGTCAAAGAATGAGCAGAAAGCTAGGAAGAAGAGCAGGAAGTACTCTCCTCCACCCCATAGGTCTCAGAGAGGTCCTCCTCCTCCTCCTGCTGCAGGTGCCTCAGGAAATATTTCTCAAAGTTTAAATGTACCTTCAAAGTCTACATCTTATACCAGAACCTATCAAAGGCAGGATAGATCCTCAAGGTCTCAACAACAAGGGAGTAGACAGTATCAAAGCCATCATAGCTCCATTAGTATTTCTCCTCAGATTTCAATTAATCAAGGAAAGGAAGTTGATTCTTTGAAGCCAACATTCTCTCCTCCTCAGAAGCAAGCTCCACCTAAATCTCAAAAGACAGCTTTTTACAATTATAAAAGGCACGAGGATTCACATAATACTGAAGGAAAATTCAGTGAAGCTCCTCCTCCAAGATCTCTATATTCTGAGCAAGAGCAAGATAATCCCTCAGTGACAAACTTTCAAGCTCAATCAACTCAATTCAGATCTATCACTCAGTTGCCTCCTCAAGATGATCTTTCTTTTGTTGATGAGGAACTTGATCCTAATTTTAGAATGGCCAGGCTCAATGAACTCATTGGTTTATCTCTCATGAACAAGGCCAGAGTAGAAGGTCAAGATCCCTCTCAGTTTTCAACTATGTCTTCATATAGAGAAAAGGAACTTGAAAGACTTCAGGTAAGCAAAAAGGTTTTCAATCCAGTAGATTTCATGTCACTGCATCCTAAAGCAATTGTGCCAAGGATTGGATCTCAGAAAACTCTTGGAGAGCAAGATTTGAATTTATCAAAGAAGGAGGCCATAGATCCCAAAAGGAAGATAGTATTCTCTAAACCTTCTTCTGCCCCTTCTTCTGATAATCTGTAGCTTTTGCTGTGTTTTTTAATGTTTTGACTGCTTATTTGAACCATGTATATAATACTTTGCTATATCATATCTGTTGATGTTATTTCATCCTATTAAATATCTAAGGTTATTGTATTTTCTTTTCTTTTTGAGTGACCTCACCCAAATAGGGGGAGATTGTTGGAACCCTTGTTTAGATTTGGGCTAGGTTCACTTCTAGGATTGCTTGATCCACCTGTATAGTCAGGGTCATTGTTTAGTTATAAGTTTAGTTCTTTTAGGTCAGGAATTATCTGGACCAGCCTTGAAGTACTCTGAATTCAGTACTTAGATGATTTCAAGAAGATCTGCTACTTAGTTCGACTTTCGTCGAACTCAGTTCGACGATCGTCGGTCTCTCATCGACGATTTTTTTATCTCTTCGTAGTTATCTCTGGTCGACGATAGTCTTTCTCAGGTCGACGATCTCTTAACTGAGCTCGATGATCTCTAAACTCAGGTCGACGTTTTTTCCCCGCATTCAGTTATCAGTTCTCAGCATTTATGTCTGAAGATTTATTTTCAATCTTACCAATTCTATTATTGGCAATTAATTTCTGGTAGTTAATGCTGATATTTTCAAGGCTTATAGTCGTATTTCAAAAGCATTAACTTTGTTATTCACAGAATAAATAATTGTCTTATTTGATGAAGGCAGTTGGGAAGCTAATTAAATGCCAGACATTCTAGCCGTTTGTTTTCCTCGATTCCAACAGTGAATTAATTTCCATTTTGATTTCAAAAGTTTGATTATCATTCGGACTCAGCAGACTGTTTTTCTACACAAGAATAGATAGAGAGAAAAATAAAGATATACACTCAGATAATAATAAGAAATCTCTCTCTCATTGAACAAGTTGCTCTCAGGAAAACTGAAGAAGAACAATTTTCTTTCATCTCAAGTCTTCTTCAGATTTCATCGTAAGGATTCTACAGAGACAAACAATACACATCAGTCTAAGGATTCTGAACGATTCTCTAAAAGTTTGTTTGAAGACCTACACCAAGGACCAAGTTTTTCCTCTTCCTGAATCCTCTCAACATCTCAGGGGGAGCTTGGTCCTTTTACAACAATCCACTTAGTCTTCTCACTTGCTTGAGGAAGAGAATACTCTCATCATCTTTTACTTTCACCTCCTCTGTACAGGGTTCTTACTCCCTTCAAAAGTATACTCCTTGGTGATAGGGCACATGATCAAAAACCTATTGGTTTTTAGGCACCGAATCAAAAGCCTGAACGGTTTCTAGATCTACCTTAATAAGATCTTGTGGTGATAGGGCACCTGATAAAAAACCTAAGTGGATTCCTACCGTGGTGGTAGATGAGTGGATGTACCCAGATTTAGGGAACCACTATAAATCTTCTTGTGTTGTCTGGTTGCTTGTGTTTTACTTGCTTTGTTGTGTTGTGCTGTCTTTAGTTTTATTTTACCTCTCTCATACATATTAATATTATTATTTTTATTCCGCAATAAAAAATAACTAAAAGTTTTTAATACTCTATTCACCCCCCCCCCCACTCTATAGTCAATCTCATCTATCCCCTCACTTTCAATGTATATCAGAGTTTTGTGAAAACATGCGTCGTGATGCCATGCCGTGCAGGGGATAACTGCAGACATTCAGACAAACTCCAATCTTAACAAAGTTTATGAAAATCCAAGTTATGATGTGAGAAAAAAATATGTTTCAAGTTAAGTTTTGATTGTCGTATCCCTCGGCTCAGTGGATCAACTAGTCCACGACTGAAAATATAAGTATACGCTGCGGAAATAATTTTTTACAATGGTTAATATCCAACATGAGCATAAATGACCCCATAGGACAACTCATGTTATGCATGACACTAGATTTAGTATAAGTATAGAAATTAGTTTGTGAAAAACGTCTAAGTTGTCTACCTAAATTACCTAAGGGGGGGGGGGTTTAATTGGTGAGTTGTGCGTCTTTTTACGGAATAAAAACTTTAGAGATCTAAGCACAAGAAATAAAAGAGCAATCACAGAGAACACCAAGAATTATATTGGTTCCCCAATATAGGGTACATCTACTTTCCACTCACCGATCTAGCAAAGCACTAGACTCGGCTACTCCACTAATCTCGGATCAAAATAATCTTACCACTCAGAACAAAGTTCCTACAACTCCATCCAAAAAGGGATCTACACTAGGAAGATGAAAATGTCCCACAACTCGGAGAACGAGGCTCCTACACTCAGAGAATAATCTCCTACAATAATAAAATGAAATCTAAAAATACAAACAGAGATTCTTTTCTCAGATCTGGAAATATCTCTCTAGGTCTTCTTTCTTGATCTTTATCAGAATTTGTAGAAGAAGACTCAAGGCTAGATCTGTTTTGAGAAACTTGGTCTCACGTGATGAAGGAGAAGATGAAGATTGAAAAATCTCTTGGTCTGCAAGTCAATCTGGATCAGAAAGGCCCTTGGCAATCTTCAAGATGTGTGGCGGCTTCTATAGAAGATGAAAATGTCGGCCGATCCATAATACTTAGAATGACAGAATATAAACACTTAGAGTTATTCATAATGACAGGACCTTTTATAAAATCTCCCTAATGGTTAGATTTGTCATTAATGACGGCCACGTAGACCAGTCACACCAAAGAATTAAAAAATCGAATTAACAAAAACTTAGAGAAAATTTCAGAAAATTAGGACGACATTTCTCGAGTGAGACCAATACTACTCGAGTGCTATGATTAGCTCTAGTGGATAGCAATGACTACTCGAGAAGAACTTTCTAAAATTCTGATAAAGTTTGAAGTCACTCGAGTAGTAAAGAGTCACTCACTGCTACTGAAATTCTATCAAGGTGAAACTGAAATTCTCGACAACTTGACTTAGAGAAAATTACCGGATGAAAATCACTCACTCAGTACTGAAACTGGACTACTCGAGTACTGAAACAAACTACTCGAGTCCAAGGATTTGCTACTCGAGTCTAAAACCTTCTCGAGCCTAAACTTCTCTCACTCGAAAACTTTATTGCTACTCTACTCGATACTCAGACTTACTACTCGACACTCGTAAGAGTTTTCTGAGACTTATAAACACTCGAGTAAAAATTGAAGACTCGTAGAATGAGAGAAGGTAATACTCTAAGAGTATTAACTAAAACTCGAACACTCGATTAATCTACTCGAGACCCACACCTACTCGAGTTTCAGACACGACCTACTCGAGCTATAAGCTTCTAAGTACTTCTACTTGAGTACAATGAATCCACTTCGAGTAAAATACTTAAATCTTTCAGCTTTAATCAAATTTTTCTACTTCAATCAGCAACAATCCCTTCATCAATCAAGCTAGTGCTTGGAATGAATTCATCCCAAATAGAGAGTATTAATGAGTCAAGGGATCATACATGATGGATAATCATTACATTGTATGGTCTTTTTGTATTGACCCACTGTAGACTGACATTGGTCTACAATTGGCAATAGGTCCTGCAAACACATAACTAGAACAGGATATCAAATACAGCTTAATTCATCTTTGTTCAAGGGTGACTTTATACAAATATAGGTTATTGTGGATACAATACCCAACAATCTCCCCATATTTGTAGAAGATAGAACCCTCTACACTAAGGTGAATTATATCAAAATAAAAGAACTATTTAAATCAGATAAAAACAGAATGACATGCACACAAATTAAAGGTAAAGAATGGATCATCAAAACTAAGGATTTATATAAATGGAAATGTTTCAAAATTTTAGATCTACAAAAATCCAATCCACAAACTTTGAACAATTCCTCATTCTTAACCTTAATGGTGCTGTTGTTGTTGATGTTGCTTCCTGTCATGCTTCTCTTGTTGTTTTCTCTGATAATAGAATGGTTTAGGATAGTACTTAGAAGGTTTTGGTGGTGCATTTGGATTGTTTCTCCCATATTCTCTATCATAAATCTTTCTTTTAGACATAGACTTCTCATATAATTCCCATTCAGAAGAGTTGTAATGAAGATTCCTGCTTTCATTATAATCAATCACTTGCTTGAAAGTATCAAGTATCAAGCCTAAGCCGCTCACTGAAGCGTCACTATAAATCTCGTAGCCATTTATACCATATGACGATGTTAAAATAGGCGCCGTGATCAAATGACTCTTTACCTCTTCAAAATCTCGCGCGCATTCTGGCGTCCAAAATAACTTCTGATCCTTCCCCGTTAATGTTGTAAGGGGCAAAATGATCCTTGAGAAGTTTTCTACAAAACGTCTGTAGTAGCCTGCCAGTCCAAGGAAACTCCTGACTTCGGCCACCGAAGACAACACTGACCACTCCCGTATGGTTCTTACCTTTGATGGATCCACCGCAATTCCCTCTCCACTTACCACATGGCAAAGAAAAGCCCTTGATGACAGCCAAAAATCACACTTTGAGAACTTGGCATAGAGCTTATTTCTCCGCAGGGTATGTAACACTAACCGTAAATGGTTCGCATAGTCAGCTTCAGATTGCGAGTGCACCAAGATATCATAAATGAAGACAATCACAATCAAGTCCAAATACTCTCGGAACGTTCAGTGCATTAGATCCATGAACACCGATGGCACATTACATAGCCCAAACGACATTATAGTTAACTCATAATGATCGTAGTGTGTTCCAAACGCTGTCGTGGGAATGTCACCTTCACAAATCCTCAAGTGGTAATAACTAGATTTTAAGTCCAGTTTATAATAGATGGTTGATACCACTAGCTGATCAAACAAGTCATCTATCCGTGGAATCAGATACTTGTTTTTCTCTGTCAGCTTATTCAATTCGCGATAATCAATACACAACTGCAGACTAACGTCTTTCTTTTTCACAAAAAGAAAAGGTGTGATCCAAGGTGATATACTTGGGTGTATGTATCCCTGTTCCAGCAACTCTTACTGTTTAACTTTCAGTTCTGCCATTTCCTTTGGCACTACCCAATACGGCGAGCGGACCACAGGTTTCGCACCTTTCACCAGCTCAATAGTGAAGTCGATCTCCCGCTGGGCTTGTAACCCAGGAAGATCTTTAGGAAACACATCAGCATACTTCGATATAATCGGAATGTAACTCATACTGGCCTTTGGATCAATAGCCTGAATAAGCATGAAGAATAACTCTGCGCCCTTCCGAACAACGTTGATGGCTTAGAGAGCAGACATCAAGATCCCACTCACTCCTCGCATACCAGCGAACTTAGTCTCAAGCTCAGTGTTCTGGCCCAGTGTGATCTCTTTTGAATTGCAATCAATAAAGGCATGCTGCTCGAGAGCCAGTCCATACCATAGATCACCTCAAATTCCGATCTCAGAAGCACATATGCGTTCAAACAGAAATCCCGACTTCCTATTTGTACCTCCACGTAGCAAGTCCTATCCGCACGCATCACACATCCATTTGGTAAAAACACCTTCATAATATCTGTCGTCAGATGAATAGGTACTCCGACTCGTGTTATGAAGTCCTTAGACAGAAATGAATGCGAAGCACCCGTATCAAATAGTTCTCTCGCCGGATTGTACTGAATAAGGACAAAGCCTAAGACAAACACATCATACACAATATACACACCAGGTATGAAATATAAAAAGTACGCAATCAATATCTTAGATCGTACCTGTGATGATGTCACTTTGCTTTATGGCCCCCTGTTGGCCTAGATTATATACTTGGGGCTACGCATGGGATGTAGAGGACTCCGCCACTGCCTTTCCGTTATCAGCATATGACGCTCCCGTCTTCTTTTCCTCCTTTGGCAGACCAACCCAATAGTCACGGGCTATATGCCCCACTCTACCACAAGTATAATAGGAACGAGACACTGGCCTCGAAGTTACCCCGGATGTAACTATAGAAAGAGCCTGTCCAGAAGACTTGGATATCTTGCTCCATTTCTTTTGGTAATTCTATTTTCCAAAACGGGGCGCTTTGAACTCAGACTTTGTCACAGCCAAGTCCATTTTTCCTTGTACCCGCTTCATATCCTTCTTCAATGCACAAGCCGTATCCACCAATGCTTAAAACACCTAGTTCATCGAACTTTAGAGAAGGAATCTCAACTCATCCCGTAATGTCATAACCCGCATTTTCTCCGAATTTTGGAATTATCAGAGTATGAGAAAACACACGTCATGATGCCACGTCAAGAAGGGGATAACTGCTGATGCTCAGGCAAAACCATCTACTTTACTTTATGAAAGAAATTCATGAGTTTAATGATTAGAAAAATCAGTTATATTTTAGAGGCTGTATCCCTCGGCTCGGTGGATCACCTAGTCCACAGTTAAAAACTATACTTATACGCTGCGGAAAATACTTTATTCAGGATTGACATCCTAAGGGGGAGCATAAGAGCCCCATGAGGACCACTTATGCTATGCAAGACTCTACATTTAATTTATACTATATATAAGAAAACGATCTTTATACGTTGTTTGGAAAATAGTGATTTAGTTTTATAAAACATGTTGATCATGAGCTATACTTATAGTAATAGTTGTAGTTTTAAAATAACTAGCAGCCTAGCATAAATCCTCTCTAGAGCAAGTAGACTATCTCCAGAAAATTGTAGCAGCAAAATTAATATATCTAGTACAAAGGTAAAAACTACCAGTGGGCGCAAACAACCTGACACGAACCCACTGGCAAATATGTATGTCTGTAAGAAAGTGCAGAAGAAAACTACCTCACTAAACAAATCTAGAAGGATCTCCAAAGTCCAAGAGACCATCAGCAACACCACCGCAACCTAGCCACAAAACTGGCTACTGCTCAGAACCTGAGACATTCAAAAGGAGAAAGAATATCTCAGCAAGTAAAATAAGGAAAAACTGCATGAAAGTGTCAACTAGATGATAATTGGAAGAGGAAAAACAAAGAAGTAAAAGGTCACAACTGCCCAAGGCAAGACAAGAAGAAATGCACCAGGTGCGAGGAAACAGCATCAACCCTGCCCAGAAACTACTTCCTGCCGAGTCTACTAAGCTACAAAGAGCCCAAAGTGCTGCAATCTACCAAGGAAGAAACATCTAACACCCTAAGTTATGGGAGATGGTAGTATAAAAACAAACAACATGGATCCGGGTTAGAGGCAAACTCAGTCCCCCAACCACCATTTCCAAGCCATCAAGCTCAAGGGTCTACATGTGAAAGCACTAGGGACCTTCCACCCCCTTGTCCAGCCCGTACCTGGAGCAAGATAGAAGAAAAAGGGTGGCTACGGCTAAATTACACAACACCTCCCCCATGAAGAGCTTCAAACCACCACTACTAACCACGACCCACGATTCGGCCTTTAGGAAAGAGAAACATGGCCGACAAGGAAACTCAAAACATAAACAAGGAATTCACTCGGGAACGAAAATTGAGGTAGGGAAAAAGTGTTGAAATGACTCAACACGGCTTGGCGTTGAGTGGGACCCACTCAACGCCTAACCAGACCTTGGGGTTGAGTGAGTTAGCCTCACTCAGCGCCAGAACAGCCATGGTGTTGAGTGAGGTTCACTCACTCAATGCCCTCTGGAAGAATAACTATGGCATTGAGTGAGCTAGCCTCACTCAACGCCAAAACAGGCATGGCGTTCAGTGAGGTCCACTCACTCAACGCCACCCGCAAGAACTCTCTAGCGTTGAGTGAGCTAGCCTCACTCAATGCCAAAACAGCGATGGTGTTGAGGGAGGTACACTCACTCAACGCCCTGGTACTTAACCACAATCAGAGAAAGTGGCGTTGAGTGAGCTTGCCTCACTCAACGCCAAAACAGCAATGTCGTTGAGTGAAGCTCACTCACTCAACGCCCTGCCACTTAGCCACAAAAGAAGACTGCGGAGTTGAGTCAGTCCACCTCACTCAATGCCAAAACAACAATGGCGTTGAGTGAGGTTCACTCACTCAACGCCCTGGCACTTAGCCGCAACAAGGCAAATCTATGGCGTTGAGTGAGCTGGCCTCACTCAACGCCAAAACAGCAATGGCGTTGAGTGAGGTCGTCTCACTCAACGCAAAAAGTCCTAGACGCAAAGAAGAGCTTTGGCGTTGAGTGAGTCTACCTCACTCAATGCCAAAGCAGAAATGGCGTTGAGTGAGGTAAACTCACTCAACGCAACAGGAATTGGCCGCAAACTTGCCTTCGGCATTGAGTTAGGCCACCTCACTCAATGCCAAACCAGGAATGGCGTTGAGTGAGGTCAACTCACTCAACGCCAAAGTACTTAGCCTCAGAAAAGGCTATGGCGTTGAGTGAGCACACCTCACTCAACGCCAAGGTACTTGGCTGCACAGAAGCGATGACGTTGAGTGAGTCCACCTCACTCAACGCCCAAACCGAAATGGCGTTGAGTGAGGTCGAATCACTCAACGCAAAAACACTTAGCTTCTCAAGAAAACCGCGGCGTTGAGTGAGATTGCCTCACTCAACGCCAAAACAGAAATGGCGTTGAGTGAGGTCGACTCACTCAACGCCAAAGTACTTAGCCGCTAGCAGGGGCTGCGGCGTTGAGCGAGTCCACCTCACTCAATGCCCTAGTACTTAGCAAAAATTCTTACTGGCTACAGCTTCGGCATTGAGTGTATGCACCACACTCAATGCCAAACCCGCAAAGGCTTTGAGTGTGTGCACCACACTCAAGGCCGACCATACAGAATCCAAAAAAAAACTCTTTCCAACAAACACAGCAGGCACCCCCTCCTCTCTCTCTCTCTCGACTTAACCCGCAAGCCACCAAAAAGACTGCAATCTGGAGTTTAACTGATGGCATTAAGCCGGCGGGTTGAGCACCAACAGCACAAAGAAGGGGGGCTCATAGGAGAATCTAAGCCCTAAATTCAGCAAGATAAAAGAGAACATGCTTGGC
Organism: Platanthera zijinensis; assembly: GCA_039513925.1. Lineage (NCBI taxonomy): Eukaryota > Viridiplantae > Streptophyta > Magnoliopsida > Asparagales > Orchidaceae > Platanthera > Platanthera zijinensis. The sequence continues at coordinate 183,445,761 of CM077079.1, read as the reverse complement.
TTCTACCCTAGGGCTAATCGAGAATTTTCAGAATTTCAAGAGAACAATAATAGCAAGGGCAATAATACCACTTGCCTCGATTTCCGGCGAAGCTTGGACGGCTTTCCCTCCTCTTCACTCGGCACTAGCAGCAGCAGCACCTAAAAGCACCTAACAAGCAACCCGCGCTTTAATGGCGGAATCCACAAGAAACCGAAAAATCCAATTCTCCCTAAACTCCACGAAAATCGAATCTCTTACCGTCGAAACATAGATCTAAGCGAGAGCAAGCCAACGCCGCTTTCGGAAACGAATTCCGTCCACGAATGCTCCCAAAATCGCCGGTCGAAGGCTATGGCAGTCCGCCATTTCCGCCTCTGCTTTCCGCGAATAGGAGCAGCGGTTTCGGTCTTGGGGAGAAGGAAGAGAGTGGGCCCGCCACTTCTAATTAAGGCTTTAAATAAGTCTAAACATGCCAATTCAGCCTAACTGTCTCCTAAGCCACCGGTTTACTCAAATTAAGAGGGTTTCTAATTAGATTTTACTAATGGCACACCAAAAGCGACGCGAAAACCGAACTACCTCGGAATTCGACGAAATTCGCACCGTAGCAAAATATCCATGCTACGAACACAACGCCAAAGTCGAAATTAACTCTCGATGAACAGAACTCGAGTTATACCCACTCGAAGTCAAAACACAAGCATCCCCCGAGAGGCCACACCGGGTCACCCAAAACAACCCGGTTTGCTAGGGAGATCTTGCCAATAGACTACAAAATAGGCCACTTAGTTCTAAGGAGCTAAACCACTCTCCACAAATGGCAAAAGCAACGAAAACGCGTCACCGTAATGCCAAACGAGAATAAAATAATCGCAGAAAAATCTGGGGCGTTATAGTCACTCCCCCTAAAAGAAAGTTTCATCCCGAAACTTTACGCACAGTACTTCTACTAAAGAAGGAAAAGTAATAAACAGGAGTTACAAGAAGGAAAACATACCAATCAAAATCAGGGAAATAGGTGAGGGTAGGTATTCCTCATGGCCGACTCTAGCTCCCAAGTCGCGCTCTCCAAATCCTGATACCTCCAGAGAACTTTCACCATCGGAATGGACTTCTTTCACAGCACCCGTTCCTGAGTATCCAAAATACGGACCGGCACTTCAACAAAAGAGAAGTTGGGCTCCAACTGGGGCACAACGTCCAAGACTTGCCCACTGTTGCGCACACACTTCCGCAATTGGCTTACATGGAAAACATTATGAACACCTGGGAAGTTTGGTGGCAAATCCAACCTGTAAGCTGACACGCCAATCCGCTCTATAATCTTAAACGGGCTGAAATATCTCGGGTCCAATTTTCGATTCTTACAAAACCTCTTTACACCCACCATCGGGGAAACCTTAAGAAATACAAGGTCCCCTACAGAAAAATCCAAGGCAGACCTACGCCGATTGGCGTTCTTCTCGTACCTCTCCTGAGCTATACGAAGCTTCTCTCGAATAAGCTTCACTGTGACTTCGATTTCCTCAAGCGCATCAGGACCCAACAAAGGCCTCTCACCAGCCTCAGCCCAAAACAACGGAGTTCTGCAGCGCCTCCCATACAAGGCTTCGAACGGAGCCTTCTGCAAGCTCTCCTGATAACTGTTATTGTATGCAAATTCCATAAGTTGTACCTGCTCATCCCACGCTCCACCGTGGTCTAAAATATAGCATCAAATCATATCCTCAACTATCTGGTTAACCCGCTCCATCTGCCCATTTGTCTGAGGGTGATAAGCAGTAGAATACCTAAGATCCGTAACCAAACCCTCCTGTAGACTCTGCCAAAAACGAGAAGTAAGCCGGGAGTCTCGATAAAAAATGATGCTAACCGGCACACCATGCAGTCGGATGAATTCATTCAAGTACAACTCCGCTATCTTCTTCATCGGGAAATCAATCTTATATAGCACGAAGTGAGCACACTTCGTCAGTCTATCCACTATAACCCAAACAGAATAAAACCCCCTCGGGGATTTCGGTAATCCCGTGATGAAATCCATTGATATACTTTCCAACTTCCAAGTCGGGATCTCTAATGAAAATAACTTGCCACCAGGACTTCCATGATCGGCCTTCACATGCTAGCAAGTGTGGCACTTAGCAACAAATCGGGCTATATCACCTTTCATGCCATACCACCAGGCAATTTGCTTTACGTCACGATACATCTTCATAAATCCTGGATGGTAGGCAACGTTGGATCGATGAGCCTCTCTGCAAATCATACCTCTAATGTCCCCAACAGCGGGGATGCAAAATCTATCGCGGTACTTCAAAGTACCCGCATCATCGATAGCAAAGTCTGGAAACTCCCCCTTCTCGGTCCTGGTGAATAAGTGTAGAAGATCTGGATCATCCTTCTGGTGCAATCTGGTCAAAGAAATCCAAGACAGCTCTGCCACTAATAAACTACTCTGCAAGCCACAACATCCCACTGATATATCCATAAGGAGGAACTCCTTCACTAAATGATCGGCGGAGAGGTTAAAGATCTTTCCCGTCTTTCGGCTCAGGGCATCAGCCACCACATTGGCCTTGCCTAGATGATACTAGATCTCTACATCATAATCGGCAACATACTCTAGCCACCGTCGCTGGCGCAGATTCAACTCCTTCTGCGTGAAAACGTACTTCAGGCTCTTATGGTCAGTGAAGATCTTGCACTGAGCCCCATAAAGTAGGTGTCACCACAGCTTCAACGCATACATTACCGCTGTAAACTCATGGTCATGCGTAGGATAATTCTTCTCATGAGTCTTTCGTTGCCTTGACCCATAGGCAATCACCTTTCCGACCTGCATTAATACGCATCCCAGGCCTTACGAAGCATCCACGTACACATCATAATCCACACCCTCAGTAGGCAGGGTCAGATTGGGAGCAGTGCACAATCTCTTTTTTAACTCCAGAAAGGCTTCTTCGCACTTCTCGCTCCAAACAAAAGCCACGTTATTTTGAGTCAGCTTTGTCAAAGGTGCTGCTAGGGAAGAGAAACCCTCCACGAACCTCCTGTAGTAGCCAGCCAACCCTAGGAAGCTCATGATCTCCTTAGGCATATTCGGCCTACTCCAATCTATTACTGCTGCGATCTTTTCTTGGTCGACCGAGATCCCCTCCTTGTTCACAACGTGGCCTAGAAATGAAACCTGAGGCAAGCAAAATTTGCACTTGCTCAGCTTGGCGAATAACTTATGATTCCTCAACTCCGATAGAACCAAGCATAGATGCTGCTTATGCTCCTCAGCACTGGGAGAATAAACCAACACGTCATCGATAAAGACCACCACGAACTTGTCTAAGAAATCCTTGGACACTCGGTTCATTATATCTATGAAGGCTGATGGTGCGTTGGTAAAACCAAATGACATCACAAAGAACTCAAAGTGTCCATGCCTCGATCTAAACGCAGTCCGTGGAATATCTGCCTAACGGATCCTGAGCTGATGATAGCCAGAATGAAGATCGATTTTTGAGAACACCGTGCTACCGAGCAACTGGTCAAATAAATCATCGAACCTCGGCAGAGGGTACCTGTTCTTAATTGTAACTTTGTTCAACTCCCTATAGTCAATGCAAAGCCGCATCGACCCATCTTTCTTCTTCACAAACAGCACAAGAGCACCCCAAGGCAACAAAATCTGCCTGATAAATCCCTTTGCCAATAGCTCATCCAACTGAACTCGCAACTCCTCTAACTCACGAGGGGCCATCCGGTACGGTGCCTTAGCAATAAGACGCATACCCGGCTCTAAATACATCGCAAACTCCATATCCTACTCGGGAGGAAGACAAGGAAGATCATTCGGAAAAACATCGGCGAAATCACGAACAACTGGAATCTCCTCCAAGCGCGGTACACTAACAGCGATCCCAACAACCGAGAACAAACAAGCAAAACCATCCGAAAGAAATAGCTTCTGAGCATATACCGCAGAGATGACAGGAGAATCCAGGCTCAGATCAGCATACACGCTTCTGGGCTGACCGTCGTCCCTTATGAAGTCCAAGCGCTTCCCGTTGCACTGAATGATTGCATTATACCTAGACAGCCAGTCCATGCCCAGAATAACATCGAAGTCCTCCAGATAAATCATCTTCAGGTCTGCCTTCGCAAGGAAGTCCCCCAACAAAATAGGGCAATCTAACATGCCCAAATCTAACAACACAGTTTCACCAGAGGGGAACTTGACACAGAAGGTATCCCGAACTCGATCTAAAGTCAACCGATGTCGCTCTACAAAGGCTCTAGCCACGAACGAGTGGGTAGCGCCGGAGTCAAACATAACACGCGCCCAGTGGTTCTTCACCTTAAATTTCCCTATAGGAGCATATAAAACTAAGGAACTACCACAATAACACTGCAAACATTCTAGTAAAACAAGAACAAAACCTTCAAGCTGGAAAGACAATTAACCTGAGATGACCTGAGTCGAAGCTTTAGCCTCCTCGGAAGAGATCACGTTCAGCTTTCCCTTTTTGTTGTCCACACGCTGAGGTGGAGGTAGCGCCTTAAGTTGAACTGCATGAAGAACATGCTGGATCTGAGGACACCTAGCCTTGATGTGTCCCTTCTGCCCACACTGATAGCACACTTTATCCTTGGACCAGCACTGGGCAGCAACATGCCTGGGTCGCTTGTAAATAGAACAAGAGACATCCCTCCTAGGAGCACCCTGAATCGCATGAACCTGCTCCTTCTTCTGAGCTGCTGCTTTCTTTAAACATCTCTCGACAGGGTGGCCTGACCGGCCACAGAAGCTACACACCACTTTGCTTTTCTTTCCTGGAGCAGCACCGGGTAACTGGGGTTTCTTCTCCTCCACAGACTTCCTCTAGTCCTTCCTCATTTGCTGGCCTCTGCTCTTCGCAGTCTCAATAGCCTCCACCATCAGAGCAGCCTCCACTACTCCTACATAAGTCTCTGACCCATAAGCACTGGTCAACTGCTGCACCTCGCTCCTCAAACCACCGAGAAATCACTTAGCCCGTTCAGCCACAATGCTGACCAATCCAGGGGCAAAACGACTCAACTTGCTGAACTCTATCTCATACTCACCCACTGTGAGTTACCTTTTCTTCAGATGGAGGAAGTCGTTCATAAGGCGGTCACGCTCGACCGAGGGTAAGAACTTCCTCAACAACATCTCCTTGAACACCTCCCAAGATCATCCAGCTACCAAGCTCTCCTTCTCTCTCAGCCACCAACTCTTAGCCAAACCTTTAAGCTGATAGGCAGCTATCATCACCCACTTGTCATCTGCAATCCCTGAGTACGAGAACATCTCCTCCATGGAGATCAGCCAATCGTCTATCACCATGAAGTCTGCATTCCCATCATATGTGGGAGGGCTCAGCATCTGAAACTGCGAGATGAAGGCCAACTCTGCTTGCACCACCACTAATGGTCTTAGGGGTGCAGGAGGAGGAGGAACAACAATCCCCGCCCAGGGCCTTGCACTCCCTGAGTCTGTCCTGCCACAACTGCCACAAAAGACTTGATATGGGCTCGCACCTCCACCAGCTGCCTTCTCAAGGAATCGCTACTCTGCCACAAGCTTTCGATCACCGAATCATTCTGCACTCCCGATGACTAACCCTCAGATAGGGGGGTCGATCTAGTCGCAGGACGTCTCACCATCCTAAAATCATAGCAACATCAGTTAGATCCTAGTACAACGGCTTGAACCAACTACAAGTACAGACAATACATATATAGATATAAAGTTAAAGCTGCTAAACTTGCTCTAGGAGTTTTTATTATTATTATTATTATTTTTACAAAAGTTGATGTTATGCCCTAACCTAGGATGGTTAACTACCACCATACTAATTCATGTGCCTAGATCGGGAATGCATCACTTTATATTACTTTTGCTTGAAAACTTATGTGTGTACATATGTCATCCTGCCATTCTTTAGCTTGGCACGTGGTGCTTATGCAATGTTATGCTATGCATGTTTGTGCTATCCATTCTAAAAGGGCCCTAATGCATGTTATGAGCGGCGTACACATGAAAATGTTATGCATCCTATACTATATAACATCCTCATGCAACGAAAAAGAAAACGAGCTAGTCGCAGCCATGTGGTGAGGTTATGCATCCCATACTACAAAACCCTCACATGTTGCCCCTATGGTGGATCCATATACGAACACATATTATGCATCCCATACTACATAATATGCCCCGTATAATTCATGTTATGCTCTAAGTGTAGTGTTCTTTCTTTTGCCAATACGTGCTGATGACATATCGGTGTGTGAATGACATGATGCTGAACTATTAAAGAAATCAAAGAATGGTTGCTCGACTAACTTGTCAAGCAACCTCCCTCTGATACCAACTATCACAATCCGAATTTTCTCCGAATTTAGGAATTATCAGAGTATGAGAAAACACCCGTCATGATGCCACGTCAAGCAGGGGATAACTGCTGACGCTCAGGCAAAACCATCTACTTTACTTTATGAAAGAAATTCATGAGTTTAATGATTAGAAAAATTAGTTATATTTTAGAGGTCGTATCCCTCGGCTCGGTGGATCACCTAGTCCACAGTTAAAAACTATACTTATACGCTGCGAAAAATACTTTATTCAGGATTGACATCCTAAGGGGGTGCATAAGAGCCCCATTAGGACCACTTATGTTATGCAAGACTCTACATTTAATTTATACTATATATAAGAAAACGATCTTTATACGTCTTTTGGAAAATAGTGATTTAGTTTTATAAAACATGATGATCATGAGCTACACTTATAGTAATAGTTGTTGTTTTAAAATAACTAGCAACCTAGCATAAATCCTCCCCAGAGCAAGTAGACTATCTCCAGAAAATGGTAGCAGCAAAAGTAATATATCTTGTACAAAGGTAAAAACTACCAGTGGGCGCCAAAAACCTGACACGAACCCACTGGCAAATATGTATGTCTGTAAGAAAGTGCATAAGAAAACTACCTCACTAAATAAATCCAGAAGGATCTCCAAAGTTCAAGAGATCACCAACAACACCACTGCAACCTAGCCACCAAACTGGCTACTGCTCAGAACCTTCAGCATTCAAAAGGAGAAAGAATACCTCAGCAAGCAAAACAAGGAAAAACTTCATGAAAGTGTCAACCAGATGATAATTGGAAGAGGAAAAACAAAGCAGTAAAAGGTCACAACTGCCCAAGGCAAGACAAAAAGAAATGCACCAGGTGCGAGGAAACAGCATCAACCCTGCCCAGAAACTACTTCCTGCAGAGTCTACTAAGCAACCAAGAGCCCAAAGTGCTGTAATCTACTAAGGAAGAAACATTTAACACCCTAAGTTGTGGGAGATGATAGTGAAAAAACAAACAACATGGATCTGGGTTGGAGGAAAACTCAGTCCCCCAACCACCATTTCCAAGCCAAAAAGCTCAAGAGTCTACATATGAAAGCACTAGGGATCTTCCACCCCCTTGCCCAGCCCGTACCTGGAGCAAGATAGAAGAAAAAGGGTGGCCACGGCTAAATTACACAACACCTCCCCCATGAAGAGCTTCAAACCACCACTACAAACCACGACCCACGATTCGGCCTTTAGGAAAGAGAAACATGGCCGACAAGGAAACTCAAAACATAAACAAGGAATTCACTCAGGAACGAAAATCGAGGTAGGGAAAAAGTGTTGAAATGACTCAACACGGCTTGGCGTTGAGTGGGACCAACTCAATGCCTAACCAGACCTTGGCGTTGAGTGAGTTAGCCTCACTCAGCGCTAGAACAGCAATGGCGTTGAGTGAGGTTCACTCACTCAACGCCCTCCAGAAGAATAACTCTGGCGTTGAGTGAGCTAGCCTCACTTGTAAGACCCCCCTCCCGAAACACAAAACACGTCACGAGGGGAGTCTTATGCCCAGAGTAGCCGCCTTGCGGTAGCACTAACACACAAGTTATTCTGTACTATAAGACGCCTATTCCACCGGCTACAACCTATTCAATATACTAAGCCAACCCAAACATAAGATAGAAAGAAAGTCAATTCACACATTGTTTTATGCCCAAAACTAAGCGGAAAATAAGAAGCAAAACGAGCTTCTAAAATATCAGAGTCTAAAAACTGTTTGCCAAGAAGGCTACAACAAAACACTCACAACTGTCAGACAGTATCGACGGTGCCGTCACCTCAGGTCCTGTCGTCCGGGCCTGGATGTCCTGCTGCTGGCCTATTTGCGGGGTTTCCTCCTAAAAAGGAAGACGTAGCAACCGTTAGTCATAAAGACTAAGTGGCTTCACATCCGCTCCCCCGGTGACTCCTCAGCATCGAGCGGAGAAAGGAAACAAGTATAATATGTATATATATAACAGGAGTAATCAAGCAGGTGACAAGGAACTGGTAAGAATAATATCTCTATGAAGTAAGCTAGCAGTTCTATTAAATCAAATAATTAATCAGCAGGTAATCTATAACAGGAACAGTAATTTAACTTATAAGAGTGCCCATACAAACTTATAAGTTAAGGTTCGGCTTAACAGAAAAGTAACTCATCGTATAAGAGTGCCCATAAAAACTTATATGATAAGGATCTTGTGCATGATATGAATGGTATGGTATGAATGCTATGCAATGACCGACCCATGTTCACACACATGAAAGTTGCTATGTCGACACAGACTTGAAGTCCCCACTTTTCGAGCAGATAGCTAACCTCTCAGGCGTCAACCGTCGTGGCCAGACAGTGACAGTGGAGCGGGCGTCTCCACTACTAGGTGGCATCCACACTACCTGTCCTAGGTCTCCGTACGCCTCAACGCTAAGAACACAACAGCGGAGCTCACACGCGTACTACGGCTCAGAAGGGGTCTTGGGTAGATATACACCAAGAACACAGCCAACCTGGCCTTTGATTTCAAATTGGAAGGAACCTCGGAATCGCACGAGGCGCAAGCCCAACCGTTCTCATGGCGCGGAGTAGACCTCGGGTTATGGACACCAAGTGTCTAGCCCTACTGCCCAAGGTCTAACTATTGGCTCCCATCGGTGTGACGACTGATGAGCCCGTAGACCTGCCACATTCATTATCTCCGTATCGCGACACATCGAGTCGTCGCACACCACATGCACCATCACAACTCACTCGATGCTACCCATAGGGAGACTACATCTCTAAGCATCGGTTATCAACAAAACCAATTAGGCTCGGATCCTGGGTACAAAATACTCTCCAAATAGAGTTCCTCTCATTCACAACCATCTATTCAATTGATCACCTCAATTCATCACATGATAGATATAATCTACAACCAAGCTCAACCTCCATTGATCACTAGCCATCCTATCTCAATTCACATCACCATTAACCTAGATGGCTACCAATGTTGAGCACAACATTCATAAGGTTAACTATAGCATCATAATCAAAGGAGCCAAACGATATAAATTGCACATCATAACTTTCACAAGAGTACACTTAACCATGAGTTAACATGAACATTATTATTATATAGCTTGCCACCAAAATTGGAATTCCTGGAGCTACAGGAATCCGGTATAAACGATCAACCCCTCTTTTGAAAGGTATTCGCGAGGGCTACGACTTTCATGTTGAGTCGGAAGCCCAGATCTGGTCGCATCACATCAGAAATTTGACTCGAAGTCTGCTGCGTACAGGATACGGATTTCATGGACATATTTCCCCCAATAGCAGCAGACTCGAATGGACTTTTCCGTGGCTACAGGTATCGCTTAGAAACGTACAACCACTCGTTGGAAAGGTATCTTCGAGGGCTACGACTTCCGTGTTGAGTTTAAAACCTAGATATGAACCGAATGCCTCCGAAACTGGCGGCGAAGATCACTGCGTGCAGAAGTTAGATTTCTGCACGCATATTAAGGTGAGATGAACGGCATCCGTTCATCTTCCTTCATGCACCGACCTCCCAAAACTCCTCCAGACATTTGTCCACCTTTATTCACCCTCACAAAGCCACACTTCTCCACAAATCACTCTCTCATCTTCACTTTGAATGATGGAGAGGTTGAAGAAGACTAAAAGCCTAGAAAACAATCTAGGCATGGCTTGTAACACCCCAAAGCTTGGAAAAGGGATCGACGGCATCGTTTTGGCCAAGTTTGGGTTTTGGGGGGTTGGCACATGACCTGTGACACGGCCGTGTCACAATCCGTGTTGCGCCTGGGTCGTCGAGCCGTGTTGAGCCTGGGTCGCCGAGCCGTGTTGGTCGACGATTGGCGAGAAGGCACACGGCCTTGGACACGGGCGTGTCCCTGGCCGTGTCCTTCTCGGGCTGTTTGCAGAATTTAATCTGCTAGGCGTGACACGGGTCACGACATGGCCGTGTCGGGGCAAACACGGGCGTGTCTAGGGACGTGTCTTTGGCCGTGTCTTGGGTCGTGTCCTTCTCTAGCTGGGAATGTTGGTCGGTAGGGGGAGTGACGCGGGCCTCGACACGGGCGTGTCAACGGCGACACGACCGTGTCGGAAGCCGTGTCAAAGGCCGTGTCAAAGGCCGTGTGCTGGTTTTTGAATCGGTCGAGACGGCGAATGGCTAACACGGCCATGCACACGGCCGTGTTGCAACCCGTGTTCGGCCCAGTTTTTCTAATTTGGGTTCCGATTGTGGCCGTTCGTTCTTTTCCTTGGAAGATCCAATGGTGGGGGGGCCTCCCTGGGCGGTTTAAGGCCAGAAATAGGGTTCCAAACCCTCATTCCCCACTTTCTTTTATCTCTCTAAGTTTTAGAGAGAAGGGAGAGCAAGGAGGCCAAGATCCGGCCGCCGGCGAAGCTTCGGAGGTCCGTTTCGCGAGCGGAGTTCAGATCCGCGAAGGTGGGAGTGTTGCGGTGGTGTTCAACCGAGCAAATCTTCTCCATGGCTAGGAAGAGGGGACGGAAGGTAACGACACTTCTCCTCTCGGTTTTTAGGATTTAGGATGCATGAATAGCATCCCATTCCTTTCGTATTTTGAGCGCCGAATCTCTCAAATGAGAGGGATTCGTGTAGCGGTTCAAGTGGAACCTCCGGGTTGAGTATGTTCATCCCAGCATGCTTTGCATTAGAGATCCGCTCCGTTAGCGGATTAGGCATTGTGGATGAAGCCGTGGTGGCGACCGTTTGTCCGACCTGGTGATGTTGCATTGCGAGCTTCGGGGATTCGGTAGAAATCCGTTGCGACAATACGCCATTGTATGTATGTGTTTTACCCCTTACATTTGAGTGAGTACTCGTGGTCGGAACCGGACAAGGTTAGCTCCGTGTTGTGCGGTAGATAATTTCCTTGGAGCACGGGAAAGACACGGTGCGAATGGTGATTGGGGTGGGGAAACCTTTGTTTGTGCTGTGCAAAGGCGCAGCTATGTCTCTGTGGTCGGCTGGCTATCCCGTGACGCGCAAGTCATGTGGGGGAAGTGTCCCGGTGAGACTAGCCCCTTGTGTGGACTGACGAGAATGTCAAGCGGAGGACAAGCCCGGGCAATGTGGCCATGAGCGGGTGGGGTCCAGCAAGGCTTCTTAGAATCGGTCAGTGTGAGACGGAACCCTGACGTGCGAAGTCAGAATGTGCGGGCAAGCCCCGGGGTATATCACCCTCATGCGGGTCGGGCCTTTGCAAGGTTCCGTGTGACAGCGTGTGTGCCGTTAGGGACATGATGGTTCCCTTGTGTTTGCGGCTTTAAGCCAATGGGGAAACGGAAGTACCCAGTGTTTGATGTTGTGCTAGATGCATACGTGCTAGGGTGTCTTGGGTGAAACCCGGGTTGCATTCATGTTGCATAGTAGGCCCCTTTCACTTTGTACAAAACGTAGAGAACATGTATGTTGTATGAGACATCCAAGCCTGTTTTACCGCTTTAATATATATGCTCTTTTGGTATACGAAGTGCTAACTTGCAGGTGGATTGGTACCCCGGGGTCCGTTAGGGACGGCCGGGAGGAGATGTGTTTGTTACACAGTAGAGGTCAGCCTTTGCTAACCCACGTTACGTCAAATACTTACAGGGCAAGGATCGCATGCGGGAGCTAGTGCGCCGGGCGAAAAGCACTAAGCCTCATGAAGTGTTGTTGTGCTTGGTTTCTCCTTTCGTGTTTGCTACTTTTGTTATGTTTATGTCCGGCTTGCATGCCGAGGTAGCCTAAGAGTGCTTGGCACATTTATATGTTTTAGACTATTATTGTGTAAGGCCTTAAGGCCATTTGATACTCTATCATTAGTGGATAACTTCTGTGGGTTTGTTCTGTTTCCGCTGTGTGTGTCTGGAGTTTTTGAGATTGGGTAGTTTCATATCATCTTTTAATACTAAAGCTGTGGCGTCCGTATGTTGTGGGGCCCCGGCCGGACCCATATTATATCGTCTTTACAGGGGAGGTGTTACAATTTGGTATCAAAGGGAGGTTCACGTTCCAAAAAGAAGTTTCGCGGTCAAAAGTATAAGTCGAGTCGCGTATAAGAAGTTATCCACATAGGATTATCGCAGGACAATGAGTGTCCTGGTGTTCGAGTCTTGCGATTAGAGACTGATTTGTGTATTCTTGCTTGTGTTTAGAGTGCAAGCAACGAGGCTGGGACCTCGAGGCCAAGAGAAGAGCTCTCGGCAAGTAGTGCGACTGCGCAAGGTCCGCTAGGGATGGGGGTCACACCGGCCGACTTTTGTCGTATGCTTGCAAAAGCGATGGTGGCGGTCCAAGCTGCAGCGACAGCACAGGTAGAAGCCCCTGTTGCTCAGGTAGCAACTCCTGCTACCCCGGACACGGCAGCGATCGTGCAGGTTGAGGAAGCCAGGCGGGCAGAGCCATAGACCGAGAGAGTGGTTGTCGGGCATGGGGACCGGCAAATGAAGTACTTTCTGAGTTTGCACCCTCCAACCTTCAAGGGAATAGGCACACCCACAGATGTAGAGGATTGGTGGGCTAGAATTCAGGAGCTTCTGAGGGCGGCAGAGGTGCCAGACGAGAAAAAGGCAGAGTTCACAACCTTTATGTTGGAGGGAGATGCCAAGTTATGGTGGGTAAGCCACAGTGGCCGGAAATTTCTGGGACGCACACCGTCCATCGAGGAGTTTGGGAATGCCTTCCTGAAGAAGTACATACCCGCCTCAACGAGGTTAGCCCTCCAGAGACAGTTCCTACATCTGGTGCAGCGAGACAAGTCAGTGGATGAGTATGTTCAGGAATTTACTCGCTTGGGTCGTTATGCAGGGACGACCATGACAGACGATGAAGAGAGGGACAATCTCTTCTATCATGGACTGAGGGAGAATCTAAGACAACCCCTCATATTGATGAAACGTGCGGGTTTCAACGAATTGGTGGAGGCGGCCCAAATTTTGGAGAGTGACATGGAGCGATCTCAGCGTCGCAAGGGTTTCACACCCAAACAGGGGGAGGAGAAGAAGCCTGCTCAGTCCCACGGAAAGGCGGAAGGGAGCCGATGAAAGAAGAAGCCTTCCCCATATAAGTCGGACGAGAAAAGTAATTGGACGTCCGGAGGGTCACGCTCTAAGGGCCCTTAGACGTGCTATAGTTATGGCAAGCCGGGACACATAGCAAGATTTTGTACCCAAGGGGGCACTGAGCAAGAGCCAAGGCAGGAGCAAACTGTGCGCTCCGGCCCCAGTGCCGTAGAGAAAGGGAAGATGGCGGAGTCGAGTGCTTCTCGGTTTCAACCAGTGTAGCCAAGGGCCTACAACCTTGGGCAATAAGAAGCAATCCGTCAACCCGATGTGGTGACAGGTATGAGAGGTCAACCTACACCTTAGATTCCTGTCTTTCAAGCCTTTATGTTTGATGCATGTGTGTAGGCTTTGTAATGGTATCTAGGTACCCCGCTAGGGTACTCTTTGATACGGGAGCGTCGCACTCCTTCCTTGCGGAAGGCTTTATCCAGAGGATCGGAGTGGAGTCTTTCTCGACGGACTCTGAGTTGAAGGTGCGCATGCCCAATGGGTCATCTATGACTACCAGGGCTAGAGGCCGGATTTGTTGGAGTCTTGAGGGACTCGACTTCGTATTGGTAGCGGCGATCTTGCCGTTGTCCGAGTTCGATGTGATTTTGGGGATGGATTGGCTAGCGGAGCAGCGTGCCAGTATCGACTGTTTGTCCAAGGTGGTAACCCTGAGGGGCGTGGGGCAAGCGGAAGTCAAGTTTGAAGGCCTGCATGGAGTGGCCTGTTCCCTAGTTTCGGCACTTCAGTTAGTGCGAGCTGTTAACCAGGGAGGTGTAGCTCTAGTAGCGTTGTTGGAGGTTAGCCTTTCCAGGCTGTCTCTTGGAGAAGTGCCCGTGGTGGCGGAGTTTGGAGATGTATTTTCTGAGGAGCTATCGGGAGCACCTCCTCGGCAGGAGATTGATTTCTCCATCGAGTTAGTGCCCGAGGCTAGGCCGGTGTCACGACCACCCTTTAGGATGGCACCGAAGGAGTTGGCCGAGCTCAAAGTTCAGTTACAGGAGCTTTTGGAGCAAGGGTATATCAGGCCCAGCTCTTCACCGTGGAGTGCGCCGGTGTTATTTGTAAAGAAGAAGGACGGTAGTATGCGTCTGTGCATAGATTACCGAGAGTTGAAGAAATTGACTGTCAAGAATAAGTATCTGATTCCCCGGATAGACAATCTTTTCGACCAGTTGGTGGGATCGGTGGTGTACTCCAAGTTGGACCTGAAGTCCGGATATTATCAGTTACGGATTCGTGACGAAGACATACCCAAGACCACATTTGGTACGAGGTATGGTCATTTTGAGTTCTCGGTGATGCCGTTCGGGCTGACGAATGCGCCGTCCGTGTTCATGGACTTGATGAACCGAGTGTTTCGCGAATATTTGGACTGGTTCGTAGTCTTCTTTATCGATGACATTTTGGTGTATTCCAAGTCGGAAGCGGAGCACAAGTCGCACTTGCGGACAGTGTTGCAAGTATTGAGAGAGAACCAGCTTTATGCGAAGTTCTCCAAGTGCGAGTTCTGGTTGGAGAAAGTGGCATTTCTAGGCCATGTGATTAGTGGGGACGGGGTGGCAGTGGATCAAACAAAAGTAGAAGCCATCAGAGAGTGGACAGTTTTGACGACCGTGGCGGAAGTCCGGAGTTTTCTTGGACTAGCCGGGTACTACCGAAGGTTTGTGGAAAACTTTTCGCGGATAGCACTACCCCTCACTTCACTAGCTCGCAAAGATCAGAAGTTTGTATGGACTCAAGAGTGCAATCACGCATTTGAAACCCTGAAGGAGAGGCTAATGACGGCGCCGATCCTAAGTCTACCAAAGGGGACCGAAGGATTCTAGATCTTCAGCGACGCATCTGGATACGGTTTAGGGTGCGTGTTGGTGCAGCATGGTAGTGTGATAGCTTTTGGGTCGAGGCAGCTGAAGCCTCACAAGAGAAATTACCCCGTCCATGATTTGGAGTTGGCGGCGGTAATTTTTGCTTTGAAGTTGTGAGGCACTACGTTTATGATGCAAAGGTGGAGATCTTCACGGACCACAAGAGTCTAAAGTATCTCCTAGACCAGAAGGACCTAAATATGCGGCAGCGCAGGTGGGTCGAGTTCCTTGGGGACTACGAGGTGGCGATTCAGTACACGCCAGGGAAAGCCAATGTGGTGGCAGATGCTTTGAGTAGGAAGTACTCAGGGCAAGGAAATTGGATTGAAGCTCACGATGAGCGGTTAAGGCAGGACCGGGAGTCCCTTGGTTTGGAATGTGTGGCAAGAGGCGAGTCTAGCGTGGCTCGACTAAATAGGATTGAGATGCAGAATGACATATGCGATCATATTCGGGAAGCGAGCCGTGTAGATGCGGAGTTCCAACCTTTCGTGGAGGAAGCTCTAAAGGTCGAGGGTAGCGCCTGGGAGATGGTTGATGGGATTCTGAGGAAGGGCGGACGGGTTTGTGTACCGCAGTTCGGCAAGCTCCACGAGGAGTTGATGTTTGAGGCCCACTTCACTAAGTACTCCATTCACCCAGGCAGTACAAAGATGTACTTGGATTTGAAGAAGTCCTATTGGTGGCCTGGGATGAAGCGGGACGTAGCGTTGTGTGTGAGTCGGTGCCAAACATATGCCTTGGTGAAGGCCGAATGTCAGAAACCGGGCGGGTTCTTGAAGCCTCTTCCAATCCCCGAATGGAAATTTGATGACATCTCCATGGATTTTGTGCATGGGTTGCCTAGATCGCAGCAGGGTAATGATGCCATTTGGGTGATTGTGGACCGCTTGACCAAAGCGGCACATTTCATCCCAAATCAGAAGGAGGACGGTGCGGAAAAGTTGGTGGAGTTGTACGTCCGCAATATTGTACGACTTCATGGGATTCCGAAGAGTATAGTCAGCGACCGTGATGGACGTTTCACGTCTAAGGATTGGCGGTTGGTACAGAAGAGCTTGGGCACAAAACTCAAGTTCAGTACGGCCTTTCATCCTCAAACCAATGGGCAAACTGAGAGAACGAACCGTACTTTGGAAGATATGCTAAGGATGTGTACTCTCGACTTCGGCAAGAAGTGGGAGGATCACCTCTTCATGGTGAAGTTTGCGTATAACAATAGCTACCAAGATAGTATCAAGATGGCGCCATATGAAGCTCTTTATGGGAGGCGGTGTCAAACACCGATGTCTTGGACAGAGGTGGGAGACACAAAGCTTTTGGGGAAAGAAGTGGTAGCCGACGCTAGTGAGCTAATGCGGACCATCCAAGAGCGCATGAAGGTAGCTCAAGATCGGCAGTCGAAGTATTTCAATGCTCGCCACAGACATGTGGAATTCGCTGTGGGCGACTTGGTGTACCTTAAGATCAAGCCGTTCAAAGGCGTTTCACGAATTCGCCGACTCAAGAAGCTAAGTCCGAGATTTTTGGGACCATTCAAGGTCATCGAGCGAGTGGGAGAGGCAGTGTACCAGTTGGCGTTGTCCACAGAGCTAAGTGGATTGCATGACGTTTTTCATGTCTCCGTCCTGAGGAAAGCTTTGTTAGAAGCCAGCGTGGTGATTGAGCCGACGGCGGTGCCGGTAGAGGAAGACTTGAGGACGCGAGTTCGTCCAATCGGGATAGAAGATTCAGAGGTTCGGCAATTGCGGAACAAGGAAGTCAGACTCGTAAAGGTCCATTGGGACAACTGTGGCTGCGAGGAGCTCTCATGGGAGCGAGAGCAGGCCATGCTGGAGGAGTACCCCGAGCTTTTCTCCTCAGGTACCGTTTAGAATTTGTGTACTTTCCATGTTTTAAATTTCGGGACGAAATTCTTTAAAGGGGGGAGAATTGTAACACCCCAAAGCTTGGAAGAGGGATCGACGGCGTCGTTTTGGCCAAGTTTGGGTTTTGGGGGTAGGCACACGGCCTGTGACACGGCCGTGTCACAAGCCGTGTGCCGCCTGGGTCGTCGAGCCGTGTTGAGCCTGGGTCGCCGAGCCGTGTTGGTCGACGATCGGCGAGAAGGCACACGGACTTGGATACGGGCGTGTCCCTGGCCGTGTCCTTCTCGGGCTGTTCACAGAATTTAATCTGCTAGGCGTGACACGGGTCACGACACGGCCATGTCGGGGCTGACACGGGCATGTCGAGGGCCGTGTCTTTGGCCGTGTCTTGGGCCGTGTCCTTCTCTGGCTGGGAATGTTGGTCGGTAGGGGGGAGTGACACGGGCCTCGACACGGGCATGTCAACGGCGACACGGCCGTGTCGGAAGCCGTGTCAAAGGCCGTGTCAATGGCCGTGTGCTGGTTTTCGAATCGGTCGAGACGGCGAATGGCTAACACGTCCATGCACACGGCCGTGCTGCAACCTGTGTTCGGCCCAGATTTTCTAATTTGGGTTCCGATCGTGGCCGTTCGTTCTTTTCCTTGGAAGATCCAACGGTGGGGGGGCCTCCCTGGGCAGTTTAAGGCCGGGAATAGGGTTCCAAACCCTCATTCCCCAATTTCTTTTATCTCTCTAAGTTCTAGAGAGAAGGGAGAGCAAGGAGGCCAATATCCGGCCGCCGGCGAAGCTTCAGAGGTCCGTTTCGCGAGCGGAGTTCAGATCCGCGAAGGTGGGAGCGTTGCGGTGGTGTTCAACCGAGCAAATCTTCTCCATGGCTAGGAAGAGGGGACGGAAGGTATCGACACATCTCCTCTCGGTTTTTTGGATTTAGGATGCATTAATAGCATCCCCTTCCTTTCGTATTATGAGCGCCGAATCTCTCAAATGAGAGGGATTCGTGTAGCGGTTCAAGAGGAACCTCCGGGTTGAGTATGTTCATCCCGGCATGCTTTGCATTAGAGATCCGCTCCGTTAGCGGATTAGGCATTGTGGGTGAAGCTGTGGTCGCAACCGTTAGTCCGACCCGGTGATGTTGCATAGCGAGCTTCGGGGATTCGGTAGAAATCCGTTGCGGCAATACGCCGTTGTATGTATGTGTTTTTCCCCCTTACATTTGAGTGAGTACTCGTGGTCGGAACCGGACAAGGTTAGCTCCGTGTTGTGCGGTAGATGATTTCCTTGGAGCACGGGAAAGACACGGTGTGAATGGTGATTGGGGTGGGGAAACCTTTGTTTGTGATGTGCAAAGGCGCGGCTATGTCTCCGTGGTCGGCTGGCTATCCCGTGACGCGCAAGTCATGTGGGGGAAGTGTCCCGGCGAGACTAGCCCCTTGTGTGGACTGACGAGAATGTCGAGCGGAGGACAAGCCCGGGCAATGTGGCCATGAGCGGGTGGGGTCCAGCAAGGCTTCTTAGAATCGGTCAGTGTGAGATGGAACCCTGACGTGCGAAGTCAGAATGTGCGGGCAAGCCCCGGGGTATATGACTCTCGTGCGGGTGGGGCCTTTGCAAGGTTCCGTGTGACGGCGTGTGTGCCGTTAGGGACATGATGGTTCCCTTGTGTTTGCGGCTTTAAGCCAATGGGGAAACGGAAGTACCCAGTGTTTGATGTTGTGCTAGATGCATACGAGCTAGGGTGCCTTGGGTGAAACCCGGGTTGCATTCATGTTGCATAGTAGGCCCCTTTCACTTTGTACAAAACGTAGAGAACATGTATGTTGTATGAGACATCCAAGCCTGTTTTACCGCTTTAATATATATGCTCTTTTGGTATACGAAGTGCTAACTTGCAGGTGGAGTGGTACCCCGGGGTCCGTTAGGGACGGCCAGGAGGAGATGTGTTTGTTACACAGTAATTTTACTATTGGTTTTTATTTAGTGGGACTATATTGCCGGCATATACTTTCCATTTGGGTTTTCATTCTTAGTTAGCCGAGAGGCTCGTAGATTGAATCGATCAACCAAGATTAAAGAGAGTTGCATGCACCCCTCGATAGTGGCAGACGTTAAATCTCCCGAAAAGGATTGAAATCCAATAGCGGGTTTCACCAATTATGGCGAGCTTTAGATCTTTGATTTGAATGAGAGTTCAGTCGGACCTTCCTAATCTCAGGTGGGAACGACTTCGATAGAAGCGTATTCATGCTTCAGGAACCTCCACAGTCAAGGTGTTTTGCTTTATTTAGAATTAGTTGTTATTTCATTTTGATTTTCTTATTTCAAAGTGATTCTAGATTAAGTACTAACTCTTTATCATTAGCTATAACCCTTTTTATTTCTACAAGTAATTTAGTTTTCTTTTTAGCTAGTAATTTAGTTCCTTTTTTAGTTAAGTAAAGTAATAGAAAAATCATTTGATAAAATAATAGCGATCTCCTCGAAGTAGAAGTAATCATTATGCCCCAGAGAAATAAGACCTTGATAATATTCTTTAGTATACTATACTATAAATGTTTAGGTACACATGCCTTTATCAGATATAGAATCGGAGAATATTACCAACTTCTACCACATCCACCTTCTCTTCTCTTTAACCCCTCTCTCCACCTTTGTGATTCTTAGTGTCATGATTATACCATTTAAGATCTTAGCATACCCTCTGGTGACTACTCTGTCTGATCCACCAAAGATCACTTTTGGTCCATCCTTCACTGGAGTGTACTCTCTCATGTGGCTCCTTGTTCTAGACATATGCCTGGAACATCCATTGTCTAAGTACTATATAGGGGTATGGGCACTTGGACTAACCTGCAAAGCTTATTTACTTTACATTAGGACCTCAATATTTATAGGGTCCTTGGTGCACGTAAGTTTGAAATTGAACATGTCCACCAACAATTTTTCTCACTGGTAGACTTACTTTAGTTTTGGCCACACGTGGATTATGCCAGCAATCTATAGCATAGTGGCCCACTTTCCCACAACACCAGAACTCATGAATGTTATACCTTCTTTTCTAAGCTGGTATGATATCTATGCGGACAGTAGCTCTCTGTCTAGAAGGAACATCAGCAGCCTTTTTCAGGTTCCTTTCAGCCAGGATCTGGCTGAAGGTAAGTATTCAAGTAGACTTATTTTGCCTTCTCTCAATGCCATCACCAGCAGTCTTCTTTGAAAAAGACATGCTCTTAACAACATCAGAAAGATCCAAATCAGGCTTGCTGATAGACTAATCTTTGGTCAGAGTCTTTGCTTGATGGCCCTGAACTTTGGTTGCGGCAACATTCTTGAGAGTGGGGGCTGGAGCACTAAATACAAATGGTCTATGATTGGCCATTTGAATTTTTTCATGGGTTGCCTTGAAGGCACTCATCCCCATTCCTATTCTCCTTCCATTGGTAGGTATAGTTGAATCCTTCCAGGAAGAATTCCCATTATTCTAGTGACCATACATGGAGTCCTGGTCATACCTGTTAGAAGGGAGTATTACACTTTTAAAGGCAATTGGTGGATAAATTAGAGCTTTCCCTTCCCTTTGAAAGGGGCAGCCGTTGTGTTTCCCTTGAATCCTAAGCCCCTCTTGATCTTCTGAGAGGAGAAGGAGTGAGTGATGGGCAATACAGAATTGGGATTAGAGTAGCTAGCCACAATTCTCTTCTCCCTTTAAAGTTTTTCTTCTAAATCCTTAATAAGGTCATTCTTGTCTTTTATGGTGACTATCTGCATGATTGTAATGTTTTTCAGCTGGCTAACTTCCCTGATTTTTTATTCCAGCAAGGTTGCTGAGCAGCAAGGTGTAGAGACAAAATTTCCTGTGCCTGCTTTTTAGCCAGCAGCTTAGTTCTTTTTAATGTTTGCAGAAGTCACCATACTTATCAATTAATTATTAATATATTCCTCAGATTCTGAGCCATCTTCATCACTTGATGAAGTAGCACTAGAATTGGTACTTGTCTAATAATCTGACTTAGAAGAATTAGATAGAGAATGTACCTTTTCTAGATCAAGCTGATCCTTGCAGGATTCTTCCTCAAACATTACCATCAGCCCAATGTAGGATTGTTCTTCTTCAAATTTTGATGAAGAAGAGTCAGTCCAGCTCTCCTTCTTCTTTGGCATGAAGGACTTCTCCTTCTTGCGCTTTTGATGATGGTGTTTCTTCTCACCATCCTCCTATCTTTTGACTGGGAATTTAGCAATTACATGTGTAGGTTTGCTGTAGCAATAACAAACCACTTTAGTAGAAATCTATTTACCAAGTTTAGAACCATACCTGTCCTCCTTGGTGTATTTCTTCTTTATTCTATAGTAGTCCTCTTTATGATGAGAGGAGGAGGTGGGCCTGCTCCTCCACTGGTTCCTCTTCATCAGCTTCATAAACTGCCTAGAGAAGACAGCAAACTCCTCATTAGATATGTGGTAGTCTGATGTGTATATCTCTGAACTTTCTGAGTCAGACTCAGCAGCCCGCTTTAGTGGAGAAGGAGTATTTCGCATACTTCTTCTTGTGTCCTTAGTTTTGAAGGCCATAGTCTTTTCTCAAGCATGGGTTCTCCTCCTTCTTAGCAATCAGCTGCATTTCATAAGACCACAGCTTCCCAAATATAGTTGGTTAAGGAGTATCTGTCAGCTTTGCCACTTCCCTGCTGGCACAAATCTTAGTGTAAAAGTCTCTAGTTAGAGACCTTATAAACTTATCAATAAGATCATAATTACTAAAGACCCGACCATAGGTCCTTTGCTCATTGACTATTCTAAAGAATCTTTCATAGCAGCTGGCTATGCTCTCTTCCTTGGAGTGCCTGAAAGCCTCATACTCTCGATTAAGCATGGACTTCCTGTCATCTCAAACCTCTTCTGTGTCACCCATATAGACTACTAGAGTGTCCCACATTTCTTTGAGTGTTTTGTAGTGCACCAAATTCTGAAAGGTGGAGTCATCTATGGCACTAAAAGTTATGTCCTGTGCCCTCTTGTCCAGTGTAGCCAAGTTGACTTCATCCTTAGTCATTTCTGAATAAGTCTTAGGTGTTTGGACTGTTGCATCCAGAGATGAGACTTTCATTAGGATGAAAGGTCCCTCTTTGACTATGACAAAGATCATTGGGTCAGATGCCTCCTTGAAGAGTCTGACCCTTTCCTTCCAAATTCCAAAGCCTTCCTTTAGGCAGATAGGAAGCTTCATAAAAGCAAGCTCCTTATGGTTCTCTCCTTAACCCATAAGTATAATATGGTTGGTACCCTCGGAGATCTACTTAGACTGTTAAGCCTTTCTTGAGCAACCTCCCTCTAGTACCACTAGAAATTCATTGTTGTTAAGGGTAGCTAAACCACCTAGGGGGTGAATAGGTTTCTAGGTATTTAGTATATGTAATAACTTTTATATGTTTAGGCTGAGAGTGGTGATTTACTTCCTATTGCTTTCAAGACATTCACCAGACTATATAGTAATTTATAATGGTTCCCCAGATTATGGTTACATCCACTGTCCCTCCCGCCTTTCTAATAGTATTTTAGACAAGGCACTTCTCCAATATCTAAGCTCCTAAGAGCATACAACATGATCCCCCAGGACTACTCCATATCCCCCAAGACTTATAACTCGAGCACAAAGCCCTACAACTCAGTAATCAGAAGATCATCTACCTCAGACCAAAGGCCCTGAAACTCTAGCTGGGAGGAAAGCCCAACATCAAATCCAAAGGATCCTACAACTCAGGCTAAAGCCCTACTCTCAGATTCTTAACAAAATCCTAACACTCAGATTCACTCTTGAATCATTCCTCAGATCTAAAACAGTTCGTACAATCTCAGCCTTTGTAACACAGGCTTATAGATTAGATCCAAAAGGATCTTATAGTGAGAATAAGGTTTGATGTTGATTTGACACCAGAGAAATTATTTATGTGTCTTTCTCCTTCTGTCCTGAGAGAAATCAGTCCAGATTTATTCTTCATAGCTCTAGAAAATAATCTTCAGGATTTGCGTAGCTTGGGCTATGAAGTTCCTGCAGCTAGGGTTAGCCTTTGCTGCTCCTTCTTTATTGTTGTTGATGATAAAGACGACAATAGCAAACATGAAGAACCTTCAGGTCGATCAATTTGAGCTTCTACCTTTTGTGTCAACAATAATGGCGAGGAAGACGATGAAGATGTTCCGCGTTTCGAAAAGACAAAGCACTACAAGTTCATTCGATTCCGCTGATTTCATCCCTTTTATCTTCGTTGTACAACGGCTTTCTTAACCTGTGGGCCCAACCTCAATTTTTGATTTACCACCTTCCTTTTACATAATATATCATAAAGCTGGCTATCGGTGCCATCTGTGGTGGATTCCAGCTTTCCCGCAACGAGTTTGAATTCCGTTGACTTTTGTTGACTTTTGTTGACGTCAGAATCTGTGGACTTAGCGAAAATCTCAGTTCCATCCCAAGCGTTGAGTGGGTTGAGTGAACCAGATTCGCTCAATGATTCTGGACTTAGCCAATCTTCTGCTTCCTCACACGTTGAGTGCGTTGTGTGCGTTGAGTGATCAAGCTTCACTCAACGACTCTAGACTTAGCTAACTTTCTGCTTCCTCGGGCGTTGAGTGTGTTGAGTGAAGCCTTCACCCCTCAACACTTTTAGACTTGGCTCATCATTATACATCTAGGCGTTGAGAGCATAGAGTGAGCCTTCCTCACTCAATGCCTCTGGACATATCCAAATTCTACATCGGTCTGAAGGAGTTGACTAAGCTGGCCTCACTCAACGCTTTCTGCCTTTGCCTGTCTTCTTTATTTGGCGTTCAGTGAACTGGCTTCCCTTAACGGTTCTGGACTTAGTCGATTTCTGCCTTCTTTCTTCTTAGTCTTTGACTGCAGCAGTATGACACAAAACTTCTGCTCAACTGGCATTTAGTTAACTGGCTTCACTCAACGCTTTTGGACTTAGTCGATTTTTGACTTCTTTCTTCTTAATCTTTGACTACAACAACATAACTAAATGCTTCTGCTCAACTGGCATTGAGTTAAATGGCTTCACGCAATGCTTGTGGACTTAGCCACAATATTTTTTATGCAACCTGCTGGGCTTTGACTGTCCTGTCTTTACTCAGTGCTTTTTGTACTAGCATTGAGTGAACTCGCTTCACTCATTGCTTATGGATTTAGCTGCAATATTGTCTCTGCAGCCTGCTGGACTTTGATTGTCCTGTCTTTACTTATCGTTTTTGTTATCTGGCATTGCGTGAACTGACTTCACTCAACGCTTGTTGACTTAGCCACAGAATTACTTTGCAGACTGCTGGGCTTTGACTGTCCACACCTTATACAGTGCGTTTTGGTATCTGGCTTTGAGTAAACTGGCTTCACTTAATTCTTGTGGAATTTGTGATTTTCAGCCTTTCTAGCATCCATCTTTGACATCTGGCATTGATTGAATTGTCTTCACTCAATGCCTGTGGACTTAGATAGATTTCTGTCTCTCCACTCATCTACCTTGTGGCCACCTATCACAACTACTTGGAATACCTGTCCAACCTACATGCATGAACTTAAACATACATCATGTACAACTATGTGTATACCTTTTACTTGTTTAAATTCTATAAATCTGGGACATTGTGAGTAATTGACCTAACACAAACCTCTCTTATCCTTTTGAGAGGTAAAGGAATCAATTAGCGGCAGCACAGTCTTTTCCTTGATGAATTCAACCACTATATTTTTATCCTTAAGGAGCTTTTCATCAAGATCTATAATGTGATCTTGTTTTTCTGGTTGATGGTTCCAATCTAGATGATTGATATGACCTTTAATTGGCTTACTTGCCTCATCTTCTGATACAGCATGGAAGCAGACTCAAACTGCTGGGAAGTAGCTATCTGTAGGAGATTATCTCCTTAACTTGTTTCTTTGCCTATCCCGTGCTTCATTTCAAGGCATCATGAAAGCACCATACTTGTCAATTAGTTGAATGACATCTTCCTTAGATTCTGAATCATCTTCATCACAGGATGAGGATGCATCAGAATTAGGACTTGTCTCATAGTCAGATCCTAAATAGGAACTAGACCGAGAATTCACCTTATCTGGGCATGGCTGATCCTGGAAAAATTCTATATCTGACATGACCATTAGCCCAAAGAAGCCACTAACATCTTCATCCACCTCAATATCACTGCATGAGAGTGATAGAGGGGCCCTAATTCTTATTCTAGCATCAGGATAGTCTTCATCTTCTTCAGTAGCAGCAACAAGCAACCCAATATAGGCTTCCTCTTCTTCAAAAGCTGAGTCACTTTGACTCCAACTCTTCCCCTTTTTGGCAATGAAGGAACTTTCCTTCTTGCCCTTCTGGTGGTGGTGCTTCTTCTCCTCATAATTCTTCTGCTCTTTCCTCTTGACTGGGCAGTCAGCATTGACATGCCAATCCTTGCTACAGCAGTAACAAACAGCATTAAAGGAAAATGATTTACTGTGTTTAGTGTCATACCAATCTCCCTTGGAGAATTTCTTCTAAAACTTGTTGTGGTCCTTCTTGTGATGAGAGGAGGAGGAAGTTATGTTCCTCTATTGCTTCCTCTTCATCATCTTTTGGAACTGCCTTAAGAAAGCAGCAAAATCTCCATCTGACATGTTGCTGTCAGATAAACTTGACTCAGAGCGGTCTAAATCAGCAGGCTTCCTTGGGTGAGAGGCAATCCACTCCTTGCTCTTCATAGAGCAATCAACATTGAAGGCCATTGTCTTCTCCTTGGCTTGATATCTACCAGTGGTCTCCTCCTCCTTTCTTTTAAATAGTTGTATCTCATAGGAGAGCAACTTTCCAAATAATATGTGTGGAGGAGTTTTTGCTAGCTTGGCCACCTCTCTAATGCCATATATTTTTGTGTCCTAGTATCTGGTTAGAGATCAGAGGAACTTGTCATTCAACTTATAGTTTCTGAAGACCCTCCCATAAATCCTCAGCTCATTCATATTTCTGAAGAATTTTTCATAACATTCAGTTATGCTTTTCTTTTTGCCTTACCTTAAAGATTCATGTTTTTGATTGAGATAGGATTTTATATCATCCCTAACCTCTTTAGTACCTTCTGAATGTATTTAATTCCAAGATAGCTAATCACCTAGAGGGGGGTGAATATGTTTTTGGTCTTTTATAATTTTCCCTCTACTTAGTTTGTTGTGGGTGAGTTATATATTGCATTCAAGACAATCACACAAAGCACACACAAGCTTTATTGTGGTTGCGAAGATTATGGGTACATCCACTTTCCCTCACTTTTCTAACAACTTGTTAGACAAGGCCCCTTCTCCAAAATTCGCCCCTTAGAGCTTACAACACATATCCCTCAAGATCTCTCAGTCTCCTCCAAGACCTACAGCTTAGTAACAAAGCCCTACGTCAGAGCAAGCTTGCTCCTACAACTCAGTGATCAAAGGATCACCTACCTCAGACTTAAACCCAAGTCTTACAGATGAGGCAATGGAGGTTAGCCCTATAACTCAGAGAGTAAAACTCTCATACAGCTCAGATCTATTAAGACCCTACCTCAGGCCAAAGGCCCTACCTACGACATACAGGCCCTACACACAGATCCACACAAGGATCCTACAAACTCAAGCTCAACAGCCCTACACTCAGATCTACACAGGGATCCTGCCTCTGCCTTTATAAATCAGGCTTACAACTCAGATCCAAAAGGATCCTAAAGGAAGAAAAGAGATTGTATTTATTGATTAGACACCATATTTTTTTTATCTATGTCTACCTTCCTGGACTGAGTTATCAGCACTAACTTTCTTCACAGCAACAAAAATAATATCTTTATTAAGAAGCTGCCTGTGCTGAAGAATCTCTGAAAATTGTTTATGAACTTGCTGAAGAATACTGAAGATTTGACAGTTCTTGTGTTTGTTGCGCGCTAGGGTTCGAAGAAAATAAACGCAACCGAACTAGCAACCCGATGAGGCAAGTATACCTATCGAATTGTAGCAAGGGGACACAAGTGTCGTATTGAAATCCGGGAACTGTTGGCTAAGCTTACTCACACGAACGCTATTATCGTATCGACGTAAAAACTAGGGTTTTAGAAAATCTAAGTGCAGGGGAGAAAGTAAAGCTATTCTAGAAAAATAAACACTGCAATTAAGAGGGCTATTAAGTAAACAACTAAGCTAGAAAGGAAACTACTGCAGTTAATTAAAGAGCACAAGACAGGTGATTACTACGAAAGGTAGAAAATATGAAATGGAAATACACCCGATCAAGATTCACCTCGGCTAAAGACGATTAAGAAAATGCGATAAAAATCTAAACTTAATAGGATAAGGGTCCTTGACCGTGGAGGTTCCTAAAGCTTGAACACGCTTCTCTCGAAGTCGTGCCCAACTGAGTTTAGGAAGGTCCGACCGACTCTCGTCTAAATCGGAGGCCTAAAACTCGCTTTACGCGGTGAACCCCACTATTGGATTTTACTCCAATCCGGGAGATTTGGACGTCTGCCTCTCTCGAGGGGTGCATACAACTCCCTTTACTCTTGAATGCTCACTTCATTCTTTCGGCCTCTCGGCTAGCCCAGAATGAAAGCAAAGGCGGAGAGTATATATCGAAAATATACCTCCGACCCGTGATAAATCAAGAGTAATTCAAGGCCCTAACCTAAAAAGAAAAGATTAATTAAAACATCATAACATAATCGCTCTAACCTCGGATCATCAAGATCGAGTACAAGGAGGATTAGTTAATCATAATGGAGTGGAGGGGGAAGATGAGTAGAAAAGCATAAGAAGAACACAAGCTAAACAAGAACACTTTTATTAATAAAAAGGGCAAGTTACACTATTGAAAATTAAAGTTACAAGTGCATGAAAATTAAACCCTATTCTAGCCCTACATTAAGCACTAAGCAAGGAGGAAATTGCAATAAAAGCTAGCACAAACTAAGATTAAACTAGGGTTAACCAAAAAGTACAAAGAGAGGGGGAGAGAGAGAGAAAAAGCATGAAAAAGGATCAAGAAACAAAGGGGCAGCACCTCCCCCACTCAACCAAAGCTTGCTGAAATGGGGAGGAGGGGGCTCAATTTATAGATTTTTTCTCGGGTCGGTCACGCCCTCCGACACGCCCTAGGGGGGGCGTGTCAGGGGGCGTGACAGGTACGGATTTGACCTCGGGCTCTGGATTCTGGCGGGAGGGATGATTGCTTCGGTACGTCGGTGGTCACGCCCTAGGTCACGCCCGTGACAGGGGGGCGTGACAGGCATGTCATGTCCAAATCATTGGTCGGAAATCCGTCAGTCACCGAAAAAGGAAGGTGTCACGCCCATGTCACGGGCGTGACATGGGGCGTGACAGTACTATTTGCGTGCTGAGGCGGAAGGGCATTTAATGCGGCGGCAGCTTTGCGGCAGAGGGCGACACGCCCCTTGTCACGCCCGGTGACACGCCCAGGGAGGGCGTGACAGGGGGCGTGACAGCGGTTTTGACCGTTTTCTGTCCCTTCCATCAGGTGTCCTCGGGATCGGGTGACACGCCCTAGGTCACGCCCAGGGAGGGCGTGACAGGGGGGCGTGACAGGCCATTTTGGCGATTTTTTTGAAAACCTGCAAAAAGACAGGAAAAAGTTAGTGGCAATAAAATTTATATAAAAAGGATAAAAATAAACTAATAATAGACATAATTTGTACAATATAAAATATAAAATACGATAATAGTTTAGGCTACAAAACGTATTATCAAATTCCCCCAAGCTTAAGCTTTGCTTGTCCCCAAGCAAAAATATAAAAACTAGATATTTATAAAAAGGACTAATCAAAAAGTTCTAATTATGCCTACACAAGTACTATGCGAAATTCTTAGTAGGGAAAAGGTGAAATGTACGTCTAAAACAATTATTTAGGTGTGGTAAAACTTTTATAAACTTTACTTAATAAAAACAAATCATCCAAAATTTTAACGAGATTTTTTAAATGGACTTAAGTAAAGCAACGAAAATGAAAAACACGCATTGAGTTGTTACTAGATCCAAGCAACGTATTATAATTATATCAATTTAATTATCAAAAATCTAGGTTTAAATCTAAAACTAAAACTGATTTACTGTTTTTCTTTTCTTAGTTGTTAAATAAAAAAAACAAAAAGCGTGAATCAAAAGGACTTAAATAGGACAGAAACGTTTGGTTTAGGAAAATGATTAGGAGTGGAATTCAAAGATAAACGTGAAGGTTTAAAATCACACTAAACCAAAGCAAAGAGTTTCAAAAACTTTCATAAAAAATATATACACATTTTTTTCTTTTTCTTTTTCATTTTTTTTTTTTCAAAACAAAGGCCATAAATATTTTTATTTTCCTTTTTGAGTTGGCCAAACAAAAATAAACATCACTTTTGAACATACTTCCCTTTTTTTTTCGAAAACCTTTCTCCACAAAAACCACAAAATACCCTATCAAAAAGCGTCAAAATAATTTATGAAACTCAAAAAGGCTAGTGCGATTCGATAGGTTTGAAATTTTGGCTTTGGTGAAACTGAAATGAAGGGAGGAGCTATCAAATGAAATCGGAAAAAGGCTCAAAAACGGCTAACTAGTGGTAAAAGTTTTTAGGTTGGCAAGAAAGCTCAAACGAAAACAAAAATGGCCTAAATCATTTTCACGCTTTTGAATTTATTTAAAACAAAGGATTGAAAAATTTTCAAAAAGCGAGTCCTAGATAATAAAAGAAGATTGATGAAATTAACTTGAATATAGAAATAATAGGTGACTTGGATCGTTCACATCTACTACGTTATTCAAAAGTTGACTTTACAAAAATTATTCAAAAACAAAAAAGAAAATAGTGGATGATGAATTTTTAAGAAAGTAAAGGAAATAAACAACAAAAAACCATAATAGAAATGCAAGTTTTAGAAAAATATTTCACCTTAACATGCTACCGTGAATTAGAAACACAGCATGGCCAACATTTTACTTGTGAAACATAATTAAAAAGGACGATTAGAAATATTATAATTAACTAAGTTGTTTATAGGAGATTTTGAGTAAAACAAAACTAAAAACTAGGGGTACTATTGAAATACCAAAATGTCTAAACTATTCAAAAATACATATATATATATTTTTTTTATTTTGAGAAATATTCTCTTTTTTTTTGGATTTTGGAAAATTTTTCTCTTTTTTGGAATTTTAAGATATTCATTTTTTTTTATTTTAATTTATGGAACTATTTACAAAAAAGGAAATTATTTACACTAAGCAAAAATGAAGGAGGAAATCCTCCCCCAAGCTTAAAACAGACATTGTCCTCAATGGCTAAAGAAGGGGATTGGAGAAGGAGAGAAAAATAAAGTGCAGAATTGAAAAGACAGAATTGAAATACAGGTACTTCCCCGGATTTATTTGCTGCGAAAACTGAGTGATGCCGCTCCCCGAATGTCTTCTTTGGACTTCGTGATGGATTCAGCAATGTTGGAGTAGGCGATCGCAGAAGCTTCAGCTTGTCGGAGCCGTCCGAGGCAAAAATTATAAAATAATGAAAACAGAAAAAGATAACTTGGGTTGCCTCCCAAGAGCGCCCCTTGGTTAAAGCGTCGTTGAGCTCGACGCATCAAAAAAATAATATTGTCCAAAAATATTGTTGTCCCGAAATAAAATTGTTTTTAGCAAAAAAAAAATAAAAAGTTCAAGATTAAAGTTCGTGAAGCAGAAACTTAATAGTGTTTGGACTGACATCATCATCACCAGAAAAATACAGTTTAAGACGCTGACCATTCACTTTGAAATTACCCTTATCAGGGTGAGAAATTAAAACAGTTCCATAAGGAAATACTTCTAAAACAGAAAATGGTCCAGACCAGCGAGATTTTAATTTGCCCGGAAATATACGTAAACGAGAATTATATAACAGGACTTGGTCGCCCGGCTTAAAGTTTTTAGGGTGCCTTAAGTGTTTATCGTGTAAACGCTTCGTCCGCTCTTTATAAAGTTTATTATTTTCATAAGCATAAGAGCGCCACTCGTCGAGTTCATTCAGTTGAAATTTTCGAAGGTCACCGACTGAGTGGGGATCGAAGTTTAAAAATTTTAAGGCCCAAAAGGCGCGGTGTTCTAACTCCACGGGCAGATGGCACGATTTTCCATAGACCAGCCGATACGGCGTACATCCGAGGGCGGTTTTGTACGCTGTTCGGTAGGCCCATAGAGCATCGTCAAGTTTGGCTGACCAGTCTTTTCTAGAAGTTGAAACAGTCTTTTCTAATATTCTTTTTATTTCTCTATTAACTACTTCGACTTGACCGTTAGTTTGGGGGTGGTAGGCAGTGGAAAGCTTATGCGTAACGCCGTATTTAGTAAGGATTTTGGAAAATTGCGCGTTACAGAAATGGGAACCCCTATCGCTAACGATTGCGCGTGGCGTACCGAATCTAGAAAATAATTTTTTTAAAAACGTGACTACAACTCGGGAGTCGTTCGTAGGAAGAGCTTGGGCCTCAGCCCATCGTGAAACATAATCAACAGCAACTAAAATATATTTGTTTCCGAAGCTAGAAGGAAGGGGGCCAACAAAATCAATTCCCCAGAGGTCGAAAATTTCGCACTCTAAGAAATAATTTTGCGGCATTTCATTTTTATTAGAAATATTGCCCGACCGTTGGCAACTATCACACCTGCTCACAAGGGCTTGCGCGTCTTTAAACAGGCTAGGCCAGTAAAAACCCGCGCAAAGCACTTTATGAGCGGTGCGAGCAGCTTGATAGTGCCCACCTGTCGGACCTTCATTCAAATGTTTTAGAATATTAATTCCTTCATCAAAAGAAACACATCTCCTTATCACTTGATCCGCACAAATTTTGAAAAGATGCGGGTCTTCCCAAAAGTAGTTCTTCAGCTCAGAAAAGAATTTCTTCTTCTGCTGAGAGGAGAACTCTTTTGGGAGCACCCGGGCCACTAGATAGTTGGCGATGTGCGCGAACCAAGGAGAAGTAGATGTATTAACTAAAAGCAGCTTCTCATCAGGAAAATAGTCATTAAAAGATTTTTCATTTAATTTTTCTATAAAGGGGTTATCTAATCTTGATAAATGGTCGGCGGCCAAGTTCTCGGCTCCTCGCTTATCACGGATCTCTAAGTCAAACTCCTGGAGGAGCAAGACCCAGCGAATCAAGCGAGGCTTGGCATCCGTTTTGGCAAGAAGGTACTTGAGGGCCGAGTGGTCCGTAAAAACAATGATTTTTGAAAGTGTAATGTAAGGGCGAAATTTATCAAACGCAAATACTACGGCTAAGAGCTCCTTCTCGGTTGTGGTGTAATTTTCTTGTGCAGATGTGAGGGTTTTACTAGCGTAATAGATGGGGTGGAAGTTCTTAGATATGCGTTGACCTAATACGGCTCCCACCGCAAAACTACTCGCATCGCACATAATCTCGAAAGGAAGGTCCCACACCGGAGCTATCATAATCGGCGCGTTAATTAACTTTTCTTTAATTAATTCAAAGGCAGAAATACAAGAGTCATCAAAAATGAATGGAGCGTCTTTTTCTAAGAGATGGGTGAGGGGCTTAGTGATCTTGGAGAAGTCCTTTATAAAACGACGATAAAAACCAGCGTGGCCTAGGAAACTTCTTATAGCTTTTATGTTTGTAGGTGGCGGCAACTTCTCAATAACTTCTATCTTGGCAACGTCTACCTCAATACCTTTAGCAGAAATTTTATGACCCAAAACTAACCCTTCCCTCACCATAAAATGGCATTTTTCCCAATTTAGGGCAAGGTTAGTTTCTTCGCATCGTTCTAAGACTTTTTCGAGGTTTTCTAAACATCTATCGAAGGTATCGCCGAACACGGAGAAATCGTCCATGAATACCTCCATAATGCTTTCTACGTACTTGTCAAATATTGCGAGCATACATCGTTGAAATGTAGTCGGCGCATTGCATAATCCAAACGGCATTCTTCGGTACGCGAAGGTGCCGAAGGGACAAGTAAACGTAGTTTTCTCTTGGTCCTCGGGAGAGATGGGTATTTGAAAGTACCCCGAGAGGCCATCGAGAAAACAATAAAAGCTATGGCCGGAGAGACGTTCTAAAATCTGGTCGATAAACGGTAGAGGAAAGTGGTCCTTACGGGTGGCGTCATTTAACTTACGGTAATCTATGCAGATACGCCAACCCGTCACCGTCCGTGTCGGGATTAATTCATTATTCTCATTACTAATTACGGTTATCCCTCCCTTTTTTGGAACTACTTGAACGGGGCTAACCCACTTACTGTCCGATATCGGGTAGATAATTCCTGCGTCTAATAGTTTCATAACCTCGCCCTTAACTACTTCTTTCATATTCGGGTTTATACGGCGTTGAGGTTGAATAGAGTTACGCGAATTATCTTCCATTAGGATTTTATGTGTACAGAAAGATGGGCTTATGCCCTTGATATCAGAAATTTGCCAAGCAATAGCCCGGCGATGCTTACGTAGAACTAGAAGAAGTTTATCGTTCTGCGTATCCGTGAGGTAGGCCGAAACGATAACTGGTAACTTGGAGTCTTTTTCTAAGAAAGCATACTTAAGGTGTTCGGGAAGTTCTTTAAGTTCTAGGGTAGGGGGTTCTTCATAAGAGGATTTTGAGATTCTTTCTTTTTCAAAAATAATATCTTCATAAACTTTTTTATAAGGAACGTAATAAGGGGTGGGGCTAGCAGCCAAGACGGCTTCTTGTACAGATTCAGTGGTAAGGAAAGAGGAAGAACAAAAATCAGAAAACTCTTTTTCAAACTCAGAAAGACAATAAGAAGATTCATCACTTCCTTGCAGTGATTCTGTTGTAAGAGAAGAGGAGCAAAAAGTAGAAAATTCTTTTTCAAAGTCGGAGAGGCAGTAGGAAGAATCATCACTCACGGCGTCTATGAAAAAACATGAGTCATCGTTCGCTAAGGTGTTCTTCATCGAAGGGGTGATCGGAAATGTGACTTCGTCGTCGCCTACTCGAAGAAAGAGCTTACCATTGCTTACGTCAATGATGGCTCGGGAGGTGGCAAGGAAGGGTCGGCCAAGGATCAGGGGAACCTCGACGTCTTCTTCGATGTCCAAAATGACAAAGTCCACCGGGAAGATGAACTTGTCGACTTTCACTAGAACGTCCTCCACTATTCCTAACGGATATTTGACGGATCTATCGGCTAGCTGGATACTCATACGCGTGGGGTTAAGGCTACCAATCCCTAACTTTTTGAACAACGAAAAGGGCATCAGGTTTATACTTGCGCCTAAGTCGGCTAACGCGTGTTTAACAAAGAGATCACCGAAGACACACGGGATAGAGAAACTACCCGGGTCACTGATTTTCTTCGGCAAACCGTTTGTTAAAACGGCGGAGCACTCGGCGTTAAGCGTGACGTGCGAAAGATTCTCTAACTTCTTCTTGTTTGTGAGGAGGTCTTTAAGATATTTGGCGTATTTCGGCATTTGCGAAATAGCCTCGTGGAAGGGAAGATTAATGTGGATTTGTTTGAAGATTTCTAAGAAGCGGGAGTACTGATCATCTTGACGTTGTCTATTAAGTTCAGAGGGGTATGGAGGAGTTGAATTATTTTTGAAGATGGGTGGTGGAGTGAGATTATTTTCTAAAGTGGGGGTGATTACTTCTTCAGCAGAGGGTGCAAGCGGAGCAGAGCTTTGATTTTTAAAAGCAGGAGCGGAGCTTTGATTTTTAAAAGCAGGAGCGGAGCTTGCCTCGGGCTCTTCACTTACCATACCGGAGACTTGCTTCCCACTCCGAAGAGTTATAGCTTTCGCTTGCTCTCTCGGGTTGGGTTCGGTATTGGAAGGAAGAGACCCTGCGGGTCGCTCAGAAATTATTTTCGCGAGCTGTCCTACCTGGTTTTCTAGACTTTTTACGCTTCCGGTTAATGTTCTTATAGTGGCGTCATTTGTGGTGATATATTTAGAAAGTAATTCCTCCAAGCTTGGAGGTTTTGGGTAATTTTGAAGAAGTGGTGGTGGTGGTGGTGGTTGTGCAGAAAAATCATTTTGCGGAGGTGGGCGCATCGCATTCGATGGATTACTCCATGAAAAGTTCGGGTGATTTCTTAAAGCGGGGTTATAACTATTCGGAAAATTAAAACCAGGCGGATGAAAATTCGCAGCAGAAAAATTATTAAAAGCAGTTCTAGGCAAATTATTAACATAATCTAAATGTTCTGGAGTAGGGGTTGCAGATTCCCATACCTGAGGGGCGGAGGCAGCAGTCATCTCCGTGATTTTTTTTGCTTAGGATTTCTACTTGCAGAGCGAGCTGGGAGACGTTGTCCACTTCATAGATACCTGCAGGCTTGTTTGGGCGGGACCTAGGCATATTCCACTGATAAGTGTTCATGGCCATGTCCTCAAAAAGCTAAAGAGCGGCTTCCGGTGTCTTATGATTTAAAGTACCGCCAGAAGCTGCGTCTATCATTTGCTTCGTGCTTTGATTTAGCCCGTTATAAAACGTCTGCACTTGTAACCATACAGGCAGCGCGTGATGTTGGCATCGTCTTAATAATTCTTTAAATCTCTCCCAGGTTTCGTAAAGGGTTTCAGAGTTTATTTGTCCGAAGGCAGAGATGTCGTTCCTAAGTTTTGCAGTTTTAGCGGGCGGAAAATACTTCGCCAAAAATTTTTCAGTTAATTCATTCCAAGTGGTTATGCTATTTTTCGGAAGTGTGTTAAGCCACTGCTTAGCTTTAGTTCTTAGAGAGAAGGGGAAGAGTCTTAGCCTGATCGCATCATTTGTGACACCATTTATCTTGAAGGTGTCGCAAATTTCAAGAAAGCTAGCTATATGTGCGTTCGGATCTTCATCTTGAAGTCCGTCAAATTGCACATATTGCTGCACCATTTGAATTATGCTAGGCTTTAGTTCAAAGTTATTATTTGCTATAGTAGGGCGGACTATACTCGATTCTGTTCCCTCGAGGTTCGGTCGTGCATAATAGGACATAGTCCTTTGAACGGCCTCATCTACGTTGGGTTCTTCCATTCTTAAAGTATTAAATGACTCGGAGTCCTCAACCGGCACTTGGATAGTAGGACCTTGAAATCGCGATCTTCTCCGAAGAGTACGCTCAATTTCGTGGTCCAAGTCCAAAATAACCGACGGACTCCCGCGGGTCATGCACTAAAAGAACAGAAAAGAAGAAGAGAAAGAGAAAAAGGATAAACTAGAAAGAAAAACTAGATTTAGAAAATTAAATAATTTTTTTTTTTTTCTTTTTGAAATAGATTTTTTTTTTTATAGATTAACTCCCGAACTTCCCAAGGACTACCCCGTGAAGGGTTCGCAAGGTACTAGACAAGTCAGTGGCGCTTAAAGCCCTTTGCCCTTTTCGAAAGAATTAGGTGGCGTAGAAAAATTGTGAGGTTGGTTTCTATTAAGAGCGGTGATAATTTTTTTTTGATTTTTTTTTTTAAAACTTGAAAGAAAAGGGGATGAGAAAGAGAAGAGATAAAATTAATAGGTTTTTGTTTTCAAAATATCAACGGAAGTTGGGTCCCCGGCAACGGCGCCAAAAACTTGTTGCGCGCTAGGGTTCGAAGAAAATAAACGCAACCGAACTAGCAACCCGATGAGGCAAGTATACCTATCGAATTGTAGCAAGGGGACACAAGTGTCGTATTGAAATCCGGGAACTGTTGGCTAAGCTTACTCACACGAACGCTATTATCTTATCGACGGAAAAACTAGGGTTTTAGAAAATCTAAGTGCAGGGGAGAAAGTAAAGCTATTCTAGAAAAATAAACACTGCAATTAAGAGGGCTATTAAGTAAACAACTAAGCTAGAAAGGAAACTACTGCAGTTAATTAAAGAGCACAAGACAGGTGATTACTACGAAAGGTAGAAAATATGAAATGGAAATGCACCCGATCAAGATTCACCTCGGCTAAAGACGATTAAGAAAATGCGATAAAAATCTAAACTTAATAGGATAAGGGTCCTTGACCGTGGAGGTTCCTAAAGCTTGAACACGCTTCTCTCGAAGTCGTGCCCAACTGAGTTTAGGAAGGTCCGACCGACTCTCGTCTAAATCGGAGGCCTAAAACTCGCTTTACGCGGTGAACCCCACTATTGGATTTTACTCCAATCCGGGAGATTTGGACGTCTGCCTCTCTCGAGGGGTGCGTACAACTCCCTTTACTCTTGAATGCTCACTTCATTCTTTCGGCCTCTCGGCTAGCCCAGAATGAAAGCAAAGGCGGAGAGTATATATCGAAAATATACCTCCGACCCGTGATAAATCAAGAGTAATTCAAGGCCCTAACCTAAAAAGAAAAGATTAATTAAAACATCATAACATAATCGCTCTAACCTCGGATCATCAAGATCGAGTACAAGGAGGATTAGTTAATCATAATGGAGTGGAGGGGGGAAGATGAGTAGAAAAGCATAAGAAGAACACAAGCTAAACAAGAACACTTTTATTAATAAAAAGGGCAAGTTACACTATTGAAAATTAAAGTTACAAGTGCATGAAAATTAAACCCTATTCTAGCCCTACATTAAGCACTAAGCAAGGAGGAAATTGCAATAAAAGCTAGCACAAACTAAGATTAAACTAGGGTTAACCAAAAAGTACAAAGAGAGGGGGAGAGAGAGAGAGAAAAAGCATGAAAAAGGATCAAGAAACAAAGGGGCAGCACCTCCCCCACTCAACCAAAGCTTGCTGAAATAGGGAGGAGGGGGGCTCAATTTATAGATTTTTTCTCGGGTCGGTCACGCCCTCCGACACGCCCTAGGGGGGGCGTGTCAGGGGGCGTGACAGGTACGGATTTGACCTCGGGCTCTGGATTCTGGCGGGAGGGATGATTGCTTCGGTACGTCGGTGGTCACGCCCTAGGTCACGCCCGTGACAGGGGGGCGTGACAGGCATGTCATGTCCAAATCATTGGTCGGAAGTCCGTCAGTCACCGAAAAAGGAAGGTGTCACGCCCATGTCACGGGCGTGACATGGGGCGTGACAGTACTATTTGCGTGCTGAGGCGGAAGGGCATTTAATGCGGCGACAGCTTTGCGGCAGAGGGCGACACGCCCCTTGTCACGCCCGGTGACACGCCCAGGGAGGGCGTGACAGGGGGCGTGACAGCGGTTTTGACCGTTTTCTGTCCCTTCCATCAGGTGTCCTCGGGATCGGGTGACACGCCCTAGGTCACGCCCAGGGAGGGCGTGACAGGGGGGCGTGACAGGCTATTTTGGCGATTTTTCTGAAAACCTGCAAAAAGACAGGAAAAAGTTAGTGGCAATAAAATTTATATAAAAAGGATAAAAATAAACTAATAATAGACATAATTTGTACAATATAAAATATAAAATATGATAATAGTTTAGGCTATAAAACGTATTATCAGTGTTCTTCAAAAAGATAACCTGGATCTACAGAAACCTGAAAGCTCTGCTCCTTCTTCTTCATCAGAACCTTATCTGAACTTGGTATAACATAAGAAATTACTACAGCTAACTTGAAAGTACTTTTAGATAAGCTTATTTATCTTCAAGCTTCGAGCTCGACAATAATGGCGAGGAAGAAGAAGTTCAGCCGCAACTTTTCGAAATAAGAAAACCCTAAAAGTTAAAGTTTCTTCAGTCCATCTTGTCCCTGTTATCTTCCTCCGATTAATGGTTGCAAGAAGCAGTGGGGACTACCTGTGGTTCGTATTTGTGCCTTGCTTTAACAGAAGAAGATGTATAGTAGACCTTCAGCATTATTTATCGTGTTCTGTAGATTTCCCGTAACTAATTTGAACTATGTTGACTTTTGTTGACTTTGGCTGACATCAGCATTTGTGGACATAGCCAAATCTTCAGATTCAATCCAGGCGTTGAGTGCATTGAGTGAATGGCCTTCACTCAACAAATCTGGACTTAGGCAAATTCTCTACACCATTAGGCCTTGAGTGCGTTGAGTTAACTAGCTTCACTTAACGCCTCTGGACTTGGCGAAATACTTCTGCACTGCCAGGCATTTGGTGCGTTGAGTGAATCGTCATCACTCAATGCCCCTGGACTTAGCTACAACTTTCTTTATCTGTTAGGCGTTGACAACGTTGAGTGAGCCTTCATCTCTCAATGCTATTATCCTTAGCTTCTTCTCTAGACCGCGAGCTTGCTGAGGCGTTGAGTGCATTGAGTGAGATGTACCACTCAACGCTTTTGGACTTAGATAGATTTTTTTTTCTATCTCTTTTCTTAGGCTTTGACCTTTATCGACGCCTTTTGCTTTGGCGTTGAGTGAGCTATCCTCACTCAATGATTCTGGACTTAGCAAGATTTATTAACACAATCTTCAACTGCTTAAGCTTGTCTCAACGCTGCTTGTTATATGAAGTTTTGTGAACTGGCTTCACTCAATGTCTGTTTACTTAGTCGATTTTTCAGCTTGAAAATACTGAGGCTATGACAGACTCAGCTATACTCGATGCCTTTTGATATATGGCGTTGAGTGAACTGACTTCACTCAATGCCTGTGTACTTAGAAATATTTCTGTCTCTCCACTTCTCTACCTTGCGACCACCTGTCACATCAACTAAGACAAACTGTCTAACCTTGTTCCAAGGAACATCCTGCATATGATAAGCTTAACTAACATCAAATACAACTATGGTCTTAGTGATGATGTTGATGCCTCTTCAAATCAAATCTAGGGAACCTTGAGGGCAATATTCCCAACAATCTCCCACTATTTGAAGAAGGTAGAACACCCAGCAATACTAAGAAGCATTTTCTCATAAAGCAAATAAATTTAGAAGATGTTGTAAGCTTTATACCTCTTCAAAATTTATAGCCATATGAAAATTTATATTACTTGAATGTTTTTAAGTAACATGTACTTACTTAACATGACCTATGCTTCTATATCTCCCATTATCTAGCAATTATAGCTCTACTCAGTATGCTTTACACCTCCCCCTTTCCCCTTTAGGGTTAAGGGTATTGCCTACATCTCCCCCTTTCTGGCTCCGTAAAAAAGAAAAAATTTCTTATTGAGGGAGGTAAGGGGATCATGTACCAGATAATTTATCTATCTATCCTAGCCAAAGTCCCATGTTGATACCACTAAGGAAATAATCCTAGTGATCAAACCACATGATTAGGAGACATACCTTTTGTGTTGATACACTGATACAATACATCATTGCAGCACTTGAGCTAGCTACTAACATAGTTCCACTTTACCCAATGCCACAGCTATACCACTTAAGGCTTAATGCAGCTGTAGTAAGGGTGCTTATGTATATTCCTTTTGTCCTATAACAGCATGTATCTACAACAGTAGTAGTAAATGCATAGCAGCAATCATCCACAAGGGTTAATCTCCCCCTCAGACTGTGGATTGTCATGAGAACTTGCTAATCAGCCATGATGATCTTAGATCCAAAGTTGCTATTAGTTGCTACTTAATAGGAAGCTGAACTAGTTCCTGTAACTACATAATTTTCTCCTCCTCAACAGGAGCATCTGCTATCATCTTTCCTGGCAGACACATTAGTCTATTCTAATCTTAATAGCACTTGAACCATTTAAAAATATTCATACCACTGAAGGTCTTTTCCACCTTCAAGAAGTAGTAAAACCTGCAACAAAAAAACAATAAGAGAAACAATTGAAGCTACACCAAGTTCAACATACCCAACTCAAACATGAAGGTGTTGAACTTTGCTTCTATCTAGTGGCTTAGTGAAGATTTCAGCCACTTGGTTGTCTGTAGTGACAAACTCAAGACTGATATCTTCACATTCCACATGCTCCCTTATGAAATGATACCTAATCTCAATGTGTTTAGGCCTGCTATGAGAGACAAGATTCCCAGTAATTGAGATTGCACTAGTAGAATCATTGTACAAAGTTGTTCTACTTATCTATAGGTTATATTCTTAGAGCTAATGCTGGATCCACAACAACTGTGCATAACAGCTACCTGCTGAGACGTGTCTGACTCAATTGTTGAGATTGCAACACTGGTCTGTTTCTTGCTTCTCCAAGACACTAGTCATCCTCCCAGGAACTGACATGTGCTTGAAGTGCTCCTCCAGTCCACTTTGCAGCTTCATCTGAATAGCCTGTTAGTTCAAAATCCATATTTCTAGGGTACCATAGGCGAAGATCTGTTGTGCCCTTATGATACATCCAAATCCTGTTAATAGCA
The DNA here is from genome assembly GCA_039513925.1 of Platanthera zijinensis. NCBI lineage: Eukaryota > Viridiplantae > Streptophyta > Magnoliopsida > Asparagales > Orchidaceae > Platanthera > Platanthera zijinensis. Next base: position 183,404,380 of record CM077079.1, on the reverse strand, counting down.
GAGTAGTGAGATTCTTTTGATCTAGCCTTATACCTAGCACAAATAGATGAAGAAAACATAATGTATGGCCTACTTGTAGTAAGATATTGAAAGGGGCAATTATCCCTCTATATAAAGTTTCATCAACAGGTTTCCCTGCCTCATCTTTGCCTATAGGCATACTTGACCCCATGAGAGTTTTAAGGGTCGAGGCATTCTCCATACCAAACTTTTTGATCAACTCCCTTGTGAACTAAGACTTGGATATGGATAATTCATCATCAGTCTGTCTTATTTGGAGGCCCAATAAGAACTTAAGTTCACCCATATTGCTCATCTCATACTTTATTTGCATAAGTTTGGCAAACTTCCTACAAAGGTTGTTATCAGTAGATCCAAAGATTATGTCATCTACATATATCTAGATTGGGATGATCTTGCCCTTAGATTCCCTTAGGAATAGGGTCGTGTCTATCTTCCCCATTGAGAATTTATTCACAATGAGGAAGCTAGATAATGTCTCATACCATGCTCTAGGGGCTTGCTTGATCCTATATATAGCTTTCATAAGTGTATAAATAGAATCAGGTGAGTTAAGAACAATAAAAATTGGAGGTTGTTTAACATAGAGTTCTTCCTTTAAGTCACCATTCAGGAAGGCTGACATTACATCAGTTTGGTAGACTTTTGATAACTCTAATTATTTCTATTTTTCATTTACTATTTTCTATTAATAGTTAGATATTATATATCAATTTTATAATCAAAAGTTTATAGTTAACTACTTTTTGTATTTTATATTTATTTGTTCTAACCAAATTATTTTCAATCTTGTAGGGCTAATGTAAAAATTATTTGGAGCAGAACAGGAATTTTCCCCTTCTCGGCCCAAACATGCCCCGTGACACGCCCTCCGTGGGCGTGTTTAAGGGCATGACACAAAGGAGCTAAGAATGTCGAATGTAAATCGTCGAACTCTAAACAAAGAGCTCATGACATACCCTGTGCCATGCCATCCTTGGGCGTGTCTCATAGGCGTAATAACAAGAAACAGCATCGCCGCTCGAAGAACGTCGACTTACCACATACACGTCTGTATCGCTTTTACATGCCTGTGTCACCCTAGCATGGGGCATTCCTGTTGTAGGAAGAACTATCAGAACCCTACCACGTCAGATAAAAATGATACGCCCACATCATAGGCGTGACCCGGCGCATGTCAGGAGCGTTTTCCAGCCAATAACTCAGTCGTTCCTGCCGTTGCTGCCAAATTGACATTTCCAGCTTGACAAGCTCTAGTCACGGGCGTTACCATGGGGCATGACGCCTTCATCTACAATATTATAATGTCACCATTTTAAGCTTCCCACCATTTTAAAGAAATAGATCTGACATGCCCTAGGTCCCGGGCGTGACCTAGGGGCGTGACCCATTATTTAACAGATTTTGGCAGTTTCTCCTCCAACGTTCCCGGGGTTTCATGATGACGGTTCCGAGCCTGACATGCCCTAGGTCACGAGCGTGACCTAGGGGAGTGACCAACCAGCAATTTTTTCCTATAAATTCCAGACAGCTTCAGATGCTCAGGGTTGATTTTGGAGAGTTGGAGTCTTGTAGTTTGCTATTTTATTTTGATGTATTTTCCATTTCTTAGTCTAGTTTTGCATTGCGAAAGTTTGAATTCAAGTTTGCTTTTCATTTTAATCATGTCTTTCCCTACCTTACCTTGTAATTCCCTAATCATAATTAGTAGCTAATTTTCATTTAGCACTTGATCATGATGAACCTTAAAATAAAATAAACTTTTCATTTTTATCAAAAGTGTCTTGTTCTTAATCTTGCTCACTAACAATTTATCATTGAATTATATTTTGTCGAATTCATATTTTGCGGAAATTGTTTTCGATCTAGGATCCGTATCCTAAAAGAACGAGAGGTTGCCGATACGAGGAGATCACTCAAAGATAAAAGGGGTTGCATGCAACCCTCGAGAGAGGATGACATAAATCTTCCGGATTGGAGTCAAATCCAATAGTGTGGTTCACCGCATAATGCAAGCTTAGGCGTTTCGACCTGCCGAGAGTTCTTAATCGATCAACCTAAGGTTAGTCAAAAGCATGAGCATGAGAGAGACACTTTTATACTTTAGGAACCTCCATGATCGAGTGAGTAAATTTAAGAACTCGCATTTCCTTAATTTTCAAGAAGGTTTATTTTAGCCCAAGGGGATTCTAGATCAAGTGCTAGCTTTCCCAACCTCAAATTTCTCTTTCTTAGTGTAACACTTCCTTTTCCGTTTCCAAAAAAAATTAACTCTTCATCCGATAAGATAATAGCTCTTTCTTATGAGTACAAGTACTCAACAAGCCCCGAGTCAAAATACGACACTTGATTCTATACTCTGAACGATAGTTATACATGTCTCATCGATTGGAAACACGCGTTTGCATGGAGAAAATAATCATCAAGTTTTTGGCATCGTTGCCGGGGAATTTCTTTGTTGATATTTTGAAAGAGAGAATCTATTTATTTTATCATTTTTTTATTTTGTTTGTTTTCTTTATAAGTTTTAACTTTAATTTTTTATAATTAAATTTCCTTATGAAAGGGCCGTGCTGGGTTTTCGTCCCGCAATACCTCCTTGTACCTTGCAAACCCGTCATTGGGTAGCCCTTGGGAAGTTCAGGAAATTTTATTTTTAAATTTTTAATCTTAAACTTTTACTTTTATTTTATTTTGGTGTATGACCCGAGGGAATCCGTCAAATCTATTTGACTTGGATTCGGAGATAAAGCAAAGCTTACAGCGATGCCTAAGACTCTGTGACCTCAATTCTCTAGATTTAGTTGTGGAAATGTATGTACCACTTTTTCTTCTTCTTCATCTCCGTCTTCTTCTTCTTCCACTTCCCGTTCTTCTCAATTTTCTTCTATTTTGGGTAAACAAAATCCAAATATGGCCGAAGAACGGACTTTGTCCTATTATCCCTAGCCAAATATGGATGATGCGCAATCAAGTATTGTTCGACCCCCTATTGAAAAAAATAACTTTGAATTGAAGCCAAGCATCATTCAAATGGTACAACAATAAGTACAATTTGATGGGCTTCAAGATGAGGACCCAAATGCACATATTTCTAATTTTTTTAGAAATATGCGATACTTTTAAAATTAACGGGGTTTCAGATGAGGCCATTCAGCTAAGACTTTTTCCTTTTCAATTGCGCACCAAGGCTAAGCAGTGGTTGGGTTCTCTACCAAGAGGCTCCATCGCTACTTAGGACAAGATTACTAAAAAATTTCTCACGAAATATTTTAAGCCCTCTAAGATGGCCAAGTTGCGCAATGATAGTACTTATTTCTCCCAAGTTGATACAGAAACTTTATATGATACTTGGGAGCGATTTAAGGTGAGAGTGCTAAGTTGTCAACCTAAATCACCTAGAGGGGGGTGAATAGGTGAATTTCGTGTCAAATGCGGAATAAAAAAATTATAACACAGCACAGATCCGTAATCAAGCAATCACACAGACGACAAGAGATTCGTAGTGGTTCCCCAATCTTGGGTACGTCCACTTTTCTCACCGATCTAGCAAATCACTAGACTCGGCTACTCCACTATCTCGGATTGCAAAAAACAATCCTACACCTCGGAACCACGTTCCTACAAAACTCGATCCCAAACGGATCTACACTCGGAAGACAAAACTTCCTACCACTCGGAGAAAGAGCTCCTACAATGAAATTTGTTTGAATAAAGTTTACAAACATGAATATCACAGATTTGGATCTTTGACGTAATCTTCTTCTTGAGAGCTTTTCGGTTTGAACAGAAATAGTTGAAGAAGACTTGACTGAGATCCACGATTCTGAGATCTGGAATCACCACGATCAAGAAAGTAAATCAGAGACGATGAAGCACAGAGAGATCAGATGATTATTCTTGAGTCTGGATCGCTAGAGAATCAGAGATCGATAGCTGCGGCTGAGAGAAGACGATCCAGAGCTTCTTCCAAAAACAGTAATGGCGGCAGATGAGAAAATTAGGGTTTTCGGGATTTTCTCTTTCTTAAAAGATAATCTCTGTAAATGCGTTTTTTTAGTCAAATCTGAAAAGACCTATTTATAGGCTATCTCCAATGGTCATAATTGTAATTAAGATTGACACGTGGACCAATCAGAAAAAGGTTAATTTCAAATCTCCGTCAATTCTGGACTTAACAATTTCTGGAATTCTGAGCCGACATACTTGGGTTAGATAAGATACTCCAGTATAAAGGTCTGCTACTCGAGTAGATAAGAGAAACATGTACTCAAGTAATAGAAATGACTACTCGAGTGCCTTGGAAGAACTACCCGAGTTACTCTAGACAGATTACTCGAGTAAGTAGAAACATCTACTCGAGTACTAATCCAAACTACTCGAGTATAAGAAAAATCTACTCGAGTGCTAAGCAAGTCTACTCGAGTATAAGAAGGATCTACTCGAGTGTTAAGCCACTTACTCGAGTATATGTGCGAAGTTACTCAAGTATGTGGGCTTAGAAATATTTAGACTGAACAGTTAGCCCTACTCGAGTATAACTAATAGACTACTCGAGTATGACTAAGGCTCTACTCGAGTACACAAACACATACTCGAGTAAGGAAAAGAGGTACTCGAGTATATGAATGGATTTACTCGAGTATATGGACTTAGAAACTTTCTGAGATGAGAAGTCCAGATCAACTCGAGTACGATCAGAACACTTACTCGAGTAACTTGAGAACTACTCGAGTATGTAATCCAATGTACTCGAGTACTAAGTCACTTACTCGAGTATATAGAAGATACTACTCGAGTATGTGGACTTAGAAAAAATTTCTTCTGAGAAAGTCTTCAATACTCCAGAGTCCAGTAGTCCAAGTGCATGGAAACAAAGTGTACCCCAATAGAGAGGCTATACATGAGTCAACACCTTGGATCACACAATGAGGAATTACATTGTATGGACCTGTGTTTGATGACCCACTATAGACTGACATTGGTTTACACTTGGCAATAGAGTCCTGCATGCACAACTTAAACACAACATCAAATACAACTTAATTCATCTTAGTTTCAGGTCTGACTACCCACAAATCTGGGGTATTGTGAAGACAATTCCCAACAATCTCCCCCTATTTGTAGAAGTTAGCACCCTTTGCACTAAGATGAATTTCTAGAAAAGAAATGATCATCTATAACAACAAGCAATAGAAAATTTCTAAAATAGAGAATAATAGCAAATAAGGGAACCATAATCAGAATTAGATATATTAAATAGAAAGATTTTCCAGTTCCACAAAACACTTTTAGGGGTAATTCTCTCTATGATGTTTAGCTTTCTTCAGCTCTTGCCTTTCCAAATAACTGAAGGGTTTAGGAAAATAAGTCTTTGGCCTTGGAGGAGCTGCTGGATTGTTGAATCCCCATTGTCTATCATGTAATCTGATCTTGATTTGAGATACATCATAGGCTTTCCATTCTGAGTAGCTGTAGAATTTGTCTTTATTTTCCCCAAAATTAGTTACCAGCTTTAGAGTGTCAAAGATTAAAGATTTGGAGGTTGGACTCCAAACTTCTGAATGAACTGACTCTGATCTTCCCTCTGAAGCTTGAGCTTGCTCTCTCTTAGGTGCAGAACGGCTAGCAGAAGCGTTGTCACCATATTTTCTTTTCTTGCTGGGGCTGCCTTGATCAGCAGGTCTTCTAGAGGAGGAAGTACCTCGATCAAAGTGCCCTTGAGAGATGGCAGGGACATCCTCTTTCAACACATCAGAATATGAAAGAGGAGGCTCAGACATCTCTCTAGCAGGTCTGGGAGAGAAGGCTTGCACTGCCTCTGGAATGGTAACATGAACCTGGGCATCAGATGGAGGATGTTCCTCAAGAGGATCTAAGCTTTTAGGAATGATGGAGGGGTCAATCTGGAATTCTGGAAAATTCTGATTATGTACCCAAACTGCAGTGTCATAAATGTAGAATTTAACAGACTGTAGCTGGGCTAGAATATCTGCTTTCATGGTGTTAACTAATCCATCCAGGGTCTCTTTAGACTTGGTAGAGATTTCAGTAGAAATTTTCTCAACTTGTTCTTTCACTATTTTCTCACCCTTGCTGATTTGTACAGATAGCTTTTCAATAGCTTCATCTCTGAATGTGCCTACTTCGTCACAAACTTTCAACACATTGGCTTCAGCTCTTTGGTCTAGCAGAATCTGGTTATGTGCCACTGTTTTAGCTTGATTTTTGACTTCACCCATGCTGGTGATGGTGTGATCTATCGCTTTTCCACATATTTTGAAGAGTTGTTTAAGTTCATCAGTGTTGGCTTGAATTTCTGCAAAGCCTCTGCTCATCTCAGTTTCAAGAGCAGAGACCTTGTTGTTAACTGATTTCAGAGACTCATCAAAGTAATTTCTCTGTTCTTGGAGCTCTGTTCTTGGAGCATCTTCTCAATATTACTGATGATGTCTGAGGAGCTGAGGGAAGCAGAAGATGGAGCACTGGGAGAAGTAGAGAACTGAGGGAGCTGAGAGACTGAGGGAGCCCAAGGAGGGATTTCTTTCACAACCACTGAGCTAGCAGTTCTCTTGGTGGGAGTGATTTCTACTGAATCCATGGGATCTGTGAAGGAGGGGAGAGTTAAGGCTAATGTTTTTAGAGGAGGCTCAATAGGTTCTGGGGATAACTCCTCTTCATCGGATAGGATGATACTATCATGTTGTTCTGCTTCTTCAATGGGAGACTGAGCTGAGGATGGAGAGGGTTCCTTGAGAGGGATCTGTTCATCTTGTACCTGAACCTCAGGAGTACCAAAAACTAGTTCTGCTGGAGGTAGGGGAATGTCTGACCTTAGTTCTTCAATAAGTTTATCAATCTCTGTAGCTGTGGACAGAAGGTCTTGTTGAACTTGAATCTCTGGGGAAACTTGATTATCTGCTGGAATTTGTACATCTATTGGAATATCTTCTGGAGGAGGAGGAGGAGAAGGATCTCTAACTGTCTGGGAGGGAAGTTCTGTAATCAGAATCTGGGAGATAGATGAGGCAGGCTCCCCCTCAACTACTGCACTCTGGGTGTCAGTAGCTTGATGTAGAGGAGGAGATGGAGTCCTGTCATCAGCAACATGCTGTGGGCTGGGAACATCTTCATCCATAATGACTTTGGAGGCTTGGGCAGTGTTCTTGAGTTGGATTTCATATCTTTGAATGGAGGAGATGGATACCTTCTTCATGTGATGGAGGGGGGTTCCTTTGGAGAAATCAAACACTGTAGGATTAATCTCATGGAGGAGGAGGGAGATAATCCTGGCATAGATTGGTTTTTTCACACTTTCTTTGATATTGTCCAGTATCATCATTCCAAACTGGAATTTCTTCCGGCATACTATGGCTTGCATAACATCAAAATTTTTTTGGGAAATTTCTCTGAGGGAATAGGTTTTGCATAGAAGAACTTTGGCAATCACATCCACAAGGAATTTGCCCTCTGAATTGTAATCTGTACGGCGGAACGAATATGCTTCATACGGGTTTATTCCACAGAAGAAAATGGTTCTCTTGGAATCTTCAGGTGTCAGATCATCTTCTTCATCCACCACTGGCAATTTTAACAGATTAGCTAAGGAAGTTTTGTCCAGACAGATTTTGATTCAACTGACCTTGGATTTTAGAACTGTACCATTGCGCTTGACCTTCAGATTCTTGTAGAACTCTTCCACTGCAGAAAATAGGATCTTACACAGCGTATGTAATAGGAACAACAGCCCGGCTGTGTCAAGGAGAATGAGAAGATTTCGAAAGTAATCGGAAAGATCGGAGATTCCATCTATAACCAATTCGGACCCGATTCCAATCTTGGATGGAGGAGCCATCGAGTTCTGGAGTAACGGATTCTGGAGAAGGCAACGCTCTGCGGTTCTGGTAGGCGAAGTGCAGACGAGTACTCGAGAAAGGTTTCGTGGAAATGGATTACGGGATCATTCTATTTATATATATAACCCTAATTAGGTTTAAGATTGGGTTTTAAAAGAAAACATACCTTATGGGGGGGGGCGGCAAAAATCGAGGTGTGCGAAAAGAGAAAAATGAGATTATCAAAGTTCTGGAATTTCCAGGTACTCGAGTAAATATCGGCATACACGAGTAATTTGTTGTAACCTACACGAGTAAGTCGAAGACCAAGTAGATCATGAAGTACTCGAGTGAGTTACTAAGTACTCGAGTATGAAGAATATGTACTCGAGTGAATTTTTTACCTACACGAGTAGACACTTTGAGTTACTCGAGTATATTGTAATGTACTCGAGTGTAGTCGTGTAACTACTCGTGATTGTTTCCAAGTACTCGAGTATGTGAGTACACTTACTCGAGTAAGTCACTTTGACAAAATATTTTTCTCGAAGCACTGATCTTTACCTCCACCAGCTTTTAACTCTGAGACTTTGATAGAGACCACTAATCTTCTTTGTTGAGCATCCCAAGTTCAGTTTTGAAGAATGAGAACTTGGTCTCATCTAGCGGCTTCGTGAATATATCTGCAACTTGCCTATCTGTGGAGACGTATTGTAGATCTATGTCTCCATTCTCCACATGCTCCCGGATGAAGTGATATCAAAGCTCTATGTGCTCTGTCCGGCTGTGGGAGACTGGGTTGTTTGCGATTGCTATTGCACTGGAAGAGTCGCAAAGCAGAGGGATGTTCTGGAACTTCATGTTATAGTCTTCAAATTGATTCTTGATCCATAGAAGCTGTGCACAACAGCTCCCTGCAGAGATGTACTCCGACTCAGCCGTTGAAATTGCCACACAGTTCTGCTTCTTACTGCTCCAGGAAATAAGTCTCCTTTCCAGGAATTGGCAAATCCCAGAAGTGCTTTTCCTATCATCTTTACTTCCTGCAAAATCTGCATCTGAAAATCCAATTAGTTCATTGTCATTACTTCTTGGGTACCATAAGCCAATATTTGGTGTACCTTTGAGGTATCTCAAGATTCGCTTTGAAGCAATGTAGTAAGATTCCTTACAGTTCACCTGAAATCTAGCACATACACATATGGAAAACATTATGTCTGGTCTACTTGCGGTAAGGTAGAGCAAGGACCCAATTATGCTTCTGTACTTGGTTTCATCAAAAGGTTTCCCTTTCTCATCCTTGTCCAGAGACATAGCTGAGGCCATTGGAGTCCTCATAGAGGTTGTGTTCTCCATTCCGAATTTCTTAAGTAGCTCTTTGGTGAATTTAGTCTGTGAGATGAAAATTCCATCCTCAGATTGTTTCACCTGAAGCCCTAAGAAATACTTCAGCTCTCCCATACTGCTCATTTCAAACTTCCCTTACATAAGTTTAGAAAACTTCTTGCAGAGGTTGTCATCCGTAGAGCCAAAAATAATGTCGTCAACATATATTTGTACCAGCAAAATCTTGCCTTTTATTTCCCTAAGAAATAATGTCTTGTCTATCTTTCCTCTTGTGAACTTGCTCTCAAGAAGGAAGCTAGACAGCGTCTCATACCAAGCTCGGGGAGCTTGTTTAAGACCATATAATGCTTTTTACAGTAAGTAAACATGATTGGGAAAGTTTGAATCAACAAAACCTGGCGGTTGCTCTACATACACTTCTTCCTTAATGTTACCATTTAAGAAGGCGGACTTTACATCCATTTGATAGACTGTAAAGCCCTTAAGTGCAGCATAAGAAAGGAATAGCCTGATCGCCTCCAGTCTTGCCACTGGAGCATATGTATGATCAAAGTCGATTCTTTCTTCTTGACGATAGCCCTTAGTGACAAGTCTTGCTTTATTCTTTATAATTGTTCTATCTTCGTCCATCTTATTCCGGTAGACACATTTTGTCCCGATGACATTCTTACTCTTGGGTCTAGGAACAAGTGTCCAAACTTTGCAACGTTTAAACTGATTCAACTCTTCTTCCATGGCTAGTATCCAGGATGCATCCGAGTTTGCTTCCTCAAACTTCTTAGGTTCAACCTGTGATAGAAAGCTCAAGAATAAATTCTCGTTAGTTGTACCTCTCTGGGTTCTAACACCATCCTGAGGATCTCCTATGATTTGATCTAAGGGATTATCCTTCAAGTGTCTGAACTTTAGAGTCCTTGCATCTGGGATCTCTTCAGCCACTGGTGTTGCATCTTCAGCTGGGATGTGTTCTTCATCTTGATCATCTACCTCTCCAATAGGGGTTGTAGAGGTGATCTTGATGAACGTCTCATCTTTATCTTGAGTAGGCTCATCCAAGCTAAGTTCCTTCATCTTGGTACCTGCATCTTTAATGAGCACACTAGAAGAGTTGCTTTGCAGCAAACTCATCTCATCAAATACAAGGTGTATCGACTCTTCTACCACCAGAGTTTTTCTATTAAATACTCTATAGGCCTTACTATGGCTACTATAACCTACAAAAATACCTTCAAAGCTTTTCTCGCTAAACTTGGTAGTGCGATACTTGCCATTGTTAAGTACGAAGCACTTACAGCCAAAGATTCTAAAATATGAAATGGTTGGTTTCCTGCCTTTTAGAAGTTCGTAAGGAGTCTTATCATGGTTCTTGTTGATGAGAGCTCGATTTTGCACGTGACAAGCGGTGTTGACGGCTTCAGCCCAGAAATACTCTGGAAGTGAGGCATCACTTAACATAGTCCGGGAAGCCTCTATGAGTGTTCTGTTCCTTCTCTCAGCTGCTCCATTTTGCTGTGGAGTGCGAGGAGAGGAAAAATCATGAAAGATACCTTGACTTTCGCAGAATTCTGTCATGGATCCAAACTTGAATTCCGTTCCATAGTCACTTCTGATTTTGACTACAGAACAGTTATATTCATTCTGGATTTGCCTAACAAAACTAGTGAAAGTACTGAAGGTGTCTGACTTGTGTTTCAGAAAGAACACCCACGCAAAGCGCGAGTAATCATCCACAATAACCAACGTATATTCCTTACCTCCAAAACTTCTAACTTGCAATGGACCAAACAAGTCCATATGGAGAAGTTGTAAGCTTCTATTGGAATACTTGCCTATTATGCGTTTAAATGAACTCCTTGTTTGCTTGCCTTTGATACAGGCGTGACAAAGACTGTCAGTAACGCACTTGACATTAGGGGCATCACGTACTATGTTTTGGGAGAATAGTTTATTAATAGTTTTGAAATTAATATGTGCTAGTCTCTTGTGTCATTTGTCAGCAAGAGATGCACTACTTTTTGCTAAAAGACACACTGCTGTAGACGAGTCTATACAAATGAAGTTTAAAAAGAAAATATTTCTGCTTCGAGTGCCTGATAAAACAGTTTCCATGTTGTCAACCGATTTTATCAAACACTTGTCAGCATGAAATTCAACCACGTATCCTTTGTCGCATAGTTGGCTTATGCTGATGAGATTGTGTTCCAACCCTTCAATATAGGCTACATCTGAAAAGGATATGCTACCGTTAGTAATCATACTGTAGCCTTTAGTTATTCCTCGATCCGAACCTCCAAAGATGACCTTTGGTCCGTTGCAGACTGAGGTGAAATTCTGGAGTAGGCTTCTTGTCCCGGTCATATGCCGAGAGCATCCACTGTCCAAGTACCAGATTGGCATTTTGGTGGTCTTTGGACATACCTACAATTACAATCACTTAGCCTTAGGAACCCAAACAAGTTTGGGTCCTTGGTCTCGAGTTAGAATACTCCCCCTACAAGAATTAGCCTCATGAGTGGTCATTCTCATATTGCTAACTTGAGGGGTTGCAACATTTTTAGGATTGAACCAACAATCGATGCCAAAATGACCAATTCTGCCACAGCACCAACAGTCGAACCTGTTGTAACTTTGCCTGGTGTATTCCTGCTTGATTTTCTGAATTGATGGTCTAGTAGGAACTTCACTCTTGGAGGAGGAAGCTTCATGATGGTGGCAGCTACATGAAGTCTTCTCCTTCATAGGCTTTTCCACAATAGGTTTTACGTTTGGTGTCTTCTTGATGTTATGACCATGAGCATATGGTCCATAGTTCTGAAGTTGAATCTCTTCATAAGGTGACTTAAATACACTCTCGCCAAAGTTACGAGGACAAGTCCAACCTTGGTATCTTGACTTAGGCTTCTCGGGGATCGGCCTAGAGAAGTGTCCATAGGTGGACTCATAGTCAAGTTCGTTCGTAGGAAAGATAACTTTCTTGAACAATACCGGTTCCAAGGGAGCTTTCCCCTTTTCTTCAGCTAGAGCCTTCTGGGCAGCCTTATTCTTTCTCTTAGCCTTATTTCTCCTAGAAGATTTACTAGAAGCACCAATGTTGCCTATACCAGCACCCTTGGCCTTAGCTGAGAACTCAGCAACGAGTGGAAGAACTGTCTTAGGCTTGGAGAAACTCTCAGCAAGTTTCTTCTCAGCCTCGAGTTGTTGTTCCAATTCTTTGATGATTTCATCTTTAAGGTCGAGGTGCTTGAGAGCTTGATTGTATTCTTCCATAGCAACATTGAAGTTCTCTTGAAGAGAATTAGTCTTGGTGACTTCTTCCCTCAAGCTGCTCTCACTAGCCTGTAGAGATTTTTTTTCTTTGGCTTGAGTTTTCACGACTCTGCGACATTTTTCGTAAGCCGTGAGTAACTCCTTATATTGTCCCATGAGTTCAGATTCATCTTCAGAGGAATAGCCCTCTTGCTCATTATCATCATCAGATTCAGAGAGAGGAGTGTGAGATTTTACCTCCCCAGTGAACTGGGGGACTTGTTCATCATCAGAGTGAGCCGTGAGCCCGAAGTAAGCTTCCTCTTCTTCACTTGACTCAGATGAGTCGGAGTCGCTGAGAGTTTTGCTCTTCTTGGCTAATAAGCTCTTCTCTGTCCTCTTCTTGTGGTATGAAGATTTCTTTTCCTCTCTTCTGCCACCCTCTTTCTTCTTGTGAGGGCAGTCCGTGATGACGTGACCTGGCTTATTACAACAATAACAAACGATGTCAGTTGAAATTTGTTTGTTCTATTTGGAGTTATACCTGTCATGGCTGCTCGAGCCATTCTTTCGCTGATCACCGATATGTCGTGATCTTCTGTATAAGGCATCTTTGCCTCTCCATTTCTTCTTCTTATTCAAGAATTTCTTGAACTGCCACGAAAGCAAAGAGAACTCTCCTTCAGATAGTTCTAAGCCTGAGGTGCTTTGCTCGGAGCCTTCTTCTTCACTTACTTCTTAAGGAGGTGCTGGCGAGGCAGCTTTGCCCTTCCTTGAACTGTCAGCCTTTAAAGCAACCGACTTCTCTTTTGAGGAGAAGCGACTTATCTCTTCTTCGGCTTTTTTGGAGTTGATTTGCAGTTCATAGGACATCAGCTTGCCAAATAGATTCTGTGGATCTGTCTCTGCTAGTCTGCCAAACTCTCGGATGGTACAGACTTTATTGTCCCATTCTTTGGTGAGAGATCTCAGAAACTTATCATTCAACTCCCCATTAGTAAAGACTCGGCCATACACTCTCAGTCCATTGACTATCTTAAAGAAGTTTTCAAATGTGTCAGCTATGGGTTCCTTGTGACCTTATCGGAAGGCTTCATATTTCTGATTCACTAGGGACCTCCGATCATCCCTCACTTCTTCAGTACCTTCCATTAAAGTAACTAGGGACTGCCACATCTCTTTAGCTGATTGGCAGTGAATTAGATTCTGCAGCATTGAGTCATCGACTGCACTTGCGATAATATTTTTAGCTTTCTTGTCCAGGGAGACAAGTGCAATCTTGTCTCTATCCAAGTCCATCAACTTCTTTGGGACCTTTTTGATTGGGTCTATTGTTGATGCAGTCATAGGAACATGTGGACCTTCTTCCACAATCATGAAGATCCGAGGGTCTACTGCTTCCATGAAGAACTTAACTCTTTCCTTCCACATAGGAAAATTATTCTTAGTGCAGATAGGGAGCTTAGCAAAATCCTTGGTCTTACTCATGCTTGATACTTCTCTGGAGACAACTTGGTGAGGATTAGATCAAGGTGTTAACCTTTTAACGATCAACCTCCGCCTCTGATACCAATTGAGAGCACTAAGTTGTCAACCTAAATCACCTAGAGGGGGGTGAATAGGTAAATTTCGTGTCAAATGCGGAATAAAAAAATTATAACACAACACAGATCCGTAATCAAGCAATCACACAGACGACAAGAGATTTATAGTGGTTCCCCAATCTTGGGTACGTCCACTTTTCTCACCGATCTAGCAAATCACTAGACTCGGCTACTCCACTATCTCGGATTGCAAAAAACAATCATACACCTCGGAACCACGTTCCTACAAAACTCGATCCCAAACCGATCTACACTCGGAAGATAAAACTTCCTACCACTCGGAGAAAGATCTCCTACAATGATATTTGTTTGAATAAAGTTTACAAACAAGAATATCACAGATCTGGATCTTTGACGTAATCTTCTTCTTGAGAGCTTTTCGGTTTGAACAGAAACAGTTGAAGAAGACTTGACTGAGATCCACGATTCTGAGATCTGGAATCACCACGATCAAGAAAGTTAATCAGAGACGATGAAGCACGGAGAGATCGAATGATTCTTCTTGAGTCTGGATTGCTAGAGAATCAGAGATCGATAGCTGCGGATGAGAGAAGACGATCCAGAGCTTCATCCAAAAACGGTAATGGCGGCGGATGAGAAAATTAGGGTTTTCGGGATTTTCTCTTTCTTAAAAGATAATCTCTGTAAACGCATTTTTTAGTCAAATCTGAAAAGACCTATTTATAGGCTATCTCCAATGGTCATAATCGTAATTAAGATTGACACGTGGACCAATCAGAAAAATGTTAATTTCAAATCTCCGTCAATTCTGGACTTAACGATTTCTGGAATTCTGAGCCGACATACTCGGGTTAGATAAGATACTCGAGTATAAAGGTCTACTACTCGAGTAGATAAGAGAAACATGTACTCGAGTAATAGAAATGACTACTCGAGTGCCTTGGAAGAACTACCCGAGTTACTATAGACAGATTACTCGAGTAAGTAGAAATATCTACTCGAGTACTAATCCAAACTACTCGAGTATAAGAAAAATCTACTCGAGTGCTAAGCCAGTCTACTCGAGTATAAGAAGGATCTACTCGAGTGCTAAGCCACTTACTTGAGTATATGAGCGAAGTTACTCAATTATGTGGACTTAAACATATTTAGACTGAACAGTTAGCCCTACTCGAGTATAACTAAGAGACTACTCAAGTATGACTAAGGCTCTACTAGAGTACACAAACACCTACTCGAGTAAGGAAAAGAGGTACTCGAGTATATGAATGGATTTACTCGAGTATATGGACTTAGAAACTTTCTGAGATGAGAAGTCCAGATTAACTAGAGTACGATCAGAACACTTACTCGAGTAACTTGAGAACTACTCGAGTACTAAGTCACTTACTCGAGTATATAGAAGATACTAATCGAGTATTGGGACTTAGAAAAAATTTCTTCTGAGAAAGTCTTCAATACTCTAGAGTCCCGTAGTCCAAGTGCATGGAAACAAAGTGTACCCCAATAGAGAGGCTATACATGAGTCAATACCTTGGATCACACAATGAGGAATTACATTGTATGGTCCTGTGTTTGATGACCCACTATAGACTGACATTGGTTTACACATGGCAATAGAGTCCTGCATGCACAACTTAAACACAACATCAAATACAACTTAATTCATCTTAGTTTCAGGTCTGACTTCCCACAAATCTGGGGTATTGTGAAGACAATTCCCAACATAAGGAATTTCTTCACCGTTGTCTGCATCATACAATCCCCGATTGGTTGCAAGTGCAAACCTTCTATAATGGCCTCAATCAACAAACAAGGCAACATATTGATGCCTCCATTGGTGGAACATTAAACAACAAAACACCAGCAAACACCCAAGAACTTATAGAAGGTATGGCCATGATTACGTATCCGTGGAGTACACCTCGGTCTCGTCCACCTAAATCGGTCGGGATGTACGAAATAGATACGGTTTCTAGTTTATCTCTCTAGGTTGAGAAACTACAAAAACAGATTAATGAGATGTCTGCTTCCTCGTCTACACATACCTGTGAACCCCAATATCGGGAGCCTTCCACTATTACCGACCATGTGGATTACATGGGTATTCCGAATCGGCCACCTTTTAATTCAAATAATAATTATGGTAATACTTATCACCCAGGTATAAGTAATCACCCCAACTTCTCTTAGAGTAATTCGAGGAATGCGGCGTGCCCACCAAACTCAATTCTACTCGGTTATTTTCCACCACAGGATCCAAAAGCTCTCAATCTCCAGGAGTTGTTCTCCAAATATACGACTACAAATGATGCCAATATCCGGAATCTCTTCGTAATTTGGAGAACCAAATTGGGATAATCGTGAAAATGATCTCCGATTACAAACAAGGAGCGCTACCGGGAAATACGGTGCCCAACCCAAAGGAGAAAGCCAAAGCCATCACTCTACGGAGCGGGAAGGAGGTAACACTTCTCCTATTCCAGTTCATACAGAGGTATAAATTTCTTCGTCTTCTCCTCCTCTTAAACCTTCTAATTCTAATAAACCAAAGGCTTATCAACCACCTCTCCCCTATCCATCTAGAATGCAAAAAGACTGGGTGGATGAGCATCACGGTAAATTTTTAGATATGTTTAAGCAAATTCAAATAAATTTCGTTTTGTGAAGTGATTGCACAAATGCCAAAGTATGTCAAGTACCTCAAGGATCTTTTATCTAATAAAAAGAAACTATAGGATATCTCCACGGTTCAGTTAAACGCGGAGTGTTCGGCAGTTCTACTTAATAAATTGCCTAAGAAATTACCCGATCTGAGTAGTTTCTCTATTCCTTGTTTATTTGGTGATTTATTAGTAAAACATGCGTTAGCTGATCTAGGCGCCTTAATTAATTCAATGCCTTATTATTTAGTGAAGAAATTGGGATTAGGAGAGCCTTAACCCAAAAGATTGTGCATTCAATTGGTGGATCGGTCGGTCAAGCTCCCTATGGGGATTATTGAGGATGTGCTTGTCAAAGTTGAAAAATTTATCTTTCCGGTAGATTTCATCATCTTTGAGATTGAAGAGGACACTAAGGTACCACTCATTCTCGGTCGCCCTTTTATCGCCACCTCGCGCATAGTTATAGGTATTAGTAACCGTAAACTTCTCCTTAGAGTCGTAGATGAAGAATTTACCTTTACTATTGACTCGTCTTTGAAAAATTCGCTCTCAAATGATGAATCATGTTACTATTTGGAGGCTTCTCCCAAAGAAGACTCCGTATTGTTTTCTGAAAATTTTTATTCTCCTATTTTTCATGATGACAATTTTGAAAGTATAAATTTAATTTCTCATGAAATTAGTAATAACCATTTGGTCACACGTGCAACTATTTTAGAAACTCTCGAATTAGGTAGTGACCACTTAAGAACTTCGTATGAGGAACCTCCAACTTTAGAACTTAACACAAGTCAGATAATTTACAATATTTATCTCTATTGGAGGGTTCCAAACTTCCCGTTCATGTGTCAGCTTATCTATCTGAAAAGCCCATAACATAGCGCGCAGGACTATGTTCGAGCTCAACGACCATAAACAAAGCGCTCGTGGGAGGCATCCCATGTTCATCCTTTCTTTTTATTTTAATTTTATATTTAAGTTTTTGTAGGTTTGAAGGAAATCAAAGCATGACGATCGGTCGGGGTCGAGCGTCAAGTCTACGTGATTCTTCAAGTCCGTCACTTTTGTTTTATTCTAGTTTATTTGAATCTAAAAAATAAACAACAAAAACAAACAAACAAACAAAACATAAACAAAATTATCTGTTTTTGTTTCTCGTAAATTCCACTGTCATGGGCATTACCTAAGGGTCACGGGCATGTCACGGGCGTGTTTACCCTGTTTTACAAACCCGCAACTAGTTTCATTTGTATCTTTTTTCCAATCCTTTTTGACAAGACACGGGCGTGACCAAGATAGTCATGGGCATATCATGCCCGTGTCGTGGGCATCCGAGGCATTGACTGGGTCGCACCTCGGATTCCCGCAGCATATTAAATTTGGCCAACACGCTACAGGATCACGGGCGTGACACTGGGGCGTGATAGTGGAATTTGAGGCCAGCACCTCAGATTCTTGCTCGGCCCCCTAGGATACCCCTTAAATTCCCCAAAGTCACGGGCATGACTCTAGGGTGTGAGCCACAAATCCGAGGCGGCGCGCCTCGAATTCCTTCCCGCATTAGCCCGTACATGACACGCCCCCTATCATAGGCATGACTGGGGGGCGTGACCGACCCATGAATTCATATAAATAGGAATTCACCCACTTCTCTTCTCTCCACACCTCCACTCATTCAAACCCCCTATTCCCTTCTCCTTGTGGCCAAAAACACTTCATTTTTTCTTATGTCATCATGCCTTGCCACCACCCTCATTCCATAGCTTCTTCCTCCGAGCACCCCGTAGATCCCCCCTCTGTGGAAGCCTTGCTCCTGTTTGAAAACTCCACCCAGCAGGACCGTAGCGAGCGATTGTGCGCCAAACCCTTTGGCATTTTAGAGATATTAGACTGGGCGATCCTCGCCACCATCGGAGCGGCAGAGTTGGTTTAGAAATTTCTATCCACCCTGTATTGGACTCCCCTCTTCTCTATTTCGGAGTCGGCTTTCCTTGAGCTCACCATTAAGTTTTTTTCTTCCTTTTAGTTCCGTTGGGCAGCGATTGACAATTTCATCATCTTTTGCATGGGTGGGATGATGCATCAGCTCACAATTCACCAACTCAATGTCGTCATGGGCTTTTTATCGGAGGCATTTTCCCATTCTCCTTTCTATCTCGACCTAAAAACTTATTTTCCTTCTTATTTCAACATCCTCACCTTTTGGTAAGAAATCAGTATTGACACAGCCCCCTACACCTAAATGAAATCGAATGGCATTTCCCCCGCTTTGCGCATTTTTCATAACCTCCTAACCTTTACTCTTACCAATTGCGGCGATATCCATGGCGTAGTGTCTCGGGCAGATTTACTATATTTATATAGTATGTTTTACCGGGTCCCAGTCAACCTTGGTTATATGCTCGCAATTTTCTTCTGTCATCGGACTAAAAATGTGAGGTTGGGACCAGTTCATGGAGGTAATTTTATTAATTTCCTCGCCAAGTAGACCGGCCTATGGGATGCCCTTCCGCGGTTGACCTATATGCAAACACCACAAGTCCTCCAGTTCCCGACCCTTCAGGATCTTGGCCTAGTGCGCCGACGTGATGGCGAGTTTGAGGCTATTCCCCCATCACTCGGTGGCGGGGATCTTAATCTTGATCATGGTGTCGGTCCCAGTAGTACTCATAACTATCCCCAAATTCTGCCACCACCGCTGCACTCTACCCCAGCGCCCGATCCTCTGAATTATTGGGATCATCAATTTGGGTTGATTCACACTCACATAGAGTAGATGAAGTCTCATTTCGACAGCCATTTTACTCATTTTCATGGACGCTTTTCCGCACTGGAGCAGAGTCATGCTTCTTTCGTGGAGCATATTACCCGCGAGTTCGTGGCCATGTAGACTTTCTATCAGAAGCCCGGGTACGCTCCCGACCAGGAGTAGCTTTTTTTTCTTTTCTTTAGACTTATAGTGGGTCGCCTATCTCTGTATCTGTATCTCTGCTTTTATTTGCATGTATTTGTTTTTATTATTATGAAAAACTTATAAAATATTATGGTTTGCTTTGTTAATGTCTTATAGGTAACTTTTGGTGCTGCTTTGACATCTTCTGGGAAGTCTCCTTTTCTTTCTTTTCTTCATTTATACATTGGGGAAAATGTATTGCTTCAGTATGGGGGAGGGATATTTCTCAAGCTAAATATACAAAAAAAATATTTTTCAAAAATAAATTTTTTTTAAAAAATATATCAAAATTTTCAAAAATTATATTTTTTTATGTATTTTGTTTTTCAAAAATTAAAAAACGAAAAAAAATTTAGAAAATCGAAAATTAAATTTCATAGAAAGGGATGTTTAGGATATCACTTCATCTTACATCCTAGTACCGGTGAGAGCCCTTCACTAGATATACCTCGGGAAGTCTAAGAAGTAACCAAAAAAAATAGGTTTAATTTTTAATTAAAGAGGTCGTTATTTCTATATTTATTTACATCCAAAATTCCTATTAATTTAACTTTTATATAGTGTTTAGAGAATTTTGATGTTTAAATTGAAATTTCGAATTTTGGAGTAAAACTGTTGGTCATGCTGTGTTTCTAGTTAAGTGCAAGGGTAAGAAGAATTTTAAGTAGATCTAAATATTCAGCATACAATTAGATTTTCATTTTTCTAAATGCGTGGAAATGTTAATTTTACTTTCATTTTGAAAACCGGTAAAATCTAAAATAATTTAGGAGAGTAAGTAGAAGTTGACTAGAGCGATATTTTACGGATAAAAAGAGGTATTCTTTCTCGATGTCTAGAACTTGCCCCTAGCTATTCTCAAAACTTTGCATAAGTAAAACTCATTAGCATAAATATGATTTAGGCACTTCTTTTGGGCAGTTTGAGACTTTGCACCTGTACCTAAAATTTTATCTTTGTTAAGCCATTCTGAGCCTATTACCCTATCTTTTTTTTAACTCTACCAAGCATTTTACCAAAGCCAAAAAAGCAACCTAATTGCATGCCTAAGACCAAGCTTGAACATAGATATACAAACACGTTTTGTGAGTGATTAGGAGCCTTTTTATTTATGGTGGCTCTTTTCTTATAAAAACAGAGTTTATTTATTCTTCCTTCCTCTTCAAAATAAAGATAAATAAAAAAAATATATTATGAAAAAAATGAAGAGGAAGAAGAAAATTTTCAACATGATAAGAGGGTTGAAGGAAAAAAAAATAAGAAAAATATAAAAGGATTTGGAATTTGGCTGAGTTCTTAAAGCCATAACAAATTATTGTGTGCAAGCTCTCTCTAGGTTTTGGTGTGACAAGCCATCGCTTTTATCTTTGACCACCCTCACCAAAAACCCTAGCCTATGTTTCAACCTAATTAAGTCCTATTGATTTATGTTTATAAGTTTAACTAGTGTCGGGTGCGAGAGTGTGAAAGGGCAAGCCTTTGGCCATCGACATTGATGGATTTCTTTGGAGGGTATCTCGATCTTTGTTCGTGCAATGTTATCTTAGTACACACGCTATATTCTCCCTAAATATAATTTTAAGATTTACCGGATTTTCATTTTAAAAGTAAAAATAGTAGTGGAAACACATTTTAAGAAAAATAAAAACCTAATTTGTATGGTGAGTAAGTTTTTCTACCAAAATAACTACAAGCATAGGCATAAGACTTCGCATTTTACTCATAAGTTTCAATTTTCTTTTCTATAATTTAAAATTTTTCTACTCCCTATAGGAATTTGTTTGCTCGGGACTAGCAAACAGATAAGTATGGGTGTATTTGATAACTCTAATTATTTTTATTTTTCATTTACTATTTTCTATTAATAGTTTGATATTATATATATATTTTATTATATAAAGTGTATAATTAACTACTTTTTGTATTTTATGTTTATTTATTCTAACCAAATTATTTTCAATCTTGTAGGGCAAATCTATAGATTTTTTTGGAGCAGAACTGGAATTTTTACCTTCTCTGCTCAAACAAGCCCGGTGACACGCCCTCCTTGGGCGTATCCAAGAACATGACACAAAGGGGCTAAAAACGTTGACTGCAAATCCTCGAACTACGAACAAAGAGCCCGTAATACGCCCTTTGCCACACCATACTTTGGCGTGTCCCATAGGCATGACAACAAGAAACAGCATCGCCGCTTGAAGAATGTCGAGTTACCTCATACACGCCCGTGTCGCTGTTGACACGCCCGTGTCACCCTTGTACGGGATGCGCCTGCCATAGGAAGAACTGTCAGAACCCTGCTACGTTGGATAAAAATGACACGCCCAGGTCACGGGCGTGACCCTGGGCGTGTCAGGAGCGTTTTCTAGCCAATAATTCAGAAGTTCCTGCCGTTGCCGCCATATTGATATTTCCAACTTGACATGCCCTGGTCACGGGCGTGACCATGGGGCGTGATGCCTCCATTAATAGCATTTTATTCCCGCCATTTTTCAGCTTCCCGCCATTTTCCAGAAACAGATCCGTGACCCGTCATTTAACAGATTTTGGAGATTTCTCCTCCAATGTTCCTGGGGTTTCAAGACGATGGTTCTTTGCCTGACATGCCCTAGGTCACGGGCGTGACCGACCAACAATTTTTCCCATAAATTCCAGACAACTTCAGATGCTCAGAGTCGATTTTGAAAAGTTGGAGTCTTGTAGTTTGCTGTTTTATTTTGCTGTATTTTCCATTTCTTAGTCTAGTTTTTCATTGTGAAAGTTTGAATTAATGTTTTCTTTTAGTTTAAATCATGTCTTTTCCTACCTTACATTTTAATTCCCTAATCATGATGAGTAGCTAATTTTCATTTAGCACTTGATCATGATGAACCTTAGAATAAAATAAACTTTTCATTTTTATCAAAAGTGTCTTGTTCTTAATCTTGCTCACTAACGATTTATCTTTGAATTATATTTTGTCGAATTCATATTTTGCGGATATGGTTTTCGATCTAAGATCTATGTCCTAAATGACCGAGAGGTTGCAGATACGAGGAGATAACTCAAAGATAAAAGGAGTTGCATTCACCCCTCGAGAGAGGACGACATAAATCTTCCGAATTGGAGTCAAATCCAATTGTGGGGTCACCGCCTAAAGCAAGCTTAGGGGTTTCGACTGGCCAAGAGGTCTTAATCGATCAACCTAAGGTTAGTCAAAATCATGAGCTTGAGTGAGACACTTTTGTACTTTGGGAACCTCTACGGTCGAGTGAGTAAATTTAAGAACTCGCATTTCTTTAATTTTTAAGAAGGTTTATTTTATCCCAAGGGGATTCTAGATCAAGTTGTAGCTTCCCCAACATTGAATTTCTCTTTCTTAGTGTAACGCTTCCTTTTCCATTTCAATCAAAAACCAACTCTTCATCCGATAAGATAATAGCTCTTCCATGTGAGTACAAGTACTCAACATGCCCCGAGTTGAAATACGATACTTTATTCTATACTCTGAACGATAGGTATACTTGCCTAATCGATTGGAAACACGAGTTAGCGTGGAAAAAATAATCATCAACTTTAAATCCCTTGAATGCAGTATAAGCAAGGAAGAGTCTGATGGCTTCCAATCTTGCAACAGGGTTAAATGTTTGATCAAAGTCAATACCTTCTTTTTGTATGTACTCCTTAGCTACTAGCCAGCCTTGTTCTTGATTATAATGCAATTTTTGTCAAATTTTTCGTGCAAATCCACTAGACTCCAATGACATTATGTCCATATGATCTGGGAACTAGCTTCCAGACCTTGCATCTCTTAAACTGGTTAAATTCCTCTTACATAGATACAATCTAGAGCTGATCTATGTTTGACTCTTCAAATATCTTGGGCTCAAACTGTGATAGGAAACCTGTATATGTTGTTTTATTAAGGCTCTTGCTTATGGTCATAACTCGTCGGTTTGCATCACCAATTATTTGGTGTCTTGGATGATCTCTTAGACGCCTGACAGCTGGAGGCAGTCTTCTTTCATCATCAGCTTCAGTAGCAGCTTCTTGTTGATCTTCATCCACTTTATGTGTGTCTTGCACTCCTTCTGGAATATCCACTCCATCTTAGTTTTCTAGAGCAGCTTCCTTGATTGTTAGCAGTACTAGAAGAGGAGTTTGGCAGCTCATTGTTAATCATGTTAGACTCATCAAAGACTACATGCACAAACTCTTCTATAACTTGGTTTTTCAAGTTGTAGGTCTTATAGGCTTTACTATGATTGTTGTACCTAACAAAAATTCCATCAAAGTACTTGGTAGCAAACTTAGTCACATTAGACTTACCATTATGAAGCATATATCACTTGCTACCAAAGATCGTAAGATAGCCCAGGTTTGGTTTTTTGCCCTTCATGATCTCATAGGGAGTCTACTTGTGGCTCTTGGTTATAGAGGTTATGTTAAGGACATGACATGCAGTATTTACTGCCTCAGTCCAAAAAAAAATTGGGAGAGATGTGTCACTTACAAAGGTCCTTCCAGCCTCTATGAGAGTTCTATTTTTTCTCTTAACAATCCCATTTTGCTGGGGTGTTCTTGGAGAAGAAAATTCATGATGAATCCCTTGCTCTTCATAGAACTTTTACATGCTATCAGGATAGAATTTATTCCCATGGTCACTTCGTATTTTGACCACAGCACTATCAAAGTCATTCTGAATTTTCTTGACAAACTCCATAAAGATATCAAGGGTTTCATTCTTTTTCTTAAGAAAGAACACCCAAGTAAACTTATAATAGTCATTAACCACCATAAGGGTTTATACTTTCCTACTTATACTATGAACTTGCATAGGACCAAACAAGTCCATATAGAAGAGGTCAAAACACTTCACAGAGTCTTTGGTCCCAATGCCCTTGAAGGAATCCTTGGTCTTCTTGCACTTTTGGCATGCTAAGTACATGCGTTCCTTAGTGCATTTCACCTTAGGACCATTCCTAACTAGCTCTTTACTAAAGAGCTTCCAATAGTCTTATATTAAAAAAGCTAGTCTCTTGTGTCATTGCACATAATAAGATACTCTCTCATTTGACACTAGAAAAATAGGAGAGGCTATATCTAGATATAGAAAGTTTAAGCAATAAACATTTCGACTCCTAGTGCCTGTCAAGATGACCTCTTGGTCACTTAACCTCTTAATCTGGCACTCTATCCTTGTGGAAGACAATGACATAGCCAAGATCAAACAATTGGCTTATGGTTATATGTTTGTGTTAAAATCTTTCAACATAAGCTACTTTTGAGATGGCGACTATGCCATTTGTAATCTTATCATAGCCTTTTGTTACTCCTCAATTTGAACCACCAAAGATAACCTTGGGTCCATCTTTCACTAGAGTGTACTCCTTTAAGACGCTCCTTACCACAGTCATGTGCCTGGAAAAACTACAATCCAAGTACCATATAGTGGTATGGGCACTTAGGATAACCTGCATCATATAATTTACCTTACCGTAGGTCCCTAATATTTATTGGGTCCTATGTTCTGATTTGCCTGAAAATGAACAAGTCTTCCTGCATATTTTCTGACAGGAAGACAAACACTAGCTCTCGAAATAGTAGGATTGTGCCAGCAATCTAAGGTTAAATTCCCCATCTTGCCACATCACCAGCACTCATGAATATTATACCTTCTCTTCTGAGAAGGTCATGCAGTTGGGTTAACTGCAGACTATATTGAAGAAATAGGTGTAACAGCCTTCTTCAAGTTCTTTTCAGCAAGGATCTGACTGAAGGTGAGTCTTTCAGCAGGCTTTCTTGGCTTGCTATGAATGTTATATATAACAGTCTTCTTTGCAGATGATATGTTGTTTATAGCATCAGACATATCTAAATCTGGATTGCTGATAGACTTGACCATAGTATATGTCTTTGCTGGATGTCCTTGAGAGTTAGATACTGCCACTTTCTTGAGTGAAGGGGGTGGTTCACTAAACACAAATAGTCAATTATGGGCCATTTGGATTTCCTCATGGGAGCCTTAAAACCACACACTCCCCTACTATCCCTTCCACCATAAGTGTGAACCTCTCTATTCACACTAGTGGATCTTCCATTCATCCAGTGACCATAGATGTTTTCTTGGTCATACCTTCTTGAAGGCAACATCACCTTATTAAAAGAGATGGGAGGCTTGGAAGCTAGGGGCTGGACTGGAGCTTTCCTTTCCCTTTGGAAGGGTCAACTCTAGTGTTTCCCTTAAACCCCAATCTCTTCTTACCCTTAAGAGGAGAAGGAGTCTATCAAGGGCAACACAATATTGGGCTTAAATAAACAAGCCACTATTCTCTTATCCCTTTGGAGCTTCTCTTCAAGATCTCTAATAAGACTATCCTTGTACTAGATAGAGCCAATCTGGTTGAGAGTAATGTTCCTGAGTTGTCTAACTTCCCAGTCCTTTTGATCCAACAAATTTGCTATCTCAGTCTGTTGGGAAACAGCAAACTGAAGGGAGGTTATCTCCTTAGCCAGCTTCTTAGTCAACTTCTTGCAATAAATTGAGTGACATCTCCTACAGATTCAGAATCATCTTCACCACTAAATGAAAAAGCTTTTATATAGGGATTAGTCTTATACCCAGAATCAGAAAAAGAACTAGATAGAGGAAGTATCATTTCTGGACTTGGCTGACATTGGTTGAATACTTCATAAGACAATGTCGTCAGTCCATTGTAGTTGTAGGCATCTTCTTCTACTTCATCCTCCTCTGAGTCACTATTTGAATGTGACAGAGGGTCCCTGATACCTTTCCTAGTAGCAAGATAGTCTTCGGTTTCTCCAACAGCAACTAGCCCTATGTAGGCATCTTCATCTTTAGCTCTGAGGAAGATGAGTCTATCCAGCTCTTCTCCTGCTTAGCAATGAAGGACTTTTCCTTCTTGCCCTTATGCTGGTGAACCTTGTTCTCACCAGCCTCTTTTCTCTTCACTGGTTAGTCCGCAATCACATGCCCTGGCTTATTGCAATAATAGAAGACAACTTTAGACGAACTATGTTTACTAGTTTTAGAATCATACCTTTCTCCCTTGGAGTAATTCTTCATGTGATGAGAGAAGGAGGGTTTTCTTCTCCACTTCTTCTTCTTTATCAGCTTGTGAAATTGCTTAGAAAAGACAACAAAGTCTTCATCAGACATGCTGCATTCTGATGAGCTTGACCATGTGCGTTGTGAATCAGCATGCCTTCTTAGAGGAGAGGGAATCATCTCCTTGCTCTTATTTGTTCTCTTTGCTCTGAAGGCCAAAGTCTTTTGCTTGGCTTGGTATTTGTTGATGATCTCCTCTTCTTTCATAGTAGTTAGTTTCATCTCATAAGAGAGAAGCTTCCTAAACACGGTATGAGGTGGAGTATCAACCATCTTTGCCACATACCTGATGGCACAGATCTTGGTGTCCCAGTATCTAGTTAGAGGACTTAGGAACTTATCACTCAGCTCATAATGGTTTAAGACCCTCCCATAGGTCTTTAGCTCATTCACTATCCTAAAAAACCTTTCATAGCATCTAACAATGCTCTCTTTCTGGGCCTTCCTGAAAGCCTCATACTCCTGATTGAGCATGGACTTCCTGTCATCTCTATACTCTTCAGTTCCCTCCATGTAAACCACGAGAGTGTCCCACATCTCCTTGGAGCACTTACAATGAACCAGATTTGGAAATGTAAAATCATCTAAGGAATTAATATTAATGTTTTTTCCCACTTATCCATGGTGGCCAAGATGACTTCATCCTTGGTCATCTCTGAGTATTTCTTGGGTGTTTGGACTATTGCATCCATAACTGAGATCTTCATGGGGATTAAAGGTCCCTCTTTCACTTTCCCAATGATCATTGGGTAAGAGGTTTCCATAAATAGCCTGACCATCTCTTTCCAGATTCCAAAACTCTCCTTCCTATAGATGGAGAGTTTCATGGAACCTAGCTCCTTATGGTTCTCTCCTGAACCCATAAGTATACTTGTTTAAGCTACCCTTTGAGATCTGCTCGGATAAATAGGTCCTTCTTGAGCGACCTCCCTCTGATACCACTTGGAATTCTTTAATTCAAATGTAGCTAATTTCCTAAAGGAGGGGGTGAATAGGTTTTCGGTCTTTTATAATTTTCCCTATACATAATGTGTTGTGGGTGAGTTATTTATTACTTCTAAGACAATCACAAAAAGCACACAAAAGGTTTATAGTGGTTCCCCAGATTATGGGTACGTCCACTTTCCCTCACCTTTCTAACATCTTGGTGTACATGGCCCCTTCTCCAAAATTCGGCTCCTTAGAACTTACAACACAGATCCCTCATGATCTCTCAGTCACCTCCAAGACCTACAGCTTAGGCACAAAGCCCTACCTCAGAGCAAGCATACTCTTATAACTCTTTGATCAAAGAATCACCTACCTCTGACTTGAACCAAAGTCCTGCAGCTTAGGCTATGGAGGCTAGCCATATAACTCAGAGAGTAAAACTCTCATACAGCTCAGATCTTTTAAGATCCTACCTCAGGCACATAGGCCCTACACTAAAATCCATACAAGGATCCTTCAAACTCAGGCACAACAGCCCTACACTCATATCCACACTGGGAACCTACCTCAGCCTTTATAAATCAGGAATACAACTCAGATCCAAAAGGATCCTACAGGAAGAAAAGAGTTTGTATTTGTTGATTAGACACCAGAGATTATTTATCTATGTTTGCCTTCCTGGACTAAGTTATCAGCACTAATTTTCTTCACAGCAACAAAAATAATATCTTCATTAAGAAGCTGCCTATTCTGAAGAAACTCAGAAAATTGTTTCTGAACTTGTTGAAGAATATTGAAGATTTGATAGTTCTTGTGTTCTTCAATAAGATAACCTGGATCTACAGAAACCTGAAAGCTCTGCTCCTTCTTCTTTATTAGAACCTTATCTGAACTTGCTATAACAGAAGAAATTACTACAGCTAACTTGAAAGTACATTTAGATCAACTTATTTAACTTCAAGCTTCGAGCTCGCAACAATGGAGAGGAAGAAGAAGTTCTGCCGGAACTTTTCGAAATAAGAAAACCCTAAAAGTTAAAGTTTCTTTAGTCCATCTTGTCCCTTTTATCTTCCGCCGATTAACAGCTCCAAGAAGCAGTGGGGACAACTTGTAGTTGGTAGCTACACCTTGCTTTAACAGAAGAGGACGTATAGTAGACCTTCAATGTTATTTATCGTGTTCTGTAGATTTCCCACAACTAATTTGAACTATGTTTACTTTTGTTGACTTTGGCTGATGTCAGCATTTGTGTACCTAGCCAAATCTTTAGTTTCAATCCAGGCGTTGAGTGCATTGAGTGAATGGTCTTCACTCAACGAATCTGGACTTAGACAAATTCTCTGCACCATCAGACGTTGAGTGTGTTGAGTGAACTGGCTTCACTCTACGCCTCTAAACATGGCCAAATTCTTTTGCACTGTCATGCGTTGAGTGCGTTGAGTGAATCTTCATCACTAAACGCCCCTAGACTTATCTACAACTTTATTTATCTATTAGGCATTGAGAGCGTTGAGTGAACATTCATCACTCAACGCTTTTGTCCTTTGTCGTATCTCTAGACTGCCAGCTTACTGAGGCGTTGAGTGAGTTGAGTGAGTTGTCATCACTCAACGCTTCTGGACTTAGACAGATTTTTTTGTCCATCTCTTTTCTTAGGCTTTGACCTCTATCGACAGCTTTTGTTTTGGCATTGAGTGAGCGGTCCTCACTCAACGATTCTGTACTTAGCAAGATTTCTTGACAGAATCTTAAACTGCTTGAGCTTATCTCAACGCTTCTTGGTATATGGAATTGTGTGAACTGGCTTCACTCAACACCGTGGACTCAGTCGATTTTTTATATTACCAGTACCGAGGCTATGACAGACTCAACAATACTCGACGCCTTTTGATATATGGCGTTGAGTGAACTTCCTTCACTCAATGCCTATGGAATTAGCCGTAGAATTTCTTTCAAAACTACTAGGCTTTGACTGTCCATACCTTACTCATTGCTTTTTGGCATCTGGCCTTGAATGAACTGGATTCACTCAACGCTTGTAGACCTGGGCAAATTTCAGTCTTTACAGCATCCTTATATGATATCTAGCATTGAGTGAATTGACTTCACTCAATGCCTATGGATTTAGATAGATTTTTGTCTATCCACTTCTCTACCTTGTGACCACTTGTCATATCCACTTAGACAATTTGTCTATCCTTATTCTAAGGAACATTCCTGTATATGATGAGCTTAACCAAAATCAAATACAACTATCCTCTTAGTGTTGATGGTGATGCCTGTTCAAATAAAATTTAGGGAACATTCAGGGTAATATTCCCAACACCTTCCATGTAGACAATCAAAGTGTCCCATATTTCCTTGGAAGTTCTGTAGTGGACAAGATTCAGGAAAGTAGAATCATCAATGAAACTCACTATAATGTTATGTGCCCTCTTGTCCATAATTGATAGTATGACCTCATCCTTGGTCATTTCAGAATATTTCATAGATGTTTGGATAGTGGCATCCTAAACTTAGACCTTCATGGGGATGAAAGGTACCTCTTGAATAGTAATGAAAATCCTGGGGTCCGATGCTTCCATGAACAACATGACCCTTTCTTTCCAAATACCAAAATTTTCTTTCCTGTCGATTGGGAGGTTCATATGAACCCAACACCTTATGGTTCTCTCCTGAACCCTTAAGGAATATCAGTAGCTACTCCTAGAGATAAGCTAAGACGGTTAAGTCCTTTTTGAGCAACCTCCCTCTGATACTACTTGAAAGTCTTTAGATTTAAGAGTAGCTAAACACCTAGAGGGGGATGAATAGGTTTTTTTTCCTTTTAGTGGTTTCTTTTAACTTTCGTGAATTGTGCTTAGTTTAGGTTTGATTTCGATAACACACAACAAGCACACAAAAGATTTAAAGTGGCTCTCCAGAGTATGGGTGCATCCATTCTCCCTCCCACCTTTCTAAAAGATAGCTAGACAAGGCTAACTCCTCCAAACTCGGCTCCAAGATCTTACAACTCAATTCCCATAGGATTTCTCAGACTCCTCCAAGTCCTACACTCAGGCCCAAGGCCTTACACTCAGATATGCAATATCTATTTCCACTCAGTAATCTACATTGGACTACATACCTGAGAATTTAGGAAAAGTTTTACACTTAGGCATGGAGGAAAGCCCTACACTCATGTCCAACACTAGATCCAACCTTAGAGGATAAACCTCCTATAATTCTGGCACTTTGACCTACCTCAGATCCACACAGGGATCCTACCACTCAGATTCCCAACTGGAATCCTACCACTCAGGCCCAAAGGCCATACAACTCTGATCTTCTGAAAAATCCTGTTGGGTACACTAGAAGTATGTACTAGATTTGGAGAAGATTCATCCTAGTCAGTGATATACATCAATATGTATTTGATATATGTTTAAGTTTCCTTGTGCAGGGATAAGTATTGTAAGAAAAATATTCTAAGTACAAGTGTCGACACTTGTGAAGATTTGTGTCGACACACGGGACTTGTGTCGACACCACCAGCAAAGCATTGTGTCAACACCTAAGAATTGTGTCGACACCAGAACCAGAAGTGTCGACACCAAAAGCCAGAGTTGTGTCGACACCCAGAAATTGT
The DNA here is from genome assembly GCA_039513925.1 of Platanthera zijinensis. Lineage (NCBI taxonomy): Eukaryota > Viridiplantae > Streptophyta > Magnoliopsida > Asparagales > Orchidaceae > Platanthera > Platanthera zijinensis. Next base: position 183,373,081 of record CM077079.1, on the reverse strand, counting down.
GTCGACACCCAGGAACTGTGTGGACACCCAGAAGCTATGTCGACACCAAAGGCAGGAATTGTGTTGACACTTAAAGCAGGACATATGTCGACACAAAAAGCAGGAATTGTGTCGACACTTAAAGCAGTACTTATGTCGACACCTAAGGTAAGGATTGTGTCGACACCTAAAGCAGAGGCTGTGTCGACACCCAGCAGTTATGTTGATACCAAGAGAAGTTATGTCAACACACTGGACTTGTGTCGACACATACAAATAGAAGATGTGTCGAGAAGCAAAAGAATGCATGTGTCGACACTTGGAGTATTGTGTCGACATCAACAAGATTTGTGTCAACACTTTGTCTACTTTTGTCGACACATGAGAAGCAGATTGCTGAGTGGATCATGCTGAGTTACAGAATCTCTAAGGAATCAACTATCATGACTGATGGGTCGACAACTGTCATTATCAACAGGTCTGACACATTTGTCAGAACTAATAGAAGGTTGTTACAAACCAGATCAGCCAGTAACCATGAGGAATCTCTATATAAAGGGATGATCCTTAACAACCAACAGCAAGAACAACTCAGTGAAGGCCAGAAAAGGTATCAACTAAGAGAGAGGAGATTCACTACAAGAAAAGGGGAAACCCTTAAACAAGGCATATCTAGAACATTCAGCAGAGAAGATTCAGATCTCATTTTGAATTCAAGGAAGGATCTGACAGTGGATCAACTTCTACATCAAGAACAGTCCAACCTTATTTTGTTCTATCAAGAAGCTTTGAAATAGCTAAGTCTGGTTTGGACTGAAGATCAAGAACTGATCAAGAAGAACATCAATAGAGGGATCTATCTGGTAATATCTTTTGTATATCTTTTATTACACAATTACTTGTAGGATCTGTTGTAGATCCGAGCTGTAAGCCTATATTTATAAAGGCTGAGGTTGGGCTGTGAGCCTGAGTGGTATGACTTACAAAAGTCTGAGCTGTAAGCCTAGAGATAAGGGCTGAGGCCTGAGGTAGGATTCTTGGAAGGATTTGAGGTAGGACTTGCAAAAGTATGAGGTGTAGGAAACATTTTGGTTCTGAGTTGTAGGATCTTTGGATTTGAGAAAGAGGAAAAAAGTTAGGCTGAATCAAGTACTCTACTGGATAGGCGAAGGGGGAAAGTTGACGTACCCATATCTTGGGGAACCACTATATATCTGGTGTTCTCTATGTTGTGAATATTCTGTGCTGTGTTTTGTTTTATTTGTAACAAGCAAGATCTGTTTAATTGCCTAAAACATTAAGTGAAAAATTAGAACCTATTCACCCCCCCTCCCCTCTAGTTGTTTAGGCTCTTGAATTAAGTCTTTCAAGTGGTATCAGAGGTAGGTTACTCAAGGATTGACTTAACAGTCTGAGTAATTCTCCTAGGAAATTTTCAGAATTCAAAAATGGGTTCAAGTTAGAACCAAAAAGAGTTTGGATCAATGAAACTACCTATCTGCAAGAAGGAATGATTTGGCAAATGGAAGGAGAGGGTCAGATTATTTATGGAAGCTTCTGATCCAAGAATTTACATCATAGTATAGGAAGGACCTTTCATTCCAATGAAGGTATCAGCACTGGATGCAAATATAAAGACTCCTAAGAGTTATTCAGAAATAACAAAGGATGAAATTATCCTAGCAACTCTAGACAAAAAGGCACAGAATATCATTGTATGTGTCATAGATGATGCAACCTTTCAGAATCTGGTGCATTGCAAAACCTCCAAATAAATGTGGGGCACTCTTATTGTCTACATGGAGGGAACAGAAGAAGTTAGAGAAGACAGAAAATCTATGCTGAATAAGGAGTATGAAAGCTTTAGGCAAGCCAATAATGACAACATAACTGAATGCTACAAGAAATTCTTCAGGATTGTAAATGAGTTGATGACTTATGGAAGAGTCTTCAGCACTTATGAACTGAATGACAAATTTCTGAGATCTCTAACAAAGAATTGGGACACCAAGATTTGTGCCATCAGAGAAGTGGCCAAGCTGGCAAACACACCTCCTCCCAAACTGTTTGGGAAGCAGCTTTCATATGAAATGCAGCTTACAGCTAGGAAGGAGGAAGAGAAGAGCAGGAAATCTTAATACCAGGAAAAGTTAGTTGCCTTCAAAGCTAAAGGCACAAGAAAGGGCAAGAGAAAATCTCCTTCTCCTCCCAGAAGGAGTGCTGAGGCAGAAGAAGGGATTCCTGACAACACTTCATGTAACATCCCATTTCCTACTAGACCCCTAAACTTAGATTAGGGTAGGACATGTGGTGGATGAGTGAGGTTAGGCTAGGTTTGACCCATGGAGTTTGGGTGGATTTACATAGGGCCCACTATAGGGTTCGAGTCAAATCAGGTCAAACTAGCCCAAAATGGAATCATAGGTACACATTGGCCTCACCACTATGCCCCTAGCCCTAAAAGCAATCTAAGTGAACCAAAAGCCACATCATTGGGTCAACCATTGACCCAAGTTGACCCAAGTCAACCATAACCCTAATTTGGTCAAATCCACACATATAGGCTTATTTAGGCCAAGTGGGGCATCACCATGGCTCAACCCATGTGCGGTGATACCATAGGGCTTATGATCATCAAGTGGGGTCAGCTCACTCATCAAGTTGACCAGGTCAACCCTAAAAGTCTACTTGGTCATCCTTAGGCCTATTTAAGTAAATTTGAAGACAAAGTTCATTCCTAATGGGCTAAGGCCTTGAGTCATTGGCCCAACCCTTGTTAGGTGATGACATGTGGTTCATGACCATCATGTGGGGCCAACCCACTCATCAAGTTGATCAAGTCAACCCTAAAAGTCAACCTGGTCAATATAAGGCCAAAAGAGAGAAAATGAGAGCCAAGCTCATTTCGAATGAGCTAAGCCCATGAACCAAGGCCCATGACTAGCCTTAATGGTTAATGATAGCACCTCCCCCCACTGAAATTGGAGAGAGATTGCATGCAAGGGGGTAATTTTGTAAACTTGGGGAAAAGAGGAGAGAGAAGAGAGGGAAAATGGGGATGAAGGCCATGTGGCCCTCCTCCTCTCTTACCAAGCACACATCTGAACCCACACATCAATTATCAGCCTTTCCAACCCAATTTCATGCCACTTGGAGCCAAGGAGGAGAAACCAAAGCTCATGGCCGAAATCCCCATCATGGCATCTCTGTATACAGCCCATATCAGCCAAAACCAACCCTCCAATTAGCTTCAAAAGGTACAAAGGAGTCGAATTCGATACCTAGATCGAAGCTTTTGGTGGAGAATCGGGTTTGGGAGCAAGCTCGCTGGAGAGGAGAAATTCCATGGCCAACCACCGCCACCGCTGCCGTCGGGCTCCGATCAAGGTTCGTTTCGCCTCCTCTCTACCCGTACTAGATTTCTAGGTCCTCTAGGAGAGACATCGGGCTCAATTGAGCCCAATCCAATGTGAGCATTTCATGGATTTTTTTAATTTTAATGAAGCTCAAGTTTGTCGGAAACAGCCGCCTCCGACGGCCAAGTCGCCACCAAACGCATGCCCACACCTACACGAAGGTGGTGTTGGTGGTGGCCGGCTAGTGAGGTGTCTGGATTGCCAGGAAACATCGAATAAAGGTGCTACAGGCGGGATCAATCCGAGCCATCGGCTTGATGGATAAGATTAATGGATGCCGTCCATTTCATGTGTGTTAAACTATAGCTTATTTAATTTCTGTCACATTAATTCTTGTACATTACGAGCGAATTTTAGGCCTTTTAGAGGCCGATTCAAAACACATATCAAACATATAAAGGGTAGCCCTAGGTCTTAACTTTAAAATGAAACCCTAAAATTGTAGTTTGGAGAACTACACCTCCCTGTAGGGCTCTTCTACTAGGACTGGTCCTAAGCAAGGGCAGAAATTCGAATGCATGCTCAGGCCAAACCATATATCCACATGACCTAAAATTTAGGTCATATGCTTGTTAGGGTCATACTTAGACTCTGTGAAAATATGAAAATTTTTGGAAGATGTTGTCCTATAGTTTTTGTCATAATACACAAATTTAAATTAATTAAATATTTGGAGTAATATGACTCCAAATGGCCGCAAATTTTGGTGGAAGGTCCTTGGGGACATAATATGTGTATGTTGAACTTTTCAGCACATTTGGACCACATCATGTTGGGTTAAACCACTTGCATGTGTTGGCTATATATAGCTTCAGGGTGCAAATAGCTATTTTTGAAATATTGCATATTCAGCCTACTTGATACATTCAAAAATCATGGAACTTATTACAAAGGATCATTAGAATAAAGTCTACCCCTCATAAAGATTTTGGGGATTTTGGAAGTAAGAATCCTATTATTTGGATTTTTGAAAGATAGGCCATTTAAGGATAAAAATTTAAAAATAGGGTTATTCAAGAGTTAAAATTCTCAAATCTTGCCTAGAAATTAATTGAGTCATATGTAATCCCTGGAAAAATTAATTGCCCTGATAAGTTGATTTTATAATGATAGTATGTACTTTTGACCATTTTGCCCTTTTGGGAAATCATTTATTTATGAAGAAAATATACATCAAAAAATGTTTAAAAAAATTTATAGTGTTGTAAAAATGTATGCTTAGCCTTGTATAATTGTCACAAAAATTTTTGGGTGCCATAATAATTTTTGAATTAGCATAATGGCATTTTAGTAAATTAGTAAGGATTTTATTTGGTTGTTCACTACATTATAGAAGTTTATGAAACTATGCCATTGGCCTTAAATTAATGATATTTATGCTCTGTAATTTTTCTAGAATTTTAGGTAATGTATTCCTTATAATTCATTTTGAAAATGGCAATTATGTGAGTTTTGCATTAATCAAGGAATAAATAGAAATATTAAAAGGAAAATATGAATTTTGATAGACAACAATATTTTACCATGATACAACTCAGGAGAAATTCCTTAGGTCAGTGGATTATAATTTGTATTACTTTAGGTATTAAATGACCTATGCAATTAATTAAATGATTTAATTAGAGGCTTTAATGACTAAAGAAAATTATGTAAATCAGTATGCTCACTTCATTAGTCCATACCATCGTAGGATAAATCCTTTGTGGTAGGTGGCCCAAGGAGTTGGAAGCTCCGTTTTGGGGTGATATTAGGTCATGGGTTGCGCGTAGTGTAAATAGGTTATACTATAAGGACCACCAGGGGATAGATTGATGGATGAGCAAGAGATTACATTTGGAGAATAACCTTGGTGGGTAGTGTTGTCATAGTGATGGGAGTAAAAGTGGAAGCCCTTGGATAGCAACTAGAATGGAGGCCGGCGAAAGACCGTCGCCCTTCTGAGAACATCTTAAGTCATTAGGATTACTCAAGAGTAATAATGAGAGCCAAGTTTGGATAAAGGGGTGGACATCAATAAAAGTAAATATCCTTACGAAAGGAAACTTTTGGCGTAATCCCATCGCAGTTCCTTGTGTCCCAAGAGCCCTTCACCGGGTATACCCTGGGCATTCCTAGGATTAACCTTAAATCACTATGTATAATAACTCGTAGACAAGAGTAGTCTAATAGGTTAAGACTTTATTGTTCATTCTCAGCCATGTAGGGTTGGAGGGATATATGTTGTAGGCTCACCCGTGTAGGGTTGAGGGATTTCTGTTATATTCTCACCCGTGTACGGTCGGAGGGATTCAGGACAGGTTGGTTCTGCGAGCTGAAGGCTCGAGTTATAATACTTGCATGTGCATAAACATACTAGTGGAAGGTCATGCGGTACTGGACCAATCGTCACAACGATGGCAGTACGGTGACTTAGGTGGGTGTGTGGGTTTGAGGGGCCAGTAGGTTGTTTATACTGCGGTCTTGTGGACAATCCCCGAAAACGCACACCCGACCCAACAAGACTGACAGGTAGTCAGTAATTAGTACGCAAGACTCTAGAGTGCACCTGGGATGTGTATAGAGGCGTATGGGGGGGTCTAGGTTTGGTAGTATGCATACCTACCTAGGAGTGGAGACGCCCGCTCCACTGCTACCATAGCCACAATGGTTGTACAAGAGAGTGATGCTAGCTCCGAAAAGCGGAAACTAAAGGTCTATGATCACAGAGTCGTTGTGTGTGAGTTGCACTTGAATGATGCATAATAACCCGCATACATACATTCATATTAGGTCATACGCTTCATGGATCCTTATCATTTAAATTAGTATGGACTCTTTTATATGATAAGTTAAATTTTAAAACTTTAACTTATATGTTTGTTTGGGCACTCATATAAGTTAGGGTATTTCTGTGATGGTAGATTAGAAGTAGAATTTTATGCTTATTTTACCTACTGTTGATTTATACTTAATTTACTGCACTTTGTTGCGCGCTAGGGTTCGAAGAAAATAAACGCAACCAAACTAGCAACCCGATGAGGCAAGTATACCTATCGAATTGTAGCTAGGGGACACAAGTGTCGTATTGAAATCCGGGAACTGTTGGCTATGCTTACTCACACGAACGCTATTATCTTATCGACGAAAAAACTAGGGTTTAAGAAAAACTAATTGCAAGGAAGGAAGTAAAGCTATACTAGAAAGAGAACTACCGCAATTAAGTAAATTTCTATTAAGTAAAGAACTATGCTAGAAAGGAAACTATTGCAGTTAATTAAAGAGCACAAGATAGAAGATTACTACGAAAGATTGAAAATATGAAATGGAAATGCACTCGATCAAGAATCACCTCGGCTAAAGACGATTAAGAAAATGCGATCAAAATTTAAACTTAATAGGATAAAGGTCCTTTGACCGTGGAGGTTCCTAAAGATTGAACACGCTTCTCTCGAAGTCGTGCCCAACTGAGTTTAGGAAGGTCCGACCGACTCTCATCTAAATCGGAGGCCTAAAACTCGTTTTACGCGGTGAACCCCACTATTGGATTTTACTCCAATCTGGGAGATTTGGACGTCTGCCTCTCTCGAGGGGTGCGTACAACTCCCTTTACTCTTGAATGCTCACTTCATTCTATCGGCCTCTCGGCTAGCCCAGAATGAAAGCAAAGGTGGAGAGTATATATCGATAATATACCTCCAACCCGTGATTAATCAAGAGTAATTCAAGGCCCTAACCTAAAAAGAAAAGATTAATTAAAACATCATAACTTAATCGCTCTAACCTCGGATCATCAAGATCGAGTAAAAAGAGGATTAGTTAATCATAGCGAAGTGGAGAAGGGGGGATGAGTAGTAAAGCATAAAAAGAACACAAGCTAAACAAAGAACACTTCTATTAATAAAAAGGGGCAAGTTACACTATTGAAAAAGAAATTACAAGTGCATGAAAATTAAATCCTATTCTTGTCCTATAAGTAGCACTAAGCAAGAGCAAGATTACAACAAAAGCTAAAACAAACTAAGATTAAACTAGGGTTAAACAAAAATTAAAAAGAGAGGGAGAGAGAGAGAGAAAAGAATAAAAAAACTAGAAAAGGATCCAAGAACCAAAGGGGCAGCACCTCCCCCTCTCAGCCAAAACTTGCTGAAATGAAGAGGGGGGTCTCAATTTATAGATTTTTTCTCACGGGTTGGTCACGCCCTCCGACATGACCCCCTAGGTGGGGCGTGTCAGGGGGCGTGACAGCACTATGTTGACCTCGGGCTCTGGACTCTGGTGGGAAGGATTATTGCCTCTGTACGTCGGTGGTCACGCCCTAGGTAATGCCCGTGTAGGGGGGCGTGACAGGCACGTCATGTCAAAATCACTGGTCGGAAATCCGTCAGTCATCGGAAAAGTTGATATCACGCCCCAGGTCACACCTGTGATGGGGGGCGTGACAGTACTTTTGCGTGCTGTGGCGGAACGGTATTTAATGCAGTGGCAGGCTTTACGGCAGAGGGAGACATGCCCTTGGTCACGCCTGGTGACACACCCAGGTAGGGCGTGATAGCGGTTTTATTCATTTTTATGTCCCTTCAGGCAGGAGTCCTCGGGATCGGGTGACATGCCCTAGGTCACGCCCAGGGAGGGCGTGACAGGGGGGCGTGTCAGGTCATCTTTGGCCAATTTTCTGAAAACCTACAAAAGGTCAAGAAAATGTTAGTGGAAATAATATTTACATAAAAATGATAAAAAAATAAACTAATAATAGACATGATTTGTACAATATAAAATAGAAAATACGATAATAGTTTAGGCTACAAAACGTATTATCAAATTCCCTCAAGCTTAAGCTTTGATTGTCCCCAAGAAAAAATATAAAAACTAGATATTTATAAAAAGGACTAATCAAAAAGTTTTAATTATGCCTACACAAGTTCTATGCGAAATTCTGAGTAGGGAAAAGGTGAAATGTAAGTCTAAAACAATTATTTAGGTATGGTAAAACTTTTTTAAACTTTACTCAATAAAAACAAATCATCCAAAATTTTAACGAGATATTTTAAATAGACTTAAGCAAAGCAACGAAAATGAAAAACACGCATTGAGTTGTTACTAGATCCAAGCAACGCATTATAATTATATCAATTTAACTAACAAAAATCTAGGTTTAAATCCAAAACTAAAACTGATTTACTTTTTTTTTTCTTTTCCTAGTTGTTAAATAAAAATCAAAAAGCATGAATCAAAAGGACTTAAATAGGACAGAAACGTTTGGTTTAGGAATATGATTAGGAGTGGAATTCAAAGATAAACGTGAAGGTTTTAAAATCACACTATACCAAAGCAAAGAGTTTCAAAAACTTTCATAAAAAAATATATACATTTTTTTTCTTTTTCTTCTTTTTTCCATTTTTTTTCTTTTTTTTTCAAAACAAAGGCCATATATATTTTTATTTTCCTTTTGAATTGGCCAAACAGAAATAAACATCACTTTTGAGCATACTTTTTTTCAAAAACCTTTCACCCACAAAAATCACAAAATATCCTATCAAAATTGTCAAAATAATTTATGAAACTCAAAAAGGCTAGTGTGATTCGATAGGTTGGAAATTTTGGCTTTGGTGAAGCTGAAATGAAGGGAGGAGCTATCAAATGAAATCGAAAAAAGGTTCAAAAACGGCTAACTAGTGGCAAAAGTTTTTAGGTTGGCAGGAAAGCTCAAACGAAAACAAAAACGGCCTAAATCATTTTCACGCTTTTGAATTTACTTAAAATAAAGGTTTGAAAAATTTCAAAAAGCGAGTCCTAGATAATAAAAGAAAATTGATGAAATTAACTTGAAAATAAAAATAATAGGTGACTTGGATCGTTCACATCTAGTACGTTATTCAAAAGTTGACTTTACAAAAATGATTCAAAAATGAAAAAGAAAATACTGGATGATGAATTTTTGAGAAAGTAAAGGAAATAAAAAACAAAAAACCATAATAGAAATACGAGTTTTAGAAAAAAAAATATTTCACCTTAACATGTTACCGTGAATTAGAAACACAGCATGCCCAACATTTTACTTGTGAAACATAATTAAAAAGGACGATTAGAAATATTATAATTAACTACGTTGTTAATAGAAAATTTTGAGTAAAACAAAAACAAAAACTAGGGGTCCTATTTAAATAAAAAAATGTCTAAACTATTCAAAAACACATATTTTTTTTTTAATTTTGTGAAATATTCTCTTTTTTTTGGAATTTGGAAATTTTTTCTCTTTTTTTTTGGAATTTTAAGATATTCATTTTTTTGGAAATATTTAAAATATATATAAAGAGAAAAATTTGTACACAAAGTAAAAATGAAGGAGGAAGTCCTCCCCCGAGCTTAAAATAGACATTGTCCTCAATGGCTAAAGAAGGGGAATGGAGAAGGAATGAAAAATAAAGTACAGAATTGAAAGCCAGAATTGAAAGCCAGAATTGAAAGACAGGATTGAAAGACAGGTACTTCCCCAGATTTATTTGCTGCGAAAGCTGAGTGATGCCGCTCCACCAAATGTCTTCTTTGGACTTTGTGATGGATTCAGCAATGTTGGAGCAGGCGATCGCAGAAGCTTCAGCTTGTCGGAGTTGTCCGAGGCAAAAATTGTAAAATAAAGAAAATAGAAAAAGATAACTTGGGTTGCCTCCCAAGAGCGCCCTTTGTTTAAAGCGTCATTGAGCTCGACGCATCAAAAAAATAATATTGTCCAAAAATATTGTTGTCCAGAAATAAAATTGTTTGTAACAAAAATTAAGAGTTCAAACTTGAAGTTCGTAAAGCAAAAACTTAATAATGTTTGGACTGACATCATCATCACCAGAGAAATACAGTTTAAGGCGCTGACCATTCACTTTGAATATACCCTTATCAGGGTGAGAAATTAAAACAGTTCCATAAGGAAATACTTCTAAAACAGAAAAAGGGCCAGACCAGCGAGATTTTAATTTGCCCGGAAATAAACGTAAACTAGAATTATATAAAAGGACTTGGTCGCCCGGCTTAAAGTTTTTAGGGTGCCTTAAGTGTTTATCGTGTAAACGCTTCGTCCGCTCTTTATAAAGTTTATTATTTTCATAAGCATAAGAGCGCCACTCATCGAGTTCATTTAGTTGAAATTTTTGAAGGTCACCGACTAAGTGGGGATCGAAGTTTAAAAATTTTAAGGCCCAAAAGGCGCGGTTTTCTAACTCTACGGTCAGATGGCACGATTTTCCATAGACCAGCCGATACGGCATACATCCGAGGGCGGTTTTGTACGCTATTCGGTAGGCCCATAGAGCATCGTCAAGTTTGGCTGACAAGTATTTCCTAGAAGTTGAAACAGTCTTTTCTAATATTCTTTTTATTTCTCTATTAACTACTTCGACTTGTCCGTTAGTTTGGGGGTGGTAGGCAGTGGAAAGCTTATGCGTAACGCCATATTTGGTAAGGATTTTTGAAAATTGTGCGTTACATAAATGGGAACCCCTATCGCTAACGATCATGCGTGGCGTACCGAATCTAGAAAATAATCTTTTTAAAAACATGACTACAACTCGGGAGTCATTTGTAGGAAGAGCTTGGGCCTCAGCCCATCGTGAAACATAATCAACAGCAACTAAAATATATTTGTTTCCGAAGCTAGAAGGAAGGGGGCCAACAAAATCAATTCCCCAGAGGTCGAAAATTTCGCACTCTAATAAATAATTTGTGGCATTTCATTTTTATTAGAAATGTTGCCCGACCGTTGGCAACTATCACACCTGCTCACAAAGGCTTGCGCGTCTTTAAATAGGCTAGGCTAGTAAAAACCCGCGCAAAGCACCTTGTGAGTGATGCGAGCAGCTTGATAGTGTCCACCTGTCAGACCTTCATTCAAATATTTTAGAATATCAATTCCTTCATCATAAGAAAAACATCTCCTTATCACTTGATCCGCACAAATTTTGAAAAGATACGGGTCTTCCCAAAAGTAGTTCTTCAGCTCAGAAAAGAATTTCTTCTTTTGCTGAGAGGTGAACTCTTTTGGGAGCACCCGGGCCACTAGATAGTTGGCGATGTGCGCGAACCAAGGAGAAGTAGATGTGTTAACTAAAAGCAGCTTCTCATCAGGAAAATAATCATTAAAAGATTTTTCATTTAATTTTTCTATAAAGGGGTTATCTAATCTGGATAGATGGTCGGCGGCCAAGTTCTCGGCCCCTCGCTTATCACGGATCTCTAAGTCAAACTCCTGGAGGAGTAAGACCCAGCGAATCAAACGAGGCTTGGCATCCGTTTTGGCAAGAAGGTACTTGAGGGCCGAGTGGTCCGTAAAAACAATGATCTTTGAAAGTGTAATGTAAGGGCGGAATTTATCAAATGCGAATACTACAGCTAAGAGCTCCTTCTCGGTTGTGGTGTAATTTTCTTGTGCAGATGTTAGGGTTTTACTAGCGTAATAGATGGGGTGGAAGTTTTTAGATATGCGTTGACCTAATACGGCTCCCACCGCAAAACTACTCGCATCGCACATAATCTCGAAAGGAAGGTCCCACACTGGAGCTATCATAATCAGTGCGTTAATTAACTTTTCTTTAATTGATTCAAAGGCAGAAATACAAGAGTCATCAAAAATGAATGGAGCGTCTTTTTCTAAGAGATGGGTGAGGGGCTTTGTGATCTTGGAGAAGTCCTTTATAAAACGACGATAAAAACCAGCGTGGCCTAGGAAACTTCTTATAGCTTTTATGTCTGTAGGCGGCGGTAACTTCTCAATAAGTTCTATCTTGGCAACGTCTACCTCAATACCTTTAGCAGAAATTTAATGACCCAAAACAAACTCTTCCCTCACCATAAAATGGCATTTTTCCCAATTTAGGGCAAGGTTAGTTTCTTCGCATCGTTCTAAGACTTTTTCGAGGTTTTCTAAACATCTATCGAAGGAATCGCCGAACACGGAGAAATCGTCCATGAATACCTCCATAATGCTTTCTACGTAGTTATCAAATATTGCGAGTATACATCGCTGGAATGTAGCTGGCGCATTGCACAATCCAAACGGCATTCTTCGGTAAGCGAAGGTGCCGAAGGGACAAGTAAACGTAGTTTTCTCTTGGTCCTCGGGAGAGATGGGTATTTGAAAGTACCCCGAGAGGCCATCGAGAAAACATTAAAAGCTATGGCCGGATAATCGTTCTAAAATCTGGTCGATAAACGACAAAGGAAAGTGGTCCTTGCGGGTGGAATCATTCAACTTACGATAATCTATACACATACGCCAACCCATCACCGTCCGTGTCGGGATTAATTCATTATTCTCATTACTAACTACGGTTATCCCTCCCTTCTTTGGAATTACCTGAACGGGGCTAACCCACTTACTGTCCGAAATAGGGTAGATAATTCCTGCGTCTAATAATTTCATAACCTCGCCCTTAACTACTTCTTTCATATTCGGGTTTATACGGCGCTGAGGTTGAATAGAGTTACGCGAATTATCTTCCATTAAAATTTTATGGGTACAGAAAGATGAGCTTATGCCCTTGATATCAGAAATTTGCCAAGCAATAGCCCGGCGATGCTTACGTAGAACTAGAAGAAGTTTATCGTTTTGCGTATCCATGAGGTAGGCCGAAACGATAACTGGTAACTTGGAATCTTTTTCTATGAAAGCATACTTAAGGTGTTCAGGAAGTTCTTTAAGTTCTAGGGTAGGGGATTCTTCATAAGAGGATTTAGAGATTCTTTCTTATTCAAAAATAATATCTTCATAAACTTTTTTATAAGGAACGTAATAAGGGGTGGGGCTAGCAGCCAAGACGGCTTCTTGTAGCGATTCAGTGGGAAGAAAAGAGGAAGAACAAAAATCAGAAAATTCTTTTTCAAACTCAGAAAGACAATCAGAAGATTCATCACTTCCCTACAACGATTCAGCGGGAAGAGAAGAAGAAAAACAAAAATCAGAAAGTTCTTTTTTAAAGTCGGAGAGGCAGTAGGAAGAGTCATCACTCACAGCGTCTACGAAAAAACATGAGTCATCATTTGCTAGGGTGTTCTTCATCGAAGGTATGATAGAAAAAGTGACTTCATCGTCGCCTACTCGAAGAAAGAGCTTACCATTGCATACATCAATGATGGCTCTGGAGGTGGCAAGGAAGGGTCGGCCAAGGATCAGGGGAACCTCGACGTCTTCTTCGATGTCCAAAATGTCAATGTCCACCGGGAAGATGAACTTGTCGACTTTCACTAGAATGTCCTCCACTATTCCTAACGGGTACATGACGGATCTATCGGCTAGCTGGATACTCATACGCGTGGGGTTAAGGCTACCAATCCCTAACTTTTTAAACAACGAAAAGGGCATCAGGTTTATACTCGCGCCTAAGTCGGCTAACGCGTGTTTAACAAAAAGATCACCGAAGACACACGGGATAGAGAAACTACCCGGGTCACTGATTTTCTTCGGCAAACCATTTGTTTAAACGGCGGAGCACTCGGCGTTTAGCGTGACGTGTGAAAGATTCTCCAACTTCTTCTTGTTGGTGAGGAGGTCCTTAAGATACTTGGCGTATTTTGGCATCTGCGAAATAGCCTCATAGAAGGGAAGATTAATGTGGATTTGCTTGAAGATCTCTAAGAAGCGGGAGTACTGATCATCTTGACATTGTATATTAAGTTCAAAGGGGTATGAAGGAGTTGAATTATTTTTGAAGATGGGTGGTGGAGTGAGATTATTTTCTAAAATTGGGGTGATAACTTCTTCAGCAGAGGGTGGAAGCGGAGAGGAGCTTTGATTTTTAAAGGCAGGAGCGGAGCTTTGATTTTTAATGGCGGGAGCGGAGCTTGCCTCAGGCTCTTCAATTACCATACCGGAGACTTGCTTCCCACTCCGAAGATTTATAACTTTCGCTTGCTCTCTCGGGTTGGGTTCGGTATTGGAAGGAAGAGACCCTGCGGGTCGCTCAGAAATTATTTTCGCGAGCTGTCCTACCTGATTTTCTAGACTTTTTATGCTTCCGGTTAAAGTTCTTATAGTAGCGTCATTTGTGGTGATATATTTAGAAAGTAATTCCTCCAAGCTTGGAGGTTTTGGGTAATTTTGAAGAGGTGGTGGTGGTGGTGGTGCAGAAAAATCATTTTGCGGTGGTGGGCGCATCGCATTCGATGGATTACTCCATGAAAAGTTCGGGTGATTTCTTAAAGCAGGGTTATAACTATTCGGAAAATTAAAACCAGGAGGATGAAAATTCGCAGCAGAAAAATTATTAAAAGCAGTTCTAGGCATATTATTAACATAATCTAAATGTTCTGGAGTAGGGGTTGCAGATTCCCGTACCTGAGAGGCGGAGGCAGCAGTCATCTCCGTGATTTTTTTGCTTAGGATTTCTACTTGCAGAGCGAGCTGTGAGACATTGTCCACTTTATAGATACCTGCAGGCTTGTTCGGGCGGGACCTAGGCACATTCCACTGATAAGTGTTCATGGCCATGTCCTCAAAAAGCTCAAGAGCTGCTTCCGGGGTCTTATGATTTAAAGTACCGCCAGAAGCTGCGTCTATCATTTGCTTCGTGCTTTGATTTAGACCGTTATAAAACGTCTGCACTTATAACCATACAGGCAGCGCGTGATGTGGGCATCGTCTTAATAATTCTTTAAATCTCTCCCAGGTTTCATATAGGGTTTCAGAGTCTATTTGTCTGAAGACAGAGATGTCGTTCCTAAGTTTTGCAGTTTTAGTTGGCGGAAAATTCTTCGCCAAAAAATTTTCAATTAATTCATTCCATGTGGTTATGCTATTCTTCGGAAGTGTGTTCAACCACTACTTAGTTTTAGTTCTTAAAGAGAAGGGGAAGAGTCTCAACCTGATCGCATCATTTGTGACACCATTTATCTTGAAGGTGTCGCAAATTTCAAGAAAGCTAGCTATATGTGCGTTCGGATCTTCATCTTGAAGTCCGTCAAATTGCACATATTGCTGCACCATTTGAATTATGCTAGGCTTTAGTTCGAAGTTATTATTTGCTATAGAAGGGCGGACTATACTAGATTCTATTCCCTCGAGGTTCAGTCGTGCATAATAGGACATAGTCCTTTGCACGACCTCATCTACTTTGGGTTCTTCCATTCTTAGAGTAGCAAATGACTCGGAGTCCTCAACCGGCACTTGGATAGTAGGACCTTGAAATCGTGATCTTCTCTAAAGAGTACGCTGAATTTCGTGGTCCAAGTCCAAAATAACTGTCGGACTCCCACGGGTCATGCACTAAAAGAATAGAACAGAAGAAAAGAAAGAGAAAAAGGATAAACTAGAAAGAAAAAAAAAACTAGATTAGAAAAAAAAAATTTTGAAATAGATTTTTTTTTATAGATTAACTCCCGAACTTCCCAAGGACTATCCCGTGAAGGGTTCGCAAGGTACTAGGCAAGATCGTGGCGCTTAAAGCCCTTTGCCCTTTTCGAGTGAATTAGGTGGCGTAGAAAAATTGTGAAGTTGGTTACTATTAAGAGCGGTGATAATTTTTTATTGATTTTTTTAAAACTTTAAAGAAAGAGGATGAGAAAGAGAAGATATAAAATTAATAGTATCGTGTTTTCAATATAGCAACGGAAGTTGGTTCCCCGGCAACGGCGCCAAAAACTTGTTGCGCGCTAGGGTTCGAAGAAAATAAACGCAACCGAACTAGCAACCCGATGAGGCAAGTATACCTATCGAATTGTATCTAGGGGACACAAGTGTCGTATTGAAATCCGGGAGCTGTTGGCTATGCTTACTCACACGAACGCTATTATCTTATCGACGGAAAAACTAGGGTTTAAGAAAAACTAATTGCAAGGAAGGAAGTAAAGCTATACTAGAAAGAGAACTACCGCAATTAAGTAAAGTGCTATTAAGTAAAGAACTATGCTATAAAGGAAACTACTGCAGTTAATTAAAGATCACAAGATAGGAGATTACTACGAAAGATTGAAAATAGGAAATGGAAATGCACTCAATCAAGAATCACCTCGGCTAAAGACGATTAAGAAAATGCGATCAAAATCTAAACTTAATAGGATAAAGGTCCTTGACCGTGGAGGTTCCTAAAGATTGAACACACTTCTCTCGAAGTCATGCCCAACTGAGTTTAGGAAGGTCCGACCGACTCTCGTCTAAATCGGAGGCCTAAAACTCGCTTTACGCGGTGAACCCCACTATTGGATTTTACTCCAATCCGGGAGATTTGGACGTCTGCCTCTCTTGAGGGGTGCATACAACTCCCTTTACTCTTGAATGCTCACTTCATTCTATCGGACTCTCGACTAGACCAGAATGAAAGCAAAGGTGGAGTGTATATATCGATAATATACCTCCAACCTGTGATTAATCAAGAGTAATTCAAGGCCCTAACCTAAAAAGAAAAGATTAATTAAAACATCATAACTTAATCGCTCTAACCTCGGATCATCAAGATCGAGTACAAGGAGGATTAGTTAATCATAGCGAAGTGGAGGAGGGGGGATGAGTAGTAAAGCATAAAAAGAACACAAGCTAAACAAAGAACACTTTTATTAATAAAAAGGGGCAAGTTACACTATTGTAAAAGAAATTACAAGTGCATGAAAATTAAATCCTATTCTAGCCCTACAAGTAGCACTAAGCAAGAGCAAGATTACAACAAAAGCTAAAACAAACTAAGATTAAACTAGGGTTAAATAAAAATTACAAAGAGAGGGAGAGAGAGAGAGAGAGAAAAGCATAAAAAAACTAGAAAAGGATCCAAGAACCAAAGGGGCAGCACCTCCCCCTCTCAGCCAAAACTTGCTGAAATGAAGAGGGGGGGTCTCAATTTATAGATTTTTCCTCACGGGTTGTTCACGCCCTCCGACATGCCCTAGGGGGGGCGTGTCAGGGGGTGTGACAGTACTATGTTGACCTCGGGCTCTGGACTCTGGTGGGAAGGATCATTGCCTCTATACATCGGTGGTCACGCCCTAGGTCATGCCCGTGTAGGGGGGGGGGGGGGGGGGGGCGTGACAGGCATGTCATGTCCAAATCATTGGTCGGAAATCCGTTAGTTGTCGAAAAAGTTGATGTCACGCCCCAGGTCATGCCCGTGATGGGGGGCGTGACAGTACTGTTGCGTGCTATGGCGGAATGGCATTTAATGCGGCGGTAGGCTTTGCGGCAGAGGGCGACACGCCCTTGGTCACGCCTGGTGACACGCCCAGGTAGGGCGTGTCAGTGGGGCGTGACAGCGGTTTTATTCGTTTTTCTGTCCCTTCAGGCAGGAGTCCTCGGGATCGGGTGACACGCCCTAGGTCACGCCCAGGGAGGGCGTGACAGGGGGGCATGTCAGGTCATCTTTGGCCAATTTTCTGAAAACCTGCAAAAGGTCAAGAAAATGTTAGTGGAAATAATATTTACATAAAAATGATAAAAAATAAACTAATAATAGACATGATTTGTACAATATAAAATAGAAAATACGATAATAGTTTAGGCTACAAAACGTATTATCACACTTGTACCTCTTACATAGAACTGCTAGAATAGAACTACTATTACTCCTCATATACTTGTTACTGTAGTGCCACTGTCACCTGTTTATACTTGCCACCCCTTGTAGTCCTCCGCTTCGTCCTCCCGCACGGTGCCTAGGAGTTGCGGGGCGAGGTGCGGAGGAAACGACTTAATATTTTGACTAATGGTCGGTGACCAAACTATTTTTAGGGGCTCGAGGAGATGGAGTACCAGCATGACCAGCAGGACAAGATGCCAGGACATGAGGAGCCGGTTCGACTACCACCTACTAGTACTACTGTAGAGTTACATGAGGTGGGATGAGTTAGTGATGATAGTTATCTTCTGTTGTTAGATTTTTGAGAGAGAGAGATTTATATATGATATACTAGGCATAAGCCATTTTCTTTTGTGTACTCATTGTGGACTGATGTATTTCTTTTCAGACTTATATATGCTTTGTGACTGTAGACTATTGTGCTTTACTCTGACTATGTGCTTATGTTTCTCATATTGGCCTATTGGTTTATGATCGTGCTAGCCGGAAGAATCGGCGTTATGCGGTGTCGACTAACCCGTGTGTTAGTTTCACTATAAGGCGGAAGTTCTTGGCATAAGATCCGGGAGAGCTCCCGAATTGGGGAGTCAGATATTACAAACTGGTATCAGATGGAGAGTTCCCGCTTTTCGGAGCTAGCATCACTCTCTGGTACCGCCGTTGTGGCTATGGCAGCAGTGTAGCGGGCGTATCCACTCCTAGGCAGGTATGCACACTACCAAACCTAGACCTCCCATACGCCTCTTTACACGTCCTTATGAAATATTTATCCGGCATAAACTTATACATAATTTCCACTCCACGTCCTTCTTTCTTGCGATCTACATGAGTTTGTAAATCAATCCTTTAACAATCAGTATAATACCATTTGTAAATCATCTTCGAATCCCTTAAAGGGGATGGGATTTGGAGAATAAAACATAATGATGAAGTATCATTACTATCTACGCTTACCTGATATAGTCAGGTCACTTGATCATACATGTGAACTATTACTTTGGAATGGCTCAGAAAAAAAAAGTCATTATATTGGAAACTTAAGAATTGAATTAAGTTAACATTATGACACATAAGATTAATTTGCTATGACATAACATTGGAAATGTAACGATTCAGCAAATTTATAAAGGGGTGGGTGATTAATTAAATTGTACATATATTTACGACTCAGGATTATGATGGCATCAAGAACTGTGATACATACATTAATGACATTATAGTCACTGTTAGGAGGATTCATGACAATGAGATTTAGATTTGATTTGTAAAGGTGTATACAGTAAAATTACACGAGGAGTAATGAGTGTTTAATAAGATTCTCTTTATGATGAAATCGATTTGTGTCAGACCTCACCATATTTGAAAAGATATGCTTATAAATTTATGAATTAGACTATATGTGAAAAGCAATTGGGATTCATCTGTATCAACATCAATATCAATAATGATCGTTTGATGTATGCTTGAAATATGAACACTCTATGAATTATGAATTATTGTTTATGTAGAGATGTAATAACTCTTGAATTTGGGAGAAACAAAATGATGATCTTTTCATCACATCATGATCTTGGAAGTTAGTTAACTACTATACATAATAAGGTTTGATGTATACTATATCAACATCAATATCAATAATGATCGTTTGATGTATGCTTGAAATATGAACACTCTATGAATTATGAATTACTTTTTATGCCGAGATGTAATAACTCTTGAATTTAGGAGAAACAAAATGATGATCTTTTCATCACATCATGATCTCAGAAGTTAGTTAACAACTATACATAATAGGGTTTGATGTATATTGTATCAACATCAATATCAATAATGGTCGTTTGATGTATGCTTGAAATATGAACACACTATGAATTATGAATTACTGTTTATGTACAGATGTAATAACTCTTGAATTTGGGAGAAACAAAATGATGATCTTTTTATCACATCATGATCTCGGAAGTTAGTTAACTACTATACATAATAGTGTTGGTCTAATGTGCATGATATTTTGGGATGATTGTAAGTTCACGTTGGGTGATAAGTAATAATCAAGGTGGACATGAATAGAAAAGATCTCTACTTATGAGATTGTTGAGTTTCGCATACTTTGTGATCATTACTCGTAAGAGACTCCGAACCAACACATGATCAAGGTTTATTTAATGATAATGTGTTGGAAGACTTAGAAATATGCCACATAATCTTGATTATGAATACCACGAAGTATAATGAAAATAAACTTAGAGGGAACTGTTACCTCTGATAGAGTTTTCTTAAAAAGAACAACCACAGGGCATGTATTGGAATGAGTCCTTATGGAGCTCTACATGATAAGGAGTGTCAGACGCCCCTATCTTTGGTTCAGGATGAGGACCCCAGAGGTTTTCACCCTAAGTATATTGTAACTTTTATTGAAGGTTCTTGAAATTCTTGTGCACAGAAATCCCGTAGAACCAAACTTGAATTTCGGGGACGAAATTATTTCTTTTGTTTATTGGGATTTCTAACATATCATTTCCTACTAGACCCCTAAACATAGATTAGGGTAGGACATTTGGTGGATGAGTGAGGTTAGGCTAGGTTTGACCCATGGAGTTAGGGTGGATTTACATAGGGCCCACTATAGGGTTCAAGTCAAATCAGGTCAAACTAGCCCAAAATGGAATCATAGGTACACATTCGCCCGACCACTATGCTCCTAGCCCTAAATGCAATCTATGTGAACCAAAAGCCATATCATTGGGTCAACCATTAACCCAAGTTGACCCAAGTCAACCATAACCCTAATTTGGTCAAATCCACACATATATGCCCAATTAGGCCAAGTGGGGCATCACCATGGCCAAACCCATGTTCGGTGATGCCATAGGGCTCATGATCATCAAGTGGGGTAAGCCCACTAATCAAGTTGACCAGGTCAACCCTAAAAGTCCACTTGGTCAACCTTAGGCCTATTTAATTAAATTTGAAGACCAAGTTCATTCCTAATGGGCTAAGGCCTTGAGTCATGGCCCAACCCTTGTTAAGTGATGACATGTGGTTCATGACCATCAGGTGGGGCCAGCCCACTCATCAAGTTGACCAAGTCAACCCTAAAAGTCAACCTGGTCAATATAAGGCCTAAAGAGAGAAAATGAGAGTCAAGCTCATTTCTAATGGGCTAAGCCCATGAACCAAGGCCCATGACCAGACTTAATGGTTAATGACAACCCCTACCCCCTGAAATTGGAGAGAGATTGAATGCAAGGTGGTAGTTTTGGAAATTTGGGGAAAAAGAGGAGAGAGAAGAGAAGGAAAATAGGGATGAAGGCCATGTGGCTTTCCTCCTCTCTTCCCAAGCACACATCTGAACCCACACATTAATTATCAACCTTTCCAACCTAATTTCATGCCACTTGGAGCCAATGAGTAGAAACCAAAGCTCATGGCCGAAATCCCCATCATGGCATCTCTGTATACAACCCATATAAGCCAAAACGAACCCTCCCATTAGCTTCAGAAGGTCCAAAGGAGTGGAATTCGATACTAGATCGAAGCTTTTGGTGGAGAATCGAGTTCGGGAGCAAGCTCGTCGGAGAGGAGAAATTCCATGGCCAACCACCGCCACCGCTGCCGTCGGGCTCCGATCAAGGTCTGTTTCGCCGCCTCTCTACCTGTACTAGCTTTCTAGATCCTATAGGAGAGACATCGAGCACAATTGAGCCCGATCCAATGTCAGCATTTCATGGAATTTTTGATTTTTTATGAAGCTCAAGTTCGCGGTAAACTGCCGCCTCCGGCGCCAAGTCGCCACCAAACGCATGCCCTCCCCTTAACGAAGGTGGTGGTGGTGGCCGGTCAGAGAGGTGGTTGGATGTCCGAGAAATATCAGATCAAGGTGCTACAGACGGGATCAATCCGAGCCGGCGGCTTGATGGAGAAGATGAATGGATGCCGTCCATTTCATGTGTGTTAAACTATAGCTTATTTTATTTCTGTCACATTAATTCATGTACCTTATGGGCAAATTGTAGGCCACTTAGAGGCCGATTCAGAAAATATGTTAAACAAATAAAAGGTAGCCCTAGGTCTCACCTTTAACATGACACCCTAAAATTATATTTTGGAGCACTAAAGCTCCCTGTAGGGCTGTTCTACTAGGACTTGTCCTAGGTAAGGGCAGAAATTCAAATGCATGCTCAGGCCAAACCATATATCCACATGACCTAAAATTTTGGTCAGATGCTTTTTAGGGTCATAATTACACCCTGTGAAAATATGAAGATATTTGGAAGAAATTTTCCCATAGTTTTTGTCGTAATATGACTCCAAATGTCCACAAATTTTGGTGGAAGGTCCTTGGGGACATTATATGTGTATGGAAAAAATTTCAGCACAGTTGGAACACTGCATGTTGGGTTAACCCACTTGCATGTGTTGGGTATATATAGCTTTGGAGTGAAAATAGCAATTTTTGAAATATTGCATATTCAGCCTACTTGATAGATTCAAAAATCATGGAACTTATTCCAGAGGCTCATTAGAATAAATTTTACCCCTCAAAGAGATTTTGGGATTTTTGGAAGCAAGAATCCTATTATTTGGATTTTTGAAAGATAGGCCATTTAAGGATAAAAATTTTAAAATAGGGTTATTCAAGAGTTAAAATTCTCACATCTTGCCTAGAAATTAAGGGAGTCATATGTAATCACTGGAAAAATTTATGGCCCTCATTTGTTGATTTTATAATGATAGTATGTACTTTTGATCATTTTGCCCTTTTGGGAAATCATTTATTTATTAAGAAAATATACATCAGAAAATGTTGGATTAAATTTATAGTGCTTTAAAAATGTATACTTAGGCTTGTATAATTATCTCAAAATTTTTGGATGCCATAATAATTTTTAAACTAGTATAATGGCATTATGGTAAATTAGTAAGAATTGAATTTGGTTGGTCACTACATTATAGATGTTGATGGAACCCTGCCATTGGCCTTATATTAATGATATTTATACTCTGTAAATTTTCTAGAATTTTGGGTAATGTATTCCTTATACTTCATTTGGAAAATGGCAATTATGTGAGTTTGGTATTAATCAAGGAATAAATAGAAATATTCAAAGGAAAATTATGAATTTTGATAGCCAGCAATATTTTATTATGAGACAACTCAGGAGAAATTCCTTAGGTCAGTGGATTATAATTTGTATTACTTCATGTATTAAATGACCTAGGGAATTAATTAAATGATTTAATTAGAGGCTTTAATGACTTAAGAAAATTATGCAAACCAATATGCTCACTTCATTAGTCCATACCATCCTAGGATAAATCATTTGGGGCAGGTGGCCCAAGGAGATGGAAGCTTTGTTTCGGGGTGGTTTTAGGTCATGGGTTGCGCGTAGTGTAAATAGGTTATACTATAAGGACACCCAGGGGATAGATTGACGGATGAGCAAGAGATTACATTTGGAGAATAACCTTAGTGGGTAGTGTTGTCTTAGTGATGAGTGTAAAAGTGCAAGTCCTTGGATAGCAACTGGAATGGAGGCTGGCGGAAGACCGTCGCCCTTCTGAGAACATCTTAAGTCATTAGGATCTTACAAACTGGTATCACTTGAACAAATGATCATATGAGAAAGAAGTCCAAAACACTGGGTCACCCCGCTCGAGCATTAGTTTGCGGACAAACTATGCAACGGAAGCAATGGTGTGCCCATGTGTAAAAAAATCACATAAAACAGTCCATTTAATCAATGAGTTAGGCCAATTCAATTAGAACACCACTTAGTTTGACTTACCAAGAGGATTTTGAGTCGTATCTTAGTATAAAATCGACCTCGGATAAAGATTAGATAAGTTTCGAGGATACCCAATTTGACTAAGGGAAGAATTTTACGCAAGAGTCACTACTTAAGTCTTAAAATTTGATGTCTCAGCTCCACCTATCATGTGATATTAACAATTCTTACCAAAACTAATAGGACCACCTCAAGAAGAACGTGTGCCTATAATATATCAGTGAAATAATAGGGTATTCATAAACTTAACCCTCATACCGATGACTTGATTACGTTAAGATAACCATAGTGGAAAATACAAGGTCGAATAAGAATTCAAATTAACGAAGAGAACCATTATTTTGGTTGGATCACATGTTGATCTTGAAAAGTTTGTCATATAGTAACCTTGAAGGCCTAAGGTATGTAACATATCAATTAAGAAGAATGCACAAGATATTAAGGGAATTTAGCCCAAGAGGTATGGGGGTTTATCCTTTTGTTTAATGGGCTAGTTTGATAAAGACTTGGATTTCCATAGATCTTGTTTATAAAAAGTTGAGCCGCAAACATAGTAACCTTATAGTTTTCATTTATTCAAAGATTGCTCAAGTAAAGATGAGATGTTTTATATATATGGTTGGTATGATGATCAATCCTCCCTAGAAGATTAAGACCCTCGAAGAATTGTTTCATCTTAAGTGGCATGGATTATTAATGCCAAGTTGTGAACGCTACAAATTCTGGAGCGAAATATAAAAGTAGAGTATTTCAAGAATGATTATTCATTCTCCTTATCGCTCCAAGTCTTTGCGGATAATTAATTAAGGAGAGGAGTAAATTAATTCCTTGATATATACAAAAATGGTCGCCTAGTGATATGTATATGTGACTCTTAAATCAAGGGAGATCGTACAAGTCATTAGGAAAGTTCTCAATTTTTTAGTTTAATGAAGTAAGTAACTACTTAGTACACAATCTAAGGAGCACTCGTGATTTCCATAATATAGACATGGTGTAAATCGTTTAAATATACATGTGAAATCGGTGCAATTTGCATTCAAAAGACCTGAATTAGAATCAGTATTGGTTGTAGAAAAATTTACATACAATTAAGGATGTGCTTTGTCGATTGCCTCAACCAAGCATATTCCTAAGTTCTCTAAAACCCTAACCTAATTATGGTAATATACGAATAGTGTTATACTGATTGTTAAAGGATTTATTTACAAACTCATGTGATTCACAAGAAAGAATGTCGTGGAGTATGAATTATGTATTAGTTTATGCCGGATAAAGATTTGATAAGGACAGAACATGGCTATAGGTGCTCAAGGTCCTAAGACATGAACAAATATTAAAAATCCCTTGCGAGATACATGGTACTTTAGATTCTTCTCCACAATCTCAAAATGATGATCTATATTACTATCGGAACAAACTATTAAACATAATGGGTCAAAGGATATCTGATTTTAGTCAAGACACAGGGTTGCCAAGCCTAGTTGTCTAGGACAATTATATCGTGTCATGGAATTTGTGGTTTGGAATCAGATTACTTCAAGTCAGAATTTTGGCACTTTAAGGGATTCAAAGATGATTTACAAATGGTGTATTCTATCAAAGAATTATCCCCTTTCAAACTAGAATGGTTATTTATCATTATACTTTGGGAGATAGTTTAAGGTATAATCGGAAATCTTGATAAGAAAATTTCTTGCGTTTAGAATGTAATAATTAATTTTACTACGGTTGGTATTATTTAATACAATCATGTTTGATCCCAAAAGTGGATGGGATTTGGAGAATAAAACATAATGATGAAGTATCATTACTATCTATGCTTACCTGATATAATCAAGTCACTTGATCATACATGTGAACTATTACTTTAGGATGGCTCAGTAAAAAAAAGTAATTATATTGGAAACTTAAGAATTGAATTAAGTTAACGTTATGACACATAAGATTAATTTGCTATGACATAACATTGGAAATGTAACGATTCAGCAAATTTAAAAAGGGGGGATGATTAATTAAAGTGTACACATATATATGACTCATGATTATGATGGCATCCAAAACTGTGATACATACATTAATAACATTATAGTCATTGTTATACTACTAGAAAACAGACTTTTAGCCACGACAAATTTCTGTGGCTAAAAGTCTAAAATCGTGGCTAATAACTATTAGCCACGGCCTACCCATGGTAAATGGGCATGGGCAATGCGAGCGTGGCTAATAGTATTAGCCACGCTGAATCCGTGACTAATAAGTTATTAACCACGGTTCAATTTTCGTGGCTAAAAGTTCCTCATTTCCTACGGTTCAATTGTCGTGGCTAAAGAGTCTGTAATAATCCTAGCATAAAAAATATTCGGCCGCCGCCGCCCGGCCGCCGCTGCCTCCGCCCGGCCGGCCACCACCGCCGCCTGCTCGGCCGCCGCCGCCACCTGCCCGGTCGCCACTACCTCCTGCCCGGCCGTCGCTGCCGCCGCCGTCGCAGCCTGGTCGGCCGGCGCCAGCACCCGGCCAGCCGCCGCCGCCGCCGTCGCGCCGATTTTATTTCAAACAATACTTTTAAATGGGCTATATAAACCCCAAATCAATCTTTTTGTTGGCGATGTGGGACTAAAAAAACCCGACCTTTTGCCACGGATTAGGCTTTCGTGGCTAATACTAGATTATTAGCCTCGAAAAAGGCAAACCGTGGCAAAAAGTCGGGTTATTTACCACGGATTAGTCATTCGTGGCAAATACTAGCTTATTAGCCACAAAATAGGAACCGTGTCTAATACTTCAATATTAGCCACGGTTTTCTCTCGTGGCAAAAAAAATCGTGGTTAAAAGCCATTTTCTAGTAGTGTTAGGAGGATTCATGACAATGAGATATAAATTTTGATTTGCAAAGCTGTATACAGTAAAATTACACGAGGAGTAATTAGTGTTTAATAAGATTCTCTTTATGATGAAATCAATTTGTGTCAGACCTCACCATATTTGAAAAGATATGCTTATAAATTTATGAATTAGACTACATGTGAAAAGCAATTGGGAGTCATCTGTATCAACATTAATATCAATAGTGATCGTTTGATACTGCTAGAAATATTAACACTCTATGAATTATGAATTGTTGTTTATGTAGAGATGTAATAACTCTTGAATTTGGGAGAAACAAAACGATGATCTTTTCATCACATCATGATCTCGAAAGTTAGTTAACTACTATACATAATAGGGTTTGATGTATACTGTATCAACATCAATATCAATAATGATCGTTTGATGTATTCCTGAAATATGAACACTCTATGAATTATAAATTACTGTTTATGTAGAGATGTAATAACTCTTGAATTTGGGAGAAACAAAATGATGATCTTTTCATCACATCATGATCTCGGAAGTTAGTTAACTACTATACATAATAGGGTTTGATGTATATTCTTCAACAATTCTGAAAGGGCCGCAACTTCAAGAAGAAGACCTAAAGACTTATTTCTTACAGATCTGAGAAAGTTTATGCTTGTATTTTCATATCTATTTGTAAATCTTGTAGGAGATTATTCTCCGAGTGTAGGAGCGTTGTGCTCTGAGTAGTAGGAAGTTTGTATCTTCCGAGTGTAGATCTGTTTGGATCGAGTTTTGTAGGAACGTGGTTCCGAGGTGTAAGATTGGTTTACAATCCGAGATAGTGGAGTAGCTGAGTCTAGTGATTTGCTAGATCGGTGAGGAAAGTGGACGTACCCAAGATCGGGGAACCACTATAAATCTCTTGTCGTCTGTTTGATTTCTTGATTACTTATTTGTGCTAGTTGTCAAATTTTTTTAATCCGCATTAGACGCATATCTCACCTATTAACCCCACTCTAGGTGATTTAGGTAGACAACTTACAACTTTCGTAAGTAATAATCTAGGTGGACATGAATATAAAACATCTCTACTTATGAGATTGTTGAGTTTCGCGTACTTGGTGATCATTGCTCATAAGAGACTCCGAACCAACAAATGATATAGGTTTATTTAATGATAATGTGTCTGAAGAATTAGAAATATGCCACAAAATATTGATTATGAATACCACGAAGTATAATGAAAATACACTTAGAGGGAACTGTTACCTCTGATATAGTTTTCTTATAAAGAACAACCACAAGGCAAGTATTGGAATGAGTCCTTATGGAGCTCTACATGATAAGGAGTGACGAACGCCGCTATCTTTGGTTCAGGATGAGGACCACAAAGATTTTCACCCCAAGTATATTTAAATTTATATTGAAAGTTCTTGAAATTCTTGTGCACAGAAATCCCGTAGACCCAAACTTGAATTTTGGGGACGAAATTATTTCTTTTGTTTATTGGGATTTGTAACATCCCATTTCCTACTAGACACCTAAACATAGATTAGGGTAAGACATGTGGTGGATGAGTGAGGTTAAGCTTGGTTTGACCCATGGAGTTAGGGTGGATTTACATAGGGCCCACTATAATGTTCGAGTCAAATCAGATCAAACTAGCCCAAAATGGAATCATAGGGACACATTGGCCCCACCACTATGCCCCTTGACCTAAAAGTAATCTAATTGAACCAAAAGCCACATCATTGGGTCAACCTTTGACCCAAGTTGACCCAAGTCAACCATAACCCTAATTTGGTAAAATCCACACATATAGGACCAATTAGGCCAAGTGGGGCATCACCGTGGCCCAACCCATGTTCAGTGATGCCATAGGGCTTATGATCATCAAGTGGGGTCAGCCCACTCATCAAGTTGACTAGGTCAACCCTAAAAGTCAACTTGGTAAACCTTAGGCCTATTTAAGTAAATTTGAAGACCAAGTTCATTCCTAATGGGCTAAGGCCTTAAGTAAGGCCCAACCCTTGTTAGGTGATGACATGTGGTTCATGACCATCAGGTGGGGCCAGCCCACTCATCAAGTTGACCAAGTCAACCTAAAAAGTCAACCTGGTCAATATAAGGCCTAAAGAGAGAAAATGAGAGTCAAGCTCAGTTCCAATGGGCTAAGCCCATGAACCAAGGCCCATGACCAGCCTTAATGGTTAATGACAGCCCCTACCCCCCTAAAATTTGAGAGAGATTGCATGCAAGGGGGTAGTTTTGGAAATATGGGGAAAAAAGAGGAGAGAGAAGAGAGGGAAAATGGGAATGAAGGCCATGTGGCCCTCCTCCTCTCTTACCAAGCACACATCTGAACCCACACATCAATTATCAGCCTTTCCAACCCAATTTCATGCCACTTGGAGCCAAGGAGGGGAAACCAAAGCTCATGGCTGAAATCCCCATCATAGTATCTCTATATACATCCTATATCAGCCAAAACCAACCCTCTCATTAGATTCAGAAGGTCCAAAGGAGTGGACTTTGATACCTAGATCAAAGCTTTTGTTGGAGAATCGGGTTCGGGAGCAAGCTCGTCGGAGAGGAGAAATTCAATGGCCAACCACCGCCACCGCCGCCGTCGGGCTCTGATAAAGGTCTGTTTCGCCTCCTCTCTACCCGTACTAGCTTTCTAGATCCTCTAGGAGAGACATCGGGCTCAATTGAGCCCGATCCAATGTGAGAATTTCATGGATTTTTGGATTTTTAATGAAGCTCAAGTTCGCAGGAAACCACCTCCTCCGGCGGCCAAGTCGCCACCAAACGCATGCCCTCACCTCAACGAAGGTGGTGGGGGTGGTGGTCGGCCAGGGAGGTGGCTGGATGGCCGTGAAACATCAAATCAAGGTGTTATAGGCAGGATCAATCCGAGCTGTCGGCTTGATGGAGAAGATGAATGGATGCCGTCCATTTCATGTGTGTTAAACTATAGCTTATTTAATTTCTGTCACATTAATTCCTGTACCTTACGAGCAAATTTAAGGCCTCTTAGAGGCCGATTCAAAAAATATGTTAAACATATAAAAGGTAGCCCTAAATATTTCCTTTAAAATGACACTCTAAAGTTGTATTTTAGAGAACTACAGCTCCCTGTAGGGCTGTTCTACTAGGACTGGTCCTAGGGAAGGACAGAAATTCAAATGCATGCTCAGGCCAAACCATATATCCACATAACCTAAAATTTTGGTCAGATGCTTGTTAGGGTAATAATTAGATCCTGTGAAAATATGAAAATTTTTGGAAGAAATTTTCATATAGTTTTTGTCATAATACACAAATTTAAATTAATGAAATATTTGGAGTAATATTACTCCAAATGGCCCCAAATTTGGTGGCAGGTCCTTGGGGAAATAATATGTGCATGGTAAAATTTTTAGCATATTTGGACCACTGCATGTTGGGTTAACCCACTTGCATTTGTTGGCTATATATAGCTTTGGGGTGCAAATAGCAATTTTTGAAATATTGCATATTCAACCTACTTGATACCTTCAAAAATCATGGAACTTATTCCAGAGGCTCATTAGAATAAAGTTTACCCCTCATAGAGATTTTGGGATTTTTGGAAGCAAGAATCCTATTATTTGGATTTTTGAAAGATAGGCCATTTAAGGATAAAATTTTGAAAATAGGGTTATTCAAGAGTTAAAATTCTCAAATCTTGCCTAGAAATTAAAGGAGTCATATGTAATGCCTGGAAAAATTAATGGCCCTGATTAGTTGATTTTATAATGATAGTATGTACTTTTGGCCATTTTGCCCTTTTGGGAAATCATTTATTTATGAAGAAAATATACATTAGAAAATGTTGAAATAAATTTCTAGTGTTGTAAAAATGTATGCTTAGGCTTGTAAAATTATCTCAAAATTTTTGGATGAGATAATAATTTTTAAACTAGCATAATGACATTTTGGTAAATTAGGAAGAATTGAATTTGGTTGGACACTACATTATAGAAGTTGATGAAACTCTGCCATTGGCCTTAAATTAATGATATTTATGCTCTGTAATTTTCCTAGAATTTTGGGTAATGTATCCCTTATACTTAATTTGGAAAATGGCAATTATGTGAGTTTTGTATTAATCAAGGAATAAAAAGTAATATTCAAAGGAAAATTATGAATTTAGATAGACAGCAAAATTTTACCATGATACAATTCAGGAGAAATTCCTTAGGTCAGTGGATTATAATTTGTATTACTTCATGTATTAAATGACCTAGGGAATTAATTAAAAGATTTAATTAGAGGCTTTAATGACATAAGAAAAATTTTGTAAATCAATATGCTCAGTTCATTAGTCCATACTATCATAGGATAAATCATTTGGGGCAGGTGGCCCAAGGAGTTGGAAGCTCCGTTTCGGGGTGGTATTAGGTCATGGGTTGCGCGTAGTGTAAATAGGTTATACTATAAGGACCACTGGGGGATAGATTGACGGATGAGAAAGAGATTACATTTGGAGAATAACCTTGGTGGGTATTGTTGACTTAGTGACGAGATTAAAAGTGCAAGCCCTTGAATTGCAACTGGAATGGAGGCCGGCGGAAGACCGTCGCCCTTTTGAGAACATCTTAAGTCATTAGGATCTTACAAACTGGTATCACTTGAACAAACGATCATATGAGAAAGAAGTCCACAACACGTGGTCACCCCGCTCGAGCATAAGTTTGCGGACAAACTATACAGCGAAAGACATGGTGTGACCATGTGTAAAAAATCACATAAAACAGTCCATTTAAGCAATGAGTTAGGCTAATTCAATTAGAACACCACTTAGTTTGACTTACCAAGAGGATTTTTACTCATACCTTAGTCTAAAATTGACCTCAGATATAGATTAGATAAAGTTAGAGGATACCCAATTTGACTAAGGAAAGAATTTAACGCAAGAGTCACTACTTAAGTCTTAAATTTCGTTGTCCCAGCTCCACCTATCAAGTGATATTATCAATTCTTACCCAAACTAATAGGTCCACCTCAAGAAGAACTGGTGCCTATAATATATCAAGTAAATAATAGGGTACTCGTAAACTTAACCCTCATACCGATGATTTTATTACGTTGAGGCAACCATAGTGGAAAATACAAGGTCGAATAAGAATTCAGGTTTCCGAAGAGAACCATTATTTTTGTTGGATCACATGTTGATCTTGAGAAGTTTGTCGTATAGTAACCTTGAAGTCCTAAGGTATGTAACATATCAATTTAGGTTGAAATCCAGGTCTAAGATTATTAAACCTAAGGATTGAGTGCACATATAAGAAGATTGCACTAGATATTAAGGGAATTTAGCTCAAGAGGTATGGGGGTTTATCCTTTTGTTTATTGGGCTAATTTGATAAAGACTTGGATTTCCATAGATCTTGTTTTGAAAAAGTTGAGCCGGAAACATAGTAATATTGTAGTTTTCATTTATTCAAAGATTGCTCTAGTAAAGATGAGATTTTGTAATACATGGTCGGTATGATGATCAATCCTCCCTATAAGATTAGGACTCTCGAAGAATTGTTTCATCTTAAGTGACATGGATTATTAATTCCAAGTTGTGAAGGCTACAAATTCATGAGCGAAATAGGAAAGTAGAGCATTTCAAGAATGATTATTCATTTTCCTTATCGCTCCAAGTGTATGCGGATAAGTAAACAAGGACAGTAGTAAATTAATTCCTTAAGATATACATAAATGGTCGCCTAGTGATATGTATAAGTCTTTAGGAAAGTTCTAAATTTTTGAGTTTAATGAAGTAAGTAACTACTTAGTACACAATCTAAGGAGCAGTCGTGATTTCCTTAATATAGACATGGTGTAAATCATTTACATATACATTAAAATCAAAGAAATTTGCATTCAAAAGTTTTGAATTAGACTCAGTATTGGTTATAGAAGAATTTACATATAATTAAGGATGTGCTTTGTCGATTGCCTCAACCAAGCATATTCCTAAGTACTCTAAAATCCTAACCTAATTATGGTAATGTATGAATAGTGTTATACTGATTGTTAAAGGATTGATTTTCAAACTCATGTAATTCGCAATACAGAATGACGTTGAGTATGAATTATGTATAAGTTTATGCCGGATAAAGATTTGATAAGGACAGAACATGGCTATAGGTGCTCATTCTTCTAATACATGAATAAATATAAATAATCCCTTGCGAGATACATGGTACTTTAGATTCTTCTCCTCAATATTGAAATGATGATCTATATTACTATCGGGACAAACTATTAAACATAATGGGTCAAAGGATATCTGATTTTAGTCAAGACACGGGGTTGCCAAGCCTAGTTGTCTAGGACAATTATATCGTGTCATGGAATTTGTGGTTTGGAATCAGATTACTGCAAGTCAAAATTTTGGCACTTTAAGGGATTCGAAGATGATTTACAAATGGTGTATTCTATCAATGAATCATCCCCTTTCAAACATGAATGGTTATTTACCATTATACTTTGGGAGATAGTTTAAGTTATAATCGAAAATCTTGATAAGACAATTTCTTGCGTTTAGAATGTAATAATTAATTTTACTATGGTTGGTATTATTTAATGCAATCATGATTGATCCCAAAAGGGGATGGGATTTCGAGAATAAAACATAATGATGAAGTATCATTACTATCTACGCTTACCTGATATAGTCAAGTCACTTGATCATACATGTGAACTATTACTTTGGAATGGCTCAGTAAAAAAAAAGTCATTATATTGGAAACTTATGAATTGAATTAAGTTAACGTTCTGACACATAAGATTAATTTGCTATGACATAACATTGGAAATGTAACGATTTAGCAAATTTAAAAAGGGGTGGATGATTAATTAAAGTGTACACATATATATGAATCATGATTATGATGGCGTCCAGAACTGTGATACATACATTAATAACATTATAGTCACTATTAGGAGGATTCATGACAATGAGATATAGATTTTTATTTGCAAAGGTGTATACAGTAAAATTACACGAGGAGTAATGAGTGTTTAATAAGATTCTCTTTATGATGAAATCAATTTGTGTCAGACCGCACCATATTTGAAAAAAAATGCTTATAAATTTATGAATTAGACTACATGTGAAAAGCATTTGGGAGTTATCTGTATCAACATCAATATCAATAATGATCGTTTGATGTATGCTTGAAATATGAACACTCTGAATTATGAATTGTTGTTTATGCAGAGATGTAATAACTCTTGAATTTGGGAGAAACAAAACGATGATCTTTTCCTCACATCATGATCTCGGAAGTTAGTTAACTACTATACATAATAGGGTTTGATGTATACTGTATCAACATCAATATCAATAATGATCATTTGATGTATGCCGGAAATATGAACACTCTATGAATTATGAATTATTGTTTAGGAAGGGATGTAATAACTCTTTATTTTGGGAGAAACAAAATGATGATCTTTTCCTCACATCATGACCTCGGAAGTTAGTTAACTACTATACATAATAGGGTTTGATGTTTATTGTATAAACATCAATATCAATAATGATCGTTTGATGTATACTTGAAATATGAATACTCTATGAATTATGTATTACTGTTTATGTAGAGATGTAATAACTCTTGAATTTGGGAGAAACAAAATGATGATATTTTTATCATATCATGATCTCGGAAGTTAGTTAACTACTATACATAATAGTATTGGTCTAATGTGCATGATATTTTTGGATTATTGTAAGTTCACGTTGGGTGATAAGTAATAATCTAGGTGGACATGAATAGAAAAGATCTCTACTTATGAGATTGTTGAGTTTCGCATACTTGGTGATCATTGCTCGTAAGAGACTCCGAACCAACACATGATCAAGGTTTATTTAATGATAATGTGTCGGAAGACTTAGAAATATGCCACATAATCTTGATTATGAATACCACGATGTTTAATAAAAATACACTTAGCGGGAACCGTTACCTCTGATAGAGTTTTCTTATAAAGAACAACCACAAGGCAAGTATTGGAATGAGTCCTTATGGAGCTCTACATGATAAGGAGTGTTGGATGCCGCAATCTTTGGTTCAGGATGAGGACCCCATAGCTTTTCACCCCAAGTATATTGTAATTTATATTGAAAGTTCTTGAAATTCTTGTGCACAGAAATCCTGTAGACACAAACTTGAATTTCGGGGATGAAATTATTTCTTATGTTTATTGGGATTTGTAACATCCCATTTCCTACTAGACCCCTAAACTTAGATTAGGGTAGGACATGTGGTGGATGAGTGAGGTTAGGCTAGGTTTGACCCATGGAGTTAGGGTGGATTTACATAGGGCCCACTATAGGGTTCGAGTCAAATCAGGTCAAACTAGCCCAAAATGGAATCATAGGTACAGATTGGCCCCACCACTATGCCCGTAGACCTAAAAGCAATCTAAGTGAACCAAAAGCCACATCATTGGTTCAACCATTGACCCAAGTTGACCCAAGTAAACGATAACCCTAATTTGGTCAAATCCACACATATAGGCCCAATTAGGCCAAGTGGGGCATCACCATGGCCCAACGCATGTTCGGTGATGCCATAGGGATCTTGATCATCAAGTGGGGTCAGCCCACTCATCAAGCTGACCAGGTCAACCCTAAAAGTCAACTTGGTCAACCTTAGGCCTATTTAAGTAAATATGAAGACCAAGTTCATTCCTAATGGGCTAAGGCCTTGATTCATGGCCCAACTCTTGTTAGGTGATGACATGTGGTTCATGACCATCAGGTGGGGCCAACCCACTCATCAAGTTGACCAAGTCAACCCTAAAAGTCAACCTGGTCAATATAAGGCCTAAAGAGAGAAAATGAGAGTCAAGCTAATTTCAAATGGGCTAAGCCCATGAACCAAGGCCCATGACCAGCCTTAATGGTTAATGACAGCCCCTACCCCCTGAAATTGGAGAAAGATTGCATGCAAGGGGGGTAGTTTTTGAAATTTGGGGAAAAAGAGGAGAGAGAAGAGAGGGAAAATAGGGATGAAGGACATGTGGCACTCCTCCTCTCTTACCAAGCACACATCTGAAACCACACATCAATTATCAGCCTCTCCAACCCAATTTCATGCCACTTGGAGCCACGGAGGAGAAACCAAAGCTCATGGCCGAAATCCCCATCATGGCATCTCTGTATACAACACATATAAGCCAAAACCAACCCTCCCATTAGCTTCAGAAGGTCCAAAGGAGTGAAATTCGATACCTAGATCGAAGCTTTTGGTGGAGAATCGGGTTCGGGAGCAAGCTCGTTGGAGAGGAGAAATTCCATGGCCAACCACCGCCACCGCCACCGTCGGGCTCCGATCAAGGTTCGTTTCGCCGCCTCTCTACCCGTACTAGGTTTTTAGATCCTCTAGGAGAGACATCGGGCTCAATTGAGCATTTAATTGATTTTTGGATTTTTAATGAAGCTCAAGTTCGCCGGAAACCGCCGCCTCCGGCGGCCAAATCACCACAAACCTCATGCCCTCACCTCAACGAAGGTGGTGGTGGTGGTCGGTCAGGGAGGTGGATGGATGGCCGGGAAACATTGGATCAAGGTGCTACAGGCAGGATCAATCTGAGCCGTCGGCTTGATGGAGAAGATGAATTAATGTCGTCCATTTCATGTGTGTTAAACTATTGCTTATTTAATTTTTGTCACATTAATTTCTGTACTTTACGGGCAAAGTTAAGGCCACTTAGAGGCCGTTTCAGAAAATATGTTAAACACATAAAAGGTATCCCTAGGTCTCACCTTTTATATGCCACCCTAAAGTTGTAATTTGGACAAATACAGCTCCTTGTATTGCTGTTCTACTAGGACTGGTCCTAGGCAAGGGCAGAAATTCATATGCATGCTCAGGCCAAACCATATATCCACATTACCTAATATTTTGGTCAGATGCTTGTTAGGGTCATACTTAGTCCCTGTGAAAATATGAAAAAATTTTGAAGAAATTTTCCTATAGTTTTTTTCATAATACACAAATTTAAATTAATGAAATATTTGGAGTAATATGACTCCAAATGGCCCTGAAGTTTGGTGGCAGGTCCTTGGGGACATAATATGTGTATGGTAAAATTTTCAGCACATTTGGACAACTGTATATTGGGTTAACCCACTTGAATGTGTGGGCTATATATAGCTTTGGGGTGCAAATAGCAATTTTTGAAATATTGCATATTCAGCCTACTTGATACTTTCAAAAATCATGGAACTTATTGCAGAGGCTCATTAGAATAAAGTGTACCCATCATAGAGATTTTGGGGTTTTTCGAAGCAAGAATCCTATTATTTGGATTTTTGAAAGATAAGCCATTTAAGGATAAAAATTTGAAAATAGGGTTATTCAAGAGTTAAAATTCTCAAATCTTGCGTAGAAATTAAGAGAGTCATATGTAATCACTGGAAAAATTTATGACCCTAATTAGTTGATTTTATAATGATAGTATGTACTTTTGACCATTTTTCCCTTTTGGGAAATCATTTATTTATGAAAAAAATATACATCACAAAATGTTGAAAAAAAATTCTAGTGCTGTAAAAATGTATGCTTAGCCTTGTATAATTATCTCAAAATTTTTTGATTCATAATAATTTTTAAACTAGCATAATGGAGTTTTGGTAAATTAGTAAGAATTGAATTTGGTTGGTCAATACATTATAGAAGTTGATGAAACTCTACCATTGGCCTTAAATTAATGTTATTTATGCTCTATAATTTTACTAAAATTTTGGGTAATGTATTCCTTATACTTCATTTTGAAAATGGCAATTATGTGAGTTTTGTATTAATCAAGGAATAAATAGAAATATTCAAAGGAAAATAATGAATTTTGATAGACAGCAATATTTTACCATGATACAACTCAGGAGAAATTCCTTAGGTCAGTGGATTATAATTTGTATTACTTCATGTATTAAATGACCTAGGGAATTAATTAAATGATTTAATTAGAGGCTTTAATGACTTAAGAAAATTATGTAAATCAATATACTCACTTCATTAGTCCATACCATGCTAGGATAAATCATTTGGGGCAAGTGGCCCAAGGAGTTGGAAGCTCCGTTTCGGGGTGGTATTAGGTGATGGGTTACGCGTAGTGTAAATAGGTTATACTATAAGGACCACCGGGGGATAGATTGACCGATGAACAAGTGATTACATTTGGAGAATAACCTTTGTGATGGGTTGCCCTTGGATAGCAACTGGAATGGAGGCCGGCGGAAGACCGTCGCCCTTCTGAAAACATCTTAAGTCATTAGGATCACTCAAGAGTAATAATGAAAGCAAAGTAAGGATAAAGGGGTAGACATCAATAAAAGTTAATATCCTTGCGAAAGGGAACTTTGGGCGTAATCCCTTCGCAGTTCCTAGTGCCCCCAGAGCCCTTCACCGGGTATACCGTGGGCAGTGCTGGGATTAACCTTAAATCACTAAGTATAATAACCCGTAGACAAGAGTAGTCTAATAGGTTAAGACATTATGGTTCATTCTCACACATATAGGGTTGGAGGGATATATGTTGCAGGCTCACCCGTGTTGGGTTGAGGGATTTCAGTTAAATTCTCACCCGTGTAGGGTTGGAGGGATTCAGGGCTGGTTGGTTCTGCGAGCTGAAGGCTCGAGTTGTAATACTTACATGTGCATAAAAATACTAGTGGCGAGTCATGCGGTACTTGACCAATCGTCACATAGATGGCAGTACGGTGACTCAGACGGGTATGTGGGTTTGAGGGGGCCAGTAGGTTGTTTATACTGCGGTCTGGTGGACAATACCCGGAAACGCACACTCGAGCCAACAAGACTGACAGGTAGTCAACAATTAGTACGCAAGACTCTAGAGTGCACCTGGGACGTGTACAGAGGCGTATGGGGGGGGTCTAGGTTTGGTAGTATGCATACCTGCCTAGGAGTGGAGACGCCCGCTCCACTGCTATCGTAGCCACAATGGTGGTACCAAAAAGAGATGTTAGCTCCGAAAAGCGGAAACTAAAGGTCTGTGATCACAAAGTCATTGTGTGTGAGTTGCACTTGCATGATGCATAATAACCCGCATACATTCATTCATATTAGGTCATACGCTTCATGGATCCTTATCATATAAATTAGTATGTGCTCTTTTATATGATAAGTTAAATTTTGAAACTCTAACTTATATGTTTGTATGGACACTCATATAAGTTAGGGTACTTTTGTGATGGTAGATTAGAAGTAGAATTTTATGCTTATTTTACTTACTGCTGATTTATACTTTATTTACTGCACTTGTACCTCTTACATAGAACTGCTAGAATAGAACTGCTATTACTCCTCATATACTTGTTAGTATAATGCCACTTTCACCTGTTTATACTTGCCACCCCTTATTGTCCTCTGCTTTGTCCTCCCGCACGGTGCCTAGGAGTTGTGGGGCGAGGTTCGGAGGAAATGACTTAGTCTTTTGACTAATGGTCGGTGACCAAACTATTTTTAGGGCTTCGTGGAGATGGAGTACCAGCACTACCCGCAGGACAAGGTGATAGGACGTGAGGATCCGGTTCGAATTCCACCTACTAGTTCTACTACAGAGTTACCTCAGGTGGGATGAGTTAGTGATGATAGTTATCTTCCACTGTTAGATTTTTGAGAGATATAGATTTATATATGATATACTGGGCATAAGCCCTTTTCGTTTCTGTACTCATTATGAACTGATGCATTTCTTTTCAGACTTATATATGCTTCGTGACTGTGGACTATTGCGCTTACTCTGACTATGTGCTTTTGTTTCTCATATTGGCCTATTGGTCTATGATCGTGCTAGCCGGCAGAATCGGCGTTTTGCGGTGTCGACTAACCCGTGTGTTAGTGTCATCGTAAGGAGGCGGTTATGGGCATAAGATCCGGGAGAGCTCCCGAATTGGGGAGTCGGATCTTAGACTTCATCAGATAGCCACACCTCAGATGAGGACTTTGCAGCCTTCACAAGGCAGTTCCAAAGATTCATGAAGAAGAAGAAGTGGAGAACCAGACCTTCTTCATCCTTTTCAAAGGATGAGTACTACAAGAAAAAGAAAACTCTTAAGGAAGACATGTATGCTTCTAAACCTAGTAAACAATCTAATTCTAAGATTGTGTGCTATTGTTGCAACAGGCAAGGACATGTTATAGCAGACTGTCCAGACAAGAGGGCTGAATCAAAAGACAATAGGAAGCAACAAATGAAGGGCAAGAAAGAAAAATCTGTTGTTGCCCAAAAGAAGAAAAGCATGACAGATTCTTCATTATCTGAATCAGGAGAAGAAGAAGAGGCTGAAGCATATGTTGGGTTATTCTCAACTGAAGAGGATTCTAAGGAGATAGAATTTCTACAAATGCTGTACTCCATAAATGGAGTGGAAGAATACTGTTGCAGAGGGCAGATGGCCCTAACAGAAAATGATCAGTGCCTAGATCAAGATGGTCCTAGTAAGGTATATAACTCTCCTACATCATCTGATTATTTTACTGGATCAGAATCAAAAGCATCAGCATCAAGAGATGGGAATAGTTCTAAGTCTGAAGAGGATGTACACAAACTCATTGATGAGTATGGTGGATTATTGCAAGCTCTAAAGAGAAGCAAAGTTCTTATCAAAGAGCAAACCAAGGAGATTGAGTCTCTTAAGCTGGCTGCAGCAGATTCAGCAAAGCTGTTGGATCTAAAATTGAATGAGGTTTACAAACTGAAAAACATTACTGTTATTCAGATGGGCACAATCTCTTTCAAGGAGAATCATATCAAGAAACTAGAGGCAAAACTTCAGCATGAAAGAGAGCTAGTGGCTAAATTATCTAAATAAAAATTTGTCTTACCCTTAATTGACAATTTGATCTCACAAAAAGGGAAGACTGGTCTAGGTTTTAAGTGAAGAACTAGGGCCACCAATTCACAAAGAAAAGGTAAGGCCCCAATTCAGCCTATAGCTGCAAAATCTCCTATCTTCTTTAGGAAGGTGATGAATCCTACAAACATGTATGATCATGAAACTACTCATGGTCACTGTGAGTATGGAGTTCACCTTGGCAAGTGTGCAAATGCCAAGAGGCCACACAATAGGCAAGCCCATTAGATTCAAAAGGAATTCATGGGGTTTGCTGCTCCAGCACCCATACTCAAAAAGACTGTTGGCAACATGACTGTGAAGTCTGTACCTATGAAAAGGTATAATAGATTTGAGTGTTGGTGTTGTGGAAAGATAGGCCACTTTTCCTTGGACTGTTGGTTTAACACAAGTGTTAAAACCAAGAGTAGTTTACCTATAAGAAAATCAGTAGGTAAACCTTTTATTTCCAAGACTAACAAGAACCTAGGACCAAAAAATAAATTTGGTTCTAAGGATGAGGAATCCTTTATTTATTGCAGGTGAATCCATGTGACCATACCGCTATATGGTACTTGGATAGTGGCTGTTCCAGACATATGACTGGAATAAGAAGAATGTTGAGTGACTTTGTACCCATAGAGAATGGTCCCAAAGTCATCTTTGGTGGATCAGAAAACGGAGTCATCAAAGGATTTGGTAAAATCTCAAGTGACTCAATTACTATCACTAAAGTGGCTTATGTGAAGGGTCTAAAACACAACCGGATAAGCATAAGTCAGTGTTGGGTATTGTCTCCACAATGTACCTGATTTGAAGAAGCCCCTGAACAAGCTAAGTTGAATAGATAATGTATTTGATGATTTTCTTCAAGATGTGCTTGCAGTTATTCCACGCTAAGTACACACCAATGTCAGGGTGCAGTGGGTCAATATATACGGGTCTGCGCAACGTAATCCCTCGTTGAGCAGATTAGTGTGTTGGCTTACGTGTACTCTTTTTATTGGAGTGTACTTATTTTCAAGTACAGGGCTGAGACAGATCAATAGCAGACAAGGAGCAAGGATGGGTCAAAGCAACTCACGAGAAGAAAGATGAAAAATCGTCTAAGTCAGATTCGACGAGAATCACTAAGTTATTCTCGCCGATTCGACAAGAATCACTAGTGATTCTCGCCGAATCGTCGAGAATCACTCGCTGATTACCACCGACTGCATCCGGCTGACTGAACGCTTGCAAAATTCACGTTAAGTCAGAATCATCGAGAGTCATTAAGTGATTCTCGATGAATCGTCGAGAAATACTCTGCATTCTCGCCGATTCGTCGACAATGGATTGTGACTCTCGCCGATTCACTCCGGATGGCAAGCTCCTCAGCTAAAATTCTTCTAAGGAGAATTCGACGGGAATCATAAGTGATTCTAGTCGATTCGTCGAGAATCACCAATGATTCCCGCCGAATTTGCCTTAGGCGAATTCCGTTGGCTCGCTGGACCGGACCAAGTGTTAGGGCGTTGTTTGAACCGAAATTAGGGTTTTGTCTGGTGGGGCCCACAACCGTAATAAAGGATGATCTACAGTATAAATACTCGTTTATTTTGAACATTATAGACAATCCCGAACACACGAAAAAGAAAGAGCCGTCGACTTGACCTAGCAGATCGCGGATTTCCTTCCACTGCCGTCGCCGCTCGAAAGGTTGTCGTCGCCGCTGATCGGATTCTTCTTGATCTCTCGGCGAAAGAAACTTAGCCATGAAATGTGTCTCACGTTTCTTTCTTGAGATCCCTTGTCTCTTGGTCTGTTGAACGGGAATACTTTCCCCTTCCGAAACGATTGAGACGATTGAACAAAGTAAGATCGTTGGTAGACCTTGCTAGCTTTGTTACGAAGTTTGGATCTACAAAGCATCGCCGCCGCAATCCTTTGTCGCCGCCGATCTCGGGAAGATCTTCTCCAAGAGAGTGCTCGGGTCGTTGACTCTTCGTCTTCTTCAAGAATGCTTCATCGAACGAAGAGGGATACCGAGCTCTCCATACGTAGTTTGTATTTTTTACAATCTATTTTTACTTTTGTTATAAAGGAACTTTGGTTCCTCATTGTAAGGGTTTGGTGCAACCCGTGGTGGAGGAGTAGTGACTCCTTCGGGTGGAAGGGTTTCTTCCATAGTGAAAGGATTGGATTTCAATCCTGTTAGTGAAGTGACCGAGTCGTCCCTTGTTGGGAGATAGGTCGAAGGGGGAGAGTGGACGTACCCTAATTGGGGAACCACTATAACTGCATGTGTGTTTCTGTGTTGTGCTTGTTCTGTTTTATTGTACAGGTAAATTTTTAATTCCGCAAAACAACTGCAAATCACCTATCCCCCCATAGGTGAAGGTAGTTGACACTAGAGTAACTTTCAAGTGGTATCATAGGGAGGTTACTCATCAAAAAGGTTAACACCTTTAGTAAGTTCCTGCCACTAGTGTCAAGAAGAAGGCAGATATCTACTATGGACGGACTCAAGTACTTAGGCAAGATCTCAGTGTGCACCAAGCTAAAATTTCCTATCTGGAAGAAAAGGATTAGATTTTACATGCAAGCAGTCGACCTCCGACTCTTCATAATCGTGGAGGAGGGACCTTATATTCCCACTAAGGCCTCCACCATTGATCTTACCAAAATGGTGGCTAAGAAGTTTTCTGAAATGGATAAGGACGAGATGGTTCTGGTCAGACTTGATAAGAAGGCACAGAACATTCTAGTCAGCGCAGTCGATGACTCCAGTATGCAGAACTTCTGCAACTACAGGATAGCCAAGGATATCTGGCACTGCCTTATTATTCTAATGGAGGGAACAGATGAAGTGAGGGATGATCGGAGATCCCTCCTTAACCAGAAATAGTAGGCCTTCAGGCAAGGGCCCAAGAAAGAGATCGGATTTACCTTCGAGAATTTCCTCAAGATCGCCAATGCCCTAAAGGGATATGGAAGAGTGTTCACTGATGGTGAACTGAATGATAATTTCCTTAGGTCCCTTACTAAGGAATGGGACACGAAGATCTGCGACATCCGAGAGTTTTGCAAATTAGTAGAAACTGATCCTCAGATACTATTTGGGAAGCTTATTTCCTATGAGCTTCAGCTAAACACGAGGAAAGCAGAAGAAGAAGATGAGAAAACCGCAGCAAAAGAAAAGACTGTGGCCCTAAAAGCTATTCACTCAAGGAAAGTCAAGGGGGCTGCCCCGTCACGTTCGTGGAAAAAGGATGAGGAGGAAGACTCCGAGCCATGCTCCTCTGGCTCAGAGCTATCTGAAGAAGACTTCTCTCTCATCACCCGAGAATTCAAGAAGTTCCTCAAGATGAGGAATCAAAGAAAGAGAGACGACACCTCCTCCAGAAATCAAAAGAAGAATTATTCTTCTGACAGGTATGAATCAAAACCGAACAAACATCGTCATGCAGACATCATTTTTTTTGGGTACAATAAGCCAGGACACGTCGTGGCTGACTGCCATCAAAGCAAGAGAGAGAAGGGGAAGGTAGAGGAGCACAGACCCTCTAGAGATAAAAAGAAGGAGAGAAGCTACATCGCTAAGAAGCCAAAGACACTGAGTGAATCTGACACTTAAGACACCAGTGATAATGAGGAAGCCTACTTCGGGCAAATGGGTCGCTCTGACTCAGAAGGAGAATGCCCCCCATTTACTGGGAAGGTAAAATATCACACACCCCTCTCTAACTCTGACTCTGACTCTGAGTCTCATGATGATGATCTCGAGGACATCCCTTCTTCCCGAGAAGCCGAGCTCCTCGAAAAGTATGAGCTTCTACTCAACACCTTCGAGGAATGCTGCAAGAGATTGAGGGCTCAGAAAAAGGAAGTTAAATTCCTTAAGCTCGAGGGTGTCTCCCTAAGGGAAGAGATCACTAGCTTGATTTCTCTCCGACAGGAGCACCTGGACCTGGTCTCTAAGCACTCTGAGTCTCTAAGTCTCCTTGGCCTTAAACAGGAAGAAATCAATAAGTTAGAAGACTAACTTGCGGCAAAAAAGAAGATTATCAAAAGCTTCTCTATGCCAAAGTCTGTTCTTCCACTAGTTGATACCTTCTCTGCTCAGGCTAAGGGGGCTGGCTTGGGGCATGTGGGTGTGCTTGGTAAATCATCCAGGAGAAACAGAAAGTAGAGGAAAAATAAGGCTGCTAAGAAGGCCTCTGCTACAGAAAAGGGA
The DNA here is from genome assembly GCA_039513925.1 of Platanthera zijinensis. Lineage (NCBI taxonomy): Eukaryota > Viridiplantae > Streptophyta > Magnoliopsida > Asparagales > Orchidaceae > Platanthera > Platanthera zijinensis. The sequence continues at coordinate 183,328,433 of CM077079.1, read as the reverse complement.
AAGGCCCCACTCAACCTTGTTGAATTCAGGAAGTTTGGCTTTCCCTGCAATGAACAGGACTTTGAGTCAACCTATGGCCACTTCTTCTAGCCCTCTGTTGAAAAGACCAAGAGCCGGTATGATGGTTGGGCCTTCCCCCACAACTACGATGAGAGTGTCTTTAAGGCACCTTATGAGGATATCCAAGTGGAGGATTATTGTAACGGCCTCCCCGGCACCATGCTCGCAAGGACGGCCGCCGGCACCCCCAGCACCACGCTCGAAAGGGTTCAGCCTAACCAGGTCTGCAGACCATGCACCCCAACCCCTCTCCCTCCACAGGCGGGTTGTTGGTGGCCACAGCCTCCCTTTGATGAGGTAAACTCGATAGTCAAGCGCGCACCACGGGGACTTCCCAGGAGGTCACCCATCCCAGTACTACTCCAGCCCGAGCACGCTTAACTATGGAGTTCTTTCAACTCTCATCACCAATTGAGCTGCACTCCTCCAGACGAGTAGTACCCTCCTGGGATCCCACTATCGAGTTTAACCCACCAACAACCCGCCTGCATGGTCTGCAGACCGGTTAGGTGAACCCTGAAGCCCAATGCACTTTTTATTGTAACACCCGTCCCCTCTCCCTCTAGGCGACGGCGGGTTGTTGGTGGCCACAGCCTCCCTTTGATGAGCGAACACGACAGTTAAGTTGGGCCGTACGGGGACTTCCCAGGAGGTCACCCATCCCAGTACTACTCTCGCCCAAGCACGCTTAACTATGGAGTTCTTTCAGAGCTGCATCAATTGGTGATGAAGTTGAAAGAACTTCATAGTTAAGCGTGCTTGGGCGAGAGTAGTACTGGGATGGGTGACCTCCTGGGAAGTGTAGTGCCTTGACTATCAACTCATCTAAGGGGGCTACGGCCACCAACAACCCGCCTGTGGAGGGAGAGGGTTGGGGTGCTTGGGCTGCGCCGGTAGCTAGTGCACTGCCACGTTGGATCGCTAGGGTCGTTACAATAAAAAGTGCACTTTTTGTAACGGTTCACCGCCGCCCACCAGGTCCAGACCCGGGCCCACTACTGGCAGTAAGCCTACCACATTCAAGCCTGCTGCGCCGTAGCCATGAGGAAAACTCGATAGTCAAGCCCGCACCCTTCCCAGGAGGTCAGTACTACTCCAGGAGCACGGGAGTGAGCTGGTAACGACTTTGGGAAGCCCCCCATGGCATCGCTACCGGGCTGCAGCCCAAGGGCCCACAGCCTCCCTTTGATGAGCGAACTCGACAGTTAAGTTGGGCCGTACGGGGACTTCCCAGGAGGTCACCCATCCCAGTACTACTCTCGCCCAAGCACGCATAACTATGCGCAGCTCAATTGGTGATGAAGGTTGAAAGAACTCCATAGTTATGCGTGCTTGGGCGAGAGTAGTACTGGGATGGGTGACCTCCTGGGAAGTCCCCGTACGGCCCAACTTAACTGTCGAGTTCGCTCATCAAAGGGAGGCTGTGGCCACCAACAACCCGCCTGTGGAGGGAGAGGGGTTGGGGTGCTTGGGCTGCAGCCCGGTAGCGATGCCATGGGGGGCTTCGGGCCAAATCCCGGGTCGTTACAATTATGGCCACTTCTCTTGCGGCCATAATAGGAAGCAGGCACCAAAAGCCAAGCCTGTTATACTAAAGGAACAGGATGGCTCCACCTCCAGATCCAAGGCCCCGGCTAGACCCACCGTTCCAAGGGTGAAACAGGAGCCTAGGAAAAGGTACAACAGATTTCACTGTTGGTGCTGTAGCAAAGTTGGTCACTTTGTCGTGGATTGCTGGTTTAATCCGAGATATAACGAGACTCCTCATGTTAGCAATTCAAGACTGACCACTCGTAGGGTTAATCATCCGAGGGGGAGTGTGCTAACAAGGAATCTAGGACTAAAGTTCGATTGGGTTCCTAAGGGAAATTAATTCTGTTTTGCAGGAATGTCCAATGGCCACCAAAACTCCAATCTTGTACTTGGACAGTGGATATTGCCGGCATATGACTGGGACTAAGAGCCTGCTGCGTGATTACTCTCCAGTCGAAAATGGACCCAAAGTCATCTTTGGGGGATCAGATCGAGGTGTCACCAGAGGTTATGGTATGATTTCCAACGGAATAATCTCTATCACCGATGTGGCTTATGTTGAAGGTTTAAATCATAACCTGATCAGTGTAAGTCAATTATGTGATAAAGGATATGACGTTAAGTTCTGCAAGGAAAAATGCTTGATAATATCGTGTGCCTCTTCGAAGACGGTATTAACTGGCATTAGGAGCAGAAATATCTTTTGTTTAGATTTTCTTAGTTTAGATTCTTCTACCCCCGTGTGCCTGGTAGCAAAATGTTAGGTATTGTATCCACAATTACCCGGATTTGAGGAAGCCTCCTGTCAAGCTAAGATGAATTCACAATGTGTTTGATGCTCTGTCTTCAAGTTGTGCTTGCAGTTATTCCACGCTAAGTACACACCAATGTCAGTGTGCAGTTGGTTAATATACACGGGTCTGCGCAACGTAATCCCTCGTTGAGCAGATCAGTGTGTTGGCTTACGTGTACACTCTCTATTGGAGTGTACTTACTTTCAAGTATAGGGCTGAGATAGATCAAGAGCAGAAGAGGAGCAAGGATGGGTCAAAGAACAACTCATGGGCAAAAAGGCAAAGAATCGTCTAAGTTAAAGTCGACGAGAATCACTAAATAATTCTCGCCGATTCGACGGGAATCACTAGTGATTCTCACCGAATCGTCGAGAATCACTCGCCGATTCTCGTCGACTGCATGCGGCTGACTCAACGCCTTCAAGATTTCTACTAAGGCAGAATAGACGAGAATCATCAACTGATTCTCGCCGAATCGTCGAGAATGACTTTGCATTCTCGCCGATTCGTCGAGAATAGTTATGATTCTAGCCGATTCTCTCCGGATGGCAAGCTTTTCACCAGGAATTCTTCTAAGTATAATTTGATGGGAATCATAAGAGATTCTCGCCGAATCATCGAGAATCACCAATGATTCCCTTCGAATTTGCCTTAGGCATTTTCCGTCGACTCGCTGGACCGGACCATGTACGCAGGCGCTGTTTGAACCGGAATTAGGGTTTCGTCTTGTGGGGCCCACAACGGTCATAAAGGAGTATTCTACAGTATAAATACTCTCCTATTTTGAACGTAAGAGGCATCGAAGAAAACGAACAAGTCGACCGTCGCTGACGTGACCTAGCAGATCGCGGATTTCCTTCCGTCGCCGTCGCAGCTCAAAAGGTTGTCGCCGCCGCTGATCGGATTCTTCTTGATCTCTCAGCGACAGAAACTTTGCCAAACAATGCGTCTCACGTTTCTTTCTTGAGATCCTTTGTCTCTTGGTTTGTTGAATGGGAATACCTTCCCCTTCTGAATCGATTGAGACGACGATCCAAATAAGATCGTTGGTAGACCTTGCTAGCTTTGTTAAGAAGTTTAGCTCTACAAAGCATCGTCACTGCAATCCTTACCACCGCCGATCTCGGGAAGATCTTCTCCAAGAGAGTACTTAGGTCGTGGACTCTTCGTCTTCTTCAAGAACGCTTCATCCAACGAAGAGGGACACCAAGCGCTCCAAACGTAGTTTGTACATTCTATTTTTACTTTTTTTGTTAAGGAACTTTGGTTCCTCATTGTGAGGGTTGGGTACAACCCGTAGTGGAGGAGTACTGACTCCTTCGGGTGGAAGGGTTCCTTCCATAGTGTGAGGATTGGATTTCCATCAAGTTCGTGAAGTGACCGAGTCATCCCTTATTGGGAGATAGGTCGAAGGGGGAAGTGGATGTACCCAAATCGGGGAACCACTATAACTGCCTGTGTGTTTCTGTGTTGTGCTTGTTTTGTTTTATTGTGCAGGTAAATTTTTAATTCCGCAAAAAGATTGCAAATCACCTATCCCCCCCCATAGGTGAAGGTAGTTGACACTAGAGTGACTTTCAAGTGGTATCAGAGGGAGGTTACTCAGCAATAAGGTTAACACCTTGAGTAAGATCCCAGTTCTAGTGTCAAGAAGAAGTCAAGACTCAAGCATGGAGCTGGACTCTGATGTCTCTCCTCTAAGACTCCCTGCTTGCACAACGGAGTATTATCCCATCTGGAAGATGAGAGTTATGTTTCATCTGGAGGCCATTGACCCTCGCGCATCACTCATTTTGGAAGAGGGTCCCTTCATTCCCATGAAGGCTTCCAGCTCAGGAAACGATCTCCAAATCCCCAAGAGTCTCGAAGAGATGTCTGAGACTGAGCTATCACTTTTCAACCTGGACAAGCTAATTCGTTAGATCATCACTGACGTGTGGTCTGGATCATCTCGGTCAAGATTGGACAAGTGTAAGAATGCAAAGTCTATATGGCAAACTATCTCAGATCTCATGGTGGGATCGGAGATAGCTAGGATTGGATGCCAGCAGGAGGATGAAGCCTATGTGGGGGTCCTCATTTCTGAAGATGAAGGTCAAGACCAATCTCTTAGTATTATGGCTCCTGTGTCCATGTCAGAGACTGAAGAAGAGGCTGAGGAAAGCAGTTCTGATGAAGCTGACACAACAGTCTCTGCCGATCTTAACGCTGACCCGAAACATCAAAGTCAGGATAAGGTAACTTCTTCATCATGCTCATCTCCCCTTGAAGTTCCTGAAAATAGGAATAGTTCAGAGGGTTGTCCTTCTAGTGATGCAAGGGATATGGATAGCTTCAATCAAAAGATTGAAAATCTTGATTCCCTTGAGAGTGCCCATCAGAAGAGAAACTTACTTGTGGAGGAGCAAGCTAAGGAGATTGCTCAGCTGAAGACCTTGATGAATCTCCAATTGGAATCCATCAAGGTAAAGGACTCAAAGATCTCGGATCAAGAGAGTCATCTAGAGACCGAGAAGATGATAGTTTCTAACTTTTCCAAGATAGATGCTATCAAGAGAAAAGCAGAAAATGGGTGGATCTCCCAAATAATTAATTCATGGAGAAATGGGGAAACTGTGTTCAGACCCCCCACTCCGAGTAGGAAGGGCACACATCATGCTTTCAGGTATGACCACAGGAATAACCATGGTCACTGCATGAATTATCCGCCCTCAGGTGGAAATTCCCACAGTGCAAGAGCTGTCATGGCTACCCATGAGAGAATACCCAAGGCTCATCCTGAACCCTTTGTATTCTCGGCCTCTTCCTCAACTCATCATGAATCTGCAGGAACCAGCTCTCACTATCGTACTTACCTCCCTAAGACATAGGAAAGGGGGGTCAGGAAACATGAGGTAAGTACCCATGGGGCCTCTGGAAGTGTGCTGACTGAAAGGAAGGCACAACCTCCCAGGCCTCATGACACTCACCACATGCTCTAATTCCACCCTCCCACGTGTCACGGTGGAAAAGGAAATTTTGTGAGCATAACCTGACCTGTTCTGCTTAGACCTCAGATCATGACTTCCTCAGTCAGTAGATCAGGTCAGAAACGGCGATACAACATTCATGAGTGTTGGTGCTGTGGCAAGGTGGGTCACATTGCCGTAGATTGTTGGCACAATCCCTCTGTGCTAAGGGCAAGGGTATGTCCACTTCCTCTGGGAAGATTTAACCTTCCTGATAGGATTCCTGTAGGAAGGCATTGATGATTTTATGCTGACAAGAACCTAGGACCCAATACATATTGGGTTCCTAAGATAAGATAATCCTTTTTGCAGCTAAGTCTAGGTTCCTGTAAACATGATGGGAACTAGACATGTGATGTTCCAAGAATGACATGGAACAAGTATTAGGGATAAGAGCAGTGCTAACTACAATGGCCTACTCAAATTGGACACCTGGTGTATCTCAAATAGAAGATCTGAATGATCAATTTTATGATCCCATGTACACGCATTCAGTGTCAAGACTTGAGTCAGATTATCTTGATGTTTACATTTATATATATCCTTATATTTATCCACAATAATTTGTCAATTCTTACTTTAAAAATGAATGGTTATATGTATATATACACACATATGTTCACACACTTGATGACAGATCGAAACTGTTAAATGATCCTTAGGTATAATCTGAAAAATTCCTTGTAGGTACATATTTATATATTTGATAATGAATCTCAATAGGCATAAATTAGCTGATTTGAAATTAAAGAATGTATGCCAGTGGGTGTAATAAAATATTACAATTTTTCACCTAGAAAAACTCTGGAATTACGTATAGGGCTCATATATTGTTCAACTCGATCGAGGTTTCGTGATTAAGAAATAAAATGAAGGCTAAGGCTTGAAATTAACATGCCACGGTTAATGTGTATTGAAAATCCCGTCGCACTCTCCTCCATCGTACAAAAGAAATAATTAGTAAACCTCGTCGAATCCCATCGACTTCCCCCGGTTCGGAAGATATAAATAGCATAAATTGGTTTGACTCTTCATCTCCCCGAATATCGCTGAACTCCCGACGAATCCCCTAGAGCAACCCGTCGACTTCCAAGTCTCTTGGCGTAATCTCATGGTCGTGCGGAAGCTGCTTCGCCTGGTGCTCACCGTCTCTCCTCCAGGCTCCCGTCGACAACACCCTCAAATCGCAAGGACCACCCCGTGCTCCCGTCGGTTGTGTGAATCCTGCACCTCCCCATCAGATTTCCATCACCGGTCAACGATCCTTCCAGTCGCCATCGTCCCTTCAAACCGCTTAGCGCTAGGGTAAGTTTCCCTCATTCTTGAAGGTTCGTGTCTAAGTGTATCTCCTATTCTAAAAGTACTGATAGGGTTAGATGTCCTGTTTAGGTTTGCAATGGCTCCTAGAACCACTGTAGGACTCCTCACTGGAAGTGAACTTGTTCGGACAGGCTTCTCTCATGCCTCCGATGAGTTCAGGAATATTATCCTTATGCTTGAAGAGGTCGGACTTACATTCATCCTGGAGCATCCTTGCAAAATTATGGATAAGGAGGTGCTGGAGTTCTTTACAACGGCAAGGCTACGGCACAAAGATATAGTGATCAAGAGTAAGATTGCCGGTGTATGGATCAAGATGACAGCAGGCAAACTGACACAATATTTGTAGCTCTCCAGTTCTGATCAAGAAGATTATCTGGAGGAAGAGGATCGAGCCAGGACTCTTCTATTCTGTTGACTAGCTCGAGGAACCAAATCGATCAAGAGAAAGGAAATGAATTAGGAAGGGAAGCTACTGTCGGATATCATTTGGAAAGTCCTGATATGCAAACCAGGCTCCCACGATCATATCTCGAGAGATATGTTCAAGATCTTAGTGGCTATAGTCTGTCGAAAGAGATACAACTAGGGAGCTATGTAGTTTAAGAAAATAAAAGATACTCAGCGAACCCCAAGTTTTGGAAGAATCATCAGCCTGTTTCTCTACCAGCTGGATGGAGACAGGTTCGATATGAGTAAGGGAGTTCCTCTACACTACCTGAAGAAAATGGATTCAAGTGTTTTTGATAGATAGGAAAGAAGAATTGGTCAAGCAACTGTTGCTGAAGAACATGATGAATCCCTGGCTGAGTCCCATGGGGATGAGGAAAATAGAACTCTAGAAGATCCCGTGGCTGAACCCAGTGAAGTTCCTGATATGCTGCCTGCATGAACCGAGGGGGAGTCTCTAACCCTTGCGACTGGAACTCACATGACAAATCTCTCAGTACCTGCTCCTGCTGATGTTGGTTCTGACATCTCTCAGATAGCCAAAGATGCAGTTGATACCCTGGATGAGGAGGAAGATGAGGAAGCCCTAGATAATGATGCAATTGACAATAATGATATAGAAAATGAGGGTGCTGAAGAAGTGGATGATGTAATTGAAGATGAAATAACCTTTAGAGAGAGGGTGGAGACAGTGGAGCCACTGGATGAAGTTCAAGTTCCATCTGTGGAATGGGCTCCAAGGGTAGTTTATGAGAAATCTGGTGCAATAATGGAGGGGGAGTCATCCCAGCAAAAGATGATAAGCATTCCTCAGCAAACTACAGAGGCTTCCCCTATCCCCCCAGTTGAGACAGTGCATGTATCAAGCTGTCCCAGTGAATCAGGTCAAGAGCCAGACCAAGGCTTGCCTCAGGGACATCCACTTCAATCTAATCTAGCAAATCACACAGTGAACGTCATTCAAGGTATAGTGTATGAGCTAAAATTGTCTTTTGAGCAAGCACTGAACAAAGTGTTAAAAAGGATTAAGAAATCTGAGGATCTAATGCTCAAGAACATCGTGGAAATTAATCACAAGCTGGATTTGATGGAAAAGAAGTTCGAGGCCAAGTATACAGAGGCTGGCACTGCTGTTACTCTTCTTATGCAAGGACTCAAAAAGAACACGGATGACCTGGCAGTGGTTAATCAGAATGCACATGTTGTGGCTAATAACATCAAGCTATTTGATGCCAGCATGGTAACTCTCAACGTAAATCATACTTCTCTTCGAACTGATTTCACTAAGACTGCAAAACATATAGATGAGTCATTGCATTCTTATGCAAACTCCATTGCCCTCAAAGCCAAAAAGGGGGAGAAGGCATACATAGCGAAGATGGCAGGGCTGGAACAGATTATGGTCGAAAACTTCAAACAGCCAAATAAGTATGTCTTTCATAGCTGCCACTGGCTAGTGCAGGAAGCATCAGGCGTACAAATCCCAATTCCGGTTCCTTCTTATGATGAGGTTACCTTTGCTTCTGATGAGGTTACCTTTACTGCTGATGAGGGTGCAGATGTTGAGGAAGTTCCTCTTAGTGAAGCTGATGCTAAGAAGGCTGCTGCCAAAGCTGCACTCAGTACCATGTTTGACCAAGTAGCCCTAGCAAATGCAAAAGGAAAGCAGAAACTTCAAGAAGGGACATCTAAAGAAACTCCAATCGAAAAGAAAGTACAATTGAAGGAGGATGAAGTGAGAAATGAAAGATGGAGTCTTGTTTCAAGAAGCATTATTTTGGATACTTTTATGCTACAGCATAGGGGGGTGTTGGAACACCCTATTACTAATTTGGGTAAGGATCACTATGTTTGTCTTAGGAAACCAGGTTGACCTAGTTGTATAGTTGTAAAGGACAACATTAGAATGAGTCTAGGGCTTAGAACTTAGGTTTGAAGCTGCCCCCAGGACCATTCCAATGTCAAGGATATAGAGCCAAGTCTAAGGCAATTCTCGTCGAGCTCAGGTCGACGAAATGTCGAACTCGGTTCGACACTCTCTGAGCTCAACTTGATAAATCGTCGAACTCCGGTCGACAATCTTCGAGCTCAGATCGACGATCACTCTTCAGTTATTCTTCAGGTCGCTGAGCTCGGTTCGACGATCTTCGAGCTCAGTTTGACGTTTTCTGTCTGCTTGATCTCATTCCATCTCTGAGCTCAGTTCGACGATCGTAGAGCTCAGATCGATGATTCTTCTGAGAGATCGACGCTTTTAAGGATTCAAATGCTATTATTCTTTGGAATGTTTTTGAATGCTATCAGCATTTATGACAAGAAGATCTGCCAGGCGTTTGTCTTTATTCTGGAGCAAGTTTCAAGAAATTGTTCAGAAAATATTTTATTGGACCTTCCTCTAAAAGACAAGACACTTTATGGAAGACATTTATGACTGCCAACGGCTATCCTTGACAAGAATTCTTTTCAGAGAATAAGATCCTTCTTCTTGTCTTCAGAAATATAGAGAGAATATACAACACTCAGAGAACAACAAGAAAAAGCTGTGACAGATAACAAGTGATCAAGAATTAGAAGAACAATCTTCTTGCTTACTAAAAAGTGTTCACAACTTCATCTCAAGAACTCCAGACACCTCATCTTTCAGTCTTCTTGCTGAAACAATCTTTTGCTGGAGATCAAAGTTCTGAAGAACTATCATCCTAGAGCAAAGCTTCCTTTCCTGAACCAGTCTACATCTCAGGGGGAGCTTTGACAAAAGATCTACTAAGTCTTCTCTCATTTGATTTGAGAACAGAGAAGACTACTTCATTTCCTTTTCCTTTTTATTTTCCTGCTGTAAAAGGGTTCTTGAACTCCCTTCAAAAGTTTTGTCTGGTTCTGAGATCCTTGTCAAAACTCAGTGGTGGCAAGACACCTTATCAAAAAATCCAGTTTTGGTTTTTGAGCACCTTATCAAAAGCTCATTGGTGTCAGGACACCTGATCAACTCATCCTGAGTGGATTCCTACCAAGGGTGGTAGAAGAGTGGATGTACCCAGGTTTTTGGGGAACCACTATATTTCCTTGTGTCTGCTGGATTGTTTGTGTGATTATTGCTGTGTGCTGTGTTCTTAATTTCTTGCTTCTTAAATTTCTTTCTAGCACTCTACACTATAGTGTAAATTAAATTCTATATGTGCTGATATTCTCAAAACTGTGAAACTTATTTGAATAAACTCTATTCACCCCCCTCTAGAGTTGAGATAGATCTTACCCTCACTTTCAATTGGTATCAGAGGCAGGTTGGTTGCTCATACAGGCTAACACCTGAACCAAAAGATCCTTGATAAGATCAATCTCTTAAGAGGGTTATTTTCTTTATATCTTATATTATTCAAAGACATGGCACAGAACAAGGATTATGCAAGCACCAGACCTCCAGTGTGCAATCTATCTAAGTTTGCACTCTGGAAGGCAAGGATTAAATTATACATGAACTCTATTGATGAAGATATTTTCAATTCTGTCTTGATAGTTTGTCCAAGTCCACCAGCAAGCTCAAGCACAAATGCTGTTCCACCTCCCCCAGGAACAGATGCAGACATAAAGAAATGGAAAACTGCAGATGCAAAGGCCATGAACATCTTATCTCAGACAATGTCTGATGAGATATTTCATAAAGTAGCTTACTGCAACTCAGCCAAAGGAATTTGGGACAAGCTCTCTGAAATTGTCTTAGGGTCTGCTGATGAAAGGAAAGACAGGAGATCTCACCTCATAACCCAATATGAGAATTTCAAGAAAGGAGAGACTGAGTCAGTAGCAGATATGTACAACAAATTGAGTCTGATTGTCAATGAGCTAAGGACCTTGGATAAAGAAATCTCATTGACTGAGCTTAATGATAAGATCCTAATGTGCTTCCCCAGTACTTGGGATTCAAGAATCTGGCCAATCAAAGATGCCAGAACTCTAAATGAAATCACTACTGAAACTCTCCTAGGCAAGCTCAAATCTTATGAGCTGCTTATCAAGAACAGAGAGGAAGAACAGAAGGCTGCTTCACCAGCCTCAAGGAAAGAGAAGTCAATAGCTTTCAAAGCTATTGAAGATCAGCCTGAAGAAAAACTCACAGACAATAAGGAATTGGTCAGCCTACTGGCCAAAAGATTTTACAAGCTAGCCAGAAAAGACTTCAGAAAAAGGCCATACAAAGGACATGACAAACCAAGGTATGATAAGTTAAATAATAATAACAAAGAAATCATATGCTTTGGTTGCAGGAAACCAGGCCACATTGTGCCTGACTGTCCAGAGAACAAGAACAAGGACAGAAAGGATAGAAGAGAAAGAAGAAAAGAAAAAGATTTCAAAAAGAACAGCTCAGACAAAGCCTCCTCTAGCAGGAACAAAAATACAAGGAAGGGTTTTGTTGCTGAGACATGGAGTGAGACAGAAGAAGATTCTGAAACTTCATCTAGCTCCAGTGATGATGAAGATGATGCTGATGAGAAAGAATTCTGCATGATGGCTATCAATGCCTCACAGCAAAACTCTTATGAAGAATCAGATTCAGATTCAGAAAATCAACTAGAGGAAGATCAGGTAATTAGCTCTTTTTATTTTAATTCTGAGGACTTCAAAAATGAATTTAAGACATTGTGCTTGGATTTACTAAAATCTGAAAAAGAGATAATCTCTCTCAAAAATAAATTATCTGAATACAATGTCCTAAACTCAAATAACCTCAAACTCTCTGAGGAGTTAGAATGCTGTAGGGAGGAGATAGCTTCACTGAAAAGTGAACTGTCAAAAGCTAAAAAGTTTGAAGAATCCCTAAATGGGAGAAGTATCAGACTGATGGACATTACAAGCACAGTGAACTCTAGATTTAACAATACACTGGGCTTGGGTGCCTCATCCAGCCAACCTATAGTATTAACAACTCCAATCAAATTTGTCTCTGACAAAGGGAAGGGAGTAATAGAGGTAGCTAGGAAGAATGCAGATCTGCTAGAGAAAAATTCAGTTCAACAGATTGCGTCGAGCAGAGCTCGACGATCGTCGAACAGAGCTCGGCGATCTAACCACAGATCGTCGACCTCAGCTCGACGATATCCAAACTCTGAACTTTAGTATAATCGATCTTCGAACAGAGATCGACGATCTGACTCAAGATCGTCGACCTCAGTTCGACGATCGTCGAACAGAGATCAGGTCTGTGAACATTCCTTCAATGGCACATCTAGATTCAATCCTAGAGGTCCCACATCCCAAGGCTTTAACCCCTATACTGAATGGATAGTACCTCCTAGGAGATACCATCCTGAAGGCTATAAGAGTCAACCTGGGATGTCTTTTATTTCTAAATTCAAGGGATATCAACCTAGGCCCAAGGTTAACTGGGTCAAAAACAAATAAGCTACACATGTGTAGGTGAAGACCTATCCAGTATCTAACCAACAATGGTATCTGGATAGTGGGTGCTCAAAGCACATGACAGGGAACAGGGAGAACCTATCATCCTTCATAACCAAACTTAGACCGAAGGTGATTTTTGGTGATTCAAATTTTGGTCAAACCAAAGGATATAGTGCTGCTCAGATAGGCTCAGTCACTTTTAAGAAGGTGGCATATGTAGAAGGACTGAAGCACAATCTGATAAGTATCAGTCAACTATGTGATGAAGGATACAAGGTGACTTTCAACAAATCCCTGTGCAAGATCAAGTCAGAGAATAACACAACTGTGTTAACAGGTAAAAGGACAGGTAACATTTACTTAGTAGACTTTCTTTCATCTAAAGTAGATATCTGTTTATTTAATTCCATATCTAAGCCAAATGTTTTATGGCATAAGAGATAAGGACATCTAAACCTTAGAACCATTGCTAGGCTATCCAAGGACAACCTTGTTAGAGGACTACCTTCTGGCCCCTACAAGAAGGAAGGACTTTGCAAGGCTTGTCAATTAGGCAAGCAAACTAAAAATAGCTTTAAGTCACTTAATAAGAGTGATTCACCTAGGATTTTGTATTTGTTGTACATGGATCTTTTTGGACCCATATCAGTACAAAGCCTAGGAGGGAAGTCCTATACTTTAGTAGTTGTAGATGACTTCTCAAGATTCACATGGGTATTCTTTTTGAGGAAGAAGTCTGATAACTTTAAATGTTTGACAGAGTTTCTCAAATGTATACAGATTGAGTTCAACACTCACATTGCCCTGATCAGAAGTGATCATGAGACAGAGTTTGATTCTCTTCTTATGCAAGAGTTCGGTCAGAGTGAAGGGATCAGGCACACTTTCTCAGCTCCTAGAACTCCTCAACAAAATGGGGTAGCTGAAAGGAAAAATAGAACCCTAATTGAATCTGCTACTACATTGTTGACAGATGCTCACCTACCTCTATCCTTTTGGGCTAAGGCAGTAAACACCTCCAACTATGTATTAAATAGAAGCCTGATACATAAACTAAAGGGCAAGAATCCCTATGAATTGCTCAAAGGGAATAAACCTAAAGTAAATTATTTTAAAAATTTTGGCTGTATTTGTTATATTCATAATAATGACAAGAAACATCTAGCAAAATTCCAAGCTAAAGCTGATGAAGGAGTGTTTCTGGGATACTCCATGATCAGCAAGGCCTATAGGGTATATAATAAATCATCTTGTAAAATTGAAGAATCTGTTCATGTTACTTTTGATGAGACTAACATGTGTTATAAGGAGAAGTCTACTTCTACCATAGAACCCTTGCAGGTACAATCTATATCAGAAAGTATGGACAGATTACAGGTTAAAGAAGAGGATACAACCTCTCAACCTATTTAGCAAAAGAATGAAAACAGTGATGATGAAGAAGTACAACATCTTGAAGAAAATCATCCTGAAGAGCCAGTTGTTGTTCCACTAGAGGAAATAATAACACAGGTTGGTGAACAATCAACACCCCTTGTTGATTTAGTAACAACAAGAGATCATCCAATTTCCCAAGTAATTGGAAACATCTCAGCTGGTGTGCAAACCAGAAATCAGGTCAACCGGAACCTGATTCACACCTGCTTGCTATCTCAAGTTGAGCCTCAATCCATTCAAGATGCAGAGCAAGATCCACACTGGATCATTGCAATGCAAGAGGAGCTACATCAATTTGAAAGGAACAAAGTTTGGGAACTAGTGCCTAAGCCAAAGGATCATTCCATTGTTGGAACAAAGTGGGTGTTCAGAAACAAGCTTGATGATCAAGGAATTATTGTCAGAAACAAGGCAAGGCTAGTTGCTCAAGGCTACTCTCAACAAGAAGGAATAGACTATGACCAAACCTTTGCACCACTTGCAAGGTTAGAGGCCATTAGAATATTTCTAGCTTATGCTCCTCACAAAGGCTTCAAGGTCTATCAGATGGATGTGAAGAGTGCATTTCTCAATGGGGACATCAAAGAGGAAGTCTATGTTAGACAACCTCCAGGTTTTATCTCTCTAACTCACCCTGATTATGTTTTCAAATTGCATAAAGCATTATATGTTCTCAAGCAAGCTCCTAGAGCATGGTATGAGACCCTAGCATGCTTTCTTCTGGAAAATGATTTTGTTAGGGGGAGAGTAGACCAAACTCTTTTTATTAGAACCCATAAGTCCCACACCCTACTAGTACAAATTTATGTAGATGATATCATATTTAGATCTACTGATTCAAACTTGTGCAGAAAGTTTTCCAACCTAATGCATTCCAAATTTGAAATGAGTAGCATGGGTGAGCTCTCCTTCTTCTTAGGATTGCAAGTAAAACAGCATGCTGAGGGCATATTTATTTCCCAAACCAAGTATACTAAAGAATTGGTTAAGAGATTTGGTATGTCTGAAGCATCTTGTATGAAAACACCCATGCCTACCAATGCTGTATTGGATGCTGATGAACATGGGAAACCAGTTGATCAGACAACATATAGAGCAATGATTGTCTCTCTATTGTACCTTACAGCCAGTATGCTAGATATAATGTTTGCTACATGCATATGTGCTAGATTCCAAGTTAGCCCTAGAGAGTCACACCTAACTCTAGTTAAAAGGATTCTTAGGTATGTAAAAAGTTGTCCAAATCTAGGACTCTGGTATCCAAAAGAATCAGGATTTGAATTAACTGGATTCTCAGATGCTGATTATGCTGGATAAAGAATAGACAGGAAAAGCACCAGTGGAACATGTCAGTTCCTTGGTGACAGACTTGTCTCCTGGTTTTGTAAGAAGCAAACAACTGTGTCAACCTCAACTGCTGAAGCTGAATATATGGCTGCAGGCAGTTGCTGTTCACAAATATTGTGGATACAAAATTAGCTCATAGACTATGGCTACAACTTAGAGAAGTCTAAAATTTTTTGTGATAATTTTTGTGCTATCTCTATAGCACAAAATCCAGTCCTCCATAGTAGGACAAAACATATAGAGATTAGGCATCACTTTCTAAGGGATAATGTAGAGAAAAACAAAATAGAACTTCAATATATACCTACTGATTTGCAAAGGGGAGATATTTTCACCAAGCCCTTGGATGAAAAGAAACACAGTTTCTTCCTAAATCAGTTAGGCATGTTAGATGGAGGAAGCCTAAACTAACTTACAAGATTTTTGAAAAGATAAAACAGACTAAGACTAGGCAAAAAAATCAGTTCCTTTTGTGTCTGTAGAATAGGTTTTGTCTCTGAACTGTGCTCGACGTTTTCCCAGAAATCGTCGAACGAAGATCAACGATTTTACAAAAATCGTCGACCAGAGATCGACGTTTCCGAAGTCGTCGATCTGAGTTCAGAGCCTTTGCTAGCTCTAGGCCTTTTCTCTTTCTGATCTGAGGCCGTCGAGCGGAGCTCGACTCTTTTCAACATCGTCGAACGAAGATCGACGATATTGACGTCTCTTCAGATTCCCTCTGTAGCCTAAATCGTCGAGCTGAGATCGACGTTCTGTCGAACCGAGCTCCAAGATTTTCCGTTTCGCCGTCGAACCCTAATATAAAATCATTTCAGCGGCCATCGTTCACCTTTTGCGCTTTCACTCTCTGCAACTTTCTTCGTTTTTCCCTCCAAATCCTCTACGCTTGGTCGTGTTTGGTTTTTCGTGTTGCAGGTGCAAATGGCTGATTCCAGTGCTGCAATCTCTTAGATGAAATTTGACACTGGATTTGACATTGATATGAACTCGTTTGATGGAAGCGATCAGCGCTTCAAGGATATTCTCAATCTGTTCAGAGAATAACAGCTGACCCAAATAATGACTACCCGGATGAAGATTGCTTCAGAAGAGATCAAAGAGTGGTGTTTTACAGCGACAGATGAGACTGAGAACTCTGTCGTCGGTATCATAAAAGGGACCCAGGTACAACTGTCCCCGGCTCTCTTAACAGATGTTTTTCATCTTAGTTCTGGAGACGATTCTATTGAATTATTTGGAGAAGAATATGATTTCATGCTTGATAGAATGGGGCACAATGCTGTAAACCCCAACAAACTGCTGAAGAAAAATTTGTCTATAGAATTTCAATTCTTGGCTGATGTTGTCGGGAAAGTGCTTCTGGCCAAGCACTCAGCCCATGATACCATTTCTAGGTATCAGTTTTGTTTGATGGCAGCCTTAATTGATAAGAAACATCTTGACTGTGGATCAATCTTCTTCAACCTGATTAAGAAGAAGATAAATAAGACTGCTGTCAGTTTTGGGAGAATTCTAGGGGTCTATCTGAATTCCAGAAGCCCTATGCTGTTAACATCCTCTGGGATGTTCATTAATGCATCCAAAAGGCTCTCATGTGCCCTGTTTAGCAAATGGGACAGGCAAATTATCAACCCTACAAGAGCTGCTGCACCACTCTCTTCATGCACAAGGACTGCTTCAGTCACTCCACCTCTGCTCTCTGCTCCAGCAGAAGTGTTGCCTCTCTCCTCCTCCTCCAGCTGCATCTACCCCAGCCATTTCCTCCTCTCCTCCAGTCACCACCATAACCATATCATCCCCTATTACCATTTCCTCACCAGTTTCATCCCCTCTAGCATCTACTTCAGAGGAATTCCACCCTCTCTTCTCTTATTCAACCTTCACCTCACCATCATTCTCCCTCATAGAGGATTCCTTTATGGATTATTCTCCTTCCACTCCTCCTGAGCCACCCTCTACCTCCTCTTTTCAACAAATGCTTCATGACATCCTTTCCCAACCATCCTTCACACCCTCTCTTGCTTCACCTATCTCCACCTCAACCTCTTCTATCTCCACAATTCCACCCTCAGAGCCATCCATTCCTACTCCACCTACCTCCACATCTCCAGCTCCAGCCAACATCCCTCCATCAACCTTCTCTACTACCTCTGCTCAAGCCCCTCTTGAGCATGTAGATCTTCCAAGGTTGGCAGACAGACTCTATGAGTTGCTAGCTCCCAGGCTGACATCTTTGTTGGAGACTTCTTTGGCTCCACTCCTGAAACAAGTCCAGGAGTTGTCTACCAAACTTTCCTCCTTTTCCTCCTACCAGGCAATCCCTTCTACTGGGTGCCTTGCTTCAGCTCTCCTTGAACCAAGGCAGGGGGAGATGCCTCATGAAGAAGTGGATGTGCCTCAACCAGCTCCAGCTCCTGCTCCTGCTTTTGTACTGGACCTTCAAAGCTTGCTCTCTAAGTTTGATACAGTACATTTCAGTTTTCTGCCAGTACCTCAGGCTGAAGATTTGTCTAAGGCCATTGTGCCTATATCTGTCTGTGATCCCAGCCATATTGCCTCTTACATAAATTCCTGGAAGGCTGTGGATATTCTTGATGCTGCTACTAAGGCCATTGTGCCTCTTGTTGTTGAAACTGCTGCTGCTGCTGAAGATATTGAAATGGTTCCAGTAACTGCTGCTGATGAAACTGCTGATGAAGAACTTGCCTCCTATCTAGAAGCTCCAACACCTGCTGCTGCTCCTGCTCAAAATTCTGATGCTGCTCCTTCCCTGACTGCTGATCAGTTGAAGTTACAAGAGAAATACTTGAAAAGCATTGATGATCTGTATGACAGACCTCAAAGCTCAGATAGTGATCAATTCCAAACTGAATCAGATGACTCTGCAAATACCATTGCCAAGAAGAGGAAGGCCAGAAGTAAAGCCATAATGTCAGTTCCCCCAGCTCAGGCAAAGGATTCAAATGACATTCCCTATTATATTCTGCGTGATTGCCCCATATCTGAGCCCTGGATGCAGTTCTCCAAGAATCAACTCAAGGCTATGAAGAAGAGAAGGAAGCTAGATAAGTATGAGAAAGGATCTTCACAGTATCAGCCTCCTCCTCCTCCTCCTCCAGATTCTGGTTCAGGCTCAGCCTCTCAAGCTCCAGCTTCAAGGCAAAGCTCCTCCCAATCTTATCCAAGATACAATCAAAGGGGGCAACATCAAAGAGGATATCAATCTAGAAGGGGTCATTACAGAGGAAGCCAGAGAGGACACAGATCTCATCAAAGGGAAGGACAAGGCCACACTGACTCTACTTCAGGTCCTTTCCCCTACTGGCTAAAAGACACAGTTGTCTCAAGGACTCCACCTACTGCTTCTGAATCCATCAACAGGTATGAACCTCCTGTTCCTTTTGAGGATCCTGAGAGCAATCCTCTATCCTGGATAGCTAGAATGAAAGAGCTGGCTGCTCTTGATCAAATAAAGAAAGCCAGAGAGCAAGGCAAGGACACTTCCAATATAACAACTTTATCAGATCAGAGAAAGAAAGAACTGGAGAAATATACATCAAGAAAATTTTTCAACCCAGAAGACTATATGAAGCTGTACCCTGAGGCTGTAGTTCTAAGGCCCAGATATCAAACTTCTCTAGGTGCAGAAGATGATAGAAGATCCAAGAAATAAGCCCTGAATCCCAACAGAGAAATTATGTTTAAAAAGGGAACTGAGAAGAAGTAAATTGTGTAAGCTGAACATTCATCCTCCTCTGGATAATTGCTGCTATTTTATCTGTTATCTGCTTGCTGCTATATCTTTACTTGGTTAGCTCTTGTTTTGAATGTATGCTTATTCTTTTCCTGATTTTGTTTGTAAATAGTAATCCTAACTCAAATAGGTGGAGATTGTTGGAACACCCTATTACTAATTTGGGTAAGGATCACTATGTTTGTCTTAGGAAACTAGGTTGACCTAGTTGTATAGTTGTAAAGGTCAACATTAGAATGAGTCTAGAGCTTAGAACTTAGGTTTGAAGCTGCCCCCAGGACCATTCCAATGTCAAGGATATAGAGCCAAGTCTAAGGCAATTCTCGTCGAGCTCAGGTCGACGAAACGTCGAACTCGGTTCGACGCTCTCTGAGCTCAACTTGATAAATCATCGAATTCCGGTCGACGATCTTCGAGCTCAGAACAACAATCACTCTTCAGTTATTCTTCGGGTCGCTGAGCTTGGTTCGACGATCTTCGAGCTCAGTTCGACGTTTTCTGTCTGCTTGATCTCATTCCATCTCTGAGCTCAGTTCGACGATCGTAGAGCTCATATCGACGATTCTTCTGAGAGATCGACGCTTTTAAGGATTCAAATGCTGTTATTCTTTGGAATTTTTTTGAATGCTATCAGCATTTATGACAAGAAGATCTGCCAGCCGTTTGTCTTTATTCTGGAGCAAGTTTCAAGGAATTGTTCAGGAAATATTTTATTGGACCTTCCTCTAAAAGACAAGACACTTTATGGAAGACATTTATGACTGCCAACGGCTATCCTTGACAAGAATTCTTTTCAGAGAATAAGATCCTTCTTCTTGTCTTCAGAAATATAGAGAGAATATACAACACTCAGAGAACAACAAGAAATAGCTGTGACAGATAACAAGTGATCAAGAATTAGAAGAACAATCTTCTTGCTTACTAAAAAGTGTTCACAACTTCATCTCAAGAACTCCAGACACCTCATCTTTCAGTCTTCTTGCTGAAACAATCTTTTGCTGGAGATCAAAGTTCTGAAGACCTATCACCCTAGAGCAAAGCTTCCTTTCCTGAACCAGTCTACATCTCAGGGGGAGCTTTGACAAAAGATCCACTAAGTCTTCTCTCATTTGATTTGAGAACAGAGAAGACAACTTCATTTCCTTTTCCTTTTTATTTTCCTGCTGTAAAAGGGTTCTTGAACTCCCTTCAAAAGTTCTGTCTGGTTCTGAGATCCTTGTCAAAACTCAGTGGTGGCAAGACACCTTATCAAAAAATCCAGTTTTGGTTTTTGAGCACCTTATCAAAAGCTCATTGGTGTCAGGACACCTGATCAACTCATCCTGAGTGGATTCCTACCAAGGGTGGTAGAAGAGTGGATGTACCCAGGTTTTTGGGGAACCACTATATTTCCTTGTGTCTGCTGGATTGTTTGTGTGATTATTGCTGTGTGTTGTGTTCTTAATTTCTTGCTTCTTAAATTTCTTTCAAGCACTCTACACTATAGTGTAAATTAAATTCTATATGTGCTGATATTCTCAAAACTGTGAAACTTATTTGAATAAACTATATTCACCCCCCCTCTAGAGTTGAGATAGATCTTACCCTCACTTTCAGGGGGAAATCAATCAGAATGATGTATACAATCAGTATGAATGGGAGATGCACAAGGTGTATGACGCTAATCAAAATATATTTTTTAGGAATAACAAAGTGGAACATAAAGATCCTCCCCCCAAATATTATCCAAAGCCCAAGGAGTATTTTGAGAGACAAAGCAAGAAATTCTTGGCTCAACAACTAAAGTATGATTTAGCTAAGGAGAAATAGGCTTAGGATTATGGCTTGTCATTTCCTCAATGCATGTTTTTATCTTCATGTTGTTGTATATATATATGAGTTCATGATTGACTCAATATTGTTCTGTTTGCCTTTATTTCTCTGTGTCTTGTCTTTCTTAATTTGCCTTGTATATTACTCTAGTTGGTGTAATTAATCTTAGCTTGTAGGATTTTGGCTTCTTCAAATAGGGGGAGATGGTTAGGTATTGTATCCATAATTACCTGTATTTGAGGAAGCCTCCTGTCAAGCTAAGATGAATTCACAATGTGTTTGATGCTCTGTCTTCAAGTTGTGCTTGCAATTATTCCACGCTAAGTACACCCCAATGTCAGGGTGCAGTAGGTCAATATACACGGGTCTGCGCAACGTAATCCCTCGTTGAGCAGTTCAGTGTGTTGGCTTACGTGTACTCTCTCTATTGGAGTGTACTTACTTTCAAGTACAGGGCTGAGATAGATCAAGAGCAGAAGAGGAGCAAGGATGGGTCAAAGACCAACTCATGGGCAGAAAGACAAAGAATTGTCTAAGTTAAAGTCGACGAGAATCATTAAGTGATTCTCGCCGATTCGACGGGAATCACTAGTGATTCTCGCCAAATCGTTGAGAATCACTCGCCGATTTTCGTCGACTGCATCCAGCTGACTCAACACCTTCAAGATTTCTGCTAAGGCAGAATCAACGAGAATCGTCAACTGATTCTCGCCGAATCGTCGAGAATGACTTTGCATTCTCGCCGATTCGTCGAGAATAGTTGTGATTCTCGCCGATTCTCTCCGGATGGCAAGCTTTTCAGCAGGAATTCTTCTAAATGGAATTCGACGGGAATCATAAGTGATTCTCGCCGAATCGTCGAGAATCACCAATGATTCCCTCCGAATTTGCCTTAGGCGTTTTCCGTCGACTCGCTGGACCAGACCATATACTCAGGCACTGTTTGAACCGGAATTTGGGTTTCGTCTTGTGGGGCGCACAATGGTCATAAAGGAGTATTCTACAGTAAATATACTCTCCTATTTTTAATGTAAGAGGAAGCGAAGAAAACGAACAAGTCGGCGTCGCTGACGTGACCTAGCAGATCGCGGATTTCCTTCCGCCTCCGTCCCCGCTCGAAAGGTTGTCGTCGCCGCTGATCAGATTCTTCTTGATCTCTCGGCGACAAAAACTTAGCCAAGCAACGCGTCTCACGTTTCTTTCTTGATATCCTTTGTCTCTTGGTTTGTTGAACGGGAATACCTTCCCCTTCCGAATCGATTGAGACGTTCGATCCAAATAAGATCGTTGGTATACCTTGCAAGCTTTGTTAAGAAGTTTGGATCTACAAATCATCGCCGCCGCAACTCTTGCCGCCGCCGATCTCGGGAAGATATTCTCCAAAAGAGTGCTTAGGTCGTGGACTCTTCGTCTTCTTCAAGAACGCTTCATCGAACGAAGAGGGACACCAAGCGCTCCAAACGTAGTTTTTATTTTGTACATTCTATTTTTACTTTTGTTGTAAAGGAACTTTGGTTTCTCATTGTAAGGGTTGGGTGCAACCCATGGTGGAGGAGTAGTAACTCCTTCGGGTGGAAGGGTTCCTTCCATAGTGTGAGGATTGGATTTCAATCCGGTTAGTGAAGTGACCGAGTCGTCCTTTATTGGAAGATAGGTCAAAGGGGGAAAGTGGACGTACCCAAATCGGGGAACCACTATAACTGCCTGTGTGTTTTTGTGCTGTGTTTGTTTTGTTTTATTGTGCAGGTAAATTTTTAATTCCGCAAAAAGACTGCAAATAACCTATCCCCCCCATAGGTGAAGGTAGTTGACACTAGAGTGACTTTCACAAAAGGCAGTGATCTCTTTGTGAAAAATGGCACAAGAGATTGACACATATTAATTTCAAGACGATTAATATGTTATTTTCTAAAAATTTAGTAAGCGATGCTCCCATTATTAAGTGCATCAAAGATAGCCCCTGTCCTGCGTTCCAGAAGGGCAAACAAACTCGGGCTACCTTTAAGGGAATTGCAGACAAAGACTCTTCCAGATGTCTTTATCTTCTGCATATGGACTTGTTTCGTCCAGTGCAAGTTCATAGCTTTGGAGGAAAGTCCTATACGCTAGTAATTGTTGATGATCACTCTCGGTTTACATGGGTGTTCTTCTTAAAATGAAAGTCAGATACGTTTGACATCTTCATGAGTTTTGTCAAGCAAATTCAGAACGAACTTAACTGCTCAGTGGTCAAAATCAGAAGTGACCATGGAACAGAATTCGAGTCTGGGGCTATGACAGAATTTTTTGAAGAACATTGTATCTTTCATGAGTTTTCCTCCCCGCATACTCCTCAGCAAAATGGAGTTGCAGAGAGGAGAAATAGAACTCTCATTGAAGCTTGCACGATAATGTTGAATGACGCTTCTCTCACAGAATACTTCTGGGCAGAGGCTGTCCATACGGCTTGTCATGTACAAAACCGGGCCTTGATCAACAAGAGTCATCGTAAGACGCCTTATGAGCTACTGAAAGCCAGGAAACCAGCCATGTCCTATTTAAGGATCTTTGGCTGCAGATGCTATGTACTACAAAACGGGAAGTACCCGCGTACTAAATTTGGTGAAAAATGCTTCGAAGGTATATTTATGGGCTATAGTAGCCATAGTCGGGCATATAGGGTTTTCAATAAGAAAACCCTAGTGGTGGAAGAGTCCATTAATGTTGTTTTGGATGAAGGAAGCTTTCTTCATAGCACTTCTTCCAGTGGCATTCTTGAAGATACAGGTGTATGGCTTGAACAACTTAGTTTTTATGAGACTGCTAAAGGTGCAACTCCCAAGTACGTCAAGGTTTCCACCTTGACGTCAGCTGGAGAAGTTGACGAGTAGGATGGATAAAATCTTCCGGAAGAAGGAGAAGCCCGAGAAGACGTCAGAGCTCCAGTTGCCAGACTTCTAGAGATCCGACATGTGAGGGATCATCCTAGAGATCTAATCATCGAAGATCCTCGTGACGGTGTCAGAACTCAAAGAGGTATAATTAACGAGATTTTTCACCTTAGTTTCCTGTCACAGGTTGAGCCAAAGAAGTTCGACGAGGCAAACAAAGATACGGCATTGATATTTGCCATGTAAGATGAACTGCATCAATTTGAAAGATGCAACGTCTGGACGCTTATTCCCAGACAAAAGAACTAGAATGTGATCGGCACAAAGTGGATCTTTAGAAACAAACTGGATGAACATGGTGTCATCATAAAGAATAAGGCCAGGCTGGTGGCTCAAGGTTAAAGATAGGAGGAGGGGAATGACTTCGACCAAACCTTTGCACAAGTGGCAAGGCTCGAGTCAATCAGATTATTCCTGGCGTATGCTTCGCACAAAGGATTCACTGTCTTTCTGATGGATGAGAAATCTCCTTTCCTCAATGGAAATCTGAAAGAGGAAGTATATGTCGCACAACCCCCATGTTTTGTTAATCCTACATTTCCCAATCATGTTTATTTTCTTAATAAAGCGTTATATGGCTTAAAACAAGCTCCTCGAGCTTGGTATGAGACTCTGTCTAGTTTTCATCTTGAGAACAAGTTCTCTAGAGGAAAAATAGATAAGACATTGTTTCTTAGGGAAGTCAAAGGCAAGATTTTGCTTGTGCAAATCTATGTCAATGACATAATATTCGGGTCAACGGATAACAACCTATGCAAGAAGTTTTCCAAACTTATGCAAGGGAAGTTTGAAATGAGTAGTATGGGAGAGCTAAAGTATTTCTTAGGACTTCAAGTGAAACATTCTGAGGATGGGATTTTCATCTCTCAGACGAAGTTCACAAATGAACTCCTCAAGTAATTCGGAATGGAGAGTGCAACCTCTATGAGGACTCCAATGGGATCCACTGTGTCTCTGTACAAGGATGAGAAAGGGAAACCTTTTGATGAAACCAAGTACAGAAGCATAATTGGATCCCTGCTCTATCTTACTGCTAGTAGACCGGATATTATGTTTTCCACATGCATTTATGCCAGATATCAGGTGAACACTAAGGAATCTCATTATGTCGCTACAAAGCGAATTCTTAGATATCTTAAAGGTACACTAAATCTTGGCTTGTGGTACCCAAGAAACAATGATGTCGAGCTGATAGGCTTTTCAGATGCTGATTTAGCAGGAAGAAGGGATGATAGGAAAATCACTTCCGGGACGTGTCAATTCCTCGGAAGAGGGCTTTTTTCATGTAACAGTAAGAAGCAGAATTGTGTCGCAACCTCCACAGATGAATCGGAGTACATCTCAGCACGCAGTTGTTGCGCACAACTTCTATGGATCAGAAATCAGCTCAAAGATTATGACTTGCAGTTCAGCGAAGTTCCGATGTATTGCCACTCCTCAAGCGCAATTACAATTGCGAACAATCCTGTGTCGCACAACAGAACGAAGCATATTGAAGTGCGCTATCACTTTATTCGGGAGCATGTGGAAAACAAAGATATATCTCTCTGCTATGTCCCCATGGATAAGCAGGTTGCAGATATCTTCACAAAGCCCCTAAACGAGCCCAAGCTCAGTCTCTTCAAAACTGAACTCTGTATGCTGAACTATGAAGAGTGAAGACTGTCCGGCTCAGGGCTCTTGGATCAAGGGGGAGCATCAGCAAGGAACTCAAGCTAGAGAATGGATTCAAGATCTAGGGGGGAGCATGTGGCTCCAAGTAAAGTCCCAGATTTACAGAAGCAAAAAAGGGGGAGATTACCCTCTCGGCTAAGGTTAAGGTAGCTCCAAGTATGCTCTCAGGAAAGTGGTAATGAATTTCTCTCTCAACTAAATTAGTAGTTTATGATTTTCATATGCTCCATTCACCTTAGCTTATAGGGTTTAGGCTTCTTCAAATAGGGGGAGATTGTTGGGTATTGTATCCACAATGTACCTGTTTTGAAGAAGCCCCTGAACAAGCTAAGTTAAATAGATAATGTATTTGATAATTTTATTCAAGATGTGCTTGCAGTTATTCAACGCTAAGTACGCACCAATGTTAGGGTGCAGTGGGTCAATATTCACGGGTCTGCGCAACGTAATCCCTTGTTGAGAAAATTAAGTGTGTTGGCTTAGGTGTACTCTCTCTATTGGAGTGTACTTATTTTCAAGTAAAGGGCTGAGACAGATCAAGAGCAGACAAGGAGCAAGGATGGGTCAAAGCAACTCACGGGAAGAAAGATGAAAAATCATCTAAGTCAGATTCGACGAGAATCACTAAGTGATTCTCGTAGATTCGACGAGAATCACTAGTGATTCTCGCCGAATCGTCGAGAATCACTCGCCGATTCCCGCCGACTGCATCCGGCTGACTCAACGCTTGCAAAATTTACGCTAAGTCAGAAACTTCAATAGTCATTAAGTGATTCTCGATGAATCGTCGAGAATGACTCTGCATTCTCGCCGATTCGTCGAGAATGGATTCTGACTCTCGCCGATTCACTCAGGATGGCAAGATCCTTAGCTAAAATTATTCTAAGGAGAATTCGATGGGAATCATAAGTGATTCTCACTGATTCGTCGAGAATCACCAATGATTCCCGCCGAATTTGCATTAGGCAAATTTTGTTGGCTCGCTGGACCGGACCAAGTGTTCAGGTGCTGTTTGAACCGAAATTAGGGTTTCGTCTGGTGGGGCCAACAACGGTCATAAAGGATGATCTACAGTATAAATACTCGTTTATTTTGAACATTACAGACAATCCCGAACACACAAAAAAGAAAGAGCCGCCGATTTGACCTAGCAAATCGCAGATTTCCTTCCGCCGCCGTCGCCGCTCGAAAGGTTATCGCCGCCGCTGATCGGATTCTTCTTAATCTCTCGGCGATAGAAACTTAGCCAAGCAACGCGTCTCATGTTTCTTTATTGAGATCCCTTGTCTCTTGGTTTGTTGAACGGGAATACTTTCCCCTTCCGAATCGACTGAGACGATCGATCCAAGTAAGATTGTTGGTAGACCTTGCTAGCTTTGTTACGAAGTTTGGATCGCCGCCGCAATACTTTGCCTCCGCGGATCTCGGGAAGATCTTCTCCAAGAGAGTGCTTAGGTCGTGGACTCTTCATCTTCTTCAAGAACGCTTCATCAAAAGAGGATGGAGACCGAGCGCTCCATACGTAGTTTGTATTTTGTAAATTCTATTTTTACTTTTGTTGTAAAGGAACTTTGGTTCTTCATTTTAAGGGTTGGGTGCAACCTGTGGTGGAGGAGTAGTGACTCCTTCGGGTGGAAGGGTTTCTTCCATAGTGAAAGGATTGGATTTCAATCCTGTTGGTGAAGTGACCGAGTCATCCCTTGTTAATAGATAGGTCGAAGGGGGAGAGTGGACGTACCCAAATCGGGGAACCACTATAACTGCCTGTGTGTTTCTGTGTTGTGCTTGTTTTGTTTTATTGTGCAGGTAAATTTTTAATTCCACAAACGACTGCAAATCACTTATCCCCCCATAGGTGAAGGTAGTTGACACTAGAGTGACTTTCAGTCAACTTAGAGATCTAGGTTATGACATCTCCTTTCACAAAGGGGAGTGCCAAATTAAAAGGTCAAGTTATAAAGAGATCATTTTTACTGGCACTAGGAAAGGAAATGTTTATTGTCTTACCCTAGATTGTGAGTTAAACAACTCACCTATTTGCTTAGTTGAAGATGAGACAGCCTCACTATATGTCAAATGGCACAAGAGGCTAGCTCATCTGAAATATAAGTCTATAGGACTGTTGTTAACCATGGGGTTGGTGAGGAATGGTCCTTATGTCAAGTGCATGAAAGAGGGAGTGTGTTCAGCTTGCCAAAAGGGCAAAGAGACCAAGTCCTCTTTTCTAGTACAAGATACCAAAAATTCAGTGAGATGTCTATATCTTTTAAATTTTGATTTGTTTGGTCCTATGCCAGTTAAAAGTCTTGGTTGGAAAGTGTACATATTTATTATTGTGGATGACTATTCTAGATACATATGGGTGTTCTTCTTAAGGAAGAAATCTGAAACCCCTAGTATTTTCCAGACTTTTGTTTGATAATTTCAAAATGAATTTAACAATTCTGTTGTCAAAATAAGAAGTGACCATAGAACTTAATTTTAGTCTGAATGTATAACAAAATTCTATGAAGAACTTGGGATTCATCAGGAGTTCTCCTCACCTAGAACACCTCAGCAAAATGGGATTACTGAAATAAAGAATAGAACTCTCATTGAGGTTGGTAGAACCCTGCACAGTGACACTACTCTCCCCGAATATTTCTGGGATGAGGCAGTAAATACTTCTTGTCATGTTCTCAATAGAGCATCCATCAATAAGAAACTAAAGTTGACTCCCTATCAGATTTTGAAAGACAGAAAACCAAACATTTCTTATTTCAGAATCTTTGGTAGCAAGTGTTATATCCTAGTGAATGGTAAACACTACCAAACAAAGTTTGCTTCCAAATCCCTAGAAGGGATATTTGTTGGGTACAACAACAATAGTAGGGAATACAGGATCTACAAGATTGCTACCCAAGTTGTAGAAGAATCAGTTCATGTTGTCTTTGATGAGTCTAGATTGATTAACATTGAATTGTCTAGTATTTCAGTTAGTTCTACAGGTCTAACAGATAGGCTAGCCAAGATTACCATCAATGATTAAGCTCCTACTAGGATGAATGATGCATGCTGTCCAGGGGGAGAACAAAACACACTGGAAGCAGAAGAGAATGAGGAGCATCAGGTGGAGGAAAATGAAGATGGTCATGAGGTAGACAGGTTTCCTCCAGCAAGAAGACACCTAAAGGATCATCCAGTTCACCAGATAATTGGAGATGCAAGCAAAGGTGTTCTAACACGGAGCAAGAGCATGAAGACAGTTTTGTGTTCTAGCTTTTTGTCTCAAATAGAACCCAAAAAGTCTTAAGAAGCAATGCTAGATGCTAACTAGGTTGATGCAATGTAAGAGGAGCTGAATCAATTCAGGAGATGCAAAGTATGGAAACTGGTTCCTAAACCTAAGGATCAAAATATCATAGGAACCAAGTAGATCTACAAAAACAAACATGATAAAAAATGGAACAATTATTAGGGAACAAGGCCAGGATGGTAGCAAAAGGCTACAGACAAGAGGATGGAATAGACTTTGATCAAACCTTTGACCCAATACCATGACTGGAGGCTATAAGGATGTTCCTGTCCTATGCAGCCTATCAAGGGTTCAATGTATTTCAGATGGATGTGAAGTCAGCATTTCTAAATGGTGACTTGAAAGAGGAAGTTTATGTTGAACAACCCTCAGGTTTTGTAGATCCTCACTGTCCTAATTATATATATAGGCTTAGAAAAGCACTATATGGCTTGAAACATGCCCCCAGGGCTTGGTATGAAATCTTGTCTGCTTTCCTTATTGAGAATAAATTCTCATGGGGAAATATAGATCAAACTCTATTCTACAGGGAATCCAAAGGCAAGATAATTTTAGTCTAGATATATGTTGATGACATTATCTTTGGATCTACTGAAAACAACCTTTGTAGGAAGTTTGCCAAACTTATGCAAGGGAAGTTTGAAATGAGCAGTATGGGTGAACTGATGTTCTTTTTGGGACTTCAAGTCAGACAGACTGATAATGGACTATCCATATCTCACTCTAAGTTCACTAAGGAGTTGATTAAAAAATATGGAATGGACTCAGCTTTCACCATGAAAACTCCAATGGGAACAAGTATGCCTATAGGCAAAGATGGGGCAGGGAAACCTGTTGATGAGTATTTGTATAGAGGGATAATTGGCTTCCTACTTTACTTGATTGCTAGTAGACCTGACATCATTTATGCAACATGTGTCTGTGCCAGGTACCAAGCATGCCCTAAGGAATCTCATTATACTGCAGTTAAAAGGATTTGGAGATATCTCAAGGGCACACCTAATCTAGGTCTTTGGTACCCTAAGAATAGAGATTTCACACTAACTGGTTTCTCAGATGAGGATTTTGCAGGATGCAAAGAAGAACGGAAAAGTACTATAGGAACCTATCAATTCCTAGGAGGAAGACTTTTGTCTTGGTGCAGCAAGAAGCAAAACAGTATAGCTATATCAATAGCTGAGTCAGAATATATAGCTGCAGACAGCTTCTGTGCACAACTAATATGGATAAAGCACCAAATAGAAGATTATGACATCAAGTTTAGTAGAATTGCACTGTTCTGTTATTCTACTAGTGCTATTTCTATTGCTAAGAATCTAGTATCACACAGTAGAACAAAGCATATAGAAATTAAATTCCATTTCATCCGAGAACAAGTAGAAAAAGAAAATATCATTCTAGAGTTTGTGAATACAAATAATCAAATTACCTATATTTTTACAAAACCTCTGGATGAAACTAAATTAGATTATTTTAAAATTGAATTAGGTATGTTAAATCTAGATTAGGTTAGCACAAGCTACCTTTAGTAAAACATGTAAGCTCAAGTATTCATAGGAAATTTGGCTAAGTACCAAGTTTTTGTCGACACAAGCAGACCTTGTGTCGACACTCTCGGTATGTTGTGTCGACAAATAATAGGTGTCGACATAACTATGCCGAGACTTTCAGTTAGCTGATTTTTGTGTCGACACACAAAAAATCAAAGTCGACACAGTGTGTCGAGACATGTCGACATCTATGTCGACACTGAAATAAGTTTGTCGACATATACATGTGTCGACTTAACCTTAGTATTGTCGAGACCTAGACCTATTTTGTTGACACATATAATATTTTGTCGACTAGTCCTAGTGCTAAGGCGCGTCTTTTGAACTCCCCTTTACACTTAGACTATAAATAGGTGAAGCAAAAATCTGGTCGACTACGCTTTATGATTCCCTGGCTCTGCACCCTCTGTCGACGAGAATCATCTTTCCTTTTCACCTCCATCTCTCTCTTCCGGTAATGGTGCCTCATCTAGAAGAAAAGGTGAACGAAGGATATGAGCTGGTCTATGGTGGGTTCATAACAACATCACCGGAGATTCAGGGAGTAATTGCCATAATCTCAGATATCGGTTTGGAATTCTTGGTCTCTGAACCTACCAAGTTATGGAATAAAGAAGTTCTGGAATTTTATTCTTCTGCAACTACAAACACAGACGGGAAGAAGATGAAAGCAACTGTTCAAGATACCCGTGTAAAGATTACGTTGAGAACAATCTGAAACGCACTCCAACTCCCAAAGGTTAAGGAAGAAGATGACGTACAACCATCTATGATCAAGGAGGCCTTACAATGGTGTGGGTTAAACCCAAAAACTAAGATAGGATCATCTATCAACCGAAAAGGGATTAATTCACAAGGGAAGTTCCTTTCTGAGATTGTAGGGAAGGTCATACTGTGTAAAACAGGTGGACATGACAGAATCTCAGCCACCATGTTCCACCTGATGATAAGGATTGTTTTCAAGCTCAAGACTGATTGGACAACCATAGTCTTTGATAAGTTACGTGAAGGTATCAAGAAACCGAACCTGGGGATAATTCTGAGTCTATGCCTATCATCTGTAATACCAGAAGTAATGAGCCAACTTCCTGGTAAAAAAATCAATCATATGAGAAGAATGGACACCAGGATTCTGTCAAGATGCAATAGGGTGTTTACTAAGGAGGTTAATACTCCACAAAAATAGACAAAAACAATACATAAGAAGAAGACAGATGTTCAACAGGAAGAATAATCTTGTTATTCAGAAGAAGGGGTGGTCTTCAGTTTTGATGAAGACAGGAAACAACAGCAAGATGCACAAGGATAAGTGGACAGTAGTATGCTCCCAGAGCAACAAAGAATCTCTACTCCAGGAGGAGAAGACCATGCACTAGCTGTACAAGACACTATACTTACTGATCTGCCTAATCATGGGGGAGTAAATAATGATGCTACACTAGACAGTGAATTAGCAGCTGATACTGTGATGAATATAGTTTTTGATATAAAAAATGAAGCACTACTTCATGTAGAGGAAGAGGCACCTGAGGTGCATATGAAGGATACTGCTCAGATTGGGCAAGTAAGTATCTTCTTCCTAGAAAGGTCACTGGACAAGGACATGGAAGTCCAGGGAAAACCATGTATTTTACCAACTAATCTTTTCATCCTATTCAAATGTTGCAGGAAGTAACCTTGGAGGAGTTGTTCCCTGACTCACCAGTAGTAAGGACTGAGGGGGAGCAACAACCACATGACCAAGAACTTCCAGAGACTGAGGGGGAGGAATTGCTGAAGGATACTGTAGAAAAAGAGACTGTTGACATAGAAAGTTCATCTTTTGATGATGAAAAAGCCAACTTGGCTAAGAAAAGGAAACTTGCTGTAATGAAGAAGAAAAGCTCTGCCTATAAGAGGGCCTGACAAACAGCCACACCACCTCCAACTCCAAGTATGGACTTAAATTCCTTAATGGTCCAATAGCAACTAAAACTTGATGCACAAAGGACTGCTCTTGAAAAGTATGTGGATGAATCTCATAAGGAGCTGTAAAATCAGCTAGCTCAGAAAATCAAGTCAATCAGATTTGAAGTGAGTCTGCACAAGAAAGAAATGACAAACTGCTTTGAGAAAGGAGGCCATTCAATTGTGTGTCTGGCCACTCAGCAGCAGGAACTGAAAACTCAAGCAGCTTATTTGGCAGAGAAACATGCATATATCTTAGAAAATCCATTTAGAACATATGAGGATCTCACGGATTCTCATAAGGAAATTCTCACAAAGATTGCAGCCCTATCTGTTGTTGTAAAAACAGAAGTTACAAAACTAATTTAGACTGATCTAGCTGCAGTCAAAACCACAATAGCGACTGCCCAAACAGCTATTAGAACTCAAATTCATAAATGTGGGGTCAACTACAGAGAAGGGATTGATCATCTGGAAGGTCAAGTCAGATTTCACAAGAATGATCTCAGAGATCATATTGAAAGAGAATTACTAAATGGGGATAGAGTGTTAGTCCAAGATAGTTCTGAGCATGTCGAATGGGTTTCCAATACCATCAGAGCTACACTTGGCTTCCCTTCTTTATGTGATGATGATTATATGGCTGAATCTGGAATACAACCTGCATATATAGAGGGAGATCAGCCAAAAGTTGCTCAGGTTATATATCCACCTGCTAATTTTGAGATGGTTCATGACTAAGTGCAGAAAATATACAGGCCTCCAAAAGAGGCACAGAATGTGATCTTTGAGAAAGTTTAAATGTCAGAGGCTGCCAAAGAAGCTCAAAGGGAAGAATTGTTATCTAAGAAGAGATTCATGGAATAGGCTGAGTTAAAGCTAGACTTTTAACAATGGAGCCCTACCTTAAGGAACATCATTCTGACTGCATGGAAGGCTGTTAACGACAAGACCTATGATAGGAGAAAGTGGTACTCAGAGCAGGAGTGGAATAAATATCAAGCTAGACAGGAAGCCATTCTTCAGCATAGGAGGAGTGCAAAAGCTGGGAAGCTACCTGCAAATGCTATAGAGCCCAGCTAGTATTTTACTAAGCTCTTTTAGTACTTTTAAAGACAAAGAATAAAAGCTGAAGAACTAAAGAAAAAGGATCTTAAAGGAAAGAAGCCTGCTGAAGATTAAGAACCAGCTGTGAAATCAAAGATAAAGTCTGGTCAAGGCATTGTCATAAGGGAGCCTAGAAAATCTTAGGATAGTTAGGCTTATGATAAGAAATAATGTATCTTTTTGATTCTTGCTCTAAGACAAAACATGTAAAACAAATATTTTCTGCTTCACAAAATCAATTTTATTGTTTATTTTAGATTGTTTACTTTATTTGAATGTTTACTTGCACTGGACTGAATGTACATCTATGTCTTATGTGTTTTATCTTGATTGGTGTATATCTTTGACTAAGGGTTATGACTTCTCCAAATAGGGGGAGATTGTTGGGTACACTAGAAGTATGTACCAGATTTGGAGAAGATTCATCCTAGTTAATGATATACATCAATACGTATTTGATGTATGTTTAAGTTTCCTTGTGCAGGGTTAAGGATTGGAAGAAAAATATTCTAAGTACAAGTGTCGACACTTGTGAAGAATTGTGTCGACACACGGGACTTGTGTCGACACTAGCAGCAAAGCATTGTTTCGACACCAGAACCAGAAGTTATGTCGACACCAGAAGCCAGATTTGTGTCGACACCCATAAATTCTGTCGACACCCAGGAACTGTGTCGACACCCAGAAGCCACGTCAACACCAAAGGTAGGAATTATGTCGACACTTAAAGCAGGACTTATGTCGACACCAAAAGCAGGATTGGTGTCGACACTTAAAGTAGGACTTATGTCGACACCTTAGGCAAGGATTGTGTCGACACCTAAAGCAGAGGCTGTGTCGACACCCAGCAGTTATGTTGAGACTAAGAGCAGTTGTGTTGACACACTGGACTTGTGTTGACACACACAAATAGAAGATGTGTCGAGAAGCAGAAGAATGCTTGTGTCGACACTTGGAGTATTGTGTCGACATCAACAAGATTTGTGTCGACACTCTGTCTACTTTTGTCGACACATGAGAAGCAGATTGCTGAGTGGATCATGCTGAGTTGCAGAATCTCTAATGAATCAACTGTCATGACTGATGGGTCGACAGCTGTGATTATCAACAGGTCTGACACATTTGTCAGAACTAATAGAAGGTTATTACAAACAAGATCAGCCAGTAACCATGAGGAATCTCTATATAAAGGGATGATCCTTAACAACCAACAGCAAGAACAACTCAGTGATGGCCAGAAAAGGTATCAACTAAGAGAGAGGAGATTCACTACAAGAAAAGGGGAAACCCTTAAACAAGGCATATCTAGAACAGTCAGCAGAGAAGATTCAGATCTCATTTTGAATTCAAGGAAGGAGCTGATAGTGGATCAACTTGTACGTCAAGAACAGTCCAACCTTATTTTGTTCTATCAAGAAGCTTTGAAAAAGCTAAGTCTGGTTGGGACTGAAGATCAAGAACTGATCAAGAAGAACATCAATAGAGGGATTTATCTGGTGATATCTTTTGTATATCTTTTATTACACAATTATTTGTAGGATCTGTTATAGATCTGAGCTGTAAGCCTATATTTATAAAGGCTGAGGTAGGGTTGTGAGCCTGAGTGGTAGGACTTGCAAAAGTCTGAGTTGTAAGCCTAGAGATAACGGCTGAGGTAGGGATGAGGCCTGAGGTAGGATTCTTGGAAGGATCTGAGGTAGGACTTGCAAAAGTCTGAGTTGTAGGAACCATTTTTGTTCTGAGTTGTAGGATCTTTGGATCTGAGAAAGAGGAAAGAAGTTAGGCGAAATCCAGTACTCTACTGGATAGGAGAAGAGGAAAAAGTAGACGTACCCGTATCTTGTGGAACCACTATATATCTGGTGTTCTCTGTGATGTGAATATTCTGTGCTGTGTTTTGTTTTATTTATGCCAAGCAAGATCTGTTTAATTTCCTAAAATATTAAAGGAAAAATTAGAACCTATTCACCCCCCCCTCTAAGTGTTTAGGCTCTTGAATTCAGTCATTATGATCCTATAGATGGAATATTATTTTTTGATGATGAAGGACACCAGATAAATGATCTTTGTGTCTTCCTCTTTCTGAACTGATAAAACTCAGTCCTGCCACCCTCATAATTCAAAGAATGTATCTTTAAGATTAGGCCACCTAAAAATTTCAAATCACTTCAATAAGTGCTTGCTCTGATTCTTTTTCTACCTTAGAGAGAAAGCTTTCTGAACTTTCTGTTGAAGTTAAGTAGGTCAATAACTAACTTTCTTGAACTTTCAGATCAACGGGATGAACAACTCCTTCAAGCTCTGCAACTAGGTCAGGAGGAAGAAGTTGAAGCTCTATATTCAAAAATATTTTCTTATCAAATAGTTAATTGCTTCATCATATATCTCTTACTTTTTTATCGTGCCGTCCAACGACTCTTTAGATAGAGGGACCACCTGGAGTTAGTAGCTACAATAAGTCTTTTGCATTAACTACAGTACAATAGGCAAGCAATGCCATTTATCTTCTAATATTTTGTTCCCACAAAATTTCTAATTGTTACTGATGTCATCATGACACTGCACCTGTGGACTTGGCCAAATTCAAAATTCTGCATAAGTGTTGAGATAAGCGTTGTCACTCAGTGGCAAAACACTTGGGCAGATTTCTGCATCTTTAGGCGTTGAGTGACTAGTCATCACTCAATGAATATTGACTCTTGTAGTCATACTGAATAGGTATTGAGTGATACTTCATCACTCAATGCATCTGGACTTAGTCAATTATCTCTATTATGAAGGCATTGAGTGATTTGTCATCACTCAATGCTTTTTTCCTTTGTCTGTTTTGTTGAAGAGGCGTTGAGTGAACTGCTGGTGGAAGAATATTCGCAAAGATAATTAAAACCGAACTAGCAATTCATCTAGGCATGTATACCTATCGAATTGTACCAAGGGGATAAAAGTATAGTATTTAAATCAAGTAACCATTGAGTAATCTTACTCACACGAAGAATATTATCTTATCGAAGAAACTTTTAGGGTTGTAAACTAAATTAATAGAAAAGACTACTTGCATAAAGAAAAGCACTTGCACTTAATCAAAGAAGCCACAACTAGTTATTAAAACGAGGGGATAAACAATGATAA
This sequence comes from Platanthera zijinensis, assembly GCA_039513925.1. Taxonomy (NCBI): domain Eukaryota; kingdom Viridiplantae; phylum Streptophyta; class Magnoliopsida; order Asparagales; family Orchidaceae; genus Platanthera; species Platanthera zijinensis. Next base: position 183,291,883 of record CM077079.1, on the reverse strand, counting down.
AGAAAATCACTCGATCGAGAATAACCTCGGCCTAAGTTGATCAAAACATACGATAATAAACTCTAACTTAATAAGGCAAAGTACCTTGATCATGGAGGTTCCTAAAGCATGCACATGCTTCTCTCGAAGTCGTGCCCACCTGTGTTTAGGAATGTCTGACCGAACTCTTGTCTAAATCGGAGGCCTAAAGCTTGCTTTATACTGTGAACACCGCTATTGGATTTCACTCCAATCTGGGAGATTTAACATCTGCCTCTCTTTAGGGGTGCATGAAACTCTCTTTACTCTTGATTGTTCACTCCAAACTACGAGCCTCTCGGCTAGCTAAGAGTGGAAACAAAGATGGAAAATTATATCGATGATATATCTCCAAACACGATTATTCAAGAGTAAATCAAGGTCTAAAACTTACAAAGAAAGAGCAAACTAGAGCATCATAACATAATCAACTCGAACCTAAGATTATCAAGATCGAGTACAAGGACGATTAGTTACTCATGGTGAAGTGGAGGAAGAGAGATGAGTAGGAGTGCATGGAAACAAAATCGAAACAAGTAAAAGTAAACAGACTTTATATTAAATCAAACAACGAGCTTACAATTTGAAATAAAAGATATTACACTTGCAGGAAATGAAAACTAAGCTAGCACTAAAACTGAAACTGAAACTAAAATAAACTATTACAGAATAGTAAACTGAAACTAAATAGAAAAACTGAAATGATAACAAGTGATTGGAAGAAAACTAAGGGAGAACTGAAAATGGCAGCACTTCCCCTCTCCCAAAATTCTATATATCTTTTCTTTAAGGGGAGGAGCTCTATTTATAGGTTTTTTAAAGAGAGGGAATTCCCATGCATCCAGCCATGCAAGGGAGTTGACCTTAGTACGAATATCTGGCTGAAAATGATGATTGCCTCGGGACAGGTGACGTGCATTTATGGCGGTAGCAGGCTTTTGTGAAAAAGCGGGACTTATCCTCAGCAGCAGGTATGCTTGACAAACTTGGAGAGAGGGCTCGACAAAATCAGAGGAGAAGGAGGGAGTGCTCGACGAACGGAGAAAAGAGAAGGTGGACGGGAGGTCGACGAACGTCGAACTGAAGGCAAGGTCGATAACTTTGGAGGAGTTCTTCGAACGCAGAACTGAAGGCTGATCTCGACAAAATGGCAGAAATATTAGTTCGTCGAACACAGAAGATGAGGTCGACGAACTCTGAGGAGAAGGAGGGACGGGAGGTTGACGAACTCTAGACTCAAGGCGAGGTCGGCGAATTTAAAGACGTTCATCGAACGCAAGAACTAAAGGCTGAGCTCGATAAAATGGCGAAGAGAAGGAGCAGGAGAGGGAGGGATGGGAGGTCGATGAACTATGGACTAAAGGCGAGGTCGACTAATTTGAAGACGTTTGTTGAACGCAGAATTGAAGGCTGGGCTTGGCGAACTGGGGATTAAGGCGAGGTCGACAAACTCTGGCGAGCTCGACGAACAACGAACGCGGAAAGAAGATGGAGCTTGACGAAATGGCTGAGCTCGACGAACTGGCTGAGCTTGACGAAATGGCTAAGCTCGACGAAATTTCTGAAAACCTGCAAACCTGTAAAAGAAAGAAAACAAACATTAGTGTTATGAATATATACAATAGGATGTCAAAATAAAGCTTTAAAAGATATAATTTTTATATTAAAAACTTGTAATATCCCTAATAGTTTAAACTAAAAAATGTATTATCAAACTCCCCCAAGCTTAACTTTGTTTGTCCTCAAGCAAAAATATAAAAACTACTTAACATAAAAGTGACTAATCAGGAAAATTCTAATTATGCAAACACAAGTACAATGAAAAATTCTAAGTAGGGAGAAGGTGAAATGTAAACCTAAAATAATTTCTTAAACATGGTTTAACTTATATAAACTTTACTAAAAAAAAGACAATTCATCCAAGAATAGAATTCATTAAATAAGTTAAAGCAAGGAAACAAATGAAATAGAGCATTGAGTTGTTACTATATTCTAAGAGGTATTTTATGCACAAATCAATAAAAAAACAAAAATCTAAATTCAAATCCAAAACTCAACTAATCTACTTTTCTTCTTCACTTAGCTAAAAGAAAACCTAGGAGCATGAATCAACAAGGCTTACTAGGATCGAAATATTTGGTTTAGGCATATAATTAGGAATGGAATTCAAAGATAAACATGAAGGTTAAAAATCACACTAAATAAAAATAAAGTGTTTCAAAATTTTCAAAAAAAATAATATTTGTTTTCTTTTTTCTTTTCTTTTTCTTTTCAAAACAAAGGCCAAAAATAATTTTTCTTTTCATTTTGAAATTGGCCAAATAAAATAAAAACTTCTTTTGAGCATATTTTTTCAAAAAGTTTTCCAAACATATCACAAAATAACTCTATCACAACAAGAAATTTTATGAAACTCAAAAAGTTAGTGTGATACGATAGGTTGGAAAATTTGGCTTTGGTGAAAAATGAAATGATAAGTGGAGCTATAAATTTAAATCCTAAATCATTTTCATGCTCCTAAAATTTGGGTAAAGCATTAGTTTTGAAAAATTTCAAAAAGTAGGTCCTATATATTAAATATAGACTAATGAACATATTTTTAAAATAAGAATAATACGAGTCTAGAATCATTCACATCTACTACACTACTCAAAGTTGATATTACAAAAATTATCCAAAAACAAAAATTTAAATAGTGGATGAAAGGTTTTTAGGAAGTAAAGAAAATAAAAAACGAGAAACCATAATAGAAATGCGAGTTCTAGAAAAATGCTTCACGTTAACATGCTACTGTGAATTAGAAACACAGCATGACCAACATTTTACTTGTGAAACATAATTAAAGAAATGATTAGAAAGATTATAATTAGCTAAGTTGTTATAATAAATTTTGAGAAAAACAAAACAAAAGGCAAGGGGGGACTAATGAAATACCAAAATTCATTTAAACTATTAAAGTAAAAATAAATAGCATAATTTTTTTTTATTTTGAAATATTCTCTTTTTATGGATTTTTAAAGATATTATCTTTTTTTTAAAGATAATTATTTTTTATTATTTTGATTTATTTTATTAAAAAAAACAAAATAAAGAAAAGAGAAGGAGGAAATTCTCCCCCAAGCTTAAAATGGACATTGTCCTCAATGGAAAAAAGAGGGGAAGGGGAGAGAAAAATTAAAATATAAATATAAGTACAAAATTGAAAACAGGTACTTCCACGGATTTGCGTGTCGCGGAAGTTAGCATGATGCCACTCCCCCACGCTTGCGCTTTCAAACTCAATGCAATTTCTTCTTTGAACTTCGTGATGGATTTAGCAGCGTTGGAGCTGGCGATCATAGAGGCTTCAGGTTGTCGGAGCCGTCCGGGGCAAAAAGTGTAAAATATAGAAAATAGAAAAATAACTTGGGTAGCCTCCCTAGAGCGCCCATTTTTTAAAACATCGTTTGAGCTCGACGCAACATTATTATATTGTCCAAAAATAATTTGTCCAAAATTATATTGTCCAAAATGATAATTAAAGTTTTAACAAAAATAAAAAGTCTTAGGCTAGTTAAAGTTCGAATCATTCATAATAAAATTAATACAGTTTAAGACGCTTACAATTCACTTTGAAATCACCCTTATAAGGGTGTGAAATTAAAATGGTGTCATACGGAAAAACTTCTTTAATAATAAATGACCCAGACTAACGTGTTTTTAACTTTGCCAGAAATAAACGTTATCGTGAATTATATAAAAGAAATTGGTCACCTGTCTTAAAGGTTTTTGGGTGCCTTAGGTGCTTGTCGTAAAAACACTTCGTCCGCTCTTTATATAATTGGTTATTTTCATATGCGTAAGAGTTCTACTCGTCGAGTTTGTTAAGTTTAAATTTCCTAAGGTCACCAATAGAGAGGGGATCAAAATTTAAAAACCTTAAGGCCCAAAAATTGCGGTGTTCTGATTCTACAGGTAAATGGCACGATTTTCCATAAACTAATCGATACGGCGTACCTCAGATGGCTATTTTGTATGCTGTTCAGTAGGCCCATAGAGCATCGTCTAATTTGGCTGACCAGTCATTTATATAGGTCAAAATAGTTTTTTCTAATATTCTTTTTATCCTCTGTTCACTACTTCGACTTGTCCATTAGTTTGGGGGTGGTAGATAGTTGAAAGTTTATGCCTAACACCATATTTATTCAGAATTTTTTAAAACTACGCTTACAAAAATGTGAAACCCTATCTCTAATGATGAATCATGGCATACCGAATCGAGAATTTCTTTTTCAAAAACATAATTACGACTCGGGCGTCGTTAGTAGGAAGAGCTTGGGCTTCAGCCCATTGTGAAACATAATCGATAGTATCTAAATTCTATTTACTTACGAAGCTACAAGGAAGAGGGCCAACAAAATCAATTCTCCAGAGGTCGAAAACTTCACACTCGAGGAAATATTGTTGTGCCATTTCATTTTTATTGGAAATATTTCCCGACCATTGACAACTATTACACCTACTCACAAAGGCTTGCACGTCATTAAATAGGCTAGGCCAGTAAAAACTCGCGCAAAGCACTTTGTGAACGGTGGGAGCAGCTTGAGAGTGACCACCAGTAGGTCCTTCATGCAAAGGTTTTAGAATATCTAATCCTTATTCAAAAGAGACACATCTCCTTATCACATAGTCTGTACAGACTCGGAAAAGATACGGGTCCTCCTAAAAATAGTTCTTCAACACAGAAAAGATATTCTTCTTTTGTTGAGAGGAGAACTCTTTTGGGAGCACACGTGCCACTAAATATTTAGCAATGTGTGCAAACTAAGGAGAAGGGGAAAAAGCAGCTTCTCATCGGGGAAGAAATCATTAAAAGATTTTTCATCAAATTTTTCTATATACGGATTATCTAATCGTGAGAGATGGTCGGTGGCCAAATTTTCAGCTCCTTGCTTATCACAGATTTCTAAGTCAAACTCCTGGAGGAGTAAGACCCCGCGAATTAAGAGCGGCTTGACATCCATCTTAGCAAGAATATACTTGAGGGCCGAGTGGTCCGTAAAAACGATAATTTTGGAAAGCATAATATAAGGAAGGAATTTATCAAAAGTGAAAACAATAGCTAGGAGCTCTTTATCAGTTGTGGTATAATTCTCTTGTGTCGATGTAAGTGTTTTACTTACATAATATATAAGGTGGATGTTTTTATATATTTGTTATTCCTGTACGGCTCTCACCCCCAAACTACTCTCATCGCACATAATTTCAAATGGGAGGACCCACACTGAGGCTATCATAATAGGGGCATTAATTAACTTTTCTTTTTTTAATTCAAAGGCAGATACACAAGGTTCGTCAAAAATAAACGGGGCACTTTTTCCAAAAGATGAGTAAGGGGTTTGGTGATTTTGGATAAGTATTTTATGAAGCGGCGGTAGAAACCAGCGTGTCTTAGGAAACTTCTTATAGATATGACGTTCTTAGGCAGCGAAAACTTCTAGATAACTTCTATCTTAGCTATGTCTACTTAAATTCCTCTCGCAGAAATCTTATGACCCAAAACTAACCCTTCCCTCACCATAAAATGAAATTTTTCCTAATTTAGGGAAAGGTTAGTTTCTTCGCATCTTTCTAAGACTTTTTAGAGGTTTTCTAAGCAACTATCAAAGGTATCTTCGAATAGGGAGAAATCATCCATAAACATCTCCATAATGTTTTCTACATACTTGTCGAAGATAGTGAGCATACATCGCTGGAATGTAGTTTATGCATTACATAACCCAAACGACATTCTTCGGTAAGCGAAGGTGTCGAACGGACAAGTAAATGTAGTTTTCTCCTTGTCCTCGGGAGAGATGGGGATTTGAAAATACCCCGAGTGACCATCGAGAAAACAGTAAAACCTATGGCTGGATAATCGCTGTATGATTTGATCGATGAATGGTAAGGGGAAGTGGTCCTTGCGGGTGACATCGTTTAACTTATGATAGTCAATACACATTCGCCACTCCATCACCGTCCGTGTTGGGATTAAATCATTATTCTCATTACTAACTACAGTTATCACTCCCTTTTTGGGCACTACCTGGATAGGGATAACCCACTTACTATCTGAAATAGGATAGATAATTCCTGCATCTAAGAGTTTCATAACCTCGTCTTATACAACTTATTTCAAGTTCGGATTTATACGACGCTGAGGTTGGATTGAATTATGTGAATTATCTTCCATTAGGATTTTGTGGGTGCAGAAAGATAGGCAAATTCCCTTGATATCAGATATTTGCCAGGCAATAGCTTGGCGATGTTTACGTAACACTAGTATGAGCTTATCATTTTGCACTTCAGTCAGGTTTGCCAAAAGTATTATTGGTAGCTTGGAGTCCTTTTCTAAGAAGGCATACCTAAGATGTTCGGGTAGTTCCTTTAATTCCAAGGTAGGGGGTTCTTCATAAGTTGTTTTAGAAATTCTTTTTTTTTTCAAAAACAATTTCTTCGTAGACTTTTTCTTTATACAAAAAATTGAAAGGGGTTGAGCTAGTGGCCATGGAGGCTTCTTGCAGAGATTCAATTGGAAGAGTAGAGGAAGAAAAAAATTAGAAAAATTATTTTCACTTTCAGAAAGGCCGTAGGAGGATTCTTCACCCATGACATCTAAGAAAAAATAGGAGTCGTCATTCTCTATTGTATTCTTCATTGAGGGGGTTATAGATAAGGTCACTTCATCGTCGCCTACTCGTATGAAGAGCTTACCATTTCTTACGTTAATGATAACTTAGGAGGTGGCAAGGAAGGGTCGGCCAAGAATCAATGGAACCTCGACGTCTTCTTCGATGTCCAATATGACGAAATCCACCGAGAAGATGAATTTGTCGACTTTAACTAAGACATCCTCCACGATTCCAAACAGGTACTTAACTAATCTATCGGCGAGCTGGATACTAATGTGTGTGGGGTTGAGGATACCAATTCATAACTTCTTGAATAATGAAAAGGGCATCAGGTTGATACTCACACCTAAGTCGGCCAATGCATGCTTGACAAAAAGATCACCAAAGACTCACGGTATAAAAAAACAACGTGGATCACTGATCTTCTTTGGTAAACAATTTATCAAGACCGCAGAGCTCTCGACATTTAGTGGGACATGCGATAAGTTTTCTAACTTCTTTTTATTAGTCAGGAGGTCCTTTAGATTCTTAGCATACTTCAGAATCTGGGATATTGCTTCGTGGAAGGGTAGATTTACGTGGATTTGCTTAAATATTTCTAGGAAGTGAGAGTATTGGCATCCTGACGTTGCTTGTTAAGTTCGGAAGGGTATGGTGGAGTTGGATCATTTTTAAAGATTGGTGGTGGTTGATCTTTTTCTATAACACAAAGATGAGTGATAACTTCTTCTTTAGTAGAGGGTGAAATGATAAAAAAATTCTCGGCGGAGGGTTGATTTTTTAAAATGGGGGCGGAGCATGCCTCAGCCTCTTCGCTAACCATAGAAGAAACTTGCTTCCCACTCCGAAGAGTTATTGCTTTCACTTTCTCTCTCGGGTTGGGCTCAGTGTTAGCAGGAAGAGACCCGGCGGGTCGCTCAGAAATAATTTTTGCGAGTTGACCTACTTTATTCTCTAAACTTTTAACGCTTCCGAATAGGGTTTTTATAGTTGGGTCATTTGTGTTTATATATTTAGAAGGTAACTCCTCCAAGCTTGGATATTTTGGATAATTTTGAAGAGGTGGAGGTGGTGCAGAAAAATCATTTTATGGTGGCGGGCACATTGCGCTCGAGGGAATACTCCACGAAAAGTTCGGGTTGTTCCGTAAAGCGAGATTATAACTATTCAAAAAAGTGAAACACGGAGAAGGAAAATTTGCAATAGAAAAATTATGAAAGCATTTCTAGGCATATTATTAACATAATCAGATTGTTTGGAAGTAGGAGTTGCAGATTCCCATACCTGAGGGGCGGAGGCAGCAATCATCTCTGTTATCTTTTAACTTAATAGTTCCACTTGCAGAGCTAGCTGGGAGACATTATCTACTTCAAAGATACCTACAGGTTTCTTTGGGTGGGACCTAGGCACATTTAACTGATATATGTTCATAGTCATGTCCTCGAAAAGTTCAAGAGCTGCTTCCGGGGTTTTGTGGTTTAAGGTACCACCGAAAGCTGCGTCTATCATTTGCTTTGTGCTTTGATTTAGCACGTTATAAAACATCTGCACCTACAACCATACAAGCAGCGAGTGATGGGGCATCGTCTTAAGAGTTCTTTAAACCTTTCCCAGGTTTCATACAAGGTTTCAGAATCTATTTGTCCAAAGGCAGAAATATCATTCTTAAGTTTTGTGGTTTGAACTAGAGGAAAATAATTCGCTACATATTTTTTAGTTAGTTGATCCCAGGTGGTGATAATATTTTTTAGTAGAGTGTTCAGCCATTTCTTAGCCTTCATTCTAAGTGATAAAGGGAAGAGTCTTAGCCAAATAGTATCATTTGTAACACCATTGATTTTGAAGGTGTCACAAATCTCAAGAAAGCTAGTTATATGCACGTTCGGAACTTCATCTTGAAGTCCGTCATATTGCACATACTGATGTACCATTTGTATTATGTTAGGCTTAAGTTCAAAATTATTATTAGCTATAGTAGGGCGAACTATGCTTGATTTTGTACCCTCTAGATTCGGCCGTCCATAATAGGACATGGGCCTATGTAGGGCTTCCTCTACAACGAGCTCTTCCATTCTTGTATTAGAAATAGACTCGATATCCTCAATCGATATTTGGAGAGTAGGGACTTGAAATCGCGATCTTCTCCGAAGAGTATGCTCAATTTTGTGGTCCAAGTCCAAAATATCCGACGGAATTCCGCGGGTCATGCACTAGTAGAAGAGAAGATGAAGAAAGAGAAAAATAATCTAGAAAAATAGTTGCTTTTTTGGAATTGATTTTTTCTTTAATGTTTTAACTCCCGAACTTCCCAAGGGCTACCCGATAAAGGGTTCGCAAGGTACTAGAAAAGATAGTGGTATTTAAGCCACATTGCCCTTTTCGAGAGAGTTAGGTGGTGTAGAAAAATTATGATGTGGGTTTCTATTAAGAACGTTAATATTTTTTTTGAATTTTTTTTATTTTTAAGAAAGTGGGTAAGAAAGAGAAGTGATAAAAGTAATAAGTTCGTGTGTTCGAAATATTAACAAAAGTTGCTCCCCGGCAACGACGCCAAAAACTTGGTAGAAGAATATTCGCAAAGAGAATAAAAGAACTTGCAATCCATTTAGGCAAGTATACCTATCGAAATGTAGCTAGGGGACACAAGTGTCATATTTAAATCTGGGAACTAGCGATTAAAACGAGGCCAAAACAAGCCATTAAAACGAGGGGTAAATAATGATAAAGAAAAGTACTCGATCGAGAATCTCCTCGGCCTAAGTTGATCAAAACACGCGATAATAAACTCTAACTTAATAAGGAAAAGGACCTTGACCATGGAGGTTCTGCAACCATGAACACGCTTCTCTCAAAGTCGTGCCCACCTGAGTTTAGGAATGTCCGATCGAACTCTCGTCCAAATTGGAGTCCTAAAGCTCGCTTTACGCTGTGAACCCCGCTATTAGATTTCACTCCAATCCGAGAGATTTAACGTATGCGTCTATCAAGGGGTGTGTGCAACTCTCTTTACTCTTGATTGTTCACTCCAAACTACGAGTCTCTTTTCTTGCTAAGAGCAGAAACAAAGATGGAAAATATATATCGAAGATATATCTCCAAACACTATTATTCAAGAGTAAATCAAGGTCTAAACCTTACAAAGAAAAATCAAACTAGAGCATTATAACATAATCAACTCGAACCTCAGATCATCAAGATCGAGTACAAGGAGGATTAGTTACTCATGATTAAGTGGAGGAAGAGAAATGAGTAGGAGTGCATCGAAAAAAAATAGAAACAAGTAAAAGTAAACAAACTTTATATTAAATCAAATAATGAGCTTTCAACTTGAAATAAAAGTTATTACACTTAAAGGAAATGAAAACTAAGCTAGCACTAAAACTGAAACGGAAACAAAACTAAACTATTATGGAAGAGTAAATCTAAAACTAAACAGAAAAAATTAAATGAAAACAGGAGAGAGGAAGAACATTAAGGGAGAACTAAAAATGGCAGAACTTCCCCTCTCCCAAAATTATATATATCTTATCTTCAAGGGGAGGGGATTTATTTATAGATTTTTCAAAGAGCAGGAAATGCCCATGCAACCATCCATGCACGGGAGTTGACCTTGGTACGAATCTTTGGCGAGAAATGATGATTGCCTCGGTACGGGTGACGTGCATTTATGGCGGCAGGAGGCTTTTATGAAAAAGCGGAACTTGTCCACGGTAGCGGGTAAGCTCGATGAACTGGGAGAGAGGGCTCGACGAAATCAGAGGAGAAGGAGAGAGAGCTCGATGAACGGAGAAAAGAGAAGGTGGACTGGAGATCGACAAACATCAAACTGAAGTCGAATTCGACCACTTTGGTGGAGTTCGTCGAACGCAGAACTGAAGGCTGAGCTCGATGAAATGGCGGAAAGAACCGTTCATCGAACGCAGAAGATGAGGTCGATGAAATCTGAGGAGAAGGAGGGACGAGAGGTCGATGAACTTTGGATTGAAGGCGAGGTCGACTAACTTGAAGATGTTCGTCGAATGCAGAACTAAAGGCTGAGCACGATGAACTGGGGCTGAAGGCGAGGTCGACAAGCTCATGCGAGCTCAACGAATGTTAAATGCAAAAAGAAGGCAGAGCTTGATGAAATGGCTGAGCTCGACGAACTGGCTGAGCTTGATGAAATGGCTGAGCTCGACAAAATTTTTGAAAACCTGCAAACCTGTAAAAGATAGAAAATAAACATTAGTGTTATTAATATATTCAATAGGAGGTCAAAATAAAGCTTTAAGAGATATGATTGTTATAATAGAAACTTGAAATTACCCTAGTAGTTTAAACTACAAAATATATTATCAAACTGCCTTCACTCAATGCTTTTGACCTTAGTCGATTATCTATTAATAAGCATTGAGATTATCTGTTAAATAGGAATTGAGGGAGCCTTAATCACTCGATGCTTCTATCCTTAGACAGAATTCTATATCAACCAATACAGTAACTCTGACTAACTATGATCTATCAACGCTTTCTTTGCATGGAGTTGAGTTAACTGCCTTCACTCAACGCTTCTGGACATGGCCTGATTTCTTCGTAGATTCCCTATGGATTTGACTGCTTGAGCTTTACTCAATGCTTATGGATTTGGGCATTGAGTGAACTGCCTTCACTCAATACATCTGGATTCAGACAAATTTCATCATTGTCAGCATCTTGTCTTTTGTTCTCCTATCATTGTCACTTGGATAAGCTATCTAATTAAAGTAACAAAGAGCCCCCTACATACATAGAACTTATATCATGCATCAGATAAAAACATGTGTATACCACTATCCTGTGTACATTCTTCAAATCTAGGACATTATCTGTAATGGACCCAACAGATACACGTAACCGTATCTACTGAAATCATCAGTAAATAACTAAATATAACAAGGTAGAAGTACCAACCTCTAGCCATGGAACTAATGGGTTTGCATACATCATTATGTATTATACCAAAGAGATCATCAACCCTCTCATTGGAGCAAGTGAAAGGGACTTTAGTCATCTTTCCTAACAAATAAGATTCTCATCTCACAAATGATTCACAATTATCAAGTTGTAACATCTCATTTTCTTTTAGACCCCTTAACACACACAATAGGGTAGAACAAGTGGTGATTGTAGTGGGTTAGTCTAGATAGTGACCTTAGGACCCAAAGGTTAGGGTGGGCCCACTACAGTATCCAAATAAACTCAAGCCAATCTAGCCTAAATTGGGAACCGCAAGTACAAATTGACCTCACCACCATGTCCCTAAGCCAATCTAACCTAAGTGACCTAAAAGCCATATCATAGGGTCACCCAATTGGCCAATTTGACCAAATTACCCTTTAGGTCAACATGGGCCAACTAAACCCTAAGTGGCACAATTAAGCATCACATGGTCAATTTGACCCAACCACTAAACTCCAAACCCTAATTGGAGTGCTATGGACCATAAAGCCCCACCACATGGTCACCCATTGGACCACTTTGACCAAAGTCAACCCTAACCCTAATTTGGTCAAATCCACACACATAGGTCTAATTAACCCAAGTAGGGCATAGCCATGGCCCAAACCATGTTGTGTGGTGTCATAGGGTTCATGACCATCAAGTGGGGTGTAACCCACCCGATTTTTCGATGATTTTATTTGATTTGGTATTGTCGTATTTATGACGTCATTACGTTACTTTTAACGTCGAGTTGACGACGCTTCACTGTTAAGGCATTTTCGTGTCTGTGCGGTCGAGTGGGCAAAACTCTTGTCGTAATTGGAAAATTTTGCATTTGGAATTTAAGTCGAGTAATTTTGGACTTCCTCGTCCAATTTCGTCGTAACCCGAGCGATATTCGGGCCTCGACGATTTTCTGAAGTTTTTTATAGTTTATGTTCGTTGTAGATTTTAAAAATTTATATCTCGGGAATGCCTTAACAGATTTAGGGTTTTACTTCGCCGTTGGGTTTGTAGCGGCAGTGTTCGCCAAAGATGTGTGTTTTGTTTAATTCAGCGCGTGTTTGGGTCTCTGTTTTGAATGCGTATTGTTTGTTCAAAAACCTAAAATATGAATATTTTAATATTATAGCACTATTAAAAAATGTGATTCACTATTCTTCTCTATAGTTTGATTTTGGGTATATTTGTAAAAATCACTATTCCTTACACTATTCTTTTTTTGTTCTGCTCGAGTGCGCCTGTTTTTTTCTCGAGTGATTCCTGTTCTCTCAAGTGCTGTCCTGTATTCCTCTTGAGTAGTCATGTACAATCTACGTTCAGGCGCCTTTTTGAGGGTCAAAATAGCGTCGTATAGAAAACTAGTCAACATAAAATTTGATCATCTCGATGAGATCTACAACCTTAATGTCAAGCACTTTTTGATTTGAAGCCATATGGAGCCCTTATTTTCACTTTTTCTCACAGAACTTGAGTGATATGCTGCTACTCGAGTAATATTGGCTGGAACTCGAGTGAGGAGCTGCTACTCGAGTAAAATATACTATTACTCGAGTAATATAGGTTGTAACTCGAGTGAGGAGCTGCTACTCGAGTAAAATATGTTGCAACTCGAGTAGGTATGTTGGAACTCGAGTGGTTCATGCTGCCACTCGAGTAGTCCCTTCCTATCTGTGTTTGGGCGACCTTTGGAGCATTAAAACGTCATCGTATCAAAAAATGGTTAACATAAAATTTGTTTGTTTCTATGAGATCTACAACTTTCATGTTGACCACTTTTCGATTTAAAGGCATCTTCAACCTCTATTTTTGTTTTCCGTGCACCCGCTGGTAAATACTCCGTTTTAGACAAAACTTTATATATATATATATATATATTTACGTATACTTAGAATTAGAACCGGCCCAACTCTTCCTCTAGGACTTCTTCTTCTTCTTCATTGAATTGAATAAGAACTTTAGAAACATGAGGACGGTGATGGCAGAGCGTGAGTTTTCGTGAACATTTCGGTCGCCGCAGATGGAGCTCCGGTGCTCAAAATCCTCATTCGAGCATAGATTTAAAAAACTCTCGGCAAGATCTACGCCACGGTGCTAATTTTTTCCCCATTTCTTGAGATTTCTCATTAGGGTTTTTTGGCCCTAACTTCTATTTCATCCACTCTTGTTCAGATTTCGACTTCACTCGTCTCCCTTATTCCCGATCTACGACGAGGTGTGATTTGGAGGCTTTCTCTGGTAAAGCCAAGGTAAGTGACTCCTTTCCTCTCCTTTTCCTTAAGTTCTTATTGTAAGAATGTCATCTTATATTAATGTTCCTGTTTCTTTTAGAGTATAAGATGTTAAAACTTTTTAGGCTTATGCTTAGGGTAAATTTTTTGATGTCATTAAGCGTAGGATGTGTTGCGCTTAGTTTAGGTCGATTATAGGTTGTGGTCTTTGATTTAGAGTTGTAATACTTATGTGATGTGCCGATTTTGAGATGGTGAAGTTGGGGATATGAGTGTTGGTTGTGGTTAGCGTACCACCAAACCGGGGGGCCCCTTCTTTCTGTGGATCATCACAGTGGGGGTATTCTTAGTTTCTCCTTTCCTGGACTGTTGGGTTCTGGTTGGCCCGGTTTGGACCTGTTTGTGGACCACAGTACCGATTGTGAGATGGTTGAGGATCCGGAGTAGGGCTTAGGGCGCTTGAGGTCATCGCCCTCTCCGGCCTGCAACATAGTCATACAACGTGTTGAAGATCCACCCTCTTCTGAGCCGTATTGTGCTCAGTTGTTTTCTTGTGGTTTATGCCACAGTTTGCTAAATTTTGTTGATTATGCCTACACTTATTCACCTTCACACTTCGAGCTTTCTTATTAATTTAGAGGTTATTATATTGGCTAACCTTTCTCTACTTATTCTATTTGGCTAATTGTTGCTTTTTTGTTTGTTTTTGCAAATCTTCCTCCTTGGGTTGGGTTTGGTACACCCTTCTTTGTTTAGCTTACTCTCTTGCTTACCTATTTTCTTGCCACTTATTTTTTTGGTTGTTGAGGTGTTCTCCTCTTGAATGCATCAAGTTCTGGGCTATAGTCGGTGGTACGGCTGAGTAGTTTTGTTGTTGGCTTTACTGAGGGTGCCTCGAAGTTGCGAGGTAGCTTTTGTTCTTTTATAGTATGCTTCAGACTTGAGAACTTTTAGTGGGTTGGTGTCAGGTGTTTGACACCCACTGATTGATTAATGTCATTCTTGGATATTTGGCTAGTTGCAAGTGTCTACTTTTGTGTTAGTAGTTCTTACTCTTTGGGATGATTTTTTGCAAGGACTACATGTTAGATATTTTTAAGCTTATAAAAACAAATTATTAGTAAAGCATACATGCAATCTCTTTCAAAACTAAGTCACTACGCTCTGGTTAGCGTAAAGAATTTTCTATACTTATTAAAAATTTAGAGTTTGCATAGCATGAGTTGTTCCTCAGGGACATTTATACTCATGATGGATGTTAGAGTTGATTAAAAAAGTATCTTCCGCAAGCATATAATTATACTTTGAATCGTGGACTAGATGATCAACTAAGCCGAGGGATACGACTATCTCCTCAACTTAAAAAGGATTTCATTCATAATAACATATGTCTTTCTTTTAAACTGTAGAGTTTGGAGTCTTGCCTGAGCGTCTGTAGTTATCTCCTGCACGACGTGGCATCACGGCGAGCATTTTCCCTTACTCTGATATAATTTAATTATTGGGGAAATGCAAGTTGTGACAGTTGGTATTAGAGGGAGGTTGCTTGATAATTGGTCGGGCAACCTTCTCTTATTAGTGTTAGTTGTTTAGTGTCATATCATACACACACCGATGTGTCATCAGTACCTCTTGGCTTAAGCATGAACACTACACTCATAAGCATGATTAGAAGTATATGGGGCATATTATGTAGTATGGGAAGCATAATATGTCTTTTTATTTGGATCCACCATAGGTGGCAACATGTGAGGGTTATGTAGTATGGGATGTATAACCTCACCACATTAATGCCCATTAGCACATTTTCTTTTTCGTTGCATGCAATATTATGTAGTATGGGATGCATAAAATTTCATGTGTACACCGCTCATAACATGCATTAAGGCCTTTTTAGGATGCATAACATTGCATACATAGCATAACATAACATAAGCACAACATGCCAAGCTAAAGATTTAAATGATGACACATGTACACACATGATTTTAAATAAGAGTAAAAAATCTATGCATTCATATAATAGACACATGAGTCATTAGGATGATAGGATATTATCCTAAGTAGGACATGTCATCATCATAAAATCTTAGAGCAAGTTGTAGTATAAGCAAGTGTTTTTTAATTATTGTTTGAAGTAAGTACTGTAGTCCTAGTTAACTAGTGTTTTATTGAGGTGTTTATGTATTTTTTTTAGAATATCGCATGAGTGTGATGCGACCAGGTCAACACCCCTTCCTGAGGGTCTGTATTCAGGTGTGTAGGGAGAGGCAGTGATGGTAGAACTGCGCCAAAGCATGGAGACCATGGTAATTCAAATTATAGTAATATAAGCACAATTGCAGGAATTGTTGTCTGCCACCTTAGAATGGCAGTCTGGTGAGCAAACCACCATAGTGATTGGGTATGAGAGTGAAATCATTAAATTTAATAAGTTTGCTTCTGAGATGAGAGATGGTGAGGAGTGCAGGGTTAAAGGTTTCTTGGGCAGTCTCCAAAATTTCATTCAACAATTTGCCAATACTTACCAGTCCGAGACTAATGCGAGGACAGTAGAAGTTGCTCTTGAAGTTGAGACCATTGGATATGCTAAGTATCGTGGTATGATACCGAGGAAAGAGAAGAGGAAAGGTGTTGAGGATGGAAGCTCTAGGGGTCCGGCCCTTCTTTGAAAAAGAAAAGAGAAGAGATTTGTAGCTTCTGTGGTCGATCCGGCCAACCTTACGAAAGGTGTTTGAAGAGAAAAGCAACTCAGAAGAAGCTACGGGTGCTCGACATCCAAGGATCACCCAAGGGAGATCTGGTGTGCACGTTCTGTTCAAAGAAGGGACATGACGTGATTCGTTGCTGGTTAAAGGAAAAGTCTTGCTTCCAATTCAGGCAGAAGGGACACCTAAAGGCTTCGTGTCCCAAGGCTTAGTCCCCACCGAAGCCTGCCCCGCCTCGAGCCCTGCCGCCTCCTGATGGGCCAAAACCCGAACAGGCAACTGTACTTGTCGAATCGTAGTATCAAGGTCATATTAAAACTCGGGGCAGGCAAGTACTATTACTCACAACGACTCTATTATCCTACCGAACGATTGATGAGTTTTGAAAATAAAATAAAATAAACTTAATTAAAAGAGAAATATAATATTGCGAAAGAGTGCTCGATCGACGATTCACTTTGAAATAAAATAACGAAATAAATTAGTTAACATTTGCAATTCTATTAAGACCGTGACAGTTACGATATTAGGAAATAATCTCGCTAGAGCATTAAATCCCCTGACTTATAGACGTTTTGACTGAAATCTCTTTACAAGTCAAAATGGTCTAAAGTCGCATTAACGAAGTGACCCGCACTATTGGATTTGACTCCAATCCGGAGGATTTACGTCATCCTATCTCTAGGGTTGCGTTCAACTCCTTCCTTCCTTGAGTGATCTTTCATATTCACGAGCCTCTCGGCTACTTAAATATGAGATCGGAATCTATTACCGTATACTAGCAATACGGAGTCTATACGAAAGAAATCAAGGAAGGATAAAAAATAAAATTAAAAATGCAACATAAAATAAAAGATATTATTCTATTGCAAAGCTCATCGCGATCGAGTTCAAAATAATGTTAGCTACGCATAGTAAGAAAGGAAACCAAAATAAGATAAAGAGGGATCATTTTCATTGCATAAGTAGAGAGGGGTACATGGAAAAACTAAATGGGCATTATAATATTACTCTAACAAAATAAAACATAAAACATAAAACAATAAACTACTTGAAATAAAACTCTGTAACAAGAACTCCTTCTTGATATGCTTCACTAAAAAAACTACATAACAAAAAAAGAGGCAAGGGGTTCCTTTTATAGGTAAAGAGGGAAGATTCTAGAATGATGGCTAAAATGAAGGGGCAAAGGTGTGGCTGGCCATGTAGGGGGGAATGGTTCATGCATTGCATTTAATGGGGGAAAGAGGAGGAAGAAATTCAATGCATATAATGATATTTAATGAATTAAAAATGGATGAATGTACAGGAGAAAGAGAGGGGCCGGCCATTCCATGCATGTATTATATTAAATGATGGAGAGAGAGAGGAAGGTGGCCGACCACAAGAATTAAAAATGCATGCATGTATTAAATTAATGAGGATTATTCAATGCATGCATTTTTAATGAAATGAGAGTGGAAAATATAAAATAGAGAATGGGGGATGAATGAGAAATAAAGAGAGGGAAGAAAATAAAAGAGGAGAGAGGTAGGGACATGAGGTGGCCGGCCACATGTATAGGGGCTTCTTCATGGGAATGGGTTTGAGGTTGTGGGCTGCTCCAAGTTGGGATTTAGGGCTGCATCAAGAGCTTTATGGGCTCGGGTAGAGGGCTTCTTGTGTTTGGCTGCACCATGTATCATGGACCTACAAAACAAGATAAAACAAAATAAATATTAGTTAATAAAACTAAACATAAAAAGTAACATTTCATACTATTAATTTATTTAATTATATAACGAAACATAGGCAAACATGAAGCATGTACTAAACTATAGTTTTTATATGAAAACATAACATTAGTTAATTATAACATGACATACCATTAATAGATAACATAACTTTAGTTATTAAACTTAACAAACATAATGTAGCCTAATAATAGTTGTATTCATAACAAAACACATGTAAACATAGAAGATAAAATTGAACATAAAACGCATAAAACACATAATCAAACTAAGAATTAATATATTATAAAAAAACATTTAAACATGAAATAAAAGTATAACAAGCATAAAATATAAATAAACTTAAGCATTTTACATATTAAACTACCCCAAAAAACGATGACTAAAACTAATCATCAAACTCCCCCATGCTTAGACTTTTGTTATTCCGGAGCAAAAGTAAGAGAAATATTTATAAGACATTATATAATTTTCAACTAAACTAAAAATTTATTTACATCAAAATCTAGCCAAAATGAAAATTTAGGGATTTATGAATTAAGTCCTAAATTATGAAATTAAAGTGAAAAGAGAGAAATATTTAGCCAAAAATTCTCTAATAAATTAACTAGCACTCAAAATGGAGTAAAGTGCAAACAAGGTTAGATTATAATTATAAAAACCTTAACTTGAAAGAAACTTAAGGAAAAAATATTGCAACCTACTACTTATGCTCTCCCAATATTTTAATTTAAAGACTAAGACAATAATATTTTTTAAGGGGTTTAGGGAGGAAATTAACATGAAGAGGTCTTTGATTGGAGGTGATCATCATTATTTTTTTTCTTCACACCCCACCAATTTATTTTTTTAAATAATATATATGTAATACTAGAAAATGATAGACTAACATCCTATCACTTCCTCCGACATATATGAACTTTTAATTTCTCTCTTCATTTGGGTTGCATATGTGTACCAGAAAATAAGGAACTAACATCTCCTTATTCCCATGACATATGATCTAACAAATAATAAAAAAAGAATTGTGTAAGGATTAGAAGGGGTTAAACATGATTTTAGAAAATAAACTAAAATATTAGAGAGCAACTACTAGTAGATTGAGATTTCCTAAAAATCTAAAAGCATGAGGTAATAATCATTGGAATCCAAAATTGTTAAGAAAAATTATTACAAAAATGAAACTATTTAAAATAAAAGAGAAAAAGTTCTAAATAAATTACTCTAAGCAAATTAAAATCATAAGATTATCCTTAAAACTAAATCACTAAATATTAAATTTAACTAAATATGATGAAATAAAAGATTAGCAAATAAAAAAATGCTTATAAACAAACTCAAACTAAATTTCTGAAAATAACAAAAAGCTAAGCATGAGGTTTATTATATTTTTGATTTTTTTGACATTTTTCATTTTTGTTCGGTTTTGAATTATGATCTTTTTTTGGAATTTTTGATTTTATGATTTTTGGGTTTTTGTTAAGGCTAAATAAAAGCAGTACTTAAGAAACTTTATAAAACTATACTAAACATTTTTTAGAAAAGAAAGAAGAAAGAAAACAACCAAACCCTCCCCCATGCTTGAATTTTGCATTGTCCTCAATGAAAAATAAAAAACAAGGAATAAAAAGGAAGAAAGAAAAAAAAGGAAGGGGGATGCAATAAAGTAAATAAAAAAAAGAAAATGACTTCCCCGGATTCGCAAGGCTGAATGCATATGTCTCTCCCCATGCTTGAGCTGGACACTGGCTCAGTCCTAAGGAAGAGAGGAAAGGATGGAGCCAAACGAACCGACGGGGGTTTTATTCCTGCAAAACAAAATAAGCAAACAAAAAGGAAAAAGAAAAAAGGATAAGCAAGGGGTTCCTCCCAAGAGCGCTCTTTGTTTAACGTCGTCTGAGCCCGATGTTATTTGTTAGCTAAATGGATTATAAAATTAAGGTGAAGTGGTAACTCCCTAAGTATACGCTTAGGGGAGTAAATAAAAAAAAAGAAGAAATGAAGAATCGCACCGACATGCGGTTGAAACTTCAAGGGAATGACGCCCGAAAATGAACGGACGGAGTTATAGAAGACTCCGCCGTATATAAAGCGGGAAAGAAGGGGTCGTCAAAAGAAGAAGAAAAAAAGAAGAAGAAATAGAAAGAGGAATAAAAGAAGTAGAAAAAGGAATTTCATTATCGAAAATTTCACAAGTAGAAGGGGAATCTTGTGAAATTTCGAGAGAAGAAGGGATAGGGAGAACTAAAGGAGAATCATCTAAAATAAAAGAAGAAAAAGACTCACTAAAATTAGAAAAAATTTGAACAGTTAAAGTTGAAAGCGTAATGGAATCACAAACGTCTTCATAAGGAGAAATAGGAGATGTCTCATCATCCTCAACGGGTAAGAAGCACACCGAAATATCCATATAGGTGTCTTCCAAAGGAGGAAGGAAACAATCTGGACTATCCGAATAGTTATCCTCCTCGAGAGGAATAAGACAAACCGGGATATCCGGTGACTCATTACATGAAGAAATTGGAGGAGACGAAGAAAAAGATGTGGCCTCGTGAGAATGATATTCCATAATGGTCTTGAAATGTGAATTAATATTATTATTAGAAGTTTGCAATTCAAGATACCCATTATCGATAGAATTAAAATAAAAATTTGGAGGTGTGGCACTTTGCGGGGCAAAATCATAAGAAAAATAAGACGGGTTCCCCATCTCCCAAGTTGGATAAAAATTCGAGCAAGGGTCAAATTGGCCATTTTGACCTTCCTAAGAAAAATTAAAATCAAAAGAGGGAGGGGTTCCCGAAAGGCATTCAGAATAATAGTGGTCGGGCGACCCGCAAAAAGCGCAAAAATACGATGATTCCATAAATAAAACTGTTACCACAACGAAAAGGAAATTTTTTTTTTAAAAAAAATTGTTTTATATATATATTTTTTTGAAAAATAGATTTTTTTTTGTGGATTGGCTCTCGAACTTCCCAAGGGCTACCCGGTGAAGGGTTCGCAAGGTACTAGGTAAAATGGTGGCACTTAAAGCCCCTTACCCTTTTCGAGAGAATTTAGGTTGGGTAGAAATTATATGATGTTGGTTTATTATAATATAAAAAATAAAAATAATATAATAATATTATTAATTTTTTTAAAAAATTTTAGTTGAAGTAATAAATTCGATAATTTCGTAATATTGCCACAAATATTCCCCGGCAACGGCGCAAAAAATTTGATGGGCCAAAACACGAACAGGCAAGTGTACCTGTCGAATCGTAGTATCAAGGTCGTATTAAAACTCGGGGAAGGCAAGTACTATTACTCACAACAACTCTATTATCCTACCGAATGATTGATGAGTTTTGAAAATAAAATAAAATAAACTTAATTAAAAGAGAAATATAATATTGCGAAAGAGTGCTCGATCGACGATTCACTTTGAAATAAAATAATGAAATAAATTAGTTAACATTTGCAATTCTATTAAGACCGTGATGGATCCGATATTAGGAAATAATCTCGCTAGAGCATTAAATCCCCTGACTTAAAGACGTTTTGATTGAAATCTCTTTACAAGTCAAAATGGTCTAAAGTCGCATTACCGAAGTGACCCGGTCTATTGGATTTGACTCCAATCCGGAGGATCTACGTCATCCTATCTCTAGGGTTGCGTTCAACTCCTTCCTTCCTTGAGTGATCTTCCATATTCACGAGCCTCTCGGCTACTTAAATATGTGATCGGAATCTACTACCGTATACTAGCAATACGGATTCGATACGAAAGAAATCAAGGAAGGATCAAAAATAAAATTAAAAATGCAACATAAAATGAAAGATATTATTCTATTGCAAAGCTAATCGCGATCGGGCACAAAACAAAGTTAGCTACACATAGTAAGAAAGGAAACCAAAATAAGATAAAGAGGGATCATTTTCATTGCATAAGTAGAGAGGGGTACATTGAAAAACTAAATGGACATTATAACATTACTCTAACAAAATAAAACATAAAACATAAAACAATAAACTACTTGAAATAAAACTCTCTAACAAGAACTCCTTCTTCATATGCTTCACTAAAAAAACTACATAACAAAAACAAGAGGCAAGGGGTTCCTTTTATAGGTAAAGAGGGAAGATTCTAGAATGAAGGCTAAAATGAAGGGGCAAAGGTGTGGCCGGCCATGTAGGGGGGAATGGTTCATGCATTGTATTTAATGGGGGAAAGAGGAGGAAGAAATTCAATGCATGTAATGACATTTAATGAATTAAAAATGGATGAATGTAGAGGAGAAAGAGAGGGGCCGACCATTCCATGCATGTATTATATTAAATGATGGAGAGAGAGAGGAAGGTGGCCGGCCACAAGGATTAAAAATGCATGCATGTATTAAATTAATGAGGACTATTCAATGTATGCATTTTTAATGAAATGAGAGTGGAAAATATAAAATAGAGAAGGGGGGATTAATGAGAAATAAAGAGAGGGAAATAAAATAAAAGAGGAGAGAGGTAGGGACATGAGGTGGCCGACCACATGTATAGGGGCTTCATCATGGGCTCAAGTTTGAGGTTATCAGCTCCTCCAAGTTGGGATTGAGGGCTGCATCAAGAGCTTTGTGGGCTCGGGTAGAGGGCTTCTTGTGTTGGGCTGCACCATGTATCATGGACCTACAAAACAAGATAAAACAAAATAAATATTAGTTAATAAAACTAAACATAAAAATAAAATTTCATACTATTAATTTATTTAATTATATAACGAAACATAGGCAAACATGAAGCATGTACTAAACTATAGTTTTTATATGAAAACAAAACATTAGTTAATTATAACATGACATACCATTAATAGATAGCATAACTTTAGTTATTAAACTAAACAAACATAACGTAGCCTAATAATAGTTGTATTCATTACAGAACACAAGTAAACATAGAAGATAAAATTGAACATAAAACGCATAAAACACATAATCAAACTAAGAATAAATATATTATAAAAAAACATTTAAACATGAAATAAAAGCATAAAAAGCATAAAATATAAATAAACTTAAGCATTTTACGTATTAAACTACCCCAAAAAACGATGACTAAAACTAGTCATCACCGCCACCAAACTAGGACAAAGGAAAAGGTAAACTGATCACGACGACCGAAGAAGAAACTGAGTCTTCAACCCAAGTGATCTTAGGTTAGGTTCTAGCTAGTTTTTTGTTTCAATCCTAGTTTTATTGTTGTTCGAATAAGTTAGGTAGGAAATTTTATTAGTAGATTAAGGTAAAGAACCGTTAGGCGTGTGTTCTTTTTGATTCTGTCGCTACCAACCCGTTCGTGGCTAGGGCTTTTGTAGAGCATTATGGTTTAACCCTCGTTCGGGTTGGTGATGTGTTTTGTGTCAAGTTTCCTTCTGATGATTCTGAGGTATCGGACCAAGGTAGTCAGAGATGTCTGATTCTATTAGGTGATTTTCTAGTGATTGCTGATTTAAAGGTGATAGACCTTGAAGATTTTGATGTGATCTTGGGCATGTACTGGTTATCTAGGCATGATTCTGTTATCCAGTACAAGGTTAAGCGCTTGGACTTCAATATAGATGACGGTCAACCCAGTAGTGTTTATGGTTATCCAATCCAGGCTTCTCCAGTTTTTTTCTGCGGTATGTGCTCGGAAGTTTTTTTTTAGATTCTGGATGTTTTGCTTGTTTGGTTTTAGTTTTGGGAAACCAAGGATCTTTTGCCGCATTTAGAGGAGATTCCTATAGTATGTGAGTGTTTGGATGTTTTCCTAGCTAATCTTCCTAGTCTTCCTCCTGTGAGGGGCGTAGAATTCATCCTTGATCTGGACCGTTTTGTGATTGTATTTATAGACGACATTTTGGTGTATTATCTTAAAGCTGTGGAGCATGCCCATCATTGTCTTTAGTGTTTCCTGCTTTGAGGGACATTAAGTTGTTTGCTACGTTGAGAGGGTGTGAGTTTTGGTTGCCTCGGGATTCGTTCTTGTGTCATGTGGTTAATAAGGATAAGAATTTTAGATTGACCCTGATAAAATAGCTGTTGTTCTGGATTGGGCTAGGCCAGCCACACCCAAGGTGATCGATTGCTTCCTAGGGTTGGCTTGCTATTATAGGAGGTTTGTGGAGGGTTCTTCTACATTGTCTGTGCCACTGACTAAACTGACGCAGATGAACACAGCTTTTGTTTGGGGCGTTTAGTGTGAGGAATCTTTTCAGGAATTAAAGAAGAGTTGTGCACTGCTCCGGTGTTGACTTTGCCTACGGAAGGTATAGACTATGGTGTTTATATGGATGCATCACACGTATGACTTGGTTGCGTGCTTATGTAAGAAGAAAAAGTGATTATGTATGGGTCTAGACAATTGAAGATTCACGAAAGAATTATCCTAGGCACGATCTGGAATTTACGGCAGTAATACATGCCCTAAGTTTATGGAGATACCTATTGTATGGAGCGCAATATAGTATTTATTCAGATTATAAGAGGTTTAAGTACGTCTTCACTCAGAAAGATATGAGCTTGTGCCATCTTCGATGATTAGAATACATAGCTGACTATGATGTTGAGATTGAGCATTACCCAAGCAAGCTGATGTTGTAGCCAATGCCTTGAGTAGGAAGGCAACTAAGATCTTTAACCTCTTTGTGGATTCCCTGGTGGATGAATTTTGCTTAATGGATATTGCTGTTGGGAATGATGTTCTTCCTTATAGGTTGGAAGTAGCTGAGCCTTCATGGATTTAACTCACGAGACTTTATCAAAAAGATGATCTTGATTTACTACACCTGTATAATAGAACTGAGCAGGGAGAGCTACCTGATTTTTCTTTGATGAGTTAAAAACCATGAGATATCGAGGTAGATTTTGTTTTCCTTCCTTTGGTGATATTCGGGCTAAGATTTGTAACGAAGCTCATGGTTCCAATGTTTCCTACCGTCCTGAGTCCTCGAAAAAGTATAAAGATCTAAAGCAAATTGTTTGGTGGTTAGGATTGAAAAATGATATAGCCAAGTTTGTGTCAGAATGTGAAAGTCTCTAGTGTCGACTAAATCCACCTATGGGGGGGCATATGTGTCACGCAGTCTTTTGTGGAATTAAATTTACCTGCACAAATTAACAAACACAGCACAGAAAACACACAAAGAGTTATACTGTTTCCCAGATTTGGGTACGTCCACTTTCCCCCTTCGACCTATCTCCCACCAAGGGACGACTTGGTCACTTCTCCAAACGGATTGAAATCCAATCCTCACACTATGGTAGGAACCCTTCCAACAAAGGAGTCACAACTCCACTACCACGGGTTGCACCTAACCCTTATAACTAGGAATTAAAATTTCTTTACAACAAACCAAAATTGAATGTAAAAGAAAATACAAACAAAGCTTTTGGAGATTCTGATGTCCTTCTTCGTTTGTTGAAGCGTTCTTGAAAGTTACGAAGAGCCCACAACCGAATTTCTCTCTTGGAGAGGATCTTGTCGAGATTAGTGGTGGCAAGTGATTGCGGCGGCGATACTTTGTAGATCCAAACTTCTTGACAAAGCAAGCAAGGTCTTCCAACAATCTCAGTTGGATCAATCGTCTCAACCGATTTGGAATGGATAACAAGTCTCGTTCTACGAATCGGAAGACAAGAGATCTCAAGAAAGATACGTGAGACGCTATGCTTGCCTCGGTACTATCGTTAGAAGATCAGAGAAGCACTGAGATCAACGGCGGCGATGAACTTGCAAGCGGCTGCAGGCGATCGATGGTTTTCGCGATCGGCTAGGGCACGACGTCGGCTGCTTTCGATTTCAGAGAATGTTTATTTAGAAGTTCAAAATATGCGAGTATAAATACTAGAGGCCAGCCCTAAAGACCGTTGTGGGGCCCACGAGAAGAAACCCTTGCCCCGGCCTAAACCGCGCATGGCGAGATGGTTCGGTCAAGCGAATAGAGGAAAATTGCCTAAGGCAAAATCGGCGGTAATCGTTGGTGATTCCCGTCGAAGTCGGCGGGAATCATTCACGATTCTTGTCGATTTTGCCTTGGCAGAATTCCTGTTGGAAAACTGTCAGCCGGAAGAAGTCGGCGAGAATGCAGACTTATTCTCGATGAATCGACGGGAATCACTCACGATTTCCGTCGATTCTGCCTTGGCAGAATTCCTATTGGAAAACTGTCAGCCGGAAGAAGTCGGCTGGAATCACTAACGATTCTCGTCGAAATCGGCGAGAATCACAAGTGACTCCCTTCGAAGTCGGCGGGAATAACTTAGTGATTCCCGTCGATTTTAACTTAGAAGAATTTTCTCTTTCTTCCTTTGATGACTTGGTCTTTGACCCATCTTTGTTCCTTCTTCTTCTCTTGATCTGCCTTGACCCTGTACTTGAAAATAAGTACACTCTAATAGAGACACACGTGAATCAACACACTGATCTACGCAACACAGGATTACATTGCGCACACCCGTGTATATTGACCCACTGCACCCTTACATTGGTGTGTACTTATCATGGAATAGTTGCAAGCACAACTTTATAGAAGATCGTCAAATACATTGTGAATTCAACTAGCTTGTTTAGGGGCTTCTTCAAATCTGGTACATTATGGATACAATACCCAACAATCTCCCCCTATTTGAAGAATCCAAAACACTACAAGCTAAGGTGAATAGAACAGATGGAAATGAAAATCATAAAGTGAAAATTCAGTTGTGAGTGAAATTCATTATGAGAGGACTTAGCGCAACCACTCGCACCAAAAGCCCGGACTGTTGGAGGACGGCGCCACTAATCTTTATATCAAAGATTTCAACAAGGGACAGGGCAGCCAGTTAAGCCATTACCGCATAGCGCCGCAACGCGGTGGCGATTCCAGACAACCTTAGCCTTAGCCGAGAGGGTAATCTCCCCCTTTTCGGCTTCTGCAAATCTGGGACTTTATTTGGAGCATAATGATCCCCCTCAGTTCTTGCATCCGTACCCGATCTTGAGTTCCTCGCTGATTCTCCCCCTTGATCCAAGAGCCTTAAGCCCTTCAGTCTTCAATCTTCATAGTTAAGCATGCCGAGTTCAGTTTTGAAGAGACTGAACTTGGCCTCATCTAGGGGCTTTGTGAAGATATATGCAATCTGCTTATCCGCGGGGACATAGTAGAGAGATATATCTTTGTTTTCCACATGCTCCCGAATGAAGTGGTAGCGCACTTCAATATGCTTTGTTCTGATGTACGACACTGGATTGTTCGCAATTGCTATTGCGCTCGAGGAGTCGCAATACATTGGAACTTCTCTGAATGACAAGTCATAATCTTCGAGTTGATTTCTAATCCATAGAAGTTGTGCGCAATAGCTGCCTGCTGAGATGTACTCAGACTCAGCCGTAGAGGTTGCGACACAGTTCTGCTTTTTACTGTTCCACGAAATATGCCTTCTTCCGAGGAATTGGCACGTTCCAGAAGTGCTTTTCCTATCATCTCTGCTTCCTGCAAAGTCAGCATCTGAAAATCCTATCAGCTCGACATCATTGTTTCTTGGGTACCACAAGCCAAGATTTGGTGTACCTTTAAGGTATCTAAGAATTTGCTTTGCAGCGACATAATGAGATTCCTTAGTGTTCACCTAATCTGCCACAAACGCATGTGGAAAACATAATATCCGGTCTACTAGAAGTAAGGTAGAGCAGGGAGCCAATTATTCTCAAGTATTTAGTTTCATCAAAAGGTTTCCCTTTCTCATCCTTGTCCAGAGACACAGTGAATCCCATTGGAGTCCTCATAGAGGTTGCGTTCTCCATTCTGAATTTCTAGAGGAGTTCATTTGTGAACTTCGTCTGAGAAATGAAAATTCCATCCTCAGACTGTTTCACTTTAAGTCCCAAGAAGTACTTAAGCTCACCCATGCTGCTCATTTCAAACTTCCCTTGCATAAGTTTAGAAAACTTCTTGCACAGGTTGTTGTCCGTTGAGCCGAACATTATGTCATCGATATAGATTTGCACCAGCAAAATCTTGCCTTTGACTTCCCTAAGAAACAATGTCTTATCTATTTTTCCTCTCGAAAACTTGTTCTCAAGATGAAAACTAGGCAGAGTCTCATACCAAGCTCGAGGAGCTTGTTTTAAGACATATAATGCTTTATTAAGAAAGTAAACATAATTGGGGAAATTTGGATTAACAAAACATGCGGGTTGCGCGACATATACTTCCTCTTTTAAATTCTATTGAGAAAAGCTGATTTCACGTCCATCTGATAGACAGTGAATCCTTTGTGAGAGGCATATGCCAGGAATAATCTGATCGCATCGAGCCTTGCAACTGGTGCAAAGATTTGGTCGAAGTAAATCCCCTCCTCTTGTCTGTAACCTTGAGCCACCAGTCTGGCCTTGTTCTTGATGAGGACACCGTGTTCATCCAGTTTATTTCTGAAGATCCCCTTAGTGCCGATCACATTCTGTTTCTTTGGTCTGGGAACTAGCGCCCAAACGTTTCATCGTTCGAATTGATGCAGTTCATCTTGCATTGCCAATATCCACGACGCATCTTTGTTCGCTTCGTCGAACTTCTTTGGCTCAACTTAAGACAGAAAACTATGGTGCAGAATCTCGTTAATTGTACCTCTGCGAGTTCTGACACCGTCCCGAGGATCTCCTATGATCTGATCTCTTGGGTGATCCCTCACGTGTCTGAGCTCTAAGAGTTTGGCATCTGGAGCTCCAACAGCTTCTCGGGCTCCTCCCTCTTCTGGGGGAATTTCCCCATCCTGGCCGTCATCTTCTCAAGTTGGTGTTGAGGTGGAGACCTTGACGTACTTGGGAGTTTCATCTTTAGCAATCTCATCTAGACATAGCTGTTCAAGCCTTGCACCTGCATCTTCAGGAATGCCACTGGAAGAATTGCTATGAAGCAAGCTTCCTTCATCAAATACAACATTAATGGACTCCTCTACCACTAGGGTTTTCTTCTTGAAAACCCTATATGCCCGACTATGGCTACTATAGCCCATGAAGATGCCTTCGAAGCATTTTTTTAAGAATTTTAGTACGTGGGTACTTCCCGTTATTCAGTACATAGCATCTGCAGCCAAAAATCCTTAGATAGGACATGGTCGGTTTCCTGCCTTTCAATAGCTCATAAGGCATCTTACGATGATTCTTGTTGATCAATGCTCGGTTCTGCACATGACAAGCCGTATTGACAGCCTCTGCCCAGAAGTACTCTGGAAGAGAAGCGTCATTCAACATTGTCATACATGCTTCAATGAGCGTTCAATTTCTCCTCTCCGCCACTCCGTTTTTTCTGAGGAGTACATGGGGAGGAAAACTCATGAAAGATACCATGTTCTTCACTGAATTCTGTCATAGCTCCAGAATCAAATTCTGTTCCATGGTCACTTCTGATTTTGACCACGGAGCAGTTAAGTTCGTTCTGAATCTACTTGACAAAATTAGAGAAGATGTCAAACGTATCTGACTTTTGTTTCAAGAATAACACCCACGTAAACCGAGAGTGATCATCAACAATCACTAGCGTATACGATTTGCCTCCTAAGCTATGAACTTGCACTGGACCGAACATGTCCATATGCAGAAGATAAAGACATCTGGAGGAGTCTTTGTCTACAATGTCCTTAAAGGTAGCCCGAGTCTGTTTTCCCTTCTAGCATGCAGGACAAGGGATATCTTTAATGCACTTAATAGTAGGGGCATCCCTTACTAAATTCGTGGAAAACAACATATTAATAGTCTTGAAATTAATATGTGTTAATCTCTTGTGCCATTGTTCACAGAGAGATGCACTGTCTTTTGCTACTAGGCACACGGGGTTAGAAGTGTCTAAGCTAAGAAAATCTAAGCAAAAGATATTTCTTCTCCTAATGCCAGTTAATACCGTCTCTGAAGTGGCACACGATATTATCAAGCACTTATCCTTACAGAACTTGACATTGTATACTTTATCACATAACTGGCTTACACTGATTAGGTTATGGTTTAACCCTTCAACATAGGCCACGTCTGTGATAGAAAATACACCGTTGGAAATCATACCATAACCCCTGGTGACTCCTCGATAAGATCCTCCAAAGATGACTTTGGGTCCATTTTCGACTGGGGAGTAATCACGCAACAGGCTTCTTGTCTCGGTCATATGCCGTGAACATCGACTGTCCAATTACAAGATTGGCGTTTTTGTGGCGTTTGGACATACCTGCAAAATAGAATAAGTTTCCATTAGGAACCCAAACAAACTTGGGTCCTAGATTCCTTGTTAGCACACTCCCCCTCGGTTGGTTAACCCTATGAGTGGTCGGCCTCGCATTGCTAACAAAAGGAGTCTCATTGTATCTTGGATTAAACCAGCAATCCACGACAAAGTGACAAACTTTGCCAATGCACCAACATTCAAACTTGTTATACCGTTTCCTAGGCTCCTGCTTCACCCTTGGAACGGTGGGTCCAGTCGGTGCCTTGGATCTGGAGGTGGAGGCATCTTGCTGACAGCAGTCACACGACTTCTTCACATCCTGTTGCTTCAGTATGACAGGCTTGGCCTTTGGTGCCTGCTTCTTGTTATGGCCGCTAGAGAAGTGGCCATTATTCTCCACTTGGATTTCCTCATAATGTGCCTTGAAGACACTCTCACCGTAGTTGCGGGGGAAGGTCCAACCATCATACCGTCTCTTGGGCTTTTCAACCGAGGGCCGGAAGAAGTGGCCATAGGTTGACTCAAAGTCTTGCTCATTGCAAGGAAAGCCAGGCTTTCTGAATGAAAGAGGACCGAGTGGAGCCTTTCCCTTTTTTGCAGCAGAGGCCTTCTTAGTAGCCTTATTTTTCCTCCGATTTATGTTTCTCCTGGATGATTTACCAGGCACAGGCATATGCCCTAAGCCAGTCCCCTTAGCCTAAGCATAGAATTCATCAACTAGAGGAAGAACGGTCTTGGGCATAGAGAGGCTTTTAACAATCTTCCTCTCTACCACAAGCTGTTCTTCCAGCTTGTTGATTTCTTCCTGTTTTTGGTCAAGGAGCCTTAGAGAATCTGAGAGCTCAGAAGTCAGGTCCAGGTGTTCCTGTCGGAGAAAAATTAAGCTTGTGATCTCTTCTCTTAGGGACACACCCTCAGACTTAAGGAATTTGACTTCCTTTTTCTGAGCCCTAAACCTCTTACGACACTCTTCGAAAGTATTGAGCATAAGCTCATACTTTTCGAGGAGTTCAGCCTCACGGGCAGATGGAATGTCCTCGTGGTCATCTTCAGGAGACTCAGAGTCAAAGTTAGAGTCAGAGAGGGGGGTGCGATCTTTTACCTTCCCAGTAAATGGGGGACAGTCTCCATCTGAGTCGGAGCGACCCATTAGCCCGAAATAGGCTTCCTCATCATCACTTGAGTCTGAAGAATCAGATTCACTCAGTGTCTTTGGCTTTTTAGCAATGTAGCTCCTCTCCTTATTCTTATCTCTAAGAGACTTGTGCTCCTCTCCCTTCCCCTTATCTCTCTTGCTTTGGTGGCAGTCAGCAATGACGTGGCCTGGCTTATTGCATCCAAAGCAAATAATATCAGCAGAGCGATGTTTGTTCTGTTTAGATTCATACCTGTCAGAAGAATAATTCTTCCTCTGATGTATGGAGGAGGAGTCGACTCTCTTTCTTTGATTCCTCATCTTTAGATACTTCTTGAACTCTCGAGTGATGAAGGAGAATTCTTCTTATGAAAGCTCTGAGCCGGAAGAAAATGGCTCAGAGTCTTCTTCCTCATCCTTTTTCCAAGAGCGGGACGAGGTTGCACCCTTGCTTTTCCTTGAGTGATTGGCTTTCAGGGCTACAGTCTTTTCTTTGGTAGCGGCTTTATCGGCTTCTTCTTCAGCTTTTTTGGTTTTCAGCTAAAGCTCATATGACATAAGCTTCCCAAAGAGAATCTGGGGATCAGTTTCTGCCAGCTTGCCAAACTCTCTGATAGCACAGATCTTGGTGTCTCATTCCTTAGTTAGGGATCTAAGGAAATTGTCATTTAGTTCACGATCGCTGAATACTCTGCCATAACCCTTCAGGGCATTGACGATCTTCAGGAAGTTCTCAAATGTCACTCTGATTTCTTCCTTGGTACCTTGCCTGAAGGCCTCATACTTTGGGTTCAGAAGGGATCTTCGATCATCCCTTACTTCATCTGTGCCTTCCATCAGAATGATCAGGCAGTGCAATATGTCCTTCGCAGTCCTGCAGTTGCTGAAATTCTATATCATGGAATCATCGACGACGCTTACTAAGATGTTTTGAGCTTATTTGTCTAGTCCGACAAGCACCATCTAATCCTTATCCATTTCGGAGAGCTTCTTGGGCGCCATCTTGGTAGGATCAATGGTGGAGGCCTTAGTGGGGATATAAGGGCCCTCCTCCACTATCATGAAGAGTCGAGGGTCGATTGCTTCAATGTAGAACCTGATCCTTTCAATCCAGATGGGAAAGTTTAGCTTGGTGCATACTGGGATCTTTCCTGAATACTTGAGTCCGTCCATTATCGAGATCTTCTTTCCTCTTGACACTAGACACAGGATCTTACTCAAGGTGTTAACCTTATTGATGAGTAACCTCCCTCTGATTCCACATGAAAGTCTCTAGTGTCGACTAAATCCACCTATGGGGGGGGGGGGGGGAATAGGTGTCGTGCAGTCTTTTGCAGAATTAAATTTACCTGCATTAATTAACAAACACAGCAAAGAAAACACACAAAGAGTTATAGTGGTTCCCCGATTTGGGTACGTCCACTTTCCCCCTTCGACCTATCTCCCACCAAGGGACGACTTGGTCACCTCTCCAAACGGATTGAAATCCAATCCTCACAATATGGAAGGAACCCTTCCAACAAAGGAATCACAACTCCGCTACCACGGGTTGAACCCAACCCTTAAGAATAGGAATTAAAATTCCTTTACAACCAACCAAAATTGAATGTAAAAGAAAATACAAACAAAGCTTTTGGAGATTTCGATGTCCTTCTTCGTTCGTTGAAGAGTTCTTGAAAGTTACGAAGAGCCCACAACCAAATTTCTCTCTTGGAGAGGATCTTATCAAGATCGGCGGCGGCAAGTGATTGCGGCGGCGATACTTTGTAGATCAAAACTTCTTGACAAAGCAAGCAAGGTCTACCAACGATCTCAGTCGGATCAATCGTCTCAACCGATTCGGAATGGAGAACAAGTCTCGTTCTATGAATCAGAAGACAAGAGATCTCAAGAGAGATACGTGAGACGCTCTGCTTGCCTCAGTACTGTCGTCAGAATATCAGAGAAGCACTGAGATCAACGACGGCGACGAACTTGTGAGCGGCTACAGGCGATCGGCGGTTTTCACAATCGGCTAGGGCACGGCGTCGGCTGCTTTCGATTTCTGAGAATGTTTTTTTAGAAGTTCAAAATATGCGAGAATAAATACTAGAGGCCAGCCCTAAAGACCGTTGCTGGGCCCACGAGAAGAAACCCTAGCCCCGGCCTAAGCCGCGCATGGCGAGATGGTTCGGTCCAGCGAACGGAGGAAATTTCCTAAGGCAAAATCGGCGGGAATCGTTGGTGATTCCCGTCGAAGTCGACGGGAATCACTCACGATTCCCGTCGATTTTGCTTTTGCAGAATTCCTGTTGGAAAACTGTCAGCCGAAAGAAGTCGGCGGGAATGCAGAATTATTCTCGACGAATCGGCGGGAATAACTCACGATTTCCGTCGATTCTGCCTTGGCAGAATTCCTGTTGGAAAATTGTCAGCCGGAAGAAGTCAGCGGGAATCACTAACAATTCTCGTCGAAATTGGCGAGAATCACAAGTGACTCTCGTCGAAGTCTGTGGGAATAACTCAGTGATTCCCGTCGATTTTGACTTAGAAGAATTTTCCCTTCCTTCTTTTGATGACTTGGTCTTTGACCCATCTTTGTTCCTTCTTCTGCTCTTGATCTACCTTGACCCTGTACTTGAAAATAAGTACACTCCAATAGAGAGCACACGTGAATCAACACACTGATCTACACAACGAGGGATTACGTTGCGCAGGCCCGTGTATATTGACCCACTGCACCCTGACATTGGTGTGTACTTAGCATGGAATAGCTGCAAGCACAACTTGATAGAAGATCATCAAATACATTGTCAATTCAACTTAGTTTGTTCAGGGGCTTCTTCAAATCAGGTATATTGTGGATACAATACCCAACAGAATGTTATACATGCCAATGTGTTAAGGCTTATCATAGATGGCTTGGTGGTAAACTAATGTCATTTAATATTCCACAATGGAAGTGGGAAAGTATTTCGATGGATTTCATTACTGGTTTACCGAAATCTTCCTGTGGGCACGACTCGGTTTTGGTGATAGTAGATAGATTGACTTAGTGTGCTCACTTTGTGCCATTCAAGATTGGATATTCGATTAAGAAGATAACTAAGTTATATCTTGACGAGGTCATAATATTGCATGGAGTTCCGGTCAACATTATATCAGATCGAGACTCCAGATTTACGTCGCGCTTTTGGAAGAGTTTACAAGAGGGGTTGGGTACTGATTTGAGGTAATCCACCGCCTATCATTCGCAGACATATGGTCAGACGGAAAGGATAAATCAGATCATGGAAGATATGATAAGGTGTTACATATCAGATTACGGTGGAGCTTGGGATGAGCGTCTCAGACTCATGAAATTCTCGTACAATCATAGCTACCAGGAGAGCTTGCAAGTGGCTCCATTTGAAGCTTTATATGGGAGACATTGCAAGACTCCTTTATTTTGGGCTGAGGTTGGTGAGAGACCCGTGCTAGGTCCAAAATCCCTTAAAGAGATGGA
Source organism: Platanthera zijinensis (assembly GCA_039513925.1). Classification (NCBI taxonomy): domain Eukaryota; kingdom Viridiplantae; phylum Streptophyta; class Magnoliopsida; order Asparagales; family Orchidaceae; genus Platanthera; species Platanthera zijinensis. The sequence goes on along the minus strand of CM077079.1, from coordinate 183,256,766 downwards.
AATTTCAGTTAGGCTCATCTGAGAGTAGCTTCTAATATCCCAGGAGCACTATGAAAAGTATGCCAATCGACGCAGGACCAATTGGAGTTTGTCGTCGAGGATATGGTTTTCTTAAAAGTTTCCCGGATGTCTGGTGTGAAGCAATTTGGTAAGAATCATAAGTTGGACCCGAGATATGTGGGACCCTTCTTAATTGTTGAGCGGATTGGTGTTTCATCTTATAGGCTGGACCTACCGTAAAATTTTCCCGGAGTGTGCGATGTTTTCTATGTGAGTCAACTGCGAAAGTGCGTGTTGAGCGATAGGCAGATTCTCGATGTTGTGCCCCAGTTGGAGCCAAACCTTTTTTTTAGGAGGTGCATGTTCGTATTTTGGAGTCTCAGGATCGAGTGCTGTGGAAAAAGACAATCCCCATGGTCAAAGTTCTTTGGAGAAATCAAGACGTCGAGAGGGCGATGTGGGAATTGGAGTCGGCGATCAGGAACTCTCATCCACATCTCTTCACCTAGTTTTGGTAAGTCTCCTCGTTTTTGCGATGTTTGGTTCTATCGTTTTGATTTGGTTTTTGTGTAGTATTAAGTTTCGGGGAGAAACTTCTTTTTATCGGGAGTGAATGTAACGCCACCTATTTTTTGATGATTTTATTTGATTTGGTATCGTCGTATTTATATGACGTCGTGACATTACTTTTAAAGCCGAGTTGACGGTGCTTCGTTGTTAAGGCATTTTCGCGTCTGTGCGTCGAGTCGGCCAAACTCTTGTCGTAATTGGAAAGTTTTGCATTTGGAATTAAGTCGAGTCATTTTGGACTTCCTCGTCAACTTTCGTCGCAACCCGAGCGATATTCGGGCCTTGGCGATTTTCTGAAGTTTTGTATAGTTTATGTTCGTCGTAGATTTTGAAAATTTATATTTCGGGAATGGCTCGTCGGATTTTTGTTTTTACTTCGCCGTTGGGTTCGTAGCATCAGTGTTCGCCTATGGTGTGAGTTTCGTTTAATTCGGCGCGCGTTTGGGCCTCCGTTTTTAACGCGTATTGTTTGTTCAAAAACATAAAATATGAATATTTTAATATTATAGTACTATTCAAAAATGTGATTCACTATTCATCTCTATAGTTTGATTTCTGGTATATTTGTAAAAATCACTATTCCTAACACTATTCTTTTTGGGTGCTGTTATTAGCAAACCCACTTTCGTTTTTAGCAAACCATAAAAAACAGCTTCTGTAATTTTTTGCGTTTTTTCTTCTTCCAAAAAATTACTACTAGCAAACCAATCTAGTTTTATGACAATTTCTGCATTTTTGAATTTTGAGCCCCAAATATTTCTCATTTGAAAAATTGATCAACATGAAAGTTGTAGATCTCATTGAGATCTACAACTTTCATGTTGATCATTTTTCAATTGAAGACGTTTAGGCCTTCAATTTGGGCCCTAAAAAGACATGCACAGAACGTACAGATTTTCGGCGTGACTTTTTTAGGGACCGGAATCGGGGGTCTAAAATACTTTAAATAAAAAAGCGTTCAACATGAAAGTTGTAAATCTCAACGAGATCTACAACTTTCATGTTGAATACTTTTTGATTTGAAGTCGTTTATGCCTCCGATTTGGCCCACGATAAAAGACACGCCGATCTCGGGCGTCCGTACATATGTACGACGTAACTTTTTTGAGGGGTCAAAGCGGGGGTCTAAAGGGCTTCAAATCAAAAAGTGTTGTTATGAAAATTGTAGATCTCGATGAGAACTACAACTTTCATGTTGAACACCTTTTGATTTGAAGAAGTTTATGCCCCCGATTTGGCCCTAAAAAAAAATCACGCGATCCCGGGCGCCCGTACATATGTATGACGTAACTTTTTTCAGGGGTCAAATCAGGGGTCTAAAGTGCTTTAAATCAAAAAGTGTTCAACAGGAAAATTGTAGATCTGGACGAGATATACAACTTTCATGTTGAACACTTTTGATTTGAAGTCGTTTATGCCCCCGATTTGGCCCCCGAAAAAAGTCATGCCGATTCCGGGAGTCCGTACATATGTACGATGTAACTTTTTTCAGGAGTCAAATCGGGGGTCTAAAGTGCTTCAAATCAAAAAGTGTTAAACATTAAAATTTTAGATCTCGTCGAGATCTATAACTTTCATATTGAACACTTCTCATGAAATTGTACGTATAAGATGCAGTTCAAAAGGGCGTATATATTCTTATATACACTTAACTCGTACATACAACACATCCTTATAGAAATTAGAAATCAAATATATTTCTAAACCGACCGATATTTTGTTTAAAGATTTTGGTGCAGATAATGATATTTTGTTGAAAAAGCAGTTTTAGACATACTAAACATTTGCGGCATTTTGACTAATCTATAATGCTAACATAAGTGGTTGAATGAACACATTTGAAATCATTTGTAATGTCATTATATGCAGCGAGTTATTTTGAAAGAATGAATGTTTTAAACAAAACTTAATTTTCTTTTAAAAAATTATGTTGGTTTTCTAGTAAAAAAATGGTTTTCAAATAGCCATTTTGAAAAATGAGGGTTTGCTAATAGTAATGGTTTGCTAGAAACAAAACTTGGTTTGCTAGTAACAGCACCCTTCTTTTTTTGTTATTCTCGAGTGCGCCTGTTTTATTCTCGAGTGATTCCTGTTCTCTCGAGTGATGTCTTGTATTCCTCTCGAGTAGTCATGTACAGTTTACGTTCGGGCGTCTTTTTAAGGGTCAAAAAAGCGTCGTATGGAAAAATAATCAACATAAAAAATTTTTGCCTCGACGAGATCTACAACTTTAATGTTGGGCACTCTTTTATTTGAAGCCATGTTGAGCCCATATTTTCGTTTTTTCTGCTGAATCTCGAGTGATATGCTGCTACTCGAGAAATATAGGATGGAACTCGAGTAAGGAGCTGCTTCTCGAGAAAAATATGCCGCTACTCGAGTAATATAGGTTGTAACTCGAGTGAGTAGCTGCTACTCGAGTAAAATATGCTGCTACTCGAGTAGGTATGTTGGAACTCGAGTGGTTCATAAAGCCACTCGAGTTGTCCGTTCCTATCTGTGTTCGTGCGCCGTTTTGATGGTCAAACGGTGTCGTATAAAAAAATGGTTAACATGAAATTTGTCCGGATCGACGAGATCTATAAGTTTCATGTTGACCAGTTTTCAATTTGAAGCGATCTTCCACCTCTATTTTTATTTTCCGCGCACCAGCTCTTAAATAGTCCGTTTTTAGACAAAACTTTTTATAAATACCTATATATTTACGTATACTTAGAATTAGAACAGGCCCCACTCTACCTGTAGGACTTCTTCTTCTTCTTCATTGAACATAACAAGAACTGAAGAAACATGAGGACGGCGATGGCGGAGCTTAGTTTTTGTGAACCTTCCGGTCGCCGCCTACAGAGCTCCGGTGCTAGAAATCCACATTCGAGCATTGATTTGAAAAGCTCTCGGCGAAATCTACGCCACCGTAGTAATTGTTTCCCCATTTCTTGAGATTTTTTGTTAGAGTTTTTTGGCCCTAACTTCTATTTCGTCCACTCTTGTTCAGATTTCGACTTCTTTAGTCTCCCTTAGTCCCGATTTGCTACGAGGTGTGATTTGGAGGCTTTCTCTGGTAAAGCCAAGGCAAGGGGCTCCTTTCCTCTCCTTTTCCCTAAGTCTTATGGTAAGACTGTCATCTTATATTAATGTTCATGTTTCTTTTAGAGTATAAGATGTTAAAAAATTTTAGGGTTACGCTTAACGTAAATTTTTTGACGCCATTGAGCGTAGGATTCGTTGCGCATAATTTAGGTCAATTATAGGTCGTGATCTTCGATTTAGTGTTGTAATACTTATGTGATGTGCCGATTTTGAGATGGTGATATTCGGGATATGAGTGTTGGTTGTTGTTAGCATACCACCCAACCGGGAAGCCCCTTCTTTGTGTGGATCATCACAGTGGGGGTACGCTTAGTTTCTACTTTCCTGGACTGTTGGGTTAGGGTTGGCCTGGTTTGGCCATGTTTATGGACCATAGTACCGATTATGAGACCCTCGAGGATCCGGAGTTAGGCTTAGGGCGCTTGAGGTCGCCGTCCTGGTTGGAACACCCTATTACTAATTTGGGTAAGGATCACTATGTGATTATGATTTTGTTTTGACCTTGTTGTATAGTCTGATAGGTCAATTAGAATGAGTCTTAGGGTTAGTACTTGTTCGAGTTACCATGGTGATCTAGAAGTGGTCAAACATGGAATCTCACTGCCAACGCTATGAGCCTGCAGGGTCGCACATAAGAGCATGGAGAAGTTGGAGGATTGAATGTGTTGGTAAGGGTTACCAATCACCACACAGAATGGGTAGGGCAAACATTGCCTAAGGCAAAGTCGTCGAGAGTCCAAGAGAGTCATCGAGTATGTCTCGCCGACTAAGGCAAAGTCGTCGAGAATCGACGAGAGTCTTCGAGTATGTCTCGCCGACTAAGGCAAAGTCGTCGAGAATCAATCTGCTGAGTTGTCGAGAATCGAGGACAGTGTCGTCGAGACTGTCTGCTGATTCTCTCCGAATCTGGCAGCTGATTCTCGCCGATTCTGTCTATTGATTCTCGCCGATTCTGTCTATTGATTCTCGCCAATTCTGTCGACTGATTCTCGCCGAACCTAGAGGTGATTCTCGCCGAATGATCAAGAAACCCTATGTTGTGTGGTCTTCGGATTGTAACACCCCAAAAGACCCCAAAAGACTCAACTTGAAGTTTGAGTAGCAGGTCAGGTTACACGGCCTGGGACACGGGCGTGTCCCAGGGCGTGTCGGGTGTACACGGCCTGGGACACGGGCGTGTCCCAGGGCGTGTTCGATTTATTTTGCGAATTTGTCCTATTCAGGTCAGAGCCGGACACGGCCTTGAACACGGCCGGGAACACGGCGTGTCAGGCTGGACACGGGCGTGTCAGCTGCCGTGTTCCGACCCGTGTACTGGTTGCAGCTCGATGGAGCAGGAGACACGGGCGTGTCTCAGGTTTGACACGGGCGTGTCAGGTCCGACACGGCGTGTCGATGACCCGTGTTGTTCAGTCGGTTCAAGCTGTGTGTACCGCTTAAGGGGTACACGGCCTGTGACACGGGCATGTCACAGGCCGTGTCGGCCAAAAAGTGATTTTTTGGGAAGATCTTGGCCGTTCAGTTTCCTCTCTTTTGATCCAAAGGCTCAGGTGATTTCTTGGGCTGGATTAAGTCGTGAGAGAGAATGAAGAAGTCATTCTTCTTTATCCTTAAGGAAAAGAGAAAGAGAGAGGAAGAAGGAGGAGGAGAGCAAGCCACCGGCGGAGCTCCCGTGGTTCGATTCGTGATCCGAAGCCGGCGTTGTGACGGCAAGGCTGCTGCGGTTCTTTCTCACCGGCTAGTTTTCGATGGCACCGAAGAGATCGACAAGGGTAACGATCTCCCTCCTTGGACATGTGAAGTCCTTCTTTTCTGCATTGCATAGGGAAAGCCCTTCCCCGCGAGTGTGCTGTGGGTTGTGGGGTCCCTTGGGGTAGATATGTGAAGTCCCCCTTGTTAGAGGCCGGAATTGGAGTACGGCTCTAGGCATGCTGTGTGAAGCCCATCTGGATGGAATCTGGATTGGTGATGCTTGTTTGCATATCGGAGAAGGCTCCGTGATAATGGCTTGTGATGCCTATGGCTTGTGATGCCTTGTTCCTACCTGTTGCTTGGTGCGGCAGGAAGTACTGGACGATGTCCAGGAAATGAAGAGGGTTGGCGGCAACTCTTGTGGCCGTGCGTTGCCACTGTGTGAGTAGTTGAGCCGTTGGGCTGCAACTCGATGAAAAGGCAGATTGCCGAACAGGAAAGGTGAAACCGACCCGCGCCTATAAAATGCCATGGATACTTCCGTATTCGAGGTGGCTCGGCGACTTGAGCAACGGGGGGTGGCTGATCCATACCTGCGTTAGGTCCGTCCGACTTGGAAGCCTGGTATAGGTTTTGTTGGAGCGCCTAATGAGAGTCTTAGGCCCGCGCGCCGGAAAGACTAGAAATGCTCAAATACCGTGTAGACGGTGGTGTTGACCCTGGTATTCCGGTACACCGAAAATGTGCCCTGAGTGCACGGACTGTCGGGCCGGGTGGCCGATGGTTGTGATGGCTTGAATGTGCCTGCGCGCACATAGTTGCTATTGATGATGCCATGCTTGCAGGGAAAGAATGCTCATGCCCCGAGAAAGGGGTAGGATTGTTATAATTGGGTCAGCTGAATGCTGACCGTTGCATTGTTTGCCACCGGTTGGGTGGATTGTTCCCGTGCAGGTGCTGGAGAGCCAAGTGGTAAGTGATGGGCTGAAGCCCTACTGCTGTTGCTGCTGCTGCTGCGGCTAGCCTGGAAGGCTAAGCGAATGGCTTTGTTTTGTTTTCTCTTTTTACTCATGTATGGCCGGCCTGCGCGCCGAGGTTTGTAAAACATGATGTATGTTCAGAGGAACTGTAAGGCCTTAAGGCCAAACTCTTGTGGTTGTGTACATTCCGTGGTATTTATATATAAAGGTGGTTTTATATATATTGGACATTCCGGTTGAGAGTTCAAAGTACTACTTAAAGCTTGCGCTAGAATGCTCTGAGTTAGGAGTCGTATTTGGTTTGGTATTATCCTGTGACCTCACCGTCTGTTTGTGGCATATAGTGTGGGGCCCCGGCCGGACCTTCTACTATACGTCATCTAACGGATGGGGTCGTTACATTTTGGTATCAGCTTTTCGTCGGTCTTCCTCTTTCGAATTCGTGGTCGAATTCTTTTGTGGGGTGGCGAGCACGTGTTTGTGCGACCTGCTGTAACGCTAATGAACTCTGGAATGTCCATTAAGGAATGTACAAAATCTTGTTTGAGGAATCTGCACGTTCCTTTTTGTGTTGTTTTGCTTGCATACGTTCGCTAATGTGTGTCTTGTCCACCTATAGGTGACACGTAGTGGTGCTGGGCAGTCTGAGCCCCAGCGTTCTGATGAGAGTGCGGCACCAACTGAGGTGCCCACACCTCCTCCATCTGCGGAAACTGTTCGCTTAGTGGCTGAGGCGCTATTTGCCATGATTCAGCCGACCGGGCAAGCGCAGCCGGCGGTAGTGCCAGTTCGTGTTGATGTAAGACCCGAGCCGGTTGAGGCTGTAGATCCACGAGCAGCTGACCGACAGTTGAAGCAATTTATGAGCTTCAGTCCTCCTACGTTTGCAGGAATGGGATCCCCAACGCAGGTGGAAGATTGGTTATCGCGTGTCAAGAGGATAATGACAACGATCAGGGCGGAGGAAACTCTCAAGGTCACCTTAGCCACCTTCATGCTTGAAGGGGAGGCGCGGTTGTGGTGGGACGAGGTTGAGCTACACCATTTGGCGGGCAGGCAATTAACACAAGTATCGATTGAGGAGTTCTCTCGGATATTTCTGGCGAAACATGTCCCAGCGGCGCAACGTATTGCTATGGAAAATGAGTTCCAACGGTTAAAGCAAGGGGACGATAGTGTGGATATCTACTTGCACGAGTTTACCAGGTTGGGACGATATGCGGGAACAATCTTCGCGGATGACCAAAGGAAAACGAATCGGTTCTATGAAGGATTGCGGGATGAGTTACGATTCCTGCTTTCGAGTTCTGTGAGCCAAGGGTTTCAGGCGTTGGTTGATACTGCGTGCGCGTTGGAGAAGGACATGAGGCGAGTGCAAGGGAATAAGGGCTTGGTGGTGTCTAAGCCAGAGTTTCAAGCACCTCGCCCAGGCAAGTCGTTTTACCAGAAGAAAGGGGGCAAGAGGTCCAAGCCATCTGGGCAAGTGACTACGACCGTTGTGTCGGGAGCGACATCAAGGCCGGATGCTCGTACGTGCTATAACTGTGGCCGGGTGGGGCATATTGCTCGTGACTGTCGAGTTGTGCAGCCCAAAGGGGAAAAGAAGACGGGTGCGTCGTATGCTGAGAAGGGCAAAGCGGTGGTGGATTCCTCTGCTTCCCAGGCGCAGCCCCGAATCTATCAACTTGGCCAACAGGAAGCGATTAAGCAAAGTGACGTCGTCACAGGTACGAGTTGATTTAGTTTACTTGCTGTGCGTTTGGTTTTGGTTATGTTTAGCTTGTGCATGATGTGTGTGTGCTGCAGGCTTTGTCCTGATTCGGAATACTTTAGCGAGAGCCCTGTTTGATACGGGTGCTTCGCATTCTTTTCTGTCTGAGGATTTCGTATCTCGCATTGGGGTACCGAGTCATGTGACGGTGGATAGTACAAGGGTGCTATTGCCGAATGGCTGTGTGATGCTTGCGGATAGGGCTTGCGATGTGGATGTGCAAATAGGAAGTCGGGATTTCGGTTTGAGTGCAGCTGTGCTACCGTTATCGGAGTTTGATGTGATCTTTGGTATGGACTGGCTCTCGGAGCAGCGTGCCTTTATTGACTGCAACTCCAAAGAGATTACACTGGGCCAGAATACCGGGCTTGTGACGAAGTTCGCTGGTATGCGAGGAGTTGGCGGAACGTTGTTGTCTGCACTCCAAGTCGTCAATGCTGTTCGGAAGGGCGCGGAGTTATTCTTCACGCTAATTCAGGCTGTTGAGCCAAAGGCCAGTGTCGGTGAAGTGCCAGTTGTGTCAGAGTTTGCCGACGTGTTTCCTAAAGATCTTCCTGGGTTACCACCCCAGCGGGAGATTGACTTCTCTATTGAGTTGGTGCCAGGTGCGAAACCTGTGGCCCGCTCTCCATATCGTGTCGCGCCAAAAGAGATGGCTGAGTTGAAAGTCCAATTGCAAGAGTTGTTGGAGCAGGGATATATACGCCCAAGTATGTCACCTTGGAGCGCGCCTGTTCTCTTTGTGAAAAAGAAAGACGGTAGCTTACGGTTGTGTATTGACTACCGCGAGTTGAATAAGCTGACGGAGAAAAACAAGTATCCGATCCCACGGATTGATGACCTCTTTGATCAGCTGGCGGGATCAACGGTCTATTCCAAGTTGGATCTGAAATCGGGATATTATCAGCTAAGGATTCGGGAAGGTGACATTCCCAAGACGGCGTTTGGAACACGCTACGGTCATTATGAGTTCACGGTAATGTCGTTTGGCCTATGTAATGCGCCTTCGGTATTTATGGACCTAATGCATCGAACGTTCCGAGAGTATTTGGATTTGTTTGTTATTGTGTTTATCGATGACATATTAGTATACTCTCAGTCGGAAGAGGATCACGCAAACCATTTGCGGTTGGTCTTGCATACCCTGCGGAGGAACAAACTTTTTGCCAAGTTCTCAAAGTGTGAGTTCTGGCTCTCTTCAGTAGCCTTTTTAGGCCATGTGGTAAGCGGAGAGGGTATCGCGGTGGATCCGTTGAAGATAAGTGCCATCCGAGATTGGCCAGTGATGTCTTCAGTGGCCGAGGTCAGGAGCTTCCTTGGACTTGCGGGCTACTATAGACGGTTTGTGGAAAACTTCTCACGGATTGCTTTACCTCTCACCACGCTGATGAGAAAAGATCAAAAGTTCATATGGACGCCGGAGTGCGCGCGAGCTTTTGAAGACTTGAAGAGTCGTTTGACCACGGCGCCTGTGTTGACATCGCCATGTGGTACCGATGGGTATGAGATCTATAGTGATGCATCTGGGAGCGGCTTAGGCTGCGTTCTTCTGCAGTTTGGGAAAGTGATTGCTTATGGCTCGCGTCAGTTGAAAGTGCATGAGCGGAATTACCCCGTCCATGATTTGGAGTTGGCGGCGGTAATCTTTGCGCTCAAGTTGTGGCGGCACTATCTATATGGCGTCAAAGTGGATATCTATACGGATCACAAGAGCCTAAAGTATTTGTTGGATCAGAAGGATCTGAATATGCGACAACGAAGATGGATGGAGTTCCTCGGGGACTACACCTTCGAGATTCACTATACCCCCGGGAAGGGAAATGTGGTCGCTGATGCTTTGAGTCGACAGACTCCGGTACGGGCAAGCTGGTTGCAGAGGCATGATCAGCGTTTGATCCAGGAATTGGAAGCAATGGAGATATCGTGTGTTGACAAGGGTGCGTCAACCGATGCGTGCTTGAACTGGACGGAGGTGCAATATGACCTTACGGACAGAGTTCGGCGAGCAACGGAGCTTGATGAAAGTCTCCAGCGCTATGCTAAAGATGGGCCGGATGATCAATTCTCTTGGGATAACGGGTTGTTACGGAGAAATGGTCGATTGTGCGTCCCAAGTGTGGGTAAACTGAGGGAAGAGTTGATGTACGAAGCTCACTTTGCAAATTACTCAGTTCACCCAGGGAGCACAAAGATGTACAGGGACATGAAAAAGCTGTTCTGGTGGCCCAGACTAAAGAAAGATGTGGCTCGTTATGTGGCTAAATGCAATACCTGTGCGTTGGTGAAAGCAGAATGCCAGAAGCCTGGCGGTTTCCTGAAGTCGTTACATATTCCGGAGTGGAAGTTCGATGATATTTCGATGGATTTCGTGCACGGGTTGCCGAGATCTCAACGCGGTCATGATTCAATCTGGGTGATTGTGGACCGGTTGACGAAAGTGGCGCACTTCCTTCCAAACAGAAGAGACGATTCAGTGGAAACCTTGGCCAAGCTGTATGTGGAGCAGGTTGTTCGACTGCACGGTGTTCCTCAGAGCATCGTTAGTGACCGTGATGGGCGGTTCACATCGAATGATTGGCGGCTCTTTCATCAAATGTTGGGTACAAAATTGGCGTTTAGTACGGCCTTTCATCCCCAAACGGATGGCCAGACTGAACGAACCAACAGGACGATGGAGGACATGCTCCGCATGTGCGCCCTAGACTTTGGTAAGAAATGGGAAGATTATATATTTCTCGTCGAATTTGCCTATAATAATAGCTACCAAACGAGTATTGGTATGGCACCATTCGAAGCGTTGTATGGTCGGAAATGCCGTACACCGTTAGCTTGGGCAGAAGCAGGCGAATCGAAGCTGAATGGGAAAAAGGAAGTCGAAGAAGCTACTTCGCTCATACGCTCTATTCGGGAGAGGCTATTGATAGCCCAAGATCGTCAAGCAAAGTACTACAATGCAAAGCACCGGAACGTGGAGTTCGCGGTGGGTGATTGGGTATATTTGAAGATCAAACCCTTCAAAGGTGTGTCCAGGATTCGGCGTTTGAAAAAGCTAAGTCCGAGGTATCTTGGTCCGTTTGAGGTGGTGGAGCGTGTTGGGGAAGCTGCTTATCGACTAGCACTTTCAGCGGACTTAGGTGGATTACATGATGTATTTCACATCTCAGTCCTTCGTAAGGCGGTAAAGGATCCAGCTCAAGTCGTGGAGGCTGATCGGGTACCGGTCGAGTATGGGCTAACGACGAGGGTTAAACCCATTCGGATCGAGGATCGAGCCGAGAAACAGTTGCGGAACAAAGTGATCGGGATGGTCAAGGTCCGATGGGACAATTGTGGCCGTGAAGAGCTAACATGGGAGCGAGAGCAGACCATGCGAGCTGAGTTTCCCGAGTTATTTGTATAAACTGTAGACCGTGTACTTTTTGTTATAACAGTGTTATAGCATTGCTGGTTTTGTTTCCTTACCGTGCAAATTTCGGGACGAAATTTTGATAAGGGGGGAGGGTTGTAACACCCCAAAAGACCCCAAAAGACTCAACTTGAAGTTTGAGTAGCAGGTCAGGTTACACGGCCTGGGACACGGACGTGTCCCAGGGCGTGTCGGGTGTACACGGCCTAGGACACTGGCGTGTCCCAGGGCGTGTTCGATTTATTTTGCGAATTTGGCCTATTCAGGTCAGAGCCGGACACGGCCTTGAACACGGCCGGGAACACGGGCGTGTCAGGCTGGACACGGGCGTGTCAGCTGCCGTGTTCCGACCCGTGTATTGTTGCAGCTCGATGGAGCAGGAGACACGGGCGTGTCTCAGGTTTGACACGGGCGTGTCAGGTCCGACACGGGCGTGTCGATGACCCGTGTTGTTCAGTCGGTTCAAGCTATGTGTACCGCTTAAGGGGTACACGGCCTGTGACACGGGCGTGTCACAGGCCGTGTCGGCCAAAAAGTGATTTTTGGGAAGATCTTGGCCGTTCAGTTTCCTCTCTTTTGATCCAAAGGCTCAGGTGATTTCTGGGCTGGATTAAGTCGTGAGAGAGAATGAAGAAGTCATTCTTCTTTATCCATAAGGAAGAGAGAAAGAGAGAGGAAGAAGGAGGAGGAGAGCAAGCCACCGGCGGAGCTCCCGTGGTTCGATTCGTGATCCGAAGCCGGCGTTGTGACGGCAAGGCTGCTGCGGTTCTTTCTCACCGGCTAGTTTTCGATGGCACCGAAGAGATCGACAAGGGTAACGATCTCCCTCCTTGGACATGTGAAGTCCTTCTTTTCTGCATTGCATAGGGAAAGCCCTTCCCCGCGAGTGTGCGGTGGGTTGTGGTGTCCCTTGGGGTAGATATATGAAGTCCCCCTTGTTAGAGGCCGGAATTGGAGTACGGCTCTAGGCATGCTGTGTGAAGCCCATCTGGATGGAATCTGGATTGGTGATGCTTGTTTGCATATCGGAGAAGGCTCCGTGATAATGGCTTGTGATGCTTATGGCTTGTGATGCCTTGTTCCTACCTGTTGCTTGGTGCAGCAGGAGGTACTGGACGATGTCCAGGAAATGAAGAGGGTTGGCGGCAACTCTTGTGGCCGTGCGTTGCCACTGTGTGAGTAGTTGAGCCGTTGGGCTGCAACTCGATGAAAAGGCAGATTGCCGAACAGGAAAGGTGAAACCGACCCGCGCCTATAAAATGCCATGGATACTTCCGTATTCGAGGTGGCTCGGCGACTTGAGCAACGGGGGGTGGCTGATCCGTACCTGCGTTAGGTCCGTCCGACTTGGAAGCCTGGTATAGGTTTTGTTGGAGCGCCTAATGAGAGTCTTAGGCCCGCGCGCCGGAAAGACTAGAAATGCTCAAATACCGTGTAGACGGTGGTGTTGACCCTGGTATTCCGGTACACCGAAAATGTGCCCTGAGTGCACGGACTGTCGGGCCGGGTGGCCGATGGTTGTGATGGCTTGAATGTGCCTGCGCGCATATAGTTGCTATTGATGATGCCATGCTTGCAGGGAAACAATGCTCATGCCCCGAGAAAGGGGTAGGATTGTTATAATTGGGTCAGCTGAATGCTGACCGTTGCATTGTTTGCCACCGGTTGGGTGGATTGTTCCCGTGCAGGTGCTGGAGAGCCAAGTGGTAAGTGATGGGCTGAAGCCCTACTGCTGTTGCTGCTGCTGCTGCGGCTAGCTTGGAAGGCTAAGCGAATGGCTTTGTTTTGTTTTCTCTTTTTACTCATGTATGGCCGGCCTGCGCGCCGAGGTTTGTAAAACATGATGTATGTTCAGAGGAACTGTAAGGCCTTAAGGCCAAACTCTTGTGGTTGTGTATATTCCGTGGTATTTATATATAAAGGTGGTTTTATATATATTGGACATTCCGGTTGAGAGTTCAAAGTACTACTTAAAGCTTCCGCTAGAATGCTCTGAGTTAGGAGTCGTATTTGGTTTGGTATTATCCTGTGACCTCACCGTCTGTTTGTGGCATATAGTGTGGGGCCCCGGCCGGACCTTCTACTATACGTCATCTAACGGATGGGGTCGTTACACGGATATCGATTCTTTTAGGTCTGTTTATACGTTTGGTATAAATAAGGACTTAGGGTTTTTGGGAGCATAAGGGAATACGTGCTTTTCTCTTGCGGCTGTATAGAACCCGACGGAAGCGTTCCGCCGTCCCGATCCGCCGCATCCCGTACCATGCTGGACAGAAGTGTTCTGCCTCCGCCGATCGCTCGCTCCACCAACCTTCTCTCCTTCGATAGTCGCCAGTGTTGCTCTTCCTGGACCGGACCTAGCAGTCTGTGGAAGTGCAAGGTACGGTTGATCTCCTTCCCGACCCTTCGTACGATGAAGCTCGGTGTTCTCCTGCTCGTGTGGGTTTCTGCAGAGACATAGACGTTATTCTAAGTAGAACTTGCAACCGATAAGGACTCAAAGCTTGGATCATCTCCGTTGAGTTGTGACTCAATGCCACTAAGGTAATTTTTGCCTAGTTGTTTGTTAACTTCTTGATTCAATATTCATGGCCCGATCCCATCTCTTCTGGGTTATTCTTGATGTTTTATTTCCTCCACTACGTGCACAAGCGTTGTGCCATCCTCATAGAGAAACCCAACAGTGGTATTAGAGGGAGGTTGCAGCCATGATTGTTATTTTGGAAGTTAGGTTATTCCAGTATGTGTAAACCTAGGGATTTAGAAGCGTTCTAAATGTCTAGATTTAATCCTGGAACATCAATTGTTAATGGTTTTTCCAAGGGAAATCGGTGGGCCCATAACCCACAGGTTAGGGGCTCTGCCCCTTGGAACCCGGCCAGGAACGTCTGGGATTTCGTGGTAATTTCTAATTGTTAGAAATTGTTGTCTCCTTAGCAGTAACCGTCCCTCGAGTGGTTAATGAACCAGTGCATTGTTTTGGATTTTGAATCCAACAATGAGAGACGAGCTTGTCTACTGCTTTAAGTTGAGTTGCCTTTGTTTTTGTCCAATGCATGTAAATCTGAAGATTTGGAAGAGTCCGGATGTTCAGACTTAGCCCTTTCTTCTATCAAATGTTGATAGTACCATATTGTGCACATAAGGGATGCATGTTGTTTTTAGAGATTGTTTTTATGTGAATGTGCACATTGATCAAATGTTTATCATGGTTAATTGTTAACCAATAATCAAAAATCCCTTCCTCTAATATTAAGTGTTCGGATGCCTTCCGATGGATGACACTCTTCCTGCCTCGATCGATGAAGTGTGGGCTTGCCAAAGCAAGGTACATTAATCTATCTTGGTAAGGGTGCGAGCGGATAATTGTGATATCCCACTGTCGACATCGGGTCTAACTTAACTAGGTGACCTCAAAGGTTGAGTGCCTAGAGGCATAGGGTTGGCATGCACCATATGATGGATGCGAATAAGGAGTTATTCACCAACCATACAAGAATTGCATGAGGATGAAATTGGCAAGCGTTGCCTACCAAAATAACCACATCGTGAGAGAAAAGCCAAAGCTAACTCATTGTGTTGGTGAAATACGGATCTTGTCCACTAAGAGAGTAGCTCGCATGAACTCTCTGAATTGATAGTGAGGGCTATCATTTCGAATAAAATAGTGGGAGTTTTAATTGAAGTCCAAGTTAAAATAAATTTTATTTTGAAATTTTTGAACTGATACTATTCTGAATGAATTCTTGTAGAATTCCATGGCAAGTGGTTCACACTCCACTTTGTCTCTGAGAGATATCCTTGAGAAGGATAAGCTCATTGGGACTAATTACATGGACTAGTACAGGAACCTGAGAATTATTCTCAGGCAAGAGCGAAAGCTCTATGTCTTGGAAGAAGAAGCCCCCGAGGTGCCGACCGGGAATTCTTCCCATGCTGATAAAGATACTTATAAGAAGTATACTGATGATGCCTTAGACGTTGAATGTCTTATGCTTGCCACCATGAACTCTGAGATTCAGAAGCAACATGAGAACATGGGGTGCAAGGAGATTGACGAGCATCTCAAGAAAATGTTTCAAGGGCAAGATCGTAAAGAGAGGTTTGACGTCACAAAGGCGTTGTTTTAGTGCAAGATGGGATTTCGAGACTCAGTAGGGACTCACGTACTCAAGATGATTGGGTATATAGAGAACCTTGAAAGGCTGGGTTTTCCTCTGGGTCAAGAGTTGGCCATAAATCTGATCTTGCAATCGTTGCCAGACAGTTATGAGCAGTTTATCTTGAACTACAACATGAATGAAATAGACAAGACACTTCCCGAGCTCCTAGGCATGTTAAGAACTGCCGAGATCAACATGAAGAAGGCCAAGCCTGCCAGCCCCATACTTGTGGTGCATAAGGCCAAGGGCCAAGGCACAAGGGCTCTAAAGAAGACGAAGGTGGGACCTAAGTCATATCTTGAGCCCAAGTCTTCTGCACTGAGGAAAAAGAAGAGCACGGTGAAGGAAGGGAAATGCCACCAATGTGGCAAGGCTGGTCATTGAAGGAGGAACTGTCCTTCTTACATTGAGGGTCTGCAGAAAATGAAGGGAGGTATGACTTCCGCTTCAAATATTTATGTTATAGAAATAAACCTCTCTGCTCCTTCATCTTGGGTATGGGATACCGGATGTGGTTCACACATTTGTATAAATGTGCAGGAACTGGAAAGGAGAAGTTGCTGAGTAAATGGGAGGTGGACCTGTGCGTCGACAATGGAGCAAGAGTTACTGCTGTAGCCGTAGGGGTTTACCGTCTTTCTTTGCCTAGTGGGCTTGTAAAAGAACTAGATAATTGTTATTTTGTTCCGGCCATAACTAGAAACATTATATCCATTTCATGCTTGGATATGATTGGTTTTTCTTTTATAATTAAGAACAACTGTTGTTCTATATTTAAGAATGATGTTTGTTATGTTGTAGGCCATTTTTTTAATGGTCTTTATGTTTTGAACTTGGACCATCTGATCTATAATGTAGAAAATAATAAAAGACTAAGAACAAATGACTCAAACCCTACATATCTCTGGCATTGTCGTTTGGGCCATATAAATGAGAAGCGCATATCCAAGCTCCATAAAGATGGACTTTTGGACTCATTTGATTATGAATCATTTGAGCGATGTGAATCTTGTTTGTTAGGCAAGATGACTAAAGCCCCTTTCACTGGTTTTACTGAGAGGGCTGAGGATCTCTTGCGTGTTGTACATATTGATGTATGCGGACCCATGAGCTCCATGGCTAGAGGTGGGTATTTCTACTTCGTTACATTTACTGATGATTTCAGTAGATACGGATATGTGTATCTTATGAAGTGCAAATCCGAGACCTTTGAAAAGTTCAAAGAGTTCAAAAATAAAGTAGAAAACCAGTTTGGTAAAAGGGTTAACGCACTCCGATCTGATCGAGGTAGCGAATACCTGAGTCATGTGTTCCGTGATCATCTGAAAGAGTGTTGTATTGTATCACAGCTCACTCCACCTAGAACACCACAACATAATTGTGTGTCTAAGAGGAGAAATCGTACTCTGTTAGACATGGTACGTTCGATGATGAATCATGCATACTTGCCTATTTCTTTTTGGGGTTTTGCTTTAGATACTACTGCTATGACACTGAATCGCGCTCCAACGAAAATGGTTCTGAAGACACCATATGAGATATGGACTTGGAAGCGTCATATTATGTCGTTCATTAAAATTTGGGGCTGTGAGGCATACGTGCGACGTCAAATGCCTGACAAGCTGGAACCCAAATTAGATAAATGCTATCTAGTGGGATATCCTAAGGAAACGAAAGGGTACTACTTTTACCTACCGTCCTTGGGCAATGTGTTTGTCACAAGGACTGGTGTTTTCTTGGAAAGAGAATTCTTATCAAGAAAGACTGAAAAGGTAGAACTTGAAGAAGCTTAAGAACCACAGGTAGTGAATGAACCGGAATTGGATTCTGAGACAGGACTACAAGATGTTGTAGCTAGAGAACCTGCTCAAGAAACAAAAGTCCTACGTATATCTGGTAGACCGAGATTTGAGCCTGAGAGATATGGATTTCTCATGTCTCAAATAGGTAATGTGTTTCTTATGGATCATTATGATGAACCAGCAACCTACTAAGAGGCTATGAATGGACTGGACTCCGACAAATGGCTTGAGGCTATGAAATCCGAAATGGACTCTATGTATGCAAACCAAGTTTGGAACTTGGTGGAACAACCTTAAGGGGTACGACCCATAGGGTGCAAATGGGTCTTCAAGAAGAAGACTGACATGGATGGGAATGTACAGACATTTAAAGGGCGATTGGTGGCTAAGGGTTTCAAGCAAATTCATGGTATTGACTATGATGAGACCTTTTCCCCTGTTCCATGGTAAAGTCCATAAGGATATTGCTTGCTATTGCTGCGTATTATGACTACGAGATCTGGCAGAAGGATGTCAAAACGTCTTTCCTTAATGGAAACCTCCTTAAGGAAGTGTACATGACACAACCCGAGGGTTTTGTATCCCCAAATGAAGCCACTAAAGTATGCAGGCTGAATAGGTCCATTTATGGACTGAAGCAGGCCTCTCGAAGTTGGAATCTTCGTTTTGATGAGAAAATCAAAGAGTTTGGTTTCATCAAGAATGAAGATGAGCCTTGTGTTTACAAGCGAATCAGTGGGAGCATTGTTGTCTTCCTGATATTGTATATAGATGACATAATGTTGATTGGGAATGACATTCCTGCCCTGAAAGTTGTTAAGAACAACCTAGTGAACTTCTATTCTATGAAGGACTTGGGTGACGTGACTTATATATTTGGTATTATGATCTATAAGGATAGATCAAAGAAGTTGCTGGGTTTGACCCAGAGTACATACATCGAGAAGGTGTTGAAGCGGTTTAACATGCTTGAGTCCAAGAAAGGATTTTTACCCATGTCTCATGGTTTGAATCTCTCTAAGGACCAGTGTCCAAAATCTTGTGAAGATAAGGACCGCATGAAGTTGATTCCATATGCTTCGGCAATTGGATCAATCATATATGCAATGTTATGTACTCGACCCGATGTCTCCTTTGCTTTGAGCATGACTAGTAGGTATCAGTCAGACCCCGGTGAGTGTCACTGGATTACAATCAAGAGTATCCTGAAGTACTTGAGAAGGACAAAGGATGTGTTCTTGGTGTATGGTGGAGAGGAAGAGCTCGTTGTAAGTGGTTACACGGATGCTAGCTTCCAAACAGATAGGGACGATTCAAAGTCTCAGTAAGGGTTTTTGTTTTGCCTTAATGGAGGTGCTGTGAGCTGGAAGAGTTTTAAGTAAGAGATAGTTTCTGATTCTACAACAGAGGCCGAGTATATCGCTTCAGCTAACGCAGCGAAGGAGGCTGTATGGATTAGGAAATTCATGGTGAGCTTGATGTAATTCCTAGAATTGTTGGTTCCGTAGTTCTCTACTGTGATAACAATGGTGCAATTGCACAATCTAAGGAACCTAGATCTTATAAGTGCTCCAAGCACATACTTTGGCGGTTCCATCTTATTCGTGAGATTGTCGAGCGAGAAGATGTGAACATTTGCAGAGTGACGACTGAGGACAATATTGCAGATCACTGACAAAGCCTCTCGCGCAGAGAAAGCATGATGGTCATACTAGATCAATGGGTATGCGATACCTAAATGATCAACTCAAGTGAGAGTCTTTTGGGTTGTATGTAAACATATATTTGTTGGCTGTTTATTGTTTATCCATATGATGAATCTTGTACCTGGATATTTCTTTTTATAATTATTGTCATGTTCTTTTATTATGGTTTCTCTATGTGATAATTAAATGTTAACATAATAAATACCCTTAGAATGTTCGCTTCCATAGGACATCAAGTACGTGACTTGAATGTGAGAGCCTGTGATTTATTTGAAGCTTCATTCTTAAAAGGTCCCAGTTCGTTGTATCATCATAGAAGCTAAGGGTGATGATGATACATTAAGACTAGCACGCGTGTTGACTGATGACCAGTTCTCATAGGTCATGATATTGTGATATCAAGTCATCACGTGGGTACTTGTTAATGAACAAGTTGTACTAGACAGACCCAACCTCAGACTATTCTGTGGATTGTTATCTTAACGTGTCACGAGTAGATCGCAATATACAATGGTATTGTGGTCCTTTGACCTGAAGTCACAACATTCATCAAGTGAGGAAGAGCGTGCTTTGATGCCATCTAAAGTCTTCCTTGAGAAAGGTTGATGATAAGGGTGGTTGTTGGGAACGTTACAAATCATTTGGGTGTTTGTGTGTGAGAAGATATGTGATTTGTCATCCTATATGACAGGAGTTGCATCCATGGGCCCCTTGATGGAAATTGACTGAGAAATGCATGGCCATGCTTGGTTGAGTCAATATGTGATATTGGACTCACCAGTCTCTGGAAGTCCATTCTAGATCAAGAAACTTTGATTGAGCTATTATGAGGGTGACATGGTCCATACCTCTAGTTCTTTCCGGATGTAAGGGACAAAGGGACAAAGACAACGCTGGGACATTGTTCATAATGGCTTATGAGTTATGAACTCTTATTGCTATGGGAGAAATGATGCATTGCTAGATGCCGCTCATTGTTTGTGAGGTTTTTGGTTTGATACTTTCAAGATAGAGTGGGAGACTGTTGGAGTTACCATGGTGATCTAGAGTGGTCAAACATGTAATCTCACTGTCAAGGCGATATGAGCCTACAGGGTCGCACATAAGAGCATGGAGAAGTTGGAGGATTGACTGTGTTTGTAAGGGTTACCATCGCCACACAGAATGGGTAGGGCAAACGTTGCCTAAGGCAAAGTCGTCGAGAGTCGACGGGAGTCATCGAGTATGTCTCGTCGACTAAGGCAAAGTTGTCGAGAATCGACGGGAGTCTTTGAGTATGTCTCGCCGACTAAGGAAAAGTCATCGAGAATCAATCTGTTGATTCGTCGAGAATCGAGGAAAGTGTCGTCGAGACTGTCTACTGATTCTCGCCGAATCTGGCTGTTGATTCTCGCTGATTCTGTCTATTGATTCTCGTTGATTCTGTCTATTTATTCTCGCAGATTCTGTCGACTGATTCTCGCCGAACCTGGAGGTGATTCTTGCTAAACGATCAAGAAACCCTATGATGTGTGCTCTGCGGATAGCGATTCTTTTAGGTACGTTTATACCTTTGGTATAAATAAGGACTTAGGGTTTTTGGGAACATAAGGGAATACCGTCTTTTCTCCTGCGACAGTATAGAACCCGATGGAAGCGTTCCGCCGTCCCGATCCGCCGCATCCCGTACCCCGCCGGACGGAAGTGTTCCACCTCGGCCGATCGCTCGCTTCGCCAACCTTCTCTCATGCGACAGTCGCCGGTGTTGCTCTTCCTAGAGCGGACCTAGCAGTCTATGGAAGTGCAAGGTACGGTTGATCTCCTTCCCGACCCTTCGTGCGATGAAGCTCGGTGTTCTCTTGCTCGTGTGGGTTTCTGCAGAGACGTAGACGTTATTCTACGTAAAACTCGCCACCGACAAGGACTCAAAGCTTGGAGCATCTTTGTTGAGTTGTGACTCAACGCCACTAAGGTAATTTTTGCCTAGTTGTTTGTTAACTTCTTGATTCAATATTCATGGCCCGATCCCATCTCTTCTAGGTTGTTCTTGATGTTTTATTTCCTCCGCTGTGTGCGCAAGCGTTGTGCTATCCTCATAGAGAAACTCAACAGTACTTAGGTTTGAAAGCTGCCCTCAAGACCTTTTAAAGATCAGGATTCAAGTGCTGAGACAAAGACATTTTTCGTCGACCTCGGGTCGACGAAACGTCAAACTAAGTTCGACGTTCTCTGAGCTCAGTTCTACAAGTCGTCGAACTCCGGTCGATGATCGTTGAGCTCAGATTGATGCTCTGTCTATAGCTGTTTTCCAAGTCGCTGAGCTCAGGTCGACGATCGTAGAGCTCAGGTTGACGTTTTCTGTCTCTAGTATAAATCCAATCTCTGAGCTCAGGTCGACGATAGCTGAGCTCAGATCGACGGTTTTCTGAGAGGTCGACGTTTTCAGAATTAAAATTTCAGGATAGTTATGGAATTCATTCAGATTTATTTTCATCATTTATGACAAAGGATTCTGTAGCCGTTTCAAGCAATCTGTGCATGTTTCAAGGAAGAATATTTGGAATGTTACTTAGGACTTTCCCCAGAGACAGTTGTCAATTATGGAAGTCATTTATGACTGAGTAACGGTGATCTGAAGTCAGGATCTGATATACTCCATAGAGAATTATTCTGAATATAGAGAACAGACAAGATTTGAAAAAGACATACAGATGAGAAAACAAAAAAATTACTCATCAAGAATTTATCTTCTGAGAATAGATTCAGTAGACAAAAGCTTACAGAATTACTCAGTCAGAATTCTTCAAGAACACAAGGAACCTCATTGTGAAGGAGATCATCTGTCTTTCTACTCCTTCAAGCTTCAAGTGTTCAAAAGCTTCAATATCAAGGACTCCAGACATCACACATTTCAGCATCTGCTAAAATCATCTATTGCTGGAGATCTGAAGCAACTGAAGGCCTATCACCCTAAGCAAAGCTCATCTTCCTGAACCCTTACAGATCTCAGGGGGACCTTTGACAACATCTTCCACTTGTCTTCTCTCAGATTGTTGACAGAGAAGAACAACTCAACTCATTTTCTTTTTCCTTTCTCTCCTATAAAAGGGTTTCTCAAAACTCCCTTAAAAACATTTGTGGATGGTTTCTGAGATCTTGTCAAAACTCAGTGGTGGCAAGACACCTTATCAAAAAATCTAGTTTTGGTTTTTGAGCACCTTATCAAAAGCTCATTGGTGCCCAGGACACCTGATCAACTATTCCTGCAGTGGATTCCTACCTAGGGTGGTAGAAGAGTGGATATACCCAGGTTGTTGGGGAACCACTATTGCTCCTTGTGTCATCTGGTTCACTGTGCTTTTTTACTTTGCTGTGTGCTGTGTGTTTCTGTTTTCTTACTACTTTAGTGTTTATTTTTCTGCTAGCACATTACACATATAAGTAAATTAAGTCTTCCACTGCTTTATAGTTTTAATTGTAAATTATTTTAAAATACTCTATTCACCCCCCCCCCCCTCTAGAGTGAAGATAGATCTTACCCTCACTTTCAATTAGTATCAGAGGGAGGTTGGTGAGAGAACTAAGTTGTCTACCTAAATCACCTAGAGGGGGGTGAATAGGTGAAATGCGTGTCAAATGCGGAATAAAAAATTAACACAGCACAGATCAAGCAATCACACAGACGACAAGAGATTTATAGTGGTTTCCCAATCTTGGGTACGTCCACTTTTCTCACCGATCTAGCAAACCACTAGACTCGGCTACTCCACTATCTCGGATTGAAAACAATCCTACACCTCGGAACCACGTTCCTACAAAACTCGATCCAAACCGGATCTACACTCGGAAGATAAAGCCTTCCTACAAATCTCGGAGAAAAACTCCTACAATGAAATTTGTTTGAAAAGAAAATACAAACAATATATTGCACAGATCTGGATCTTTGATAGTCTTCTTCCTTGAGAACTTTGGCTTGATCAGAATATGTTGAAGACGACTTGAGAGAGATCCAAAGATCTGAAAAACGGAATCACCTCGATCGAGAAAATAGATCAGAAATCTTTGAGGCTCGGCGAGATCGAGTGATTATCTTTCGTCTGGATCTCTGGAGAAACAGAGTTGAAAGCGGCGATCGGAGATCATCGATCCAGACCTTCTTCCGTGAACGGCAATGGCGGCGGCGTGAGAAATTAGGGTTCACGGGAACTTTTTTCTTTCTTTAAAATAATAATCTCTATAAGGCTTGTTATTAGTCAAATCTGAAAGGACCTATTTATAGGTGGACTCCAACGGTCAGAAATTTAATTAGGGATGACACGTGGACCAATCAGAAATGATTAATTCGAAATACACAGCGAAATTGTACTTGGAGAATTTCAGGAATGTTTGAACAGATATACTCGAGACAGAGAAGAGACATACTCGAGTATAAGATGTTATATACTCGAGTGGATAGGAGGAGCATACTCGAGTATAAGAAGAGAAGCTACTCGAGTGATTCAGAGATCAACACTCGAGTGATTTTAGAACTACTCGAGTATGAGAGTATATACTCGAGTAAAAACACTTAGAGAAAATTTCTCAGATAAAATAGGAAGAACTACTCGAGTAGAAGAGTTGGAGATACTCGAGTGAGGGGAAAATGAACTACTCGAGTATCTTGGGAAGACTACTCGGGTAATCACTAAACTGCTCGAGTATGAAAAATAACTACTCGAGTACAGAGTCACTTACTCGAGTATATAGGGAACTACTCGATTTGGTATACTTAGAAACTTTCTGAGATGAGAAGTGCAGATCTACTCGAGTATGAACAGAACACTTACTCGAGTAACTAACCAACTACTCGAGTACAAGTTATCACCTACTCGAGTACAATACAGTCTACTCGAGTATGTAATCCAACTTACTCGAGTACAGACTCACTTACTCGAGTGTACAAAGGAGGTACTTGAGTATGTGGACTTGGAGAAAATTTCGGATCTAAGAACAGAAGGATCTACTCGAGTATAAAATATGACCTAACCGAGTGACTAACTATCTACTCGAGTATAAGCTTATCTACACGAGTATACAGAGTCTTCTCGAGTATGTCTAAGGATCTACTCGAGTACTAGGTCACTTACTCGAGTAGATGAAGGAAGCTACTCGAGTATATGGACTTTGAAAAATTCTTCTGAAAAACATAAACTTCAATACTTCAGTCCACCAATCCAAGTGCATGTATAGGAAGTGTATCCCAATAGAGAGGCTATACATGGGCCAACACTTTGGATCACACGATGAGGGATTACATTATATGGTCCTGTGTTTGGTGACCCATTATAGACTGACATTGGTCTACACTTGGCAATAAACTGCACACATACAACTTAAACACAATATCAAATACACCTTAATTCATCTTAGTTCAAGGTCTGACCTCCTACAAATCTGAGGTATTGTGGAGACAAATCCCAACAGTTGGTTACTCAACAACTGAATCTTCAACAGGTTGGATGAACATGCTAACACCTGAACCAAAAGTTCCTTGATAAGATAAATCTTCTATAGAGGATAGTTATTTCTATTTTGTATTATATTTATTTTCATACAAAACCATGGCACAGAACAAAGATTATGCTAGCACAAGACCTCCAGTGTACAACCTTTTTAAGTTTGCACTTTGGATGGCAAGGATTAAGCTTTACATTAATTCTATTGATGAGGACATTTTTAATTCTGTTTTGACAGTTTGTCCAAGACCCCCAGTAATTACAAGTACAAGTGTTGTTCCACCTCCTTCAGGAACAGTTGCAAAAATAAAGAAATGGAAAGTTGCAGATGCAAAGGCTATGAATATCCTTTCTTAGACTATGTCTGATGAGATATTCTAAAAGTTGGCTGAATGCAGTTCAGCAAAAGAGATATGGGACAAGTTATCTGAAATTGTCTTAGGATCTGCTGATGAAAGGAAGGACAGGAGATCCCATCTCATAAGCCAATATGAGAACTTCAAGAAAGGAGAAACTGAATCAGTGGCTGACATGTAAGACAGGCTCAGCCTAATAGTCAGTGAATTAAAAACACTGGACAAGGAGATCTCTCTAACTGAACTAAATGAAAAGATCCTAATGTGCTTCCCTAGCACTTGGGATTCAAGGATCTGGCCAATCAAGGATGCCAGAAGACTAACTGAGATTACTACTGAAGCTTTATTATGCAAGCTCAAATCTTATGAGCTGCTCATCAAGAACAGAGAGGAAGAACAAAAGGTTGCTTCTCCAGCAATTAGGAATGAGAAGACAATAGCATTCAAAGTTACAGACTATCTGCCTGAAGACAAGGTCACAGGAAATGAAGAATTGATGAGCTTGCTGGCCAAAAGATTCTATAAGATGGCCAAGAAAGATTTCAGAAAGAGGTCATCCAGAGGTCTTTAGAAGCCAAGGTATGACAAGTCAAATAATAAAGAAATAAACTGTTTTGGATGCAGGAAACCAGGATATATTGTGCCTAACTGTCCAGAAAATCAGAATAAGGACAGGAAGGACAGGAAAGATAGGAGAAAAGACAAGGACTCCCGGGGAAACAATTACAACAAATCCCCCTCCAGCAAAAATAAACATACAAGGAAGGGATTTGTAGCAGAAACCTGGAGTGAAACTGAAGAAGAATCAGAGGCTTCATCAAGCTCAAGTGATGATGAAGATGATGCTGAAGAAAAGGAATTCTGCATGATGGCTATCAATGCCTCCCAACAAAATTCTGATGCAGAATAGGAGTCTGAGTCTAAATCTGAAACTCAAACTGAAGAAGACTAGGTAATAGACTCCTTTGACTTTGATTCAGAGGACTTTTGATCTGAATTTAAGGCACTTTGATTAGACCTATTAAAGTCTGAGAAAGAGATTATCTCTCTCAGAAATCAAGTGTCTGAACATAGCACCTTAAAATCAGAAAACCTCAAACTCTCTGAGGAGTTTGAATGATGTAGGGAAGAGATAGCTTCACTGAAAAGTGAGATATCCCAGGCAAAGAAGTTTGAAGAATCCCTTAATGGGAGAAGCATCAAACTGATGGACATCACAAGCACAGTGAACTCAAGATTCAACAGTACACTGGTCTTGGGTGCTTCATCCAGCCAACCTATATTATTAAAAACCCCAATTAAATTTATTTCTGATAAAGGAAAGGGTGTTGTAGAGGTAGCTAGGAAGAATCCTGATTTACCTAAGGAAAACAAAGTTCAACAGAAAACGTCGAACAGAGGTCGACGATCATCGAACAGAGCTCGGCAATCTAAGGCTGAATCATCAAACTCAGATCGACGACTTCTGTACTCTGAACTCTTGTATAGTCGATCTTTGAACGGAGCTCGACGATCTGACCCAAGATCATTAAACTCAGCTCGACGATCGTCGAACGGAGCTCAAAGCTTTGAACATTCTTTCAGAGGTAAATCTAAAATCAATTCTAGAATTCCCTCATCCCAAAGCTTCAACCCTTATACTGAATGGATAATACCTCCTAGGAGATACCATCCTGAAGGATATAAGAGTCAGCCGGGGATGCCTTTTATTTCTGAGTTTAAAGGTTATCAACCTAGACCCAAGGTAAAATGGGTCAAAAACATATAAATTATTTATGTGCAGATGAAGACCTATCCAGCAATGAACCAACCATTGTATCTGGATAGTGGGTGCTCAAAGCACATGACAGGAAGCAAGGAGAATCTCACATCCTTCAAAGACAAACTTGGACCCAAAGTGATATTTGCTGATTCAAACTTTGGTCAAAGAAAAGGATATGGTGCTATTCAGATTGGCTCAGTCACATTCAAGAAGGTGGCTTATGTGGAAGGACTGAAGCACAACCTAATCAGCATCAGTCAACTTTGTGATGAAGGCTATCAAGTGATATTCAACAAATCCTTATGCATGATCAAGTGCGAGGATAACACAACAATGTTAACAGGTAAAAGGAAAGGTTACATTTATCTTGTAGATTTCCTTTCAACCAATATAGACATTTGTTTATTTACTTCTGTTTGCAAACCAAATGATCTTTGGCATAAGAGACTAGGGCATATAAACCTTAGAACCATTGTTAGGCTATCCAAGGACAACCTTGTTAGAGGACTACCTTCTTGCCCCTATAAGAAGGAAGGACTTTGCAGGGCTTGTCAATTAGGCAAGCAAACTAAAAATAGTTTTATGTCACTTAATAAGAGTGATTAACCTAGGATCTTGTATCTGTTACACATGGATCTTTTTTGACCCATTACAGTACAAAGCTTAGGAGAGAAATCATATACTTTAGTAATTGTAGATAACTTCTCTAGATTCACATGGGTATTCTTCCTAAGGAAGAAGTCTGATAACTTTAAGTGTTTGACATATTTTCTCAAATGCATACAGATTGAGTTAAATACACACATTGCCCTGATCAGAAGTGATCATGGGACAGAGTTTGATTCTCTTCTTATGCAAGAGTTCTGTCAGAGTGAAGGGATCAGACATACTTTCTCAGCTCCTAGAAATCCTCAACAAAATGGGGTAGCTGAAAGGAAAATAGAACCCTTATTGAATCTTCCACCATATTGTTGACAGATGCTCACCTTCCTCTATCCTTTTGGGCAGAGGCAGTGAACACCTCCAACTATGTGTTGAACAGAAGTTTGATACATAAACTGAAGGGCAAGACTCCCTATGAATTGCTCAAAGGGAAGAAACCTAAAGTAGACTATTTCAAAATTTTTGGTTGCATTTGTTATATTCACAATAATGACAAGAAGTATTTAGCAAAATTCTAAGCTAAAGCTGATGAAGGAGTGTTTCTGGGATACTCCATGATCAGTAAAGCAGATAGGATTTATATCAAATCTTCTCTTAAAATTGAAGAATCTGTTCATGTATCTTTTAATGAGACTAACATGTTTTATAAGGAGAAGTCTACTTCTACCATAGAACCCTTGCAGGTAAACTCTCTTTCAAAAAATTTGGACAGATTGCTTATTGCAGAGAAGGATTCAGTATATTCACCTAACCAACATAAGGATGAAATCAGTGAAGATGAAGAAGATGTTCAACATTTTGGAGAAAACCATCGTGAAGAGCCAGTTGTTGTTCCACATGAGGAAACAATAACACAGGTTGGTGAACAATCAACACCCCCTGTTGATTTAGTAACAACAAGAGATCATCCAATCTCCCAAGTAATTGGAAACATCTCAGCTGGTGTGCAAACTAGAAATCAGGTCAACCAGAACCTGATGCACACTTGCTTTCTATCTCAAGTTGAGCCTCAATCCATTAAAGATGCAGAACAAGATCCACACTGGATCATTGCTATGCAAGAGGAACTACATCAATTAGAGAGGAACAAAGTTTGGGAGCTAGTACCAAGGCCTAAGGATCACTTAATTGTTGGAACAAAGTTGTTGTTCAGGAACAAATTGGATGATCAAGGAGTTATTGTAAGGAACAAGGCAAGGCTAGTTGCTCAAGGTTATTCTAAAGAAGAAGGAATAGATTATGACCATACCTTTGCACCAGTTATAAGGTTAGAGGCCATAAGAATATTCCTTGCTTATGCAGCTCACAAAGGATTCAAGGTCTACCAAATGGATGTGAAGAGTGCATTTCTCAATGGAGACATCAAAGAGGGAGTCTATGTTAGACAACCTCCAGGTTTTATCTCCTCAACTCATCCTGACCATGTTTTCAAATTGTATAAAGCATTATATGGTCTCAAGAAAGCTCCTAGAGCATGGTATGAGACCTTAGCATGCTTTCTTCTGGAAAATGATTTTATAAGGGGTAGAGTAGACCAAACTCTTTTTATTAGAACTCATAAGTCACATACCCTACTAGTACAAATATATGTAGATGATATCATATTTGGTTCTACTGATTCAAATTTGTGCAGAAGGTTCTCTAACCTAATGCATTCTAAATTTGAAATGAGTAGCAAGGGTGAGCTTTCCTTCTTTCTAGGATTGCAAGTCAAACAACATGCTGATGGCATATTTATTTCTCAAACCAAGTATGCAAAAGAACTGGTTAAGAAATTTGGTATGTCTGAGGCATCATGTATGAAAACACCAATGCCTACTAATGCAGTATTAGATGCTGATGAACATGGAAAACATGTTGATCAGACAACATATAAAGCAATGATTGGCTCTCTATTGTACCTTACAGCTAGTAGACCTGATATAATGTTTGCTACATGCATATGTGCTAGGTTCCAAGTAAGCCCTAGAGATTCACACCTAACATTAGTTAAGAGGATTCTTAGGTATATGAAAAGTTGTCCAAATCTAGGTCTCTTGTATCCAAAAGACTCAGGATTTGAATTAACTGGATTTTCAGATGCTGATTATGCTGGATGTAGAGTAGACAGGAAAAGCACCAGTGGAACTTGCCAGTTCCTTGGTGACAGACTAGTCTCCTGGTTCTGTAAGAAACAGACATCTGTGTCCACTTCAACTGTTGAAGCTGAATATATGGCAGTAGGCAGTTGTTGCTCACGAATTTTGTGGATTTAAAACCAGCTCCTAGACTATGGCTACAACTTAGAAGGGTCAAAAATATTTTGTGATAACACCAGTGCTATTTCTATAGCACAAAATCTTGTCCTCCATAGTTAGGACAAAACATATAGAGAGTAGTCATAACTTTCTAAGGGATAATGTTGAGAAAAACAAAATTGAACTTCAGTATATCCCAACTGATTTGCAAAGGGGAGATATTTTCACCAAACCTTTGGATAAAAAGAAACATACCTTCTTCCTAAATCAGTTAGGAATATTAGATGGAGGAAGTTTAAAATAAAACCCAAGATTTTAAAATTCTAAAAACACACCAAGACTAGGCAAAAAACTTGTATTTTCTAGTGTCTGTAGGCTTTTTTAGTCTCTGAACTGCGCTCGATGTTTTTCTCAAAAAGCGTCGAACCGAGATCGACGCTTTCCAAAAGCGTCAACCAGAGTTCAGCGTTTTCCAGATAGCGCCAGGCTATCTTCTTCTGGTCAGCGATCGTCGATCGGAGATCGACGCTCTCCAATATCGTCGAATGGAGATCGACGATATTGAAGACTCTTCAGATTCCTTTAGAAGCCCAGATCGTCGAACGGAGATCAACGATCTTTCCTTTCCGGCGTCGAACCCTAATATAAAAATCATTCTTTCGGCCGTCGTTCTTCTTTTACGCTTTCATACTCTCTGCAAACTTTTTCTTTCCCTCCAAACTTCTCTACACTTGGTTGTGTTTGTTCATCTTTGCAAGTACATAATGGCTGTGTCTGTTGCCGCTCTTGCCAAGATGAAGTTCGACACAGGGTTTGATATCGACATGGACTCCTTTGATGGAAGCGATCAAATCTTCAAAGACATTCTGGACCTATTCAGAGAATAATAGCTAGTGCAAATAATCACCACAAGGATGAAGATTGCAGCTGATGAAATTAGAGAATGGGTATATACAGCGGAAAATCTGGATCAGAATACATTGGTTTGTACTATGGCCGGGACGCAGGTATCCCCAACACCTGCTCTTCTGACTTAAGTGTTTAAATTAAGTTCTGGAAATGATTCTATTGAGTTATCATGAGAAGAATCTACAAATATGTTAGATAGAATGAGAGATTCTGCCGCTAACCCTAGCAAGTTGTTGAAAAAGAACTTATCTATTTAGTTTAGATTTCTCGCTGATGTTGTGGGGAAAGTGTTGTTGGCAAAGCACTCAGCACATGATACCATCACAAGGTATCAGTCTGCTTTATGGGAGCACTTGTGGACAAGAAATATTTGAACTGGGGAGAGCTCTTTTTTGACTTGATTAAGAAGAAAGTGAACAAAAGCTTGGTAAATTTTGGGAGGATAATAGGGTTATTCCTACACTCCAGGTGCCCTGAACTGCTGGTATCAAGTTGAATGCACATCAATGCATCAAAAAGGCTGACCTATGCCCTGTTTGGGAAATGGGACATGCAGATAGTCAAGCCAACCAGGACTACTACTGCCTCAGGCACAAGGACAATTGCAGTCTCTTCCCCTCAAGCCCCTGCCCTCATTAAAGAATTGTCTGCCTCCTCCTCTTCTCAACCTTCTCCAGTTCTTCCCTCAACCATTCCCTCATAAACTATAACCATCTCTTCCTAAATGTCCACCTCAACAATCACCATATAAATCTCCTCCCCCATCACCATTTCATCCCCTCTGTCCACTCCTTCACCTCCTCAAGCCACTACCAAAGAACAACAATTCCATCCACTTTATTATTATCCACCTCTTGACATTCCATCTTTCAATATCATGGAATATTCCTTCATAGATGATTCCACCTCCTCACCTACTGATCTTCCCTACACTTCCTTATACAAACAACTACTCCAGGACATTCTCACCCAACCATCCTTCACCCCATCAATCTCCACACCCATAACCTCTATCTCCACCATCCCAATCTCTCAACCCAACATCCTTCCATCCCTATCCACACATCCTGCAGCCCATCCATCACCAGCCACAGTCATTTATTCCTCCACCTCTACTCAAGTTCCACTTGAGCAAGTGGATCTCTCACCACTAGCAGATAAGCTCTATGGGATACTGGCTCCCAAGCTAGTAGCCCTACTGGAGACCTCCATGGCTCTACTCCTACAGTCCATAAAGGAGTTATCTAACAGTCTCTCCTCTCTCTCTACTCCTCACACAATCCCTTCAATGCGGTGCCTTGATCTAGTTCTCACTTAATCAAGGTAGGGGGAGATGCCCTATGAAGTTGTGGTAGTGCCTGCTGTTTCAGAGGAATTGCTGCCAGAAATTGCTGCTGATGCTCCAGCCCCAACACAAGTACTAACAGTTGACCTCAGGTCACTGTTATCTGTTTTTGACCTTCTTCACTTTAGCTGCTCACCAGCTCAGGGAGTTGAAGACTTTACTAAGGCCATTGTGCCTTTTGCTGTCTGTGATCCAAGCCTAAATACTTATTATATCAATTCTCTTGAGGCTGAGGAAGTTATTTGTTGGGATTTGTCTCCACAATACCTTAGATTTTTAGGAAGTTAGACCTTGAACTAAAATGAATTAAGGTGTATTTGATATTGTGTTTGAGTTGTATGTGTGCAGGTTCTTATTGCCAAGTGTAGACCAATGTCAGTCTATAATGGGCCACCAAACACAGGACCATACAATGTAATTCCTCATTGTGTGATCCAAGGTGTTGGCTCATGTATAGCCTCTCTATTGTGACACACTTCATCAATATGCACTTGGACTTATGGAGTATTGAAGTCTATCTCAGAAGAAATTTTATAAGTCCACATACTCGAGTACTTCTTTAGTATACTCGAGTAACTGAGTCTGTACTCGAGTAGGTTGGGCTACTTACTCAAGTGGATTCTCTATATACTCAAGTATGAAAGCTTATACTCGAGTCGATTTTCTTTTACTCGAGTAAGTGATACCTTATACTCGAGTAGATGGTTAGTTACTCGAGTAAGCGTTCTATTTGAACTCGAGTAGATCTGGACTTCTTATCTTAGAAAGTTTCTAAGTCCACATACTCGAGTAGTTCTATGAAATACTCGAGTAAGTAACTATGTACTCGAGTAGATTGATTTTCATACTCGAGTAGGTTAGTGATCACTCGAGTAGTTTTCCTTAGATACTCGAGTAGTCTATCTTCCCCATACTCGAGTATCTCAAACTCTTATACTCGATTAGCTCTTAAAATCTTATCTGAGAAAATTTTCCAAGTGTTTATACTCGAGTATATTTGCTCATACTCGAGTAGTCTCTCTAAGTCACTCGAGTATTGATCCCTGATGCACTCGAGTAGTTTCTATCTTTATACTCGAGTATATCCCTCATATATACTCGAGTATGTAACCTCTTATACTCGAGTATGTCTTTCTCTCTCGAGTGTATCTGTTCGAATTCCTGAATTTCTCTAAGTCAAGTTTCTTTGTGTATTTTCAAAGAGTCCTTTCTGATTGGTCCACGTGTCATCCTTAATTATGCTTATGGCCGTTGGAGACCGCCTATAAATAGGTCTTTTCAGACATGACTAAATACGTGCATTTACAGAGATTATTTTAAGAAAGAGAAAATCCTGAAAACCCTAATCTTCCCATCCGCCGCCATTACCGTTTTCGGAAGAAGCTCTGGATCGTATTCTCTCAGCCGCAGCTATCGATCTCTAGTTCTCAAGCGATTCAGACTAAAGAAGAATCATCCGATCTCTCCGTGCTGCATTGTCTCTGATTTATTTTCTTGATCGTGGTGATTCTAGATCTCAGAATCGTGGATCTCTTTCAAGTCTTCTTCAACTGTTTCTGTTCAAACTGAAAAGCTCTCAAGAAGAAGATAAAGTCAAAGATCCAGATCTGTGCTATTTGTTGTTTGTATTTTTCCTTTCAAACAAATTTCATTGTAGGAGATCTATCTCCGAGTGGTAGGAAGTTTTATCTTCCGATTGTAGATCCGTTTGGGATCGAGTATTGTCGGAACATAGTTCCGAGGTGTAGGATTGGTTTGCAATCCGAGATAGTGGAGTAGCCGAGTCTAGTGATTTACTAGATCGGTGAGGAAAGTGGACGTACCCAAGATTTGGGAACCACTATAAATCTCTTGTCATCTGTGTGATTTCCTGATTACTTATCTGTGCTGTGTTAATTTTTTATTCCGCATTTAACACGCACTTCACCTATTCACCCCCCTCTAGGTGATTTAGGTTGACAACTTAGTTCTCTCAATTAGTATCAGAGGGAGGTTGATCATTAAAAGGTTAACACCTTGATCTAATCCTTACCAAGTTGTCTCAAGAGAAGTATCAAGCATGAGTAAGACCAAGGATTTTGCTAAGCTCCCTATCTGCACCAAGAACAATTTTTCTATGTGGAAGGAAAGAGTTAAGTTATTCATTGAAGCAGTAGATCCTCGGATCTTCATGATTGTTGAAGAAGGTCCCTACGTTCCTATGACCACCTCCACCATAGATTCAACCAAGCAAGTTCCCAAGAAATTGATGGATCTAGATAAGGATGAGATTGCACTTGTCTCTTTGGACAAGAAAGCTAAAAATATTATCGCAAGTGCAGTCGATGACTCAATGCTGCAGAATCTAATTCACTGTCAATCAGCTAAAGAGATGTGGTTGTCCTTAGTTACTTTGATGGAAGGTACTGAAGAAGTGAGGGATGATCGAAGGTCCCTACTAAACCAGAAATATGAAGCCTTAAGGCAAGGGTCAAAGGAGGCCATAACTGGCACATTTGAAAACTTCTTTAAGATAGTCAATGGACTAAGAGTGTATGGCCGAGTCTTTACTAATGGGGAGCTGAATGATAAGTTTCTGAGATCTATCACCAAAGAATGGGACAACAAAGTCTGTGCCATCCGAGAGTTTGGCAGACTAGCAGAGACAGATCCACAGAATCTATTTGGCAAGCTGATGTCCTATGAACTGCAGATCAACTCCAGAAAAGTCGAAGAAGAGAAAAGTCGCTTCTCCTCAAAAGAGAAGTCGGTTGCTTTAAAGGCTGACAGTTCAAGGAAGGGCAAAGCTGCCTCACCAGCATCTCCTCAAGAAGTAAGTGAAGAAGAAGGCTCCGAGCAAAGCACCTCGGGATCTGAACTATCTGAAGGAGAGTTCTCATGTCTTTCGCGGTAGTTCAAGAAATTCTTGAATAAAAATAAGCAATGGAGAGGCAAAGATGCCTCATACAGAAGATCACGACATGACGGTGATCAGCGAAAGAATGGCTCAAGTAGCCATGACAGGTATAACTCTAAACAGAACAAACAGATTTCAACTGACATCGTTTGTTATTGTTGTAATAAGCCAGGTCACGTCATCGCGGACTGCCCTCACAAGAAGAAAGAGGGTGGCTGAAGAGAAGAAAAGAAATCCTCATACCACAAGAAGAGGACTGAGAAGAGTTTATTAGCCAGGAAGAGCAAAACTCTCAACGACTCCGACTCATTTGAGTCGAGTGAAGAAGAGGAAGCTTACTTCGGGCTCATGACTCACTCTGATGATGAACAAGTCCCCCAGTTCACTGGGGAGGTAAAAACTCACACTCCTCTCTCTGAATCTGATGATGATAATGAGCAAGAGGGCTATTCCTCTGAGGATGAATCTGAACTCATGGGACAATATAAGGAGTTACTCACGGCTGACGAAAAATGTCGCAGAGTCGTGAAAACTCAAGCCAAAGAGATAAAATCTCTACATGCTAGTGAGAGCAGCTTGAGAGAAGAAGTCACCAAGACTAACTCTCTTCAAGAGAACTTCAATGGTGCTATGGAAGAATACAATCAAGCTCTCAAGCACCTCGACCTTAAAGAGGAAATCATCAAAGAATTGGAACAACAACTCAAGGCTGAGAAGAAACTTGTTGAGAGTTTCTCCAAGCCTAAGACAGTTCTTCCACTCGTTGCTGAGTTCTCAGCTAAGGCCAAGGGTGCTGGTATAGGCCACATTGGTGTTTCTAGTATATCTTCTAGGAGAAACCAGGCCAAGAGAAAGATTAAGGCTGCCCAGAAGGCTCTAGCTGAAGAAAAAGGGAAAGCTCCCTTGGAACCAATATTGTTCAAGAAAGTTATCTTTCCTACGAATGAATTCGACTATGAGTCCACCTATGGACACTTCTCTAGGCCGATCCCCGAGAAGCCTAAGTCAAGATACCAAGGTTGGACTCGTCCTCGTAACTTTGGTGAGAGTGTCTTCAAGGCACCTTATGAAGAGATTCAACTTCAGAACTATGGACCATATGCTCATGGTCATAACATCAAGAAGACACCAAAGGTAAAACCTATTGTGGAAAAGCCTATGAAGAAGAAGACTTCATGTAGCTGCCACTGTCACAACCCGAATTTTTCCCAACAATTTAATTATATCAGAGCAAGGGGAAAATACGCGTCATGATGCCACGCCGTGCAGGGGATAACTGCAGACGTTCAGGCAAGACTCCAAACTCTACAATTTTAATAGAAAACATAAATGGTTATGAATAAAATCCAGTTTAAGTTATGATGGTAGCCGTATCCCTCGGCTTAGTGAATCATCTAGTTCACGATTTAAAAATATAAATTATACGCTTGCGGAAAATACTTATTTAAATTGACTCTAATATCCTACATAAGTATAAATGTCCCCGAGGAACAACTCATACAATACAAACCCTAGATTTATAATAAGGGTAGGAAAGTCTTTACGCTAAATAGAAAGTAGTGGCTTAGTTTTGAAGGAGATGATAAGTATGCTTTACTAATAGTAGGGTTTTATAGGTCAAAATACCTAACATGCAGTCCTAACAAGGAATCATCCCAGAGATCAAGTTATCTAAATCAAAACATAAGAAACTACTACAGCCAGCAAGTGTCAAAAATCAACAATCCTGTGGGCGTCATCAACCTGACACGAACCCACAGTATTAGGTATGTCTGAACTAAGGAAAACAACTAAAAAGACAAACTACCTCGCTATGGCGAGGTGCAAAACCACAGCCAACACTGCTGCTCAGAAAACCA
The DNA here is from genome assembly GCA_039513925.1 of Platanthera zijinensis. Lineage (NCBI taxonomy): Eukaryota > Viridiplantae > Streptophyta > Magnoliopsida > Asparagales > Orchidaceae > Platanthera > Platanthera zijinensis. The sequence continues at coordinate 183,220,082 of CM077079.1, read as the reverse complement.
AAACTAGCTCCACTATCTGCTACTGCTCTGAACCTGAGGCATTCCAAAAAAAACAGAACACCTCAGCAAGAAGGTACAAGTAGTGGCAAGAAAATAAATAAAGTAAACAAACGAACAAGGTCGAAAGGGGTACCAACCAAGGACCCAAAGTACTGAAATAAGGTACAAAACAAAATTAGAGAAATAGAACTTATGTGAATCGTCACGTACAACCAATCATGACAGATACCCAAGGCAGGGGGAAAACAAAGGCATGAGTAAATCATTAGAAAGAAACAAAAAAAAACAACTTTATTAGCCGCGTGTGGTCAACTCTATCTAAAGAGGCAGGGTGCTCACTAATAAGGACACACCCCTCACAGATGTTAAAATCCATCTAATTGCAGGGGAGACTTATACACTCCACTAGTCGACGCAGGATGCCCAACCACCAATAGAGTTGCACGACCACTAATAAAGGAAAACAAACCTTGCGGTCGGTGGATTTGCCCACAAACACCCGCAAGAACGAGTCACTAGGAAATAAATCACAGGATTTGGCACATCGGATTCTACTCGATATATTCTAGGTTAAAAACACGGTTGATCAACCTCTAGAAATGATTTACGACCATAGGTAATTTCTAACGCGATAAATAGGGCGATGAAAGCCCACAGTAAAACCCTACATCGTATTTCTACAACTCCACAAGACGAGATTCTTCATGCCAAAAACTAAATAAAAACCAAGAAAACTCATAAGGAAGACTCAACAAGCATACTAAACCAAATATCAAAAGTGCACAAGGATTGAGAATTAAAGTTTAACCGTTACCATCGAAATCAGACGAGAGGGAAGGAGGGAAAACCACTACTTGCCTTGGTTGCACCGGAAACGTTCTCTGAATCGTTCCACGCCGTAGATCGGGGCAAAAGAACTCAGGAGAAGTAGAAATCTAAACAACAATGGCGGAAAAGGAGTTAGGGCCGAAAAACCCTAACAAGAAAACTCATGAAAAGAGGAAGAAATTACCACGATAGCATAGCTCTCGGTGAGAGTTTTCCGGATCTACGATCGGTTGAAGATTCCGAGCACCGGAGCTCCGTCGGCGGCCACCGGAAGATTCACGAAATGGAGAAACTTATCTCTGGCCGCTGGTCTGATTCGGAATAGAAGTATCAGAGAAGATGAAGTTATATCCTAATAACCTAAGAGAAAAGTATATATATAGTTTTTTTTTCTTTTATAAAAATTTCAACTTAAAAGGGACAGCCTCGAAAATATCGAAAATAGGCATCTAAGATGGCTTCAAATCCAAACGTGTACAACATGAAAGTTGTATATCTCGTCGAGACGAAAAAAATTCATGTTGACCATTTTTTGATACGATGGCGTTTTGACCATCAAAACGGCGCTCTAACGCTGACAGGAAAGGAATACTCGAGTGGCAGCATACATACTCGAGTAGAAGCATACAGACTCGAGTAGAAGCATACATACTCGAGTAGAATCATACATACTCGAGTAGGAGTTCAAATATACTCGAGTAGGAGTCCATATACTCGAGTAGGAGTCCATATACTCGAGTAGGAGTCTATATACTCGAGTAGGAGCACCATACACGAGTTCCAGGAGAATAAATGAGAATAAGGGTTCAAGATGACCTCAAATCGAAAAGTGGTCAACATGAAAGTTGTAAGTCCCGTCGAGACGAACAAATTTCATGTTGACCATTTTTCCATACCACTCCTATTTGACCCTCTAAATAGCGCCCGAACACCGACACAAAAATAATAATAATAAAAACGGTCGAGATAAAGGCTTGAACTCTCGAGATTTACATAGAAACTTGCCAAAATACGTATAGGACTCGAGAAAACAACTAGGATCGATTAGAGTCAAAGGGAGAACGCTCGAGGAGAAAAATTGAAGGGATGAACCCAACAACGAATTCGAAACCTAAATCCGACGAGCCATTCCTGAGATAAAAATTTCCAAATACAATGACATAAATACTCAAAACTTCAATCGCGCGCCGAGACTCCAAAAATGCTCGGATTGCGACGAAACTTGACGAGCAAGTTTAAAATTACTCAACTTAAACCTCATAGAAATATTTTCTGATTTCGACAAAAATCCAAGAAATTGGCCGACTCGACCGAACGGACGCGAAAATGCCTTATCGGCGATGCGCCGTCAACCCGACGTTTAAAGTAACACCATGACGTCATAAATATGACGATACCAAAACCAAACAAAATCATCGAAAAATCAGGGGCATTACAGTCACTCCCCCTAAAAAGAAGTTTCGTCCCGAAACTTAATACAAATCCAAAATCTAACAAAAACGAAGAAATCAAACACAACCTAAAACATATAAACATACCAGAACTAGGCGAAGAGGTGCGGATGAGATTCTATCATCACTGATTCCAACTCCCACTTCGCGCTCTCGACATCCTGGTTTCTCCAAAGAACTTTGACCATAGGAATGGTCTTCCTCCGTAACACTCGATCTAGAGATTCCAAAACGCGGACAGGCTCTTCCATATACGAAAGATTGGGCTGAATCTGGGGCACCGAATCAAGGACTTGACGACCATTACGAACACACTTCCGCAACTGGCTCATATGGAACACATCATGGACACCAGGGAAAGTAGCAGGCAAAACCATCCGATAAGCTGACACTCCGATGCGCTCCAGAATTTGAAAAGGTCCCACATACCGGGGATCCAACTTGTGGTTCCTTCCAAATCTTTTAACACCTGGCATCAGAGAGACCTTCAGAAAAACCAAGTCCCCAACAGCAAACTCCAGATCGACCCTTCGTCGATTAGCATATTTCTCATAACGATCTTGTGCTACATGGAGTTTCTCACGAATATAAGTTACAGCACAATTCATCTCCTCAAGGGCTTCCGGACCTAGCAACGGCCTCTCACCAACTTCAGCCCAAAACAAGGGAGTTCTACAATGCCTCCCATATAAGGCCTCAAACGGGGCCATCTGCAGACTCTCTTGATAGCTATTATTGTAAGCAAATTCCATGAGTCTGAGACACTCATCCCAAGCACCACCATGATCCAAAATATAACACCTGATCTTATCTTCTACAATCTGATTCACTCTTTCCGTCTGACCATTCGTCTGCGGATGATTGGCAGCGGAGTACCTTAAATCAGTACCCAACCCCTCTTGTAAACTCTTCCAAAAACGAGACGTAAATCTGGAGTCTCGATCTGACACGATGCTGACAGGTACACCATGTAATCTAATAACTTCTTCAAGATATAATTCAGCGATCTTTTTCATAGAATACCCAATCTTAAATGGCACAAAGTGAGCACACTTAGTCAGCCTATCGACTATCACCCAAACCGAATCGTGCCCACGGGGAGATTTTGGTAGACCGGTAATGAAATCCATTGATATACTCTCCCACTTCCATTGTGGAATATCTAGCGGTGTCAGTTTACCACCAGGCCTCCTATGATCTGCCTTAACACGCTGACACGTGTAACATTCTGACACAAACTTAGCTATATCACCCTTCATTCCCGACCACCAAACAATTTGCTTTAGATCTTTATACATTTTGGTGGATCTAGGATGATAGGAAACACTGGAACCATGAGCTTCTTGACAAATCTTAGCCCGAATGTCACCAATGGCCGGGATACAAAATCTACCTCGATATTTCAGAGTACCTAACTCATCCAAAGAAAAATCAGGTAACTCTCCTTTCTCAGTTCTAACCCAGAGGTACAGCAAATCAGGATCATCCTTCTGGTGCACTCTAGTAAGGGAAATCCAAGAGGGCTCTTTTGCTTCCAAACTGGAAGGCATCGAACTACTCCCAACTTTAATGTCCATTAACAAGAATTCTTCCACCAGGGATTGCACAGATAAATTGAAGATTTCAGCTGTCTTCCTACTCAAAGCATCGGCTACTACATTAGCCTTTCTCGGGTGATAAAGGAACTCCACTTCATAATCAGCCACATACTCTAACCACCTACGCTGGCGCAGATTTAATTCTTTTTGAGTGAATACGTTCTTCAAACTCTTATGGTCTGTGTATATCTTGCACATCGCGCCGTACAATAAATGTCTCCAAAGTTTTAACGCATAAATCACTGCATCAAACTCTAAATCATGAGTGGGATAGTTTCTTTCGTGAACTTTTAATTGTCTTGATCCGTATGCGATCACCTTTTTTTCTTGCATCAAAACACAACCAAGTCCAATGTGTGATGCATCCACATACACAGCATACTCAAGTCCTTCAGTAGGCAGAGTTAAAACTGGAGCAGTACACAATCTCTTTTTCAATTCTTGGAAGGCTTCCTCACACTTATCGCTCCAAATGAACGCGGTATTCTTCTGGGTAAGTTTAGTTAGAGGGGAAGACAACACAGAGAACCCTTCCACGAATCTTCTATAATAACCGGCCAGACATAGAAAGCTCCTAATCTCCTTAGGAGTAGAAGGTCTCTTCCATTCCATCACAGCAGAAATCTTTGTTGGGTCTACAGAAATACCGTCCTTGCCCACCACATGGCCCAAAAAGGACACCTGGGGTAACAAGAATTTGCACTTACTCAACTTAGCGTAGAGCTTGTGCTCCCTCAGGGTTTACAAAACTAAGCGCAAGTGTTTAGTATGCTCCTCGACACTGCGGGAATACACGAGGACGTCATCTATGAACACAATAACAAAATGGTCCAAGTAATCCTTGAACACTCTATTCATTAAATCCATGAACGCCGAGGGTGCATTTGTCAGTCCAATGGACATCACCAAGAACTCAAAATGCCCATGCCGAGAACGAAAAGCCGTCCGGGGTACATTAGCCTCACGGACTCTCAACTGGTGGTAGCCTGAACGAAGATCAATCTTCGAAAACACAGCGCATCCCCACAATTGATCAAATAGGTCATCAATCCGAGGCAATGGATATCGGTTCTTGATGGTTACCTTATTTAACTCTCGATAATCTATGCAGAGCCTCATAGAACCATCTTTCTTTTTAACGAACAAAACAGGAGCACCCCAAGGTGAAGAACTCGGTCTAATAAAACCACACTGCAGCAACTCATCCAGCTGAGCGCGCAACTCTTCTAACTCTCGTGGAGCCATGCGGTATGGTGCCTTAGCAATAGGGCGAGTACCTGGCTCGAGGTCTATCACAAACTCTACCTCTCTTTCAGGAGTAAGTACTGGAAGACTATCAGGAAAGAAATCTGGATACTCTTGCACCACCGAGACATCTTCAAGACGTGGTGTAACAAAAGCTGATTCCAAAGCCGACAGAGAAACAACATATGCCTCACAACCAGACTCTAAAGCTCGACAAGCACGTACCGCAGAAATAAGGAGGGAACTTTTGCCTTGAGAACCATAGACACTCATAGGTTGGCTGTTGCCCATCTTGAAATCCAGCCGCTTAGCCTTGCATTGGATGACTGCATCATACTTGGACAACCAGTCCATGCCCAAAATCACGTCAAAGTCTGCCAGATCCAATACCATCAAATCCGCAAAAGCTAGAAAATCGCCTAGACAAATAGGGCATCTCTGAATTCCTCGACTTGATGTCACGAGATTTCCAGAAGGAAGCTTGACGTTGAAGGAATCTTCTAATTGATCCACGTTCAAACGATGTTTATCTACAAAACTCTGCGCCACGAAAGAATGGGTGGCACCCGAATCGAAAAGGACGCGCGCCCACCTGTTCCGCACCTTAAACTCCCCTATAATCGTAGCATACGTAACTAAACAAACGAAAACTACCACAAACAAGGAGAGTAAAAATCAAGTTAGAATCTAACCTGATATCACTTGGGTAGAGGTCTGAGCTTCCTCTCTAGTAACCACGTTTAACTTTCCTTTTCCTCTGTCCTGGTTTGGTGGCGGCGGTAGAGCTCGGAGTGGGGTAGGCTGCAATGGGGGCTGAGCCTGAGGGCATGCAGACTTCTGGTGTCCCTTCTGTCCGCACTGGAAACAAGTTCTATCCTTCAACCAGCAATGACTCACGTCATGACCCTTCCTTGAACAAAATGAGCACACCAGCTCTCCCTTGGATACGCCTTGAATGGCGAGCACCTGCTGCTTCTTCAGGGTAGCGGTCCTCTTGAAACACCTTTCGTACGGGTGGCCAGATCGACCACAGAAACTGCATATCTCTCCACCTTTCTTTTTCGAAGGAGGGCCAGATGCCCTAGAGCTTCCATCTTCGGCACCTTTCCTCTTATCTTTTCTCGCTGCAGCACCTCGATTCTTGGCATTTTCAATCGCCTCAACCTTCAGTGTGGCTTCCACTGCCTCTGCAAAATTCTCCGCTCTATAAGCGCATGCCAACTGCTGGAAATCACTTCTTAGTCCTCCAAGGAATCGCTTCACTCTACCATCCTCCAAAGCTACTAAATCTGGAGCAAATCTACTCAACTTGCTAAACTCAATCTCGTACTCGCTCACCGTGAGCTGTATCTGTTTCCGGTACAGGAAGTTATTCATCAGGCGGTCCTGCTCGACCGAGGGTAGAAACTTTTTCAGCAGCATCTTCTTGAAAGACTCCCAAGAACAACCTTCCTTCAGACTCTCTTTTTCACGAATCCACCAGTTCTTTGCCAATCCTTTTAACTGGTAGCCCCCAATCATTACCTTCTGGGCTTCTACAATCCCCGAATATGAAAGCATCTCCTCGATAGAGATGATCCAATCATCTAAAACCATAAAGTCTGCACTTCCGTCATAGGTAGGAGGCCCCAGCCGCTGGAAGTGTGAAATAAAATTCATCTCTGGTGGTAGAGTCACTGGGGGCACTAGAGGAGCAGGGGTATCAGGTACAACTCGATCCACAATAGGGTCTTGCACTAAGGGTTGCTGCACAAGGGCGGCAGACAAAAAGGATTCCATTTACGATTGCATCGCAAGCACTTGCCTTGACAGAGCCTCGTTGCTCTGACGTAGACTCTCGATCAACGCATCACTTTGTGCACCTGACGACTCACCCTCCGACTGGGGAGTCGACCTCGTTGCAGGACGCTTAGGCGGCATTTCTAAAAGGGTAACAAACGATCACTCAATTAAAATCCTAGATTACGACTAGGACAAACAAAACTAGTTCAGACCATACTTGAAAGACACTTGCTAAAGCTATTACTTGCTCTGGGATTATATGATGATGATATGTCCTACTCAGGATGATATCTTATCATCCTATTGACTCATGTGCCTATGATATGAATGCAGGAATCCTTTACTCTTATTTAAAATCATGTGTGTATATATGTCATCAAGTAAATCTTTAGCTTGGCACGTTGTGCTTATGTTATGTTATGCTATGCATGTGGTGCTATGAATTCTATAAAAGGCCTTAATGCATGTTATGAGCGGCGTACACATGCAATGTTATGCATCCCATACTACATAATATTGCATGCAACGAAAAGAAAACGTGCTAATGAGCATTCATGTGGTGAGGTTATGCATCCCATACTACATAACCCTCACATGTTGCCATCTATGGTGGATCCATATACAAACACATATTATGCATCCCATACTACATAATATGCCCCGTATACTTCTAATCATGCTTATGAGTGTAGTCTTCATGCTTCAGCCAAGACATATTGATGACACATCGGTGTGTGTATGACATGACACTAAACAACTAACACTAACAAGGTAAGGTTGCCCGACCAATTGTCAAGCAACCTCCCTCTGATACCAACTGTCACAACCCGAATTTTTCCCAACAATTTAATTATATCAGAGCAAGGGGAAAATATGCGTCGTGATGCCACGCCGTGCAGGGGATAACTGCAGACGTTTAGGAAAGACTCCAAACTCTACAATTTTAATAGAAAACATAAATGGTTATGAATAAAATCCAGTTTAAGTTATGATGGTAGCCGTATCCCTCGGCTTAGAGAATCATCTAGTTCACGGTTTAAAAATATAAATTATACGCTTGCGGAAAATACTTATTTAAATTGACTCTAATATCCTACATAAGTATAAATGTCCCCGAGGAATAACTCATACAATGCAAATCCTAGATTTGTAATAAGGGTAGGAAAGTCTTTACGCTAAATAGAAAGTAGTGGCTTAGTTTTGAAGGAGATGATAAGTATGCTTTACTAATAGTAGGGTTTTATAGGTCAAAATACCTAACATGCAGTCCTAGCAAGGAATCATCCCAGAGAGCAAGTTATCTAAATCAAAACATAAGAAACTACTACAGCCAGCAAGTGTCAAAAATCAACAATCCTGTGGGCGTCAACAACCTAACACGAACCCACAGTATTAGGTATGTCTGAACTAAGGAAAACAACTAAAAAGACAAACTACCTCGCTATGGCGAGGTGCAAAACCACAGCCAACACTGCTGCTCAGAAAACCAAAATTAGCTCCACTATCTCCTACTGCTCTGAACCTGAGGCATTCCAAAAAAAACAGAACACCTCAGCAAGAAGGTACAAGTAGTGGCAAGAAAATAAATAAAGTAAACAAACGAACAAGGTCGAAAGGGGTACCAACCCAGGACCCAAAGTACTGAAATAAGGTACAAAACAAAATTAGAGAAATAGAACTTACATGAATCGTCACGTACAACCAATCATGCCAGATACCCAAGGCAGGGGGAAAACAAAGGCATGAGTAAATCATAAGAAAGAAACTCAAAAAAAAACAACTTTATTAGACGCGTGTGGTAAACTCTATCTAAACAGGCAGGGTGCTCACTAATAAGGACACACCCCTCACAGATGTTAAAATCCGTCTAATTGCGGGGGAGACTTATACACTCCACTAGTCGCCGCAGGATGCCCAACCACCAATTGAGTTGCACGACCACTAATAAAGGAAAACAAACCTTGCGGTCGGTGGATTTGCCCACAAACACCCGCAAGAACGAGTCACTAGGAAATAAATCACAGGATTTGGCACATCGGATTCTACTCGATATATTCTAGGTTAAAAACACGGTTGATCAACCTCTAGAAACGATTTACGACCATAGGTAATTTCTAACGCGATAAATAGGGTGATGAAAGCCCACAGTAAAACCCTACATCGTATTTCTACAACTCCACAAGACGAGATTCTTCATGCCAAAAACTAAATAAAAACCAAGAAAACTCATAAGGAAGACTCAACAAGCATATTAAACCGAATATCAAAAGTGCACAAGGATTGAGAACTAAAGTTTAACCGTTACCATTGAAATCGGATGAGAGGGAAGGAGGGAATACCACTACTTGCCTTGGTTGCACCGGAAACGTTCTCTGAATCATTCCACGCCGTAGATCGGGGCAAAAGAACTCAGGAGAAGTAGAAATCTAAACAACAATGGCGAAAAAGGGGTTAGGGCTGAAAAACCCTAACAAGAAAACTCACGGAAAGAGGAAGAAATTACCACGATAGCGTAGCTCTCGGTGAGAGCTTTCCGGATCTACGATCGGTTGAAGATTTCGAGCACCGGAGCTCCGTCGGCGGCCACCAGAAGATTCACGAAATGGAGAAACTTATCTCTCGCCGCTGGTCTGGTTCGGAATAGAAGTATCGGAGAAGATGAAGTTATATCCTAATAACCTAAGAGAAAAGTATATATATTGTTTTTTTTTCTTTTATAAAAATTTCAACTTAAAAGGGATAGCCTCGGAAATATCACAAATAAGCATCTAAGATGGCTTCAAATCGAAAAGTGCACAACATAAAAGTTGTAGATCTCGTCTAGATGAACAAAATTCATGTTGACCATTTTTTGATACGATGCCGTTTTGACCATCAAAACTGCGCTCTAACGCTGACAAGAAAGGAATACTCGAGTGGCAGCATACATACTCGAGTAGAAGCATACATACTCGAGTAGAAGCATACATACTCGAGTAGAATCATACATACTCGAGTAGGAGTTCAAATATACTCGAGTAGGAGTCCATATACACGAGTAGGAGTCCATATACTCGAGTAGGAGTCTATATACTCGAGTAGGAGCACCATACACGAGTTCCAGCAGAATAAACGAGAATAAGGGTTCAAGATGACCTCAAATCGAAAAGTAATCAACATAAAAGTTGTAGATCCCGTCGAGACGAACAAATTTTATGTTGACCATTTTTCCATACCACTCCTATTTGACCCTCTAAATAGCGCCCGAACACCGACACAAAAATAATAATAATAAAAACGGTCGAGATAAAGGCTTGAACTCTCGAGATTTACATAGAAACTTGCCAAAATACGAATAGGACTCGAGAAAACAACTAGGATCGATTAGAGTCAAAGGGAGAACGCTCGAGGAGAAAAATTGACGGAATGAACCCAACAACGAATTCGAAACCTAAATCCGACGAGCCATTCCTGAGATAAAAATTTCCAAATACAATGACATAAATACTCAAAACTTCAATCGCGCGCCGAGACTCCAAAAAAACTCGGATTGCGACGAAACTTGACGAGCAAGTTTAAAATTACTCAACTTAAACCTCATAGAAATATTTTCTGATTTTGACAAAAATCCAAGAAATTGGCCGACTCGACCGAACGGACACGAAAATGCCTTATCGGCGATGCGCCGTCAACCCGACGTTAAAAGTAACGCCATGACGTCATAAATATGACGATACCAAAACCAAACAAAATCATCGAAAAATCAGGGGCGTTACAGCCACCATCATGAAGCTTCCTCCTCCAAGAGTGAAGTTCCTGCTAGACCATCACTTAAGAAAATCAAGCAGGAATACACTAGGCAAAGATACAACAGGTTCGACGCTTGGTGCTGTGGCAGAATTGGTCATTTTGCCATCAATTGTTGGTTCAATCCTAGAAATGCTACAACCCCTCAAGTTAGCAACGTGAGAATGACCACTCATGAGGCTAATGCTCGTAGGGGGAGTATTCTAACTCGAGACCAAGGACCCAAACTTGTTTGGGTTTCTAAGGCTAAGTGATTATAATTGCAGGTATGTCCAAAGACCACCAAAATGCCAATCTGGTACTTGGACAGTGGATGATCTCGGCACATGACCGGGAGAAGGAGCCTACTCCAGAACATCACCTCAGTCTGCAATGGACCAAAGGTCATCTTTGGAGGTTCAGATCGAGGAATAACTAAAGGCTACGGTATGATTACTAACGGTAGCGTATCCTTTTCGGATGTAGCCTATGTTGAAGGATTGGAACACAATCTCATCAGCATAAGCTAACTATGCGACAGAGGATACGTGGTTGAATTTCATGCTGACAAGTGTTTTATAAAATTGATTGACAACATGGAAACTGTTTTATCAGGCACTCGAAGCAGAAAAATTTTCTGTTTAAATTTCATTTGTATAGACTCTTCCACACCAGTGTGTCTTTTAGCAAAAAGTAGTGCATCTCTTGCTGACCAATGACACAAGAGACTAGCATATATTAATCTCAAAACTATTAATAAACTATTCTCTCAAAACTTAGTACGTGAAGCACCTAATGTCAAGTGCATTACGGACAGTCTTTGTCACTCCTGTATCAAAGACAAGCAAACAAGGAGTTCATTTAAAAGCATAATAGACAAGGATTCCAATAGAAGCTTACAGCTTCTCCATATGGACTTGTTTGGTCCACTACAAGTTAGAAGTTTGGGAGGTAAGGAATATACGTTGATTATTGTGGATGATTACTCGTGCTTTGCGTGGGTGTTCTTTCTGAAACACAAGTCAGATACCTTCAGTACTGTCAATAGTTTTGTTAGGCAAATCCAGAATGAATAAGACTGTTCCGTAGTCAAAATCAGAAGTGACAATGGAACGGAATTCAAGTCTGGAGCCATGGCAGAATTTTGCGAAAGTCAAGGTATCTTTCATGAGTTTTTCTCTCCTCGCACTCCACAGCAAAATGGAGTAGCTGAGAGAAGGAACAGAACACTCATAGAGGCTTGCCAGACCATGTTGAGTGATGCCTCACTTCCAGAGTATTTCTGGGCTGAAGCCATCAACACCACTTGTCACGTGCAAAATCGAGCTCTCATCAAAAAGAACCATGATAAGACTCCTTACGAACTTCTAAAAGGCAGGAAACCAATCATTTCATATTTTAGAATCTTTGGCTGTAAGTGCTTCGTACTTAACAATGGCAAGTATCACACTACCAAGTTTAGCCCAGAAGGTATTTTTGTAGGTTATAGTACCCATAGTAAGGCCTATAGAGAATTTAATAGAAAAATTCAGGTGGTAGAAGAGTCAGTACACATTGTATTTGATGAGACGAGTCTGCTGCAAAGCAACTCTTCTAGTATGCCTATTGAAGATGCAGGTACAAAGATGAAGGAACTTAGCTTGGATGAATCTACTCAAGATAAAGATGAGACGTTCATCAAGATCACTTCTACAACCCCTATTGGAGAGGTAGATGATCAAGATGAAGAACACATCCCAGCTGAAGATGCAACTCCAGTGGCTGAAGAGATCCCAGATGCAAGGACTCTAGAGTTCAGATACGTGAAGGATCATCCCTTAGACCAAATCATAGGAGATCCTCGGGATGGCGTCAGAACTCATCGAGGTACAACTAACGAAAATTTACACTTAAGTTTTCTTTCACAGGTTGAACCAAAGAAATTTTAGGAAGCCAACTCCGACGCATCCTGGATTCTAGCCATGGAAGATGAGCTGAATCTGTTCAAACGATGCAAAGTTTGGACACTTGTTCCTAGACCCAAGAGGAAGAACGTCATTGGGACAAAGTGGGTCTACCGGAACAAGATGGACGAAGATGGAACAATTATAAAGAATAAAGCCAGACTTATCACCAAGGGCTATCGTCAAGAAGAAGGAATCGACTTTGACCAAACATATGCTCCAGTGGCAAGACTTGAGGCGATAAGGTTATTCCTTGCCTACGCTGCACTTAAGGGCTTTACCGTGCATCAGATGGATGTCAAGTCCGCCTTCCTGAATGGCGACATAAAGGAAGAAGTGTTTGTAGATCAACCGCCAGGTTTCGTTGACTCAACTTTTCCTAATCATATTTATTTACTGCAAAAAGCCTTATATGGTCTTAAACAAGCTCCTCGAGCTTGGTATGAAACGCTGTCTACCTTTCTTCTTGAAAACAAGTTCACAAGAGGAAAGATAGACAAGACATTATTTCTTAGGGAAATAAAAGGCAAGATTTTGCTAGTGCAAATCTATGTCGATGACATTATTTTTGGCTCTACAGACAACAACCTCTACAAGAATTTTTCTAAACTTATGCAAGGGAAGTTTGAAATGAGCAGTATGTGAGAGCTGAAGTATTTCTTAGGGCTTCAAGTGAAACAATCTGAGGATGGAATCTTCATCTCACAGACCAAGTTCACCAAAGAGCTACTTAAGAAATTCGGAATGGAGAATGCAACCTCTATAAGGACTCCAATGGCCTCAGCTATATCTCTGGACAAGGATGAGAAAGGGAAACCTTTTGATGAAACCAAGTACAGAAGTATAATTGGGTCACTGCTCTACCTTACCATAAGTAGACCAGACATAATGTTTTCCACATGTGTATGTGCTAGATTTCAGGTGAACTCTAAGGAATCTCACTACATTGCTACAAAGCGAATCTTGAGATACCTCAAAGGAACACCCAATCTTGGCTTATGGTACCCAAGAAGTAATGATAGTGAACTAATTGGATTTTCATATGCAGATTTTGCAAGAAGCAAAGACGACAGGAAAAGTACTTCCGGGACTTGCCAATTTCTCGGAAGGAGACTTATTTCCTGGAGCAGTAAGAAGCAGAACTGTGTAGCCATCTCAATGGCTGAATCAGAGTATATCTCTGCAGGCAACTGTTGTGCACAGCTTCTATGGATCAAGAATCAATTTGAAGACTATAACATGAAGTTCCAGAACATTCCTCTATTTTGCGACTCATCCAGCGCAATAGCAATCTCCAATAACCCAGTCTCCCACAGCCGGACAAAGCACATCGAGTTTCGATATCACTTCATCCGGGAGCATGTGGAAAATAGAGACATAGATCTACAATATGTCTCCATAGACAGGCAAGTTGCAGATATATTCACCAAACCGCTGGAGGAGTCCAAGTTTTCATTCTTCAAAACGGAACTCGGGCTGCTTAACAAAGAGGAATAGTGATGGTGGATTCAAAGACAGGCTCAGAGTTGAAGATATCAGTGGCAGTAAAATTCTCCCAAGCAAATCGTCATTCAAAGTGATATACTCGAGTATATAGAGACTTATACACGAGTAAACGGAAAATACTCGAGCAACAAAATTTCCATACTCGAGTAGTTGGTAATCTACTCGTGTATGTACTCGACCTACTTGTGTATACTCCATCTCATACTCGTGTATACTCCATCTCATACTCGTGTATGGCGAAATATACTCGAGTATACGGCAATCACTAATTTGAAAATCTCCTTTTTTTTCTTATTCTCACCAAGGTGTTTGCCGCTCCGTAACAGGTATGATTTTATCCTTATCACTCCTACTTAAACCTAATTAGGGTCATATATATATTTAGAAAAATCGGAAATCCTTTCCACTCCTCATTCTACCGAGTAGCGGTCGTCGCTTCATATTCCGGAACCCGCAGAGCTCTGTCGTTTTCGTCTCTTCCGTACTCCAGATTCGCCGATGGCTCCCTCCTCCAAGATCGGAATCGGCTCAGAGCTCGCCCCTGAAGGTATAGCCGACCTATCCGATGATTTCCGAAACCTGCTAATTCTGTTCGACACCGTCGGACTCTCGTTCATCCTCCAGACACCGTGCAAAGTCATTTTCCCTGCATTCGAGGAATTCTACAAAAATCTGAAGGTCAAGTGTAATGGTACAGTTCTAAAATCCAAGGTCAGTGGGATCAAAATCCGTCTGGACAAAACTTCCTTAGCTACTATGTTAAAGTTGCCAGTGGTGGATGAAGAAGATGATCTGACTCCTTAAGATTCCGACAGAACCTGCCTCTTCTGTGGAACAAACCCTGAAGCATATTCGTTCCGCAGTGCAGATTTCAATTCAGAGGGCAAATTTCTTGTGGATGTGATTGCCAAAGTTCTTCTTTGCAAAACCTATTCACTCAGAGAAATTTCCCAAAATCTTTTTGACGTTATGCAAGCCATAGTATGGCGGAAGAAATTCTAGTTTGGAATGATGATACTGGACAAAATCAGAGAAAGTGTGAAACAACAAAGCTATGCCAGGATTATCTCACTCCCCCTCCATGAGATTAATCCTACAGTGTTTGATATATTTAAAGGCACTCCCCTCCATCATATGAAGAAAGTATCCAACCTCTCAATCCAAAGATATGAAATCAAACTCCTCAACACTGCTCAAGCCTCAAAAGCAGTTGTTACCTCAGAAGTTGAGCCCAGAGAACCCCTTGTCTCAGATGATAGGATTCCATCTCCTCCTCTACATCACACAATTACCACCTCGGGTGCAATAGTTGAGGGGGAGCCTGCCTCATCTAATCCTCAGCACAAAGCTTTAGAAGACTCTTCTCAGCAAGATGTGATCCAAGATCCTACTCCTCCTCCTTCTCCACCTCCAGAAGATCTCACCTCAGAAGTTCAAGCGCAAGAAAACCTTCTCTCTACTGCTGAAGATATTAACAGAATGATTGATGAACTCAGGTCAGATGCTCCAGTGTTTTAAGATGATTCAGTTATGCTATCTCCTGAGGATCACTCTTAAGCAGATCCTTCCCCTGCTAAGGATCCTTCTCCTTCCCCTGCTAAGGATCCTTCTCCCTCCCCTGCAAAGGTACCCCCTACCTCTCCTGCTCAGTCCCCTGATAAACAGCAAGGTCAGCCAGAGATTAATCTACTGTCTGCTGATGAGGACATGTCTCCAGAACCAGTGGATGCTCCTCTGAGGACACTAGACTTCTCTCTTCCCTCTTTCATCAATACAAGAAGATTCAGCTGTGATATCGCCCTTCAAGAGAGCTGAAAGCTCAGTTGTGATTACTGAAATTCCTCCCTAGGTTGCTCCTATTCCCTCAGCCTCTACCCCAGCCTCAGATCCCTCTAGCTCCTCTGATTTTGTCAATCAGATTGGGCAAATTTGCCGTGAACAGAGAAAATACCTTTATGATTCTCTGGCATCAGTGAACAACAAGATCTCTACTCTTGAAACTGAGATGAGTAGAAGCTTTGCTGAAATTCAAGCAAACACTGATGAGCTCAAGAGACTATTTCAGTTGGGTGGCAAAGCCCTAGATCATACTATCACCAGTATAGGTGTACTCAAAGATCAAGCTGAAACAATTGCAAATAATCAGATTTAATTGGAAAAGGATGCTGCCGCAAATGTTATGAAAGTTTATGACGAAGTTGGAACATTTAGAGATGAAGCAATTGCCCAACTCTCAGTAGATATCACCAAGGGGGAGAAGATAGTCAAAGAACAAGTTGAAAAAAATATCTGAACAAACTCAAGCATATGTGGATAGTCTAGTCAAAGAAATGAAAGCAGACATCCTTGCTCAACTTCAATCTGTAAAATTCTATATCTATGACACTGCTGTATGGGTGCATAATCAGAACTTTCCCAACTCCCAACTTAACCCTGCCATTATTCCAAAGGTCCTAGATCCTCTTGAAGAACATCCTCCCTCAGGTGCTCCAGATCAGGCTAACTTTCCAGCTCAGGCCAACATTCCAGAGTATGTGCTAGTCTTCTTGCCTAGACCTACTGGTGACATGACTGAGCCTCCTCTTTCTTATGCTGATATGTGACAAGATGAGTTTCCTCCAAGTTCTCAGGGTGCCCCTAGAAAGAAAAGGAAATATGGTGACGACGCTTCTGCTAGCCGTTCGGCACTAAGGAGAGAGCCTGCCCCAGATACAGAAGGTAGACCAGAAGTTGTTCATGCAGAAGTTTGGAGTCCTACCTCCAAGTCTCTTATCCTTGATACCTTGAAGCTGGTAACAGATTTTGGTGAAAATAGATATCACTACTATAGCAGTGCAGAATGGAAAGCGTATGATGTATCTCAAATCAAAATCAGATTTCATGACATAAATTGGGGATATAACAATCCAGCTGCTCCTCCAAGGCTCAAGACCTATTTTCCCAAACCTTTCAGCTACCTGGAGAGGCAAGAGCTTAAAAGAGAAAGACTGTATAGAGGATCCCCTTCTTGAGTAAATGAGGATGTGGATATGGACATTTAATCTTTTGAAATCATTTCTATATATATATTTGATTCTAATTATGGCTATCTTTATTATTCCTGTTTCATTTTTTTTATATGTTTTGTTGTTCTTTTTACTCTAAGTAATTCACCTTAGTGTAGAGGGTGCTGACATCTACAAATAGGGGGAGATTGTTGGGATTTGTCTCCACAATACCTCAGATTTGTAGGAAATCAGACGTTGAACTAAGATGAATTAAGGTGTATTTGATATTGTGTTTGAGTTGTATGTGTGCAGGTTCTTATTGCCAAGTGTAGACCAATGTCAGACTATAATGGGCCACCAAACACAGGACCATACAATGTAATTCCTTATTGTGTGATCCAAGGTGTTGGCTCATGTATAGCCTCTCTATTAGGACACACTTCATCAACATACACTTGGACCTATGGAGTATTGAAGTCTATCTCAGAAGAAATTTTATAAGTCCACATACTCGAGTTCTTCTTTAGTATACTCGAGTAAGTGAGTCTGTACTCGAGTAGGTTGGGCTACTTACTCGAGTGGATTCTCTATATACTCAAGTATGAAAGCTTATACTCGAGTAGATTTTCTTTTACTCGAGTAAGTGATACCTTATACTCGAGTAGATGGTTAGTTACTCGAGTAAGCGTTCTGTTTAAACTCGAGTAGATCTGGACTTCTTATCCTAGAAAGTTTCTAAGTCCACATACTCGAGTAGTTCTCTGAAATACTCGAGTAAGTAACTCTGTACTTGAGTAGATTGATTTTCATACTCGAGTAGGTTAGTGATCACTCGAGTAGTTTTCCTAAGATACTCGAGTAGTCTATCTTCCCCATACTCGAGTATCTCAAACTCTTATACTCGAGTAGCTCTTCAAGTCTTATCTGAGAAATTTTTCCAAGTGTTAATACTCGAGTATATTTGCTCATACTCGAGTAGTCTCTCTAAGTCACTCGAGTATTGATCCCTGAAGCACTCGAGTAGTTTCTATCTTTATACTCGAGTATATCCCTCATATCTACTCGAGTATGTAACCTCTTATACTCGAGTATGTCTTTCTCTCTCTCGAGTGTATCTGTTCGAATTCTTGAATTTCTCTAAGTCAAGTTTCTTTGTGTATTTTCAAAGAGTCCTTTCTGATTGGTCCACGTGTCATCCTTAATTATGCTTATGACCGTTGGAGACCGCCTATAAATAGGTCTTTTCAGACTTGACTAAATACGTGCATTTACAGAGATTATTTTAAGAAAGAGAAAATCCCGAAAACCCTAATCTTCCCTTCCACCGCCATTACCGTTTTCGGAAGAAGCTCTGGATCGTCTTCTCTCAGCCGCAGCTATCAATCTCTAGTTCTCAAGCGATCCAGACTCAAAAAGAATCATCTGATCTCTCCGTGCTTCATCGTCTCTGATTTATTTTCTTGATCATGGTGATTCTAGATCTCAGAATCGTGGATCTCTTTCAAGTCTTCTTCAACTGTTTCTGTTCAAACCGAAAAGCTCTCAAGAAGAAGATAAAGTCAAAGATCAAGTTCTGTGCTATTTGTTGTTTGTAATTTTCCTTTCAAACAAATTTCATTGTAGGAGATCTATATCCGAGTGGTAGGAAGTTTTATCTTCCGAGTGTAAATCTGTTTGGGATCGAGTTTTGTAGGAACATAGTTCCGAGGTGTAGGATTGGTTTGCAATCCGAGATAGTGGAGTAGCCGAGTCTAGTGATTTACTAGATCGGTGAGGAAAGTGGACGTACCCAAGATTGGGGAACCGCTATAAATCTCTTGTCGTCTGTGTGATTGCCTGATTACTTATCTATGCTGTGTTAATTTTTTATTCCGCATTTGACACGCACTTCACCTATTCACCCCCCTCTAGGTGATTTAGGTTGACAACTTAGTTCTCTCATTATTGTTTCTGTTTGTGCTGCTACTGTTGTTGAGGTTGTTGAATCTGCTGATATTGATATATTGTCTGTTATTCCTGTTGCTGCTGCTGCTGATGAACTTGCTATTTACTTAAAAAACCTATTATTTTTGAGGTTCTTGCTGCTCCTGCTGCTCCAATAGTTTCTGCTCCTGCTGCTGCTCCTAAGAAGTCAAAACAAAGAGAAGAGTATATCAAAAGAATTGATGATCTATATGACAGACCCCAGAGTTCAGATAGTGATCAATTCAACATTGACTCTGATGATTCTTCTGGCACCATTGCCAAGAAAAGTAAAGCAAGAAGTAAGGCCATGATGAGAGTACCTTCTACAGAAGCCAAAGATGACAATGATATACCCTATTACATTCTTCATGACTGCCAAATCACTGAACCATGGATGCAATACTCTAAGAACCAGCTTAAGTCCATGAGGAAAATGAGAAAGCTTGACAAGTATAAAAAAGGATCATCTCAATTCCCTTCTCCTCCTCCTCCAGATTCAGGATATGGTGGAGGCTCAGCTTTTCAGTCATCTGCTACAAAGCATAGCTCCTCTCAACCTTCACAAAGATATCAACCCAGAGGACAACATCAAAGAGGTTATCAGTCTAGAAGAGGCCAGCATAGAGGAAGACAAAGAGATTACAGAACTTACTCCATACAACAAAATGAAGGACAAGGCCTCACTGATTCTACATCAGGTCCTTTCCCATACAAGCTCAGAGATACAGTTGTCACCAGGGCTTCTTCTACTAATTCACAGTAAATCAATAGATATGAACCCCCAGTTCCTTTTGAGGACCCTGAGAACAATCCTTTATCATGGATAGCTAGAATGAAAGAGCTTGCTGCATTAGATCAGATTAAGAAGGCTAAAGAGAAAGGCAGAGATACTTCCAACATCACAACTTTGTCAGAACATAGAATGAAATAATTAGAGAGATATGCTTCAAGGAAATTCTTTGATCCAGAAGACTATATGAAGCTACATCCTGAGGCTGTAGTTCCAAGGCCAAGATCTCAAACCTCCTTAGGTGCAGAAGATGATAGAAGATCCAAGAAATCAGCCCTAAATCCCAACAGAGAAATCTTATTCAAGAAGGGCAATGAGTAACGTGTGTAAGTTGATACTCATATTAATTTTCTGACTGATTATGTGACTCTTGCTTTATTTCTACAATGGTACACATATGTTTTCTGCATTGTTGTTTCTGTTCTTTTCTATTTAAATCTGATGTATGCTTGCTATTTTACATTGTCATGTAAATAGTAATCCTAACCCAAATAGGGGGAGATTGTTGGAACACCCTATTACTAATTTGGGTAAGGATCACTATGTGATTAGGATTTTGTTTTGACCTTGTTGTATAGTCTGATAGGTCAATTATAATGAGTCTTAGGGGTAGTACTTAGGTTTGAAAGCTTCCCTCCAGACCTTCTAAAGATCAGGATTCAAGTGCTGAGACAAAGACAATTTTCGTCGAGCTCAGGTCGACGAAACGTCGAACTCAGTTCGACGTTCTCTGAGCTAAGTTCTACAAGTCGTCGAACTCCGGTCGACGATCATTGAGCTCAAATCGACGCTCTATCTCTAGCTGTTTTCCAAGTCGCTGAGCTCAGGTCGACGATCATAGAGCTCAGGTTGACGTTTTCTGTCTCTAGTATAAATCCAATCTCTAAGCTCAGGTCGACGATAGCTGAGCTCAGATCGACGATTTTCCTAGAGGTCGACGTTTTCAGAATTAAAATTCAGGACTGTTATTGAATTCATTCAGATTTATTTTCAGTATTTATGACAAAGGATTCTGTAGCCGTTTCAAGCAATCTGGTGCAAGTTTCAAGGAAGAATAATTAGAATGTTACTTAGGACTTTCCCCAGAGACAGTTGTCAATTATGGAAGTCATTTATGACTGAGTAACGACCATCTAAAGTCAGGATTTGATATACTCCCTAGATAATTATTCTGAATATAGAGAACAAACAAGATTTGAAAAAGACATACATAAGAGAGAACAAAAAAATTAATCATCAAGAATTCATCTTCTGAGAATAGATTAAGTAGACAAAAGCTTACAGATTTACTGAGTCAGAATTCTTCAAGAACACAAGGAACATCATTGTGAAGGAGATCATCTGCCTTTCTACTCCTTCAAGCTTCAAGTGTTCAAAAGCTTCAATATCAAGGACTCCAGACATCACACATTTCAGCATTTGCTGAAATCATCTATTGTCGGAGATCTGAAGCAACTGAAGGCCTATCACCCTAAGCAAATCTCATCTTCCTGAACCCTTACAGATCTCAGGGGGAGCTTTGACAACATCTTCCACTTGTCTTCTCTCAGATTGTTGACAGAGAAGAACAACTCAACTCATTTTCTTTTTCCTTTCTCTCCTGTAAAAGGGTTTCTCAAAACTCCCTTCAAAAGTTTTTTGGATGGATTCTGAGACCTTGTCAAAACTCAGTGGTGGCAAGACACCTTATCAAAAAATCTAGTTTTTGTTTTTGAGCACCTTATCAAATGCTTATTGGTAACCAGGACACCTGATCAACTATTCCTGTAATGGATTCCTACCTAGGGTGGTAGAAGAGTGGATGTACCGAGGTTATTGGGGAACCACTATAGCTCCTTGTGTCATCTGGTTTGCTGTGCTTTTTGCTTTGCCTTGTGTTGTATGTTTTTGTTTTCTTACTGCTTTAGTGTTTACTTTTCTGCTAGCACATTACACATATAAGTAAATTAAGTCTTCTACTGCTTTACAGTTTTAATTGTAAATTATTTTAAAATACTCTAGTCACCCCCCCTCTAGAGTGAAGATAGATCTTACCCTCACTTTCAGCCCTCTCTGACCTACAACGTAGTCATACCATGTGTGGATGATCCACCCTCTTCCGAGCATATTGTGCTCAGTTGTTTTCTTGTGGTTTCTTCTACAGTTTGCTAAATTTTGCTGATTATGCCCAGACATATTAACCTTCACACTTGGTGCATTCTTTTTAATTTAGAGGTTGTTATATTGGCTAACCTTTCTCTACTTATTCTATTTTGCTAATTGTTGTCGTTTTGTTTGTTTTTGCATTCTTCCTCCTTGGGTTGGGCTTGGTACACCCTCCTTTGTTTGGCTTTCTCACTTGCTTACCTATTCATTTGCCACTTGTTTTTTTTGCTTGTTGAGGTGTTCTCCTATTGAATGCCTCAGGTTTTGGGCTATATCCGTTGGTGCGGCTGTGTAGTTTTGTTTCTGGGTTTGCTGAGGGTGCCTTGAGGTTGCGAGGTAGCCTTTGTTCTTTTATAGTATGCTTCGGACTTGAGAACTTTTAGAGGGTTCATGTCAGGTGTTTGACACCCACTGAATGATTAATGTCGTTCTTGGATATTTTGCTAGTTGCTAGTGTCTACTTTTGTGTAGCAGTTCTTTCTCTTTGGGATGATTTATTGTTAGGACTGCATGATAGATATTTTTAAGCTTATAAAAACCAATTAATAGTAAAGCATACATGCAATCTATTTCAAAACTAAGTCACTACTTTCTGGTTAGCGAAAAGACTTTTTATATACTTATTATAAATCTAGAGTTTGCATAGCATGAGTTGTTCCTTTGGTACATTTATACTCTTGAAGGATGTTTGAGTCATTTTAAATATGTATCTTCCGCAAGGGTATAATTATACTTTGAATCGTAGACTAGATGATACACTAAGCCGAGAGATATGGCTATCTCCACAACTTAAACTTGATTTCATTCATAATAACATATGTACTTATTTAAAACTGTAGAGTTTGGAGTATTGCCTGAGCGTCTGCAGTTATCCCCTACACGGCGTGGCATCACAACGCATATTTTCCCTTACTCAGATATAATTTAATTATTAGGGAAATGTAGGTTGTGATAGTTGGTATCAGATGGAGGTTGCTTGACAATTGGTCGGGCAACCTTCCCTTATTGGTGTTAGTTATTTAGTGTCATATCATACACACACCGATGTGTCATGAGTACGTCTTTGCTGAAGCATGAACACTACACTCATAAGCATGATTAAAAGTATACGGGGCATATTATGTAGTATGGGATGCATAATATGTTTTTGTATATTGATCCACCATAGGTGGCAACATGTGAAGGTTATGTAGTATGGGATGCATAACCTTACCACATTAATGCCCATTAGTACGTTTTCTTTTTCATTGCATGCAATGTTATGTAGTATGGGATGCATAAAATTTCATGTGTACGCCGCTCATAACATGCATTAAGGCCTTTTTAGGATACATAACAATGCATACATTGTATAACAACATAAGCACAACAAGTAAAGCTAAAGATTTACATGATGACACATGTACACACATGATTTCAAATAAGAGTAAAGAATCTATGCATTCATATAATAGGCACATGAGTCAATAGGATGATAGGATATCATCCTTAGTAGGACATGTCATCATCATAAAATCTTAGAGCAAGTTGTAGTAACCAAGTGTCTTTTAAGTATGGTCTGAAGTAAGTGGTGTAGTCCTAGTTTAGCTAGTATTTTAATGAGGTGTTTATGTATTTTTTTTAGAATGTCGCATAAGCGTCATGCGACCAGGTCAACACCCCAGCCTGAGGGTGAGTCGTCAGGTTCGTAGGGAGAGGCAGTGATGGTAGAACTGCGCTAGAGCATGGAGACCATGGCAGGTCAAATTATAGTAATACAAGCACAGTTGCAGGCATTGTTGGCTGCCACCTTAGAACGGCAGTCTGGTGAGCAAACCCCCATAGTGATTGGGTATGAGAGTGAAATCATTAAATTTAATAAGTTTGCTTCTGAGTTGAGAGCTGCTGAGGAGTGCAGTGTTAAAGGTTTCTTGGGCGGACTCCAAAATGACATTTAACAATTTGCCAATACTTACCAGTCCGAGACTAATACGAGGACAGTAGAAGTTGCTCTTGAAGTTGAGACCATTGGATATGCTAAGGATCGTGGTATGATACTGAGGAAAGAGAAGAGGAAAGGTGTTGAGGATGGAAGCTCTAGGGGTCCGGCCCTTCTTTGAAAAAGAAAAGCGGAGAGATTTGTAGCTTCTGTGGTCGATCCGGCCATCCTTACAAAATGTGTTTCAAGAGAAATGCCACCCAAAAGAAGCAGCGGGTGCTCGCCATCCAAGGAGCACCCAAGGGAGATCTGGTGTGCACGTTCTGTTCAAAGAAGGGACATGACATGAGTCATTGCTGGTTGAAGGAAAAGTCTTGCTTCCAATGCGGGCAGAAGGGACCCAGAAGGCTCCGTGTCCCCAGGCTCATTCCCCACCGTAGCCTGCCCTGCCTCGGGCTTTGCCGCTGCCACCAAACTAGGACAAAGGAAAAGGTAAACTGATCGCGGTGACCGAAGAAGAAAGTGGGTCTTCAACCCAAGTGATCTCAGGTTAGGTTCTAGCTTATTTTTAGTTTCAATCCTAGTTTTGTTGTTGTTCGAATAAGTTAGGAATGAAAATTTATTAGTAAATTAAGGTAAAGAACCGTTAGGCGCGTGTTATTTTTCATTCTGTCGCTACCTACCCGTTCGTGGCTTGGGCTTTTGTAGAGCATTATGGTTTGACCCTCGTTCGGGTTGGTGATGTGTTTTGTGTCATGTTTCCTTCTATTGATTCTGTGGTATCAGACCAAGGTAGTCAAAGATGTTCGATTCTATTAGGTGATTTTCTAGTGATTGTTGATTTAAAGGTGATAGACCTGGAAGATTTTGATGTGATCTTGGGCATGTAATTTTTGTCTAGGCATGACTCTGTTATCCAGTGCAAGGTTAAGCGCTTGGACTTCAAGATGGACGACGGTCTACCTAGGACTGTTTATGGTTATCCACTCCAGGCTTCACCAGTTTTTTTTTTGCGGTATATGCTCGGAAGTTTTTTTTATATTCTGGATTTTTTGCTTGTTTGGTTTCAATTTTGGGAAACCAAGGTTCGTTTGCCGCGTTTAGAGGAGATTCCTATGGTACATGAGTGTTCAAATATTTTCCTAGCTAATCTTCCTAGTCTTCCTCCTGTAAGGGGCGTCGAATTCATCCTAGATCTGGACCATTTTGTGATTGTATTTATAGATGACGTTTTGGTGTATTCTCGTAATGCTGTGGAGCATGCCCATCATTTTCTTTAGTGTTGCCTGCTTTGAGGGACCTCAAGTTGTTTGCTAAGTTGAGCAGGTATGAGTTTTGGTTGCCTCGAGATTCGTTCTTGGGTCATGTGGTTAATAAGGATAGAATTTTAGATTGACCCTGAGAAAATAGCTGCTGTTATTGATTGGGTTAGGCCAGCCACACCCAAGGTGATTGATAGCTTCCTAGAGTTGGCTGGCTATTATAGGAGGTTTGTGGAGGGTTCCTCTACACTTTCTGTGCCACTGAATAAACAGACTCAGATGAACGCAGCTTTTGTTTGGGGCGTTGAGTGTGAGGAAGCTTTTCGGGAGTTAAAGAAGTGTTGTGCACTGCACTGGTGTTGACTTTGCCTACGGAAGGTATAGACTAT
Organism: Platanthera zijinensis; assembly: GCA_039513925.1. Classification (NCBI taxonomy): domain Eukaryota; kingdom Viridiplantae; phylum Streptophyta; class Magnoliopsida; order Asparagales; family Orchidaceae; genus Platanthera; species Platanthera zijinensis. The sequence goes on along the minus strand of CM077079.1, from coordinate 183,194,508 downwards.
GGTGTTTATGTGGATGCATCACACGTACGACTTGGTTGTGTGCTGACATAAGAATAAAAATTGATTATGTATGGGTCTAGACAGCTGAAGATTCATGAAAGGGATTACCCTAGGCATGATATTGAATTTGCGGCAGTGATACATGCCCTGAGTTTATGGAGATACCTATTGTATGCCAGGTAATATAAGATTTATTCGGATTATAAGAGGTTGAAGTATGCCTTCACTCAGAAAGAATTGAGCTCGCGCCAGCGTCGATGATTGGATTACATAACTGACTATGATGTTTAGATTGTGCATTACCCAAGCAAGCTGATGTTGTAATCGATGCCTTGAGTAGGAAGGCAACTAAGATCTTTAACCTCTTTGTTGATTCCCAGGTGGATGAACTTTGCTTAATGGATATTACTGTTGGGAATGATGGTCTGCCTAGTAGGTTGGAAGTAGCTGAGCCTTCATGGATTTTTCTCATGAGGCTTCATCAAAAGGACGCTCCTTATTTACTACACCTGTGTAATAGAACTGAGCAGGGAGAGCTACTGATTTCTCTTTGGATGAGTTAAAAACCATGAGATATCGAGGTAGATTTTGTATTCTTGTCTTTGGTGATATTCGGGCTAAGATTTGTAACGAAACTCATGGTTCCAGTGTTTCCTTCCATCCTAAGTCCACCAAAAAGTATAAAGATCTAAAGCAAATTGTTTGGTTATTACGAATGAAGATTGATATAGAAAAGTTTGTGTCAGAATGTTATACATGCCAACATGTTAAGGCTGATCATAGAAGGCCTGGTGGTAAACTAAGACCGCTTGATATTTCATAATGGAAGTGGGAGAGTATTTCGATGGATTTCATTACCGATTTATCGAAATCTCCCCGTGGGCACGACTCGGTTTGGGTGATTGTCGATAGATTGACAAATTGTGCTCAGTTTGTGCCATTTAAGATTGGATATTCGATGAAGAAGATAACTGAGTTATATCTTAACGAGGTCATCAGATTGCATGGAGTGTCGGTCAACATTGTATCAGATCGAGACTCCAGATTTACGTCTTGCTTTTGGAAGAGTTTACAAGAGGGGTTGGGTACTGATTTGAGGTAATCTACCGCCTATCATCCGCATACTATGGTCAGATGGAAAGGTTAAATATGATCGTGGAAGATATGATAAGGTGTTACATCTAAGTTTAAGGTGGAGCTTGGGATGAGCGTCTCAGACTCATGGAATTCTCATACAATAATAGGTTATAGGAGAGCTTACAAATGGCTGCATTTGAAGCTTTATATGGGAGATGTTGCAGGACACCTTTATTTTGGGCTGAGGATTGTGAGAGACCGTTGCTAGGTCCAAAAGCCATTGAAGAGATGGAAATTTCAGTTAGGATTATCTGAGAGAAGCTTCGGGTAGGCCAGGAGCACTATGAAAATTATGCCAATCGACGCATAATCGATTTGGATTTTGTCATCAATGATATTGTTTTCTTAAAAGTTTCCCCGATGTATAGTGTGAAGCGAATTGGTAAGAATCATAAGTTGGACACGAGATATTTTGGACACTTCCGAATTGTTGAGCGGATTGGTGTTTCAGCTTATAAGCTGGACCTACTGTCAAATTTTTCCGGAGTGTGCGATGTTTTTTGTGAGTCAGCTGCGGAAGTGCGTGTTGAGCGATATGCAGATTCTCAATATTGTGCCCCAGTTGGAGCCAAACCTTTCTTTTGTGGAAGTGCCTGTTCGTATTTTGGAGTCTCAGGATCGAGTGCTGCGGAAAAAGACAATCCCCATGTTCAAGGTTCTTTGGAGAAATCAAGACGTCGAGAGCGCGACGTGGGAATTGGAGTCGGCAATGAGGAAATCTCATCCACATCTCTTCCCCTAGTTTTTGTAAGTATCCTAGTTTTTGCGATGTTTGGTCCTATCGGTTGATTTGGTTTTGGTATTATAATAAGTTTCGGGTAGAAACTTCTTTTTAGGGGGTGTGAATGTAACTCCCCAGATTTTTCGATGATTTTATTTGATTTGGTATCGTCGTATTTATGACGTCGTGGCGTTATTTTTAACGTCGAGTTAACGGCGCTTCGCCTTTAAGGCATTTTCGCGTCTGTGCGGTCGAGTCAGCCAAACTCTCCTCATAATTGGAAAGTTTTGCATTTATAATTGAAGTCGAGTAATTTTGGACTTGCTCATCAGGTTTCGTCGCAAACCGAGCGATATTCGGGCCTCAACAATTTCCTGGAAGTTTTGTATAGTTAATGTTCGTCGTAGACTTTGAAAATTTATATCAAGGGAATGGCTCGTCGGATTTAGGTTTTTACTTCACCATTGGGTTCCTAGCGTCAGTGTTTGTCTATGGTGTGAGTTTCGTTTTATTCGGCGCGTGTTTGGCCCTCCGTTTTTAACGCGTATTGTTTGTTCAAAAAAAATAAAATATGAATATTTTAATATTATAACACTATTAAAAAATGTGATTTACTATTCATCTCTATAGTTTGAATTCTGATTTATTTGTAAAAATCACTATTCCTAACACTATTCTTTTTTTGTTCTTCTCGAGTGCGCCTGTTTTTTTCTCGTGTGATTCTTGTTCTCTCGAGTGTTGTCCTGTATTCCTCTCGAGTAGTCATGTATAGTATACGTTCAGTCGCCTTTTTGAGGGTCAAAACGACATCGTATGGAAAAGTGGTCAACATGAAATTTTTTCGAATCAACAAGATCTACAACTTTAATTTTGGGCACTCTTTGATTTGAAGCCATATTGAGCCTCTATTTTCATTTTTTCTGCTGGAACTCGAGTGATATGCTACTACTCGACTAATATAGGCTGAAACTCGAGTGAGCAGATGCTACTCGAGTAAAATATGCTGCTACTCGAGTAATATAGGCTGGAAATCGAGTGAGGAGCTACTACACGAGTAAAATATGTTGATACTCGAGTATGTATGTTGAAACCCGAGTGGTTCATGCTGCAACTCGAGTAGTCCGTTCCTATCTGTGTTCGGGCGCCATTTTGAGGGTCAAAACGGTGTCGTATCAAGAAATGGTTAACAAAAAATTTGTTCGTATCGACGAGATCTATAACTTTCATGTTGACCTGTTTAAAATTTGAAGCCATCTACCAACTCTATTATTGTTTTCCGCGCACCCGCTCGTAAATAGTCCGTTTTTAGACAACTTTTTATAAATACCTATATATATATTTACGTATACTTAGAATTAGAACCAGCCCCATTCTACCTTTAGGACTTCTTTTTCTTCTTCATTATACTGAACAAGAACTAAAGAAACATGAGGATGGCGATGGCGGAGCGTGAGTTTTCGTGAACCTTCTGGTCGCCGCCGACGGAGCTCCGGTGCTCGAAATCCTCATTCGACCTTTGATTTGAAAAGCTCTCGGCGAGATCTACGCCACCGTGGTAAATTTTTCCCCATTTCTTGAGATTTCTCATTATGGTTTTTTGGCCCTACATTCTATTTCTTCCACTCTTGTTAAGATTTCGACTTCTCTCGTCTCCCTTAGTCACGATCTGCGACGAGGTGTGATTTGGAGGCTTTCTCTAGTAAATCCAAGGCAAGTGGCTCCTTTCCTCTCCTTTTCCTTAAGTTCTTATGGTAAAACTATCATCTTATATTAATGTTCCTGTTTCTTTTAGAGTATACGATGTTAAAACTTTTTACGCTACGCTTAGGGTAAATTTTTCGACGCCATTGAGCGTAGGATGCGTTGCGCTTAGTTTTGGTCGATTATAGGTCGTGGTCTTTGATTTAGAGTTGTAATACTTAGGTACTATGTCGATTTTGAGATGGTGATGTTGGGGATATGAGTGTTGGTTGTGGTTAGCATACCACCCAACCGAGAGGCCCCTTCTTTATGTGGATCATCACAGTGCGGGTATGCTTTGCTTCTCCTTTCCTGGACAGTTGGGTTCTGGTTGGCCCGGTTTGGCCATGTTTGTGGACCACAGTACCAATTGTGAGACGGTTTAGGATCCAGATTTGGGCTTAGGTCGCTTGAGGTCGTCGCCCTCTTCGTCCTACAATGCAGTCATACCACATATTGATGATCCACCCTCTTTTGAGCCGTATTGTGCTTAGTTGTTTTCTTATGGTTTATGCCACAGTTTGCTAAATTTTGCTTATTATTCCCAGACTTGTTCACTTTTACACTTGGTGCATTCTTTTTAATTTTGAGGTTATTATATTGGCTAACCATTCTTTACTTATACTATTTGGCTAATTGTTGTTGTTTTGTTTGTTTTTGCATTCTTCCTCCTTGGGTTGGGTTTGGTACACCCTCCTTTATTTGGCTTACTCACATGCTTACCTATTCATTTGCCACTTGTTTTTTTTGCTTACTAAGGTGTTCTCCTCTTGAATTCCTCAGGTTCAGGGCTGTAGCCGGTGGTGCGGCTGAGTAGTTTTGTTGCTCGGTTTGCGAAGGGTGCCTCAAGGTTGCGAGGTAGCTTTTGTTCTTTTGTAGTATTCTTCGGACTTAAGAACTTGGGTGGGTATGTGTCAGGTGTTTGATGCCCAATGATTGATAAATGTTGTTCTTGGATATTTGGCTAGTTGTTAGTGTCAACTTTTGTGTTATTAGTTCTTGCTCTTTGGGATGATTTATTGATAGGACTACATGTTAGATATTTTTAAGCTTATTAAAACCTATTATTAGTAAAGCATACATGCCATCTCTTTCAAAATGAATTCACTACTTTCTGGTTAGCGTAAAGACTTTTTTATACTTATTATAAATCTAGAGTTTGCATAGCATGAGTTGTTCCTCAGGGACATTTATACTCATGAAGGATGTTAGAGTCGATTTAAACAAGTATCTTTCGCAAGCGTATAATTATACTTTGAATCGTGGACTACATGATCCACTAAGCCAAAGGATACGGCTATATCCTCAACTTAAACTGGATTTCATTCATTATAACATATCTCTTTCTTTTAAACTATAGAGTTGGAGTCCTGCTTGAGCATCTGCAGTTATCCCCTGCACGGCGTGGCATCACGGCGTGTATTTTACCTTACTCTGATATAATTTAATTATTAGGGAAATGCGGGTTGTGACATGGGGTCAACCCACTCATCAAATTGACCAAGTCAACCCTAACTTCAAACTTGGTCAATAATAGACCTAAAGGAGGAATTAATAGACAAACCCAATTCCAATTGGCTAAGTGCCCATGATCAGCCCATCCTATAACCCATAAGCATGATTACCTCCCTTACCCACTGAATTTAATATGTGGAGGCATGCATGGTTACAAAGTGGTCATTTCCCCAAATTTTGAATATGGACAAAGTGGGAAATGAGGATTAAGAGCCATGTGTCCTTCCTCCTCCCTTCCCAAGCTTATTTCTCGACCCACACAGTATTTCCTAGCAGGATTCAAGGGGAGGTGGACACTTGGAGCTCATAGTGAAGCATCCAAAACTTGAACTAAAATTCCCATAGTGATATCTCCATATATATCCACATCTAGGCAAAACAAAGCCTTCCATTATCTTTAATATGCCTAGAGGAGTGGAATTCGATGCCTGGTTCAGAGATTAATATAGATAAACAAATTCGGGAGCAAACTCGTCGGAGAGATCATCGGCCATAGCACACCGCCACCGCACCCGCCGCTAAGCCCGTCTCCATATCCGTTTCTCCTCCCCTCCTTTTATGCTATCCGTCTATATCGACTAGGAGATTTATCGGGATCAATATATCCCGATGCAAAGAGAGGAAAGTGAGAAAATACCGAGCTTTTCTTCTTGCTCGTGTTCGCTGGAGGAGTCTCCTTCGGCGGCCATTCCACAGAGAAACGCCAGCCATCACCTCAATAAAGGTGGTGGTGATGATCGTCGGCGCTGGCGGCGGCCGAAGTGGTTAAAAATGGGAGATCAACATGCTCCAGCATCGGTCAATCTGGTCTGTTGGCGGGTTGGGGAAGACAACCCAATGTTGTTCGTTTAGATGCGTATGAAACTATAACTTTATTAAAATTCTGTCGCATTTATTCAGTAACTTGCATTTTAATTTTATACCCATTAGGGGCTTATTTAGGAAATTTTTCCAACATGAAATATGTAAACCTGTGTCTTAAATTTAATTAGGCAACTAAATCCTGTCATTTGGAGCAGTGTAACTCCCTATAAGACTATTTCGCAAGGACTGCTCATAGCGTAGGTCAAAAATTAAAATGAATGTGTATGCCAGATTGAAACTCCACGTGCAATGAAATTTAGACCATGCATGTTTATATACTAGACCTATCTTGTGTCCAAAAATAAGAATTTTTCGAGAATATATCCCTATAGTTATAGTCCATAATTTAATTTATCAAATAAAAGTTATTTAGGAAGATTTACAACACCAAATGCCCCCAAATTTTGGTGGCATGACTCTAACGTAAGTTTGGTATCATGGTAACAATATATAGTCATTTGGATTTATGCATGTTAGAAGATCCAACTTGTAGGATGAAAGTATAAGAGTGAATGGTGTGCCAATAGAAAAGTGGAAAATGGGAAATTAAGCCCATTTAACTCATTGCATGTCAATGAAATTTTGGGTAGGGATTTTTGGAGATGAAATACACTCTCCATGGAGAAAATAGGATTTTTGGAATCAAATATCCTATAGTTTAAATTTATTTCAAATTTAGCACACTAATATATCATGATAGGAAATTAGGGCATATGAACTTGGAAAATTCTAAATCATTGACACAACCCCTAAAATACTATTTTATTTTTCTGGAAAATTAAGTGATATATTTGAGAATTATTTCATGAGAAAATAATACAAATTCCAGCTAAACCCCTAATTGATTTTCATTAAAAAGATGATAAATAGTACTTGGAAAATTATAAAATTCTTCTTGAACATTAATTCAGTATTGTGAACCACTGTAATTTTTCTTAGAGTTTTTGAATGGCGGTTATGATACTTATACTAATAATCGCATTTTTGTAAACATCTTGAATAGTGGTAATCTTAAGTCAAGCCCATAGGGAAAATTGTGAAAATTTGTTTTGAGCTCTATCTTGACAATATTATTTTCTAAGAATTTTCTCTAAATATTTAGTTGATTATTTTTGGTACTTCATTTGTAGAGGGGTAATTTTGTGATATTAGTCATAAATAGAAAACATGGATCAAATCATTCTGAAAAATTAGGATATTTTGTACACTAATCTTTTAAACCAAGATGAACATCAGATAAATTAATTAGACATTGGGGACCTCTAGTTATGATATTTCATGTTCTATGTGACAGAGGTCACATAAATTAATAATTTTAATTATGGACCAAAATAAATAGAAAATTTTGGATTTCTGATTTACCACTAATTACCATATGATGAACCCATGATAAAAAATTGATGTTCTAGGGCCCAAGGAATTGGAAGTCACACCACATAGGCTAAGGATAGGCCTCAGGCTACATTTAGCAAACGAGACATATACTATTAGGTCATTTAAAACATATGAAGATGTTACCTAACCACCTCATTAAAAGTGTCTATGGTTCATGAAGATCAACAAGTAGGTTTGCACTACACTTAAGGACTTTTGAGTTTACACCGTCTATGCAACATATGCATTAGGTTGGGCTGGCTAGGACATTTAGGGTAATGGAATATAATTGAAACTAGAGATATGTTGGAAGGTTTGAAGCCCTGGTAGAATCCTAGAATATGTCACTACTTAATATCGAGTGCTAGTGTGCATTTTCAATTAGGAGAATAGTTAGGATCGGAGTGCGACGAAAGATTGTCACTCTACTATAAGTATCATAAGTCATTAGGTTTACTTAAGAGAAACAAAGAGAGTGCGGTATTAATAATGGGAAGACACTAATAAATGATAGTGTCTATAAAGGGGGATTTGGGCTTCAGCCCTTCGTATTCCCTAGTAACACTACAAGCCCTTCACCGAGTTGACCTCGGGAAGTCTAGGATTAATCCTAAGTCGCTAGGTATAACTTAAAAATTAGACAAGAGTATTCTAATAGGTTAACGGAACAATATAACAATCTCACCATTGTAGGGTTGGAGGGATACAAGACGGGCTAAGTTTACGAGCTGGAGGACAGAGACTTATATATAAGGATGGGTTAGTCTTGCGAGTTGGAGACTCGGGAGTTATATATCAGAACAGGTTAGTCCTACGAGCTGGAGGCTTGAGATTTGTAAATCAGGATGTGTTATTCCTGCGAGCTGGAGGCTCGGGAGTTGCATAATAGGATGAGTTAGTCCTGCGAGCTGGAGGCGTGGGAGTTGTTATCAGGACGGGTTGGTCCTGCGAGCAGGAGGCTCGGGATTAAATATCTTGTATGTGCATAGAAATAAATTTATGGCAGGTCATGCGGTACTAGGATAGTCATCATACGGATGGCAGTACGATGACTCTAGCGAGGTATGAGTGTTTAAGGGGCCAATATGTTGTTTATACTACTGTCTGGAGGACGATCCCCAAAAATGCACACTCAACCAAAAAGACTGGTGGGATAGCCAGCAAATAGTATGCATAGAATCTAGAGTGCACCTAGGATGTGTGCAAAGACGTATGGGAGGTCTAGGCTAGGTAGTGTGTATATCTGCTTAGGAGTGGAGACACTTGCTCCACTATTGTCGTAGCGACAACGGTAGTACTAGAGAGTTTAGCTAACTCCAAAAAGTGGGAAGTAAGGGTTTGTGATCACAGAGTCGTGTGGGTGAGTTGCACTTGTATGAATCATAACATGCATATCACATCATAATATATATTCATATTGCACACCCTTATCATATAAATTAGTATGGGCTATTTTATATGATAAGTCATATTTTCTGAAACCTTAACTTATAAGTTTGTGTGGGCATTCATATAAGTTAATGTACTCCTGTGTTGATAGTATAGTTGTAGAAGTTTATGTTTCTATGAACTTCTTACTTTTCCTTACTTTTTCTCGTTTCAGTACTACTACTTCTTTTATTACTTTCTTTTATACTATTACTTTTCATTTGCAACTGCTAGCATAGTAATTTAAATGTTAGATGCTTACTATTGATAGAATAGTTCCATTATCACCTGATATTTTGATTTTGCTTTGATGTCCTCCGCTTTCTTCCTCCCGCACGGTTCCTAGGAGTCGCGGGGGTGAGGCGTGGACAAAATGGCTTAGTATTTATGACTAACAGTCGGTGTTACTTTATTATTTTAGGAGCTCGAGGAGATGGAGAACCAGCACGGCCAGCAGGACGAGGTGACAAGATTTGAGGAGAAGATACCCTGCACTACTATTATGGTTGATCATCAGGTGATGACAAGTGTTAGTTAAGCTTCCGCTTAGAGTTGTGCGAGAGAGTGTTTTTCTTTTGGCATGTACCAGACATAAGCCCTTTACTCTTTTATTTGTACTCATTGTGGACTATTTTTAATTATTATTATGAAATATCTGTGATGGTGGACTTGTTAAATTTTTATGTTTTGCTTCTATTCTCAATTTGGCATATAGGTTGAAATGGTCGTACTAGCTGGCAGGATCGGCGTCGTGCGGTGGCTGCTAACCCGTGAGTTCGTGTCACCGTAAGGCGGCGGTTATGGGCATAAGACCGGGTATACTCCTTGGAAAGGGGAGGGGTCTTACAAACTGGTATCACTTAATAACGATTATATGAGAAAGAAGTACACAATACTACGTCACCCCGCTCGAGCACTAGTTTGCGGACAAACTTTGCAGCTGAATTAATGGTGTACCCATGTGTAAAAGTCATAGAGATTAGTCCTTTTAAATAATGAGTCAAGGACAATCCTAATATTACCTTACATTTTGTGTAACCCCCAAAGTCCACCGTACCGCGAAATGTGCCCCCCCCCTCCGACTGCAACTCAGTTTCAGTAGATGGAATTGGGGTAGACTCTGACGGCTATCTTGGAGGCCTACAGAGCTTAACAGGTCCTGACCGTATAGCCAAATCCGGGATCAAATTGGTTGAGTGCATTGAAGAGTTTGTCTCCCCCGATGTATTATGGGATAGAGAATATAGTGAAGACAGATGAATGGCTCGAGACCATACAAGAGATGTTCATAGGCATTAGCTGCCTAGTTAGCAAGGGGGTCTTTGGCGACTTACGCGCAAGATGTCCACGCGAAGAGGTAGTGGAAGTCCTTTATGGATTCCACTTATGCAAATAGAGAGCCTTTCGACATTTCATAAGAGGAGTTCAGTGAAGTTTTCTTTAACCACTTTTTGATCGCTACATATAGAGATGAGCTGGAGGAGAAGTACTTGAAACTCCGACAAGGGAGCAGGCCTGTGATAGAGAATTAGAGGGAGTTCTCCCATTTTGCCAAATTGGCGGGGATACATGACTTGGATGATATGAGGTATGCTAAGAGGTTCTACCGGGGACTCAGAGACCCAATAAGGCAGGCATTAATATTTATATCTCATTGTACTTTGGCCCAGATCATAGAGATGGAGAAGAAACTAGAGGAGGATCAGTTGATTGTGCAGAATAGAGAGAAGAGAATGCAAGATGAGCCACCCTTCAGGGAGAGCTGTAGGGCTCACAGTATGGCAGAGTTATGAGCCACATGAGAGATGGAGGATTTCATCGTCCTAACATGAGATAGGAGCAGAGGCATCTTGAGGTATTAGCTCCTCCACCATTGCAGATCTTTTAGCCAAGGAGGAAAGATGATCGAGGTCACCAATAGGTGATTAGCTTTAGGTGCCACCAGCCAGGACACATTAGAGCTGACTTCCCTCAGAAGTTTTGACCACCTCCACCTCCACCTCCAGCAGCCCCTCTAGTACAACGGGGACAAGACCAAGGATGAAGACTAGGCCGAGGAACTCAAGGTAGAGGCTGAAGACCAGAACTAAGGTATGCATTGGATCTCGCTAAGCCGAGGAACCCTGAGGAAGTCATCACAGGTACTTTAATTTTATTGTAATTTTAATTTTCAATTATAGTACCTTACAAACCTTAGTCGAACAACAACATAACATAACAAAACAAAGACCTCAAGTATAGTATTTATTAGCAGAAATCCTACCCATACCTTTTTTGATACAAGTTTCTCGCACTAGTTCGTATTTGAATACTTCCTGGAAGGACTAGAAGGCGTACACCACTTCATAGGCACGACTAGGAGGGTGCATCTACCAAATAGTTTAGAGCTTCTTTCTTATGCCAAGTGTATCATGGATGCAAAGAGTGGAGGGAAGATATTCATGGCGCCGACAAGGATCTTGAAGATGCCAGATTTCGATCTGATTCTGGACATGTCATGGTTGTACTGGAACCATGCCCATATCGATTTCCCGATGAGGGGGATCACATTATGCCATGGAGATTTAAAGATTTTTGAAGCTATTAGACCTGTCACCCATATTTTGTTAAAATCTGTACAAGCTATCAAAACCCATGAGTAGGGAGACAAGGTGTACTTGATCTGCTTCTAGATGGCGGAGGTAGAAGCCACCATGACTGATATCCCGGTGGTTTGGGATTTCTCCAACGTATTCTAGGAGAAATTACTTGTATTGCCTCCGACTAGAGATATGGATTTGCAGATCCAAATAGTACGAGGAGTGAGGGCCGTGTCTCGGGCACCTTATAGGATGGCACCCAAGGTGTTGGTAGAGTTTAAGACCCACCTGTAGGAGCTTATGGTGTTTTTTTTGTCCGGCCGAGTTCATCACCATAGGGAGAACCAATGTTATTCATTAAGAAGAAGGAATGAGTTACATCGATTACTGGGAGCTATACCGGTTGACGGTGCGGAATACATATCCACTACCACAGATTAATGAGCTATTTGACCAACTACAGGTGGTCTATTGGTTCTCCAAACTCGATTTGAGGTCCTGATATTACCATCAACGGATTTTGGAGGAGGATATACCGAAGACGGATTTCAGTTCTCGATACAGACTCTACGAGTTCACGGTGATGCCCTTCAGACTCACGAATGCTCCTTCAACAATCATGAGACTGATGAACCGTGTGTTCGAGCCTTACATGGATATATTGATCATAGTCTTCATCGATGATATATTGATCTACTCTCAGACGAAGGAGGAGCATTCCCAGCACTTTGCATTGGTGTTGGGCAAGCTAAGGGAGCCTTAGATGTAGGCCAAATTCTCTAAGTCTCAGTTCTAGCAGTAGGAGGTAGCATTTTTGGGACACATCATATGTGGTGCCGGGTTAGCTGTGTACGGCCACAGTGCAAGCTATGAGATATTTTCCGCGGCTGAAGTCAGCTTCAGATATCCATAGTTTCTTGGGGTTAGTAGGATAATATCACAAATTCCTGGAGGAATTCTCGTGGATAGCGCTTCCACTCACGTCCATGATGAAGAATGATGCAACATTTACTTGGACGGAGAAATGTGAGTTAACATTTTAGTATTTGAAGGATTGACTCACCTCTTCCCCCATCCATGCATTTCCATATGGGAAGGAAGGTTTCTATATCCACACTAACGCATAATACCAGGTGATGGGTGCATGTTGGGAATATTGCCCTTCAATGTTCCCTGAATTTAAATAGGCATCACCATCAATGCCAAGTGCATAAATTTATTTGATGCATGCCCTATGTTTAGTGTATGCAGTTTGTCTACTATACCATGATTAGACAGGATGTTAGGGTCACAAAACTAGTTGGAGTCAAGACAATTTGATGGCAAAATAGAAATCTGGTTAAGTCTAGAAGCGCCGAAGTGAAGGAAGTTCACTCGACGCCAGAAGAGTAAAACCATTGAGAGAACTACTGTAACGTCCCATTTTACTTTGTACCCCTCGCACGTGTTTTGAGTCAAGGGAGTTGACTCAGGCTCGGGGTGCACTAGTCTCGACAAGTAAAATTCATTGGTTATCATCACAGATATCCAAAGAATTCGTCGATTATGACTTGTGAGTTGAGACCAATACTATTCGTCGAATATCGTCATGAATATCTAACGAATTCGTCGAGTATATAAGACGAATTGGACTAAGAATATTTTATGGATGCAGGTCGTCGAGTGCTTTGAGTGCACTCGATGCCATTCGATTAATTATGTTGAGGCGTTGAGTGCACTCTACACCACTCAACATATTTTAATTAGAAAAGTTTCTAGAAGTTGAGTCGTTGAGTGAAGTCAATGTGGCATTGAGTGGTCTCAACGCCACTCAATGCTTTTAACTTAGACTTATTCTGGTCGATGATTGCGTTGAGTGAGGTCAACATGACATTGAGTGGTCTTAATGCCACTCAATGTTTTTAACTTAGAAGTGTCCTGGATGTTGTTGGCGTTGAGTGGTGTCAACACGGCGTTGATGTGTCTCAACGCCACTCAACACTTTTGAAATAGAAACTGTGGAATACTTTTGGTGTTCAATGAAGTCAATTTGGCGTTAAGTGGTCTCAACGCCACTCAATGCTTTTTTTCTCTGAGACCTGTAGTCATCGTGTGCGTTGAGTGCACTTAACGCCATTCGACGATTCGTCGATTCGTCGAGTGAAGGTTTCTTACTCAATGATTTTTGACTTAGTTATTCTTGAGGCATGAAGGCATCGAGTGTGTTGAGTACAATTGAGACACTCGACGATTCGTCGAGTGAAGGTTTGCATACTCAATGATTTTAACTGAGAAGTGTTGTACTTATATAGGCGTCGAGTGATCACGACGAATCTCAACGTTTTGTCGAGTGGGTATATTATACCTGACAAATTTGACTTAGCATATTTTTGACCCAGGCGGGATTCACTATCTTGAATTTATAGACTTAACCGGTTTTGAGATTGGAGACTATTGACTTATTTGTACTGGTCCTTTCGATAAGACTTAATTTTAATATAAATGGGCGGTCTATTGTCGGTCTGACATGTGGAAAAGCAGTTTAACCTAATTTCTCATTATAAAAGGAGATTTACGGAAAAACCCTAGCTGTCATTTCACCATTCTTTCCATACAGTTATCCTACCGAATTTGACGGAGAAGGACATCACCGGAGTCAGATTTCCTAGGAAAGTCTTTCCTTTCTCTTTCCCCGTAAAGAAAAACACCAAGGAGGAAGATACGGCCAAGGAGAGTGACGCGATCCTTTGCCAGAACTGCCGGAAATGAGGTGTACTTCATACCCTCTCCCTTGGTTCTAGATCTGTAATTATTTTCTCGGAGAGTTGTCGACTCAAAAGAGTTTGACTTGTAAGATGAAGATCTCCTAGGTACAGACCATGGTAGGCCTTAGGCCCTTGATATTTGATGTCTTCAACCTCTCCTTTCTTCTTTGTGAAGATGGTGGTCTTGGTTTTGTGAGGAGAAATGGTCTATTGAGGGTGAATAAGGGAGGAGGAAGTTCTGCATATAGATTCGATGAAATTTCTAAAGGAAGAAGATGAACCAATGTCGTTCATCTTGCTTTAAGATGGGTGCATATATCTATTTTTGTATGCAATGAACTTCAAGGCCGTTTTCGGGTATGTTACGGCCAAATATGGACTTTTGACTAAACACGAAAGCCATAGCCCTTGGAAAGACCTTTCCAACGGATGGTTACACGTTTTCATAATTGTAATGTGGAGTTTGGAATGTCCAGTCAAAGTTGTTATACATTCAAGTCTTAAGTACATGTTCTCGTGTTAGTGTAGATCCGGGTTTGAATTTCGTAGAGAGGTCATAATAAATAACATTGACATTTACTGAACTTAATTTATGGATGTTTGTGATAAACAAAGGACTGATAGGGTAGATCCTTAAGAAAGTAAATAAGGTTGTGGTTTTTGTAAACTTAGGCTATATGTAATGGTGATATACAAATGGTTTGATAGAATATGATTGTACCGATGTTTTGAAGGTGGTTGATAAACAAATGATTTGGGTAAACTAGTGAAAAAATAAATTGATACATTTGATTATACAAATGATATTCTTGTGGAAGCATATTTGATTGTGAATGCTTGACTTTAAGAAAGAATTGGATGAGGTTAATGTATTGCCATTTGATAGAATGATTAATGGAATGTGCATATAGTCCACTGCCTAGAGTGTGTCTACCTACGTGTAGTAGTGTGGGATTGGTATGTTGAATATGATGGTTTGCCACCTGTGTAAATGATGAACCCTTGTGTGGTATGGAAATGTGGAAGGGTTGGAAATGCGTGTGTGTTTTCCGCACTAGAATGATGTGAATAATAGAAAGGGACTCAGTGTACATCCCTTAGATGTGGAATTGCATACGGTGTGAGTTTACATGCAGTGTCATAATCCTGGGTTAAGGATATTGTGGCAAGTCTATGGGAACACTAGCCGTCACACCAATGGAAGTTGATAGATAGACTTTGGATGATTGTCCTTGGTCCTCGGTGCTCATTACCAGGGCTCCTTCTGTGTCAAGTGGACGAATTGGTTGTGTCCATAGTACTCATTCCCGAGTCCCTTTCCCTGCAAAACCGGTAGTCTAATTTACGATGTGTTCTTGGTGTATATCTACCCAAGACCCCTCAAAGCCGTAGTACATATGTGCGCTCCACTATTGTGTTCTTAGCATTGAGGAGTACGAAGGCCTTAGCCTGGTAGTGTGGATGCCTGCTTAAAAGTAGAAAGCCCGTTCCACAGTAACTGTCTGACCATTACAGATGGTGCATGAGAGGTTAGCTACCTACTCGAAAAGTGGGAACAACAAGACTATGTCGACATAGAAATTCTCATTTGTGTGAGAATGGGTGAGTCATCATAAGTCATTCATAACAATGCATTGCAGTACATACACAAGATCCTTATTATATAAGTTTGTATGTGCACTCTTATATGATGAGTTACTTTACTATTCAGTCGATCCTTAACTTATATGTCTATATGGGCATTCATGTAAGTTGAGTTACTCCTTGTTGTTTATTCATACGTGTACAATGCTGTTGATGATAGAACATCTAGTACATATTGCTGTAGTTACTTCTGATATATTAACGATTACTCTGATATAGTTTAGCACTTTGCCACTTGTTTTGTACTACTGCTTACATGTAAAAATAATGTACCTTTTTTTCCTCTCTCCGTCCGGTGCCTAAGAGTTGCCGAGGGAGCGGATTTGATAGCCACATAGTCTTTATGACTAACAGTTGCTACGTCTTGCTTTTTTGGAGGAAACCCCGCAGAAGAAAGTTATGTAGGAGAGCAGCCAGTCCAGGGTTATAGGGCCTGAAGTGATGATATTGTTGCTTCCGTTAGTGACTTATGTGAGTTTTTTAGAGACTCATTTTGTAGCCTTCTTGGCATGATGTACTCTTATATTATAGAAGCCTTGGTTGCTTCTTTTTATTTGATGTATTTATTTTGGACTGTATGCTTATGTGGATTTTGACTTCTGCTTATATTCTTATGTTTGGCTGACAATGATGATATTGGTTTTAGCCGACAGGATAGAGGTCTTATTGTACAGGTCAACCCATGTGTTAGCGCTACCGCAAGGCGGCTGTTCTGGGCATAAGACTCCCATCGGTTGTGTCCTATATTCCAGGAGATGGGTTCTTACAACTGGTATCAAAAAACAATCCTCAACTAAAGAAGTCAAGGAACAATGGTGCCGCCCTGACTAATTGGTCAGTTTGTAGACAAACTGACTTAGCAAAAGTAGTGGTGTGCTCATATGTAATTCACACAAAGTATGTCCAGTCATGACCCTATGATTAGCCAACCTGACCTTAGGTTTGTTCCTTTTGTATATACCCCAGATAATGTAGATCAAGTTGGGGGCTCCCCCTCCCTTTCGGTACCCACTCAATTTCAATAGTTGGAGCTAGGACAGATGCTTACGGCTATTTTGGACACGTTTTAGGCTCCGCAAGCTCCGGTGCAACAGCAAGACACAAGCTTTAATTTGTTAAGCACGTTTCAGGCTCTCTCTCCACCTACATATTAAGGGACATAGTCGGCCGTGCGTACGAAGGAACAACTCGACTTAGTGCAATCTTTAATGGCTCGTTTCCGATGTCCATCCAATATGGTTGTGACATTAGCTGTGTCAGTATTGGAATCTCATGCCAAAAGGTGGTGGAAGTCCCTCATGGGCTCCACCTTTCAAGGTCGGGTGTACATGGAGATTAGTTGGAGTGAGTTTTTGGAAGCCTTCTTGTAACACTTCATCCCTTATATCGCTCGAGATGAACTTGAAGAAAGATTCCTAAATCTGAAACTTGGATCCAAGACAGTTATAGAATATCAGTGAGAGTTTCAGCATCTCGCCAGTTTTGCTGATACATACGAGTTGAATGATAGGAGGTATGCTAAGTGATTCTACAAAAGCTTATGGGATCCCCTAAGGCATGCCCTTTTATTTATAGTGGACTAGAGTTAGGCTGAGATCATCAATATGGAGAAAAGGCTGGAGGTAGATCATTTGGGGAGTGGTAAGAGACCCACTGAAGGTGTAATGGAAGCAGGCCCTAGTTATTGAGGAGGCAGGAAAATTGAGGAAGAGGAAACAATAAAGGCAGGGATCACTTTCATCAGAATATTATGATGGAGCGTCTGGCCCCGAAGCTAGCACTCCCTCTACCAGCACAGATGTATCCGCAACCTAGCAAGCAATATGAGAAATTTTGCTTCCAGTGCAACCAACCGGGCCACATTCGGCTCTTTTACCCTCAGATAAGTGGAAATGCTCCCCCTGCTCTTCCTCCGGTAGCTCCACGAGGATGAGGACATATGTGTCGTCGAGGACGAGGACCATGTGTAAGGAATCCCGGACTTTCTTGGGATCAGGTGTTCACACTAGACATGGCACGGGAGCGGAATCATCAGGATGTGATTGCCAGTATGTTGTGATTTATTTATTATGTTATAAGCATTCCACTTTAAATAGTCTAAGATATGCTAAGAGTCTAACATGAGTCTGTATAATCGGTACTTAGGCACAGTGATGGTTGGTGGGAAACTAGCTTACACTTTATTCGATAACAGTGTCATACATTTTTTTGTGTCTACAAATTTTGTTATAGATCTGGAAGGAGTGCAATACTTCACCGGTATTACTCGGAGAGACCACCTCCCGAATGGCTCTGAGATGACTACATCTGCAAAGTGTGATTTGGAGGTACTTCTTGAAGGAAAGATCTTTGAAACCCCTACAATAGTGTTGCAAATGCCAGAATTCGACCTCATTCGTGGAATGGCATGGTTAGATTTGCACCATGCCATGATTGATTGTGCGGAGAAACAAATTTCCTTGAGGCATGGAGACTCTGAGGTCATCTTTCAAGGTATTACCCTTTCACCTCATATGTTGTTATCTTCAATTCAAACCTTAAAAGCCTATATGAGAGGGGATGAAGTATATATGATCTGTTTTGAACTAAAAGAGAAGGTAGTCAATTTGAAAGACGTGCGAATAGTGAGGGATTTCCCTGAGGTATTCCGTAAGAAATTGCCAGTATTACCCCAGCATAGAGAGGTGGAATTTTAAATTAAGTTAGTACCGGGTGACAATCTCATCTCTATAACCCCTTACCGAATGGCACCGAAGGAACTCGCGGAGTTTAGAGTTCAACTGCAAGAATTAGTGGAGTCAGGGTTTGTTCGCCCAAGTTCATCACCCTCGGGAGCCCCTGTTATATTTGTTAAGAAGAAGGACAGAACCTTAAGATTGCGCATAGACTATCAGGAACTCAACCGGTTGACGATGCGGAACACCTATCCCTTACCCTGGATCGATGAGTTATTCGAATAGTTAGTAGGAGCTCATTGGTTTTCCAAGTTAGATTTGTGCTCGGGGTATTACCAGTTGAGGATACAAGAGGATGATATACAGAAAATAGCAATTAGCTCAAGGTAGGGTCTATATGAGTTCACCGTGATGCCGCTTTGGCTCACAAATTCCCCTTATGCATTCATGAGTTTGATGAAAAAGTTGTCTGAGCAATATATAGACGTATTCGTCATCGTATTCCTCGATGACATTTTTGTCTATTCAAAGACAGAGGACGAGCCTGTTGAACACTTGACCTTGGTGCTGAAGAAGTTAAATGAGCATACATTGTTTGCTAAATTCAGCAAGTGTGAATTGTCTCCAAGATATTTCCTTCTTGGGCCATGTGATTCACAGAGCTGGACTAGTTGTGGATCCGACCAAGGTGCGTGTCGTGAAGGAATTGTCATCTTTGAAGTCAGCGGCTAATGTACGGAATTTCCTTGGACTTGCTGGGTATTATCATAAGTTTATAAAAGGATTCTCAAAGATAGCCCTTCCTCTCACTGCTCTTACAAAGAAAGGTGTGCAGTATGAGTGGACACCCCAGTCCAAAGCTTCATTCCAAGAGCTGAAAGATAGACTTACCACCGCACCCATCCTAGCCTTTCCATCTAGGAAGGAATGATTTCAAGTTTATACAGATGCGTCATACCAAGGGAGGGGAGCAGTGTTGATGCAGCACGGGCATGTGATCACTTACGCTTCAAGACAGTTGAAGAAGAATGAAGTTAATTATCCGGTACATGATTTAGAGTTGGGAGCAGTAGTGTTCGCCTTAAAGGTTTGGAGGAATTATTTATATGGCGTCCACTGCGAGATCTTTTCAGATCACAAAAATTTGAAGTTTTTCATACCCAAAAGGAGTTGAATTTGAGACAACCGCGATGGCTAGAATTTTGTGTGATTATGAGTTCACATTAAAATACCACCATGGAAAAGCAAACTCCATAGAAAATGCATTGAGCAGAATAGTACCAGAATCGAGCCCTGGATCCTTGTTGATGAGTATGGAATTGGCTCAAGTGTTTGAGGAAATGGAGATCATGTTGGTGTGTAAGGGTCATTTTTAGGAGTATACTGAGTACCTATTTGCTATGAGTATTGTATCTGACATTCTAGATTGTTTTTCATGCAGAGAATGGGAAGGAAACTTCCTTGACCTTGTAATCAAGACAATTGTAGATGGATCTACGGAGGAGTATGCTCTAAATGACAGCCTCATTCATTTCCGTGGCCGACTTTACATTCTGAAGGGCGGTGAAATCTTGGAAGACATATTAAGAGAGGCACATTTCTCCATGTATTCGGTGCACCCCAGGATTGCCAAGACGTATAGTAACTTGCGAAAGACCTTGTTCTGGCCAGGGATGAAAAGCGCGATCATGTATTTTGTTACACACTGTGAGGCATGTAAGAAGGTGAAGGTGGAGTGTAAGAGCCCCAGAGGATTATTATAGTCATTGCCCATCCCTGAGTGGAAGATCGAGGATATCTCCACAGACTTTGCTCACGGGGTGCCTCGCTCGCGCTCTGGGAACGATTCAGTTTGGGTGATTGTAGATGGTCTGACAAAGGTGGCCAGATTTATCCCTATGAAGAAGGAGGCACATGTTGATGTTTTAGTGCGGCTCTTTGTGGATCAATTTGTACGGAACCATGGCGTGCCGAAGACAATAGTCTCTGATCGTGATGACCGCTTTACCTCCAAGGAGTGGAAAGCAGTACAAGCATATCTGGGCTCTCACCTTACCTTTAGCATAGCTTTTCACCCTCAGATGGTTGGTCAGTCTAAAAGAACCATCAGGACATTGGAAGATCTTTTGAGACTATGTGTATTGGATAGAGGAGAACCATGGGAAAAGCACTAAACCCTGGTAGAAATTTCATTCAACAATAACCATCAATCTAGCATCGGGATGGCTCCCCATGAAGCGCTTTATGAGAGAAGGTGTAGAACTAAATTTTCATTGGTACAGGATGAAGATCCAAAAATTTTGGGGATAGAGTACATTGTTTCACTGATGCTGTTATTAGATTGATACCTAACCGCAGGCTTGAGGCTCTAAGTCGACCGACAAAATACCATAATAAGAAACATCGAATGGTGGAATTTGAAGTGGGTGACAAAGTTTTCTTGAAGATCAGGCCGATGCATAGAGTGTCACGAGTGCGGGGTATGATGAAGCTTATCCCGAGATCTGTGGGGTCGTATGCTATATTGGAAAGAATGCGCCCAATGTCCTATCGGCTGGAGTTACTGCCAGAACTGGAAAATTTGCACGACGTCTTCCATGTGTCGTTGCTTTGTAAGGCACTATTATAGACCGATCAACATATTCACAGCCCAGATGGAACAGTAATAATTAATAGATCTATTCAACTAGAGCTGGTGCGGATAGTGGACACTGAGACGAGGAACTTGCATCAGAAAAGTGTACCTTTGCTAAAGGTCAAATGGTCTTATCACGGGAAAGAAGAATACACTTGGGAGCCGGTGGACTTGAGGCAAAGCGCTATCCGGAGTTGCTTTCCCAAGGTAAATTTAAAAGCTTATTTTATTTTTCATGCTCTACTCCCCCACAACCTTAGCCTAATTTCAGGGATGAAATATTTTATTTTGTTTATAGGATTTGTAACATCCCATTCCACGCTAAACACCTCACACTTGTTTTTAGTCAAGGGAGTTGACTTTGGCTCAGGGTATGCCATACTCGACAAGTAAAATTCGTCGGATATCGTCACGGATATCTGACGAATTCGTCGAGTATGACTTGTGAGTTTAGACCAATACTATTTGTCGAATATCATCACAAATATCCGACAAATTCTTTGAGTATATAAGATGAATTGGACTTGGAATAATTTCTGGACTCAAGGCGTCGAGTGCGTTGAGTGCACTCGATGCAATTCGACGAATTAAGCTGAGGCGTTGAGTGGACTCAACACCACTCAAAGTATTTTACTTAGAATAGTTTTTGGAAGTTGTGGCACTGAGTGAAGTCAACGCAACGTTGAGTGGTCTCAACGCAACTCAATGCTTTTAACTTAGACTTATTCTGGCCGATGATGGCATTGATTGAGGTCAATGCAGCGTTGAGTGGTCTCAACGCCACTCAACGCATTTAACTTAGAATTATCCTGGACGTTGTTGGAGTTGAGTTGTGTAAACACGGCATTGAGTGGTCTAAATGCCACTCAATGCTTTTGACTTAGAAACTATGGAATACTGTTGGCGTTGAGTGATGTCAATGTGGCGTTGAGTGGTCTCAATGCCACTAAACTGAAAGATTTTGTTTATAGAGCCTAAACACCTAGAGGGGGGTGAATAGGTTCAAATCCTTTTTTAACAACTTAGGCAATTATCAATGTTAACACAACACATCTATCACAACACAAGAAATAATAATCACAAAAAATTCACAACACAAACACAATGGTTTATAGTAGTTCCCCAATTTGTGGGTACGTCCACTCTCCCCCTTCACTTATCTAGTAGAGAACTGGATTCGGCCAAACATCTTTCGACTATCTCAGATCCTCAGATCTTACAACTCAGAACCCAACTGATTCGTACAGCTCAGACTTCTTCAAGTCTTACAACTTAGAATCTTCCCAAGACTCCTACCTCAGGCAACAACCCTACCTCAGCCTTAACAACCAGGAAAAAAACTCAGATCAACTAGATCCTACCTCAGGCACTCGGTCCTACCTTAGCCTTTATAAATTTAGGCTTATAACTCAGATCTAAAAAAGATCTTACAAGGAAATTAATTGTTTTAAACAATAAAATTTTCACCCTGATAGAAAGAGAATATGGTGAAAGCTTCTTGATCAGTTCTTGATAGAACTGAGTACTTTAGATCCAACCTGTCTTAGCTTCTCCAAAGCTTCTTAAATTTGTACCAAGTAAGGTTGATCTTCAATTGGAGTTGGAGTTGATTTTCAATCCAACTTCATTCTTGAATTCAGAATCAGATTTGAATTTTTCTTCCAAACTCTTCAAGATCTTCCTTCTTCAGGGTTTGTCTCTTGTTCCCCATTTTTACTTCTCAAACTCTCAAGCTATTTAGACTTTTTTAGGCTTCAAAAGCTTCTTGGCTTGTGATAGCACAGGTCTTTATATAGACCCCATCCAAGATTACCGGTTGATCTTGTTCATAACGGCCTTCTGACAGCTCTGACAGATGTGTCAGCTTTGTTACTTATGATAGTTGTCAGGTCTTCAGTCTTGACAACTAACTTCTCCTTGAACTTATATCTCAACAAAAAAGGGCATTGAGATAACTCCAAATGTGCCATCACAAATAGACCATGTGTCAACACAAGTCTTGAAGGTGTCGACACAACTCCCACATTGTCGACATAGTCATACTTTATCTTCTCGACACGGCTTCTGTTGGATGTGTCGACACAAGTCCTGTGTGTCGACTCAACTGCTTCTCGACTCGACATAGCTGGTGTTAACAGATTTCTTGAGTGTGAGTCGACACAAGTCCCGTGTGTCGACACAACTACTTATTGTCTCGACCTAGCTGATGTTAACAGATTTCATGAGTGTGTGTCGACATAAGCCCTGTGTGTCGATACAACTTCTATAGACTGAACTTCTGTGTGTCGACACAGTTGCTTCTGACAGAATTTCTGTGTGTCGACACAAGTCCTATGTGTCGACACAGCTGCTACTGATAAAACCTCTATGTGTCAACACAACTGGATTCTGGTGTCGAAACAAGTCCTTCATTAGTGTCGATACTTGTACTTAGAATATTTTCCTATATTTCTTTTAACTTGCATATTCAAACTCAACATTCTATCAAATACACCTTGATGTATATCATTAAGTTAGGTGAGGCTTCTCCAAATCTTGTACACATTTTCCAATGTACCCAACAATCTCCCCCTAGTTGGAGGCATCATAACCCTTAGTCAATGATATACACCAGTTATAATAAAACAAAGAAGATGTATATTATCATTTTATAGGCAGGGTAACTCATAAACTGAAATAACAAGGAATAACATTTATTATCATCATAGAATATGATAACACTGATTAATCAGGAATAAGTGTTTGATTTGCAAGATTGTTTATAACAAATTTTACATAGTTCTAAGACTAGCCTATCTATCCCTAAGATTGATCAGGCTCCCTGATCACAATTCCTTTGCTAGATTTTATCTTTGCTTGCACATTGGTTTCTTAATCATAAGCTGGCTTGTTCCCTTTTAGATCTTTCTTTTTAAGCTCTTCAGCCTAAATCTTCTTCCTTTCAAAGTAATGATAAGGCTTTGGAAAGTACTTGCTAGGCACCACAGAGTTAGCAGGTAACTTTCCAGCTTTGATATCCTTTCTGAACTGATGTAAGGCATCTTGCCTCTTCTGATACTTGCTCCATTATTATTCAAAGTACCATTTGCCTCTATCATGCATATTGTCTTTTACAGCTTTCCAAGCAGTAAGAATGATTTTTCTGGAGGTTGGACTCCATTGCTCAAAATCAGGCTTTAATTCTGCCTGTTCTCTTAATCTTTTCTTAGAAAGCTGAGACTATTTCTGAGCATCCCTAGCTCTTTGTGCTTCTTGCTCTTTATTTAAAGCGTCTTCATACATTTAAACCTTTACAATAATAACAGTATGAGCCTTCTGTGGATGGCTATACATATACTATACTACTTGCTGTACTTCTTCAAAATCAGCTGGATGATAGATGACTTGTGCAACTTCCTGCTGAACCCCTTCAATGTTGGCAGGTTGAATACCAGATTCTGCAGTGTTATCATCATCATAAAGGGGTGGATATCCAAGAGTAGCTCTGATGGTATTAGATACCCATTTAGCATTATTAGAGCAGGATTTAACTAACATACTCTCCCCCTTTATGACTTCTCTGGCAACATGATCTCTCAGAACTTCCTTTTGAAACCTTACTTGATCAGCCAGATATTCTGTACCTTCTTTGTAGTAGGCTCTGAATTTTTTCAGGTGATCAGAAATAGCCTTTTGAGATTCCTTAATGGTTGTTTGTACAACAGCTAGATCTTCTTAGATTTGCTTGGATACTTAAGTTTTTAAATCAGTAGCAATACTTCCCAGTTTTTTGAGAATTTCATCATGTGAGTCCTTGAGATTTTCATTTGATCTGAATTGATTTTCGAGAATATATCCTTGCTTGATGGCAATGTCTTCAATTTCAATCTTTATCATCTGTTGTTTCTTGGCCAGGTAAACCACAACATTACCTCCTTTATGAAAGCAATCTGTCATCTCCTTCTTATGCAAATTTACTTCAAATCTGATAGATTTGATATCTTGTGCCAGCTGTAACTGCAGTTCTTTGTGTGACTCATCCACATACTTTTCCATTGCAAGTCTTTGCTCATCCATTTTCACTTGCAGTTTTATCAGAAGAGAATTATAGTTTATTTCTGGAGAAGATGCTTGAGGCACTGTTTGTAAGGCTTTCTTATAGCTTGTGGTTCTTTTCTTGAGAGCCACCAGCTTCCTTTTCTTAGCCATGGAAGCTTCTTCATCATCAGAAGAATTTGAGGAACTTTCTATATCCATAATATCCTTAGGGCTGGAGGCATGTAGGTTCTTATCCCCCTTAGTAATTTGCAGTGCCCGCTCTGTCCTTGTATCTTGGAGGTCAGGAAACAATTCTTCCAAAGTTACCTCCGACTGTATTTGAACAGGAGGTATAATTTTCTTTTGTCCAATAAATGGTTGTCCCTGGACATCAAGATCCTTGTTTAGGGTTTTCTCTAAGCTAGAGGAGTGGAGGTGCTCATCTTGATCTAGATCTGGCATATGCACAACATGTGCTTCTGTCTGAGAGATGACTGTTGCTTCATTGTTGATTTTCTATACTATGTTAAGTACAGTATAAGTTGCATACTCACTCTCCAGAGCTACTTCAGCAATAACTCCCCCTTGGGAAGGAAGCTGTGATTATTCAGGGTCTTGAACAACTAAAGTTTTATTGTTTTATCCCCCTAGAGATGATACCACCTGAGTGTCATTAATTTGGATGCCCTCCCCTTGGGCTTGAGCTTATTTATCTAGTTGTGGTGTAGGTAATTTTCTTTGTTGTTCTTCATCTAAGCTGAAGACAACCTGCTCTTCAAAATCACTGGTATATTGTGCTTCCTGGGTGGTCGTTTTCTTTTTCTTATCTTTCTTCACAGGTTTCAGTGGAGTACAAACATCTTTGGTCAAAATTCTATTCCACCTGGATAGTATTCTCAAATAAATTCTTCTCATGTGATTTATCTTGGTTCCTGAAGTTTGATTCATCACCTCTGGGTTGGTGGAAGGCAGATACAAGCTCAATATCCTACCCAGATTTGGCTTCTTAGCACTTTCTTTGATTTTGTCAAAAATTACTGCTGACCAGTCTGTTTTCACATAGAAGATAACTCTGGTCATGAGTTTGAATATATAGGTAGAGATCCTATCATGACCTCCTATTTTGCAGAGAATAAGTTTGCCTATTATTTCTGACAGGAATTTACCTTGGGAATTCATTCCCTTTCTGGTCATTGAAGTACCAATCTTGGTATTGAGATCCAGCCCACACCATTGGAGTGCATCCCTTGTCATGGAAGATGTGATAT
Source organism: Platanthera zijinensis (assembly GCA_039513925.1). Classification (NCBI taxonomy): domain Eukaryota; kingdom Viridiplantae; phylum Streptophyta; class Magnoliopsida; order Asparagales; family Orchidaceae; genus Platanthera; species Platanthera zijinensis. The sequence continues at coordinate 183,168,167 of CM077079.1, read as the reverse complement.
CTTCTTCTTCCTTAATCTTTGGAAGCTGAAGTGACTTTCTGATATTCTTCTGGGAGAGTTTTACTGTAGAACCATTTATAGTGGACTTCAAATTCTTTCCTTGAGAATCCATTATTGCGGAAGAGTAAAATTCAAGAACCTCTTTCTTCCATATACTTATAGGTTCAGAGACCAAGTATTCCAATCCATTTTCTGCGATTGGGGTAATCACCCCCTTGATGTCTAGCGAGGCAGTCTCGAACGCCTTGCGTACTAGTTCATATCCTTCATTGATCTTATCTTCCTGTTGTGGCGCCATTGGTGAATGAGAGAGAGGAGAGTTGATAGGAGATTTTCTTGTCGACACAAAGTCTAGAGTCTAGAGTTCTGGAAGCACAGTAGGCCAGATTTTGTCTTCTCATATTTATAGTGTGCTTGTAAAGGGTAGGTCAAAAGACCCGCCTAACATAGGAATAAACTAGTCGACAAAACTTTACATGTGTCGACATAGAAGACCTAGGTCTCGACAAAACTTTGTTGATGTCGACATATCTATGTGTCGATATACTTTTGTCTGTGTTGACATAGACTACTAAAGTCTCGACAGAATACTGTAAGTTTCAACATACCTATGTGTCGACATAAATTTTTGTGTGTCGACACAAAATCTTCTAATACATGGTCTCGATAGAGTTGTGTCGACATAGACTTTGTCTGTTGACACAAATTTTATTTCTGTGTCGACACAGACTGTTTTTTTGTCGACACAACCTGCTAATAGTGTCGTCACAGTTAGCTTGTGTCGACACAGACTTTCTAACTTAGCCAAATTTCTTGAAGAAGTTTTGTGTTGACTAAATATCTCAATCTAGGTACAACATACCTTATTCAATTTTAAAATTATTGAATTTACTTTCATCTAGAGGTTTCATAAATATATCAGCAACTTGATTATTAGTGTTGACAAATGCTAGACTTATGTCTTATTTTTCAACATGTTCTCTGATGAAGTGAAACTTGATTTCTATATGCTTAGTTCTGCTATGTGAAATAGGATTTCTAGCTATAGAAATAGCACTAGTAGAGTCACAATATAATGGAATTCTACTTACCTTGATGTCATAGACTTCAAGTTGATGTTGTATCCACAACAACTGTGCACAGCAACTTCCTGCAGCTACATACTCTAATTCAGCAGTGGAAATAGCTATACTTGTCTGCTTTTTACTGCTCCATGACACCAACCTTCCACCTAAGAACTGACATGTGCCAGAGGAGCTTTTCTTATCTTCTTTAGAGCCTGCAAAGTATGCATCTGAAAAACCTGTTAGCAAGAAATCTCTATTCTTAGGGTACCGAAGACATAGATTAGGTGTGCCCTTTAGATATCTCAAAATTCTCTTTACATCAGAATAATGAGATTCCTATGGACAAGCTTGGTACCTAGCACAGACACATATAACATACATGATGTCTTGTCTACTAGCAGTCAAGTAAAGTAGGGAGCCAATTATTCCTCTATACAAAGACTCATCAACAGGTTTTCTTGCCTCATCTTTGCCTATAGGCATACTTGTCCCATTAGAGTTTTCATGGTGGAGGCTGTCTCAATGCCATATTTCCTGATTAACTCCTTGGTGAACTTAGACTGAGATTTGGACAATCCATCATCAGTCTGTCTAACTTGGAGTCCCAAGAAGAATTTCAGCTCACCCATGCTGCTCATCTAAAACTTCCCTTGTATAAGTTTGGCAAACTTACTACCAAGGTTATTTTCAGGTTATCCAAAGATAATGTCATCAACATATATCTGGACTAGGATGATCTTACCTTTTGATTCCCTAAAGAGTAGAGTCTTATCTATTTTCCCTCTTGAGAATTTATTCTCAATAAGGAAGGAAGACAAAGTTTCATAACAAGCCCTAGGGGCTTATTTCAATCCATATAGAGCTTTCTTAAGACTATATACATAGTTGGGATAATGATAATCAACAAAACCTGATGGCTGTTCTATATATACTTCTTCCTTCAAGTCTCCATTCAGAAAAGCTGACTTGACATCCATTTGGAATACTTTGAACCCTTGATAAGCTGCATAAGCCAGGAACAGTCTTATTGCTTCCAAACTTGCCACTAGGGAAAATGTTTGATCAAAGTCTATCCCTTCTTCCTGTTTGTAGCCCTTTGCTACCAGTCGGGCTTTATTTTTTACTATGGTGCCATTTTCATCTATCTTGTTCCTATAGATCCACTTACTTCCTATGATATTTTTTATTCTTAGGTTTAGGAACTAACTCCCAGACTTTACATCTTCTGAATTGATTTAGCTCTTCCTGCATGACATCAATCCAATTTTTGTTTTGTATGACCTCTTCAAACTTCTTAGGTTCCATCTGGGACAAGAAGCTTGAACAGAGAACTGTGTTCATGCTTTTGCTTCTATTCAGAACTCCATGACTTGCATCACCAATGATTTGGTGTGCTGGATGTTCCTTCAAATGTCTTCTAGCTGTAGGAAGTCTGTCCACCTCCTGGTCTTCTCAATTATCCTCACCTAGATGAACTCTATTGTATTCATCTTCATTCAGTGTGCCTTGTACTCCCCTTGGACAGCATCCATCATTTTCTTCATTCCTACTTGTAGGTTTGTCTTCATTAATTGTAAGCTTGTCCATATTTCTGTTCAAACCTGTAGGGAAAACATAAGTACTAGACAACTCACAGTTAATAAGCATAAACTCATAAAAAACTACATGGACAGATTCTTCTACAACTTGTGTAGTCAAGTTGTAAATTTTGTATGCTCTACTGATATTATTGTACCCAACAAATATCCCTTCTAGGGATTTGACAACAAACTTAGTTAGATAATGCTTGCCATTATTCAGGACATAACATTTGCTACCAAAGATCTTAAAGTAGGATATGTTTGGTTTTCTGCCTTTCTTAATCTCATAGGGAGTCTTTTTGTGTCTCTTATTGATGGAAGCTCTATTGAGAACATGACATGGAGTGTTTACTGCCTCAGCCCAGAAGTATTCAGGGAGAGAAGTGTCACTTAGTAGAGTTCTTCTTGCCTCCATAAGAGTCCTATTCTTTCTTTCAGCAACCCCATTTTGACAGGGAGTTCTAGGTGAGGTGAACTCCTGATGAATCCCAAATTCTTCACAGAACTTTGTCATACATTCAGAATGAAATTCAGTCTCATGGTCACTATTGATTTTGACCACTAAATTGTTAAGTTCATTCTTAATTTGTCTAACAAAATTCTTGAAAATAGTTGGGGTTTTAGATTTCTGCCTCAAGAAGAAAACCCATGTAAATCTAGAAGGGTCAATTGTAGTCCCTTAGCCCAATAGACACCACCCCTACCCTCATAAGCCTAGTGAGAGGCCAATAGGTCACCAAGGACCCATTGGGACCAATCAAAGGGGCTAGTTTGACCAAAGTCAACCCTTAACCTAAAATGGTGAAAATGCCCTAGTTAAGGGCCAAGTGACCTTCAAGAGCCAATTCAACCCCACCTTGACCCTAGGGAAGGCTAATGGGTTACCAAGGACCTATTAAGGAAACCTCAAGGATCAAATTGGCCTAGGTGGGCCCTAGTCCCACTTTGGGTCAAGTTAGCCCAAATGGGCTAACTCAAGCTCATTCCTATTTCCTTAGGGCTACCCTTGACCCAAGTGGCCAAATGGATTGGTGGGCTGACATGTGACATGTAGGAGCCTAAATTTCAGGCTTGATGACTAGGAGAGAGAAAGTCATCCATGGAGGAGAGAGAAAGAGAAGGAAGAGAAGGAAGGAGGACTTTGTGTCCCCCCTCCCCAACCTCCCCATTCAATTCAGAAAGACAAGGGGGAGTCTAGCAGCCTTTTTGGACTGGCTAGAGCAAGCTCCACCTCCCCCTACCTACCAAGCCGCCAAGCTTGACCTTGGCCAAAAATGGCCAAGGTGTTTTCAGCCACCTAACACCTCCCCTCTCCACTTTAAAAGCTCCCCTAGACTCCAAGGAGAATTCCCCACATTTTTCCTGAAGCAGCCAAGCCCTTTCCTGCATCTTTGAGCAATCCGACCACCACCGGCCACCACCATGCCAATCCGACGATCCTCCCGACTTCAGGCCGCCAAACAGGTTCTCCTCCACTCCTTGACTCATGGACAGATCTTAGAAATCGATAGGTCCAAGGTTCGGGCTCAATTGAGCCCGATCTAAATCAAAAAAATCACGATTTTTCCATGGATTTGAGGTTGTCGGGTTCGCCGGAATAGGGCTTCCCGGCGGCCGTGCCGCCGCCTGAAGATAGCCCCGACCACCACGAAGGTGTCGGCGGCGGTGGCAGGCCGGGGAGGTGGCCGGAGCGACGGCGGCAGCTGCTGGAAGTTGGCCCAGGCGGGGGTAATCCTGGCCGTCGGCTGGAGGAAGGAGATAACCGGATCCCGTCGGTTTTACATCAAGATTCGTGCTGCATTAGATTTCTAACTATAGGTTTATATATTTCATTTTAATGAATTCTGTCACACTTAATGTATTTAATGTTTTTAATTATTAAAAATACTTAGGCTTCAATTCAGAAATAATGGTCAGCACCAAATATGTAGCCCATTGAGTCTATTTTCATATAAAATTGGTTTGAACCAAATTGGGTTACTGGTTTGGCCAGGGCACTCAATTTGGTGGGGCCTATACAAATGAATAGTCAGTCATTAAATTGGATGCCCACACTTGATCCTTGGTCCAAATAAGCTGAAATTTTGGCAGGGACTCACCCTACCCTATACCTAGACTCTGCCCAAAAATGGGAATTTTTGGGAATAATTTTCCTATAGTTTTTGTAAATAATTTAATTATGCTAGGGCAAATTAAATTAGGGGTCAAATGAAGTCCAAATTCAACCAAATTTTGGTGGGATGGTTATGAGGTCAATATAGACCTCTGGTTAAAATTTCATCAAGTTTAGAGTTGATTTGAATAGGATTCAAGCAAACCCTAGCCTTGCCCTAAGAAGGGTATTTTGGTCCAATTTGTAATTTTGGCTTTTAGTGTCCAATTCACCTCAACAGAGGTTCAAATTTTGTACACTAGTTTGGGATGACAAGATACACCTCCCAAAGGAAATTTGGGGGCAGTGGAGGTGGTTTGGTCCAAGATCTTAGGTCAAACCCTAAGGAAGGGCTTTTGTACCTTGTGAAGGGCATATGGCCAAATCACCTTGTATGGCTATGAAATTTTGTAGGGATAGAGTTTTGGTAAATATAAACCTCTGGTTAAATTATTAGGGCACTTTGGAATGTTTAGGGCCATAAAATCCCTAACCCTAGTTTAGGGCACAAACATTCTAGGGTTGAAATGGGCTAGCTAAACACCTCAAACTAAGATGAAATTTTGGTAGATTGGTGTTAAGGACATTATGAGCCTCTGGTAATTTAATGGGGAATTTTGGGTCAATAATTATAGCACTTCATTTGTAACCCAAGAAATGCTTAAATTAAGTAAATAATTTATTATGCTACTTCTGATAATTGAGAGGCCCTGAAATTTTGGCAGAGGTTGTTTGGAAGCATAAGGAGTTTATATAAATTTTATAAAAATTCTTGGACAAGTATATGAGGTAGATAGTTCACAAGATTGTCATTTGATGGAATTATTCAAAAATTCATTTAAGCCTATTTACTAATAAATAAATTATGAAATTTGGCCCAAACCATGTACTTGCCATTAGATTCATAATTGAAATTTCCCTGAATTTTTGGAAGTAATACATTATTTTATATTTATTAAATGAATTTCCAAGGGCTTAAATGAATATTTGATTTAAAGATAAAGCTCTACTGAAAAGAAATATATATTTGGGAAGATATGTTATATCATTATTCTGAGTAACATATAAAATTTGTAAAATGATTCCTTGAATGAAAGTAGTACTTCATGTTCATTTTGGGAAATTTTAGACATTAAAATAATTAAATGAATTATCAAATAAGTAAGGAAAATTTTGGAACTCAGGATTTAGAACTTAAAGGTCATAATGAACCTCCATTAATTATTATAGGGGTGTAGGATGATTATTTTATATACATCCCATTTTACAGGAAGATTGACTTGGTGGTCTGCATTTAGCAATTTTGGATCTAGTTTGTTTGCATCATTTTGAGCAATTTACTTACTGTATAATTATGAAATTTGGCCAATGATGTTTTTAGGTCAGTATCTACTTTAGAAAATTAATTAAGAATTTTTGGATGAATATTTATTGCACTTACTTCATTAATAAAAGGAAAAAGGATATATTTTCAAAAATTGATTAGTGTCACTTGAATACTTGAAAAACTGTTATATCTTGGATTTATTGTTGAATGGTTATTTAGAATTTATCATGAATTTATGAAGCTTTATAACTTTCTGAAAAGTGCACTTCATGCTCAATGGGTAGCCCTTAGAAGCCTTACGGGAATTTAAATAAATATCAGAATAATTGGAAAAATGATAATCCTTTGGATTTAGTCCATTTGCATCATGATAAGTCTCCAGTAAATAATTCAGGGCATTCAGATGATTATTTAGAATACCCCCTATCGGGTTCAACGTATCGTCTTTCTCGTAGTAATTAGGAAGAGTCAAAACTTCGTAAGCATACAGTAAATAGTAAACTTAGAGTTTCACACTTTCCCACACAGTGTCCCGGGAGATAGTATGGGTTACTTGGGCAATAAGCCCAGTAGTTGTGATGGTGGTTTGGTGAGCTTTGGCTCGGTAGTAGATTATGACGGACGGGATTGTCCGGGGAGCTTTAGCTCGGTTGTAGATTATGACGGACGGGATTGTCCGGGGAACTTTAGCTCGGTTGTAGATTATGATGGACGGGAATTGTCCGGTGAGCTTCGGCTCGGTTGGTTGGTTGACTCATAACTATTGTATGTGCATAAAAGGTTTTAAGGTGGTGGGTCTTCTATATTGGGGAGTTCGATGCACCGACAACAATATGGTTGGCTCGGCAAGTGTGGTTAGCACCTTGCCAACAGAAGTCCGGTGCGCCAGCCGGCAAGAGTACGCAGACGTCCGCTTAGTGCACCAAGCGTTGAGGCATACGAAAGGTCTGACCGGTAGTGCTTTACTGGTTTAGAGGTGGGCGAGGCCCAACCCACCGCATCCGTCTGCCACTACGGAGGTATCCTGGGAGGTAACGGCTCCGAAAGGGGGAACTAAAGGTCTGTGTACACAGAGTCGAGTGGGTGAGTTGCACATGCATGTTCACATCATGGCATAAATGTATTTCATAGCATAACCATCGCATATAACCTGACACCTAATGTATAATCGGTATGGGACGCTCTATACATTAGGCCTTGCTAAACGACCCCTTGGCCTAAAAGTTTGTGTGAGCGTGCCTATAAGTCAAGGTTCTCTTTCAACTTTATAAACCTGCTAATAGAACCGACACCCTATCGTATAAATCGGTATGTGACTTTTTATACGATAGGAGCCCTGCAAAAGATCCCTTAGCTTATGTATACTCGCATAAGTTAAGGTTACTTATTTATTTTGTACGATTATTATCATCTTACACTGTTAGTTTAGTTCCGCTGCCATCTGAAATTTGAATACTCCTCCACCTTCATGTCCTTCCCTTTCCTTCTCCCCGCTCGGTGCTTTAGGAGCCATGGGGGAAGGGGTGGGGGACGATAGGACTTAGTCTTTTAGACTAACGGTTTTCGAACCACATCATTTAGGGGACCACGGAGCCCAGCATGGAGGAGCAGCCCCGGAGGTCGGCACGTTTGGAGATCGGACAGTCTAGCACTGGAGTCCAGACAGCAGGGACAGTGAGTCCCGATCTATAGTAGTTGTATTAGTTTGCTTCCGCGATGAGAGAAATGTAGTGAGGACTTGATGTACCGGGCATAAGCCCGTGATTTTTCATTATATGTACTATCTGTGGACACTCCCTTCGTGGAGTTTATTTCTATATATGTGATTCTCTTTGTGGACTTGCTACCTTCTTAAGTATATTGCTACTGTTATGATCGAATTGGCCGGCAGAATCGGCGTCTTGTAGTGACGACCTTCCCGGGTGCGAAGGTGTCACCGCAAGGCGGCGGTTCTGGGCCTAAGACCCCGGTGTCGAAAAAGAAAAAAAAATGGGGGTCTTACAAGTGGTATCAGAGGAAACCTCGATCAAGAAATGTAGCAGTCCACTAACCCTGGGACACCCCCGCTCGAGTTTAGTTTGCGGACAAACTAAGCAGCGGAAGCAGTGGTGGGCCCAAAGGGAAAAAAAAATCACATGGAAAATTGTCCACTTTTAGTTAAACCTGTGAGACTTCTTATAATTGTCTTCTATTACGCAGCCCCCAGCGCAGCCAACACCACAAGGCGGAGTTCAGCAGACTCCGACTGTTGCACCACCTCCCCCGGTCCCCACTCCATTCTTACACTCGGAGATGGGTCAAACGCTGACAGCCATTCTAGATGCTTTCAGGGCTCAGCAGGTTCCGGCCCTGCAGCCGAACCCGGGGGCCAATTGGCTGAGCATTTTTCGAGGACTCTCTCCTCCATCTTACTTGGGGACAGAATCCACTGTACGGACAGAGGAGTGGCTAGATATTATGTACGAAATGCTGACTGGGATACGATGTCCCTGGGAGGAGAGGGTGGCCTTGGTTGTCTCCTGCCTGGAGTCCCATGCTAAGAGGTGGTGGAAGACGCTGCTGGATACAAGATTTGTTGATAGGGAGGTTGCGGAAGTTACCTGGGAGGAGTTCAGGACCGCGCTGCTGGAGCATTTTGTTCCACAATCAGCCAGGTATGAGTTGGAGGAACGGTTCTTACAGTTGAAGCAGGGTACCAGGACGGTGGTAGAGTACCATCGGGAGTTCGACCACTTGGCTCGCTACGCGGATTCGTATCAACTAGATGAGGCGGGCTACACAAAAAGGTTTTATAAGGGTCTACGAGAGGACTTGAGGGAGGCCCTTCTGTTCGTTTCTGATGGACCTATCTCTCGGATCTTGGAAATGGCCAAGAGGATTGAGGCCGATTGGCACACCACTCGGGGTCGAAAAAGGCCAACAGAGGACCAGGGCCGGGGAGCCCGGAATGATCAGCGGCGGGGCCGCATCACAGATGGGAGAGAAGGAAGAAGAACAGAAGACCAACCTCGTTAGGAAATAAGACGAGAGCCGAGGGAGCCGGTGGTACTGGCTCCTCAGCCTCTTCAGATGAGGGAGGCACCGAGACCCGGGGGTATGGCATTTCCCCCACCGAGAGTGCTACAACTGCCATCAGATAGGACACATTCGGAGAAACTGCCCCATGAGGGGAGCACCTTTACCAGCACCCCAGGATGCCCCGCATGCCCAGCAGTTTGGAGGACGAGGACGTGGTCGAGGACGTGGTTTCCAGGGTGCAGATCGTAGGCAGCAGAGGGAGCAAATTTATGCACTGGATCTGGCTCAGCCCCGAAACCCGGAGCAAGTAATCACTGGTATGTCTGAAAATTTTGGTTAAAGTTATTTCCTCATGAAGTTAAATTTGATATAGAAGTGACCATCTAGGAAAGAAAACCATGGCTAGAATTCTGAGACATTTAATTTTTCCCAAAACCCCAGGAATAGTTTTCATCAGCGGCAAACCCGCTTATACGCTATTTGATACGGGTGCTTCGCACTCATTTGTATCGGAGGCCTTCATAGAAGGATTGGAAGGCGTGGAACGATTCACGGGTCTGATGGTGAGGATACGACTACCCGACGGATCGGAGTTGTTCACCTCTGCCCACTGCAACATGGAGGCAGAGATCGGTGGAAGGATATTTGAAGCTCCAGCGACGATCATAAAGATGCCAATCTTTGATTTGATCCTAGGGATGACGTGGTTGAACTGGAATCATGCTCAAATTGACTGCACGTCCAAAAGAGTTACCGTAAGACATGGGGATTCATACCTCGTCATTGAAGGTATAAAATCTATTCCCCCTCTCATACTATCGTCTGTACAAGCCGTCAAGGCTCACTTACAAGGAGAAGAAGTGTATGAAGTAATATTTGAGATGACTGAAACCAAGGTCTCCACCTCGGATATTCCGGTGGTGCGAGATTTTGCCGACGTATTACCGGAGAAACTGCCTGGGCTACCCCCACACCGGGAGCAGGATTTCCGGATACAGCTGGTGCCGGGGGCTAAGCCAGCAGCTAGGGCCCCTTACCGGATGGCCTCGAAAGAATTGACAGAGTTTCGAAGCCAACTCCAAGAACTAGTGGAGGCTGGATTTGTCCGACCGAGCTCTTCGCCTTGGGGAGCCCCGGTCTTGTTTGTTAAAAAGAAGGACGGAACTCTGAGACTGTGCATCGACTACCGAGCTCTAAACCGATTGACAGTCCGAAATACATATCCGTTGCCAAGGATAGATGAGCTGTTTGACCAGCTAGAAGGGGCGCACTTCTTTTCCAAATTGGATCTGAGATCAGGTTACTACCAGCTACGGATCCAGGAAGAGGACATTCCGAAGACTGCATTCAGTAGCAGATACGGACTATACGAATTTACTGTAATGCCCTTCGGGCTCACAAATGCGCCGTCAGCATTTATGAGCCTTATGAATCAGGTGTTCAAGGAGTATTTAGATATATTTGTCATCGTGTTTATCGATGACATCCTCATTTACTCAAGGACAGAAGAGGAGCACACGCAACATCTGACGCTGACTCTGAGGAAACTACGGGAGCACAAGCTCTATGCAAAGATCAGCAAGTGCCAATTTTGGTTGAAGGAGGTGGCCTTCCTAGGCCATATCATCAGTGGTGCTGGGTTAGCAGTGGACCCGGCCAAGATCCAAGCAGTTCGGGACTGGCCACAATTAAAGACGGCCACAGATGTACGAAGTTTCCTAGGGCTTGCCGGATACTACCGGAAATTCGTAGAGGGATTTTCTCGTATCGCCCTCCCACTCACATCTCTGACAAGGAAGGAGGTGCCCTTTACCTGGACCCCACGGTGTGAAGAGGCTTTTCAAGAGCTAAAGGGGCGACTCACTTCGGCCCCTATACTTACCCTCCCTTCAGGGAAAGAAGGATTCCAGGTCTACACCGATGCCTCCTACCAGGGCATGGGTGCAGTACTAATGCAGAATGGCCATGTGATAGCTTATGCTTCTCGGCAGCTGAAGAAACATGAGCAAAACTACCCAATCCATGACTTAGAGATGGGAGCTGTTATTTTTGCATTAAAGGTCTGACGTCACTATCTATACGGTGTCCACTGCGACATATACTCCGACCACAAAAATTTGAAGTATGTGGACACGCAGAAGGAGCTAAATATCAGATAGAGACGATGGGTGGAATTTTTGGCAGATTATCAGTACGAGATGCACTACCACCCGGGGAAGGCGAATGTGGTAGCAGATGCATTGAGCCGAAAGACCGCAAACACTGAAGTAGGAACACCATTGATGGCCTTGGAGTTGATTCAGATGTTTGATAAAATGCAAATATCCCTAGTATCCGAGGATCACCCTGGGCTATACCGGGAGTACCTGTCATCATTAATCACCACGGATGACATACAAGAGCGGGTCAAGGGTGGACAGAGGCAGGATGCCCAGCTAGATCCGGTATTCCGGTCCTTAGAAGCAGGCACTGCGGGAGAATACATGCTGAGAGATGATTTAGTATGCTTCAGAGGACGGGTCTACATACCAGAGGGAGGCCAGATCCGGGAAGACATCATGACGGAGGCTCATTGCAGTCGATATTCGGTACACCCGGGGATTACGAAGATGACTGCAGATCTGAAGAAGACTATGTTCTGGCCCGGCATGAAGAAGGATATCACCTACTTCGTGACCCGTTGCAAGGCGTGCCAATTTGTAAAAGCGGAGTGCAAAAACCCCGCAGGATTATTACAGCCCCTCCCAGTACCAGAGTGGAAGTTTGATGATATCGCCATGGACTTTATACATGGACTTCCTCGATCCAGGACAGGGAACGATTCGATATGGGTAATCATCGACCGACTGACAAAGGTGGCGAGGTTTATTCCAATTAGGAAGGATGACTCGGTGGGAGTGTTAGTCCGGAAGTTTGTGGAGCAGTTCGTTCGCTATCATGGCATCCCCAAGTCGATTGTGTCAGACCGGGATGGACGATTTACATCCAGGGAGTGGAGGTCAGTGCAGACTTACTTGGGCACTCGACTAACATTCAGTACGGCTTTTCATCCCCAGACGGATGGACAGACGGAACGGACCAACCGGACGCTGGAGGATTTACTACGACTCTGCATATTAGATCGTGGTGAACCTTGGGAGAAATTGTTACCATTGATCGAGTTCTCATATAATAACAGCTACCAGTCTAGTATAAAGATGGCTCCTTATGAGGCGTTGTACGGACGAAAGTGCAGGACTCCACTGTCATGGATACAGGACGAGGACCCTAAGGCATTGGATTCGGAATTTGTTGAGGACACCGAGGCTCAGGTGAGATTGATACGGGATAGGATGCTGGAAGCACAGAGCCGGCAGGCTAAGTATTACGATGCTCGACACCGTCAGGTGGAATTCCAGGTAGGAGATCAGGTGTTCTTGAAAATCCGACCCATGCATGGAGTTACTCGGGTACGCGGACAAAGGAAGAAGCTCAGCCCAAGGTACATGGGACCTTATAGGATCCAGGAGCGGATCGGTCCCTTGGCATACAGACTGGAACTGCCACCGGAGCTGGCGAGTCTGCACGACGTGTTCCATATATCCTCTCTTAGGAGAGCTCTACTACGTCCAGAGCAGCAAGTTTCAACCACAGATGGACCGATAGCATCTGATCGGTCAGTTCACCTAGAACCAGTCCGGATTGACGACAAGGGGGTACGAGTTCTACGCCACAAGAAGGTTCCGTTAGTTAAGGTCCTGTGGAGAAATCACGGAAGAGAGGAGCACACATGGGAGCCCCAGGACTTGATGCGACAAAGATACCCGGAACTCTTCAGTCAGGTATTCCTCGCAACCACTCAAAATGTTCAATTCCCTTCATATGTTTAACTAGTAGAACTAAAATTTCAAGGATATGGGCTAAACTTTTGTTTATTGGGGTCTAGATTTTTGTCATTTGGACTATTTGGTCTTAACATCGACAAACGCCTTAAACCTCGCATGTCAATCACGGAGTCGTGGCATAAAACTTTCAACTTACATGGGATATTACAAGTTTCTTCCTCCCCGATAGGAGTCCCCGTAAGCTTAACCTGGATTTCGGGGACGAAATCTTTGTTTTGTTTATTGGGATTTGTAACATCCCATTTCCAACTAGACCCCTAGGAGTGGTTTTATCATGACAAAACCCTAGAAAGCCAAGGAAGAGGCAAGTGGACCTGGTAGTGTGAATAGGGCCACTGTGGTCTGCACTTAGCAGATCTCAGAACCTTGACTAAAAGTGATCATGGGACTTCACCAAGACTCCAAGACCCCACCCATACCCTTATAACCCTAGAAAGAGGTCAATGGGTCACTAAGGACCCATGGAGAGCAGTCAAAAGACCAAAGTTGACCAAAGTCAGCTATAACCCTAGCAAGGTCAAGTTGACCTAGACAAGGATCCATTTCAGTCTATTAGCCAAATATACTCCACCCACACTTCCATAACCCTAGTGAGAGGTCAATGGGTCACTAAGGACCCATGGAAAGCAGTCAATAGGGCTAAGTTGACCAAAGTCAAATATAGCCCTAATTAGGTCAAATTGACCTACACAAGGGTCAATTGTAGTCCCTTAGCCCAATAGACACCACCCCTACCCTCATAAGCCTAGTGAGAGGCCAATAGGTCACCAAGGACCCATTGGGACCAATCAAAGGGGCTAGTTTGACCAAAGTCAACCCTTAACCTAAAATGGTCAAAATGCCCTAGTTAAGGGCCAAGTGACCTTCAAGAGCCAATTCAACCCCACCTTGACCCTAGGGAAGGCTAATGGGTCACCAAGGACCTATTAAGGAAACCTCAAGGATCAAATTGGCCTAGGTGGGCCCTAGTCCCACTTTGGGTCAAGTTAGCCCAAATGGGCTAACTCAAGCTCATTCCTATTTCCTTAGGGCTACCCTTGACCCAAGTGGCCAAATGGATTGGTGGGCTGACATGTGACATGTAGGAGCCTAAATTTCAGGCTTGATGACTAGGAGAGAGAAAGTCATCCATGGAGGAGAGAGAAAGAGAAGGAAGAGAAGGAAGGAGGACTTTGTGCTCCTCCTCCCCCCTCCCCAACCTCCCCATTCAATTCAGAAGGACAAGGGGGAGTCTAGCAGCCTTTTTGGACTGGCTGGAGCAAGCTCCACCTCCCCCTACCTACCAAGCCGCCAAGCTTGACCTTGGCCAAAAATGGCCAAGGTGTTTTCAGCCACCTAACACCTCCCCTCTCCACTTTAAAAGCTCCCCTAGACTCCAAGGAGAATTCCCCACATTTTTCCTGAAGCAGCCAAGCCCTTTCCTGCATCTTTGAGCAATCCGACCACCACCGGCCACCACCATGCCAATCCGACGATCCTCCCGACTTCAGGCCGCCAAACAGGTTCTCCTCCACTCCTTGACTTATGGACAGATCTTAGAAATCGATAGGTCCAAGGTTCGGGCTCAATTGAGCCCGATCCAAATCAAAAAAATCACGATTTTTCCATGGATTTGAGGTTGTCAGGTTGGCCGGAATAGGGCTTCCCGGCGGCCGTGCCGCCGCCTGAAGACAGCCCCGACCACCACGAAGGTGTCGGCGGCGGTGGCAGGCCGGGGAGGTGGCCGGAGCGACTGCGGCAGCCGCTGGAAGTTGGCCCAGGCGGGGGTAATCCTGGCCGTCGGCTGGAGGAAGGAGATAACTGGATCTCGTCAGTTTTACATCAAGATTCGTGCTGCATTAGATTTCTAACTATAGGTTTATATATTTCATTTTAATGAATTCTGTCACACTTAATGTATTTAATGTTTTTAATTATTAAAAATACTTAGGCTTCAATTCAGAAATAATGGTCAGCACCAAATATGTAGCCCATTGAGTCTATTTTTATATAAAATTGGTTTGAACCAAATTGGGTGACTGGTTTGGCCAGGGCACTCAATTTGGTGGGGCCTATACAAATGAATAGTCAGTCATTAAATTGGATGCCCACACTTGATCCTTGGTCCAAATAAGCTGAAATTTTGGCAGGGACTCACCCTACCCTATACCTAGACCCTGCCCAAAAATGGGAATTTTTGGGAATAATTTTCCTATAGTTTTTGTAAATAATTTAATTATGCTAGGGAAAATTAAATTAGGGGTCAAATGAAGTCCAAATGCAACCAAATTTTGGTGGGATGGTTATGAGGTCAATATAGACCTCTGGTTAAAATTTCATCAAGTTTGGAGTTGATTTGAATAGGATTCAAGCAAACCCTAGCCTTGCCCTAAGAAGGGTATTTTGGTCCAATTTGTAATTTTGGCTTTTAGTGTCCAATTCACCTCAACAGAGGTTCAAATTTTTTACACTAGTTTGGGATGATAAGATACACCTCCCAAAGGAAATTTGGGGGCAGTGGAGTTGGTTTGGCCCAAGATCTTAGGTCAAACCCTAAGGAAGGGCTTTTGTACCTTGTGAAGGGCATATGGCACAAATTTTGTACACTAGTTTGGGATAGAGTTTTGGTAAATATAAACCTCTGGTAAAATTATTAGGGCACTTTGGAATGTTTAGGGCCCTAAAATCCCTAACCCTAGTTTAGGGCACAAACATTCTAGGGTTGAAATGGGCTAGCTAAACACCTCAAACTAAGATGAAATTTTGGTAGATTGGTGTTAAGGACATTATGAGCCTCTGGTAATTTAATGGGGAATTTTGGGTCAATAATTATAGCACTTCATTTGTAACCCAAGAAATGCTTAAATTAAGTAAATAATTTATTATGCTACTTCTGATAATTGAGAGGCCCTGAAATTTTGGCAGAGGTTGTTTGGAAACATAAGGAGTTTATATAAATTTTATAAAAATTCTTGGACAAGTATATGAGGTAGATAGTTCACAAGATTGTCATTTGATGGAATTATTCAAAAATTCATTTAAGCCTATTTACTAATAAATAAATTATGAAATTTGGCCCAAACCATGTACTTGCCATTAGATTCATAATTGAAATTTCCCTGAATTTTTGGAAGTAATACATTATTTTATATTTATTAAATGAATTTCCAAGGGCTTAAATGAATATTTGATTTAAAGATAAAGCTCTACTGAAAAGAAATATATATTTGGGAAGATAAGTTATATCATTATTCTGAGTAACATATAAAATTTGTAAAATGATTCCTTGAATGAAAGTAGTACTTCATGTTCATTTTGGGAAATTTTAGACATTAAAATAATTAAATGAATTATCAAATAAGTAAGGAAAATTTTGGAACTCTGGATTTAGAACTTAAAGGTCATAATGAACCTCCATTAATTATTATAGGGGTGTAGGATGATTATTTTATATACATCCCATTTTACAGGAAGATTGACTTGGTGGTCTGCATTTAGCAATTTTGGATCTAGTTTGTTTGCATCATTTTGAGCAATTTACTTACTGTATAATTATGAAATTTGGCCAATGATGTTTTTAGGTCAGTATCTACTTTAGAAAATTAATTAAGAATTTTTGGATGAATATTTATTGCACTTACTTCATTAATAAAAGGAAAAAGGATATATTTTCAAAAATTGATTAGTGTCACTTGAATACTTGAAAAACTGTTATATCTTGGATTTATTGTTGAATGGTTATTTAGAATTTATCATGAATTTATGAAGCTTTATACCTTTCTGAAAAGTGCACTTCATGCTCAATGGGTAGCCCTTAGAAGCCTTACGGGAATTTAAATAAATATCAGAATAATTGGAAAAATGATAATCCTTTGGATTTAGTCCATTTGCATCATGATAGTCTCCAGTAAATAATTCAGGGCATTCAGATGATTATTTAGAATACCCCCTATCTGGTTCAACGTATCGTCTTTCTCGTAGTAATTAGGAAGAGTCAAAACTTCGTAAGCATACAGTAAATAGTAAACTTAGGGTTTCACACTTTCCCACCCAGTGTCCCGGGAGATAGTATGGGTTACTTGGGCAATAAGCCCAGTAGTTGTGATGGTGGTTTGGTGAGCTTTGGCTCGGTAGTAGATTATGACGGACGGGATTGTCCGGGGAGCTTTAGCTCGGTTGTAGATTATGACGGACGGGATTGTCCGGGGAACTTTAGCTCGGTTGTAGATTATGATGGACGGGAATTGTCCGGTGAGCTTCGGCTCGGTTGGTTGGTTGACTCATAATTATTGTATGTGCATAAAAGGTTTTAAGGTGGTGGGTCTTCTATATTGGGGAGTTCGATGCACCGACACCAATATGGTTGGCTCGGCAAGTATGGTTAGCACCTTGCCAACAGAAGTCCGGTGCGCCAGCCGGCAAGAGTACGCAGACGTCCGCTTAGTGCACCAAGCGTTGAGGCGTACGAAAGGTCTGACCGGTAGTGCTTTACTGGTTTAGAGGTGGGCGAGGCCCAACCCACCGCTTCCGTCTGCCACTACGGAGGTATCCTGGGAGGTAACGGCTACGAAAGGGGAACTAAAGGTCTGTGTACACAGAGTCGAGTGGGTGAGTTGCACATGCATGTTCACATCATGGCATAAATGTATTTCATAGCATAACCATCGCATAAACCTGACACCTAATGTATAAGCGGTATGGGACGCTCTATACATTAGGCCTTGCTAAACGACCCCTTGGCCTATAAGTTCGTGTGAGCGTGCCTATAAGTCAAGGTTCTCTTTCAACTTTATAAACCTGCTAATAGAACCGACACCCTATTGTATAAATCGGTATGTGACTTTTTATACGATAGGAGCCCTGCAAAAGATCCCTTAGCTTATGTATACTCGCATAAGTTAAGGTTACTTATTTATTTTGTACGATTATTATCATCTTACACTGTTAGTTTAGTCCGCTGCCATCTGAAATTTGAATACTCCTCCACCTTCATGTCCTTCCCTTTCCTTCTCCCCGCTCGGTGCTTTAGGAGCCATGGGGGAAGGGGTGGGGGACGATAGGACTTAGTCTTTTAGACTAACGGTTTTCGAACCACATCATTTAGGGGACCACGGAGCCCAGCATGGAGGAGCAGCCCCGGAGGTCGGCACGTTTGGAGATCGGACAGTCTAGCACTGGAGTCCAGACAGCAGGGACAGTGAGTCCCGATCTATAGTAGTTGTATTAGTTTACTTCCGCGATGAGAGAAATGTAGTGAGGACTTGATGTACCGGGCATAAGCCCGTGATTTTTCATTATATGTACTATCTGTGGACACTCCCTTCGTGGAGTTTATTTCTATATATGTGATTCTCTTTGTGGACTTGCTACCTTCTTAAGTATATTGCTACTGTTATGATCGAATTGGCCGGCAGAATCGGCGTCTTGTAGTGACGACCTTCCCGGGTGCGAAGGTGTCACCGCAAGGCGGCGGTTCTGGGCCTAAGACCCCGGTGTCGAAAAAGAAAAAAAAAATGGGGGTCTTACATGCTTTAACTTCAATGAGGCTCTTTGTTTTAGTGTTTCGACATACATTGCATGGGCAAAGAATTTTATCTTCAAAGTAAATAGCATTTTCCCGTGCAAACTCTAAAAATAAATCCACGCCTCTAGTATAGGTAGAACTGAATCTATCTGGTTCATAAATCCAGCTTTTATCCATACCTAACAAAAAAGGAATGGGATAACACAATATCATGAAAATAAAAAACTGGTACATGCACAAACATATACACACACACTAATATACATATACTCACACACACACATACATATACATATACACACACACTGATGACCATACACACATACATAGACATATACAAACACACATACATATACATATCTATATGGAAATCAATGCCAAACTTACAAAGTAAGCAAGTTGGACTAAGGAACATATAGATGGCATCGCACGCCATTATGATCAAAAATATCTGTGTGTGTGTGTGTGTGTCTATGTTTGTCTATGTGTGTGTGTGTGTGTGTGTGTTTGTGTCCGGTGAGAAAATTAAATTAATATCATGTAGCCAATGAGGAAAACAAACCACTGCATAAAAGGTTGTGGTATAATAGTTGGCTAAGAATGGGAACTGAAAACAAACCACAACAAACAAACTATATGCTTGGTATGACAAATCTGACAAAAAAAAAGAGAAGCAAGTGAAATAGAAATTTTATCCAACCAAACAATATTATTGAAGAGATTCATAGCAATAGTAACACACACACACTACTAACACAAGATATATAATATTACTTCTTGCCGAACTGATTGCACACACACTACTAAGCCACTACAAACAAGATGAATACCCCCAAAAAACTACAAGAGCATATTACTTGGAAGAAATACAAGAAGATAGGGTTTTGATAATAATTTCACTAGTGAACAAACGGCAAAAAAATCAAACCACAATAAGATTCATAGTAATAAACCTAAATACGGCCAAAAAAATCATACCCTAATGAACATGCTGGAACTTCAAAGACAATATTACTTCTAACCCTAAGGGCATCAGATGAATACCCGAAAAACCCAAACATCGTCTATAACCAATGAAGAATCTCATGAACACGAGACAATAACTTCTTGCTGATGCATGAAGAAACAGAGATCAAAAGTTCAGGAAGAAGGAAGATATGGAAGAAGATATACCAATCGCGAGAAGGAAGAAATGCTCTCTCTCCCGCTTCGTCCCTCCTATGCTCTCTCACAATTCGTTGTAGGAAGAAGCCAGTTGTGAGAAGCCAGTCGCGATATTCCTCTAAGAAGAAGCCAGTTGCCAAATTCGGAGAAGGAAGAAGCCGGCCAGTCGCTAGATGAATATAGGGTTTTGATAAATTTGGAGAAGGAATGCGCCGAATTGGGAATGAAGAATATAGGGTTTTGATAATAAATTTATTGGAGGGAAATTTCCCTCCAATTATTTCATGCACTTGATCATACATTCCTAATTTTTTCCTCGAAGTCAAGAGGCTCGTGTTCCATTTTGAACAAAAAAGAATCTGAGATAGATCGAGCTCGGCTAGTAATCGAGCTCAAGCTAATCTTACTCGACCTCGGGCTCGACTCATAATGGAGCTCGACCTCATGGAACACGAGATCGAGCTCATGGAGTAATCGAGCTTGAGAACATTGGAGTCAAGCTAGGAAAAATAGTGTGCTCTGGAAAAAAAACGCACGTCCGAGTGAAAAGCACATGCTCGGGAGAAAAATGTTCTCTCAGTCCAAAAAATGCTCTCGAATATTACTGTTGCAATAAAATATGATATATTTATGATAACCAAACTTTAATAATAAAAAATTAATAATAGTAACGAAAATCTCTTTGTCACAAAAAACTTTCATGATGTGGTTACAATTGATACATATTGTGAGAAATTATTTACTATTTGTAACGTAACATTAGTGTTGTTACAAATACTTACATTTATAGTAACAAATAAATTATTATTGTAACGAAATATAAAATATTCGTTACAAAAAATTACTTTTTGGTAACAACAAAAAAATTTTGTTACTAAATATATGTATTAGTAACAAATTGGGTTTCTGTTATATTTCAGTCCTTACAACAGGTGCAGTTTGTTGTAGTGTTACAAACATTACATACACAAGATCCTCATCATATAAGTTTGTATGGGCACTCCTATACGATGAGTAACTTTACTGTTGAGCCGATCCTTAACTTATATATCTGTATGGGCATTCATATAAGTTAAGTTACTTACTGTCATAGATTTATACTTATGTACTACTGTTAATGGTAGAACTGCTAAAGTAGATAAATATACTTAATTATTGTATTTCCTTGATATACACTATTGTTGATTAATCCTTTACCACCTGCTTGTACTACTATTTATATATTTATATTGTACCCTTGTTCCTTTAACCGCCCGGTGCCGAGGAGTTGTCGGGGGAGCGGATGTGATAGACACTTAGTCTTTATGACTAATGGTTGCTACGTCTTCCTTTTTAAGAGGAAACCCCGCAGATAAAGAAGTAGCAGGTTATGCAGGAGGGTAGCCAGGCCAGGACAACTGGGCCTGATGTGATGGTGCCATAGTTGCCGTCGGTGACTAATGTGAGGTTTGAGAGACTCATGATGTAGCCCCTTTGGGCAAAGTTTTTAATATACTCTGATATTTTCAGGAGCCTTTGTGTAGCTTGCTGCTTTTTTGGACTTTTTACTTAATGTGGATCATTACTTCTGTGTTTATTCTTTTATTAATGGGTTGGCAATTTGATATTGTAGACTAGCTAGCATAATAGGCGTCTTGTGGTATAGGTTAGCCTATGTGCTGATTCTACCGCAAGGCGGCTGTTCTAGGCATAAGACTCCCCTCGGCCGTGTTTTGTGTTCCGGGAGGGGGGGGGGTCTCATAAATGTTATCAGCTTGCAAACGATCCCGAGATAAAGAAGTCCATTAAACCACTTAACCACATTGCTCAATAGGTCAGTTTGAGGACAAAATGACATAGCAGAAGCGGTTGTGTGCCCATGAGGGATGCACATTAAGTATGTCCAATAACCCTTAGATCTAGTGCCAACCTAACTAGGATAACACCATGATATGGCTGACCAAGACACTTTATGTCGTACCCTAGTCTAAAACTAACCTCAGGTATGGTATGTCCGGGCAGTAAAATTCCCGAGAATGAACAAAATGATAGGATTGAATGCAAATATAATTGTCCAAGTCTTACACTTGGTTATCCTCATACAACTTCTTTGGGAAGTTTGGAGCATCTCGAGGAGTAATACTTATAATCTATTTTTGGAATAGTATGAGACTTGTTAGTTTGATGTTCGTACCCATGATGTGGTTGTCCTTACTATAGTTTGCATCAAATAAGGCTGCGAGTCTGGAAAGAGATTATTTTGGGGTCGGGAATATGTCGACCCATAAAAGGTTGTTGTAAATGGTAGCACTGAGGATCTAGAACATGAATTATGTAAATAGGTCTCAAGGGCTTATATAGAGGTACTTCGATATAAGGATTTATAGGGTGTAAACCCCAATTCAAGGACTATATGACACTTAGGATTGTGCACATACATGAGATGAATGTACCGTGATGGTGGTGGAGGAAACTCAGTCGAAAATATACAGAGGCTTATCTCTTCAGTTATTGGGCTTGTTATGTACCGACTTGGGTTTCCCCTAGATCTTATTTTGAAAATGAGATGTCACAAACATATGATATTAAGGTTTTGATTTATTATAATATTACGCGAATGATGATGACTATATTTGATATGTGATTAATATATTGTGAAATTTGGAATATGGATTCATAAAAAGACTCATCTGTAGTGTTTTGACATAGAAAGAGGTCGCACATGCTTGAGGTGCGGGTAACAGAAACTTATATGTTGAACTCCTTTCTAGATAACTACCCAAAGGACATGAAACTTGATACATAACATCATATCCACCTTAAGGAGGACTCCAAAATTATGTGTTATTATTGGAGGAGCACGATTTCCATAAATTTAGCGGGTTTAAATAATAATTGTCATATGTTTAAATTATCAAAATTAAAATATGGCTTGGTTGGGTGATATAAAATCTTAACATTCTATTATGAAATAAACTTGATATGAACAATCCCTGGTTGAAATTTTAGGGTATTTGGAATTTAATTGAAAAATTGTTCATCATATTTAGAATCTTGCCCTTATTTTGAATAATTTTGGAGCACGTGCATCTGGAATATACTATTCACAAAGAGACATTATGAAGTTTCTCAATCTTTTGAGTTAAATGAGAAAGATAATTAACTTATCACATAATCTGAGAAGCGTTCATGAATTCCTTAATGCATAATGTCGTTACTTAAGCAAAATGCAGTTTAAGTAGTTTGAAAGTGTTCAAAGAAATCAGGCAAATTCGCTATCAAAAGATCTAAAGTTGAGGTAACAATGGTGTTTAAAAGAATGTTTACGTGTAATTAAGTGTACGTGTTATGTTATCGCCTTAACAAAACATATTTCTTAAATGTTGTAATAGAGTAATCAATCTGAGTAATGCTTATGTTCTTAGTTGGCGAGGTTCATTAAATAAAATTACCTAGTTCACAAGAGAAAACTGACGAGAATTCTTAATTCGGTGCATGTCTAAGTACAATCTAGATAAGACCGAAGTAGAACATGACTCCGGTCCTCATGTTCTTGGAGGATAATGATATGACTTTGGAAGTGAAGTCTAATTATTATGTTGAATATATGAATACTAATCTCACATGTATAATGATTTTTGGACTTAAGAGATTTTAGATCCAAAGTGTAATCAATGATGAATTGAATAGTTAGGGACTTGGAGATATACCCACCAGATAGGAATCACATGCTTGTGGAGATTATATATTAATGATTATAATTCGGTGATGTTAAATTTTCCCAAGGATAGTATAACTTCAAACCAATCTAATGAAATTATTATCTGATGGTTTAATGGTCATAGTCTTCATGAATAATTTTTACTTATCGCACACACCCTCAACGAATCTAAGTTCTTTTACCTTGATTTGACCTTGGCATGATTCCTCATGTTGTATTGGGAAACCTCGAAGTCAGATAATTTATTGATGAGATATAATCACTATAATCAATAATTTGATTTGACCACCAAAAACTTTCTTGTGTTGTTAGTGCACTGACAATACAACAAGCACTCATATGATATTAGTCTCTAGTGGTTATGTCAGAATGTTGAATCATTTAAGTTATCTTTTTCTTATGTCGGACACACACTTATGAGAAACTATCATAATCAGTTAACTTAATTAACTGTTTTAAACTCCTTAACTTTTAGATCGAGGGTGTAGTTTAATGAAAACTTAAATCTTTTTTATAGTATTGTAGTGCCTCTCAGTGATCAAAGATGGTTTGATGACCGCTGGAGAAATTTTGGGGGATGCCTTGAGATTTGTTAAGTTTGAGTTGTATTGATTATTGATAAAAGAGGTGTGTTTACAAAAGCATAAAATGAACGATAAATGGCTCAAATCAAAACACTCTTGATTCTAAGGTTTTGTTGTGTGGTTTGTTTGGTTAACAAACTCTTGCAATTATAGCATAAATATGATGATAAATATTCAGATCATGTGAAATCACGAGATGTATATCGAACTTTGTAAGTTGTGAATAAGTGATGAGTAGATTGTACTCAAGATACTTTATATGTACACTAAACCCATATAGAAGCCATGTTGGCATATCCATCTTGTCTGACTTGTTGTTCTGAGTCATATGTTGATATTCTCAAGTAATTCTCCATTCTTGTGAATTTACAATAGTTGTGTCAATGCACTGGTCCGCAAATACGACGTGATTATGTTGTATGCTAAATAGGATTACCGAGGAATTGTGTTGGAGACTCATGGCAGGCAGGGCAGAAATTGGTACAAGGCCCATTAATGACACTTGTTATAGGGATCTAGTGTTTTGAGATCCAGTCCTGCAAGGTGTAAACGAGATGTTGATTCGGTTGTTATTTTGGTTCATGGAACCTGTACTGCGATAGAGAGGTTGATAGTGGTAGTCTGATGTAATCATGGTTTTATAAATGAGTAGTCTGCATGATGTCGTACTCCCAACGTCCTTGTGGAATACCTTCTTATAGGTTATATAATTGAACTTAAATCATAACAGAATCAACTTAAATAAATGTTGTTATTTCGAAGCAGTAAGCGTCACTATTAGTTCGTGCCTTATAAGATTGGAGGTGCTCATATAATCTATATTCTATGTAAAAATTGTGATGAATGAGAAAGTATATTTGAGCTTGAAATAATTATGGGTGAAATTTCCAAAATTTTACATGATGGGTATGTTTTACTCTCATCCGGAAAATCCTCGTAGCCCCAACCTGAATTTCGGAGACGAAATTGTTTCTTTGTTTATTGGATTTGTAACATCCCAATTTGAGCTAGACCCCACGAGTGACTTGTGTCACTACGTATCGGCCTGGACTAGGTAGAAGTCTTCAGACGGTGAGCTTGTTATGGTGGGGTCATGGTTAAAATAGGAGGATAATTTGTAAGACCATATTTTTTTCTTTTAAACCACCGAGGTCGTATGCCAAGAACCGCCACTTTGTGGTGACACCAACATACCCAGGGAGGTCGTCACTACAAAACACCGATCCTGCCGGCCATACCGATCGCAGAAGAGTAGAATAAATATAAGAGTACATGGGTAAAATGAAACTCAATACTAGTCCACCAGAATCACATATATATAAATAATTGTCCACGAAGGGAGAGTCCATAAAAATGATAAAGCAAAGTACTAAAGAGGGCTCCTGCTCGATATATAAAATTCCTCACTACAAATCACGCAATCGCGGAAGCAAATCTATAATATCTACCAATGATCGGGACACACTATCCCTGCTAGCTGAACTCCCGTGCTAGACTATCCCATCTCCACGTGCACCGACCTCTGGAGCTGCATCTCCTGGTTTGGCTCCACGCTCGCCTAAAATGATTTGGTCAACGACCATTAGTCTAAAATACTAAGTCCTATCATCCCCACCCCTCCCCCATGGTTCTTAATGAATCTCACTTTTTCATCTTACCAAATCAGCATACATTACTCCCCACTTCCTATGTCCATCTCCCATGTTATCATAATTTCCGCAATTTTACTAAATACAGACCAACCTAAGCTATATGATGTACATGATAGTCGGTCTCCAAAATTTCATCCAATTGCCCTAAGATAATTATTGTGGGTCTATCATGATAAATTTTGTCTAAATCCTGAATCTTGTAGTTTTCATAATTAATTTAACATTTATTAAATTTTCCCAAATGTTAGGTCATGGGTAATTTTGAACATGAAGTACTAGATTTCTTTAAGTTATGGCAACTCAAAAATCATGATAACTATAAGATGAGAGAGGAACAGAGAATACCAAGTTTCACAAACTTTTATAAAAGTATTAGCACCTAAATAATTAATTCAAGATAATCCAAATAATTAGAGTTAATGATTGGAGTACCATAAATTATAGTTCAAAAATTATATAAAAATTATCAGAGCCTTATAATGATCCTAAAACACTACTGACTAAGTTTCATGAAATTCAAAGATTAGTGAGCAATGTACAAAAATACTTCAAATAATTCCATTAAAGTGCACTTTGTGAAGCAACATTCTTATAAACTCATGTAAATGATATATGATAAATTTTCTAGACTTCATTATGCCCTAAAAAGTTCTTTAGCCAAGTAACACAATTTTCTAGCAAGATAAATTATTTATTATCTATTTATCAAAGTATGGTGTACTAGTTCACTTAACACGTGAACTAATAAGAGGAAATGCCCAAATGATCCAAATAATTTACTAGTGCCTCTAAATGATATTTAATTAACCATGCCAGAGTTTCATATCATTCTAAGTTAATCTAACCATGGTTACTTCAAAATCATCAAAAAGGGAAAGGTGGAGATTATACCTACAAGTATGAGCTACTATTTCCTAAACATCCTATACTAAATCTTAGAGGTCAATAACATTATAAAGTTACTTCTACTAAAATCCCATGAAGATCCAAGATCATATGACCCTCCGATATTTTCATAAACTGTATAGGCCTAAACTATCCCTAATTGGTTTAAGTTGTGTACCGAAGTCTACGTGTCACCAAATTCCTTCCTAGGTCATTTCACCACCCTAAGTTCACATGGACTAAACACAAAGCCCATGCAAGGACATATCACCCCATATCTTTCACAAACCCCCAATGTTCAACCTTAGGTTTTGAACTAAGGTTCTAGGTAAAATACACCCTAATCCACCCTAAACTCCATGTTAGGGTGCTTAAACTAACCATGGAGCTATGGCCCAAGTCCCAACCCCTTTGGATGAGAATTGGCCCCTCTATGCCCCAAACACTCTTTGCCCTAAATTACCCTTAAGGGGCAAAACTTTGGTCTCACCAAAACATTTTCAAATCAAACCCAATTGGGCTGAGATTTTTATCATGTTCAAGCAAAGACCCTAAGAGTCAGACACAAAAAATTTAGTGGGTTTAGAGGTAATTAGACCCCTTAAATAGTTCATACATAGATTATTAAATTTCTACGATACTTTAGGAAATTATTTTCCAAAAAATCCTATTTTGGGATATGTTTAAGTATAGTCAAGAGTGATCACCATCCAAAATCTCAAGTCATTTGGATGGAGGGATAGATGGGGGCACTAAAAACAATCTCTGACCTAGCCTAGGCATATACATCACCAAAATGAGTGTTGTGGTTTGATCTGAACTCCAAATTAGTTCAAACCAATTTTAAAGTAAACTAGACTCATAGGTCTAAAATTTTCATGTAAAAAACTTTTATAGTAAGGGAACTTATGTATTTTTAATAATTAAAGTAAAACAGCCCAAAAACTATAAAAAAAAATCATAAATAAAAACTTAATATACTTGATCTAGCACAGATCTTAAAGAAAATCGAGTGGCTCCTGGTTTTCTTCTTCCTCACACCAGTGGCTGAGATCAGCCCGACCTGGAGCTCAATCCAAGCCCATTTGTCCGCCACCCCACCACCTCCCTTTAAGGCCACTACCACCACCACCACCACCATTGAGGTGGGGGTTATGGCCAGGCGGCGGCACGACCGCCGTAGGGGCGGTATCCAGAGAACCTGAGAGGAAGCCCAAATCCGAAAATTCATGGAATTTGATGCTTGGAATAGGCTCAACTGTACCCAATTCTTATCTCTAAAGATTCCTAAGATCTAACACATGAAGAAGGAATAGAGGAGGACCTGATTTGCGGCCTGAAGACGTGTGCTTGGCCTACTCACCAATTTTTGATGGAGCCGACTACCCCCGACATGTTGACATAGAGCATCCCCCTCCCGTCGATGATGGTGACCCGGTACATGTTAATATGGAGGCTCCCCTTCCCGATGATTTTGGTGACCCGGTTGTTGTTGGTGTCGGCTACCCGATTGTTGTTGGTGCCGGCTCGCGACGGATGATGCGTCACCACTCCCGCTGCTATAATGTTCGTGAACGATCTCGTATGTTCTATGTTAAAATATGTTACCACATATTTTAACATCTAATTTAGGTTTTTATTTCATGTTTATTTGGGCTTCTAATAGCCTTGTTATTTCTTGTTTATTTTTGCCTATGTTTAGCCATGTTTGGGGTGCTTTTAGCCCTTATGTTTGTAAAGCCTATAAGAGGCTAAACCTTGAAGTTTTTGGTAGTACTTGATGAATTAAAAAAAACCCTAACAACTCTCCTTGGCCGACCCTCCCCTCTCCCCTAGAATCACGATCGGGATATCTCTCCCGCCCAGCGTGCATGCCCTCCTCTCTCCCCCTCCTGTACTCGAGCAGCCACCCCCTACACCACCTGAGCAGCCACCCCCCTTTCTCCTATACCCAAGCAACCACCCACTTCACCACCCGAGCAGCCACCCCCACCCCTTCTCAACCCGAGTAGCCCTCTCAAAACAACCCCGACCAGCCACCGTCCCTCCCCCCTCTACTCGAGAAGCCACCTCCCTCCTCTGCCCGACCAACCACCTCCCTCCTCTGCCCGAGCAGGCACCTCCCCTACACCACCCGAGCAGCCCTCTCAAGCCAACCCGACCAGCCACCCTTAAACATAGAATCGGCCAGCCAACTCCCTTTGGTGGAATCCGAGCCAAGGCCTCTTCCGGCATGATCTGAGGAAGGCATCTTCCTTTCCCTCCAACCAGTGTGGTTCTGGTGGAATCGGAAAGGAATGATCTTCTCATACTCGTCGACATCCGAGCGGGGTAACAAACATTCTTCCACTAGTTAATGTGATTTCCCTTATGATATATCTTATCACATATGCATATTGTCCAGCTTGTGAAATGGTTGAATTTTCTTGGTTAATTTCTTCATAGAACTTGTTTGTGTTTTCCTTTTTCTATTTTAAGTTTGTGAGGCATGGCGGCCCTAGTTTTTATTTTGTTGGGAGAGAACCACCCTTGTCTGAATCTTTGTTTTTCGGTGGATTATCTTTTGGTACAACAACGCTCGACCGAACTGTGTGGGTTCCTTTCACTTGAGAGATCCATGGCCTATCGCCTTGGTATTATATTGAAGGGATTTGCGAACCCTCTGTAGTCTTTGTTTAAAAAATGTCCGAGTGTTGATGTGCTGGGTTTTTATGCTTGAGCGTGAAGTGAGAGTTACCGGAGAGCGTTGCGTTTAGTTACATCTGACACCATAATGCCTAAGGGTTGAGCGTATATCATTTTCGGCCACCAAACTTTGGCTCCTCTACAACCTCTAAACCAACCTCAACGAAAATGAAAAGGAATTGTGGGTAACGATTGCCCTTGCCCTGGTGAAGGTCCTTAAAGAGGGAATTTGGGAGAGGAGGCTTGTAACTCCCGAATATCATTAAACTCCATTAATGGCCATTAACTCCACCCCTTCGATTTCAACCAAATTAAGGGGATGAACCAAATTAACGGTTGGCCACCTCCATAAACTCCTCCTCTCCCTTAGAGGAATAAAAGCCCCATAAAAGTGGGAGTTATGGATCCTCTATGGCCATGGTGGCCATTAATCTCAAGATTTTCTCTCTCCTCCAAATCACCATTTCCAGAAGCTTAGTCCGACAAATTTTGTTCTATTTGTCGAACCCCGCTCGACAAATCTGCTCTACTCATTGATATCCGTTCGACGAATATGCCCCATTCTACGAAGGCTGATCCTTGTTCAACGACTTGCTCTATTCGTCGAACTCCGTTCGACAAACTATGAACCCAGTTCAGCACTTACTCCGTTCGTCGAGCTCTGTTCGACGAACGTTGAACATTGTTTAGCAACCTGCTCTGTTCGTCGAACTCCATTCGACAAACTCTGAACCCAGTTAATCACTTACTCCATTCGTTGAGCTCTGTTTGACAAACACTGAACCTATTTTAGCAACCTGCCCTGTTCGTCAAACTCCGTTTGACGAACTCTGAACCCAATTCAACACTTACTCTGTTTGTCGAGCTCCGTTCGATGAATGTTGAACCTAGTTTAGCAACCAGC
Organism: Platanthera zijinensis; assembly: GCA_039513925.1. Lineage (NCBI taxonomy): Eukaryota > Viridiplantae > Streptophyta > Magnoliopsida > Asparagales > Orchidaceae > Platanthera > Platanthera zijinensis. The sequence continues at coordinate 183,138,062 of CM077079.1, read as the reverse complement.
TCTGTTCCCAAAACTCTGTTTAATGAATTATACCGGTTCTATCATTTCTAAATATTTGGTAATTGTGACATACTATTTGCAGGCAAAGGTGTTCACATCCTAATTCCCATGTATCCCCCAAACCCTTTAGTGCTTCGCAGGGTTTTGTCATGACCCAGTCATGACAAAACCATCCTAGGGGTCATGCCTGTGACCATTCAATGCCATTCGTTCGACGTTCATCGACCTCAACTCGACGCTTCACCAGCTGATTCGTCGACCAACATTCAACACCACCCTTTCGTCGATCGCCACTCGAAGTTCGTCGCCCTTAGCTTGATGCTTCTCTAGCTGATTCGTCGACCAAACATTCAATGCTAGCCTTTCGTCGATCGCAGCTTGAAGTTCGTCGACCTCAGCTCGACTATTCGCAATCTGATTCATTGACCAACATTCAACGCCATCCTTTCGTCGATCGCGGCTCGACGTTCGTCGAATGAAGCACGACGAGTTAATGTCACACTCAGAGAACGACATTCGTCGAACCAGACTAACCGATCAACACTCAATGCCTCCAGTTCAATGTTCGATGTTCGTCGAACTCAACTCGATGCTCGACGTTTGACGTTCCGCGAACCCATCTTAACGCCTTCAACATTCATACCATGCGACACGCCCATGACAATCCTGTCACGCCCTTGACCAACACGTGTCCTGTTCAATAAGCCTCCAAAAATCTACCAGTCACCAGAATTTTGCCTTCTCCAGCACGCCAGACCCGACACGCCCCATGTAACGCCCATTACCATGGTGTGTCACATCTTTTTATTGTCTATAAATAAAAATTTTCTGTAATGACCAAGGGTTCACTTTTTTGGACCATTTTAGTCTTAGTGGGCTTCCTAGGTGCTCTTCCTTACCATGTAAGGAGAAATTCTCCCTCCCTCTCTATGTTTGTTTTAGCTTTTTGTAACCCTCTTTTTAACTTAATAAAATGTTTAGATTTTCTCTCCTTATGTTTGTATGGAATTTCATTTGGGTGCCACACTTATCTCTCCATTTTATCCTTTGTTTTACCCTTTGTTCTTCCCTTTTTAAAAAGAGTGTGTGTGTGTGTGTGTATGAGTTGAGTTTTATGTTTTTATGTTTTCATAGATTAGCTTTAGCCTTTTTTAGTGCTTTTCATTTTCATTCTTATGAATTTATATAAGTGTTTTCAAATTGCGTTTTCTCCTTTCTAACTTTATTTTTTGGTGTTTGTGAAACTTTTCATTTTTTTACTTTATTTCTACTTTTTATGCACTTTTATAAAGTTATTAGAATGAAAAAATTGTTATTTTAATTTGGAAAACACTTATGGTTTTGCTTTTATTTGAAAATCTTTCTCCTTCTTTAACTTTTATTTTCTCTTTTTATGCATTTTCATTAAGTTCTAGGAGTAGAAATATAATCATTTTAATTTTTAGATAACTTTGTTTTTCTCTTTTTATGTAGTGTGTGTGTGAGTGTATGAGAAAGGTTTTCACTGCTTTCTTCAATTCCTGTAGAGTGCATGTCTGTATGAGATAGTTTTTACTACTTTCATTTCCTGCCTACTCGTTTGAGTAGGACTCGCATTTTATTTCTTTCATTTTAAACCTATTCTTTTGAGTAGGACTTGCATTTTAATGCTTTATTTACTACTTTAATTTCCCGCCAACTCATTTAAGTAGGACTCACATTTTATCGCTTTAATTTCCTGCCTACTCGTTTGAGCAGGTCTCGCAACTTTCTGCTTTAATTTCCCGCCTACTCATTTGACTAGGACTTGCATTTCAATTTTGCAATTTATTTTCTTAAGACATCCCCATTACGATGAGTGGCAAATCGCTCTTAGCCCTCAGTATCAAAGAGCATTGGGATAGATAAAATATTTATAAATAATTAAAGGTCTTCTTTCTTGTTAATTATAGCACTTAAGGTTTTCCCCGGGTCTACGGCGCGTAGGACCACAAATCGATGTGTGTCTCTATTTCTGTTGTCCATACGCTAGCTAGCCGAGAGGCCGTGCGTATGGACCAATCACCCTTAGGTAAAGAGAATTGCGTACATAACCTCGAGAGAGGAGAAGCATAATTCTCCCGGATTGGGTTCCCCACCCAATAGAGGGGTTCTTAGCGTAATGCAGACATTAGAAGGAATCCTTCGTCGGACGAGAATTCGGTCGAATAGTCTTAATGTTCAGGTGAGCAATATTCCTAGAGCTAGGCGAGCTCTTTCTTTTGGAACCTCCACAGCTAAGTCGCCCTTTAATTAATTTGAAATTTAGGATCTCATATTATTAAAAGTTATTTTTGTCTTATTCGAATCGGTACCGATGCGCTAATTCTTCATTGGTCTTTTTCTGCTTTTATTTTCTGCTTATATGAAAATGCTATTTAAATAATAACCCGACAAGTTATCTTTGGTAAAATAATAATCACTCCAGGGAAGAGTAGAAATAATCAACCCATCCCTGAGAACAATACGACCCCGATATTCCCCGCCAGAATATCTTGTACTACTCGAGATATGTGCATTTGCCTCCTTTCGGTAAAACTTGGTTTCAACCTTTTTTATATAATAAATCCGCGCGCCCCGCTTTTCAAACTAAATATACCACAAACCAAAATAAACCACCCTCAGGGCGCCGCGAGTTTTAACCCATCAGTTAGGTAACTGGGCCTATAGTTTCTTTTTTCTAGTATGCTACTATTATTTGTTGTTTCTAAAATTTCAAAGGTAAATTACAACATGAAATTACTATCATACCTGCAATTACCCTAACCGAGTCATAAGGTGGAGCCAAGTATAGAGCATATACCTGCTCCCTCTCTTGCCTCTGATCTCTGCCCTAGAAACCACGTCCTCTTCCACGTCCTCAGCTTGCAAACTACTGAGCAGGCGGGGAAGCCTGTGGTGCCAGTAAAGGTTCCCCTCTCATGGGGCAGTTTCTTCGAATGTGTCCTACATGATGACAGTTGTAGCACTCGGGCGGGGGAAGTTCCAAACTCCCGGGACTCTACATCTCCCACATATGAAGAGGTTTAGGGGCCAATACCATCAACACCCATGGCTCTTGCCTCACCTCTTGGAAGGGTTGGTCCACTTTCCTTCTCTCATCAGTAAAGCTGCCCCTCTGTTGATCATTCCTGCCTCCCTAACCCTGATCCTCAATTGGCCTCTTCCGGCCTCGAGTCGTGTGCCAATCATCCTCCATCCTCTTTGCAATCTCAAGAATCCGAGGTATAGGCCCGTCAGATACAAAAAAAAAAGAGCCTCTCTCAGGTCCTCTCGAAGGCCCTTATAGAACCTCTTGGTATACCCTGCTTCATCCAGCAGATAGGAGTCCGCAAACTGGGCTATATGATTGAACTCCCGGTGGCACTCCACCACCATCCTGTTTCCCTACTTTAAATGCAGGAACCTATCTTCCAGCTCGTCTCTTGCCGACTGTGGGACAAAGTGCTCCAACATTGCAGCCCTGAACTACTACCATGTGATGTCAGCAACCTCCCGATCTGCAAATGTTGTATCCACAAGTTTCTTCCACCAGCTCTTGGCATGAGACTCAAAGCAGGAGACCATAAGAGGGACCCTCTCCTCCAATAGGCACAGTGTCCCGATCAACATCTCGAACATGATATCCTCCACTCTTCCATCCTTACGGTCGTCTACTTCTTAATCTAAGTTGGGGGAGAGAGTCCTCGGAAGATACTTAACCAAGGTGCCCCCGGGTTCGGCTGTAGAGTCGGAGCTTGCTGGGCCCTGAAGACCTCCAGAATGGCCGTCAGAATCTGCCCCATGTCCGACTATAGAAACGGAGTAGGAGCCGGGGGAGGTGGTGCAACATTCAGAGTTTTCTTAGCTCCACCCACAAGTGTAGGATGTGCCGGGGGCTGCATAACAAATGCCAATCGTAAGAAGTTTGAGTTAAACCTAATTAAAAAAACTGGACAATTACAAGTGATCTCCCATATGGGCACACCACAGCTTCCGCTGCTTAGTTTTTCCCCAAACACAACTCGAGCGAGGGTGACCCAGGGTTAGTGGACTTTTACTCTTTCGATCGAGGTTCCCTCTAATACCAGCTTGTAAGACCCTTTTTTTTCTTTTAAACCACCGGGGTCTTATGCCCAGAACCGCCGCTTTGTGGTGACACCAACAGACCCGGGGAGGTCGTCACTACAAAACGCCGATCCTGCCGGCCATACCGATCGCAGAAGAGTAGAATAATTATAAGAGTAAATGAGTAAAATTAAACTCAATACTAGTCCACTAGAATCACATATATATAAATAATTCACCACGAAGGGAGAGTCCACAGAAATGATAAAGCAAAGTACTAAAGAGGGCTTCTGCCCGATACATAAAAATCCTCACTACAAATCACTCAATCATGAAAACAAATCTATAACATCTACTAATGATCGGGACTCACTATCCCTTCTGGATGAACTCCCATTCTAGACTGTCCCGTCTCCAAGCGCACTGACCTCTGGGGCTGTATCTCCTGGTTTGGCTCCACGCTCCCCTAAAATGATTTTGTCAACGACCATTAGTTTAAAAGACTAAGTCATATCATCCCCCCTCCCATATATCTCTTAATGAAGCTCACTTTTTCATCTTACCAAATCAGCATACATTACTCCCCACTTCCTATGACCATCCCCCATGTTATAACAATTTCCGAAGATTTACTAAATGCAGACCAACATAAGCTATATGATGTACATGATAGGAGGTACTCCAAATTTTCATCCAAATGCCCTAAGATAATTATTGTGTGTTTGTCATGAAACATTTAGCATAAATCCAGAAACTTGTAATTTTCCTAATTAATTTAACATTTATTAGATTTTCCCAAAAGTTAGGCCATGGGTAATTTTGAACATGAAGTACTAGATTTCCTTAAGTTATGGCCAGCCAAAAATCATGATCACTATATGATGCCAAAATAACAGAGAATACCAAGTTTTGTAAACTTTCATAAAATTATTAGCCCCTAAATAATTAATTCAAGATAATCCAAATAATTAGAGTTAATGAAGGGAGTATCAGAAATATAGTCCAAAAATTATATAAAAATTACCAGAGCCTTATAATTATCATAAAACTCTACTTACTATGTTTCATGAAATTCCAAGATTAGTGAGCTATGTATAGATACTTATTCTTTTTCGTCAATTTGTTCAGTTCTCTATAGTCAATACATAGACGCAAGCTACCGTCCTTTTTCACAAAGAGAAACGGCGCGCACCAAGGTGACTGACTTTGGCATATATAGCCATGCTCTAGCAATTATTGCAACTGAACTTTCAGTTCCGCCATTTCATTTGGCACTACCCGGTAAGGCGAGCGGGCCACAGGTTTCGTACCTGGCACCAACTCGATAGCGAAGTCGATCTCCCTTTGGGTAGGTAACCCCGAAAGGTCTTTTGGAAACACATCAACATATTCTGATATAATCAGCACCTCAATCACACTGGGCTTCGGCTCCACTTCCTCTATGAGTTTGAAGAATAACTCTGCACCCTTCCGAACTGCCTTAACGACTTAGACAGAAGATATCAATATCCTACTCGTCCCTCGCATGCCATTGAACTTAGTCTCTTGTTCTGTATTCTGCCGCAATGTAACTTCTTTTGAAGTGCAACTTATACAGGCATGCTGCTCCGAAAGCAAGTCCATACTAAAGATTATATCAAACTCTGATATCGGCAATACTGATGTTTCCACCTTGAAATCCTGACTTCCTATCTTTACCTCAACACAACAAGATTTATCCGTTAGGTAGTAACACCTTCATACTGTCTATCACGGTCCGTATAGGCACCCCGATTCGCAAAACAAAATCTTCAGACAGAAACGAATGTGAAGCACCTGTATCGAATAGTGCTCTTGACGGATAGTCCCGTATAAGGACAAAACCTACAACACCAAGCTTAAAACAAGCACAACACAAAGCATAAAGTAAAATTATAAACTATTCACACCTGTGACGACATCGGCCTGCTTGGTGGCCTCCTGTGGTCCAAAATTATAAACTCGGGGATGCGCTTGTGTTGTAGAAGACTCCACTTCAGCCTTCCCTTTTTCTGCATAGGATGCACCCTGCTTCTTCTCACCTTTTGGAGGGCCAACTTAACAATCCCGAGCATAGTGTTCCGGCTTGCCACACGTGTAGCAAGTACGAGGACTATAACCAGAAGATGCCTCTGAAGCAACCACTGAAGGATTTTGTACAACTGGTTTGGACGTCTTACCCCATCTCTTTCGGTACCCAGACTTATCCGGACGCGGTGGCTTGAACTCTGGCTTTGTAACAGCCAAGTTCCCCTTGCCCTGTCTTCTTTTCTTGTCCTTCTCAAAAGACCATGTCGTACAGAACAATGCTTGAAATCCACGGTTCACAGAACTCGAGAGCAAATACCGTAGCTCATCTCGTAGTCCCCCATAAAACTGACTGGTCTTATGCTCCTCTTCGGGGAAGATAAAACCCGCATACCGTCCCAAATGTGTAAACTCATAAAGGTAGTCATCCACAATATGTTCTCCTTGAGTCAACCGTTGGAACTCTAACTCAAGAGCAATTCTCTACTACATCGGCAGATGCTTTGCCAAGAACAACCGAGAGAACTCTTCAATCGAGACCACAATCAACCGTCTGCCTACCAAGTGATATAGTTCCACCTCATCCTACAAAAATCGAGCCTCTCCCTCAAGTAGGAAAGTGGTTAAAATAACTTTTTATTCCCCCTCAACTCTAAGAGCTGTCAAGATTCTCTTAATCCTTGCAAGCCAAACCTCCGCTTGGGCTGGGGAACCTGCCCCAGTAAAAGTAGGAGGATTGAAGCTCATGAACCGCTTCAATTGTTGATCTGCTGTCCACGAATCAACCACAACTTCTACTGGTTCTTGCCTTACCTCAGCTTGTATTGGCACCATTGCCAGCCGAGCCTGCCGAGCCTGCACAGCCTGCTGAGCATTCATAAAAGCAAGTACTGTCTCCGTAATAAAACGTACAGTTTCAGCAGATGGAGGAGGTGTGGGCACCTCAGCTGGTGCCGCACTTTAAACAAAACGTTGAGGTTCTGACTGACCCGCAACACTTTTAGTCACCTATATGTGTAGAAACACAATTTAGCGACTAATCAAACGACAAACATACAAAAAGGAACACACAGGTTCAGAAAACAAGTGTATTTTCATTCCTATGTGGACATTCTTTAGTTAATTTTATGTGTTATAACGGAAACACTTACACATGCTCGCAACCCCTCATAAGAATTTGACCATGAATTCCGAAGAGATAGACCAACATGCTGATACCAAATTATAACACCTCTACCCGTCCCGTGTAATATAATAGAGGGTCTGGCCGGGGCACCACACCATATTCCACAAACAGTCGGAGAATTTACTAAATAATATAAAAAACCATCGAACCCTAACATAGAGCATTCTAGCTGAAGCTTCATGGTTAATAACTTGAACTCATTAAGAACAGAAATGTCCACTACTACCAATTAGGAATGTATACAACCAAACAAACAAGGTACATGGCCTTATGGCCTTACAAGTTTCTCTTAACAAAAGTGTGGTTTACAAACATCGGCGCGCAAACCGGTCACACATGAACAAGAGTAAACAAAACAAGCCTTCGAGGGCAGCAGCGCAACCTAGGCTTCAGCCCGCTATTTCCCACTTGGGCCAGCACCACCTGCAAAGAATCAATCCACAAAGCGGTGGCAAATAGGGCAACGGTCAGCATTCAGTTGACCAATTATAATGACCCTGCCCCTAGCACAGGGTAGTGGAATTGCTTCCCTGCAAAGCATTTTATTAACACAGTATATATATATAATAATCAACCAAGGATGTGCATAACCGCACAAGTCAATATATATCACAAACGCCAGCGCGACGGCCCGACGTTCTGTGCACTCAGTGTACATTATTGGTGTACTGGAAAACCAGGGTCACACCAATGTTTAGAGGTCCCAGACATGACGGTTCATTATGAGCATTCCTATTCTTTATGACGCGCAGGCCAAAGACTCTCACTATGTGATCCTAACAGTGCCTTAAACACCCACAGTTAGACAACCATAATGCGGGTATTGTTGGGTATTGCATCCACAATAACCCAGATTTGCATGAAGTCACCCTTGAACTAAGATGAATAAAGTTGTATTTGATATCCTTGTTCTAGTTGAATGTATGCAGATTCTCAGTGCTAAGTGTAGACCAATATCAGTCTACAGTGGGTCAGGAACAAAGGACCATGTAGTGTAATCCCTCACAATGTGATCCAAAGTGTTGACTCATGTGTAGCCTCTCAATTGGGATACACTTCATGTTCAAAAATTAGGACATGGGATGAAGACAGGACCAGAAGAAAACATTCTCTAAAATTCTTGAAAAATTATCTAAGTCTAGTTCTCGAGAAGCAACTTCAGAGTTCTCGAGAAGTGTAGTTTAGTTCTCGAGAAGCTCTCATAGTTCTCGAGAAGCTTAATTACAAAGTTCATGAGAAGTCTAGACAGATTCAAGAAATTTTCTAAGTTATAGTTCTCGAGAAGTCCTCTTTGCTCTCGAGAAGTCTTGGTCAGTTCACGAGAATCCTAAGGTATAATTCTCGAGAAGTCTTACTTGTTCTCGAGAAGCTTGGCTTCAGTTCTCGAGAACTGCCAGCTTAATTTCTTGAATAGTCAGGATTTGCCTCAGAAATTTTTCTAAGTTAAGTTCTCGAGAAGTCTTCCTTTAGTTCTCGAGAAGTCCTCCCTCAGTTCTCGAGAAGTAATTCTCTTTGTTCTAGAGAAGTTCAGAAAAATTTCTAAGTGCTTGTTCTCGAGAAGTTCAGGAAAGTTTCTAAGTGTTTATTCTCGAGAAGTTAATTATTTCTCGAGAACTAAACCTTGTGTTCTCGAGAAGTCCAAACCTCTTCTAAAGAATTTAGTTTCCGAGAAGTCTTGATAGTTCTCGAGAACTCAGTTCCTAGTTCTCGAGAACAATTGCCACTTCTCGAGAACTAAGTCGACTTTCCATAAATTTTTTTTTTCTAAATCCAGAATGACCGAAATTTTAAATAACTCGACCTGATTGGTCCACGTGTCGTCATTAATATCTTTTCTAGCCGTTAAGGGTGATCCTATATAAAGTCTTTTCACTAAGACATAACCCTAAGTAGAATAGAAAAAGAAGAATCTTTTAAGAGCGGATTCCGTACTTTCCAAAATTACTGGTTCAGCCGACTTTTCTCAAGAACGACATTCTGAAGCCGCCGCTCTCATCAAGATCGATCTCTCTACATTCGATATAGAAGATCTGCTGATTATGGAATCATTTTTTTCTCCTTGATTGAGTAGATTCAAGCTTTCTCAGGTCAGATTTTCAAAGGATCTTCTTCTACAAATTCTGAAAGAGCCGCAACGATTCAAGGAGAAGACCTAGAGACAAATTCTTTCAGATCTGAGAATATTTCTATTTGTATTTTCAAACTCTATTTGTAAATCTTGTAGGAGATTATTCTCCGAGTGTAGGAGCGTTGTTCTTCGAGTGGTAGAAATCTTTTATCTACTCAGTGTAGATCAATTTGGATCGAGTTTTGTAGGAACGTGGTTCCGAGGTGAAGGATTGGTTTGCAATCCGAGATAGTGGAGTAGCCGAGTCTAGTGATTTGCTAGATCGGTGAGGAAAGTGGATGTACCCAAGATCGGGGAACCACTATAAATCACATGTCGTATGTGTGATTGCTTGCTTACTTATTTGTGCTAGTTGCTAAATTTTTTATTCCGTATTAGACGCACATCTCACATATGCGCCCCCCTCTAGGTGATTTAGGTAGACAACTTATATCTTTCAGGTACAAATCCACCTTTCTCGTTGTTCACATTCGTCAGACTCATGCCTGGACTGACGCGGCTACGGCTTCACCTTTCCCATCATTCTACCATTGCAGCCCAATGGCTCAACTTCACACAAAATGGCACTCACGGCCACAAGAGTTGAACACCAAGCACCAACTCTCAAAGAATATTCCTGGATTTCCTCCAGTACTTCCTGCTGCACCAAGCTATAGGTATCCATAAAGGATTTCATACAAGCAATCATTTTATCCGGATTCTTCTCCGATTTGCAAACAAAGCATCACCAATACAAACCAACTTGTCCGGATGGGCTTCACACAACATGCCTAACCGTACTACACACTTCCAGTTCTAAAGCAATAAAAGAAGGGATGAACCACCGATCCCAAGGGAATAACTTCGTCATCCACCCTTTGGTGGAGGTTTCCTATGCAAATGCAGGAAAGAAGGACTTCACTTGTCCAAGAACGAAATCGTTACCCTTGGAAGACGTTTTGGCTCCATGGAGAAAACTAAATGGTTGGAAAGCACCGGAACGCTCTATCCTCCGCTAATCTAAACTCGGCTCGTGATTTGGACCACCGCATCACCACTGGCGGCCGGATTTCTCTTCTGCTTCCTTCCCTTGCTCTCCTCTCTCTTCTTCTTAGAAAGAGAATGGTGATGATAGAATGAGAATTAACTTATCCATTCCCGCACTTAACCCTTCAGTAAATACACAGGGCCGTTAGATCTTCATCAAAGGAAACGAAAGGCTCAGATTTGCTCTGAAAAGAATCTTCCCTGGGCTTACACGGCTTGAGACATGCCCGTGTCACAGGCCGTGTACCTTAAGCGGCAAAAAACTGACTAAACCAGAACTAGACACGGGCTTAGCCACGCCCGTTTCAATCTCTTGACACACCCGTGTCACTCAGTACACGCCCGTGTTGAGGTGCGTGTCCCTTAATCGACACAGGACCAACAAATCCCGAAAAGTACATGGGTCCCCAACACGGCCGTGTCCACTTTGACACGCCCGTGTCGTCCAGTACATGCCCATGCTCCAGGCCATGTACTTCAGTCGACACTGCCTGGCATAACCCAAGAATGACACGGGTACTTGACATGCCCATGTCACCAACCGACACGCCTGTATCAGCACTGTTCATACCCGTGTTTCCATCCGTGTACCACATTCAACACAACCAGGCTTACACAGAGATGGACACGACCATGGAAATGTCCGTGTCCCAAGCCTTGTGACCTTATTTGGGTTTTGGGGCATTACGTGTTTGTTACTTGTATTTGTGCTAGGTTTCAATTAAATCCCAAAGAATCTCACCTAACTTTATTAAAAAGCATTTTGAGATATATAAGGGTTGTCCAAATCTAGGACATTGGTATCCAATAGAGTCAGAATTTGACTTAACTGGATTCTCAGATTCTGACTATGCTGGATATAGAGTTGATAGGAAAAGTACATCAGGAACTTGTCAGTTTCTTGGTGATAGGCTTGTGTCCTGATTTGGCAAGAAACAAACATCTATGTCAACATCAACGGCTGAAGCTGAGTACATGACATCCAGTAGTTGTTGCTCACAGATATTGTGGATTCAAAATTCCTCTACTGGATTATGGTTTCAACATAAATAATTCAATTATCTTTTGTCATAATACCATTGCTATTTCAATTGCACAAAATCAAGTGCTTCATAGTATAACTAAGCATATAGAATTTAGACATCATTTCATTAGAGATTGTGTGTAAAAAAAAAATTAATCTTGTCTTTATCTCTATTGATTTACAAAGAACAGACATCTTAACCAAACCATTGGATGAAAAAAACATCTGATTTTCTTAAATAAGCTAGGTATGATTAATGGAGAAGGTTTAATTTGATTTTTGTCCAAGGTCGTAGAATTGGTCACCTTTCGTCGAACGGAGATCGACGATCTGTGAGCTCTTCTTGAGATTTTTCGTCAAACAGAGATCGACGAAATCTCTTTGTTAACATTTTCGTCAAATGGAGATCGACGAAGTTTTGTTCAGAAAATTTTTCGTCGAACTGAGAATGACAAACTGTTTTCCCCCTCTTCAAACTATGATCGACACTATTATTTCTTCATGAAATTTTTTGTTGACCTGAGTTCGAAGCTTTTCTTTTACGTCGGACCGAGTTCGCCGTTTAATCTTCTGAAAACCTATAATTAGGCTTTCATCAAACTCCATGCCCCGATTTCCAGTTCTCTTGCACTTGATCTTTTGTTCTTGCAGGTAATGGAGATTTCGACAGCAAACCTCTCTGGAATGAAATTTGATGTAGGGTTTAACATTGACATCGATTCCTTCAGCCATACTGATCAAATCTTCAAGAACATCCCTCAATTGTTTGAGGCTCCTTAGTTGAAATAGTTTATGACCTTCAGGATCAAACTTCTAGTGCAGGAAATCAAGGAATGGGTATTCACAACAACCTTTCCGGATCAAACCTCCTTTTTTGGATCAATTTCTGGACATCAGCTGGCTTCCTCCTCCTCTGTTCCTTCTTTTAGGGGGCCTGGTTCAGGTCTCCTTAAATCTAGGTAGGGGGAGATGTTCTATGAAGAAGCTCCAGTCCAAACACCAATATAAGAGATCATATCAAGGAAGCTATCAGCATCAGAGATCAAGCAAAGGCACTCAAGATCAGCATTCAAAGCAAACCGGCCAACAGGAAACTCCAAGTGAACAGTAAAAGGAATCAAGCCTAGAGAGGCCTCTGTCTCCTACTTATGAACCTTAATTAGATCAAGTCTATAGGATGGCTAGATTCAATGAGCTTATTGGTCTGTCTCAGATCAATAAAGCTATAGCTGAAGAAAAAGACACTTCCCAGTTCACAACCATGTCTTCCTTAAGGCAGAAAGATTTTGACAAGTTTCAAGTAACGAAAAATTTATTCAATGCTAATTATTATATGCAGCTCCATCCAGAGGTAGTAGTGCCCAGAGCATTCTCTCAGAAGAATCTTGGGGATCAAGATCTAAAAATGACTCAACTTGAAGCTCAAGATCCTACCAAGAAGATGATATTCACTAAACCATCTTCATCTGAAGGTTCCAAGATAGATTCCTGATTCTTTTATGTTTTTGAACTATCTGATGTTATTGTTTTTAAAACCTTTCATCGCTTTATCATATATCTACTGAATGTGTTATTTCTACAAGATATATATTTTTTGCTATATTTTATAAATAGTATCCTCACCCAAATAGGGGGAGAATGTTGGAACCCCGGGTTTGATTTGGGCTAGGATCACTATTAGGATGCTAAGATTGACCAATCTTGTATAGCCTAGGGTCATAGGATTTTCCAGGGTTTTCCTTTGAAGATTTCAAGTTCAGGAAATTTAGTTCGATGATTGTCAAACTCAGCTCGACGAAAGTCTAGCTTAGCTCGATGAACTCAGAGTTCTAACTCTGCGTTGAGCTCGACAAAAGCTGAGCTCCGATCGATGAAATTTGTCTTTAACTCTCAATCTCAGCTCGACGATAATCAAGTTCAATTCGACAAAGGACTATCTGAGTTCAACGAACTTGGAGCTCAGACTTGCAAGTATATTTTCAGCTCGATGATCTTGGAGCTCAGCTCGACGAAGGAGATTTCTTAGCTCGATGAACATGGAGTTCAGGTCGACAAAATCGTTACTGAGTTTGACTAACTCCTTCCATGTTCTGTTCGACTATTCTTCTCTGCAGTTTCTTAGTTTGACTATCAGTTTGATTTCAAATTCTATTATATTAAGACAGTAATGCTCTGATAATTAATGCTCAATATTCTCAAGAATATACCCGTTCCGGACAGCGTTAATTATGGTTTTCACAGAGTTATTTCTCTTCCATATTCAATGGGATAGTTAGGGAAATGCATTCAAGAAAAATATTAGTCGTTCATAATCCCAGAAATTATGCAGAGAATTTCAAAGGAAAGATTTAAAATTCAAATGGTTTTGAATCTAAAATCATATATAAAGTGATTTTCCTTCAGAAGATAAAAATATATAGGAATGAGAAATAATAACGACATGGCAGTGAATAAGTAAAATAGAACAGCAATCAGTAATCAGTGAAGAGTAACTCAGCTCTCATACACATAGAGTTCTTCATCATATGCTTTAGGCTTTTATGGGACAACTAATCAAAATCAGACCAAAAAGCTTCTGAAGAGCAACATCATTTGAAGGCCTACCGCCCGAAGCAAAGCTTCCACTCCTGATCAAATTCATACAACTCATGGGGAGCTTTGACCTCATCAAGTCAACTAGTCTTCTCAAAGCTTTGAGACAGAGAAGACAACATATATTTTTACTTTTCCCTTTTCCTGTGTAAAGGGTTTTAACTCCCTTCAGAAGTAAGACTTTTGGTTGTTTAGTCTCCTGATCAAAAGGCTTAGATTAGTTTTTGGGCACCTGATCAACATCTCAAAGGGTTGCTAGATCTCCCTTAGAAAAATAGATCTTGTGGTGACAGGGCACCTGAGAAAAAAACTGTGGTGGTAGGGCACTTGATAAAAAACTTGTAGTGGATTCCTACCAGGGTGGTAGAAGAGTGGATGTACCCAGGTTTATTGGAGAACCACTATAATTCTTATGTCGTCAGTGTTGATTATTTTTGTGCTTGTGTGCTGTGATATTTCCTATTTTATACTTATATATATCACTTTATTTTAATACGCTATAAAAACCAGTAAATCATTTTTATACTCTATTCACCCTCCCTCGAGAGTAATCATAAGATCTATACCTTACTTTCATATCTTCCCCCAAAGGACAATGAAGCTACTTGGGGAGGTGAGTATGAGCCTACACCTTCACCTGCAGAATAAGGTGAGTCATCTACATTGAAAAGAAGGGCTGATCGACTTTAGGAAGAGAGAATGGAAGTAGGACAGAGAAGGAGGATAAAAATTCATAACATGCCTGGGTATGAGAATTGAACCCCCATCCCATAAAATATCATATTGTAAACTTGGAACAACTTTGTAAAGCATAGCAAAAATATTTCCAAATATTATAATTCTGTGGAATGGAAGAAACATAAAAATCAAGAGACTAGGAGGAGGATTCTCAAAAAGAACAACCCACATGGACTTCCTCCTCCTACCAGATATATCCCTAAGACCATATGATATTTTGAAAGGCAGAAGAGGAAAGAAGAAGGAGAAGACTTATAGGATAAGACTGAGAACTCTAGGATGACTTTGGGAGATTTTGTCTTAAATAACTTCCTATTTATTTCATGATTTATAATATGAAAATGATTTACCTCTCTATAATTTATCTTTTTGTGTTTTATTGTTTGTATGGTTATTGTCATATAAGGTTCTAACTTCTTGAAATAAGGGTAGATTGTTGGAAATATTGTCCCCAAGATTCCTTATTTGAGGAAGGCCTTAAGATGATAATAAACATCTTGAATTTGATGTTCTCTAAATTTTTGGCCTGACAGGTATAACCAAAGTGTATGGCTAATGGATGATAAGAGACTTGGTCACATAAATATGATTTTGCACATGTAATCCCTCAAGCAACAGAATTCATGTTGACCTCTGGACTAATTATATATTAAAGATGTTACTATCATCGAAAAAGTCACTAAGTGTAAAAGAAACTAATGGCAGATCAAAAAACCGACAAAGTAAAATATTGACTATATCGAGTGTAAAAGTTCGAATGGATCGAAGGCATTAACTTTGTAACTATGTAAAAAATCAACTGCATCGAGTGCAAAAGTAAAATTGGATTCAAGGCATCAAATTTATGACCAAGTAAAATATCGACTACATCGACTACAAGAGTTCGACTGCATCAAAGTTAGAATTTGACTTGATCGACTACAAACTGACAGAAGCTTGTGAGCAGTCTGAAATGGCTAAGTGTAAGGATTTCCTTATATAAGCCTTATAAGGTTTAAGGGCTATTCATGTAAATTTCATGAGTTCTATTAGACTTAGTCTTTGGCATCATGTAATGGGCACATAGACCTATTTCTCTCGTCCTGACACGTGCCACCACAACAATAATCTTAAATTTCGGAACATATTATGCAGAATA
Organism: Platanthera zijinensis; assembly: GCA_039513925.1. NCBI lineage: Eukaryota > Viridiplantae > Streptophyta > Magnoliopsida > Asparagales > Orchidaceae > Platanthera > Platanthera zijinensis. The sequence goes on along the minus strand of CM077079.1, from coordinate 183,122,119 downwards.
TTTAAATAGGAATAAAAAAAGTGGGATTTGCTATAGAATTCAAGGTTCGTCCAGCAGGAAGAAATAATCTCATTTATGAGAGAATAATTTTTTATTCCAAAATCTTTCTTTAATCAAATGTCGACAACCTTGTTTATTCCAAAGGAGAATTATTTCATAAAGCACCTTCTAGCTGTTTGAAAGAGAATTTGCCAAGAATAATTTTATTTTGAAGATCTTCCATGTACTATATTTTATTTAAGCCGTTGGACATTCATAATACATCATCTGCCAAAGGAAAATTAATCTAGTGTTTAGAGAATTCAACTTAACATCTGTTTTTCCTCCGACAGCCAAGTCAAGTATAAATGAAAGACTTAGAGATTCCAAGGACAAGTTTTTTTGCACCGGCCTTTGAAATATTCTCAAGTCTCCTGTAAAAGTTTTGTAGCAGTGATTAAATCTTTATGTGTTTTCTTCTTAAACCACTGCTGCATCATTCAGAGAAAATTTTCTTCTTCATTTTGTTGAGAAATGTCTTTTTTGAAGTACCCTTATTTTCCCCAAGTATTTCTTGACCAAGCAAGCTATTTCAAAGGAGATATTTCAAGTGCTGATCAAGGAAAAAAGTGGAAGCTTGTTGTGAGGTCTTCCAGTAGAGGACTCAAACTTCAAAGTATTAAGTGAAAACCCATATTATATTATCTCTGTAGGATTCCTTGTGAATCTGAATTGTAAGGCTTAGTGCCTGAGTTGTAGGGCTTGTGTTATAGCATGATGTGTAAGGCTTAGTGTCTGATTTGTGGAGCTTTTGTTATTGGCTGAGGTGTAATACTTAGTTCCTTAATTGTAGGGCTTGTATTATAGCCTGAGGTGTAAGGCTTAGTTCCTGAGTATGTTAGGCTCTTGTATAGCATGTGCCATAGGACTTGGGGAAAGGTTTGAGGTAGGGAACCTGTGTTCCTTAGTTGTAAGAACTGAGTATCTGAGGAAAGGTTGGAGATGTTTGGCCTAATCTAGCTCTTTGATTGATATGTGAAGGGGGTATATGGATGTACCCATTATTGGGGAACCGCTATAAATCTCTATGTGTTGTGGATTATTTGTGTGCTTTAATATTCTTCTGTGCTGATTCAAAAGAAAACCACAAGATTAAAATAACTTAATAAAATACATATTCACACCCCTCTAGGTGAGTAACAACCCTTAACTTTCATAAAGTTTGATGTAATCTTTGTCATGGACTGGCTTTCGGAATAGTGGTGATCGCTATCCGCTTAAGAAAAGAGAGCCGAACTAGCAATCCAATTAGGCAAGTATACCTATCAAACTGTAGCTAGGGGACACAAGTGTCGTATTGAAATCTGGGAACCGTTGAGTACACTTACTCACACGAAGACTATTATTTTATCGACGGAAATATTTAGGGATAAAGAGAAAATTAAACGCACTTAATGAAAGGAAAATAGAACTAAAGGAAAACTAAAAGCAGCTAAGTAGAGAGCATAAAAGAAACGATTACAATGAAGGGTTAGAACAATGAAATGGAAATGCACTCAATTGAGAATCACCTCGGCTAAAGTCGATTAAAAACACGATAAATAAACCTAAGCTTAATAGGGTAAAGGTCCTTGACCGTGGAGGTTCCTAAAGCTTAAACACGCTTCTCTCGAAGTCATGCCCAACTTAGTTTAGGAAGGTCCGACCGACTCTCGTCTAAATCAGAGGCCTAAAGCTCGCTTTACGTGGTAAACCCCACTATTGGATTTTACTCGAATCCGGGAGATTTGGACGTCTCCCTCTCTCGAGGGGTGCATACAACTCTTTTTACTCTAGAATGCTAACTTCAAATTATCGGCCTATTGGCTAGCCAAGAATGAAAGCTATATTGGATATTATATATCGACAATATAATTCCAAACGAGAAAAATCAAGAGTAATCCAAGGTCTAAAACCCTAAAATGGAATGGTAGATTCAAAGCATCATAACTTAATCACTCAAACCTCGGATCATCAAGATCGAGTACAAGAAGGATTAGTTAATCATAGTGAAGTGGATGAGGGCGGATGAGTAGTAAAGCATTAAGAACACAAGTTAATAAAGAGCACTTATATTAATTCAGAAAGAGAGCTACACTTGAAATGAAATTATAATTACATGGAAATTGAAATCCTATTCGAGCCCTACAATTATCAACTAGAGCAAGTGAAAAAATTACAATAAAATCAAAACAAACTAAGCACTAAGCTATGGTTAAGAAATTTACAAAATAAGAAAGAGAGAGAGACGGAAGAACACTAAAAAAGATAAGAAACAAAGGGGCAACACCTGCCCTCTAAACCCAAACTTGTTCTGAAATGGAAGGGGAGAGTTAAATTTATAGGAAAAATTCTCGGGTTGGTCACACCCTAGGTCACGCCCGGGTAAGGCGTGTCAGGGGGCGAGACACGTACGGGGTTGACCTCGGGTTTATAGATTCTTGCGGGAAGGATGATTGCTTCTATACAATGGCTAACACGCCCTGGGTCACGCCCGTGTAGGGGGGGGCATGATACGTACGTCAAGTCTCAATCATTGGTCGGAAATCAGTCAGTCTTAGAAAAGGGGGCGAACATGCCCTTGGTCACGCCCGTGACGGGGGCGTGATAGGTATGATTGGCGTGCAGAGGCAAAAATGCATTTAATGCGGCAGCAGACTTCGGGCAGAGGGCGACACGCCCGGTGTAACGCCCTGGGACATGCCCAAGAAGGGCGTGTCAGGGGGGCATGACAGCCATTTTTCCTATTACTTGGTCTCTGGTGACAAACCAGAGAGACACAGCCGTGTTTATGGTCGTGTCCTACTCGGGATGAACTCTGGAATTTCCACTGGTGGCTGACTTCCTTGGGATCAGGTGGCACGCCCAGGGAGGGCATAATAGGGGGCGTGTCAGGTCATTTTTGGCCAAAATTCTGGAAACCTGCAAAAAGACAAGAAAATGTCAGTGGCAATAATATTTACATAAGAAAGATAAAAATTAAGCTAATAAGACATGATTTGCGCCTTCAAAAATAGAAAATACGATAATAGTTCAGGCTACAAAACATATTATCAAATTCCCCCAAGCTTAAGCTTTGCTTGTCCCCAAGCAAAGATATAAAAACTGGCTAACATAAAAAGTGACTAATAAAAAATTTTAAATTATGCCTACATAAGTACTATGCGAAATTCTAAGTAGGGAAAAGGTGAAACGTAAATCTAAAACAATTATTTAGGTATAGTTTAACTTTTATAAACTTTACTCAACGAAAATAAATCATCCAAAATTATATCGAAATTCTTTAAATAGATTTAAGTAAAGCAACGAAAATGAAAAAACGCATTGAGTTGTTACTAGATCCAAGCAACGCATTATAATTATATCAATTAAATAACAAAAATCTATGTTTAAATCCAAAACTAAAACTGATTTACTTTTCTTCTTTTCTTAGTTATTTAATAAAATTCAAAACCATGAATTAAAAATACTTAATAGTACCAAAACGTTTGGTTTAGGATTATGATTAGGAGTGGAATTCAAAGATAAACAGGGAGGCTTAAAATAACACTAAACCAAAACCAATAGTTTCAAAAAATTTATTATAAACAAAATATTTTCCTTTTTTTTCTTTTCCTTTTTTTTCTTTTTCTTTTTCAAAACATATGCCATAAATATGTTTAATTTCATTTTGAATTGGCCAAACAAAAGCAAACATTTCTTTTGAGCATACTTTTTTCAAAAACATCTCCAAAAAATATCACAAAATAACCTATCATAATCATAAAAATTCTTTATGAAACTCAAAAAAGCTAGTGTGATTAGATAGGTTGGAAATTTTAGCTTTGGTGAAAATGATATGAAAAGAGGAGCTATCAAATAAAATTGGAAAAAAAGGCTCAAAAGCGGCTAATTAGTGCTGAAAGTTTTTAGGTTGGCAGGAAAGCTCAAACGAAAACAAAAATGGCCTAAATCATTTTCATGATTTTAAATTTATTTAAAACATAGATTTGAAAGTTTTAAAAAGCAAGTCCTTGTTAATAAAAGAAGATTGATGAAATTATCTTGAAAATAGAAATAATAGGTGACTTGGATCGTTCACATCGACTACGCTATTCAAAAGTTGACCTTACAAAAATTATCCAAAAACAAAAAGAAAAATAGTGATGATGAATTTTTTAGAAAGTAAAGAAAATAAAGAATGAAAACCATAATGGAAATGCTAGTTTTTGATAAAAAAATGTTTTACATTAATATGCTACCACGAATTAGAAACAAATCATGACCAACATTTTACTTGTGAAACATAATTAAAAAGGGCGATTAGAAATAGTATAATTAATTAAGTTGTTTATATGAGATTTATAAAAAAACAAAATAAAAACAAGGGGTACTATTGAAATACCAAAACTTAACTATGACTCGGGCGTCGTTCGTAGGAAGAGCTTGGGATTCAGCCCAATGCGAAACATAATCGACGACACCTAAAATATATTTATTCCCGAAGCTAGAACGAAGGGGGCCAACAAAATCAATTCCCCAGAGGTCGAAAACTTCACACTCAAGGAAATAATTTTGCGGCATTTCATTTCTATAGGAAATATTGCCCGACAGTTGGCAACTATCACATCTACTCACAAAGGCTTGCGGGTCTTTAAACAGGCTAGGCCAATAAAAACCGCTCTGATCACTTTGTTTGCGGTGCAAGCAGCTTGATAGTGCCTACCTATCGGTCCTTCATGCAAATGCTTTAAAATATCTTATCCTTCTTCAAATGAGACACATATCCTTATCACCTGGTCCGTACAGACTCTGAAAAGATGCGAGTCCTACCAAAAATAGTTCTTCAACTCAGAAAATAATTTCTTCTTTTGCTGAGAGGAGAACTCTTTTGGGACCACACGAGCCACTAAATAGTTGGCGATGTGTGCGAACTAAGGAGAAGTAGATGTGTTAATTGAAAATAATTTCACATCGGGAAAATAATCGTTAAAAGATTTTTCATCTATTTTTTCTATAAAGAGATTGTTTAATCGTGAGAGATGGTCTGCGGCCAAATTCTCGGATCCTCGCTTATCATGGATCTCTAAGTCAAACTCCTAGAGGAGTAAGATCCAGTGAATCAAGCGCGTCTTGGCATCCTATTTAGAAAGAAGATATTTGAGGGCCGAGTAGTCCGTAAAAACAATAATTTTTGAAAGTGTAATATAAGGGCGAAATTTATCAAAAGCGAATACGACAGCTAAGAGCTCCTTCTCGGTTGTGGTGTAATTTTCCTGTGCAGATGTAAGAGTTTTACATGCATAATAGATGGGGTGGAAGTTTTTAGATATGCATTGACCTAATACAGCTCCCACCGTGAAACTACTCCCATCGCAGATGATTTCAAGTGGAAGGTCCCATACCGAAGCCATCATAATCGGGGCATTAATTAATTTTTCTGTTATTAAATTAAAAGCAGTTAGGCAAAGGTCATCAAAAATGAATGGGCATCTTTTTCAAAGAGATGGGTAAGAGGCTTGGTGATCTTTGAAAAGTCCTTTATGAAGCGGCGGTAGAAACCAGCGTGACCTAGGAAACTTCATATAGCTTTTATGTTTGTGGGCAGCGGCAGCTTCTCGATAACTTCTATCTTAGCAATATCTACCTTAATTCCTCTCGTGGAAATTTTATGACCCAAACTAACCCTTTCCTAACCATAAAATGGCATTTATCTCAATTTAGGGCAAGGTTAGTTTCTTTGCATCATTCTAAGACTTTTTCGAGGTTTTCTAAACCACTATCAAAAGCGTCACCGAACACGGAGAAATTATCCATGAATACCTCAATAATGCTTTCTACGTACTTGTCAAAGATAGCGAGCATACATCGCTGGAATGTAGCTGGCGCAATGCACAATTAAAATGACATTCTTCGAGAGGTGAAGGTGCAGAAGGGATAAGTAAACGTTGTTTTCTCCTAATCCTCGGGATAGATAGGGATTTGAAAATACCCCGAGAGGCCATCGAGGAAACCATAAAAGCTATGGCCAGATAATCTTTCTAAAATTTGATCGATGAACGGCAAGGGAAAGTGATCCTTGCGGGTGGCATAATTTAACTTACGATAATCTATGCACATTCGCCACCTGGTCACCGTCCATGTCGGGATTAATTCATTATTCTCGTTACTTACTACCGTTATCCCTCCCTTCATCGGCACTACCTGGACTGGGCTAACCCACTTACTATCAGATATAGGATAGATAATTCATGTGTCTAACAATTTCATAACCTCGCCCTTAACTACTTCTTTCATGTTTGGGTTTATACGGTGCTGAGGTTGTATAGAGTTATGCAAATTATCTTCCATTAAGATTTTGTGAGTGCAGAAAGATGGGCTTATGCCCACATATCAGAAATTTGCCAGGCAATAGCTCGGCGATGTTTACATAGAACTAAAAGAAGTTTATCATTTTGCTCATCCGTGAGGTAGGCCGAAACTATTACTAGTAACTTGGAATCTTTATCTAAGAAGGCATACCTAAGATGTTCAGGAAGTTCTTTTAATTCTAGGGTAAGGGGTTCTTCATACGAGGTTTTAGAAATCAGTTCTTTTTCAAAAACTATGTCCTCGTAGACTTTTTTAAACGAAAAATTAAAAGAGGTGGGGCTTACGGCCATGACGGCTTTTTGTAGCAGTTCAGTTGGAAGAGTAGAGGAGGAACAAAAATCAAAAAATTCTTTTTCAAATTTAGAGAGGCGATAGGAGGATTCTTCACTTAGGTGCATCGATTCAGTTGGAAGAGTAGAGGAGGAAAAAATCAGAAAATTATTTTTCAAACTTAGAGAGGCAATAGGAGGATTCTTCACTTAGGGCATTTACAAAAAAAACATGAGTCGTTATTTGCTAGGGTGTTCTTCATCGAGGGGGTGATAGAGAAAGTCACTTAATCGTCGCCTACTCGAAGGAAGAGCTTACCATTGTTTACGTCAATGATAGCTCGGGAGGTGGCAATGAAGGGTCGGCCAAGGATCAGGGGAACCTCGACGTCTTCTTCGATGTCCAATATGACGAAGTCCACCAGGAAGATGAACTTGTCAACTTTAACTATGACATCCTCCACAATTCCTAACGGGTATTTGACAGATCTGTCGGCGAGTTGGATACTCATGCAAGTGGGGTTGAGGCTACAAATTCCTAACTTCTTAAATAATAAGAGGGGCATCAGGTTTATACTCGCACCTAAGTCAGCCAATGCGTTCTTGACAAAAAGATCACCAAAGACACATGGAATAGAAAAACTACCAGGGTCATAGATTTTCTTTGGTAAACCATTTGTCAAGACTGCAGAGCACTCGGGATTTAACGTGATACGGGAAAGGTTCTCTAACTTCTTTTTGTTAGTCAGGAGGTCCTTAAGGTACTTAACGTACTTCGTCTTCTGGGAGATCGCTTTGTGGAAGGGCAGATTTATGTGGATTTGCTTGAACATTTCTAAGAAGCAGGAGTACTGATCATCCTGACGTTTCTTATTAAGTTTGAAAGGGTATGGCGGGGTTGGATTATTTTTAAAGATGGGTGGTGGAGTGAGATCTTTTTCTAAAACGTGGGTGATAACTTCTTCAGCAGAGGGTGGAATTTTTAAAATGGGAGAGGAGCTTTGATTTTTAAAAATGGGGGAGCAGCTTTCCTCGGGCTCTTCACTAACCCTACCGGAAACTTGCTTCCCACTCCGAAGAGTTATAGATTTCGCTTGCTCTCTCGGGTTGGGCTCGGTATTGGATGGAAGAGACCCTGCGGGTCTCTTAGAAATTGTTTTTTGCGAGCTGTCATACTTCATTTTCAAGACTTTTAACTCTTCCATTTAAGGTTCTTATAGTAGCGTCATTTGTGGCTATATATTTATAAACTATCTCCTCTAATCTTGGAGGTTTTTGATAGTTTTGAAGAGGTGGTGGTGGTGCAGAAAAATCGTTTTGTGGTGGCGGGCGCATTGCGTACGAGGGATTACTCCACGAAAAATTCGGGTGATTTCTTAAAGCAGGATTATAACTATACAGAAAAGTAAAACCGGGCGTTGTAAAATTCACATCAGAAAAATTATTAAAATCATTTCTAGGCATATTATTAACATAATCTAATTGTTTAGGAGTAGGGGTTGCAGATTCCCACACCGGAGGTGCGGAGGCAGCAGTCATCTCCATAATATTTTTGCTTAATATTTCAACTTACAGAGCGAGCTGGGAGATGTTGTCCACTTCACAGATACTGCAGGTTTGTTTGGGCCGGACCTAGGCACATTCCATAGAAGAGTGTTCATGTCCATGTCCTCGAAAAGCTCAAGAGCTTCTTCTGGGGTCTTATGGTTTAATGTACCACCAGAAGCTGCGTCTATCATTTGCTTTGTATTTTGATTTAGCCCGTTATAAAACGTCTGCACTTGTAACCATATAGGCAGTGCGTGATGTGAGTATCATCTTAATTATTCTTTCAATCTTTCCAAAGTTTCATATAAGGTTTCAGAGTCTATTTGTCCAAAAGAAGAAATGTCACTCCTAAGTTTTGTAATTTTAGCTGGCGGAAAATACTTTGCAAAAAAATTTTCAGTTAATTGATCCCAGGTTGTGATGCTGTTTTTAGATAGAGTGTTCATCCACTGCTAAGACTTAGTTCTAAGAGAAAAAGGAAATAATCTTAGCCTAATAACATCATTTGTAACACCATTTATCTTGAAGATGTCACAAATCTTAAGAAAGCTTGTTATATGTGCGTTCGGATCTTCATCTTGAAGTCCGTCATACTGCACATACTGCTGCACAATTTTAATTATGATAGACTTCAGTTCAAAGTTATTATTAGCTATAACAGGGCGGAATATACAAGATTATGTTCCCTCTAGATTCTGTCGTGCATAATAGGACATAGGCTTATGCACGACCACCTCCACATGGGGTTCTTCCAATCATAAAGTAGAGAATGACTCGGAGTCCTCAACCGGTACTTGGAGAGTAGGGCTGGGAAATCGCGATCTTCTTCGAAGAGTACGCTCAATTTCGTGGTCCAAGACAAAAATAACCGACGGACTCCCGCGGGTCATGCACTAAAAGAAGAGAAGAGAAGAAAGAGAAATAAATAAACTAGAAAAAAGAAAAGAGAAAGTAAACATTTTTTGAAATAGATTTTGTTTTATGTTTTAACTCCCGAACTTCCCAAGGGCTACCTAATGAAGGGATCGCAAGGTACTAGACAAGATAGTGGCGCTTAAAGCCCTTTGCCCTTTTTGAGAGAATTAGGTGGCGTAGAAAAATTTGTAAGTGGGTTTCTATTAAGAGGGAAAATAAAAAAAAATTTGAATTTTGATTTTTTAGAAGGAGGATGAGAAAGAGAAATGATAAAAGTAATAGGTTCGTGTTTTCAATTTATATCAACAAAAGTTGCTCCCCGGAAACGGCGCCAAAAACATGGTGATTTCTTTCCGCTTAAGAAAAGAGAGCCGAACAAGAAATCAAATTAGGCAAGTATACCTATCGAACTGTAGCTAGGGGACACAAGTGTCGTAATGAAATCCGGGAACCGTTGAGTACACTTACTCACACGAAGACTATTATTTTATCGACGGAAATCTTTTGGGATAAAGAGAAAATTAAACGCACTTAATGAAAGGAAAATAACACTAAAGGAGAACTAAATGCAGCTAAGTAGAGATCATAAAAGAAATAATTACAATGAAGGGTTAGAACGATGAAATGGAAATGCACTCGATCGAGAATCACCTCGGCTAAACTTGATTAAAAACACGATAAATAAACCTAAGCTTAATAGGGTAAAGGTCCTTGACCGTGGAAATTCCTAAAGCTTAAACACGCTTCTCACATAGTCGTTCCCAACTGAGTTTAGGAAGGTCCGACCGACTCTCGTCTAAATCGGAGGCCTAAAGCTCGCTTTACGCGGTGAACCCCACTATTGGATTTTACTCCGATTTGGGAGATTTGGATGTCTCCCTCTCTCAAGGGGTGTGTACAACTCTCTTTACTCTTGAATGCTCACTTCAAACTATCGGCATCTTGGCTAGCCAAGAATGAAAGCTATATTGGAAATTATATATCGACAATATAATTCCAAAAAAGAAAAATCAAGAGTAATCCAAGGTATAAAACCCTAAAAAGAAAAGGTAGATTCAAAGCATCATAACTTAATCACTCGAACCTCAGATCATCAAGATCGAGTACAAGGAGGATCAGTTAATCATAGTAAAGTGGAGGAGGGGGGATGAGTATTAAAGAATTAAGAACACAAGGTAATGAAGAGCACTTATATTAATAAAGAAAGAGAGCTACACTTGAAATGAAAATTACAGTTGCATGGAAATATAAATCCTATTCAAGCCCTACAATTATCAACTAGAGCAAGTGCAAAAATTACAATAAAATCTAAAACAAACTAAGCACTAAGCTAGGGTTAAGAAAATTACAAAATAAGAAAGAGAGAGAGGGAAGAACACTAAAAAAGACAAGAAACAAAGGGGCAGCACCTCCCCTCTCAACCCAAACTTGTTCTGAAATGGAAGGGTGCTTGAATTTATAGGAAATATTCTCGGGTTGGTCACGCCCTAGGTCACGCCAGGGGAGGGCGTGTCAGGGGGCGTGACACGTACCGGGGTTGAGCTCGGGTTTTGGATTCTGGAGGGAAGGATGATTGCTTCTGTACGATGACTGATACACCCTGTGTCACGCCCATGTAGGGGGAGTGACACATACGTCAAGTTTTAATCATTGGTTGGAAATTCATCACTCTTGGAAAAGGTTGCGAACACGCCCTGGGTCACGCCCGTGACGGGGGTCGTGATAGGTACGATTGGCGTGTAGAGCCGAAAATGCATTTAATGCGACAGCAGACTTCGGGTAGAAGGAGACAAGCTCTGTGTCTCGCCCTGGGACACACCCATGGAGGGTGTGTTAGGGGGGGGGGACAGCCAATTTTCCTTTTACTTGGTCTCTGGTGACACACCAACTTGACATGGCCAGCGACACGGCCGTGTTTAAGGCCGTGTCCAACTCAGGATGAACACTAGAATTTCCACTTGTGGCTGACTTCGTTGAGATCGGGTGACATGCCCAGGGAGGGCGTGACAGGGTGGCGTGTCAGGTCATTTTTGGCCAAAATTCTGGAAACCTGCAAAAAGACAAGAAAATGTTAGCGACAATAATATTTATATAAGAAAGATAAAAATTAAGCTAATAAGACACGATTAGCGCCTTAAAAACTAGAAAATATGATAATAGTTTAGGCTACAAAATGTATTATGAAATAATATGTATGCATTGATTGCAACTCGAAGGAAGTCACACTAGGGCAAAAGACTGAACACGGGACAATGTTTGCTGGTATGTAAGGATCGAGTAAGATATTGATGTCTGTTCTCCAAGTTGTAAACATGGTTAAGAAAGGTATAGATTTATTCTTCACGCTATTTGAGTCTTAAGAGATAAAGCAAAGTTTGAGTGACATTCCTATTGTATCAAAGGTTGCAGATGTGTCTCCTTAAGATCACTCTAGATTTCTATCTTAGCAAGAGAGCAACTTCACTATTAAGTTGTTTCCTGGTGCGAAACCTATATCGCAATCACCGTTCCAGGTAGTTTCAAAAGAGATGGTGGAATTGAAAGTTCAGTTATATGAGTAACTAGAGCAAAGCTACGTATGTCTGAGTGTGTCTCCTTGGAGTGCACCGGTCCTTTTTGTGAATAAGAAGGACGTAATCTTGCATCAATGCATCGACTACTGTGAATTGAATAAGCTGGCAGAGAAGAACAACTATTCGATTTCGAGAATCGATGATTTGTTTGATAAGCTGGTTGGATCAACAGTGCACTCTAAGCTGGATTTGAAGTTCGGTTATTATTATTTGAGGATTCAGGAAAGTGATATTCCTAAGATAGTTTAGTACATGTTATGGATATTATGAGTTCACTGTGATGTTGTTTGGGCTAACAAAAGATCTATCGGTATTCATGGTTCTAATGCACATAACCTTTCAAGAGTACCTGGACTGATTTGTGATTGTCTTCATAGATGATATATTGGTGTACTCGCAATCAGAAGAGGATCAGGTGAATCATTTGCGTGTATTTCTTTATACCCTAAGTAGGAATTGAACAAATGCCAAGTTCTCAAAGTGTGAGTTTTGGCTCTCATTAGTGACATTTCTTGGTCATTTGGTTAGTTGAGATGGTATTGCTGTAGATCCGGAGAAGATAGTTGCAATACAAGAGTTGCATGTTTTGACTACTCTGGCGGATATCTGGAGTTTTTTGGACTTGCTGGCTACTCGAGGAGCTTCGTTGAGAAATTTTTCCGGGAAGTTCTACCTCTCACTATATTGACGAGGAAGGATCAGAAGTTCGTTTAAATGCTAAAGTATGCTCGAGATTTTGAAGAGTTGAATAATCGTCTGATCATGACACATATTTTATGCTCGTCATGTGGAACAAAAGGCTATGAGATCTATAAAGATTCCTCAGGGAGCGACTTAGGCTGCGTTTTGCTTCAGTTTGGAAAGATTATAGCTTATGTCTCTTGCCAAATGAAGGTGCATGAACAAAACTATCCAGCCCACAACATGGCATTGGCAGTTGCGATATTCGCCATGAAGCTATGATGACATTACTTGTACGGTATGAAGATTAATATCTTTACAGACCATATGAGCCTAAAGTATCTATTGAATTCGAAGGATTTAAATCTGCGACAGCGGAGGTGGATGGATTTCCTCGGGGACTATACAATCGAGATACATTATACTCCTAGGAAGGAAAATGTTGTCGCAAGTGCGTTAAGTCGTAGGGCTCCAACACAGACAAATTGGATACAAATGCATGATGAACATCTTATTTGTAACTTGGAGGGCATGGAGAACTCTTGTGTGGATAGGAGAACTAGTACAAATACATGTTTGAACTAGATGGAGTTTCAATATGACCTCATGGACAAGATTCGGCAGGATTTAGAGCTTGATGAAAGCAAGAAAAGTTATGTGGCAGAGAAAGTGGATGGGTCAAATTCCCAGTTTTTATTGTCAATGGTCTTTTATGGAAAGTCAGTCGATTGGGTGTCGAAAATGTTGGTAAATTACGAGTGGAACTGATGTACGAGGCACATTTCACAAAGTACTCAATCCACACGGGGAGCACAAATATGTTTAATGACAAAAAGAGGTTGTTTTGGTGGCCAGTTTGAAGAAAGACTTAGCTATCTATGTAGCAAAATGTCATACTTATGCACTAGTAGAGGCAGAATGTCAGAAACCTAGTGGGATCCTGAAGTCATTAAAAATTCCGAAATGGAAGTTTGACGATATTATTATGGATTTCGTGCATGGTTTGCCAAGATCGCGATACGGGTACGATGTCATATGTGCGATCATAGAATGATTGAAAATGGTATCTTACTTCATTCCAAACCAAAGTTACAATTCAGTGGAAAATTGTCAAAGCTCTATGTTGAAAACAAAGTACGATTACATGGTGTGCCCCGTAGAATCGTTAGTGATAGAGATGGGTGATTTCCTCGAATGATTGGAGGCCAATCCACCAACTGTTGTGTACTAAGCTGAAGTTCAACATGACATTTCATCCTCAAATTGATGGTCAGATCGAGAGGGTTAACATGACAATGTAGGATATGCTTTGTATGTTCATCTTGGATTTCAGCAATTGGTCATAGGACCATCTCTATATAATTGAGTTCTCCTACAACAACAATTACCAATCAAGTTTTCAAAAGGGGCTCTTCAAGGCTTTTAACGATAGGAAGTGTCGTACTCTATTAGATTGGCCAAAAATGGGCAAAATAAAGTTGTTTAAGAGAAAAGACGTTGATGAGGCAAACTTAACGATACATTTTGAAAGTGAGGGTAAGATCTATCTTAACTCTAGAGGGGGGGTGAATAGAGTATTTTAAAGTAAATTTACAATTTAAAATTGCACAGCAGTAAAGGCTTAATTTATGTATAGGTGTAAGGTACTTTGAAGTAGAAATAAAACTAAAGCAGTAAAATAAAAACCACAGCACACAGCAAAGAATATGCACAAGAAACCAGAAGACACAAGGAGCTATAGTGGTTCCCCAAAAACCTGGGTACATCCAATCTTCTACCACCCTTGGTAGGAATCCACTGCAGGATGAGTTGATCAGGTGTCCTGGGCACCAATGAGCTTTTGATAAGGTGCTCAAAAACCAAACTGGATTTTTTGATCAGGTGTCTTGCCACCACTGAGTTTTTACAAGGTTCTCAGAACCAGAATCAAAACTTTTGAAGGGAGTCTTGATAACCCTTTAACAGTAGGAAAAGAAAAAGGAAGAGGTGAAGTTATCTTCTCTGTCTCAATCACTGAGAAAAGACTTAGTGGATTGATTGTGTTGTCAAAGCTCCCCCTAAGATGTAGATGGTTCAGAGATGAGAGCTTTGCTAGGGTTATAGGTCTTCAGAAGCTTCAGATCTCCAGCAGAAGATGGTTTCAGCAGAGGCTGAAATATGAATTGTCTGGAGTCCTTGATGTTGAAGCTATGATCACTTTTCAGTATGCCAATATTAAACTAATTCTCCAGGATTGATCACTTGATTTTTCTGAGTTTATCTCACTATCCTGTGAATCTGTACTGAGAATTTCTTTTTCTTTTTCTCCTGTTGTGGATTGTCTATTCTTGTGTAGTATCTTGTTGTATTGTATATCAGACTAGAGAAGAAAGATGTTTTATTCTCTCAAGATCCTCAGTCCAAGATAGCTGTTAGCAGTCAATAAATGTCTTCCATAAATGTTGTCTTCTGGAGGAAAGTCCAATAAATATTCTCTGATAAATCCCTTGAAACTTGCTCTAGAATAAATGAAAAATGGCTAGCAAATCTCTTGAAATAAATGCTGAGAGAATTTGAAAAACATTCCAAAAGCTGACTGAATTTGAATCCTCAAAGTCGTCGATCTCTCAGGAAAAATGTCGATCTGAGCTCTACGATCGTCGAACTGAGCTCAGAGATTGGATTGAACATCAGAAAGAAAAAGTCGACCTGAGCTCCAAGATCATCTACCGGAGATCAGCGACCCGAAGAATAAGCTGAAGGCAGATCGTCGATCTGAGCTCGAAGATCGTCGACCGGAGCTCAGCGACCTGAAGAATAAGCTGAAGGAAGATCGTCGATCTGAGCTCGAAGATCGTCGACCGGAGTTCGACGATTTAGCATAGTTGAGCTCAGAGAGCGTCAAATGGAGTTCGACTTTCGTCGACCTGAGCTCGACGAAAACTGTCTTTGCCTCAGCTCTAAGTCTTGAACAATGAATGGTCCTGGGGACAGCTTCAAACCTAAGTTCTAAGTCCTAGACTCATTCTAACTTGACCTTTTCAACTATACATCTAGGTCAAATTGATTTCCTAAAAACATAGTGATCCTTGCCCAAATTAGTAATAGGGTGTTCCAACATTCTCCCCCTATTTAGGTTAGGATTACTATTTACAGAACTCAGTAATAAATACAAAATCAACATACAGAAAAACAAAAATCTAACATAATAGAGCAGATCATGAAACATACCAGCAATCTGATGGAATATCAGCAAATGTTCAAAATGAGTATACTGTCTGCTTACAAATGTCATTTCTTTTCACTTCCCTTCTTAAATAAGATTTCCCTGTTGGGATTTAGAGCTTCTTTCTTTGACCTTCTATCATCATCTACACCTAAGGTGGTTTGAGATCTTGGCCTGGGAACCACAGCCTCAGGATGCAGTTTCATGTAGTCCACTGGGTCAAAGAATTTCCTTGATGCATACCTTTCCAGTTCTGCCTTTCTTTGATCTGACAAGGTAGTAATGTTGGAAGTGTCTTTCCCTTGTTCTCTGGCCTTCTTCAGCTGATCTAAGGCAGCAAGTTCTTTCATCCTAGCAGTCCATGATAATGGATTATTCTCTGGATCTTCAAAAGGAACTGCAGGCTCATATCTGTTGACAGTTTCTGAAGCAGTAGGAGTTCTTGTATCAACAGTTTCTCTGAGTTTATAAGGGAAAGGACCTTGAGTTGAGTCCATGTGTCTTTGTCCTTCCCTTGCTTGAAATCTGTGTTCTCTTTGATTTCCTCTATATTGTCCCCTTCTGGACAGATAACCCCTTTGATATTGCCCTCTAGGATGATATCTTTTTGAAGATTGAGAGGGGCTTTGCTTTGGAGCAGAGGTTAGAGAAGCTGAGCCTCCACCTGATCCTAAATCTGGAGGAGGAGGAGGAGGCTGAAACTGGGATGAACCTTTCTCATACTTATCAAACTTTTTTTCTTGTTCATGGCCTTTAGTTGGTTTTTAGAATATTGCATCCATGGTTCAGTTATCTGGCAATCATGCAGAATATAGTAGGGTATATCATTAGCATCCTTGGCCTTAGCAGGAGGGACCTTAATCATGGCCTTGCTTCTGGCCTTCCTTTTCTTTGCAATGCTACCAGAAGAGTCATCAGAGTCAGTGTGAAACTGATCACTTTCTCAGCTCTGGGGTCTATGATACCGATCATCAATGCTTTTGATGTACTTCTCTTTTTGTTTCAGTTGTTCAGGAGTCAGAGCAGGAGCAGCAACAGCAGCAAAAACACAACTTATTGAAGCAGCAATAAGAGAAGAAGTAATTGGAATAGCAGGTTCAGGTTCTTCCAGATAAGTAGCAAGTTCGTCAACAGCAGCAGCATCAGCAACAATAGACAGCATTTCAATGTTAGAATATCCAATAGATGTAACAGCAGTAGCAACAACAGTAGTAAAAATAGAAGCAACAATATCCTCAGCCTTGAAAGAGTTGACATATGATGCAATCAGGCTGGGATCACATTCTAAAATAGGTACAATGGCCATAGTAAGGTCTTCAACTTGTTGAACTGGTAGAGAATTGAAGTACACATTATCAAAAACTGACAGCAGGCTCTGAAGATCCACTACAAATACTAGAGCAGGTTCTGAAACTTCAGCAGCCTCAGGCAAATTCAGAGCTTCATTAGGCATCTCCCCCTGCCTGGATTCAGTGAAAACTGGATCAAGGCACCCAGAGGAAGGGATTGCCTGAGAGGAGAGGAAGGGAGATAGCCTGGTAGACAGCTCCTGAACATTTTTCAGACGTGGAGCCAAGGTGGTCTCCAGCAATGAGGTTAGTCATGGTGCTAGTTGCTCATATAACCTGTCTGCCAAAGCTGAAAGATCTACATGCTCAAGAGGGGCTTGAGTAGAGGTAGGAGTTGATGTAGCTGGAATGATGTTGGCTGGAGCTGATGGAATGGATGGTGTGGAGGTAGGAGGTATAGGGACGGATGGCTCAGTAGTAGGAATTGTTGAGATTGATGTTACTGGAGTGGAAATGGATGATATGGGAGAGGAAAAGGATGGGGTGAAGGATGATTGAGAGAGTATGTCCTGTAGAAGTTGTTGGTAGGAAGATATAGATGGAATCTCAGGAGGAGTGGGAGGAGAATAATCCATGAAGGAGTCATCCAGAAGATGAAATGATGGAGTGGTGATAGGTGGATAGTAGTACAGAGGGTGGAATGGTTCTGAGGTAGTGGCTGGAGGAGGTGAAATAGGTGATGAGATTATAATGGGGGAAGATATGGCTATGGTTGAGATGAGTGGTGTGGTTGATGTGGAGACTGAGGCAGAGACAACTGCAGGAGGAGGAGAAGCAGGCAAATCTTCTGCTGGGGCAGAGACCTGAGGAGGAGTGACTAAGGTAGTCCGTATGCCTGAAGCAGATGTTACTGCAGCAGCCCTATTGGGGTTGATAATCTGCCTGTCCCACCTGCTAAAAAGGGTACAGGTGAGCCTTTTGGATGCATTGATGTGCATCCCACTTGAAACCAATAGATAAGGGCACCTATAATGTAGGTAAACCCCTATAATCCTCCCCAAACTGAACCAACTTTTTCTAATTTTCTTCTTTATCAAATTAAAGAAGATAGATCCCCAATCCAGATGTTTCATATCAACTAAAGCTCCCATTAAGCATAACTGATACCTTGAGATTGTATCATGAGCTGAGTTCTTTGCCATAAGAACTTTCCCAACAACATCAGCCAAAAATTGAAATTCAATTGATAAATTCTTTTTCAGCAGTTTATTATGGTTCACAGCAGAGTGACCCATTCGATCTAATAACGAATCATATTCTTCTCCAAACAAATCAATGGAGTCATTCCCAGTAGTTAAGGCGAATACTTCTGTCAAAAGAGCGGGGGACATTGATACCTGAGTTCCATTGATGGTGCTGACTATAGAATTTTCATTCTCATTGGTGACAGTAAAAACCCATTCTTTTACTTCATCTGCTACGATCTTTATTCTGGTGGACATCAACTGAACTAATTGCTGCTCGCGGAAAAGATTCAGAATATCTTTGAACCGCTGATCGCTGCCATCGAAGGAGTTCATATCTTTGTCAAAACCTGTATCAAATTTCAATTTGGAAAGAGCGGCGACCGACACTGCTATCTGTACCTGCAAAAATTCAACAAACACGACCAAGTGTAGAGAGTTTTGAGGGAAAGAGAAAAATTTGCAGAGAGTATGAAAGCGTAAACGACGAGCGGCGGCCGAAAAATGATTTTATATTAGGGTTCGATGTCAAAAAGGAAGGATCATCGATCTCCGTTCGACGATCAAGACACCTAAGGGAAGCGGAAAGATCTTCAACATCGTAGATCTCAGTTCGATGATCTAGAGAACGTCGAGCTCAGTTCGACGATCAAATGCCTGAAAGAGATAGTATACAACTATCTGACAAGCTCTGAACTCCGGTCGACATTTTGGGAAAATGTCGAGCTCCGTTCGACATTTTTCGGGAAACCGTCGATCGACGTTCGACGATTTCTGGGGAAAACGTCGAGTGCAGTTCAGATATAGAAACTATCCTACAGACACAAAAAGAAATGAGTTTTTAGCCTAATCTTGGTCTGTTTTTAGCTTTTCAAAATCTTATAATTTATTTTAGGCTTCCTCCATCTAACATGCTAACTTATTGAGGAAGAAGTTGTGTTTCTTTTCATCCAAAGGCTTGGTGAAAATATCTCCCCTTTGCAAATTAGTTGTGATATATTGAAGTTCAATTTTATTTTTCTCAACATTATCCCTTAGAAAATGATGCCTAATTTCTATGTATTTTGTCCTACTATGGAGGACTGGATTTTGTGTAATGGAAATAGCACTGGTGTTGTCACAAAATATTTTAGACTTCTTTAAGTTGTAACCATAGTCTAGGAGTTGATTTTGAATCCACAAGATTTGTGAACAACTACTACCTGCAGCCATATATTCAGCTTCAGCAGTTCAAGTTGACACAGATGTTTGTTTCTTACAAAACCATGAGACAAGTCTATCACCAAGAAACTGACAAGTTCCACTGGTGCATTTCCTGTCTATTATGCATCCAACATAATCAGCATCTGAAAATCCAATTAAGTCAAATGCTGAATCTTTTCGATACCAGAGTCCTAGATTTGGACAGCTTTTAACATACCTAAGAATCCTCTTTACTAAAGTTAAGTGTGACTCTCTAGGGCTAACTTGGAATCTAGCATATATACATGTAGCAAACATTATATCAGGCCTACTAGCTATAAGATATAGTAAATAGCCAATCATTGCTCTATATGTTGTCTGATCAACTGGTTTCCCATGTTCACCAGCATCCAATACAGCATTGGTAGGCATGGGTGTTTTCATACATGATGCATCAGACATACCAAATTTCTTAACTAGTTCTTTTGCATACTTGGTTTAAGAAATAAATATGCCTTCAGCATGTTGTTTGACTTGCAATCCTAAGAAGAAGGATAGCTCACCCATGCTACTCATTTCAAATTTAGAGTGCATAAGCTTGGAAAACGTTTTGCACAAGTTTGAATCAGTAGAACCAAAGATGATATCATCTACATAAATTTGTACTAGTAGGGTATGGGACTTATGAGTTCTAATAAAAAAAGTTTGGTCTACTCTCCACCTAATAAAATCATTTTCCAGAAGAAAGCTTGCTAGGGTCTCATACCATGCTCTAGGAGCTTGCTTTAGACCATATAATGCTTTATGCAGTTTGAAAACATAATTAGGATGAGTTGGAGAGACAAAACATGGGGGTTGTCTGACATAGACTTCTTCTTTGATCTCCCCATTGAGAAAAGCACTCTTCACATCCATTTGGTAGACTTTGAATCCCTTGTGAGCAGCATAAGCCAGGAAGATTCTTATGGCCTCTAACCTTGGAACTAGTTCAAAGGTCTGGTCATAGTCTATCCCCTCTTCTTGAGAATATCCTTGAGCAACTAGCCTTGCCTTATTCCTTATAATAATTCCTTGATCATCCAATTTGTTTCTGAACACCCATTTTGTTCCAACAATGGAATGATCATTTGGCTTAGGCACTAGTTCCCAGACTTTGTTTCTTTCAAATTGATGCAACTCCTCTTGCATTGCAATGATCCAGTGTGGATCTTGCTCTGCATCTTGAATGGATTGAGGTTCAATTTTAGAGAGAAAGCAAGTGTGCATCAGGTTTTGGTTGACATGATTTATGGTTTGCACACCAGCTGAGATGTTTCCAATCACTTGGGAGATTGGATGATCTCTTGATGTTACTAAATCAACACGTGGTGTTGATTGTTCACCAACTTGTGCTGTTGTTTCCTCTTGTGGAACAGCAACTGGCTCTTCAAGAAGATTTTCTTCCAAATGTTGAGCAGCTTCTTCATCTTCACTACTTTCATCCTTTTGAGTAACTTGCAATCTGTCCAAGTCTTCAGCTAGAGAATGTACCTGCAATTGTTCTATGGTAGAAGTATTCTTCTCCTTCAATGACATATTAGTTTCATCAAAAGAAATATGAACAGATTCTTCTATTTTTAGAGTAGTTTTATTATAAACCCTATAAGCTTTACTGATAATGGAGTATCCCAAAAACACTCCTTCATCAGCTTTTGCTTGAAATTTTGCTAAATATCTCTTGTCATTATTGTGAATATGCTAAGTGCAACCAAAAACTTTAAAATAGTATACTTTAGGTTTCTTCCCTTTGAGCAATTCATAGGGAGTCTTGCCCTTTAGTTTATGTATTAGACTTCTATTCAACACATAATTGGAGGTGTTCACTACCTCAGCCAAAAAGGATAGAGGAAGGTGAGCATCTGTCAATAATGTAGTTGCAGATTCAATTAGGGTTCTATTTTTCCTTTCAGCTACCCCATTTTGTTGAGCAGTTCTAGGAGCTGAGAATGTATGTCTGATCCCTTCACTCTGACAGAAGTCTTGCATAAGAATAGAATCAAACTCTGTCCCATGATCACTTCTGATCAGGGCAATGTGAGTGTTGAACTCAATCTGTATGCATTTGAGAAACTCTGTCAAACACTTGAAGTAATCAGACTTCTTCCACAGAAAGAACACCCATGTGAATCTTGAGAAGTCATATAACACCACAAAAGTGTAGGATTTCCCTCCTAAGCTTTATACTGTAATGGGTCCAAAAAGATCCAAGTGTAACAGATACAAAATCCTAGGTGAATCACTCTTGTTAATTGATTTAAAACTATTTTTAGTTTGCTTGCCTAATTGACAAGCATTGCAAAGTCCTTCCTTCTTGTAGGGGCCAGAAGGTAGTCCTCTAACAAGGTTGTCCTTGGATAGCCTAGCAATGGTTCTAAGGTTAATATGTCCTAGTCTCTTATGCCATATAATATTAGGTCTAGATATGGAATTAAACAGGCAAATATCTACCTTAGATGAATGAAAATCAACTAAGTAAATGTTACCTTTCCTGTTACCTGTTAACACAGTTGTGTTGTCTTCTGACTTGATCTTGCATATTGCTTTGTTGAAAGTCACTTGATATCCTTCATCACAAAGTTGACTGATACTTATCAAGTTATGCTTGAGTCCTTCAACATAAGCTACTTTCTTGAAGGTGACTGTTCCAATTTGGACTGCACCACATCCTTTTGTTGTTCCAAAGTTTGAATCACCAAAAATTACTTTGGGTCCAAGCTTGGCTTTAAAGGATGTGAAGTTGTCCTTATTCCCTGTCATGTGCTTTGAGCACCCACTATCCAGATACCATAGCTGGTTTGATGTTGGATAGGTCTTCACCTGCACATAAACAACTTATATGTTTTTGACCCAGTTTACCTTGGGCCTAGGTTGATATCCCTTAAATTCAGAAATGAAAGACATCCCAGGTTGACTCTTATAACCTTCAGGATTGTATCTCCTAGGAGGTACTATCCATTCAGTATAGGAGTTGAGACCTTGGGATGTAGGACTTCTAGGATTGAATCTAGATGTACCTTTGAAGGATTGTTCAAAGTCCTGATCTCTATTCGACGATCGTTGAGCTGAGGTCGACGATCTTGGGTCAGATCATCGATCTCTATTCGAAGATCGACTGTCCTGGAGTTCAGAGTTTAGGTGTCGTCGAGCTGAGTTCGACGATCGTTTCTTGGATTGTCGAGCGCCGTTTGACGATCGTCGAGCGCCGTTCGACGCATTCTGTTGAACTATATCTTTATTTGTCAAATCTACATTCTTTCTAGCTACCTCTACAACTTCCTTCCCTTTATCAGAGATAAATTTGATTGGAGTTGTAAGAACTATAGGCTGGCTGGATGAAGCACCCAAGCCCAGTATATTATTAAGTCTAGAGTTCACTGTGCTTGTGATATCCATCAGTTTGATGCTTCTCCCATTAAGGGATTCTTCAAACTGTTTGGCCTTAGATACTTCACTCTTCAGTGAAGCTATCTCTTCCCTATAGCATTCTAACTCTTCACAGAGTTTGAGGTTCTCTGATTTTAAAGTGCTATACTCAGACATTTGTTTTCTGAGGGAAGTGATTTCCTTCTCAGACTCCAACAGATCTAGGCATAATACTTTAAACTCATGTCTAAAGTCCTCAGAATTAAAATCAAATGAATTGATTACCTGATCTTCTTCTAGTTGAACTTCTGAATCTGATTCTGACTCTTCTTCTTCTGAATCTATTTGAGAGGCATTGATTGTAACGCCCCCGAATTTTCGACGATTTATTTAAATCCTTTTTCGGCGTTACGTTGACGTTTTCCGTCTCGAGCCGTTGTTAGAGTACCTCGTTATGTGTTCTTAGAGGTTTAGCCTGTTTGCGGGGTTCCCCAGCTAGTCGGTGTCTGTTTTGGAGGCCCGGTTGAGTTTTTCAGGGAATCCTCGTGTTTTTGGCTTCGGGCGAGATTAGCTCGAGTTTTTGTTCGTCGGAAGTCGTTTTCGACTTCGCCGTTGTGTTCGTAGCCCAAGTAATTAGCTACGGTGCGAGTTTGATCGAAATTCGAGAACGTTACGTTCCGCGTCGTTTTGGCGGTCGCTAATTAGCGGGTCGTCATCCTTTTTTTATATAACGTATGGTTGTGTTTCACGTTCGGTCGGGTTAGTGATTTGGACGTGCCGGTGCGTAAATGCGCTCGTGCTCGTGCGTGTCGGCGTTTGTGTTAGTGTGTATGCATATATATGTGTGTTATTAGTATGTATATATATTTATGTGTGTAAGTTTAAGTATATATATTGTATGGGGTAATATAGGTGTATATATATATGTAGATTAGGGGGTGTTTAGTTAATAGGTTTTATTAGTGGGCTATTATTTCATGTAGTTAGTGTGTCATTAGAGTTAGTAAGTTAGTAAAAATATAAGTTATATTATGCAATTAAGTTATATGGCTTAGTGTTAGGATTAATTTCCCCCCTAATAACCGAACCCAGCCCTTTATAAAATTAAAACCGCCGGCCCCCCCCCCCTAAAATCAAAAACCGATCCCTCCCCTCCTGTGCGAACCCCGAGCCCGACTAGAGGTGAAACCGGCGACCTAGCCGGCCTCCTTCCGCCGCCCGCCGCCCGCAGCTCCGGCCTCCCCTTCCCGATCCGAGCCCGGATCCGCGTTCCCCTCGCCGAGGCCTACGAGCCTAGGTATTCTTTTCGCCCTTTCCTCCATGATTCCGTGGGATCTCCGTTTTGATTTTGTTTGGATTTCGTTAGTTTTTCTTGCTCATTTTGTTGATTAGATGATAATCTCATAGGTTTTTGGTATTGCGTGAATTGTTGGGAGCTTTCCGGAATTTTTGGGCGTCCGCCATAGCGCCGTTGTGCCGGCGAAATTTTTGGTGATTTAGCGAGGCAAGTGTTTCTCCCCTTTTCGCCGTTTGGCCTATTTGTCTCTCAATTTTCTTGCTAATTACTCTAATTTCATGCTTTTACGCCACGAATTTGAACGTTCCTAACCCTTATCCCCATTGGAAACCGCGTTAAAAATTTAGGCTTTTACCCTCCCGCTAGTAGATTCCCGTTCTAGGACGGCGTCGCGGTAGATGTTTAGCGTAGGTGTGGGTTAGCCTAGAGTTGGGTTTATGTTTAGGTCTAGGTGTATGTTTAGGTTTTTTTTGGAATTTTTTTCTATTTGCCTTATTGAGGTGTTTAGGTGTGAATTGTGCACGCACGGTCTATGGACGTGCGTCTAGGAATCGTGCGACCCGATGTCGATGCTCATACGCTAGGCTTAGGATCGAGTGAGTGTACTCACTCGCAGCGGCGTTGCGTAATCGCAACGACTAATCCCTTAGCGTTGATTTCTCCCCGAGTGTTTTGCTCGTGTATCGAGAGTCCATTGTCGGCTGTTACCTTCCGGAGGCCGAATCGTGGGTTGTGGTCAGTAGTGGTGGTGGATGGCTCTTTTAGGGGTTGTGTGGCGTGATGTAGCCTTGACTACACTCTTTACCTTGACCCGAGTAGTTTTCTGGGCAAGTGAATGATGGGTCTTTTGTGCCTTCACGTGTCAACCCTTGAGCAATTTGTTGACTTGGAATTAGTGGTTGGGCGATTTGGAACGCCTTCAACCTGATTTCAAGTTTCTTGTTTTTTGCTACTGCCGCCTCTCACAGTTTAGGATGTTAGGCGTTTCTTCCGTAGGTGTTGCAGCATTTTTGGCATCATGGCCATGTTGACTCTGCAGGTTTTTAGGCAGAGTAGTTGCTGTTTACCCGCACTTGGTGCAGGTTTGCTTTTCGCCCTTCCTAGGGCATTGTTGTTTTTACTCTAGTTGTACTCCATTTACTTCACTTTACCTGTTTTTACCTTACCTTTCTTTTTAGCACTTGCATTCCTTTTTCCTTGCTCTGAGGTGTTCTATTTTCTTCTGAACGCCTCAGGTTCTGGGCGGTAGCCAGTAGGTGGCTGTTGCTGTGGTGCTGTTGGAGGTCCTTCTGTTGACTGTTGAGACTCTCTTGAGTCATTGTGAGGTAGTTTTACTGCACTTTCTACAGACATACCTACTTGCCAGTGGGTTCGTGTCAGCTGTTGGCGCCCCTGGTAGTTTTACCTTTTGTACTAGATATGCTTTTCTTCTTACTGCTACCCTTTCTGGGAGATAGTCTATTTGCTCTGGGAAGTTTTATGTTAGGTTGCTAGCTATTTTAAAACTATAAAAGTAAAACCATATTATGTATATAAAGCATGATCAGCATGATTTTCTAAAAAGAACTCACTTAGCGTACTTTCTTAATTACGTATAACAAATGATTTTTTTTATATATGTATAAATTAAAAACTAGAGTTTTGGTTCAGCGTAAGGGTCCTTCGGGATCACTTATGCGCTCATTTAGGATGTTGTCATAAATGAAGTATTTTCCGCTACGTATAAAAAATCAGTTTTGAAACCGTGGACTCTTTGGTCCACTGAGCCGAGGGATACGGCCCATAAATAAATCAAGTTTTTATAATCAATAAAGTCATGATTTGAAAGGATTTGGAGTGTCGCCTGAACGTCGGTAGTTATCCCCTGCTCGACGTGGCATCACAGCGCGTAGATTTTCTCTTACTCTGATTTAATAAATAGTGAGAAAAATGCGGGTTGTGACAGTTGGTATCAGAGGGAGGTTGCTTGACAATTGGTCGGGCAACCTTTCTTTGTTTGTGTTAGATGTTTAGAGTCATATCATACACACACCGACATGTCATCAGCACGTCTTGGCTGAAGCACGAACACTGCACTACACTCATAGCATAACATGAAGTATACGGGGCATATTATGTAATATGAAATGCATAATATGTGTTTGTATATGGATCCACCATAGGGGCAACATGCGAGGGTTATGTATTATGGGGTGCATAACCTCACCGCATGGATGCGACTAGCACGTTTTCTTTTTTAGTTGCATGAGAATGTTATGTATTATGGGATGCATAACATTTTCATGTGTACTCCGCCATGGCATGCACTAGGGCCTTTTTAGAATGCATAGCATAACCATGCATAGCATAACATCGCATAAGCACAACGCGCCAAGCTAAAGACGTGCAGGATGACATGTGTACACACATAATTTTTGAGTCAAAAAATAATATAATTCATGCGTTCCCGATCTAGGCACAAGAGTTAGTGTGATGGTGGTGAACCATCTTAGGCTAAGCATATCATTCCTTTTGTATTAAATAAAATAAAATCTCAGAGCAAGTATAGCAGCAGAAGATCATATTTATGTATGTATTGTCTGTACCTTTTGTCTAATCCTAGGAGTTTAGCTAAGTTCTAATCGTTTGTTATGTTTTAAATTTCCTTATAGTATGCCGCCGAAGCGTAGAGTGACGAGGTCGACTCCCCAGTCTGAGGGTGAGTCCTCCGGTGCTCAAAGTGATGCGTTGGTGGAAAGCCTGAGGCAGAGTAACGAGGCCTTATCAAGGCAGGTGGTGGAGTTGCAGGCCCAGATGCAGTCCTTTTTATCCGGAGCGGCGGGTCAGACTCCGGGAGTTCAGGACCCCGCCGTGGGTACAGCTGTCCTAGCCCCTCCTGCCCCTCCTGCTCCTCTCGTGCCTCCAGTGGTGGTGCCCCCCGGGATGGCTTTCATCTCCCAGTTTCAGCGGCTGCGACCTCCTACCTACGATGGTAAGGCGGACTTTATGGTACTGGATGACTGGGTGATCTCCATGGAGGAGATGTTTCACTACTCTGGGGTGACTGAGGACCAGAAGGTGATGTTAGCCGCCTATCAGCTGAAGGGGCTAGCAAAGGCTGGTGGATGCGAGAGAAGGAAGGCATGGTGGGAGGATGTACTTGGGCATCCTTCAAAGAGATCCTGATGAGGAAGTTTCTACCGTCAGTAGAGCGAGACAGACTGATGAATGACTTTATTCATCTGAAGCAGAGGCAGCTCTCCGTCAGCGATTACGAGGTTGAGTTTAGCAAACTCAGTCGTTTTGGTCCCAGCTTGGTGAGCTCCGAGGAGGACAGGGTGAAGCGGTTTCTTGGTGGCCTGAGGAGCGATGTTCAGCAGCTAGCGGTCGCCCACGGAGCGGTGACTTATGCAGGGGCAGTTGAGGCCGCTTTGAAGGTAGAGGCTATCGAGAACGCGAAGCAGCGTGGACAGCAGGCGAGAAACGAGAAGAGGAGGTCAGTTGAGGAAAAGGGTCCCCAGGTTCTTGGTGCTGCTTCTGAGAAGAAGAGCAAGGTAGTGTGCAGTTTCTGTGGCCATCCGGGCCACCCAGCTGAGAGGTGCTTCAAGAGGGCAAGGGTCCAGAAGAAGGAGCATGTGCATGCTATCCAGGGTGCTCCTAGGAGGGATGTTCCTTGTCCTGTCTGCAAGCGACCCGGTCACGAGGCTGCTCAGTGCTGGTCCAGGGATCGTGTTTGCTACCAGTGTGGCCAGAAGGGCCATATTAAGTCGAGGTGCCCTCAGGTTCAGTCCGCTCTACATGCCGTTCCGCTCCAGGCTTTACCTCCGCCTCAGCCGGTGGACAAGGGTAAAGGGAAGCTGAATGTGGTATCTTCAGCGGAGGCTGAGACTTCGACGCAGGTCATTTCAGGTAAACCCCCCTCGCTTGACCTTCTCTTTTGTAGCAGTTTTAGTGTTGCTATTGTTTTGTTAATTGCTTGTGCGTTTAATATTTTGTTTGTGTATAGGGAAATTTAAGGTAAGGAACCGCTGGGCCCGCGTTCTGTTTGACTCAGGTGCTACCCACTCCTTTGTGGCTAGGGCCTTTGTCGAGCGGTGCCAGTGGGTTCTTGATCGTGTTGGTGGTGCCTTTAGCGTCAAGTTCCCCTCGGGTGAATCCGTGATATCAGATCAGGGCATTCTGGACTGCCCTATTTTGTTGGGGAATTATCTGGCCAAGGCTGATCTGAAAGTGTTGGACTTAGAGGATTTCGATGTCATCCTGGGTATGGACTGGTTGTCCCGATATGATGCAGTGATTCAGTGCAGGGGAAAGCGCTTGGATTTCAGAAAGGACAGCGGTCAGCCCGGGAGTGTTTTCGGTGATTCGCGTCGGGACTCTCCGGCGATTGCTGCGGTATGTGCTCAGATGGTTTTTCCTGCTGGTTGTTTTGCTTGTTTAGTCTCAGTGTTGGGGACTGTTAGCAGTGTGCCGCTGTTGGATGAGATTCCGGTTGCGCGAGAGTTTCCTGACGTGTTTCCTAGCGATCTTCCCGGTCTTCCTCCAGACAGGGAGGTGGAGTTCGTGATTGATTTGGAGCCTGGTACGCGTCCGATTGCCAAGGCGCCGTATCGGATGGCCCCGCGAGAGCTGGAGGAGCTTCGTACCCAGCTAGATGAGTTATTGGAGAAGGGCTTCATAAGGCAAAGCTCGTCGCCCTGGGGTGCTCCGGTTCTCTTTGTGAAGAAGAAGGATGGTTCGATGCGCCTTTGTATCGACTATAGAGAGTTGAACAAAGTCACCATCAAGAACAGATATCCACTGCACAGAATTGACGACTTATTTGATCAGTTGCGTGGCAGTTCAGTTTTTTCGAAGATAGACCTCCGTTCGGGTTACCATCAGCTTAGGATCCGAGAGTCGGATGTTCAACGGACGGCTTTCCGATCGAGGCATGGTCATTTCGAGTTCCTGGTCATGTCTTTTGGGCTGACCAATGCGCCTTCAGCATTTATGGACATGATGAATCGGGTGTTCAAGGACTTTCTGGACAAGTTTGTCGTTGTGTTCATTGACGACGTTCTGATTTATTCTCGGAATGCGGCGGAGCATGATCAGCATTTGCGGTTGGTGTTATCCGCCTTGAGGGATCATCAGTTGTATGCCAAGCTGAGCAAGTGCGAGTTCTGGTTGCCTCAGGTTTCCTTCCTGGGTCATGTGGTGAACAAAGATGGTATTTCAATGGACCCGGAGAAGATCTCAGCAGTGATGGATTGGAGTAGGCCGAGCACACCCAAGGAGATCAGGAGCTTCTTGGGGTTGGCCGGCTATTATAGGAGATTCGTCGAGGGCTTTTCTACCTTGGCAGCGCCCTTGACAAAGCTGACGCAGAAGCATGCGGCGTTCGTTTGGAGCGATAAGTGCGAGGAGGCCTTTCTGGAGCTAAAGAGCCGGTTATGTTCTGCCCCTGTGTTGACCTTACCGGCGGAGGGACAGGACTATGACGTTTATGTGGATGCCTCGCACGTTGGACTCGGTGGCGTGTTGATGCAGGAGGGGAAGGTGATCGCTTATGGGTCTCGTCAGTTTAAGATTCATGAGCGGAACTATCCTACGCACGACCTCGAGTTCGCAGCGGTGATTTTTGCCTTGAAGCTGTGGAGACACTTACTTTATGGGGCCCAGTGCAGGATCTTTACCGATCATAAGAGCCTGAAGTACGTGTTCACTCAGAAGGAGCTGAATTTGCGCCAGCGGCGGTGGCTTGAGTATGTTGCTGATTATGATGTGGAGATTCAGTACCATCCGGGCAAGGCCAATGTGGTGGCCGACGCCTTGAGCTGGAAGACGGGGAAAGTCTTCAATCTCACCGCGGATCGTTTAGTGGAGGAGTTTCTATTGATGGATATCACCGCAGGACGCTGTGAGTTGCAGAGCAGTTTGGTAGTGGCAGAGCCATCATGGATTTCTCTCACCAGATTGCATCAGAAAGAGGATCCGGATTTGTTGCACTTGTACCTCAGAGCTGAGAGGGGAGAGTTGCCAGATTTCTCCATCGACGAGGCGGGTACTTTGAAGTACCGTGGCAGGTTTTGCATCCCCGCAGTTGGAGACATCAGAGTATTGGTTTGCAAAGAGGCTCACGGATCCAGTGTTTCCTACCACCCGGGATCTACGAAGATGTACCATGATCTGAAGCAGATCGCCTGGTGGTATGGGATGAAGGGTGATATAGCTCGTTTTGTCTCGGAGTGTTACACTTGCAGGCGGGTGAAGGCCGACCATGGCAGGCCTGGTGGCAAATTGGCACCTTTGGAGATCCCGACTTGGAAGTGGGAAAGCATCTCGATGGATTTCATTACAGGCTTACCGAGATCTCCGAGAGGGTTTGATTCTGTTTGGGTGATCGTGGACCGATTGACGAAGTGTGCGCACTTCGTACCTTATAAGATCGATTACTCGATGAAGAAGATTGCTGAGTTGTACTTGGATGAGGTCGTCAGATTGCATGGCGTTCCAGTTAGCATCGTTTCAGATCGAGACTCTCGGTTTACATCTCGTTTCTGGAGGAGTTTGCAGGAGGGTTTGGGCACTGATTTGAGGTATTCCACAGCTTACCATCCGCAGACCAACGGGCAGACCGAGCGTGTGAATCAGATTGTGGAGGATATGATCCGGTGCTATATTCTCGATCATGGAGGTGCTTGGGATGAGCGTTTACGGCTCATGGAATTTGCCTACAACAACAGCTACCAAGAGAGTCTACAGATGGCTCCCTTCGAGGCGTTGTATGGGAGGCGCTGCAGAACCCCTTTGTTTTGGGCCGAGGCCCGTGAGAGGCCTGTTTTGGGTCCTGATGCACTCGAAGAAATGGAGGTTTCCGTGAAGCTCATTCGGGAGAAGCTTCGAGTTGCCCAGGAGAGGTATGAGAAGAACGCCAATCGGCGTAGGTCCGATTTAGAGTTTTCAGTGGATGATTTGGTCTTCTTGAAGGTATCTCCGATGGTAGGAGTGAAGAGGTTCGGCAAGAATCGGAAGTTGGATCCGAGATTTGTGGGCCCGTTCAGGATTTTGGAGCGTATTGGTGTGGCTGCTTATAGGCTGGATCTGCCAGCTAGCTTCCCGGGGGTTCATAATGTCTTTCATGTGAGCCAGTTGCGGAAGTGCGTGCGGAGCAGTGGGCAAGTCTTGGACGCTGTGCCCCAGTTGGAGCCCAATCTCTCGTATGTCGAGGTGCCAGTCCGCATTTTGGAAGCTCAAGCTCGAGTGTTGCGGACGAAGTCTATTCCTATGGTGAAGGTTCTTTGGAGGAACCAGGATTTGGAGAGCGCGACTTGGGAGCTAGAGTCGGCTATGAGGGAGGCTCACCCTCATTTGTTCCCCTGAGTTGTCGGGTACGTTTCCTTTCTAGTACTTGTTTCTTTCCTTCTGTTGTAGAAGTAGTGTTCGCAAAGTTTCGGGTCGAAACTTTCTGTTAGGGGGAGTGACTGTAACGCCCCCGAATTTTCGACGATTTATATAAATCCTTTTTCGGCGTTACGTTGACGTTTTCCGTCTCGAGCCGTTGTTAGAGTACCTCGTTATGTGTTCTTAGAGGTTTAGCCTGTTTGCGGGGTTCCCCAGCTAGTCGGTGTCTGTTTTGGAGGCCCGGTTGAGTTTTTCAGGGAATCCTCGTGTTTTTGGCTTCGGGCGAGATTAGCTCGAGTTTTTGTTCGTCGGAAGTCGTTTTCGACTTCGCCGTTGTGTTCGTAGCCCAAGTAATTAGCTACGGTGCGAGTTTGATCGAAATTCGAGAACGTTACGTTCCGCGTCGTTTTGGCGGTCGCTAATTAGCGGGTCGTCATCCTTTTTTTATATAACGTATGGTTGTGTTTCACGTTCGGTCGGGTTAGTGATTTGGACGTGCCGGTGCGTAAATGCGCTCGTGCTCGTGCGTGTCGGCGTTTGTGTTAGTGTGTATGCATATATATGTGTGTTATTAGTATGTATATATATTTATGTGTGTAAGTTTAAGTATATATATTGTATGGGGTAATATAGGTGTATATATATATGTAGATTAGGGGGTGTTTAGTTAATAGGTTTTATTAGTGGGCTATTATTTCATGTAGTTAGTGTGTCATTAGAGTTAGTAAGTTAGTAAAAATATAAGTTATATTATGCAATTAAGTTATATGGCTTAGTGTTAGGATTAATTTCCCCCCTAATAACCGAACCCAGCCCTTTATAAAATTAAAACCGCCGGCCCCCCCCCTAAAATCAAAAACCGATCCCTCCCCTCCTGTGCGAACCCCGAGCCCGACTAGAGGTGAAACGGCGACCTAGCCGGCCTCCTTCCGCCGCCCGCCGCCCGCAGCTCCGGCCTCCCCTTCCCGATCCGAGCCCGGATCCGCGTTCCCCTCGCCGAGGCCTATGAGCCTAGGTATTCTTTTCGCCCTTTCCTCCATGATTCCGTGGGATCTCCGTTTTGATTTTGTTTGGATTTCGTTAGTTTTTCTTGCTCATTTTGTTGATTAGATGATAATCTCATAGGTTTTTGGTATTGCGTGAATTGTTGGGAGCTTTCCGGAATTTTTTGGGCGTCCGCCATAGCGCCGTTGTGCCGGCGAAATTTTTGGTGATTTAGCGAGGCAAGTGTTTCTCCCCTTTTCGCCGTTTGGCCTATTTGTCTCTCAATTTTCTTGCAAATTACTCTAATTTCATGCTTTTACGCCACGAATTTGAACGTTCCTAACCCTTATCCCCATTGGAAACCGCGTTAAAAATTTAGGCTTTTACCCTCCCGCTAGTAGATTCCCGTTCTAGGACGGCGTCGCGGTAGATGTTTAGCGTAGGTGTGGGTTAGCCTAGAGTTGGGTTTATGTTTAGGTCTAGGTGTATGTTTAGGTTTTTTTTTGGAATTTTTTTCTATTTGCCTTATTGAGGTGTTTAGGTGTGAATTGTGCACGCACGGTCTATGGACGTGCGTCTAGGAATCGTGCGACCCGATGTCGATGCTCGTACGCTAGGCTTAGGATTGAGTGAGTGTACTCACTCGCAGCGGCGTTGCGTAATCGCAACGACTAATCCCTTAGCGTTGATTTCTCCCCGAGTGTTTTGCTCGTGTATCGAGAGTCCATTGTCGGCTGTTACCTTCCGGAGGCCGAATCGTGGGTTGTGGTCAGTAGTGGTGGTGGATGGCTCTTTTAGGGTTGTGTGGCGTGATGTAGCCTTGACTACACTCTTTACCTTGACCCGAGTAGTTTTCTGGGCAAGTGAGTGATGGGTCTTTTGTGCCTTCACGTGTCAACCCTTGAGCAATTTGTTGACTTGGAATTAGTGGTTGGGCGATTTGGAACGCCTTCAACCTGATTTCAAGTTTCTTGTTTTTTGCTACTGCCGCCTCTCACAGTTTAGGATGTTAGGCGTTTCTTCCGTAGGTGTTGCAGCATTTTTGGCATCATGGCCATGTTGACTCTGCAGGTTTTTAGGCAGAGTAGTTGCTGTTTACCCGCACTTGGTGCAGGTTTGCTTTTCGCCCTTCCTAGGGCATTGTTGTTTTTACTCTAGTTGTACTCCATTTACTTCACTTTACCTGTTTTTACCTTACCTTTCTTTTTAGCACTTGCATTCCTTTTTCCTTGCTCTGAGGTGTTCTATTTTCTTCTGAACGCCTCAGGTTCTGGGCGGTAGCCAGTAGGTGGCTGTTGCTGTGGTGCTGTTGGAGGTCCTTCTGTTGACTGTTGAGACTCTCTTGAGTCATTGTGAGGTAGTTTTACTGCACTTTCTACAGACATACATACTTGCCAGTGGGTTCGTGTCAGCTGTTGGCGCCCCTGGTAGTTTTACCTTTTTGTACTAGATATGCTTTTCTTCTTACTGCTACCCTTTCTGGGAGATAGTCTATTTGCTCTGGGAAGTTTTATGTTAGGTTGCTAGCTATTTTAAAACTATAAAAGTAAAACCATATTATGTATATAAAGCATGATCAGCATGATTTTCTAAAAAGAACTCACTTAGCGTACTTTCTTAATTACGTATAACAAATGATTTTTTTTATATATGTATAAATTAAAAACTAGAGTTTTGGTTCAGCGTAAGGGTCCTTCGGGATCACTTATGCGCTCATTTAGGATGTTGTCATAAATGAAGTATTTTCCGCTACGTATAAAAAATCAGTTTTGAAACCGTGGACTCTTTGGTCCACTGAGCCGAGGGATACGGCCCATAAATAAATCAAGTTTTTATAATCAATAAAGTCATGATTTGAAAGGATTTGGAGTGTCGCCTGAACGTCGGCAGTTATCCCCTGCTCGACGTGGCATCACAGCGCGTAGATTTTCTCTTACTCTGATTTAATAAATAGTGAGAAAAATGCGGGTTGTGACATTGATAGCCATCATGCAAAATTCCTTTTCATCAGCATAATCCTCATCATCACTGGAGCTGGATGAGGCTTCAGAATCCTCTTCAGTTTCACTCTATGTCTCAGCAACAAACCCCTTCCTTGTATGTGTGTTCTTGCTGTAGGAGGGTTTGTCTGAGGTGTACTTCTTGAAGTCTTTCTCCTTTCTTCTTTCACTTCTATCTTTCTTGTCCTTGTTTTGGTTTTCTGGACAGTCAGGCACAATATGGCCTGGTTTCCTGCAACCAAAACATATAATTTCTTTGTTGTTATTTGATTTATCATACCTTCGCTTATCATGTCCCTTGTATGATCTCTTTTTGAAGTCTTTTCTGGCCATTTTGTAGAATCTTTCTGCCAGCAGACTTAGGAGCTCATCATTTCCTGTAGCTTTATCTTCAAGCTCTTCTTCTGTAGCTTTGAAGGCTATTTTCTTCTCTTTCCTTGTGGCTGGTGAGGCAGCCTTCTGTTATTCTTCTCTATTTTTAATGAGCAGCTCATAAGATTTGAGCATGCCCAGGAGAGCTTCAGTTGTAATCTCATTTAGACTTCTGGCATCTTTGATTGGCCAGATTCTTGAATCCCAAGTGCTGGGGAAGCACATTAGGATTTTGTCATTCAGCTCAGTCAATGAGATTTCTTTATCCAGAGTCTTTAACTCATTGACAATCATACTTAGTCTGTTGTACATGTCTGCAACTAACTCAGCTTCTCCTTTCTTGAAATTCCCATATTGGCTTATAAGATGGGATCTCCTGTCTTTCCTTTCATCAGCAGATCCTGAGACAATTTCAGAGAGTTTGTCCCAAATTTCTTTAGCTGAGTTGCATTCAGCTACCTTCTGAAATATCTCATCAGACATTGTCTGAGCTATGATATTCATGGCCTTAACATCTGCAGTCTTCCACTTCTTTATTTCAGCATCTGTTCCTGAAGGAGGTGGAACAGCACTTGTACCTGTGTTTACTGGTGGACTTGGGCACACTGTCAAAATAGAATTAAATATGTCTTCATCAATAGAATTCATATAAAGTCTAATCCTTGCTTTCCAAAGTGCAAACTTGGATAGATTGCACACTGGAGGCCTGGTGCTTGAATAATCTTTGTTTTGTGCCATGTCTTTATATAAAATTAAATATAATGAAAATAACCCTCTTAATAGATTTATCTTATCAAGGATCTTTTGGTTCAAGTGTTAGCCTGTATGAACAACCAACCTCCCTCTGATACCAATTGAAAGTGAGGGTAAGATCTATCTTAACTCTAGAGGGGGGTGAATAGAGTATTTTAAAGTAAATTTACAATTTAAAATTGCACAGCAGTAAAGGCTAAATTTATGTATAGGTGTAAGGTGCTTTGAAGTAGAAATAAAACTAAAGCGGTAAAATAAAAACCACAGCACACAGCAAAGAATATGCACAAGAAACTAGAAGATACAAGGAGCTATAGTGGTTCCCCAAAAACCTGGGTACATCCACTCTTCTACCACCCTTGGTAGGAATCCACTACAGGATGAGTTGATCAGGTGTCCTGGGCACCAATGAGCTTTTGATAAGGTGCTCAAAAACCAAACTGGATTTTTTGATCAGGTGTCTTGCCACCACTGAGTTTTGACAAGGTTCTCAGAACCAGAATCAAAACTTTTGAAGGGAGTCTTTATAACCCTTTTACAGCAGGAAAAGAAAAAGGAAGAGGTGAAGTTGTCTTCTCTATCTCAATCACTGAGAAAAGATTTAGTGGATTGATTGTGTTGTCAAAGCTCCCCCTGAGATGTAGATGGTTCAGAGATGAGAGCTTTGCTAGGGTGATAGGTCTTCAGAAGCTTCAGATCTCCAGCAGAAGATGGTTTCAGTAGAGGCTGAAATATGAATTGTCTGGAGTCCTTGATGTTGAAGCTATGATCACTTTTCAGTATGCCAATATTCAACTAATTATCCAGGATTGATCACTTGATTTTTCTGAGTTGATCTCACTATCCTGTGAATCTTTACTGAGAATTTCTTTTTCTTTTTCTCCTATTGTGGATTGTCAATTCTTGTGTAGTATCTTGTTGTATTGTATATCTGACTAGAGAAGAAAGATGTTTTATTCTCTGAAGATCCTCTGTCCAAGATAGCCGTTAGCAGTCAATAAATGTCTTCCATAAATGTTTTGTCTTCTGGAGGAAAGTCCAATAAACATTCTCTTATAATTCCCTTGAAACTTGCTCCAGAATAAATGAAAATGGCTAGCAAATCTCTTGAAATAAATGCTGAGAGAATTTGAAAAACATTCCAAAAGCTGACTGAATTTGAATCCTCAAAGTCGTCGATCTCTTAGGAAAAACGTCGATCTGAGCTCTACGATAGTCGAACTGAGCTCAGAGATTAGATTAAACATCAGGCAGAAAACGTCGACCTGAGCTCAAAGATCGTCGACCGGAGCTCAGCGACCTGAAGAATAAGCTGAAGGCAGATCATCGATCTGAGCTCGAAGATCGTCGACTGGAGCTCAGCGACCTGAAGAATAAGCTGAAGGCAGATCGTCGATCTGAGATTGAAGATCGTCGACCGGAGTTCGACGATTTAGCAGAGTTGAGCTCAGAGAGCGTCAAACAGATTTCGACTTTCGTCGACCTGAGCTCGACGAAAACTGTCTTTGCCTCAGCTCTAAGTCTTGAACAATGAATGGTCCTGGGGGCAGCTTCAAACCTAAGTTCTAAGCCCTAGACTCATTCTAACTTGACCTTTTCAACTATACATCTAGGTCAAACTAATTTCCTAAAAACATAGTGATCCTTGCCTAAATTAGTAATAGGGTGTTCCAACACATTTAATCCACGAGTGACTACACATTGCTCAGTATAGGCAAGCTAATTATTATAATAGTAAGAACTGTGATGTTAAATTCTCTATTGGTGACTTGGTGTATGATGAGTCTGATTTATATAGGGTTTTCCGGACTCATCTGGGCTAGTTTTCATGCACTTGCACTTCACTTTTAGTATGATATCGTTGATATTTCATTTATTCTTCTTATCACGCTAAGTGCATTGTTTTAGCCCTTGGGTGTGCAATTGCGCATTCTTTTGTTGGGGATAAGCACATGGTGCTCCCCATGGTTCTTTTTATTTATTTTATGCTGTGTATTGTTGCTGGGATCCAGTGCTCTAGTTTGTTTCATTGTGGTGCAGGTGGTCGCAACGTCCCGAATTCCATTTCCAATTATGTGTAAAACGCACGGTTGTGCGAAGATCTTAGCGCACGGTTTCAGTGCAATCGTGCATTTCACATAGCAATTTTGGGGACTTCTGTTTCTACCAGTCCGTTTTGTTCCCGCGCGGTTTAGGCCAAATCGTGCAAGAAGGAATTGCACGGTCTGCACATTTTCTCTTTATTCCTGCATTCTGGGGAAAATCGTTTGTTTTCTTTCACGCACGGGCAAACGCGCCCGTGCGCGAGTAAAACGCACGGTTCCCCTGTTTTACCCTGTTTTCTGTGCACTATGTTTCCCCGTTCAATTTCCTTCACGAACAGGCTGAAGCGCCCGTGCGAGAGTTAAACGCATGGGTCAACACATCTTCTTCCGCGAACCAGATCTGAAAGTTAATAACGCATGGTGAGCGCATGGTCGTGCGCCGGACCGTGCGTGCCAATTTTTCTGACCTGTTTCTATTTAAAGCGTTGATATTACAAAATTTATACCCAGCTTCTTACCCGATATTTCCTCCATGTTTTTTGGGCAAACTCCTCCGTTACACCAAGGAGAGGAGATCGAGGTAAGCATTCAATGCCAAATCCAAGCCGGAGCTTCCTCTTGGCCTCCTCCTACATCCTGGTGCTTCAAGAACAGATTTTATCTAGCTTCCTCCACCAAGCTAGGAGAAGTTGTGCCATCCTCCACCAGCTCGTGAAACGAATAAGACAGGTCACTTGGGAGTGACTTACAGCCTCCTCTACACCGGAAGCAGTTGAGGACCGAGCTAGGATACGGATTGACAACCCGACGAATCCTACTGTGAAACCTCGGCAAGACTTCGGATTCGGTCGATTTCACGCACTTTTCTTCTCTTATTGTTGATAGTATAGATGATCTCTTATATTTGATTAAGTATGCTTATTGTAATATACGTTTATGTGTAATCATGTCTATGTGATTATATGTGTTCGTTATTTGCTTGAGGTGCGCCTGTTTGTCCATCTGCCATCCATCTGTTCTTGCCGCACTAGCGATTGTTAGTGGCGCACGTAGATAAGAGGTGATTACGACCCTCATATTCT
Source organism: Platanthera zijinensis (assembly GCA_039513925.1). Classification (NCBI taxonomy): domain Eukaryota; kingdom Viridiplantae; phylum Streptophyta; class Magnoliopsida; order Asparagales; family Orchidaceae; genus Platanthera; species Platanthera zijinensis. The sequence continues at coordinate 183,083,544 of CM077079.1, read as the reverse complement.
TCTGTTTGTTTGGTTCTTATGCTTGCCTACTCGCCCATCTGTCTAACGATTCGGTATATTGTGGCCCGTGTAGTCTTAAATCCCTCCTGGCGAAGCGATGTATAACGGCATTGCATATGAGTAGTTGTTTGTGTTTTGCTTTATTTTATCGCAACCATAAAAACCCCCATAGTTAGCTCCGACCTAAGGACTTCAATCTCAAGTCCTCCTAAATATTAACTCCCCCCTTATTATGTTCCTTGAAGAGATCGATACTTGGGAAAGCCACCCATTTTATATTACTTGTACGACCGGCACACTTGCTGTTTAAACGCATCAAGTTTTTGGCACCGTTGCCGGGGAACACAGTCGTGTGAGTTTTTTCAGAGGGAGATAGGAGATAGAAGCCTTTTTCCATTTGTACATTTCATGTTTATTCGTTGCTTTAGATTTTAAATTTTGTTACTTATTTTTATTTGTTCTGTTTCTAGTTTTAATTTTTCAGCAGCTGGCATTCATTTTTTTTATCTACTAACGTGTAGTTAATTTTTGCTTAGAAAAATCTGTTGGTGAATCATTTGTGGTTTCACCATGTATTCTTATATGAATATCCATTGCCGATGGTGCGGGGATTATAGGCATGGTAGTGATGAGTGCCCCACTGAAGATTGGGAGTATAATTCTAATGGTTCAGTGTATGGAGCACTGTCCTCTTATGGTACTTCATACACCATACCCCAGTCTTATGGTAACTTCTCTTCAACACTTTCACCATATTCTTATTCCTCTCCGGTCCCGCCTAGACCGAGGAGTAATGGAAAATGGTGTTTGTGTTGTCGTAGCACTAAGCACGTGTTGAAAGATTGCGTAGAATTTTAGTGCCTATTGGAGGAGGATTATGAACCGGGTATCTGATTTTTTTCTATCACCCTCTCAAATGGCTACCCCTTCTGATTCTGATGATATATTCATAGTACCACCTTTTCTATGGGGGACTGCTGTGGATATACCCTTCAGACTTTTTGCTGCTCTGTGTGATGACATTGTGGTGTTGTCTCTCCCTGTGCATTCTTCCCCTCTTTTGTATTCACCCCCGGAGGAACCCGCACATATTTTCTATGATGTTCTTATTCCTCCGCCTTCATTGCAAGAATTATCTATCCCATTTTTAGTATGTCGGTTGATGATGTAAGGCTAGATTGTGATTTAGAGCCTGAGGTTGCGCCAATGTGTGTTGATGACGTGATGATCTTCAATGGAGAGTATTACATCTTGGAACATGATCACGCACCCCGGTGGGTTGATGATGAGATCTTTTCTCATGAGGAAGTTTCCACATCCTTGTTGGGTGAGGAGGTCCAAACCAACACCGAGGACCTCGAGCTCTCAGATTCCCCTTACCATAAATCAAATGACACTGGCAGTGATCTATGCCTGGACCCTGCTGGGAGTTAGACCAGGAACACTCCCTCTTTTTCTGATAATTTTAGTTCTTCTTCTCCTTTAATTCTTGATCCCCCTTCTTTATCTGAGCCTATACGGGTTGAGTCTTCGCAGGTGCTTCAGGAGGACTTGGAGCTTTCAACTCGAGTCGTGGATGAGAGCATCCTCTTTCGCGAGGAGGTTGATTACTCTTCAGTTGAGGAAGCTGCATTCTTTTCTTTCTCCTCCTTCGGTCTCCCTATAGACGATGCCTTGCAAGGCACGGATAATTTTTATGGTGAGATGAGTGAGGACCGATGCTCCTCCTCTTCTTACTTCCTATTTCCTTAGCCTGCGAGGAGTAGGTATAATTATTTAGGCAGAGGGGTAACTACTCTCTCTCTCCGTATCGGTACCCGCTACCAAAACGAACAATGGAACAGCTACCTGTACATTTTTATTTTCATAGACCAATTTGCTAGAAATGTATAGAATCGAATTAGTAGGCTGGGATGACAGTAACCCCAGTATTTATCCTATATTTGCTGCATTTTTATTTTCATGTGTATTATTGTTTTAGCATTTCTTTTGTATATTTTTCTTTTGCTTTTGCGGAGCTAACCCCTACAGGTATTCATGACAACTTCGCATTGGCGGGGTTGTGATTCTTCGTATGGCGGGTCTGCTTCTAGCTTTTCAAGCATCTTCTGGTAAGCTCACTAGCTGAGTATTGGGTAACCTCTTCCCTTAGCTCTATTTAATTTAAATTTCAATATCATTTGTTGTGTTTTTTAGTTTAAGTCTGGGGGAGAGTCAGTTTTGTTACCTCTTGCACGCGCACATTTCATGTGTATACTAGAAGCTTTTATAGTTTTATTTTGATTAGTTCAATGCATAGCACACCACTGAACCCACATGAGCGCGCGCTTAGCTTTTAGCGTGCTGCGAGTTAAAATCGTTTCTTTTGTATGATTTAGGAAAATTATTGTGCTTGCATAGGATTGTGAGACGGAGTAAAATGTTGACTCTTACAGTGCTCCTAGTCGAGTGCTCTCAGCTCGTGTAGAAATTTGAATAGATTAAATTTTTCTATATGCTTATTGTTTTATATTTTTCTATTTGCGTAAATACTTTTTATTCTAGTCAAAAATTAGTGAATCCGGTGTGAATCAAACGGTAGTGTTGGGATGTGTGTAGTCATCACTAGACTCGTTTTGCTCGAGTTGGGAGGAAGGATTGTCTTTCTCGATGACTAAGAACTTGCCCCAAGCTACTCTCGAAGCATTGGTGCATTGTTAGTCTGGCATGAGCGTGATGTAGGTCATCATTTTGGCCCGGTTGAGCTTTGTACCATTCCTAACGTCGTATATTCGCTAAGCCCAGTTGTGCCTACCCCTTCTTTAGATTCAACTCCACCATTATTTCACCAAAGCCTCTTAGCAAATCCTAGTCACACACCCAAGTCGATCTTTAGTGGTTAACATTTTCATGTTGGGGTGTTGATGTGGTGGTATTCATGTGAATATGTGGATGTTCTCCAAGGTTTATATTTACTGAAATTATAAAAATAAAAAGATGATAAAAAAATATGTGAAAAAGAAAAGTGAAATGAAAAAGTTTGATTGAAAATCCTTTTGGAGATGTTATTATATTTGGAGTAGGTGGTGCGCACACCCATATGTTAAAAGTTAAGTCGGGGAGCATGGTGTACCCGCGTGTATTTTTCTTAGCAGAGGGATTCTTTTTATCTTAGCTCATTTGTGTTAGGTGCATAGCCTTCTTGTTTATCATTGTTTACCTCACCGTAACCCAAGCCCCACGATTATCCAAATGTCCTACAGAATCACACTTAAGTAGAACTAGTATCGTGGAGAGAGTGTGAAGGGCAAGAGTATGGTCCCCGACATTGGTGGATTCCTTTGGAGGTGATCTTGAGTCCCGATCTATGGAAAAGCTCACCTTAGTGGCCTGTCTACTTTCATCCTACACGTGACCAGAAGATTCATCGTGATTCAATTTTTGAGTATTAATAAAATTTTGATACACATTGTGAAAAGTATAAACTATTTTGTATACTTAAAAATTTCTTCTATTATATTTTTATGCGCGTGAGCATGCGACTTCGTATGGTACTCTATATTTCAATTTCTATGTTAGCTAGATTATTTTCCCTATCTGCATAGATTGTGTTTGCTCAGGAAGCGCAAATAGGTAAGTCTGGGGGTGTGAAGAGTCCTATTTATATAGGGTTTTTCGGACTCATCTGGGCTAGTTTTAACGCACTTGCACTTCACTTTTAGTATGTTATCGTTGATATTTCATTTATTTTGCTTATCACACTAAGTGCATTATTTTAGCCCTTATGTGTGCAATGCGCATTCTTTTGTATGAGGTAAGCACATGATGCTCCCCATGGTTCTTTTTATTTATTTTATGATGTATATTGTTGCTGGGAGCCGGTGCACCAGTTGGTTTCATTGCGATGCAGGTGGTCGCAACGTCCCGAATTCCATTTCAAATTATGTGTAAAATGCACGGTCATGCGCATTTCTTAGCGCACGGTTTCAGTGCAATCGTGCATTTCACACATCAATTTTGGGGACTTCTGTTTCTACCCGTGCGTTTTGTTCCCGTACGATTTAGGCAAAACCGTGCGAGAATGAATCGCACGGTCTGCACATTTTCTCTTTATTCCTACATTCTGGGGAAAATCGTGTGTTTCCTTCACGAACGGGCAAACGCGCCTGTACGTGAGTAAAATGTATGGTAGCCCTATTTTACCCTGTTTTCTGTGCTCTGTGTTTACCCGTGCGATTTCCTTCACGCACGGGCGGAAGTGTCCGTGCGCGAGTAAAATGCATGGGTATAGGCATCTTATTCCGCGAACTAGAACTGAAAGTTAATTATGCACGGTTAGCGCACGGTCGTGCGCGGGACCTTGCATGCCTATTTTTCTGACCTGTTTCTATTTAAAGCGCAGATTTTCCACCATTTATACACAGCTTCTTCCCCGCCATTTCCTCCGCATTTTTAGGGCAAACTTTACCGTTCCACCAAGGAGAGGAGATCCGGGCAAGCATTCAACAGCAAATCCATGCCGGAGCTTCCTCTCGGCCTCCTCCTTCATCCTGGTGTTTCAAGAAGGGATTTTATCTAGCTTTTTACACAAAGCTACGAGAAGTTGTGCCATCCTCCACCGGCTCGTGACACGAAGAAGACGGGTCCATTGGGAGTGAGTGATAGCCACCTTTACCCCGGACTCAGTTGAGGACCGAGTTAGGATGCTGATTGTCAACCCGACGAATCCTGCTGTGAAACCTCGGCAAGACTTTAGATTTGGCCAATTTCGCGCACTTTTCTTCTCTTGTTGTATATAGTATAGATGATCTCTTATATTTGATGAAGTATGTTTATTGTAATATAAGTTTATGTGTAATCATGTCTATGTGATTGTATGTGTTCGTTATTTGCTTGAGGTGCACCTGTTTGTCCTTCCGCCATCCATCTGTTCTTGGCGCCTAGCAATTGTTAGTGGCGCGCGTAGCGAAGAGGTGCTTACGGCCCTCATATTCTTTGGTTCGTTTGGTTCTTACGCTTGCCTACTCGCCCATCCAACTAGCGATTTAGTGCAAAGCGGTCCATGTAGTCTTCCATCCCGCCTGGCGAAGCGATGGATAACGACATTGCATAAGAGTAGTTGTTAGTGTTTTGCTTTCTTTTATCGAAACCATCAAAACCCCCATAGTTACCTTCAACCTAAGGACATCAATATCAAGTCCCTCGATATTAACTCCCCCCTTACTGTGTTCCTTGAAGAGATCGATACTTGGTAAATCCACCCATTTTATAATTCGTGTGCGACCGGTACAATTGCCATTCAAACGCATAAGTGTATCTAAAATCAAGTCTTTCAAGGGTGTGTCAAGGATTCAACGCTTGAAAAAGCTAAGTCCATGATACCTTAGACCATTTGAAATTGTGGAATGTGTTGGTAAAGCTGCCTATTACCTTTCTATTTCATCAGAGTTTACTTGCATGATGCATTTCATATATTAGTGCTGAGAAAGGCTATACAAGATCTTATACATGTCGTTAGTGCAGATTAGGTGTCGGCCGTTGGTGGGTTGAAGTCGAAAGTTAAGCCCATTCGTATCGAATACAAAGTGGAGAAGCAGTTGTGGAACAAGGAAATCAGTATGGTTTAAGTCCGTTGGAAAATTATGGTTGTGAGGATCTTTCATGGGAGCGCGAGTAAACCATGAGAGAAGAGTTTCTTGAGTTGTTCGGTTGAAAAATATTTTCTATGTTATGTATCTATACATTATTTTTCTAAACTGATTAATTTTGGGACGAAATTCTTAAAGGCAGAGATTTGTAACACTCTAGATTTCCCATAAGATGAAAAAGAACAAATTTTGCTTTTGGAGATACCGCTGGAGATAGTGATATCACCTAGCGATAGTCGTCAGGTCGATATAGTCAATGCAGTCAATAAATGATGTGGTCGATTTAGTCATTGCAGTAGACAAAATACTGAAGTCATTCTGCTACCACTAGCGATATCTAAATACCGCTGGCGATAGCGATGCAGTCAACACTGATGTAGTCGATGTAGTTGAAAAATTTGTGAAGTCGGTTTGCTACCGCTAGCGATATCGTGTGGCAGTAGTGAGCCACGTGGCAGGTGACCACATGCTAGTTGGGTGAGAGGCAGTTATTAAGCGGTGCTGACTTGGTCAAGCGACCACCGCCCGAGATACTGCCAAGGTTGCGCGATACCCATATGAAAGTGAGGGATAGATACGTTTTAATCTAGATGGGGGTGAATAGAGTATTTAAAAAAAAAATTAGATTTATTGCAGAATTAAAGTACAAATAAAGGTAACTAGAGAAAAGAAATAAGCTAGACTACCACAGCAACACAACACAGAAAGAAATCACAGAGCAACACAGACGACACAAGAAAATTTATAGTGGTTCCTAAAATCTGGGTACATCCACTTTTCTACCACCCAGGTAGGAATCCACTTAGGTTTTTGATCAGGTGCCCTATCACCACAAGATTTGCTATAGGTAGATCTAGAGACCTTTTGAGCTTTTAATAAGGAGCTCAAAATCCAATAGGTTTTTGATCAGGTGCCCTATCACCAAAGAGTTCACTTTTGAAGGGAGAGATAACCCTGTACAGATGGAGGTAAAAGAAAAGGTTTATGAGAATATTCTCTTTCTCAGACAAATGAGAAGATTTTGTGGATTGAGAAGAATGTCCAAGCTCCGCCTGAGACATTGTATGGATCAAGGAGATGAAGCTTGGCCCTGGGTGTAGGTCTTTAAGGAGAAAAAGTTGTAAAGCCTTTTTGAATCTAATAACAGTTGTTGATTTTGTGACTCTCTGTGAATCTTTGAAGACTGAAGAGAGAAGAAGACTGGAGAGAAATTTTGTTCAGAAAAATTTCTTCTTCTTCTTCTTTTTAGCAAAGCATGCAATATCCACTGAGAGCAAAAGAAGATTCTTTTCTTTTTGATAACTGACTTACTCCTGTCTATCTTCTTCTTTTTGTTATATTGAGATATATGTTCTGTCAGTATAAAGAAAAATGGCTAGAATTTTAATTGCCAAGGTAAGGCATAAATTACTGCAAGAATTGAGGAGCCCAAATTGCTAGAATGGCTAGCAGTCAAAAGTACAATCCATAACTGTCTCTATATAATATTCTGTGAATACCATAATAAATGATTCAAGAAATACGGCTAACAGCCTTGGGAGTATCAACATTTATTATAAGAATATATCTTGCCTTAAAATAAATTTATCATAACCAAAATAAGACTTCTGACTGATTTTAGAACACTGATAGAAGAAGGCAGCATAAAATCGTAGGGATCGGTTCAGAGATCGTCGACTAGAGATAAGAGATCGTCGACCAGAGAATGGCTATCATCGAGCTTTGATAACTGCATAGAAACAATAGATCATCGACCTGAGCTCGTAGATCGTTGAGCTTAGTTCAGAGTAGGAGACTTTGAGATCGTCGATGGGAGATCGACGATCATCGAGCTGAGTTCGACTATAGTCGAACTGATATAGATAGTTCACAACATTTTCTAAATCTGAGTCTGAGTCCACTGCAATACTGGTCTACCCAAACCTGATCTAAAGGGGATCTAATTAAGACTTAAGACAGAGACCCTGGCTATAAAAGAGGGTCTAAACATCCTAAGAGTGAACCTAGTACAAATCAAAATAAGGGTTCCAACAATCTCCCCCTATTTGTGTGAGGTCACTCAAACACAAAACTGAAAAGAAATAAAATATAAAGACCATAAATATCTGAAGGGATGAAATAACATCAGCAGATATGTTATAGCAGTGCATTGAACATAATCAGTTAATAATTAAACAAATAACATAAACTATGGTTTATCATATGAAGAACCAGATGAATGTTTTGAGAATATTATCTTCCTGCTAGGGTCTGGTACATTATTCTTGGATGTCATCAAGTCTTGCCCACCAAGAGATGTCTAAGTGCTGGTCCTGGGCATAATTGCTTCAGGATGCAATGCCATATATTCAGCTGGGTTGAAGACTTTCTGCTCACTTGAAGCTTATCCAGCTCTTTTTCTCTAAAAGAGGACATAGTTGAGAATGAAGATTGATCTTTTCCTTCTTCTATAGCTTTTCTGATCTGAGAAAGACCAATCAGTTCCTGAATCCTGGCGATCCTAAAGTTTGGATCATGTTCTTGTTCAACAGGTGACTGATCTTCTAGAGGAGGCAATACAGTGACTGCTTTAAACTGAGTGGATTGAGCTTGAAAGCATGTTGAGCTGAGCTGATCATTACTTTGGGAGTACAGAGATCTAGGAGGGGCAGCCTCACTCTATTTTCTTTTAGGTTTGAAGGATACACCAGATTTTATGACTTGATAAGCAGCTGTCTTTTGAATCTTTGAAGCAACTTGTTGGTGAGAAGGAGAAGAGGGATTCTAATAAATGACTTCTTTGACTTTTTATGAGGAGCTCTGACTTCTGTGCTACTGACTAATTCCTTGAAACTGAGTCCTGGAGGATTTGTCCTGGCTTTGATATGATCTTGAGTAAGAGGAAGGCTGGGAAGATACACTAGAAACTTGAGAGATAGCACTTGAAGCACCAGTAATAGGAGGAGGAGGAGGGCCTCTTCAGTGACAACTGGAGCCAAACCCCTAAATGAAGAAGGAGCAGAGGAAGCAGAGTGAGAAGCAGATAGGGAGGCAGAAAGAGATGAGATAGATTGAGCAAGGGGTGAGAGAGCTTCTACTATAAGGAATTTGAGGGTAGGAGTGAGGAGGTCCAGAAGATGAGAGAGAAAGGTTGGATCAACATGAGGAAACTCAGTTTAAGTCTGAGTTGAAACAGAAATATGAGAGGGAGGAGTGAAATCTGTCATGATTTCATCCTGAAGAGGGGAGTTTCTGGAGGAATGTATGGGGGAATTGTGAGGAGAAATTTCAGTGTTGATGGGAGATTCAGCTCAACGAGAAGGGGATGAGTGTGGTGAGAGCAGGTTAAAATTTTGAATGGACAAGGAGTGAAGGGAGTGTAGTTCAGTAGGAAAAATGGGAAGGGGTGACCAAGTAGGGGAAGAGATAATAACTTGAGATGAAGGAGTAGTTGGAATAACTGAGGTAGGTTAAGAGGAGACATATGGGATGATTGGGGAAGCTAGAGGAGGAGTAGGAAGAGAGGGAACTTCTTCACTAGGTTGAGGAGTGACTATGACAGTCCTTGTGTCCTCAGATGTATGAGAGGAGATTCCAGCCATTGAGGGTTTCTGAATCTACCTCTCCCACTTCCCGAACAAAGAGCAATCCAGCCTCTTGCTGGCATTAATAGCTTTGGTTGAAGACACCAATAGCTCTAGGGCTTTCTTTTTAAGAAAGATTCCTATAATCCTCCCTAAAAAGACTTCCTTTTCATTGTTCTTCCTCTTGATTAAATCGAAGAACAAACTGGCCCAATCAATGGCCTTCCTGTTAACTAGAGCAGACATAACAGCAAACTGTTTCCTATTGATGTTATCATGGGCCGAATGTTTGCCCAGCAAAACCTTTCCCACTATATCCGCAAGAAACTTAAAACCTACAGATAAGTTTTTCTTTAATAATTTAGATGGAATGCCCTCGGCATGACCCATCTCCAAGAGCATCCTGCTATACTCTGAACTGTCCTGATCTAGATCATCCATTCCATTCTTTAGTTCAAAAATCTCTGTAAGAATTGTAGGGTTTAGAGTCACTTGCTGTCCTGATATGAAACCAGTCATCAAAGTGTCATAGACAGAGGAGGTGTAAACCCATTCCTTTATCTCAGCAACAGATAGCTTTATCCTTGTAGTCATAAGTTTCTTCAAACCCTGATCATCGCAAAGCTGTTGCATTTCCTGAAACACAAGATCACAATGACTGAAAGAGTCGAAGTCGACATCAAATCCTGTGTTGAACTTCATCGCTGCGAGAACTGCTGCAGAGATCTCTATGGGAAACCTGTAAACTTGAGAGAGCAAGGATCAAGAGCAGAGGGGAAATATGAAAGCACGGGACAGAGATCGAGAAGAAACCTATACATAGGTTTTTGGAATATGAAGAGTCGATCTCTGGCCGAAGATAAAAAAAACGTCGATCTTAGGTCAAAGATTTAATTTAAAAACAAATGATATCTTTGGTCTGTGATCTAAGTTAAAAAAATCGATAGTCAAGATTAGGTCGACGATTGATTTTACTGAAGCAAAGTCGTCGATCTCCGTTCGACGATTTTTTTCTTCACACAGAGTTGTCGTCAATCTAGGGTCGACGATTGAGCTCAAGATGAGTTCGACGATCGTCGATCTCCGTTCGACGATCGTTGACCACATCTTCACAAAGACAAAAGTCAAGTTTAATCCATGTCATTTATCATTCCAAGCTGATTCAAAAAGAATAGGTGTTTTTGCACATCCAGAGGCTTGGTAAAAATATCTCCTCTTTGAAAATCAGTGGAGATAAACTTGAGGTTAATCTTGTTTTTGTCAACACAATCTCTAAGAAAATGATGCCTTATTTCTATATGCTTGGTCCTAGAATGTAGGACTGGATTTTGTGCAATAGATATGGCACTGATACTATCACAAAAGATGGTGGAATCTTTGAGAGATTACCCATAATCCAGTAGCCTATTTTGAATCCACAAGATTTGTGAATAGCAACTACTAGTAGCTATATATTCAGCCTCTGTAGTTGATGTAGACACAGAATATTGTTTCTTACAAAACCAGGATACTAATCTATTACCCAGGAACTCACAAGTTCCTGAAGTTCTTTTTCTGTCAACTATGCATCCAGTATAGTCATCATCAGAATATCTAGATAATTCAAATTATGACTCCGTGGGATACCAAAGTCCTAGATTAGGACAACCCTTTAAGTATCTTAATATTTTTTTGAGGAGAATTAAATGAGATTCTTTAGGATTGACTTGAAATCTAGCACATAAAAATGTTGCAAACATTATATCACGTATACTAGCAGTAAGATATAATAGAGACCCAACAATGACCCTAAATTTTTTTTGATCAACAGGTTTACCCTTTTCATCAGAATCAATTACTGCATTAGAAGCCATGGGTGTCTTCATAGCTGAGGCATCAGCCATCCCAAACATTTTTACTAATTCCTTAGCATATTTTGTCTGGTAAATGAAGATGCCATTAGGAGCTTGCTTTACTTGAAGACCAAGAAAGAAAGAAAGTTCACCCATGCTACTCATTTCAAACTTGGAGTGCATAAGAACAAAAAACCTTTTGTAAAGTTTAGAATCAGTAGATCCAAATATAGTATCATCAACATATACTTGAACTAACCGAATCCTATCATGATGATGTCTAATAAATAAAGTCCTATCTACAGAGCCTCAAGAAAATTTATTCTCTAAAAGAAAGCTAGCTAGGGTTTCATACAAGGCTCTTAGAGCTTGCTTTTGACCATAGAGAGCCTTATACAATTTGAAAACATGAGAGGGATGAGTTGAAGAGATAAAACCCGGTGGCTGTTCCACATACACTTCTTCCTTAAGTTCCCTATTGAGAAAGGCACTTTTGACATCCATTTGATATACCTTGAATTTCTTGTGAGCAGCATAGGCCAATAAAATTCTAATAACTTCAAGCCTTGCAATAGGTGCAAAGGTCTGATCATAATCAATACATTCTTCTTGCCTGTAGCCTTGTACCACTAATCTTGCTTAGTTTCTGACAACTATGCCTTGGGCATCCAATTTATTTCTGAAGACCCATTTAGTTCCAATAACTAGCTGTCCTTTGGGTCTAGGAACCAAATTCCAAACTTTGCATCTTTCAAACTGATTTAGCTCCTCTTGCATTGCAATAATCCAGTGTGGATCTTGCACTGCATCTTTAATGGATGAGGGCTCAATATGAGATAAGAAACAGGCATGCATCACATCTTCATTGAGTTGATGCCTTGTCTGCACACCCACTGATATGTCTCCTATCACTTGAGATATGGGATGATCTCTAAGTGTAACATAGTCAGGAAGTTGAGTTTGTTCAATAACACATCATCATGAACTAATTCCTCTTGTGGAATTAAATTTGTTGTTGGAGAGCCTTTAGCAATTTCCAGAGATTCTTCTTCACTATCTTCATCAATCTGTGGAGAGGGATGAGATATCACCTTTTGGGTGAGATTTAATTCATCCAATTTCTCACATAGATTTGGTACCTGCAAATAATTACTGGTAGAAGCTTCCTTCTCCTTATAAAAGATATTAGCTTCATCAAAAGTAACATGAACAGATTCTTCCATTTTCAAAGATGATTTATTGAAGACCCTATATGCCTTGCTAACTTTGGAATATCCTAGAAAAATTCCGATTGTATCTTTGGCTGCAAACTTTCTAAGATAATCTTTGTTGTTATTATGAATAAAACAAATACAGCCAAAAATTCTAAAGTAATATATTTTAGGTTTCTTCTCTTTAAGTAATTCATTGGGAGTCTTGCCCTTAAGTTTGTGTATCAAACTTCTATTCAGGACATAGTTTGTTGTGCTTACAGCTTTTGCCCAATAGGATAGAGGCATGTGAGCATCAGCAAGCAATGTACCTGCAGCTTCAATGAGTGTTCTATTTTTTCTTTCAACTACCCCATTTTGTTGAGGAGTTTTGGGAGCAGAGAAGCAGTGTCTGATACCTTCCTTCTCACAGAATTCTTTCATAAGAAGATATTCAAACTCAGTGCCATGATCACTTCTAATCAATGCAACTTGAGTAGAGTACTCAATTTTTATGCATTTTAGAAAGTTTGTAAGAACCTTGAAATTATAAGACTTGTTTCTCAAGAAGAAGACCCAAGAGAACCTAGAGAAGTCATCTACAACAACTAAAGTATATAACTTCCCTCCCAGTCTGTGTACAATAATTGGTCCAAAAAAGGTCCAAATGAAGCAGTACAAAATCCTAGGTGAATCACTCTTATTAACTGATTTAAAGCTATTTTTAGTTTGCTTGCCTACTTGACAAGCCTTGCAAAGGCATTCCTTCTTGTAGGGGAAGGAGGGAAATCCTCTAAAAAGGTTGTCCCTAGATAACTTTGCAATGTTTCTAAGATTTACATGCCTTAGCCTTTTATGCCATAATGTGTTTTTATTGCTAACCAGATTAAATAAACAAATTTCTGAATAAGCAGAATTTAAATCAACTAAGTAAATATTGCCTAACCTATATCCTGACAACACAATGCTGTTATTTAAAGAAATGTTGCATTTTGATTCAGTAAAACATACCTCATAACCTGCATCACATAGCTGACCTATGGATATCAAGTTATGTTCAGACCACTTACATTTTCCACTTTCCTGAATGTGACATCTCCAAGTGTGAATTCTCCGTAGCCTTCTGTCTGACCAAAACTTTAGTCACCAAATACAACTTTTGGACCCAGCTTTGCCTTGTAGTTATTTAGTTTGGCCTTATTTCCTGTCATGTGCTTGGAGCACCCACTATCCAGATACCATCTATCATGTATGGTAGGATAGGTCTTCACCTGCAAAATGACAGATTATATATTTTGGAGCCAGGTAACCTTGGGTCCTGACTTCTTTTCATACTTAAAACTTGAAATATAAGAGTATTCAAGTCTACATTTATAGCCTAAGGGATGAAATCTCCTAGGTGGTATTGTCCAGTTAGTTAAGGAATGAAATGATTTAGAGTTGGGGTTCTTATTGAAATTTTTGTTTTTGTTGAAATTGAAGTTTTGATAACTCTGTTATGTGTTCGATGATTTAGGTTGAGATCGTCGATCTGCGTTCGACGACCAACATTGATATCGTCGATCTCGGTTCTCAGAGTAATAGTAACTATTATCTGGGTTCCACGATCGTCGATCTCTTGTCGACGATACATAGTGATATCGTCGATCTCCATTTGTAGAGTGTTTGAACTAAACCTCTGGGTTCTGAGATCGTCGATCGGCGTTCGACGCATAATGCTGAGATCGTCGATCTTGGTTCGACGATTTTTGTTGAGACTTAGTTGTTTGTTTTTCTTTATTTTTCTCAACTTGTTTTAGAACCTTATTAACCTTTTTAATTTGCTCTGTATTTTTCTTACCTTTATCTGAAATAAACTTTATAGGTTGTGAGAGATGATTTTTTTGAATAACTGGTGGTTCACTAGATGATGCACGTAATCCTAACTTACTTTTATTAAGCCTGACATTGAGTGTGCTGGTAATTTCTTCTAGCTGTTTACTTCTTCCATTTAATGATTCCTCTAGTTGTTTTGCCTTACTTAATTCCATTTTCAGAAAAATGATTTGTTCACTATAAATGTCTATTTCATTTTTCAATTTGTTATTTTCTGATACTAAACTATCATTGTTAAATTACTTATCTTTGAGAAGTTTGATTTCCTTCTCAAATCTAATCAGATCACTACACATAGATTTAAAGTTTGATTTAAAGTCTTCAGAGGTAAAGTCAAAATCTTCCAATACCTGATCACAATCTGAACATTCTTCAGATTCTTCTTCTTCTGAGGCATTCCCTGAAGCATTAATGGCCATTAAGCAAATTTCTTTGGCCTTTGCATCTTCTTCATCTTCACTAGAACTGGAGGAAGATGATTCTTCAGTGTCACTCCAGGTTTCTGCAACACACCCTCTCTCCTTCTTTTTGTGTTTGTAGGAGGATGGTTTACTGGAGTACTTCTTGGAGTCTTTCTCCTTCCTCTTTTCCTTGTGCTTGTTTTCTGGACACTCTGGAAGAATGTGTCCAGCTTTTTTGCAACCAAAACAAATAATTTATTTAGAAGGGGTTTTATCATACCTTGGTTTATCATCACTCCTTGATGATTTCCTTCTGAATTATTTTCTCCCCATCTTGAAGAATCTCCTTGCAAAGAGACTCATCAATTCTTCATTTGATGGAGAATTTTCTGATTCTTCTGAAGCTTTGAAAGAAATATTTTGCACATTCCTTGTTGGTGTAGCAGTCTTTTGTTGCTCAGCTTCTCTTGTTTTCAGCAGCTGTTCATAGGATTTCAGCTTTCCTAAGACTGATTCAGTGGTCATCTCATGTGTGCTTCTAGTCTCTCTGATAGGACAGATTCTAGAGTCCCATGAGTTGGGGAAGCACATGAGAATCTTGTCATTTATTTATATGACTGAGATGTCCTTGTCAAGGGTTTTTAGTTCATTAATAATGATACTGAGTGTGTTATACATCTCAGAAACTTGCTCAGTTTCTTCCTTTTTAAAATTCTCATACAGGGAGATGAGATGAGCTCTACTGTCCTTCCTTTCATCTGCTGATCCTGCAACCATCTGGTTGAAGGAATCCCAGATGGCCTTAACTAATTCACATTCAGCTATCTTCTGAAATATGTCATCAGACATTATTTGTGCTAGTATATTCATGGCTTTTGCATCAGCAATTTTTTCTTTCTTGTATGCATCATTGTAGTCTGAAGGTACTGCAGTCATGTTTGTAGAACTGCTTGGGGTGGCAGCTGGTGGTGAAGGTACTCCTGATAAGATAGAATCATAAATATATTCATCAATTGAATTCATATAAAGTCTTATTCTTGCCTTCCAGATTCCAAACTTTTGCAAGTTGCAAACTGGAGGTCTGGAGCTTGCAAAGTCCTTGTAGTGTGCCATGGTATAACAAAAAGAAATAGAGTAAAGATGTATCTATCTGAGATCTTAGGTTCAGGTGTTAGCCTGTACAACCTTCAAAAAAAAAATACACCCTCTGATACCAATTGAAAGTGAGGGATAGATAGGTTTTACTCTAGAGGGGGGTGAATATAGTACTTAAAAAATGTTTAGATTTATTGCGGAATTAAAATACTAATAAAGGTAACTAGAGAAAAGAAATAAGCTAGACTACCACAGCAACACAGCACACAAAGAAATCACATAGCAACACAGACGACACAAGAAAATTTATAGTGGTTCCCCAAATCTGGGTACATCCACTCTTCTATTACCCAAGTAGGAATCCACTTAGTTTTTTGATCAGGTGCCCTATCACCACAAGATCTGCTGAGGGTAGATCTAGAAACCCTTTGAGCTTTTGATCAGGAGCTCAAAATCCAATAGGTTTTTGATCAGGTGACCTATCACCAAAGAGTTCACTTTTGAAGGGAGAGATAACCCTGTACAGATGGAGGTAAAAGAAAAGGTTTATGAGAATCTTCTCTTTCTCAAATAAGTGAGAAGATTTTTTGGATTGAGAAGAATGTCCAAGCTCCCCCTGAGATATTGTATGGATCCAGGAAGATGAAGCTTGGCCCTGGGTATAGGTCTTCAAGGAGAAAAAGTTCTAAAGCCTTTTTGAATCTGATAATAATTGTTGATTTTGTGACTCTCTGTGAATCTTTGAAGACTGAAGAGAGAAGAAGACTGGAGAGAAATGTTGTTCAGAAAAAGTTCTTCTTCTTCTTCTTTTTAGCAAAGCATGCAATATCCATTGAGAGCAAAGGAAGATTCTTTTCTTTTTGATTACTGACTTACTCATGTCTATCTTCTTCTTTTCGTTATATTGAGATATATGTTCTGTCAGTATGAATAAAAACGGCTAGAATTTTAATTCCCAAGGCAAGGCATAAATTACTGCAAGAATTGAGGAGTCCAAACGGCTAGAATGGCTGGCAGTCATAAGTACAATCCATAACTATCTTATACAATATTCTGTGAATACCATAATAAATGCTTCAATAAATACGGCTAACAGCCTTGGGAGTATCAGCATTTATTATCAAAATATATATTGCCTTAAAATAAATTTATCATAACCAAAATAAGACTTCTGACTTATCTAAGAACAGTGATAGAAGAAGGGAGCATAAAATCGTAGGGCTCGGTTCAGAGATCGTCGACCAGAGATAAGAGATCGTCGATAAGAGAACGGCTATCATCGAGCTTTGATTACTGCAGAGAAATAATAGATGATTGACCTGAGCTCGTAGATCGTCGAGCTAAGTTCAGAGTAGGAGACTCAAAGATCATCGATGGGAGATCGACGATCGTCGAGCTGAATTCGACTATAGTCAAACAGATATAGATAGTTCACAACATTTTTTGAATCTGAGTCTGAGTCCACTGCAATGCTGGTCTTCCCAAACCTTATCTAAAGGGGATATAACTAAGACTTAAGACAGAGACCCTGTGTAACACCCCAGAAATCTCAAAAGCAAAAATTGGGATTCAGGTTGGCTGACACGGCCTGAGACACGGGCGTGTCTCAGGGCATGTCAGGTGTACATGGCCTAGAACACAGGCGTGTCCCAGTGCGTGTCCTCTTTTCTCGAGACGTCGACTCGAGTTCTTGAGAGCTGATCGTCGAGAGGCGATACGGCCTGTGACACGGGCGTGTCATAGGGGTGTGTTGGGCACACGGCCATGGACACGGGCGTGTGCCTTAGCCGTGTCCTGCTCGGGTGATTTTGGAGATCGTGTTACAGGGGTGACACGGCCAGATACACGGCCGTGTGCCGGGTGACACGGGCGTGTCAGGCTTGACATGGGCATGTCAATACCCGTGTTCTGGTTTATTTTCAGTCGGTTGTGCACCGCTTCAGGAACACGGCCTATGACATGGGCGTGTCACAACCCGTGTTCGGCGTAGGAAAATCAATTTCAGGACTAATCTAACCCTTCCATTTCCTTTGAACAAGATCCAATGGCCTAGGCTGTTCCCTGGATTGATAAGGTCGGGATTTGAGTTGAGAAAGCTCATTTGAGTTGTGTGTTCTCTTTCGAAAAGCTAACAGAGAGGAGACAAAGAGAAGGAATAAGAAAGGGAATCCGGCTTCCGGTTGTGCTATGGTGGTCCAAATCACGAGCCGAATTCGGATTTGTGAAGGCAAGGCTGCTGCGAATACTTCCATCAATTTGCTTTCTCTCCATGGCTCCAAAGCAAATTCCAAGGGTAATGATTTCCTTCTTGGACATGTGAAGTCCTACTTTCCTGCATTTTCATAGGGAAAACCCTTCCCCGCGAGTTTGCGGTGAGTTGTAGAGTCCCTTGGGGTAGATATGTGAAGTCCCCCTTGTTAGAGTCCGGAATTGGAGTACGGATCTAGGCATGCTGTGTGAAGCCCATCTAAACATGCTGGTCTTGATTGGTAATGCTTGTTTGCATTCGGTGGAGCCTCCGAGTATTTGATTGTTTGTGTGCAATCTGTGGTTCATACCTGTTGCTTGGTGCAGCAGGATGTACTGGAGGAAGTCTAGGAAATTGTGAGAGTTGTGTTCAACTCTTATGACCGTGAGTTGTCCCTTTGTGTGGTGTTGAGCCGTTGGGCTACAACTATATTAAAAGGGCTTCATGCCGAACAGGAAAGGTGAAACCGACCCGCGCCTTTATTTGTGGCCTCAGGTACGATGTACTTGGTAGTGGCAAGGCGGTTTGAGCAACGGGGGGTGGATGATCCGTAGCTGCGTTATGTAGGCTTGACATGAGAGAGCCAAGGCATTAGGCTTTCGTCGGCGGCATAATGAGAGTCTTGGGCCTGCGTGCCAGACAAAATGCTCATTGGTGGGATCCGGTGTTTCCGGTACACCTGAATATGCCCTGAGTGCACGGAGCGTCGGGCCGTCGTGCCGGCGTTTGTGATATATATTGACTGTGCGGTCGTGCACGTCTTACGTGGTTTGCTATACATACTGTTGGAAAAATACTATGCAGGGATGGAATTTCACTGCCCCGTGCAAGGGGCAGGGTCGTTATAATTGGTCAGCTGAATGATGACCGTTGTCCTGTTTTCCACTGCTTGGTGGATTGGTTCTTGCAGGTGCAGAAGGTGCTGGTCCAAGCATGACTTAGCACGCTAAAGCCCAAGATGCGCTACTACCCTCGAAGGTTTTATTTTATTTCTTCTTATTCATGTGTGGCTGGCCTGTGTGCCGATGTCTGTAAACCACACCTTTGTTAAGAGAAATTTGTAAGGCCTTAAGGCCGGATACTTTGGTTGTATACATTCCTATTTTATTAGTTGACAGTTCTTGTTTTGCTTGAGTTCAAGGTTTCAACCATGAAGCTTCCGCTAGAATGCTCTGTATTATATTCTTCTTGACGGGTAGAGGTGTTACAATTTGGTATCAGACTGTTGGTCTTTCTCTTCCGAATTCGTGGTCGAATTCGTTTGAGGGGTGGCAGGCACGTGTTAGTGATGTCGTTATAACACTTAACTTGAACTCAAGAATGTCCACTTAGGAATGCAAATACACTTGTTTGTTGAACCTGTGTATTCTTTTTGTATGTTTTCTGTTTTACTTGGTCGCTAAACTGTGTGTTTTACACATAAAGGTGACCAGAAGTGTTGCGGGTCAATCCGAACCTCAACATTCTGTAGAAAGTGCGGCACCAGCTGAGGTGCCCACACCTCCTCTATCCGCTAAAACGGTACGTTTCATCACAGAAACGGTACTTCCTGTGATGAATGCTCAGCAGGCTGGGTAGGAACGTCCTATAGTGGAGCCAATGCATGCTGGGGTACGGCAAGAACTGGTAGAAGCTGTAGTTGATCCGCGGGCAGAAGATCAGCAATTGAAGTAACTCATGAGCTTCAATCCTCCGCAATTTACTGGGGCAGGTTCACCGGCCCAAGCAGAGGATTGTCTTACAAGGATCAAGAGGATCATTAGAGCTATCAAGGTTGAGGAGGGACAGAAGGTTATGTTGGCCACTTTCTTACTGGAAGGAGAGGCTCGTTTTTGGTGGGATGAGATTGAACTGCATCACTTGGCCGACATGAAATTGGCAGAGGTCTTGATGTTTGAATTTTCTCGGTTATTATTGGCACAACATCTACCAATGCAGCAAAGGATATCGATGGAAATGGAATTTCAACGGTTAACTCAAGGATATCGTAGTGTGGATTATTACCTGCATGAGTTCACACGTTTGGCAAGATATGCGGGTACAATCTTCGCCGAAGAAGAGCGTAAGACTAGTAGGTTTTATGCGGGACTGCGAGATGAGCTGCGGTATTTGCTCTCGAGTTCCGTGAGTAAGGGATTTCAAGCCTTAGTCTGTACGGCTCGATCTTTGGAGACGGACATGAGAAGGGGGAAAACAAAGGGGACCTTGGCTGTGACAAAGCCAGAGTTCAAGCCGCCGCGTCCGGATAAGTTTGGGTACCGTAAGAGATGGGGAAAGAAGTCCAAGTCTACTGGACAAGCTCCATCTGCGATTGTGACAGATACATCTGGGTATGGATCTCGCGCTTATTTTTCGTGCGGGATGTTGGGACACTTCACACGTGATTGCCGAGTTGGTCCTCTAAAGGGTGACAAGAAGACGGGAGCGTCTTATGCAGAGAAAGGGAAGACTTTGGTGGAGTCTTCTGCCTCACACGCGCAGCCCAAGGTCTTCAATCTTGGACAACAGGAGGCCATTAAACAGGCCGATGTCGTCACAGGTGCGCGCAGGTTTTAATATTATTGTATGATTGTGTGCTGTGCTTGTTTTTAATTTTGGAGTTATAGGTTTTATCCTTATACGGGACTGTCCGGCTCGAGAACTGTTTCATACAGGTGCTTCACATTCGTTTATGTCTGAGGCTTTCGTCTTTCGTATCGGGGTACCTATACGGACCACGTCAGACAGTGTAAAGTTGTTGTTACCTAACGGATGTTTGATGTGCGCGGATAAGTCTTACGGTCTTGAGGTCAAGATAGGGAGTCGGGAGTTCAAGGTGGAAACATTAGTATTGCCGATCAAGGAATTTGATATAATCTTTGGTATGGACTGGCTTTCAAAGCAGCGCGCCTGTATAGATTGCACTTCAAAAGAGGTCACACTCGGGCAGAATACCGAACAAGAGACAAGGTTCATTTGTACACAAGGGATGAGTGGGATGTTGTTTTCTGCTCTCCAAGTCATTAAGGAAGTTCGGAAGGGTGCAAAGTAATTCTTCACACTCGTAGATGTAAGACCCGCCTCCCGGAACATAAGACACGGCACGAGAGGGGTCTTATGCCTAGATTAGCCACCTTGCAGTAACATTAACACTCGGGTCAGCCTGTACCACAAGACGCCTATCCTGCCGGCTTCAACCAATATCAACATATAAACTCCCAACCCAACCATAATAATAAAATAAAGTCAATCCACACCAAGCATAAGTCCATAAATATAGCAAAAGAGAAGATAAAAAAGCTTCTACATAATCAGAGTACGTAAATATAATTGCCCCGAAGGGCTACAACCAAATATCTCTCACTCAAATGGGTAACCGACGGTAGCGACGGTACCGTCCCTTCAGGACCTGTCGTCCTGGCCTGGCTGTCAAGCTGCATAGCCTGGTACTCCACCTGCGGTGTTTCCTCCTAAAAAGAAGACGTAGCAACCGTTAGTCATAAAGACTAAGTGGCTTCACATCCGCACCCCCGACGACTCCTCGGCACCGGGCGGAGAAAGGAACAGGTACAATATATATAAAATAGTAGTACAAGCGGGTGAAGTAAGTATACAGAACATAGGTAGCAATAAAAGTAGTGTATAAATGAACAAGCTCTTATTCTACAATTCTACCATCTACAGCAGCAAGAGAGTATAATGTTATAACAGTAAGTAACTCAACTTATATGGATGCCCATACAAGCATATAAGTTGAGGGTCGTTCAGCAGTAAGTAACTCATCGTATAGGAGTGCCTATACAAACTTATACGATGAGGGTCTTATGTATGCAATGAAGTGCAATGCTATGAATGCAATGCAATGACACACCCATGATCAAGCACATTAAATCGCTATGTCGACACAGACTTATAGTTCCCACTATTCGAGCAGGTAGCTAACCTCTCAGGCGTCAACCGTCGTGGCCAAACGGTGACAGTAAAGCAGGCATCTCCACTACTAGGCTAGTCTCCACACTACCTGGCCTCGGCCTCCGTACGCCTCAATGCTAAGAACACAACATCGGAGCTCACATGCGTACTACGGCTCAGCGGCTTCTCTTGGGTAAATGAGCACGAAGATCCTAGCCCCGAACTGGCCTATGCTTGACACAGAAGGATCCTCGGAAAGGAACACGAGGACCAAGCCCAACCATTCATTTGGCACGGAAGGAGCCTCGGGACATGAACACCGAGGACCAAGCCTAACCGTCAAAAGTCTAGCTGTCGACTCCCATCGGTGTGATGATTGGCGAGCCCGTAGACCTACCACACTATCCTTGACCCGGGATTACGACACAACGTGTCGAATCACACCACATGCAATTTCACAATATCATGGCATGGAAGGAGCCTCGGGACGTGAACACTGAGGTCCAAGCCCAACCATCCATAAAATGCGGAAGGAGCCTCGGGACATGAACACCGAGGGCCAAGCCCAACCGTCCAACTTAACTCATCTAAATCTCATTCCAACTAGTGACAGTCAAAACCGCACTTGCTACTTCCACAATGCTACCCATATGGAGACAACACTCTAAGCATTGGATTACTAATTCCCTTTTATCCATCCAACATATATCATGGCCATAGTTAAATCATTTATACATTTATCCAACTATATCTACCCAATTATCTCAGGCTCTTTCCTTCAATTAAACTTGTCCACACCTCGTTATATGAATTTAGATTTATAACCTCAACTTATCATGTCACTATGATGATTATGTCAAAAGGGTCCACCCAAGCCTCGAGTTGGATCGCAACATTAAATTCCACCACATCGCATTCCACGTTACTTAGCCCAGAATTTAGGTTCAGGCTTAATCCTGGCAGAAACTTCTACCAAGGATTCCTGAGGCTACAGAAATATGACGAGTGCGTGTAACAACTTGTTGGAAAGATAATTTCAAGGGCTACAACTTTCATGTTTAGTCAAAAGCCCATATTTTATCGCATCACACCAGAAATTCACTCGAAGCCTGCTGCGTACAGGATACAGATTTCATGGGTCCCCCAATTGCAGCAGATTCGAACAGACTTTCCCGTGGTTATAGGTATTGCCTAGAAACATGCAACCACTCGTTGGAAAGATAATTTTGAGGGCTACGACTTTCGTGTTTAGTCGAAAACCCAGATATGAACAAAACACCCCAGAAATTGGCCACGAAGGTCGCTGCGTGCATAAAACAGATTTCTGTACGCATCTTAAGGCGAGATGAACGACATCCGTTCATCTTCTTCCTTGCGCCAAACTCCCAAAATCTCCTCCAGAAAATCGTCCACCATTATTCACCCTCACGAAGCCATATCTCTCCACGAATCACTCTCTCATCTTCACTTTGAAGAATGAAGAGGTTGGAGGGGACTAAGCCTAGAAGACGACCTGGGCATGGCTTTTCCCTAAGAAATCTCCTCCTCACCATCAAGACTCTAAGGAGTCAATATCTCTCCTAGAATATTAACTATAGATCTAGCACCAAGGGAGAGAGGAGGAAGCTCACCTCGTTTCCAGCCGTAACACAATTTCCGGCCATGGACCTAGTCGTTCTTCTTTGCGGCATCCCTTGCTTGGTGCAGTTGTTCTTCACGGCAAAGGAAAGAGAGAGAGAGAGTGAGAGAGACGCCTCCAGGAACTCCGACTGCTTCCCTTGGCTCCGAATGTTTCGCGAGGTCTGCGATGACGGCAAGGTTGATCGGCGCAAAGGCTAGGGTTCGGCTTAAACTTCCCTTTATAAACCGATGTATTAGGTTACATCTTCTGCCACGTGTCAACGCCTTGTTGGACCGCCCATAATGGGTCATATTGAAGTGACCCGGTCCAAGGAATCATCCAGCACGAATCCCGAAGTCCGGTTCAATCCGCCTGTTCAAGCCGACGAATCCGCCTAGGCGAAGAAAACGCACAAGTAAAATTCGACGGGAATCAACCGTCATTCTCGACGATCGGCGAGAATCGTCGGGCATTCTTGACGAATTTGTCGGATATCAACAATGATACCCGGCGAATTTCACTTAGCCAACTTATCAGAAATCCTTGCGTTGAGTGCGTAGAGTATTCTCAGCGATACTCGAACGATCGGTGAGAATCATCGGGCATTCTCGACGAATTCATCGGGTATCAACAATGATAGCCGGCGAATTTCACTTATCAAACTTATCGGAAAATCTGGCGTTGAGTACGTTGAGTATTCTCAGCGATACTCGACGATCGGTGAGAATCGTCGGGCATTCTCGACGAATTTCCCTTCGCCTAATTCTCAATCTATAGTTCTTAATCCGGCGGGTATCGACCATCGATACCCGTCGAATCGGCGAGTATCTTTCCCGATACCCGTCGATCGGCGAGTATCATCCTCAATTCTCGTCGATTTTCCCTTGGGCCATTTCCTTTCGATCCGTTTTATATCACCCAACCCTACATTCCATTCAGGCTAGGGCTATGGGGATGCAAGTACAAATTAATATGCGCAATAAAATGTTACCTTGGGAGAACAGGTCCGGGTAGCGCTTCTGCATCAAGTCCATCGACTCCCAAGTAAATTCTTCCTTCCCATGATTGGACCACAAAACTTTTACCAATTGGACACTTTTGCGGCGCAAGGTTCTTATCTCATTATCAACGATCCACACCGGCTCCAGTCGCACAGATCTGTCAGATGCCACCTGACCATCAGTTGTGGGGATGTATTGTTCAGGCCTCAACAACGCCTTCCGAAGCGACGATACATAGAACACATCATGGAGATTTTCTAACTCGGGAGGTAGCTCCAGCCGATAGGCCAAAGGGCCAATCCTTTCCACTATGACATAGGGTCTAACATACCATGGGATGAGCTTCTTCACTCCTCGTAATCGTGATACTCTATGCATCGGTCGGATTTTTAGGAAGACTTTATCACCCACTTGAAACTCCACCATGCGGTGTTTCGCGTTATAATACTTTGCTTGCCGACTTTGAGCCTCCAACAAACGATCACGTATCAGCCTAACCACCGCATCCGTGTCATCTATATATTCAACACCCAAAGTCTTCGGGTCTTCATCTTGCACCCAAGACAAGGGGGTTCTTCACCTCCTTCCATATAGGGCTTCATGGGGTGCCATGCCAATGCTAGCTTGATGGTTGTTATTGTAGGAGAATTCCACTAAGGGAAAGAGTCTTTCCCACGGCTCTCCCCTATCTATCACACATAACCTCAACAGATCCTCCAATGTTCGGATGGTCCGCTCAGACTGTCCGTCCGTCTGAGGATGAAATGCGGTGCTGAAGGTAAGGCGTGAGCCCAAATACGCCTGTACCGCCTTCCACTCCTTGGAGGTAAAACGACCATCACGGTCCGAAACTATCGTCTTAGGTACGCCGTGATACCGTACAAACTGCTCCACAAAAAGGCGTACTAAGACATCCACATGAGCCTCCTTCTTCATAGGGATGAACCGGGCAACTTTCATTAGGCGATCAACGATCACCCACACTGAATCATTTCCTGAGCGGGAGCGAGGTAGTCCATGTACGAAGTCCATGGAAATATCCTCGAACTTCCACTCGGGGATTGACAACGACTACAACAAGCCACCGGGACTCCTGCACTTCGCCTTCACTCTTTGGCAGGCTTTACAATGCGTGACAAAGTACCGGACATCCTTCTCCATTCCTGGCCAACACATCGTCTTCCGTAAGCCGGCGTACATCTTTGAAATTCCCGGGTGCACGGAATATTGAGAGCAATGTGCTTCTCTCATAATATCCTCCCGGATTCTGCCACCTTTAGGAATATAGAGCAGGCCGCGAAAGTAAACGAGGCCGTCCTTTAGTGTGTACTCGTCTGTAGTCCCATCTTCGTTTAACTTTATTGTCGGGGCCAAAGCCGCATCCCATCCTTGCTCCACTCGGATCCGGTCCCGGATATCACAAACTATGCTCATGCTGGACAGGTACTCCGCATATTCTGAAGAAGCCTTAAATATTAAGGTGATGTCCATCTCCTCGATCATCCGTGCAAACTCCATGCTCATCAACCGAGACTCTAGGCTCGACCGGGTACTTTCCTACTCAATGCATCGGCTACCGTGTTCGCTTTTCCGGGGTGGTAGTTCAAGGTGAACTCATAGTCTCATAGAAACTCTAACCACCGCCGTTGTCTTAAGTTCAATTCCTTCTGGGTATGGACGTACTTCAAATTTTTATGATCCGATAAGATTTCGCAGTGGACGCCGTATAGATAATGCCTCCATACCTTCAAGGTGAACACCACTGCTCCTAGCTCCAAATCATGCACCAGGTAATTGATTTCATGCTTCTTCAATTGTCTTGAATCATAAGCAATTACGTGCCCGTACCGCATCAACACCGCTCCCAACCCCTGATAAGACGCGTCCGTGTAAACTTGGAATCCTTCCTTCCCAGACGGAAGGACAAGGATGGGGGCAGAGGTAAGTCTATCCTTCAATTCCTGGAATGCCGCTTCACACTGGAGTGTCCACTCAAATGGCACACCTTTCTTTGTCAAAGAAGTAAGCGGGAGGGCAATCTTGGAGAATCCAGCAAGTCCCAGAAAACTCCTCACATCGGCTGCCGAATTCAAGGGCGACCACTCCTTCATGGCACGCACCTAGGCTGGATCCACAGCTAGTCCAGCCCCACTATTTACATGACCCAAGAAAGCCACTTCCCTAAGCCAGAATTCACACTTGCTAAACTGGGCGAACAGGGCGTGCTCTTTTAACTTTTCCAAAACTAAGGCCAAATGCCCGGCATGTTCCTCCTCCGTCTTCGAGTAGACTTAGATGTCGTCAATGAACACAATGACGAAGACGTCCAAATAGGGCTCAAACACTTTATTCATCAAGCTCATGAAAGTTGATTGGGCATTTGTGAGCCCAAACGGCATCATTGTGAACTCATATAAGCCGTACCTTGAGCTGAAAGCCATTTTTGGAATATCACCCTCTTGTATTCTCAATTGGTAATACCCCGAGCGCAAATCTAGCTTGGAGAACCAATGCGCTCCACCAGTTGGTCGAACAACTCATCGATCCGAGGTAACAGATAGGTGTTCCGTACCGTCAGTCGGTTGAGCTCCCGATAGTCTATACATAAACGCAGGGTTCCATCTTTCTTCTTAACGAATAGAACAGGGGCTCCCAAAGGTGATGAGCTGGGGCGAACAAACCCTGATTCTACCAACTCCTGCAGTTGAACTTAAACTCCGCGAGTTCTTTTGGGGCCATCCGATAAGGGGTCCTAGAGACGGGCTTAGCTCCTGATACAAGCTTAATCTGAAAATCCACTTCTCTATGCAGGGGTAACCCTGACAATTTTTTAGGAAATACCTCAGGAAAGTCCCGTGCTACCCGCGCATGCTTCACATCTACCTTCATCCCCTTTAGTTCGAAACATATCATGTAGACTTCATCCCCTCTCATATGAGCTTTCAAGGTCTTGATTGAGGATAACAATATTCGTGGTGCGAAATTTATACCTTGGAAGACTACATCAGTATCCCCATGTCTCACAAAGATGTGCTTCTTCGCGCAGTTAATTCTTGCATGGTGCCAATCCAGCCATGCCATGCCCAGAATGAGGTCGAATTCTGGTATTCTTAAAATTGTGGCGGGGGTATCAACGGTCTTTCTCCCATTGGTTATCTCCTACTCACACTTCGCGGTTGTCGTCATCTCAGATCCATCTGGGAGGCATACTCTTCGAGCAATACCAGTGAAATATTGCACTTCGTGTATGTCCTTGATTAAGTCTTCAGACACGAAAGAATGTGAGGCACCGGTGTCAAATAACGTATAAGCCGGTTTCCCGCCGACCATCACGGTGCCTAAGTGTCATTTAATAATACTCAAGCTAGACATCTAGTATATCTTAAGCCACTAGAGGATATTAATGGAAGCAAAATGGCTAATTCAAACCGTACCTGCGATCATCTCTTGAGGATTCCGCTCTTGAGTCATGTCCAAGGCATACATCTGATCTTGAGCGGGTCCGGGGTTTCTTTCTCGTGGTCCTCGTCCTCGACCACGCACATACCCTCTCCCCCGCGGGGCTGCTGGAGGGAGAGCAAAAGGCGCATCTCCAAACAGTTGCGGGCAGTAGCGTCGAATTTGGCCCGGTTGGTTGCATTCAAAGCACACCCGTTCCTGCCTTCCGTCGTGTTGCTGAAATTGTTGAGGTGGAAGTAATGCTGGAGGTTGCGGAACCGGGCGCTCTTATCTAAAGTTCTGGGGGAAACGCCCGCTACCCCTCCGATATCCTCTTCCTCTTCTATTGTCAAATCTCCATCTGTTGATGGGGCCGGCTTCCATCACGCCCTCCGCTGGCCTCTTACCACTTCCCAAGTGGTCCGCTTCCAATCTCTTCGCCATATCTATAATCTCCGCCAGACTAGCGTCCGCTATAAACAAAAGGGCTTTCCTTAGGGGATCCCTCAAGCCTTTGTAGAATCGTTTGGCGTACCCTCTATAATCCAACTCATAGGAGTCAGCGAATCTAGCCAAGTGCTGAAACTCCCGTTGGTACTCTGTCACCGACATGGACCCTTACTTTAATTGCAAAAATCTCTCTTCAAGACCATCCCGAGCGGCCGAGGGGATGAAATGCTCTAAAAAGGCTTCAGAGAATTCTCTCCAACTAATGTCCGTGTACACTCTTCCACGAAAAGTGGAGCCCATGAGGGACATCCACCACCTTTTGGCATGCAGTTCTAAGAGTGTCACCATAAGGGTCACCGCCATATTGTTTGGACAACTTATTCCTGCCAACAATTCTTGTATAGTGTCGAGCCACTCTTCCGTACGCACCGTCGACTCTGTCCCAATATAAGCAGGAGGGGAGAGAGCTCGGAAAATGCTTAACCAACAAGATCCCAGACCCTGTTGTTGTACAGGTGCCTGCTGAGATTGGGACCAAAAGGCGTCCAAAATAGCTGTGAGCGTCTGCCCCAGCTCTGATTGTTGGAATTGTGTAGGTACGGACGGGGCGGGGGTGCCCCCCACTGGCTCAGCATGTACTGAGATCTACACATAGGGTACAAACCTAAGGTTAGGTTGGCTAATCTAAGGTTAAAGATGGACAAACTTACTGTGAATTACATATGGGCACACCACTGCTTCCGCTAAGTAAGTTTGTCCCCAAACTGACTAATCAAATGGGGGTGGCACCATTGTTATGTGACTTTCTCCTTGGAGGATCGTAGCAAGCTGATACCATTTGTAAGACCCCCCCCCCCCTCCCGGAACACAGGACACGACACGAGATGGGTCTTATGCCCAGAACAGCCTCCTTGTGGTAACTCTAACACTCGGGTCAGCCTGTACCACAAGACGCCTATCATGTCGGCTTCAACCAATATCAACATATAAACTGCCAACCAAACCATAATAATAAAAGAAAGTCAATCCACACCAAGAATAAATCCATAAATATAGCAAAAGAGAAGCTAAACAAGCTTCTACATAATCAGAGTACGTAAATATAATTGCCCCAAAGGGCTACAACCAAATCTCTCTCACTCACATCTGTAACCGACGGTAGCGACGGTACCGTCCCTTCAGGCCCTATCGTCCTTGCCTGGCTGTCCAGCTGCATAGCCTGCTGCTCCACCTGCGGGGTTTCCTCCTAAAAAGAAGACGTAGCAACCGTTAGTAATAAAGACTAAGTGGCTTCACATACGCTCCCCGGCGACTCCTCGGCACCAGGCGGAGAAAGGAAATGGTACAATATATATAAAAAAGTAGTACAAGCGGGTGAAGTTAGTATACAGAACATAGGTAGCAATAAAAGTAGTGTATAAATGAATAAGCTCTTATTCTACAATTCTACCATCTACAGCAGCAAGAGAGTATAATGTTATAACAGTAAGTAACTCTACTTATATCGATGCCCATACAAGCTTATAAGTTGAGGGTCGTTCAGCAGTAAGTAACTCATCGTATAGGAGTGCCCATACAAACTTATACAATGAGGGTCTTTTGAATGCAATGAAGTGCAATGCTATGAATCCAATGCAATGACACACCCATGATCAAGAACATGCAATCGCTATGTCGACACAGACTTATAGTTCCCACTATTCGAGCACGTAGCTAACCTCTCAGGCATCAACCGTCGTGGCCAAACGGTGACAGTAGAGCGGGAATCTCCACTACTAGGCTGGTCTCCACACTACCTCTCCTAGGCATCCGTACGCCTCAATGCTAAGAACACAACAGCAGAGCTCACATGTGTACTACGGCTCAGCGGGTTCTCCATGGTAAATGAGCACGAAGATCCTAGCCCCGAACTGGCCTATGCGTGACACGGAAGGAGCCTCGGAAATGAACACGAGGACCAAGCCCAACCATTCACTTGGCACGGAAGGATCCTCGGGACATGAACACCGAGGACCAAGCCCAACCGTCCAAGGTCTAGCTGTCGACTCCCATCGGTATGACGATTGGCGAGCCCGTAGACCTACCACACTATCCTTGACCCGGGATTACGACATCAGGTGTTGACTCACACCACATGCAATTTCACAATATCGTGGCATGGAAGGAGCCTCGGGACATGAACACCAAGGTCCAAGCCCAACCATCCATCAAATGCGAAAGGAGCCTCGGGACATGAACATCGAGGGCCAAGCCTAACCGTCCAACTTTACTCATCTCAATCTCATTCCAACTTGTGACAGTCAACACCGCACTTATTACATCCACAATTCTACCCGTAAGGAGACAACACTCTAAGCATTGGATTACTAATTCCCTTTTATCCATCAAACATATATCAGTGCCATAGTTAAATCATTTATACATTTATCCAATTATATCTAACCAATTATCTCAGGCTCTTTCCTTCAATTAAACTTGTCCACACCTCGTTATATGAATTTAGATTTATAACCTCAACTTATCACGTCACTATGATGATTATGTCAAAAGAGTCCACCCAAGCCTTGAGTTGGATCGCAACATTAAATTCCACCACATCACATTCCACGTTACACAGCCCAGAATTTAGGTGCAGCCTTAATCCGGACAGCAACTTTGACCAAGGATTCCCGAGGCTACAGAAATCTGACGAGTGCGTGTAACCACTTGTTTGAAATATAATTTGAAGGGCTACAACTTTCGTGTTTGGTCGAAAGCCCAGATTTGATCGCATCACACCAGAAATTCACTCGAAGCCTGCTGCGTACTGGATTTAGATTTCCTGGGTGGAGTTTCCCCCAATTACAGTAGATTCGAACAGACTTTCCCGTGGCTACAGGTATCGCCTAGAAACGTGCAACCACTCGTTGGAAAGATAATTTATAGGGCTACGACTTTCGTGTTTAGTTGAATACCCAGATATGACCAGAACACCCCCTAAATTGGCCACGAAGGTCGCTGCGTGCAGAAAAAAGATTTCTGCACGCATCTTAAGGCGAGATGAACGACATCCGTTCATCTTCTTCCTTGCGCCAAACTCTTAAAATCTCCTCCAGAAAATCATCCACCCTTATTCACCCTCACGAAGCCATATCTCTCCACGAATCACTCTCTCATCTTCACTTTGAAGAATGAAGAGGTTGGAGGGGACTAAGCCTAGAAGACGACCTAGGCATGGCTTTTCCCTAAGAAATCTCCTCCTCACCATCAAGACTCTAAGGATTCGATATCTCTCCTAGAATATTAACTACAAATCTAGCACCAAGGGAGAGGGGAGGAAGCTCACCTCGTTTCTAGCGGTAACACCATTTTCGGCCATGGATCTAGTCGTTCTTCTTTGCGGCATCCCTTGCTTGGTGCAGTTGTTCTTCACGACAAAGGAAAGAGAGAGAGAGAGAGAGAGAGAGAGAGAGAGAGAGAGACGCCTCCAAGAACTCTGACTGCTTCCCTTGGCTCCGACGGTTTCGCGAGGTCTGTGATGACGGCAAGGTCGATCGGCGCAAAGGCTAGGGTTAGGCTTAAACTTCCCTTTATAAACCGATGTATTAGGTTACATCATCTGCCACGTGTCAACGCCTTGTTGGACCGCCCATAATGGTTCATATTGTAGTGACCCGGTCCAAGGAATCATCCAGCACGAATCCCGAAGTCATGTTCGGTCCGCCTGTTCAAGCCGACGAATCCGCCTGGGCCAAGAAAACGCACAAGTAAAATTTGACGGGAATCAACCGTCATTCTCGACGATCGGCGAGAATCGTCGGTCATTCTCGACGAATTCGTCGGGTATCAACAATGATACGCTGCGAATTTTACTTAGCCAACTTATCAGAAATCCTGGTGTTGAGTGCGTTGAGTATTCTCAGCGATACTCGACGATCGGTGAGAATCGTCGGGAATTCTCGACGAATTCGACGGGTATCAACAATGATACCCGACAAATTTCACTTAGCAAACTTATCGAAAAATCTGGCGTTGAGTGTGTTGAGTATTCTCAGCGATACTCGACGATCGTTGAGAATCGTCGGGCATTCTCGACGAATTTCCCTTTGCCTAATTCTAAATCTGTAGTTCTTAATCTGACGGGTATCGACCATCGATACCCGTCGAATCGGCGAGTACCATTCCCGATACCCGTCGATCGGCGAGTATCATCCTCCATTCTCGTCGATTTTCCCTTGGGCCATTTCCTTTCGATCTGTTGGATATATCTCAACCCTACACTTTATTCAACGCACTTGACACCTTTTTCGAGTGCGTCCCGAGCCCGAGTCAAGTCTCTTGACTCAAAACTCGTGCGAGGGGCCTAACGCGAATTGGGACGTTACAGTAGAGGCGGTGGCACCGATGGCCAGAGTGAGCGAAATGCCGATTGTGTCGGAGTATGCTGATGTTTTTCCAAAGGACCTTCCGGGTTTACCTCACTAAAGGGAAATCGACTTCGCTATCGAGCTGGTGCCAGGTGCGAAACCTGTGGCCCGTTTGCTGTATCGGGTAGCGCCAAAAGAGATGGCCGACTGAAAGTTCAGTTGCAAGAGCTGTTGGAGCAGGGATACATGTCACAACCCGCATTTTCTCCGAATTAAGAATTATCAGAGTAAGAGAAAACACGCGTCATGATGCCACTTCAAGCAGGGGATAACTGCTGACGCTCAGGCAAATCCAACTACAATCTTTATGCAAGAAAATCATGTGCTTAATGAATAGAAAATCAGTTATGTTTAAATTCCGTATCCCTCGGCTCAGTGGATCATCTAGTCCACAAAAGAAAACTATATTTAAACGCTGCGGAAAAATACTTTAATTAGGTTTTACACCCTAAAGAGCGCATAAGGGTCCCAAGAGAACCACTCATGCTATGCAAGACACTACACTTAGTTTATATAGTATATATAAGAAAACGGTTTTCGTACGTGATTTGGAAAATAGTGATTAAGTTTACAAAACATGCTGATCATGAGCTTCATTTATAATAATAATTATAGTTTAAAAATAACTAGCAACCTAGCATAAAACCTTCTCAAAGCAAGTAGACTATCTCCAGAAAAATAAATGGTAGCAGCAATAGTGTATATCTAGTACAAGGTAAAAACTACTAGTGGGCGCCAACAACCTGACACGAACCCACCAGCACACATATATGTCTGTAAGAAAGTACTGAAAACAACCTCACTAACAAGGTAAACAGAACTCCAAGGTCCGGAAGTCCACCAACAACACCACCTCCAACTAGCCACCAGACTGGCTACAGCTCAGAACCTGAGGCATTCCAAAAGAAAATAGAATACCTCAGCAAGCTAAACAAAGAAAAACTGCATGAAAGAGTCAACCAAAAGGACAAAATAACAGGAAACATGCAGTAGAAAGAGTCACAACTGTCCATGTAACGGTCCAGGCCCGCCAGCCCGCGGGACCCAGCTGGCACCGCCGGCCCACCAGTAGTCCAGACACGGGCCCACTACTGGCAGTAAGCCTATCACATTCAAGCCTGCAGGCCAATGCACCCCAACCCCTCTCCATCCAGGCGGGTTGTTGGTGGCCGTAGCCCCCCTTAGATGAGTCAAACTCGATAGTCAAGCCCGCACTACGGGGACTTCCCAGGAGGTCACCCATCCCAGTACTACTCCAGCCCGAGCACGCTTAACTATGGAGTTCTTTCAACTCTCATCACCAATTGAGCCGGCTGGATGGAGAGGGGTTGGGGTGCATTGGCCTGCAGGCTTGAATGTGATAGGCTTACTGCCAGTAGTGGGCCCGTATCTGGACTACTGGTGGGTCGGCGGTGCCAGCTGGGTCCCGCGGGCTGGCGGGCCTGGACCGTTACAAAAAGTGCACTTTTTATTGTAACGACCCTAGCCGATCCAACGTGGCAGTGCCACGGCTCCGCTCTAGGCGTCGCTACCGGGCTGCAGCCCAAGCACCCCAACCCCTCTCCCTCCACAGGCAGGTTGTTGGTGGCCACAGCCTCCCTTTGATGAGCGAACTCGACAGTTAAGTTGGGCCGTACGGGGACTTCCCAGGAGGTCACCCATCCCAGTACTACTCTCGCCCAAGCACGCTTAACTATGGAGTTCTTTCAACTCTCATCACCAATTGAGCTGCACTTGTAAGACCCCCTTTTTTTTTCTTTTTCGAACCCAGGGTCTTAGCCCAGAATTGCCGCTTTGCGGTGGCACCGACTCACGGGGAGGTCGCCACTACAAAATGCCAATTCTGCCGGCCCTTTTCGATCGCAGAATAGTAGCATAATAAAGTAAGAGCAAGTCCACAATAATCACATGTATATAAATAAATCTCCACGTAGGGAGTGTCCACAATATATCAGAGTACTGAAACTACAGGCTTTTGCCTGGTACATGTAATCCTCACTACAAGTCACTCGCGGAAGCAAAACTAAAACTAAGCGTCACCATAACTGTCACTGAACCGAGAGCACCCAAGCTGGACTGGCCCAACTCCACCGACTCTGTACTCTGCTGGTACTGCATCGCTGGGTGCTTCTTCCTTTTCGACCTGCCGTCGCCACCTCGCGATCCACGTCTGCGTCTACGTCTTCGGCCTCCTGGCTGCTGAGCTGGTGGGGTCCCACCCATCAAGGGGCATTTGACCTGTGTATGTCCCGGCTGGTGACAATGGTAACACGGTCGCGGGGTCGACTCTGTCAGGAACTGCAAAAGCCGTGACCCTTCCAAATGGTATACCTAAAATGTTGTGGTTCGAAAACCGTTAGTCATAAAGACTAAGCCCTATCATCCCCTACACCTTCCCCCATGGCTCCTAGGTACCGAGCGGAGAGGAAGAAAGGGAAGGACATGAAGGTGGAGATTAAACCAAACAAACAGGTGACAGCGGACCTATGCTAGCAAGTTATAATAGGTGAACAGTTTAAATGTTGTAATAAGTAAAGCAATTAATAAGTAGCAATGTATATAAAAAGGCAGCTAGAGAACAGTAAGTAACAACAAGTAAATAAGTATGTAACCTTAACTTATATGAATGCCCATACAAACTTATAAGTTAAGGGATCTTCTGCAAGGCTCCCATCGTATAAAAAGTCCCATACCGATTTATACGTTGGGGTGTCGGTTGTATACAAAATATGAGTGTAGTGATATGCTATGCCATGATTCATGCAAGTGCAACTCACGCACACGACTCTATGCGCAAAGACCTTTAGTTCCCCCTGTTCGGGAGGCTAGCTTCACCCCCAGGAACCTCCGTAGTGGCAAATGGAGACAGTGGGTCGGGCCCCCCACTCCTAGGCGGGTAACCACACTACCAGGCCTAGCCCTTCCGTACGCCCCTAGAAGAACACAACCTAGAGTATCCGCGTACTGCTGCTGGATGTACCCTCCAGACTTTTCGCCGAGTCATCGTACCGCTGTCGGTGTGATCGATCGCCTAGTACCGATGACCCACCACCTTTATTCCGTACTCCAACCCTCGAGCCCACGGCCCCCCGGACAGTCCTGTCCGTGCATCTACCTTCAGAGCTACTGTCTGAATGGCAAGTAATCCTATAATTCTACTTTCCTAGCTATCGGGGAGTGTAAACGTGCAACCCTAGTTATACTAGTTGCTCTTTTAATTTATTATTCCCACGGTTTACGTTAGCCCAGGACTGCCCCCGGTATACCCCGTGAAGGGCTCTCAAGGGGCACTAGGAACCAAGACGGCGGCATTACGGCCCGAAGTTCCCTTTCGCAAGGCACTTATTATTATTGGTTGATCTCCCTTAACCCGATCCTCTTTTAGTTACTTTAGTTCTAACCCTAGAGTATTAAGACTCTTCCTATACTCCCCGGGATGGACGATCTTTCGTCGTTCCCGTACTCCCTCATTCCAACAAGTCTCCCAATGATGAACTCGATCCTAGTCTGCCCTACCAACCATCAACTGTCAAAATTCTGTGGCTTTACTATATGCATACCATCCTAAACTATATGAGGTACCCAAGGGGAGGTACACCAAATCATCTTCCAAATCTCTTATAATATTTACTGGAGGTCCATCATAACATAATTGGTCTAAATCCAGAAATTTATAATTTTCCTAATTAATCTGATATTTATTTAATTTTTCCAAAGGACGTGCCACGGGTCATTTTAAACATGAACCACATGATCCTCCTAAGTAATGACTACTCAAAAATCATGATCATTAAATAACAGCAAAAATAACTTCAAATACAGATTTTCAGAATTTTATAGAAAGTATTTAACCTCTAAATAATTTATTTAGTATAATCATATTAATTCTACGTAGTGAAGGAAGTACTGAAATTATTCTTCTAAAAATTATGGAAAAATCACTAGCCAGTAGTATGATATATAAACGATCCTTGTGCAGAGAATCATAATTTTTACTAGCTTGCTAACCACCAAAATAGATTTAATCCAATATCCATAATAAATAATACTTAATGAAGCAAGCCTTAGAATTAAGCTTCTAAAAATACCATAAAAATTCCCAGAGCTTTAAAATCATAATAAAGGTTCTCAGCCTAAATTTCATCAGTTTCCAGGAAGTTTGTACCCCATAATAAATTTTCTAAGCAAATCATACAATTACTAAATCATTAAAGAAGTACCCAAAATAGTGATCATAAAATTCATAGAAAAATATCCAGAGCTTGTACCCTCCCTATAATGCACTCTACCCAATTCTTATCACTTTTCAATGTGATTTAGTGTCATTTCCTATCTCTAGAAATTTTGCACCCTAAACTAGGGTTAGATTTTTAGATATCCCAACGGTCTCCAAATCTACTAAGATTTCGTCCAGAGAACTATATTGGCCCTATGGTTCTCTTCACCCAATTTCGGATCAATCCAAGGTCATTTGACCACATGACCTTCACAAACCACCAAGACCCATCCTTAGGGTTTGGCCTTGGTCCTTAGGGTAAACTTACCCCGATCCACCTCAAACTCCATGAGGGGGTGCTAGAGAATATTACTAGCCAGTGGTAAAAATCTCAACCTCTGTTGAGGTGATCTCACTACTCAAACTTCGAAAGTGCACTTTTAACCTAAGACCCCTTATTAGGGCAAAACTTAGGTTTGTTCATTTCTAATCCAAACCATCTCCAAATGAGATGAAAAATTATACAGAATCTTATGGTGAACCCAGGGACTACTCACCAAAATTTGGGAGGGTTTGGAAATTATTTAACTATCTAATTAAATTCGGCTAGGATTATTGAATGTTTCTAAAAACTATAGCAATATATTCTCCAAAAATTCTCATTTTTCGATAGCAACTAGATATAGGTAGGATTAGACCACACCCCAAATTTCAAGTCATTTGGATGACTGGATTGGAGTGGGAAATTTTTCTAAGGTCAAGGCAACCCTCTGGATAGACCTCACCAAAAAGGGTGTTGTGGTCTATCCAGGACTCCAAATCGTGTGAAATCAATTTTGAATTAAAGAAGACGTCAAGGGCTACATTTTCTATGTTGATCATTTTTCCTGTAGGAGCCTTTAGGTATTTTTCCCAAATTATATAAGGTGACATGTATTTTCATTCAGAAATTGCTTTAAAAATAGAATTTAATTCTCATGGCACTGTTCATCTTCTTCAACAGCCCGAAACCAGAAGCCTAAAAATTCATTTTTCCTGTAGCTTTTCCAAAGCTATTTCCCGGTCATCCAGCCATCTCCCTGGCCAGCCACCACCACCACCACCTCCGTTGAGGCGAGTGCTATCGTCGGGCGGCGGCACGGCCGCCGGAGAGGCGGTTTCCGGCGAACCCGCCACCATGCAAATTTCGGAAAAGCATGGAAACGCTCACCCGATCCGGCTCTTTTGAGCCCGATATCTCTCCTAATGATTTCTAAGATCTATCCATAGAATAAAGAGTAGAGGAGGACCTTATTCATGGTTTGACGGCGAGATGGACGTTGGACTGTCATTGGCGCGGTGGTGGCGTCGTCGGAATTCTTCTAAAGCACAGTAGGAGGCTCGAAACTTCAGGTAAGGGCTTGGAAACTTCATCCTTGAGCCTATGGGGCCTTTTTAAAGGGAAGAAAGAAGGGAGGGGAAAGGTTGAAACGTTGGAGATGAAACGTTCGCGGCCATTAATAATCCCCTTAATGACGTTTCGGTTATGACGAATGGCAGTTGAAATGTTGGAGATGAAGAGGTGTTTGCCAGGTGGCAATTTCCTATTGGACCAACTTTTCCTTAATTATTAACATAATTAAAGTAGGGAACGTCCCATAAATACTCTTGATTTTCATTCCCTTAGTCAGAATTTATTATGGCGTCGGTTACCGAAATTTCCTACCTGGCTGTCATTTTGGCCTTGGTCACGGGCGTGACACATAGGTCACGGGCGTGACAGGCCCGGTTAGCCAGTTCTGGGTTCGACGATCATCGAACTGAGATCGACGATCGTCGAAGGGTGGTCACGGGCGTGACAGCTGGGTCACGGGCGTGACAGGCCCGGTGGTCATTTCTGGTTCGACGACCGTCGAACTGGAATCGACGATCGTCGAACATGGTCACGCCCTATGTCACGGGCGTGACATTGGGGGTCACGGGCGTGACAGGCCGTGTGACCAAATCTGGGTCGACGACCGTCGAGCTGAAATCGACGATCGTCGATCATGGTCACGCCCTATGTCACGGGCGTGACATTGCGGGTCACGGGCGTGACAGGGTCACGAGGTAATTTCCGCGCTCGGCGATCGTCGCGCTGAGATCGACGATCGCCGAAGGGGTCACGCCCTTGGTCACGGGCGTGACTCCTAGGTCACGGGCGTGACAGGGCCAGGTTGAAAATTCTGCGCCCGACGATCGTCTCCATGAGATCGACGATCGTCGAATGAGTCACGCCCCAGGTCACGGGCGTGACGGGTCGGTCACGGGCGTGACCAACTCGTGACCCGAAATCCTGGTCGATTTATTTCGGTTTTTGGGCTTCCTAGGGTTCCAACACGACCAACCGACTCCTAGGGGTCTAGCCGGAAATGGGATGTTACAGTCCACAACAGGACCACAAGAAATGCACAACGTGCAAAGAAACAGCAACGACCCAGCCCAGGAACCACATCCTGCAGGGCCTACTAGGCTACCAAGAGCCAGAACGCTGCAAACTACCAAAGAAGAGACTTCTAACACCCTAAACTGCGGGAAGTGATAGTAGCAAAAACAACAACGAGGAACCGGATCGAAGGCAAACGCAGTCCCCAATCCACCATGTCCAAGTCAAAAGCTCGAGGGTCAACACGTGAAAACACAAGGGACCTTCCACCCGACATGCCAGCCCGTACCTGGAGCAAGAAATCCATGGGTGGCCTTGGCTATATCACACAACTCCACCCCCATAAAGTGCTACAACCACCACTACTATCCACGACCCACGATTCGGCCTTCAGGAAAATAAAGAAAACGACCGACAAGGAAAACCCAGAAATACAACTGGAAATCCACTCGGAAATGAAATACAAGGTAAAGGAAGAGTGTTGAAATAAATCAACACGACTAGGCGTTGAGTGAAACGCACTCAGTGCCTACCTAAACTTTGGCGTTGAGTGAGCTAGCCTCACTCCCCGCCAAAATAATGGTACTACCCACAAACCCACTAAAGAATACGGAGCTCGACGACAGTCGAACGACCAAGGCAGAAGATCCAAAACTCGAGTAGTTGCCTGCCACTTGAGTATCTAAACTCCCGCACTCGAAACCATCTAAATTCGCCTATCAAAAGAAAATATACAAAGCGCACGATCAATGACGCACGATCAGTGGTCGTGCGCACTCATCGGCTGATGATCGTGCGAAACGAACCTGGAAAACCTGACAGAAAATCGAGCAACTGCGCACGATCAGCGTCGCACGATTAGTGGTCGTGCGCACTGTTGCCAGCGCTCGTGCGATTGCCTGAGACACAACTTTGGAAACTGAAATTTATACGCGCACGAACAGAGGCACACGACCAGTGGTCGTGCGCCCTAAAGGTTGATGACCGTGCGCGGTCAACCCGCACCGTTTGGAATTTCCCGAACGACACCGGAACGCGCACACGACTCACGCCACTGCAGTAGCAGTAGACAACTATCACGTTGCACGCTACTACCATTCAAACTATGCCTAACCATTCGGATAATATCTTAACGAAGGAAATTGGCAACCACACCCCCCCTCCTAACTCTCCCTCTCGGCTACACCCGAACCAGAGCAACAATCAAAAATAAAGGAAAACAACGGCTCCACGCCGACAATTTGGATTCCAAACATCACAACATAGGGGGGGTTTCAGTAGGAAGAACTAAGCCCTATAGTTAGCAAGAAAATGAGAACAACAAGGCCTCTAACCTGGGCTAACCGGGATTTCAATTTCAGCAAATAAAATCAAAGAAAACACTTGGCAAGGGCAAGAATACCACTTGCCTCAAATCTCAGCGAAGCTTTGGACCGCTTTCCTCCTCTTCGCACGGATCAAAACGGCCGCAACACCTAGAACAAAGACTCGGCCATTAATGGTGGAAAACTTCCAAAACTGAAAATTCCAATCCTTCCAAAACTCCACGAAAATCGAATTTCTTACCGCAGGAATGAAGGTCTCGACGAGAGCAATCCGAATCCACTCTCGGAATCGAATTCCGTCCACAAACGCTCCGGGAATCGGCGTCCGAAGGGAAGGTAGGCGGTTACTCCGTTTCTCTCGTACAAGGGGCCGGCGGTTTTCTATCGGGGAAGAAGATGATGGCTTTTCTAATACTATATATATATATATAATTATATAATTATATTATTAATTACAAAATTACATAAAGCACCAAATCGACGCGAAAACCGAACTACCTCGGAATTCGACGAAATTCGCACCGTAGCTAAATACCCACGCTACGAACGCAACGGCGAAGTCGAAATTAACTTTTGACGAACAGAACTCGAGTTATACCCAAACAAAGCCAAACACAAACATCCCCCCGAGAGGCCACACCGGGTCACCAAAACGACTCGGTTTGCTAGGGAGATCTTGCCAATAGAATACCAAACAGGGCACTCAGTTCTAAGGAGCTAAACCGTACTCCACACATGGCACAAGCCACGAAAACGCGTCATCGTAACGCCAAACGAGAATAAAAATAATAGCTGAAAAAACGGGGCGTTACAATACATACGCCCAAGTATGTCACCTTGGAGCGCTTGTTCTTTTTATTAAAAAGAAAGACGGTAGTTTGCGGCTATGTATTGATTATTGTGAACTGAATAAGCTGACGGAGAAAAACAAGTATCTGATTCCATGGATCGATGACTTTTCGATCAGCTAGCGGGCTCCACCGTCTATTCCAAGATGGATTTGAAATCTGGGTATTACCAATTGCGGATAAGGGAAGGTGACATTCCCAAGACAGCATTTGGTACAGGCTACAGTCATTATGAGTTCACAGTGATGCCGTTCTGCTTATGTAATGCGCCTTCGGTATTCATGGATCTCATGCATCGAACGTTCTGCGAATACTTGGATCTATTTGTGATCGTGTTCATTGATGATATCCTCGTGTACTTATAGTCAGAGGAAGATCATGCAAACCATTTGCGGTTGGTACTACACACCTTGCGGAGGAATAAGCTGTATGCCAAGTTCTCAAAGTGTGAGTTCTGGCTCTCGTCGGTGGCTTTTCTGGGCCATGTGGTAAGTGGAGAGGGTATAGCGGTGGATCCGGCAAAGATAAGTGCCATTCGTGATTGGCCAGTGATGTCTTCGGTAGCCGAAGTCAGAAGTTTTCTTGGACAGGCAGGCTACTATAGACGATTTGTGGAGAACTTCTCCCAGATTGCTTTTCCTCTGACAATATTGACGAGAAAAGATCAGAAGTTCGTTTGGGCGCCGGAGTGCGCGCGAGCTTTTGAGGAGTTAAAGTATCGTTTGACCACAGTGCCTATTTTGACGTCGCCATGTGGTACAAACGGTTTTGAGATATACAGCGATGCGTCAGGGAGCGGCTTAGGCTGCGTTCTCCTGCAGTTTTGCAAGGTGATTGCATATGGCTCACGACAATTGAAAGTGCATGAACGTAAT
Organism: Platanthera zijinensis; assembly: GCA_039513925.1. Taxonomy (NCBI): domain Eukaryota; kingdom Viridiplantae; phylum Streptophyta; class Magnoliopsida; order Asparagales; family Orchidaceae; genus Platanthera; species Platanthera zijinensis. Next base: position 183,041,238 of record CM077079.1, on the reverse strand, counting down.
TACCACGTACACGACTTGGAGTTGGCGGCGGTGATCTTTTCGCTAAAGTTGTGGAAGCACTATCTTTATGGCGTGAAGGTAGATATTTATACATATCATAAGAGTCTAAAGTATCTGCTCGATCAAAAGGATTTGAATATGCGACAACGGAGGTGGATGGAATTCCTAGGGGACTATACCTTCAACATTCACTATGTTCCCGGAAAGGGAAATGTGGTCGCTGATGCCTTAAGTCGTCAGACTACGGTGCGGGCAAGTTGGTTGCGGATACATGATGAGCGTCTAATCCAGGAGTTGGAAGCATTGGAGATATCTTGTGTGGAAAGGAATTCTTCGGCCGATGCATGCTAGAACTAGATGGAGGTTCAATATGACCTTGCGGACAGGGTTCGGCGGGCAAAGGAGTTTGATGAAAGTCTCCAGCACTATGCAAATGAAGGGTCTTGTGACAAATTCTCCTGGGATGACGGTTTATTACGGAAGGATGGCCGATTGTGCGTCCCTTGTGCAAGTAAATTGCAAGAAGAATTGTTACACGAAGCGCACTTTAAAAAGTACTCAATTCACCCTGGGAGCACAAAAATGTATAAGGACATGAAGAAATTGTTCTGGTGGCCCAGTTTAAAGAAGGACATAGCCGAGTATGTGGCTAAGTGTTGTACTTGTGCTTTGGTGAAGGCAGAATGTCAACGGCCTTGCGGTTTCCTGAAATCATTGCCGGTTCCGCAGTGGAAGATTGAGGATATTTCTATGGATTTCGTGCACGGATTGCCGAGATCTCAATGCGGGAATGACTCAATATGGGTGATTGTAGACCGGTTGACAAAGGTGGCTCACTTTCTACCGAACAAGCGGGATGATTCTATGGAAATGTTGGCAAAGATCTATGTGGATAAGATTGTTCGATTGCACGGTGTTCCCCGGAGCATCGTAAGTGACCGAGATGTGCGATTTTCTTCGAAAGATTGGAGGCTAATCCATCAGCTGTTGGGCACAAAGTTAGCATTTAGTACGGCCTTTCATCCTTAAACAGATTGCAAAACTGAACGAACCAACATGATGATGGAGGATATGCTCCGTATGTGCGCCCTGGACTTCGGTAAGAAATGGGAAGATCATCTTGTTATGGTGGAGTTTGCCTATAATAATAGCTACCATGCGAGCATCGGTATGGCACCGTTTGAAGCTCTGTATGGTCGCAAGTGCCGTACATCGTTAGCTTGGGCAGAAACTTACGAGTCCAAACTTTTGGGACAAAAGGAAGTCAAGGATGCTAACTCAACAATACACTATATTGGAGAGAGGCTACTAATAGCCCAGGATCGGCAAGCCCAGTATTACATGCTAAGCACCAGAACGTGGAGTTCGAGTGGGGCGACTGGGTCTATTTGAAGATTAAACCCTTCAAAGGCATATCTCGGATTTGGCGGTTGAAAAAGCTAAGTCTGCGATACCTTGGTCCGTTTGAAGTGGTGGAGCGAGTTGGGAAAGCTGCCTATCGGCTAGCTCTTTCATCGGAATTGAGTGGACTGCATGATGTGTTCCACATCTCGGTACTGTGAATAGCAGTCAAATACCCAGCTCAAGTGATTGAGAATGATCGGGTGTCGGTTGAGTATGGGCTAATGACAAAGGTGAGACCCATTCGGATCGAGGATCGAGCCGAGAAACAGTTGCGGAACAAAACAATCGGGATGGTCAAAGTCTGGTGGGACAATTGTGGTCGAGAAGAGCTAACATAGTAACGAGAGCAGACCATGCGAGCCGAGTTTCCCGAGTTATTTTTGTAACCTGTTGGCTCGTTTGTATATGTTGTAGCAACATAGCGTTATCATATATTGAGTTATACTTTTATCTCCCTACTGTATCCAAATTTCGGGACAAAATTTATTTTAAGGAGGGGAGGATTGTAACACCCAAGAAATCTCAAAAGCCAAAATTAGGATTCAGGTTGGCTGACACGGCCTGAGATACGGGCGTTTCTAAGGGCGTGTCAGGTGTACATGGCCTGGAACACGGGCGTGTCCCAGGGCGTGTCCTCTTTTCTCGAGACGTCGACTCGAGTTCTCGAGAGCGAATCGTCGAGAGGCGACACGTCCTGTGACACGGGCGTGTCACAGGGGCATGTTCGGCACACGACTATGGACACGGGCATGTGCTTTAGCCGTGTCCTGCTCGGGTGATTTTAAAGATTGTGTTACAGGGGTGACAAGGCCAGATATATGGCCGTGTCTGGGTGACACGGGCGTGTCAAGCTTGACACGGGCGTGTCAATACCCGTGTTCTGGTTTATTTTCAGTCGGTTGTGCATCGCTTTGGGAACACGGCCTATGTCACGGGCGTATCAAAACCAGTGTTCGGCCTAGGAAAATCAATTTCGGTGCTAATCTGAGCCTTCCACTTCTTTTGACAAAGATCCAATGGCCTAGGTTGTTCCCTGGATTGATAAGACTGGGATTTGAGTTGAGAAAGCTCATTTGAGTTGTGTGTTCTTTTTCTAAAAGCTAAGAGAGAGAGGAGAGCAAGAGAAGGAAGAAGAAAGGGAATCTGGCTGCCGGTGGTGCTACAATGGTCCAAATTGCGAGCCGAGTTTGAATTTGCGAAGGCAAGGCTGCTGCGAATACTTCCATCAATTTGCTTTCTCTCCATGGCTCTGAAGCAAATTCCAAGGGTAACGATTTCCTTCTTGGACATGTGAAGTCCTACTTTCCTGCATTTGCATAAGGAAAACCCTTCCCCGCGAGTATGCGGTGAGTTGCGGTGTCCCTTGGGGTAGATATGTGAAGTCCCCCTTGTTAGAGTCTTGAATTGGAGTACGGATCTAGGCATGCTGTGTGAATCCCATCTGGACATGCTGGACTGGATTGGTGATGCTTGTTTGCATTCGGAGGAGCCTCTGAGTATTTGATTGTTTGTGTGCAATCTGTGGTGCATACCTGTCTCTTGGTGCAACAGGAAGTACTTGAGGAAGTCCAGGAAATTGTGAGAGTTGTGTTCAACTCTGATGACCGTGAGTTGTCACTTTGTGTGGTGTTGAGCCATTGGGATGCAACTATATAAAAATGGCTTTGTGCCGAACAGGAAAGGTGAAACCGACCCGCGCCTTTATTTGTGGCCTGAGGTACGATGTACTTGGTAGTGGCAAGGCGGTTTGAGCAACATTGGGTGACTGATCCGTACCTGCGTTATGTAGGCTTGACATGAGAGCGCCAAGGCATTGGGCTTTCGTCGGCGGCATAATGAGAGTCTTGGGCCTGCGTGCAAGACTAAATGCTCATTGGTGGGATCCAGTGTTTCCGGTACACCCGAATGTGCCCTTAGTGAACGGAGAGTCGGGCCGTCGTGCCGGCGTTTGTGATATGTATTGACTGTGCGGTCGTGCACGTCTTGCGTGGTTTGCTATACATACTATTGGAAAAATGCTATGCATGGATGGAATTCCGCTGCCCCATGCCAGGGGCAGGGTCGTTATAATTGGTCAGCTGAATGCTGACCGTTGCCCTTTTTTCCACCGCTTGGTGGATTGGTTCTTTCAGGTGCAGAAGGTGCTGGTCCAAGCGAAACTTAGCGGGCTGAAGCCCAAGCTGCGTTGCTACCCTCGAAGGCTTTATTTTGTTTCTTCTTGTTCATGTGTGGCCGGCTTGCGTGTCAATGTCTGTAAACCACACCTTTGTTAAGAGAAATTTGTAAGGCCTTAAGGTAAGACACTTTGGTTGTATACATTCCTATTTTGTTAGTGGACAGTTCTTGTTTTGCTTGAGTTCAAGGTTTCAACCATGAAGCTTCCGCTAGAATGCTATGTGTTAGGATTTGTTGGGTTGTATGATATTATTTAGTAGCGTCTCCGCCTGTTTGTGGAATATGGTGTGGGGCCCCGGCCGGACCCTCTATTATATCTTTTTGACGGGTAGAGGTGTTACACCCTGGCTATACAAGAGGGTCTAAACATCCTAAGAGTGAACCTAGCACAAATCAAAACAAGGGTTCCAACACCCCAGCAGTAGCGCTTGAAACATAAGGTTTACATTTAAATCTTAACAGTCCCTTTCTTTTGGATTTTGGATCCAAGGGCTTGAATTGAGCTCATGTTCCTTCAGTTGGATGAGAAAGGCGAAAGACTTCTCATTTCTCTTCTCATTCTCTCTCACTCTAAACCAAAGAAGAAGAAGAAGATAAAAGGAAGAGGATAAAGAAGTAGCTTGTCCAGCCATTATAGAAGCTTTTGAGGAGCTTCCAAGCTTGGAATAACGATGTAACACCCCTGCAATTTTACACAATAATAGCTTTCTGGATGATACCGCCCGACGATAATGCTAGCATCGATGGTAGTGTAGCTAATTTAATTGCAAATCTCTCGGTGAGATACCGCTCGACGGTAGTGTTACCACTGGTGGTAGTGGACCTTTTAAAGTAGGCGGCATAACGACACGCCGAATTGCCCACCGCTCGATGATAATAGGTTTTGTAGTTTAAATTTTTAAGGTATGTTTTTTAGTTTTTTATCTACAATTCATGTTTTATAAGCCTTTGATCTAACCTCCTTTAGTATATTTTGTTCCCACTAATGTTTTTACTTTTTTTTCTCAGGTTCTTACATATTTTCTGCCAATGTCATGTGACACGCCCCCAATACACGCCACCACTCGGTGTGTACCTTGGGCGTGTAGACCGATCCTGAGGAGGAATAATGTCAGAGACCATTTTCATAGATTTCTACCTGGCAGGCCTCCCGGACATGCCCTCCCTAGGCGTGTACCCTAGGCTTGTTCCTCCTGGAGCCAAGACCAATCGGCCATTAATGAAAGTTCGTTGATGTACGTCAACCCGTACATGATACGCAATCCCTTGGCATGGCCCTGGGACGTATAACACCATTTCCGGAAACTAACAAATTTCTGACCAAGATTCCTTATGTGACGTGCCTTACACGCTCCCCCCCCCTCCCCGCACTACACGGGCATGTCCCTGGGCGTGTCCACCAACGTACAAAGCAATCATCATTCCCGCCAGAAGCTATTACCAGAAGTCAACATCATACCTGACATGCCCCTGGTACATGCCCTTTCCGGGCATGTCAAGGCCTTGACCGAGCCAGGAAACTTCTATAAATTAAGTAGTCCCCCTTGTATCTAAAGGAAGTTTTTGGGTTATAGGGAGGTGCTGCCATTTTCATTTCTTAGTGTTCTTCTTCTTCTCTCTCCTACTTTTTTCATGCTATTTAATTCAAACTTTTAGTGTTTCCTTGTAATATTTTCTAGCTTCTTTTGGTAGTTTAAATGTTAGTGATAGCTTAGTTTTAACTTTCATGCAATAATAATTTTATTTTCTCCAAGTTTGTAATCTCTCTTTTAGATTAATAAAAAAGTGTTCTTTCTCTTTTCTTTCACCTTATTTTTCATGAACATCCACTACCCCTCTCTCTTCCCCCACTTCACCATGATTAATTAAATCCTACTAGCACTCAATCTTGATGATCCAAGGTTAAGTTGATTAAGTTATGATGCTTTAGTTTACTTTCTCTTTTTAAGGTTTAGGCCTTCGATTTACTCTTGAATAATCATGTTTGGAATTATATCATCGATATATAATTTCACTAGGTTATCACTCTTAGCTAGCCGAGAGGCTGATAGTTTGAAGTGAACAATCAAGAGTAAAGAGAGTTGACTGCACCCCTTGAGAGAGGCAGACGTTAAATCTCACAGATTGTAGGGAAATCTAATAGCTGGGTTCACCACTTAAGGCGAGCTTTAGGCCTTTGAATACGGACGAGACTTTGGCCGGACCTCCATAAACTCAGTTGGGCATGACTTTAGGAGAAGCGTGTTCAAACTTTGGGAACCTTCACAGTCAAGGACCTTTACAATATTAAGATTAGGTTTGTTATCGTATCTTTGATTAACTTATGCTAAGGTGATTCACGGTCGAGTGCTACTTCCTTTTCATCGTTTCAACCTCTCTTTTAATCGCTAGTAGTTGTCTAAATTAGTACTAGTAATCTTCTTTTAATAATTGCAATTAGTTTCCTTTCTTTCTAAATTATTTAACAAACCCTAAAAGATTTTTCGATAAGATAATAACTTTTCTTGTGAGTAGAATTACTCAACAATTCCCAGATTTTAATATGACACATGTGTCCCCTCGCTACAATTCTATGGGTATACTTGCCTTCATTGGATTTCTAGTTCGGTTTTATTTTCATAACGATTAGTAGACACCACACGATGGTAGTATAGTACCGCACGACGGTAGTTTGCCAGTTATTGGAAGCCATGTGTCGACGTTTATGTGGAGTGTTTAAATAGTGGGCTTGCTGGAGAAGCCACCAATCGAGTTACCAAATAGCGGTAGCTTGTTACTGCGCGGCGGTAGCACTCTGTACAAGAAATCTGCTTGAATCATGGTCGTTCGTCAATTTCTAGTGGGATCTGATGGTTAAGAGTGGTTCCTGTCAGTTTAAAGACATGAGATGAGGGTTTTTCCTCATTCAATCATGGGGTTTCTCTTTCTAAAGAGTTAGAGAGAGGGGAGAGCAAATAAAGAAAGAGAAGGAGAGATCACGCCATTATTGGAGCTTCTGAGCCCCAAATCGCAAGCCTAGTCCAGATCTACGGAGACCTACCCGGTGTAGTTCTTTTTATTTGTTCAGATTTTTGATCCATGGAGCCAAAGAGAACTTCAAGCGTAAAGATCTTCCTCCTCTCGTTGGGACATGCATGTACTCATTTTCTTTTATATTTGCATATAAAAGTGCCTTTTCGCTAATTAGCGTACGACTAAACTTTTTTCGGGTAGAATGAGTCCGTCCCTGACATATATTGCATATAGTTGTCTGTTCGATTTCGGATATAGGCATGTTGTGTGAAGCTCATCTAGACAAGTTAGTCTGGATTGGTGATGTTTACATTTTTATTTGCATGTCAAAGAAGACTCTGTGTTGTATGCCATGTTTAGGTTCTGAGTTATGTAGAGCGCGGCAGAGAGTTTTGGAGGCTAACTCCAGGAAATACCCAGAAAAGTGAGAAGATTCAAAGTTTTGTTAGATACCGCCCGACAATAGGGCTACCCCCGGCGGTAGCTCCCTGGGAACTTTTTGAGGCCTATGTCTTGGACTTGTTTGCTAGTTTGTGGGGTTGTGGAGCATATTATGCCCAAATCAGTGTGGTTATGAGTGGCAACCGTGAAACATATAATTTGTTTTGTGAACACGAAAGGGGAGACTAACACGCATCAAGGTAGTTGATTTGTACGACGATTTGAGCAACGGGAAAGAGCTAAACTATACCCGCACTATGTTATTCGACTAGAGTGTCTAATGTACTTGACTTTCGTCATTGTCATAAGACAGAGTCCTTTATTTTATGTTGGACTAGAAGAATGCTAAAGTTGGGACCATCCATTTTTTGGACAAGGGATGGTGGTGGGACTCAAGGAGTAAACTGAAAGTTTATTATGAAAGCATGAAGCGTGTGGACGTGCATTCCAACGTTTGTGATGATTGTGCATATAGCTTTAATGCTTTGCCTTCTTGTCGTTGCACTTTCTGGCTTATTTCTATATATGTTATTGTTGTTGACTTATATGCAGAGAAGGAATACCATCGCCCCGGGTACGGGGTGGAGTCGTTATACCACTCTTTTGTGGATAGTGGTCAGCAAAAGCTAACTCGTTACCTTATTTTATTTCCACACCTATTGGGTATTTTATCCATAATAACCCGGATTTGAAGAAGGGCCCAGTTAAGCTAAGATGAATTGTGACTGTATTTGATATTGCTTTTGAGTTATGTACTTACAAGTTTTCTTTGCTAAGTACAAATCAATGTCAGGTTACAATGGTTCAGAAAATAAAGGACTATACAATGTAATTCCCAATTATGTAGGCAAATGTGTTGACTCGCGTGTAATCTCTCTATTGGGGTGTACTTCTATCCCAAGTACAAGAGAAGGCTAAAGGATGTTCAAGGGTTAGACCTAGGAAAAATAGGAATTTTACCTAGGAGAAATTCGGCAAGTATGGTTAAGCATGTACGTCAAATTCATCGATTATCGTCATTGATACACGCTGAATTCGTCGAGTATTCTTACCAATACCAGTCGAATTCGTCTTATATACTTAGGGTAAATTCATTGAAGAAATTGGAAAATATGTTAAGTAAAATTTGCTGAGTATCATCGTGCCTACTCGTAGAATTTGTTGAGTGTATCTAACGAAACTCGCCGAATTCGTCGAATATACTAAGTGATACACGCCGAATTTATCCTGTCCAGACGACACTACTTCTGTTGATTTTTTCCAAGTATTATTCATCGAATATCAAAGCGTCGAGTGCGTTTAGTTTACTCAACGATATTCGTCGAATGTTGCCTTGGATTCAAGTGATCTAAAAGCGTCGAGTGTAATGGTGTTGAGTGCGTTGAGTCAATTAACCTATACTCGACAAATTCATCGAGTATGCCAGGTGATACTCGATGAATTCATCGAGTATGACTCTGTGCCATGGGGTTGAGTGACCAGCCGGCCTGGGATGATTTGGCTAAGTCCTTTTCGTCGTATATCAAGATGTATTCGACGAGTATCATTATGATACTCGATGATACCCGACGAATTTGACTTAGGTCATTTTTCTGAAATTGTTCAAAAACCAGTCACGGGTTCTGTCGGCGATGCACAGTAATATCTACAAAACATTTTTGGAAATATTCTTTATACCGTTGGAGGGTTTATCTCTATAAATACCTAGGGATATTTTTCTTTATTATAATCTTTCTTTTGTGCTAAATTGATCACCGATTCAAAACGATGAAACATTCTAAATCAGCAACTCGTCGGCCTCCTATACGCACGCATTTTCAGATCGACCAAATACCGCAAGCACTGTAAGATCCAATCGTTCTTGATCTCTATGTCTAGATTATTGCCTTCAAAAGTCATCAATTCCTCCGGATCTAGACACGTGAAGATTCAAGATACAAAAGATTTCAAGTTTCTGAGTTCTCCAAATTCAAGATCAACCCTTTCGAAGAACGTCAGAGCGAAGACGTGTAATCGTTTTTATTATTATTATATTATTTTAACTATTGTAGGAGATTTATCTCTGAGTTAGTAGATTCGTTTGTGGATCGAGTTAGTAGATCCATTTGTGGATCGAGAGTAGATCTGGTTGTGTATCAAGAGAGTAGATCCGGTTTGTGGATCGAGTTGTAGGAGAGGTTGTTCTCCGAGTGGTAGGAGCGTCGTCTCTGAGTTGAAGGAGTTACGGCTCCGAGGTAAAAGATTTGACAAAATCTGAGTTTGGTGAAGTAGCCGAATCTAGCCCTTCGTGGTAGATAGGCGGGCGGGAAAGTGGACGTACCCAACTTGGGGAACCACTATAAATCTCTGTGTTTGTGTGCTTATTTTTAAGTAATTTTTTTTCTACAAAAAGACACAAACATCACCTATTCACCCCCTCTAGGTGATTTAGGTAGACACTAGATACTTTTAATTGGTATCAGAGGGGTGTTTTATTCGATAAGGCTAACACCTTGAACAAGATCCCTAATCTAGCGTGTAGACATTCCGCGTATTCACCATGTATAGATGTAAGGACATGTCATCTATGATGTTACCTGTATGCGCAAAAGAAAATTTCCCCATGTGGAAATAAAGAGAAAGGTTCTTTTTGGAAGCTGCGGATCCCAGAATTTTTCAGATAGTGGAAGAAGGACCACATATACCTACTCAAGCTTCTTCTATAAATCCGGCAATTATGATCCCTAAGAAAATGATGGATTTAACGAAGGATGAAATTGCTTTGGTCTCCTTGTATAAGAAAGCGAAGAACGTCATTGCAAGCGCAGTGGACGACTCTATGCTCCAAAACTTATTACACTACAAGTCTGCCAAGGAAATGTGGGATTTCTTAGTAGTTCTGATGGAAGGGACTGAGGAAGTTCGAGACGATCGAAGATCTTTATTGAATCAAGAGTATGAAGTGTTTAAGCAAGGAACAAGTGACACTAACGTTAACAGCTTCAAAAAAATTTCAAGATCGTCAATGGTCTCAGGAACTATGGTCTCACATTCAGTAATGGCGAGCTCAATGACAAATTTCTAAGATCCCAAACTAAGGGCTGGGATACCAATGTTTTTGCCATTAGGGAATTTGGGAAGTTGCTGGAAATCGATCCCTAGAACCTGTTTGGCATATTGCTCTCCGACAAACTCCTGTTGAACACCAGGGAGAAGGAGCAAAGTAACAGAACTTCTAGCGGAGAAAAGTTTGTGGATCTGAAGCCTGATGGTTCGAGAAAGTCTAAAGCTGGGTCACTCGTAAGGACACGAGCTCCTAATACTCCTGAAGACTCTGAGCCAATCACGTTAGGCTCCGAGCTATCAGATGGAGAATTTTCTCTTATCTCAAAGTAGTTCAAGAAACTGCTCAATAAGAGGAGATAGATGAAGAATCAGTCGTCCTCCTCTGACTACCGAAAATCACATCGAGATGGAAATCGCTCAAAGAAAATCTACAATAAGGAGGACAGGTATAAGTCGAAACCGAAAAAACAATTTTCTTCTGACATTATTTGCTATTGTTGTAATAAGCCAGGACAAGTTATTGCGGAGTGTCCCTATAAGAAGAAGGATGGTTCCAAAAAGAAAGAAAAGAGATCCTTCAAGGGAAAGAGAAAAGAAGAAAAGATATTTGTCGCCAAGAAGTCGAAGACTCTCAGCGATAATGACTTGAGTGAGTCGAGCTCAGAAAATAAGGAAGCCTATTTCGAGCTTATGGCACAATCAGACGAGGAAGTGGGCAACTCCGAGTACCATGGGAAGGTAAATTTACACATAATACCAGAAATGTCCAATAATGGTCATGAAGGCTATTATTCAGATGAGGACGAATCATAATTCATGGCTCAGCACGAGCACCTATTAAAGGCTTTCGAGAAATGCCATATGGTAGTCCGAAAGCAGTTAAAAGAGTTTGTCTCCCTCAAGGTAGTGGAAACTAATCTGAAGGAAGAAATTGCAAAATTACTTCCTCTCTGAGATGAAGTCTACTCGTTGAAAGAGGAACTCAAGGGCTCTGCTGAGACATTGAGTTTGAAAGAAAATATCTTGATGAGCTGGAAGAAAAGCTCGTGGTGGAGAGAAAACTCATTGAGAGTTACTCTAAGCTGAAGACTGCTCCCTTCTCATTGATGATTTCTCAGCTCCTAAGAAGGTTAGTGGTCTTGGCCACGTAGCTGAAAAGGGTAAGGCTGCCAGGAAGGCTAGTTCCAAGGAAAAGGGGAAGGTGCCCATGGGTTAACCCTCATTTAGGATGGTAATCTTCCTAATAAACAAGTGTGACCTAGAGTCATCCTTTGGTCAATATGCTAGGCCTACTGATGTAGAGCCCAAGAATAGATACCAGTGATGGACTCATCCCCTTGACTTTGGTGCCAGCAATTTCAAAGCACCATATGAAGAAATTCAGATGAAGAGTTATGGTCCGTATGTACATGGCTATAACAATAAGAAGGCACCAAAACCCAAAACTATTGTGCCTAAGGTTAAAGAGATGGAGAGCTCCTGTGTATGATGCAACTAGGAGTCCTCCACCTCTAAGAATGTTACCACTATTGGACCTCAGCTCTAAAATTTAAAGCAGGAGTACAAAAGAAGGTACAACATGTTTGACTGCTGGTGTTGCGACAAGATTGGTCATTTTAGCACAGATTGTTGGTACAATCCTGTTAATTATGTAACCCCACAAATTAGCAATGCGAGACCGACCACTCGCAAGGTTAATGTTCTAAGTGGTGTTCAGCTGACTTGGATCCAAGGACCCAAAAACGTTTGGGTTCCTAAGATAAAATGATTTATGTTTACATGTATGTCCAAAGGCCACCAAATATTTGATTTGGTATTTAGACAGTGGATGCTCTCGGCAAATGACCGGGACAAGAAGCCTTTTACTTGAGTATACACCAGTTGAAGAAGGACCAAGCGTCATCTTTGGAGGGACAGACAAGGGAACTAAAAAAGGCTATGGTATGATCTCTAATGGAGTAGTCTCTTTCACAAATGTGGCTTATGTTGAAGGATTACAACACAATTATAAGCATAAGTCAGCTATGTGATAAAGCCTACATTGTTGAGTTCTACAAGGACAAGTGTTTGATAAAATTGTCTGCAAATTTGGAGACAGTCTTAATAGACACTCGGAGCATAAATATTTTCTGTTTAAATTTTCTTTGTCTAGAAAATTTTACCCAGTGTGTTTTTTGGCTAAAAGTAGCACGTCTGTTTGTGACCAATGACACAAGAGATTAGCACATATTAATTTCAAAACAATAAATATGCTATTTTCTCACAACTTAGTGCGTGATTCCACCAGCATTAAGTGCCTTAAAGAGAGTGAATGTCACTCTTGTCAAATGTGTAAGCAGACATGGGCTACCTTCAAGGGTATTGCTGAAAAATATTCTTCAAGAAGTTTATACTTACTTCATATTGACTTATTCGGTCCTATGCCTATTCACGGCTTAGGAGGTAAGGTCTATACGTTAGTAATTGTTAATGACTACTCACGTTTTACTTGGGTGTTCTTTCTGAAACACAAGTCAGACACCTTCGACACTTTCACAAATTTTGTCCGGCAAATTTAGAATGAATTGAACTACTCAGTGTTCAAAATTAGAAGTGACCACGGAAAAGTATTTGAGTATGGTGCCATGCTAGAATTCTATGGAAATCAGGGCATCTTTCATGAGTTTTCCTCCCCATGCACTCCACAACAAAATGGAATTGTAGAGAGAAGGAACAGAACCCTAATTGAAGCATGCACAATGATGTTGAATGACGCTTCACTTCCGGAGTACTTTTGGGCAGAAGCACTCAACATCGCTTGTAATGTGCAAAACATAGCACTTATCAAGAAAAGCTATCGTAAGACCCCATATGAGCTATTGAAGGGCAGAAAACCAACTAGTTCTTATTTTAGAATTTGTGATAGTAAATGTTTCTTACTTAATAATGGGAAGTATTACCGTACAAAGTTTAGTGAAAAGTATTTTGAAGGTATTTTGTAGGTTATAGTAGCCATAGTAAGGAATATAGGATTTTCAATAAGAAAACTTTTGTGGTAGAAGAGTCAATAAATATTGTATTTGATGAGACAAGCATGCTCTTAAGCAACTCGTCTAGTGTTATTGGTGCAGATGCAGGTAGTAGGTTCAAGGAGCTAAGCTTGGATGAAGCTATCAAGGAAGAAGTTCCAAGCTCAATCAAGCTCGTCGATCCAGGTTCGGTGGATGAAGAACCACTATAGGAAGAATTGACATAAATTATAACCGATGCACCATATATTGCAGAGCCTGCTGGAGGGAGAGCAAGGAATCTATATTTCAGACACCTAAGAGATCATCCAGCTGATCAAATAATAGGAGAGCCAGGCGACACCGTCAGAACAAGAAAAGGTACCGCTAATGAGATTATGCATCTAAGTTTTCTGTTGCAGGTTGAGCCGAAGAAATTCGAAGAGGCAAACAAGAACGCTTCTTAAATATTGGCAATGTAAGAGGAGGTCAATCAATTTGAACGTTGCAAAGTTTGGGAGCTGGTACCCAGGCCAAAGGGACAGAACGTGATCGACACCAAGTTGATATTCAAAGACAAGCTGGATGAACACAGAGTAATTATCAAGAACAAAGCCATAATTGTAGCACAAGGATATAGACAAGAAGAGGGGATCGACTTCGACCAGACCTTTGCTCAGTGGCCAGGCTTGAGGCAATCAGGTTGTTTCTTGTGTATGTTGCCCTCAAAAGCTTCACCGTCTACCAAATGGACATGAAGTTAGAATTCCTCAATGGGAATCTGAAAGAGGAAGTATACGTAGCACAACCCCTAGGTTTTTCAAACTTTAAATTCCCTGATTACATTTTCTTTTTGAAAAAAGCATTATACGGCTTAAAGCAAGCTCCAAGAGCTTGTTATGAGACGCTGTCTAGCTTTCTTCTTGAGAACAAGTTCACAAGGGGAAAGATAGACAAGACATTATTTGTTAGGGAAGTTAAAGGCAAGATTCTGCTAGTGCAAATCTATGTCGATGATATTATTTTTGGCTCTATGGAAGACAACATTTGCAAGAAGTTTTCCAAACTTATGCAAGGGAAGTTTAAAATGTGCAGTATGGGAGAGCTGAAGTATTTCTTAGTACTTCAGGTAAAACAATCTGAAGATAGAATTTTAATCTCTCAGACGAAGTTCACCAAGGAGCTTCTTAAGAAATTCGGAATGGATAACGCAACCTCTATGAGGACAACAATGAGTTCAACTGTGTCTCTAGACAAGGATGAGAAAGGGAAACCTTTTGATGAAACCAAGTATAGAAGCATAATTGAATCCTTGCTCTACCTGACTGCCAGTAGACCAGATATAATGTTTTCAATATGTGTTTGCGCTAGATATCAGGTGAACACTAAGGAATCTCATTACGTCGCTGCAAAGAAAATTTTAAGATACCTTAAGGGTATACACAATCTTGGCCTAAGGTACCTAAGAAATAATGATGTCGAGCTAATTGGTTTTTCAGATGCCGATTTTGCAGGAAGTAGGGATGATAGGAAAAGCACTTCTGGGACATGTAAATTCTTCGAAAGATGGATAATCTCTTGGAGCAGTAAGAAGTAGAATTGTTTGGAACTTCTACCGCTGAGTCAGAATATATCTCTATGAGTAGTTGTTGTGCACAAATTCTATGGATCCGGAATAAACAAGAAGACTATAATTTGAAGTTCAGAGAGATTCCAATGTATTGCGACTTATCCAGCGCAATAACGATCTCAAACAATCTAGTCTCCCATAGCCGGACAAAGCTCTTTGAGGTGCACTATCACTTCATCTGGAAGCATATGGAGAACAAGGACATAGCCCTCAGCTATATCACTACGGACAAGCAGGTCGTAGATATTTTCACGAAGCCGTTGGATGAGGCCAAGTTCTCATTTTTCAAAATGGAACTAGGTATACTGAATATTGACTCCTGAAGAAGTCTAAGCAAGCAATAAATCTCTCAGAAACTACCTCTGAAAAGCAGAAAATTTTTCAAAGGAAAATTCGTCGAATATCAGATGGCAAACTAGCTGATTCGTCGGATATCTGTGGATACTCACCAAATTTGATTCTGCATCCGGTGAATCTCGTCGAATTTAACTTGTGCGGAAATTCTTTATTACTGTATTGGATCTGAAGAACCGACGACAAATAAGTTATGCGCCTCCTAGGCAAAATTTAAAATTATATACATATATATATATATATATATATATATATATATATATATATATATATATATATATATATATATATATATATATATATATATAGTAAAAGGGAGGGCAACCTACTTCAAATTTTCGGATTTAAAAACATTTTGATGAAACACATCCGCCGACTCGCCGAATGACAGACCCCGACCTTTCGGCTCCTACACCACATAATCGTCTTTCTCCCTCATCCATGGATTCCTTCTTCTTTGTTAGGGTTATGACCGATTTCCAAGCCCTAGACGACTGCAGAAAGACCATTTTCTGCTGATTTCATGTCGTGGCCTGCTCCTGACAACTCAGTTTCGCCGATTCCGAATAGCAGCAGTTTGACAAAATTCTCAACTCCAGACTCCTGCTCCAGATTTTCTATGGATCCCAGATGTACCAGTGGATTGCTAGGGGAGGTGAGTTGGTCTGCACAAGGTTTGCTCATGCTTCAGATGAATTCAAAAATTTCATTCTACTGTTGGATATCGCTGGACTCTCATTTGTCCTAGAACACCCATGCAAAGTTCTGGACAAGGAAGTTCTTGACTTTTTCCACAATGTGAAGCTCCGACATGAAGATTCGGTAATCAAGAGCAAAGTTTGTGGAACTGACATTAAGGTGAAGACCTCACATCTCACCCGGCTCTTAAGGCTCCCAGCTTATTGAGAAGCAGATCACCTCGATGAGGAGGACTTCACAAGGACTATTTTATTCTTTTGTTTGCCAAGAGGTTGAAAAGTGATCAAAAGAAAAGGAATGAATGAAGAAATAAGTTGTTGTCACACATCATCGAAAAAGTGTTGTTATGCAAAATTGGATCACATGACTACCTCTCGACTGAGATGTTTAAGACTCTTGTGGCGATCATTTGAAGGAAAAGGTTAGATTGGGGTTATTTATTGTTCGAGAAAATCAAGGACAACCTTCGAACTCCCAACTTTGGGAGGATTATCAGCCTGTACTTGAATCAGATGGATGACGATAACTTCGATATGACCAAAGGGGTACCTATCCACCATCTCAAGAAAATAGACTCCAAAATATTCACAAGATGGGATAGGAGGATTGTTAGTCAAGGGGGAGCCCTAGATGTGGCTCCTGAGGATAGGATTCCTACTCCACACCCCAGTTAAGCCCCTGATAGATTGTGTGCAGGAGCTGAGGGGGATCCAGCTATTACTTTAGTTGTAGAAAGTCCAGTTCCATTTCCAGAGCCAGAGAATCTACTGACAGAGATTGCTCAGATTGCTCATACTATTGTTGAGGAGTTGGTGCCTGAAGAGGCAGAGGCTGATACAGTTTAGGAAGATTTTACTGAAGAAGAGGACATAGATGATGTTGATGATGTTGCTGCTGATTAGATGAGAATTGATTCTGATTAGTCTGCTTATGCTGAGGTTAGTGCTGCTAATACACTCATGGTAGTGGAGAACCTGATAGTCCCTCTCCCTGAAATTGATCCCGCTTCATCTTCTGATGGTGAGGTGACTAAGACTTAGATATCAGTTGCTACTTAGGTTGACAAGTTTATTCGCAACCTTGAGAGGAGAGTTTCCAAGCCAACAGGAATACCTCCATTTCTTCCTGAGGAAGTATTTGAGATTTATAATGAGGAGGGAGATACAGAGGAGCAGAATCTAGCTCTACTTGCTGTTGTAGATCAAGCTACTACTTCTAGATCTCATTTATCTCCGATAAATGGGTCTTCCAGTGAAGATCTACCAAGAACTCCCATCCTAGAGACTCCAGTGTTGACAACTAATAGTACAGTTCTGTATAGTATAGAGGAAATGCTAGCCATGTAGAAGGCATATTTTCATATTTCCAAGAAAAGTTTTCTAAAAAAGATGAAAGAGACCGAAAGATACCTGAACAAAAGCCTTGTTGAAGTCAAAATTCAGATTGAAGCACTTGATACAAAGATTGACTTACAATTTGTTGAGAGTCGAAAAGCCATCAAGCTAAACATGGATGGCCTACAATATACCAAAGAAACTTTGGATAATGTCGACACAAATGCCAAGACTATGATTTAATCGCACAACAATTCTATGGCTCATTACGTTGATAGCTTGCAAGCGTATGCAAATGCTCTAACTATAGAAGTTAGAAAGGGGGAGGATTCCTTGGAAGCTAAAATGGCAGCTAAGGTCAATGCACTTGAAGTAGCAATGTTAGCAAATTTCAAAAGTGTAAATGACTTCAGTTATAACAACTGTGTGTGGTTGTATAGTCAGTTGATTGGATCTCAAGTACCTATTGTGCCTATACCAGCACGTGATGAGACTCATCCTGCCCAGGATTACTCTCAATTCTTGTTAAACACACAAGGTTTTTATCAGGCTGATATTATTGTTGCTACTTCTGCTAAGGATCCAGAGGTAGAAATTGTTGAAGACTTCCCCCCTCCGACTCACAAGCAAAGAAGATATGGGGAAGGCCCGTCTGCTGTCAGGTCAGAACTTAACAGAGAGATGGAAGAAGTGTGGAGTCCCATATCTAGAGGTATTATATTGGATACATTCTCCTTGGTTACATTGGTGGTGAAAAACATCAGCACCACTATGATCAGGAAGAATGGAACAAGTACAAGTTGTCCTGCACAAAAAGGAGAATTCACTTCAGAAATCATAGAAATGTTATCTGAAGCCTGCACCTCCTCCAAAATAGTTTCTAAAGCCAAAGGCTTATTATGATAGACAGAGCCAAAAGAGTAAGGGCAGGCTAGACCAATAGTTATATTTTGTGTTGAGTTGTGGGTTTCCGCCCCCCCCCCCACCCACCCAACTATGAACAATTTGATATATATATATATATATATATATATAAATGATTTCTATGATTATCTTGGAATGCGTGGTGTTTAATTTTTGTTATCCTTACAAGTCTTAATATTTTATTATTTCATTATTTTTATGTACAATTCCCCTTAGCTTATAGGGTTCTGACTTCTTTAAATAGGGGGGAGATTGTTGGGTATGTATCCACAATAACCGGGATTTTAAGAAGGGAAAAGTTAAGTGAATTGTGACTGTATTTGATGTTGCTTTTGAGTTATGTACTTGCAGGTTTTCATTGCTAAGTACACACCGATGTCAGGCTACAATGGATTAGTAAACACAGGACTATACAATGTAATTCCTCGTTATGTAGGCCAATGTGTTGACTTACGTGTAATCTCTCTATTGGGGTATACTTCTATCCCAAGAACAAGAGAAGGTTCAAGAATGGTCAAGGGTTGGACCCAGGAAAAATAGGAATTTTAACTAAGTAAAATTCGGCGAGTATGGTTAAACATACACGCCGAATTTGTAGAGCATCGTCGTTGATACACACTAAATTCATCGAATATACTTACCAATAACCATCGAATTCGTCTTATATACTTAGGGTAAATTCATTGAAGAAATTGGAAAATCTGTTAAGTAAAATTCGCTGAGTATCATCGTGTATACTCGTAGAATTCATCGAGTGTATCTAATGATACTTGTCAAATTCGTCGAATATGCTTAGTGATACACACCGAATTCATTGAGTCTAATCGACGCTACTTCTATAGATTTTTCCAAGTATTATTCGTCGGATATCAAAGCATCGAGTGTTTTGAGTTAACTAAACAATAGTCGTCGATTGCTGCCTTGGAGTCGAGTGATCTAAAAGTATTGAGAGTAACGGTGTTGAGTGCATTGAGTCAATTAACCTATACTCGACGAATTCGTCAAGTATGCTAGGTGATACTTGACGAATTCGTCGAGTATGACTCTTCGACATGGTGTTGAGTGACCAGCCGGCCTGTTATGATTTGGCTGTCCTTTTCGTCGTATATCAAGATGTATTCGACGATCATGATTATGATACTCGACGATACTCGACGAACTTGACGTATGTCATTTTTCTGAAATTATTCAAAAACCAGTCACGGGAAGTCCCCGTTGTGCATGCTTGACTATCGAGTTTGCCTCATCAAAGGGAGGCTGTGGCCACCAACAACCCGCCTGTGGAGGGAGAGGGGTTTGGGTGCTTGGGCTGTAGCCCGATAGTGTCGCCTAGAGCAGAGCTGTGACACTATCACATTGTATTGGCTAGGGTCGTTACAAAAAAAAGTGCACTTTTTTATTGTAACGACCCTAGCCGAACCAACGTGACAGTGTCACGGCTCCGCTCTAGGCGACGCTATTGGGCTGTATCCCAAGCACCCCAACCCCTCTCCAGCCCACTGGCGGGTTGTTGTTGGCCACAACCTCCCTTTGATGAGCGTACTTGACAGGTAAGTTGGGTTGTACGGGGAATTCGAAGGAGGTCACCCATCCCAGTACTACTCTCGCCTAAGCACGCTTAACTATGGAGTTCCTTCACTTCTCATCACCAATTGAGCTGCAACTATATTGGTGATGAGAAGTGAAGAAACTCCATAGTTAAGCGTGCTTGGGCGAGAGTAGTACTGGGATGGGTGACCTCCTGGGAAGTCCCCGTATAACCAAACTTAACTGTCGAGTTCGCTCATCAAAGGGAGGTTGTGGCCACCAACAACCCGCCAGTGGGCTGGAGAGGGGTTGGGGTGCTTGGGCTGCAGCCTGGTAACGTCGCTTAGAGCAGAGCCGTGACACTGTCACGTTGGATCGGCTAGGGTCGTTACAATAAATATTCTTTATACCGTTGGTGCTTTTATCTCTATAAATACCTAGGGATATTTTTCTTTACTTCTAATCTTGCTTTTGTGCTAAATTGATCACCCATTAAAAATGACGAAACATTCCAAATCAGCAACCCGTCGGCCTCCTGTATGCACGCATTTTCCGATTAGGCGAAGACCGAAAACACTATAAGATCCAATAAATCTTGATCTCTACTTCTGGATTGCTACCTTCAAAAGTCTTCTATTCCTCCAGTTCTAGACACGTGAATATTCAAGATCCAAAAGATTTCAAGTTTCCAAGTTCTCCAAATTAAATATTAACCCTTTCGAAGAATGTTTGAGATAAGACGTGTAAACGTGTTTATTGTGGTAATATTGTTTTAACTATTGTAGGAGATTTATCTCTGAGTTAAAGTATCTGTTTGTGGATTGAGTTAGTAGATCCATTTGTGGATCGAGAGAATAGATTCGGTTATGGATTGAGAGAGTTGATCTGGTTTGTGGATGGAGTTATAGTAGAGTTTGTTCTCCGAGTGGTAGGAGCGTCGTCTCCGAGTTATAGGATTTGCGGCTCCGAGGTATAATATTTGACGAAATTTGAGTTTGGTGAAGTAGTCAAATCTAGCCCTTCGTGGTAGATAGGCGAGGCGGGAAAGTGGAAGTACCCAACTCGGGGAAACACTATAAATATCTGTGTTTGTGTGCTTGTTTTTAAGTAGTTTTTATTCTGCGAAAAGAAATAAACATCACCTATTCACCCCCCACTAGGTGATTTAGGTAGACACTAGATACTTTGAACACCTTTAAGGTTTGTACAAGTAGCGATGCCGGCGAGCTGTGCGGGAAATTACAGGCAGGAGCCCATGATGTGCCGGCCCTCAAAGTCCCACATTTTGTTATAGCTTTCTCATGTATTGTCGGTCTGCGTGTCGATGTATGGAAATCACGTAATAGCTTAAACATTTTATGTCTGTAAGGCCCTAAGACCAAAGCAGACTATGTAATTGTTGTTTTGCCATTCCTATAGTGTTGTGGAAATTTCGGTTTAAGTTTATATTAATGCTTTTGTTAGCATGTGTTTCTAATAAGCGTGGTTGTTTAGTATAGTTTGGATTCATATTCATTTAGTATCTCTTTTGTTTGTTCATTCAATATGGTGTGGGGTCCCGGTCGAACCCGATGTTATATTCCTTAGAACAAATAGGGGTGTTATACATGAGCCGATTAAAGATTCGTAGAGAGGAAAGCAAGGCAATCCATTCCATCTGACTCATTCTCGAATTCATGGCACCGAAATGATTGATGGGGGTAATGATCTTTCTCCTAATTACTACGACATGGTTATCCTTTTAATATGCATAGTTGCATGAAGGTTCCTCTACTAATTGGTTGAGGTAAGAATTTCAACAAGTTGATATGGATTATCCCTGGTAGAAATTGCATATAGAGTCTGGATCGATGTATGGACATAGGCAAGATGTGTGAAGTCCATCTGTGACAAGTTAGTTTGGATTGTGGATGTTTTGATTTGCATGGAGGAGAAGACTCCGTGAAAAAATGAATCTTTTTTTGGAGTTTAGGGGTGATTCAGGTTGCTGTAGAAGTACTAGAGGTATAATCTAGGAAACACCTAGAGTTTCAATAGAATTGACATTCTACTGATATCGCTCGGTGGTAGTAGGTATCCTTGGCGGTAGCTCCCATCGAGCTGATGTGATGGTTGCGAAGCCTCTGTCCTTAGGATTAGGTGGATAGCATGATAAGCTGATGAGCCTGTTGAGCCCAGATTTTGTGGTCGTGAGTGCCAGCTGTGGAACATAATGTTTGTCATGATATAAATAGGAAAGGGGAGGCTAAGCTGCATCATTGTCTCATAGATATGGTGATTTGAGAAATAGGATGTGGCTAAATTGTACATGTACCCTATCATTCAAATTAGATATCCTAAAGTACCTGGCTTTCTTCATTGATTTGAGAAGAGTCCTTGAATTTATCTTAGACTGGTGAATGCTCAAATTTGTGTTGTTTCAGTCATGGACTAAGGATGGTGATGGGATACATGGAGTACATTGAAAGTGTGCCTTGAGAGCATGAAATGTGTGGTTATAAGTGCCATCGTTTGTGGTGGTTGTGAATATATATGGAATAGTGCTTAACTTGCAAATTTTCGTGTATATATATACGTTGTTATATACTGATTGCTTGCAGGAAGGAGAACCTACTCCCCGAGAAAGGGGTGTGGTTGTTATACCACTATGGTCAGCTTTAGCTGACTGCTCTTTTGTTCTCCACGTCTTTGTGGATTGAACCTATACAGGTGTGGGCAAGCCTAGTGGGAAATAGCGGGCTAGAGCCCTGATGCTATGTTGGCCCTCGAAGGCCTAAGTGCTTATTTAACTTTCCATATGTTGCCGGCATGCATGTCAAAGTATGGAAATCACTTGTATTCTAAGCATTAACAAGATTTTAAGGCCTTAAGGCCAAATGTTTGTGTATGCACTCATTCCAAGTTTTATATATAGTGGACATTCCTTATTGTTGGTTATGTTTACTCCTTTGCTTCTGCTAGAATGTAATGCTGAGTTAGGCTCCATAGATGTTTCGTATTTCAATTTCATACCACTTTCGTTTATTTGTGGAATATGGCATGGGTCCTCGGTCGGACCTTCTATTATATTCTTCGTGACAAGTAGGGTGTTACAACCAGTGTCCTAAATCTTTAGAAGATAATGACCGCATGAATTTGATTCCATAGGCTTTGACAATTGGATAAATCATGTATAGAATGTTATATACTAAACCTGATGTATATAATGCTTTGATCAAGAATAGCAGATATCAGTTTGATCCCGATGGTAGTCACTAGATATTAGTTAATAATATCATGAAGTACTTGAGAAGGACTAAGGATGTATTCTTGGTGTTTGGTGGAGATAAAAAAACTCGTTGTAAATAGGTACACTGATGCTAGCTTCCAAACTGATAGGGATGATCCAAAGTCTCAACCAGGTTTTGTCTATTGCCTGAATGGAGGAGTTGTAAGATGGATGAGTTCTCAGAAAGAGACAGTTACTAATTCTATAACTAAGGCCCAATATATCGCCTATGCGAATGGGGCAAAGGAGGTTATTTGGATTAGGAAATTCATCAGCAAGCTTGATGTAGTTACAAACAATATTGATCCCATAATTATTTACTGTGACAACAATGGTACTATTGCACAGGCTAAGGAATCTCGATCTCATCAACACTTCAATAACATACTTTGGCAGTTCTATCTTATTCAAGAGATTGTCGATCGAGGAGATGTGTACATATGAGAGTACCGACTAAGGAAAGTATTGTGGATCCACTAACGTAGCCTCTTGTACAGAGAAAACATGATTTTCATACTAGATCAATGGGTATCAGATACCTGAATGATCAACTCTAGTGGGAGACTTGTGGATTGTATATGTGTCATTTGTTATTCATGTGATGAATAGAGCACTGAATATTTTTTTTTATATTTATGTCAAGTTCTTTTGTTAAGTGAATTTTTTTATATGATAGGTTAATTGACATAATAAATGACATTAGAATGTTTGTTTCCATAGGAATTCAAGTGTGTGATTTGAATGTGAGGTATATTGAGACTAGTTTGTCAGTTGACTAATGACCGGTTCTCACAAGTCATGATATTATGATATCAAGTCATCACATAAGTACTTGTTAGCAAACAAGTTATACTGGACAGACCCACCATGAGACTATTTTGTGAATTGTTATAAGAATCTGTTACAAATAGATCTCAAGTGGCAATGGTGTTTGTGCTCTTTTGACCTGACGTAAAAACGTTGATCAAGAGAGGAAGAACATAATTTGATGCCATCAAAAGTCTTTCTTGAGATAAGTTGATGATAACAGTGGTTATTTTATATGTTACGAATCATTTAGGTATTTGTGTGAGGATAGAAATAGGATTTGTCCTCCTATATGACAAGATTTACATTTATAGCCCCCTTGATGGAACGAGACTAAGAAATGCATGATAATGCTTGGTTTAGTCAATATATGATATTGGGCTCACCAAATTCTAGAAGTCCATTCTAGATTAACAAATTAGGATTGAAATATTATGAGGGTGATATGGTCCATACCTCTAGTTCAATCTGGATGTAAGGGACAAAGGGACATAATACATTGCTCACAAAAGGGTTGTTGAGTTATGGATTCTTATTGCTTAGGTAACAATGATATATTGATATACGTCACTCATTGCTTGTGTTACATTTGTTGATATATTCTAGATCAAGTAGGAAACTGTTAGTATTTTATGGTGATCTGGATATAGTCAAGCAGTTAGTCTCACTATCAATATGATATGAGCTTATAGGGTTACAGATAAGAGTGTTTGGAGAAATTAGAGGAAGGATTATGTTGGACACACTCATATGGGATATGGGTATAGTACCAATCCTTTGACTTGAAAAAAACTAGTGGATTGCATCGAGTGCATATCAACGAACATCGAGTTTGTATCGACACATGTTGACTAGCTATTGACGCAGTCAAGCTCAAAGTTGAATTACTTCCTTAGTTGATGCTACGTCGAGTAGATATTGATATTACATCGACTTCTATTCAACACAAGTGTACTGACTGCATGTTGATGAAAGGTGCGTCGAGTGTCGACGAATGCTTCTCGATATTACGTCGAGTTCTTATCAACGCACATCAACTTCATGTCGATGCAACTCATGTTTTGGTAGATTTCTAAGGGGCTATCATCTGTTTGATATCATTGGGTATAAATTGAATTGTAAAAGGGATTTCCTGAGCGACTTGTGGGTGTTAATTTTAAGCTATCACTTGAGACAAGTCCGAGTTCCGGTCATGACTTCTTCTTATCGCCGCCTTTCCTGGAAACAAATCTACCAATTTGTTGAGACACAGAGAGAACTCCTTCTTTGACCTAGTTCTTGTATGAAAAGATCTTGTTGTTCTCTTTCACTCATGTGGATACCTGTAGATTTATAGATCAATTTCTATATAGACTCAGCCGCCTATTGTTAGCCAAAGATTTTTTTGGCTAGATCTCTAGAGAATCTTGATTGAGTAAAGACACAATCCCATTCAGGCAATATACACTTGTTGTTTACTTCTATTTATTGAGTCATTGAGATCACCATATCCTTTACCCTTTTGGTTATTTCTTGTAAATTTATTATGTTGTGCAGAAATTATATTTTGTCCCACTTCTGTATAGAAAACCCAACATATACATCTTGGTATACTTTGTTGTGGCACTGTTTTATTCTTGTTGTTTCATTACTTTGCTGTCCATAACTGAAAAGAAATTAAAGAAAGCTCAAAAATATTAAAACACCTATTAACCACCCCTCTAGGTGATTAGACCACCATTATCTTTTTAGTGGTATCAAAGATAGGTTATTAAAAAAGGATTCATAGATGAACAAGATCCTTTTAGGGTTATAAGTCTAAAGACATAATTTCTTGTAAAGAGAGTTATAAAGAATTGAACTCTATGAAACTTCCTATCTGTAGGAAGGAAAATTTTGGAATATGGAAGCAAGGAGTTAAGCTCTGTATGGATGTCTCTAACCCTAGGATCTTCACCACCATTGAAGAGGTACCTTTCATCCCCATGAAGGTCACATCTATAGATGCAAATCTGAGAGTTCCAAAGAAACTCTCAGAAATGGCAAATGATGAAATCATATTGGCCACTATTGTCACAACCCATATTTCCTAGAGGTTTAAAGTATTATCAGAGTAAGAGAAAATACGTATTGTGATGCCACGCCCTATAGGGGACAACTACAGATGCTCAGGCAAGGACAAACTTCAAATAAACTTAATAAAAGATATGCATTTTCTATGTTTGAAAACACTATTTGAGTTTAAAGTTCAAGACCGTGTCCCATATTTAATGGATCAACTAGTCCACAGATAAGAAAAATATAATTACAGAGGTGTGAAAAAGAGATAAATAAAGGAATGTTTTATTGCTCCAAAAAGGTAATTATTACATTAGTATGCTCCCTTATTTGAAGAAATCGTGGGAGATGAGAGAATACAACTACCGATGTGGGACTAAATACAAGTCGGGCGGTCTTCGCGATTTAACATGGTCAAACCGCCCACTATAAAACAAATAATAAAATACAAATTGGCAACAAGGAAAGTCTCTTAACTGCAAAGGAAGAATGCTGGTACAAACTGCTAGACTGTAACTACGGGTTGCCACCAGACCACAGGTGCAGCTACCCACCAGACCGCAGCTGCTGCAAGCTATCGGACTGAAACCACGGGTTGCCGCCAAACCGTAGTTCCGGCTAACCATCTGTCTACTACTGCGACTATAATCAAACTGATGTAACTTCATCAAGACCATTGCGGCTCACCAATAGACTACTGCTTTGGCTCTCTGCAAGACTGCTGCACTCTCTGCCAGACTGATACGACTTCATTCAGAACGCTGTGGCTAACCGACAGACCACTACTGCAGCTTTCTGCCAGACCTATATGGCTTCCTTCAAAACACTATGACTAACCTCTAGACCGCGGCTGCGGCTTTCCCTTAGAATTCCACTGCTATTGTCCACCTGACCGCAAGTTGAGGTTCACCACCAGACCGCTGGAAAAAACCGCTAGATTGCTGAGACAGATAGACCACTGCGGTTAGACATAAGTCCGCCCGGTCTCCTCAAGCTCCATCACTACCCTCAAGCTAGAGCATAGATATCTACCTTGCCTAGCTTTCTACAAACCTCCTCAGATGGAGTAACTGGTATGGTGAAGAAATCAGCTAGTACTCTCTCTAAGGTAACAAAAGGAGTGCAAATCAGATTCTTTAAAATCTCCTCTCTAATGAAGTGGAAATCAACCTCGATATACTTCGTCCTATCATGAAATATAGGATTCCTCGAAATATATATGTCCACCTTATTGTCATAAAAGATTTGTTGAGGATGATCATAAAGCTCTAAAAAATCAAGCATAAGTGTCTATAAGCATTTTAGCTCGCAAGTAGTTAGAGCCATGCTCCTATACTCAGCTTTTGTGCTTGACCTGGAGAAAACAGCTTGTTTCTAGCTCTTCCAACTGACCAAATTCTCCCTAACAAAAATACAGAATCGAAATGTGGACTTCATATCTTCCTTATCATCTGCATAGCTCGCATCAGAATATGCCTTTACCTTCAAATATCCCCTTTCTTAAACAGAAGTCCTTTCCCTGGAGCACCTTTCACATACTATAGAATCTTCATTGTAGACTGCAAATGACAATCCTTAGGAGCTTGCATAAACTAACTCTCTCTTCCTACTGCATAGAAAATATCATGTCTGGTGATTGTCAGATAAATGAATTTCCCCGCAAGCCGTCTGTACCTGGTGGCATTCTCAAGAAGAGGTGAGTCCTCACTCCAACACTTGTCATCTCCAACCGACATCAGAGAACGAGCAGGTTTATCCCCAAGGAGGCTTGCCTCTTTTAAGAGGTCCAAGGTAAACATTCTTTGTGAAAGAACAATAGACCTTGGTTTCGTAGATATTTCAATGCCCAATAAATATTTTGGAGATCCGATATCTTTAGTAACAAAAAGCTTAAGAAGAATCTTCGTTATCATATCCACACCTTCTTTATCATCCCCTATGAGAAGAATATCATCCACATAAATGGCAAGGACAACAAGACCGGTCGATGTCTTGCAAATGAATAACGAGTGATCCGATATACTTCAAGAAAACCTAACCAACGAAATGACCTCATTGAACTTATCAAAACAGGCCCTATGACTTTGTTTAAGACAATAGATTGCATTTCAAAGTTTACAAACCTGAGAATCCCCCTGAGCAATATAAATAGGAGGTTGCTCCATATAGATAGTTTCTTATAAATAACCATAAAGAAAGGCATTCTTCACATCAAGCTGAGAAATTTCCCAGTCTCGATTGACGACCATTGAAAAGAGCACACAGATTATAATAGTCCCTGCCACAGGAGAGAAAGTATCAAATAAATCCACTCCCAAAGTTTGCGTAAAACCTTTGGCAATAACTCGGGCATTGTAACGATCAATAAATCCATCAGGTAGAAACTTAATGACAAAGACCCAGCGACAACCAACTACATCAGCACCTGGAGGTGTAGGAAGAAGATTCCAAGTATCCCATTCAGTAAGAGTACGCATCTCTTCATCCATATCAACCTTCCAATGAGGGATAACAAGAGCATCTTGATACAAGACAGGAAAAATATTAGCCGAGAGGGCCAGAGCAAAGCTCCTAGATGAAGGAGAGAGATGAGCATAAGTGACCATAGCCAAAAGAGGATGTTGGGTGGAAGAGCGAATACCTTTCGGAAGAGCAATCAAAAGATCCAAATTTGACCTGTCTACTGTATCTGTCTCATCCAAAGAAGAGACTACTAGCCTGTGTGCTTATTGCAGCGGCTCAGGAGAAGAAGCAGGGACAGTAGACGAGTCAGAAGGAGAAGAATCAGAAAAAGGAGAAGAGGAAAGCAGGGCAGGCTCTGGAAGAGTGTGTCGTACATCGGGAGGAGAAGAAGAACCATCCGAAGAAGAAGGAAGAGAGGGAGAAGAAAAGAAGGGAGCATTCACAAAGAAAGTAACATCCGCAGACACATACTATCTCTGAAGAATAGGATCAAAATACCCTTTTTGTGTCGGACAATAACCCAAAAAGATACACTTTATAAGAATGAGGAGAGAGTTTGCAACGTCCAGAAGTAGGAGAGCGAACAAACTTTGTGCAACCAAATACACAAAGAGGTAATGGAAAGGGTGTCCAATCAGGATAGAGAATAGAAAAGGGTGTTTTTCCATTAAGACCCAAATACGAAACTTGAGTAATGAGAAAACATGAAAGAAGAATTGCATGACCCCAATATGTAATGCGCTTACTGCAAGTGTACCGCTTGCATAAGTAATATAAAATGGGGAAGTCTTCCCAAGTATCGTTTCTCTCAAGGAACACTACAAGGGGGAGTTATCTTACTAGGAGGACTTGAGATTGAAGTCCAAAAGTCTAACCTACAAAAAAGGGGGGATTTGGTTGATTGCGGAAAAACAAAGTAAACTACTAAAAACTACTCCTATGCAATGCTGCTATGCGATGCTTCGCCAGGATCGATGGAAGACTACATGTGACGCTATGCACCGAATCACTAGGCGGATGGACGAGTAGGCTTACGGATGAAGTGATTAGAATGGCGAAATGAGGGTCGAAAGCACCTCTTTGCTACGCACACTTTTAGCAATTGTTAAAACGGAAAAACGGGATGTGGTGGACGATGGAAATGCGGGCGTAACTCAAGGAACTAAAGCGGTAAAACATTACAAGCTCACATAGACATGAAACATATAACGTTTACAACTATAGTGCATATCGTCACATAAAAATAGTTTTAAACACTCATATTCCTCAAAAAATAAAGAACAAGTCAAGAGATCGACCGAATCTGAAGGCTCAAGAGGAGTCGCAGAAGGAATCGTCGGGTTGTCAATCCACGTCCAAGCTAAGTCCTCAACTACGTCCGGGGTAGAGAAGGGTTGCCACTACCTTCCAATTGACCCGTCATCTTCGTGTCACGATGCAGAAAAAAGTTGCTAGCTTCCCTTTTGCTTGATGGATACAACGCCCAAAACAAAAATGGAGCTCAAAATAAGATGTAGAAGGTCGAGAGCAAGCACCGACAAGGTGTAGGCTTCGCGAGCATGGCCGGAGCTTCTCTCCTTGGTGGAAGATGAAGGGGGAAGGTGGAAGGGCGGAGCTTTTCCCTAAAAGGCGGGTGTAATAGCAGGAATACGGCTCCCCCTAAAATGGCAGGAAATCTGCGCTTAAATAAAAATAGGTCAGAAAATTGTTCACGCACAGGCTGAAGCACGACCATGGGTGAACCGTGTGATTTTTGTGCGTAGAAAATGGCTTGCGAGGAAGATGTGTTGACCCGTGCATTTCCTCGCACACGGGCGCTTCCACCCGTGCGTGAAGGAAATTGAACGGGTAAACACAGAGCGCAGGAAATCAATATGGTACGGGAGAAACATGCGTTTTTCTCGTGCACGGGCGCTTCCGCCCGTGCGTGAAGGAAAACGCACGATTAACCACAGAAAGCGAAAACACAGATAAAAATATGCAAACCATGCGATTCCTTCTCACACGGTTTTGCCGAAACCGTGCGGGAACAAAACACAAAGGTAGTCACAGAAGCCCCTAGAATTGTAGTGTAAAACGCATGATTACCAAGAGATCGTGCGAGAAGAAATTCGCACGACCGTGCTTTTTAAATAGAAATTAGAAAATGAGTCTGGGACGTCCCAACTACCTGCACAGCAATGAAACCAACTTGAGCACCAGCTCCCAGCAATAACTTGCAATCCACAACCACGAAAAGAGCCATGGGGAGCACCATGTGCATACCCCCAACAAAATAATGTGCAATTGCATACCCATGGGCCAAAACAGTGCACAAAATGGTCAATGGCCGAACGATGAAAATATAACCGAAAATCCGGTTGAAATGCAGTGCACGAGGGAGAAAATAAGCCTAGATGAGTCTGAAAAATCCTATAAATATCAGACTCATAACACAACAAGACTTAAACATTTGCTCGTCCCGAGCAAATCATCTCTCCGTGGACTCGAAAACAGCTAGCTGGCTTAGAAATTTCATAATAAAGTAAAGAGAGAAATCAAATACTCATGGGTGCAGAAAATATAATAGATAAACTTTTTAATTATGCTACAGAGTTTATAAATTTTGACAGGTGTAAATAAATATTATAGCTACTAAAAATAGGAATGCTGGAGAATCGTCCGGTCACGCGTAGGAAGAAAGTAGACATGCCACTAAGGTGAGCTTTACCAATGATCGGGGCTCAGGATCACCTCCAAAGGAATCCACCAATGTCGGGGACTGTATGCTTGCCCGTTCACACTCTCTCCACAGTACTAGTTCGACTCAAGCATGACTCTGTAGGACTGTAGGAAGATAATGGGGTTTGGGCGTATACGTAGGTAAGGATGCAAAAGGTAAACAATGGCTACGCACAACCCAAATGAGCTCATACAAAGGACTATCCTCTCGCCAACAATACAAGCAGGTGCACCACAACACCAGACTTGGACTTGACATACGGGTGCGTGCACAGCCTACTAGCACAAATTATCAAATGGAATTTTCATTTAAACTTTTTATTCTTTCATATCAAACTACTTTCTTTTTCTCTTTTTTTTCTTTGTCAAAAATTTTTATATCACATTCAGCCACATAATCATGAAATCTGCACCTCACAAGCACAAAACTGCACTACAGCAACAACACCAAGCGACAAGTAGCATAACAAAATTTAGAGATCGTGGGGTGCGACTGGGAAAGGATTTTAGGCTCTGGTGATCGTGAAGTGGGGCTAAAACAAAAGATGGGATAAGCACAATATAGGCTAACAAGGATTAACGTTAGGACAGGGTACAAGGCTTAAACGGTCAAAAATGATGGCCTACATCATGCTCACGCTTGACAAACCATGAACTAATGCTTCGAGAGTAGCTTGGGGCAAGTTCTTAGCCACCAAGAAAGATGATCCTTCCTCCCGACTTGAGCAATACGATGCTAGTGACGACTACACACATTCCTACTCTACCGTTCGATTACTCCAGATTCAACAATTTTGAGTAGTATAAATGATATTTACCAATGTAAAAAAGTATAAATCTATGAGAATAAAGAAAAATTAAACCTATATTATTTCTACACAAACTATGAGTACTCGATTAGGAGCACTGCACGAGTTTCACACTACTATACCCTAAAACCCTAAGCCAGCACCTACTATTTTAAAGTTAACACAAAAGAAATACATTTGACTTGAGCCGAGCGCATGTTTAAGATCGCGCTCATGTGGGTGTAGGTGCACAATGCGGACATGATAATATAAAAATAGAAAATGAAAATATACTTTGGGTATACAAGTGATAGTAGTGCATGTG
Source organism: Platanthera zijinensis (assembly GCA_039513925.1). Taxonomy (NCBI): domain Eukaryota; kingdom Viridiplantae; phylum Streptophyta; class Magnoliopsida; order Asparagales; family Orchidaceae; genus Platanthera; species Platanthera zijinensis. The sequence continues at coordinate 183,009,297 of CM077079.1, read as the reverse complement.
CACAGGTAACGCATAATTCTCCCCCACCAGACTTAAACTAAACAACTTATCACAAGATTTACAATAATAGCAATGAAGTAAGAGTCGGGGAAGTGGTTACCCCATGCTCAGCAAATAAGCATTCCAAAAGATTGTCGTTAAAGCATGAATCCAAACCTGCGAAAATATTTAGCTCACTCTGCCACGCCAAGGAAAGTCATCCTACAAAATAGCTCCAACAAAGATTGCATATACTAGCTATAGAAAATGTAAAAAAAAAATTTAAAACATTAAAAATTACTCACTATAACTACTCCTAGATAAGTACTAGGGTTATTGTCAACCCATCACGACTTATTCGAAAGCCGAAAATTCCTAACTAATGGTCCTATGAAAAGAAAAGTGCACAGGCAACTTCCCTAATATCCATTAATGAGTACCGATACAGAGATAGAGCAGTAACCCCTCGACCTACATAATAATACATGCCCAACACAGGTAGAGGAAATAGGAAATAAGAAGAGGAGGAGCGCTGGTCCTCGCTCATCTTATCACAAAACATATCCTCGCCTAACAAGGCATCATCAACCACAGATGTATAGGAAGCGATGGAAATGGCATTAACACCAGGCTCATCATCATCCCATCATACCCGTGGAGAATTAGCATGTACAGGCTCAGAAAGAGAAGGGGGATCAAGTAATAAAAGGGAAGAAGAACTAAAATAATCAGAATATTCGAGAGTGATCCCGGTGTCACTCTCAGCAAGATCCAAGCATAAATCATCGTCGGTATCATACGAGTCGTATCGTGGGGAATTCGAGAACTCGAGATCCGCGGTGGCAAGAGGAACAGCCTCGTCCAATAATGAGGTGCAAAGCTCCACTTTAGAAAGGGAATATTCCTCATCTCACCGGGGTGCTTAAAAGTGTTCCGAAGATCCACATACTCTGTCAGAGATAGAAGAATCTTCATCCCACCTCGGCGCAACCCCGGGCACCAAATCATCCAAAAATATGGCATCATCAGCCGACTCACACAAAAATGGCGTAGGACAATCAGGCAAAAATTGTTGAGGGGCAAAACTACTCTCAAAATCATGCACTGAATGAGTTGGCCCTATCGCAAAATCATCCGTAGACGCCAACCCGTGGCAGGAAGAATCTCTGCGTCCCATATAGGAGCGCCCATGGATTCCTGATCCTCTTTTTTCTAGCTAACACCAAAGTGATCATCATCACTTAAGGGAAGCTCGTAAAAAGGGAGCGAGGGACCCATGAATGATCTATATGCGGCGAGAGGTTCCTCAGTAATCTCAATGGGTAAAGATTGAGCTAGATGAGCGATGCTAGTGTATGGGCAAGGAAACACCCTGGTAGGACTGTCTACAACAGTATTCTGTTAATGGGAGGTTGTTTCACACACACCCTCAGCGGGAGAAGGCTCGCACAAGCTAGGGCAGTCCTTCACCATGTGGCCTACACCTTGATATAACAAACATCTAATACAATGGTCGGCTTTCATAACAGTCATGACATCGATGCATCGACTCAAAGTGTCATAGAGATGGCACTCGGCTATGGAATACATCGCAAACAAAAATATTTACCGAAAAGGGTGCAACACACTAGAATAAAAATACAACACAGATGTGTTGTCTAAACCAAAAATCAGATAAGGGTAAAAAGTAATAGGCAAAATAAAAGGAATATAGGAAAATAAATAAAAACAAGAAACCACAATTGCAAGATCTCCTTTCAGAAAACTCACACGGTAGAGTTCCACGGCAACGATGCCAAAAACACTATACGCTTACGGCAAGTGTACCGCTCGCATAAGTAATATAAAATGGGGAGGTCTTCCCAAGTATCGATTCTCTCAAGGAACACCGCAAGGGGGAGTTATCTAACTAGGAGGACTTGAGATTGAAGTACGAAAGTCTAACCTACGAAAAGGGGGGGGGGGTTTGGTTGATTGAGGAGAAATAAAGTAAACTACTAAAAACTACTCATATGCAACGCCGTTATGCGATGCTTCGCCAGGCGGGATGGAAGACTACACAGGCCGCTATACACCAAATCATTGGGAGGATGGACGAGTAGGCTTATAGATGAAGTGATTAGAACGGAGGAATGAGGGTCGAATGCACCTCTTCTCTACGCACGCTTCTAGCAAATGCTAGAATGATAAAACGGGATGTGGTGGCGGATGGAAATGCGGGCGCAACTCAAGCAACTAAAGCAGTAAAACATTACAAGCTCACATAGAAATGAAACATATAATGTTTACCACTATAGTGCACATAATCATATAAAAATACTTTTAAACACCCATATTCATCAAGAAAGAAAGAACAAGTCAAAAGATCGACCAAATCTGAAGGCTCATCAAGGAGTCGCGAAAGGAATCGCCAGGTTGTCAATCCGCGTCCAAGCTCGGTCCTCAACTACGTCAGGGGTATAGAAGGGTTGTCACTACCTTCCAATTGACCCGTCTTCTTCGTTTCATGATGCGGAAGAAAGTTGCTAGCTTCCCTTTTGCTTGATGGATACAATGCCCGAAATAATAATGGAGCTCAAAATATGATGCAGAAGGTCGGGAGCAAGCACCGGCAAGGTATAGGCTTCGCGAGCATGGACGAAGCTTCTCTCCTAGGTGGAAGATGAAGGGGGAAGGTGAAAGGGCGGAGCTTTGCCCTAAATGGTGGCTGGAATGGCAGGAATACGACTCCCCCTAAAATGGCGGGAAATCTGCGCTTTAATAGAAACAAGTCAGAAAATTAGTCACGCACGGTCTGGCGGACGATCGGGCGTGAACCGTGTGATTTTGGCGCGCAGAAAATGGCTTGCGAGAAAGATGCGTTGACCCGTGCATTTCCTCACACACGAGCTCTTCCGCCCGTGCGTGAAGGAAATCGCACAGGTAAACACAGAGCGTAAGAAATCAATATAGTACAGGAGAACCATGTATTTTACTCGCGCATGGGCGCTTCCGCACGTGCGTGCAAGAAAATGCACGATTGGCCACTGAAAGCAGAAACACAGAGAAAAATATGCAGACCGTGTGATTCCTTCTCGCCCGGTTTGGCAGAAATCGTGCGGGAACAAAATGCACGGGTAGCCATAGAAGCCCCCAGAATTGTTGTGTAAAAAGCACGATTACCAAGAGACCGTGCGAGAAGAAATTCACACGACCGTGTGTTTTACACAAAAACTAAAAAATGAGTCTGAGACGTCCCGACTACCTGCACAACAATGAAACCAACTAGAGCACCACCTCCCAGTAACAACTTGCAATCCACAACCACAGAAAGAGCCATGGGGAGCACCATGTGCACACCCCCAACAAAAGAATGTGCAATTGCACACCCATGGGACAAAATAGTGCACAAAATGGTCAATGGCAGAACGATGCAAATATAACAGAAATCTGGTTGACATGCAGTGCATGAGGGAGAAAACAAGCCCAGATGAATCCGAAAAACCCTATAAATATCAGACTCATCAATAAGACCGGGGAACATGGATATGAGTAAGTAGACTATAAGCCACATCTAAAAGATGGCAATTCTTACGTTCAGCAACACCATTCTGTTGGGAAGTATAAGAGCAAGTAGTTTAATGGACCATGCCATGATCTAAAAAAATCAAGTAAACTGATGACTAAGGTATTCCTTAGCATTATCAGTATGAAGAATTTTAATAGGGGGATCTGTTGGGAATTGTGTAATGGCGCGCCCCCTCCACCTCTACTTGGAGACGATGCTGACGATGATGAGGTTGATCCGGTTGCTGAGGCGATTCAACTAAAGGACGTGAGGTGTCACGATGATGCTAGCGGAAGGCTACGTTACAACCTCCGCCCGCGGCGCGCAACATTCGCCGCACCGCATTAAAACATTTCCCTTTTCATGCTTTATTATTTCTATTTTAGGAATATAAAATTATCCAAGTTTGAAGTGATAATTTTATATTCAATATTGCACTTTTTATTTTTGCATTTGGACAATATTTTTATTTGGTGTGCATTTAACCATTTGGATGGATGAGATTACATCTCCATCATGAATGGTTAAAGCTTGTTTGTAACTCCTATATAAGGAGGCCTTTGTTATGAGATAATTAGAAAGATTGAACCCTAAAAAAAAACCTCTTGTTGAGATTTCGGCCAAGGAGGACTCCCTCATTGCCGCCGCCCCCTTCTAGTGGTGTGAAGCCGCCGGCCCCCCTTTGCTCCCTCCATCCGGTTCGGTGCGACTCCGGCGCGGCTTCCTTCGGTGCGACTCCGTGGAAGAAGGTTGCAAGCCCTTCGGTGTGACGCCGGTGGATCCGTGGAGAGAGTGATTCTCCCACAGTTATCTTGTGTGAACGTTCTCCATTTGGGTAAAATATCTCATCCCTCCTTGTGTGATTTCTTCTAATTAGTTGTGGTGGATCGCAAAATCGTTTTATCCGCTTTGTTAAATCAATCGCTGCACTTTTCATTTCGAAATCATCGTTGCTAGGCTTTTTATTTCCGGATCGGGTGGATCCTATTTGCCGGAGCGGATCTTGGCCTATAGCCTTGGTTTTGCTCCCAAAAAGGTTGGCAATCTTTATGTTAATTTGGGGAACGATCCGACTCAAATTTCGATCGCTATTTTTGAGTCGACCAATCCTCCTTGTTATTTTTATGCGCTGCGTTTGTGACGAGGAAATATTGTGGGCGATAGGTGTTGTGTAGGTGCGGTAGATCTAAGGCGATATTGGGCGAGGAGTGAATTATTTCCGTAGAGATCTCCGATTCCGGACATCCCTACATCAATTTGGTATCAGAGGCGGTCATTTCAACTTCCATGTTGCAAACATCCTCTCTGCGTTCGTCGTTGGTTGATCTGAATTTTCTAAGATATGAAATTTCGGATTGGTCTGCGTTTAGTAAATCCGTCGAAATTTTAAACTTGCCAAAAAAATCTGAAAAAAAAACTGTAGCTTCCTCCACTTATTTCCAGCAACTTTAAAACAGAAAATTTTTTGATTCGGCCGCGTTAAGTCTGCCTGCAAATTAGAACATCGTAATTCTATCTAGTTGGTCTGCAAATAGCGGGCTGAAATCTTCGTTTTTCAGCAAAATTTCAAAAAAAAAATTTTTTAACGATCTACGTGTTTCTCACATCACGCTTGTCAAAAAAAAAATTATTTTCATTCTAGCTACAGCCCTAGGAAAAATTATCTTTCACAATTTTTTGGGTCTTGCATGCGCACTAGGCTAGGTACGGAATATAAGGCGCCGTCTACGTCTAGAATGGCTGAGAACGGGAATGAACTTCATAACGCTGAAGCGATAGCTGGTCTACGTAATGATATGGCGGAGCTTAGGGCCACTTTAGCACAGATTTTACAAAATCAAGTTAGGCCACCACCACCACCTGCTAATGTTGAGTTGCCCCGCCGACGCCAACACTTCTCTGATTCGGATTCGGATGGGGACTCCCCACGAGTGCCCCCTCGAGGCCGTCGCCACGAGCGAGAGTTTGACATTACTAGGGCCATCAAGATTGATGCCCCCACTTTCGACGGCATGGGAGATCCACAGAACTTCCTTACGTGGATAGTGGACATGGAATGTTACTATGACTGGCACCATCTCACGGACCCCCAAAAGGTCCAAGTTGCCAGGATGAAATTGACAGGCCGTGCCAAAACTTATTGGCTAAATGAAGAGCGTAGGCTAGGTGCGGGAGACGGAAACCCAATTATTGGGTGGACCGTAATGAAGAATTTGTTGACCGATCAGTACGTTCCCGCGTACCATCGGACACAGATGTTTGACGAGCTTGCCACCCTGCGGCAGGGCTCGAATTCAGTAGCGGAGTATATGGGAGAACTGAAGGACCGAATGGTGCGTTGTGAACTGAAGGAAATCCCCGAGGTTACCCTTTCTAGGTTCCGTAAGGGCCTTCAACCTGATATTCAGTGGAAGCTCTTGCGTTATGGCCACACTGATTTGAACACCACATTCAATGCCGCCCTCGACATTGAAAAACACTTAGCCTCTAAGGCTCACTCCCGTTATTCTCATGCGAAAGGAAAATCCTCTACCGGAGCATCTTCCTCCACCTATCAAGATAAGGGGAAGTACAGGTCGGCCGAGTCCAAGTCTGTCGTGATCACGGCTAGGAACACCAAGAACCCCGCGAGTGAACGCATTCCAATCGGAAAGGTTAGCAAGACTAACGCCACATGCTATTCTTGCGGCATCCAAGGCCACTATGCCTTTGAATGCCCAACGAAAACTAAGGCCATAGCCCTGATAGAGTCGACGACCGATCTAGCGGATTATGTCTATGAGGCTGCTGAGGAGAGCGACCCAGAAGGGGTCCCAAGTGACTTAGAGGACGATCACCCCCTTATGGTGATGCGTTGTATCTTGACCACTCCTCGACCGTTAGATGATTGGAAGAGGACGAGCATATTTTCTCTGATCTTTAAGAGTGGCGAAAAGCTTTGCAAGCTTATTATAGATAGTGGTAGTTGTGTGAATGTAGTATCTGAGAACGCAATAGCACGTATGTCCTTGACCACGGAACCACACCTGACTCTGTATCAGGTTGCTTGCATCAACAAGATCTCCGTGCCTATTACTAAGTGATGCCTGGTCCCACTCTCATTCAAGTCTTATGTTGATGAGGTGTGGTGTGATGTCCTTCCGATGGACGCATGTCATGTGTTGTTGGGCCGCCCTTGGCTATACGACCGTGATGTCACACATTTTGGTAGAGCCAACTCCTATGAATTTAAATTCAATGGTAAAACCATCACTTTGAGGCCCACCATCCCAAAGGAGCCCGTAGTCTTGGCTAAGGATACCACTATCCCTGTAGAGAGAAAGACGTTGAGTCTAGTTGGTAGGAAAGAGTTTGTGAGAGACCCGTTCGTTGATGGAATTATGTGTGCGCTAGTTCTCATGAGTGCGAAACCCGATTCTAGTATTTTGGATGAGCTGCCTAGTGAGTTACAGGAACTATTGGAAGAGTATAAGGACGTGTACCCGGATGAGCTGCCACCTACGTTACCCCCGCTAAGGAATATCCAGCATGGGATAGACCTCATCCCAGGGTCTTCCTTGCTGAATCAGCCCCATTACCGACTCCATCCTGCGGCTCACAAGGAGTTGCAGACCCAGATAGAGAGCTTGCTTGAGAGGGGTTTTATTAGGACTAGCATGAGTCCATGTGCGGTACCTCCTTGCCCCCAAGAAGGATGGTACATGGAGGATGTGCGTTGATAGCCGAGCTATCAACAAAATCACCATCAAATATAGGTTCCCTATTCCCCGCCTGGATGATTTGTTGGATGTCTTGTCTGGAGCTACCATATTCTCCAAGTTAGATCTTCGGAGTGGCTATCACCAGATTAGGATACGAGAGGGCGACGAGTGGAAGACCGCGTTTAAGTCGAAGGATGGTCAGTACGAGTGGCTTGTGATGCCTTTTGGGTTATCCAACGCCCCGAGTACCTTCTCCCGGATGATGACCCATGTCTTCCAGCCATTCATGGGGAAGTTTGTCGTCGTCTACTTTGACGATATTCTGATCTATAGCACTTCTACCACCGAGCACATCTCCCACATGAGAGTGATCCTTTCCACCCTACGGAAAGAGACTTTATTTCTCAATCTTAAGAAATGCACTTTCTATGCCTCGGAGGTAGAGTTCATAGGCTATATAGTCGGTTCTGAGGGTATCCGAGTTGACCCGGGTAAGGTTCAGGTCATTAAAGACTGGCCCGTACCAACCAACCTACGTGAGGTGCGTAGTTTCCATGGGTTAGCCACATTCTACCGCCGTTTCATACGGGACTTCAGTAGTATTATGAAGCCAATCACGGACTGTATGAAGAAGGGAGAGTTTACGTGGACGAAGTCCACCACCTATGCTTTGGAACGAATAAAGAAGCTCATGACTGAGGCACCTGTCTTACGTCTACCCGACTTTTCTAAAGTCTTTGAGCTCACATGTGATGCTTCAGGGGTTGGGATTGGAGGTGTCTTGAGCCAAGAAGGCCATCCCGTTAGCTACTTTAGCGAGAAGTTGTCGGGCCCCAAGTTGAATTATTCCAATTACGATAGGGAGTTCTATGTTGTAGTCCGATGTCTACACCATTGGAGGCACTGTCTCCTCTCCAAGGAGTTCGTGATCCTCTCCGATCATGAGGCCTTGCATTTCATTAACGGACAACATAAAATCAGCCCAAGACACGCTAAGTGGGTAGAATTCCTACAAGGTTATACATTTAACCTCAAATATCTTAAAGGAGCTGATAACCGAGTCGCTGACGCCCTTAGTCGTCTTACGCTTTTACTCACTTCTATGGAGGTACATGTTATAGGATTTGAGCGGGTTAAGGATGAGTATGCTACGTGTCCTGACTTCCAAGACGACTATTTATCAGCCCAGGATAGTTCCTCCACGACGATATCTGCATACGTCATTAAGGATAGATACCTATTTAGGAGCGGGAAGCTATGTATTCCACAGTCATCACTACGATTACATATCATTTGGGAATTGCATAGTGGAGGGTTGAGTGGTCACTTTGGTAGAGATAAGACGATTACATTAGTCGAAGAGAAGTTTTATTGGCCAAAACTTAAGGCTATGGTAGGAGGAGTAGTGAGTAGCTGCCGAACGTGTCAGGTTTCTAAGGGTGGTAAAACCAATGTAGGATTATATACACCCTTGCCTATTCCCTCCATGCCTTGGGTAGATGTTAGTATGGACTTTGTATTAGGCCTTCCCCTACCCAACGCCGTCATGATTCCATTTTTGTAGTTGTGGATAGGTTTTCCAAGATGGCTTATTTCATCCCGTACAGTAGAACAAACGATGCGTCTCATGTCGCTAAACAATATTTTAAAGAAGTCGTTAGTCACCGCGGAGTGCCAAAGACCATAGTTTCGGATAGAGACGTAAAATTCACTAGTTATTTTTGGAAAACGTTATGGATATTAATGGGAACAAAGTTATTGTTTTCCTCCGCCTATCATCCCCAAACGGATGGGCAGACGGAAGTAGTTAATCGGAGTTTAGGGAATTTGTTAAGATGCCTCGTGAGCGATCATTTGGGCACTTGGGATCTTCTCTTACCCCACGCCCAATTAGCCTACAATAATTCCAAAAATAGGTCTACGGGTATGTCTCCGAATGAGATTGTCCATGGTTATAAAGCTCCTGTGCCGCTTGACTTGGTGCCGTTGCCTCCAACGTACAAAGCAAGTCAATTTGCACAATCCTTTGCCCAACACATCCATGATCTACATGCACGTATATGGGCCACTTTGACGTCACAATACGACTCTTATCAGGCGCACGCTAATTTACATAGGAGAGTATCAAACTTTAAAATTTGCGATCTGGTTTTAGTCCGTTTAGTTCCAGAACGCTTGCCAACTGGCACCGTAAAAAAGTTAGCACCAAAGCGCGCCGGCCCTTTTCGGATTATTAAGAAGTTAGGTGACAACGCTTTCGTTTTGGACTTGCCTGCTGATTGGGGTATCTCCCCCATTTTTAACGTTTCGGATTTAACGATATTTGTGTTGCCACCACAAGAGTTGATTTCTTTGTCGTCTTCTTCTCCCACTTTAAATTCTCATGGGTTGGGGAGTGGTAGAACGGGTGATCTCTCTCTTACGGTCCCCACAGGTATATCATCGGATGGTACGTTGCCTTCTTTCTTGCCAACTGCTAATATGTTCCCCAGGTTCCCACGGACATTTTCCACTCCAGAGATGATACTTGATGCTGAGCATGTTACCACTGCTGAGGGCGACACCCGCCGCTTCCTCATCCGTTGGCGTGACCGCCCCCCTTCGGATGACTCTTGGGTGCTCGAGTTAGAGCTGCAAAGTTTGGATGCCGATCTTCTTCGCCGCTACCTCTTGGACCATGCAACAGAGATACGTGATTTTGAGTGGGGGAGGATTGATGGCGCGCCCCCTCCACCTCTACTTGGAGACGATGCTGACGATGATGAGGTTGATCCGGTTGCTGAGGCGATTCAACTAAAGGACGTGAGGCGTCACGATGATGCTAGCGGAAGGCTACGTTACAACCTCCGCCCGCGGCACGCAACATTCGCCGCACCGCATTAAAACATTTCCCTTTTCATGCTTTATTATTTCTATTTTAGGAATATAAAATTATCCAAGTTTGAAGTGATAATTTTATATTCAATATTGCACTTTTTATTTTTGCATTTGGACAATATTTTTATTTGGTGTGCATTTAACCATTTGGATGGATGAGATTACATCTCCATCATGAATGGTTAAAGCTTGTTTGTAACTCCTATATAAGGAGGCCCTTGTTATGAGATAATTAGAAAGATTGAACCCTTAAAAAAAACCTCTTGTTGAGATTTCGGCCAAGGAGGTCTCCCTCATTGCCGCCGCCCCCTTCTAGTGGTGTGAAGCCGCCGGCCCCCCCTTTGCTCCCTCCATCCGGTTCGGTGCGACTCCGGCGCGGCTTCCTTCGGTGCGACTCCGTGGAAGAAGGTTGCAAGCCCTTCGGTGTGACGCCGGTGGATCCGTGGAGAGAGTTATTCTCCCACAGTTATCTTGTGTGAACGTTCTCCGGTTGGGTAAAATATCTCATCCCTCCTTGTGTGATTTCTTCTAATTAGTTGTGGTGGATCGCAAAATCGTTTTATCCGCTTTGTTAAATCAATTGCTGCACTTTTCATTTCGAAATCGCCGTTGCTAGGCTTTTTATTTCCGGATCGGGTGGATCCTATTTGCCGGAGCGGATCTTGGCCTATAGCCTTGGTTTTGCTCCCAAAAAGGTTGGTAATCTTTATGTTAATTTGGGGAACGATCCGACTCAAATTTCGATCGCTATTTTCGAGTCGACCAATCCTCCTTGTTATTTTTATGCACTGCGTTTGTGACGAGGAAATATTGTGGGCGATAGGTGCTGTGTAGGTGCGGTAGATCTAAGGCGATATTGGGCGAGGAGTGAATTATTTCCGTAGAGATCTCCGATTCCGGACATCCCTACATCATTGTGCCCTTCAATGTTCCTTAAGATTTGAAGATGCATCACCAATCATGAAAAGAGGCATAATGTATTTGATGTGTGCTTGAGTTCTTGCATGCAAGTTATTCTTGATTGGACATGTGAACAGGAAGAGGAAGCTGGAAATTAGATAATTTGACAAGGCATAACCGCTGAGATAACTGAGATAGCTAAAAAGAATGTTTCAGCAGAACCGTTGAGATAGCTGAGAAGCTCAACATAAATCGTTGAGAGAAGTGTTGGTCTTAGCTTAACGGCTGAGATAGAAGACTGTCTCGGCACAAAATAAGAAACCACTGAGACAGTTGAGAAGGAATAGCTGAAATAGAAGAGTCTCAGCTGTGAAGAAGAAACCACTGAGACAGTTGAGAAGGAACCGCTGAGACAAAGCCAGCAGAAATTTTCTACATCAAGAAAGTGGAGTTCGTCAAACTGAGTTTAGAGTTCGTCGAGCTCAGCTCACAGATCATCGAGCTCAAGTTAAAGGTTGAAGATTTAGAGTTCAAGGAGCTAAGCCCGCCTTTCTTCGAGCTCAAGATAATGTTTGAAGATTCAAAGTTCATCGAGCTGAGGACGTCGTTCGTCGAGCTCAAGTTAAAGGTTGAAGATTCAAAGTTAATGGAGCTGAGACCACCTTTTGTCGTGCTCAAGTCAAAGTTTGAAGATTCCGAGTTTGTCGAGCAGAGCTCACATTTTGTCAAGCTAAATTTAAAGTTAGTGATTCTAAAGTTCGTCTATCTCAGCACAGAGTTCGTCGATCTCAGCTCAATGATCGTTAAGCTAATTTCAAGTAGTTCATTCCGTTGTGGGAAAGCTATAGTAGTGCCAAAAGCTATTGTTTGTCTTATTCTGAGGGAGGTGGCGCTCACCATACTTAACTGGACCCATATTCAAATTGTGTATTTGATTCAAATCAATAGATATATAAGGAAGAAAAGAAAAGAAGATTAGGGTTAATGAAAATGGGAACGAAAGAAGAAAACAAAAGAGAAGCGGTTGGACTTCATCTTCTTCGACAAGCTTGAAAGCAAAGTCCAGCAGTGAAAGCCAAAAGGCAAAGATAGCTTAAGCTTTTTCCAATTCAGCAAGAGTGTTCCTTGAAGAACAAGTTAGCTGACTCAATATATCAGCATGAGAAGATAGCTGTGTGAAGGGCTGTAAGCCTTCAACAGTAGTTGCTGCCTTCAGTACAATAGAGAAATTAGTAGCTGTAGAAGAAGTCTAATTCCTTCTACAGCAAGTAAGCTGGACTGATATCTGCTCAGTCCAGCAAGTTAGACTCATAGAATTTTATCTGAGTAAGTATTTAAATTTTATTGATTAATTTCCTGTATGATTCAATTTATCTTAATCTTAGTGTAGGGCACTTTGTGCCTGAGTGGTAGGTAACTAATTAGTCACTGATGTAGGTGCCCTTTTAGGGTACTGAGGTAGGATCCAAGTGAGGATCTGAGTTGTATGTCTTAATTGCCTGAGGTAGGAGAGTGCTGCTCTCTGAGGTAGGATCTAAGTGTGGATCTGAGGTAGGGCTGTCCTCCCAGCCTGAGTGTAGGGCCTAGTGCCTGAGGTAGGTGACTGTTGAGTCACTGAACTTTAGGTGATAAGTATGTCACTGAGTTTTAGGCCTTGGAGGAGGCTGAGCTGTGGTTGACTGGAAGGGCACTAAGTTAGGTACCTGGAAGGGTACTGAGCTGCAGGAGTACTGTAGCACTCTGAGAGTAGGGCCTTGTGCCTAATGTTGTAGGGTTGAAATATAACACCCCAGCAACGAAAAGAGTGTTAGACGAAAATTGTCGAGCAGAGCTCGACGACAATTGTCCAACAGAGCTCGATGAAAATCGTCCAGTTGAGCTCGACAAAAATCGTCGAGCTGAGCTCGACGAAAATAATCGAGCTGAGATCGACGAAATGTCGAGCAGATCTCGACGGAAATCATCGAGCAGAGCTCAATGATTGTCGATGGCAGCTCGAAAAAAGTAGTGGAGGGCAGCTTTTGTCCTGTTTTTGGTTTCCGTTCGACGAAATGCCAAAATTCGATGTCGCCTCGGGTCAAATGGCTGGTGTGCGGCCACTGAATGGTGGTTGACTTTTTTAGCTTCTATATGAGCCGTTAATTGGTTTTGATGTTTTATTTTGTGGCTGGGATGTAACTCAAGGCCTTATCTGGAGAGGAATGGAAAGAGGAAATTATTATTTACTTTTCTCTCTCTCTCTTCTTTTCTTCTCGAGTTCTGAAGCAGAACACATCAGCTGGTGCTAGGGTTTCTTTCTGGTGAATATCTTGAGGTCGGACTTAAGAGCCAAAGCTAGAATCGCAAAGGGGAAAGTGAGGGAATCAGTTCCTTTCGCATAGAAAAGCTTTCTCATGGCTTCAAAGAGACCGTCAAGGGTAACGATCTTTCTTCTTGGACATGTGAATTCCTTATTTTTGCATGTGCATGGATTTAACCCACCAAAAGGTGGATTCTTGAGGGATTTCTGTTGGGTTGATTCTCGAAATCCCCAATAAGTCTTGCATATAGATCTAGAAATGTGTAGTACGGAATATGCATGTTGTGTGAAGCCCATCTGGACAGGTTGGTCTGGATTGGTGATGTTTTATTTTGCACACCGGAGAAGACTCCACATATAAAAGGGTATTTTGTGGAGTCGGTGGGTTGTGCCTGTGAAGGGAAGTAGTAGGAAGTCCTGGAGTGGAATTACAGGATAATACCCTCGTAATTCATGTATTGTATGCGATGGAAAGACCAGTTTTCTGGGACTATAGGATGCTGCAGGGTTTGGGTTGAGTTTGGGCGCAGAAAGAGAGCTTATGTTGGTCCCTCCAAGCGATCGCGACTAACACTGGCATTAACTCCCTCTTTGATTGTGAAGCCAATCCTTGGTGGATTGTGTGGCTATTATGAGCTATGAGCTCTTAAAAGGCTTCGTGCCGAACTGACTAGGGGATGCCGACCCGCGTCAGTCTAGACATTGAACTGGCAATTTGAGCAACGGGAAAGGGCTAAACTATATCCGCGTTATGGTTGTCTGACATGAATTCCTGGGATATTGGAGTTTGTCAGGTTCATATAATGAGAGTCTTGCGTTGTACGCTATCAAGACTTAAGTCTCCGGCTGTAGGACATGGAGCACAATGCTCAAAGTTTACTGTTGGATTTTTGACCTTGAACGGTGGTGGGAATCTGATTTTCCGGTACAACAATAATGTGTCATGTGTGCACGGAGCGTCGAACTATGTGGTCGACGTTTTTGATATATTGAAGGTGCGTGAGTGCACATCTTGTGATATATCTGCTTTTGAAATGCCATGCCTGCAGGGAAGGAATACAACTTCCCCGGGAAAGGGGTAGGGTCGTTATACATTGGTCAGTTGAATGCTAACAGTTGCCTTGTTTGCCACCGTGCGGTGGACTATCCTTCTATAGGTGCTAGAGAGCCGAGCAGGAAATAGCTGGCTGAAGCACTTGTTGTTATTGTTGGAGTTACCATGGTGATCTAGAAGTTGTCAAACATGTAATCTCACTGCCAACGCAATATGAGCCTGCAGGGTCGCACATAAGAGCTATGGAGGAGCTGGAAGATTGACCGTATTGGTAAAGGTTACCAATCACCATAGATATGGGGTCTGGCAAATGTTGCCAAGGTGGTTCGTCGAAAATCATCGAGAATGAGTCGTCGAGAATGTCTCGACGACTGCGACCAAGTCAAAGTCATCGAGAATGTCTTAACGACTACGACTAAGTCAAAGTCGTCGAGAATGTCTCGACGACCAAGTTAAAGTCGTCGAGAATGTCTCAACGACTACGACCAAGTCAAGAGTCGTCGAGATTGTCTCGATGACTACGGCAAAGTCGTCGAGTATGACTCACCGACTAAGGCCTCGATTCTCGACGATTCGGTCAGGTCATTCTCGCCGAATCTGGATTTGATTCTCGCTGATTCTGAAACCCTAATGTGCTGTGTGGTCTGCGGATAGCGATTTATCTAGGTTTATTTATGCTTTGAGTATAAATAGACTCTTAGGGTTTTGGGAAAAGGATAGGAATCGGGTTTTTCTCCTTTGACCGAATCGAAGCCGACGGAATCGTTCCGCCGCTCGTTCGCTCCGCCGATTCCCGAATCCCGCCGGACGGAAGAGTTCCGCCGCCGCAATCGTTCCGCAGACCTCCTCCTCTCCGGCGACAGTCGCTGGTGCTGCACTTCCTGGTGCGGACCTAGCAGTCCGTGGGAAGTGCGGAGGTGCGGCCGATCTTCTACCTGACCCTTCGTGCGACGAAGCTCGGGAGTTCTCCAGCTCGTGTGGATTTCTGCAGAGACGTGGATATTATTCCACGTACAACTCGCCACCGACATCACTCAATACTTGGAGCATCTTCATTGAGTTGTGAATCAACGCCACTAAGGTATTTTGCCCTAATTATTTTGTTTACTTCTTGATACAACGATCATGGCCAGATCCAGTTCTCTTGGGCTGTTCTCGTACTTTTCCTTTCCGTTGCGTGCACAAAGTGTTGTGCCAACCCTCCCGAGAAACCCCATCAGTGGTATCAGAGGGAGGTTGCGGCCATGACCACCGCCAGGGGCGCTGCCCCTTGGAACCCCGCCAGGAACGTCTGGGATTTCGTAGCAATTTCTAATTGTAGAAGTTGTTGTCTCCTTAGCAGTAACCATCCCTCGAATTTTGTTTTGGATTTTGAATCCAACAAAGAGATATGAGCTTGTCTACTGCTTTAATTTGAGTTGCCTTTTCCCTTTGTCCAATGCATGTAAACCTGAATATTTAGAAATGTCCATATGTTCAGATTTAGCCCTTTTCTCTATCAAATGTTGATAGTGTCTTGTTGTGCACATAAGGGATGCATGAGGATTCTAGAAATGTTTTATTTTATTTAGATGTGCACATTGATCAAATGTTGATCATGGTTAATTGTTAACATACTATCAAAATTTAAATCCCTTCATCAAACATTAAGTGTTCGGATGCCTTCCGATGGATGACACTCTTCCTGCCTCGATCGATGAAGTGTGGGCTTGCCAAAGCAAGGTGCATTAATCTATCTTGGTAAGGGTGCGAGCGGATAATTGTGATATCCCACTGTCGACATCGGGCCCCACTTAACTAGGTGACCTCAAAGGTTGAGCGCCTAGAGGCATAGGGTTGGCATGCACCATATGATGGATGCGAATAAAGAGTTATTCACCAACCATACAAGAATTGCATGAGGATGCAATTGGCAAACGTTGCCTACCTAAATAACTACATCGTGAGGGGAAGCCAAAGCTGACTCATTGTGTTGGTGAAATACGGATCTTGTCCACTAAGAGAGTAGCTCGCATGAACTCTCCGAATTGATAGTGAGGGCTATTAGTTCGAATAAAATAGTGGGAGTTTTAATTATAGTCCAAATTAAGATAAATTGTATTTTGAAACTTTGGTACTGATTTTATTCTGCATGAATTCTTGTAGAATTCCATGACAAGTGGTTCACACTCCACTTTGTCTCTGAGAGCCATCCTTGAGAAGGATAAGCTCAATGGGACTAACTACATGGACTGGTACAGGAGCTTGAGAATTGTTCTCAGGCAAGAGCGAAAGCTCTATGTCTTGGAAGAGGAATCCCCCGAGGTGCCGACCGGGAATTCTTCCCGTGCTGATAAGGATGCTTACAAGAAGTATACCGATGATGCTTTAGACATCGAATGCCTCATGCTTGCCACCATGAACTCTGAGCTCCAAAGGCAACATGAGAACATGGGGTGCAAGGAGATTGACGAGCATCTTAAGAAAATGTTTCAAGGGCAGGCTCGTCAAGAGAGGTTCGACGTCACGAAAGCGTTGTTTCAGTGCAAGATGGGAGTTCGAGACTCAGTAGGGACTCACGTACTCATGATGATTGGGTATATAGAGAACCTTGAAAGACTGGGTTTTCCTCTGGGTCAAGAGTTGGCCACAGATCTGATCCTGCAATCGTTGCCGGACAGCTACGAGCAGTTTGTCTTGAACTATAACATGAATGAAATAAACAAGACACTGCCCGAACTCCTAGGCATGTTGAGAACTGCCGAAATCAATAAGAAGAAGGCCAAGCCTACCATCCCCATACTGATGGTGCATAATGGCAAGGGCAAGGCCAAGGGCTTCAAGAAGACGAAGGTGGGCCCTAAGTCACATCTTGAGCCCAAGTCTTCTGCACTGGAGAAGAAGAAAAGCACGGTGAAGGAAGGGAAATGCCACCACTGTGGCAAGGCTGGTCATTGGAGGAGGAACTGTCCTTCTTATATTCAGGGTCTGCAGAAAATGAAGGGAGGTATGACTTCCGCTTCAGATATTTATGTTATAGAGATAAACCTTTCTGCTCCTACATCTTGGGTATTGGATATCGGATGTGGTTCTCACATTTGTACAAATGTGCAGGAACTGGAAAGGAGAAGATTGCTGAGTAAAGGGGAGGTGGACCTGCGTGTCGGCAATGGAGCAAGAGTTGCTGCTGTAGCCGTAGGGGTTTACCGTCTTTCTTTGCCCAGTGGGCTTGTAATAGAACTAGATAATTGTTATTTTGTTCCGGCCATAACTAGAAACATTATATCTATTTCATGTCTGGACATGATTGGATTTTCTTTTATAATTAAGAACAACTGTTGTTCCATATTTAAGAATGATGTTTGTTATGCTGTAGCCCAACTGTTTAATGGTCTTTATGTTTTGAACTTAGACCATATGATCTATAATGTAGAAAATAATAAAAGACTAAGAACAAATGACTCAAACCCTACGTATCTCTGGCATTGTCGTTTGGGCCATATAAACGAGAAGCGCATATCCAAGCTCCATAAGGATGGACTTTTGGACACATTTGATTATGAATCATTTGAGCGATGCGAATCTTGTTTGTTAGGAAAAATGACAAAAGCTCCTTTCACTGGTTATACTGAGAGGGCTGAGGATCTCTTGGGTGTTGTACATAGTGATGTATACGGACCCATGAGTTCCATGGCTAGAGGTGGGTATTTCTACTTCGTTACATTTACTGATGATTTCAGTAGATACGGATATGTGTATCTTATGAAGTGCAAATCCGAGACCTTTGAAAAGTTCAAAGAGTTCAAGAATGAAGTAGAAAACTAGTTGGGCAAAAGGGTTAAAGCACTCCGATCTGATCGAGGTGGTGAATACCTGAGTCACGAGTTCCGTGATCATCTGAAAGAGTGTGGTATTATATCACAGCTCAGTCCACCTAGAACACCACAGCACAATGGTGTGTCTGAGAGGAGAAATCGTACTCTGTTAGACATGGTACGTTCGATGATGAGTCATGCAGACTTGCCTGTTTCCTTTTGGGGTTTTGCTTTAGAGACTGCTGCTATGACACTGAATCGCGTTCCAACAAAAACGGTTCTGAAGACACCATATGAGATATGGACTGGGAAACGTCCTAGTATGTCGTTTATTAAAATTTGGGGCTGTGAGGCATACGTGCGACGTCAAATGCCTGACAAGCTGGAACCCAAATCAGATAAATGTTATCTGGTGGGATATCCTAAGGAAACGAAAGGATATTACTTTTACCTACCGTCCGAGGGCAAGGTGTTTGTCGCAAGGACCGGTGTCTTCTTGGAGAAAGAGTTCTTATCAAGAAAGACTGAAAAGGTAGAACTTGAAGAAGTTCAAGAACCACAAATAGTGAATGAACCAGAATTGGATTCTGAATTAGGACTACAAGGTGTTGTAGCTAGAGAACCTACTCAAGAAACACATGTCCTGCGTAGATCTGTTAGACCAAGATTTGAGCCTGAGAGATATGGATTTCTCGTGTCTCAAATAGGTAATGTGTTGCTAATGGATCATGATGATGAACCAGCAACATACCAAGAGGCTATGAATGGACCGGACTCCGACAAATGGCTTGAGGCTATGAAATCCGAAATGGACTCCATGTATGCAAACCAAGTTTGGAACTTGGTGGAACCACCTGAAGGGGTACGACCCATAGGGTGCAAGTGGGTCTTCAAGAAGAAGACCGACATGGATGGGAATGTACAGACATTCAAAGGGCGACTGGTGGCTAAGGGTTTTAGACAAATTCATGGTATTGACTATGATGAAACCTTTTCCCCTGTTGCCATGGTAAAGTCCATAAGGACATTGCTTGCTATTGCTCCGTATTATGACTACGAGATCTGGCAGATGGATGTCAAAACAGCTTTCCTTAATGGAAACCTCCTTGAGGAAGTGTACATGACACAACCCGAGGGTTTTGTATCCCCAAATGAAGCCACTAAGATATGCAAGCTGAATAGGTCCATATATGGACTGAAACAAGCCTCTCGAAGTTGGAATCTTCGTTTTGATGAGAAAATCAAAGAGTTTGGTTTCATCAAGAATGAAGATGAGCCTTGTGTTTACAAGCGAATCAGTGGGAGCATTGTTGTCTTCCTGATACTGTATGTAGATGACATACTGTTGATTGGGAAGGACATTCCTACCCTGAAAGTTGTTATGAACAACCTAGGGAACTGCTTTTCTATGAAGGACTTGGGTGAAGCGACTTATATACTTGGTATTAAGATCTATAGAGATAGATCGAAGAAGTTGCTGGGTTTGACCCAGAGTACATACATCGATAAGGTGTTGAAGCGGTTCAACATGCTTGAGTCCAAGAAAGGATTTTTGCCCATGTCTCATGGTGTGAATCTCTCTAAGGACCAGTGTCCAAAATCTTGTGAAGATAAGGACCGCATGAAGTTGATTCCATATGCTTCGGCAATTGGATCAATCATGTATGCAATGTTATGTACTCGACCCGATGTCTCCTTTGCTTTAAGCATGACTAGCAGGTATCAGTCAGACCCCGGTGAGTGTCACTGGATTGCAGTCAAGAATATCCTTAAGTACTTGAGATGGACTAAGGATGTGTTCTTGGTGTATGGTGGAGAGGAAGAGCTCGTTGTAAGTGGTTACACGGATGCTAGCTTCCAAACTGATAGGGACGATTCAAAGTCTCAGTCAGGGTTTGTGTTTTGCCTGAATGGAGGAGCTGTGAGCTGGAAGAGTTCCAAGCAAGAGACAGTTGTTGATTCTACAACGGAAGCCGAGTATATCGCTGCAGCTAATGCAGCGAAGGAGGCTGTATGGATTAGGAAATTCATCGGCGAGCTTGATGTAGTTCCTAGCATTGTTGGTCCCGTAGTTCTCTACTGTGATAACAATGGTGCAATTGCACAATCTAAGGAACCTAGATCCCATCAGCGCTCCAAGCACATACTTCGGCGGTTCCATCTTATTCGTGAGATTGCCGAATGAGGAGATGTGAACATTTGCAGAGTGCCGACTGAGGAGAATATTGCAGATCCACTGACAAAGCCTCTCGCGCAGAGAAAGCATGATGGTCATACTAGATCAATGGGTATACGATACCTGAATGATCAAGTCTAGTGGGAGCCTTGTGGGTTGCATGTAAAGATATATTCTGTTGGCTGTTTATTGTTTATTCATATGATGAATTGCGTACCTAGATTTTCTTTTTACAATTAATGGCATATTCCGTTATTATGGTTTTTCTATATGATAGTTAAATGTTAACATAATGAATACCCTTAGAATGTTCGCTTCCATAGGACATCAAGTACGTGACTTGAATGTGAGAGCCTATGATTCATTTGAAGCTTCATTCTTAAAAGTCCCTGGTCGTGGTATCATCATAGGATCTAAGGGTAATGATGATACATGAAGACTAGCACGTGCGTTGACTGATGACCAGTTCTCACAGGTCATGATATTGTGATATCAAGTCATCACGTGGGTACTTGTTAATGAACAAGTCGTACTGGACAGACCCAACCAGAGACTACTTTGTGGATTGTTATCTAATCGTGTCACAAGTAGGTCTCTACTGACAATGGTGTTGTGGTCCTTTGACCTGAAGTCACAGCATTCATCAAGTGAGGAAGAGCATGCTTTGATGCCATCTAAAGTCTTCCTTGAGAAAGGTTGATGATAAGGGTGGTTGTTGGGCACGTTACGAATCATTTGGGTGTTTGTGTGTGAGCAGATATGGAATTTGTCCTCCTATATGACAGGAGTTGCATCCATGGGCCCCTTGATGGAATTGGACTGAGAAATGCATGGCCATGCTTGGTGGAGTCAATATGTGATATTGGCCTCACCATTCTCTGGATGTCCGTTCTAGATCAGGAAACTTGGATTGAGCTATTACGAGGGTGACACGGTCCATGCCTCTAGTTCTTTCCGGATGTAAGGGACAAAGGGACAAACACAACGCTGATACATTGTTCATGAAGGCTTATGAGTTATAAACTCTTATTGCTTGGGGAGCAATGATGCATTGCTAGATGCCGCTCATTGTTTGTGAGGTTTATGGTTTGATACTTCCAAGATCAAGTGGGAGACTGTTAGAGTTACCATGGTGATCTAGAAGTTGTCAAACATGTAATCTCACTGCCAACGCAATATGAGCCTGCAGGGTTGCACATAAGAGCTATGGAGGAGCTGGAAGATTGACCGTTTCGGTAAAGGTTACCAATCACCATAGATATGGGGTCTGGCAAATGTTGCCAAGATGGTTCGTCGAAAATCATCGAGAATGAGTCGTCGAGAATGTCTCGACGACTGCGACCAAGTCAAAGTCGTCGAGAATGTCTCAACGACTACGACTAAGTCAAAGTCGTCGAGAATGTCTCGACGACCAAGTTAAAGTCGTCGAGAATGTCTCAACGACTACGACCAAGTCAAGAGTCGTCGAGATTGTCTCGACGACTACGACAAAGTCGTCGAGTATGACTCACCGACTAAGGCCTCGATTCTCGACGATTCGATCAGGTCATTCTCGCCGAATCTGGATTTGATTCTCGCCGATTCTGAAACCCTAATGTGCTGTGTGGTCTGCGGATAGCGATTTATCTAGGTTTATTTATGCTTTGGGTATAAATAGACTCTTAGGGTTTTGGGAAAAGGATAGGAATCGGGTTTTTCTCCTTCGACAGAATCGAAGCCGACGGAATCGTTCCGCCGCTCGTTCGCTCCGCCGATTCCCGAATCCCGCCGGACGGAAGAGTTCCGCCGCCGCAATCGTTCCGCAGACCTCCTCCTCTCCGGCGACAGTCGCTGGTGCTGCACTTCCTGGCGCGGACCTAGCATTCTGTGGGAAGTGCGGAGGTGCGGCCGATCTTCTACCTGACCCTTCGTGCGACGAAGCTTGGGAGTTCTCCAGCTCGTGTGGATTTCTGCAGAGACGTGGATATTATTCCACGTACAACTCGCCACCGACATCACTCAATACTTGGAGCATCTTCGTTGAGTTGTGACTCAACGCCACTAAGGTATTTTGCCCTAGTTATTTTGTTTACTTCTTGATACAACGATCATGGCCAGATCCAGTTCTCTTGGGCTGTTCTCGTACTTTTCCTTTCCGTTGCGTGCACAAAGTGTTGTGCCAACCCTCCCGAGAAACCCCATCAGTTGTTGCTGCTGTTATTGCTATGTTGGCCCTCGAAGGCAAATTAAAGAAATGTTTATTGTTTTCATGTGTGGTCATCCTGCATGCCGATGTATGTAATCCACACATGTTAAAAGAACCTGTAAGGCCTTAAGGCCAAACAATTTTTGTATGTTATATACATTCCTTAGAGTTCTATATAAATTTTGTTATTTATATATTTAGTGGACATTCATGATTGTTTGAGTTCAAAGAACCTTTAAGCTTCTATTAGCATGCTCTGAGTTAGGATGCGAATAATATTTGGTATTAACTTATATCCTCGCCGCCTATTTGTGGCATATTGTGTTGGTCCCCAGCCGAACCTTCTTTTATATGTCCTTTATCGAATGGGGTCGTTACAATTTGGTATCAGCTTCACTTGGTCTTCCTCTTTTGAATTCGTGGTCCAATTCTTTTGTGGGGTGGCAAACACGTGTAAGTGCGACCCACTTTAACTGTAAATGAACTCAAGAATGTCCACTAAGGAATACAAATACACCTGTTTGTGGAACCTGCGCGTTCCTATAATGTTTTTGTTGCTTGTGCAAAGTCGCTAAAGTGTGTCGTATCCACTTATATGTGACTCGAAGTGGTGCTGGAAAGTCTCAGCCCCAGCGTTCTGATGAGAGTGTGGCACTAGTTGGGGTGCCTCCACCTCCTCCTTCTGCAGAGACAGTACGTCTAGTTGCTGAGGCGCTGTTTGCAATGATTTATGCAAAGCCTACCAAGTAGGCGCAGCCTGCAATGGTTCTAGAATAGGGTCAGGTGAGGCCAAAACCTGTTGAGGCTTTTGCTAACCCTCGAGAAGCTGAACGGCAGTTGAAGCAGTTTATGAGCTTCAATCCTCCTACGTTTACGAGTGTGGGATCCCCAACGCAGGCGGAGGATTGGTTGTCGTGCATCAAGCGAATATTGACGGCGATAAGGATGGAGGATGAACAGAAAGTCACCTTGGCAACCTTTTGCTGGAGGGAGAGGCCTGACTATAGTGGTATGAGATAGAGTTGCACCATTTAGCGGGCAGCCAACTTACCAAAGTCTTGATAGAGGAGTTTTTTAGACTGTTCTTGGCAAAGAACTTGCCATCGGCTCGGCAGATAGCAATGGAAAACAAATTCCAGCGTCTATCTCAGGGAGAAAGTAGTGTTGACACCTACTTACATGAGTTTACTAGGTTGGTACGATATGCTGGAACGATCTTTGCTGACGAAGAGCATAAAACCAATAGGTTCTACAAAGGGTTGC
The DNA here is from genome assembly GCA_039513925.1 of Platanthera zijinensis. Lineage (NCBI taxonomy): Eukaryota > Viridiplantae > Streptophyta > Magnoliopsida > Asparagales > Orchidaceae > Platanthera > Platanthera zijinensis. The sequence continues at coordinate 182,985,522 of CM077079.1, read as the reverse complement.
GGGATTAGCTGAGATTCCTGCTCTCGAGTTCAGTGAACCAGGGATTTCAAGCGTTGGTTGATATGGCTCGTGCGTTGAAGAAGGATATGAAGCGAGTACAAGGCAAGAGGGACTTGGATGTGACAAAGTCCGAGTTCAAAGCACTGCATTCTGGAAAATCGAGCTACCAAAAGAAATGGGGTATGAGATCCAAGTCTTCTATACCGGCTCCTTCTACAGTTGCATCGGGGGAAACTTCGAGGTAAGAGTCTCGTACCTGCTATACATGTGGTAGAGTGCGGCATATAGCACGTGATTGTCGGGTTTGTCCGCCAAAGGTTGAAAAAAGATTGGAGCGTCTTATGCGGAGAGGGAAAGGCAGTGGTGGACTCCTCTGCATCCCTGGCGCAACCCTGAGTTTATAATCTTCGCCAATAGGAGGCAATAAAGCAAAGTCACGTCATCATAGGTACGATCTAAGATATTGATTGCTTACTTTTCATATTTCATACCTTGTATGTAGCTTTTGTAAGATGTGTTTTTCTTAGGCTTTGTCCTAATTCGGGACCGTCCGGCGAGATCACTATCTGATACGGGTGTTTCACATTCGTTTATATCTGAGGACTTCGTAGCACGAATCAAAGTACCTAGTCATATGATGACAGATAGTGTGAAGGTGTTGTTACAAAATGGATGTGTGATGATTGCGGATAGGACTTGCTACCTAGATGAACAAATAGGACGTCGGGATTTCTATTTGAAAGCATCTGCGCTATCGATATCGGAATTTGATGTGATCTTTGGAATGGACTGGATCTCGGAGCAGCGTGCATTTATTGATTGCAATTCAAAGGAGATCACACTGGGCCAGAATACCAAGCTTGAGACTAAGTTCGCTGGTATGTAAGGATCGAGCGGGCTCTTAATTTCTTCCCTCCATGTCATCAATGTTGTTCGGAAGGGCGCGGAGTTATTCTTCACGCGTATTAAGGCTGTTGAGCCAAAGGCTAGTGTGAGTGACGTTCTGATAGTATCGGAGTATCCTGATGTGTTTTCTAAAGATCTTCCTGGGTTACCACACCAGCGGGAGATCGATTTATCTATTGAGTTTGTGTCAGGTGACAAACCTATGGCCCATTCGCCATATCGTGTTGCGCTAAAGGAAATGGCAGAATTGAAATTTCAGCTGCAGGAGTTGCTGGAACAGGGATACATACGACCAAGTATGTACCCTTGGAGCGCACCTGTTCTCTTTGTGAAAAAGAAGGATGGTAGTCTACGGTTGTGTATCGACTATCGCGAAGTGAATAAGCTAACAGATAAAAACAAGTATCTGATTTCATGGCTAGATGACTTGTTTGATCAGCTAACGGGATAAACCGTATATTCTAATCTAGGCTTAAAATCTGGTTACTACCAATTGAGGATTCAGGAAGGTGACATTCCCAAGACAATGTTTGGAACATGATACGGTCATTATGAGTTCACTGTAATGTCATTTGGGCTATGTAATGCGTCATCAGTATTCATGGATCTAATGCACCGAACGTTCCGAGAGTACTTGGACTTGTTTGTGATCGTCTTTTTTGACGACATATTAGTGTACTCTCAGTCTAAAGTAGACCATGCGAACCATTTATGAATAGTGTTGCATACTCTGAGGCGAAATAAGATCTATTGCAAGTTCTTAAAGTGTGAGTTCTGGCTATCATCAATGGCTTTTCTTGGCCATGTTGTGAGTGGAGAGGGCATTGCGGTGGATCCATCAAAGATAAGAGGCATACGGGAGTGGCCGATGTTGTCTTCGGTGGCCGAAGTCAGGAGTTTCCTTGGACTGGCGGGCTACTACAGACATTTTGTAGAAAACTTCTCACGGATCTCTTTGCCTCTTACCACATTAACAAGGAAGGATCAGATGTTCATTTGGACTCCAGAGTGCACGCGATCTTTTGAGGAGCTAAAGAGTCGTATGACCACAATGCCTGTTTTGACGTCGCCATGTGGGACAGACGGATATGAGATTTATAATGATGCATCAGGGAGCGGCTTAGGCTGCGTGCTGCTTCAGTTTGGAAAGGTGATTTCTTATGGCTCATGCCAAGTGAAAGTACATAATCGAAACTATCTCATCCACAACTTAGAGTTGGCAGCTGTGATTTTTGCACTTAAATTGTGGCGTCACTATTTATATGGCGTATAAGTGGATATATTCACGGACCATAAGAGCCTAAAATATCTATTGGATCGGAAGGATCTCAATGTGAGTCAACGAAGGTTGATGGAGTTCCTCGGGGACTACACCTTTGATATTCATTACACTCTCAGGAAGGGAAACGTTGTCGCAGATGACTTGTGTCGTAGGACTCCAACAAGGGAAAATTGGTTGGAGATGCATGATGAGCGTCTGATCCAGGAGTTGGAAGCGTTAAAGATTTCTTGTGTTGACAAGAATTCCACAACAAATGCATGCTTGAACTGGACAGAGGTATAGTATGACCTTGCGGATAGGGTGCAGCGAGCAACGGAACTTGATGAATGTTTGCAACGTTATGCAGTGGATGGGTCAAATGGCCAGTTCTCCTGGGATTATAGCCATTTGTGGAAAAATGGTCATTTGTGCATCCCAAGTATGGATAAGCTAATAGAAGAATTGATGTATGAGGCTCACTTTACGAAATACTCAATTAACCCAGGGAGCACAAAGATGTACAAAGACATGAAAAAGCTGTTCTGGTGGCCTGGTTTAAAGAAAGGCATAGCACATTACGTGGCTAAATATCAAACCTGTGCATTAGTGAAACCTGAATGCCAAAAGCCTGGAGGTTTCCTGAAGTCGCTACCTATTCCAAAATGAAATTTTGATGATATTTCAATGGATGTCGTAAATGGTTTACCGAGATCTTAACGCGGTAACGATTCGGTTTGGGTGATCGTAGACAGGTTTACTAAAGTGGCTCACTTCATTCCAAACAAGAAGGACGATTCAGTGGAAGTCTTGGCTAAGCTTTATTTTGAGCAAATCGTACGATTTCACGGTGTTCCCCGTAACATCGTAAGTGATTGAGATAGGCTCTTCACTTCAAATGATTGGAGGCTAATCCATCAGTTAATGGGGACAAAATTAATGTATAGTACGACCTTTGATCCACAAATGGATAGCCAGACTTAGAGGACCAACAGAATGATTGCGGACATGCTCTGAATGTGCGCCTTGGATTTCGGGAAGAGATGGGAAGACCATCTATATATGGTGGATTTTTCCTATAATAATAGCTATCAAGCTAATATAAATATGACACCATTTGAAGCTATGTATGGAAGGAAATGTCTTGCAGCATTAGCTTGGGCGGAAACAGGCGAGTCAAAGCTCTACAAGAGTAAAGAAGTCGAAGAAGCTAATGCGACAATACGCTCTATCTAAGAGCGGCTACTAGTAGCCCAAGATAGGCGAGCCAAGTACTACAATGCCAAGCACCAGAATGTTGAATATACGGTTGGCGATTGGGTATATTTTGAAATTAAATCCTTCAAGGGCGTGCCGAGGATTCGGTGCTTGAAAAAGTTAAGCCCGAGGTATCTTGGTCTGTTTTAAGTGGTGGAGCGAGTTGGAGAAGTTGCAAATCGGCTAGATCTTTCGAGCAAATTGAGTGGATTGCATGATGTGTTCCACGTCTCAGTGCTTCGAAAAGTCGTGAAAGATCAAGCTCAAGTAATTCCAAATGGTCGTGTACCGATCGAAATTGGGCTAACGACGAAGATTAGTCCCATGTGGATCGAAGATAAAGCGGATAAGCAGATGCGTAACAAGACAATCGGGATGGTCATGGTCCGGTGGGACAATTGTGGCCATAAGGAGCAAACATCGGAGCGGGAGCAGACCAAGAGTGCCGAATTTCCCGAATTGTTTTTCTAAACTGGGATAACAGTTTTTATTTTCTTTGGTCCAGAACAAATAACGTTGCAACAATTTTTATTGAAAAAAAGTTATGTTATAACATGTTGGTTACGGTTTTTTTGTGCTATATGCAAATTTCGGGACGAAATTTCTATGGAAGGGGGATGTTTGTAACACCCCAGCAAGGAAAAGAATGCTAGACGAAAATCGTCGAGCAGAGCTGGACAACAATCGTTGAGCAGAGCTCAACGAAAATTATCAAGCAAAGCTCGACGAAAATGGTCCAGCAGAGCTCGAAGAAAATTGTCGAGATGTGCTCGACGAAATGTTGAGCAGTGGTCGACTATCGTCGAGGGCAGCTCGATGAAAGTCGTCGAGGGCAGCTTTTGGCCTGTTTTTGGTTTCTGTTTGATGAAATGCTGAAATTTTTTGTCGCCTCGTGTTAGAGGGCTGGTGTGCGGCCAATGAACGGTGATTGACTTTTCTGCTTCTATCCAAGCCATTAATTGGTTTTGATGTTTTGTTGTGTGGATGGGATGTAACCCGAGGCCTTATTTAGAGAGGAACGGAAAGAGGAATTTATTATTTCTTTTTCTTTCTCTCTTTCTTCTTTGCTTCCCGAGTTCTGGAGCAGAACCTTTCGGGTGGTGTAAAGGTTGCTTGCTGGAGAAGATCTTAAGGTCGGACTTAAGAGCCGAAGCTAGAATCACGAAGGGGAAAGTGAGGTAATCAGTTTCATCCGCATAGAAATGCTTTCTCATGGCTCCAAAGAGACCATCAAGGGTAACGATCTTTCTTCTTGGACATGTGATGTCCTTATTTTGGCATGTGCATGGATTGCCCCCACCAAAACGTGGATTCTTGAGGGATTTCCATTGGGTTTATTATTGAAATCACCAATAAGTCTTGCATATAGATCCAGAAATATGTAGTACGGAATAGACATGTTGTGTGATGCCCATCTGGACAGGATGGTCAGGATTGGTGATGTTTTATTTTGCGCATCAGAGAAGACTCCGCGTATAAACGAGTATGTTGTGGATTCGGTGGGTTTTGCCTGTGAAGGGAAGTAACAGGAAGTCCTGGAGTGGAATTCCAAGAAAATACCCTCGTAATTCATGTGTTGTATGCGATGGAAAGACCAGTTTTCTGGCACTGTAGGATGTTGCAGGGTTTGGGTTGTGTTTGGGCGCAAAAAGAGAGCTTCTGTTGGTCCCGCCAAGCGATCGCGACGTACACTGGAATTAACTCCCACTTTGATTTCAAAGCCAGTCCTTTGTGATCAGTGTGGCTATTATAAGCTACGAGATCTTAAAAGGCTTTGTGTCAAACAGAAAAAGGATGTCGACCCGCATCAGTATAGAAATTGAACTGGCGATTTGAGCAACGACAAGGGTTGAACTGTATCCACATTATGGTTGTGTGACATGAGTGTCTTAGATATTGGCGTTCATCAGGTTCACATAATGAGAGTCTTGGGTTTTACGCCATCAAGACTAAAGTCTCTGGCTGTATTCCGTGGAGCGCAATGCTCGAAGTTTACCGTTGGGTTTTGGACCTTGAATGATGGTGGGACCCTGGTTTTCCGGCACACCAATAATGTGCCTTGAGTGCACGGAGCTTCAGACCGTATGGTTGACGTTTGTGATATATTGATGGTGTGTGAGTGCACATCTTCTGATATATCTGCATGTGAAATGCAATGCCTATAGGGAAGGAATACCACTGCCCCGGGAAAGGGGTAAGGTCATTATAAATTGGTCAGCTGAATGTTGACCGTTGCCTTGTTTCCCACCGTGCGGTGGACTGTCCTTGTACAGGTGCTGGAGAGCCGAGCAGGAAATAGCGGGCTGAAGCTCTTGTTATTATTGCTGTTGTTGTTGCTATGTTGGCCCTCGAAGGCCAATTAAATAAATGTTTATTGTTTTCATGTGTGGCCGGCCTGCATGCTGATGTATGTAATCTACACTCGTGAAAAGAACCTGTAAGCCCTTTAGGCAAAACAATTTTTGTATGTTGTATACATTCCTTAGATTTCTATATAAATGTGGTTATTTATATATTTAGTGGACATTCATGATTGTTTGAGTTCAAAGAAAATTAAAGCTTTTGTTAGCATGCTCTGGGTTAGGATGCGAATAATAATTCGTATTGACCTATAACCTCGCCGCATGTTTGTGGCATATAGTGTGGAGCCCCGGCCGGACCATATGTTATATGTCCTTTAACGGATGGGGTCATTACATGAAAAGCCTGAGTTGTAGGCCTTAGAGATAAGGCTAAGGTAGGTGGTTTGAGGACCACTGAGTTATAGGAGCACTGCAGGGCTCTAAGGTAGGAACCTTTGTGGTTCTGAGGTAGGGTTCTGAAGAGAACATGAGTGTAAGGCTGAGTGCCTGAGGTGTAAGCTCTTAGGAGAATTTTGGTGGAGTTTGTGCCTTGTCTAACATAAGGTAGAAAGGTGGGAAGGAAAGTTGATGTAACCAATTGGGGAAACACTATAAATATTTGTGTGCTTGTTGTGTTACTTGTTTCTCTCTTGTATTGTAGGTATTAAGGACAAGCTCTAGATCATTTAATAAGAAAATAACAAAATGATCTAAGAAAGTTTAAAACACCAATTCACCACCCTAGGTGACTAGCTAACCTTGAAGTAATAACTTTCAAGTGATATCAGAGGGAGGTTGCTAAAAAAGGCTTTAACAATCTAAATATACCTCCAAGGTTAGCTAGAATATATAATCATGGTGTCAGGAATGAACTATAAGGAGCTAGGGGCCATGAAACTGCCAATCTGTAGGAAGGAAGGATTTGGCCTCAGGAAGCAAAGGGTCAGACTATTCATGGAAGCTTCTGACCCTAGGATCTATGTAACAGTTGTGGACGATCCTTTTATCCCCACAAAGGCTTCCACCATAGATCCAACTCTGAGAGTGCCCAAGGCATATACAGAGATGGATAGAGATGAGGTAGTGTTGTCTACTATGGACAAGAGGGAACAAAATTTCATTGCCAGTTTCATTGATGACTCACCTTCCAAAATCTTCAACACTGCAAGACCTCCAAGGAAATGTGGGAAACACTTATGGTCTACATAGAAGGCTCTTAGGAAGTTAGAGATGATAGGAAGTCCATGCTCAACCAAGAGTATGAGGCATTCCAACAAAGAAAATATGAAAAGGTGGCTGACTGCTTCAAAAGATCTTTAGGACAGTCAATGAACTAAGAACATATGGTAGGGTCTTCAGCAACTATGACCTGAATGACAAGTTCCTTAGATTTCTCACCAGAGATTGGGACACCAAGAATTGTGCCATTAGGGAAATTACTAAGATGGCAGACACTCCTCCACCAACCCTCTTTGGAAACCTGCTATCCTATGAAATGCAGCTGGCTGCTAGACTAGAAGAGGAAAAGAGCAGACGATCCAAGTCCAAGGATAATTCTGTAGCATTCAAGGCAGAATCCCCAAGAAGGAAAAGAAGAAAGACTTCCTTACCACCAAAGAGGGAAGCTGAATCAAGCTCAGAAATATCTGAGTCAAGCTCATCAGATAACCATATGTTTGATAAAGATCTAGCTGCCTTCTCCAGGCAATTTCAGAAGTTCATGAAGAAGAAAGATTTGAAGAGCATGCCATATTCATCCTCTTATCACAGGAAGTAATCCAAGGATGTCAGGTATGTCCCTAGAACAAGTAAACAAGTTTCTTCTAATGTCATCTGTTATTGTTGCAGCAAGGCTGGGCATGTCATTGCTGACTGCCCAGTCAAAATAAAGGAAGAATAAGAGAAGAAGAAGAAAAAGCATCACCATCATCACAAGGACAAGAAGAATAAGAAGTCCTTTGTCACTAAGAATGTTGGAACCCCAGTTTGGATTTGTGCTAGGTTCACTATTATTTTTGTTAACCCAACATGTATAGACTAGGGTCATCTGTTAGATCTAAGGTTAAGGTTAGTCTGATTAGGCTAGACTACTTTGATCTAGTGTTCAGAAGATTTCAGAGACTCAGACTTAGAAGAAATACAGTTTTAAAGAGTTCAGATAATCAGTTCGAAGTTCTTCGAACTTAGCTTGACGATCATCGATCTCAGATCAACGAACTCAGAGTTTCAACTCTAAGTTGAGCTCAACAAAATCCGAGCTCATGTCGACGATCCTTCTTCTTCTACTCAGATTCTCCGGTCGACAAAAGTCTATCTCAGCTCAACGAACATGGAACTCAGTATTGACAGTTATTTTCCAGAATGATGATCTCTGAGCTCAGCTCGATGAAGAAGATTTCTCAGCTCGACGAACTTGGAGTTCAGGTCGACCAAATTTGTCCTGAGTTTGACTAATTCCTTTCAAAATCAGTTTGTCATAATTTCTATCAGCATGACTTCAAATTATATTTTTCTAAGGCAGTAATTCTCTGATACTTAATGCTCATATTCTCAAGAATATAGTTGTTTCATGGTAGAATAAATTATGGCTTTCACAGAGTTAATTACTTGGCTTATTTACTGGGACAGTTGAGGAAACATATTAAAGACAAATTCCAGGTGTTCTACTCCCAGGATTTCAGCAGTAATCATGGATATTATTAAAAATTCAAAGGCTGAAATCTACTCAGAATTTAAAAGACTTTTTGCTCTTCAGACAAAAATACTCAACTACTGATACACGACACAGAGAAAAGACTTTTGTTATTGTGCATAAAAGAAATTTAAGAAGAACAACTTACACACATCTTCAGTCTTCTTCAGTTCCAGCTACATGACTTTTCAAGTGACAACAATCAATATCTGTCTAAAAGATCCTAAAGATCAACAATCCAAGTTGAAGACCTACCCCCTATGCAAAGCTTCCATCTTCCTTAACAAATCTTCATCTCAAGGGGAGTTTTGACATCACAACAATCCACTCCAAACAAAAATACTTAGCCAAAAATCATAACAATCCAATTCAAACAAACTATCCTATGGATATACTAGCCTTTTTGTCTAACCATTGACCATAGATAAATCTTGGGTCAAATAAGCCTAAAAGAGATGACACAGCCCAAATCAAAACTAGGGAACCAACAATCTCCCCCTATTTGGGTGATGTCATTCAAACAAAATAAATCTAATACAGATAGATATAATCAGCAGTCAGATTGGAATAAATCAGATAGATAAACAAACAACATAGTTAATTATCAGCATAGTTTGAGGGAGGAATAGAAGAAGCAGGAGAGAAAGAAATTTTGCTTTTACGATCATATGCTTCCTTCTTTGATAGCTTCAGGTCCTGTTCTCCAATGATCTTCAGTTCTCCGGCTTTGGGCAGAACAGCTTCTGGATATTTTTCCAAATCTTTTGAAACATCAAAAACCTCTGAGCTGACCTGAAATCTATCCAACTCTTTCTTCCTGTATTTTGACATGGTGGAGAATTCTGATATGTTTTTGTCATCTAATTTAGCTTTCCTGATTTTTGCAGCTCCAACTAGTTCTAAAAATCTAGCCATTCTAAAGTTGGAATCACGCTCTTGGCTTTCATACTCATTTTCTTCAGATAGATCCAAAGGATTTACAGTTTTAAATTTCACTGTCTGAGTTAGAAAACTTTCAGTTTGTACTTGAGATGGCTTGTCATTCAGATCTTTTGGCTCTGGAATTGAAAGACTGGGTGGAGGAGCAAATTCAGCAAACTTTTTGTTAGACCTGTCAGAGTATACAACTCTTTTTCCTTTGAAATCAGCTTGCTTGACCTGAGCAGGTTTTTCTTTTGAAGAAGACAATCTTGGTTTAGGAGAAGACTCAGGAGCTGGAGGATGAGAGAAGGTAGGTTATTGATATACAACTTCCTTTACCTGTTCTCTTGGAGTGTCTGAGTGCCTAGTCTGTCTTTGATTTTATGAGCTGCTTGGAGGAGGCTGCCTTCCCTTTCCCTGATATGTATAGGACTGATTCTGGCTAGCTGAAGAAGTAGAAGATTTGGAAGCAATATTTCAAGAAGCACCAGCAGATGGAGGAGGAGGAGGAGGACCTCTCGGAAATCCCTTGGGAGGAGGAGAGTACCTCCTGCTCTTCTTCCTTGCTTTTTTTTCATTCTTGGAGTACCACATCCAGGCCTCAAAATTCTTTGCTTTGGGATCAATTCCTTTCAAAATGTAGTAGGGAGTGTCATGATCTGGATTTGGAAGAGGTGGAGCAACAGGTTTCCTTTTCTTTGCAACAAACCATTTCTTTTTCTTATTCTCTTCAGAATCATCAGAATCCTCATCCTCATCTTCAGAATGAGAGGACTAAGTTTTGTCATATAGATCATAAATTTCTTTGAACAAAACCTTCTCTTTTTCTTCTTTAGCCTTCTCAATGGCTTTTTCTCTTTCTTCTTCTAGTATGTCCTGGGCAATGAGATCATCCAAGTTTGGTCTTGGAGTGTCGTCAAAAAAAGTAGATTGTACAGCAGAACCAACATCTGGAACCTTTTCAAGAGCAGCAACTGACTCAATCTTATCTAAGGATTCTGCAGACTTCCATTTGGCTTCTAGAAATGATGTAATGATTCTTTCTAGGTACCGGGCAACTACTGGAGTAGAGATCTCCTTAAGACAAACTTTGAAGGCAAAAGTTGCTTCAGTTATTGGTTAAGAAATAACAACCTTATCAAAAATTTAAAGGCACACTGGTCTCTTATAACAAACAATGGCCTGGAGAGGATAAGAAGTACAAGGGGAGGAGATTTAATTAGAAAGGTCTCTATAGGAGGAAGAAGGGACTCAACATCAGAGTCAAGGAATTCCTCCAGTTCTTCTCCAAAGACTACTGGAGCATCTAAATCTATACTTATCCTCTGAGCAGAATCTAAAACATCTATATCTGGAGCTGTAGCTAAGCAAATTTCTGGCTCTACTGCTGTTTGAGACTACACAATCTTATGAGCCCGAGCAGAGCCTGACTCATCTTCATTGAAAAACTCCCCCTGCCTGGGTTCGGTGAGAACTAAACCCAGGCCCCTAGATGAAGAAGGGTTTGAAAGGGCAGAGGTAGAGGCAGCAAGAGTGGAGATAGATAAAGCAAGGGGGGCAATGGCCTCAGCTATCATGGCTTTTATGGAAGGGGTGATGAGGTCTAAGACTAAGGCAATGAATGATGGGGTAATTTGGAATGATGGAGGAATTGTTGATGGAGAATCATCAGGGATGGTGGTCTTCTGAACTGTTGCTTCATCAGGAGGTGATGTATGTTGAGATGGTTGATCTATAGTAGGTGATTGATGATTTGGAGAGGCTAGAGATTGGTGAGGAATTTGAGCTGGTGAAGGATGAGGGAAAGGGGTAAGCAGGTTAAACATAGAATCCAAATTAAAGTTAGGTAATTCAAGATGGGCTAGTGTTGGGGAAGCAGGTTGAGATGAATTGTTCACGGGAGAAGAAGGAATGTTTATGGAGGTGGATTGTAAGGAGGAGGAAGCAGGAAGATCTTCACTAGGTTGGGGAGCGACTGCAACAGCCCTTGTGCTCTCAGATGCGGGAAGGGAAGACTCAGTCTTTGTTGGCTTCTGTATTTTCCTTTTCCATTTCAAAAACAGTGAAGGGTCAATCCTTTTGCTAGCATTGATTGCTGTAGGAACAGATCCTAACACCTAGGGCGCTTTCTTGGATAGAAAGACCGCAATTATCCTTCCGAGGGACACCTCTTTCTTATTGTTCTTCTTCCTGATCAGTTCAAACAGAAATCCCGCCCAGTTGATTGCTTTCTTGTTTACTAGCGCAGACATCAAGTCAAACTGCTGCCGATTTATGTTGTCATGGGCTGAGTGCTTTCCGAGCAACACTTTCCCAACAAGATCAGCCAAAAACTTGAAACCTACTGATAAGTTTACCTTTAGGAGCTTGGATGGGATGCCTTCTGCATGACCCATTTCCAGCAGCATCCTCGCATACTCAGTAGAGTCTTGTTCATACTCATTAGAACCATTCTGTAGCTTAAAAATTTAAGTTAGAATCTCTGGAGAGAGAGTTACCTCTACGCCGTTGATTGATCCAGTCATCGTCTTGTAATCTGAAGAGGACGTATAAACCCATTCCTTTATTTCAGACATGTGTAGCTTTATCCTTGTGGACATCAGTTTCTTGAGGCCTTGATCGTCATATAACTGTAGCATTTCCTGAAAAATCTGATTGCTGTCGCTGAAAGATTCGAAATCAACACTAAAGCCGGCGTCAAACTTTATCATAGACAAGGTTGCAGAGGGAATCGCCATCGAAAATGACTAGAAGATCTGGAACGGGAAAGATTGCAAGAAGAGGGAAGAGAAAAACGCGGGACGAGAGCTTGAGATAATCCTGAAAGCGAAATATGAAAATGCGAGCTCCGTCGACGATATTCAGACCTAGATAGACGATCGTTTTGGAATAAACTAAAAACGTCGATCTCTGAGTGAAGGTTAAGAGAATCGGTCGTTGATCGTCGGTCGGAGATCGGTTTCCGAAGCAGATTCGTCGATCATCGGTCGACGATTTCTGTCTCTAAGTGCAAAGAGCGATCGTAGACACGGGGTCAACGATCATGCTCAACCTGTTCGACTATCTTCGAACGCCGTTCGACGATTTTAGAATAGATTTCAACTTAGCAGATTTTTTTTACTTAGTCTGATCCATCCATCATACCTAGTTGATTCAAAAAGAATAGATGTTTCTATTCATCTAATGGCTTTGTGAAAATATTACTTCTCTGTAGATCTGTGGGTATAAACTCGAGATTTATCTCATTCTTGTCAACACAGTCTCTAAGAAAATGGTGTCTAATGTAAATGTGCTTAGTCCTAGAATGGTGCACAGGATTTTGTGCTATGGAAATAGCACTGGTACTGTCACACATGATTTTGGTGTTCGTGTGTGTATACCCATAATCCAAAAGTTGATTTCTAATCCACAGAATCTGTGAACAGCAACTAGTTGCTGCTATATATTCAACCTCTGTAGTTGAAGTTGAAACATAAGTCTGCTTTTTACAAAACCAAGAGACTAATCTCTCACCTAGGAACTGACAAGTCCCTGAGGTGCTCTTCCTATCAACTCTACAGCCAGCATAGTCAGCATCTGAGTATCCAATCAACTCAAATTCTGATTCAGCTGGGTACCAAAGTCCTAAATTAGGACATCCCCTCAAGTATCTTAAGATTCTCTTGAGAAGAGTCAAATGAGATTCTTTAGGGTTGACCTGAAATCTAGCACATAGGCATGTGGCAAACATTATATAAGGCCTACTTGAAGTTAGATATAATAGGGAACCAACAATGGCCCTATAATTTTTTTGATCAACAGGCTTGCCCTTATCATCAGAATCAATAACTACATTAGTAGCCATAGGAGTGTGCATTGGTGAAGCATCTGTCATCCCAAACTTCTTTACCAATTCCTTGGCATATTTAGATTGGGAGATGAAGATGCCATCAACATCTTATTTCACTTGGAGACCAAGGAAATAAGACAGCTCACCCATACTACTCATCTCAAATTTAGAATACATTAGGTCAGAGAACTTTTTGCATAGTTTGGGATAAGTGGAACCAAATATAATATCATCCACATAGATTTGAACTAACAGGATTTTGTCTTTGTGGTGCTTAATAAAAAGAGTTCTATCAACTATGCCTCTTACAAACTTATGTTCTAATGGGAAATTAGCTAAAGTCTCATACCATGCTCTAGAAGCCTGCTTAAGTCCATACAGAGCTTTTTCAAACTTAAAAACATGTGAGGGATAAGTTGAAGAAATGAAACCAGGAGGTTGTTCAACAAATACCTCTTCCTTTAGCTCACCATTTAGGAATGCACTCTTAACATCCATCTGAAAAACCTTAAACTTCATGTAGGCTGCATATGCTAGAAAGATCTTTATTGCCTCTAGCCTTGCAGGAGCAAAAGTCTGATCAAAATCTATTCCTTCTTCCTGTCTGTAGCCTTGTGCTACAAGCCTTTCTTTTTTCCTTACAATTATTCCTTATGCATCCAACTTATTTCTGAACACCCATTTGGTGCCTATAACCAGTTGGCCTTTTGGTCTTAGAACTAAATTCCACACTTTGCATCTCTTAAACTGGTTTAGCTCTTCTTGCATAGCAATGATCCAATGGGGATCTTGCTAAGCATCTTTTATGAATAAGGGCTCAATCTGAGAAAGAAAACAAGCAAGCATCACATTTTGACTTAGTTGATGTCTGGTTTGCACACCAGTTGAAATGTCTCCAATCACTTGAGATGTAGGGTGATCTCTAAGTGTGACATAATCAGGTGGTGGAATGTGATCTTCAACAGCAATTGGAATCAATTCCTCTTGTGGAATTAGATTTGGTGTTGGTACATTTGCAATTACTTCTGTCTGATCTTCATCACTTTCTGAGTCAACTGTCTGAGGTGTTGATTGAGGTTGAATCTCCTGTGTGAGTTTCAGCTTATCCAAGTTCTTGTATAAGTCAGATACCTACAAAGAGTTGCTGGAGGAAGTTTCCTTCTCTCTGTAAAACATTTTTGTTTCATCAAAGGACATATGCACTGATTCTTAAATTTTTAGGGTGGATTTATTAAATACCCTATAAGCTTTGCTTACTTGGGAATTTCCTAGAAATATTCCCATTGAAGCCTTTTCTTCAAACATTCTAATATATTCTTTGTTATTATTGTAGATATAGGCTAAACAGCCAAAGATTCTAAAGTAATCTATTTTAGGTTTCTTTCCTTTAAGTAATTCATAAGGAGTCTTCCCCTTTTGTTTATGTATCAGACTCCTGTTAAGCACATAATTAGCTGTGCTAACATCTTCTGCCCAGAAGGATAGAGGCATGTTAGCATCTGGTAACAATGTTCCTGCAGCTTCAATCAGGGTTCTGTTTTTCCTTTCAACTACCCCATTTTGTTGAGGAGTTCTAGGAGCAGAGAAACTGTGTCTGATACCTTCTTTCTCACAGAATTCTTGCATAAGAAGAGAATCAAACTCTGTCCCATGATAACTTCTGATCAGGGCAATGTGAGTATTGAACTCAATCTTTATACAATATAGAAAGTCTGTAAGAACTTTAAAGTTATAAGATTTAGTTCTCAAGAAGAACACCCAAGTGAATCTGGAGTAATCATCTATAATCACTAGGGTATAGAATTTCCCTCCTAGACTTTGTACAGCTATTGGACCAAAAAGGTCCAAGTGCAATAGGTACAGAATTCTAGGTGAATCACTTTTATTTACAGCTTTGAAACTATTTTTGGTTTGCTTGCCTAGCTGACAAGCCTTGCATAGGCCTTCCTTCTTGTAGGGGCAAGAGGGCAAACCTCTGACAAAGTTGTATTCAGATAACCTATATATATTTTTAAGGTTAACATGACCTAGCCTTCTATGCCACAAAGTATTATTACTATTCACTTCATTAAATAAACAAATTTCAGAAGAAGTGGAAATAAAATCTACAAGATATATATTACCTTGTCTTATACCTACCAGCACAATTTCATTATTCAAAGTAATATTGCATAGAGTGTTAGAAAACAAAACCTGGTAGCCAGCATCACATAGCTGACTTACTGAGATGAGATTGTGCTTTAGTACTGTGACATATGCTACCTTCTTGAAAGTCACTGATCCTAAGGTGAATTTTCCATATCCTTCAGTCTGACCACAGCTGGAATCACATAAGACCACCTTTGGTCCGAACTTGACTTTGAAGCTTGAAAGATTATCTTTATTTCCTGTCATATGCTTGGAGCATCCACTATCCAAATATCACTTGTCCTGAGTGATAGGATAGGTCTTCACCTGCAACAATATAAATTAAACATTGTGGACCCAGGTAACCTTAGGTCCCTTGTTCTTCACATAAGAGAAACTAGAAATGAAAGAATATGCAGGTTGAGGATGATATCCTAGGGGGTGAGATCTCCTAGGTGGGATAATCCAATATGAAGATAGATTAACAGACCTAGGGTTGTTGTTAAACTTATTATTCCTGTAAGCATTATTGTAATTTTGAGAATTTAGTTTTGATCGTCGATCAATGGTCGACGATCGGTACCCAGATCGTCAATCTTGGTTCACAGAATAGAATTCTTGGTTCCACAATCATCGATCTCTGTTCGACGACTCAGGCTGAGATCATCGATCCCTTATTGTTGAGTAATTGTTCCCAGCAGGTGAGTTCAGAGATCGTTGATTATCGTTCGACGATGGGTGCGGCGGTCGTCGATGGGCATTCGACGATTTTTGTATTTCTATAAACTTCTGTTTCCTTTTGTTTCTCTTAATTGTATTTAGCATTTTCTTGGCTTTTTGGACAACCTTAGTATTGTGTATTCCCTTTTCAGAAACAAACTTTACTGGTGTAGATAGATTATATTTAAGGAGCAATGGGGGTTCACTAGAGGAGGCACCTAAGCCTAACTTATTGTTATTTGTCCTAGTGTTGGCAGTGCTAGTGATTTCTAGCAACTTAAGGCTCCAACCATTAAGTGAATCTTCTAATCTCTTAGCTTTGGCTAGTTCTAGTTTAAGAAACTTAATTTCCTCAGATGATCTAGTGAGTTCTGATTCTAATCTAATGATTTCACTAGTTAAGGATTCTGTTGCAGCTAGTTTCTCTCTAAGCAATTTTATCTCCTTTTCTGAGCTAAGTAAATCTAAACACAGAGTTTTGAATTCATGCTTAAAATCATTTGAAGTAAAATCATAAGATGCTATTAGCTGGTGTTCATCAGATAACTCATCCTCCTCATCTTCAGTTATCTCTGCAGATGAATTACTACTGCAGGCATCGATTGCCATGAGGCAAATCTCTTTACCTTTCTTCTCTTCTTCATCATCTTCACTGGAGCTGGAGGAAGATGAGTCTTCCTCAATGTCACTCCAGGTCTTTGCAACAAGACCTTTCTCTTTCTTCTTTTGTTTGTGAGAAGATGCCTTGGAGTAGTGCTTCTCATGATCCTTCTCTTTCCTTCTTTCCTTATGCTTTGTCTCTGGACACTAAGGGAGAATGTGTCCAGGCTTCTTGCATCCATAGCAAACAATTTCTTTAGAAGGAGTTTTATCATACCATGGCTTGTCATCATACTTTGATTACTTCCTTCTGTTGTCCTTCCTTCCCATCTTGTAAAATCTTTTGGCAAAGAGTGCCAGCAATTCTTCATTTGATTGAGTCACCTTTGACTCATCATCAGCCTTAAGAGCAAGGGTTTGCTCTTTCCTTGTTGGAGTGGGTGCTTTAGCTTTAGCTTCAGCTTCCCTGGTCTTCAGTTCTTGCTTAAATGATTTGAGCTTGCCAAGGAGGGCTTCGGTTGAGATCTCAATTGTACTTCTGGACTCCTTGATTGACCAGATTCTGAGATCCCATGTGCTGGGAAAGCACATCAGAATTTTTTCATTGACTTCTGTCAATGTAATCTCCTTATCCAGTGTTCTCAACACATTGATTATGGAGCTGAACCTTGTGTACATAGCTTCTACTGTCTCAACCTCTTCCTTCTTGAAGTTCTCATATTGGGATATGAGGTTGGACCTTCTGTCCTTCCTCACATCTGCTGAACCAGCTACAATCTGATTCAGAGTGTCCCACATGGCTTTTGCTGAGGTACAATCAGCCACTTTATGGAATGTTTCATAAGACATGGTCTGAGGCAGGATATTCATTGCTTTAGCATCAGCTATCTTGGCCTTCTTGTATGTTTTATTGTAGTCTGGAGGTGGCACTACACTGAAATTTTTAGATGTTGTAGCATTGGCTGCAGCAGGTGGTGTTGGTGGCCCTGTTAAGATAGAAGAAAAAATATCTTCATTAATGGAGTTCGTGTAGAGTCTGATTCTTGCCTTCAAGATGCCAAACTTTGCTAAGTTGCATACTGGAGGTATTGTGCTAGAGTAATCTTTGTACTGGGCCATGAATATAGTGTAAGTGTATATGGTATCAAAGTATCGTATCACAAGATCTTAGGGTTCAGGTGTTAGCCTGTTTAACCAATCAACCAAGGAATGGTTAAGTTATTGAATAACCAACCTCCCTCTGATACCAATTTAAGAATCAAGCGCATACCCAACTGCACCAAAAGCCCAGACTATTGGAGACGACGCAACTTAATTTCTTAAATAAGTAGCAAAGCGCCACGGGTCATGTGAAGGAACGCCGGACCAAACAATCCCCCTCCGGCATCTAGCACAACCCGTCGACTAAGAGGTGGGGTTACCACATGGCCCACATGGCTCAGAGGTGGGGTTACCACATGTCCACGGTTTGTCTGACCCGCCGGACCCACACAGGTAGAAGGGAAAAATCAGGATTTAATAGCGCCCCCCCGGTCTTGAACCCATAACCTCCCTCTGATACCAATTGAAAGAGAGGAGATAAGATACTTACTACTCTAGGGGGGTGATCTTCTTCAGGTAGATCTAGAAACCCTTAAGGCTTTAGATCAGGTGCATAAGAACCAAACACACAGGTTTTTGATCAGGTGCCCTGCCACCAATGGTTCACTTTTGAAGGGAGTAATAACCCTTTTACAGGAGGTTAAAGAAGAAAGTTAGAGTGTCTTCTCTATGTTCAGAGAAGCTAGTGGATTTCTCTGAATTATTCAAAGCTCCCCCTGGCTTAGAGAATGTCAAGGAAGAAGCTTTGCTTCAGGGTGTAGGAACTCCAAATTACTTTGAACAGCTTTCTGAAATAGCTATGAAGAAGACTCTGAATATTGAGTGAATGTTCTTCTTCAGGAGCTTTTTGCAATCTGGGATGTTATTCTTCTTGAAAGCTTGAGCACTGAGAGTTGATTTCCTGAAGACAGGATGCACTCAGGGAGAAGAAGAGCTTTTTCCTTTTCACTTGAGAATTCTGGTTCTGTGTCTGTTGAGAATTGTATTGAGTTATTGTGTCTCTCTTTCTTATCTTCAACGATCTACACTGCTTATATAGAACCTGCTCTCTTATTTTTGAATAATGTCTCGAGCCCTACACTAAAAGATCTTTCCAAACAATACAATAAAACAAATAAAGAAAAGCTGCGCCAGAAATCTTCTCTGTCATTCCCAAAAAGGAATTAAGGATATTAAAATATCCTATCAAATTGACTTTATAAATTGGCACAGGAAGCAAGGCATAATGGCTATAATACAGCTGTTAGAAAACACGATTTCCTCTAATAAAACAAAAGACTTTATTATGCCAAATCTCTCAATTAATGCAAGAAGAATATTGCAAATAAGCAAATGAATATGAGCATTTAATTAAGCAGAATATTTGAGTAAAATATGTCTTACGAATGAGGAAATAAAACATTATCTTATCAGAGAAGAATAAAGAAATACCGTACAGAAAACGTCGAATAGAGAACGGAGATCATCGATCTGAGCAAGCAGATCGTCGACCTGAAGAAAAATTTTTTTCACATAAAACATCGACCAGGGAAACACGATCGTCGATCTGAGCAGGCAGATCGTCGATCCTACTTCAGAGTTCATATAACTCTGAAATCGTCGATCTTCAGTCGAAGATCGTCGAGCGACGATCGACTATCGCCGAGCACAAAAATACTAAGCCAAAAATCATAACAATCCAATCCAAACAAACTATCCTATGTATAGACTAGCCTTTTAGTCTAACCATTGACCATAGATAAATCTTGGGTCAAACAATCCTAAAAGAGATGACACAACCCAAATCAAAACTAGGGAACAAACAACCTCCATATTATAAGTCAAGTCAATTTGCACAAGAATTTGCCTCTCATGTTCACAATTTACATAAGCACATTAATGAAGCGCTAACCACACAATATGCATCTTATCAATCTCATGCTAACTTACATAAGAGAGCGTCTCACTTTAATGTTGGCGATTTAATCTTGGTGCGTGTAACACCCCTGATTTTTTTGCGATTATTTAATTCTCATTTGGCGTTAAGTCGACGTGTTTTCTTGGCTTGTGCCATCTGTGGAGTGTTGTCTTAACTCCTTAGTACTTGGTGGCCTATTTTGTAGTCTATTGGCGAGATCTCCCTAGCAAGCTGAGTCGTTTTGGGTGACCCGGTGTGGCCTCTCGGGGGATGCTTGTGTTTTGGCTTCGGGTGGGTATAACTCGAGTTCTGTTCGTCGAAAGTTAATTTCTACTTCGCCGTTGTGTTCGTAGCGTGGATATTTAGCTACGGTGCGAATTTCATCGAATTCCGAGGTAGTTCGGTTTTCGCTTCATTTTGGGTGTGCTAGTAATAAATGAAAATAAGTAATATTTTAAAGCTATCTAGATGTTTTTCGGTCGAAAGTTCTGAGGGTGAATCGGCGGCTTAGGAGGCGGTTAAGGCTGATTAGTCGTGTTAGATTTATTTTTAAGCCTTAAGACAAATCAGCTGGTCCATTCTTCTTCTTCTCGAGACCAAACCGTCGCCTGCTCCTGTTCGCGGAAAAGAGAGGAAATCGCCAAACCTGCTACCCCTTCGGACGGAGATTCAGGGAGCGTTTGTGGACGGATTTTGATTCCGAAAGTGGATCTGGATTGCTCTCGCTCAGACCTTCATTTCTACGGTAAGAGATTTGAGTTTCGTAGGGTTTTTAGGAGATTTGGATTTTCGGTTTTTTCCCTTTCTGCCATTAAAGCTCGGGATGTGTTGGCTAGGTGTTGCTGCTGGTGCCGAGGGAGAGGAAAGGCTCGAGTGAAGCTTCGCTGAAAAATCGAGGAAAGTGGTTCTTGCACTTGCTGTTTTGACCTTCCCCCTCTTAACTACCCGGTAGACCTAGGATAGAAGCCAAGTTTTTCTCTTCTACTTGCTAAAATTCTGTGCTGTAGTTTTAGGTTAGCCCTAAATTCTATTTTGATCTTCCTCCTTGTGCTGTTTTTGCTCAACCCGCTGGTTGTTTTCACCATTTAGACTCCATATTTTATTTCTGGTGTGGTGCTTTTCCGGGTGGAGCCGAGAGAGAGAGAGGGAGATTTTTGTGGTAGTGCCCTGGTTAGAACCGGTCCTAGTAGGCTCTCGGGATTTGGTGTTGAGTGTGGTGCACACACTCAAAGCCAAAAGCCGCCCGGGATTTGGCGTTGAGTGTGGTGCACACACTCAAAGCCATAGTTGGTATGTTCTTTTGCGGCTAATTAGTGAGGCGACTGAGTGAGAAATTCGTCTAAGTCGAAATCAACGAGAATCACTAAGTGATTCTCGCCGACTTTGACGAGTATCGTTAGTGATTCCCGTCGATTCGGCGAGAATCAATGGGCATTCCCGCCGAATCGGCGAGATTCAGACAGCATTCTTGCCGATTCGGCGAGAATCTGTCGGCATTCCCGCCGGCCTCTTCCGGATGGCGTTGGTTTAGGGTTTTCCAGTGATTAAGAGCTAAGGCATTGAGTGAGTAGACCTCACTCAACGCCGTAGTTGTTTTGGCGTTGAGTAAGTTTAGCTCACTCAACGCCACTGCCTGTTTTCTATAGGCGTTAAGGGAGTGGACCTCACTCAATGCCATAGCTTTTTTGGCGTTGAGTGAGGTTACCTCACTCATTGCCAGAGTTTTCTTGCGGGAGGCGTTGAGTGAGTGAACATCACTTAACGCCATGGCTGTTTTGGCATTGAGTGTGGTTAGCTCACTCAACGCCAGAGCTGTTCTTGCGGAGGGCGTTGAGTGAGTGAACCTCACACAACGCCATGGTGGTTTCTGGCGCTGAGTGAGGCTAACTCACTCAACGCCAAGGTCTGGTAAGGCATTGAGTGAGTGGTGCTCACTCAATGCCATGTCGTGTTGAGTCATCTCATCGCTTTTCCCTTACCTTGGTTTTCTCCCCCGAGTGAATTTTCTTGATTTTTAGGTTCCTTGTCGGCTATTTTATTGTTTTTCAAAAAAGGCCGAATCGTGGGTCGTGGTTAGTAGTGGTGGTTTGAAGCTCTTAATTGGGGAGGTGTTGTGTAATTTAGCCAAGGCCACCCTTTTCCTTTATCGTGCTCCAGGTTGGGCTGGGCAAGGGGGTGGGAGGATCCTAGTGCTTTCATATGTAGACCCCTGAGCTTGGTTTCTTGGAAATTGTGGTTGGGGGACTAAGTTTGCCTCCAACCCGGATCCACGATGTTTTTGCTACTACCATCCCTCACAGCTTAGGGTGTTAGACGTTTCTTCCTTGGTAGATTGCAGCATTTTGGGCTCATGGTAGTCTTGTAGACTCTGCAGCTTTTGGGCAGAGTTACTGTTGTGTCCTCGCACTTAGTGCACTTCCTTTTTCCTTGCCTTGGGCAGTTGTGACTGTTACTACTTTGTTTTCCTCTTTTACTTATCTTTTGATTGACACTTTCGAGCAGTTTTTTAGTTTTCTTGCTGAGGTATTCTTTCTTCTTGAATGCCTCAGGTTCTGGATAGTAGCCGCTCTGACGGCTAGTGGTGTTGTGCTGTTGCTGGTGGTCTCTGGTGCTATAGAGATAAGTTTCTTATTTCTGCGAGGTAGTTTTGGTATTGTTTTTCTTACAGACATACATACTTGTTAGTGGGTTTGTGTCAGTTTGTTGGCACCCACTGGTAGTTTTTATCTTGATACTAGATGTGTTACTTTTTGCTGCTACCTTTCTGGAGTTAGTCTACTTACTCTGAGGTTGATTTATGCTAGGTTGCTAGTTGCTTTTAAACCTAAAAACACTATTATAAGTTTTACTCATGATCAGTATGTTTTATAAAACTCGTCACTATTTTATCAAACAACATAAAAAGATCATTTTCTTATACATAGTATAAATTAAAAGTAGAGTCATGCATAGTATAAGTTGTCCTCTTGGGACACTAATGCACTCTTTTAGGATGTCAAACCTGAATAAAGTATTTTTCCGCAGCGTATAAGTATAGCTTTTAATTTGTGGACTAGGTGATCAACCGAGCCGAGGGATAGGGCCTTTAAAAATATAACTGATTTTCTAATCATTTAACTTATGAATTTTTATAAAGTATAGTTGATTGTGGTTTGCCTGAGCGTCGGCAGTTATCCCATGCTCGACGTGGTATCATGACACGTGTTTTCTCCTACTCATATAATTCGTTTTCCTCGGAGAAAATATGGGTTGTAAGAGTTGGTATTAGAGGGAGGTTGCTTGACAGGCTAGTCGGGCAACCTTCCCTTTTGATTGCATTAGTAGTTCAGCATCATTTAATTCACACATCGATATGTCATCAACACGTCTTGGAAAAAGCACGAACACTACACTCATAGCATAACATGAAGTATACATGGCATATTATGTAGTATGAGATGCATAATATGTGTTCGTATATGGATCCACCATAGGGGCAACATGTGAGGGTTATGTAGTATGGGATGCATAACCTCACCACAAGGCTGCGACTAGCTCATTTTCTTTTTCGTTTCATGAGGATGTTATGTAGTATGGGATGCATAACATTTTCATGTGTACGCCGCTCATAACATGCATTAGGGCCTTTTTTAGAATGCATTGCACAAACATGCATAGCATAACATTGCATAAGCAAATCGTACCAATCTAAAGACTTGCAGGATGACATATATACACACATAATTTTTGAGTCAAAAATAATATAAAGTCATGTATCCCCGATCTAGGCACAAGAGTTAGTATGGTGGTGGTTAACCATCCTAGGTTAAGGCATAACATCAATTCTTGTAAAAAAAAATAAACTCCCAGAGCATGTTTAGCAGCTTTAATTTCATATTTATGTATGTATTGTCTGTACTTGTAGTTAGTTGCAGCTATCATACTAGGAATTGACTAAGGTTGTTATGACTTTAGAATTGCGAGACGCCCTTCGACTATATCGAGCCCCCCTATCTGAGGGTGAGTCATCTGGAGTGCAGAATGATGCGGTGATCGAGAGCTTGCAGCAGAGTAGCGATTCGTTGAGCAGGCAGTTAATGGAGGTGCGAGCCCAGATCCAGTCTTTGGTGGCAGTCGTGGAAGAACAGACTCAGGGAGTGCAAGGCCCTGTAGGGGGGATTGATGTTCCTCCTCCTGCACTCCTGAGACCTCCAGTGGTGGTGCCAACAGAAATGGCATTCATCTCGCAGTTTCAGAGACTTAGCCCCCCTACGTATGATGGGAAGGCAGATTTAATGGTCATAGAGATTGACTGATCTCCTTGGAGGAGATGTTCTCGTACTCCAGTATTACAGACGATCCGAGAGTGATGATAGCCGCCTATCAGCTCAAGAGTTTGGCAAAGAATTGGTGGCTTAGAGAAAAGGAGAGCTTAGTAGCTGGTTTCTCTTGGGAAGTGTTCAAGGAAATGATGCTGAGGAAGTTCTTGCCTTCAGTCGAGCGTGACCGTATTATGAATGACTTCCTCCACCTAAAGAAAAGGCAACTCACGGTCGGTGAGTATGAGATAGAGTTCAGCAAGTTAAGCCGGTTTGCTCCTTGGTTGGTGAGTGTTGAGGCTGATCGAGCCAAGTGGTTTCTTGGTTGCTTGAGGAGCGAGGTGCAGCAGTTGACCAGTGCTTATGGATCGGAGACCTATGCAGGGGTAGTGGAGGCTGCTCTGAAGGTGGAGGCTATCGAGACCGCAAATATTAGAGGCCAGCAAATGAGGAAGGACAAGAGGAAGTCCATCGAGGAGAAGAAACCCAAGGTACCCGATGCAGCTTCGGGAAAGAAGAGCAAGGTGGTATGTAGATTCTGTGGTCGGTCGGGCCACCCTGTCTAGAGGTGTTTCAAGAGGGCAGTAGCTCAGAAGAAGGAGCAAGTTCATGCTATTCAGGGTGCTCCTAGGAGGGATGTTTCCTGTTCTGTTTGCAAGCGACCCAGGCATGATGCTGCCCAGTGCTGGTCCAAGGATAAAGTCTGCTCTCAGTATGGGAAGAAGGGTCACATCAAGTCTATGTGTCCTCAGGTCCAGCCTGCTCTTCATGCAGTTCCACTTCAGGAACTACCTCCGCCTCAGCATGTGGACAAGGGTAAAGGAAAGCTAAACGTGGTCTCTTCCTAGGAGGCCCAAGCTTCCACTCAGGTTATCTCAGGTTAGTTGTTTCTTTTTCCAACTTGAAAGTTTTATTTTGCTAGAATGGTCACAGTTAGGTTTTGGTAGATCCTTAGTTGTATATACTCTTATAGGGAAACTTAAAGTGAAGAACCGCTAGGCGCGCGTTCTGTTCGACTCCGGCGCTACCCACTCGTTTGTGGCTAGAGCCTTTGTGGAGCGACATCGGTTAACTCTAGATCGAGTTCGTGGTACCTTCCACGTAAAGTTCCCTTCTGGTGAATCTGTGTTATCAGATTTGGGCATTCTAGATTGCCCTGTTTTGTTAGAGGATTTTCTTGCGAGGGAAAACTTGAAGATGATTGATCTGGAAAACTTAGATGCCATTCTTGGCATGGACTGGCTGTCTAAGTATGATGCGGTCATTCAGTGCAAAGGGAAGCGCTTGGACTTCATCAAGGACAATGGTCAGCCGGGAAGCGTGTATGCTGATCCGTGCCAAGATTCTCCTGTCTTTTCTGCGGTATGTGCTCAAAAGTTATTTCCTTCTGGTTGTTTTGCTTATTTAGTCTCGGTGGTTGGGACCGCTGTTAGTATATCGTGCTTAGAGGAGATTCCCGTTGTTCGCGGTTTCGCTGATGTGTTTCCTGATGATATTCGTGGACTTCCTCCCGATTGGGATGTCGAATTTATGATTGATTTGGAACCGGGTACGCGTCCTATTGCTAAGGCGACGTATGATAATACGTTTTGTAGCCTAAACTATTATCGTATTTTATATTTTATATTGTACAAATTATGTCTATTATTAGTTTATTTCTATCCTTTTTATGTAAATTTTATTGCCACTAACTTTTTCCTGTCTTTTTGCAGGTTTTCAGAAAAATCGCCAAAATGGCCTGTCACGCCCCCCTGTCACGCCCTCCCTGGGCGTGACCTAGGGCGTGTCACCCGATCCCGAGGACACCTGCTGGAAGGGACAGAAAACGGTCAAAACCGCTGTCACGCCCCCCTGTCACGCCCTCCCTGGGCGTGTCACCGGGCGTGACCGGGGGCGTGTCGCCCTCTGCTGCAAAGCTGCCGCCGCATTAAATGCCCTTCCGCCTCAGCACGCAAATAGTACTGTCACGCCCCATGTCACGCCCGTGACATGGGCGTGACACTTTCCTTTTTCGGTGACTGACGGATTTCCGACCAATGATTTGGACATGACATGCCTGTCACGCCCCCCTGTCACGGGCGTGACCTAGGGCGTGACCACCGACGTACCGAAGCAATCATCCCTCCCGCCAGAATCCAGAGCCCGAGGTCAAATCCGTACCTGTCACGCCCCCTGACACGCCCCCCCTAGGGCGTGTCGGAGGGCGTGACCGACCCGAGAAAAAATCTATAAATTGAGCCCCCCTCCTCCCCATTTCAGCAAGCTTGGGTTGAGTGGGGGAGGTGCTGCCCCTTTGTTTCTTGATCCTTTTTCATGCTTTTTCTCTCTCTCTCTCCCCCTCTCTTTGTACTTTTTGGTTAACCCTAGTTTAATCATAGTTTGTGCTAGCTTTTAATGTAATTTTCTCCTTGCTTAGTGCTTAATGTAGGGCTAGAATAGGGTTTAATTTTCATGCACTTGTAATTTTATTTTCATTAGTGTAACTTGCCCTTTTTCATTAATAAAATTGTTCTTCCCTTAGCTTGTGTTCTTCTTATGTTTTTCTACTCATCTTCCCCCCCTCCACTCCATTATGATTAACTAATCCTCCTTGTACTCGATCTTGATGATCCGAGGTTAGAGCGATTATGTTATGATGTTTTAATTAATCTTTTCTTTTTAGGTTAGGGCCTTGAATTACTCTTGATTTATCACGGGTCGGAGGTATATTTTCGATATATACTCTCCGTCTTTGCTTTCATTCTGGGCTAGCCGAGAGGCCGAAAGAATGAAGTGAGCATTCAAGAGTAAAGGGAGTTGTACGCACCCCTCGAGAGAGGCAGACGTCCAAATCTCCCGGATTGGAGTAAAATCCAATAGTGGGGTTCACCGCGTAAAGCGAGTTTTAGGCCTCCGATTTAGACGAGAGTCGGTCGGACCTTCCTAAACTCAGTTGGGCACGACTTCGAGAGAAGCGTGTTCAAGCTTTAGGAACCTCCACGGTCAAGGACCTTTATCCTATTAAGTTTAGATTTTTATCGCATTTTCTTAATCGTCTTTAGCCGAGGTGAATCTCGATCGGGTGCATTTCCATTTCATATTGTTCTACCTTTTTGTAGTAATCTCATATATTGTGCTCTTTTATTAACTGCGGTAATTTCCTTTCTAGCTTAGTTGTTTGCTTAATAGCGTAACTTAATTGCGGTAGTTCTCTTTTTAGTTTGCTTTAATTTCTCCATTGCGCTTAGATTTTCTAAAACCCTAGTTTTTCCGTCGATAAGATAATAGCGTTCGTGTGAGTAAGCTTAGCCAACAGTTCCCGGATCTTAATACGACACTTGTGTCCCCTTGCTACAATTCGATAGGTATACTTGCCTCATCGGGTTGCTAGTTCGGTTGCGTTTATTTTCTTCGAACCCTAGCGCGCAACAAGTTTTTGGCGCCGTTGCCGGGGACCCAACTTCCGTTGATATTTTGAAAACACGAACCTATTAATTTTATCTCTTCTCTTTCTCATCCCCTTTCTTTAAAGTTTAAAAAAAAAAAATTCAAAAAAATTATCACCGCTCTTAATAGAAACCAACCTCACAATTTTTCTACGCCACCTAATTCTCTCGAAAAGGGCAAAGGGCTTTAAGCGCCACTGTCTTGTCTAGTACCTTGCGAACCCTTCACGGGGTAGTCCTTGGGAAGTTCGGGAGTTAATTTATATAAAAAAAATCTATTTCAAAAAGAAAAAAAAAAGTTTTAATTTAATTTTCTAATTCAAGTTTTTCTTTCTAGTTTATCCTTTTTCCCTTTCTCTTCTTCTTTTCTGTTCTTTTAGTGCATGACCCGCGGGAGTCCGTCGGTTATTTTGGACTTGGACCACGAAATTGAGCGTACTCTTCGGAGAAGATCGCGATTTCAAGGTCCTACTATCCAAGTGCCGGTTGAGGACTCCGAGTCATTTAATACTTTAAGAATGGAAGAACCCAACGTAGATGAGGCCGTGCAAAGGACTATGTCCTATTATGCACGACCGAACCTTGAGGGAACAGAATCGAGTATAGTCCGCCCTACTATAGCAAATAATAACTTTGAACTAAAGCCTAGCATAATTCAAATGGTGCAGCAATATGTGCAATTTGACGGACTTCAAGATGAAGATCCGAACGCACATATAGCTAGCTTTCTTGAAATTTGCGACACCTTCAAGATAAATGGTGTCACAAATGATGCGATCAGGCTAAGACTCTTCCCCTTCTCTCTAAGAACTAAAGCTAAGCAGTGGCTTAACACACTTCCGAAAAATAGCATAACCACTTGGAATGAATTAACTGAAAAATTTTTGGCGAAGTATTTTCCGCCCGCTAAAACTGCAAAACTTAGGAACGACATCTCTGCCTTCGGACAAATAGACTCTGAAACCCTTTACGAAACCTGGGAGAGATTTAAAGAATTATTAAGACGATGCCCACATCACGCGCTGCCTGTATGGTTACAAGTGCAGACGTTTTATAACGGGCTAAATCAAAGCACGAAGCAAATGATAGACGCAGCTTCTGGCGGTACTTTAAATCATAAGACCCCGGAAGCCGCTCTTGAGCTTTTTGAGGATATGGCCATGAACACTTATCAGTGGAATGTGCCTAGGTCCCGCCCGAACAAGCCTGCAGGTTTCTATGAAGTGGACAACGTCTCCCAGCTCGCTCTGCAAGTAGAAATCCTAAGCAAAAAAATCACGGAGATGACTGCTGCCTCCGCCCCTCAGGTATGGGAATCTGCAACCCCTACTCCAGAACATTTAGATTATGTTAATATTTTGCCTAGAACTGCTTTTAATAATTTTTCTGCTGCGAATTTTCATCCGCCTGGTTTTAATTTTGCGAATAGTTATAACCCTGCTTTAAGAAATCACCCGAACTTTTCATGGAGTAATCCATCGAATGCGATGCGCCCACCTCCGCAAAATGATTTTTCTGCACAACCACCACCACCACCACCACTTCTTCAAAATTACCCAAAACCTCCAAGCTTGGAGGAATTACTTTCTAAATATATCACCACAAATGACGCCACTATAAGAACGTTAACCGGAAGCGTAAAAAGTCTAGAAAACCAGGTAGGACAGCTCGCGAAAATAATTTCTGAGCGACCCGCAGGGTCTCTTCCTTCCAATACCGAACCCAACCCGAGAGAGCAAGCGAAAGCTATAACTCTTCGGAGTGGGAAGCAAGTCTCCAGTATGGTAAGTGAAGAGCCCGAGGCAAGCTTCTCTCCTGCTTTTAAAAATCAAAGCTCCGCTCCTGCTTTTAAAAATCAAAGCTCTGCTCCGCTTACACCCTCTGATGAAGAAGTAATCACCCCCGCTTTAGAAAATAATCTCACTCCACCACCCATCTTCAAAAATAATTCAACTCCTCCATACCCCTCTGAACTTAATAGACAACGTCAAGATGATCAGTACTCCCGCTTCTTAGAAATCTTCAAACAAATCCACATTAATCTTCCCTTCCACGAGGCTATTTCGCAAATGCCGAAATACGCCAAATATCTTAAAGACCTCCTCACAAACAAGAAGAAGTTAGAGAATCTTTCGCACGTCACGCTTAACGCCGAGTGCTCCGCCGTTTTAACAAACGGTTTGCCGAAGAAAATCAGTGACCCGGGTAGTTTCTCTATCCCGTGTGTCTTCGGTGATCTCTTTGTTAAACACGCGTTAGCCGATTTAGGCGCAAGTATAAACCTGATGCCCTTTTCGTTGTTCAAAAAGTTAGGGATTGGTAGCCTTAACCCCACGCGTATGAGTATCCAGCTAGCCGATAGATCCGTCAAGTACCCGTTAGGAATAGTGGAAGACGTTCTGGTGAAAGTCGACAAGTTCATCTTCCCGGTGGACTTTGTCATTTTGGACATCGAAGAAGACGTCGAGGTTCCCCTGATCCTTGGCCGACCCTTCCTTGCCACCTCCCGAGCCATCATTGACGTAAGCAATGGTAAGCTCTTTCTTCGAGTAGGCGACGACGAAGTCACATTTCCGATCACCCCTTCGATGAAGAACACCTTAGCGAACGATGACTCATGTTTTTTCGTAGACGCCGTGAGTGATGATTCTTCCTACTGCCTCTCCGACTTTGAAAAAGAATTTTCTACTTTTTGCTCCTCTTTTCTTACAACAGAATCACTGCAAGGAAGTGATGAATCTTCTTATTGTCTTTCTGAGTTTGAAAAAGAGTTTTCTGATTTTTGTTCTTCCTCTTTCCTTACCACTGAATCTGTACAAGAAGCCGTCTTGGCTGCTAGCCCCACCCCTTATTACGTTCCTTATAAAAAAGTTTATGAAGATATTATTTTTGAAAAAGAAAGAATCTCAAAATCCTCTTATGAAGAACCCCCTACCCTAGAACTTAAAGAACTTCCCGAACACCTTAAGTATGCTTTCTTAGAAAAAGACTCCAAGTTACCAGTTATCGTTTCGGCCTACCTCACGGATACGCAGAACGATAAACTTCTTCTAGTTCTACGTAAGCATCGCCGGGCTATTGCTTGGCAAATTTCTGATATCAAGGGCATAAGCCCATCTTTCTGTACACATAAAATTTTAATGGAAGATAATTCGCGTAACTCTATCCAACCTCAGCGCCGTATAAACCCGAATATGAAAGAAGTAGTTAAGGGCGAGGTTATGAAACTATTAGACGCAGGAATTATCTACCCTATATCGGACAGTAAGTGGGTTAGCCCCGTTCAGGTAGTTCCAAAAAAGGGAGGGATAACCGTAGTTAGTAATGAGAATAATGAATTAATCCCGACACGGACGGTGACGGGTTGGCGTATGTGCATAGATTACCGTAAGTTAAATGACGCCACCCGTAAGGACCACTTTCCTCTACCGTTTATCGACCAGATTTTAGAACGTCTCTCCGGCCATAGCTTTTATTGTTTTCTCGATGGCCTCTCGGGGTACTTTCAAATACCCATCTCTCCCGAGGACCAAGAGAAAACTACGTTTACTTGTCCCTTCGGCACCTTCGTGTACCGAAGAATGCCGTTTGGATTATGCAATGTGCCGGCTACATTCCAACGATGTATGCTCGCAATATTTGACAAGTACGTAGAAAGCATTATGGAGGTATTCATGGACGATTTCTCCGTGTTCGGCGATACCTTCGATAGATGTTTAGAAAACCTCGAAAAAGTCTTAGAATGATGCGAAGAAACTAACCTTGCCCTAAATTGGGAAAAATGTCATTTTATGGTGAGGGAAGGGTTAGTTTTGGGTCATAAAATTTCTGCTAAAGGTATTGAGGTAGACGTTGCCAAGATAGAAGTTATTGAGAAGTTGCCGCCACCTACAAACATAAAAGCTATAAGAAGTTTCCTAGGCAACGCTGGTTTTTATCGTCGTTTTATAAAGGACTTCTCCAAGATCACTAAGCCCCTCACCCATCTCTTAGAAAAAGACGCTCCATTCATTTTTGATGACTCTTGTATTTCTGCCTTTGAATTAATTAAAAAAAAGTTAATTAACGCGCCGATTATGATAGCTCCGGTGTGGGACCTTCCTTTCGAGATTATGTGCGATGCGAGTAGTTTTGCGGTGGGAGCCGTATTAGGTCAACGCATATCTAAGAACTTCCACCCCATCTATTACGCTAGTAAAACCCTCACATCTGCACAAGAAAATTACACCACAACCGAAAAAGAGCTCTTAGCTGTAGTATTTGCGTTTGATAAATTTCGCCCTTACATTACACTTTTAAAAATCATTGTTTTTACGGACCACTCGGCCCTCAAGTACCTTCTTGCCAAAACGGATGCCAAGCCTCGCTTGATTCGCTGGGTCTTACTCCTCCAGGAGTTTGACTTAGAGATCCGTGATAAGCGAGGAGCCGAGAACTTGACCGCCGACCATTTATCAAGATTAGATAACCCCTTTATAGAAAAATTAAATGAAAAATCTTTTAATGATTATTTTCCTGATGAGAAGCTGCTTTTAGTTAATACATCTACTTCGCCTTGGTTCGCGCACATCGCCAACTATCTAGTGGCCCGGGTGCTCCCAAAAGAGTTCTCCTCTCAGCAGAAGAAGAAATTCTTTTCTGAGCTGAAGAACTACTTTTGGGAAGACCCGCATCTTTTCAAAATTTGTGCGGATCAAGTGATAAGGAGATGTGTTTCTTTTGATGAAGGAATTAATATTCTAAAACATTTGCATGAAGGTCCGACAGGTGGGCACTATCAAGCTGCTCGCACCGCTCATAAAGTGCTTTGCGCGGGTTTTTACTGGCCTAGCCTGTTTAAAGACGCGCAAGCCTTTGTGAGCAGGTGTGATAGTTGCCAACGGTCGGGCAATATTTCTAATAAAAATGAAAT
Source organism: Platanthera zijinensis (assembly GCA_039513925.1). Taxonomy (NCBI): domain Eukaryota; kingdom Viridiplantae; phylum Streptophyta; class Magnoliopsida; order Asparagales; family Orchidaceae; genus Platanthera; species Platanthera zijinensis. The sequence continues at coordinate 182,953,237 of CM077079.1, read as the reverse complement.
GCCGCAAAATTATTTCTTAGAGTGCGAAATTTTCGACCTCTGGGGAATTGATTTTGTTGGCCCCCTTCCTTCTAGCTTCGGAAACAAATATATTTTAGTTGCTGTTGATTATGTTTCACGATGGGCTGAGGCCCAAGCTCTTCCTACGAACGACTCCCGAGTTGTAGTCACGTTTTTAAAAAAATTATTTTCTAGATTCGGTACGCCACGCGCAATCGTTAGCGATAGGGGTTCCCATTTCTATAACGCGCAATTTTCCAAAATCCTTACTAAATACGGCGTTACGCATAAGCTTTCCACTGCCTACCACCCCCAAACTAACGGTCAAGTCGAAGTAGTTAATAGAGAAATAAAAAGAATATTAGAAAAGACTGTTTCAACTTCTAGAAAAGACTGGTCAGCCAAACTTGACGATGCTCTATGGGCCTACCGAACAGCGTACAAAACCGCCCTCGGATGTACGCCGTATCGGCTGGTCTATGGAAAATCGTGCCATCTGCCCGTGGAGTTAGAACACCGCGCCTTTTGGGCCTTAAAATTTTTAAACTTCGATCCCCACTCAGTCGGTGACCTTCGAAAATTTCAACTAAATGAACTCGATGAGTGGCGCTCTTATGCTTATGAAAATAATAAACTTTATAAAGAGCGGACGAAGCGTTTACACGATAAACACTTAAGGCACCCTAAAAACTTTAAGCCGGGCGACCAAGTCCAATTATATAACAGTCGTTTACATTTATTTCCGGGCAAATTGAAATCTCGCTGGTCTGGCCCGTTTTCTGTTTTAGAAGTATTTCCTTATGGAACTGTTTTAATTTCTCACCCTGATAAGGGTAATTTCAAAGTGAATGGTCAGCGTCTTAAACTGTATTTTTCTGGTGATGATGATGTCAGTCCAAACACTATTAAGTTTCTGCTTCACGAACTTTAATCTTGAAATTTTTATTTTTTTTTGCTAAAAACAATTTTATTTCGGGACAACAATATTTTTTGGACAATATTATTTTTGATGCGTCGAGCTCAACGACACTTTAACCAAAGGGCGCTCTTGGGAGGCAACCCAAGTTATCTTTTTCTGTTTTCTTTATTTTACAATTTTTGCCTCGGACGGCTCCGACAAGCTGAAGCTTCTGCGATCGCCTGCTCCAACATTGCTGAATCCATCACGAAGTCCAAAGAAGACATTCGGGGAGCGGCATCACTCAGTTTTCGCAGCAAATAAATCCGGGGAAGTACCTGTATTTCAATTCTGTCTTTTCAATTCTGCACTTTATTTTTCTCTCCTTCTCCAATCCCCTTCTTTAGCCATTGAGGACAATGTCTGTTTTAAGCTTGGGGGAGGATTTCCTCCTTCATTTTTGCTTAGTATAAATAATTTCCTTTTTGTAAATAGTTCCATAAATTAAAAAAAAAATGAATATCTTAAAATTCCAAAAAAGAGAAAAATTTTCCAAAATCCAAAAAAAGAGAATATTTCTCAAAATAAAAAAAAATATATGTGTGTTTTTGAATAGTTTATACATTTTGGTATTTCAATAGTACCCCTAGTTTTTAGTTTTGTTTTACTCAAAATCTCCTATAAACAACTTAGTTAATTATAATATTTCTAATCGTCCTTTTTAATTATGTTTCACAAGTAAAATGTTGGCCATGCTGTGTTTCTAATTCGCGGTAGCATGTTAAGGTGAAATATTTTTCTAAAACTCGCATTTCTATTATGGTTTTTTGTTTTTTTTATTTCCTTTACTTTCTCAAAAATTCATCATCCACTATTTTCTTTTTCGTTTTTGAATAATTTTTGTAAAGTCAACTTTTGAATAACGTAGTAGATGTGAACGATCCAAGTCACCTATTATTTCTATTTTCGAGTTAATTTCATCAATCTTCTTTTATTATCTAGGACTCGCTTTTGAAATTTTTCAAACCTTTGTTGTAAATAAATTCAAAAGCGTGAAAATGATTTAGGCCGTTTTTGTTTTCGTTTGAGCTTTCCTGCCAACCTAAAAACTTTTACCACTAGTTAGCCGTTTTTGAGCCTTTTTCCGATTTCATTTGATAGCTCCTCTCTTCATTTCAGTTTCACCAAAGCCAAAATTTCCAACCTATCGAATCGCACTAGCCTTTTTGAGTTTCATAAATTATTTTGACGATTTTTGATAGGGTATTTTGTGATTTTTGTGGAGAAAGGTTTTCGAAAAAAAAAGGAAGTATGTTCAAAAGTGATGTTTATTTTTGTTTGGCCAACTCAAAAAGGAAAATAAAAATATTTATGGCCTTGGTTTTGAAAAAAGAAAAAAAAAATGAAAAAGTAAAAGTAAAAGAAAAAAATGTGTACATATTTTTATGAAAGTTTTTGAAACTCTTTGCTTTGGTTTAGTGTGATTTTAAACCTTCACGTTTATCTTTGAATTCCACTCCTAATCATTTTCCTAAACCAAACGTTTCTGTCCTATTTAAGTCCTTTTGATTCACGCTTTTTGTTTTTTATTTAACAACTAAGAAAAGAAAAATAGTAAATCAGTTTTAGTTTTAGATTTAAACCTAGATTTTTGATAATTAAATTGATATAATTATAATACGTTGCTTGGATCTAGTAACAACTCAATGCGTGTTTTTCATTTTCGTTGCTTTACTTAAGTCCATTTAAAAAAATCTCGTTAAAATTTTGGATGATTTGTTTTTATTAAGTAAAGTTTATAAAAGTTTTACCATACCTAAATAATTGTTTTAGACTTACATTTCACCTTTTCCCTACTAAGAATTTCGCATAGTACTTGTGTAGGCATAATTAGAACTTTTTGATTAGTCCTGTTATAAATATCTAGTTTTTATATTTTTGCTTGGGGACAAGCAAGGCTTAAGCTTGGGGGAATTTGATAATACGTTTTGTAGCCTAAACTATTATCGTATTTTATATTTTATATTGTACAAATTATGTCTATTATTAGTTTATTTTTATCCTTTTTATGTAAATTTTATTGCCACTAACTTTTTCCTGTCTTTTTGCAGGTTTTCAGAAAAATCGCCAAAATGGCCTGTCACGCCCCCCTGTCACGCCCTCCCTGGGCGTGACCTAGGGCGTGTCACCCGATCCCGAGGACACCTGCTGGAAGGGACAGAAAACGGTCAAAACCGCTGTCACGCCCCCCTGTCACGCCCTCCCTGGGCGTGTCACCGGGCGTGATCGGGGGCGTGTCGCCCTCTGCCGCAAAGCTGCCGCCGCATTAAATGCCCTTCCGCCTCAGCACGCAAATAGTACTGTCACGCCCCATGTCATGCCCGTGACATGGGCGTGACACTTTCCTTTTTCGGTGACTGACGGATTTCCGACCAATGATTTGGACATGACATGCCTGTCACGCCCCCCTGTCACGGGCGTGACCTAAGGCGTGACCACCGACGTACCGATGCAATCATCCCTCCCGCCAGAATCCAGAGCCCGAGGTCAAATCCGTACCTGTCACGCCCCCTGACACGCCCCCCCTAGGGCGTGTCGGAGGGCGTGACCGACCCGAGAAAAAATCTATAAATTGAGCCCCCCTCCTCCCCATTTCAGCAAGCTTGGGTTGAGTGGGGGAGGTGCTGCCCCTTTGTTTCTTGATCCTTTTTCATGCTTTTTCTCTCTCTCTCTCTCCCCCTCTCTTTGTACTTTTTGGTTAACCCTAGTTTAATCATAGTTTGTGCTAGCTTTTAATGTAATTTTCTCCTTGCTTAGTGCTTAATGTAGGGCTAGAATAGGGTTTAATTTTCATGCACTTGTAATTTTATTTTCATTAGTGTAACTTGCCCTTTTTCATTAATAAAATTGTTCTTCCCTTAGCTTGTGTTCTTCTTATGTTTTTCTACTCATCTTCCCCCCCTCCACTCCATTATGATTAACTAATCCTCCTTGTACTCGATCTTGATGATCCGAGGTTAGAGCGATTATGTTATGATGTTTTAATTAATCTTTTCTTTTTAGGTTAGGGCCTTGAATTACTCTTGATTTATCATGGGTCGGAGGTATATTTTCGATATATACTCTCCGTCTTTGCTTTCATTCTGGGCTAGCCGAGAGGCCGAAAGAATGAAGTGAGCATTCAAGAGTAAAGGGAGTTGTACGCACCCCTCGAGAGAGGCAGACGTCCAAATCTCCCGGATTGGAGTAAAATCCAATAGTGGGGTTCACCGCGTAAAGCGAGTTTTAGGCCTCCGATTTAGACGAGAGTCGGTCGGACCTTCCTAAACTCAGTTGGGCACGACTTCGAGAGAAGCGTGTTCAAGCTTTAGGAACCTCCACGGTCAAGGACCTTTATCCTATTAAGTTTAGATTTTTATCGCATTTTCTTAATCGTCTTTAGCCGAGGTGAATCTCGATCGGGTGCATTTCCATTTCATATTGTTCTACCTTTTTGTAGTAATCTCATATATTGTGCTCTTTTATTAACTGCGGTAATTTCCTTTCTAGCTTAGTTGTTTGCTTAATAGCGTAACTTAATTGCGGTAGTTCTCTTTTTAGTTTGCTTTAATTTCTCCATTGCGCTTAGATTTTCTAAAACCCTAGTTTTTCCGTCGATAAGATAATAGCGTTCGTGTGAGTAAGCTTAGCCAACAGTTCCCGGATCTTAATACGACACTTGTGTCCCCTTGCTACAATTCGATAGGTATACTTGCCTCATCGGGTTGCTAGTTCGGTTGCGTTTATTTTCTTCGAACCCTAGCGCGCAATAACGTACCGGATGGCCCCTCGTGAGCTAGAGGTGTTGTGATTTCAGTTAGATGAGTTGTTGGCAAAAGGGTTTATCAGGCAGAGTTCGTCACCTTGGGGTGCTCCTGTTCTATTTGTGAAGAAGAAGGATGGGTCGATGCGGCTTTGCATCGACTACAGGGAGCTGAACAAAGTCCCTATTAAGAACAGGTACCATCTGCCGAGGATCGATGACTTGTTTTATCAGCTGCGCGGTAGAACAGTATTCTCCAAGATTGAACTTCGTTCTGGCTATCATCAGCTTAGGATCCGTGAGGCAGATATTCCACAGACTGCGTTTATATCGAGGCATGGACATTTTGAGTTCTTGGTGATGTCGTTTGGTCTGACCAATGCACCATCAGCTTTCATGGATATGATAAACCGAATGTTCAAGGATTTCCTAAACAAGTTTGTTGTTGTTTTCATTGATGACGTGTTGGTCTATTCTCGCAACGCTAAGGAGCATGAGCAGCATCTGCGCTTGGTTCTATCGGAGTTGAGGAATCACAAGTTATTCGCCAAGTTGAGCAAGTGCGAATTTTCGTTGCCTTAGGTCTCATTTCTGGGCCACGTGGTGAACAAGGATGGGATATCGGTTGACCCGGAAAAGATCGCAGCAGTGATGGATTGGAGTAGGCCGGGCACGCCCAAGGAGATCAGGAGTATTCTAGTGTTGGCCGGCTACTACAGGTGGTTTGTGGAGGGTTTCTTTACCCTAGCTGCACCTTTGACCAGGTTGACTCAGAAGAACGCGACCTTTGTTTGGAGCGAGAAGTGCGAAGAAGCCTTCCTGGAGCTAAAGAACAGATTGTGCACTGCTCCCGTTCTTACCCTACCTACTGAGGGTGTGGAGTATGACGTTTACGTGGATGCTTTGCATGTTGGTCTAGGTTGCGTGTTGATGCAAGTAGGTAAAGTGAATGCGTATGGGTCAAGGAAATTAAAGACTCACGAGAGAAATTACCCTACGCATGACCTGGAGTTTGCAGCGGTAATTTATGAGTTGAAGCTGTGGAGACATCTACTTTATGGGGCTCAGTGCAAGATCTACACTAATCACAAGAGCCTTAAGTATGTGTTCACGCAAAAGGAGTTAAATCTGCTCCAGCATCGGTGGCTAGAGTATGTGGCCGATTATTATGTAGAGATCCAGTACCATCCAGGCAAGGCCAATGTGGTGGCCGACGCCCTGAGTCAAAAGACGGGGAAGATCTTTAATCTCTCCGCCGAACGTTTAGTGGGAGAGTTCTTCCTTATGGATATCAGAGTGGGATGCTGCGACATGCAGAGAGTCTCATGGATCCAGTGTTGCCCACCATCCAGGATCTACGAAGATGTACCATGATTTGAAACAAATTGCCTGGTGGTATGGCATGAAAAGTGATATAGCCCAATTTGTTGCTGAGTGCCACACTTGCAAGCGTGTGAAGGCCGATCACGGAAGGCCTGGTGGCAAGTTGACTCCGTTAGAGATCCCGACTTGGAAGTGGGAATGTATTTCTATGGACTTCATCACGGGCTTACCAAAATCTCCAAGGGGATTTGATTCTATTTGGGTTATAGTTGATAGACTGACGAAGTGCGCTCACTTTGTGCCGTATAAGATTGACTACCCGATGAAGAAGATAGCAGAATTATACTTGAATGAGGTCATCAGATTGCACGGTGTGCCTGTTAGCATCATTTCCGATCGAGATTATCGGTTTACTTCTCGCTTTTGGCAAAGTCTGCAGGAGAGTTCTGGCACCGATTTGAGGTATTCAACTGCTTACCACCCACAGACCAATGGGTAGACGGAGCGGGTGAACCAGATAGTTGAGGATATGATCAAGTGCTATATTCTAGACAACGGTGGAGCGTGGGATGATCGATTGCGACTTATGGAATTTGCATACAATAACAGTTATCAAGAAAGTTTGCAAATGGCTCCGTTTGAAGCTTTATATGGGAGGCGCTGCAGAACTCCCCTGTTTTGGGCTGAGGCAGGTGAGAGACCCTTGTTGGGCCCGGATGCGCTCGAGGAGATGGAAGACGCAGTGAAGCTTATTCAAGAAAAGCTTCGTTTAGCTCAGGAGAGATACGAGAAGAATGCTAATCGGCGTAGGTATGACTTGGAGTTTTCTTTAGGGGACCTTGTGTTTCTTAAGGTTTCCCCGATGGTTGGAGTTAAGAGGTTCGGTAAGAATCGGAAATTGGACCCGAGGTATGTGGGCCCGTTTAAGATTGTTGAGGGGATTTGCGTGTTAGCTTATAGGTCTGATTTGCTAGCAAACTTCCCAGATGTTCATAATGTATTTCACGTAAGCGAATTGCAGAAGTGTGTGCGCAGTAGTGGGCAAGTCTTGGATGTTGTGCCCCAATTGGAGCCTAATCTCTCTTTCATTGAAGTGCCGGTCCGAATATTTGATACTCAAGATCGGGTGCTGCGAAGGAAGTCCATCCTTATGGTCAAAGTTCTATGGAAGAATCAGGGTTTGGAAAGCGTGACTTGGGAGTTGGAGTCGGCTATGAGGGAGGCTCACCCTCAGCTGTTTCCCTGATTAGTTTGGTTTGTTTTCTTCTTGTAATGTTTGGCTTCTTACTTTTTCCTTCTATAGTAGGAGTGTTGTGCGTAAAGTTTCGGGACGAAACTTTCTTTTTGGGGGAGTGACTGTAACGCCCCGGATTTTTCTGCGATTATTTAATTCTCATTTGGCGTTACGTCGACGCGTTTTCTTGGCTTGTGCCATCTGTGGAGTGTGGTATTAACTCCTTAGTACTGGGTGGCCTATTTTGTAGCCTATTGGCAAGATCTCCCTAGCAAGCCAAGTCGTTTTGGGTGACCCGGTGTGGCCTCTCGGGGGATGCTTGTGTTTTGGCTTTAGGTGGGCATAACTCGAGTTCTGTTCGTCGAAAGTTAATTTCGACTTCGCCGTTGTGTTCGTAGCGTGGATATTTAGCTACGATGCGAATTTTGTCGAATTCCGAGGTAGTTCGGTTTTCGCGTCATTTTGGGTGTGCTAAAAATAAATGAAAATAAGTAATATTTTAAAGCTATTTAGATGTTTTTCGGTCGAAAGTTCTGAGAATGAATCAGAGGCTTAGGAGGTGGTTAAGGCTGATTAGACGTGTTAGATTTTTTTTAAGCCTTATGCCAAATCAACAGGCCCATTCTTTTTTCTTCCCGAGACCAAACCGTCGCCTGCTCTTGTTCGCGGAAAACAGAGGAAACCACCGGTCCTACTACCCCTTCGGACGGCGATTCCGGGAGCGTTTGTGGACGGATTTTGATTCCGAGAGTGGATCTGGATTGCTCTCGCTCAGACCTTCGTTTCTACGATAAGAGATTTGAGTTTCGTAGGGTTTTTAGGAGATTTGGATTTTCGGTTTTTGCCCTTTCCGCCATTAAAGCTCGGGATGTGCTGGCTAGGTGTTACTGCTGGTGCCGAGGGAGAGGAAAGGCTCGAGTGAAGCTTCGCTGAAAAACCGAGGCAAGTGGTTCTTGCACTTGCTGTTTTGATCTTCCCCCTCTTAACTACCCGGTTAGCCTTAGGATAGAAGCCAAGTTTTTCTCTTCTGATTGCTAAAATTCTGTGATGTAGTTTTAGGTTAGCCCTAAATTTTGTTTTGATCTTCTTCCTTGTGCTATTTTTGCTCAACCCACTGGTTGTTTTCACAATTTAGACTCCAGATTTTATTTCTGGTGTGGTGCTTTTGCGGGTGGAGCCAAAAGAGAGAGAGAGAGAGAGGGAGATTTCTGTGGTAGTGCTCTGGTTAGAACCGGTCCTTGTAGGCTCCCCGCATTTGGTGTTGAGTGTGGTGCACACACTCAAAGCCAAAAGCTGCCCGGGATTTGGTGTTGAGTGTGGTGCACACACTCAAAGCCATAGTTGGTCTGTTCTTTTGCGGCTAAGTAGTGAGGAGACTGAGTGAGAAATTCGTCTAAGTCGAAATCGACGGGAATCACTAAGTGATTCTAGCCGACTTCGACGAGTATCGTTAGTGATTCCTGCCGATTCGGCGAGAATCAGTGGGCATTCCCGCCGATTCGGCGAGAATCTGTCGGCATTCCCGCCGACCTCTTCCGGATGGTGTTTTTTTAGGGTTTTCCAGCGGTTAAGTGCTAAGGCGTTGAGTGAGTAGACCTCACTCAATGCCGTAGCTGTTTTGGCATTGTGTGAGGTTAGCTCACTCAACGCCACTGCCTGTTTTGCTGAAGGCGTTGAGGGAGTGGACCTCACTCAACGTCATAGCTATTTTGGCGTTGAGTGAGGTTAGCTCACTCAACGCCAGAGTTTTCTGGCGGGAGGCGTTGAGTGAGTGAACCTCACTCAACGCCATGGCTATTTTGGCGTTGAGTGAGGTTAGCTAACTCAACGCCAGAGCTATTCTTGCGGAGGGCGTTGAGTGAGTGAACCTCACTCAACTCCATGGTGGTTTATGACGCTGAGTGAGGCTAACTCACTCAACGCCAAGGTCTGGTTAGGCGTTGAGTGAGTGGGGCTCACTCAACGCCAGGCCGTGTTGAGTCATCTCAATGCTTTTCCCTTACCTTGGTTTTCTCCCCCGAGTGAATTTTCTTGATTTTGAGGTTCCTTGTCAGCTATTTTCTTGTTTTTCCAAAAAGGCCGAATCGTGGGTCGTGGTTAGTATTGGTGGTTTGAAGCTCTTAATTGGGGAGGTGTTGTGTAATTTAGCTAAGGCCACCCTTTTCTTTTATCTTGCTCCAGGTATGGGCTGGGCAAGGGGGTGGGAGGTCCCTAGTGCTTTAACATGTAGACCCCTTAGCTTGGTTTCTTGGAAATAGTGGTTGGGGGACTGAGTTTGCCTCCAACCCGGATCTGCTATGTTTTTGCTACTACCATCCCTCACAGCTTAGGGTGTTAGACGTTTCTTCCTTGGTAGATTGCAGCATTTTGGGCTCATTGTAGCATTGTTGACTCTACAGCTTTTGGGCAGAGTTATTGTTGTGTCCTCGCACTTAGTGCACTTTCTTTTTGCCTTGCCTTGGGCAGTTGTGACTGTTACTGCTTTGTTTTCCTCTTTTACTTATCTTCTGATTGACACTTTTGAGCAGTTTTCTAGTTTGCTTGCTGAGGTATTCTTTCTTCTTGAATGTCTCAGGTTCTGGATTGTAGCCGCTCTGACGGCTAGTGGTGTTGTGCTGTTGCTGGTGGTCTCTGGTGCTATAGAGATCAATTTCTTTTTTCTGCAAGGTAGTTTTGGTGTTGTTTTTCTTACAGACATACATACTTGTCAGTGTGTTCGTGTCAGTTTGTTGGCGCCCACATGTAGTTTTTACCTTGATACTAGATGTGTTACTTTTTGCTGCTGCCTTTCTGGAGTTTGTCTACTTGCTCTGAGGTTGATTTATGCTAGGTTGCTAGTTACTTTTAAACCTAAAAATACTATTATAAGTATTACTCATGATCATCATGTTTTATAAAACTCATCACTATTTTTCTGAAACAACGTAAAAAGATCATTTTCTTATGCATATTATAAATTAAAAGTAGAGTCCTACATAGTATATGGTTTCCTCTGGGACACTTATGCACTCTTTTGGGATGTCAAACCTGAATAAAGTATTTTTCCGCAGCGTATAAGTATAGCTTTTAAATTGTGGACGATGTGATCCACCGAGCCGAGGGATACGGCCTTTAAAAATATAATTGATTTTCTAATCATTTAACTTATGAATTTTTATAAAGTATAGTTGATTGTGGTTTGCCTGAGCGTCGGTAGTTATCCCCTGCTCGACGTGGCATCATGACGCGTGTTTTCTCCTACTCTGATAATTTGTTTTCCTCGGAGAAAATGCGAGTTTTGACAGTGCGTCTCATCCCTGAACGGATGCCTTCAGGCACCATAAAAAATTTGGTGAATTGGCGAGCGAGTCCTTTTCGAATTTTAAAGAAATTAGGAGAAACACATATCTTTTGGAGTTACCCACTGATTGGGGAATTTCCCCTATTTTCAATGTTTCGGATTTAACGCATATGTTTCTCCCCCACTTGAATTATTTGCCTGTCTGTTTGGTTCCACTATATTTTCTAATAGATTGGGGGGTGAGCTTGTTTCTGGATCGCTCTCTCCATCTGTCTCCACTAGAGGTATGTTGAATGTTGATGTAGAAACTTTTTCTCCTTCTTTGACTAATTCTTTTCCAAGGTTCCCCAGGACCACCTTTATGCCAGACAGGATCCTCAAAGATGAAGTGCTCTCCTCTCGAAGTGGTGACATTCGCCGCTACTTCATACGATGGCGTGATCGTTTGACCTCCGATAACTCTTGGATTCCTGAATCAGAGGTGGATCGTTTGGTTGATGTTCGTCTGCACCGGTACATAAAGAACAACTCATCGGTGATGAGTACTTTTGAGCGGGGGAGGATTGATGGAGACGGCACACTCCAACATGTTTAAGATGATGCTTGCATGCTTACGGAAGATCGATCGCTCTCTACAATCTCCGCCCTCACCACAAGACGAATTATTAATATTTCTTTGAATTCCTTTGTTATTTTTGTGTGCAATTTTATTTTCATGTTGTGTTTAAATTTATGTATATGTTTTAATTTTATTTGGGCTGTATGTAGACGGATGTGTTGTAATCCTATATAAGGCCTTGTTGTTGAAGATTTTAATAGGATTGATGAATTGAAAAACCTAATTCTTGTATAAGAAATTCCCATTATTGCTCTCTCCCCTCACCCTAGCCGTCGGCCCACTCCCCCCACACCCCCTCTCAAAATTTCGGCATCCTCTCCTCCCCCTCTTCTCCCCTCAAGACCTCCACAGAAAACCCTCCCTCTCCAAAACGAAACCGGCCACCCTCTCTCCCACTAAAACCGAGCAGCCCCCAAAGTCCTCCTCCCCTCTTGGAGTTCGGCAACCCTAGGCCCTTCACCCAAGGATCGGCCACCCTCAAGCCTCCCACCCTCTTGGTGGATCTCGTCCTAATTCATTCTCTACGGCTTCAACGGATCTTCTCCAGCGTGAATCGAGGAAGGCGGATGAGTTTCTCTCCATTTGGCGTGTATCTGGCGGAATTATGGAAGTGCGATCATATTGTTGAGAATATAAATTATCTCCGAGTGGGGTAACAAAAATTCTACCTTTCGTGTGTTTCCCTCTAGATTTTCTTGTAGTGGAATAACTTTAGCGTGATCTCTTGATAGCGTTGGATTTATCGTGGTTTTCTCCATTCAGTTTTGAAAGTGAGGGTAAGATCTATCTCAACTCTAGAGGGGGGTGAATAGAGTTTAATTAAAGTAAATTCACAATTTTAAACTTAGCAAAGCTTTTAAGATTTGATTTATATATATGTGTAGGGTGCCTAGCTATAGAATTGAAAAGACAGTAACAAGGAAGAGCACAACACACAGCAAAGAGAACACACAAGCAAACCAGAAAACACAAGAAGCTATAGTGGTTCCCCAAAAACCTGGGTACATCCACTCTTCTACCACCCTTCGTAGGAATCCACTGCAGGATGAGTTGATCAGGTATCCTGGGCACCAATGAGCTTTTGATAAGGTGCTCAAAAACTAAACTAGATTTTTTGATCAGGTGTCTTTCCACCACTGAGTTTTGACAAGGTTCTCAGAACCAGACTCAAAACTTTTGAAGGGAGTTTTGAAAACCCTTTTACAGGAGGAAAGGAAAAGGAAAAGAAAAAGGGGTGAAGTTGCCTTCTCTGTCTCAATCAAAGAGAGAAGCACTAGTAGATTTGTATTGTCAAAGCTCCCCCCTGAGATGTTGAATGAATCAGGAATGTATGCTTTGCTCTAGGGTGATAGGTCTTCAGGAACTTCAGATCTCCAGTAGAAGATTGTTTCAACAGAGGCTGAAAGATGAGTTGTCTGGAGTCCTTGAGATGAAGCTGTGATCACTTTTTGAGTACACAAAATTATTCAGCTAATTCTCCTTTTTCTGTAACAGTATGTGTGTCTCTTGATTCTATTGATTGTATTGACTCTTGATTCATTGTGAGAGAAGAAAACAAGAGGATGATCTTATTCCCTGAAGGTTCTTCATCCAAGATAGCCGTTATCAGGCATTAAATGCCTTCCATAAAGAATTTGTCTTCTAGAGGAAAGTCCAGCAAAACATTCTCTTGATAATTCCTTGAAACTTGCTCCTGAATAAATGAAAACGGCTGGCAGATCTCTTGATATAAATGCTGAGAGAATTCAAAAACATTCCAAGGACTGACAGAATTTGAATCCTTAAAAACGTCGATCTCTCAGAAGATCGTCGATCTGAGCTCTACGATCGTCGAACTGAGCTCAGAGATGGAATAAGAACAACAGACAGAAAACGTCGAACTGAGCACGAAGATCGTCGAACTGAGCTCAGCGACCTGGAGAATAAGCGAAGAAGGATCGTCGACCTTAGCTAGAAGATCGTCGAACAGAGCTCGACGTCTTAACTTAGTTGAGCTCAGAGAGTGTCGAACGGAGTTCGACGTTTCGTCGACCAGAGCTCGACGAAAGATGTCTTATTCTTGGCTCTATTTCTGAAATCTTGGAATGGTCCTGGGGGCAGCTTCAAACATAAATTCTAAGCCCTAGACACATTCTAATGTTGACCTTTTCAACTATACATCTAGGTCAACCTGGTTTCCTAAGAAAAACATAGTGATCCTTACCAAAATTAGTAATAGGGTGTTCCAACAATCTCCCCCTATTTGGGTTAGGATTACTATTTACATATTTCAGAAATAAAAGATACAACAACATACAGAAGAGCAGTAAACTAAAACAGAATAGAAAAGCAAGAAAATATTGCAGTAATTATGTGGAGTTTCAACAAATTTTCAGAGGAGTGTACTGTCTGCTTACATATGTTACTTCTTCTCATTTCCTTTCTTGAATATAATTTCTCTATTAGGATTGAAGGGCTTCCTTCTTTGACCTTCTGTCATCTTCTGCTCCTAAGGAGCTTTGAGATCTAGCTCTTAGAACCACAGCCTCAGGATGCAGCTTCAGGTAGTCTACTGGGTCAAAGAATTTGCTTGAAGAATACCTTTCCAATTCAACTTTTCTTTGTTCTGACAGAGTTGTAATGTTAGATATGTCTCTTCCTTGCTCTCTTGCTTTCTTCAATTGATCTAGAGCAGCCAATTCTTTCATCCTTGTAGTCCAAGATATTGGATTGTTCTCCGGGTCTTCAAATGGCACTGCAGGCTCATATCTGTTAATAGATTCTGATGCAGTAGTAGTTCTGGTTTCAACCTTTTCTCTGAGCTTGTAGGGGAAAGGACCTTGAGAAGAGTCTGTGAACCTTTGTCCTTCCCTGGCTTGAAATCTGTGCTCTCTTTGGCTTCCTCTATACTGACCTCTTCTTGATTGATAGCCCCTTTGATATTGTCCCCTTGGCTGGTATCTCTGATAAGACTGGGAGGAACTTTGCTTGGAAGCTGGGGCTTGAGAAGCTGAGCCTGAACAAGAATCTGGAGGAGGAGGAGGAGGCTGAAAATGAGAGGATCCCTTTTCATACTTGTCCAGCTTCCTTCTCTTCTTCATAGCTTTTAGTTGGTTCTTGGAGAACTGAATCCAGGGCTCAGAAATGGGGCAGTTCATGCAAAATATAATATGGAATGTCATTTGAGTCTTTAGCTTGAGCTGGGGTTACTTTCATCATAGCCTTGCTTCTGGCCTCCTTTTTCTTGGCAATTGTATTAGAAGAATCATCAGATTCAGTTTGAAACTGATCACTCTCTGAACTTTGTGGTCTATCATACAAGTCATCAATGCTTTTTATATACTTTTCTTGTTGCTTGATTTGAGTAGGAGTGAGAGCAGGAGCAGCATCAATAATAGGAGCAGAGACAGCAGGAGTAGAAATAATTAAAGCAAAAATATATTCAGATTCTTCTAGGTAGGTAGTAAGTTCTTTAGCAGCAGTAGTATCTTCAATCACAGAGACCATTTCAGTATCTTCTGAAGGCAAACTTGTTGTAACAGCAGCAGCAACACTTAAAATATTAGCATCCACAGCTTTGAAGGAATTTACATATATTTCAATCAGCCTGGGATCACAGTAATTGATAGGCACAATGGCCTTAGTGAGGTCTTCAGATTGTTGGACTGGCAGAGAGCTAAAATATACAGTATCAAAAGTAGAGAGCAGACTCTGAAGGTCCACTGCAAAAATAGGAGCAGAACTGGAACCTTCAGCAGTCTCAGGCACACCCACTACTTCATGAGGCATCTCCCCCTGCCTTGGTTCAGAGACCATTGAATCAAGGCACCCAGATGAAGGTGTTGCCTGGGAAGAGATGAAGGAGGAGAGCTCGGTAGACAACTCCTGAACTTGTTTCAAGAGTGGTGCCAAAGAGGTCTCTAGCAGAGATGTTAGCCGGGGGGCTAGCAGGTCATAGAGCTTGTCTGCCAAAATAGGAAGATCTACATGCTCAAGATGGGCTTGAGCAGAGGTAGGAATAGAGGTTACTGGAGGAGTGGCTGGAGCTGATGTTATGGAGAATGAGGAGATAGGAGGTGGAGGGATAGATGGCTCTGAAAGAGGAATAGTGGGGATAGAAGTTATTGAGGTGGAGATGGATGAGATGGAAGAGTCATATGATGGAGTGAAGGATGGTTGAGAGAGGATTTCGTGAAGAAGTTGTTGATAGGAGGATGTTGAGGGAAGCTCAGAAGGAGAGGGAGGAGAAACATCCATAAAGGAGTCATCTATAAGAGAGAATGATGGAGAGGTGAATGTAGGATAAGAGAATAGAGGATGGAATTCTTCTGAAGTAGTGGCTGGAGGAGGTGATGTTTGTGAAGAAATGGTAATGGTAGAAGAAATGGAAGAGGTTGAGATTGGTGTGGTGACTGGAATAGAAATAGCTGGAGGAGAAGAGGAAGAGGCAGACAATCCTTCTGCTGGGGTAGATTCCTGAGAGGGAGTGACTTGGGTAGTCCTGGTGCCTGAAGCCAGTGGAGCAGCAGTAGCCCTGATAGGGTTAATGATCTGCCTGTCCCATTTGCTTAATAGGGCACAGGAAAGCCTCTTGGATGCATTGATGAACATCCCACCAGAGGTCAGCAGGTCAGGGTACCTGGAGTGCAGGTAAACCCCTAAAATTCTTCCAAAGCTTACATGGGTTTTGTTCAATTTCTTCTTGATCAGATTGAAGAATATTAATCCCCAGTCTAAATGCTTCTTATCAACCAGAGCTCCCATTAAACAAAACTGATATCTAGATATAGTGTCATGGGCTGAGTGCTTTGCCAGAAGCACTTTGCCGACCACATCAGCCAAAAATTGATATTCGATGGACAGATTTTTCTTCAGCAATTTGTTAGGGTTCACAACAGTGTGACCCATTCTATCAAGCATAGAATCAAACTCCTCTCCAGATAAATCTATGGAGTCATTTCCAGAACTAAGTAGGAAAGCTTCAGTTAGAAGGGTCGGGGACAATTGTACCTGAGTCCCTTTTATTGAGCCGATGACAGAATTCTCATTCTCATCTGTCGCTGTAAAACACCATTCTTTAATTTCTTCTGAAGCAATCTTCATTCTGGTGGTCATTATCTGAGATAGTTGTTGTTCTCAGAATAGGTTGAGAATGTCCTTGAAACGTTGATCACTTCCATCAAATGAATTCATATCAATATCAAAACCGGTGTCGAATTTCATCTTGGAAATAGCAGCACTGGAGCCAGCCATCTGTACCTGCAACAATGAACCAAACACGACCAAGCGTAGAAGATTTGGAGGGAAAGATAGAAAATTGCAGAGAGTATGAAAGCGCAAAAGATGAACGACGGCCGAAGAAATGATTTTATATTAGGGTTCGACGGCGAGACGGAAAATCGTGGAGCTCAGTTCGATGAAACTTCGAACTCAGCTCGACGATTTCGGCTACTAAAGGAATCTGAAGAGACGCCAATAGCGTCGAACTCCGTTCGACGATATTGTCGAGCGTCGAGCTCCGCTCGACGACCTCTGAACAGACAGAATGGAAGCCTGGAGCTAACGGCGGCGCTGAACACAGATCGACGATTCAAGAATCGTCGATCTTCGGTCGATGATTTCTGGAAGATCGTCGATCTCCGTTCGACGATTTCTGGGGAAACGTCGAGCGCAGTTCAGAGACAAAACCTATACTATAGACACAAAAAGAGATAAGTTTTTAGCCTAGTCTTGGTCTGTTTTTAGCTTTTCAAAATCTTGTAATTTATTTTAGGCTTCCTCCATCTAACATGACTAACTGATTGAGGAAAAAGTTGTGTTTCTTTTCATCCAAAGGCTTGGTGAAAATATCTCCCCTTTGCAAATCAGTTGGGATATATTGAAGTTCAATTTTACTTTTCTTAACATTATCCCTTAGAAAATGATGTCTAATTTCTATGCGTTTTGTCCTACTATGGAGGACTGGATTTTGTGCAATGGAAATAGCACTGGTGTTGTCACAAAATATTTTTGACTTCTCTAAGTTGTAATCATAGTCTAGGAGTTGGTTTTGTATCCACAATATTTGTGAACAACAACTGCCTGCAGCCATATATTCAGCTTCAGCAGTTGAGGTTGACACAGATGTTTGTTTCTTACAATACAAAGAGACAAGTCTATCACCAAGGAACTGACAAGTTCTACTGGTGCTTTTCCTGTCTATTCTGCATCCAGTATAATCAGCATCTGAGAATCCAGTTAAGTCAAATGCTTGAGTCTTTTGGATACCAGAGTCCTAGATTTGGACAGCTTTTAACATACCTAAGAATCCTCTTAACTAAGGTTAAGTGTGACTCTCTAGGGCTAACTTGAAATCTAGCACATATACATGTAGCAAACATTATGTCAGGCCTACTGGCTGTAAGGTATAATAGAGAGCCAATCATTGCTCTATATGTTGTCTGATCAACTGGTTTCCCATGTTCATCAGCATCCAATACAGCATTGGTAGGCATGGGTGTTTTCATACATGATGCATCAGACATACCAAATTTCTTAACCAGCTCTTTTGCATACTTGGTTTGAGAGATAAATATGCCTTCAGCATGTTGTTTGACTTGCAATCCTAAGAAGAAGGATAGCTCACCCATGATACTCATTTCAAATTTAGAGTGCATAAGCTTGGAAAACTTTCTGCACAAGTTTGAATCAGTAGAATCAAATATAATATCATCTACATAGATTTGTACTAGTAGGGTATGGGACTTATGGGTTCTAATAAAAAGAGTTTGGTCTACTCTCCCCTTAACAAAATCATTTTTCAGCAGAAAACATGTTAGGGTCTCATACCATGCTCTAGGAGCTTGCTTGAGACCATATAATGCTTTGTGTAGTTTAAAAACATAATCAGGATGGGTTAGAGAGATAAAACCTGGAGGTTGTCTGACATAGACTTCTTCTTTGATCTCCCCATTGAGAAAAGCACTCTTGACATCCATTAGATAGACTTTGAATCCCTTGTGAGCAGCATAAGCCAGAAAGATTCTTATGGCTTCTAATCTTGCAACAGGTGCAAAGGTCTGGTCATAGTCTATCCCTTCTTCCTGAGAGTACCCTTGAGCAACTAGCCTTGCCTTATTCCTTACAATGATTCCTTGATCATCTAGCTTATTTCTAAACACCCTTTTGGTTCCAACAATGGGATGATCTTTTGGCTTAGGCACTAGTTCCCAAACTTTATTTCTTTCAAATTGATGTAACTCCCCTTGCATTGTAATAATCCAGTGTGGATCTTGTTCTGCATCTTGAATGGTTTGAGATTCAATTTGAGAGAGGAAGCAGGTGTGCATCAGGTTCTGGTTGACCTGATTATTAGTTTGCACACCAGCTGAGATGTCTCCAATTACTTGAGAAATTGGATGATCTCTTGTTGTTACTAGATCAACAGGGGGTGTTGATGGTTCACCAACCTATGTTGTTGTGTCCTCTTGTGGGACAACAACAGGTTCTTCAAGAAGATTTTCTTCCTGATGGTGAGCAGCTTCTTCATCTTCACTACTGTCATCCTTTTGTGTAACTTGTAATCTGTTCATGTCTTCAGCAAGAGAGTGAACCTGCAAATGTTTTATGGTAGAAGCATTCTTCTCCTTGAAAGACATGTTAGCTTCATCAAAAGTAATATGGACAGATTCTTCTATTTTTTGAGTAGTTTTATTATAAACCCTATAAGCTTTACATTATGGAGTATCCCAGAAACACTCCTTCATCAGCTTTTGCTTGGAATTTTGCTAGATATTTCTTGTCATTATTATGAATGTAACAAGTGCAACCAAAAACTTTAAAATAGCCTATTTTAGGTTTCTTCCCTTTGAGCAATTCATAGGGAGTCTTGCCCTTCAGTTTATGTATCAGGCTTCTATTCAACACATAGTTGGAGGTGTTCACTGCATCAGCCCAAAAGGATAGAGGTAGGTGAGCATCTGCAAATAATGTAGTTGCAGATTCAATGAGTGTTCTATTTTTCCTTTCAGCTACCACATTTTGTTGAGGAGTTCTAGGAGTTGAGAAAGTATGCCTGATCCCTTCACTTTGACAAAACTCTTGCATGAGAAGAGAATCAAACTCTGTACCATGATCACTTCTGATCAGGGCAATGTGAGTGTTGAACTCAATCTGAATGCATTTGAGAAAATCTGTCAAACACTTAAAGTTATCAGACTTCTTCCTCAGAAAGAATACCCATGTGAATCTTGAGAAGTCATCTACAACTACTAAAGTATAGGACTTCCCTCCTAAGCTTTGTACTGTAATGGGTCCAAAAAGATCCATGTGTAACAGATACAAAATCCTAGGTGAATCACTCTTATTAATTGATTTAAAACTACTTTTAGTTTGCTTGCCTAATTGACAAGCCTTGTAGAGTCCTTCCATCTTGTAGGGTCCAGAAGGCAGTCCTCTGACAAGGTTGTCCTTGGATAGCCTAGCAATGGTTCTAAGGTTAACATGTCCTAGTCTCTTATGCCATAGAATATTAGGTCTAGAAATGGAATTAAATAGGCAAATATCTACCTTAGATGAATGAAAGTCTACTAAGTAAATATTACCTTTCCTGTTACCTGTCAACACAGTTGTGTTGTCTTCTGACTTGACCTTGCATATTTCTTTGTTGAAAGTCACTTGATATCCTTCATCATACAGCTAACTAATGCTTATCAGGTTGTGCTTGAGTCCTTCAACATAGGCTACCTTCTTGAAGGTGACTGTCCCAATTTGGACTGCACCATATCCTTTTGTAGTTCCAAAGTTTGAATCACCAAAAATTACTTTGGGTCCAAGCTTGGCTTTAAAGGATGTGAAGTTGTCCTTATACCCTGTCATGTGCTTTGAGCACCCACTATCCAGATACCATAGCTGGTTTGATGTTGGATAGGTCTTCACCTGCACATAATCAGCTTATATGTTTTTGACCCAGTTAACCTTGGGCCTAGGTTGATAACCCTTAAATTCAGAAATAAAAGACATCCCAGGTTGATCCTTATAACCTTCAGGATGGTATCTCCTAGGAGGTACTATCCATTCAGTATAGGGATTAAAGCATTGGAATGAAGCACTTCTAGGATTGAATTAAGATTTGCCTCTAAAAGAAGGTTCAAAGCTCTAAACTTCGTTCGACGATCGTCGAGCTGGGTTCGACGATCTTGGGTAAAATCTTCGAGCTCCGTTCGAAGATCGACTATGAGGGAGTTCAGAGTTCAGGAAACGTTGAGCTGAGTTCGACGTTTCAGCCTGAGATCGTCGACCTCTGTTCGACGATCATTGACCTCTGCTCGACGTTTTCTATTGAGCTTTCTTTTTATTAGGTAGATCTGAATTTTCCTAGCTACCTCTACAACACCCTTTCCTTTATCAGAAATAAATTTGATTGGGGTTGTTAATACTATAGGTTGGCTAGATGAGGCACCCAAGCCCAGTGTACTATTTAATCTTGAGTTCACTGTGCTTGTGATGTCCATTAATTTGATACTTCTCCCATTAAGGGATTTTTCAAATTGCTTGGCCTTGGATAGTTCACTTTTTAGTGAAGCTATCTGCTCCCTATAGCATTCTAACTCTTCATAGAGTTTGAGGTTCTCTGATTTTACAATGCTATACTCAGATAGTTGTTTTCTGAGCGAAGTGATTTCCTTCTCAGACTCCAACAGATCTAGGCATAGTTCTTTAAACTCATGTTTAAAATCCTCAGAACTGAAATCAAATGAATTGATTACCTGATCTTCTTTTAGTTGAGCTTCTGAATCTGATTCTGACTCTTCTGCTTCTGAGTCTGTTTGAGAGGCATTGATAGCCATCATGCAGAATTCCTTTTCATCAGCATCATCCTCATCATCACTGGAGCTGGATGAGACTTCAGAGTCCTCTTCAGTTTCACTCCATGTCTCAGCAACAAATCCCTTCCTTGTATGTTTGTTCTTGTTGGAGGAGGGTTTGTCTGAGCTGTTCTTTCTGAAGTCTTTTTCCTTTCTTCTTTCTCTTCTATCTTTCTTGTCCTTGTTCTTATTTTCTAGACAGTCAGACACAATATGGCCTGGTTTCCTGCAACCAAAACATATAATTTCTTTATTGTTATTTGATTTATCATACCTTGGTTTATCATGACCCTTATATGATCTCTTTCTGAAGTCTTTTCTGGCCATCTTGTAGAATCTTTTGGCCAGTAGACTTAGGAGCTCATCATTTCCTTTAGCTTTATCTTCAGGCTCCTCTTCTGCAGCTTTGAAGGCTATGGTCTTTTCTTTCCTTGTGACTGGAGAAGTAGCCTTTTGTTCTTCTTCTCTATTTTTAATGAGCAGCTCAAAGGAATTGAGCTTGCCCAGGAGAGCTTCAGTGGTAATCTCATTTAGACTTCTGGCATCTTTGATTGCCCAGATTCTTGAATCCCAAGTGCTGGGGAAGCACATTAAGATTTTGTCATTCAGCTCAGTCAATGAGATTTCTTTATCCAAAGTCTTTAACTCATTGACAATCAGACTTTGTCTATTGTACATGTCAGCCACTGATTCAGCTTCTCCCTTTTTGAAGTTCTCATATTGGCTTATCAGATGGGATCTCCTGTCTTTCCTTTCATCAGCAGATCCTGAGACAATTTCAGAGAGCTTGTCCCAAATTCCTTTGGTTGATTTACAGTCAGCTACCTTCTGAAATATCTCATCAGACATTGTCTGAGCTAAGATGTTCATGGCCTTGGCATCTGCAGTCTTCCACTTCTTTACTTCAGCATCTGTTCCTGAAGGAGGTGGAACAGCATTTGTACTTGAGCTTGCTGGTGGACTTGGGCATACTGTAAAAACAGAATTGAATATATCTTCATCAATAGAATTCATGTAAAGTCTAATCCTTGCTTTCCAAAGTGCAAACTTGGATAGATTGCACACTGGAGGCCTGGTGCTTGCATAATCTTTATTCTGTGCCATGTCTTTATAAAAATAAATATAATGAAAATATCCCTCTTAAAGGATTGATCTTATCAAGGATCTTTTGGTTTAGGTGTTAGCCTGTATGAACAACCAACCTGCCTCTAATACCAATTGAAAGTGAGGGTAAGATCTATCTCAACTCTAGAAGGGGGTGAATAGAGTTTAATTAAAGTAAATTCACAATTTTAAACTTAGCAAAGCTTTTAAGATTTGATATATATATATATGTAGGGTGCCTAGCTATAGAATTAAAAAGACAGTAACAAGAAAGAGCACAGCACACAGCAAAGAGAACATACAAGCAAACCAGAAAACACAAGGAGCTATAGTGGTTCCCCAAAAACCTGGGTACATCCACTCTTCTACCACCCTTGGTAGGAATCCACTGCAGGATGAGTTGATCAGGTGTCCTGGGCACCAATGAGCTTTTGATAAGGTGCTCAAAAAACAAACTAGATTTTTTTGATCAAGTGTCTTGCCACCACTAAGTTTTGACAAGGTTCTCATAACCAGACTCAAAACTTTTGAAGGGAGTTTTGAAAACCCTTTTACAGGAGGAAAGGAAAAGGAAAAGAAAAAGGGGTGAAGTTGTCTTCTCTATCTCAATCAAAGAGAGAAGCACTAGTGGATTTGTATTTTCAAAGCTCCCCCTGAGATGTTGAATGAATCAGGAATGGAAGCTTTGCTCTTGGGTGATAGGCCTTCAGGAACTTCAGATCTCCAGCAGATGATTGTTTCAGCAGAGGCTGAAAGATGAGTTGTCTGGAGTCCTTGAGATGAAGCTGTGATCACTTTTTGAGTACACAAAATTATTCAGCTAATTCTCCTTTTTCTGTAATAGTATGTGTGTCTCTTGATTCTATTGATTATATTGACTCTTGATTCATTGTGAGAGAAGAAAACAAGATGAAGATCTTAATCCCTGAAGGTTCTTCATCCAAGATAGCCGTTATCAGGCATTAAATGCCTTCCATAAAGAATTTGTCTTCTAGAGGAAAGTCCTGCAAAACATTCTCTTGATAATTCCTTGAAACTTGCTCCATAATAAATGAAAACGGCTGGCAGATCTTCTTGATATAAATGCTGAGAGAATTCAAAAACATTCCAAGGACTGACAGAATTTGAATCCTTAAAAACGTCGATCTCTCAGAAGATCGTCGATCTGAGCTCTACGATCGTCGAACTGAGCTCAGAGATGGAATAAGATCAACAGACAGAAAACGTCGAACTGAGCTCGAAGAACGTCGAACTGAGCTCAGCGACCTGGAGAATAAGCGAAGAAGGATCATCGACCTTAGCTTGAAGATCGTCGAACAGAGCTCGACGTCTTAACTTAGTTGAGCTCAGAGAGCGTCGAACGGAGTTCGACGTTTCTTCGACCTGAGCTCGACGAAAGATGTCTTATTCTTGGCTCTATTTCTGAAATCTTGGAATGGTCCTGAGGGCAGCTTCAAACCTAAATTCTAAGCCCTAGACACATTCTAATGTTGACCTTTTCAACTATACATCTAGGTCAACCTGGTTTCCTAAGAAAAACATAGTGATCCTTACCCAAATTAGTAATTGGGTGTTCCAACAAGTTTGTTGTTCATCTTAATTTTATTTATCTTTGAGAGTATTAGCGAACCTCGTTTTCTTTTATTGGGAGAGATCTACCTTTTCTGAATCATAAATTTTGGTGGATCTCTTTTGGTACAACTTTCGCTCGATCAGAAAGGGTGGGTGCTTTTAGCCTGAGAGAATATCAGCATATAACCGTTGTTCGATCTCAAACGATATGGCTACCCGTACGTTGGCATTTGATTGATAAAACTGAATAACGTGTGTGTTGCGCTGAAAGTTTTGTATGAAAGTAGAATTGGGATGTAGAGAGAAATTCATGTTTGTCCGTAATTTTTCGGTGTTAACGTGTGAGACTACATCATGCGACCAGGATGCGGAGCCCGCAGAAGTTAAAGAAACCACAGTGAGAAGATAAAATAGGAGGAGAAGCAAAGCAAGCACGCATACAAGAAAACTGCGCAACCAAGAAAGGCATAAGCCGAAACATAATAAGACTCAGAGAGAAATCGTGCTTACAGAAAGAGAAGCAAGGGAGGGCAGGGAGGGAAATAACACAGATAGAAAAAAAAGCCGCGCTAATTGGAGAAAAGAACCGATTAGTTCTGATACTATGTGAAAAAGAGCTAAATAAAGGCAAATTTTACTGCTCCAAAAAGGTGATCATTACATAAGTATGCCACCTTATTTATAGAAATTAGGGGAGATGAGAGAATATAACAACTGATGTGAGACTAAATATAAGTCGGGAAGTCTACGCGGTTTAACATGGTCAAACCACCCACTATAAAAAAAATAATAAAATACCAATCGGCAATAAGGAAAGTCACCTAACTTCCAGGGAAGATCGCTGGTACAGACCTCCAGACTACAATTGGGGATTGCCACCAGACCGCAATTACGGCTACCCACAATACTGCAGCTGCTGCATGCTATCGGGCTGCAACCATCGGTTGCCACAAGACCATAGTTGCGGTTAACCATCTGTCCGCTATTTTGGCTACAATCAGAACGTTGTGGCTTCATCATGACCATTGTGGCTCACCATCAGACTGCTACTGCGGCTCTCTGCCGGACCGCTGCGACTCTCTGCCAGACCCTTATGGCTAACCGACAGACTGCTGTTGTGGCTTTCTGCCAGACTATTGCGGCATCCTTCAGACCATTGTGGCTAACCTCCAGACCGCTGTTGCGGCTATCCCTTAGACCACCACTGTCGTTGTCCCCCTGACCGCATGCTGAGGTTCACCACCAGACCGCTAGACCAAACCACTAGGTCACTGAGCAGATAGACCGATGCGGTTAGACATAAGTCTGTTTGGTCTCCTCATACTCTAACAAGTGGAAAACCTATATTTACTATATTCATTCATCCTACATGAACATTAAAACCCATCGAACATGTTAAAGATATGCAACCTCTTTATTTATTATATGTAAAGGAAAAGAGTTTTATATCCATTAAAAAAGGTTGACATCAAGTTAAAAAGATGCTATAAGTATGAGTTAAAAATGCAAATTTATTTATGTATAAAATAACTAACATGCGTCCTATTATAAATATTCCCAGAGGAAAATACTTCATTGAAAAAAATTCAAGTAGTAGCAGAGATACATGAATAATAGCCCAGAACGCAAGAATACCGTGCTATGGGCTCCAACAAACTGGCACGAACCCATAGCACTTACAGCCTAGTCTGAACCAAAACACTAAGAAAGAAAAGACACTAACCACTCCTCAGCTAAAAGAGGGAAGGAAACAGCTGTAGAAGACTAGTCCAACAACTTGGTCGGCTCTACTTGCTACCTGCCTGAACCTGAGGCATTCAAAAGAAAAGAATGCCTCAGTAACAAAGAGCGCAAAATGCGACTAAACACAAATCAAAGGTTTAAATAAGATAAGTGGGTTACCAACCCCACTGAAAAATTGCAAAACCACAGAAGTCTATTGCATAAGAGTAAAGTAAATGATTAGCTTAGCAAAAAGCCGTCATATAAAGAGAAGACTTGCACTGAGTGTGGAAAGGACTCTTAGAGATGTCCTAATCTTTAATATATATATATATATATAATCAAAGAAATAACATTGATTAGCTTAAAGAGTGAATAATAAGCGTCGGACATAAAACGGTACTAAGGCAGTGGCTATCTTTCCAACACAAACCATCAGACCAATACAACCAAAGAAACCAACACTAAAGTGTTGTTCCTTTATCCATTGCCAACAAAAAGTACCAAATAATAAAGCCATCAGGCGGAATAATTCACAGCAAGCACTAAGGTAGTGGTCATGTATCCACTGCCAGCCCAAAAAAATCATAAAGTTGTCAAGCGTGATGATTCACACAAACACTAAGGTGGTGGTCGGATCCACTACAAACCCAAGTTCCAACAATAGATCCAAATACAAGAACAAATGGGAATAAAAGACCCAAGACTTAGCATCGGATTTCCATGGCGATACAAGAAAAGAAAATCAAGAAAATTTCTAAGGGTATACTCGGTGAATTTACTGTTCACTCATTAAATTTGGTTTGACTACATTAGAAAACTCGATGAATCAACTGTTCAATCGACAAACTCTACTTGACTTCACGAGTACACTCGACGAATTCTACTTGACTTCACGAGTTCACTTGACGAATTCTACATTTCAAAATCTCATTCATCGTCAAACAAAGGAGATGTGGAAGACCTTGATAGTGTATATGGAAGGGACAGAGGAAGAAAGGGATGACAAGAAGTCCCTATAGAATCAAGAATATGAAGCTTTCAGACAATAAAGGAAGGACGCCATAACAGACTGCTATGAGAAAGTATTCAGAATATTGATTGAAATTAATAGCTATGGAAGGTCCTCCAACTAATAACTAAATGAAAAATTTCTAAGATCTATCAACAAGGAATGGGACATTAAGATAAGTGTCATGAGAGAAATAAGAAATTGGGGCGACATCGAGTCTAAGAACTGTTGGGTATTGCATCCACAATAGCCCGGATTTGAAGAAGCACCTGATCAAGCTAAGGTGAGTTGATATGTATTTGATACGTCTTTTCAAGTTGTGCTTGCAGCTATTCCATGCCAAGTACACACCAATATAAGGGTACAGTGGGTCAATATATATGGGCCTACGCAACGTAATCCCTCGTTGTGTGGGCAAGTGTGTTGACTCACGTGTGCTCTCTCGATTGGGGTGTACTTATATTCAAGTACAGGCTAAAGGAAGACCGAGAACAAGAGAAGAAGAAAGAAAGGTCAAAGCCTAAGGCTCAAGAAAGTACAAGGAAGAAATGGGAAATTTTCCCAAGAAAGAATCGATGGGAATCATGAGTCATACCCGACGACATCATCGGGTATCGTCACTGATACCCGTCGACTTCGTCGGGCATGTTCATCGATAGCCGTCGATCGGCCCTAGCTGCCTTGTTCAAGAATTCTCCATGGTCAGAAATTATCCAAGTCAAAATCGAAGGGCATCACCAACGATGCCCGCCGATGTCGACGGGTATCGTTGGTGATACCCGCCGATTCAGACTTAGCAGATTTCCGCCGCTTCACTGGACCGAACCGGGCCGCCATGCAAAGTATAAACCGAAGCTCCGTTCCTTCCTTCGTGGGTCCCACAACGGCTACTTAGGGTTTGTTTTGGGGTATATATACCTAAGTTTAAATCATACTCAATACAGATCGAGAAATACGAAAATAATTTTTTTGGTCGTGACCTAGCTTTCACCGATCTCAAGCCGTCGATCGCTCGATTGTCGCCGCCGTTGATCCCCTCTCGCAGCTGATCATGCTTCGACAGAACCGAGGCAAGCCGCAGGTCCCTCGCTTCTCTCTTGAGATCCTTTGTCTTCCGATTCGTCGACCGAGACTTGTTCTCCATTACGAATCGGTAGAGACGCTTGATCCAACTGAGATCGATTGGTGACCTATCTTGCTTCATCAAGAAGTTCAGATCTACAACGCATCGCCGCCGCATTCGCTTGCCGCCGCCGATCAAGTCAAGATCCGATCCAAGAGAGAAAAACCAAGTGTGGATTATTCGTCATTTTCGTGCAAGCTCTCAACGAACGAAGAAGGACCTTGGGTTCTCCAAATTGCATTGTTTGTATTTCTTATTTACATTCAATTTTTGCAAGGAATATTATTCCTAGTTGTAAGGGTTGAGTGCAACCCGTTTTGGTGGAATGTCGACTCCTTGTTGTAGGAAGGGTTCCTTCCGAGTTGTATGAGCGTGGCTCCGAGTGGAGAGATTGGATTTCAATCTCATTTTGGAGGAGTTGTCGAGTCGTCCTCGTGTGGGAGATAGGCGAAGGGGAGAATGGACGTACCCAAGGTTGGGGAACCCCTGTAAATTACTGTGTGTTTTCTGTGCTTGGTTTGTTTAATTGTGCAAATAATTTTTAATTCCGCAAAAGATGTCACTGCACCTATTACCCCCCCCCCTTATAGGTGGATTAGGCTGACACTAGGCACTTTCAAGAACTTATTTGGGAAACTGTTGTCCCATGAAAAGCATTTGAATACTAGAAAAAGTGAAGAAGGGTACAAAAAAAAGGCTCAGAAGGCTGAGAGCTCCAGAAGAGGCAAAGAAAAGGACTCATCCCCTCCAAGAAAACTAGATGAGTTAGAAGAATATGAACCCAACACCTCTTGATATGAGATGTTAGATGGAGACATGGCCTTCTTTATAAGGCACCTGAAGAAGATGATGAGAAGGAGGAAGCAATGGAAGAACAAACCTTCTCATTCTTCCATCTCCAGAAAGCATCATAACAATTTAGAAAGATCAAGAAGAGACCCCAAGTGGGATAGGTATGACTCTAAATATAATAATTTTTTTTTGATGAGACAATTGGCTTTAGGTACATTAAGGAAGGACACATGATTATGGACTGCCCATCAAAGAGAGAGAATAACAACAAGACTTAAGAAAAGAGATACCACTCGGGTAAGAGGTTTGAAAAGAGTCTCTTAGAAAGAAGGAGAACTCCTTTAGTGACAGCGACTCAAGATCCTCTGAATCAGAAGAAGAAGTATCCTATGTTGGGCTAGTAACACTAATAGAAGAAACATATCATGTTTCTGCTAACATAGGCATTAGAGCTCCATTGTCATCATCTGACAATGGAATTAAACCAGAGGACAGTCGTGGGCACATGGCTATGATTGAAGTGGAAGATTAGGATGACTCCCATCCTCATGAGGCATGTCCAAACACCAACCATACTCTTATATAGTACTAGGACAATGGATGTTCTACGTATATGAATGGAACTAGAAGCGTATTAACTGAGTATTCCTCAGTGGAAGATGGTCCAAAAGTCATTTTTGGAGGATTTG
Source organism: Platanthera zijinensis (assembly GCA_039513925.1). Classification (NCBI taxonomy): domain Eukaryota; kingdom Viridiplantae; phylum Streptophyta; class Magnoliopsida; order Asparagales; family Orchidaceae; genus Platanthera; species Platanthera zijinensis. Next base: position 182,924,243 of record CM077079.1, on the reverse strand, counting down.
ATAGAGGAAAGACTAAAGGCTAGTGTAAGATCTCTAATGGTACAATCACCAACACAAGGGTAGCTTATGTATAAGGATTGCAACACAAACTAATAAGCATAAGCCAACTGTATGATCTTGGCTATATGATTGTATTATATAAGGATGAGTGTCTGATTAAGACATCTTAAGAGATCATTGATGAGTCCAATATTTATAGGGTTTATGATTATTAGACTCATCGGGACTCGATTCCACTCACTTGCATTTAAGTTTATGATTATTATTGCAATTATTTCACTTGCCGTCTATTTGTACACGAAGTGCACTTTTTGCCCATTGCGGTGTACAATTGCGCACTTATTGTTAGGGGTAAGCACATGGTTCTCCCCAAAACATTTTAGGTTGTTTTTATTTTTGCTTTTTGTGTGCTGGAGGTATGCTCAAGGATATATTTTGCTGTGCAGGTTGGCAAAATCCCCATTGCTTCCAGAATTCTTTCCATTAGAAATCACATGGTTGTGCATTTCCTTCAAATATAGTTGATGTAGTTGTGTGATTCCTACAGAGCTTATAACTGGTGATCTGTCACGGCCCATTGGTTTTGTTCGCACGCGGTTGGTTTCAACTGTGCGTGATCAAAACGCATGAGCTTGTCTTTTTGTCGAAAAAATTTTAGGTAATTATATCCATGCATTTTCTTCATGCACGGTTATATTCAACCTTACGTGAAGAAAACACATGATCTGTTCAGTTTGTCCTAGTTTTTCTATGGTCTGTCACTACCTATGCATTTTGTTCGCACATGGGCTGTTTCTTCCTTGTATGATCAAAATCGCACGGTCTTCTATTATATCATATTATCTCATTTCTACGTGAAAAAATTTTTACGAGGCACACACGGTCATGCATTCGACCATGTGTGCCTATATTTCTGACCTTTCACTATTTATGCGTAGGATTTTACTCCATTTTGGATATGTAAGATCTGACTCCCCATTTAGGAGCTCTTCCGGATCTTATGCTCAGAACCGCCACCCTACGGTGACACTAACTCACGGGTTAGTCGACACCGCAAGACGCCGATCCTGCCGGCTAGTACGATCATATAACCAATCGGCCAACATGAGAAATAGAAGTATAACAAAAGCAGTATAATACAACTAACAAGTCCACAAGTCACAGAGCATATATATATATCTATCAAAACATGAAACAGTCCACAATGAGTACAGAAATGAAATAAGGGCTTATGCCCGGTACATGAATATCTCAAATTTTTCTCTCTCTCAAATCAAAAGCGGAAGCTAATCTAATAACATCAAAACTCGTCCCACCTGAGGACGCATAGTAGTAGTAGTCGGTGGTAGCGGTACCTGCTCCTCATCCCCTACCCCCTCGTCCTGCTGGTCGTGCTGGTGCTCCATCTCCTCGAGCTCCTAAAATGATTTGGTCACCGACCATTAGTCAAAAAGACTAAGTTGTTTCCTTCGCACCTCGCCCCGCAACTCCTAGGTACCGTGCGGGAGGATGAAGAGGAGGACAACAAGGGGTATCAAATATAAACAGGTGACAGTAGAGCTACACTAGCAAGTATATGAGGAGTAATAATAGTTCTACTCTAGCAGTTCTATGTAAAAGTATGAGTGCAATAAGTAAAGTATAGAACTGAAGTAAGTAAATGCTGAAGTAAAGAACAGTTAAAAAAGCTATATTACCACTACACTACCATCATAGAAGTACCCTAACTTATATGAATGCCCATACAAACTTATAAGTTAGGGTTTTCAAAATAAACTTATCATATAAAGAGCCTATACTAGTTTATATGATAAGGGTCCAGGAAGCGTATGACCTAATGTTAATGAATGTTATGTTATGAGTTTTGAAACATGCAAGTGCAGCCCACGCACACGACTCTGAGATCCCAGACCTTTAGTTCCCACTTTTCGAGAGCTACCATCACTCTCAGGTACCACCGTTGTGGCTACGGTAGCAGCGAAACGGGCATTTCCGCTTTTTAGGTGGGTATGCACACTACCAAGCCTAGACCTCTCCCATATGCCTCTGCACACGTCCAAGGTGCACTCTAGAGTATTGCTGACTACCTCTCAGTCTTATTAGGTCGGGTGTGCGTCTTCGGGGATTGTCAACAGACCGTAGTATAATATACTTGCCCCTCCAACCGGACACCACACCTGAGTCACCGTACAACCATCTGTGTGACGATTGGCCCAGTACCGCATGACCAGCCACTATTTTCTTTATACTTATACAAGTACTTCAACTCGAGCGTCCAGCTCGCAGGGCCAAACTATCCTTAATCCCTCCAACCCTACACGGGTGAGAATATTACCATGAATCCCTCCAACCCTATACGGGTGAGAATAAAGATACGATGCTTATCCTATTAGGCTACTCTTATCTACGGGTTATTATACTTAGTGGTTTAAGGTTAATCCCAGGACTGCCCAGGGCATACCCGGTGAAGGGCTCTCGGGGGAACTACGAACTACGATGGGCTGAAGCCCAAAGCTCCCTTTCTCAAGGATTTTTTACTTTAATTAATGTCTACCCATGATTATACCCATCTCTCGTTGTTATTATTGTACGACCCTAATGACTTAGGATTTTATTAGAAGGGCGGCGGTCTTCTGCCGGCCTAGGTTACAGTTACTATCCTAGGAGTGGCACTCTACCACTCATAATTAAGGGTTGACCTATTTAGGACCAACCAGGTCTTATTCCTTAAAAGTGATCCTCACTTCGATGGTTAATAAATCTTCCCCCGGTGGCCCTTACTAGTATATGCATCTGTGGTAGACCTTACCCTTGACTTAATATCACCCACAAAATAGGTCTTCAAAATTCCTTGGGTAATATGCCCCCAATCTATTTATCCCAGGATGGTATGGACCTATATGATGACCATGATAAATTTCACAATTTTCTTAATTATTTAGATCATTAAATTAAATCCTTTATTTAATTCGCTAGGCCATTTAAAACATGAAGTACTATGATTGATGATCCCACTGACCTAAGAAATTTCCCTGATTTGTAATTTGGTAAGATAACCCTTTCTGCCTAATTTCATAATTTTCCTAACAAGGATTCTATTTAATTTTCATTCAATACAAAATCCATGAAAATGCCAATTTCTAAAGGAAGTATAGAAATTACTCTACTAAAAATTCTCAAAAAATTTCAGGCCAATTATAAGGTTGAAATATTACCAAGTATAGAGATTCATAATTATTCATAGTGTAATGGCCTACAAAATTCCATTTCTATTAAATTACCAAAATGCCATTATGGAGTTTTAAATATTATTGACGTCTCCAAAAATCCTAAGATAATTATACAGGGTCATGTATGCTTAAATACATTATTACAATTTTTTCCAAAATTTCGCAAATGTAATTCCCATCATTTACATACAATTGCAATATAAGGGTAAAATGGTAAATTCCATTTTTCAACTAAACACGTCCATGAAAACAGTATTATAAAAATTTCAAGGGATTAATAATGTCACCCTTGATTTCTAAACAAAGTTTGGGGATTTTATCTCATACATAAACCCTAATCTAAACTGATGATATTAATTACCCTAATTTCTCAAAATTCCAAATAATGGGATTTTTGATCCCAAAAATCCCAATATTTCTATAAGGGGTATATTCCATCCATATGAACCCATGTCCAAAGTTTCATTGACATGCAAGGTGGAAAAAGGGTTAAATAAACCCTTTGGAGATATTTGCTATAAGCACCAAAAAGCCTAAGTATAGTCAACACATGCAAGTGGGATTACCCCACATGCAGTGACCCAATGAGGATAAAATTTCTACCAATAGTATATATTGACCAAAAGGTCAAGCCACCATAATTTTGTGCCATTTGAAGTCATAATACTCCAAATATTTCAGTTATTTAATTTTGTGTATTATGAAAAATACTATAGGACAAATTCCCCCAAATTCTCATTTTTGGGCAGGGGATAGATATGCCCTAGATGAGCACATGCCCAAAATCTTGGGTCATGTGGACATTTGGTTTGGCTTGGGCATTCATTTTGATTTCTGCCATAGCCTAGGACAAGTCCTAGAAATACTACCCTATAGGGCAGTATACTGCACCAAATGATAAGTTTAGGGTTGCAAATTTAAGTTAAGAGGGAGGGCTATATTTTTCATCTTAACCACAAGACTTGAAAAGGCCTCTAAGATCCCCAATATTAGCATGCAAAGTCACCGATTAAGTGTGACAGTTAAATACACTGTTCATTTATTAAATGAATAATTTAAATCATTTGATTTGCACAGATCATGAAGCAGAACTGACGGCATCCCATCATCGTCCCAGATCGGCCGACGGTTTATATTGAGCCATCTTGGGCCATCTTGTCTTGCATTTTCTGGCCAGCTGAGCCACCACCACAGCCGGCGATTGTCGCCACCACCTCCACTGAGGTGGTGGCTAGCGTTTCCCGGCGGTGAAGCCGCCGAAATTGGCTCCTCCAGCGAACCTGATCAAGAAGAAAACTCAGAAAAATCGCACTTTTCTCCCATGGCATCGGGCTCAATTGAGCCCGATATCTCCCCTAATTGATATAGAAAGCTAGTACGGGTAGAGGAGAGGTGAAACGAACCCAAATGGTAGCGTGGCGGCGAGTTTGGTGGCGGTTGGCCATGACCGAGCTTGCTCAGGCGACTACCTCCCGATTTCTTGATTCTCCACCATTTTCTCTGCTCCAACTATCGATCTCCAGTCGTTTCCTCCCTATGAAGCTGATGGAATGGCTGGTTTTGGCCGGGAGTGAGTATAAAAGGAGATAAAAATGAGGTGAGCTTGGTTTGGGCTTTGGTTATATCGCTTATGGTTCCAAGTGTCCACGTTGCCCTAAATCCTCTCTGGAATTACTTGGTAAGGATGGCCAGCATGCTTGGGTTGAAGAAATGAGGCCATGTGGCTTTCATTCCCCCTTTTCCTCCTCGCTCACCCATTCTCTCTCAAAAAATCTCTATTTTACCCCTTTTCATGTAATCTCTCTCTTCATTCAGAGGGGTAAGGGTTGTCCTTTACCACTTAGGCAGGTCATGAGCCAAGTTTGGTGGTCTTAGCCCAAGGGGAGTGGGCTTAGCCATTATTTTCATCTTTTAGGCCAATATGTTGACTTGTTTACTTTTGAGTTGACTTGGTCAACCATGATTAGTGGGCTTTCCCCACTTGAAGGTGATGACCCCAATGACACTACCCAACTTGGGTTGGGCCAAGGTGATGCACTACTTGGGCAAAGTGGGCCAATGGTTCAAGGTTTGACCAAATTAGGCTTTGAGTTGACTTTTGTCAACTTAGGTCAAGGGGTGACCCAATGACATGCCTTAGTGTCCACTTTGATTTTTTTTATGGTTAGAGCAATGTGGTGGGGTAATGGTGTGGCTTAGGTTCCTATTTAGCCTAGTTTGACCTAGTTTTTACTTGGGCCCTATAGTAGGCCCCACAGGGCTACAACCCACCTTCTAGGGACAAACCTAGCTAAATATCCCTATCACCCACCCCATGCCTAACCCAATCTAATTGCAAAGGGGATGTTACAAATCCACATAAACAAAAAAAATAATTTCGTCCCTAAAATTTAAGTTCGGGCCTACGGGGTTCTTATTTCAAGTAATTAAGGAAATTAAAGATACAATTTAAGCATACCTGAAGTGAAAAGCTTCGGGTGTTGCTCCAACATAAGGTCCTTTGGCTCCCAGGTGTGCTCCTCCCGTCCATGGTTGGACCACAACACCTTCAAAAGAGGGACCTTCTTCTTCCACAACACTCAGACGGCGGTATCATCGATCCGGATCGGCTCCAAATGAACTGATCTATCAGGTGCTATCGGGCCAGCGGTAGTACAAATGTGTTGTTCCGGCCGGAGGAGTTCTCTCTGTAGTGAAGAGACATGAAAGACGTCGTGCAAGGTCCCTAGCTCTAGTGGCAGCTGCAGTCTATAAGCCAAGGGACCGATCCGCTCCAGGATCAAGTATGGCCCCATATATCATGGACTCAGCTTCTTGTGCCTTCGCACCTGAGAGACACCATGTACCGGACATATCCTCAAGCATACCATGTCTCCCACCTGGAACTCCACCTTCCGATGTCACGCATCATAATATTTTTCCTGTCTACTCTGAGCCTCCAGCATCCGGTCCCTGATCTATCGAATTTGAGCCTCCGTATCCTCTATTTACTCTGATCCAATTGCTCGGGGGTCCATATCCTGAACCCAAGAAAGGGGTGTCTGACATTTCCTCCCATATAAAGCCTCATAATGGGCCATCCCAATGCTCGCCTAGTGAATGTTGTTGATGGAGAATTCGATCAGTGGTAACAGTCGCTCCCAGGGCTTTCCCGTGTCCATCATGCACAGCCGCAGCAAATCCTCCATAGTCCTATTGGTCCGCTCCGTCTGGCCGTCGGTCTGTTGATGGAAGGCAATGCTAAAAGAAAGCTGAGAGGCTAGATATACCTGCACTGCCCTCCACTCCCTAGAAGTGAACCGACAGTCACGATCTGAGACAATCGTCCTCGGGACGCCGTGGTACCTAACGAACTGCTCTACGAACAATCTCACCAACACAGCAACTGGGTTGTCCTTCCACACCGGTATGAATCGTGCAACCTTGGTTAGTCTATCGACGATGAACTAAATAGAATCGTGCCAAGAGTGGGAGCAAGGCAACTCGTGTACGAAGTCTATAGAGATTTCCTCGAACATCTAGTCTGGCACTAGAAATGGCTGTAATAGTCCCCCCGGTTTATTGCACTCTGCCTTCACCCGCTGACATGTCTTGCAATGTGTCACAAAGTGAATGATATCCCTCTTCATCCCCGGCCAGTACATACCCCTCCGCAAATCAGCTGTCATCTTGGTGATATTGGGGTGCACTTAATAACGAGAACAGTGTGCCTCCCTGAGAATATCCTCCCGGATACCACCACCTGCGGGAATGTAGATGCGACCATGGAAGTGAATAAGGCCATCAAGCAGCAAAAAGTCCTCCGTCTTGCCCACTTCAAGGGTTCTGAATACTGGCTCCAATGCTATATCTGATCTCTGCTGTGCCCGAATACAGTCCTGAATGTCACACTCCATGACTAAGGAACCCAAGTACTCCCTGTATAGCTTTGGCTACAACTTGGACACTATGGTAATGTGCATCTCTTTCATCATCCGGGTCAACTCTATAGCCATCACCCGGGGCTCCGGTCCAGTAGTGTCGGCTCTCCTACTCAATGCATCTGCTACGTTGTTTGCCTTCCCCGGGTAATAGTGAACCTTATAGTCATAATCACATAAAAACTCCAGCCATCTCCTCTACCGGAGGTTCAGATCCTTCTGAGTGTCGATGTACTTGAGGTTCTTTTGATCCGATAAGATGTCACAATGAACCCCATATAAGTAATGCCTCCAAATCTTAAGTGCAAATACTACGGCTCCGAGCTCCAAATCGTGCACCGGGCCAATGCTTCTTCAACTGTCTTGAAGCATAGGTGATGACATAACCGTGCTGTATTAGGACAACACCCATCCCCTAGTACAAGGCGTCGGTGTAAATTTGAAATCCTTCCTTCCCAGATGGAAGTGAAAGGATAGGGGAAGAGGTGAGCCTGTCTTTTAGCTCCTAAAAGGCCGCTTCGCATCTCTCTGTCCAAACGAACACTGCCTTTTTATTTGTCAAGGACGTTAGGGGGAGTGTTATCCTTGAAAACCCCTCCACGAACTTGCGATAATAAGCTGCGATCCCCAAGAAACTGTGAATATCTGATGCTGTATTTGGCCGTGGACAATCTCGTACTGTCTCTATCTTGGCTGGATCCACCGCAGACCCAGATCCATTGATCGTATGCCCTAAGAAATCCACCTCCTGTAGCCAGAACTAGCATTTTGAAAACATGGCATGCATTAGGTAGTCCCTAAGATTCTGCAGAACCTGTGCCAAATACTCTGTGTGCTCCTCCTTGGTCTGGGAGTAAACCAAGATATCATCAATGAACACTATAACAAACCTATCCAGGTAGGGTTCGAAGATACGGTTCATCAGACTCATGAATGCAGAAGGTGCATTCGTGAGCCCGAAAGGCATCACCGTGAACTTGAACAAGCCATATCGAGAACTGAAGGCTGTCTTTGGAATGTCTTCCTCCTTAATTCGCAGTTGATAATACCCGGATCGTAAATCCATCTTGGAGAACCAGAAGGCTCCCTGAAGCTGATTAAATAGCTCATCGATCAGGGGTAGAGGGTATGTGTTCCGGACTATCAATCGGTTCAGCTCTCGATAGTCGATGCAGTGCGGCAACGACCCATCCTTCTTCTTGACGAATAGTACTGGTGCTCCCCATGGTGATGAACTGGTCCGAACAAATCCCGACTCAACTAGATCCTGAAGCTGGGTCCTGAACTCTGCTAGCTCCTTGGGAGCCATCCTGTAAGGTGCCCGAGACACAGGCCTCGCTCCTGGCACCAACTGTATCCGAAAGTCCATATCTCTGACTGGCGGTAATCTGGGCAATTTCTTCGAGAATACATTAGAGAAATCCCAAACCACCAGGATGTCAGCAAGGGAAGCTTCTTCTCCTGCCATCTCGAAGCATATAACCTATGCCTCCTCTCCCTGCTCGTGGTCCTTCACCACCTGTACAGAAGATAGTAATATGTGGGAGATAGGTCTAATACCTTTGATGATGACAAAGGAGTCTTCGTGTCTTAGAGTGATCCTCTTCGATGGGCAATCAATCTAGGCATGATTCCAATGCAACCACATCATGCCCAAGATCAAGTCAAAATCTGGTAATCTCAAGACCGTCGCCGGTGCCTCAAATGACTTGCCACAATTCTCGGCCTCCATGTTGCAATGGACAGTGGTCCGTAGCTCTGACCATCAGGTAGATGCACCCTCATTTCTAGGCCCAGGAACCTCTCTATGCCATCCAATCCTTCTATAATGGCCTTAGAAATAAACGAGTGGGAGGCACCCGTGTCGAACAAGGTACGAGCGGGCTTGCCGCTGATCATGAATAAGCCTGAGGTTTTTGGGTTTAATTAAACTATTATTCTATGATGTCAGGGTACTATATAATTTAAGACATAAATAAATTAACAAAAGTCTTAAATACCTGTGATGACCGCCTCGGGATTCCTCGGATCGGCTTGGTCTAACGCAACCATCTGCTCCAGGTCTCGTCCTCGGCATTAATGTCCTCAGTCTCGGCCTCGGCCTCGTCCTCGGCCTCGTCCCTGCTGCACCAGAGGGGCCACTAGAGGTGGGTGAAGAGGAGGAAGTTGACAAAACAGCTGTGGGCATTCAGATCTATAGTGCCCCGGCTTGTGGCACCCAAAATAGACTACCTATCTCTGGCCACGATCCTCCTGTCTCATCAGGCCATGTATCTATAGAGGTGGTGGAGCATGCACTGTAGGAGGCCTTTGCTCCTGTCTGTAGTTAAGACGATGACGTCCCCCACCCCTCGTGTACCCAATCACCTTGCCTCTCTGAGGACCTTTGCTGGCTTCTCTAGATGATGTCCTGTCAAGTGGTCTCTTCCCTCTGCTCAACACCATCAGCTGGTATACCTCTAGCTTTTTGTCTATCCCTATGATCTGCGTCGAGGTTCCATGAGAGATGAATAGTAGGGGCTGCCTCAAGGAATCTCTAAGCCTGTGGTAGAATCTCTTGGCGTACTTCCTATCATCCAATTCGTGGATCCCCGCGAATCTAGCCCGATGAGAGAACTCCCTTTGATACTCAATCACAGACCTGGTCCCCTGCTTGAGGTTCAGAAACCTCTCTTCCAAGATATTCCTGTCTGTAGTGGACTCATAGTGCTCCAAGAAGGTCTCGCTAAACTCCTCCCATAAGATGTCCGTCAGCTCCCTATCAGCATAAATGGAATCTCGCACGGCCTTCCACCATCTCTTTGCATGAGCATCCGGTGCAGAGGTGGCTAGAGGAATTGCCTGGCTGACAGGGCAGCTAATGCCTGCCAGCAGCTCCTGTATGGCCTCCAGCCACTCTTCAGTCTTCACAGCATCCTCTATCCCGTGGTACAACGGTGGGGACAGGTTCTTGAAAGCACTCAACCAGTTCGACCCCGAATTTTTCTATTGAGCCGGGACCTACTAGGCTTTGAAGGCTTCCAGGATAGCGGTCAAAGTTTTCCCCATCTCTGTCTACAGAAAGGGACTCGCAGCCGGAGGGCGAGGAACCACATTCTGCGGCGGGGAGACCTGTGGAGGCTGTATAAAGATAAGATTTACCTCACAATTGGCTTAACTCATTGCTTAATGGACTGTTTTATGTGACTTTTTTTACACATGGGCACAACATTTCTTCCGATGCATAGTTTGTCCGCAAACAAATGCTCGCGCGGGGTATTCAAGTGTTGTGGAATTCTTTCTCTTATGATCGTTTGTTCAAGTGGTACCAGTTTGTAAGATCTGACTCCCCATTTGGGAGCTCTTCCGGATCTTATGCCCAGAACCGCCGCCTTACGGTGACACTAACTCACGGGTTAGTCGACATCGCAAGACGTCGATCCTGCCAGCTAGTACAATCATATAACCAATCGGCAAACATGAGAAATAGAAGTATAAGAAAAGCTATACAATACAGTTAACAAGTCCACAAGTCACATAGATATATATATCTATCAAAATATGAAACAGTCCACAATGAGTACTGAAATGAAATATGGGCTTATGCCCGGTACATGAATATCTCAAATTTTTCTCTCTCTCAAATCAAAAGCGGGAGCTAATCTAGTAACATCAAAACTCATCCCACCTGAGAACGAGCAGTAGAAGTAGTCGGTGCTAGCTATACCTTCTCCTCATCCCCTGCCCCCTCGTCCTGCTGGTCATGCTGGTGCTCCATCTCCTCGAGCTCCTAAAATGATTTGGTCACCGACCATTAGTCAAAAATACTAAGTTGCTTCCTCCGCACCTCGCCCCGCAACTCCTTGGTACTGAGCGGGAGGACAAAGCGGAGGACAACAAGGGGTATCAAATATAAACAGGTGACAGTGGTGCTACACTAGCAAGTATATGTGGAGTAATAATTTTTCTACTCTAGTAGTTCTATATAAAAGTACGAGTGCAGTAAGTAAAGTATAGAACTGAAGTAAGTAAAAGATGAAAGTAATGAATAGTAAGAAGAGCTATACTACCACTATACTACCATCACAGAAGAACCCTAACTTATATGAATGCCCATAAAAACTTATAAGTTAGGGTTTCCAAAATTAACTTATCATATAAAAGAGCCCATAATAATTTATATGATAAGGGTCCATGAAGAATATGACCTAATGTGAATGAATGTTATGTTATCAGTTATGAAACATGCAAGTGCAACCCATGCACACGACTCTGAGATCCCAGACCTTTAGTTCCCACTTTTTGAGAGCTAGCATCACTCTCAGGTACCACCGTTGTGGCTACAGCAGCAGCGAAACGGGCGTTTCCGCTTTCTAGGCGGGTATGCACACTACCAATCCTAGACCTCTCCCATACGCCTCTGTACACATCCAAGGTGCACTCTAGAGTATTGCGTACTAATTGCTGACTACCTGTATGTCTTATTAGGTCGGGTGTGCATCTTCGGGGATTGTCAACAGACCGCAGTATAATATATTGGCCCCTCTACCCGGACACCTCACCTAAGTCAACGTACTGCCATCGATGTGACGATTGGCCCAGTACCGCATGACCCGCCACTATTTTGTTTACACTTATACAAGTACATCAACTCGAGCCTCCAGCTCGCAGGGCCAAACTGCCCTGAATCCCTCCAACCCTACACAGGTGAGAATATAACCATGAATCCCTCCAACCCTATACGGGTGAGAATAAAGATACGATTCTTACCCTATTAGGCTACTCTTGTCTACGGGTTATTATACTTAGTGGTTTAAGGTTAATCTCAGGACTGCCCAGGGCATACCCGATGAAGGGCTCTCGGGGGCACTAGGAACTACGATGGGTTGAAGCCCAAATCTCCCTTTCTCAAGGATATTTTCTTTAATTGATGTCTACCCATGATTATACCGATCTCTCATTGTTATTATTGTATGACCCTAATGACTTAGGATGTTATTAGAAGGGCGGCGGTCTTCTACCGGCCTTAGTTACAGTTACTATCCTAGGACTTGCACTCTACCACTCAAAATCAAGGGTTGACCTATAGAGGACCAACCAGGTCTTATTCCTTAAAAGTGATCCTCACTTTGATGGTTAATCAATCTTCCCCCAGTGGCCCTTACTAGTATAGGCATCTGTGCTAGACTCTACCCTTGACTTAATATCACCCACAAAACAGATCTTCCAAATTCCTTGGGTAATATGCCCCCAATCTATTTATCCCAGGATGGTATGGGCCTATATGATGACCATGATAAATTTCACAATTTTCTGAATTATTTAAATCATTAAATTAAATCCTTTATTAAATTCCCTAGGACATTTAAACATGAAGTACTATGATTGATGATCCCACTGACCTATGAAATTTTCTTGATTTGTAATTTGGTAAAATAACCATGTCTGCCGAATTTCATAATTTTCCTAACAAGGATTCTATTTAATTCTTATTTAAAACAAAATCAATGAAAATGCCAATTTCTAAATGAAGTATAGAAATTACTCTACTAATAATTCTCAGAAAATTTCAGGCCAATTATAATGTTGAAATATTATTAAGTACAGAGATTCATAATTATTCATAGTTTAATGGCCTACAAAATTCTATTTCTATTAAATTACCAAAATGCCATTATGGAGTTTTAAATATTATTGACATTTCCAAAAATCCTAAGATAATTATACAGGGTCATGTATGCATAAATTCACCATTATTAATTTTTCAAAATTTCCCAAATGTAATTTCCATCATTTACATACAATTGCAATATAATGGTAAAATGGTAAATTCCATTTTTCAAATAACCATATCCATGAAAACAGAACTTTAATAATTTCAAGGTTTTAATAATGTCACCCTTGATTTCTAAACAAAGTTTGGGGATTTTATCTCATACATAAACCCTAATCCAAATTGATGATATTAATTACCCTAATTTGTCAAAATTCCAAATAATGGGATTTTTGATCCCAAAAATCCCAATATTTCTGTGAGGGGTATATTCCATCCCTATTAACCCATGTCCAAAGTTTCATTGACATGCAAGGTGAAAAAAAGGTTAAATAAACCCTTTGGTGATATTTGTTATAAGCATCCAAAAGCCTAATTATAGTAACCACATGCAAGTGGGATTACCCCACATGCAGTGACCCAATGAGGCTGAAATTTCTACCAGGGGTATATATTTACCCAAAGGTCAATCCACCAAAATTTGGGGCCATTTCGAGTCATAATAATCCAAATATTTCAGTTATTTAATTTTGTGTATTATGACAAATACTATAGGAAATAGTCCCCCAAAAATTCTCATTTTTGGGCAGGGGTAGATATGCCCAAGATGAGCACATGCCCAAAATCTTGGGTCATGTGGACATCTAGTTTTGCTTGGGCATTCATTTTGATTTCTGCCCTAGCCTAGGACCAGTCCTAGAAAAAGGACCCTACAGGAATGTATACTGCACCAAATGATAAGTTTAGGGTGGAAAATTAAAGTTAAGAGGGAGGGCTATATTTTTCATTTTAACCACAAGATATGAAAAGGCCTTTAAGATCCCTAATATTAGCATGCAAAGTCACTGATTAAGTGTGATAGTTAAATACACTGTTTATTTATTAAATGAATAATATAAATCATTTGATTTGCACAGATCTTGAAGCAGAACAGACGGCATCACATCATCGTCCCAGATCAGCCGACGGCTGAGATTGAGCCATCATGGGCCATCTTATCTGGCATTTTTCGGCCAGTTGAGCCACCACCACCGCCGGTGATTGCCGCCACCACCTCCACTGAGGTGGTGGCTAGCATTTCCTAGCGGTGAAGCCGCCGGAATTCGCTCCTTTGGCGAACCCGAGCTAGAAGAAAAACTCGGAAAAATCGCACTTTCCTCCCATGGCATCGGGCTTAATTGAGCTCGATATCTCCCCTACTTGTTCTAGAAAGCTAGTACGGGTAGAGGAGAGGTGAAACAAACCTGAATGGCGGCGTGGCAGCGAGTTTGGTGGCGGTTGGCCATGACCGAGCTTGCTCCGGTGACTACCTCCCAATTTCTGGATTCTCCACCATTTTCTCTGCTCCAGCTATCGATCTCCAGTCATTTCCTCCCTCTGAAGCTGATGGAATGGCTGGTTTTGGTCGGGAGTGAGTATAGAAGGAGATAAAAATGAGGTGAGCTCGGTTTGGGCTTTGGTTGTACTTCCTATGGTGCAAAGTGGCCACCATGCCCTAAATCCTCTCTGGAATTACATGCTAAGGACGGCCAGCATGCTTGGGCAGAAGAAATGAGGCCATGTGGCTTTCATTCCCCCTTTTCCTCCTCTCTCACCCCTTCTCTCTTCTAAAATCTCTATTATACCGTTTTTCATGTAACATCTCTCTTCATTCAGAGGAGTAAGGGTTGTCCTTGACCACTTGGGCTGGTCATGAGCCAAGTTTGATGGGCTTAGCCCAAGGGGAGTGGGCTTAGCCATTATTTTCATCTTTTAGGTCAATATGTTGACTTGTTGACTTTTGAGTTTACTTGGTCAACCATGATGAGTGGGCTGGCCCCACTTGAAGGTGATGACCCCAATGGCACTACCCAACATTGGTTGGGCCAAGGTGAAGCACTACTTGGGCTTAGTGGGCCTATGGTTCAAGGTTTGACCAAATTAGGATTGGGGTTTACTTTGGTCAACTTGGGTCAAGGGGTGACCCAATGACATGTCTTAGTGTCCACTTAGATTGTTTTTCGGGTTAGGGCAACGTGGTGGGGTCATGGTGTGGCTAAGGTTCCTATTTAGGCTAGTTTGACTTGGGCCCTATAGTGGGCCCCACAGGGCTACACCCCACCTTCTAAGGACAAACCTAGCTAAATATCACTATCACCCACCCCATGCCTAACCCAATCTAATTTCTAATTGGATGTTACAAGATCCTTCTTCCATTTTCACGCCCAAGAGCTCTGTTCTTGCCCTTTCCTCCACTCCATCGCCGCCCACCTTTATGCGGTTCTCTTGCCCCAAAACTCTTGCAAATCCAAGGCTTGTACATCCTCTCGGCCACCTCCATCATTTGAATGCTTCCAAGCTCCGTTTCGAGGTCATTTTCGCTACATCTTGGAGTTCTTCAGCAAAACCATGGCCGAAGGTGATTCACAAAGAAGATGGGCTCATTGAAAGGTGGTGACAACCCTTATCTACCCCGTAAGATAGTTGAAGATAGAGCATGAATGAGGATTGACAACTCTACAATTCTAGTCGTGAACCTTTGATGAGTCTTCGTGATCTTTGGAAGTAAGTTGTATGTGTTAAACAATGGGAAGCATTACCTAACCAAGTATGATCAAAAGACTTTTGAGGGTATTTTTATTGGATATAACTCCCACAGTAGAACATATATATAGAATATTCAGCAGAAAGAACCAAGTAGTAGAAGAATCTATTCATGTTATATTTGATGAGACCAGCCTGATCTATAAAGGCTAACCTAGTTCTTTTAGTGTTGCAGGTGCTGAGCAAAAGCTGAAAAAGTTATCTATCATTGACAAGCAAGAAGAATTTGCAATAACCTCACCAGATGCACTAGTCAGAGAAGAAAGTTGTCCAAAAAAAGTTGTACAGGATGTTGTAGAGAGAACACATTAGGATGAGGCACAAACTGAACCTAAAGCACAAGGGATTATAGTAAAATTACCAACAGCTACAAGGCACTTAAGAGATCACCCACAAAATCAGAATATTGGTGAAATCATTCAAGGAGTTCAAATAAGGAAGAGCACAATGAATAAAGTACTCTACCTAAGCTTTCTCTCTTATATAGAACCAAAGAAGTTTCGAGAAGAAATTTTTGATCCATATTTGATTCTGGCTATGCACGAGGAGCTGAACCAGTTCAAAAGGTACAAAGTTTGAAAGCTGGTCTCACGTCCTTATGTCCATAATATCATTGGAACCAAGTGAGTGTTTAGGAATAAGATGGATGAACAAGGAGTCATCATTAAGAATAAGGAAAGGCTAGTCGAAAAGAGATACAAATAGGAAGAAGGGATATATTTTGACCAAACCTTTGCACCAGCAGCAAGATTGGAGGCAATCTGGTTGTTTTTAGCATATACAGCTCACAAAAGATTCAAAGTATATCAAATGGATGTGAAGTATACCTTCGTCAATGGATATTTGAAAGGGGAAGTATATGTAGAAAAACCTCTAGATATTGTTGATTCATCTTACCCTAGCTATGTTTATTATATCAAGAAAGGGTTATATGGTCTCAAACATGCACCTAGATCCTTGTATTTGAACTTGTCATACTTTCTCATTGAAAAATAGTTTTCAATGGGAAAGATAGATACAACATTATTCTTAATGGAAGTAAAAGGCAAGATCTTGCAAGTCTAAATTTATGTATATGAGATAATCTTTGGATCTACAGATGATAACCTTTGTAAAAGGTTTGCTAAATTTATGCAAGGGAAGTTTGAAATGATCAGTATGAAAGAGCAGAAATACTTCCTAGGAATCCAAGTGACGTAATCTGAGGATGAAATATTCATCTCTCAGAGAAAGTTCACAAGAGAGCTCATTAAGAAGTTTTGAATGGAGAGTGCAACCTCAATATGGAATCCAATAGGCTCCAATATGTCTTTGGACAAGGACGAAAAGGGAAAACACATTAATGACACCATATATATATACATCATTTGATCTCTGCTCTACCTAAATGCCATACACTAGACATTATGTTCTTTACTTGTGTTTGTAATAGGTATCAATTGAACCCATTGGAATCTCATTATTCCTCTATTAAGAGGATTTTAAGAAACCTTAAGAGTATACAAAATCTTGTCTTATGGTACCCTAGGAGTAATGATTTTGAGCTGACAAGATTTTCATATATAGACTTTGTAGGATGCAAGGAAGATAGGAAAAGTACCTCAAGGACATGCTAATTCCATGGGAGAAGGCTAATTTTCTGGAGCAGCATAAAGAAAACAAGTGTGTCTATCTCAATAACTGAATTAAAATATATCTCTGCTTGAAGTTATTGTGCCGAAATTTTTTGGATACAACATCAATTACATGATTATAACATCCAGTTATGTAGAACTCCATTATTCTATGATTCATTAAGTGCAATCTCAATTTCTAAAAAAACTCGTATCACACAGTAGGACTATGCACATTGATATTAAGAATCACTTTATTAGAGAGCATGTTAAGAAAGAATAAATTTCCTTAAGTTTGACCCCATTGACAAACAAGTGGCAAACATCTTCACCAAGCCTCTGGATGAAGAAAAGTTCAATTCCTCAAAATTGAGCTAGGCATGCTAAATCTAGAATTATTTGTATGCCTATCAATTCCTTTCAAATTACCTGTCATAGATTATTTATACAAATTACTTGATATTATGTTGTGCAAGTTAGTAGATATTAGGTACCTAACAAAGTTGTAGGAGACAAGTCTTAAAAGGAAACATATTGGCTTGACGGTGAAGCACAAAAGTAAATTTCTATCTATAAGGAAGGATATCGGCACACCAAATTCAAAGATATTGTAATATTTATTACTTAATAAGGTGCACGCCTCTTAAACTTCCTTTTTATATATAAATAAATTACAAAACAAAAGAACATTAGGTTAAATAGGCTGTGAAACCCCAAAAGTTGGCACTTAGTCTTTCACACTCTCTCTTCCATCCGACTTTGAAGCATTCTCCACAACAAATCTTCTGCATTTCCAATGGATCCCAAGCAATGCTCTTTTGACAAAATCAACACATGTAGTGAAGTTTTGCGTGACATCTTAATAAATTACCTTGAAGAAATTCAGGATGTAATATTCCTTCTAAGTGTTGCGTGGCTTGAAGTAATCCTATCTGAACCCACAAGGATTGTACCAAAAGCTGTGGAAGAGTTTTTCAAGAATAAAGAAATCAGCTCCTCTGGTAAGTACACCAAAATCATTTTCATGGAGAATAATCCAAGATTCATGGCTCGGGGCCTGAGTTGATAGCTTGACCTACCCACCATTTTTGTAGGACAAGAAGAGGATATCTCTAGGGTAGATAGTAAGGCAACCCTAGAATGGTGTTATTATTCTAAAAAAGAATATGGATCACTAGAGAGGGGAAGCATGAACAACCAAGGTAAATTGCTAGCGGACATCATAGGAAAAGTTCTTTTATGCAAACCAAGTTCACATGATAAAATCTCCAAATAAATGTTGAACATCACGACTATAGTCATTCTTACTAAGAAGACTGACTAGAGTTTGTTCACTTTTAGAAAGTTGAAAAGTCTTAATGCCCCTAATATAGATAGAATTGTCTCCCTTTTATCTATTTAAATGCATATGTAATAATCCCAAAGAGTCAGTCTAGTCACCATTGCACTACCATAAGAAGATGCATTATAGAACCATAGAGAGGTGGGAGAAGCCTTTTCCAAAGTCTGACAAAATTGGAGAGAGCTCCAAGCGACCGCGGATTGAGAAGAAGAAGAGTGAAGGCAGTCCTCTGGGAAAGAAGGCAGAGAAGAAGAGGGGATTGAAGAAAAGTAAATTGCTCAAAGTACCATTCCCTTCTCCAGTCATGTTGAGGGGGAGCATACTAGAGAATTCAATCCAGTCACATTTGGAACTATAGTTCCAGAAGACTTAGTGTGCATAAAACCTATAGAAGTGTGTAGGAGCGTGGCTAAAATGGAAATGGTGGAAGTGGCAGAAGTTCAATAAGAACTTGTGTTAGGAATATTACCCTAAATATTCACGTATTTGAAGAAGCAACAATTACATTGTAAAGTAAATATTGTATTTGATAACATATCTATTTCATTATTACGTAATATATATTTTGTTGAATCTAAAACATGTTTAGAGCAGAGAATAGTAGATATAGTTGAGATCAGTATATGACTCTCTACGGTATCATTATGATCGTGGAGAAAGACTCAGAAGCAAGCACCAGCAATAAAATACTACCATAGAGATTGGTATAAGGCTCTATTCTATACCATTGAGATTGTGGAAGATACAAATCGATATCGTGGAGAAGTTACAGAAAGGATCAGTTCTTGGTGCCAAATTCGACACCGTTTAGAAAGAAGATTCTGCTCAACGATATAATAAACACAGGATTAAAAGTTACCGTTGAGCCCGTACAAATTATTGGGATTCAAAATTGGCGCCGACATATAAAGAATGGACAAAGTATTTTATTCTCGTCCATACCTTTGACAAGAAATTTCCTAAGACCATTAATGAAAGTCAGGGGGTTTAAAAGGATAAGTTAGAGTAATGTGACAGTGCGCTTCAACTCTCGAACCCATATCATTGTCGCTCACAAAAGAAAAATCTTGAATCATAAACAGCGTACTTGAAGCAAGCTAGTTCTCTCTGAATACTTTTAGAAGAACAAAGAAAAGTCAAACATTTGAACTCAAAGTTAGATCTTCAACCTGCCAAAGAAGAAGATCAAGGTGGAAAGCCCCTAGGTATATTCTACCTGAAGATTCAATCCATTTAGGGGCTGATTCCAAAAAAACTCAATTTCATAGCAAGAATAATAGAAGATTCTGATTCAAGGTCTATTTATTTTATTATTTTGTTATAAACATTATATTCAACAATTTCTGTAGGATCTCTTAGGAGATATGAGTTGTAGGGTTGTATTACCAGCCTGAGAGTACGGCTTGGTGATAAGCTTGAGTTTAAGACTTGGTGCAAGTCTGACTTAGGAAACTAACTAGGTTTCGGAGCTATAGGAGTGGGGGTACTCTTAGTTGTAGGGCCTGTGTGCCTTAGTGTAGGACTTCTTGATAAGTCTGAGTGTGGGTCATTGTGCTTGTGGTAGGGTCTTGGAGGAGACCTGAGAGATCCTGAGGGATCTGTGTTGTAAGCTCTGAGGAGCCGAGTGTTGGAGGAGTTTGGCGAGTCTAACTCAGTACTTGGTAGGTGTTGGGGGATGTGGATGTACTCATACCCTAGAGAACCATTATAACTGGCTGTGTGCTGATTTGTGATTGACGCTTGTGTTTTATTCTACTTATATTTGCTATAATCATAAAAGAAGCCATTAAAGTGCATTAAAGTATTATTCGACCTATTCACCCCCCCCCCTCGTATTTTGGAGATTTAGACTACTAATAATAACAAATTATCAAGTGGTATTAAAGGTAAGTTCGTAAAAACTAAACTTAACAGTCTGACCAAGATCCTATAAGGGTAGTCAAGCCTATCACCACAACCTCTAGTTTGTCTCATAAGAAGATTAGCTCAATGAAGTTTCCCATATGCAGAAAAGAAAATTTTTGAATATGGAAGCAAAGAGTGGAGCTATTCTTGGAAGCTTCAGACCCTGGGATCAACATTACAGTTGAATATAGGTCTTTCATTCTCATGATGACCTCTACAATTGATCCTAATTTGCTAGTTCCAAAGAAGTATGCTGATATGAACAAGGATGAGAATGTATTGGCTACTATGGATAAGAGAGCCAAGAATATTATAGTCAGTTCAATTGACGATTCCACCTTTCATAATTTGGTTCATTTCCAAACTGCTAAAGAAATATAGGATACACTCGTAGTGTATATATAAGGCACTAAATAAGTAAGGGATGATTGGAAATCAAATCTCAACTAAGAATTTGAAGTCTTTATGCCAGACAACAGAGATAGGATTCCTGAATGCTATGAAAAGTTCTTCAAGACAATAAATAAGTGGAATACCTATGGAAGGGTCTTCACAGGTTATGAGATTAATGATAAGTTCCTAAGATCTCTAATTAGAGACTAAGACAACAAAATCTGTGCTATCAGGGAGATCGGGAACTTGACCAACATTCTTCCACACATACTATTTGGAAAACTGCTCTCTTTTGAGATGTTGTTAAATATAAGAAAAGAGGAGGACGTTGTTGCCAAGTCTTAATAGAAGCAGAAAACTGTGGCCCTCAAGGCTTAACGGTCAAAGAAGAACAAGAAGAGAATCCATCTCCTCCGAAAACAGTGGCTGACTCAAAATCTTTTGAGCCTAACACTTCAGATACGGAAATGTCAGTTGGAGAGTTTGCTACCTTCTCTAGGCAGTTTAAGAAGATGATATTAAGGAAGAAGAATTGTAAGAATATACCTTCTTACTCCTCTAACTCCAAAATGGAGTACAACAGATCTGATAATGTTCAGAAGAACCCCAAATGGGATAGGTATAGCTCCAAAACTAGTAAACATATTTCTTTTAACATTGTGTGTTACTGCGGTAGCAAACCTAGGCTTGTCATTGTTGGCTGTCCAGTCAAGAGAAAATATAAAGGTTTGAGTGACTGGAAGCAACACAAGGGCAAGAAGTCTAAAAATACTTTCCTTGCAAATAAGGAGAAGAGCTGGAGTAAGAGCAACTAAAATTCTTTTGAATCATATGAAGAAGAAGCCTATATTGGGCTATTTGCTGAAGAAGAAGAAGAATAGGATGACTATCCTGCTATAATGATAGACATCAGGGTTGCCTTATCATATTTAGTCAGTGATAATGAGGAGGAAGAAGAAGAAATTTGTAGCTTCATGACCATGACAGATGAACATGGTCAGGAAGAATATGATCATGATGAGGTATTAATCTTAGTTATATCTTATTTTGATTCAGATTATGAGACAAGCATTGAATCTGAAGCATCCTCTCCATTTGGTGATGAGGATGGATCTGACTCTGAGTTTGATGTCAATCAATTCATTGACAAGTAGGATTCCCTCCTTTAGTCCTGGGGTAAAATATAGAAGCTTGCTAAGAAACAATCTGAAGAGCTTAAGATTCATAGACCTCTTATGGATGAGCTGGAGGAAAAGATGGACATGTTCCATCAAATGGCCTATAAATCAATTGAGCTCAAGGAGTTCTTTAACAAGCTTACTGAAAAAAGATTTCAAAATAAAAGAATTATTTAGAATCTTTAAAATGATCTCCTCAAGGAGAGGATGATAGTAACTCAGTTCTTAAAGCCATAGTCTGTGTTTCCCATCATTGAGTCCTTCTCCTCTCAAAATAATAGATGGGAATTGAGGTTCAATAGGAAGACAACAGCAGTAGCTAGTTATAGAAGTAATGGAAAGGCAGTTATGTTGTTTGACTTGGAGTGAGTCTTTGAGCTACATCTTGGTGATCGCCTTTGACTTTATCGTAGCTATTGGAGAGTGTCTTAGGCTACGGGCTGGAAAGCCTAGAAATTCCCATATATACTGTTTAAAGAACAGTGGTGGGGCTTGAATCTCAGCACACCGATAATGTGCCATGAGTGGACAAGGTGTATGGCTAGCTGTGCCAACGTCTGTGGTGAATGGTGCTTAAATTGCACGTTCTATTACCATATTATGTATATGTTATTTACCTGCAAGGAAGGAGCAACACTGCTCCCGGTGTCGGGCGGGGTCATTATAATTTGGTCAGCTAATGCTAGTTGTTTACTTATTTTCCACATCTTTGCGGACTGTCCATATGCAGGTGCTGGGAAGCCAAGCAGAAAGTAGCGGGCGGAAGCACTTTTTGTTAAGTCGGCCCTCGAAGGCCAAGTGAAGCTTCTTTTCTACTTTCGTGTGTTTCCATCCTGCGTGTCGATATATGCAAAACACTTTAATTCAGAGGAAAATTTGTATTGCCTTAAGGCTGGACTATATGTGTATTTTGGTAATAATTCCTACTTTTGCTTTGTGGGCATTCATGTGCTTGGGTTCTTAATACTCTTAATACTTTTAATACTTTCGCTAGAATGCACTCTGAGTTAGGATGTGGATTTGGTTTGGTTTCAATACATAACTCCGCTAACAATCTATGGAATGTAGAGCGGGGCCCCGGCCAAACCTTCTGTTATATCCTATGTGACGGATGGGAGATATTATAATTTGGTATCATAGGTTAGTGTAGGTCTTTCATATTCAAATTTGTGGTCGAATTTTTTTAAGGGGTGGTGAGCACGTGTGTGCGTTGCCGTTATAACAAGAAAGAACCCATGAATGTCCACTTAGGAATGAAAATACACAAGTTTGTGGAACTTACGTGTTCCTGTGATTGTTGTTTTGCAATATATCTAGTTGCTAAATTGTCTGTTTCACGATTATAGGTGACTAGAAGTGGTGCAGTGCAGTCTCTGTCCTAGCACTCGGTAAAGAGTACTGCCCTGGGTGATGTGCCGAACTTATTGAAGACTGGGTATCAAAGGTGGAATAAGAATTCCAAATCTGCTGGACCGACTCCTTATTCTTTTGTGTTTGGAGAAAATTCTTGGCAAGGACCAATGATTTGTTAAACTTGTGGCAAGTTGGAACAAATAGCCCACGATTGTTGGAGTGGACCTCCAAAGATGGAGAAAAAGGAAGGAGCATCTTATTCTAAGAAGGGCAAGACAGTGTAATCAACTGTATCCCATTATGCTCCCGCCCAATCCAGAGTATACAATTTTGGCCAGCAGGAGGCCATAAAGCAAAGCGATGTGGTGATAGGTACGGTTTAGTATATAGCATTTATTACTTGATATACTTGTTACCTTGTGCGTTGTTTGTGTATAACTTGTTTGTATTAGGCTTTCTCCTAATCTTGGACTATCCGGCGAGAGCACTGTTTGATACTGGGGCTTCTCACTCCTTTCTATCTGAGGACTTCGTGTTGCATATCAAAGTGCCTTCTTCTGTGATGAAAGATAGATTGTACATATTGCTACCTAACGGTAGCCTGATGCGTGCAGATAGGTCCTGCTTTGTTCAGGTGCGGATAAGAAGTCATTACTTTGGATTGGAAGCATCTATACTGCCGATTTTGGAGTTTGATATAATCTTTGGCATGCACTGGCTTCCTGAGCTGCATGCCTGCATTGATTGTAACTCAAAGGAAATCATGCTGGGATAGAATACCAAACGCAAGACTAAATTTGTTGGTATGTATGGAACGAGCAAGATACTGATGTTTTCTCTCCAAGTGGTCAAGGATTTTCGGAAGGGCGCGGAATTATTCTTCATGCTATTGGAGGTTGTAGAGCCAAAGTCTAGTTTGGGTGACATCCCTATCGTAATAGATTTTGCAAATGTTTTACATAAGGATCTCCGAGGGATTCCACCCTAGAGAGAGATTGACTTCGCTATTGAGCTGATGCCAGGTGAGAAACATGTGTCACGCTCACCGTACCATGTGGCTCAAAAGGTGATGGCGGAACTGATGGTTCAGTTACCGGAGTTGTTAGAGAAAGGCTATAAACGATCAAGTATATCACTTTGGAGTGCACCGGCCCTCTTTGTGAAAAAGAAGGACGAAAGCTTGCATCTATACATTTACTAGCGTGAACTGAACAAGCTGACGGAGAAGAACAAGTATCCAATTATGAGAATCGATGATCTATTTGATCAGCTTGCTCGATCAACCATCTAGGAGATTTTCTGCTTTCCTGCTTCAATCGTGCAACTTTCTCAAAGACCGGGATTCCTGACCTTACTACTCTTATCAAACTACCCAACACCCATTGCTGCTCTCGCTGCACCATCTGTTGTCCGCTGCGTGGCTTGCCGCCAAAAACCGAACCGATTCCCTTTCCTGCCTATGCCGCTTCAACGACTGCAGTTCCCGTTCCGATGAAGTCATAGATCCCCTCCAGGACGCTTTTTTGTTCCGCCATTTGTACTCTGGCGGTTTATTTGTTGAAGATCAGGGAAAGTGATATTCTAAAGACAATGTTTGGCACATGCTATGGGCAT
This sequence comes from Platanthera zijinensis, assembly GCA_039513925.1. Classification (NCBI taxonomy): domain Eukaryota; kingdom Viridiplantae; phylum Streptophyta; class Magnoliopsida; order Asparagales; family Orchidaceae; genus Platanthera; species Platanthera zijinensis. The sequence goes on along the minus strand of CM077079.1, from coordinate 182,899,360 downwards.
TATGAATTTACTGTGATGCCTTCTGGGCTCACTAATACGCCATCAGTTTTGATGAACTTGATGCACAGGATCTTTAGAGAGAATTTGGACCTGTTTGTGATCATCTTTATTGATGACATACTGGTATACTCTCACTCAAATGAGGATCATGCGAATAGTTTGAGATTGGTTCTGCATACCCTGAGAAGGAATCAACTATATGCTAAGTTCATTAAGTGTGAGTTTTGGCAATCTTTAGTGTCATTTCTTGGTCATGTCATGAGTGGGGAGGGTATTGTTGAGGATCCGACAATGATAGTTGGAATATGAGGGTGGCATATAGTTGCTTCTATAGTGGAATTCAGGAGTTTCCTTGGACTTGTCAGCTATTATAGGCGCTTCATAAAGAACTTTTCGAGGATTGCTTTACCATTAACTACGTTCAGAAGAAAGAATTAGATGTTTTTTTGGATGCCAGAGTGTGCGAGAGCTTTTGAAGAGTTGAAGAGACGTTTGACCATGACGCCTGTGTTGTGCTCGCCATGTGGAACAGAAGGTTTTGAAATCTATAGTGATTCCTCAGGGATTAGCTTAGGTTGCGTTCTTCAGTAGTTTGGAAATGTTATTTCTTATGGTTCTTACCAACTAAAAGTTCATGAGAGGAATTATCCGGTCCATGACTTAGAATTAGCGGTTGTGATATCCGCTCTTAAGGTTTGGTGACACTACTTATATGTCATGAAGATCTATATCTTTACAGACCATAAGAGTCTAAAGATTTGATAGATCAAAAGGACCTAAACAAGCGATAGTGGAGGTGGATGGAGTTCCTTAAGGACTTAACCTTCAAGCTTCATTATATTCCCGACAAGGGAAATATGATCGCGGATGCGCTGAGTCGCAAGGCTCCGACACAAGCAAATTATTACGGGTGCATGATGATTGTCTGATTCATGAGTTGGAGTCTTTGTACATCTCTTATGTCGGGAAGAATACAACAGTGAATACATACTTAAACTGGATGGAGGTGCAGTGTGACCTTGTAGACTGGATTAAAAAAGCGTTGGAGCTTGATGAATGCATAAAGTTTTGCGTAGTGGAGACCGTGGATGGGTTAACACTGAGTTTTCTTTTGAAGATGGTCTGTTGCGGAAAGACAACTGTTTGTGCGTCCCGAAGTTTGGAACCTTACGGGAGGAGTTGATGTACGAGGCTCATTTTACCAAGTACTCTATCCACCCGGGGTGCCCAAAGATGTATAAAAATATGAAAAAGTTGTTCTAGTGGCTAGGGTTGAAGAAGGACAAAGCACTCTATATGGTGAAGTGTCAAACTTGTGCCCCATTGAAGGCAGAATTTCAAAACCCTATAGTTTCTTGAAGTCGTTACCAATATCGAAATAGAGGTTTGACGATATATCTATGGATTTCGTACATGGTTTGTTGAGATCGCAATACGGTAACAATTCTATTTGGGTGATCGTGGACTGGTTGACTAAAGTACCATACTTTATTCCAAATCGAATGGACAATTTAGTAGAAAAGTTAGACGAACTTTATGTTGGTCAGATCATATTGTTGCACATGTTAACCCAGAAATCTACGATCGTTCCCAAGGTAGCTAGCTCGCGAGTTGCGGCCTGCTCCAGGTTCCACCTGGATGTCGCGGCCCATCTCGGCCCTCTTCTAGTCGGGCGAATAGGTTTCTCTGTCTGCCTAGACCGCGTGGCTATGGCGGTCCCCCAGGCCTGACTGGCATGTCCGAGCAGCAACTGCGTTTTCTATAGAAGCTGACTGCTTCTACAGTCCTCCCATGCAGGCTGCGCGGTTAGGTCGGCTAACCACGCTTTACTTCTATATCTCCTACCGGTGCGGACAACTCCCCAGTCTGCTTCAGCCCTCCTTAATGTAGGCAAATCCTCCTTCAGCTCGCCAACAGCAGAGGTGACCTGCTCAAGGTTGCCCAAATCAATTGCCAACCTGCTATCTTCGAACTGGTTGCAGAATCAGTCTAAGTCTGCCTGAGAAGGTGGAATTGCTCTGCCTAGTAGTAGGAAGACTCTCTATCAGGTCGCACACCACAGTGCGGATTCTGGTTCAGTCCACTAGTAGGTGGCAGACTCACCTCTTCCCAGCAGGGGATGGACTTAATCAATAGGAACGACCTCCTCCTTCAGCTTGCTAGTAGTAGAAGACATCCTACCTCCGGGTCACCCAGGAGAGGGAAACCTGCCTCCTCAGCCCACCTAGCTGGTGCGACCTACTTACTCTAGTCTGCCGCATATGGGCAACCTTGCACTTAGACCCATTCTGCACTCCAACCATTTTGGGTGACAATATCAAGCCAAGTTCTGGGAGATTCTTCCTCTAGCTTATAAATAGACCCCCATACCTCTCATTTGAAAAAGGACCCCCGGTAGCAACCATCGTATTAAACCCTGCGGCTATAAATTTCTATATGTCAGCATTAACCAGTGGCCTGCCTATCAGTCCAGGCGGACTCCACAGATAGCCCATGCTGCTAGGTCATCAGGCTGGCAACTACTAGCTTGGCGAACAGATTTGCCATGGCAGTCCTCGTGACTTGGAGACTTACAAGTTCAGTCCGCACGGCCTCAGCAGCTTATTCTTTTATCCTCCACCATCTTCACATTATACCCTTTATATTTTTCCATGTAAATGAGTTACTCAAACTGTAATATTGATTCATAATCAAAGGAATGCCTATCGCAGGAGTTGCATTTAAGTCACGGCGGGAGAACTCTGTTGTTGCCGCTGCAAGTGGCCTCTCTTCTTCCCTTCTCCATTCTCTCAGCCTCTACCGCAAACCCTAAGTGTTAAAGTAACCGGTTACTCGACAGTTCCTCATCAACATCCTTTTACCCCAGCATCCTTGGTTTGAACGTGTTCACCTCTTTAGAGCATGGAGAGGCGCATTTTGTGCATTAACAGTTAACACACAACCTTCTGATTTCAAACATACGATGAAATTCAATGGTTAGCTATGTCAGACCTTCAATATGTCGAGAACCTCACTCCTTCAAGTCCTAGTGAAGATCCCCTCTGGGAAGCCTTGGGGCCATCGCATCGAGAAACCGCCCAGTAGTTCGAATAATTCAACCATGCTCTAGCTGCTATCACGTAGCGATTAGAGGCACAACCCGCAGCAGCACCAGTTCCTCCAGCCAATCCAGCACTAGGAATGGAGAACTCGCAATTCTATCCGCCGACTTACCCTCCGGTCTATCCTCCTGTCTATCTGTCGACCTATTTAGCAACCCATCTGCAAGGTCATGTCACAGCCCCTTGCGGTCTCAAAGTTACAAGTTCATAGCTTTCCAAAACTTCTTCCGAGAAGCTATCCGAGGAAGTCCAGCAAGATTCTTGAATTTTCAGGGAAGTCATCCCTACCCTTAGCTCCCGTAGTTGCTCCTCACATAACAGCTTTTCCTTTCTATCCTCCTGCTCATTTTCAACTACAGCTTATCCTCCATTTTTCCTTTTCCTAATGTTCTAGGAGAATAGGAAGAGCCATCGCCGTTTACAGATAGTATTTGGCAAGAACTAACTCCAGCTCACTTCAGAGAGCCGTGATTACCAACTTACTCTGGTGAGTTTGACCCAGTTGCACACTTACAAGATTTTGAGTCAGCCATCTCCCTCAAGACTCCTACTAATGGTACTAGGTGCAAGCTCTTTGTAACTTCCTTTGATTGTTAAGAAGAGAGTGGTTTTACAGACAATGCCCTTATTCTGTCGCTTCCTTTGATGATTTGTGAAGAGAGCTTCTACTCAGGTTTTCTACATTTACAAAGAGGAAGAGCGAGTCAGAAGCCCTATTTGATATCAAGCAGCGAGAGAATGAGACTTGGGCTCATTTTGTCGTTCATTTTCAAAGAGAGATTCTTGATATTGAAAACCTCGATCCAAAGATGTATTGAGTCGCTCTTATAAGTAGTCTAAGAGAAGGGCCACTTAAGTTCGAAGCTAATGTCCGAGTGCTAAGGATATACCAGGAGATGATAATTATTGCCAAGTTCTAAATACGAGGTGAAAAGATTAATCCCAACTGCATCTCCAGGCTTGTAATAGAGAAAAAACCTTCTTCTTCATATGGGAAACCTCCAAAGTCACCTCAGAAGGATTTTCAATTGCGAGCAAGGAAGGGAAGGAATTTTTGACGTCATCATCGCCTCTTCCCAGGCCAAGATCACTTCCAAAGTCAAAAATCACAATTATCAGTTCCTCCCGCTTATCCAGCACAAGCTCCGCAAGCATCATCAGTTTACCAGCAGTAGGGTGATAACTCACCAGAATCTGAACTAAGCAGAGCTATGCAAGAGGTAATTCAATTCATGAAAGGTAAGACCGGTTATAAGAAGGCTTATCAGCCCCAGATCAGAGATCTAAAGATTCAGATCCCTACTGCGAATTCCATAAACAGAAAGGGCATCAACTAAAAATTGTCGAGCGCTTCGTCAACTAGTGGAGAAGATGTTGATGTAGGGAAAATTGTGTGACTTATTCCAAAAGGATTACCACTCTTAGCCGTCTACTTCAAAAGGAAAAGAAGTAGTGGACATTCCTTTCGGCTCAAAAGGAGTGAGCCAAATCATCAATGATCTTAACTTTATTATTGGTGAAAATATTTATGCGGATTACGTAGGCACCCTTGGAAATTTATTCTGATGTGAAGATGCACGTCACAAAGTTCCGAAAGCTCTTCGCAAACTTGGCTGATCGGTTTTGTTTTCCATATTGAACATTTCTCTTACATATGTTCTAAATATTTCTAAGTACTCTTTCATTCATTTCAATAAATATTTACGTCAGAGATCCCATACTGACAAATTTCTCTTTTTGGAGTTCCTCCTCCTCTATTTTCTCTTTGCCAAAGGGATCGCTGAACCAATGAGATCTCACCAAGTCTTGCTTGATCCCCCCATAGATTGGTCCCTTGCATAATTCCACCATGACCACATATAATGGGGAGTGTTCACATATATACAGTGGGAGCCGTCCAATCTGTGCAGGCAGACTTCAGGGCTTAAGATCCTAGCCAGTATATTGATGTTAAAGATCACGGCAGTTAACCGGTCGCACAAGTAATATATAATGGCCGAGTTTTCCCAAGTATCGATCTCTCAAGGAACACAGTAAGGTGGAGTTAATTTCGAAGAGGAGTTGAGATTGAAGTCCTTAGGTCGGAGTAAACAAAGGGGGTTTTAGTATTGTGATAAAAGAAAGTAAAAATATGACAACTACTACTATGCAATGCCTCTATGCACTGCTTCGCCAGGCAGGATGGAAGAATAGTCGTGCCACTATGCACCGAATCGCTAGGCGGATTGGCGAGTAGGCTTGCAGAATGAGGGTCGAGAGCAACTCTTCGCAACACACGCCACTAGCAATTGCTAGTGCGGCAAGGGTGGATGGTGAATGGAATATGGAGCACTTCAAGCAAATATAATGAAAATACAAATCACATAGACATGATTTAATATAAGCATTTTACAGCTAAACACACATCATCCATAAATAAAGTTTACAACAACACATAAACAACAATAAAGGAAGAACAAGGCAAGAGATCGACCGTATCCAAAGTCTTGCTGAGGATTCACGGTTTGAATCTCCGGGTTGTCAATCGACATCCAAGCTTGGTCCTCAACTGCGTCCGTAATAGAGAAGGGTTGTCACTACCTTCCAATGACCCGTCTTCTTCGTGTCACGATAGCGGACGAAAGTTTCAAGCTTCCCTTTGCTTGATTGCTATGGCATTAAATCTTGAAATAAGCCCAAGAGATGATGGAGGAGGCTGAGAGGAAGCCCTGACTTGGATTTGGCAGTGAAAGCTTTCCTAGAGCCCCTCCCTATGGTGGAGGATGAAGGGAAATGGAGGACACCTTCGTCGGAGATGAAAAACAGCGGAAGAAATTAACTGATCCAGAATTAGGGCGGGACCTGCGATATTTATAGAAAGCAGAATTGAACAATGCCCACAATCACGGGCGCACGACTAGTTGTCGTGCGCACTATGGCCAGTGATCGTGCGTATTGGCATGTCAGAATAAAGAGAAGAACTGGGGTAATGGGCACGATCGATGGCGCACGACTAGTGGTCGTGCGCACTATGTCCAATGGTCGTGTGATTACCCGAGACAGAACTCCAAAAAAAGAGGGAATCAATGCACACAATCAGTGGCGCATGATCGGTGATCGTGCGCACTATGGCCAGTGGTCGTGCGATTATCCCAGGCAGAACTTGGAAAAACGGAGAATAGTGCGCACGATGCGGGGTGAACGACCAGTGGTCGTGCGCATTAGATCCGATGATCGTGCGCAGTATACCTATTTAAAAAAAGTACTGGAACACACACACGGCCCCTGCACATACACTAATATGTGCAGACATTCCAGACAATCTCAAAAAAGGAGTATAAACAATAAAAGAACAAAAATACACAACCACGGGCCTAAATGTGCACTTCCTATGGAAATAAAGATAAGATGAAAAATATATGATAATGAACTAAAAGTGAAGTACAAGCATAAGAAAACAAGCCCAGATGAGTCCGAAAATCACTATAAAAAGAGGACTCATCATATATAACACACAACCTGCATCAAGGGAGGTCCCATGTGTTATCTCTACTGTGCTCTACTAGGGATACATTATAGCTAAGATGATTGTTTCTTGGAAAGCAATGGCACTCGGGTGTAGCCTTGTCTCTGTGATCATCTAACGTTGTGATCGTCAAACACTCCGAGGTACTCTCAAGCTGTGCCTTCCGGGGACCCACAACATTGTTGTTCTTTTAGAGCGAGCATTTATTTAGACCATTTGGTGCACCTGGTCTAACTGATCAGCGATGCTTGTAGCCCTAAGGAATAAGAGCAGTGTGTTTATTGTTCCTTCTTAGGAGTTTTGCATTTTTCTCTTTTGTGCCCTTTCGGGGGAGCTCAGTTAATCCGCCCTTGATAGAGCTACACCTTTGATGATCCTTTAGGGCGAGCAATGCTTTAGACCATTTGGCGCACCTGGCCTAATTGATCATCTTCAGAAGTAGATCTCTTTTAAACTGCCTTTTTTCAGGTTAGCAGGAAAAACCCGACCTATCTGAAGGATTCGTAACGTCATATTTCTTGCTTATACTCATCCTATATACTCAGCTCAAATAAAGGCATATCCGCTGGAAGTTCCGCTACTATACTTATTAAATATTTTTTGGCACCAATTATTTAATCAAAGAATCTAGTTCTCTTTTTCTACACACCGTGCGGTCTAGTCAAAGTGTTTTCATCTGAATGATCAGGATTTCATATTGAAAATGTCATATCTGATAGCGTAGTAAGACTATTGCTATGGCTCGATTTCTGATCAAACCAGCACTTCTCTATTAAGTTGATGGCAGGTTTATTGGATTTTCCTCCTGCTTAATTATACCATCCTTAAAGCATCAATATTTGCAATTTCACTTCAGGTACTTGCAAGTCAATTTTCTTTCATATATGCTTTTGTAGAGATTAGCAGGTATTTGCAAGATCCCTTCAGGTACTTGCGAGTCTTTTTTCTTTCATATCTTTTTCTTACTCTTCTTTTGCAGAGATTAGTCGGTATTTGCAGGTTTCCTTTAGTTACTTGCAAGTCATTTTTCTTTCATATCTGCTTCTTAATCTTATTTTGCAGAGATTAGAAGGTATTTGAAAGTTCCCTTCAGGTACTTGCAACTCTTTTTTCTTTCATATCTGCTTCTTACTCTTCTTTGGCAAAGATTAGCAAGTATTTGCAAGATCCCTTCAGGTACTTGCAAGTTTTTTTCTTTCATATCTGCTTCTTACTCTTCTTTTTCAAAGATTAGCAGGTATTTGTAAGTTCTCTTCAGGTACATGCAAGTATTTTTTCTTTCATATCTGATTCTTGCTCTTCTTTTGCAGAGATTAGCAGGTATTTTCAAGTTCCCTTAAAGTACTTGCAAGTCATTTTTCTTTCATATCTGCTTCTTACACTTCTTTTGCAGAGATTAGCAGGTATTTGCAAGTTCCCTTCAGGTACTTGCAAGTCTTTTTTCTTTCATATCTTCTTATTACTCATTTTTTGTAGAGATTAGCATGTATTTGCATGATCCCTTAAGGTACTTGCAAGTCTTTTTTATTTCATATCTGCTTCTTACTCTTCTTTTGCTGAGATTAGCGGGTATTTGCAAGTTCCTTACAGGTACTTGCAAGTCTTTTTTCTTTCATATCTACTATTAACTTCTCTTTTGTTGGAACCCTAGTTTAGATTTTGGTAAGGATCACTATTAGGGTTTATTAGATTGACAAAAAATGTATAGTCATGGGTCATAGGATTATCCAGGTATGCCTCAAAAGTATTTCAGAAGAAGTGAAGGCAGAATTCTCTGAACGAAGAATTCTCTGAACGCAGAGTCTCTGAACGAAGAATGCAAAATTCTCTGAACGCAGAATTCTCTGAACGAAGAATTCTCTGAACGCAGATTCTCTGAAAGAAGAATGCAGAATTCTCTGAACGCAGAATTCTCTAAACGAAGAATTCTCTGAACGAAGAACGCAGAATGCTGAAGCTTTGAAATAAAGTTTGGCGATTTCCTGTGTAGTTTTTCAGACAGATTTATTTACAGCTGGCAGAATTTATTAAGGCTTAACTGCAGGCATTTATAGCTCTCAAATTTAATGCTATATATTCTTATAAAATATAGTTGTTTGGATGGCAGCATTAAATATGGAGTTAATTACAGAGATTAAATTCAAATTGTTTTCTCAAGGCAGATTCCATTCTTTGAAATTGATTCAGCCATTCCATAGACAGAAAGAATTCAAATGTTTGAATTGTCCAGACAATAAATATACAGAGAAATATATCTCACAGATGACAAGATAGAGACAGAATAAATCAAGAAGGCTTTTTCTCAAAGAAGAAGAATTCTCGGCAAAAAGTATCTTACTGAACAACTCTTCATCTTCTTCATCTCCTCCAAGCTTTCGAGAGACAACAAATACATTTCAGTCTAGAAGCCTGCTGTAGAGCAATATCAAAGTTGAAGGCCTACTCACGCTAAGCAAAGCTTCCACTCCTGAGCCATTCAAGATCACAGGGGGAGCTTTTACAACATCACATAATCCACATAGTCTTCTCATTTTGACTTGAGAAAAGAAGACTTCCATCAATCTCTCATCCCCACCTCTATAAAAAGGGTTCTCTACTCCCTTCAAAAGTGATTATGGTTGCAAGTCTCCTAACCAAAAGACTTGGGTTGGTTTTTGAGCACCTGATCAAATGCTCATTGGTGGCAGTCACCTGATCAAAACCCGTAGTGGATTACTACCAAAGGTGGTAGAAGAGTGGATGTACCCAGGTTGGGGAACCACTATAAATTTCCTTGTGTCGTCTGGATTGCTTGCTTTCTTTCTTTTTATTTGTGCTGTGACTTTTTATTTCTTAACTCTAATTTAGAATAAATTAAGATCTATCCATTTCTTTCATCTTTTGAAGAGATTCGCAGGTGCCCGCGAGTTCTCTTCAGGTACTCGCGATTGTTTCTTCTTTACATACTCTAACTTCTATTTTATAGAGATTCGCAGGTGCTCGCGAGTTCTCTTCAGGTACTCACGGATGTTTCTTCTTTACCTGCTCTAACTTCTCTTTTGCAGAGATTCGCAGGTGCCCACAAGTTATCTTAAGGTACTCGCAATTGTTTCTTCTTTACCTGCTCTAACTTCTCTTTTATAGAGATTCAGAGGTGCCCGCGAGTTCTTCCCAGGTGCTCGTGCTTTAGATTTTTCTTTTACCTCCATCTTACTTCTCTTTTGTAGAGATTAACAGGTGCTCGTGAGTTCCTCCTCAGGTACTTGCACTTCTTTTCCCTTTTACTTGTTCTAACTTCTCTGTTGTAGAAATTAGCAGGTATTCGAGAGTTCGCTTGAGGTACTCGAACCTTTTTACTTGAACTTTCCCTAAGTTCTATTAGGAAGACTCCAACAAAAGATGCTCGCAAGTCTTCTTCGCTTCGCGGGTTCTTTTTAAGGTACTCGCACCCTTCGTTCTTTTTATGCTTACTTTAACTCTTCTTCCTTGCAGAAGAAAACGTAAAGTGTTCTTAGAATCCTAGCATAAGAGACATCAGGTACGTGTTATCTCTTACCATTCACTTTTACAACCGAATTTCAAGGGATAGATCACGATTTTTCGTGGGTGTCCAACTTTTTCGAAGTTCTCTTCGGAAATTAAAAAGTATGGAGATTATGTTAACCCAGAAATCGGCGATACTTCCCAAGGTAGCTAGCTCACAAGTCGCGGCCTGCTCCAGGTTCCCCCTAGAGTTCACGGCCCATCTCGGCCCTCTTCTAGTCGGTCGGATAGGTTTCTCTGTCCGCCTAGACCGAACGGCTATGGTGGTCTCCTAATCCTGACCGCTGTGTACGCACAGTAACCGCGTATTCTATAGAGGTTGACATCTTCTACAGTTCGTCCCTGCAAGCCACGTGGTTAGGTCGGCTAACCATGTTTTACTTCTCTCTCTCTCTCTTATAGGTGCACACAATATCCCAATCTGCTTCAATCCGCCTTTATGTAGGCGAATACTCGTTCAGCTCGGCAACAGCACAGGCTACCTGCTCCAGGTTGCCCATAAGTAGTGGCCGACCTGCTATCTGCCAACTGGTAGCTGACTCAGTCTCTGTCTTCCTGAGAGAGGTGGAATTGCTCTGCCTAGCAGCAGTCGGACTCTCTATCTGGTCTCACACCACAACCCAAATTCCTCTTCAGTACGCTAGTAGGTAGCAGACTCGCCTCTTCTAAGCAGGCGTCGAACTTCATCAGTAGGAATGACCTACTCCTTTAGCTCGCCAGCAGCAGAAGGGATCCTGCTTCCAGGTCGCCAAGGAGAGGGCGACTTGCTTCCTCAACCCGCCTAACAGGTGCGAACCTCCTTCTCCAGTCCTCCGCATAGGAGGAGACCTTGCACTTAGACCCATTCTGCACTCCAACCATTTTGGGTGACTTCATCAAGCCTAGTTCTAGGAGCTTCTTCCTCGATCCTATAAATAGACCCCCATACCTCTCATTTGAAAAAAGGACCCCGGGGAGCAACCATTGTATTAAACCCTATAGATACAAATTCTTATCCGCCGGCCTTAACTTGCGGCCTGCCCATCAGTCCGAGCGAACTCCGCAGATAGCCCGCGCGGCTAGGTCATCTGGTCGGCAACTACTAGCTTGGCGAACAGCTTTGCCATGGTAGTCCGTGCAACTTAGCAACTTTCTAGTTGAGTCCGCGCGGCCTCAACGACTTCTTCTTCTAGTCGCCACCTGCTTCCCCTTATACCCTTTTTATTTTTACATGTAAATGAGTGACTAAAACTGTAATATTTATTCATAATCAAAGTAAAGCCCGTCGCAGGAGTGGTATTTAAGCCGCAGTGGGCAAACTCTGTTGTAGCCGCTATAAGTGGCCTTTCTTCTTCCCTTCTCCCTTCTCTTGACCTCTACCGCTAACCATAACAGTTAAAGTAACGGCTGCTCGACAGTTCCTAATCAACCTCCTTTTACCCCCATATCCTTGGATCGAACCTGTTCACCTCTTTAGAGCGCGGAGAGGCCCATTTTGTGCATCAACTGCACGGTGTGCCCCGTAGCATCATAAGTGACTATGATGGGTGCTTTGCGTCGAATAATTAGAATCTTATTCATCAATAGTTGGGTAATAAGCTAAAAATCAGCATGGCCTTTCATCCTCAGACAGATGGTCAGAACGAGAGGATAAATAGAGTGATGGAAGATATGCTTTGCATGTGCACCCAGGATATCTGGAAGAGGTGGGAGGATAATCACTTTATGATCGAATTCTCCTACAGTAACAACTACCAAGAACGCATTCAAATGGATCCTTTTGAGACCTTATATTATAGGAAGTGTAATACACTGTTGGCTTGGGTAGAAACAAGTTAATCAAAGCTTTATAATTATAAAAATATCGAAGATATGACTTCGACGATACATTTGATTTGATAATGGTTGCTGATTGTTCAAGATAGGTTGGAAAAGTACTACAATGCCAAGAACCAAAATGTCGAGTTTGTTGTGGGCGACTAGGATTATCTAAGGATCAAACCGTTCAAGGGTGTGTCGAGGATTCGATGCTTGAAGAAGATGAGTCCGAGGTACCTTGAGCCATTTGAGATCTTAGATCGTGTCAGTGAAGCTGCGTCTCAGCTCGCTCATTTGACATAGTTGAGTGTGTTGGATCCCTAGTTTGGATTTGGGCTAGGTTCACTAATTAGGATATATGACCCACCTTGTATAGCCAGGGTCATGTTTGTTAGTCCAAGAGTTTAGGGTAGTCATTAGATCAATCTATATGGACCAGCCTGCTGTGGACTACTAGAAACTCAAGACTTAGAAGAATTCAGAGTTAAGATTATCAGTTCAAAGTTCTTCAAACTCAGGTCGACGATCGTCGATCTCAGATCAACGAACTAAGAGTTCTTTCTCTAAGTTTATCTCGACGATATTCGAGCTCAGGTCGATGATTTATTCCTCTAGAAAGATTCTCTGGTCGACGATCTTGGAGCGCATATTTATATAGATATTTCAAGATTGAGGTTCGTTGAGCTCTGGTCGATGAACAAGATTTCTTAGCTCGACGAACATGGAACTCCGGTCGATGAAATCTGCCCAGAGGTCGATGAACTCTATCCCGAGACAAAATGATAAGTTTTTCCATATCTGTCCCTCTATTCATTTTATTCTTTGGCAATAATACTCTGAGTAATTAATGCTAATATTCTCAAGAATATAGCCGTTCATGGCATCATTAATTATGGATTTATCAGAGTTAATTACTTGTTTATTTTATCCGGACAGTTGGGGAAACTCATTAAAGATTATATTTTAGACATTTCATTCTCCAAAATCTAATCTGTAATTAATGCTTGCAATTCAAATTCAAAAGACAATTAGACCGCATGATATAAAAGAGAATTTTTCAGACGACTTGATACACAAGAGTACACATAGGAAACAATACAGAGAACACAACAAGTATTATAGAGAAGAGAAATAGGAATATACAGAAGAATATCTGCTTCATCTCTGTGTAGAAAACAATCTGTTTTCCCTTAATCTTATTAAAGACTGAAGAAGAACATCAATCGTATATCAAGAGTCTTCTTCAACTTCTACACCAGGAATCTTCAAGGACAATAACTCTTAGATCAGTCGGCTAGTTCTTGGATCTCATCAAGACAAGGCTGAAGACGTAAACCCTTAGGAAAGCTCCTGTCTTCTTGAACCATTCAATATTTCAGGGGGAGCTTTGATAATAGCAATCCACTAGTCTTCTCTATTATATAGAGAAAAGAGAAGACAACATCACCTTCCTTCCTCACTGTAAAAAGGGTTTATAAACTCCCTTCAAATGTTCTTGTGATGGTTTTTGGGCACCTGATCAAAAGCCTAAAGGGTTGTGAGATCTCCCTTCAAATAGATCTTGTGGGGACAGGGCACCATAGCAAAAACCTATGGTGGTAGTCACCTGATCAAAAACCAGATAGTGGATTCCTACCAGGGTGGTAGAAGAGTGGATGTACCCATATTTTGGTAACCACTATAAAATTCGTGTGTTGTCTGTGTGATCATTCTTTCTTTATTTTGCTGTGTTGTGATAGTGTAGCTTAGCCTAGTTTTTATTTCATTTCTATACTACTACTATTATCACTAAATTCTCTGATAAAGTTTAAAAATAGCCAAAAGTTTTAAGTTACTTTATTCACCCCCCTGTAGAGTAAATAAGGTATATCCCATATCTTTCAATTGGTATCAGAGGGGAGTTCCTTTGGTTTCACAAGCTAACACTTGAACCAAAAGATCCTAGATAGATCTGATTCTTTTTCCTAGTTATTTTGTTTATTATATATCATGGCACAGAACATGGATTATGCAAGCACCAGACCTCTAGTTTGCAATCTGAACAAGTTTGCAATCTGGAAGGAAAGAATTAGGCTTTATATGAACTCTATTAATGAAGACATACAATTCTATTTTGATAGGTCCACCAACTCCAATGGCTACATCTACTGCAACTTCCAGTACACATACTATTCCGCCACCTGAGTGGATAGATGTACAGAAGAAGGCCAAGCTAGCAGATTCTAAGGCCATGAAAATCTTAGCACAGACTATGTCAGATGACATATTATAGAAGGTGGCTGAATGTACCTCTGCTAAAGCCATCTTGGACTCTCTCAATCAGATGGTTGCTAGATCTGTTAATGAAAGAAAAAACAGAAGGTCCAATCTCATCTCCCAATATGAGAACTTCAAGAAGGAAGAATCTGAGGTTATGGGTGATGTGTACAATAGACTTAGCTCAATTGTCAATGAGCTGAAAACCTCTGACAAGGATATAACCCTGACTCAGATCAATGACAAGATTCTTATGTGCTTCCCCAGCTCATGGGATTCCAGGATATGGCCAATCAAGGAAGCCCGAAGCCTGAATGAGAATTCCACTAAATCTCTACTAGGAATGCTCAAATCATATAAGCAGTTAATGAAGATTAGAGAAGCTACTGAGCAGAAGACTCCCTCATCAGCTAGAAAGGAGCAAAATATAGAATTCAAGGCATTTGAAGAATCAGAAGCACCACTAGCTAGTGAAGAATTTTTGAGTCTCCTAGCAAAAAGATTCTACAAAATGGGAAAGAAGGATTTCAGAAGGAAGTCATTCAGACAGGATGACAAATCAAGGTATGACAAAACAAATACTAAAGAGATTATGTGTTTTGGATGCAGGAAACCTAGACATATCATTTCAGAGTGTCTAGAGAATAAGATTAAGGAGAAAGGAAGAGAAAAGGAATCAAGAAGGCATTACAGCAAAGCCCTCCTCCAGCAAGCACAAAAGAAAGGACAAGGGTTTTGTTGCTGAAACCTGGAGTGAAACCTAAGATGAATCTTCATCTTCCAGCTCCAGTTAAGATGAAGAGGAAGCAAAAGCAAGAGAAGCTTGCTTGATGGCTATCAATGCATCAGGCAGCCTCTCAGATGAGTAGCAGTCAGATAGTGAAGAACCTCTATCTTAAGAAGATTAGGTATTGTCCTCCTTTTATTTTGATTCAGATGATGTTAGAACTGAATTTAAATCACTATATATTGATTTGATAAATTCTAAGAAGGAAATCAAACTACTTAGAGATAGGAAAACTTATCAAGACAATCTTCTATCAGAAAACATCAAATTAAAGGATGAACTAACTATTGCTAATGAACAAATCATTTTAATTAAAACTGAATTATGTGAGGCAAAGCAACTTGAGGAATCTCTCAATGGGAGAAGCCTCAAGCTGATGGACATCACAAGCACTGTAAATGGCAGATTAAATTGCAAGCTGGGCTTAGGTGCTTCATCAATCTTACCCCCCATATTAAAGAAAAATATACTTTCTACACCTCTCAAATTTATCTCTGAAAGAGGCAAAGAGAAATTACATGAGAACAAACCAACTGAAATAACCAAGAAATATAAGAAAAAGAACAAGAAGAATGTAAATAATAATAATGTTCAATAAGTTTCGTCAGACTCAAATCGACGAAATGTGTACAGTTTGTCGAACTCAAGTCAACGAACTCCGAACGTAAACTTTTATAATTATTATTCCGTGAACTTCCATCGACGAAACTAGTATGGTTCGTCGAGCAGAGATCGATGATATTGGGGCATAGAGAATGGACACTTTCATTCTCTAAGTGGAGTTCAGGGACGAACTTACAAGAATTCGTCGACCCCAATTCAGAATAACAGAAATTTTAATTCCTACAAATCATTTAATCAACCAAGAGAATATAATAATCCATTCACCCAGTGGATAATAGTACCAAGAAGATATCACCCCCTAGGGTATAAAAATTAACCTGAATATTCTTATATTTCCAGTTTTAAGTATGAATAGAAACAAGGACCCAAGGTAATCTGGGTCAAGAATATCTAATCTGTTTAAATGCAGGTGAAAGACTATCCAACCACAGAGGAATAGTGGTACCTATATAGTGGTTGTTCAAAGCACATGACTGACAGCAAGGACAATATAATCAACTACAAGTCTAAGCTAGGTCCAAATGTAGTATTTGGTGACTCCAACTTTGGTCAAACTGAAGGTTATGGGAAGGTCAAAATTGGAGATGTCACCTTCAAAAAGGTAGCATATGTAAGTGGACTGAAGCACAACCTGATATCCTTAAGTCAATTATGTGATGAAAGGTTTCAGGTATCATTTAATAAATCCTCCTGTATTATTACTTCAGTAGATAACATAGGTATGTTAACTGGAACTAGAGTAGGAAACATTTATGTAGTTAACTTTAAACTTGCTAAATCTGAAATATGTTTATTTAATCAAACTAGTAATAATATTGAACTTTGGCATAAGAGATTAGGACATGTTAATTTGAAAAACATTGTTAAACTCTTTAGGGACAACCTTGTTAGAGGATTGACTTCTTACCCCTACAAGAAGGAAAGCTTTTGCGGGGCTTGTCAATTAGGCAAGCAAACTAAAAACAGTTTTAAGTCACTTAATAA
Source organism: Platanthera zijinensis (assembly GCA_039513925.1). NCBI lineage: Eukaryota > Viridiplantae > Streptophyta > Magnoliopsida > Asparagales > Orchidaceae > Platanthera > Platanthera zijinensis. The sequence goes on along the minus strand of CM077079.1, from coordinate 182,882,784 downwards.
GAGTGATTCACCTAGTATTCTGTATTTGCTCCATATGGATCTCTTTGGACCCTTTATTGTACAGAGCCTAGGAGGGAAGTATTATACCTTAGTGATTGTTGATGACTTCTCTAGGTTCACTTGGGTGTTCTTCTTGAGAAACAAATCTAATAACTTCAAGGTTCTTATAGACTTTCTTAAGAGCATAAGGATTGAGTATTCTACTCCAGTTGCATTGATCAGAAGTGATCATGGTACTGAGTTTGAGTCTCTTCCCATTCAAGAATTCTGTGAGAAGGAAGATATCATACATTACTTCTCTGCTCCTAAAACTCTTCAACAAAATGGGGTAGCTGAAAGGAAAAATAGGACCCTAATTTAAGCTGCAGGCACATTACTTGCATATGCTTACTTTCCACTATCTTTTTGGGCAGAGGCTGTAAGCACAGCAAATTATGTACTGAATAGAAGTCTGATTCACAAGCTTAAGGGCAAGACCCCCTATGATCTGCTCAAAGGGAAGCAACCTAAAGTAAATTATTTTAGAATTTTGGGTTGTATTTGCTACATTCACAATAACAATAAGATACACCTTAGAAAATTTTTAAGACAAGGCTGAAATAGGAATTTTTCTTGGATATTCCCAAATCAGCAAGACATATAGGTATTTTATAAATCTACTATGAAAATGGAAGAGACTGTACATATCTCATTTGATGAAACTAACATGTTTTTCTAGGAGAAAAATGCTTCTACCAGTAAAACCTTACAGGTACCACACTTGTGTGAGAAGTTAGATGAGTTGACCCTCACTAATGAGGGTGTAGCACATCCTTCTCCACATGATGTTGAAGACAGTGAAGATGAATAAACTGAAGTGGATGTTGAACCAACAATAGCTCCCATAATTCCACAAGAGGAATTAATTCCCCAAACTATTGCTGAAACAACTCCACCTACTGAGTTTGTCATACTTAGAGATCATCCTACATCTCAAGTTATTGGAGACATGTCAGTAGGTATGCAGACAAGGCATCGACTCCACCAAGACATGATGCATGCCTTATTCATATTTAAAACTGAGCCCCAATCAATAAAAGATGCTGAGCAAGATCCACACTAGATTATTGCAATGCAAGAGGAGCTCAACTAGTTTGAGAGATTTAGATTTTGGGATTTAGTCCAAACACCAGAAGACTACCCAGTCATTGGAACTAAATGGGTATTCAGAAACAACCTAAATGCTCAAGGTATTATCAACAGGAACAAGGCAAGGCTAGTTACTCAAGGCTATAAATAAGAGGAAGGCATTGACTATGATCAAACATTTGCTCCTATTGCAAGGCTCGAGACAATCAGAATCTTCCTTGCTTATGCTGCCTATAAGAAGTTCAAAGTATATCAAATGGATGTCAAAAGTGCATTATTAAATGGTGAACTTAAAGAAGAGGTTTATGTAGAGCAAACACCAGGTTTTATCTCTCCTACTCATCTCTCTTATGCTTTTAAATTGAATATGGCTCTCTATGGTCTAAAGCAACCTCCAAGAGCTTGGTATAAAACCTTAGCTAGCTTTATCCTAGAGCATAATTTTACTAGAGGCATTATAGATAGGAATTTATTCATTAAGCATCATAAGGATAAAATCTTTTTAATAAAAATTTATGTAGATTACATTATCTTTGGTTCTACTGATTCCAAACTATGCAAGAGGTTCTCTGACCTAATGCATTCTAAGTTTGAAATAAGTAGCATGGGTGAGCTCTTCTTCTTCCTTTGCCTCCAAGTGAAGCAACTGCCTGATCGCATCTTCATATCCAAGTCCAAGTATGCTAAGGAGCTAATAAAAAGGTTTGGGATGGTTGATGCCTCGGCAAAGAAAACACCCATGGCTACAAATGCTGTGATTGACTCTGATGAACATGGCAAGCCTGTTAATTAGAAACTATATAGGGGCATTGTTATGTCCCTATTGTATCTCACCGCAAGTAGGCTAACATAATGTTTGCTACATGTCTATGTGCTAGGTTCTAGGTGAACCCTAAAGAATCTCACCTTACTTTTCTAAAAAGGATTTTAAGATATATAAAGAGTTGTCCTTGTCTAGGACTCTAGTATTCAAATGAGTTAGAGTTTGAGATGACTGGATACTCAGATACTAACTTTGCTGGATATAGAGTGGACAAAAAAAGAACCTCAGGGACATGTCAGTTCCTTGGTGCTATACTTGTGTCCTGGTTTTGCAAAAAGTAGACATCTGTGTCTACTTCAACTGCAGAAGTTGAATACATAACAGCTTGCAGTTGTTGTTCACAGATACTGGCGATTCAGAACAACTCCTAGATTATGGTTTAAACTTAAATAATTCAACTCTAATATGTGATAATACAAGTGCAATTTCTATTGCACAGAATCCAGTGCATCATAGTAGAACTAAGCATATAGAAATAAAGCATCATTTCATTAGATATTGTGTGGACAAAAACAAAATTAAGCTTGCCAACATCTACACTGATTTGCAAAGAGTAGACATCTTCACCAAATCCTTGGATGAGAGGAACCATCTGTTCTTTTTTATTAAGCTAGGTATGATCAATAGAGAAGCATTAATTTAATTTCTGTCCACGGTCGAAGAATTTGTCACTGTTCGTCGAACGGAGATCGACGATCTGAGGACAGTTCTTGAGAAATTCGTTGAACTGAGATCGACGAACTCTCTATGTGAAGTTATTTTCATTGACCTAAGATCGATGATATTGCTTTAGAAAAGTTTTCGTCGACCTGAGCACGACGAAAAGTTTTCCCCTCTTCAGACTGAGATCAACGATATCATTTCTTCATGAAATTTTTCGTCGACCTGAGATCGAAGATTTTTTTTATTTTTTCGTATGACGGAGTCTGGCGGTTCATATTCTGAAAACCTTATAACTATGTTTTCTTCTAGCTACATCCCGCGCTTTCAGTTGCACCTGATCTTTTTTTTCATTTTGTAGGAAGACAATAGCGATTCAAGCAAGTTCCCTCCCTAACATGAAATTCGACACTGGTTTTGATATTGATTTTGAATCTTTTCAACACTCGGATCAGATATTCTTTGATATTCTGTAGTTGTATGAGGATTAACAGTTGAAGAAATTCATGACTACTAGGATCAAGATAGCAGCGACTGAGATTAAAGAATGGGTGTATACTTCAACTACTCAAGATGCCGACTCCATGACTGGCACTATCTCAGGACATCAGGTTACTCTAACCCCCACAGTTCTAACAGAAATGTTGGGTTTAGTTAATGATGAAGAGGATATAGAGATAGAAAGTTCTGATTTTGATGATATATCAATAAAAATGGGTCATACTGGTGAGAACCCTAACAAGCTTCTCAAGAAACACTAATCTACTAAATATAAGTTTTTGGCTGATGTTGTGGGAAAAGTCTTCCTAGGCAAGCATACTACTCATGATTACATTACCAGGAACCAATTTCTGGTAATGTGTGTTGTGGTGAATAAGAAAGCAGTAAACTGGGCAAAGAGACTGTTGGATTTTATCAGAAAGAAGAATAGTAAGAAGGAAGTTTGTTTTGGGAGAATTCTTCAGATTTTCCTTCAGGAAAAGGCATCTGAATCACTGGTCTCCAAGACCATATTCATAAATGCTTCCAAAAGGTTGACTTGTGCCTTATTTGGAAGATGGGAGAGGACAATCATTAAGCTATCTAGGGCTTCATCCTCTTCTAGAACTACTGAGGACACCAGGGCAGTGATAGCCTATCCACCCCCTCCAGAAGATATTCCCTCCATTCAAATTTCATTACCTCCCTCTCCACAAAAACCTACTCCTCTACAGGATTCAATTCCCTCATCAACTCCCATCAAATTACCCTCCACATCACAAATTCATACTCCAACACCACTTGTCTCTCCAGTGCTTCAACCAACACACACGACATCTCCAGAATATATCACACCACCTTCATCTCCTCTTCCACCTAACCTTGCCAACATAACATCACAAAATCTCATGTCCTCCATAAACTTTAATCTATTTTCTCCACATTCATCTCCATCTTCACCCATCCAAGATGAAGATATGACTGATATCATTCCCATCCCTCCTGTAATTCCATATCCATCTACCATCATCCATCTATCTGTATCAACTCAAACATCACCTGAGTTATGCAGCAGGATTCTCCATCCATTGCCATAATGTTGGAGCTTATCACTCCAATCCTCAAAAATATCATAGCAGAGGCAATTCAACCTCTGGCTGATTTCATTTACTCTCATTCTGCTCTCCTTGCTTCTGCCCCATTATCCCTTCTTCTTATAGGGGCCTGGCTTCAGGACCATCTGAAACCAGGAAGGGGGAGATGTCCAATAAAGAAGTTCCAGTGCTCTCTCCTCAAATAGTAGTAGCAGCAGCAGTAGTTATAAATATTCTTCCTCCAGTAGCAGCATAAGTTTTGACAGATATTGTTGATACTATAGCAGACACTGATATTGATATGGCCAAAAATATTGATGTAAATATAAGCACTGTTGATTATTGTATTATAAATCCCACAGTTAATCTAAATTCTTTGCTCCATTTTTTCGATCCAATCTATAGGATTTACAATAATGCTTTAGCTAGTTTTGGTGATGATTACTCCAAGGCAATTGTTTGTTATTCTGCTCTAGTAAGTCCAGCAACTATGGACCAAATAAGAGTAAGTTTTGTGGCCCCATTCCTTTCAGATATTTCAGCAACTGAGAATGTTTTTGTACCAGATTCTATTCATGAGCAAAAGTCTATATCTCCTCCAATTTACAAAATGGATGAAAGTCTTATACCATCCTTGGATTATTTTATTCTTGTAGATATTAAAATAAAATAAAAAGAAAATCAGAGTGTTGCTAAAAAGAAAATCTCTATGGAAGTACTGAATGAGATTGATGAAATGTAAGATTATCCTCCTGAATTTCTTGAAGACAATAATGATGATGAGGACTCTGAAGAGTCTGATGATCCAAAAGCTAAGAAGAGGAAAGTTGTTCCTAAGGCTGTTCCCAAGCCTAATCCAACTCATGACACACCATACAACTTTATCAATAAGATTAACTCTTACCCTGCCATGCCTCAATGGATGTGTCTGTCTAAGAATGAACAGAAGGCAAGGAAGAAGAGCAGAAGGTACTCTCCTCCTCCTCCTTCTAAAATGAATTGGAGAGGTCCTCCTCCTCCAGCAGCAGGTGCTTCAGGAAATATATCACATAGATTTACCTCATTCACTAAAACATATCAAAGACATTCCAAGCAAAAGTATTTCGATATCTCCTCCATCTTTAGAGAAGATAAGTATTTCAATATCTCTTGATGATTCAAAGAAGGACACCAGTCGTAAAAGGCAAGAATCTCCTCCATTCCATTTGTTGACCCTGAACAAGAAACCACTGCCAAAATGGCCAGATTTCAAGAGTTAATTGGACTATCTTTGATAAACAAAGCAAAAGTAGAAGGCAAGGATCCATCTCAGTACTCTACTATATTCTCATACAGAAGAGAAGAGCTCAAAAGGTATGATAAATACAACAAATTTTTCAACATAGATGATTACATGAGTCTACATCTTGAAGCTGTAGTACCAAGAGCTACTTCTTGCAATATCATTGGAGCATCTGACATGACAATGTCTAAGAAAGAAGTAGCAAATCCTAACAGATAAATCATATTCAAACAACCCTTTAAGAAAGCTGAGAAAGAAAAGTCCAAGAAACCTATGTAACTGTTTGTTTTGTTTATTTACTAAACTATTTGTGTTAATCATAAAGCACCTGTTGTACATATATCTGCTAGATTTTTATTCTCTGCCAGATATCTATTATTATGCATTGTGATTGCATTTTTTTGTATTAGTGTCCTCACCCAAATAGGGGGAGATTGTTGGATCCCTAGTTTGGATTTGAGCTAAGTTCACTAATTAGGATGTTTGACCCACGTTGTATACCAGGGTCAAGTCTGTTAGTCCTAGAGTTTAGGCTAGTCATTATAATCAATCTACATGGACCAGCCTGCTGTGGACTTCTTTAAACTCAAGACTTAGAAGAATTCAAATTTAAGATTATCAGTTCGAAGTTCTTTGAACTCATCTTGACGATCTAAGATCTCAGATCGACAAACTCAGAGTTCTTTCTCTGAGTTGAGCTCGACAATATTCGAGCTCAGGTCGACGATTTCTTCCTCTAGACAGATTCTCTGGTCAATGATCTTAGAGCATAGATTTATCAAGATATTTCCAGATTGAGGTTCCCTGAGCTCAGCTTGATGAACATGATTTCTCAGCTCGACGAACTTGGAAATCTGATCGATGAAATCTTCCCAGATTTGGTGACAGGGCAACTGAGCAAAAAGCTGTGGTGGCAGTCACCTGATCAAAAACCAGATAGTGGATTCCTACTAGGGTGGTAGAAGTGTGGATGTACCCATATTTGGGGAACCACTATAAAATTCTTGTGTTGTCTATGTGATCATTCTTTCTTTGTTGTGCTGTAATAGTGTAGTTTAGCCTAATTTTTATTTCATTTCTATACTACTACTATTATCACTAATTCCTCTGATAATGTTTAAAAATAGCCAAAAGTTTTAAGTTACTCTATTACCCCCTCCCCCCGCTAGAGTAAATCAGGTCTATCCCCTATCTTTCAGAGTGGCTTGCACGATGTGTTCCATAAATCAGTGTTGAGGAAGTCATTGAAAGAGCCTACTCAGGTGGTTGTCGTTGATCAAGTGTCGATTGATGGTGGTTGAAGACAGAGGTCAAGCCCATTCGAATCGAGGACACGGAGGTCAATCAGTTACGGAACAAGGTGATCAGGATGGTAAAAGTCTAGTGGGACAATTGTGGCCATGATTAGCTCATATGGGAGCACGAGAAAATGATGCTTGAGGAGTTACTCAAGTTGTTCCGTAGAAATACAAACTTTTATGTGTTTTGTACTTCTTTGTTGTTGCTTGTATGATTAAATTTCGGGATGATATTTCTTTAAGGGGGAAAGAATTATAACGCCCCAGGTTTCACCAGGTATAGCTCTTTGAGAGCCACCGCTTGATAGTAGTAATAACGACGGCAGTAACATAGCCAAATTAATTGACCTGGATCTCTGTGAGCTACTGGTCGGCGGTAGTGATACTGCATGGCGGTAAAGTATTTTCGTCATAAGAGTTATAATGATATGGTGCTTCACCTACTGCTCTATAGTAGTGTGGTATCGTGCGGCGATAGGACAACAGTTATGGTGTGGCCATGTGTCGGCATGTGAATAGAGAATTTGAATAGTTGGCTTACGGGAGAAGCCACTGATTGGGGTTACCGTACCGTGGTATCTTATTACCGTGCGGCGGTAGCATTTTGCAAAGAGAACCATTTTGAATCTTGGTCGTTTATCATGATTCGACGATGGGCGGTGGTTCTTCTTGGTTTAAGGCTGTGGGATGGGAGACATTTCTCATTATAAACCTAGGCTTTCTCTTTCTAAGAGTTAGAGAGAAGGGAGAGCAATGAAGAGGAAGAAGAAGGATAATCTTGCCTCTATTGGAGCTTTAGAGCCCCAAATCGCGAACCGAGTTCAGATCTACGAACAGCGGCCCAGTGCTTATCTTTCCATCCATTTGGATTTTTATCTTTGGCCCCAAAGAGGACTTCAATGTTAACGATCTTCCTCCTTGGACATGTGAAGTCCTCATTTTGGCATGTTGCATGAAATCCTCCACCAATTGGTGTAGAGTGAAGGGAATTCCAAGGGGTTGATCTGTGGTATTCCAGGTGAGATACTTGCATTTAGAATCCGGAATCGATGTATGGAATAGGCATGCTGTGTGATGCCCATCCAAGCAGGTTGGTATGGATTGGTGATGCATATATTATTGATTTGCATGCCGAAGAAGACTCTGTGGTTAAACGTGTAGTTTTGCAGTCGTGGGGGTACGCAGTTTGCTGTAATGAGAGTACTAGAGTTGGCCTCCAGCAAAATACCAAAGTTCTGGGGAAGAGATCTTGTTCTGTCCCCTACCGTGTGGCAGTAGCGCTAACACCGGCAGTAACTCCCAGTGCGTTATTGTGAGGTCTATTTCGTTGAGACTAGGGGCATGTATGTTGTGTTGTGAGCTTAAATTGCTCTGCTATGGTGGTCGTGAGAGCCAGCCTTAGAACATAATGTGGTTATGTATTGTTATGAATGGGAAAGGGGAGGTTGACCTGCATTATGTCTTATTGCTCCTAACGATTTGAGCAACGGGATGTGGCTGAACTATACCCAACCCTATGACGTTCGACTTAGAGTGATTCATTGAGCTAGATCTTGGTGATCGCCTTTAACTTTGTCATAGCCATAGGAGAGAGTCTTAGGCTACGGGCTGGAAAGACTAGAATTGCTCATATTTACCATTTGCAGAACGGTGGTCGGGCTTGAATCTCAGCAAACTGATGATTTGCCCTGAGTGCACGGGGCTTATGGACGGTTGTGACAACGTTTATGGTGAATGGTGCTTAAATTACACATTTTGCTGTCATATTATATACATGTTGTTTACCTATAGGGAAGGAGAACTGATCCCCCGGGTGTGGGGCGGGGTGTTATAATTTGGTTAGCTAATGCAAATCATTGCCTTGTTTTCCACATCTTTATTGATTGTCTATTTGCAGGTGTTGGGGAGGCAAGCGAAAAGTAACGGGCTGAAGCCCTTTGTGTTAAGTGGTGATTGCTTTTAGTGCTAGATAAAAGAGAGTCGAACTAGCAATCCATCTAGGCAAGTATACCTATCGAACTGTAGCTAGGGGACACAAGTGTCGTATTGAAGTCTGGTAACTGTTGAGTAAACCTACTCACACGAAAACTATTATCTAATCGAAAGATTGTTGGAGGGTTTAAGAGAAAGCTAATTGAGATAAAGAAAAGAAATATTTCTCTAAAAGAGAAATACTTGTAGTTAAATAAAGTGCTATTAAAAGAGATCATAACGACAGGTTGAAATGATAAAATAGAAAAGTACTCGATCGAGAATCACCTCGGCAAAAGTTGACTAAAAATGCAAAAACACTAACTTAAAAAGGTAAAGGACCTTGACCGAGGAGGTTCCCAAAGCTTGAACACGCTTCTCTCGAAGTGGTGCCCAACTGAGTTTAGGAAGGTCTGACCGAACTCTCGTCCAAATCGGAGGCCTAAAGCTTGCTTTACGCGGTGAACCCCACTATTGGATTTCACTCCAATCTGGGAGATTTAACATCTTCCTCTCTCGAGGGGTGCATGCAACTCTCTTTACTCTTGAGCGTTCACTTCAAACTACGAGCCTCTCGGCTAGCTAAGAGTGAAAACAAAGATGGAAATTATATATCAATGATATAACTCCAAACATGAATAATCAAGAGTAAATCAAAGACCTAAACCCTAAAAAGAAAAAGTAAACCTAAAGCATCATAACTTAATCAACTCGAACCTTGGATCATCAAGATCGAGTATAAGGAGGATTAGTTAATCATGGAGAAGTGGAGGAGGAGAGATGAGTAGAAGAACATTAAGAACACAAATTAAACAAAGGGCACTTTATATTAAACCTAGAAGAGAACTACAACTTGAAAAATAAAGGATTACACTTGCATGGAAAAGAAACCTAAGCTAGCATTAACTTTAAGCGACTAAAGAAATTACAAAATCTATTACAAAAGGGGTACACTAAACTAGAATTAGGAAAAGCATAAAATGAGAAAGAGAGAGAGAGGGAGAGAGCATAAAAACACTAAGAAACCAAGAGGCAGCACCTCGCATCTCAACCCAAAATGTCTTGGAAACATGGGGGAATCGCTTAATTTATATACTTTCTCACGGGTTGGTCACGCCCTCTATCAAGCCCAGGGAGGGCGTGTTAGGGGGTGTTACATGTACGGAGTTGACCTCGGGCTCTAGATTCTAGCGGGAATGATGATTGCTTGTGTACGTCGGTGGATACGGCATGGGCCATGCCCGTGTAGGAGGGGTGTGTAAGGCACATCAAGTCTCAATCATTGGTCAAAAATCCATCAATCGTCGAAAAAGGTGGGACACTCCAAAGGGCCACGCCCGTGTAGGAGGGACTTGTCTGTACTGTTGACCTGTAGCAATGGAAAATCTTTAAATGCTACAGCATGCTTCGGGATGAGGGTGACATGACCAGATAAATGCTGAAGCAGGGCGTGTAAGGCGGCGTGTCAGGTATTTTTCTCGCGATTTGAGTTCTGGCATCAACCTTCCTCGAGATCAGGTTACACGCCCTATGACACGCCCAGGGAGGGCGTGTCAGGAGGGCATGTCAGGTCATTTTGGCCGAAAACTCAGTAAACCTACAAAAAGAGAAGAAAACATTAGTGGCAATAATATATACAAAAAGAGGCCAACAAATAATCTTACAAGATTTGATTTGTGTATTAAAAATCTAAAAAGACCCTAATAGTTTAGACTACAAAACGTACTATCAAATTCCTTTAAGCTTAAGCTTTGCTTGTCCCCAAGCAAAGATATAAAAACTAGATAACCATAAAAAGTAACTAATCAAAAAGTTCTTATTATGCTTACACAAGTACTATGCGAAATTCTAAGTAGGGTGACGGTTAAAACTTAAACCTAAAACAATTACTTAAACATGGTTTATAATTTATAAACTTTACTAATGAAAATAAATCATCCAAAATTTTAACAAAATTCTTTAAATAAATTTAAGCAAGGAAACAAAATGAAAAAATGCGTTGAGTACTTACTAGATCCAAGAAACACATTTAAATTATATCAATCAAATAACAAAAATCTAAATTATAATCCAAAACTTTACTATTTTACTTTTCTTCTTTACTTAGTTAATAAATAAAATTCAAAAACATTAATCAAAAGGGCTTATTATTACCGAAACATTTTGTTTAGGATTATGATTAGGACTGGAATTCAAAGATAAACAAGGAATCTCAAAAATCACACTAAACCAAAATAAAGATTTTCAAAAATAAAATATTTTTCTTTTTCTTTTCCATTTATTTTTTTTACTTTTTTTTTCTTTTCTTTTCTTTTCAAAACAAAGGCCAAAAATAATTTTTCTTCTCATTTTGAAATTGACCAAACAAAAGTAAACACTTCTTTTGAGCATATTTTTTCAAAAAGTTCTCCAAAAATATCACCAAATAACCCTATCATAATCATACAATTTTTTTTATGAACCTCAAAAGGTTAGTGTGATTAGATAGGTTGGAAAATTTTAGCTTTGGTGAACATGAAACGATAAGTGGAGCTGTCAATTGAAATTGGAAAAAAGCTCAAAAGCGGCTAACTAGGGGTAAAAATTTTTAGGTTGGCAAGAAGGCTCAAACAAAAACAAAAACAGCCTAAATCATTTTCATGTTTTCAAATTTATCTAAGGCATAAGCTTTGAAAAATTTCAAAAAACAAATCCTAGATAATAAAAAAAGACTAATGAAATTATCTTGAAAATAGAAATAATAGGCGCCTTGGATCGTTCACATCTACTACGCTAATTAAAAGTCGACATCACAATAATTATCCAAAAATGAAAAGGAAAATGGTGGATGAAAGATTTTCAAGAAAGTAAAGAAAATAAAGAACAAAAACCATAATAAAAATGAGAGTGTTAGAAAAACATTTCATGTTAACATGCTACCGTGAATTAGAAATGCAGCATGGTGAACATTTTACTTGTGAAACATAATTAAAAAGAACGATTAGAAATAATATAGTTAGCTTAATCGTTATAAGAAATTTTGAGAAAAACAAAACCAATATAAGGGGTGCAATTTAAGTACCAAAATTAGCATAATAATTTTTTTTAAAAAAAAATTCTCTCTTTTTTTGGATTTGTAAGGATATTAGCTTTTTTTGAGATTTTTCTTTAAGAAGAAAAAGGAGAAAGCACAAGAATTATTTTAGATTTTTTGATTGATTTTTATAGGAAAACAAACATAAAGAAAAGAGAAAGAGGAAATCCTCCCTCAAGCATAAAATGGACATTGTCCTCAATTGAGAAAGGAGGGGAGGGAGAGAGAGAAATTAAAACAGAAATGAAAGTACAGAATTGAAAACAGGTACTTCCCCGGATTTATGCACCGCGAAAGTTGATTGATGTCGCTCCCCCATGCTAGCGCTTTGGATCTTCTTGAAATGTCTTCATTAGACTTCGTGATGGATTCAACCGCATTGGAGCAGGAGATCGCAGAAGCTTCAGCTTGTCGGAGCCGCTCGGGGCAAAATAAAGTGTAAAATAAAGAAAACAGAAAAGAAACTTAGGTTGCCTCCCAAGAGCGCACTTTGTTTAAAACATCGTTTGAGCTCGACGTATCAAAAAATAAATATTGTCCAAAATATTATTGTCCAAAATAATAATAATATCCAAAATAATATTGTAAGTTTTTAACAAATAAAAAGTCTTAAATTATCCAAAATTTAGATCATGTAGAATAACATTAATACAGTTCAGACTGACATGACCACAGAAATACAGTTTAAGACGCTGACCATTTACTTTGAAATCGCCCATATCAGGGTGTGAAATTAAAACAGTACCATATGGAAAAACTTATTTAACAGAAAATGGCTCAGACCAACGAGACTTTAACTTTCCAGGAAATAAACATAAACGAGAATTATAAAGAAGAACTTGGTCGCCCGGCTTGAAGGTTTTTTGGTTCCTTAAGTATTTGTCGTGAAAACGATTCGTCCGCTCTTTATAAAATTTGTTATTCTCTTATGCGTAAGGGCGCCACTCATCGAGTTTGTTAAGTTGAAATTTTCTAAGGTCGGCGACAGAGTGGGGATCGAAATTTAAAAAACGCAAGGCCCAAAAAGCGCGGTGTTCTAATTCTACGGGTAAATGGCACGATTTTCCATAGGCCAACCTATACGGCGTACATCCGATGGTGGTTTTGTATGTTGTTCGGTAGGCCCATAGAGCATCATCGAATTATGTTGACCAGTCTTTCCTAGAAGTTGAAATAGTCTTTTCTAAAATTTATTTTATCTCTCTATTCACTACTTCGAGTTGTCTGTTAGTTTGGGGGTGGTAGGCAGTTGAAAGCTTATGTGTAACGCCATATTTAATAAGAATTTTTGAAAACTACACATTATAAAAATGTGAGCCCCTATCGCAAACGATGGCTCGCGATTTACCGAATCGGGAAAATAAATTTTTCCAAAACATAATTATGACTCCGGAGTCGTTAGTAGGAAGATCTTGGGCTTCATCCCATCGTGAAACATAATCGATGGCAACTAAGATGTATTTTTTTCCGAAGCTAGAAGGAAGGGGCCCAACAAAATCAATTCCCCAGAAATCATAAATTTCGCACTCGAGGAATAATTTTGCGGCATTTCATTTTTATTGGAAATATTTTCTGACTGTTGGCAACTATAACACCTACTCACAAAGGCGTGCGCATCTTTAAACAAGCTAGGCCAGTAATAACCCACACAAAGCACATTGTTGGCGGTGCGAGTAGCTTGATAGTGACCACCAGTTGGTCCTTTATGCAAATGTTTTAAAATATCTAATCCTTCTTCAAAAGAGACACATCTCCTTATCACTTGGTCCGCACAGACTCTGAAAAGATGCGGGTCATCCCAAAAATAGTTCTTCAACTCAGAAAAAAATTTCTTCTTTTGTTGAGAGGAAAACTCTTTTTGGAGCACACGAGCCACTAAACAATTGGCTATGTGTGCAAACCAAGGAGAAGGGGAAGTGTTAATTGAAAGCAGCTTCTCATCAAGAAAAAAATCATTAAATGATTTTTCATCTAAATTTTCTATATACGGATTACTAATCGTGAGAGATGGTCAGCGCGCGGCCAAATTCTCGGCACCTCGCTTATCACGGATTTCTAAGTCAAACTCCGAGAGGAGTAATACACAGCGAATCAGGCGCGACTTGGCATCCGTCTTAGCACAAAGATACTTGAGGGCCTAGTGGTTCGTAAAAACTATAATTTTTGTAAGCGTAATATAAGGACGGAATTTATCAAAAACGAACACTATAGCCTGGAGCTCCTTCTCGGCTGTGGTATAATTCTCTTGCGTCGATGTAAGTGTTTAACTTGCATAATAGAAGAGGTGGAAGTTTTTATCAATTCGTTGTCCTAGTACGGCTCCCACCGTGAAACTACTCGCATCACACATAATTTCAAAGGGAAGGTCCCACACCGAAGCTATCATAATGGGGGCATTAATTAAATTATCTTTTATTAATTCAAAGGCAGACAGACAAAGGTCATCAAAAATAAATAAGGCGACTTTTTCTAAAAGCTGAGTAAGAGGTTTGGTGAATTGGGAGAAGTCTTTTATGAAGCGGCAGTAGAAGCCAGCGTGTCCTAGGAAACTTCTTATAGCTTTCACATTCGTAGGCGGCGGCAGCTTCTCGATAACTTCTATCATAGAAATATCTACTTAAATTCCTCTCGCAGTAATCTTATGACCCAAAACTAACCCTTCCCTCACAATAAAATTGAATTTTTCCCAATTTAGGGCAAGGTTTGTTTCTTCGCATCTTTCTAAGACTTTTTTGAGGTTTTCTAAACAACTATCAAAAGCATCACCGAACACGGAGAAATCATCCATAAATACCTCCATTATTTTTTCTACGTATTTATCGAAGATAGCGAGCATACATCACTAGAATGTAGCTGGCGCATTGCACAATCCAAATGGCATTCTTCGGTAGGCGAAGGTGCCGAAGGGACACGTAAACATAGTTTTCTCCTAGTCCTCGGGAGAGATGGGGATTTGAAAATACCCCGAGAGACCATCGAAAAAATAGTAAAAGTTATGGACGGATAATCGCTCTAAGAATTGATTGATGAACGGCAAGGGGAATTGTCCTTGAGGGTGGCATCGTTTAACTTACGATAGTCGATACACATTCGCCACCCAGTCACTGTCTGTGTTGAGATTAAATCATTATTTTCATCTACAACTACAGTTATCCCTCCCTTTTTCGGCACTACCTGAACAGGGCTAACCCACTTACTATCAGATATAGGATAGATAATTCATGTGTCTAACAGTTTCATAACCTCGCACTTCACGACTTCTTTCATGTTCGGGTTTATATGGCGCTGAGGTTGTATGGAGTTATGTGAATTATCTTCCATTAAGATTTTGTGAGTGCAGAAGGATGGGCTTATGCCCTTGATATCGAGAATCTGCCAAGCAATAGCTCAGCGATGCTTACGTAAAACTAGAAGGAGTTTGTCATTTTGTAATTCATATAGGGAGGCTGAAACTATCACTGTAAGTTTGGAATTTTTTTCTAGGAAGGAATACTTGAGATGTTCAGGTAGTTCTTTTAATTCTAGGGTAGGGGGTTCTTCATACGAGGTTTTAGAAATTCTTTCTTTTTCAAAAACTATGTCTTCGTAGACTTTTTTATATGGAAAATAAAAAGGGGTGGGGCGAGTGGCCATGGTGGCTTCTTGCAGAGATTCCATTGGAAGAGTAGAGGGGGGATAAAAATCAGAAAAAAAAATCTCACTATCAAAAAGGCAGTAGGAAGATTCATCACTTAAGGTGTCTAAGAAAAAACAGGAGTCGTCTTTCTCAAGGGTGTTCTTCATCGAAGGGGTGATAGAGAAAGTCACTTCATTGTCGCCTACTCGAAGGAAAAGCTTAACATTGCTTATGTCAATGATAGCTCAGGATATGGCAAGGAAGGGTCAGGCAAGGATCAAGGGAACCTTGACGTCTTCTTTGATGTCCAATATGACGAAATCCACCGGGAAGATGACTTTGTCGACTTTGACTAAGACATCCTCCACTATTCCTAACGGGTATTTAACTGATCTATCGGCGAGTTGGATACTCATACGTGTGGGGTTGAGGCTACCAATTCCTAAATTCTTGAATAATGATAAGGGCATGATGTTGATACTTGCACCTAAGTCGACCAATGCGTGCTTGACAAAAAGATCAACAATGACACATGGTATAAAAAAACTACCTGGATCACTGATCTTCTTTGGCAAACCATTTATCAAGACCGCAGAGCACTCGACATTTAACATGGCATGCGATAAGTTCTCTAACTTCTTCTTATTAGTCAAAAGGTCCTTAAGATACTTAGCGTACTTCGGAACCTGGGAGATTGCTTCGTGGAAAGGCAGATTTATGTGGATTTGCTTAAACATTTCTAAGAAATGAGTATACTGATCATCTAGACATTGTTTATTAAGTCTGAAAGGGTATGGTTGAGTTGGATAATTTTTAAAGATGGGTGGCAAAGCGAGATCTTTTTCTAAAGCAGAGAGCAGAGTGATAACTTCTTTTTCAGCGGGTTGTGGAATTTTCAAAACGGGAGCGGAACTTGCCTCGGGCTCTTCACTCACCATACCTAAAACTTGCTTCCCACTCCGAAGGGTTATAGCTTTCACTTGCTATCTCGGGTTGGGCTCATTATTGGAAGGAAGAGACCCTGCAGGTCGCTCCGAAATAATTTTTGCGAGTTGTCCTACTTGATTTTCTAGATTTTTAACTCTTCCGGTTAAGGTTCTTATAGTAGCGCCATTTATGGTTATATATTTAGAAAATAACTCCTCCAAGCTTTGAGGTTTTTGGTAGTTTTGAAGAGGTGGAGGTGGTGTAGAAAAATCATTTTGTGGTGGCAGGAGCATTGCGTTCAAAGGATTACTTCGCGAAAAATTCGGGTGGTTCCATAAAGCGAGATTATAACTATTTGGAAGAGTAAAACCAGGAGCTTGAAAATTAGCAACATAAACATTATTAAGAGCATTTCTAGGCATATTATTAATATAATCTAATTATTTGGGAGCAGGAGTTACAGATTCCCATACCTGAGGGGCGGAGGAAGTAGTCATCTCCATAATTTCTTTACTTAAAATTTCCTCTTGCAGAGTTAGCTGAGAGACGTTGTCTACTTCAAAGATACCTACAGGTTTGTTTGGGAGGGACCTAGGCACATTCCACTGATATGTGTTCATGGCCATGTCCTCGAAAAGCTCAAGAGCTGCTTCTGGGGTTTTGTGGTTTAAAGTTCCACCGGAAGCTACGTCTATCATTTGCTTTGTATTTTGATTTAGCCCGTTATAAAATTTCTGCACTTTTAACCAAACAGGAAGCCCGTGATGGGGGCATCGTCTTAATAGTTCTTTAAATCTTTCCTAGGCTTCATATAAGGTTTCATAGTCTATTTGTCCAAAGGCAGAAATATCGTTCGTAAGTTTTGCAGTTTTAGCTGGCGGAAAATACTTCTTCAGAAATTTTTCAGTTAATTGATCCCAAGTGGTGATGCTCCCTTTTGGCAGAGTCATCAACCATTGTTTAGCTTTGGTTCTTATGGAGAAAGGAAATAATCTTAGCCTAATAGAATCATTTGTAACACCATTGATCTTAAAGGTATCACAAATCTCAAGAAAGCTTGTTATATGCGCGTTCAGATCATCATCTTGAAGTCCGTCATATTACACATACCACTGCACCATTTGAATTATTCTAGGCTTTAGTTTGAAATTATTATTAGCTATAGAAGGGCGCACGATTCTTGATTCTGTACCCTCTAGATTCGGCCGTGAATAATAGGATATATGCCTATGCAGGGCTTCCTCTACGATGGGCTCTTCCATTCTTAAAGTAGAAAATGACTCGGAATCCTCAACCGGTATTTGGAGAGTAGGGCCTTGAAATCGCGACCTTCTCCGAAGAGTACGCTTTATTTCGTGGTCGAAGTCCAAAATAACCGACGGATTTTGTTGGTCCGGCGTTCCTTCACTTGACCCGTGGCGCTCTGCTACTTATATAAAAAATTAAGTAGCACCCTCTCCAACAGTCCGGGCTTTTGGTGCAGTTGGGTATGCGCTTGATCCTTCAATTGGTATCAGAGGGAGGTTACGGGTTCAAGACCGGGGGGGGCGCTATTAAATCCTGATTTTTCCCTTCTACCTGTGTGGGTCCGGTGGGTCAGGCAACCGTGGACATGTGGTAACCCCACCTCTGAGCCGTGTGGGCCATGTGGTAACCCCACCTCTGAGCCGACGGGTTGTGCTGGACGCCGGGGGGGGGGGATTGTTGGGTCCGGCGTTCCTTCACTTGACCCGTGGCGCTCTGCTACTTATATAAAAAATTAAGTAGCACCCTCTCCAACAGTCCGGGCTTTTGGTGCAGTTGGGTATGCGCTTGATCCTTCAGATTTCCATTGGTCATGCACTAGGAGAAGAGAAGATAAAGAAAGATAAAATAAACTAGAAAAAGAGAACTACTAAATTTTTTTTTGAAATAGATTTTTTTTATGTTTTAACTCTCGAACTTCCCAAGGGCTACCCAATAAAGGGTTTGAAAGGTACTAGACAAGATAGTGGTATTTAAGCCACATTGCCCTTTTCGAGAGAGTTAGGTGGTGTAGAAAAATTGTGAAGTTGGTTTCTATTAAGAGCGTTAATATTTTTGGATTTTTTTTATTTTTTAAGAAAGAGGGAGGGTGAGAAAGAGAAGAGATAAGAGAAATAGGTTCGTGTTTTCAAATTATGAACAAAAGTTGCTCCCCGGCAATGGCGCCAAAAACTTGGTGATCCCTTTTCGCGATAGAGAAAAGTGAGCCGAACTAGCAATCCAACTAGGCAAGTATACCTATCGAACTGTAGCTTGGGGACACAAGTGTCGTATTGAAATCCGGGAACTGTTGAGTAAACCTACTCACACAAAAACTATTATCTTATCAAAAGATTGTTGGAGGGTTTTAGAGAAAGCTAATTTCGATTAAGAAAAGAAATATTGCTGTAAAAGAGAACTACTTGCAGTTAAATAAAGAGCTATTAAAATAGATCACAACGAAGGGTTGAAACGATGAAATAGAAAAGTACTCGATCGAGAATCACCTCGGCAAAAGTTGACTAAAAATGCGATAAAAAACCCAAACTTAATAAGGTAAAGGACCTTGATCGTGGAGGTTCCCAAAGCTTGAACACGCTTCTCTCAAAGTCATGCCCAACTGAGTTTAGGAAGGTCCGACCGAACACTCGTCCAAATCAGAGGCCTAAAGGTAGCTTTATGTGGTGAACCCTACTAGTGCATTCACTCCAATCCGGGAGATTAAACGTCTGCCTTTATTGAGAGGTGCATGCAACTCTCTTTACTCTTGAGCGTTCACTTTAAACTATTAGCCTCTGGGCAAGCTAAGAGTGAAAACAAAGATGGAAATTATATATCAATAATATAACTCCAAACATGAATAATCAAGAGTAAATCGAAGGCATAAACCCTAAAAAGAAAAAGTAAATTTAAATCATCATAAATTTATCAACTCGAACCTCAGATCATCAAGATCGAGTACAAGGAGGATTAGTTAATCATGGAGAAGTGGAGGAGGTGAGATGAGTAGAAGAACATTAAGAACAAAAAGTAAAAAAGGGCACTTTATATTAAAGCTAGAAGAGAACTACAACTTGAAAATAAAGAATTACACTTGCATGGAAATGAAACCTAAGCTTACATTAACTTTAAGCTACTAAAGCAATTACAAAAGCTATTATAAAAGGGGTACACTAAACTAGTATTAGGAAATGCATAAAATGAGAAATAGAGAGAGAGCATAAAAACACAAAGAAATAAAGGGGCAGCATCTCCCCTATCAACCAAAAACTTCTTGGACACAAGGGGGAACGAACAACTGAATTTATAGACTTTTCTCACGGGTTTGTCACGCCCTCTGTCACGCCCAGGGAGGGCGTGTTAGGGTGGCGTGACATGTACGGAGTTGACCTCGGGCTCTGGATTCATATGGGAATAATGATTGCTTATGTACATTGGTGGACACGCCCTGGACCATGCCCATATAGGAGGGGCATGTAAGGCACGTCAAGTCTCAAGCATTGGTCGGAAATCCGTCAGTCGTCAAAAAAGGTGGGACACGCCCAAGGGCCACACCCGTGTAGGAGGGGCGTGTCAGTACTGTTGATGTGTAGCAATGGAAAATCTTTAAATGAGGCAGCAGGATTCAGGATGAGGGTGACACACCCAGATACACGCCTAAGTAGGGCGTGTAAGGGGGGCGTGTCAGCTGTTTTTCTCGAGATTTGTGTTCTAGCATCAACCTTCCTAGGGATCAGGTTACCCGCCCTGTGACACACCCAGGGAGGGCGTGTCAGGGGGGCGTGTCAGGTCATTTTGGCCAAAAACTCAGGAAACCTACAAAAAGAGAAGAAAACATTAGTGGCAATAATATATATAAATAGAGGCCAACAAATAAGCTTACAAGACATGATTTGTGTATTAAAATTCTAAAAATACCCTAATAGTTTAGACTACAAAACGTACTATCATTAAGTCGGTCCTCGAAGGCCAAACGAAGATTCTTTTCTACTTTCATGTATTGCCGGCCTGTATGTGGATGTATGCAAAACACTTTGATTTATTGGAAACATTTTGTAAGGCCTTAAGGCAAGACTATTTGTGTCTTTTGGTAATCATTCCTATTTTTTCTTAGTGGAAATTCATGTTGTGTGGTCTTAATACTTTTAATACTTTTAATACTTCCGCTAGAATGCACTCTGAGTTTGGAGCCGCGTTATTTTTGGTTTCAATACATAACTCCGCTGACTATCTGTAGAATATGGCGTGGGCCCTAGTCGGACCTTCTGCTATATCCTATGTGACAGATGGGGTTTGTTACATGGAGCAACTTTTGGGATAGGCCCAATTAGTTGTTATACTTATGGAAAGACATGACACATAGCCCGAGAATTTTGTAGTGGTCCTCCAAGGACAGAGAAAAAGTCAGGTGCATATTATATGGAGAAAGGGAAGGTAGAAGAGTCGATTGCATCTCATTATACTCTAATACAGCCCCGAGTATACAATCTTGGCCAATAGGAGGCCATTAAATAAAGCAATGTGGTGACATGTATGGTATAGTGTATAGATTTAATTGCTTTATATACTTGCTACCTTGTGTATTACTTGTGTATAACTTGTTTAAATTGGGCTTTGTCCTGCTTTTGAATTGTCTAGCGATAGCACTATTCGATACAAAAGCCTCTCATTCCTTTTTGTGTTAGGACTTCATGGGGCGTATCAAAGTGACTTCTTTTATATCGATAGATAGAGTTAATGTGTTACTGCCTAACGGGTGCTTGATGTGCGCAGATAGAGCATGTTGTGTTAAGGTGCGGATAGTAAGTCATGATTTTCCCTTAAAGCATCTGTGCTGTCGATATCAAAGTTTGATGTGATCCTTGGGATGGAATAGCTCTCGGAGCAGCATGCCTGTGTTGATTTCAACTCAAAGGAAGTCATACTAGGGAAAAACACCGAATGTAAGACTAAGTTTGTGGGTATGCGAGGATCGATCAAGATGTTGATGTCTGCTCTCCAAGTATTCAAGGCAGTTCAGAGGTGTGCGGAATTATTTTTCATGTTATTAGAGGTTGTAGAGCTGAAATCCAATTTGAGTGATGTTCCGGTTGTGTCAAAGTTTGTAGATGTGTTTCCTAAAGATCTCCCTGGAATTCCTCACTGCAAAAGATTGACTTAACGATTAAGTTGTTGTCGGGTGTGAAACCTGTGTCACACTCAATGTACCGTGTAGCGCCTAAGGAGATGGAGGAACTGAAGGTTCAGTTGTAGGAATTGCTAGAGCAAGGCTATATACGTCCAAGTATATCTCCCTGGAGTGCACCGGTCCTCTTGTGATGAAAAAGGATAGAGGCTTGCATCTATGCATTAACTATCGTGAAATAAACAAGCCGATAGAGAAGAACAAGTATCCAATTCCACGAATCGATGATTTGTTTGATCAGCTGGTCAGATCGACTATCTATTCAAAGTTTGATTTGAAGTCTAGCTATTGGAAGTTGTGAAAGGAGGGAGTTATTCAGATCTACTCTAAAGGGGGTGATGAATATAGTGTTTAAAACTTTTGGCTGTTTTCTGCTATTCTATCAGAGTTTAAACTAGGTGATACCAATAATAAAATCAATAAAGAAAACTAAAGAGCTATTCTAAATATCATAGCAAATAGCAAGAATAGAAAGAGAAAGAGCAACCATACGACATAAGAAATTATAGTGGTTCCCCAAATCTGGGTGCATCCACTCTTCTACCACCCTAGTAGGAATCACTATCAGGTTTTTGATCAGGTGACTGCCACCATAAAATATCTATTTTCAGGAAGATATAGCAACCCTTCTGGCTTTTGATCAGGTGCCGGAAAACCACTTGAAGTCTTTTGATCAGGAGACCTCACAACCAGGAATTACTTTTGAAGGGAGTAAGAACCATGTACGCAGAGGGGGAAAGAAAAAGTTGAGTTGTCTTCTCTTTTCTCAAAAAAATGAGAGAAGACTTGAGAGTGATCCTGATTGAGTCAATGCTTGTCTTGATGATCTTGATTGGTTTAGGAATCCAAAGCCTTGTACAGGGTATAGGTCTTGAATTCCAGAAAGCTGAGACTGATTAAAGATGAATTTCTCTACAAGCTTCCTGGATGAACACTGGTATGAAGAACTAAAAGCTGTTCTTCTTTCTCTGAATTATCTTCTCTAACAAAATCTGTCTGTGTCTGTCTGTATGTGTGTCGCTGAGAAATAATTCTCTATATCTTTTATTCTCTGAGTCTCTTTCTCTTTGAATAAATCCAAACTGAATTTGAAATGGCACACATTGATTGTCTGCAGGAATCACAGGAACTCGTGCAATGGCTATAAGAGAATAAACTAATTTCCCTAACTATCTTGAGAATGGCTGTATAATAACTCTGTTAATACCAGTAAATTAATGTTTGTCATGGAACGTATATATTCAGAGAATATATGCATTAATCACTCAGAGTCATACAAGCAATATAATAATCAGTCAATAAGGAATACAATAACTGCAGGGAATAAAATGTTGATCTGGCAATAATAGTCGATCTGGTCCTCAGATTGTCGAACTCAAACATCCTCTATCGTCGAGCTGAGCACTGTGACTTGTTTCCTGAAGATCTGCCTTCCAAACTGGTCTTCAAGATCATCGAACTGAGATGGTTGATCGTCGATCTCTATCCTGAAAGTAGATCAGAGATCGTCGAACTAAGTAAACCAATCATCGATCTCACAACTTAGAGATTTAACTCTTGAGATCGTCGGATGCAGAACGAAGATCATCGAACTCTTTTCAGAGATCGTCGAATGACTTTTCTGCCAAGTTCAGTCTCTACTATCTTCTAAGTCTTTGATGTCTTGGTCTTGTCTTACTGAGTTGTTGATCTAACTGACACCTAAGAAAATAGACTAGACCCTGGCTATACAATGTGGGTCTGTCTTAGCCTAGATTAGTGAACCTAGCCCAAATCCAAAATAGGGATACAAATATCTCCCCCTATTTGGGTGAGGTCACTAAGAAAAAAATAAAAGAATACAATAGCAAATCTAAACAAACATATCTGTCATGAATGATAAGAAAAATTCAACAAATATTTACAATAAGAGATACAGACACAAAAAAAGAGTACTAAGACTTGCCAGAAGATGGTATAGTAAATTCAATTCGTCTTTTTGGATCTACTGCTTGCTATCTTGTCATTTTCATGTCAGCTTCACCAAGAACTTTTATGGATGCTGCTCTGGGAACAACTGCCTCAGGGTGAACCTACATATGAGCATTAACATCAAAAACATTCTTATCAATATCAAATAGTTCAAAATCTTTCTCCCTGTACTTGGACAATGTTGAAAATTGAGAAGGATCAGCTCCTTCTTATCTAGCATTGTTTACTTGGGAGAGACCAATCAACTCTTGAAACCTAGCCATCCTAAAGTTTGGATCTAGCTCAGGTTCATACTGTGAAGAATCTTCTTTTGAATCAAGGGAGATCTTTGGATGCTTCTTGTGCCTGATTGACTGTTCTTGGAATTTTATTTTTGTTGTTGAATGTTGAGAATGACTGACATGGAGATTTGGAGGAGGTCTGACTTCACTGAACTTTTCAGGAATTCTGAATCTCCTGCTGGAATCTGAACCAGCTTCTCTGACATCCTGATCATGCTGTCTACCTCTCCTTCTTGAATAGCCCTTAGAGTAAGACCTAGATGGTCTACTATGAGAGTGAGGGGAATAAGAACTCTGCTGTTGGGAGGAGGTAGCAGCCCTAGAAGCAACATTCCCACTAACACCTGCTAAAGGAGGAGGAGGAGGAGGTGGATCCTTCCTTAAAACTTTGATAGGAGAGGAGCCAGTCTTTCTCCCTTTCTTCTGAGCCTTCATCTCATTCTTGTAAAATATCATCCAGTGAGGAGTAGTTGATGTGAGAGTAATATTGTGCCTGATGAAGTAAGGAATGTCATCTTGAGGATTAGACTTAGGCACTTCCTTCACAAGAGCTTTTCTTTTCTTGGTCACTTTCTTCTTCTTGCTGACATCTGGATCTGAGTCTGAATCTGAATCATTATGACATGAGCCTAGTGGATTATCATACAAATCATCAATCTCTTTGATAACTGAAAGTTCTTCAGCTACATTAGCAGCCATAATTTCATTTAAGTCTGGGATTGGAGAAGTAGAATAGACATAGGTTGGAGGAGAGAAAGTCTTGGGCTCTATAATCTCAACCTCTGGCATACTGATAAGCTCAGCCTCTGGAGCTTCAGAGAGCTCAGGCACTGGAGTTGAAAGACTCTGAAGAAACTGATGTAAAATATCAGTGCTCACTAGAGCAGTATAACGTACAATATCTGTACAATATGGAGGAATTCCAAAAGAAGGAATTGTGCTAAAAGAGAGATCAAAAAGATCTAAGATAGCAGACAATTCTCCTGAATGATGTACAGTATGTTCAATAGAAAGAGTTTCTACTTCCAAAGAATCATCTATCAGAAAAGTTTCAAGCCCTGCATCTATTAACACTATATCTACAATCTCTGTATATATCAAACCTGTATCTAAAATCTCTGTATCTACAACTGCCAAAGCTGTAACTGCTGGAGGAGGGACTTCATCACTAGACATCTCCCCCTGCCTGGTTGCAGTATTTTCTGCTGCCAGGCCCATTGATGAAGAAGGGCCAGATAAAGAGGCAACAAAAGAATTGAGAGAAGCTAGAAGAGGTGTGATGACATCCTCTACAATGGTTTTGATGGAAGGGGTGAGGAGAGCAATGAGAGCAGATGGTTCAAATGATGTGGATGGTAGGAAAGAAGTAGAATGTTCACAAGATGTATAGATGGTGGAAATGGTAGGTTAAGTGATTGAGTCAAGAATAACCATTTGTTTTGGATGGGAGTTAGGTGGGGAAGGTAAATGAGTTGGGGAAGGGGAAGGTGAAGATTTTGGTGATGAAAAGATAAGATTAAAGGTTGGTGAGGTTTAGATAGAAATGGTAGTGGTAGGGATCTCTATTAAATAATTTGGTAGAGGGGATAGAGGAGGAGGAGATGCTGGAGTAGGGATTGTTGGTGGAGTTGATGGATGTAAAAGGTGAGAAGTTTGTCTGGCTGGGGGTGAAGGAGGAGGAGGTGGGATCTCTAGCTCATCTTCCCTAGGGTGAGGAGTGACTGAATCAGTCCTTGTGTCCTCAGAAACCCTGTGGGTGGAGGGAGCCCAGGAGGGATTTGAGATAGTCCTCTCCCACTTTCCAAAGAGAACTAGGATCAGCCTCTTGGAAGCATTGATGAAGGTTGTTGGGGGTGACAACAGCTAGGGGAATTTTTAGTGAGAAAAATTCCTAGAATCCTGCCAAGAGAGACCTCTCTCTTATTTGTCTTCTTCTTAATTAACTTAAACAAGGTTTCAGCCCAATTTATTGCCTTCTGATTAACAAAGGCACTCATCAAAAGAAACTGGTGCCTGGATATGTTATCATGGGCAGTGTGCTTCCCAAGCAGCAATTTACCCACAATATCTGCTAAGAACTTGTATTGAGGGGACACGTTCTTTTTTAGAAGCTTGTTAGGGTTTGCATCAGCATGACCCATTATGGCAAGCATGGCAACAAATTCTTCTTTATCCAAATCAATATCATCTTCTCCATAAACAAAACCGAAAATTTCAGTAAGAACGACAGGGTTAGATTTACCGCCTGTCCAAAAGTAGTTCCTACTAATGTTTGTTCGTCTGATAATGAAGTATAAGCCCATTCCTTGATTTCTGTCACTGTCAGCTTCATCCTTATCGTCATCAACTTCTGTAATTTCGGCGCATCAAACAGTTTCAACACATCCTTAAAAATCTGATCACTGTGCTTGAATGATGCTAGATCAATATCAAAACCAGAATCGAATTTCATGCTTGACAAAATCGCCGCTGTAATTGTTATTTGAGTGTTCCTGTAGAGAAAAACAAAGATCAAGTGCATAAGGGAAATGGAAAGCGCGGGACTATTTCCGTCAAAACCCTAGTTTATAAGGTTTAAGAAAACGAAGAGACGGGATTAGTCAAGCGAATTAACTACTAAAATAACCTCAAAACTAAGGTTGGCAAAATATTTTAATAAAAAATGAGTTCGGTACCCTTAGATTGAAGAGAAGGAATAAATCGTCGATCTCAGATCATTGATAAATTCTCCGAACCAAAAAATCATCGATCTCCATCCGACGATAATTGTTTTGCAAAGAAGTGATCGTCGATCTTCGTTTGACGATCGACTTCAAGAGACGTTAGCAGATCGTCGATATCCATTCAACGATCTATCAACAAATCGTCGAGCTCAGACAGAAAGTTAAATAATCCCATCTCCATTAATCATACCTAGCTGATTCATGAAGAATAGATGTTTCTTTTCATCCAAGGGTTTGGTGAAAATATCTACACTTTGCAAATCAGTAGGGATGAAAATGAGATTAATTTTCTTTTTGTCTACACACTCCCTAATGAAATGATGTCTTACATCTATATGCTTAGTCCTAGAATGATGAACTGTATTCTGTGCAATAGAAATAGCACTAGTACTATCACAAATTATGATGCCTTACATCTATATGCTTAGTCCTCGAATTATTTAACTTGTATCCATAGTCTAGTAGCTGATTTTGTACCCATAACATCTGAGAACAACAACTGCCAGCTTCTATGTATTCAGCTTCTACTATTGATGTAGAGACAGATGTCTGCTTTTTACAAAACTAAGAGACAACCCTAGCTTCCAGGAACTGACATGTTCCAGAGGTGCTTTTCCTGTCTACTATACATCCAACAAAGTCAGCATCTGAGTATCAAGTCAACTAAAATTCTGACTCAGCAGGATACAAGAGTCCTAGATTTGAGTAACTCTTTATATATCTCAAAATCCTTTTAAGTAAAATAAGGTGGGATTCTTTAGGGTTCACCTGGAACCTAGCACAAAGACATGTGTCAAACATGATATCTGTCCTACTTGCTGTGAGATATAACTTGGACCAACAATGGCCCTATATTATTTTTTAACAACAGGTTTCCCATGCTCATTAGAGTCAATCACAGTATTGGTAGCCATTGGTGTTTTCTTAGCTGAAGCACTTGCCTTCCCAAACCTTTTGATCAGATCATTAACATACTAGGATTGGGATAGGAAAATGCCATCAGGTGCCTGCTTGACTTGGAGACCAAGGAAGTAGGAGATCTCACCCATACTACTCATCTCAAACATTGAATGCATAAGGTTGGAAAACCTCTTGGATAGTTTGGGATCTATAGAGCCAAATATTATGTCATCTTCATATATTTGTACTAAAAATATTTTTTCATGATGATGCTTTATAAATAAAGTCCTATCAACTATGCCTCTAGAGAATCTATGTTCTAAAAAGAAGCTAGCTAGGGTCTCATACCAAGCTCTTGGAGCTTGCTTGAGGCCATATAGAGCTTTATGCAACCTATAAATAGATTAAGGTTGAGTTGGAGAGTTAAAACCTGGTGGTTGTTCAATATACACCTCTTCTTTGAGTTCTCCATTTAGAAAAGCACTTTTTACATCCATTTGATAGACTTTGAATTTTTTGGAAGCAACATAGGCCAAGAAAATTCTGATTTCCTCTAACCTTGCCACTGGTGCAAAGGTTTGATCATAATCAATGCCTTCTTCCTGCCTATACCCTTGAGCAGCAAGCATAGCCTTGTTCCATATAATTTCTCCTTGTACTTCAATCTTATTTTTGAACACCCATTTTGTTCCAATTACTGGGTAGTTCTTTGGTCTTGGGACCAATTCCCAAACTCTGCATCTCTCAAATTGGTTGAGCTCCTCTTGCATTTCAAGAATCCATTGGGGATCTTGCTCAGCATCTTGAATGGAATGAGGTTCAACTTGAGAGATAAAGCAGGCATGCATCAAGTCCTGGTGAATATGCCTAGTCTGCACACTTGAGTTGATGTCTAGTCTGCACACTTGCTGATATGCCTCCAATCACTTGAGATATAGGATGATCTCTAAGTGTGAGTAAATCAGCAGGAGGAGTAGGTTGTTCAACAGCTGGTGGGGGTAATTCCTCTTGTTTAATTATTTCAGCTGCTGGAACAATTTCAGTGGGCTCACTTATTTCCTCACCACTGTCTTCAAATATTTGTTGATAAGATGATGAAACAGCCTCATGGGTGAGGGACACAGCTTCCAAATTCTCACACAAAGTAGGTACCTGCAAAGTCTGATTGATAGAAGTATTCTTCTCCTTGTAAAACATTTTAGTTTCATCAAAAGATACATGTACAGACTCTTCAATTTTCAAGGTAGATTTATTATAGACCCTATAGGCCTGCTTACTTGGGAATATCCTAGAAAAATTCCCATTTCAGACTTGGCTTCAAACTTTCTAGTGTATTTTCTATTGTAAATATGTATGTAACAAACACAACCAAACACTCTAAAATAGTCTACTTTAGGTTTCTTCCCTTTGAGTAGCTCATAGGGGGTCTTAGACTTTAGCTTATGTATTAATCTTCTATTCAGGACATGGTTAGCTGTGCTCACTGACTCTGCCCAAAAGGAAAGGGGAAAGTATGCATCAGCAAGTAATGTACGTTCAGCTTCAATCAGGGTCTGTTTTTTCCTTTCAGCTACCCCATTTTGTTGAGGAGTTCTAGGAGCAGAAAAACATTGTCTGATACCTTCCTTCTCATAGAACTCTTGCATAGGAAGAGACTCAAGCTCAGTACCATGATCACTTCTGATCAATACAACTTGAGTAGAGAACTCACTCTGTATGCACTTGAGAAAATCTGTAAGAACCTTGAAGTTATCTGACTTGTTTTTCAAGAAGAACACCCTAGTGAACCTGGAGAAGTCCTCTACAATAAAGAAGGTGTAAGACTTCCCTCCTAGGCTTTGTATAGCAATGGGTCCAAAGAGATACATGTGAAGAAAATACAAAATCCTAGGTGAGTCACTCTTATTAATGGATTCGAAACTATTTTTAGTTTGCTTGCCTAGTTGATAAGCCCTGCACAGGCTTTCCTTCTTATATGGGTAAGAAGGCAATCCTCTTACAAGGTTGTTCTTAGATAGCCTAGAAATGTATTTTAAGTTTACATGTCCTAACCTCCTATGCCATAATTCATTTTGATTATAAGATTAGTTAAATAAACAAATTTCATTTATGGCTGAATTGAAGTTAACAATATAAATGCTACCTACTCTAGAACCTGTTAAGACAACTATGTTGTCAGCTGAAGAAATAATGCAAGTGGACTGATTGAATGTTACCTGAAATCCTTCATCACAAATGTTGACTGATGTAGATCAAGTTATGTTTCAATCCACTTACATATGCAACCTTCCTGAATGTGACAGCTCCTATCCTGATTTCTCCATAGCCTTCTGTCTGTCCATTGTTGAGTCACCAAAGATAACTTTAGGTCCTAGCTTTGACTTATAGTTAAATAAGTTGTCCTTCCATCCAATCATGTGCTTTGAGCACCCACTGTCCAGATACCATTGTTGGTTATATGATGGACAGTTCTTCACCTAGAACAATCAAAATATTAATTGTTCTTGACCCAGGTTACCTTGGGTCCTTTGTTTTCTTGATAAGAAAAGCTTGAGATAATAGAACTAGTTGGCTGAGATTTATATCATAGTGGATGATATCTCCTAGGTGGTAATTCCCAAAGGGTGAAAGGATTAACTGTTTCTCTTTTCTGATTAGAGTTTTTGTTAAGATTAGAGTTTCTGTTAAGGTTAAAAGTTTTATAACTTTTTACTGGGTTCGACGATTGGAAGTTAGATAATCAATTTGAGTTCGACGACATGGGTTGAGATCGTCGATCTCTGCTCAGAGAAGGATAATACTCATTCTCTGTGCCCCAAATTCGTCGATCTCTGCTCGACGATCCATATAGAAATCGTCGATCCCAGTAAGACGATTGATTATAGTAAAAAATTTCGTTCAAAGATCGTCGATATGGGTTCGACGATTTGTTCACATTTCGTCGATCTGAGTTCGACGAAAATTGCTGAACAATATTTTTATTTTGATTTTGTCTGTTTCTAATTTTTTTTGTTATGTTTGTTCTTATTTGCAGTTGAGGGTGTCTCATAGATTAGTTCTTTACCCTTTTCAGAAATGAATTTTACAGGAGTCCTTAATATATTTTTCTGAACCAGTGGAGGTTGGCTTGATAAAGCACCCAAGCCTGGCTTACTAGTGAGTCTGGCATTAACAGTGCTTGTAATGTCCATTAGATTGAGGCATCTCCCATTAAGGGATTCTTCAAGTTGCCTTACCTAAGCTAGTTCAGTTTTTAATTTAATTATTTGTTCATTTGCAAGTGTAATATCATCTTTTAGTTGATTGTTTTCTGTAACTAAATTACTTTGATTATTTAATTGCTCTCTAAGTAGTTTAATTTCTTTCTCTGAGCTAATTAAATCCATACACATAATTTTGAATTCATGTATAAAATCTTAAGAATTTAAGTCAAAGGATGAGAGTACCTGATCCACTTTAGAAAGTGGTTCTTCATCATCTGATGAGTCATTTTAATAATGAGTAATGGAAGCATCAATTGCCATTAGGCAAACTTCTTTTTCTTTGCTTCCTCTTCATCTTCATCACTTGAGCAAGAGGAGAAGGAGTCCTCTTCTGTATCACTCCAGGTTTCTGCTACAAAGCCTTTCTCTTTCCTCTTATGCTTTCTTGAGGAAGGCTTGTTGTACTTCTGTCTTCTGGAATCCTTGTCCTTTCTTTTCTCCTTCTTCTGATTTTCTGGACACTCAGAGATGTAGTGTGCAGGTTTCCTTCAACCAAAGCAAACAACTCCTTTAGTTGGTGTTTTGTCATACCTGGGTTTATCTTCTTGTCTGGATGACTTCTTCCTAAAGTCTCTTTTTCCCATCTTGTAGAATCTCTTTGCTTAGAGGATCAAGAACTCTTCATTAACAGCAGGAGCTGTTGTTTCCTCTGTAGCCTTAAAAGCAATATTATTCTCTTTCCTGACTGGAGTAGAAGCCTTCTGCTCTGCCTCCCTAGTCTCTGTCAAGTGTTCAAAAGATTTGAGCTTTCCTAGAAGTGTTTCTGTGGAAATTTTTGTGATACTTCTGGCATCCTTCATTAGCCATATCCTTATGCCCCATGAGCTGGGAAGACACATCAATATATTATCATTGATCTCAGTCAGTGAAATGTCCTTGTCCAATGTTCTCAGTTCACTGATGATGGCACTCAGTGTGCCATACATTTCTTCAACTGTCTCTGCATCTTCCTTTTTTAAGTTCTCATACTTAGAAATGAGAAGGGATCTTCTATCCTTTATTTCTTCCACTGAGCCATCCACCATCTGGTTCAAATAGTCCAAGATGGCCTTTGATGATGTGCAATCAGCAATCTTTTGGAATATGTTATCTGACATAGTCTGGGCCAATATGTTCATGGACTTTGCATCATCAATCTTTGCTTTCTTCTGTACATTCGTCCAATTTGGTGGTGGAACTACATGAGTGTTAGTAGATGTAGAGGTGGCTGAAGTTGGTTGAGGTTGACCTGTCAAAATGGAGTTGAAGATGTCTTCATCAATTGAGTTCATGTAAAGTCTAATTCTTGCCTTCAAGATACTGAACTTATTTAAGTTACAGACTAGAGGTCTGGTTCTTGGATAGTGCTTGTTCTGTGCCATGTGATAAATGAATAACTAAGGAAAAGGAAATCTGAATAAGAAGGGATCTGGGTTCAAGTGTTAGCCTATAAAACAATGAAACACAACAACCCTCTGATACTAATTAAAAGGAGTGAGTTATTCAGACCTACTCTAGAGGGGGGGGGGGTGAATAGAGTGTTTAAAACTTTTACCTATTTTATGTTATTCTATCAGTGTTTAAAATAGGTGATACAAATAATTAAATCAATAGAGAAAACTAAAGAGCTATTTTAAATATCATAGCAAATAGAAAGAACAGAAAGAGAAAGAGCAACTAGACGACATAAGAAATTATAGTGGTTCCCCAAATCTGGGTACATCCACTCTTCTACCACCCTAGTAGGAATCACTCTCAGGTTTTTGATCAGGTGATTGCCACCAAGAAATATCTATTTCCACGGAGATATAGCAACCCTTCTGGCTTTTGATTAGGTGCCGGAAAACCACTTGATGTCTTTTGATAAGGATACATCACAACCAGGAATTACTTTTGAAGGGAGTAAGAACCCTGTACACAGAGGGAGGAAAGAAAAAGTTGAGTTGTCTTCTCTTTTCTCAAACAAAATGAGAAAAGACTTGAGAGTGATCCAGATTGAGTCAAGGCTTGTTCTGATGATCTTGATTTGTTCAGGAATCCAAAGCCTTACACAGGGTGTAGGTCTTGAATTCCAGAAAGCTGAGATTGATTGAAGATGAATGTCTCTACAAGCTTCTTGGATGAACACTGGTATGAAGAACAAAAAGTTGTTCTCCTTTCTCTGAATTATCTTCTCTAACAAAATCTATCTGTGTCTGTCTGTATGTGTGTCGCTGAGAATTAATTCTCTATACCTTTTATTCTCTGAGTCTCTTTCTCTTTGAATAAATCCAAACAGAATTTGAAATGGCACACATTGATTGTCTGTAGGAATCATGGGAACTCGTGCAATGACTATAAGAGAATTAACTCATTTCCCTAATTGTCTCAAGAATGGCTATATAATAACTCTGTGAATACCAGTAAATTAATGCTTGCCAAGGAACGGCTATATTAAGAGAATATATGCATTAATAACTCAGAGTCATATAAGTAATATAATAATCAGTCAATAAGGAAAACAATAACTGTAGGGAATAAAATGTTAATCTGGCAGTAATCGTCGATCTTGTCCTAAGATCGTCGAACTCAAACATCCTCTATCGTCGAGCTGAACCCTGTGATCATTGTCCTGAAGATCTGTCTTCCAAACTGGGCTTCAAAATCATCGAACTGAGATGGTTGATCATCGATATCTATCCTGAAAGTAGATCAGAGATCGTCGAACTAAGTTCAACAATCATCGATCTCACAACTTAGAGATTATACTCTTGAGATCGTCGGTTGCAAAACGAAGATCGTCAAACTCTCTTCAGAGATTATCGAATGACTTTTCTGTCAAGTTCAGTCTCTGTTGTCTTCTAAGTCTCTTATGTCTTGGTCTTGTCTTACTGAGTTGTTGATCTAACTAACACCTAAGACACTAGACTAGACCCTGGTTATACAATGTGGGTCTGACTTAGCCTAGATTAGTGAACCTAGCCCAAATCCAAAATACGGATCCAACAAGTTGAGAATACGGTAAAGTGATATTCCCAAGACAGCATTTGGTATGCGATATGGGCATTATGAATTTACTGTGATGCCTTTTTGTCTCACTAATACGTCATCTGTATTTATGGACTTGATGCACAGGACCTTTAGAGAGTATTTGGACCTATTTGTGATCATCTTTATTGACGGCATACTAGTATACTCTCAGTTAGAATAGGATTATGCGAATCATTTGTGATTGGTTCTGCATACCCTGAGGAGGAATGGACTGTATGTCAAGTTCTCTAAGTATGAGTTTTGACTATCTTTAGTGGATTTTCTTGGTCTTGTAGTTAGTGGAGAAGGTATTTATATGGATCTAGGAAAGATAGTTATGATACGAGAGTGACATGTACTTGCTTCTATAGAGTAAGTCAGGAGTTTCCTTAAACTTGCCGACTATTATAGGCTCTACGTAGAGAACTTTTTGCAAATTTCTTCTACCAATCACTATATTGATAAGGAATAATCAGAAGTTAATTTGGACGTAATAGTGCGCGCAAGTGTTTGAGGAGTTGAAGAGTCATCATACCACGACGCTTGTTTTGAGCTCTCCATATGGAAAAGAAGGATTTGAATTTTTGATTAGCCCCTAACCGTGTTGTCCTAACTTGCATGGGTAATATAGACCTACAGTACACATTCTAAAACGTGTTCTATTGGGGTGCAATTAGACAAAATTTCAATAACCTTATATTAATTTGAACTGAGAGAGTACTAGCCCCCATCCTCAATTGACTCAACCAAATTTTGATACTAACCTAGCTTAGTATTCCATATGCAATATGTCTTTGGGTATGTTGAGACAAGATACATTTTGTGGGTTGGTGAACATGTAAGCCACTAACACATGTATTAAGAAGAGTTGTTGTTTTTACATCTTTTTAGTCATTTGTTTCAATTACCCTTCTTATACATGAGTAATCAATTTTGAAATTAAGTGGTAGAATAAAAGAAAGGTGAATTCTACTTATCTCTACTTTGTAGACTTGAAGTCCATGTTGGATTAACAGTTCTTGAGCATACCAGCAATCTTGCTTCTGTGATTTAGCCATTGATGTTCATCTGGCTTTCCTTTGTAAACTCCACCTTAATAATATCACTTGTCATTGACATTTAGTGCATAATGATAAGTTGAATCATTTCTTGTATCCAGACTTGGGTTTTGTACAACACTATCTAAGGACCATAAATGGTTATGGCCACTTGGACTATCCTGCAAGAAAGAATTACCTTCTCTTAGGAACCCAAGCTGAATTTGGTCCTAGGTTCTTGTTCGCTTGAAAAAAAAAATGTCTACAAACAGGAGCCCTATTTTGAAGACTTTCTCTTGCCCTTAGTACTAGGGGTGTGCCAACAATCTATAGCAAAGTTGCCCACATTGCCACAACACCAACACTCATGAATATTGTATCTTCTTTTCTGAGCAGGTCTGACAGCATGGTTGACAGCAGACTGAACAAAAGAAGAAGCAGCTTCCTTGTTCCAACTTCTCTTAGCCACAGTCTGACTGAGAGTAGGTTTGACATGATAATAGCTTGGATTTTTACAAGGTCTATCAGCAGCAAATCTCCTTACAGAGAACATGTTGTTGGTATCCTTGGAAGATTCCAAGTCTTGCATCCTGCCAGATTTACCGTTGGCCATAGTGTGAGTAGGGAGATTTTGAGAAAAGGTCACTGCCTTGCTCAAGAAAGATGGAGCTGGTGTATTAAATACAAAAGTTCCAGGATGGGCCATTTGCACTTCTTCATGGGGAGCCTTCTGAGCACTCAGACCCATGTCCTTTCTTCGTTTATTGTAAGAGACATTTGTAGTCTTACAAGGAAGATTCCCATTCCTCAAGTGACCATCCCTGGGTTCTTGGTCATACCTGTTGGAAGGGAGAATTACCTTGTGAAAGGTAGGCTAAGGACTGAAAGGAACTTGACCTACTTTCTTAGATTGGATTAGTTTAGAAATCCACTCAGATTCAGATCCTCTCTTGATAGAATCAATCTTAGAGAAGTTAACCACAATTCTCCTCTCCCAATCAAGTTTATCCTAAAGATTCTTAATGATAGAGTCCTTGTATTTTAAGGAATCAACATGGATATCTACCATGATTTTCAGATGAGCTTCTTCCCTCACTTTTACACATAGGAAGGATGAAGCTTCATCCAGTTGGTAAGCAGTCTTCTATAGTAAGGCTATTTCCTCTGCTTGCTTATTAACAAGCAGCTTAGTTTCCTTGAAAGATTTTAGAAGGGCAGTATGATTGTCAATTGATTGATTCATATCATCATATGTCAAAGGACCCTCATCATCACAGGATGAGGAGACATTAGAGTCTGTACTGGATTCATATCCAGACTCCTAGGATGAGCTAGATAGGGAATGTACCATATTTTGACCAAGTTGATCCTGACAAGATTCTATATCTAGGGTAGCTATTTGTCAATGACATCTGCATTCCCCTTCTTCAGCTTCATCCACCTCTATGTCACTCTCTAAATGTGACAGAGGGGCCCAGATTCTTGCTCTTGCATCTGGAAGGACTTTGTCATTACCAAGAGCAGCCAATAGCCCAATGCTTATCTTGTCCTCTATGCAGATTTGTTGCTCCATATAATTCCTCATCTTATGGTTCATCCTTGAACAAATAAGTTTAACCTTTTAGCTATCCTTGGAGGTCAACTCATACTATTAGGTCCTTTTTGAGTAACCTCCCTCTGATACAATTTGAAAGTCATTAATTTCATGGATAGCTAAATCACCTATAGGGGGTGAATAGGTTATTGGTCTCTTTATTAATTCTTTTCTTTTACTTTAGTTTGCTGCTTGAGTGGTAGATTAATGTATTCTTTAAAGATGATTTACCCTGCATAAAGAAAACAACACAACAAAGCACACAGATATTTTTAGTGGTTTCCCAACTGGATACATCCACTTTGCCTCCCACCTATCCAATTGTCTTGTTGGACTAGGCACTACTCCAAAATGCTCTAAGGAGCTTACACCTCACGCCCTCTGTCTTACACTAAGGTTCTCTTCAAAACCCTACCTCAAAACCACAAAAGTTCCTACTTCAATGCCCTGCAGTGCTCCTACAGCTCAGTGGTCCTCAAACCACCTACCTCAGCCTTATCTCTAAGGCCCACAACTCAGGCTTTTCAGCCCTATAATTTCAAGCACTAGGCCCTACTCTTAGAGTGCTGCAACACTCCTACAGCTCAAATCCAGAAGGATCCTATAAGATGGAAATGGGTTGATGTTGTCCTTGATTGATCACAAGAGGAATTCCTCTGTGACAAACAGCCTTGGGTGGGTCAGACTCAGCCCCTCACTATGACATCAGGAGATTTTTCCTTTGTCAACTTTACTGGACTAAGAGCCCCTCAGTCCCAACTACTTCACAACAACAAGTTTATACACTTGAGCTGGAAGAAACTTGCAGAATACTATTTTGCCTCTTTCTGAACTAAACCAAAGATTCAGCTCTCTCTTCTTTACAGCAACATTTATGTAGAAGATTTGTCCTATGCAGGAAGCAACTAGTAGATCTATTTCCCTACTACCTTTTGAACTAAGCAGACTTCTCAGCTTCAACTTCTCCTTCACAGCTCCTCAAGTTTAAGTTCTTTTAGAAAGTATTATCTGGATCTATGAGGCTCCTATAGCAAGGGTTGGCTCTTGTTTCTACCTCTTTCTCAAAGAATCACCCTAAGCTTCCTTTCTGGTACAGATGAAGATGGCACCAACAAACTTGACGTTTAAGATGTTGATCTCAACAGCTAACTTGATCTCTTTTTCTTTCTAACTTGAGCTTCCTTTTCTTTAGCTCCACAACAATGTCGGAGAGGAAGAATAACTATCACTTCCTTTTATTTATTGAGACCCAACGACTCTTTTAGTAGTGGGTCCCACACTTTCAATTCTGGCTGTAATTTTACTTTAACGCAAACTATCGTACAGTAGGTCTACGACAACCTTTGTCGTGTACTGTAGCAATCCTACCAGTTATTTGAAATATGTTTACTTATTGACTTGCTGACGTCACCAGCTGTGTACTTAGCCAAAAATCAAGCAACATTAGCATAGGCATTGAGTGAGTAAGAATCACTCAATGCCAAAACACTTGGACAGATATGTTGTCTCTTTGCGTTGAGTGAGTAACCTTCACTAAACTCCAAACTACTTAGAATATAAATCTGTTTCTTTGAGAGCATTGAGTAAACAACCCTCACTCAACGCCATTTGCCTTAGCCAAATATCTTCTTCTTCAGCAACTGAAGCATTTAGAGCATTGAGTGAGCATGCCTCACTCAACGCTATTTTCTTTTAACTCATTTCTGCATAAAGGAGTTGAGAGCGTTAAGTTAGCACGCCTCACTCAATGCTTTTTTCCTTAGCCAATTTTCTGTGTTTAAACCCACTGGGCTTGGACTGTCTTACTTTGAACTGATTTCGACGAATGGTGAACTGAGCTCAACGAACTTTGAACTCAGTTCGATGAAATCTCAAATTAGCTCGACGAACTCAGAAACTCAAGCTATGAACTTAGCTCACCGAAAGGTGAGCTGAGCTCGACGAACTCTGAACTCAGTTTGATGAATTCTGAACTTAGTTCAACCAGTTCAACTTACAACCTTTTTGCTTAATGGCGTTGAGTGTGTCTTCATCACTCAATGCCAAAACACTCAGCCAACTTTTTCTTTAGTTCCATGGCGTTGAGTGAGTTCACTCAACGCCTGTGGACTTGGCCACATTTCAGCTCATTCCAACTAAAGGCTTTTAGTGCATTAGCCTATCTCACAGACTTTTATTGTATGCCATTGAGTGAGTTGACTTCACTCAACACCTGTGAACTTGGCAATTTTCTCAGCTTGCCACTGCCTTATCTTTGACTGTATAGGCTTCACTCAGCGCTATAAGCCATCTGGCATTGAGTGACAGATCTTCACTCAACGCCTGTGGACTTAAATAATTATTTGTCTTTCCACCACTTAGGTAAGAACTTACCTGTCTTAGCCACTTAGGCTACCTGTCCAATCATAGCTTACTAGGACAAACAGAAATCATTCATCTTAAACACAAGTTAGATCACAACATGTGTATACATTGTTTTGCTAGTCCTTCTTCAAATTCAGGACATTGGAATCAATGGACCCAACACATACGTCTGTTCGAAGTCGATTCCATCTTCTTGCCAGTATCCCTTGGCAATGAGTCTTGCCTTGTTCTTTATGATTGTACAATCTTCGTCTATCTTGTTCCTGTAGACCCACTTGGTTCCGATAATGTTCTTACCTTTTGGACTTGGAACAAGCTTCCAGACTTGGCAATGCTTGAATTGGTTCAATTCTTCTTCCATTGCCATTATCTAAGATGCGTCTGAGTTTGCTTCCTCAAACTTCTTTGGTTCAACCTGCAAGAGGAAACTTAAATATAAATTTTCATTAGTTGTACCTTTATGAGTTCTGACACTATCCCGGGGATCTCCAATGATTTGATTAATTGGGTGATCCTTCAAATGTCTGAGCTCTAGGGTCCTTGCATTAGGAGCTTCATCTATCACTGGAGTGACTTCATCCACTTGGATGACATCTTCATCATGGTAATCATCCTCTCCAATTGGGTTTGGAGTGGTGATCGTGATGAACTCATGACCTTTTTCTTTAACTGGCTCATCCAAGCTCAATTCCTTTAGTCGTGAACCTGCATATTCAATAAACACACAAGAAGAACTGTCTTGCAGTAAGCTCATCTCATCAAAAACAACATTGATAGATTCTTCTACAACCAGGGTTTTCTTATTAAAAATCCTATATGTCTTACTATGGCTACTATATCCTACGAAAATACCTTCAAAACTTTTTCAATAAATTTCGTCGTGTGATACTTCCCGTTGTTAAGTACGAAGCATTTAATTCCAAATATTCTAAAATATGAAATAGTCGGTTTCCTGCCCTTTAGTAGTTTGTAAGGTGTCTTCTTATGATTCTTGTTTATGAGTGCTCGATTTAGCACGTGGCACGCAGTGTTGACGGCTTCAGCCCAGAAATATTCTGGTAGTGAGGCATCACTCAATATGGTTCTGCAAGCCTCTATGAGTGTTCTATTCTTTCTCTCAGCAACTCTATTATGTTGAAGAGTAAGAGGAGAGGAAAATTCATGAAAGATACCAAGACTTTCACATAATTCTATCATGGCTCCACAGTTGAACTCTGTTCCATTGTCACTTCTGATTTTGACAACAGAGCAGTTGTTTTCATTCTGAACCTGCCTGACAAAATTAGTGAAGATATCAAAGGTGTCTGACTTGTGTTTTAGATAAAAGACCAACGCAAAGCGAGAGTAATCATCAACAATAACCAATGTATAATCCTTACCTCATAAACTTCTAATTTATAGTGGACCGAACAAGTCCATATGAAGTAGGTGTAAACACCGATTAGAATCTTTGCCTATAATGCTTTTAAAGGTAGCTCTTATTTGCTTACTTTTTACACATGCTTGACAAGGTCTATCTTTAACGCACTTGACATTTTAGGCATCACATACTAAATTAAGAGAAAATAATTTATTAATAGTTTTTAAATTTATATGTGCTAATCTCTTGTGTCATTTATCACCAAGAGACGCACTATCTTTTTCCAAAAAGCACACTGTCGTAGAAGAGTCTATGCAAATAAAATTTAAACAAAATATATTCCTACTATGAATGCCTGATAGAATCATCTCTAAGTTATCGACTGATTTTATCAAACACTTGTCTGCATGCAATTCTACGATGTAACCTTTATCGCAGATCTGGCTTATTCTTATAAGATTGTGTTCCAATCATTCAACATAAGCCACATCGGAAAAGGATACACTACCATTAGTGATCAAACCGTAGCCTTTTGTAATTCCTCTATCATAACCTCCAAAGATGACCTTTGGACCGTTCATGACTGGAGAATAATTCTGGAGTACGCTTCTAGTCCCGGTTATATGCCGAGAGTATCCACTGTCCAAATACCAGATAGAATTTTTGGTGGCCTTTGTACATTCCTGCATACACAAATCAGTTTGCCTTAGGAACCCAAACTTTTTTCGGTCCTTGGTCTCTAGTTATCGTACTCCCCCTACGTATGTTATCATTGTGAGTTGTCTTTCCCACATTATTAACTTGAGGAGTTTCATAATATCTGGGATTAAACCAGCAATATATGGCAAAGTGACCAATTTTGCTACAACACCAACAATCAAACCTGTTATATCTTTGCCTAAAGTTATCTTGCTTTAACTTTTGAGATTATGGTCTAGCAAGGGCAGTAGATTTGGAGGTAGAAGCTTCGTGGTGATGGCACTCACATGACTTCTTCTCCTTAAGAGGCTTTTCCATAACGGGTTCAACTCTTAGAGCTTTCTTGATGTTATGACCATATTAAGGTCCGTAGCTCTGAAGAGTGATCTCCTCATATGGTGCCTTGAAGACACTCTTGCCAAAGTTCCGGAGATGAGTCCATCCTTGGTACCGAGACTTGGGCTCTGTATGAGTAGGCTTAGCAAAATGACCGTAGGACGAGTCAATATCAAACTCGTTCGTTGGAAAGATAACCTTTTTGAACGGAGTTTGTTATTGGGGAGCTTTCTCCTTCTCCTTAGCTAGAGCCTTCTAGGTAGCCTTATTTCTTCTCTGGGCTTTATTTATCCTAGAAGATTTACTAGGAGCAACCACATGGCCTAAGCCAGCTCCTTTACCCTGAGCAGAGAATTCAGCCACAAGTGGAAGAATTGTCTTGGGCTTGGAGAAACGTTCAACTAGTTTCTTCTCAGTAGCCAATTGTTCTTCCAACTCTTTGATGATTTTCTCTTTCAAGTTTAGTTGCTTGAGAGCTTTATTATATTCTTCCATCGCATTATGGAAGTCCTTCCTGATTGTTTCCATCATCATGACTTCCTCCCTCAAACTACTCTCCTCAGCCTTAAGAGATTTAATCTCCTTAGCTTGAGTTCTTGTGACTCTATGACATTTGTCGTAAGCCTTGATTAACTCTTTGTACTGAATCATGAGTTCAGATTGATCAACAGACAAATAGTCCTTATGATCATGGTAAGAGGCATCTGATTCAGAGAGAGGGGTATGAGAATTTACCTTCCCAGTGAACTGGGGTTCTCCTTATTCATATGTATGTGTAATGAACCTAAAGTAGGCTTCCTCCTCATCACTAGACACAGATGAGTCTGTGTCACTTAGGGTCTTGGACTTCTTTGTTACTAGACTTCTTTCAATCTTCTTCTTATTATAAGAAGACTCCTTCTTCTCTCTTCTTCCACCGTCCTTCTTCTTGTGAGGGCAATAACCTATGACGTGTCCTGGCTTAATGCAGCAATAACAAACAATGTTAGAAGAAATATGTTTGTTCTATTTAGAGTGATACCTGTCTTAGCTACTTGAGCCTTTCTTATAACGATCACCATCATGGTGTGATCTTCGTACGAGGCATCTTTGCCTCTCAATTGTTTCTTCTTGTTCAAGAACTTCTTGAACTTCCTTGAAACAAGAGAAAAGTCTCCTTCAGATAATTCTCAGCGGTAGGTACTTGGCTCTGAAGTTTCTTCTTCACTCTCTTCCTGTGCGGGGGCATGAGATGCATCTTTTGACGTCCTTGAGATGTCTGCCATTAGAGTGACAAACTTCTCCATGGATGACGACCGATTCTTCTCTTCTTCAGCTTTTCTTGAGTTAATTTGCAGTTCATATGACATAAGCTTTCCAAAGAGATTTTTAGGGTCAGTCTCTGCCAGCTTTCCAAACTCCCGGATAGCATAGATTTTGTTATACCATTCCTTAGTCAGGGATCTCAGGAATTTATCATTCAGTTCTCCATTGGTGAAGACCTAGCCATACACTCTTATGCTATTGACAATCTTGAAGAAACTTTCAAAAGTATCTGTAATAGAGTCCTTGGGATCTTGTCTGAATACTTCATATTTCTGATTCAGTAGGGACCATCTGTCATCCCTTACCTCTTCGATCCCTTCCATCAAGATGATAAGAGACTGCCACATTTACTTGGCGGATTCGTAGTGAATCAAATTCTATAATATTGAATCATCAACTGCACTTGCGATGATATTCTTTGCTTTCTTGTCTAATAAGACAAGTGCAATCTCATCTTTGTCAAGATCCATGAGCTTCTTTAGAACTTGCTTACTTGGGTCAATGGTGGAGCTTATTATTGGAACATGAGGAACTTCTTCCACTATCATAAAGATCCTTTGATCTACATCTTCCATGGAGAACTTTATTCTCTCTTTCCACATAGCAAAATTATTTTTTGTGCATAATGGAAGTTTAGCAAAATCCATGGCTCTGTCCAGGCTTGTATCCTCTAAAGACAACTAGAAGCAGATCTGTTCAAGGTGTTAAACTTTTGATGAATAACCTCCCTCTGATAACAATTTATGTTATTAATTGTCTACTTAAAACACCTAGAGGGGGGTGAATATGTGAGGTCTGTGTCTTTTTGTGGAATAAAAATTGAACGAATGCAGCGCAGAAAATAAACAAACAAACAACATAGAACACAAGATTTATAGTGGTTCCCCAACCTCGGGTACGTCTACTCTCCACCACACCAATCTAGCAACACGCTAGAATCGGCTTCTTCACTATTCTCTCGGATTGAAAACAATCCTATAACTCGGAAAAAAGTTCCTATAACTCGGAGCAAAAAACACTCCCACAACAACTCGGAGAATTTCTCCTGCAACTCGGAGTAAAACTCGTACAAAACTCAGAGAATAACTCCTACAACAATATAATGAATTTACAATCAGAAAAACTATCTTATCATCACAGATCTTGTTGAACTCGGCTTCTTCCTTCTTGAAAAATTGAACAGCCCTTATCAGAAAAGATAAGGAAGAAATCTGAGAAACCCTGGATCTAAGAACTTCAGAATTAGCACGATCAAGGAATAGATCTGGAGATGTCGAAAATCTTGATCTGTTGAAGCTTCTTGTTCTTAATCTCTGGATCGAGAGAGAATATCGGCGAAGAAGACAGAGCAGTGGCAGCGGTGCTTCTAGATTTGGAAATTTAAGAAAGATTCAGAAACTTGGAAATTCTTCTTATTAGGGTTAGTCAATTTTGATAAGACCTTTTATAGGACTTTCCTAACGGTCATAATAAGATTAAATGCATGCCACATGGACCAATCAAGTGCTAATCATATTTGAAATTACTCCTATCGGGACTTAAGAAAAATTCAGAAATCGGTACTGCATTTCTCGATAGTTTTAATTGTACTCGAGAAGATGTTTTCTATTTCTCGAGAAGAATTAAGAAAGTCTGAAGAAAAGTACTTAGGAAAAATGTAGAGGTGGAATCCAGCTATCTCGAGAATGTGAATAGGTACTTGAGAAGAATAAATTTTTGTTATCGAGAACAAGTATTCTGGTACTCGAGCACAAGGAAGTATCTTGAGAAAAATTTTCTAACTCTCGAGAAGAGAATTCGAGGACTCAATAAAAGGATTCTGGTTCTCGAGAACTATAAATGGCCTTCTCGAGAAAAAGTCTTTGGCTTCTCGAGAAAAAGACTTAGAAAAAGTTTTGACTTGAATTAAAGTAACTCGAGAAGAAGAGTTTTGATATACTCGAGTACACATGGCTTTCTCGAGAACTGCACGAGGCTTTCTCGAGAACTGCTTCTGCTATTCGAATACATGACTGATCTTACTCGAGTACAAACAATAGTTCTACTCTAGTAGAAAAGGTCCTACTCGAGAAAAATACTTGGAAATTATCTGTAAGTCT
The DNA here is from genome assembly GCA_039513925.1 of Platanthera zijinensis. Lineage (NCBI taxonomy): Eukaryota > Viridiplantae > Streptophyta > Magnoliopsida > Asparagales > Orchidaceae > Platanthera > Platanthera zijinensis. The sequence continues at coordinate 182,838,324 of CM077079.1, read as the reverse complement.
GAAAACTTATTTTCTTCAAGAAATTCAGCAACCAACTTTTCTCTCATTGCTTTAGTGCTTGAAAAAGAAGTGTGTCCCAATAAATAAGCTATACATGAGTCAACACCATTGATCACACAATGAGAGATTACATTGTATGGTCCTATGTTTGGTTACTCATTGTAGATTGATATTGGTCTACCCTTGTCAATTATATCCTGCAAAAAATCAACTAGAAAAGACAACAAAAACAAACTTAATTCATCTTAGTTCAAGGGTGACTTCATACAATTCTTGGTTATTGTGGATGCAATACCCAACAAACCCAAGAGCTAAAACCCACACTCTAACAACGATACATACTAATCATGCGTTAACGTAACGCCCTAATGTCATAAATACGCCAAATAAAAGAATTAACTAAACATCGAAAAATAAAGGCCGTTACAACCACTCCCCTTAAAAAGAAGTTTCGTCCCGAAACTTTACGCACCAAAAGATTCCACAAAAAGAATATAATCTAATATTATAGAATCCGAAATACGTACCGTAAGAAACTAGGAGAACAGATGAGGATGTGCCTCCCTCATAGCTGACTCCAACTCCCAAGTGGCGCTCTCCACGTCTTTGTTTCACCATAAAACTTTAACCATATGTATGGTTTTCCTCCGCAACACTCGATCTTGAGTATCCATAATGCAGACAGGCATCTCAACATAGGAAAGATTAAGCTCCAACTAGGGCACAACATCAAGAATTTGTCGTTCGTTGAGCACACATTTCCGCAATTGTCTCACGTGAAACACGTCATGCACACCAGGAAAATTTGCGGGCAAATCCATCCTATAAGCTGATAAACCAATACGCTCAACAACCTTAAAAGGTCCGACATACCTCGGGTCCAACTTATGATTCTTACCAAACCTTTTAACTCAAGACATCGGGGAAACCTTGAGAAACACCAAGTCCCCTACATCAAACTCTAAATCAAACCTATGCTGATTGGCGTTCTTCTCATATCGTTCCTGCGATATCCGAAACTTTTCCTAAATAAGCTTCACGGAAATTTTCATTTCTTCTAACGCTTCAGGACCCAACAACGGTATCTCACCAACCTCGGCCATAAATAAGGGAGTTCTACATCGCCTCCCATACAAAGCCTCAAACGGGGCCATCTGCAAAATTTCTTGATAACTATTATTGTATGCAAACTCCATCAATCTGATTCGCTCATCCCATGCTCCTCTGTGGTCTAAAATGTAACATCTGATCATATCCTCCAAGATCCGATTCACTTATTTCGTTTGATCATTTGTCTGCGGATGATAGGCTATGGAATACCTCAAATCGGTACCCAAACCTTCTTGTAAATTCTTCCAAAAGCTAGACGTAAACCTGGAGTCTCGATCTGATATAATACTAATTGGCACTCCATGTAACCTGATGAATTCATCTAAATATAGCTCAGCAATCTTCTTCATGGGGTAATCAATCTTAAAAGGTACGAAGTGAGCACACTTCGTTAGTCTATCAACAATAACCTAGACCGAATCATGACCTCGGGGAGATCTCGGTAAACCAGTAATGAAATCCATTGAGATACTCTCCCACTTCCAACTCGGAATTTCCAAGGGCGTTAGCTTGACAGCAGGTCTTCCATGATCAGCCTTTACTAGCTTGCACGTAAATCATTATGAAACGAACTTTGCTATATCACCCTTCATTCCGAACCACCAGGCGATCTTCTTCAAATATTGGTACATCTTAGTTGACCTGGGTTGTAGGCAACACTGGAAACATGAGCCTCACTACACAAATTAGCTCGAATACCTTCAACATCAGGGTTACAAAATCTGTCGCGGTACATCAAGGTACCATCATCATCGATCGAAAAGTCTGGCAACTCCCCTTTCTCAGTCCTCTTGTAAAGGTGCAACAAAATAGGATCTTCCATCTGATGCAGTCTTGTGAGTTCAATCCATGAAGGCTCAGCTACCTCCAAACTTCTAGACGAGTTACAACTCCCAACAGAAATTTCAATCAAGAGAAATTCTTCTACAAGAGAATCCACCGAGAGGTTTAAAATCTTAGCTGTCTTCCTACTCAAGGCATCGGCTACAACATTGGCGTTGCCCGGATGGTACTGGATCTCAACATCATAATCAACAGTGTAATCTAACCATCTTTGTTGGAGTAGATTCAACTCCATTTGAGTGAAAACATATTTCAAACTCTTGTGATATGTGTAAATCTTGCATAATGCACCATATAGCAAGTGCCTCCACAACTTTAACGCATAAATAACAGCCGCAAATTCCAAATCATGTGTATGGTAATTCCTTTCGTGAATCTTTAACTATTTTGACCCGTACGCAATTACCTTTCCTTCATGCTTCAGCACACAACAAAGTACAATGTGCAATGCATCCACATACACAGCATATTCCAACCTTTCAGTAGGCAGAGAAAAAACTGGAGCAGTGAAAAATCTCTTCTTTAATTCCAGGAAAGCTTCCTCGCACTTATCGTGTAACGACCCCATCCGTTAAATAACATATGATATTAGGTCCGGTCTGGGCCCCACACCATATGTTAGAAATAAACGGCGAGGTTATAGGTTAATACCAAAACATATTTGCATCCTAACTCAAAGAATGCTAGCAGAAGCTTAAGATTAATATTAAACTCAACTACCACAAAAGTCCACTATATATAAACAACCACATTTATATATCACCCCGAAGCATTGTACAATAAATGCACAAAAGTTTGGCCTTAAGGTGTCACAACCCGCATTTTCTAAACGATTAAATCGAATCAGAGCATGAGAAAATACGCGCCGTGATGCCACGTCATGCAGGGGATAACTGCACACGCTCAGGCAAAACTCCAGACTTTAGAATTTAAGGAAAATTCATAGTTTAATATGAAAGAAAACCAGTATTATATCTTAATGGTCGTATCCCTCGGCACCATGGATCAGCTAGTCCAAAATATATATTTATATGCGGCGAGAAATACTTTGGTTAAGTTGCTTAGACATCCTGAATGAGCATAAGTGTCCCCGAGGATGACTCATGGTATGCACGACTCTAAAGTTAGTACAGTATGTATAAAAAATTTTAGTATTTATGCTATTAGGAAAAATAGTGTCTTAGTTTTAGAAACATGACGTGCATGAGATACATATAGTAATGATTTAGGGTTTTAAAATACCTAACATGCATCCTAGCATAAATCCTTCCCTGAAAAACAAGTGAACAACCTCAAATAGGCAAAAGTAGCAGTTTTAGTTCATACCCAACATCACAAGTAAGACACTAGTGGGCGTCAACAAACTGAAACTAACCCACTGGTGAGTATGCATGTCTATACAAAATGGAAGATAACTATCTCACAAGGATGAAGATTGGCAACCTCAGCTACCCAGGAGGCTATCAACAAACTCCACAAGAGCACTAGATGTCTAACTGGCTACAACCTAAACCTGGGGCATTCAAAGAAAGAACACCTCAGCAAATAAAAGAAAATTAAAGGAAGTGGAGTATTAGATTCATAAGCAAAAAAAAAGGGGTTTACCAACCCAGCAACAAAAAAGCTAACAGTAGAGGAAAAGGCATGATAGTAAGAAGAAACACTGTCCAAAAAGTAGCAAAAGCACACCTAGTGAACTTAAAGAGCAACATGCTCTGCTAAGCACCTGCAGTAGCACCAAGGCTAACATATGCCAAAAGAAATAGTCACTAGAAAGGAAATGAACTAACAGTCCTAATCTTTGTGAATTATTGGCCGTGGTGAAAACCTTGGGTTAGAGTGGGCGGCACAGCCCTCACCAACAACCAGACCCAAAAACACTCCAGGGTGAAAACAAACGGTGGCAGCTACAAAGTCCACACACCTAACCATACCATCCCAACACGACCTAGGTGGTGGTGGCTATCGCTCAGCACACACAATTCACCCCTTACAGAGCCCACAAAACCACACCATCTGCCATAATCCATGAGTCGACATGCAAAAACTAGTCGAACACAAAACACCCCCCCCCTCCTAAGGGAATAATCCATACTAACAATACTAAGGAAACACACCAACCCAAGGCAAAAGCGTCGAGTCCACTCGACGCGGCGTTGAGTGAGCTTCACTCACTCAATGCCAAACCTGACACGGCATTGAGTGAGCATCACTCACTCAGCACCAAACGCTAACCAGGGACGACGTCGAGTCCACTCGACGCGGCATTGAGTGATCTCCACTCACTCAACACCAAAAGACTTAGCCGCAAAATCTCCGCTGGTTGACGGCATTGAGTGAGCTCAACTCACTCAACGCTGTCAATGCTTTTCTACTTAGCCACAGAAACTAGCCTCGGTGTTGAGTGAGTTCACCACACTCAACGCCAAACCTAACAGCCAAGGCGTTGATTGAGGTCCACTCACTCAACGCTTTTGACTTAGAGCAAAAACAGGCTTTGGAGTTGAGTGAGTCCACCACACTCAACGCCAAAATAGCCATGGCGTTGAGTGAGGTCGACTCACTCAATGCAAAATTACTTAGCTTTAAAAACAGGCGCTGGCGTTTAGTGAGTCCACCACACTCAACGCTAAAACAACCACGGTGTTGAGTGAGGTCGACTCACTCAACACCAAATAACTTAGCCGCTGGGAAAAACTGCGGCATTGAGTGACTCCACCTCACTCAACGCCAAACAGCCATAGCGTTGAGTGAGGTCCACTAACTCAATGGCAAAACACTTAGCCGCAATAATGACCATGGCGTTGAGTGAGGGCACCACACTCAACGCTAGAAGCCTAACAGTCTAAGAGTTGAGTGAGGTACACTCACTGAACGCTTTTGACTTAGCCTAATATCAGAAGCCTTGGAGCTAACTCGACCCCAGCCCTCTCAACGCTTACTAACAAGAGAGCTCTATTTGGCCTAAAAAAATTACCTCCTAACCCTTATAGCTGAACAGCAGCTATCTGACTTAAACTATAGCAAAAAAAACTATACTCTACCTCAAGCCATCTGACTAAAACTATACCTGTACTACAACTACAACCATACCATACCTCCAGCTACCCCATGGACACCAAACCGATGATATAAGGGAGAGATAGCCAAAAAATAACACTCAGCAAGAATAATCAAGTAAAAAAAGTCAAAACAATGTGCAAGGGAAAGGAGCCACTTGCCTCACCGCCAAGATGCAGCAACTGCAGCAACACTTTCTGGCTTTGGCGGCAAGCTCGGCCACCTACGGCAAGAATAGGGCTCAGGGAAGAAGAAGAGAACCCGAAAATCCTAGCTCTCTAACAACAGCTCTAAAACCAGAACAACTTACCTAAGAAGGAAGATCGGGATGGGCACAAGCCGAATCTGGTATTACCCGAGAAAACTGAGCTCTAGACCTCCAGCAATCACTTGCCGAAGCTCCAGCACCTCCGCCTCTTTCTTCCTTTCGCAGGAAACTGGCCGCCGGTCTTGGGAAGGGAAATGAAATAAAAGGACAAGCTTTGCTGCCTTTATAATATCATGCTCCACCAAACACTAATAATACAATATAAAAGTCTAAACTTACTCCACCGGCTAGTGAAAAATAATACTCTAATAGCCTAACCCGAGGTCTACCCAGCAAGCCCAAATCTTAGAATATACTAGCTTTAAATAACTCTACTCAGCCACTAAGCAAATAAAATAATCCTAAAGCTTGAAAAGCTCCCCCACTCAGCTGGATAAAACTAGACAATATACTTATATATATACAGCTATAGCCTTATATTACATAAAAAAGGCTATTTGCACCATGCTTACACCCAAACATATATCTATCTATATATATATATATATATATATATATATATATATATATATATATATATATATATATATATATATATATATATAATTAGCTAAGCAACTTAGTCTAAAACAAGGCACCATCCTTACCAAGCTGGGCCACACAAGGTCATGCACAATAATAGCAATAATCTGGTAACACACTACCAGTTTTCCCATAAAATAAAGACAACGTCGAAACGACGCAAAAACAAAAGATCTCGAAATTTGACGAAACTCCCACCGTAGCTAAACACCTATGCTATGAAAACAACGGCGAAGTCGAAAACAACATTCGACGACCAAAACTCGGGCTAACACCTCTCGAAGCCAAAGTACAACCATTCCCGAAGAAGCTCAGCCTAGTCACCAAACAGACTCTGACTAGCTAGGGAATCTTGCAAACAGGCTACAAATAGGTCACTCAAGGAACCTAAAGAGCTAAGACCATGCTCCAACAATGACAAAGGCTGACAAAGCGTCGTCGTAATGCCAAACAACATTTAAACAAAAAAAAATCGGGGGCATTACAGCCACTCCCACTAAAAGAAAGTTTTGCCTCGTAACTTTACACTCAATTCCTCTATCAAGAAGGAAAAGAATTATCTAAGCCAGAGCTATAAAAGAGAGCACAAAATATACCAGGCATAAGGTCAGGGAAATAGATGAGGGTAAGCCTTCCTCATCGCCGACTCTAGCTCCCAAGTCGCGCTTTCCACATCCTGGTTCCTCCACCAAATCTTAACCATTAGAATGGTTTTCCTACGCAACACGCGATCCTGATCATCCAAAATGCGGACAGGCACCTCCATATAAGAAAGATTCGGCTCCAACTGAGGCACAGAATCCAAAACCTACCTGCCACTGTGCACATATTTCCGCAGCTGACTGACGTAAAAGACATCATGCATGCCAGGAAAATTTGCGGGCAACCCCAACCTGTAAGCTGATACACCAACCCGCACAACAATCATATAAGGCCCCATATACCTCGGGTCCAACTTCCTGTTCTTGCCAAACCTTTTGACTCCAATCATCGGGGAAATATTTAAGAACACCAAGTCCCCCACAACAAATTTCAAGCTAGATCTACGCCGGTTGGCATTCTTCTCATATCTCTCTTGAGCTATCTGAAGCTTCTCCCGAATAAGTTTCATAGAATTTTCCATCTCTTCGAGCGCCTCTGGACTCAACAGCGGTCCCTCGCCAACCTCAGCCCAAAACAAGGGAGTCCTGCAGCGCCTCCCATACAATGCTTCAAAAGGAGCCATTTGCAAGCTTTCTTGGTAAATATTGTTATACGCAAACTCCATAAGCCGCAAACACTCATCCCATGCCCCTTCGTGGTCTAGAATATAGCATCGGATCATGTCCTCCATTATCTGATTGACTCGCTTTGTCTGGCCATTAGTCTGCGGGTGGTTAGAAGTAGAATATCTCAAATCCATACCCAAACCCTCTTGCAGGCTCTTCGAGAAGCGAGATTTAAACCGGGAGTCTCGGTATAAGATAATGCTGACTGGCACACCGTGTAACCGGATGACCTCATTCAAATACAGCCCAACTATCTTCCTCATCGGATAGTCGATCTAAAACGGTACGAAGTGAGCACACTTCGTCAATCTATCCATGATCACCCAAGCTAAATCATGCCCCCTAGGAGATCTTGGTAAGCTTGTAATGAAATCAATCGAGATGCTTTCCCACTTCCAAGTCGGAATCTCCATCGGAGTCAGCTTGCCACCAGGCCTTCCATGATCGGCCTTCACACGCTTGCAAGTGTGGCACTCAGAAACAAATCTGGCTGTCTCCCTTCATCCCATACTACCAGGAAATCTGCTTTAAATCACGATACATCTTAGTAGATCCTGGATGGTAGGAAACATTAGATCCATGGGCTTCCCTGCACACCATCACGCGGATATCTCCAACGGCGGGGATGCAAAACCTGACACGGTTCCGTAAGGTACTTGCATCATAAATAGAAAAATCTTGCAATTCACCTTTCTGAGATCGAAGATACAAATGTAGAAGATTGGGATCGTCCTTCTGATGCTGTCTCGTAATCCCAATTTATGAAGGTTCTGCCACTACCAAACTACTATGCAAAATGCCGCTTCCCATAAAGATGCCCATCAAAAGAAACTCCTCTACTAAAAGCTCTGCGGAGAGACCAAAAATCTTCCCTGACTTCTAACTCAGAGCATCGGCCATCACATTGGCCCTAACCGGATGATACTAGATCTCAACATCGTAGTCGGCCACATACTCTAACCATCGCCGCTGGCGCAGATTCAATTCCTTCTGGGTGAAGATTTTCTTTAAGCTCTTGTGATCAGTAATAATCTTATACTACTCTACATAAAGCAGATGTCTCCACAACTTCAACGCATAAATCACGGCTGTAAACTCCAGGTCATGCATATGGTAGTTCCTCTCATGAGTCTTCAGCTATCTCGACGCGTACCCAATCACTTTCCCGACTTGCATCAACACGCAACCAAGACCAACATGCGACGCATCCACATAAACATCATAATCCACACCCTCAGTAGGCAGGGTCAAAACAGGGGCACTGCACAATCTATCCTTGAGCTCCAGGAAGGCTTCCTCGCACTTCTCACTCCAGACAAAAGTTCTGTTCTTCTGGGTCAATCTGGTCAAAGGTGCAGCCAGGGTGGAAAAACCCTCCACGAATCTCCTGTAATAGCCGGCTAATCCCAGAATGCTCCTAATCTCCTTGGGTGTGCCTGACCTACTCCAATCCATCACAGCAGCGACCTTTTCTGGGTCAACTGAAATCCCACTCTTATTCACCAAGTGGCACATAAATGCAACCTGAGGTAACAACAACTCGTACTTGCTCTGCTTGGCGAAAAGCTTGTGGTCCCTCAAGGCAGATAAAACCAAACGCAAATGCTGGTCATGCTACTCAGCATTGCGGGAATAAATCTGGACGGCATCGATAAACAGGACCACAAACTTATCCAGGAAGTCTTTGAATACGCTATTCATCAAATCCATAAAAGCTGAGGGAGCATTTGTCAAACCAAATGATATAACCAAAAACTCAAAATGCCCATGCCTGGATCGAAGAGCGGTCCGCAGAATGTCGGACTCACAGATCCTGAGCTGATGGTAGCCAGATCGAAGATAAATCTTGGAGAATACTGTGCTACCGCGCAACTGATGAAACAAATCGTCAATCCGAGGCAGAGGGTAGCTGTTCTTGATAGTAACCTTGCTCAGCTCTCTATAGTCTATGCACAGCCTCATCGGCCCGTCTTTCTTCTTTACAAACAGAACAGGAGAACCCCAGGGCGACGAACTCGGCATGATAAAACCCTTTGCCAACGTCTCATCCAGCTGGATACGCAACTCCTCCAGCTCTCGCGGGTCCATCCGGTACGGCGCCTTCGCAATAGGACACGTACCTGGCTTAAATCTATAACAAACTCGACATCTCTATCTGGTGGAAGACCAAGAAGATCGTCAGAAAACACATCAGAGAATTCACAAACCACAGGAATCTCCTCCAAACGCGGCACACTAGCAACTGTCCTACTAGAGAGACCAAATAGGAAAATCAGCAAGAATCAAGCAACTTCTGAACACATACCGCAGAAATGGCTGGAGACTCCTGGCGCCGATCAGCATGAAAACTCCCAGGCTGACTATCGTCCTTAATGAAGTCCAAGCGCTTACCCTTGCACTGGGTAACTGCATCATAACTGGACAACCAGTCAATGCCTAAGATAACATCGAAGTCTTCCAGGTCGATCACCTTCAAATCTTCCATTGCTAGAAAATTCTCCAACAAAATCGGACAATCGTGAATGCCCTGATCCGAAACAACAGAATCACCGGAAGGAAACTTGATGCAAAAGGCATCACTAACTTGCTCTAGACCCAAATGATAGCGCTCCACAAAGGCTCTAGCCACAAAGGAGTGGGTAGCGCCATAGTCAAAGAGAACACACGCCCAGCGGTTCCTCACCATAAATCTTCCTATAAGATGGCAGACGCAACTAAGAAAAACAAATGCTAAAGCTATATTAGAAAAAAAAACATTTAGGCTAGGGAGAAATCTAACCTGAAATGACCTGAGTCGAAGTCCGTGCTTCCTCTGAAGAAATTACATTCAACTTACCCTTGCCTTTATCCACACGCTGAGGCGGTGGCAATGCCTGGCGTGGCACTGGCTAGAACATCGACTAGAGCTGTGGGCACTTAGCCTTGATGTGCCCTTCTTGACCGCAAAGAAAACAATGTCTCGGCTTACTCTTATCCTTTCACCAGCAATGGGCAACATCATGCCCTTGTCTCTTACACGCAGAACAGAATAAATCTTTCCTTGGAGCGCCTTGAATCGCATGTACCTGCTCCTTCTTCTTAGCTGCCAGCCTCTTGAAACATTTCTCCACGGGATGGCCCGGCCGGCCACAGAAGCTACAAACCTCCTTGCTCTTCTTTCTTGAAGACTCATAGGGTACCTGGGGGTTCCTTCCTTCAACAGCTTTCCTTTTATCTTTTCTCACCTACTTCCCTTTTTTCTTAGCATTATCAATGTCCTCCACCTTAAAAGAAGCTTCTAACGCACTAGCATAACTCACTACTCCATGAGCAATGGCTAACTGCTGAACATCACTTCTCAGGCCGCCAAGAAATCGCTTAACTCTATCCGCTTCGGAAATCACCAAGCTGGGAGCAAACCAGCTCAGTTTGCTGAATTCTATTTTGTACTCCGCAACCGTAAGATGCCTCTGCTTCAAATATAGGAAATCATTCATCAGGCGGTCGCGCTCGACCGAAGGCAGAAACTTCCTTAGCAACAGTTCCTTGAAGATCTCCCAAGAGCATCCCTCTTTCAAGTTCTCCTTCTCTCTCAGCCACCAACTCTTCTCTAATCCCTTAAGCTGATAGGCGGCGATCATCATCCTCTGATCGGGGGTAACTCCAGAATAGGAGAACATCTCCTTGATGGCTATAAGCCAATCATCCAGAACCATAAAGTCTGCCTTCCCATCATAAGTAGGTGGTCCAAGTCACTGGAAGTGTGATATGAATGTCATCTCCGGGGGTAGCAAGACGGGAGGTACCAGGGGAGCAGGAGGAACAGGAACAGCTACGCCTATAGTAGTGTCTGGCACTCTCGGAGGCTGTCCTGCCACAACTGCTAACAGAGACTTGATTTGAGTCTGCATACCCATCACTTGCCTAGATAAGGCTTCATTACTCTGACATAGACTTTCAATCAATGCCTCGCTTTGCGCTCCAGAAGACTCACCCTCAGATTGGGGAGTCAATCTCGTCGAAGGATGCCTCACAATCCTATAATCGTATCAGCAAGACTTAGAACCTACCCCAACTGCTAGAACAAAACTACCCAGTACAGACAAACATACTTAAATATGAACTTCAACTGCTAAACTTGATCTGGGATTTTTTTTTACAATGATGATGTTATGCTTAACCTAAGATGGTTCACCACCATCCTACTAAATCATGTGCCTAGACCATGAATGCATGAATTGTATTCTTTTTGACTCAAAACCATGTGTGTACATATGTCATCATGCAAATGTTTAGCTTGGCACGTTGTGCTTATGCAATGTTATGCTATGCATGTTGTGCTATGCATTCTAAAGAAATGCTTTAATGCATGCCATGGGCAGCGTACACATGAAAATGTTATGCATCGAATACTACATAACATTTCCATGCAATGAAAAAAAGTAAACGTGCTAACCGCATTCATGTGGTGAGGTTATGCATCCCATACTACATAACCCTCACATGTTGCCTCCTATGGTGGATCCATATACAAACACATATTATGCATCCCATACTACATAATATGCCCTGTATACTTCTATTCATGCTTATGGGTGTAGTGTTCGTGCTTTAGCCAAGACGTGTTGATGACATATTGGTGTGTGTATGATATGATGTTAGACTATCAATGCAAATAAGGGAAAGGTTGCCCGACCAATTGTCAAGAAACCTCCCTCTAATACTAACTGTCACAACCTGTATTTTCTCAACGATTAAATCGTATCAGAGCATGAGAAAATACGCATCGTGATGCCACGTCGTGCAGGGGATAACTGCACACGCTCAGGAAAAACTCCAGACTTTAGATTTTAAGGAAAATTCATAGTTTAATATGAAAGAAAACCAGTATTATATCTTAATGGCCGTATCCCTCGGCACCATGGATAACCTAGTACAAAATATATATTTATACGCAGCAGAAAATACTTTGGTTAAGTTTCTTAGACATCCTGAATGAGCATAAGTGTTCCTGAGGGACGACTCATGCTATGCACGACTCTAAAGTTAGTACAGTATGTATAAAAAAATATAGTCTTTACGCTATTAGGAAAAATAGTGTCTTAGTTTTAGAAACATGACGTGCATGAGATACATATAGTAATGCTTTAGGGTTTTAAAATACCTAACATGCAACCTAGAATAAATACTTACCAGAAAAACAAGTGAACAACCTTAAATAGGCAAAAGAAGCAGTTTTAGTTCATACCCAGCATCACAAGTAAGCCACCAGTGGGCGTCAACAACCTGACACGAACCCACTGGTGAGTGTGCATGTCTATACAGAAAGGAAGATAACTACCTCACAAGGATGAAGATTGGAAACCTAAGCTCCCAAGGAGGCTAGCAGCAAACTCCACAAGAGCACTAGCCGTGTAACTGGCTATTACCTGAACCTCGGGCATCCAAAGAAAGAACACCTCAGCAGGTAAAAGAAAATCAAAGGAAGTGGAGTATTAGATTCATAAGCAAAAAAAAGAAGGGGTTTACCAACCCAGCAACAAAAAAGCTAACAGTAGAGGAAAAGGCATGACAGTAAGAAGAAACACTGTCCAAAAAGTAGCAAAAGCACACCAAGTGCACATAAAGAGCAACATGCTCTGCTAAGCACCTGCAGCAGCATCAAGGCAAACATATGCCAAAAGAAATAGTCACTAGAAAGGAAAGGAACTAACAGTCCTAAACTTTGTGAATTATTTGCCGTGGTGAAAACCTTGGGTAGGAGTAGGCGGCACAGCCCTCACCAATAACCAGACCCAAAAACACTCCAGGGTGAAAACAAACTGTCGCAGCTACAGAGTCCACACTCCAAACCATTCCAGCCCAACAAGGCCTAGGTGGTGGTAGCTACAGCTCAGCACTCACAATTCACCCCTAACATAGCCAACAAAACCACACCATCTGCCATAATCCACGAGTCGGCATGCAAAAACTAGCCGAACACAAAACACCCCCCCCCCTCCTTAGGGAAAAAGGAAAACTAACAATCCTAAGGAAACACACCAACCCAAGGCAAAAGCATCGAGCCCACTCGGCGCGGCATTGAGTGAGCTTCACTCACTCAACGCCAAACCTGACACTGCGTTGAGTAAGCTTCACTCACTCAGCACCAAACGCTAGCTAGGGACGGCATCGAGTCCACTTGACGCGACGTTGAGTGAGCTCCACTCACTCAATTCGAAAAGACTTAGCCGCAAAATCTCTACTGGTTGACGGCGTTGAGTGAGCTCAACTCACTCAATGCTGTAAATGCTTTTCTACTTAGCGGCATAAACTAGCCTCGGCGTTCAGAGAGTTCACCACACTCAACGCCAAACCTAACAGCCAAGGCGTTGAGTGAGGTCCACTCACTCAATGCTTTTGAATTAGAGCAAAAACATGCTTTGGCATTGAGTGACTAAACCACACTGAACTCCAAAATAGCCACGTCGTTGACTGAGGTCGACTCACTTAACCCTAAATTACTTAGCCGCAAAAACAGGCGCTGGAGTTGAGTGAGTCCACCACACTCAACGCCAAAACAGCTATGGCATTGAGTGAGGTTGACTAACTCAATGCCAAACGACTTGGCCTCTGGGAAAAACAGCGGCATTGAGTGAATCCACCCCACTCAATGCCAAACAGCCACGACGTTGAGTGAGGTACACTCACTCAATGCCAAAACACTTAGCCGCAAAAACGACCATGGCGTTGAGTGAGGGCACCACACTCAATGCCAGAAGCCTAAAAGTCTAGGCGTTGAGTGAGGTACACTCACTCAACTCTTTTGACTTAGCCTAATAATCAAAAACCCTTGAGCTAACCCGACCCCAGCCTACTCAACGCTTACTAACCAGAGAGCTCTATTTGGCCTAAAACAATTACCTCCTAACCCTTATACCTGAACAGCAGCTATCAGACTTAAACTATATCCAAAAAAACTATACCCTACCTCCAGCCATCTGACTTAAACTATACCTGTAAAGCAGCTACAACCATACCATACCTCCAGCTACCCTCTGGACACCAAACCGAGGATATAAGGGAGAGATTATCTAAAAAAGAACACTCACCGCAGGAATAATCAAGTAAAAAAAAGTCAAAACAATTGGCAAGGGCAAGGAGCCACCTGCCTCACCGCCAAGATGCAGCAACTGCAACAACAATTTCTGGCTTTGGCGGCAATATCGGCCACCTATGGCAAGAACAGGTCTTAGGGAAGAAGAAGAAGAGAACCCAAAAATCCTAGCTCTCTAACAACAGCTCTAGAACCATAACAACTTACCTAGGAATGAAGATCGGGACGGGAGCAATCCGAATCTGGTATTACCAGAGCAAACCGAGCTCTAGACTTCCAGCAATCGCCGGCCGAAGCTCCAACACCTCCGCCTCTTTCTTCCTTCCGTAGGAAGCTGGCCGCCGGTCTTTGGAAGGGAAATGAAACAAAAGGACAAGCTTTGCTGCCTTTTTAATATCATTCTCCGCCCAAGACTAATTGTTGGAACACCCTATTACTAATTTGGGCAAGGATCACTATGTTCAAAGGAAATTATTTTGACCTTATTGTATAGTCTTAAAGGTCAATTAGAATGAGTCTAAGGGTTAGAACATAGGTTTGGAAGCTGCCCCCGGACCTTCTAAGATCAGAATTCAAGTGTTGTAGACTAAGACAATTTTCATCGAGCTCAGGTCGACGGAACGTCGAACTCAGTTCGACTATCTCTGAGCTCTGTTCAACGAGTCGTCGAACTCAGTTCGACGATCTTCGAGCTCAGATCAATATTTCTGTCTTTAGCTATAATCCAATCTCTGAGCTCAGGTCGACGATAGTTGAGCTAAGATCAACGATTTCTGTCTCAAGTATAAGTTCAGTCTCTGAGCTCAGGTCGACGATAGTTGAGCTCAGATCGACGCTTTTCTGAAGATATCGACGATTTCAGGAATTAAAATTCAGTCAGTTATGGAATTCAATCTGATTCATATCCAGCATTTATTTCAAAGGATTTTTTAGCCGTTTCAATTATTCTGGAGCAATTTCAAGGAAGACAAAATGGAATGTCTCTTAGGACTTTCCTCTAGAGACAAATATCAATTAAGGAAGTCATTTATGACTGTTTAACGGCTATCAAGAAGACTGAATTTCAATATATCTCTTCAGAATCATTTGAGATATCAATCAACTAGAGACAAAAGTCTACAGAATTACAAGTCAGAATTCCTATTGAACACCAGGAATACAACAGTGAAGGAGATCAACACACAAAAAAGAATTCCTCTATTCTTTCAAGATCTCTTCTGATTCAAGTGTTCAAAGGCTTCATCAATCAAAGACTCCAAACACATCATATTTCAGCAACTGTTGAAATCATCTCTTGCTGGAGATCTAAAGTTACTGAAGACCTATCACCCTATGCAAAGCTCTTCTTCTTGAACAATTTCAGATCTCAGGGGGAGCTTTGATAACATCATCCACTAGTCTTCTCTTAGACTGTTGACAAAGAAGAACAACAACTCTTTTCTTTTTCCTTACTCTGTTGTAAAAGGGTTTCTCAAAACTCCCTTCAAAAGTTTTTTGTCTGGTTTCTGAGACCTTGTCAAAACTCAGTGGTGGCAAGACACCTGATCAAAAAATCTGGTTCTGTTTTTGAGCACCTTATCAAAAGCTCATTGGTGCCCAGGACACCTGATCAACTATTCCTGCATTGGATTCCTACCTAGGGTGGTAGAAGAGTGGATGCACCCAGGTTGATTGGGGAACCACTATAGATCCTTGTATCTTCTGGTTGCTGTGTTTTATTTGCTGTGTGCTATGTATTTGCTTCTTGCTTTAGCTTGTTTTCATTCTTTGCAAGCACATTACACATATACTTAAATCAAGTCTTCCACTTCAAATAATTTTTTATCTACAAAATTATTTTAATATACTCTATTCACCCCCCCCCCCCTCTAGAGTAAAGGTAGATCTTACCCTCACTTTCAATTGGTATCAGAGGCAGGTTGGTTACTCAACAACTGAATCGTCATTACATTGGTTGTTCCTACAGGCTAACACCTGAACCAAAAGATCTCTGATAAGATCAATCTTCTATAGAGGGTTATTATTTGTATTATATTTATTTTCATACAAAACCATGTCATAGAACAAAGATTATGCTAGCACCAGACCTCCAGTGTGCAACCTTTCTAAGCTTGCACATTGGAAGGCAAGGATAAAATTATATATGAATTCTATTGATGAGGACATCTACAATTCTGTTTTGACAATGTGTCCAAGACCTCCAGTAACTACAAGTACAAGTGATGTTCTACCTCCTTCAGGAACAAATACAAAAATCAAGAAATAGAAAGTTGTAGATGTCAAAGCAATGAATATTCTGGCTCACACTATATCTGATGAAATATTTCAGAAAGTGGCTGAATGTAACTCAGCAAAAGAAATATGGGACAAGTTGTCAGAAATTACATCAGGATCTGCTGATGATAGGAAAGACAGAAGATCCCATCTCATAACCCAGTATGAGAACTTCAAAAAGGGAGAAACTGAGTCAGTTGCTGACATGTACAACAGGCACAACCTAATAGTCAGTGAGTTAAAAACATTGGACAAGGAGATCTAACTAACAAAACTCAATGATAAGATCCTAATGTGCTTCCCCAGCACTTGGGATTTAAGGATCTGGCCAATCAAGGATGCCAGAAGCCTGAATGAAATCACCACTGAAGCTTTGTTGGGCAAGCTCAAGTCTTATGAGCTGCTCATCAAGAATAGAGAGGAAGAGCAAAAGGTTGCTTCTCCAGCAATCAGAAAGGAGAAGACATTTGCCTTTAAAGCTACAGAAGAACTTCCTGAAGACAAGGTCACAGGCAATGAAGAGTTAATGAGTATACTGGCCAAAAGATTCTATAAGATGGCCAGGAAAGATTTCAGAAAGAGGTCATCCAGAGGGCATGAGAAGCAAAGGTATGACAAGTCCAGTAATAAAGAAATCATTGATTTTAGATGCAGGAAACAAGGCCACAGTGTGCCTGATTGTCCAGAAAATCAGAATAAGGACAAGAAGGACAGGAAAGATAGGAGAAAAGACAAGGACTCCAGGAGAAACAATATTGACAAATTCTCCTCCAGCAAGAACAAACACACCAGGAAGGGGTTTGTAGCTGAAACCTGGAGTGAAACTGAAGAAGAATCAGAGGCTTAATCAAGCTCAAGTGATGATGAAGATGCTTCTGAAGAGAAGGAGTTCTGCATGATGGCTATCAATGCCTCCCAACATAATTCTGATGCAGAACATGAGTCAGAATCTGAATCTGAACATGAAGATGAAGAAGACCAGGTAATAGATTCCTTTGATTTTAATTCAGAGGACTTTAAATTTGAATTTAAGGCACTGTGTTTAGACCTGCTAAAGTCTGAGAAAGAGATTATCTCTCTTAGAAATCAATTGTCTGAACATAGCACTTTAAAATCAGACAACCTCAAACTCTCTGAGGAGTTAGAATGTTGTAGGGAGGAGATAGCTTCACTGAAAAGTGAACTAACCCAGGCAAAGAAGTTTGAAGAATCCCTTAATGGGAGAAGCATCAGACTGATGGACATCACAAGCGCAGTGAACTCTAGACTTAAAAGTACACTTGGCTTTGGTGCTTCATCCAGCTAACCTATAATATAAACAATCCCAATTAAATTTATCTCAGAAAAAAGAATGGGTGTTGTAGAGGTAGCTAGGAAGAATCCTGATTTACCTAAGAAAAACAAAGTTCAACGGAAAACGTCGAACAAAGCTCGACGATCGTCGAACAGAGCTCAGCGATCTCAAGCTGAATCGTCGAACTCAGGTCGACGATCGCCGAACTCTGAACTCTGGCAAAGTCGATCTTCGAACAGAGCTCGACGATCTGACCCAAGATCGTCGAACTCAGCTCAGAGATCGTCGAACAGAGATCGGAGATATGAACAATTTTTTAAAGGTAAATCAAACTTCGATCCTAGAGGTCCTACATCCCAAAACTTTAACCCTTATACTGAATGGATAATACCTCCTAGGAGATATCATCCTGAAGGTTATAAGAGTCAGCCAGGGATGTCTTTCATTTCAGAATTTAAAGGTTATCAACCTAGGCCCAAGGTAAACTGGGTCAAAAACATATAAGTTTCTTATGTGCAGGTGAAGACCTATCCAGCAATGAACCAACAATGGTATCTGGATAGTGGGTGCTCAAAGCACATGATAGGAAGCAAGGAGAATCTCACATCCTTCAAAACTAAACTTTGACACAAAGTAATATTTGGAGATTCAAACTTTGGACAAACAAAAGGATATGGTGCTATCCAGATTGGCTCAGTCACATTCAAGAAGGTGGCTTATGTGGAAGGACTGAAGCATAATTTAATCAGCATCAGTCAACTATGTGATGAAGGCTACCACGTGACATTCAACAAATCCTCATGTAAAATCAAATTAGAGGACAACACAACTGTGTTGACAGGTAAAAGGAAACGTAACATTTATCTTGTAGATTTTCTTTCAACTTAGGTAGACATTTGTCTGTTCAACTCTGTTAGTAAACCAAATGATCTATGACATAGGAGATTAGGACATATAAACCTTAGAACCATTGCTAGGCTACCCAAGGACAAACTTGTTAGAGGACTACCTTCTGGCCCCTACAAGAAGGAAGGACTTTGTAGGGCTTCTCAATTAGGCAAGAAAACTAAAAATAGTTTTAAGTCACTTAATAAGAGTGATTCACCTAGGATCTTATATCTGTTATACATGGATCTTTTTGGACCCATTACAGTACAAAGCTTAGGAGGGAAATCTTACAATTTATTGGTTGTAGATGACTTCTCTAGATTCATATGGGTGTTCTTTCTGAGGAAGAAGTCTGATAACTTTAAGTGTTTGACAGAGTTTCTCAAATGCATACAAATTGAGTTCAATACTCACATTGCCCTGATCAGAAGTGATCATGGGATAGATTTTGATTCTCTTCATATGCAAGAGTTCTGTCAGAGTGATGGGATTAGGCATACTTTCTCAGCTCTTAGAACTCCTCAACAAAATGGGATAGCTGAAAGGAAAAATGGAACCTTTATTGAATCTGCTACTACATTATTGACAGATGCTCACCTCCCTCTGTCCTTTTGGGCAGAGGAAGTGAACACCTAAAACTATGTGTTGAATAAGAGTTTGATACATAAACTGAAGGGCAAGACTCCCTATGAATTACTCAAAGGGAAGAAACCTAAAGTAGATTATTTCAAAAAATTTTGTTGCATTTGTTACATACACAATAATGACAAGAAGTATATAGCAAAATTTCAAGCTAAAGCTGGTGAAGGAGTATTTCTGGGATAATCCATGATCAGTAAATCTTATAGGGTGTATAACAAAACTTCTATTAAAATTGAAGAATCTGTACATGTATCTTTTGATGAAACTAACATGTTTTACAAGGAGAAGAATATTTCTACCATAGAACCTTTGCAGGTATACTCTCTTTCAGAAAATTTGGACAGGTTACATATTATAGAAAAAGGTACAACACATTCACCTACCCAACAAAGATGTGAAATCAATGAAGATTAAGAGGACACTCAACATCTTGGTACTCAACATCCTGCTGAAAATTATCTTGAAGAGCTAGTTGTTGTTCCACAAGAGAAAACAACAACACAGGTTTGTGAACAATCAATACCCCCAGTTGATTTAGTAACATCAAGAGATCATCCAATCTCCCAAGTGAATGGACACATCTCAACTGGTGTATAAACTAGAAATCAGGTCAACCAAAACCTGATGCACACCTGCTTTTTATCTCAAATTGAGCCTCAATCCATACAAGATGCAGAACAAGATCCACACTGGATCATTGCAATGCAAGAGGAATTGCATCAATTTGAAAGGAACAAAGTTTGGGAGCTAGTGCCAAGGCCAAAGGATCACTCCATTGTTAGAACAAAGTGGGTGTTCAGAAACAAATTGGATGATCAAGGAATCATTGTAAGGAACAAGGCAAGGCAGGTTGCACAAGGATACTCTCAAGAAGAAGGAATAGACTATAACCATACCTTTGCACCAGTTGCAAGGTTAGAGGCCATAAGAATATTACTAGCCTATGCAGCTCACAAAGGATTCAAGGTCTATCAGATGGATGTAAAAAGTGCATTTCTCAATGGAGATATCAAGGAAGAAGTCTATGTTAGACAACCCCCAGGTTTTATCTCTCCAACACATCCTGATCATGTTTTTAAATTGTACAAAACATTATATGGTCTCAAGCAAGCTCCTAGAGCATGGTATGAGACCTTAGCATTCTTTCATCTGAAAAATGATTTTATAAGGGGTAGAGTAGACCAAACTCTTTTTATTAAAACCCATAAGTCCAATATCCTACTAGTACAAATCTATGTAGATGATATTATCTTTGGATCTACTGATTCAAATTTGTGCAAAAGGTTCTCTAATCTAATGCATTCTAAATTTGAAATGAGTAGCATGGGTGAGCTTTCCTTCTTTCTAGGATTGCAAGTCAAACAGTATGTTGATGGCATATTTATTTCTCAAACCAAGTATGCAAAAGAATTGGTTAAGAAATTTGGTATGTCTGAAGCATCATGTATGAAAACACCTATGCCTACTAATACTGTATTAGATGATGATGAATATGGGAAACCTGTTGATCAGACAACATATAGAGCAATGATTGGCTCTTTATTGTACCTTACAACTAGTAGACCTGACATATTGTTTGCTACATGCATATGTGCTAGATTCCAAGTAAGCCCTAGAGAGTTACACCTAACATTAGTAAAAAGGATTCTTAGGTATGTGAAAAGTTGTCCAAATCTAGGTCTCTGGTATCCAAAAGACTCAGGATTTGAATTAACTAGATTTTCAGATGCTGATTATGCTGGATGTAGAGTAGACATGAAAAACACAAGTGGAACTTGCCAATTTCTTGGTGACAGATTTGTCTCCTGGTTCTGTTAGAAACAAACATCTGTGTCCACATCAACTACTGAAGCTGAATACATGGCTGCAGGTAGTTATTGCTCGCAGATTTTGTGGATTCAAAATCAGCTCCTAGACTATGGTTACAACTTAGAAAAGTCAAAAATATTTTGTGATAATACTAGTGCTATTTCTATAGCACAAAATCAAGTCCTCCATAGTAGGACAAAACATATAGAAATTAGGCATCACTTTTTAAGGGATAATGTTGAGAAGAATAAAATTGAACTTAGAAATATATCCCAACTTATTTCCAAAGGGGAGACATTTTCACCAAACCATTGGATGAAAAGAAACACACCTTATTCCTGAATTAGTTAGGAATGTTAGATGGAGGAAGCTTAAAATGAGATCCAAGATTTTAAAACCCAAAAATTGACCAAGACTAGGTTAAAAACATTGATTTTTCTAATGTCTATAGGGTGTTTCTGGTCTACGAACTGCGCTCGACGTTTTTCCCCAAGATCATCGAACGGAGATCGACGTTTTCCAAAACCGTCGACCGGAATTCAGCGCTTTCAGATAGCGTTAGGCTATCTTCTTCTGGTCAGAGATCGTCGATCGGAGATCGACGCTCTCCAATATCGTCGAACGGAGATCGACGATGTTGAAGACTCTTAAGATTCCTTTAGAAGCCCAGATCGTCGAACGGAGTTCAATGATCTTTCCTTATCGGTGTCGAACCCTAATATAAAACTCATTTTTCGGTCGTCGTTCTCCTTTTGCGCTTTCATACTCTCTGCAGAACTTTTCCTTCCCTCCAAACTTCTCTACACTTGGTCTCGTTTGTTCGTTTTTGCAGGTATACAATGGCCGTTTCTATTGCAATTCTAGCCGCGATGAAATTTTACACTTGATTCGACATTGATATGGATTCCTTTGAAGGCAGTGACCAAATATTAAAAGACATTCTAGAATTATTCAAGGAACAGTAGTTGGTGTATATCATGTCCACACGGATAAAACTTGCTGCCGATGAAATCAAGGAGTGGATGTATACGGCTCATAACCTGGATCAAAATACAGTGGTTGGTACAATAGCCGGTATGCAGGTATCCCTAACTCCTGCCCTCCTTACAGAAGTTTTTCAATTGAGCACTGGGAATGATTCAGTTGAGTTAGCTGGAGAAGAGTTTGCAAGTATGCTTGATAGAATGGGTCACTCTGCAGCAAACCCTAACAAGCTGCTTAAGAATAATCTGTCAGTTGAATATAGATTTTTAGCTGATGTTGTGGGTAAGGTGTTGTTAGCCAAGCATTCTGCTCATGATACCATTTCAAGGTATCAATTTTGTTTGATGGCTGCTTTAGTGGATAAAAAACACTTGAATTCGGGAGAGATTTTCTTTGATTTGATCAAGAAAAAGGTGAATAAGAATCTTGTTAATTTTGGGAGGATTCTAGGGCAATTTTTGCATAACAGATGCCCTCAGTTGCTTGTGTATAGTGGGATGCACATTAATGCCTCTAAGAGGCTGTCCTGTGCCCTATTTGGTAAATGGGACAGGCAGATTGTCAAACGTAGCAGAGCTCTTGCAGCTATCTCAACTTCAGGCACCAGGACTGTTCAAGTCACTTCCCCACAGGCAACTTACCCATTAGAAGAACTACATGCCTCCTCCTCATCTCCACCCATTGTTTCTTCAACCATCCCCACATCCACCATCACTATCTTAATCTCATCTCCAATCACCATTTCATCTCCAATATCAATTCCTTCTCCTCCTCCAGCAACTTCTGTAGACCTTTTCCATCCCCTACATTATTATCAACCACTTGATATTTACTCATCCATTCCATCTTTCAGTCTTCTAGATGATTCCTACCTGGATGATTACAATTCCTCACCTCTTGATCTCCCATCAACCTCTACCTCCTACCAACAACTACTCCAAGACATTCTTGCACAACCATACTTCACCCCATCCATTTACACTCCACTAACTGCCATCTCCACCATTCCCATTTCTCAACCATCCATCCTACCATCCACAACTTCTCTTCCCATATCTGCAGCACCTTCTACAACAATCTCTGTCACTCTCTTCTCTACCTCTACTCAAGTTTCACTTGAGCAAGTAGACCTTCCTGCCCTAGCAGATAGGCTGTATGGGATGTTGGCACCCAGGCTAGCACTCCTGCTGGAGACCTCCATGGCTCCACTCCTACTGGAGACCTCCATGGCTCCACTCCTGCTGGAGACCTCCATGGCTCCACTCCTGAAATTCATCCATGAGTAATCTGCCAGGCTCTCTTCCCTTTCTCCTCCTCAAGCAATCCCTTCTGTGGGGTGCCTTGATCCAGTATATATTGAATCTAGGCAGGGGGAGATACCTCATGAAGAATAGATGGAGCCTGCCTCAGAAGATTTCCTGCCAGAGATTCCAGTTACAGCTTCAGCTCCAGTGCTTTCCTTCAAAACAGTTGAATTTAAGTCACTGCTGTCAGATTTTGATGTTCTTCACAATAGATTTCTTCCAGCTTATGAAGCTGAAGACCTAACTAAGGCCATTGTGCCTATTGCCAGCTGTGAGCCCAGCCTGATTTCCTCATATATCAAGTCATTCAAGGCTGTGGAAAGTATTCATTCTGTTGATGTTGTGGATACTGATGATATTGTTTCATAACCTGCTACTACTGATGATGTTGTTCCAAAATCTGCTGCTGAAGTTTCTATTGCTCCTGTTGCCCCAATAGTTTTTGCTGTTGTTGAGCCTGCTGTTGTTGTTGTATCTGTTAGTGCTGCTTCTGTCACTGCTACTATTGCTGCTGTTATTTCTAGTGATCAATCAAAACAACAAAAGGAATACTTTAAAAGGATTGATGAACTGTTTGACAATCCTCAGAGTTCAGACAGTGACAAATTCCAAACTAATTCTGATGACTCCTCTGCAACCATTGCAAGGAAGAGGAAAGCTAGAAGCAAAGCATTGAAGAGGGTACCTCCATGGAAAGTGAAATATGACATTGATATTCCAAAATATATTCTGCATGATTGCCCCATCTCTGAACCCTGGATGCAGTATTCAAAGAACCAGATCAAGGCCATGAAGAAAAAGAGGAAGTATGATAAGTATGATAAAGGATCTTCTCATTTTAATCCTCCTCCTCCTCCTCCAGATACAGGAACTGGTGGAGGTTCTGCTTCTCAGATCTCATCTGCTGTAAATCAAAGCTTCTATCAATCTCAAGACAGATCTTAATCAAGAGTATATAAACATAGAGGTTATCATTCAAGGAGAGGTCAGTATAGAGGTCATTCTAGAGGTCAATCCAGACAACATCAATATCAAAGGAAAGGATAAGGACCCATTGACTCAACTTCTGGTCCTTTCCCCTATAATCTGAAAGATACTGTTGCTTCAAGAACTCCTTCTTCTAATGATACAGTGAATAGATATGAACCTAAAGTTCCCTTTGAGGATCCAGAAAATAATCCACTACCTTGGACTGCCAGATTGAAGGAGCTAGCTGCTTTGGATCAGATAAAGAAGACAAGAGATCAAGGAAAAAACACTTCAAACATCACAACCTTATCTGAGAAAAGAAAGAAGGAACTAGAAAGATACTCATCCAGAAAATTCTTTGATCCAGAAAGCTATATGAAGCTACACCCAGAGGCTGTGGTTCCCAGGCCCAAATCTCAAACCTCCTTAGGTGTTGATGATGACAGGAGATTCAAGAAGGAAGCTCTCAACCCTAACAGAGAAATCTTATTCAAGAAGGGCAATGAAAAGAAGTAAATGTGTAAGCTGACAATTTATATCTAATTCTGACTATCTGTTGTGATTCTATCTGTGCTTCTGCAATGCTGCAAATTCTTTTCTTCTGCTTGTTGTTTCTGCTTTTTAATTCTGCCTGTATGCTTGTTATTTCCTATTTGTCATGTAAATAGTAATCCTAACCCAAATAGAGGGAGATTGTTGGAACACCCTATTACTAATTTGGGCAAGGATCACTATGTTCTTAGGAAATTATTTCGACCTTATTGTATAGTCTTAAAGGTCAATTAGAATGAGTCTAAGGGTAAGATCTTTGGTTTCGAAGCTTCCCCCAAGACCTTCTAAGATCAGAATTCAAGTATTGTAGACTAGGACAATTTTCGTATGAGTCTAAGGGTCGATGGAACGTCGAACTCAGTTCGACTATCTCTGAGCTCAGTTCAATGAGTCGTCGAACTCGGTTCGACGATCTTCGTGCTCAGATCGACATTTCTGTATCTAGCTATAATCCAATCTCTGAGCTCAGGTCGACGATAGTTGAGCTCAGATCGACGATTTCTATCTCAAGTATAAGTTCAGTCTCTGAGCTCAGGTCGACGATAGTTGAGCTCAGATCGACGCTTTTTTGAAGAGATCGACGATTTTAGGAATTCAAATTCAGTCAGTTATGGAATTCAATCTGATTCATATCCAACATTTATTTAAAAGGATTTTATAGCCGTTTCAATTATTCTGGAGCAAGTTTCAAGGAAGATAAAATGGAATGTCCTTTAGGACTTTCCTCAAGAGACAAATATCAATTAAGTCATTTATGACTATTTAACGGCTATCCAGAAGACTGAATTTCAATATATCTCTTCAGAATCATTTGAGAAATACAGATAAGATATCAATCAACTAGAGACACAAGTCTATAGAATTACAAGTCAGAATTCATACTGAACACAAGGAATACAATAGTGAAGGAGATCAACACACAGAAAAGAATTCTTCTATTCTTTCAAGATCTCTTCGTATTCAAGTGTTCAATGTAAGACCACCCTCCCGGAACACAAGACACGGCACGAGAGGGGTCTTATGCCCAAAACAGCAGCCTTTCGGTGACACTAGCACTCGGGCTTGCCA
Source organism: Platanthera zijinensis (assembly GCA_039513925.1). Taxonomy (NCBI): domain Eukaryota; kingdom Viridiplantae; phylum Streptophyta; class Magnoliopsida; order Asparagales; family Orchidaceae; genus Platanthera; species Platanthera zijinensis. The sequence goes on along the minus strand of CM077079.1, from coordinate 182,812,334 downwards.
GTACCACAAGGCGCCTATTCTGCCGGCAACAACCAATATCAACACATAATTGCCAACCCAACCATAATAATTATAAGAAAGTCAATTCACACTAAGCATATATCCATAAGCATAACAAAAGAGAAGCTAACAAGCTTCTACATAATCAGAGTACGTGAATATATTTTCCTTGAAGGGCTACAACAAAATCTCTCTCACTCACATATGTAACCGACGGTAGCGACGGTACCGTCCCTTCAGGCCCTGTCGTCCTGGCCTGGCTGTCCAGCTGCATAGCCTGCTGCTCCACTTGCGGGGTTTCCTCCTAAAAAGGAAGACGTAGCAACCGTTAGTCATAAAGACTAAGTGGCTTCACATCCGCTCCCCCGGCGACTCCTCGGCACCGGGCGGAGAAAGGAACAGGTACAATATATAAATAACAGTAGTACAATAGGTGAAGTGAGTATACATATCATAAGCAGCAACAATAGTAGTGTATAATAAACAAGCTCTTATTTTAAAAATCCACTATCTACAGCAGCAAGAGAGTATATAGCTATAACAGTAAGTAACTCAACTTATATGGATGCCCATACAAGCATATAAGTTGAGGGTCGTTCAGTAATAAGTAACTCATCGTATAGGAGTGCCCATAGAAACTTATATGATGAGGGTCTTATGTATGCAATGAAGTGTAATACTATGAATGCAATGCAATGACACAACCAAGACCAGGCACATGCAATCGCTATGTCGACACAGACTTATAGTTCCCACTATTCGAGCAGGTAGCTAACCTCTCAGGCGTCAACCGTCATGGCCAAACGGTGACAGTAGAGCGGGCATCTCCACTACTAGGCTGGTCTCCACACTACTTGGCCTAGACCTCCGTACGCCTCAACGCTAAGGACACAACAGTTGAGCTCACATGCGTACTACGGCTCAGCAGGTTCTCTTGGGCAATTGAGAACTAAGATCCTAGCCCCGAACTGGCCTATGCGTGACACAGAAGGAGCCTCGGAAATGAACACGAGGACCAAGCCCAACCGTTCACTTGGCACGGAAGGAGCCTCGGGACATGAACACTGAGGACCAAGCCAAACCGTCCAAGGTCTAGCTGCTGACCCCCATCGATATGACGATTGGCAAGCCCGTAGACCTGCCACACTATCCTTAACTCGGGATTACGACACCGTGTGTCGACTCACACCACATGCAATTTCACAATATCGCGGCATGGAAGGAGCCTCGGGACGTGAACACCGAGGATCAAACCCAACCATCCATTGAATGCGGAAGGAGCCTCGTGACATGAACACCGAGGGCCAAGCCCAACCATCCAACTTTGCCCATCTCAATCTCATTCCAACTAGTGACAGTCAACACCGCACTTGTTACTTCCACAATGCTACCCGTAGGGAGATGACACTCTAAGTATTGGGTTACTAATTCCCTTTTTTTCCATCCAACATGTATCATGGCCATAGTTCAATCATTTAGACATTTATCCAATTACATCCACCCAATTATATCAGGTTCTTTCCTTCAATTAAACTTGTCCACAACTCGTTATATGATTTTAGATTCGTAACCTCAACTTATCACGTCACTATGATGATAATGTCAAAAGAGTCCACCCAAGCCTCGAGTTGGATGGCAATATTAAATTCAACCACATCGCATTCCACGTTACACAAGCCCAGAATTTAGGTGCAGCCTTAATCCGGGCAGCCACTACGACCAAGGATTCCCAAGGCTACAGAAATCCGACGAGTGCGAGTAACCACTCGTTGGAAAGATAATTTCATGGGATACAACTTTTGTGTTTAGTTGAAAGCCTAGATTTGATCGCATCGCACCAGAAATCCACTCGAAGCCTGCTACGTACAGGGTATAAATTTCCTGGGTGGAATTTCCGCCAACCGCAGCAGATTTGAACAGACTTTCCCATGGCTACATATATTGCTTGGGAATGTGCAACCACTCGTTGGAAAGATACTTTTGAGGGCTACGACTTTCGTGTTTTGTCAAAACCCAGATATGACCAGAACACCCCCGAAATTGGCCACGAAGGTCGCTGCGTGCAGAAAATAGATTTCCGCACGCATCTTAAGGCGAGGTGAACAGCATCCGTTCATCTTCCTCCTTGCACCAAACTCCCAAAATCTCCTCCAGAAAATCGTCCACCCTTATTCACCCTCACGAAGCCATATTTCTCCACGAATCTTTCTCTCATCTTCACTTTGAAGGATGAAGAGGTTGGAGGGGGCTAAGCCTAGAAAACAAACTTAGGCATGGCTTTCCTAGGAAATCTCCTCCTCACCATCAAGACTCTATGGAGTCGATATCTCTCCTAGAATATATCTACAGATCTAGCACCAAGGGAGAGGGGAGGAAGCTCACATCGTTTTCAGCGGTACCACCGTTCCCGACCATGGATCTAGTCGTTCTCCTTTGCGGCATCTCTCGCCTAGTGTGGTTGTTCTTCACGGCAAAGGAAGGAGAGGGAGAGAGAGAGAAAGAAGGCCGCCTCCAAAAGCTCTGCCTGCTTCCGCCGGCTCCGTCGGTTTCGCGAGATCCACGATGATGGCAAGGGTCAATCGGCGCAAAAGCTAGGGTTCGGCTTTATCTCCCTTTTTATAAGCTGATGTATTAGGTTACATCTTCTTCCATGTATCAACACCTCATTGGACCGCCCATAATGGGTCATATTGAAGTGACCCGGTCCAAGGAACCATCCAGCGCGAATATCGAAATCCGGTTCGGTCCGCCTGTACAAGCCGGCGAATCTGCATGGGCAAAGAAAACACACAAGTCAAATTCGGCGAGAATCATCTGTCATTCTCGACGATCGGCGAGAATCGTCAGGCATTTTCGACAAATTCATCGGGTATCAACAATGATACCTGGTGATTTTCCCTTAGCCTAACTTATCGGAAATCTGGTGTTGAGAGCGTTGAGTATTCTCATCGATACTCGACGATCGGCGAGAATCACCAGGCATTCTCGACGATTTTCCCTTGGGCCATTCTTATCAAAAATCTGGCATTGAGTATTCTCATCGATACTCGACGATCGGCGAGAATCACCAAGCATTCTCGACGATTTTCCCTTGGGCCATTCTTATCGGAAATCTGGCGTTGAGTATTCTCATCGATACTCGACGATCGGCGAGAATCACCAGGCATTCTCGATGATTTTCCCTTGGGCCATTCTTATCGGAAATCTGGCGTTGATAGCGTTGTGTATTCTCATCGATACTCGACGATCGGTGAGAATCACCAGGGATTCTCGACGATTTTCCCTTGGGCCATTCTTATCGGAAATATGTCGTTAAGAGCGTTGAGTATTCTCATCGATACTCGACGATCGGCGAGAATCACCAAGCATTTCCCTTGGGCCATTCCCTTTCGATCCGTTGGATATCACTCAACCATACTATCCATCCAATGCACTTGACACATTTTACCAGTGCGCCCCGAGCCCGAGTCAAGTCTCTTGACTCAAAACTCATGCGAGGGGCCTAGCGCGAATTGGGACGTTATAAATCCTATAAACAAAATAAAAGATTTCATCCCGGAAATCAGGCTAGGGATATGGGGATACAGGTGCTAAATAATATGCGCTATAAAATGTTATCTTGGAAGAACAGCTCTGGGTAGCGCTTCTGCATCAAGTCCACCGGCTCCCAAGTAAATTCTTCCTTCTCATTATTAGACCACAGCACTTTTACCAGCGGCACACTTATGCGGCGTAGGGTTCTTATCTTATTATCAATGATTCGTACCGGCTCCAGTCGTACAGATCTGTCAGATGCCACAGCACCATCAGTCGTGGGGATGTATTGTTCGGGCCATAACAACGCATTCCGAAGCGACGAGACATGGAACACGTCGTGGAGATTTTTTAACTCGGGAGGTAGCTCCAGCCGATAGGCCAAAGGGACAATCTTCTCCACTATGACATAGGGCCCAACATACCATGGGCTGAGGTTCTTCACTCCTCGTACTCGTGATACTCCATGCATCGGTCGGATTTTCAGAAACACCTTGTCTCCCACTTGAAATTCCACCATCCGTTGTTTAGCATTGTAATACTTCGCCTGCTGACTTTGAGCCTCTAACATACGATCCCGTATCAACCTAACCACCGCATTCATGTCATCTATATATTCAACACCCAAAGTCTTCGGGTCTTCATCTTGCACCCAAGACAAGGGGGTTCTACACCTCCTTCCATATAGGGCTTCATGGGGTGCCATGCCAATGCTAGCTTGATGGCTATTGTTGTAAGAGAATTCCACTAAGGGCAAGAGTCTTTCCCACGGCTCTCCCCTATCTATCACACACAACCTCAACAGATCCTCCAATGTTCGGATGGTCCGCTCAGACTGCCTGTCCGTCTATCGATGAAATGCGGTGCTGAAAGTAAGGTGCGAGCCAAAATATGCCTGTACCGCCTTCCACTCCTTGGAGGTAAAATGACCATCACGGTCTGAAACTATCGTCTTAGGTACGCCGTGATACCGTACAAACTGTTCCACAAAAAAACGTACTAAGACGTCCACATGAGCCTCCTTCTTAATAGGAATGAACCGGGTAACTTTCGTCAGGCGGTCAACGATCACCCACACTGAATCATTTCCTGAGCGGGAGCGAGGTAGCCCATGTACGAAGTCCATGGAGATATCCTCAAACTTCCATTTGGGGATTCGCAACGACTGCAACAGGCCAATGGGGCTCCTACATTCCACCTTCACTCTTTCGCAGGCTTCACAATGCGTCACAAAGTACCAGACATCTTTCTTCATTCCTGGCCAACACATCGTCTTCCGTAAGCCGGCGTACATCTTTGAAATTCCTGGGTGCACGGAATATTGAGAGCAATGTGCTTCTCTCATAATATCCTCCCAGATTCTGCCACCTTTGGGAATATAGAGCAAGCCGCGAAAGTAAACAAGGCTGTACTTTAGTGTGTAGTCGTCGGTAGTCCCGTATTCGATTAACTTTATTGTCGCGGCCAAAGCCGCATCAAATCCTTGCTCCACTCGGATCCGGTCCCGGATATCACAAACTATGCTCATGTTGGACAGGTACTCCGTATATTCCGAAGAAGCCTTAAATATTAAGGTGATGTCCATCTCCTCGATCATCCGTGCCAACTCCATGCTCATCAATCGAGATTCTGGGCTCGAGCCGGGTACTTTCCTACTCAACGCATCGGCTACTGAGTTTGCTTTTCCGGCGTGGTAGTTCAAGGTGAACTCATAGTCGCATAGAAAGTCTAACCACCGTCGTTGTCTTAAGTTCAATTCCTTCTGGGTATGGACGTACTTCAAATTTTTATGATCCGAGAAGATTTCGCAGTGGACGCCGTATAGATAATGCCTCCAAAACTTCAAGGCGAACACCACCGCTCCTAGCTCCAAATCATGCACCGGGTAATTGATTTCATGCTTCATCAATTGTCTTGAAGCATAAGCAATTACATGCCCGTGCTGCATCAGCACCGCTCCCAACCCCTGATAAGACGCGTCCGTGTAAACTTGGAATCCTTCCTTCCCAGACGGAAGGACAAGGATGGGGCGGAGGTAAGTCTATCCTTCAATTCCTGGAATGCCGCTTCACACTGGGGTGTCCATTCAAATGGCACTCCATTCTTTGTCAAGGAAGTAAGCGGAAGGGCAATCTTGGAGAATCCTTTTACGAACTTGCGGTAGTATCCGGCAAGTCCAAGAAAACTCCTCACATCGGCCGCCGACTTCAAGGGAGACCACTCCTTCATGGCACGCACCATGGCCGGATCCACAGCTAGTCCAGCCCCACTGATTACGTGACCCAAGAAAGCCACCTCCCTAAGCCAGAATTCACACTTGTTAAACTTGGCGAACAAGGCGTGCTCTTTTAGCTTCTCCAGAACTAAGGCCAAATGTCTGGCATGTTCTTCCTCCGTCTTCGAGTAGACTAGGATGTCGTCAATGAACACAATGACGAAGACATCTAAGTAGGGCTCAAACACTTTATTCATCAAGCTCATGAAAGCTGATGGGGCATTGGTGAGCCCAAACGGCATCACTGTGAACTCATATAAGACGTACCTCAAGCTAAAAGCCGTTTTCTGTATATCATCCTCCTATATTCTCAATTGGTAGTACCCCGAGCGCAAATCTAGCTTGGAGAACCAATGCGCTCCCACCAGTTGGTCAAACAACTCATCGATCCGAGGTAACGGGTAGGTGTTCCGTACTTTCAGTCGGTTGAGTTTCCGATAGTCTATACATAAACGCAGGGTTTCATCTTTCTTCTTGACGAATAGAACAGGGGCTCCCCAAGGTGAGGAGCTGGGGCGAACAAACCCTGATTCTACCAGCTCCTGCAGTTGAACTCTAAACTCCGCGAGTTCTTTTGGGGCCATCCGATAAGGGGTCCTGGAGACAGGCTTAGCTCCTGGTACAAGCTTAATCTGAAAATCCACTTCTCTATGCGGGGGTAACCCTGGCAATTTCTCAGGAAATACCTCAGAGAAATCCCGTGCTACCCGCACATCCTTCACATCTACCTTCATCTCTTTTAGTTCGAAACGTATCATGTAGACTTCATCCCCTCTCATATGAGCTTTCAAGGTCTGGATTGAGGATAACAATATTCGTGGTGTGAAATTTATACCTTGGAAGACTACATCAGTATCCCCATGTCTCAAATAGATACGCTTCTCCGCACAGTCGATTCTTGCATGGTGCCAATCCAGTCATGCCATACCCAGGATGAGGTCGAATTCTGGTATTCTCAAAATTGTGGCAGGGGTATCAAAGGTTTTTCCCCCAATAGTTATCTCCAACTCACACTTCACGGTTGCCGTCATCTCTGATCTGTCTTGGAGGCGTACTCTTCGGGCAATAACGGTGAAATATTGCACTCCGGGTATATTCTTGATGAAGTCTTCGGACATGAAAGAATGGGAGGCGCCGGTGTCAAATAACGTATAAGCCGGTTTCCCGCCAACCATCACGGTGCCTAAGTGTCATTTAATAATACTCAAGCTAGACGTCTAGTATATCTTAAGCCACTAGAGAATATTAAGGGAAGCAAAATGACTTATTCAAATTGTACCTACAATCATCTCTTGAGGATTCCGCTCTTGAGTCATGTCCAAGGCATACACCTGATCTCAAGCGGGTCCGGGGTTTCTTCCTCGTGGTCCTCGTCCTCGACCACGCAAATACCCTCTCCCCCGCGGGGCTGCTGGAGGGAGAGCGAAAGGCGCATCTCCAAATAGTTGCTGGCAGTAGAGTCGAATGTGGCCCGGTTGGTTGCATTCAAAGCACACCCGTTCCTGCCTTCCGCCGTGTTGCTGAAATTGTAGAGGTGGAGGTAATGCTTGCGGTTGCGGAACCGGGCGCTCCTCTCTAAAGTTCTGGGGGAAATGCCCGCCACCCCTCTGATATCCTCTTCCTCTTTTATTGTCGCATCTCCTTCTATTGCTGGGGCCGTCTTCCATCACTCCCTCTGCTGGCCTTTTACCACTTCCCAAGTGGTCCGCTTCCAATCTCTTCATCATATCAATAATCTTCTCCAGACTAGAGTCCGCTATAAACAAAAGGGCTTGCCTTAGGGGATCTCGCAAGCCTTTGTAGAATCATTTGGCGTACCCTCTATCATCCAGCTCATAGGAGTCAGCGAATCTAGCCAGGTACTGAAACTCCCGTTGGTACTCCGTCATCGACATGGACACTTGCTTTAGTTGCAAAAATCTCTCTTCCATGCCATCCCGAACGGCCGAGGGGATGAAATGTTCTAAGAAGGCTTCGGAGAATTCACTCCAACTAATGTCCGTGTACACTCTTCCATGAAAAGTGGAGCCCATGAGGGACTTCCACCACCTTTGGCGTGCAGCTCTAAGAGTGTCACCACAAGGGTCACCGCCATGTTGTTTTGACATCTTATTCCTGCCAACAACTCTTGTATAGTGTCGAGCCACTCTTCCGTACGCACTGCCGACTCTGTCCCAATATAAGCAGGAAGAGAGAGAGCTCGAAAAAAGCTTAACCAACTAAATCCCGAACCCTATTATTGTACAGGTGCCTGCTGAGATTGGGACCTAAAGGCGTCCAGAATAGCTGTGAGCATCTGCCCCAGCTCTGATTGTTGGAATTGTGTTGGTACGGACGGGGCGGGAGTGCCCCTTACTAGCTCAGCATGTGCTTGGATCTACACATAAGGTACAAACCTATGGTTAGGTTGGCTAATCTAAGGTTAAAGATGGACAACTTAGTTTGAATTACATATGGGCACACCACTGCTTCCGCTAAGTCAGCTTGTCCCCAAACTTAGTAATCAAATGGGGGTGGCACCATTGTTAAGTGACTTTCTCCTTGGAGGATCGTAGCAAGATGATACCATTTGTAAGACCCCCCTCCCGGAACACAAGACACGGCACGAGAGGGGTCTTATGCCCAGAACAGCCACCTTGTGGTAACACTAGCACTCGGGCTAGCCTGTACCACAAGGCGCCTATTCTGCCGGCAACAACCAATATCAACACCTAATTGCCAACCCAACCATAATAATTATAAGAAAGTCAATCAACACTAAGCATATATCCATAAGCATAACAAAAGAAAAGCTAACAAGCTTCTACATAATCAGAGTACGTGAATATATTTGCCTCGAAGGGCTACAACAAAATCTCTCTCACTCACATCTGTAACTGACGGTAGCGACGCTACCGTCCCTTCAGGCCCTGTCGTCCTGGCCTGGCTGTCCAGTTGCATAGCCTGCTGCTCCACCTGCGGGGTTTCCTCCTAAAAAGGAAGACGTAGCAACCGTTAGTCATAAAGACTAAGTGGCTTCACATTCGCTCCCCCGGCGACTCCTCGGCACCGGGCGGAGAAAGGAACAGGTACAATATATAAATAACAGTAGTACAACAGGTTAAGTGAGTATACATATCATAAGCAACAACAGCAGTAGTGTCTAATAAACAAGCTCTTATTTTACAAATCTACTATCTACAGCAGCAAGAAAGTATATAGCTATAACAGTAAGTAACTCAACTTATATGGATGCCCATACAAGCATATAAGTTGAGGGTCATTCAGCAATAAGTAACTCATCGTATATGAGTGCCCATACAAACTTATACGATGAGGGTCTTATGTATGCAATGAAGTGTAATGCTATGAATGCAATGCAATGATATAACAATGATCAGGCACATGCAATCGCTATGTCGACAAAGACTTATAGTTCCCACTATTCAATCAGGTAGCTAACCTCTCAGGCGTCAACCGTTGTGGCCAAACGGTGACAGTAGAGCGTGCATCTCCACTACTAGGCTGGTCTCCACACTACCTGGCCTAGTCCTCCATACGCCTCAACGCTAAGGACACAATAGCGGAGCTCACATGCGTACTACGATTCAGCGGGTTCTCTTGGGCAAGTAAGCACCAAGATCCTAGCCCCGAATTGGCCTATACGTGACACGGAAGGAGCCTCGGAAATGAACACGAGGAACAAGCCCAACCGTTCACTTGGCACAGAAGGAGCCTCGGGACATGAATACCGAGGAACAAGCCTGACCGTCCAGGGTCTAGCTGCCGACCCTTATCGGTGTGACAATTGGCGAGCCCGTAGACCTACCACACTATCCTTAACCCGGGATTACGACACCGTGTGTCGACTCACTCCACCTGCAATTTCATAATATCGCGGAATGGAAGGAGCCTCGGGATGTGAACACCGAGAACCAAGCCCAACCATCCATTGAATGCGGAAGGAGCCTCGGGACATGAACACCGAGGGCCATGCCCAACCATCCAACTTTGACCATCTCAATCTCATTCCAACTAGTGATAGTCAACACAGCACTTGTTACTTCCACAATGCTACCCATAGGGAGACGACACTCTAAGCATTGGGTTACTAATTCCCTTTTTTTCCATCCAACATGTATCATGGCCATAGTTAAATCATTTAGACATTTATCCAATTATATCCACCCAATTATATCTGTTTCTTTCCTTCAATTAAACTTGTCCACAACTCGTTATATGAATTTAGATTCGTAACCTCAACTTATCACGTCACTATGATGATTATGTCAAAAGAGTCCACCCAAGCCTCGAGTTGGATGGCAACATTAAATTCCACCACATCGCATTCCACGTTACACAAGCCCAGAATTTAGGTGCAGCCTTAATCCGGGTAGCCACTTCAACCAAGGATTCCCGAGGCTACAGAAATCCGACGAGTGCGAGTAACCACTCGTTGGAAAGATAATTTAGTGGGCTACAACTTTTGTGTTTAGTCAAAATCCCAGATTTGATCGCATCGCACCAGAAATCAACTCGAAGCCTGCTGCGTACAGGGTATAAATTTCCTGGGTGGAATTTCCCCCAAACGCAGAAGATTCGAACAGACTTTCCCGTGGCTACAGGTATTGCCTGGGAACGTGCGACCATACGTTGGAAAGATAATTTCGAGGGCTACGACTTTTGTGTTTATTCAAAAACCCAAATATGGCCAAAACACCCCCGAAATTTGCCACGAAGGTCGCTGCATGCAGAAAAAAGATTTCTGCATGCGTCTTAAGGCGAGGTGAACGACATCCGTTCATCTTCCTCCTTGCACCAAACTCCCAAAATCTCCTCCAGAAAAACTTACACCCTTATTCACCCTCACAAAGCCATATTTCTCCACGAATCCTTCTCTCATCTTCACTTTGAAGGATGAAGAGGTTGGAGGGGGCTAAGCCTAGAAAACAAACCTAGGCATGGCTTTCTTAGGAAATCTCCTCCTCACCATCAAGACTCTATGTAGTCGATATATCTCCTAGAATATATCTACAGATCTAGCACCAAGGGAGAGGGGAGGAAGCTCACATCGTTTTTAGCGGTACAACCGTTCCCGGCCATGGATCTAGTCGTTCTCCTTTGCGGCGTCTCTCGCCTGGTGCAGTTTTTCTTCACGGCAAAGGAAGGAGAGGGAGAAAGAGAGAAAGAAGGCCGCCTCCAAAAGCTCCGCCTGCTTCCGCCGGCTCCATCGGTTTCGCGAGATCCACGATTACGGCAAGGGTCAATTGGCGCAAAAGCTAGGGTTCGGCTTTATCTCCCTTTTTATAAGCCGATGTATTAGGTTACATCTTCTGCCACGTGTCAACGCCTCATTGGACCGCCAATAATGGGTCATATTGAAGTGACCCGGTCCAAGGAACCATCCAACGCGAATTCCGAAATCCGGTTCGGTCTGCCTGTACAAGTCGGCGAATCTGCCTGGGCGAAGAAAACGCATAAGTCAAATTCAGCGGGAATCATCTGTCATTCTCGACGATCGGCGAGAATCGTCAGGCATTCTCGACGAATTCGTCGGGTATCAACAATGATACCCGTCGATTTTCCCTTAGCCTAACTTTTCGAAAATCTGGTGTTGAGAGCGTTGAGTATTCTCATCGATACTCGACAATCGGCGAGAATCACCAGGCATTCTCGACAATTTTCCCTTGGGCCATTCTTATCGGAAATCTGGCGTTGTGTATTCTCATCGATACTCGACGATCGGCGAGAATCACCAGGCATTCTCGACAATTTTCCCTTGGGCCATTCTTATCGTAAATCTGGCGTTGAGTATTCTCATCGATACTCGACAATCGGCGAGAATCACCAGGCATTCTCGACGATTTTCCCTTGGGCCATTCTTATCGGAAATCTGGCGTTGAGAGCGTTGAGTATTCTCATCGATATTCGATGATCGGCAAGAATCACCAGGCATTCTCGACGATTTTCCCTTGTGCCATTCTTATCGGAAATTTGGCGTTGAGAGCGTTGAGTATTCTCATCGATACTCGACGATCGGCGAGAATCACCAAGCATTCTCGACAATTTTCCCTTGGGCCATTCCCTTTCGATCCGTTAGATATCACTCAACCATACTCTCCATCCAACGCACTTGATAACTTTTGCTTGTGCGCCCCGAGCCCGAGTCAAGTCTCTTGACTCAAAACTCGTGCGAGGGGCCTAGCGCGAATATGGACGTTATATTCAATGGCTTCATCAATCAAAGATTCCAGACACATCATATTTCAGCAACTACTGAAATCATCTCTTGCTGGAGATCTAAAGTTACTGAAGACCTATCACCCTATGCAAAGCTCTTCTTCCTAAACAATTACAGATCTCAGGGGGAGTTTTGATAACATCATCCACTAGTCTTCTCTTAAACTATTGACAGAGAAGAACAACAACTCTTTTCTTTTTCCTTACTCTACTGTAAAAAGGTTTCTCAAAACTCCCTTCAAAAGTTTGTGGCTAGTTTCTGAGACCTTGTCAATACTCAGTGGTGGCAAGACACCTGAACAAAAAATATGGTTTGGTTTTTGACCACCTTATCAAAAGCTCATTGGTGCAGTGGATTCCTACCTAGGGTGGTAGAAGAGTGGATGTACCTAGGTTGATTGGGGAACCACTATAGATCCTTGTGTCTTCTGGTTACTGTGTTTTATTTGCTGTGTGCTGTGTTTTTACTTCTTGCTTTAGCTTGTTTTCATTCTTTGCAAGCACATTACACATATACTTAAATCAGTCTTCCACTACAAATAATTTTTTATCTGAAAAATTATTTTAATATACTCTATTCACCCCCCCCTGTAGATTAAAGGTAGATCTTACCCTCACTTTCACTAATAATAAAATATAAAAGTCTAAACTTACTCCACCAGCTTGTGAAAAATAATACACTAATAGCCTAACCCGAGCTCCACCCAGCAAGCCCAAATCTTAGAATATATTAGCCTTAAATAACTCTACTCAGCCACTAAGCAAATAAAATAATCCTAAAGCTTGAAAAGCTCCCCCACTAAACTGGATAAAACTAGACAATATACTTTTATATATATATATACAACAATAGCTTTATATTATATAAAAAAGGCTATTTGCACCCAAGCTTACACCCAAACACACACACACACACACACACACACACACACACACACATATATATATATATATATATATAATTAGCTAAACAACTTAGTCTAAAACAAGGATCCAGCCTTACCAAGCTTGGCCACAGAAGGTCATGCACAACAATTGCAATAATCTGGTCACACACTACCAGTTATCCCATAAAATAAAGACAACGTCGAAACGACGCGAAAACAAAAGATCTCAGAATTCGACAAAACTCGCACCGTAGCTAAACACCCATGCTATGAAAATAACAGCGACGTCGAAAAAAACATCCGACGACCAAAAATCGGGCTAAAACCTCCTGAAGCCAAAGCACAAGCATTCCCTAAGAAGCTCAGCCGAGTCACGAAAACAGACTCCGGCTAGCTAGGGAATCTTGCAAACAGACTACAAATAGGTCACTCAAGGAACCTAAAGAGCTAAAACCATGCTCCAACAATGGCAAAGGCCGACAACGCGTTGTCGTAATGCCAAAAAACATTTAAACAAACACAGAAAAACCGGGGGCATTACATAAGGCCTTACAGTTAAGCTTTACAAGCGTGGATTACAAACATCGGCGAGCAGGGCGGCCACAAATGAAAATAACCAAGTTCTTTACTCAGACTTTGAGGGCCAGCAGCAGTAGCAGCATCAGCAAGGGCTTCAGCCCGCAATTTCCTGCTCGGCTCTCCAGCACCTGCACAAGGAAAACCCACCAGAATGGTGGAAAACAAGGCAATAGTCAGCATTCAGCTGACTAATTTATAACGACCCTACCCCTTTCCTGGGGCAGTAGTATTCCTTCCCTGCAGGCATAGCATTTCACAAGCCGATATATCACACAATGTGCACTTACGCACAAACAATATATCACAAACGTTGGTCACGCAGCCCGACGCTCCGTGAACTCAGGGAACATTCTTGGTGTACCGGAAATACTAGGGTCCCACCACCGTTTAAGGTCCGAAACCCAACAGTATTGAGTATTTAGTCTTAATAGCGCGTAGGCCTAAGACTCTCATTATGCCAACGACGAAATCCTAATTCCATGGCGCTCTCTTGTCAAGCCGACATAACGCAGGTCCAGCTCCACCCTTACATATTGCTCAAGTCGTCATACCATTGCCGAATACCACAGTACTCATGGCCCAACGACAGATGTACTTCAGCGTCACATTTCTTGTTCAACACTAAGCCTTTTAAGAGCTCGCAGTTCAAAATAGCCATACTATCCACCAAGGACTGGCATCACAATCCAAAAAGGGGCGCTAATGTCAGTGTTCCTCGCGGTCGCTTGGCGGGTTCAGCAGAAACTCTCTTTCTGCACTGAAACTCAACCCAAACATAGCATACAACCCAAGAATCACGACGGTATTTTCCTGGAATTCCACTCTAGTACTTCCTGTAACTACCCTTCACGGGCACAACCAATCGACTCCACAAGATACACGTTTATACTCGGAGTCTTCTCTGGTGCACAAAATGAAACATCACCAATAAAGACCAACCTATCCAGAAGGGCTTCACACAGAATGCCTATTCCGTACTATATATTTCCAGATCTATATGCAAGACTGCGTATTTTAATAATCAACCCAAGGAAATCCCTAAAAAGCCACCTTTTAATGGTGGAAATCCATATACATGCCAAAACAAAGACTTCACATGTCCATGGAAGAAAGATCGTTACCCTTGACGATCTCTTTGGAACCATGGAAAACTATCAAGATGAAAAGCACCACAACGGCCTTGCCTCCACAAATATGGACTCAGCTCGCGATTAGGGGCTCTGAAGTTCCACCGGTAGCCGGATTCCTTCTCCTACTCCTTCCTTGCTCTCCCCACTCTCTAACACTTTAGAAAGAGAAAGGTTTGATAGAAATGAGAGTTTATCCTTCCACTCTCAGCCTTAACACAGCAGGGATAGATCTAGATGGTTGGATACTAATTGGATTAAATGAACGGCCACGAATCGCCCTGAAACTCAATTTCCTAGGCCGAACACATCTTGTGATATGCCCGTGTCACAGGCCGTGTACCTTAAGCGGCAAAGAAACCGACTCTTCCAGAGCAGGACATGGCCCTGTGACACGCCCGTGTCACAGGCCGTGTGCCAGAAACGGCTTCGGACACGCCTATGTCTAGCCCGTGTTCAACAGACCTCACAAACCTGGCCAAAACTAGAGAAGGACACAGCCATTTATGCGCTCGTGTTATAGGCTGTGTGCCCAACTCGACATGCCTCTCGAGGAGCGTCGAGTGCATTTTGTCGAGTGAATTTCGTCGAGCTCAGCAGGATACGGCCCTTGACACGGCCGTGTCACAGGCCGTGTGGCATACTCGACACTGCCCAGCGCCACACTTGAGTACACAGAGTAGGACACGACCATTGACACTCCCGTATCACAGGGCGTGTGCCTCACTCGAGACCCACTCGAGACCCACTCGAATACACAGAGTAGGACATAGCCTTGGGCATGCCCGTGTCCCAAGCCGTGTTGCTCAGTCTACACAGCCGACTCAAAAACTCGAGATTTGGTGCGTTACAATCCTCCCCTCCTTACAAGAAATTTCATCCCGAAATTTGTATACAGGACTCAAGAAACTCTTCAACAAAATGTTGTTACAACATGTCATGTTCTGTACAACATAAAACACAAAATGTTATACAAGTTTAGACAAATAGCTCGGGTAATTCAACACGCATGGTCTGCTCTCGCTCCCATGTTAGCTCCTCACGGCCGTAGTTGTCCCATCGGACCTTGATAATCCCGATTTTCTTATCCCGCAACTGCTTCTCGGCTTTATCCTCGATCTGAATGGGCCTAACCTTTGTCGTTAGCCCAAATTCGACCGGTACGCGATCATTAGCAATCACTTGAGTTGGATCTTTTACGTCTTTTCGAAGAACTGATATGTGGCACACATCATGTAATCCACTCTGCCGAAAGTGCTAGCCGATAGGCAGCTTCTCCAATTTGCTCCACCACTTCAAACGGACCAAGATATCTCGGACTTAACTTTTTCAAGCGCTGAATCCTGGACACGCCTTTGAATGGCTTGATTTTCAAATAGACCCAATCGTTAACCGCAAACTCAACGTTTCAGTGCTTGACATTATAATACTTTGCTTGTCTATCTTGGGCTATCAGTAGCCTCTCCCGAATAGAGCGTATCGGCGAATTAACTTCTTCGACCTCTTTACGCGTACATAGTTTAGATTTGCCTATTTCCTCCCAAGCTAATGGTGTACGACATTTCCGACCATACAAAGCTTCAAACGGTGTCATATTTATGCTAGCTTTGTAGCTATAATTGTAAGCAAACTATACCATATAGAGGTAATCCTCCCACCTCTTTCCAAAATCCAAGGGGCACATTCGGAGCATGTCCTCCATCGTTCTATCTGTCCTCTCAGTCTGGCCATCCATTTGGGGATGAAAGGTCATACTGTACGCAAACTTTGTTCCCAACAACTGATGGATAAGCCTCCAATCATTCTGTGTGAAGCGCCCATCACGGTCACTAACAATGCTACAGGGAACACCGTGCAATCGTACAATTTGCTCAACATAAAGTTTCGCCAAGACTTCCACTGAATCGTCCTTCTTATTCGAAAGGAAGTGAGCCACTGATGTCAACCGGTCTACGATCACCTAAACCAAATCGTTACCACGTTGAGATCTCGGCAAACTGTGCACGAAATCCATTAAATATCATCAACCTTCCATTCCAGAATATATAGCGACGTCAGGAAACCTTCGATCTTCTGGCATTCAGCTTTTACCAAGGCACATATTGGACAATTAGCAACGTAATGTACTTTGTCTTTCTTTAACCCTGGACACCTGAACAGCTTTTAAATGTCTTTGTACATCTTTGTGCTCCCTGGGTGAATTGAGTATTTTGTAAAGTGAGCCTCATACATCAATTCTTCTCTAAACTTACCCATACAAGGGATGCACAAATGACCTTCTTTCCTCAAAAGGCTGTTATCTTAGGAGAAATGGTCATTTGAACCATCCACTGCATAACGTTGTAGACTTAAATCTAGTTTTGTTGCTAGCTGAATTCTATCCGCAAGGTCATACTGTACCTCCGTCCAATTAAAGCATGCATTTGCTGTGGAATTCTTGTCAACACAAGAAATCTCTAACGCTTCCAACTCCTGGATCAGACGCTAATCATGCATTTGTAACCAATTTGCCCTTGATGGAGTCCTATGACTCAAGGCAACTGCGACCACGTTTCCCTTCCAGGGAGCTGATGGCGCACCCCCTCCACCTCTACGTGGAGACGATGCTGACAATGATGAGGTTGACCTGGTTGCTGAGGAGATTCAACTAAAGGACGTGAGGCGTCACGATGATGCTAGCGGAAGGCTACGTTACAACCTCCGCCCGAGGCGCGCAACATTCGTCGCACCGCATTAAAACATTTCCCTTTTCATGCTTTATTATTTCTATTTTAGGAATATAAAATTATCCAAGTTTGAAGTGATAATTTTATATTCAATATTGCACTTTTTATTTTTGCATTTGGACAATATTTTTATTTGGTGTGCATTTAACCATTTGGATGGATGAGATTACATCTCCATCATGAATGGTTAAGGCTTGTTTGTAAATCCTATTTAAGGAGGCCTTGTTATGAGATAATTAGAGAAGAATTGAACCCTAAAATCCCCTTGAGGAATTTCAGCCAAGAGGAGGAAACCTCCTAGACGCCGCCCCTCCCCCCCCCCCCTTTTGCTTGTGGTGTGAAGCCGCCGGCCTCCCTTGCTCCCTCCATCCGTTCGGTGCGACTCCGGTGCGGCTTCCTTCGGTGCGACTCCATGGAAGAAGGTTGCAAGCCCTTCGGTGTGACGCCGGTGGATCCGTGGAGAGAGTGATTCTCCCACAGTTATCTTGTGTGAACGTTCTCCAGTTGGGTAAAATATCTCATCCCTCCTTGTGTGATTTCTTCTAATTAGTTGTGGTGGATCGCAAATCGTTTTATCCGCTTTGTTAAATCAATCGCTGCACTTTTCATTTCGAAATCGCCATTGCTAGGCTTTTTATTTCCGGATCGGGTGGATCCTATTTGCCGGAGCGGACCTTGGCCTATAGCCTTGGTTTTGCTCCCAAAAAGGTTGGCAATCTTTATGTTAATTTGGGGAACGATCCGACTCAAATTTCGATCGCTATTTTTGAGTCGACCAATCCTCCTTGTTATTTTTATGCGCTGCGTTTGTGACGAGGAAATATTGTGGGCGATAGGTGCTGTGTAGGTGCGATAGTTCTAAGACGATATTGGGCGAGGAGTGAATTATTTCCGTAGAGGTCTCCGATTTCGGACATCCCTACATCAATTTGGTATCAGAGGTGATCGTTTCAACTCCCACGTTGCAAACATCCTCTCTGCGTTCGTCGTTGGTTGATCTGAATTTTCTAAGATCTGAAATTTCGGATTGGTCTGCGTTTAGTAAATCCGTCGAAATTTTAAACTTGTCAAACAAATCTGAAAAAAAAAACTGTAGCTTCCTGCACTTATTTCCAGCAACTTTAAAACAGAAAATTTTTTGATTCGGCCGCGTTAAGTCTGCCTGCAAATTAGAACATCGTAATTCTGTCTAGTTGGTCTGCAAATAACGGGCTGAAATCTTCATTTTGCAGCAAAATTTTTTTTAAAAAAATTTTTAACGATCTACGTGTTTCTCACGTCACGCTTGTCAAAAAAAAAATTATTTTTATTCTAGCTACAGCCCTACGAAAAATTATCTTTCATAATTTTCTGGGTCTTGCATGCGCACTAGGCTAGACACGGAGTATTCGGCACCGTCTACGTCCAGGATGGCTGAGAACGAGCACGAAATTCGTAATGCTGAAGCGATAGCAGGTCTTCGTAACGATATGACGGAACTTAGGGCCACCTTAGCACAGATTTTACAAAATCAAGTTAGGCCACCCCCACCTCCCGCTAATGTTGAGTTGCCCCACCGGCGCCAACATATTTCCGAGTCGGATTCGGATGGCGACGCCCCACGAGTGCCCCCTCGAGGCAATCGCCACGGGCGAGAGTTTGATATTACAAGGGCCATCAAAATTGATGCCCCCACTTTCGATGGTATGGGAGATCCACAGAATTTCCTCACATGGATAGTGGACATGGAATGCTATTATGATTGGCACCATCTTACGGACCCCCAAAAGGTCCAAGTTGCCAGGATGAAGCTAACCGGTCGCGCCAAAACTTATTGGCTGAATGAAGAGCGTAGACTAGGGACTGGGGACGGAGACCCGATTATTGGATGGACCGTCATGAAGAATTTGCTGACCGATCAGTACGTCCCCGCGTACCATCGGACACAAATGTTTGACGAGCTCGCCTCCCTGCGACAAGGCTCCAATTCTGTATCAGAGTACATGGGAGAATTAAAGGACCGGTTGGTGCGTTGTAACCTGAGGGAGATCCCCGAAGTCACCCTTTCTAGGTTTCGTAAGGGGCTTCAACCCGATATTCAGCGGAAGCTCTTGCGTTATGGCCACACTGATTTGAACACCACATTCAATGCCGCCCTCGACATTGAAAAACACTTAGCCTCTAAGGCTCACTCCCGTTATTCTCATGCAAAAGGAAAATCCTCTACCGGAGCATCTTCCTCCACCTATCAAGATAAGGGGAAGTACCGGTCGGCCGAGTCCAAGTCTGTCGTGATCACGGCTAGGAACACCAAGAACCCCGTGAGTGAACGCATTCCAATCGGAAAGGTTAGCAAGACTAACGCCACATGCTATTCTTGCGGCATTCAAGGTCATTATGCCTTCGAATGCCCATCGAAGACTAAAGCCATAGCCCTATTAGAGTCGACGACCGATCTTGCGGATTATGTTTATGAGGCTGCTGAGGAAAGCGACCCGGAAGGGGTCCCAAGTGACTTAAAGGACGATCACCCCCTTATGGTGATGCATTGTATCTTGGCCACCCCTCGACCATTAGATGAATGGAAAAGGACGAGCATATTTTCCCTGATTTTTAAGAGTGGCGAGAAACTCTGCAAGCTGATTGTTGATAGTGGTAGCTGTGTGAACGTTGTATCTGAGAACGCCATAGCACGTATGTCCTTGACCACGGAACCACACCCGACCCCATATAAGGTCGCTTGGATCAACAAGATCTCCGTACCCGTTACCAATCGATGCCTGGTCCCACTCTCATTCAAATCCTACGTTGATGAGGTGTGGTGTGATGTCCTTCCGATGGACGCTTGTCATGTGTTGTTAGGCCGCCCTTGGCTATATGACCGTGATGTTACTCATTTTGGTAGAGCCAACACATATGAATTCAAATTCAATGGCAAAACCGTCACCTTGAGACCGACCATCCCAAAGGAGCCTGTAGTCTTGGCTAAGGACACCGCTATCCCGGTAGAACGGAAAGCATTGAATCTAGTTGGTAAGAAAGAGTTTGAGAGAGATCCGTTCCTTGATGGAATTATGTATGCGCTAGTCCTCCTAAGTGCGAAGCCCGATTCTAGCGTTTTGGATGAGTTACCTAGTGAGTTACGGGTACTATTGGAAGAATATAGGGACGTGTACCCGGATGAGCTACCGTCCACGTTGCCCCCGCTTAGAAATATTCAGCATGCGATAGACCTCATCCCGGGGTCTTCCTTGCCAAATCAGCCCCATTATCGACTCCACCCCGTAGCTCACCTGGAGTTGCAGTCCCAGATAGAGGGCTTGCTAGAGAAAGGTTTCATTAGGACTAGTATGAGCCCATGCGCGGTGCCAGCCCTTCTTGCCCCCAAGAAGGATGGTACGTGGAGGATGTGCGTTGATAGCCGGGCTATCAACAAGATCACCATCAAGTATAGGTTTCCCATTCCCCGCCTAGATGATTTGTTGGATGTCTTGTCTGGGGCCACCGTATTCTCCAAATTAGATCTTCGGAGTGGCTATCACCAGATTAGGATACGAGAGGGCGATGAGTGGAAGACAGCATTTAAGTCGAAGGATGGACTGTACGAATGGCTTGTGATGCCCTTTGGGTTATCCAATGCCCCTAGTACCTTCTCCCGGATGATGACATATGTCTTTCAGCCATTCATGGGGAAGTTCGTTGTCGTCTACTTTGACGATATACTGATTTATAGCAGCTCTACTACCGAGCACATCTCCCACATGAGAGTGATCCTTTCCACCCTGCGGAAAGAGACCTTATTTCTCAATCTTAAGAAATGCACTTTCAATGCCTCGGAGGTAGAGTTCTTAGGTTATATAGTCGGTTCACAGGGTATTCGAGTTGATCCGGGCAAGGTTCAGGTCATTAAGGACTGGCCCGTGCCAACCACCCTACGTGAGGTACGTAGTTTCCATGGGTTAGCCACGTTTTATCGTCGTTTCATACGAGACTTCAGTAGTATTATGGCGCCTATCACCGACTGTATGAAGAAGGGAGAGTTTACATGGACGAAGTCCGCCACCTATGCTTTTGAACGAATAAAGGTGCTTATGACTGAGGCACCTGTCTTACGTCTACCTGACTTTTCTAAAGTCTTTGAGCTCACATGTGATGCGTCTGGAGTAGAGATTGGAGGTGTCCTGAGCCAGGAGGGCCATCCCGTTAGTTATTTCAGCGAGAAGTTGTCGGGCCCCAAGTTGAATTATTCCAATTACGATAGGGAGTTCTATGTTGTAGTCCGATGTCTACACCATTGGAGGCACTATCTCCTCTCCAAGGAGTTCGTGATCCTCTCCGATCATGAGGCCTTGCGTTTTATTAACGGACAGCATAAAATCAGCCCAAGAGACGCTAAGTGGGTAGCATTGCTACAAGGTTATACATTTAACCTCAAACATCTTAAAGGAGCTGATAACCGAGTCGCTGACGCCCTTAGTCGTCTTATGCTTTTACTCACTTCTATGGAAGTACATGTTATAGGATTTGAGCGGGTTAAGGATGAGTATGCTACGTGTCCTGACTTCCAAGACGTCTATTTATCAGCCCAAGATAGTTCCCCCACGACGATATCTGCATACGTCATTAAGGACGGTTACCTGTTTAGGAACGGAAAGCTATGTATTCCGCAGTCATCGTTACGTCTACATATCATTTGGGAATTGCATAGTGGAGGGTTGAGTGGTCACTTCGGTAGGGATAAGACGATTACGTTAGTCGAGGAAAAGTTTTATTGGCCCAAACTTAAGACTATGGTAGGAAGAGTCGTGAGTAGCTACCGAACGTGTCAGGTTTCTAAGGGTGGTAAAACCAATGTAGGATTATATACACCCTTGCCTATTCCCACCATGCCTTGGGTGGATGTTAGTATGGACTTTGTATTAGGCATTCCCCCTACCCGACGCCGTCATGATTCCATTTTTGTAGTTGTGGATAGATTTTCCAAGATGGCTTATTTCATCCCGTGCAGTAGAACAAACGATGCGTCTCATGTCACTAAACTATATTTTAAAGAAGTCGTTAGTATCCGCGGAGTGCCAAAGACCATAGTTTCGGATAGAGACGTAAAATTCACTAGTTATTTTTGGAAAACGTTATGGATATTAATGGGAACAAAGTTATTGTTTTCCTCCGCCTATCATCCCCAAACAGATGGGCAGACGGAAGTAGTTAATCGGAGTTTAGGGAATTTGTTAAGATGCCTCGTGAGCGATCATTTAGGCACTTGGGATCTTCTCTTACCCCACGCCCAATTAGCCTACAATAATTCCAAAAATAGGTCTACGGGTACGTCTCCGAATGAGATTGTCCACGGTTATAAAGCTCCTGTGCCGCTTGACTTGGTGCCGTTGCCTCCAACGTACAAAGCAAGTCAATTTGCACAATCCTCTGCCCAACACATCCATGATCTACATGCACGTATACGGGCCACTTTGACGTCACAATATGACTCTTATCAGGCGCACGCTAATTTACATAGGAGAGTATCAAACTTTAAAATTGGCGATCTGGTTTTAGTCCGTTTAGTTCCCGAACGCTTGCCAACTGGCACCGTTAAAAAGTTAGCACCAAAGCGCGCCGGCCCTTTTTGGATTATTAAGAAGTTAGGTGACAACGCTTTCGTTTTGGACTTGCCTGCTGATTGGGGTATCTCCCCCATTTTTAACGTTTCGGATTTAACGATATTTGTGTCGCCAACACAAGAGTTGATTTCTTTGTCGTCTTCTTCTCCCACTTTAAATTCTCATGGGTTGGGGAGTGGTAGAACGGATGATCTCTCTCTTACGGTCCCCACAGGTATATCATCGGATGGTACGTTGCCTTCTTTCTTGCCTACTGCTAATATGTTCCCCAGGTTCCCACGGACATTTTCCACTCCAGAGATGATACTTGCTGCTGAGCATGTTACCACTGCTGATGGCGACACCCGCCGCTTCCTCATCCGTTGGCGTGACCGCCCCCCTTCGGATGACTCTTGGGTGCTCGAGTTGGAGCTACAAAGTTTGGATGCCGATCTTCTTCGCCGCTACCTCTTGGACCACACAACAGAGATGCGTGATTTTGAGCGGGGGAGGATTGATGGCGCACCCCCTCCACCTCTACATGGAGACGATGCTGACGATGATGAGGTTGACCCGGTTGCTGAGGCGATTCAACTAAAGGACGTGAGGCGTCACGATGATGCTAGCGGAAGGCTACGTTACAACCTCCGCCCGCGGCACGCAACATTCGCCGCACCGCATTAAAACATTTCCCTTTTCATGCTTTATTATTTCTATTTTAGGAATATAAAATTATCCAAGTTTGAAGTGATAATTTTATATTCAATATTGCACTTTTTATTTTTGCATTTGGACAATATTTTTATTTGGTGTGCATTTAACCATTTAGATGGATGAGATTACATCTCCATCATGAATGGTTAAGGCTTGTTTGTAACTCCTATTTAAGGAGGCCTTGTTATGAGATAATTAGAGAAGAATTGAACCCTAAAATCCCCTTGAGGAATTTCGGCCAAGAGGAGGAAACCTCCTAGCTGCCGCCCCTTTCCCCCCCTTTTGCTTGTGGTGTGAAGCCGCCGACCTCCCTTGCTCCCTCCATCCGTTCGGTGCGACTCCGGTGCGGCTTCCTTCGGTGCGACTCCGTGGAAGAAGGTTGCAAGCCCTTCGGTGTGACGCCGGTGGATCCGTGGAGAGAGTGATTCTCCCACAGTTATCTTGTGTGAACGTTCTCCGGTTGGGTAAAATATCTCATCCCTCCTTGTGTGATTTCTTCTAATTAGTTGTGGTGGATCGCAAATCGTTTTATCCGCTTTGTTAAATCAATCGCTGCACTTTTCATTTCGAAATCGCCGTTGCTAGGCTTTTTATTTCCAAATCGGGTGGATCCTATTTGCCGGAGCGGATCTTGGCCTATAGCCTTGGTTTTGCTCCCAAAAAGGTTGGCAATCTTTATGTTAATTTGGGGAACGATCCGACTCAAATTTCGATCGCTATTTTGGAGTCGACCAATCCTCCTTGTTATTTTTATGCGCTGCGTTTGTGACGAGGAAATATTGTGGGCGATAGGTGCTGTGTAGGTGCGATAGTTCTAAGACGATATTGGGCGAGGAGTGAATTATTTCCGTAGAGGTCTCCGATTCCGGACATCCCTACATCAGGAGCGTAGTGAATATCAAAGGTGTAGTCCCCGAGGAACTCCATCCACCTTCGTTGTTGCATATTGAGATCCTTCTGATAAAATAGGTACTTTCAGCTCTTATGGTCCGTAAATATATCGACTTTTACGCCATATAGATAGTGAAGCCACAATTTAAGTGCAAAATTCACCGCCGCCAACGCCAAGTCGTGGACGGGATAATTTCGCTCATGCACTTTCAACTAGCGTGAGCCATAAGCGATCACCTTTCCAAACTGAATAAGAGCGTAGCCTAACCCGCTCCCTGAAGCATCACTATAAATCTCATAGCCGTCTATACCACATTGCGATGTTAAAACATGCGTCGTGGCCAAACGACTCTTTAGCTCTTCAAAAGCTCGCGCGCACTCTAGAGTCCAAACGAATTTTTGATCCTTCCTCGTTAATGTGGTAAGAGGCAAAACGATCTGTGAGAAGTTTTCCACAAAATGTCTGTAGCAGCCTGCCAGTCCAAGGAAACTCCTTACTTCGGCCACCGAAGACAACACTTGCCACTCCCGAATGGCTCTTATCTTTGACAGATCCACCGCAATGCCCTCTCCACTTAACACATGGCCAAGAAAAGCCACAGACGACAGCCAAAACTCACACTTTGAGAACTTGGCAAAGAGGTTATTTCTCCGCAGGGTATGCAACACCAACCATAAATGGTTCGCATGGTCTGCTTTAGATTGATAGTATACCAAGATATCATCAATGAAGATGATCACAAACAAGTCCAAGTACTCTCGGAACATTCGGTGCATTATATCCATGAACACCGATTATGCATTACATAGCCCAAACGGCATTTCAGTGAACTCATAATGACCGTAGCGTGTTCCAAACGTTGTCTTGGGAAAATAACCTTCCTAAATCCTCAACTTGTAATAACCAGACTTTAAGTCCAGTTTAGAATAGATGGTTGATCCCACTAGCTGATCGAACAAGTCATCGATCCGTGTAATCGTATACTTGTTTTTCTCTGTCAGCTTATTCAATTCGCAATAATCGATACATAACCAAAGACTACCGTCCTTCTTTTTCACAAAAAGAACATGTGCGCTCCAAGGTGACATACATGGGCGTATGTATCCCTGTTCCTTTAACTCTTATAGTAGAACTTTCAGTTCTGCCATTTCATTTGGTGGTACTCGATATGGAGAGCGGGCCACAGGTTTCGCACCGGACACCAGCTCAATAGTGAAGTCGATCTCCCGCTGGGGTGTTAACCCGGGAAGATCTTTAGGAAACACATCAGTGAACTTCGATACAATCGGAACATAATTCACACTGGCCTTTGGCTCAATAGCCTGAATAAGCGTGAAGAATAACTCTGCGCCCTTCCGAACAGCATTGACGACTTGGAGTGCAAACATAAAGATCCTGCTCATTCCTTGCATACCAACGAACTTAGTCTCAAGCTCGGTATTCAGGCCCAGTGTGATCTCCTTTGAATTGCAATCAATAAATGCACGCTACTCCAAGAGCCTTTCCATACCAAAGATCACATCAAATTCCGATATCGGCAGCACAGATGCTTTCAAGCAGAAATCCCGACTTCCAATTTGAACTTCCACGCAGTAAGTTTTATCCGTACACATCATACATCCGTTTGGTAACAACACCTTTACACTATCTATCGTTAAATGACTAGGTACTTTGATTCATGCTACGAAGTCCATAGACATAAATGAAAGTGATGCACCCATATCAAATAGTGCTCTCACCGGATTGTTCCAAATCAGGACAAAGCCTAAGACAAAAACATCATACACAATCTATACACGAGGTATGAAATAAGAAAAGTATGCAATCAATATCATAGATCGTACCTGTGACGACGTTACTTTGCTGTATGGCCTCCTAATGGCCAAGATTATATACTCGGGGCTGCGCCTGGGATGCAGAGGACTCCACCAATTCCTTTCCCTTATCAGTATAAGATGCTCCCATCTTCTTTTCCACCTTTGGCGGACCAACATGACAGTTATGGGCTATATGCCCCACTCTACCACATGTAAAGATGGTATGAGACTCTTGCCCCGAAGTTTCCCCTGACATAACTGTAGAAGGATCCTGTCAATAAGACTTAGATTTCTTGCTCCATTTCCTTTGGTAGTTCGATTTGCCAGAATAGGGTGCTTTGAACTTGGACTTTGTCACACCTAAGTCCCTTTTTCCCTGCACCAGCTTCATATCCTTCTCCAACACATACGTCGTATCCTCCGACGCCTGAAAACCTTGGTTTACCAAACTTGACAGCAGGAATATCAACTCATCCTGCAACCCTTCATAGAACCGATTGGTTTTACGTTGTTCATTGATAGAGAAAATCGTATTCTCCAATCTATACTCGATTAAGGCAAGTGTACCTATCGAAATATAGCATAGGATATGAAAAATATCAAGGTCGTATAAAAACTCGGGGCAGGCAAGTACTATTACTCACAACGACTCTATTATCCTACCGAACGATTAATGATGTTTGAAAATTAAAATAAACTAAACTTAAAGAGAAATAAACTATTACAAGAAAAGAGTGCGCGATCGACGATTCACTTTGAAATAAAATAACGAAATAATTTAGTTTAACAATTGTAAATCTATTAAGACCGTGACGGATCCGATATTAGGAAGTAATCTAGCATTAAATCCCCTAACTTATAGACGTTTCGACCGAAATCTCTTTCAAGTCAAAATGGCCTAAAGTCGCATTATCGAAGTGACCCGTACTATTGGATTTGACTCCAATCCGGAGGATTTACGTCATCCTATCTCTAGGGGTGCGTTCAACTCCTTCCTTTCTTGAGTGATCTTTTATATTCACGAGCCTCTCGGCTACTCAAATACGAGATCAGAATCTACTACCGTATACTAGAAATACGTAGTCGATACGAAATAGATCAAGGAAGGATCAAAAATAGAAAAATACAATTGCAAACATAAAAATAAAGATACGTTATTCTATTGCAAAGATCATCGCGATCGGG
This sequence comes from Platanthera zijinensis, assembly GCA_039513925.1. Classification (NCBI taxonomy): domain Eukaryota; kingdom Viridiplantae; phylum Streptophyta; class Magnoliopsida; order Asparagales; family Orchidaceae; genus Platanthera; species Platanthera zijinensis. Next base: position 182,784,800 of record CM077079.1, on the reverse strand, counting down.
CACAAAAAGAACTAGCTACGCATGATTGAGAAGGAGATGAGAATAAGAGAAAAAGAAAATATATTCATTGCATAATAAAAGAGATACAAAAATTATAACAAGACAAAATTATACTACTAAAGGAAAGAAATAACCATAAAAACTACAACATGAAAATAAGAAAATAACCTCACTTGCTCTCTACAAGATCTCTCAAAAACTAAACTAAAATTACTTGACTACTTCACTCTAAAAAACTACTTCACTTAAACAAGAGGCAAGGGGTCCTTTATATAGGAGAGGGAGAAGGATCTAGAATGTAGTGGAAATGAAGAAGGAGGAAGACAATAGGGTGGCTGACCATCATGAAAAGGAAGATTCATGCATGATAATTAAATGAGGGGAGAGAGAATGGGGCTACATGCATGCATGTCATCTTGGAAAATCAAAAGAAATTAAATAAATAATCAAGGGTGAATGGATGGGATTTAATTAAGGATGAAAGAGGGAGAAGGGGGGTGAATGAGAATAAAAGAGGGGAGAAAGAAATAAAAGAGGATAGAGGGGAGGGAATAGCTAAATGCATGCATGAAAAAATATAAAATATGAAGGGGAAATAGATAGTGGCCGGCCACATCATGTGGGAGAAATGTTGGGCTTCAATGGGCTCGGGTAGAGGGCTTAGGAGAGCTTGTGGGCTGCTTGGTAATGAAGGGGGCTGCTCCATACGGACTTGGGCTCGGGTAGCATGCTTTGGAGGAGGCCGGGCTGCTTGCAATGGAGGAGGGCTGCTCTTAAAGTGGGCTTCATCATGCATGGGCTGCACCTACATTAAAACAAAATAAACATTAGTTAATGATTATAATATAACATGAATGAAAATACATAAAAATAAATCATAATATAACATAACATTAACATAACATTAATTATTTAAACTTAACAAACATAACACATAAAACATTTATAACTTAAAATTAGACAAACATGAAACATAATACATAGCAAGTATAATAATATAATAAAACTATATATTTTTATATAATAACATAAAATAAAATTGCGATAAAACTATAATAAAACTATAATAAAACTAGTAATTTTAATATATTATAGAAAGATATTAAAACATGAAATAACAAGCATAAATTATAAATAAACTAAGGTAATTACGCTACTAAATTACCCCAAAAACGATGACTAAAACTAGTCATCAAACTCCCCCATGCTTAGGCTTTTGCTATTCCAGAGCAAAAGGAAGAGAAATATTTATAAGGCATTATATAATTTTCAAACAAACTAAAAATTTATTTACATCAAAATCTAGCCAAAAGTAAAATTTAGGGATTTAAGAATCAAGTCCTAAATTATGAAATTAAAGTGAAAAGAGAGAAATATTTAGCCAAAAATTCTCTAATAAATTAACTAGCATTCAAAATGGAGTAAAGTGCAAACAAAGTTAGATTGGGATTATAAAAACCATGACTTAAAAGAAACTTAAGGAAGAAGACAACCTACTACTTATGCTCTCCACATATTTTAATTTAAAGACTTAGAAAATGATATTGGCTAAGGGGGTTTTAGGGAGGAAATTAACATGAAGAGGTCTTTGATTGGAGGTGATGAATTTTATCCTCTCACCCCACTCATTTTTATTTTTTGAATAATATATATGTAATACCAGGAAATGATAGACTAACATCCTATCACTTCCCCCAACATATATGAACTTTTTAATTCCTCTCTTCATTTTATTTTTGGGTTGCATATGTTTACCAAGGAATAATGAATTTTATCCTCTTATTCCCATGACATATGATCTAATAATAAAAGAAAAAAAAAATGTGTTCAAACAAAATTTTAGAAAATAAACTAAAACACTAGAGAGCAACTACTAGTGGATTGAGATTTCCTAAGAATCTAAAAGCATGAAGTAAGAATAATTAAAATCCAAAATTGTTTAGCCAAATTACTACAAAATTGAAACTATTTAAAATAAAAGAGAAAAAGTGCTAAATAAATTACTCTAAGCAAATTAAACCATAAGATGATTCTCAAAACAAAATCACTAAAAGTTAAATTTAACTAAATATGATGACATAAAGATTAGCAAATAAAAAATGCTTATAAACTAACTCAAACTAAATTTCTGAAAATAATAAAAATCTAAGCATGAGGTTTATTATATTTTTTGACATTTATAATTTTTTTGGGTTTTTGAGATATGATGTTTTTTTGGAATTTTTGATTTTTCTAATTTTTTTGGGTTTTTGATAAGTCTAAATAGAAGTAGTACTAAAGAAAGATAAAAAAAAACTTAATAAAACTATACTAATTTTTTTTTTTTTTTGAAAAGAAAGAAAACAACAAAACCCTCCCCCATGCTTAAACCTTTCATTGCCCTCAATGAAAAATAAAAATAAGAAAGAAAAAGGAAGAAGAAAGGGGAGGGGGAATACAATAAAGTAAAGAAAAAAAGAAAACGACTTCCCCGGAGTCGTAAGGCCGATTACAGATGTCGCTCCCCCATGCTTGAGCTGGACACCGGCTCGGGCCTAAGGAAGAGATGAAATGATGGAGCCAAACGAACCGCCGGGGGTTTTATTCCTGCAAAACAAAATAAAACAAAAAGAAAAAACAAAAAGGATAAGCAAGGGGTGCCTCCCAAGAGCGCTCTCTGTTTAACGTCGGCTGAGCCCGACGTTATTCGTTAGCTAAATGGATAATAAAAATTAAGATGAAGAGGTAACTCCCTAAGTATGCGCTTAGGGGAGTAAATTAAAAAAGAGAAAAATTGAAGAATCGCACCGCCATGCGGTGGAATCTTCAAAGGAGTGACGCCCGAAAATGAACGGACGGAGTTATAGAAGAACTCCGGCGTATGTAAAACGGGAAAGAAGGGGTCGTCAAAAGAAGGAGAATAAAAAGAAGAAGAAATAGAAAGAGGAATAAAAAAAGTAGAAAACGAATTTTCATCAAAGGAAATTTCACAAGGAGAAGGAGAGTCTTGTGAAATTTCGGGAGAAGAAGGAGAAGGAAGAACTAAAGAAGAAATATCTAAAGGACAAGAAGATGAAGAAGACTCGCTAAAACTAGGAAAATTTGGAACATTTAAATTTGAAAGCGCAATGGAATCACAAACGTCTTCGGATTGAGAAATATGAAACGTCGCGTCATCCTCAACCGGTAGGAAGCACACCAGAATATCCATAGAGGTGTCTTCCAAAGGAGAAAGGAAACAATCCGGGAAATCTGAATAGTTATCCTCCTCGAGAGGAACAAGACAAGCCAGGATATCCAGTGACTCATTACATGAAGAAATTGGAGGAGACGGAGAAGAAGACGAAGAAAAAGAGGCGGCCTCGCGAGAAAGATAATCTATCATGGTCTTGAAATGCGAACTAATATTATTAATAGAAGTTTGCAATTCAAGATACCCATTATCGATAGAATTAAAATAAAAATTTAGAGGCGCGGCGCTTTGCGGGGCAAAATCATAAGAAAAATACGGGTTTCCCGCCTCCCAAGTAGGATAAAAATCGGAGTAAGGGTCAAATTGGCCACTTTGACCTTCTCTAGAGAAATTAAAATCAAAAGAGGGAGGGGTTCCCGAAAGACATTCAGAATAAAAATGGTCGGGCGACCCGCAAAAAGCGCAAAAATACGACGATTCCATAAAAAAAAATAACTGTTACCAAAAAGAAAAAAGAAAAGTAAATAATTTTTTTTGATTTGTTTTTTTTTAGATATATATTTTTTTGTTGAAAATAGATTTTTTTTAGTGGATTGGCTCTCGAACTTCCCAAGGGCTACCCGGTGAAGGGTTCGCAAGGTACTAGGTAAAATGGTGGCGCTTAAAGCCCCTTACCCTTTTCGAGAGATTTTAGGTTGGGTAGAAATAAGATGAGGTGGGTGGATAATAATAATAATAATAATAATAATAATAATAATAATAATAATTTTTTTTGTTTCTTTTTTTAGTAGAAGTAATAAATTCGATGCTTTCGTAATATTGCCAAAAATAATCCCCGGCAACGGCGCCAAAAACTTGATAGAGAAAATCGTATTCTCCAATCTATACTCGATTAAGGCAAGTGTACCTATCGAAATATAGCATAGGATATGAAAAATATCAAGGTCGTATAAAAACTCGGGGCAGGCAAGTACTATTACTCACAACGACTCTATTATCCTACCGAACGATTAATGATGTTTGAAAATTAAAATAAACTAAACTTAAAGAGAAATAAACTATTACGAGAAAAGAGTGCGCGATCGACGATTCACTTTGAAATAAAATAACGAAATAATTTAGTTTAACAATTGTAAATCTATTAAGACCGTGACGGATCCGATATTAGGAAGTAATCTCGCTAGAGCATTAAATCCCCTAACTTATAGACGTTTCGACCGAAATCTCTTTCAAGTCAAAATGGCCTAAAGTCGCATTATCGAAGTGACCCGTACTATTGGATTTGACTCCAATCCGGAGGATTTACGTCATCCTATCTCTAGGGGTGCGTTCAACTCCTTCCTTCCTTGAGTGATCTTTTATATTCACGAGCCTCTCGGCTACTCAAATACGAGATCGGAATCTACTTCCGTATACTAGAAATACGGAGTCGATACGAAATAGATCAAGGAAGGATCAAGAATAGAAAAATACAATTGCAAACATAAAAATAAAGATATGTTATTCTATTGCAAAGATCATCGCGATCGGGCACAAAAAGAACTAGCTATGCATGATTGAGAAGGAGATGAGAATAAGAGAAAAAGAAAATATATTCATTGCATAATAAAAGAGATACAAAAATTATAACAAGACAAAAGTATACTACTAAAGGAAAGAAATAACCATAAAAACTACAACATGAAAATAAGAAAATAACCTCACTTTCTCTCTACAAGATCTCTCAAAAACTAAACTAAAATTACTTGACTACTTCACTCTAAAAAACTACTTCACTTAAACAAGAGGCAAGGGGTCCTTTATATAGGAGAGGGAGAAGGATCTAGAATGTAGTGGAAATGAAGAAGGAGGAAGATAATATGGTGGCCGACCATCATGAAAAGGAAGATTCATGATTGATAATTAAATGAGGGGAGAGAGAATGGGGCTACATGCATGCATGTCATCTTGGAAAATCAAAAGAAATTAAATAAATAATCAAGGGGGAATGGATGGGATTTAATTAAGGATGAAAGAGGGAGAAGGGGGGTGAATGAGAATAAAAGAGGGGAGAAAGAAATAAAAGAGGAGAGAGGGGAGGGAATAGCTAAATGCATGCATGAAAAAATATAAAATATGAAGGGGAAATAGATAGTGGCCGGCCACATCATGTGGGAGAAATGTTGGGCTTCAATGGGCTCGGGTAGAGGGCTTAGGAGAGCTTGTGGGCTGCTTGGTAATGAAGGGGGCTGCTCCATATGGACTTGGGCTCGGGTAGCATGCTTTGGAGGAGGCGGGGCTGCTTGCAATGGAGGAGGGCTGCTCTTAAAGTGGGCTTCATCATGCATGGGTTGCACCTACATTAAAACAAAATAAACATTAGTTAATGATTATAATATAACATGAATGAAAATACATAAAAATAAATCATAATATAACATAACATTAACATAACATTAATTATTTAAACTTAACAAACATAACACATAAAACATTTATAACTTAAAATTAGACAAACATGAAACATAATACATAGCAAGTATAATAATATAATAAAACTATATATTTTTATATAATAACATAAAATAAAATTGCGATAAAACTATAATAAAACTATAATAAAACTAGTAATTTTAATATATTATAGAAAGATATTAAAACATGTAATAACAAGCACAAATTATAAATAAACTAAGGTAATTAGGCTACTAAATTACCCCAAAAACGATGAATAAAACTAGTCATCATTCATCAGCTAAGATAGACCCAGCAAAGCGTCCCAACCGCGTAAACTCATGCAAATAAGTATCCACACTACTCTTGCCTTGTGTTAAACGCTGGAACTCATTCTCCATGGCGATACGTTGTGCTGCTGGCAGGTGCTTTGCCAACAATAGTCGTGAGAACTCCTCGATCGAGACTTCGGTTAATTGCCTGCCTGTTAAGTGATGCAACTCAATCTTGTCCCACCATAGCCAAGCCTCTCCTTCCAACAAGAAGGTGGCCAAGGTGACCTTCTAATCTTCCTTCGTCCTTATCACTGTCAATACTCGCTTGACGTGCGATATCGAATCCTATGCCTGCGTTGGAGTTCCAACACCCGTAAACGTAGGAGGATTGGTGCTCATAAACTACTTCCACTGTCGTTCAGCTGATCGATGATCAATAGCCTCTATAATTTCTTGCCTCACACCAACCCGTTCTGGCACAATTGTTGGTTGCGCCTGCCCAGTAGGCTGTGCATGAACCATTGCAAATAGCGCCTCAATAAGTAAGCATAATGTTTCTCCAGAAGGAGGAGGTGTAGGCAACTTAGCTGGTGTCGCACCCTCTTCAGAACGCTGGGGCTCAGACTGCCCAACACTACTACGAGTCACCTATAGGTGAACAAGACACACATTAACAACCTAGCACAAGCAATAACAAAAAAATAGGAATGCGCAGGTTCCTCATAAAGGTGTATTTATATTCCTTAGTGGACATTCTTGAGTTCATTAATGTTAAAGCGGGTCGCACTTATATGTGCTCTCCACCCCACAAAAGAATTCGAACACGAATTCGAAAGAGGAAGACCGAGACAAGCTGATACCAAATTGTAACGACCCCATCCGTTAAATAACATATGATAAAATGTCCGGCCGGGGCCCCACAGCATATGTCACAAACAGGCGGTGAAGTTACAAGTTAATACAAAAACATATTCACATCCTATGTAACACCCTGAAACTCAAAGGAGGGACGGGTGATGTTTTAAGCCAAGTCTGGGACTTGGAGCAGGTGTCACGAGCGTGTCACGGGCGTGACACGGGCGTGCCACACTTGGGAGTTTTCGGAGTAATGTACACGGGTCATGACACTGGCACAGACACGGGCGTGTCACATGTGACACGGGCGTGTCGGGTGCCGTATCGTAGGCCGTGTCCTCCTCATGAAACAAGTGTTGGCAGTTGTGCACGGTCCATGACACGGGCACAGACACGGGCACAGACACGGGCACAGACACGGGCGTGTCACTTGTGACACGGGCGTGTCGAGTGCCGTGTCGCAGGTCGTGTCCTTCTCGGGAAAAGAATGTTGGTCATTGCACACGGGGCATGACATGGGTCGTGACACGGCCGTGTCGCATGCGACATGGGCGTATCGGAGGCCGTGTCTAAGGTCATGTACTAGTTATCGAGTCGGTCGAGACGGCGAATGGGTGACATGGCCATGCACACAGTCGTGTTATAACCTGTGTTTGGCCCCAGATTTTGTATTTTAGGCCTAATCGTGGCCGTCCGTTTTCTTTTCTTGGGATCTGATGGCTGGGATTGGTCGTGAGGGGCTTAAGTCCGGGAATAGGGTTTAGAATCCCTCATTTCCCTTGGTTGACTCTCTTTCTAAAGTTAGAGAGAGGAGAGAGCTTGGAGGTAGAAGGAGAAGCTAGATCCGGTCACCGGCGGGGCTACGGAGCTCCAAATTCCGAGCCATCTTCGGATCCGCGGAGGCAAGGAGATTGCGGTGCTTTTCATCTACGTAGATTTTCATGGTGTCGCGGAAGAATTCAAGGGTAAAGATTTCTCATCCTTGGGCATGTGAAGCCCTTTTTCCCTTTGCATAGGAAGCCCTCTCTCGCGAGTGAGCGAAGAGTTGGAGCATTCCTTGGGGTAGATATGTAAAGTCCCCCTTGTATAGAGTCTGTATGCGAAAATGGGCATAGGCATTGTGTGTGAAGCCTATCCGGACTAGTAGAGCCGGATCGGTGATGTTGCATTGCATATGAACCGGGGAAGACTCCGGGTGTTTGGATGTTTTTTTCGGGTTTTCTACGTTGTAGATTGCAGCAGGGAGCCTTGGAGATTAACTCCAAGGTGTACCCGGAAAACTAGGCAAAAGCGGGTTTTGCCAACATGGTGCCTGGGGAGCCAACGTGAACATAATAGGGTTATGTGATTATTGTGGTGGAAACGGGACTCGGTGAGTCTTGACCAGCGCATATGGCTTAAATTGCCGTTGCGATATGAGCACGGGTCAAGCGGAACCGTACCCGATCTATATCGTTCGGTGGAACTGTTGGCATGGATGAGAGTCTTTGGCGGTCTATGGCTTAAATTATCGTGACCAAGGCCAAGAAGACAAAATGCTCATATGGTTGGCCGTCCAAGGGGCGGTGGTGGAACGGGAACGTCTATGGCTTGAATTGACGTGACGTTGGCCGGTTCGCCGTAAATGTGCCCTATGTGAACGAGGTGTGTGGCCGTGCGAGCCTATGCTTGTGTTTAAGTGTGTTTACACTATATTGATGTTAAACTAATAAAGTACAGGGAAAGAGCATCACCGCCCCGATTACGGGGGCAGGATCGTTATAATTTGGTCATCATAGCTGACTGTTTCTTTTGTATACCACCGGGCGGTGGATTGTGGCTTACAGGTGCTGCGGAGCCGAGTGGGAAATAGCGGGCTAGAGCCCATGTTGCGGTGCTGGCCCTCGAAGGCCTACTTTTTTTATGTTTTCCGTTTATCTCATGTATGGCCTGCCTGCGAGCCGAAGTATGAAAGATACTCTTGTATGAGGGAACTATTGTAAGGCCATAAGGCCGGTACTTTTGTATTAATCATTCCTATTTTATCTAGTAGTGGACATTCGTGCTTGGCAGGGTTCTTTTATTTGTGTAACTTAAGAAATTGCTTCCGCTAGAATGACTCTGTGTAGGATGTTGGTGATTGGTTGTATGGTTTCAACGCGTAACCAACCAGTCTGTCCGTAGTATATGGCGTCTGGCCCCGGCCGGACCTACTGCTATATGCTATACGACGGATAGGGGTGTTACATCCTAACTCAAAGCATGCTAGCAGAAGCTTAAGATTAATATTGAACTCAACAACCACGAATATCCACTATATATAAACAACCACATTTATATATCACCCCTAAGGAATGTATAACAAATACACAAAAGTTTTGTCTTAAGTCCTTACAGTTAAGCTTTACAAGCGTGGATTACAAAAAATTGGCGTGCAGGCCGGCTAGACATGAAAATAACCAAGTTCTTTACTCAGCCTTTGAGGGCCAGCATCAGTAATAGCAACAGCAAGGGCTTCAGCCCGCTATTTCCTGGTCGGCTCTCCAGCACCTACACAAGGACTACCCAGTAGAATGGTGGCAAATAAGGCAACGGTCAGCATTCAGCTGACTAATTTTTAACGACCCTACCTTTTTCCTGGGGCAGTGGTATTCCTTCCCTGCAGGCATAGCATTTCACAAGCTGATATATCACACAATGTGCACTTATGCACAAACAATATATCACAAACATTGGTCACGCAGCCCGACGCTCCATGCACTCAGGGCACATTCTTGGTGAACCAGAAATACTAGGGTCCCACCACCGTTCAAGGTCCGAAACCCAACGGTATTGAGCATTTAGTCTTAATGGTGCGCAGGCCTAAAACTCTTATTATGCCACCGATGAAAGCCCAATTCCTTGGCGCTCTCTTGTCAAGACGACATAATGCAGGTCCAGATCCACCCTTACCCATTTCCCAAGTCGCCATGCCATCGCTGAATACCGCAGTACTCATGGACCAACGACAGATGCGGGTCGGCTTCACCTTTCCTATTCGGCACAAACCCTTTTAAGTGCTCGCAGCTCACAATTGCCATACTGTCAACCAAGGACTGGCTTCACAATCAAAAAAGGGGAGTTAATGTCAGCGTTCCTCACGGTCGCTTGGAGGGTTCAGCAGAAACTCTCTTTTTGCACCCAAACTCAACCCAAACATAGCATATAGCACAATAATCACGAGGGTATTTTCCTGGAATTCCACTCCAATACTTCATGTTACTACCCTTCACAGGCGCAACCCATCGACTCCACAACATACACGTTTATACACGAATTTTTATCCGGTGCGCAAAATGAAACATCACCAATCCAGACCAACCTGTTCAGATGGGCTTCACACAGCATGCCTATTCCGTACAACACATTTCCGGATCTATATGCAAGACTGGGGATTTCAAGAATCAACCAAAAGAAATCCCTCAAAAGCCATCTTTTGATGGGGGAAATCCATATACATGCCAAAACGAGGACTTCACATGTCCAAGGAAGAAAGATCGGTACCCTTGACGATCTCTTTGGAGCCATGGAAAACAATCCGGATGAAAAGCACCACAACGTCCTTGCCTCCACAAATCTAGACTTGGCTCGCGATTCGGGGCTTTGAAGCTCCACTGGTAGCCGGATTCCTTTTCCTCCTCCTTACATACTCTCCCCACTCTCTAACACTTTAGAAAGAGAAAGGTTTTATAGAAATGATAGTTTATCCTTCAACTCTCAGCCTTAACATAGTAGCGATAGATCTGGACCCTTGGATCCTAATTGAAGGAAATGAACGGCCATGAATCGCCCTAAAACACAATTTCTTGGGCTGAACACGGCTTGTGACACACCCGTGTCACAGGCCGTGTGCCTTAAGCGACAAAGAAACCTACTCTGCCAGATCAGGACGTGGCCCTGTGACACGCCCGTATCACAAACAGTGTGCCAGACACAGCTTCAGACATGCTCGTGTCCACCCGTGTTCAATAGGCCTCACAAACCTGGCCAAAACTAGAGAAGGAAATGGCCATTGACACACCCATGTCATAGGCCGTGTTCCCAACTCGACTTGCCTCTCGAGGAGCGTCGAGTGCATTTCATCGAGTGCATTTTGTCGAGCTCAGCAGGACACGGCCATGGACATGCCCGTATCACAGGCCGTGTGCCATAATCAACACCGCCCAGCGCCACACTCGAGTAAACAGAGCAGGACACGACCATTGACACACCCGTGTCACAGGTCGTGTTCCTCACTCGAGATCCACTCGAGACCCACTCAAGACCCACTCAAGACCCACTCAAGACCCACTCAAGACCCACTCAAGTAAACAGAGTAGGACACGGCCTTGGACACACCCGTGTCCCATGCCGTGTTGCTAAGTATACATTGCCCACTCAAAAAACTCGAGATTTAGGGCTTTACATATCGCTCAAGATGAATGCTTTGTTCTAATGCGTCAGTTTAGTCAGTGGCGCAGACAACGTAGAGAATCTCTCTACAAACCTTCTATAGTATCCAGCTAACCCTAGGAAGCTCCTTATCTCCTTGGGTATGGTGGGCCTACTCCAATCCATAACAACAGCTATCTTCTCAGGGTCAACTGAAATTCCATCTTTATTTACCACATGACCCAAGAACGAAATTGAGGCAACCAAAACTCACACTTGCTCAGCTTAGCAAATAGCTTATGGTCCCTCAAGGTAGACAAAACTAAACGCAAGTGTTGGGCATGCTCATCAGCACTGCGGGAATACACCAAAAATTCATCTATAAACATGACCACGAAAAGGTCCTGAAAATCCTTGAACACGCGGTTCATCATATCCATAAATGCAATGGGAGCATTGGTCAAACCAAAGGACATTACCAAAAACTCAAAATGTCCATGCCTAGAATGTAAAGCAGCCCGTGGGCTATCCGTCTCATGAATCCTTAACTGGTGGTAGCCCGAACGAAGGTCAATCTTTGAAAATACTGTGTTATCACATAGTTGATCAAACAAATAATTTATTCTCAGTAAAGGATATCTGTTCTTAATGGTGCCTTTATTCAGCTCTGTATAATAAATACACAGCCTAATTGATCCATCCTATTTCTTTACAAACAAGACGGGAGCACCCCAAGGAGAAGAACTCGGCCTAATAAAACCATTTAGGAGCAACTCATCCAACTAAGTACGCAACTCCTCCAACTCAAGCGGGGCCATCCGGTACGGTGCCTTAGCAATTGGACGGGTACCTGACTCCATTTCTATGAAAAACTCCACGTCCCTCTCAGGCGGAAGACCGGGAAGATTAGTTGGAAAAACATCCGAAACTCACGCACCACTGGAAACTCCTCTACACGCGGCAAGCTAACGACAGTTTCCAAAACTGAAACCAAACAAGCATAATATATGGAATCTAAAAGCATCCGAGCACATACCATAAAAATAATTGGAGAAACTTGACGAGGATATCCATAAACACTCCTGGGTTGACCGTTGTCCATCTTGAAGTCCAAGCGGTTAACCTTGCACTAGATAAAAGTATATTATTTGGACAACAAGTCCATGACCAAGATCACATCTAAATATTCCAAGTCCAACACCTTCAAATCAGCAACTGCTAGAAAATCGCCTAACAGAATCGGGCAATTTTGAATACCTTGGTCCGATATCACAGAATCACCAGAAGGAAATTTGACACAAAATGTGTCACCAACCCGATCGAGAGCCAAATGATGACTCTCTATGAAATCCCTAGCCACAAACAAGTGGGTAGACCCTGAATAGAAAAGGATTTGCGCCCAGCGGTTCATTACTTTAAATTTCCCCGAAATCACTTGGGTAGAAGTCTAGGATTCCTCTAGAGACAACATGTTCATCTTTCCCTTCCCTTTGTCTACGAGCTGTGGAAGTGGCAAGGCACGAAGAAGAACTGGCTGCAGCACAGGCTTAGACGGCGGGCAATTTGACTTGATGTGACCTTTTTGTCTGCACTGAAAGCAGACTCTAACCTTATCCCAATAGTGGGCAGCATCATGCCCCTTCCATTTGCACGAAGTACAAACCAAATCTCCCTTAGGAGCACCCTGGATCGCATGGTCCTGCTCCTATCTCTGATCTCCTATCCTCTTGAAACATTTCTCAAATGGGTGGCCTGGCCGGCAACAGAAACTGCATAACTCTTTGCTCCTCTTCCTCGAAGTAGAAATAGATTCCTGGGAACTCTTACTCTCACCAGTCTTCCTCTTATCCTTTCAATTTTTTTGTCCTCGGTTCTTGGCATTGACGATTGCCTCAACCTTAAGAGCTGCTTTGACTGCTTCAACATAACTCTCCGATCTATAAGCACTTGCCAACTGCTGGATGTCACTCTTCAGACCACCCAAAAAATGCTTGACTCTACATGCTTAAGAAACTACTAAATCCGGGGCGAACCAGCTCAGCTTGCTAAAATCCATCTCATACTCACTCACTGCGAGTTGCCTCTGCTTTAAGTGCAGGAAATCAATTAACAAATGGTCTCGCTCGACCAACTGCAGAAACTTCTTCAACAAAAGCTCCTTGAAGGCTACCCAGGAACAACCATCCTTCAAATTTTCCTTCTCCCTTAGCCACAAACTCTTTGCCAAACCTTTAAGCTGGTAGGCAGCGACCATTACTCTCTGGCTTGCTGAAACTCTGGAGTAAGAGAACATCTCCTCGATGGCTACGATCCATTCATCCAAAACCATAAAGTCTGCCCTACCGTCATAAGTAGGGGGTCCCAATCGCTAGAAATGCAAGATGAAGTTCATATCTGGTGGCTGCACAATTGGAGGCACCAGAGGAGCAGGAGGAACTGGAACAGCTTGGCCCACGCCCGGGTCCTGACCTCTAAGTACTTGTCCTACAATAACAGTCAACAAGGCTTGGATCTGCGATTGCACCCCCAACATTTGCCTAGACAAAGCTTTATTGATCACTTGCAATCCTTCTATCACGACCTCATTCTGAGCACCAGACGACTCGCCCTCAGACTGGGGAGTCTACCTTGTCGTAGGATGTCTCGATATTATAATAATTACAACAAGCAACTAGTCAAAACCTAGCTTAATCGCTAGAACCAAACAACCATGTATAGACAAAACATACATAAATACTTGCTCTTGCTGCTAACTTGCTCTAGGAATTTAATAAATGATGAAATTCTTAAACATTGGATTATATACCATCATCCTATTAACTCTTGTGCATAGTCCATGAATGCATGAATTTTTATTCTTTTGACTCAAAATAATGTGTGTATATATGTCATCATATAAATCTTTATCTTGGAACGTGTGCAAATGCTATGTTATGCTATGCATGTTGTGCCATGCATTCTAAAAAAAGCCTTAAAGCATATTATGAGCGACATACACATGAAATATTATGCATCGCATACTACATAATATTGCATATAATGAAAAAGTAAAACGTGATAATGGGCATCCATGTGATAATGGTTATGCATCCCATACTACATAACCGTCATATATTGCAACCTATGGTGTATCCATATACAAACACATATTATGCATCCCAAACTACATAATATGCCCCGTATACTTTTTATCACTCTTATGAGTGTAGTGTTCATGCTTCAGCCAAGACATACTAATGACACATCGGTGTGTGTATGAAATGACACTAAACAACTAACACTAACTAGAGATGGTTGCTCGACCAATTGTCAAACAACCCATCCCTCTAATACCAACTGTCACAACCCGCATTTTCTCAACATGTAAGTTATATCAGAGCAAGAGAAAATATGTGTCATGATGCAACGCCGTGCAGGGGATAACTGCAGGCGCTCATGCAAAACTCCAAACTCTACAGTTTATATGAAATCCATAAGTTATTAAGTAAAAACCAGTTTCAATTGGATGGTCGTATCCCTCGGCACAGTGGATCAACTAGTCTACGAGTAAAATTATAGTTATACGTTGTGGAAAATACATTGGTTATGTTGATTAACACCCTACATGAGTATAAACATCCCCAAGAACAACTCATGGCATGCAAGACTGTAGATTTATTATAAATATGGAAATAGTCTTTACATTAGCTAGAAAATAGTATTTTAGTTTTAGAAATATGAGATGTATGAAGTACTAGTAGTAGTGCTTTTGTAAGTGAAAATACCTAACATGCAACCTAGCATAAACCATTTATAGAGAGCAAGAAAAAATAACCATAAAAGGTAAAACTAGCAGCTTAGCAAAGTATTCAGTAATTCAAAAGAAAACCACTAGTGGACGTCAACAAACTGACACGAACCCACTAGTCAGTTTTTGTGTCTGTACTAACAAGAAAATAACAAAGACTACATCTCAAGGTAGAGGAAACCTCTGCAATACTGCAGCCACTAGCAAACACCAAACCTAGCCGCTCAACCAGCTACTGTCTTGAACCTGAGGCATTCAAAGAAAGAACACCTCAATAAGAATAACATAAGTGGCAAACAAAACTGTAAGTAAACAAGGGAGTAGTAAGATTACTAATCCAAACATGAATAGCTGTCAAAAACACAGCAAAACTAACTGGAGATTAAGAACTAAAGAGTTAACTTATAAAGTTAAAATGTAATGAAATTTGCACCAAGTGCGAACGGAGTCATACTCCGAGAACATCTGCGAGAATAGGCAGAAATAGCATAAGTTAAATACATAGGAAACAAAAACGAGACAAAGGCTCAAAAAACACATGAATCATTAACACCGTAATGCAACCGGATTTGAGTCGGGACCAACCGGTCAAACCCGAACTAACATACCCAAACGTCTCAAAAATGGGACTGCGGTGGTGGCCATCTGGTCCAACACAACCCAACAACCCAAAAACAACACCCGAACATGCTCGGGTGTGATGATTAACGAAACTAAGCCAACCTGCAGTCAACGCACTCGACGCCATAACTCAGCACACTCAACGCTTAAACACAGCAGCAAGAACAGACAATGGCGTTGAGTGAGTTCAACTCACTCAACGCTTTCCCACTTAGCTTCCAAAATAAGATGATGGCATTGTGTGAGTTCAGCTCACTCAACGCTATCAACGCTTTAACACTTAGATTGCAGAGTTAAAGCGACGGCATTGAGTGAGTTTAGCTCACTCAATGTTGTCAACGCTTTTCTATCTAAGCGACGGCGTCTAGTGAGTTCAGCTCACTATATGTTGTCAACGCTTTAATAAATCTTTACATAATTAGAGATGGTGTCGAGTGAGTTCAGCTCACTCAACGATGTTAATGCTTTCTACTTATGATTTAACAAACTAAGAGACGGCGTTTAGTGATTTCAGCTCACTCAACGCTGTCAACACTTTTCTAAACTAGATTACAGTAAAAGAGATGGCTTGTAGTGAGTTAAGCTCACTCAACGCTGTCAATGCTTTCTACTTAACTTGCCGAATACAGTGATGGCGTTGAGTGAGTTAAGCTCACTCAACATTGTCAACGCTTTTAGACTTAGCTTTTAGAGTTTACAGAATGGCGTTGAGTGTGCTAAGCTCACTCAATGTCGCGTTGAGTGTGTATCACTCACTCAATGCTTTTAACTTCGCCTCTCAGACTACTCATCAAGGCGTTGAGTGCATTCAACACACTTAACACTTTTATACTTAGGCTAAAAACTGAACTTCTACACTAAGATTACACTCAAAGCTTTAGGCTATATACACTAAGCTCCACTCAAAGACTTTAGACAGAACCCTGCCAGAGGGTTTTCATACCAACAATACCATACTAACAATTTCTAACTATGTTTAACATAGACCAGAGATGTTATTACTGCCATGCTAAGACTCATCTGGCCTACCAGAACAGAAAACCGAAGGGCAAAAAGCTTGGCAAGGGTATAAGAACCACTTGCCTCAAGATCTATAGAAAATCATTTTTTACATGGGGAAATCCTACCCTAATCCAACCGATTTCTATAAGTTGGAAATCCTATAGGAAATCATTCCTTATACAGATCAAGGAAACACATGAGAAGGAAAAACAAGCAAGGGGAAAATCACCACTTGCCTATAATCTCCAGAATTCGGCTAATCAATGCCCCACCTCACAGATCTGGCCGCAAGAACACATAAGCAAAAAAAACCTGATACTTTTGAGAGGAAAATAGGGTAAAAACCACATACCTAGACCTCTAAAAATCCATAAAATTGGGAAAGCTTACCGTAGAAACGTAGATCTAGGCGAGATCGCCCCGGATCCACTCTCCAAAGACGAAATTGAGCACCAAATCTCTAGAAATCAGCAGCTGAAGGCTAAGGAATGTTCGCCGCTCTCATTCTTTCGCAATAGGCCGACAGTTTCATGAGGGAGACAATGAATAGGGTTTTGACGCGATGGGTTTCTATTTAAACTTCTTTATCCAATTATTATAATAGAATATCATAAATAATTAAATAAAACGTCAAAATGACCCGAAAACCAAACATACCCGGAATTCTACGAAAATCGCCCCGTAGCAAAAAACCGATGCTACAAATCGAATGGCGAACTTGAAATCGAAATCCAACTAACCAATCTTGGGTAAACACTTCCCGAAGCCAAAACACAAACATTCCTAAAGAGGCTCCACCTAGTCACCAAAATAGACCCGGCTCGCTAAGAAAACTTGCAAACAGGCTAAACCCAGCCACAGACAGAAAACCCAAGAGCTAATACCCACACTCTAACAACGACACATGCTAATAATGCATTAACGTAATGCCCTGACGTCATAAATATGCCAAATAAAAGAATTAACTAAACATCGAAAAATCAGGGGCGTTATATTAAGTACCTCTGAATGGGCAATTAGTTGTCAAGTTAAGTACCTCTCAATGAGGTAGTCATTAAGTTAAGTACCTCTAAATGAAAATGTTACCATCAAGTTTAAAAACCTCTGAACGGTTGTGTTACACGGGGGATGTCGGGACACCGAAAATGTGCCCTGAGTGCACGGGGCGTGTGGCCGTTGAGCCTACGTCTATGGTGAATGGTGCTTAAAGTGCACATTGAAAATTCCACGAGATATTTATATGATGCCTTCTTTGCAAGGATGGAGAAATGCCGCCCCGAGTAAGGGGTGCGATCATAATAAACGGGTCAGTAAAATGCTGACCGTTGCTTTGTTTGCCACGTTTTGGTGGGCCCTTTTGTGTAGGTGTTGGAGAGCCAAGTTGAAAGTAGCAGGCTGAGGCTCTTGTGCTACAATTGGCTGGCTCTTGAAGGCCCAAAAGCGAACATTTACTGTTTTTATGTGCGGTCGGCCTGCGTGCTGAAGTATGAAACCACTTTTTGTTAAATGAAATAGTTGTAATAAGGCTACGACCGAAACATGTGTTATATGTTTATATATATCATCCATGTTGTGTAGTGGACATTCCTTATGTTATGGGTTAATAATCTAAAATTCTTCTGCTAGAATGCTCTGAGTTAGGGTGCGTTCATATATGAACTTGTATTTGGAAACAATATGTAATCTCCTTAACTGTCCGTTGTATATGGCGTCGAGCCTCGGCCGGACCTTCTATCATATACTATACGACGGATGGGGGCGTTACAAAATTGGTATCAGAGGGATTTTTCGATCCTCCAACCTATGGTTTATGTGCCCACCACGCTTTCGCTGCACTACCGTGATAACATAACTTAACCCATGAAAGTCCACTTAGTTATGAAAATACACATGTTTGCGGAACTGGTATGTTCCTATAATTGCTTTTTGGCAATATTCGAAGTTGCATAATTGTGTGTTTCACATTGTAGGCGACTAGAGGTGGTGCGGGGCAGCAAGAGCCCCAGTGCTTGGTGGAGAGTAATTCACCAAATGAGGTGCCAACACCTCCTTCAGCAAAAACTATACGGTTGGTTACTGAAGCCGTGTTCGCAATGATTAATGCGCAACCTGGAGGTCAGGGACAACCTCCTATTCCTGCGATGGTTCAGGAACTGGTTGGCATAGTGGAGCACGTGGCGGTGAGATAAGTGGCCGTTGAGTCAGTGACCGCAAGGCAAGCAACGGAGAAGCAACCGAAACACGTGATGAGTTTCAATCCCCCTATGTTTATGGGTACTGGAACCCCTACACAAGTAGAAGATTAGCTCTCAAGAATAAAGGGGGTCCTGACGGTAACTAAAACAGAAGAGTGGCAAAAAGTCATTATGACTAACATCTTGTTGGATTGTGAGGAAAGTCATTGGTGTGATGAGTTGGAACTTCACTAGTTTGTTGGGCGGTCGTTGAACGAGATCTCAATGGAGGAGTTCTCAAGGTGTTTTCCAGCAAGATATATTACATCGACACAACAGATTGCGATGGAAAACAAATTTCAAAGGCTAACTCAAGGCCAGAGGTCGGTGGATGACTACTTGCACGAGTTTACGTGATTGGGAAGATATGCAGGCTTTATGTTTACAAATGAGGAAGGTAAAACAAATCGGTTCTATGAAGGTCTGAGAGATGATCGGTGGTTGCTTCTCTCATGACCGATGATGCAGGGTTTTCTTACATTGGTCAATACGACCCATTCCCTTGAGATGGACATGAAATATGTGCAGCGTAAGAATGATTTGACACAGAAGAGGACAGAGTTTAAGGTACCTAGTTCTTCAAAGTCTGGGTTTCAATGGTGTAAAAAGAAGCCTAAAACTTCTGCGCTGACTCCTTGTTCTCCTGCATATAGAGCAATGATGCGTGAAAATATGGCAAGCGCACCGGTCGCACAAGTAATAAAGTTTGGGAATAAATCTCCGAGTGTCGGTCTCTTGAGGAACACAGTAAGGTGGAGTTAATTTCGAGAAGGACTTGAGATTGAAGTCCTTGGGTCGGCTCAAAAAGGGGGGTTTTGATGGTTGCGGAAACAGAAAATAAATGCTACAAACTACTCCTATGCAATGCCGCTATGCAAAGCTTCGCTAGGCGGGATGAAGACTAGTCGGGCCGCTATGCACCGATTTGCAAGGCGGATGGACAAGTAGGCTAGCGGATGAGGTGGAGAGAATGGCAGAATGAGGGTCGTAAGCACCTCTTCGCAACGCACGCCACTAGTAATTGCTAGTGCGGCAAGGATGATGGCGGTGGATGGAATATAGCGCACCTCAAGCAAAAATAACAAAATCACAATAACTCACATAAACATGAATAAGTGAAAGTGTTTATCAATGTAAAAATACTTCATCAATACATGGAAATGAAACTAAACTAACAACAACTTAAGAGGAGTGTGCGAAATCGACCGGGTCCAAAGCATTATTGAGGGATCACGGTTGGGATCCCGGATTGTCAATCCGAGTCCAAACACAGTCCTCAACTGCGTCCGGGGTAGAGGAGGCTGTCACTCACTCCCAATGGCCCGTCTTCTTTGTATCACGCTGCGGAAGATGAAAGCACATGCTCCTCCTAGCTTGGTGAAGAAAGCTAGGTCAAATCTCCCTTGAAGCTCGAGGATGAAGGAGGAGGCCGAGAGGAAGCTCCAGCTATGATTTGGCGTTGAAAGCTTGACCGGAGCACCTCCCTATGGAGGAAGATAAAGGGAAATGGCGGAACCCTTCGTCTGGGACGAAAAATGGCGGAAGAATCTCGAGAGCTCCGGATTAGGGCGAGACCTGCGCTATTTATAGAAAGCAAATTTAAACACTGTGCACGATCACAGGCGCACGACCAGTGGTCGTGCGCGATATGGTCTGTGATCGTGCGATATGGAGGCAGAAAAGTGGAAAAAGATGGCATGACTGCGCACGACCGGCAATGCACGAGCAGTGATCGTGCGCGGTATAGCTAGCGATCGTGCGATATGGCAGGGGCAGAACTTTCATAAAAGAGGGCAGAGTGCGCACGACAGATGATCGTGCGCCAAAGAGGTCGATGGTCGTGCATGGGTAAAAACGCACGACCATTGGCTCCTTTGTCAAAAATGGTGAAAGCCCTATCCCAAACGCCCACATGATCCCAGAACCTGTAGGAAAACTGGACGGGATGTCGACATGGCAGTCACAGACATAAATATAATGCACAGCAAAAGGGAAATACACACATGCACAGAAATAGGCTAAACAGGTGCACAAGACGTGGAATGTCGTAGCGAACCAAAAAGAAGTGCTAATGGCGCTAAATGGTAGTACAAAGACATGCAAATGAGCCTAGATGAGTCCGGAATTCGGTATGAAATAGGGGCTCATCACACCCCCAGACTTAACTGTTTGCGCGTCCCGAGCAAACACAACTTAAGCAGACAAGGAAAAAGAACTAGCTAACAAAGAAATTGCATAACGGATTACCATGCGAAGTCGCATGCCCGTGTGCATAAAAATATAGTAGAGGAAATCCTTAAGTATACAAAATATTTTATATTTTTCACAATGCGTATTTAAAAGTTATTACTACTCAAAAATAGAATCACGGTGAATCATCCAGTCCTACGTAGGAAGAAAGTAGGCAGGCCACTAAGGTGAGCATTGCCAAAGATCGGGGCTCAGGATCACCTCCAAAGGAATCCACCAATGTCGGGGACCATACGCTTGCCCATTCACACTCTCTCCACGGCACTAGTTAGACTCAAGCGCAAATCTGTAGGACTTTAGGATAATCACGGGGCTTGGGTTACGGTGAGGTAAACAATGATAAAAATAAAGGTTATGCACCTAACCCAAATGAGCTAGCCTAAAAGAATCCCTCAGCAAACCACAATATAAGCAGGTGCACCACACCCGCAGACTTGATTTTTGCAACATGGGTGTGTGCACCGCCTACTCCAAATCAAAATCATCTCCATAAAGATTTTCATTAAAACTCTTTCTTTTCCTTTTCTTCTTTCTCATTTTCTTTGTATAAAATTTTCTTTGTAAACTTTTTCTTTTCACAATACACAATTTCAACAAATAAAACTTGGGGGCATTTCCACATTTTCACAAATAGTATCACCACATCAACATCCCAACTTAAAATGAAAAATACTATAGCTCGACTTGGGTGTGCGACTAGGATCGGCTATGAGGCTTTGGTGAAATACTAGTGGAGCTGAATCAAAAGAAGGGTAGGCACAACGGGGCTTAGCGAGGACAAGACGTTCGGAATGGTACAAAGCTCAACCGGGCCAAAATGATGGCCTACATCACGCTCACGCTAGGAAAACCATGTGCCAATGCTTTGAGAGTAGCTTGGGGCAAGTTCTTAGCAACCGAGAAAGATAATCCTTCCCCCCGACTCAAGCAAAACGAGTCTAGTAGTGGCTACACACATTCCTACGCTACCGTTTGATTCACACCGGATTCACCAACTTTTGAGTAGAATAAGAAATATTTACGTAAATAGAAAAATATAAAACTATAAGCATACAGAAAAATTAAATCTACACAAATTTCTACACAAAACAAGAGCAATTGACTAGGAACACACCAAGGCCAACATTTTACTCTATCGTGCAATCCTAAACTAGCATAATAATTTTTCCAAATCAAACAAAAGAAATGAGTTTAACTCGCGGTATGCTAACAGCTAAGCACGCGCTCATGTGGGTGCAGTGGTGTGCGATGTAATGAACTAAATAAAATAAAACTACAAAAGCTTCTAGTTTGCGCATGCAATGTGCGCGTGCAAAAGGCATCAACTAGCTAGCTCTCCCCCAGACTTAAACTAAACAACATATGATATTGAAATTAAAATCAAAAAGGGGAAAGGGGAGAAGTTACCCAATGCTCAGCTAGTGAGCATACCAGAAGACGCATGAAAAGTAGAAGCAGGCCCGCCAAACGAAGAATCACAACCCCGCCAATGCGTAGTTTCCATGAATACCTGCAGGGGTGAGCTCCGCAAAAACAAAAGAAAAATATACAAAAAGAAATACTAACACTAAAACGAGACATGAAAAATAAAATGCAAAAAATATAAGATAACTACTGGGGTTACTATCATCCCAGCACGACTTATTAAATTCTATACAGTTCTTGCTAATGGGCCTATGAAAAGAAAATGAACATGCAACTGTCCTAATATCCGTGTCGGTAACGGGTACCGATACGGTGATAGAACAGTAACCCCTCTACCTGAATAATAATACTTGCAAACTGCAAGTAGAGGAAATAGAATATAAGATGAGGAGGCTGATGATGCATATTTTAGCTTAATTTATTAGGGTAAAAATATGTTATTTTCGTTTTAAATCTCTTTCTTTATGTTATTTTATGCTTTTTTTATGTAAATATTATAAATAATAAATATTTTCTGTTTGTGCAGGTTTCAACAATTTTCAGGAAAAATCCCCTGACACGCCCCCATGTCACGCCCTCCCTAGGCATGACCCAGGGCGTATCACCTGCTCCCGTTGTTGACAGCCGCAAGACGAAGTTCCCGCCAAAAATTCCCTGTCACGCCCCATCGACACGCCCTCCCCGGGCGTGGCACCGGGCGTGACACGGGGCGTGACGCCCTTAGCCCGATGTCTACCGCCTCCTTCAATGCTTTCTACACAGCTGCACGCAACAGTACTGTCACGCCCCATGTCACGGGCGTGACCTGGGGCATGACTGCCCCCATTCCGACGTCTGATGGACCTGCGACTGCTGAATTTGACTTGACACGCCTGTCACGCCCCCCTGTCACGGGCGTGACCAACATCGCACCGAAATAATCATCATTCTCGCCAGAATTCAGCTCCTGAGGTCAAACCTGTACTTGTCACGCCCCCTGACACGCCCCCCTAGGGCGTGGGGGCGTGTCGGAGGGCGTGACCAACCCGAGAAATTTTCTATAAATTGAGCCCCCCCTCCCCATTTCAGCAAGCTTTTGGAGAGAGGGGGAGGTGCTGCCCCTTTAGTTCTTCATCTTTTTTATGCTTTTCTCTCTCTCTCTCTCCCTCTTTTTGTAATTTTTGTTTAACCCTAGTTTAATCTTAGTTTGTTTTAGCTTTTGTTGTAATCTTGCTCTTGCTTAGTACTACTCGTAGGGCCAGAATAGGACTTTAACTCATGCACTTGTTATCTCAATTTCATTAGTGTAACTTGCTCCTTTTAATTAATATAAGTGCTCTTCCTTTACTAGTGTTCCTTTTATATGCTTTACTACTCATCCCCCCCTCCTCCACTCCATTATGATTAACTAATCCTCCTTGTACTCGATCTTGATGATCCGAGGTTAGAGCGATTAAGTTATGATGTTTTAATTAATCTTTTCTTCTTAGGTTAGGGCCTTGAATTACTCTTGATTAATCACGGGTTGGAGGTATATTTTCGATATATACTCTCCGCCTTTGCTTTCGTTCTGGGCTAGCCGAGAGGCCGATAGAATGAAGTGAGCATTCAAGAGTAAAGGGAGTTGTACGCACCCCTCGAGAGATGCAAACGTCCAAATCTCCTGGATTGGAGTAAAATCCAATAGTGGGGTTCACCGCATAAAGCGAGCTTTAGGCCTCCGATTTAGACGAGAGTCGGTCGGACCTTCTTAAACTCAGTTGGGCACGACTTCGAGAGAAGCGTGTTCAAGCTTTAGGAACCTCCACGGTCAAGGACCTTTATCCTATTAAGTTTAGATTTTTATCGCATTTTCCTAATCGTCTCCTGCTGAAGTGATTCTTGATCGAGTGCACCTCTTTATTATTAGCTATAAATCTTTTTATCCTGCAAGTAATTAGTTCTCTTTTCTTTTAGCTTAGTAATTTAATTTCAGTTTTTGTTTAGCATTTAATAGAAATTTAAATTGATAAAATAATAGCAATCTCCTTTGAGTAGAAGTAGTCATTACGCCCCAGGGAAATACGACCTTGATACTAATCTTTAGTATCCTATACTATAACCAATGAGGTACGCTTGCCTTTATCGGATATAGAATCGGAGAATATTCTCAACCACCACATCCACTTTCTCTTCTCTTTCCCCTCTCTAACCCTCTCTCCGCCGTTGCGAGAGATTTTGTATCAAGTTTTTGGCGCCGTTGTCGGGGAATGTTTTGATATTTTGAAAAAAGGATAGCTATTAATTTTATCGTTTTTGTTTTATTTTTATTTTTTTTCTTTTCTTTTTTCTCTCGTCTCTTTCACCCCACTCTCGCGGTTGATTAATTTTATTTTAAAATGTGTAATCTTTGTTTTAATTGTGGAGAGTTCGGTCACTCTCGCGAGGAGTGTTGGGTAAGGTATCTTTCATCCTCCAATGATTTTATCCCTTCCGGATCGAATCAATTTGGCCAAATTGATCCGTCCGCGAATTTTTTTTCATGGGGTTACGATGGTTTTCAAACGCCTTCCTACCCTACTCCTCCGAATTTTTCTGATTTTAATTCTTATGGAAATTTCTTGAATGGACATTTTGATCCTAGCCCTACTTTGAACTACTCAGGGTGGCAACACCCTGATCATTCTTGGGGCCAAGGTGATCATCAATCCATTCCATCTCAAGATTTTTCCACTTTTTCTCCGCAAGTTTGCGCGCCTCCCATTTTTGATTCTAGCGAAAATGAAGTCATTTTTGATGGTGTAGCATTTGATGCACGCATCAATGCTCACTTCAAAGTGATTTTTGACGCTTTGGCTGCTGAGGCCGCATCTTTTTCTTCCCCTCCTCCTCCTATTTATCTTTCGAATGATGAATCTTCGGATATTCCGCAGTGCCTTTAATCACTTGCGGAAGACGATTATTCAGAAATTCATTTGTGCCTTCAACCTCTCGAGGAGGAAATTTCCCCCGATATTCCGATTTTTTTCAAGTTTCCGAGGAAGACGAACTTTCTTGTGTTCGATCTTCTGAAGAGATTGATTTTTCGGATATCCCGGTTTGCTCCCAATCTACCGAAATGATTGATATTCAGGTTGAGCAACCGGATTTTTCTGTCCAACCATTTTCTTGTGATCAACTGTCGTCGTCTTCTTCTTTTTCTTCTCTTCCCCTTCTTGCGAAAATTCTGTTTTCTTTTCTTGTTTTATTTTTCCTTCTAGTTTAGTTTCTTCTTCTTCTTCGCCCCCTTATAATAGTATACTTTCTTTTTCTAGTTTTTTTTCTTTTTCTAAATCTTCTTGTTTTTTGTTTTATTTAAAAAATAAAAAATTACAAAAAAATATTTTTATTTTCTTAAAAAATGTTTTGGCACTCGCGCCGAAACGCATATTGCGCGAGCTGCCATTACATTTCTTTTTTTATTTTCCATTTAGCTAACCATAATACGTCGAGCTCAACGACGTTTTAAACAAAGAGCGCTCTTGGGAGGCACCCCTTGCTTATCTTTTTCTTTTTTTGGTTTTTGTTTTTGTTTTTCTTTTTTTTTTTATCTTTTGTTTTGTGCAGGAATAAGCTCCCGCGTGTTTGTGCCGCTTTTCGCCTCGCAACTTGGACTGAAGCCGATCTTTAGCTCAAGTTTGGGGGACGCATTTTCCAACGTCTGGGCATCAATCGCTGGGGAAGCATCTTCTCCCTCTCTTTGCATTTCTTTTTTTTTTCTCTTTTCTCTCTCTTTTCTCTCTCTTTATACTTAACATTAAACATTGTGGACAATGTTTAACTTTAAGTATGGGGGAGTGTTCCCTTAATATTTTACTTTAAAAAAATCAAAATAAAAAAAATATATATAAAAATTTTAGAAAAATTAAAAAAAAAATGTAAAATATTTGTTGTATATATTATATTTTTGAAAAAAAATATATATATATAAGTACTTTTGAAAAAAAAATCCCAAATTAAATTGAGTTAATTTTTGTCAAATCAATTAGTACCCCGCTACTTTGCTTTTTATTGTTTTTTCATGCACATGTCTACTTGCTTAGTTAGAATAAATTTGATTAATTTTCTGTTTAAATATGTTTAGCGAGTAGTATGTTGACTCATGCAGTGTTCCTATTTAGGGTAGTATGCTATTTTTGAAAAATTTTTGAAATTTACTTTACTTTTCCATAGCCTTTCTTTTATTTCTCTTACTTTTATAAAACCCATCATCCCTTATTTTTCATTATTAAAATCTTTTTAAACGTTAATTAGTATTAAGTGTAGTAGACACAAAACGGTCTAGACGCTTATTATCATTATTTTCATAAAAGCAAATTCTCTATTTTTTATTTTTTTGTGCTTATCCTCTTTTGAAATTTCAAAGCTTTACTTGGAGTAGATTTAGGAAACATGAAAATGATTTAGGCATTTCTTTTGTAACGTTTGAGCCTTTGCACCTCGCCTAACAATAACCATTGCTAGCCATTTTTGTGCCTTTTCCTTTCCTTTTTGTAGCCCCACTTTTTATTTCACCACGGCCAAATAACCTACCTTCATGCACACTTTAAAATTATTTTTGAGCTTTAATTGCTAATGTGCATCTTTTTGAAAAATTAGTGGAAAATCTTTGTGTTATCTTTTGCTACAAAAGTGAAAAGTTATAAGTATAAAAAAAATGAAAAATATGATGAAAATAAGTGAAAAAAGAAAAAAGTAAAATAAAAGAAAAGAAAAGTATTTATTTTGGCTAGTTTTATTTTGGAAAAGCTCATTTTCTTTTTGTTTTAAGTGTGCAATTATCCCTCGTGTTTATCTTTTTGAATATCGCACCCTTAAAAACCTAAGCCTAACAATACGCCTAATTAAAGCCCTAATGATTCATGCTTTCTACGTTTACTTTTTAGTATAGTAGCGAGAAACTAGATTGAGTAAGTATTTTTGATAGAAATATTGAATTTTGTCTTGATTGACTGTGGTTTTAATTTGTCTCTTAGACTTTAGTAGTGACTCAATGCGCTTTTTACTCGTTACTTTATTAAGTTTTAATTCTGTAAAAATTTGGGATGATTTGTTTTTATATTTAGTAAAAATTATAAAATTCTGTGCTAAGTTAAAGTAGAACTTTTCGATTCTTTTTCAAAAATTTCTCTAACTCTAAATTCCCGTCTTACTCGTTTATAGCATTTTTAAACTTTTTAATTAATCCTCTTTATTTTCTCTAACTCGTAGTCTTTGCTTGAGGACAAGCAAAATAATAAGTATGGGGGAATTTGATGATGCATATTTTAGCTTAATTTATTAGGATAAAAATATGTTATTTTCGTTTTAAATCTCTTTCTTTATGTTATTTTATGCTTCTTTTTATGTAAATATTATAAATAATAAATATTTTCTGTTTGTGCAGGTTTCAACAATTTTCAGGAAAAATCCCCTGACACGCCCCCCTGTCACGCCCTCCCTGGGCGTGACCCAGGGCGTGTCACCTGCTCCCGTTGTTGACAGCCGCAAGACGAAGTTCCCGCCAAAAATTCCCTGTCACGCCCCATCGACACGCCCTCCCCGGGCGTGGCACCGGGCATGACACGGGGCGTGACGCCCTCTGCCCGAAGTCTGCCGCCTCCTTCAATGCTTTCTACACAGCTGCACGCAACAGTACTGTCACGCCCCATATCACGGGCGTGACCTGGGGCGTGACTGCCCCCATTCCGACGTCTGATGGACCTGTGACTGTTGAATTTGACTTGACACGCCTATCACTCCCCCTGTCACGGGCGTGACCTAGGGCGTGACCACCATCGTACCGAAATAATCATCATTCCCGCCAGAATTCAGCTCCCGAGGTCAAACCCGTACTTGTCACGCCCCTTGACACGCCCCCTAGGGCGTGTCGGAGGGCGTGACCAACCCGAGAAATTTTCTATAAATTGAGCCCCCCTCCCCATTTCAGCAAGCTTTTGGAGAGAGGGGGAGGTGCTGCCCCTTTAGTTCTTCATCTTTTTTATGCTTTTCTCTCTCTCTCTCTCTCCCTCTTTTTGTAATTTTGGTTTAACCCTAGTTTAATCTTAGTTTTTTTTAGCTTTTGTTGTAATCTTGCTCTTGCTTAGTGCTACTCGTAGGGCCAGAATAGGACTTTAATTCATGCACTTGTTATCTCAATTTCAATAGTGTAACTTGCTCCTTTTAATTAATATAAGTGCTCTTCCTTTACTAGTGTTCCTTTTATATGCTTTACTACTCATCCCCCCCTCCTCCACTCCATTATGATTAACTAATCCTCCTTGTACTCGATCTTGATGATCCGAGGTTAGAGCGATTAAGTTATGATGTTTTAATTAATCTTTTCTTCTTAGGTTAGGGCCTTGAATTACTCTTGATTAATCACGTGTTGGAGGTATATTTTCGATATATACTCTCCGCCTTTGCTTTCGTTCTAGGCTAGCCGAGAGGCCGATAGAATGAAGTGAGCATTCAAGAGTAAAGGGAGTTGTACGCACCCCTCGAGAGAGGCAGACGTCCAAATCTCCCGGATTGGAGTAAAATCCAATAGTGGTGTTCACCGCGTAAAGCGAGCTTTAGGCCTCCGATTTAGACGAGAGTCGGTCGGACCTTCTTAAACTCAGTTGGGCACGACTTCGAGAGAAGC
Organism: Platanthera zijinensis; assembly: GCA_039513925.1. Taxonomy (NCBI): domain Eukaryota; kingdom Viridiplantae; phylum Streptophyta; class Magnoliopsida; order Asparagales; family Orchidaceae; genus Platanthera; species Platanthera zijinensis. The sequence continues at coordinate 182,755,735 of CM077079.1, read as the reverse complement.
GTGTTCAAGCTTTAGGAACCTCCACGGTCAAGGACCTTTATCCTATTAAGTTTAGATTTTTATCGCATTTTCCTAATCGTCTCATGCTGAAGTGATTCTTGATCGAGTGCACCTCTTTATTATTAGCTATAAATCTTTTTATCCTGCAAGTAATTAGTTCTCTTTTCTTTTAGCTTAGTAATTTAATTTCAGTTTTTAGTTTAGCATTTAATAGAAATTTAAATTGATAAAATAATAGCAATCTCCTTTGAGTAGAAGTAGTCATTACGCCCTAGGGAAATACGACCTTGATACTAATCTTTAGTATCCTATACTATAACCGATGAGGTACGCTTGCCTTTATCGGATTTAGAATCGGAGAATATTCTCAACCACCACATCCACTTTCTCTTCTCTTTCCCCTCTCTAACCCTCTCTCCGCCGTTGCGAGAGATTTTGTATCAAGTTTTTGGCGCCGTTGCCGGGAAATGTTTTGATATTTTGAAAAAAGGATAGCTATTAATTTTATCGTTTTTGTTTTATTTTATTTTCTTTTCTTTTCTTTTTTCTCTCGTCTCTTTCACCCCACTCTCGCGGTTGATTAATTTTATTTTAAAATGTGTAATCTTTGTTTTAATTGTGGAGAGTTTGGTCACTCTCGCGAGGAGTGTTGGGTAAGGTATCCTTCATCCTCCAATGATTTTATCCCTTCCGGATCGAATAAATTTGGCCAAATTGATCCGTCCGCGAATTTTTTTTCATGGGGTTACGATGGTTTTCAAACGCCTTCCTACCCTACTCCTCCGAATTTTTCTGATTTTAATTCTTATGGAAATTTCTTGAATGGACATTTTGATCCTAGCCCTACTTTGAACTACTCAGGGTGGCAACACCCTGATCATTCTTGGGGCCAAGGTGATCATCAATCCATTCCATCTCAAGATTTTCCCACTTTTTCTCCGCAAGTTTGCGCGCCTCCCATTTTTGATTCTAGCGAAAATGAAGTCATTTTTGATGGTGTAGCATTTGATGCACGCATCAATGCTCACTTCAAAGTGATTTTTGACGCTTTGGCTGCTGAGGCCGCATCTTTTTCTTCCCCTCCTCCTCCTATTTATCTTTCGAATGATGAATCTTCGGATATTCCGCAGTGCCTTCAATCACTTGCGGAAGACGATTATTCAGAAATTCATTTGTTCCTTCAACCTCTCGAGGAGGAAATTTCCCCTGATATTCCGATTTTTTTTCAAGTTTCCGAGGAAGACGAACTTTCTTGTGTTCGATCTTCTGAAGAGATTGATTTTTCGGATATCCCGGTTTGCTCCCAATCTACCGAAATGATTGATATTCAGGTTGAGCAACCGGATTTTTCTGTCCAACCATTTTCTTGTGATCAACCGTCATCGCCTTCTTCTTTTTCTTCTCTTCCCCCTTCTTGCGAAAATTCTGTTTTCTTTTCTTGTTTTATTTTTCCTTCTAGTTTAGTTTCTTCTTCTTCTTCGCCCCCTTCTAATAGTATAGTTTCTTTTTCTAGTTTTTTTTCTTTTTCTAAATCTTCTTGTTTTTTGTTTTATTTAAAAAATAAAAAATTACAAAAAAATATTTTTATTTTCTTAAAAAATGTTTTGGCACTCGCGCCGAAACGCATATTGCGCGAGCTGCCATTACATTTCTTTTTTTATTTTCCATTTAGCTACCCACAAGCAGATAAAAAAGGAACACCTGCTACTGAAATATCAAAATTAGAAAAAGAATAAAGATAAATAAGCAACAAATTATAAAAACTAAAACAAAGAAAAATAAAACATGGAATGAACAGATGGAAAAGGGCTTCAATCTATAATCTCCCTCTCCAAAAACTCACACGACTGTGTTCCCCAGCAATGGCGCCAAAATAGGGACTCATCAAGCAACTTCGGGGAGAGTTTCGCCCACATGTTATACATGTGAAAAGGTGGGTCATATAGCTCGAAACTGCTGGAGTGATCTTCCAAAAGGGGAGAAAAAGGCGGGTGCGTATTATGCTGAAAAGGGAAAGGCAGTGGTGGAATCGACTGCATCCCAAGTACAACACCGAGTTTATAATCTTGGCCATTAGGAGGCCATAAAACAAAGTGACGTCGTGATAGGTATGAGTTAAGATAGAGTTTAACTGCTTTCCATACTTAATACCTTATGCGTTGCTTGTGTATGATTGGCTTGATTTAGGCTTTATCCTAAGTTCGGATTGTTCGACGAGAGCACTGTTTGATACAGGAGCTTCTCATTCTTTTCTGTCGGAATATTTCATGGGGCGTATTGGAGTGCCTTCATTTTCGCTGATAGATCGAGTGAATGTTATGATACCTAACGGGTGCTTGATGCGCGCAGATCGAGCCTGTTGTGTTGAGGTGCGAATAGGAAGTCAGGACTTTTGTTTGGAAGCATCAGTGCTACAGATATCGCAGTTTGATGTAATCTTTGGTATGGACTGGATCTCGGAGCAGCTCTAAGGAAGTCATACTAGGGAAGAACACTTAACGAGAGACTAAATTGCCTGGTATGCGAGGATCGAGCAAGACATTAATGTCTTCTATCCAAGTATTCAAGGCAGTTCGGAAGGGCGCGGAGTTGTTCTTCACGTTGTTGGAGGCTGTTGAACTGAGTCCCAGTGTGATGTTCCAATTGTATCGGAGTATAACGATGTGTTTCCTAAGCATATTCCGGGGTTACCGCCCCAGTGGGAGATTGACTTCGCTATTGAGTTGGTGTCTGGTGTGAAACCTGTAGCCTGCTCACCATATCTTGTTGCACCAAAGGAGATGGCATAACTAAAGGTTTAATTATAAGAGTTGTTGGCGCAAGGCTTTATACGCCCAAGTATGTCACCTTGGAGCGCTCCGATCCTATTTGTAAAAAAGAAGGATGGAAGCTTGTGGCTATGCATTGACTATTGAGAGCTGAATAAGCTGACAGAAAAGAACAAGTATACGATTCTACGGATTGATACTTATTCGATCAGCTAGTGGGCTCAACTATCTACTCAAAGCTGGATTTAAAGTCTGTCTATTACCAGTTTAGGATTCGGGAATGTGATATTCCCAAGACAGTTTTTAGTACACGCTATGGTCTTTACGAGTTCACGGTAATGCCGTTTTGGCTAACAAATACGCCATAAGTATTCATGGACCAAATGCACTGAATGTTTCGAGAGTACTTAGATTTATTTATCATTGTCTTTATTGACGACATTTTGGTGTACTCTCAGTCTGAAGAAGATCATGCAAACCATTTGCGGATGGTGTTGCACACCCTGAGAAGAAACAAGCTCTATGTCAAGTTCTTGAAGTATGAGTTTTGGTTGTCGTAAGTGGCCCTTCTTGGCCATGTGGTTAGTGGAGAAGGCATTGCGGTTGTTCCTATGACGATAGTTGCGATATAGGAGTGGCCAGTGTTGTCTTCTACAGCCGAAGTCAGGAGTTTCCTTGGACTGGCGAACTACTATAGATGCTTCGCAAAGAACTTCTTGCGGATAACCTTGCCTCTCACCACTCTGATGAGAAAAGATCAGAAGTTCGTTTGGACGCCGGAGTGTGTATGAGCTTTTGAGGAAGTGAAAGGTCGTCTGATTATGTCACCAATCTTGACGACGCCATGTGGCTCGGACGGCTATGAAATGTATAGTGATTCATTAGGAAGCGGCTTAGGTTATGTTCTTCTTCAATTTGGTAAAGTGATAGCGTATGGATCACGCCAGTTGAAAGTGCATGAGCGGAACTATCCCATCAATGACTTGGAGTTAGTAGCAGTGATTTTTGCACTTAAATTATGGATTCACTTCTTATATGGCATGAAAATTGACATCTTCACAGACCATAAGAGCCTTAAGTATCTATTTGATCAGAAGGATCATAATATGTGACAACGGAGGTGGATGGAGTTTCTCGGGGACTACACCTTCCAGATTCATTATACTCCTGGGAAGGGAAATGTGGTCGCAGATGCCTTGAGTCGTAGGACTCCGACAAGAGCAAGTTGGTTGCAGATGCATGATGACCATCTACTATAGGAGTTGGAGGCCTTAGATGTAATGCCCTGAAACTCAAAAGAGGAATGGATGGAGTTTTCACTCCAAGATGGGTTCTGAATAGGCTGACATGGCTTGTGACACAGGCGTGTCACAGGCGTGTCGTGCTTGAGTTCGGGGATTTTCCAAGAGGTCGATGAATTTCAGTCGACGAGAGTCGAGACAGGGCACACGGCCCGAGACACGGGCGTGCCATAAGTCATGTCCTACTCGGGAAGTTTGGCGAGTTATGCTGAGTATGTTACATGGCCGGGGACACAGGCGTGCCCCAGGGCGTGTCTAACACAGGACATGTAACACGGGCGTGTCACATGGTCGTGTCCTGTTCGAGACATTTTGGTCCTGTATGGATTGAGGCACACGACCCATGACACGGGCATGTCACTTGAGACACGGGCGTATCCCAAGCCATGTCACAGGCCGTGTCCTATTCTATAATTTCTGGTTTGACAGCGAGTGAGGGAACAAGGTCTTGGACACTGGCGTGTCACAAGCCGTGTTTGGCCCAGGAAATTCTTTTTCAGGGTGAATCGTGGCCGTTAGTTTCCTTTAAGTAGGATCAAACGTCTCAAGCTTTCCCCTACGGGTATTAGGCTAGGAATAGGGTTTCAAACTCTCATTCCATTTAGCTCTTTCTCTTTCTAAGGGTTAAAGAGAGGGGAGAGCAAGGAAGAAGGTGGAGGAGAGTTCCGGCCGCCGGAGAAGCTTCAGAGCCCCGTTTCTCGGGCGGTGTGCGGATCCGCGAAGGCAAGATCGTTGCGGTGGTATTCATCTGACCAAGTTTATCAATGGCTAGGAAGAGAGGTCTTAAGGTAACGACACTTATCCTCTTAGTTTCTAGGATGTGCGCATAACATCTTTTCATTTCAGTTTTTGGGCTCCAGATCTCTCAAATGAGAGTAGTTTGGGTTGTCATGGTTCAAGAGGAACCTCCTGGTCGATTGTGTCTATCCCCAGCATGATTTTGCATTAGATATCCGCTTTGTTAGTGGATTAGGCCTTATGGGTGAAGCCGTAGTCTTGACCGTTAGTCCGACTCGGTGATGTTGGATAGCGAGCCTTAAGTATTCGGTAGAAATTCATTGTGGAAAGATGTCGTTGTGATGTACGCATTTTCCCCCTTTTCTTGAGTGAGTACTTGTAGCCAGAATCGGACAAGGTTAACTCCGAATTGGTGGTAGAGGTTTCCTTAGTGCGCGGGAACGTTGCAGTATAAATGGTGGATTAGGGTGGGAAAGTTTATGGTTGTGTTATTCTAAGCCGTGGCTATGTCTCCGTGATCAGCTGGCTATCCCATGACATGCAAGTCATGTAGGGAGAGTGTCCCGGCATGACTAGTCCTGTTCTGTGAGACTAACGAGAATGCCAAGCGTATGGCAATCCCGGGTAATGAAGCCATGAGCGGGTTGGGTCCAGCAAGGGTTCTTAGAATCAGTTTGTGTGTGAGAAGGAATCCTGACGCGAGAAGTCAGAATTTGCAGGCAAGCCTGGGTTTAAGAGCCATGTGCGGGTGGGGCCTTGACAAGATTTCCATGTAGCAGCTTTTGGGCCGTTAGGGGCATTGTTGTCCCCTTTTGTTTGCTGCTTTACACCAATGGGGAAATGGAAGTACCCAATTGATATAATGATGTGCTAGTTGTATACATTATAGGGTTCCTCTGGCAAAGCCCGAGTTTGCATACATGCTGCATAGTAGGCCCCTCTTTGTTCTGTGCTCAACATAGAACACGTAATTGTTGCATGAGACATCCAAACCTGTTTTAAAGGTTTACATGTTTATGTATATGGTATACGAAGTGCTGACTTGCAGGTTGGAGGGGTACCTCGGGGTCCGTTAGGGCCGACCGAGAGGAGATATGTTGGTTTCACAGTAGAGGTCAGCCTTTGCTGACCCACGTTATTACAAATTTTTATAGGGCAAGGATCGCAAGAGGGAGCAAGTGCGCTGGCTGAAAAGCCCTAAGCCTCATAAAGTATTTACTTGTGCCTTCTAGTTTGTTTCCTTTTGATTGTATGGTTCATGTTTTGGTATATTCCGGCTTGCATGTCGAGGTAGCCTAGGAGTGATGTTGCACGTTGATGTTTGACCTTGTGGTCATTTGGTTTTTGACTCATTTGATGTAATGCCATAAGGCCGTGGTGATACTCCTGTTTTAGTAGTGGATAACTTCTAGTTGTTTGGTATATTTCCGCTGTGTTTTATTCTGAGTTTTGAGATTGGGTAGTTAATATCGTCTTTTAATGCTAAAGATATGGCGTCTGTATGCTGTGGGGCCCCTACCGGACCCATATTATACTGTCATTATAGTGGAGGTGTTACATTAGACATCTCTTGTGTGGATAAGAATGCTACTGCAAGTGCATGCCTAAACTGGATGGAGGTACAGTATGACCTTGTAGACAGGGTTCGACAAGCAATGAAACTAGATGAGAGTCTACAACGTTATGCAACAGACTTATCAAATGCTCAATTCTCCTTGGATGACGGCCTTTTGCGGAAATGTGATATTTTGTGCATCCCAAATGTGGGTAAATTACGTGAAGAATTATTGTAAGAGGCACACTTTACGAAGTATTCAATCCACCCTGGGAGCAAAAAAAAGTACAAGTACATGAAGAAGATGTTCTGGTGGCTAGGTCTGAAGAAAGATATAGTCCATTTCATGGCAAAATGTCATACTTGCACCTTGGTAAAAGCTGAATGCCAGAAGCCTGGAGGTTTCCTGAAGTCGCTACCTATACCAGAGTGGAAGTTTGATGACATTTTGATGGATTTCGTGCACGATTTATCGAGATCGCAACGCAGGAACGATTCTGTTTGGGTGATCGTAGACCGGTTGACTAAAGTGGCTCACTTTATTCCGAATAAGAGAGATGATTCAGTGGAAATCTTTGCTAAGCTTTATGTCGAGCAAATAGTACGATTGCACGGTGTGCCCCGTAGCATCATCGGTGATCAAGATGGACGTTTTACTTTGAATGATTGGAGGCTAATCCATCAATTGTTTGGGACAAAACTAAAGTTTAGTACATCCTTTCATCCGCAAATGGATGGGCAGACTGAGAGGACCAAAAGAATGATGGACGACATGCTTCGTATGTGCGCCCTAGATTTCGGGAAAAGGTGCGAAGACCATCTCTATATGGTAGAGTTTGCCTACAATAATAGCTATCAAGCTACCATAAATTTCGCGCCTTTTAAAGCTTTATATGGTAGGAAGTATCGTATAACGTTAACTTGGGCGGAAAAAGGCCAGTCTAAGTTATATAAGCGTAAGGAAGTCAAATAGGATTATTCGACGATACGCTTTATCCGGGAGAGGCTACTAATAATCCAAGATAGGCAAGCAAAGTACTATAACTCCAAGCACTGAAACGTAGAGTTTGTGGTTGGCGAGGGGGTATACTTAAAGATCAATCCATTCAAAGGCTAGTCCAGGATTCGGTGCTTGAAAAATTTAAGTATAAGGTATCTTGGTCTGTTTGAAGTGGTGGAGCGAGTTAGAGAAGCTCCGTATCAGTTAGCTCTATCTGTGGGGCTAAGTGGTTTGCACGATATGTTTCATATATCGGTGCTACGAAAAGCTGTGAAAGAACCAACTCAAGTGATTTTTGCGGATCAAGTACCGGTCGATAGTAGGCTAACGATGAAATTAAAGCCCATTCAGATCGAGGATACGAAGATCAAACACCTATGGAACAAGACAATCGGGATGGTCAAAGTCCGGTGGGACAACTATGGCCGTAAAGAGCTAACATGGGAGCGTGAGCAGACCATGCGTTATTAATATCCTGAGTTGTTTGTGTAAGTTGTTATAACCTTATTTGTATGAATAAAAAGTTGTTGTAACTTTTAAGTTGATGTCTTCCTTATAGCTGTATGCAAATTTCGTGACAAATTTTTTATAAGGAGTGGAGGGTTTTAACACCCGAAATTTGACAGCAGAAAGTTTGTCACTATCGTTGGGCGATACTGGGTATCGCCTGATGGCGATAGAGACGCAGAGTTAGTCGAGACGCACTCGACGCACTCAACGCATTCGACGAATCGTCGAAATAATATCACCGGGTGGCGACAGTGGATATCGTCGGGCGATAGTGCTGCGTGGCAAGAGACACGTGTCGGATTGGGTGTTAAGCAGCCAATATAAGGTGGTTGACTTAGGTCAAAGCGGTCAAAGCGGTGAAATCGATATCGCCAAGTGGCGACAATCGATATTGCCAGGCAATAGCGCCAAAGTTGAACAGTCAACTTAAATTCTAGCCTTTGCTTTGTTTTGAATAAGAGATCATGTGGTTCGGATAATCCTGAATCCACTTAACCAGAGAAGAATAGGAAGGAGGTTTCATTCTCTTTCACTCTCTTTCTCTCTCTCTCTCTCTTCATTTCTTGATTTTCCTTGAGTGAAAAGGAAGAAGAAGCCAAGGAAGTGCTGGGCTGAGCTTTGTGAGCTCGGTGAAGGAGATCTTGTTGTCGGAGTCCAGATCCGAGTATAGATCCGTGAAGAGGAGAGCGACGTGCTCCTTTCCATCAGCATAGAAAAGCTTCTCCATGGCACCGAAGAGAACTATAAGTGTAACGAGTTTCTCCAAGAAAAGTGAGTCCTTAATATGCATACTTTCATGGATACCCTCATAAAAAGGTGAAAAAGGGTGGATTCCAATGGGTAGATCAGTTTGATCCCAATATATTCCTGCATATAGATCCGAAAATGTGGAGTACGGAATAGGCATGTTGTGTGAAGCCCATCCGGACGGGTTTGTCTGGATTGGTGATGTTTATTTTGCATACCGGGGAAGACTCTGTGGATATAGGTGTGATGTGCGTGGTTAATCCGGGGTCTATGGATATGTAGGATGCTGCATCAAAGTACTGGAAGCGTTTCAAGGAAAAGACCCAGAAAAGATCACAGCGTGGAGAACTGTTGATATCGCCAGGCAATAGTGAGTATCGCCAGGCAATAGCTCCAAGGGAGCTACAATTTTGTGTGACCAGTCTTAAAGAGACCTGGGGGTCACTGTATGCAAAGCTGTGAGCTTAAATTGCCCAGAAATGGTTGGTACCAGCCTGAAATGGTAAAGAATCAGCTGTGTTGTGGAGGCCAATTATTGTGCCATCAAGTTAAGTACCTCTGAATGACTGGGTCGTCAAGTTAAGTTCCTCTGAATGGGTATTCAGTCAGCAAGTTAAGTACATCTGAATGATATAGTCATCAAATTAAGTACATCCGAACGAAAAAGTTACCGTCAAGTTTAAATACCTCTGAATGGTGGTGTTATACGGGGGATGTCAGGACACCGAAAATGTGCCCTCAGTGCACGGGGCATGTGGTAATTGAGCCTACGTCTGTGGTGAATGGTGCTTAAAGTGCACATTGTAAATGCCACGATATATTTATATGATGCCTTGTTTGTAGGGATGGAGAAATGCCGCTCCGAGTAAGGGGTGGGACATTTATAAATGGGTCAGCAAAATGCTGACCGTTGCTTTGTTTGCCACATTTTTGTGGGCCCTTTTGTGCAGGTGTTGGAGAGCCAAGTGGAAAGTAGGGGGTTGAGGCTCATATGATGCAATTGGCAGTCTCATGAAGGCCTAAAAGTGAACCTTTACTGATTTCATGTGTGGCCGGTCTGCGTGCCGAAGTATGAAACCACTTTTTGTTAAATGAAATAATTGTAATAAGGCTACGGCTGAAACATGTGTTATATGTCGATATATATCATTCATGTTGTGTAGTGGGCATTCCTTCTGTTATGGGTTCATAAACTAAAATGCTTCTGATAGAATGCTCTTAGTAAGGGTGCGTTCATATATGAACTTTGATTTAGAAACAATATCTAATCTCCTTAACTGTATATGTTATATGGCTTCAGGCCCCAGCCGAACCTTCTATCATACACTATATGATGGATTGGGGCATTACAGGGGGTCACCACTAGGAGCAGAATACACAATGAAGCTCTATTTTTAAGCTTCCTTTCTTAGGTGGAGCAAAGAAAATTGAAGATGCTAATAAAGATCCAATTTGGATCAATGTCATGCATGAAAAGCTACTTCAATTCAAAAGATACAAGGTCTGTAAGCTTATGCCAAAACCTCAAGGACATAACATAACTTGCACCAAGTGGATTTTCAGAAACAAACTGGATGAAAATGGAGTAATTGTGAAAAACAAAGCCAGCCTAGTAGCATGGGATACAATCAAAAATGGGTATTGATTTTGATCAAACATTTTCCCTAGTTGCAAGACTAGATGCAATAAGTATGTTCCTTGCCTATATTGGATATAAAGGTTTCAAAGTCTATCAGATGGATGCCAAATCATCATTCTTGAATGTTAATCTCAAGAAAGAGGCATATGTAGAACAACCCTCAAGTTTTGTGCATCCAAATAAAGGTTAAAGCATGCAACTAGGGCTTGTTATGAAACCTTGTCTACCTTTCTCATGAAAAATAAGTTCTTAATGAGAAAGATAGATAACACATAATTCCTAAGAGAATATATAGGCAAGTGTCTTCTAGTCCAAATTTATGTTGATAACATAATATTCAGGTCTATTGATGACAACCTTTGCAAAAGGTTTACCAACCTTGTGCATGGGGAGTTTGAGATGACAATAATGGAGATCTAAAGTACTTTTTAGGTCTACTTGTGAAATAGTCTAATGAGGGAATTTTAATCCCTCAGACTAAGTACACTAGAGAGCTAATTAGAAAATTTGGGATGAAGTCTGCCTCCATTATGAAAACACCTATGAGATCAAATATTCTCTGGACAATGATGCGAAAGAAAAACATTTTGATGAATCAATGTACAGGTGTATCATTGGGTTCCTACTTTATTTGAGTTCAAGTAGACCAGATATTATGTATGTTACATGTGTTTGTGCTAGGTTTTAGACATGCCCTACAGAATCTCATTACTCAACTTCAGAGAAGATTTTGAGATACCTTAAGGATGACCAACATCTTGGCATGTCGTACCTTAGAAACATTGATTTTGAATTAATTGACGTTTTATATGAAAATTTTGTAGGGTTAAAAGAAGATAAGAAAAGCACAAGTGGTACATGTTAGTACCTAGGAAAGAGATTGGTGTCATAGAGTAGCAAGAAGCATACTAGTGTGAGTATATTCACATCTGAGTCAGAGTACATATCAATAGGGAGTTTTCGTGCTCAGCTTCTTTGGATGCAACATCAATTAAAGGACTATAACCTCCAAGTAAGAAAAACTCCTTTGTTTTGTGACTCATCCAGTGTTATCTCTATTATTAAGAACCTTGTGTCGCATAGCTGAACTAAACATAAAGAGAATAGATATGATTTTTTTAGAAAACATGTTAAGAAAGAAGATGTACTCCTTGAGTTTGTTCTCACAAAAAATAAGTGACAAATATCTTCACCAAGCCACTAGATGAGGCAAAGTTCAATGCTTTCAAAATTGAGTTAGAAATGCTTAATTTAAAATGATTTTATCTTTCCTATAGTATTCTGTTATTTCAGTTCTATAATTCAAGTGTTATTTGCATAACTTTCTTATGCTATAGCTAGCTGATAAAATATATGTCTAGTAGCAAGATAGGTAGATAACCTTATTGGTAAATTCTTATTAGTATGAGTCAATTGAGACATTTGTACTAGTTTTTTATCTGTTTGATGGAAAGTTTGGCCTAGTAGGGCAGTAATGTCGAACTGAGAAATTTTTAGTTATATCGTAGAGAAGAAGCTCAACGATCCCTCTTCGTCTCATCGATATTGTTAAGACGACTGCTTTCTATATTCTAAAATCATTTTCAGTTGTTTGATCCTTTATGCTTATCAACCATATTGTGTGACACCTCAATTCTTTTTTAAACCTCGGTAGACATATTAAAAAAAATGCTATTATATAAAAGAAAAAGAACATTGGTACAACATTCTTAATACACATTTTACCCATAATCTTTTAATTTATTGACTACCCTTTCTCTTTCTCACTTCAAAAAATTAAAAAAACAATTACCCAACTATGTAATTTACTAAATCCCGCAAAAATAAATTATCTCCCGCACACTTGCTTCTGCAAAATCTTATCGATTTTATTGTTCGACACAGTTTCCCAATCATTATCTCTTCAATTACTTTGGAGCCCACATGAGTTCTCCGCGTAGATCAGTGATAGGAAGCTCGCCGACATCCTCCATCCGATGAAAATTGTTACCTCCGGAACCCGAAGGATAGTATCGGTCCGGGACAAATGAGGAGCCTGCAAAGATGTGGGGCCGATACAGTATAGATTTTTGAAATAATTTTTTGTGTGGGGCCCTCATCATTCCGAACTTCTTTAGTTTACTCAGACCATTCTTCTATTTTTCCCCATCCGACCCTTCACACTTCTCCGCCGCCTCTTGGACTTTACCATCGTATTTGCCGCTCTTTCTTAGACTACAAAACCTGGAGATTCCTTGATTCCATTGCCCTAAAATTGGAAGCCCAGGTGCCGACCTCATTCTCATTAGGTTTTGGAAGCGGAAGATGCTATCATTCGTTTGGGGATAGATCTTTATTGTTCTTCTTGGGAGGTAGCAATCAGGTCCGACCAAAAATGACGCGCGATTCCTCCTCGAACAAAACCACTGGCGGTTGTTGTAATGGGTAGAAATGATGGGAAGGAGGTTTTTGATGATGAGTGGTTCACCGGCAGTGTGATGAGGGAGGTATGAAGCAAGAAATTGAAGATTAGAAGACAAGGTGGACGATAGTTAGAGAAAGAGAGTTAAGGAGAGGGTAGAGAGAGAGAAAGACTTGGGAAGGCATAAATCATAACCTCATTTTAAGCATAAAAGCAATTATTACAAGAGTAAGCCTATTTATAGGCTAATCAATCAGTATATGACCGTTGCTTTACTAATTACAAAATGAATTGTCTTGATGAGGTATTGCAACAATGACATGCTTCTGATGGCAACAGATATAAGCAGATTTTGGTTTTATTCTATCTGATGTCGTGCCTGATGATTCCACGTGTTGCTTTATTATGGCTTTGATCCTATTACTTGGCCTTCAGGATGTTGACACGAAGATAGCCCATTATAATTTCCCAATGCTATAAAAGGAACGATGTCCTCATCGTTGGTATATTTCTCTCACCGTCAATGATTTAGAGTTTAGCTGAGGGAGTAAACTACCAGAGGCGAGGAACTGGAGGGATGTTGAATCATCGCTGGTTTGTTTGTATGCAATCCCTAGGGAGCCTACGATGCTGCTCCATCTACCGCTCGATCTAGTGGATTTCTGGCTTAAACTGTAGGTAACTTCCTATTTTATGGTTGAGGGTGAGGATGTTGTCGCTGCGTCTATTTTTTCTTTTGTTTCCAAGTTGGCACGAGTAGATCGTCGAATTTTTCGTAGTACGCAGCTGTTTCTTCATTTTGTGCTGCTGCCCTTAGATATGCTGGTAGAGTGTCCAAATCTTCCCATGTACTGTCTTCAGGTGGAAGATTCTTCCGCTAGACTAGTTCTTGAGGGACCGAAAGGCTATTTCGCATGATCTGTCTTAGACTGATCACTACTACAAGGGTATGCAAAGGCATATTCTTGTAGCTCTATAGTGGTAAGGGTGTAATGGGGTCCTGTTCATCTCCTCTTAATTTCTTTAGTAGTGATAAATGGAATACTGGGTGTATTTTGCAGTCAGTTGGAAGCGAAAGGCGATATGCCGTTTCCCCGATGACTCTTTCACTTTGGAAGGGTCCGTATTAGTAGAGTGCTAACTTTCTGCTTTGTGTTCGCTGTAAAGTGATTTGGCGATACAGATGTAGTTTAAGAAGCACCCATTCATTTTTATGGATGTTTATATCAGCTCTTCTTTTGTCTGCCTGTGTCTTTATCCGATGTTGGGCATGCTATAGGTTCTCCCTTAATTGATGTATTAGTTCATCCTTGGTCTGTAGGGTTTGCTCCACTGCTTCATTCCTAGTGATACCTGCATAATAAATCAAAAGCCCAGGGGGTGGCCGACCAAACATGGCCTGGAATGGCGTCATATTGGTTGATGTGTTAGGCGTGGTATTGATATGATATTCGGCTAAACTAAGATAGTATGCCCATTTCTTTGGGTTAGTATGTGTGAACATTCGTAGATATTGCTGTAAACATCTATTTGTTCATTCCAATAATCCGTCCATTTGCGGATGATAGGCCGAGCTATAATGTAACGTTGTCCCCTGTAATTTAAAGAGTTGTGTCCAGAATTCGCTTAAGAAAGTGGAACCACGGTCTGTCAATATGGATGTTGGTAGACCACGTAACTTTCCTACTAATTCCCAAAAAACTACTGTCATCGGGGCGGTAATTGCGGAACCCAGGGGTGCAAAATGTGCAGCTCGTGACAGTCTATCCACAATTACCAGTATGTTATTATAATTGTTAGACTTAGGTAAGTGTGTTATGAATTCCATTGTTAAATCAGACCATAGAAGTGTGGGAATGGGTAATGGTTTCAAGAGTCCATAGGGTAAATGAATAGATTCTTTGGCTTTTTGGCATAATACACATTGGTTAACATAAGTTGTAACGTCGTTCTTTAGATTGATCCAGTGAATATGGGTTTTAATGCGATATAGGGTGGCATTAATGCCAGAATGGCCGCCATAGTGGCTATCATGTGAGTTAGTGATAATTTTGTTTATTATTGGTGAGTTTTGAGGAATAAAAATACTTTATTTGTGAAAAACATTAGTTCCCCTCATGACCCAATTGGGTCTCGCTGCGGGATTCTTGGACAGGTCTTCCATGAGTTGTTGGGTAAATGGGTCAGCCGCATAATCCTGTTGTAGTTCGTCCAGCAATGATGAAGAAGTACTAGTTATTGTCATTGTGTTTAATTGTGCCGAATGTGGTGTTTGTGTTAGCTATAATGATGTTCTTGTTGGTGAGCATGACAGGGAATCTGTTACGATGTTAGTTTTGCCCGGTTTATATGTTATGGTATAGTCGTATCCTATGAGTTTAGCAAGAAAAAAACTATTGTTCATCGGTGTGAAGGTCCTGTGTCAACAGGTTATGTAGGCTGTTATGGTCCGTTCTTATCTTAAATGTATGTCCAAGTAAATATTATCTCCACTTAGCTACTGCTGCAGTAACCGCATACATTTCACGCACATACGTGGATTTTTGTTTCATTAGTGGGGACAGTTTCTTACTAAAATAAGCAATTGGGTTATATTTTTGTATTAATACAACACCTATCCCAATTCCTGAGGCATCCGTTTCGATTATAAAGGGCTCATCAAAATTTGGCAATGTTAGGATTGGTTTTGAAATTAAGAGTTGTTTTAAAGTGTCAAAAGCTACACGTGATTGGTCGTTCCAGACAAAGGTCGTTTTTTTCAACAAATCTGATAAGGGTGCAACAATAATTAAAAAGTTTTTGATAAATCTTCAGTAAAACCCGCCAACCCTAGGAAAGAGCGGACTTCTTTCTGTGTAGTGGGTGGTGGATATTGCTCAATTGCTTTTGTGTTAGTGTCGTTAGGGAACACTGATCCATTTGTGAAGCAATGTCCTAAAAATCCGACTTCCTTTTGTAAAAAGAAGCATTTAGAAAGCTTTATTTTGAGGGCATTATCGAATAAAATCCGAAACAAGGTGGACAAATGAGTGTGATGGTCGTTTTCTGAGTTACTAAAAATAAAAATATCATCAAAAAAAACTACAACAAATTTTCTTAAAAAAGGATTAAAGATTGAGTTCATGAGGTATTGAAAGGTTGAACGTGCATTAGTAAGGACAAATGGAATAACGTTGAATTCATAATGTCCTTAGTGCGTCCTAAAAGACGTCTTATGAATGTCAGGTTCCGACATTCGTATTTGATGGTAGCCGGCTCGAAGGTCCAATTTGGTGAATAGTTTTGAGTAAAATAATTCATCCAACAATTCATCGATTGTCGAAATCGGAAATCGGTCTTTGATCATTATATTATTTAAAACTTTATAATACACGCAAAAATGCCAAGAACCATCCTTTTTCTTTAATAAAATAACTGGTGAACTAAAGCTAGAATTGCTTGGGCGTATGTGACCGACTTTAATCATTTTGAGTACTAAACGTTCTATTTCGTTTTTATTAATGTGGGGATACCGGTATGGTTTGACATTTACGGGTTTTGAATTAGGTAATAACGGTATTTTATTGTCTATAAATCGGCATGGTGGCAGTTCTAAGGTATCTTGAAATAATGTAGTGTAAGATTGCAGCAAGTTGAGAAATTTTGTTGGTAAACTGTTATTAAAAATTGGAATGGTATTTTTCTCTTTGAGTGGATGTAGTAATTCCTGTGTTAAAATGGAAAGGCCTGAAGATTGGAGGGACATTAGACGTACCACCTGCGATGATGAAACCTCAAAGCATGAATGTGGGAATGCCCATGTAATGTGATCGGGACTTAGTCTAATATTTAAGATATGGTAAGGGTTGAGTAATCGGTGGTGACGGGTCCTAGTGATCTAAGCCATCGTACTCCTTATACCATATCATCCCCCTATAGAGCTAAGACATAGAAATGCAGAGTATAACTGGTGGTTTGTATGAGTAGGGTAACGTCTAAGCATTTCCCTTCGCATAAAATTGACATACCGTTACCCATGAAAACCTAAAAAGGTTGAATGGCGGTAATGGGAAGGTGTAAATATTTTGCCATTCGGTCAAAAATGAAATCATGGGATCTACCACTATCAATAAAAGTTTCGAGTGGCTGCTGGTGGTAATAAGCCGTGACCGGCATGCAATGGCCTGATGGGTCGCTTATGAGTGCATATAGACAAACTGATCAAGTTTGGTCTATGGATTCTTGGATTGGTGCGTCAGGAGGGTCATCCGGGTCATCGGGTTCATCCATACCTTGAAAAAATAATAAAGTTCCTAACCCCTTAAATCGTTGACCGAGGGTATATTTTTCATCGGATGTGTGACACAGTGCCAGGTCCCGACGACGTTGTCGTTCAATAGCTGATAAACGGCGTATTGGATATTTTGGTGGGATGGCCTGGTTTGTTTGGGTAGTGTTCAGTGGTTGCCAGAGTAATTGTGGAGGATTTGGGCGGGTCACATTGTCTGTGTAACGGGGAGAATGAGAAATGTGGTGTCTTGATTGTGTCGATTGGGTAGTAAGGTCGTCAATATCACGGTCTTCAACCATTCTAGCTAATGCATAAGCATCATATAAATCAATTGGACATTGCATTCAAACTATTGAACGAATACTCGGTTTCAGGCAAGAAACAAAGACACTGGTAATAAAGCCTTGGGTGATGCCAGGGACACGTCTCAAGATTTCCTCAAATTGTGCCTTATATTCTAAGATGGTGTTATTTTGTTGTAATTTGGTGAGCGATCCGGCTGGATCGTCGTAAGGGGATGGTACAAATCATTTTGTTAGTGCTTCCACTAAGACAGGAAAAGTTAAATTTGGAGAATCACGAAGTGTTTCTTGATACCAGCGTGATGCTGGGCGATCAAGATGGCAAGCAAAAATTAATAAGAAATCGTGAGGGATTGTGTTATGGTATTTAAAATATAATTGTAAATTATATAACCAATCTGTGGGATCCACGTCACTAAATCGAGGGCATTAAAATTTAAAATCGGAAAATAAATGGTTAGAAAAGATCTGGAATGAATTCGGAAATTTCGCCGATCCAAGAACTCCATTGGAGGATGACGCGTAGTTCATATCAGGTTGAATGGAGCGAGCCTGTAAGAGCTCCAGCAATTGATTAACCTTCTGAAACTACGCCATCATATCTTGATGTAAGGTATTGATGTTGACAGCGGAATCGGTACGAGTACCAACGATCTGTTTGATCAGAAGTGTTTCTTTGTCCTGCAGATCTTCACGTAGCTCATCGAGTTTTGTCTTTTGAGAAGCTTGTTCCAAACACACCGTGCCTTATAGTTCAAGAAACTAGTTCTGGAGGCCCCATGTGCGGGTGTGGTCTGCCATGGAGGATTGAGGACAAAAATACTAGAGAACCAAATTGTAAGGGGTAGAAATGATGGGGAGGTGGTTTCCTTGAAGAGTGGTTCACCGACGATGGGCTGAGGGAGGTAGGAAGCAAGAAAGAGAAGATTAGAAGATAGGGAGGAGGATAGTTAGAGAAAGAGAGTTAAGGAGAGGGTAGAGAGAGAGAGAAAGTCTCGGGAAGGCAGAAATCATAACTTCATACTAAGAATAAAAGCAATTATTACAAGAGTAAGCCTATTTTTAGGCTAATCGGTCAACATATGACTGTTGCTTTACTAATTACAAAATGAATGGTCTTGATGAGGTACTGCAACAGTGCCCTACTTCTGATTGCAACAGGTGTAAGAAGATCTGGGTTTTATTCTATCTGATGCCGCGCCTAATGATTCCACGTGTTGCTTTATTATGACTTTGATCCTTTTACTTGTCCTTCAGGATGTTGACACGAAGATGGCCCATTACAGTTGCCCGAACTTCTTGCCAAATCACCAAAATGATGGGAAAATCCACTGCGACAGTTGCTAAGCAAAAATCGAAGCAGGAAACATCAGGAAAATCTTAATTCAACCTACTGCCCCACAAACATCATCGTCGCCGGAATAATAGACCTTTTCATCTTCTTCGAGTGACCTCTTCCAGGTGAATAGATTTTGTCATAATTTTCCCTTCGTTTTCTGATTTCAGTGAACTGCCTGAGACAGTAAACCTCTTCATCTTCTTTGATTCAGGTGACCTCTTCATCTTCTTCGATTCAGGTGATTCTATTTTGGCAAAACTGTTCCACCTTCCATTTTGGCTAAACTGTTTCTAATTCCTCAAATGACTACAACCAGTGGTGGAACTAGGATTTTAATCTGACCCGGGCACCATATAAATAATATTAATTTATGAGAACTTTTTTATTGAAAAATAAAATAAAATATTAAAACAGAAAGTAAGAAAAATGAAAACCAGAACATTATATGAAAGAGAAACTTGAAACTGACCAAAATATATATTATAGTAGAGATAAATATTACATAATGAAATTTGTTATTGTTAAAGTGCTCCAAAAAAACTTATAAATCAAAAAACCACTTTTCTCTGGCACATATTCTGGAAACGCTGAATAATTTCTTCATTGGTAATGTTTTCTGCAATATCTTTCTCAATATATGCTATCAGACAATCATTCATCCAATCATCCTCCATTCTATTCCTTAGATGACTCTTTATAATCTTCATTGCTGAGAACATCCTTTCTGCAGTAGCAGTTGCCACCGGTAGAAGACAAGCCAATTTCAAAAGGCGATACACCAACTAGTAATGATCATGTTTTTTGAGCTACTCTTTCGAATTCTAGCGCTCTAAGATAGTCACGTCGTTTGCATGATCCCCCAACAACATTCAATACCATGTTAACATGGAAAAAAAACTCGGCAATTTCATAATGACCTTCTGAAATGGTTATTAATATAAGCTGTAGTTGATGAACAAAACAATGAATGTAAAATATAGAAGTATTTTCCTTCGATATCAACCTTTTCAAACCCTTTAATTCACCTTTCATGTTACTGGCTCCATTATAACCCTGTCCCCATAATTTTGAAATACTTAGATTGTATTTTGCAAATAGTGTATCAATAGCAATCTTCAGAGATAAAGCAGCGGTGTCGTATACGTGAACAAAACCAAGTAGTATTTCAACAATTAAGCCTTTTTATCAACATACTGTAAAACAATAGTCATCTGCTCTTTCGTCGCTATATCACGAGCTTCGTCCACTAAAATAGAGAAACAGACATCCCTAATATCCATAAGGATTGTGTCTGTTATTGCACTTTCTATTGCAGAAAAAATCTCTTTTTGTATTTTCGGTGAGGTTAGTTCACATATCCTAAAAATGAAGTAAATTCAATTTTATAAATTAATAGAAGAAACATTCATAAATAAGGAACATTCAATACCATGTTTGTGGTCTTCTTCAAATCTCATACGACTTTTGTGCGACTAGAAGTCAATTTTATCAAATTCCAGCAGCAACGGAACAACTTAAGTGATTCAAACTGTAATAATAAGCCTGCATAAAAGAAAACAAGGGAGATGCATCAATTTACTGAACCTATCCATTTCACATTTTATATTGGAAGAAGATGAACTGAACATTCAAAAATAAGCCTTCCTCTGGTGTTTCTTTTTTCTTCGGTCCTAAAAAACAATGACTCAAAATTAAAAATTGTTTTACAAAGATATTCCCGAAAGCCTCCCTGGATATACATACCAAAACCCTTCCTGGAAACCCCAAAACCTTATTAGATATCCTAAACTTTAATAAAAAACAAATAAACTATGTTGTTTACAAAAGAAAACAACCAAAAAAATACTCTTTTAATATTAGATGATGCATTTAAAAGATATCTAATGGAAATCCGGCAGAAATAACTTCATGGACTGATTTCTAAAAGGCTTTCTGACTTGAAAGACTAAAATAACATTTCTGCAATTATTTTGCACATTTTGAATGCGAATAAGAGAAGAACGAAGAGCTCACAGTCTGTTTAGGAGGCTTATTATTACACAACTAGGAATAAATAAGAAACACAAATAGGAAGAGACAAGATACAGAATTAGGAAGAGACAGAGTAGTCAGATACGTGAACTTCGCTGGCTCGCTGCTGCATTCGAAGCAGAACTAGAGAAGAAACTGAAAAAAATGCACCTAAACCAGTAAACCGGCGGGGCAGTCAGGAGAGATCAGAGATCTCATCGCTGTCTCGCTGAAGATGAGCCTGGCGGATGGAGGGGTTAATTCACCGGAGAGCATGGAGGTATTTCTCCGAAGAGGAGCATGGAGCCGTGCCGCTGTGGAGTCACTCCGTGCGTCAGTCACTGAAAAAGGTAAAACCAAAGTGAAAAACCTAATGCATAATGCCGAAACGGCGAAACAGGCGGGCGCCTGTAGATAAATTCACGAAAAAAAACCCGGGCGCGTGCCCGGGTGTGTCTAGCTGTGGGTCCGCCCCTGACTATAATTGCGAAGTCTTTATTTGCTTGGAGTGAGCCACTTGATAAAGATTTTTATTTGTCATGTCAAGCCATTCTCAAAGCCACCCCTTTCTTTCACTAGAGCGGTACCCTTATTCTCAAATAAAGTGGCGGCATGGTATTGTGCTGCTGAATGTTGCTGTCGTAGTCGAAGACCACCTCCCAATCCTACTGCTAGGCCATTATTGTATTTATTTTTTTGTGTGTTCAGAAAGTCAGTCGTTCTTAAGGGAGTTTATGTGCTGACTTTGCTTATCATTTCCTCCTTCACTGTTGATTTTTTCAAGCACTGTGAAGCAAGAGAGTAGCTACTCACCATTGGCCCTCATCTAAATACTAAATACTGTAATTTCTTCATGTATTTATCATGCATAGTTTCCATTTTCATGGCCGATGATTGTGTTCAATCAGCATTTTTAGTTGTAATCCAATCAATCCACATTTTCTCTCTTTATTACTTAACCTAGAATTGCCAACTGTTTGAGCAATTTTTCATTAGTTCGCATACCAACTTTTTGTACTTATGCCTCTTTGGTTTGGCTTGATTCCTCTAACTAATTGAAGAAGTTTGTACGATGAAAATAACATGGTAATGGCTGATATTTTCCTTTGGATTTTCCAAGAATTTCTCCAATTGAATCTAATTTATGATTTCAATTCTAATTTATATGCCAATGTAGGCTAAATTTGTTGTAAAATTTCTATCTTTTGCAACAATTCTTCTATATTTCTATTAAAAATGTTTGGTGCATAGATTTTCATCATTTAGTCCAATGTAAGTCTATGCACCTCATAAGAGAAGAATTTGATGTTTGTGATTTATATAGAGAACAATCTCTCTTGAGAAATTCATTTTTTAGGGCAGCTTACTTTAATAAAAGTTGTCTTCAACCAATTAACACAGAAAGAGGATATGCTTGATTATTTGAATTGATCAAAAGGAAACACAATCCACTTTAGGTGGTCCTACTCATCCATTTTATTTTTTGATTTGTTGCCTGCCTTTTATTATTATATTCAGGGTTTATTCATTTTATCTATATTTATACCACTCAAGGTTATACAAGGATTTTATTTAGGGTTACTTCAACCATCATTTGTTCTTATTACTTTAGTATTCTTAAATTTTTCTATTAGTGGAAGGTTAAACAATAGTTTGAATATAGATTTATTTGTTTTTGGAATTTCTACTCTCCAAATGAGAATATGGTTTAACTTCTAATATGGTTACAACACAGAATGAATGAAAATTAGTGTTGATTGTCGAAGGAGTTGCAGGTTGTTGATCGGAATGGTGCAAGAGTGAAGAAAACAAAGTACTAATGCGTCGAGTACTGATGTGATAAACAAAATTGGGCTAAGTACTAATGCGTCGAGTGAAGAGCCTTCACTCGACGCATTAGCATTAGACAGAATTTGGCTAAGAACAAATGTGTCGAGTGAAGGTCATTCACTCAACGCTTCTGGAGTTGACTGTCAAAGCTCAAATTCGTCAAGTCTAATGGAATTATTCAACGCCTGTACAAATTCAGAAAATATTTTAAGTAATTGGCATTATGTCAAATCTACAGACGTCATTCCCAATTCAAATCAATGCAAATCGTGCTCTAAAAGACAGAGATCGCCGTAATGGTCGAAAATGCTATCCTGGGAAAAAACAACCATTAAAGTCGGGTATACCGCTTTCCAAAGGGGGATATAACCGTTACTGTTGTTGGTGTATAAAAGTGAAGCGGGTGACATTCGTAAAAAAACATGAGACAGAACTTTTGTCAATCTCTTGAAACCCAAATTTCGCAAAAGTCGGCCAGCAGAGCAGAACAGATTTCTCATCATCTTCAAGCTTGTAATTCTGCTCAAAGCATAACTTCCTTACGCTTGAAGGAGAACTCTGTTAGATACAACACAGTATATGCTGCATCAAATCTGAAGAATCATCTTCCTGTAGCTGTGCTGAAGAAGGGTTGTTTGTAGATTCAACTTAAGAAGAAGACTTTAAGATTTTCTGTTGAGCAAAATTTCTCAAACACCTATTCCTTCTTATAGGATCTAACTGAGATCTGAGTGTAAGTCTAATTTATAAAGGCTGAGTGTAGGACTGTGAGCAGTCTTAGTTATAGGAGTGTAAAACACTCTGAGTTGTATGGTCCAAAAAAGGATTTTAGGTAGGGCTTTTGCCTGATGTAGGATCTTTGTAAAGATATGAGGTAGAAGACCAGCTAAGTCTTTTTGCTGTAGGAGTTGGAAGACTCTGAGTTGTAAGGCTATTCAACCTGAGATAGGAGACAAGAGATTGTCTTTGAGGTAAGGCTGTGAGCAGTCTGAGTTGTAGGAGAACAGATTTCTCATCGTCTTCAAGCTTGCAATTCTTCTTCAAGCAAAACTTCCTTAAGCTTGAAGGAGAACTATGCTAGATACAATACAGTACATGCTGCATCAAATCTGAAGAATCATTTTTCTGTTGCAGTGCTGAAGAAGGGCTGTTTGTAGATTCAGCTAAAGAAGAAGACTTTGAGATTTTCTATCGAGCCAAATTTCTCAAACACCTATTCCTTCTTGTAGGATCTCACTAATATCTGAGTGTAAGCTTTATTTATAAAGGCTGACTGTAGGACTATGAGCAATCTTAGTTATAGGAGTGTAAAAAACTTTGAGTTATAGGGTCCTGAAAAGGATTTGAAGTAGGGCTTGTGCCTGAGGTAGGATCTTTGTAAAGATCTGAGGTAGAAGACTAGCTAAGTCTCTGAGCTATAGGAGTTGGAAGACTCTGAGTTATAAGGCTATTCAGCCTAAGGTAGGAGACAAGATATTCTCTTTGAGGTAAGACTGTGAGCAGTCAGAGTTGTAGGAGTGGAGAGCACTCTGAGTTCGAAGATCTATGGAAGGAATCTGAGGTGTAAGATCTATTTGATCTGAGTACTAGAGGAGTTGGTCGAATCTAGCTCACTGTTAGATAAGTGAAGGAGGAAAGTGGATGTACCCTATATAGAGGAACCACTATAAATTCTATATGTTTAATGTGTTTTTGAAAGCTAACTTGTAACTTAAATAAAAAACAAGTTCATACTTCAAAAGAACTAAAAGATTCCAAAAAAAACCTATTCACCCCCACTCTAGGTGTTTAGCTACCCTTAAAAAGTCTTTCAAATGGTGTAAAAGCGAGGTTGTTCAATAAAGACTGAACAGTCTAAACTAGATCTCCAAGAATAGAAGAAGAATATCATCTTGACTTCTGGCGAGAACCATAAAGAGCTCAGTTCCATGAAGCTACCAGTATGTAGAAAAGAGAACTTTGGAATTTGGAAGGAAAAGGTGAGACTGTTCATGGAAGCCTCAAACCCTAGGATATTCATCACAGTAGAAGAGTGACCATTCATCCCCATGAAGGTCTTAGCTATTGATGCCAAGAATTATTCTAAAATGATAAAAGATGAGGTGGTTTTGGAAATTATGGACAAGAGGCCCCAGAACATCATAGTGAGTGTCATTGATGACTCAACCTTTCAGAATCTTGTTCACTGCAAGACTGCAAAGGAGATGTGAGACTCTCTGATAATCTATATGGAGGTGATTGAGGAAGTAAGGAATGATAGGAAATCTCTCCTCAACCAATATTATGAGGCCTTCAAACAAGGCAAGAAGGATTCTATAATAGAGTGCAATGAAAATTTCGTTAAGATTATAAACAATCTGATCACTTTTGGTAGACAGTTCTCCAATTATGAACTGAATGACAAGTTCCTAAGATCACTCAACAAGGAGTGAGACATCAAGATCTGTGCCATAAGGGAGGTTGACAACTTAGCCAACACACTGCCACAGAATCTGTTGGGCAAGTTGCTGTCACATGAACTTTAGCTGAACTCTAGAAAGGCAGAAGTAGAGGATGCGGCCAAGTCTCTTGGCAGAGAGAATACTATGACCTTCAAAGATGAAACATCTAGAAAGAGCAAGGAGAAGACTCCTTCTCCACTAAGAAGTGTTGCTGAGTCAGAAAGCTCAGATTCCAACACATCAGGAAAAGAACTATCTGATGGGGAACTCACCTTATTTTCCAATCAGTTCAAAATGATCATGCGTAGAAGAATACAGTGGAAGAATAAGGGCTTATCTAGCTCTAACTCAAGGAAGCCACAAGACAAACTATAAAAGTGTAGAAAAGATCCCTCTAGGTACATGTATGGGCCTAAACAAAAAAAATATTTTAAAACTGATGTAATTTGTTACTGTTGCAACATGTCAGGGCCTATCATTGTTGACTGTCCTGTTAAGAGGAACGAGAGCAGGAGGCCTGATGATAAGAAATATCATAAAGACAAATATGTGGACAAAGGCTTCTCAGCTAAGAAGAAGACATGCATGTCTAATAGTGATTTTGAGACTTTAGGACATGAAGATGAAGATTCCTACTTTGGTATAATTTCCATGGAATATGATGCTGATCATCCTACTGCCAAAGAGGGAATAAAGGCACCAACATCCCCTGTTGACAGTGACTGTGAAGATGAAGAAGAGTACAGCCTCATGTCCACTACTGAAGACAATAAGGAGAATTCTTATTCTGATATTGTAATCTCTCACCCAATATCTCTTTCAGATTCTTATTATGAGACTTGCCTTGATTTTGAGACATCCTCTTCATCTAGTAAGGACGATGGATCAAAACCTAAAGAGGATGTCAATCAACTTGGAATCTCTAAAGAAGAGCAAAAAGTTGGTTAAGAGACAAGCAGAAGAGATTGTTTCTGTACAGCAAGCCAAGTCCTTGCAATCATAGTTAGCTTCACTACTAGCTCAGATGAGCAAATAAATTAGTTACAGAAAACATTCACTATCATCCAAGTGGACACCATAAGCTAGGAGAGCAAGATCATTAAGGATCTTGAAGAGAAGCTCCACAAATAAAGGTTGCTAATCGAAAATTTTTCTAAGCCTAAGATAGTGCTGCCACTTATAGACACATTCTCCTCACAAAATAATAAGAGGGGATTAGGGTTCAAGTGGAATGCTAGAGCTTTCCATTACAAAAGGAAAGGCAAGGCTTCATCTGTGTCGCAAACCACTTTTCAGAAGGTTGTATTCCCTTCTAATAGGTATGACCATGACAACATGTATGGTCACTAAAAGAATTGAAATTCTTCTTGTAAGAGCAATACTGCTCCTTACAATGGAAGAAGAAAGGGCATGAGGTTGAGTATCTTGATGGCTCCCAATGAAAAAAACCAAATGGCCCACTATGGACCATTTGTGTTTGGTTCTCCAACACCCACACTCAAGGTTAATACAGTGGCCTCCTTCCATGATCTATCAATAAAGAATAAGGTTGTGAACAAGACTGCAATCAAGAAACACTTAGTTATTTTTGATGCCATCAACACTATGTCAGCTACAAAGAAGACACATGTTGTTGTCAAACAGAATCAGCTTGAGAACCAGCTTGTAGGCTTACATTCAGTCAGATTCTAGCTGAGAGAAATAAGAAGAAGGCTACTGCACTCTTTGCTGAAAAAAAGAAAACTGATGGTTCATACAAATCTAAGGCTGTTCAGAAGAGGAGATATAACATACATGAGTGGTGGTGTTGTGGCAAGGTGGGACAATTTATCTGTAACGACCCCATCCGTTACATGACGTATAGTAGAAGGTCCGGCCGGGGCCCCACACAATATGCCATAAACAGACGGTGAGGTCACAGGATAATACCAAACCATACACGCATCCTAACTCAGAGCATGCTAGCGGAAGCTTTAAGTTGTAAACTGAACTCTAACCAGGAATGTCCAATATATAAACCACAGTAATATATACAGCCATGGAATGTACAACAAATACACAGGGTTTGGCCTTAAGGCCTTACAGTTCCTCTTTCCACACCGTATGGATTACAAACATCGGCGCGCAGGCCGGTCATACATGAGTGAAAGCAAAACAAACAAAACCATTCGCATAGCCTTCAAGGGCCAGTCGCAGCAGCAGTAGCAGCAACATCAGCAAGGGCTTCAGCCCTTCATTTACCACTTAGCTCTCCAGCACCTGCATAGGGACAATCCACCCAAACGGTGGCAAACACGGCAATGGTCAGCATTCAGCTGACCCAATTATAACAATCCTACCCCTTTCTCGGGGCAGTAGCATTCCTTCCCTGCACAGCATGGTATCAACAATAGCAAATATTTGCTCGCAGGCACACTCAAGCCATCACAACCGTCGGCCATACGGCCCGACAGTCCGTGCACTCAGGGCACATTCTTGGTGCACCGGAAAACCAGGGTCAACACCATCGTTTACACGGTATTGAGCATTCTAGTCTTTTTGGCGCGCGGGCCTAAGACTCTCATTATGCGCTCCAACGAAACCTATAACCAGGCTTACCAGTCGGACGGACATAACGCATGTACGGATCAACCACCCCCCGTTGCTCAAGTCGCCGTGCCACCTCGAATACGGAAGTATCCATGGCAATTTATAGGCGCGAGTCGGTTTCACCTTTCCTGTTCGGCAATCTGTCTTTTCATAGAGTTGCATCCCAACGGCTCAACCGCACAAAAAGTGGCAACGCACGGCCACAAGAGTTGCATCCAACCCTCTTCATTTCCTGGACTTCATCCAGTACTTCCTGCTGCACCAAGCAACAGGTAGGCACAAGGCAAACAAGCCATAATCACGGAGTCTTCTCCGATATGCAAACAAGCATCACCAATCCAGACCAACATGTCCAGATGGGCTTCACACAGCATGCCTAGATCCGTACTCCAATTCTGGACTCTAACAAGGGGGACTTCACATATCTACCCCAAGGGATGCCACAACCCACCGCACACTCGCGGGGAAGGGTTTTCCCCATTTGGGTGGATTGTCCCTAAGCAGGTGCTGGAGAGCCAAGTGGTAAATGAAGGGCTGAAGCCCTTGCTGCTATTACTGCTGCTGCTGCGGCTGGCCCTTGAAGGCTATGCGAATGGTTTTGTTTGTTTTGCTTTCACTCATGTATGACCGGCCTGCGCGTCGATGTTTGTAATCCATACGGTGTGGAAAGAGGAACTGTAAGGCCTTCACATGTCCAAGAAGGGATATCGTTACCCTTGACGATCTCTTGGGAGCCATCGAAATCTAGCCGGTGAGAAAGCACCGCAGCAGCTTTGCCTTCACAGCGCTGGCCTCGGATCTCGAATCAGACCACGGGAGCTCTGCCGGTGGCTTGATCTCCTCCTCCTCCTCCTTCTTCTTCCTCCTCTCTCTTTCACTCTTCACTTAGCCAAATGAAGAATGAGCTCTTCTGGTGTTTTAATCAAGCAAGGAATCACCTGAGCCATTGGATCCAAATAGAGAAAAGGAACGGCCACGATTTTCCCAAAATTACATTTTTTTGGCTGACACGGCCTGTGACACGCCCGTGTCACAGGCCGTGTACCCTTAAGCGGCACACGCGGTACTCGTACCGACTGAAATCTACCAGAACACGGGCATCGACACGCCCGTGTCGAACCTGACACGCCCGTGTCAGTCATGTGACACGCCCGTGTCACCCCTGCCTCATCGAGCTCCAAAACCAACAAGCAGTACACGGGTAGGCACACGGCATCGGACACGCCCGTGTCAAATCTGACACGGCCGTGTTCAAGGCTTGGTTCCGGGCCGTGTACTTCCCTGACTCAAACCGCCCATTTCTTGAGTGACACGCCCTGGGACACGCCCGTGTCCCAGGCCGTGTACCCCCGACACGCCCTGGGACACGCCCGAGTCCCAGGCCGTGTCAAACAGCCTGCACCTCAAATCCAGTTTTGAGATTTTTGGGGTGTTACATTATCATTGATTGTTGTCACAACCCTAATGTGCCAAGTGCAAAGAGAAGCCTTTCTATCAAAGATGCAGCTGAGAGAAAGATTCATATTTCTGATAACAAGAATCAAGAACCCAAATTATTTTGGGAACCTAAAGTAAATTAATTCTGTGACTGTAGGTTAGTCCAAGTACCCATCAAATGTCTATCTGGTACTTGGACAGTGGATGTTCCAGACACATAAATGGAGCAAAGGGCCATCTGAAAGATTTCACTCGAGTGAGGAATGGATCCAAAATCATTTTTGGTGGTTTAGATAGAGGAGTAACTAAAGACCATGGTATGATCACCAATGACTTAGTCTTCATCACAAAAGTGGATTATTTGGATGGATTGAAACACAATCCTATTAGCATAAGCCAACTCTGTGATCTAAGCTATGTCATTGTATTCTACAAGGATAAGTACCTAATCAAGATGTCAAGTGTACAAAAGATCATTCTGACTGGCACTAGGAGTGAAAATATATACTGTCTTAACTTTCTGTGTCTAGATTCTGACTCTCATATGTGCCTTGTAGCAAATGAGAAAGGCTCCTACCGTGTGCAATGACACAAGAGGCTTGCTCACTTGAACTACAAGGTTATAAACAAGCTCTTGAGTGAAGGGTTGGTCAGAAATGGACCCAACATGAAATGAACTAAAGATGGCATTTGTTCTACATGCCAAAAGGGCAAGCAGATAAAGGCTTCCTTTAAAAGCATTGGGTTCAAGGATTCTGACAGGTGTCTTTACCTCCTGCATATGGATTTATTTGGTCATATGCAAATTCATAGTCTGGGTAGAGAAGTATATACCTTGGTAATTGTTGATGACTATTCTAGATTTGCCTGGGTATTCTTTCTTAAGAAAAAGTTAGATACCTTAGAGAGCTTTGTGACTTTTGTCAAGCAGATTCAAAATGAAAAGGGTTGCACTATGATAAAAACCAAAAGTGACCAAGACACAAAATTTCATTTTAAAAGCATGACAGAATTCTACAAAGAACAAGGTATTTTAAGGAATTTTCTTTTTCAAGAACTCCTCATCAAAATGTAATTGTTGAGAGAAAAAAATAGAACTCTCATAGAGGCTGGGAGGACTTTGTTAAGTGAAACTTCTCTCCCAGAATTTTTTTGGGCTGATGTAGTGAACATAGCCTGTCATGTCCAGAATAGGGGCTCTATCAATAGGTATCACAATAACACTTCATATGAGCTTATGAAAGGTAGAAAACCAAATCTAGCATATTTAAGAATCTTTAGGATCAAGTGTTTTGTGATGAACATCGGAAGTCCTACCTGAAATAGTTTGCTGAAAAATCCTATGAGGTTATTTTTATTGGATATAATAATCACAACAATCCATATAGGATCTACAGCTTGAAAAGTCAGGTTGTAGAAGATTCCATTAATGTTGTGTTTGATGAAACTTTAATGATTCACAATGAGCTATCAAACTCTTATAGTGATGTAGGTGCATATTTAAGAATGGACAAACTAAGTATTGATGACACACTTCTAGTTAGAAAACAAAAGAATAAAAGTGTGCTCATCATAGAAGAAGGTCTAGGTGAAATGCAAGGGATGATTATCTTCAGGCCACTGAAGATGAAGATCAAGAAGCTGAAGAGAGGATGATGGAAGCCATCAAACACTTAAGAGAACATCCCAAAGATTTGATCATTGGGGATGCAAGCCAGGGTATAACCATAAGGAACAAAAATCACAACTTTGTTATATATTCAAGCTTTCTTTCTCAGATAGAACCCAAGAAATTTGTAGAAGACAACACAAGCCCATTCTGAATTGCGGCAATGTAAGAAGAGTTGAACTATTTTAAAAGGTATAATGTCTGGAAGCTGGTTCCCAGGCCTCAAGGTCATAACATCATAGGAACCAAATGAATATCCTGAAACAAACTAGATGAGAATGATTTTATAATCAAGAATAAAGCTAGACTGGGTTCTATAAGATACAAATAAGAAGAAGGTATTGACTTTGATCAAACCTTTGCACCAGTATCTAGACTTGATGCCATAAGGTTATTCATTGCATATGCTTCTTACAATGGATTTAAGGTCAACCAAATGAATGTAAAGTCAGCTTTCCTGAATAGTGACCTAAAAGAGGAGGTTTTTGTTGAGTAGTCTTGTTTTATCAATCCTTCTCTCCCTAACCATGTATTTAATTTAAGAAAGGCTTTATATTGGTTAAAATAGGCCCCAAGGGCTTGGTATGAAACCCTGTCTAACTTTCTCATTGATAATAAATTCTCAAGGGGAAAGATAGACAAGACATTATTCCAAAGGGAAGTCAAGGGTAAGATTATCGTAGTGCAAATTTATGTTGATGAAATAATTTTTGGGCCTACTGATAATGGCATATGCAGAAAGTTTGCTAAATTTATACGGGGACAATTTGAGATGAGTACTATTGGTGAACTCAAGTATTTCTTGGGCGTCCAGGTTAAACAATCTGAGGATGGACTATTCATATCTCAGTCCAAGTTCACCAAGGAGTTTATCAAAAAAATTTGTATATAGAGTGCCTCCACCATGAAAACTCATATGGGGTCAAGTATGTTTATAGACAAGGATGAGAAAAAGAAACAAGTTGATAAAACCTTCTTATAGAGGAATAATTGGCTCCCTCCTTTATTTGACTACTAGTAGACCAGACATTATGTTTGTTACATGTGTTTGTGCTAGGTATCAGGCTTGCCCTAAAGAATCTCACTACACTACTTCAAAGAGAATTCTGAGATATCTCAAGGACACACCTGATCTTGGTCTTTGGTGCTTTAGGAATAATGACTTTGAACTAACAGGTTACTCCGATGCATATTTTGTAGGTTGTAAAGAAGATAGGAAAAACACTTCTTGTACCTGTCAATTTTTAGGGAGATGGCTGGTATCCTAAAGCAGTAAAAAAAACAAACCAGTGTGGCTATCCCCACAGCTGAATCTGAATACATCTTAGCAGGGAGTTGTTGTGCACTGCTACTATCGATACAACATAAACTTCAGGATTATAACCTACAACTAAGTAAAACTTATATGTACTATGATTCCTCTAGTGCTATTTAAATAGTTAAAAATCCTATATCACACATCAGGACAAAGCATATTGAAATTAGGTATCACTTCATAAAAGAGCATGTTGAGAAAGAATATATCAGTTTTGCCTTTGTCCCCACTAACAAACAAGTGGTTGTCATCTTTACTAACCCTCTTGATGTAGCTAAGTTCAATAGTTTCAAGATTGAATTGGGAATGTTGAACTTCAGGTAACTTTATTCTTGTAAAGCATTCATTTATATATATATATGCATTTGGAGGCTAACATTTTGCAAGAAATCTAGGGAAGAAAAAGATTAACCTAGCAGTCGTTGAGGGCGTTAAGTTAACCCCAGGCATTGAGAGCATTGATTAAACACCAGATGTCGAGTACACTCGATGCATACACTCTGATGGGTTGAACAAGCGTTAAATCCACCAGATTTAATCACAGCCTTTCATCAAAAGTGGAAATTACGACAAGGTACTCATCTCTAAATAAAAATCGTGCCTAGAATAAAATCCTTCATTCTATTGCTCGTCCAAATTACTTTGCCCCATAAATTCGTGCATCGTCTTCCCCTCCTCAATCAATGTCTCAAGATTTAATGGCTCCCAAGAGTGCTGACTTCCTGGTTCGAGGGCAGTGAAGTTGTTCAAAATGGATTCTGAGATGCTCAAGAAGAAATCCTATCAGTCATTCACCTTCTCACGGTCACAGAATTAGAATTTGTACTATCAGAGTCATGTGCCACTTGGAAGAGGGAGGTACTGCAATTATATACTAATGCCAAGGTGAACTCTTCCTCCACCAAGATAAAAAATTTCATCAATGGAGAGAAGATTAAAATCAATGTCAGAAATATTTGCAAGGCACTGAAGCTTTCCAAACTTAATGATTCTGAGGAAGAAGATAGACTTTTCCAAGATGATATAAAATCTGTCTTTAAATGGTGTGGCCTGTCCAAGCGCACTAGTGGTTTTGTCATTAGGTTTTGTCATTAGGAAAGAGATGAATCTCAGAGGAAAATCCCTTGCTGACATTATAGGAAAGGCCCTTATCTGTAAAACTGGATCACACAACAAGATTTCAAGGAAGATGTTTGCATTAATGTCAAGGGTAATCCTCACCCAGAAGAACAACTAGGGTAAGGTCATTTTGATAGGATAATTGAATGTCTACCTTAACCAAACATTGGTTGAATCCTATCTCTATTCTTTCTCAACACTATACCTGAAATACTTTATTTGAGGATGGGTGCTGAGAACTATAACATGAGGAGGTTGGACATTAAGATGTTTGACAGGTGGGATATGGTGCTGATCAATCACCCTAAGAAAAGTGCTCAGGCATAGAAGAAGAAGGTTGACATAGTTTTTGAAGAAAGCTCCAACAGCAACTCCTCTGACATCAGGAATATTGAACCTCATGATCCTAATCTAACATAATCATTTGAAGAGGTAAGAAGGGATGTGAGTGCACAAGTCTCTATCTCTTCTGAGCTTGCTTCCAAGAAAGTTCCCACCCATGTGTTTCGTACTAATGCTGAAGGAGATACAACCATGGAAAATGCTAAAGATGTGTCAACAAAGATTGTCGACAGGATCTGTGATGATATTCATGGGAGACCCTAAGTGTAGATGCTCCTGTTGAGGGGGAGCATGGCTTACCCACTATGGGTCTATAGGACAAGATTGACACCTTCCTGTTCAATCTAAAAGGAAGGTTAGATCAAATCCTAACTGATTCTCCAGTGTTGAATGACAGTGCTCCTGTTTAGGGGGAGCATGTGCAAGAAGATGTCATCAGGGCAAAAGATGATGTTCTTCATGTTCTTGTAGCTGATGATACTATTGAGGGCGAGAATCACCTTGTGCTCCCTGCTCAAGTTGTTGAAACTGTGATCAAATTCTAAGATCAAGACAATAAAGGGGTTGATGACATGATTGATCTGAAGTGCCTGAGAAAGAAGAGTCCATCCATATTGCTGACATTCCAAACAATTCTTCTTACTATGAAGTAGTTGATTCTGAAATGAGGGGAGACATTAGACAGGATGATATAAATTTCAATTTCCTAGGGACTATAAAGCTGAATGAGGACATGCTCACCTCCTTTCTGATTCAACTCAAAGGCTTGTTTTATGAGCAGAGAAGGAAATTTTAGCTATATGTAGATGACTCCATCTAGGAATTGAGAAAGGACATCTCCACTGAAATTTCTTCTATTAAACATGAGGTCAAATTATTGAAAGAGAATACTGTAAAATTCTTTACAAGGGCTGCTCAAGCTGTGGACTATACTTCCAACAAGCTTGATGAGATAATGAAAAGGCAAAATGATATCATTGAGAATCAGTGCATCATTACTTAGAAAATGAAAATGGTTCATAAAGTTACAAAGACCATTCTGGATAGGGATAAGACTATCCTAAAAAGGAGAATGGATGCATGCACCCAATTCCTAGATGATCACTTGCTACAGGTAAAGAATATGGTTACTGCAGGAGTAAATCATTTGGCTCACAAGACCACTTCCCTAAGCAAAGAGGTTTCTGAAGAAGTTATAAAGGGGGAGAGGTCAATGACAAAGGCTGGTGCAAACCAAGCCATATGTACATCAAATGTAATCAGAGATGCAATGATCCTTGACTCTATTAGATATGATGAGCATGAGATTCACGGAGATGTTGATGGGGCTGAATCTGTTGGTAATGTTCCTTCCTTTAGCCCCACCACTCAATAGTTTTCCAAGGTCGAAGGCAAAACTATTGTAGATGAGGAAGAGGAAGCTAGGATAACAAAAAAAAAGAAAAGAAGAGCTGCAATCAAGACCAGATTTTGAGCTGTGGAGTCCACAATCAATAATTATCATATTATCATCCTGTGATCAAATCAAGGAAAAAAATTGATAGAGCTAAACTTATCAAATCCATAGAATGAGCCAAGTTTGAAATACATGAAGAATTGAGAAGAAAATTCAGAAGAGACAAAAGAGATGGTATTGTATAGATGGATGCCCCAGAGCCCTGCAGATACTATCCAAAGCCTTACAATTACTTTGAGAGATAAAGATAGAAGAAGAAAGAGGTTGAGGAAAAGATGAGAAAGAAATCAGGGGGCATAGTAATTAGGGAACCTAATACTTAACAATATTATATTTTTTTGGTTCCTAAGGGTTTTTTAAATGAGGATGTTTATTGTAGATCATATTATAACTCTTGTCTTATATGCTTATTATAATCTCAAATATTTTGTTGCATAAGTATGTGCTTATATCCTGCCATTTCTTATCACTCATCTTGTAGTGGTGTATATCATTGATTGAGTTTCTAACTTCTTTAAATATGGGGAGATTGTTGGGTATATTGACCACAATGTCTCAGATCTGAAGAAGGGCCACAAGTCAATAATATACACAAACCTGTACTTGATATATGTTTAAGTTTACATGTGCAGGATGTTGGTAATTATATGATTAGACATGATGAGTGTATCAGAAGTATAGCTGGAAAGAAGCCAGTATAGCCAAGGAAGTCAGGAAAATGACTAAGTACAAAAGCATTGAGTGACTACACATCACTCAACATTTGTGGCCAAAAAGCATTGACTGTTTTACTATTACTCAAAGCCTCAGTGGAGAAGCTCTTAAATCCGTCCAAGTACAAAAGCATCGAGTGAAGGACTTACACTTGATGCCTTCTCAAAAAAAGACTGTTAAATACAAATGTGTCAATTGAAGGACTTATACTCGACGTCATCTCAGTAAAATCAGTCTAAGTACAAATATGTCGAGTGAAGGACTTATACTTTATGCCTTCTCAAAGAAAGACTGTTAAGTACAAATGCATCGAGTGAAGGACTTACACTCGATGCCATCTCAGTCAAATCAATTTAAGTACAAATGCATTGTGTGAAGAGCTTACACTTGACGGCTTCTCAAAGAAAGAGTGTTATGTACAAATGCATTGAGTAAATGACATACACTTGACACCGTCTTAGTAAAATCAGTCTAAGTACAAATGCATCGAGTGAATGACTTAGACTCGATGCCTTCTGAAGGAAAATTTTTTTGGTGCAACCATAGTGAACGTGAAGTGATCAAGCAAGTAGCCTCACTGCCAACTCAGTATGAGCCTATCAGGGTCGCACATAAGATTGTCGAGAAATTGGGAGATTGGATCTGTACTATTTAGCTAATATGATGAGTTGAAGGATATTGAAAAATGGGCTGAAAATATTCTTAGACATTTGGCATTGAGTGTGTTTAGCTCACTCAACGCCATGGGGCTGAAGGCATTGAGTGTGTTTAGTTCACTCAACGCCATGGAGGTTGAAAAATATTCTAAGGCATTTGGCGTTGAGTGTGTTTAGCTCAATCAATGCCATCATGCTTTTAGCGTTGAGAGCATTGAGTCCAGTCAATGCTTTCGCGGGTTAAGTGTTAACTCTGCGAATGTTGTCGTTCAACGTTCTGGCCTTGGCACCGATTTCGTCGAGCTAAGTTCAACGTTCTTTACTTTGCGTAGATTTCTTCGAGCAAAGTTCGATGAATAAAGTTCGACGTTTTGGCCTTGCCGCATATTTCGTCGAGCTGAGTTCGACGAATGTCGTTCGACGTTCTTGCCTTTGGCGCAGATTTCGTCGATCTGAGTTTGACGAATGAAGTTCGACGTTCTGGCCTTGGCGCAGATTTCGTCGAGCTAAGTTCAACGAATGCCATTCGACGTTCTAGACTTTGGCGCAAGATTTCGTCGAGTTGAGTTCGAAAAATTGTTTGTCGAGCTGAGTTCGATGAATGCCCGTGCTGAGTAAAATGTTGACTTGCTGAATCTATCTCCTGGGATATAAATAGGATGTTTTAGGGTTTTCTTACTATGGTTCTAATCTTTCTGCACACGAGCCGATACAGTGCAATAAGAAGAAAAACCTAGAAACCCGACGGAAGTGTTCCGTCAATCCTGTCGCCGATTCCGATACGGATCCCGGTGAGTGTCGCAGCCACCTCTCCTACACCAGATCTAGCAGTCTGTGGAGATGTTGAGTGTCCTCTACTGACCTAGCGCTTGTATGACAAGTTGTTGTGGGTTCTCCCGATCGTCTGGAATACTATAGAGGTACGGATATACTTTTTATGCTCAAGACTCAAGCCGTTGTGTGGTCGGCCTGATTTTTCTGGAGCATCTAGGTTGAGTCCTGACTCAATCCCTAGAAGGTAATTTTAATATAGTTTGCTATACTTATTGATTCATGAATATTGCATGATCTGAACTCGTTTCGGTTTTTCTTGTTCTTTTTCCGCTGCGTGCACAAGTGTTGTGCCATCCCCTAAAACCCAACAGTGGTATCAAAGGCAGCTTCACAGCAATATTCATTGTTTCAGAAGTTGCTGAATCCATGGCGTGTAGATTTGTTGATTTTGAAGTGTTCCAAATGCCCAAATCTAGCCTTGGATCTCTCCAAGAACACATGTGATTTCTTTGAGTTTACTCCTTAACAGTAACCGTCGCTGTGTTGGTTTGTTAAACTAAGTATGTGTAAAATTTTAAATCTCACATAAAGTGGCGTGCTTGTCTACTGTATAAGTGGAGTTGGTGTTGCTCATGTCCCGTGCATGTAGGTTTGAAGATTTGGACATGTTCTAGATGTTCAGACTTAGCCCAGTTCATCAAGTGTTGATGATTCTTGTGCACATCTGGGATGCATTTGGATTATGCTTGTTGTATTTTATTATGCTTGATGTGCACGCTGGTTAAGTGTTAACCATGATTAAAAGTTAATCAGCTATGTAAAATCCCTTAATAAATATTAAGTTTTCGGATGCCTTCCGATGGATGACACTCTTCCTGCCTCGATCGATGAAGTGTGGGCTTGCCAAAGTAATGTGCATTAATCTATCTTGGTGAGGGTGCGAGCAGATATTTGTGATATCCCATAATCGACATTGAGTCTAGCTTAACTAGGTGACCTCAAAGGTTGGGTGCCCAGAGGCATGGGGTTGGCATGCACCATATAACTGATGCCAATAAAGAGTTATTCACCAGCCTTACAGGAATTGTATTGTCATGCAATTGGCAAGCATTACCAACCTAAATAGCTGCATTGTGAGAGAAAAGTCAAACCTGACTCATAGTGTTTGTGAAATACGGATCTTGACCACTAAGAGGGTTACTCGCCAAACTCTTTGAATTGATATCGAGGGTTATTAGTTTGATAAAAATAGTGGGAGATTTTGATTAAAGTCCTAATTGAAAGATAAATTATATTTTGAAATGTGGTACTAATTTGCTTTGCTTGTATTCTTGTAGAATTTCCATGGCAAATTGTTCACACTCCACCCTGTCCCTTAGAGCGATCCTTGAAAAGGAGAAACTGAGTGGTACAAATTATTTGGACTGGTATATAAACCTGAGAATTGTTCTCAGGCAAGAGCTCAAGCTCTGTGTTTTGGAAGAGGTATCCACTAATGAGCCTGCCGGGAATGCACCCCGTGCTGATAAATATGCTTATAAGAAGTATCTTGATGACTCCTTAGACGTCGAATGTCTCATGTTAGTGACCATGAACTATGAGCTTCAGAAGCAAAATGAGAACATGTGTTGTAAGGACATTGATGAGCATCTTAAGAAAATATTTCAAGGGAAAGCTCGTCAAGAGAGATTTTGATGCAGTACCACCGCTAATTGATGATGACCCGGTTGTCGAGGCGCTTCAACACAAAGATCTTAGACGCCATGATTATGCTGAAGGAAGTGCACGTTATAACCTCCGCCCGCGGTGTGCTAGAACCGCCATGAAGAATTAACTTTATTTGTCTTATTTTATGAACTCTATTTTATATTTTGGGAATATAAAATTATCATATATTTAAGTGATAATTTTATATTCATTGCATTCTTTTAATTTTTTAATTTGAAACAATTTTATTTTTTGTGTGCACATAGCCATTCGGATGGATGAGATTACATCTCCATCATGGAGGGTTAAGGCGTGTTGTAAACTCCTATTTAAGGAGGTGCTTATGAGAAATCAAGTAGTGAAAAAGATTAACCCTAAACTTCTCCTTAGAGAAATTTGGCCAAGAGGCTCCCTCCAAAGCCGTGCCCCCCCCCCTTTGGTTTGTGGTGTGAAGCCGCCCCCCCCCCCCCCCCCTTGCTCCCTCCATCCATTCGGTGTGACTCCGGCGCGGCTTCCTTCGGTGCGAATCCTTGGAAGAAGGTTGCAAACCCCTTGGTGTGACGTCGGCGGATCTGTGGAGAGAGTGATTCTCCAACCTTATCATGTGTGAACATTATTCCCGGTTGGGTAACCTCTTCCCTCTTGTGTGATTCATGCTTTTAGTTTGTGGAGGTTTTTTCACGCATCGTTTTCTCTGTGATTATTAATCTCATCGCTTGCAAAATCTGAAATCGAACTTGTTGTTATTGAACCTCTTGTTAACCGGAACGGGTAGATCCGTCGCAGGAGCGCAACTTGGCCTAGCCTTGATTTGCTCTCCTGATCGGTGCACTTTGTGTGATAACAAGGGAGTTTATCTCGACTCGAATTTCGATCGCTCTTGAAAGTTTTCCGCCGCTCCAAAATAATTTACTGATGCGTTTTAAACGGCTTATATTATAAATAATAGATGCTTGTGTAGGTGCGGTGGGTTGTGTGCCTTTTGGAGAGGTAGGTCTTAAGGACGTTGTATCGAGTCTGGCTTACGGCGAGTTGTGTGCTTTTTGGAGAGGTAGGTCCTAAGGACGTGGTATCGAGTCCCGGATTTTGGGAGCCAACCGACCCCTTTTTGTTCGCTTTTGGTCGGAGCTCTCACTTTTTATTTCTTTTTCGGTGACGGTTAGGTTTCCGTTAGTGTAAGCTTGACCGTATCATTATCACCACCACATCATTTTGGTATCAGAGGCGGTCGTTTCACCTTCCATGTTGCAAACATCCTCTCTGCGTTCTTTGTTGGTCGTTCGGATCTCTAGAAAATCAAAAAAATTATTTTCTTTGGTCTGCCAATAGCGGGCTAAAATCCTTATTTTTAAGCGAAATTTTAAACAAAATTTTTTTTAACGATCTACATGTTAGTCACATTGGGAATCTATAAAAATATCTTATTTTAAGTATAGCTACAGCCCTAGGAAAAATCATCTTTCCAAGATTTTTCTAAACCTGAATGCGCACTAGGCTAAGATCAGAATCTTCGACCCCGTCTACGTCTAGGATGGCTGCGAATGAGCATGGAGATCCCAACACTGAGGCTATAGCAGGGCTGCGTAATGAAATGACTGAGCTTAGGAACTTGTTAACCAAGTTCATACAAAACCAAGCTAGGCCACCCCCACCACCCGTTAATTTTGAGTTGCCCCACCGACGCCAACAGAACTCCGATTCGTATTCTGATGGGGACTCCCCACGAGTGCCCCCTCGAGGCCGTCGCCATGAGAGAGAGTTTGACATTACTAGGGCCGTCAAGATTGATGCCCAACTTACGACGACATGGGAGATCCACAAAACTTCCTTAATTGGACGGTGGAAATGGAATGTTACTACGACTGGCACCATCTCACGGACCCCCAAAAGGTCCAAGTTGTCAGGATGAAGTTAACGGGTCGTGCCAAAACTTATTGGTTGAATGAAGAGCATAGGTTAGGAGCTGGGAACGGAGACCCAATTATTGGATGGGCCGTAATGAAGAACTTGTTGACCGATCAATATGTCCCCGCATACCATTGGACACTGATGTTCGATGAGCTTGCCACCCTACGGCAGGGCTCGAGTTTGGTAGCTGAATATATGGGTGAACTTAAGGACCGTATGGTGCGATGTGACATAATGGAGATCCCCGAAGTCACTTTATCTAGATTTCGAAATGTGCTTCACCCCGATATCCAAAGGAAGCTCTTGCGTTATGGGCATATAAATTTGAACGCAACTTTCAATGCCGCCCTAGACATTGAAAAACACTTAGCCACTAAGGCTCACTCCCGTTACTCTCATGTGAAGAACAATTCCACCACTGGGACATATTCTTCCACATATCCTGATAAGGGAAAGTTCAAATCCCACGAGTCGAAGTCTGTTGTGATCACCGCTCGAAACAATAAGAACCCGCAAGTGAGCGTGTTCCTATAGGGAAGGTTAGCAAGGCTAACACCACTTGTTACTCTTACGGCGTTCAAGTCGACTATGCCTACGAGTGCCCAATAAAGACGAAAACTCTATCCTTATTAGATCCGGCTACCGACCTTGACGATTATGAGTACAAGGCCGAGGAGGAAAGTTACCCCGAAGGAGTCCCTAGTGACTTGGAGGACGATCACCACCTTATGGTGATGCGTCTTATTTTGACCACTCCTCGTCCCGTAGACGACTGGAAGAGGACGAGCATATTTTCCCTGATCTTTAAGAGTGGCGAAAAGCTATGCTAACTAGTTATTGATGGTGGTAGTTGCGTGAACGCCGTTTCTTAGAATGTCGTTAAGCGTATGTCGTTAACTTTTGAGCCGCACCCGACTCCCTATCAGGTTGCTTGGATTAGTAAGGTTACTATTAAGGTAACCCAACGATGCTTAGTTCCCCTGTCATTCAAGTCCTACTCGGATGAGGTCTGGTGCGACGTCCTGACCATGGACGTTTGTCATGTGTTATTAGGCCGCCCCTGGCTCTATGACCGTGATGTGACACACTACGGTCGCGCCAACACATATGAGTTCAAATTCAATGGCAAGACCATCACCTTGAGACCGACTGTGCCAAAAGAACTGGTGGTGATGGCCAAGGATACCACTGCCCCTGTAGAGAGGAAGGCATTGAGCTTGGTTGGTAGGAAAGAATTTGTGAAGGATCCTTCATTGAGGGCATGATGTACGCTCTCGTTCTCATGGGTACCAAAACATATAGCGGCGTGTTGGATGATTTACCCCAAGAGCTACGGGTATTGTTGGAAGAGTTTTGGGATGTTTACCTGGATGAGTTGCCATCGTCGTTGCCTCCGCTTAGAGGTATACAACATGCCATCAACCTTATCCCCGGATCGTCCATACCCAACCAACCCCACTATAGGATTAATCCCGCCTCCCACCAAGATTTACAAACCCAGATAGAGGATTTACTGCGTAAGGGATTAATTATGGCGAGTATGAGCCTGTGTGATGTCCCGGCCCTTCTTGCCCCAAAGAAGGATGGCACCTGGCGCCTGTGTGTTAATAGCCGGGCTATCAACAAAATTACTATAAAATTTAGGTTTCCAATACCGCGTCTAGATGATCTCTTGGATGTCCTAACGGGTGTCATTATCTTCTCGAAGTTGGACCTACGGAGTGGTTACCATCAAATTAGGGTCCGAGAAGGGGATGAGTGGAAGACAGCGTTCAAGTCTAAGGACAAGTTGTATGAGTGGTTTGTGATGCCCTTTGGGTTATCCAATGCCCCTAGCACCTTCTCCCAGATGATTACGCGCATCTTTAGGTCGTATATGGGGAAGTTTGTTGTAGTATATTTTGACGACATCCTAGTCTTTAGTACCTCCCCGGCCGAACACCTCTCCCACATCAAAGTATTCCTCACCACTTTAAGGAAGAAAACCTTATTTCTAAATCTTAAGAAATGTACATTTTATGTTTCGGAGGTTGAATTCTTGGGTCACATAGTTTGTTCAGATGGAATTCTTGT
Source organism: Platanthera zijinensis (assembly GCA_039513925.1). Taxonomy (NCBI): domain Eukaryota; kingdom Viridiplantae; phylum Streptophyta; class Magnoliopsida; order Asparagales; family Orchidaceae; genus Platanthera; species Platanthera zijinensis. The sequence goes on along the minus strand of CM077079.1, from coordinate 182,713,125 downwards.
TGACCCAGGAAAGGTTCAAGTGATAAGAGACTGGCCTAGGACCACTAACCTTCGAGAGGTGCGTAGCTTCAATGGATTAGCTACCTTCTATCGTCATTTCAAACACGATTTTAGTAGCATTATGGCACCCATTACCGACTGCATGAAGAAGGGCGAATTCACTTGGACGAAATCCGCCACGTTTGCATTCCGTCGCATTAAAGAGATTATGACTGAAGCCCCGGTGTTGCGTCTCCCCGACTTAACCAAGGTCTTCGAGCTTACGTGTGATGCATCTGGCGTTGGAGTTAGAAGTGTCTTGAGTCTGGAGGGACACCCCGTTAGTTATTTTAGTGAGAAGTTGACGGGTGTCAAATTAAAATACTCAAATTATGATAGGGAGTTCTACGCCGTCATTAGATGCCTGCACCATTGGAGGCACTATCTCCTCCCTAAGGAGTTTGTGATCCTTTCCGATCACGAAGCGTTGCGGTTCATCAATGGCCAACATAAGATCAGCCCGCGTCACGCTAAGTTGGTATCTTTCCTATAGGGTTACACTTACAATCTTAAACACCTTAAGGGAGCTGACAACCGAGTCGCGAACGCTCTTAGTCACTTAACCTTGTTAGTCACCACTATGGAGGTTAATGTTGTAGGATTTGAACGAATCAAAGATGAGTACGCCATGTGCCCAGATTTCCAGGACGCATATTTGTCAGCCCAAGATAGCTCCCCCACGAACATATCGGCTTTTGTCATTAAGGATGACTATCTATTTAGACTTGGAAAGTTATGTATTCCGCAGTCGTCGTTACGCCTCCATATCATCTGGGAATTTCATGGCAGAGGGTTGAGTGGTCATTTCGGTAGGCATAAGACCATCGCGTTAGTTGAAGAAAAATTCTATTGGCCAAAACTTAAAGCAATGGTGGGATGAGTGGTGAGTAGTTATCGTACTTGTCAGGTATCCAAGGGCACCAAAACCAACGTCGTTTTATATACGCCATTGCCTATACTTTCCACCCCATGGGAAGATGTGAACATGGACTTTGTCTTAGGCCTACCCACTACCTTACGACGTCACGATTCTATTTTTGTAGTTGTGGATAGGTTCTCCAAAATGGCATATTTTATCCCGTGCACCAGAACTAACGATGCGTCTCATATCGCCAAATTATATTTTAAAGAAGTAACTAGTCACCCGGGAGTGCCGAAGACAATAGTCTCGGATTGAGATGTAAAGTACACGAGGAAGACACTTTGGGTCTTAATGGGTACCAAGTTATTGTTTTCCTCTGCTTATCACCCCCAGACTGATGGGCAGACGGAGGTGGTTAATCGGAGCTTGGGTAGCCTTCTTAGATGCCTAGTGAATGATCATAAAGGTATGTGGGATCTTATTCTTCCCCACGCCTAGGTTTGTTATAATAATTCCAAAAATTGGTCTACTGGCCTGTCACCAAACGAGATTGTTCACGGGTACAAGGCCCCTGTGCCTAATGACTTGGTGTCGTTGCCCCAAACATACAAGACGAGTAAGTTTGCACAATCCTTCGCCCAACATATTCTTGACTTACATGCACGTATACGAGTTACCTTTACTGCTCAATAGGAGTCTTATCAGACGCACGCTAATTTATATAGGAGGGTGTCGCACTTTAAAGTTGGCGATTTGGTCCAAGTCCGATTAATTCTTGAATGCTTGCCATCTGGCACTGTTAAGAAGTTGGCACCGAAGCGCGCCGAACCTTTTTAGATTATCAAGAAACTTGGTTACAACGCTTTTATTTTGAATTTGCCAGCTGATTGGGGTATCTCCCCTATTTTTAATGTCTCGGATTTGACGATGTTTGTTTTACCTCCACCTGAGTTAAATTCTCTGTCGTATTCTCCCTCCACTAAGAATTCTGATGGGTTGGGGAGTGGTAGTTCGGATGATCTCTCCTTCGGTCCCCGCAGGTATAATATCGGATGGTACGTTGCCTTCTTTTATTCCTACTGCTGACATGTTTCCCAGGTTCCCCAGGACATTTCTCACTCTAGATATGATACTCGCTGCGGAACCATTCACTACTCCAGATGGTTCTACCTACTGCTTCCTTGTCCGATGGCGTGACCGCCCCCATCGGACGACTCTTGGGTACTCGCGACAGAGCTTCAACATTTGGATGTCAAGCTTCTCCGCCGCTATCTCTCTACTCACACATCAGAGATACGTGATTTTGAGTGGGGGAGGATTGATGCAGCGCCGCTGCTAATTGATGATGACCCAGTTGCCGAGGCGCTTCGACACAAAGACCTTAGACGCCATGATGACACTGAGGGAATTGCATGTTACAACCTCCGCCTATAGTGTGCTAGAACCGCCATGAAGAATTATCTTTATTTGTCTTATTTTATGAACTCTATTTTATATTTTGGGAATATAAAATTGTCCTATATTTAAGTGATAATTTTATATTCATTGCATGCTTTTAATTTTTTAATTTGAAACAATTTTATTTTTGGTGTGCACTTAGCCATTCGGTTGGATGAGATTACATCTCCATCATGGAGGGTTAAGGCTTGTTGTAAACTCCTATTTAAGGAGGTGCTTATGAGAAATCAAGTAGTGAAAAAGATTAACCCTAAACTTCTCCTTAGAGAAATTCGGCCAAGAGGCTCCCTCCAAAGCCGCCCCCTTGGCTTGTTGTGTGAAGACGCTGCCCCTCCCCCCCCCCCCCCCTTGCTCCCTCCATCCATTCGGTGCGACTCCGGCGTGGCTTCCTTTGGTGCGACTCCTTGGAAGAAGGTTGCAAACCCCTCGGTGAGACGCCGGCGGATCCGTGGAGAGAGTTATTCTCCCACCTTATCTTATGAGAACATTATTCCCGGTTGGGTAACCTCCTCCCTCTTGTGTGATTCATGCTTTTAGTTTGTGGAGGTTTTTTCACGCATCATTTTCTCCATGATTATTAATTTCATCGCTTGCAAAATCTTAAATCGAACTTGTTGTTATTGAACCTCTTGTTAACCGGAATGGGTAGATCCGTCGTGGGAGCGCAACTTGGCCTAGCATTGATTTGCTCTCCCGATCGGTGCACTTTGTGTGACAACAAGGGAGTTAATCTCGACTCGAATTTCGATTGCTCTTGAAAGTTTTTCGCCGCTCGAAAATAATTTACTGCTGCGTTTGAAACGGCTTATATTGAAAAGAATAGATGCTTGTGTATGTGCGGTGAGTTGTGTGCTTGTTAGAGAGGTAAGTCTTAAGGACGATGTATCGAGTCCGGCTTACGGCGAGTTGTGTGCTTGTTGGAGAGGTAGGTCCTACGGATGTGGTATCGAGTCCTGGATTTTGGGAGCCAACCGACCCCTTTTCGTTCGCTTTTGGTCGGAGTTCTCTCTTTTTATTTCTTGTTCGGTGACGGTTAGGTATCCGTTAGTGTAAGCTCGACCGTATCACGATCACCACCACATCAGATTTGACGTCACCAAGGCATTGTTTTAGTGTAAGATGGGAGCTCAGGACCTAGTAGGGACTCACGAACTCAAGATGATTGGGTATATCGAGAACCTTGAAAGACTAGGTTTCCCTCTGGGCAAAGAGTTTGCTAAAGACCTGATCCTGCAATCGTTGTTGGGCAGTTATGAGCAGTTCATCTTGAACTATAACATGAATGAAATAGACAAGACACTGCCCGAGCTCCTAGGCATATTGCGAACTGCCGAGATTAATATGAAGAAGTCCAAGTCTGCTAGCCCCATATTGATGGTGCATAAAGGTAAGGGCAATGCCAAGGGCTTCAAGAAGACGAAGGTGGGACCTAAGTCTTGGCTGGAGCCAGAGTCTTCTACACTAAAAAAGAAAGGCTCAGGAAAGAAGGGAAGTGCCACAATTGTGGCAAGACAGGTCATTGGAGGAGGAATTGTCCTTCATACATTGAGGGTCTGCAAAAGATGAGAGGAGGTATGACCTCAACTTCTAGTATATATGTTATAGAGATAAACCTTTCTACTCCTTCATCCTGGGTATTGGATACCGGATGAGGTTCTCACATTTGTATAAATGTGCAGCAACTGGGAAGGAGAAGAATGCTGAGTAAAGGAGCGGTGGACCTATGAGTTTGTAATGGAGCAAGAGTTACTTCCATCGCCGTGGGGGTTTATCGTCTTGCTTTGCCCAGTGGGCTTGTAATAGAACTGGATAACTGTTATTTTGTTCCTTCCATAACTAGAAACATTATATCAATTTCATGTTTGGACATGGTGGGTTTTTCTTTTATTATTAAGAACAACTATTGTTCAATATTTAAGAATGATGTTTGTTATGATGTAGCCCAAATGTTTAATGGTCTGTATATTTTGAACTTAGACCATCTGATATATAATATTGAAAATACTAAAAGACTAAGAATAAATGAATCGAACCCTACGTATCTTCGGCATTGTCATTTTGGCCATATAAATGAGAAACCTAAATCCAAGCTCTATAGAGATGGACTATTGGACTCATTTGATTATGAATCATTTGAAAGATGCGAATCTTGTTTGTTAGGCAAGATGACTAATGTTCCTTTCACTGGCTTCAATGAGAGGGTTGATGATCTCTTGGGTATAGTACATAGTGATGTATGTGGACCCATGAGTTATATGGCTAGAGGTTGGTTCTTATACTTTGTTACATATACTGATGATTTCAGTAGATACGGATACGTGTATCTTATGAAGTGAAAATCCTAAACCTTCGAAAAGTTCAAAGTGTTTAAAAGCAAAGTAGAAAACCAGTTGGGTAAGAAGGTTAAAGCACTCCGATCTGATCGAGGTGGCAAATACCTAAGTCATGATTTCCATGATCATCTGATAGAGTGTGGCATTGTATCAAAGCACACTCCACCAAGAACACCATAACATAATGGTGTGTTTGAGAGGAGGAATCGTACTTTATTAGACATGGTACAGTCGATAATGAGTAATACAGATCTGTCTATTTCCTTTTTGGGCTTTGCTCTAGAAACTGCTGCTTAAACATAAAATCATGCTCCAACGAAAGCGGTTATAAAGACACCACATGAGATATGGACTGCGAAGCATCCCAGTATGTCGTTCATTAAGGTTTGGGGTTGCGAGGCATACGTGAGACGTCAAATGCCCAAAAAGCTAGAACTCAAATCAGATAAGTGTTATATTGTGGGGTATCCTAGGGAAACCAAAGGGTACTATTTCTACCTACCATCCGAGGGCAAAGTGTTTGTCGCAAGGACTGGTGTCTTTCTTGAGAAAAAGTTCTTAATTAGAAAGACAGCCAGGGTAGAACTTGAAGAAGTTCAGGAACCAAAAATAGTGAATGAACCAGAATTGGAACCAGAGTAAGGACTACAAGTAGTTATAGCTGGAGAACGTGCTCAGGAAACATAAGTTCCACGTAGATATGGTAGACCAAGATTTGAGACTGAGAGATATTGATTTCTCGTGTCTCAAATAGGTAGTGTGTTGCATATGGATCATAGTGATGAGCCTACAACCTACCATGAGGCTATGTGTGGACCGGACTCTGAGAAATAGCTTGAGGACATGAAATTTGAAATGGACTCCATGTATGAAAACCAAGTATGGACTTTGGTGGAACCACCTGAAGGGGTAAGACCGATAGGGTGCAAGTGGGTCTTCAAGAAGAAGACTGACATGGATGAGAATGTACAGACATTGAAATGCCGACTTGTGGCAAAGTGTTTTAAGCAAATTCAGGGTGTTGACTATGATGACACTTTTTCCCCTGTTGCCATGGTTAAGTACATCAAAATTCTGCTTTCTAATGCTGCATATTATGACTACGAGATCTTGCATATGGATGTCAAAACAGCTTTCCTTAATGGGAACCACCTCGAGGAAGTGTACATGACACAACCTGAGGGTTTTGTATCTCCAGGAGAAGCCACCAAAATATGCAAGCTGCAAAGATCCATTTATGGATTAAAATAGGCTTCTCGAAGTTAGAATCTTCGTTTTGATGAAAAGATCAAAGAGTTTGGTTTTATCAAGAATGAGGATGAACCTTGTGTTTACAAACAGATTAGTCGGAGCATTGTAGTCTTCCTGATATTGTATGTAGATGACATACTGTTGATCGGGAATGACAAACTGAACCTACAAGTTGTTAAGAATAACCTAGGGGATTGCTTTTTGATGAAGGACTTAGGGTAAGCGACTTATATACTCGGTATTAAGATCTATAGAGATAGATCGAAGAAGTTGCTGGGTTTGACCCAAAGTACGTACATTGACAAGGTGTTGAAATTGTTCAGCATGCTTTGGTCCATGAAAGGATTCGTTCCCATGTCTTATAATGTGAGTCTCTCTAAGGACCAGTGTCCTGAGTATTCTGAAGATAAGGGCTGCATGAAGTTGGTTCCATATGCTTCCGTAATTGGATCAATCATGTATACAATATTGTGCACTAGACCCGATGTCTCTTATGCTTTGAGTATGACTAGCAGGTATAAGTTTGATCCCGGTGAAGGTCACTAGATAGCCATCATGAATATCCTCAAGTAATTGTGAAGAACTAAGGATATGTTCTTTGTATTCGGCGGAGAGTAAAAGCTCATTGTAAGTGGTTACACGGATGCTAGCTTCCAAACTGATAGAAAAGATTCAATGTCTTAGTCAGGGTTTATGTTTTGCCTGAATGGAGGTGTTGTTAGTTGGAAGAGTTCCAAGCATGATATAGTTGCTGATTCTACTACTAAGGCCGAGTATATTGCTGCTACAAAAGCAGCGAAGGAGGATGTATGGATTAGGAAATTAATCTCCAAGTTAGATGTAGTTCCTAGCATTGTCCGTCCTGTAGATCTCTAGTGTGACAACAACAGTGCAATTGCACTTGCTTTAGAACCTAGATCTCATCAGCGCTCCAAACACATACTCCGGCGGTTCCATCTAATTCGAGAGATTATCGATCGTGGAGATGTGAGCATATATAGAGTGCCTACTGAGGAAAACATTGCAGATCCACTTACAAAGTCTCTTTCATAGAGAAATCATGATGGTTATGTTAGATCTATGGGTATATGATACCTAAATGATCAACTCTAGTTTGAGCCTTGTGGATTGTATGTTTGCTAGTTGTATAATATTTCATTTGATGAATAAAAGTACTATATGCATTTCATTTTATATATTTTGGCAAGTTCTATTATTATTAATTTATTTCTATTGTGATAGAGTAGTTCAATTTAATAAATACCCTTAGAGTGTTTTCCTCCATAGGTCAAGTAGTGACTTGATGTAAGAACCTATGATTTCAGAAGCTTCATTATTAAAGGTCCTTGGTCGTTGTATAATCTTAGAAGCTAAGGATGATGATGATAGCTTTAAGACTAGCATATGCGTTGACTGATGACCCGTCCTCACAGGTCATGATATTGTGATATTAAGTCATCACATGTGTACTTGTTATGAACAAGTTATACTTGACAGATCCACCGTGAGAATACTTTGTGGATTGTTATATGAACGTGTCACAGTATGGCTCATGTGACAATGGTTTTTGTAGTCCTTTGACCGGATGTCACAGCTTACATTGAGTGAGGAAGAGCATGCTTTGATGACATCAAAAGTCAAGTCTTGAGAAAGTAGGATGATAAAGGTTGTTATTGGATACGGATGTAGGCTATGGCGCCTACGCAAATAGATTTTATGAAATAGTACGTGAATCTCTCTAAATGCTGCTTCTACACTCGCCTAGAACCTCAAATGCAGCACACTCATACGGTAGCCACACCGTTTGGAGATCGAACATTAGGCTATTGGTCGTTGTCCAATCAAGCTAAAAGGACCCACCCGATATGAACGAGCAATAGTTGTACCAAAAGGGATTTACTGAAAAGTTTGATTCAAAAAAATGGTAGATCTCTCCCAACAAAAAAAATGAGGGCTTGCCAAATCCTCTCGGAAAATATTTCAAATAGGATGAACGACTAACTACTATCGGAGAGACTAAACAACAATATTAATGTTTCAAAAATCACCCTAAAATCACTTCCACCACAAGAAAGATCTAGGAAAGAGAATCACACACAAAGCAGAACGAATCGTTACCCAAATCAGAATAGGTGATTCAGATTCACTCGTGGATAACTCATCTGCGGTTCCACTGGAGCCGTGCCAGATAGAGAGAAAACTTTTTCCACCTTCCTCGCTTCACGCTGGATGGTTGGAGTCACCTTGGTCAGATTTCCACCATGGAGATGTGGCTGGCCTTGTCCTGCTTTTAATGGGGCTGGTTGAATGGCTTGAAGTGAAAAGCTATGTAAGAGGGGAAAGGGAAGGTGGCAGCTCGGGTGGAGGAGGGAGGTGTTGCTCGGGTTCTGGAGGAGTGGTTGCTTCTCGGGTGTGGGGAAGAGGAGGCTGCTCGGGTTGTGGGGGAGTGGTGGCTGCTTCGGTGTGGAGAAGAAGTGGTTGCTCGGGTTGTGGAGGAGTAGTGGCTGCTCCGGTGGAAGGAGGGGAGATGGCCAAATGCTGGTCGACACTTGAGAGGGAGAGAATAGGGAGAGGGAAATGGCGGCTAGAGAGGAAGAAGAGAAAACGTGACAGGGATTTAGGGTTTGCTTATTTCTTTTTCATTCAACTTAATCCAAATTAACAACAAAATGCCTTAAATATGCTTACAACCAACATAGGCTATATGCAGGCCATCAATAAAGATAACTCTAATGTCATTTAAAAGCATAATGAAATAATTAAAATGCTCAAACAAACTAGCATAATTAATTCAACTAAATAATATTAAACTTATGCAACCCAATAATATTAAGTAGTCTTGCGCTGAGGGCTGAGATTGTAGCGCCACTCCACACGATCACCATGGCGACGAAAATCCTTTGTTGGAGACGGATCTTCCACGAACTTGCCTTCATCTTCTTCAACATGTTGGGGGTCGTCGTCTCCATCAATCCTCCACCGGTCAAAAGTACTCATCGTCGATGAGTTGGCATGCAGGTACTGGCACAGAAGAGCATCATCAAAAAGAGCCACCTCCGACTCCGGAAGCCAAGAATCATCGGAGTCCGGACGATCACGCCATTGAATTAAGTAACGACATATACCACCACTTGGAGAGGCGAGCCATTCATCTTGAAGGATCCTGTCTGGCAGAAAAGTGGTCCTGGGGAACTTATGAAAAACGTTAGGCAATAAAGGAGGAAACTTTTCACCATCAACAACCAACATACCTCCATTGCAGACCGATGGAGAGAGTGATCCAGAAATTAATTCACCGCCCAACCAATTAAAAATTATAGTGGAACTAAATAGATATTTAGATAATTCACGTGGTGGAGAGACATAAAGCGTTAAATCGAAAACATTAAAAATAGGGGAAATACCACAATCACTAGGTAACTCCAACAGATATGCGTTTTATCCTAATTTTTATAATCCGAAAGGGTCCAGCTCACCGATTCACCAACTTTTTTATAGTGCCCGAAGGAATCCGTCCAGGGACGAGACACACCCTGACTAAATCGCCAACCTTAAGGTGAGGCGCCCTCTTATGTAGGTTTGTATGTGCTTGATAAGATGCATATTGAGTGGTAAGCGGGTCATTAATGTGTTTGTGTAAACTATGAATATGGGAAGCAAAATCCTGTGCAAACTGACTTGACTTATAAGATGGCGGTAACGAGATCAAGTCAAGTTGCACTGGTGTATTGTAACCGTGAACGATCTCATTTGGTGATAATCCTGTTGACCTATTTTTTGAGTTATTGTACGCTAACTGAGCATGGGGGAGGATAAGGTCCCACGTTACCTTGTTGTCACCCACAAGACAACGAAGCAAACTCCCTAAACTTCTGTTTACCACTTCCGTTTGCCCATCTGTTTGGGGATGGTAGGCCGTAGTAAACAATAGTTTGGTGCCCATAATTCTCCAAAGGGTTTTCTAAAAATTACTAGTAAATTTCATGTCTCAATCAGTCACTATCATTTTTAGAATTCCCCTATGCCCAACAACTTCTTTAAAATATAGTTTTGCTACATTGGACGTATCATCGGTCTTATTACACACAATAAAATAAGCCATTTTGGAAAATCGATCAACTACCACTAGAATGGAATCATGTCGTCTAAACGCGACTGGTACGCCAAGGATAAAGTCCATACTAACATCTTCCCATGGAATGGAAGGAATCAGAAGAGGGGTATAGAGGCCCACATTTGTTTTGCCTCCTTTTGCTAATTGGCAAATGCGACAACTTCCCACAATGTTATTCACCGTAGATTTAAGGCCTGACCAGTGAAACTTGTCTTCTACTAGCGTAATAGTCTTATCGCACCTGAAGTTTCCACCTAGACCAGAACTATGTAACTTCCATACAATTAAATGTCGAAGGGAAGAGCGAGGGATACACAACTTCGAATGTTTATGCAGATACCCGTCCCGAATATAATACGTTGAAATTGTAGTGGGTGAGTTGTTTTGAGTGGATAGTAGAGGTCCTTGAAATCCGGACAATTAACGTACTCAACTTTTATCCAATCGAACCCAATCACCTTGACCTCTAACGTAGACAACAACAAGGATACACGACTAAGAGCATCTGCCACACGATTTAAGGTTCCCTTTAGATGTTTAATTATGAAGGTATACTCCTGAAGATAGGAGACCCACTTGGCATGCGTAGGGCTCACTTTATTTTGGGAATTAATGAATCTCAATGCCTCGTGATCGGATAAAATAACAAATTCTTTAGATATCAAGTAATGATGCCAATGCTGTAAACACCGAATAACCACATAAGACTCTTTGTCATAATTACAATAATTTAATTTTTCTCCCGAGAGTTTTTCACTAAAATATCCAACAGGATTACCCTCTTTACTCAAGACTCCACCGATACCGATTCCAGATGCGTCACAAGACAATTCAAAAATTCGGTTGAAATCTGGTAATTGTAAGATAGGCGCTTCCGACATTCAGCATTTAATTACGTCAAACGCTTAGGCGACGGATTTAGTCCGTAGAAAATCTCCTTTTTTCATACACTCTGTGATCGGTGCCATGATACTGCTAAAATCCATGATAAAGCGGGGATAAAAAGTTGCTAATCCGTGAAAACTCCGAACTTCCCGTATATTGGTGGGCTCCGGCCATTCCATGATAGCTTGGACCTTCTTCGGGTCAACAAGGATACCTTCCGAACTTACAATATAACCTAAAAACTCCATAGATTGGAAGTTAAACATACATTTCTTTAAGTTAACAAATAATTTCTCCCATCGCAGTATGGTGAGTACTGTCCTCAAATGAGACTCATGATCGTTCGGTGAGGAGCTAAAGACTACGATATCATCAAAGTAAATAACGACGAATTTTCCTAAATAAGACTTGATGACTAAGGTCATCAATCGTGAAAAAGTATTTGGGTCGTTAGTGAGCCCTTCCCCTAGTACTAACCACACATAAAGTTCGTCTTCCGATTTAAAGGTCGTTTTCCATTCGACTCCTTCCCTAATCCTAATTTGATGGTAGCCACTCTTAAGATCTAACTTAGAAAAAATCGTCGCTCAAGCTAGCATATCAAATAGGTCATCTAATCGAGGTATAGGAAACCGGTATTTAACGGTTATTTTATTAATGGCCCTATAATCCACGCACATCCACCAAGATCCATCTTTCATAGGCACCAATAATGCTGGCACGGAACAAGGACTCTTACTATTATGGATGAACCGCTTACTTAGCAAATCCGAAGTTAATTTGTGCAATTCTAGGTGCGCAGAAGGGGTTAACCGATAATGGGGAAGGTTAGGCAACGAGGAAACCGGAATGAAATCAATCTCGTGTTGAATTTCCCGCATGGGAGGTAACTCAGGCGTTAAGTCATCCGGGTAGACATCCCTAAATTCCTCTAAAAGGTTTTTCAAGACTGTAGGTAAATTCTCAAATGTGGAGTTATTTTCCTTGACTTGCAAACATACTAGCGCATACATTACTACTTTAACAAAGGACTCGCGCTCCAACTCCTTCTTTCCTTTCAAACTTAATGTTTTCTTCTCGACAGACACAATGGTGTAATTAGAGGAGACTGACATATCTTTCGATGGAGTTGGTTTAAAGATAACGGTCTTACCATTAAATTTAAATTCATATGCGTTGGCTCGCCCAAAATGAGTTATATCATGGTCATATAGATATGGACGACCAAATAAGACGTGACAAGCATCCATGGGGATGACATCACACCAAATTTTTTCAGAATAAGCCTTTATGGTAAGTGGTACCAAACAACGCTTCGACACGGGGAGGGATGTCTTATTTACCAATGCCACCTTATAAGGATGAGGGTGCGACTAAGTAACTAAAGAAATACGAGTCACCGCATTTTTAGAAATGACATTCATACAGCTATCACTGTCGATGACCAACTTGCACCACTTCTCTCCACTCTTAAAATTAAATGAAAATATATTTGTCCTATTCAAGTCATCTACGCAAGGGGGGTAGCAAGAATACATCGCATTACAATCATATGGGATTCCTCCTCCATATCACTCAGCACTCCTTCCGACTCGCTATCCTCTTCTGCCTCATATATAAGGTCGTCGGACTCACACGTGGAATCTAACAGGGCTAAAGGCTTGGGCTTCGTTGGACACTCACTAGTATAGTGACCTTGAATCCCGCAAGCGAAACAAGTGGCATTTGTTTTGTTGACCCTATCTACAAGAACTCTCTCGCCCGTTGGGTTTCTAGTATTCCTGACAGTCACTACTTTGGAGTTCGAGTCAGTGGACCGGGACTTACCCTTATCCATATATGTAGAGGTGGGAGGCGGTCCTAAGATTGACTTGCCCTTCTGATACATGTGAGACTTATTCTTAAAACATTGTGCTTCTCGTTATCAAGTGAGGCATTGAAGGTGGTGTTTAGGTCGGTGTGACCATTACACAAAAGTTTACCTTGGATGTCGGGGTTTAACCCTTGCGAAACCTATAGAGGGTGATTTCAGGCATCTCCCTCATGTCTCACCTAACCATCATGTCCTTGAGAAGACTCATATATTCAGATACCGACCTATGCCCTTGCTTAAGGGTAGCCAAGTCATCAAACATCTGAGTACATTGGTACGCAGGGACATACTCGTCTTTCAACATGGCCTTCATGACAGCCCAACCAATATGTAATTCACCATTATCCGCTCTCAGATGGCGTTCCTCATTTAGCCAGAATATTTTGGCTCTACCTAGCAACTTCATTCTCGCCACTCGAACCTTATCCGCGTCAGACAAGTTTTGCCACTCAAAATAGCATTACAATTCCATAACCCAGTCCATGAAGACTTGGGGTCCACCCAGTCCATCATATGATGGGGGTTTGATACAGATGGCTCTAGTAATGTCAAACTCACGCGGTGCACGTGGGGCTCGTTCATTGTTAATATTGTTTTTTGGATTATTATTCCCTTCAACACGTGGGTTAGCGGCTTGATTTTGGGGAAATGCTGGATTTACTCGTAATCCATGTAGCATTTCCCTAATCTCCATCAACTGATCATTAAACTCCCGACGAAGTTCCTCAATCGCTGCAGGAACGTGACCTATTTCTTGCTCGTCCGCCATTTAGGAAGAAGAGAGGGAATACTCTGTGCCCAATCTTATGCGCATGTAGAATAAGTGAACACTAACTCAAAGTAAACCACAGAAGGATTTATTACCTCTTAATTACTAGGGTAAAAATATATTTTTTTTTGTTTTCTTACTGGGAATAACCAAAAGAATATTAAAATTTTTATTATTATTATTTTGCTAAAAAAATAGAAATTTATGCCGCTATTGGCAAACCAGAAATATATATATTTTTTATTTTGACTCAATACGTGCAAGGCAAGTGCGTGTGGATGTGCTAATGAAAGGGGAGGGTGCCAATTCAGAAATTGACGACAACCTCCCTCTGATACCAAATTGATGTAGGTTATGGCGCCTACACGAATAGATTTTATGAAATAGTACGCGAATCTCTCTAAATGCCGCTTCTACACTCGCACAGAAACTCAAATACAGCACACTCGTAGGGAAAGTTATCAGGTTTATGCTAATGTACGGTAGCCACGCCGTTTGGAGATCGAACAGTAGGCTATAGGTCGTTGTCCAATCAAGCTAAAAGGACCCACCCGGTCCGAACGAGCAATAGTTGTACCAAAAGGGATCTACCGAAAAGTATGATTGAAAAAATGATAGATCTCTCCCAACAAAAATACGAGGGCTTGCCAAATCCTCTCGGAAAATATTTCAAATAGGATGAACGACTAACTACTATCGGAGAGACTAACCAACAAAATTAACATTTCAAAAATCACGCTAAAATCACTTCCACCACAAGAAAGATCTAGGAAAGGGAATCACACACAAAGTAGAACGAATCGTTACCCAAATCGGAATAGGTGATTCTGATTCACTCGTGGATCACTCTTCTGCGGTTCCATCGGAGTCGCGCCGGATGGAAATAAAACTTTTTTCGCCTTCCTCGCTTCACGCAGGATTGATGGAGTCACCTTTGTCGGATTTCCACCAAGGAAATGTGGTTGGTCGGGTCCTGCTTTAAATGGGGTTGGTCGGGTGGCTTGAAGGGAAAAGTTGTCCAAGAAGGGAAAAGGAAGGTGGCTGCTCGGGTGGAAGAGGGAGGTGTTGCTCGGGTTATGGAGGAGTGGTGGTTGCTCGGGTGTGGGGAAGAGGAGGCTGCTCAGGTTATGGGGGAGTGGTGGCTACTCAGGTATTGAGAAGAAGAGGCTGCTCTGGTTATGGAGGAGTAGTGGCTGCACGGGTGGAAGGAGGGGAGATGACCAAATGCTGGTCGACACTTGAGAGGGAGAGAATAGGGAGAGGGAAATGGCAGCTAGAGAGGAAGAAGATAAAACTTGAGAGGGATTTAGGGTTTGCTTAATTATTTTTCATTCAACTAAATCCAAATGAACAACAAAATGCCTTATATAGGCTTACAACCAACATAGGCTATATGTAGCCCATCAATAAAGATAACTCTAATGTCATTTAAAAGCATAATGAATTAATTAAAATGCTCAAACAAACAAGCATAATTAATTCAACTAAATAATATTAAACTTATGCAACCCAATAATATTAAGTAATCTTGCGCCGAGGGCAGAGATTGTAGTGCAACTCCATACGATCACCATGGCGATGCAAATCCTTCGTTGGAGACGGATCTTCCACAAACGTGCCCTCATCTTCTTCCACAAGTTGGGGGCCGTCATCTCCATCAGGTTTTTTTACAAATCATTTGGGTGTTTGCGTGTCAGCAGAGATGAGATTTGTCCTCCTATATGATAGGAGTTACATCCATGGGGACCCTTGATGGAGCGGGACTGAGAAGTGCATGACCATGCTTTTTTGAGTCAATATATGATATTGGACTCACAAATATTCTGCAAGTCCATTCTAGATCAAGAAACTTGGATTAAACATTTATCAGGGTGACACGGTCTATACCTCTATTTCTATCTGGAAGTAAGGGAGGAAGGGACATGACAACACTGTAACATTGGTCACACTGGCTTTTGAGTTTTATAAACTCTTACTGTTTGGGGAGCAATGATGTATTGCTAGATGCCGCTCATTGTTTGTGAAGCTTTTGTTAAATACTTTCTAGATCAAGTGGTATACTATTGCTGTAACCATAGTGATCTAGAAGTGATCAAGCACGTAGCCTCCCTCCCAACTCAGTATGAGCCTATCAGGGTCACACATAAGATTGTGGAGAAATTGTGAGATTTGATCTTTACTATTTAGCTCATATAATGATTTGAAAGATATTGAAAAAGGGGCTGAAAATATTCTAAGGCATTTGGCGTTGAGTGTGTTTAGCTCACTCAATGCCACGGGGCTTAAGGCGGTGAGTGTGTTTAGTTCACTCAACATCATGGACGTTGAAAAAGATTATAAGGCATTTGGCATTGAGTGTGTTTAGCTCACTCGACGCCATCGGGTTGAAAGCGTTGAGAGTGTTGATTCCAGTCAACGCTTTCGCAGGTTAAGTGTTAACTTTGCGAATGTTGTCATTCGACATTCTGGCCTTGACGCAGATTTCGTCGAGCTGAGTTTGATGAATGAAGTTTGACGTTCTGGCCTTGGAGCAGATTTTGTCGAGATGAGTTCGACGAATGAAGTTCGACGTTCTGGCCATGGCGCAGATTTTGTCGAGCTGAGTTCGACGAATGCCATTTGACGTTCTGGCCTTTATCGCAGATTTCGTCGAGCTGAGTTCGACGAATGAAGTTCGACGTTCTGACCTTAGTGCAGATTTCGTCGAGCTGAGTTCGATGAATGTCGTTCAACATTCTGGCCTTTGGCGCAGTTTTCATCGAGCTAAATTTGACGAATTGTTCGTCGAGCTGAGTTCGACGAATGCCCGTGTTGAGTCAAATTTTGACTTGCTGAATCTATCTCCCTTGATATAAATAGGATGTTTTAGGTTTTTCTTACTATTGTTCTAATCTTTTTGCACACAAGCCGATACTGTGAGATAAGAAGAAACCTAGAAACCTGACAGAATTGTTCTGCCAATCCTGTCGCCGATTTCGATCCCGATCCTGGTGAGTGTCTTTGCTGCCTCTCCTATAAAAGATCTAGCATTCTGTGGAGACATTGAGTGTCCTATCACGACCTAGTGCTTGTGTGACAAGTTATTGTGGGTTATCCCGATCGTGTGGATTACGGTAGAGGAGTGGATATACTTTATGCGCTCAAGACTCAAGCCGCTGTGTGGCCGACCTGATTTTTCTAGGGCATTTAGGTTGAGTCCTGACTCAATCCCTCAAAGGTAATTTTATTACAGTTTGCTTTACTTCTTAATTCATGAATATTGCTTGATCCGAACTCATTTGAGTTTTTCTTGTTCTTTTTTCACTACGTGCAAAAGTTTTGTTCCATCCCCTAAAACCCAACAAAATTTACTAAGTATAAATGCGTTGAGTGAAGCACTTGCACTTGACGCCTTCTCAGTATAAGTGTTAAAGGACAAATGCATCGAGTGAAGAACCTTCACTCAACGCCTCAACGATAGATAGAATTTAGCTAAGTACTAATGCATCGAGTGAAGAGCCTTCACTCAACGCCTCAGCATCAGATAGAATTTGGCTATGTATAAATGGGTCGAGTGAAGGAAACTCACTCAATGCTTCTGGAGTTAACTATCAAAGCTCAAATTCGTCGATTCTTATGGAATCATTCAACGCCTGTACAGATTCAGAAAATATTCTAAGTCATTGGAGTCGTGTTAATTTTTTGATGTCATTTTCACAATCCGGATTTTCTCTGAATTTAACAATATATCAGAGTGAGAGAAAATACATGATGTGATACTATGCTGTGCAGGGTACAACTGCAAATACTCAGGCAAGAACCTACTCCTAACATTTTTCATGAAATCCACAAGTCTGTCATGATGAAGATATAGTTGTACTTTGAGTTTTAATGGTCGTGTCCCTCGACTCAGTGGATTAACTAGTCCACGAGTGAAAATATATATATACGCAGCAGAAAATACTTGGTTTATTTCATTTATTATCTTATGTGAGTATGAAGATCCAATTGGACTATTGAAGATATGCACACATCTAGATTTAATATAAGTACAAGAAGAGCTTCTACGTTCGTTAAAGTTGAGTGACATTTTATTTAAAGAGATGTTATGAGTACAAGATAAAAGTTTTTATCTTTTTATACTTTGAAAATAACTAGCATGCAATCCTAATATAAAACCATCTCAGAGAGCAAGTTGGTACAACAATCCCGCTAAAAGCATAGCAGCTTGCAAATAGTCTAGTATCAATGATAATAAATTATGGTCATCAACAAGCTGACACGAAACCCACAGAACAAAATGTATGTTTGAACTAAAACAAGAACAACAAAACTACCTCACGAAGGTGAGGGAAGAACACTACAGCTACTAAGCCCACGCCAAGGACCACAAAATCCAGCAGCTCAGGCTGCTACTTCTCCGAGCCTAAGGCATTCAAAAGAAAGAACACCACAACAAGAATAAACAAGTGTCAATAAATACCAAAAGTAAATAAACAAGAGAAGTCCAAGGGTTATTTTAAAACCCCCATCCGTCACATAAAATATAACAGAAGGACTGGCTGGGGCCAAACGTCATATTCCACGGACAGTCTGTTTAGTTACGTATTGAAACCATAAATCAAAAACACGCATCCTAATTAAGAGTGCATTCTAGCAGAAGTAAATTATGCTTGTACAAAGAACCCAACCTTGAGAATTCCCACTATCACAAAACAAGAATGTTAAACCAAATACACAAATAGTATTGGCCTTAAGGCCTTACACAGTTTTCTCAAATATTAATGTCTTACATAATTTGGCACGCAGGCCTGCCACACATGATAAGATAAATTTAGATGGCAATTCGCTTTGGCCTTCGAGGGCCAGCTTAGCATCCTTGGGATTTGGCTAGCTATTTCACGCTCGGCTCAGCTAAACCTGCACGAAAACATTCCACCTGAAGGATGAAGAATAAGGCAATGATCAACATTAGATGACCAAATTATAACGATCCCACCCCTCACTCGGGGTGGCGGTGCACCTTCTCTGCGTACATTATCATAATTATACAATGACAATCAGAACGTGAAACTTAAGCACCATTTGCCACAGACGTTGGAGCGATCATCCAACACCCCATGCACTCAGAGCACATTCTTGGTGCACAGGACCTCATACGGTCACACCTTCATTCTTTGTGATAGTCAGCAATATTTGAGCATTCTAGTCTTTCAGGGCCGAAGCCAAAGACAACGCCCCTATGGCTACGTCAAAGTCATGATGATCCGACGGATACACACATTGACTCACTCTATGTCGATCAACATAGGGTTGGGTATAGTTAAGCTCTTTCTCGGTGCTCAAATAGTTAGGCGCACCGAGCCACGACGCGGGTAAGCATCCCCTTTCCCGTCTGAACCATTAATAATTCTATTATAATTTTAGGATAGCACTCACAACTGCCTCAGCTGGGCCACAAAGGCACTTAGCTCACAAATTGGCCCTAGGGTCTTCAAGAGACAGGGCTCACCAAATGGCCCCCAGGTCACCATAAGACATGGCTCGCAAAACATTAGCCACCAGTCTCCAAGAGACAGGCCTCACAAAAATATATGCTCACTGGGAGCTACCTCCAGCGGTAGGGCTACCGCCATGCGGTAGGGGGTAGACTCTCGTTTCTTCACCTGAAAACGGGTGTTTTCCTTGAGTCCTTCTCCTGTACTATCTCTGCAGCCACCTACACACCCAACAACTCTGAAGTTTATTCGCTACCACGGAGTCTTCTCCGACATACAAAACAATCATCACCAATCCAGACCAATATGCCCGGATAGGCTTCACACAACATGCATATACCGTACTTCGATTCCGGATTCTAAATACAAAGACAACGAGGATACAAACGATCAACTTGTTAGTAGAACTACGTCCACGTGTTCGTGGAGCGTTTACCCTCACATGCCAAAACAAAGGACTTCACATGTCCAAGGAAGAGGATAATTACTCTTGAAGTTTGTTTCGGCGCCATAGAAGAGATTCTAGTAGGATGGAAACGACCGTTATGGATTAGCCTTCGTAGATTTGGACTCGTCTCGTAGATTAAAGCTCTGAAACTCTAACAGTAGTGAGATCTCCTGCATCCGACTCTCCTCCTCCCCGCTCTAACTGCTCAGATCAAACCCTAAAAAAGAAATGAAGTGAAAATGCCACTTCATAGGCTTTTAAACCGAGCTACCGCCGCGCGGTACCCTCAAATGATGGCTTGTTCCGCAAGCCACTGCCCAAAATCTTCAATCACACACTAACTCGTGCCCGCGTCATAACTGCTCTGCTACCGCTATGCGATAACTTATTATAATCGGGCGATAGCTGGTTCCTCTCATAACCAACGCAGAAACGACAAAAGCACAGCTACCACCAGCGCTAGCCCTACCGCTGGGCGGTAGCTAACCGAGAGCTTTGCCAAATAAATAGGCCTTGGTACCGCCGCACGATAACAACCTACTGTCATGTGGTAGATGATACGTCTTGCAAACATGCCGCTCTCGACGCCTGATGCTACCGCCACACGTTATCCCTACCACTACGCGGTACTTACCTGAGTGCTCTGCTAAATAAATTAGACATGCTACCGCCAACGATAACCCTATCACCGGGCGGTATCTCACAAAAACCATTTCCTGCCTCAGGAAACTTGGGGCATTACAATTCTCCTCCACTTTAAGAATTTCGTCCCGAAATTACACCACGTGTGAAATGATAAAAGTAACAACAATATAATGTGTACCTCAAAAGAATAGCTCGGGGAACTCCACCCTTATGGTTTTCTCCCGCTCCCAAGATAGTTCCTCTTTCCCACAGTTGTTCCAACAGACCTTGACCATCCTGATAGACTTATTCCGATGTTTCTTGACTTCCAAGTCTTCGACACGAATGGGCTTGACCTTGTTGTCAACCCACCATCAATTGACACTTGATCCACAACAACCACCTGCGTAGGCTCCAGCATTGCCTTCCGCAATACCGATATATGGAATACGTCATGAAGACCACTTAGTTATGTTGAAAGCTTTAATCGATAGGCGGCTTCACCAATGTGCTCCAATATCCCAAATGGCCCAAGGAATCTCGAACTTAGCTTTTTCAAGCGTCGAATCCTTAATACGCCCTTGAACTATTTGATCTTCAAATACAACTATTTGCCCGAGACGAACTCGACATTTCTGTGCGTGGCATTATAAAACTTGGCCTGCCTATCCGGAGCAATCAACAACCGCTCCCGTATTGTATGAATAATCGAAGTGGCATCTTCGAATTCCTTCCGCTTAAATAGCTTTGACTCGCCCTTCTCCAACCACAATATGGGAGTACAACGCTTCCTACCATAAAGGACCTTGAAGGGCTCCATTTGAACTCGATCATATACATGTGATCCTCCCACCTCTACCCGAAATTTAGGGCACACATACGAAGCATGCACTCCATCATCCTGTTTACCCTCTCAGTCTTACCATCCGTTTGCGGATGAAAGGCCGTTCTGAACTTCAGTTTGACACATAATAGTTGATTTATAATCCTCCAATCATTAGACGTAAAGCGCCCATCTTGGTCACTAACGATGCTATAGGGCACACCGTGCAATCGTAAAATATTATCCACGTAAACCTTATCCAGCTTTTCCACTAAATTGTCCTTTCTATTCGGAATGAAGTGCGACACTATCGTTAAATGATCAACAATCACCCAAATGACGTCGTTCCCCTTCTGCGATCTCGACAAACAATGCATGAAATCCATAAATATCTCATCAAACTTCCATTCCGGTATAAGCAGAGACTTCAAAAAACCACCGAGCTTCTAACATTTGGCCTTCACTAAGGCACATGTCTGACACTTCGCCACATATAATTGTACGTCTTTCTTCAACCCTGGCCATCATAATAACGTTTTGATGTCTTTAAACATTTTTGTGCTCCCGGTGTGAATCGAGTACTTGGTAAAATGTGCCTCGTACAACAACTCTTCCCGTAACTTGCCCCCCTTTGGGACACACAATCGACTGTTCCTCTATAATAGGCCATCATCAACGGTAAACTAGGCATTTGACCCTTCCAAAGACTCTACTATGTAGTGTTTCATACTATAAACTAGCTCCATCGTCTGTCAAATTCAGTCAGTGAGGTCATACGTCACCTCTGTCCAGTTCAAACGTGCTTTAGCACTAGCCCTCCGATCAATAGAAGATATTTCCAAGGCCTCCAAATCTCAAAGAAGACTCTCGTCATGCATCTGTATCCAATTCTCCTCAGCGGGAACCCTGCCACTTAATGCATATGCAACAATGTTACCCTTGCAAGGAACATAATGAATCTTGAAGGTGTAGTCCCCAAGGAACTCCATCCACCTCCGCTGTCACATGTTCAAGTCCTTCTGATCTAGTAGATATTTCGATTTCTTATGGTCTGTATAAATATCGACCTTCATGCCATATAAGTAATCTCTCCATAGCTTCAGAGCGAATAACACGGCCACCAACTCCAAATCATTGACCAGATAGTTCCTCTCGTGCACTTTCAACTAGCATGAGCCATAAGCTATCACCTTCCCGTGTTGGAGCAAAACGCTGCGTAAGTCGCTCCCTGAGGCATCACTATAGATCTCAAAGCCCTCGGTACCATATGGAGAGCACAGAACATGTGTCTTAGTCAGTTGACTTTTCAATTCATCAAAAGCTTGTGCGCACGCTAGCGACCAAACAAACTTCTAATCCTTCCTTATCAGGCTAGTGAGGGGTAATGCAATCCGCGAGAAGTTCTCTACAAAGGGCATGTAGTAGCCGATAAGCCCCTTAAAACTTCGTACTTCCGCCTCAGAAGACAACACAGACCACTCCAAAATCGCCACAATCTTTGTTGGATCTACCGTGATTCCCTCTCCACTAATAATATGACCAAGGAATGTACCAAAGACAGCCAAAACTCACACTTAGAGAACTTGGCGTACAGCTGATTGCTCCTCAGGGTCTCCAACACTATGCGTAAATGATCTACATGATCTTCCACAGAATGAGAGTGCGCCACGATATCGTCAATAAATACAATCATAAACTAGTCCAAGTACTCTCTAAACGACCGATTCATCAAGTCCATAAATACAGATGACTCATTCGTCAGCCCAAACACCATGAAGGTGAACTAATAATGCCCATATCGAGTACTGAATTCCGTCTTGGGAATGCCACTTTCCCAAATCCTCAACTGATAATACCCGGATTTCAGATCTAGCTTTGAGTGCACAATCGATCCAATAAGCTGGTCAAATAGATAATCAATCCTCAGAATCGGGTACTTATTCTTCTCTATTAGCTTGTTCAACTCCCTATAATAATTGCATAATTGTAGACTTTCATCCTTCTTTTTCACAAAGAGGACTTGCGCGCTCCAAGGTGACAAACTTGGATGCACAAATCTTGCTCTAACAGTTCCTGAAACTGTACTTTCAACTCTGCCATTTCCCTCAGTGCTTAGCAGTACGGGGATCGCGACACAGGTTTGGCACATCACACCAACTCAATGGTGAAATTGATCTCTCTTTGAGGTGGAGCTCTAGGGAGATATTCAGGGAATACGTCGGCAAAATCTGATACCACGGAAATACTGATCAAACCAGGCTTGAATTTCTTAGCCTACAATACGGCGATGAATAACTCCGCACCCTCATGAACAGCTTTGACTATTTGAAGAGAAGACATCAACGTCTTGCTTGGTCACTTCATACTAGAGAAGATAGTTTCACAATCAGTATTCAGCCCTTGTTTGACCATCTTAAGACTGCAATTGATGTACACATGTTGTTCTGAGAGCCAATCCATGGCAAAGATCACATCGAACTCTACTATCAGTATTAGTGATGCTTCTAAGTCAAACTCTTGACTTCCAATCAGCACCTTAACGCAACAGACAATATCCACGCACATCGAACACCCGTTAGGCAGCATCACATCCAATCTATCCTTCGCCACAAAGGAAGGCACTCTGATACGCGTTATGAAATCTTCGGACAGGAAGGAGTACAAAGCTCTTGTATCAAACAGTGCTCTCGCCAGACAGTCCATGCATAAGACAAAGTCTAACACAAACAAATTATACACAAGCAACGTACAAGGTATCAAGTATAGAAAGTAGTAAATACGGTATCTTATCTCATACCTGTTATGACGTCACATTGTTTGATGGCCTATTGCTAGCCAATGTTGTAGACCCTAGGTTGTACTGGAGCATGATTGGACGTGGTTGACTCCACTGCCTTCCCTTTCTCAGCATAAGATGCTCCTGCCTTATTATCTGACTTGCCACTCCAACAGTCGCGGGCAATGTGTCCTGGCTTGCCACAATTACAATAATGAATTGGGACTCCCTGCCTAGACAACGCTCTAGAAGTAACCGATGAAAAAGCTGGTCCGATAGATTTGGGCTTCTTGTTCCACTTTCAGTACCCAGACTTTGACGAATTTTGTACCTTAAACTTCGTCCTCTTTAGTGTTGAGTTATTCTTATTCTGCACGCACTTCATTTCCTGCTCTAGATATCGAATTATATTGACCTAGGTCAGAAAGCCCCACATCATTGGACTTGAGAGAAACAACCTCAGATCATCACGCATTCCTTCATAAAACAGGTTGGTCTTTCGCTCCTCATCAACAAAGGTAGAGTCTGCATATCTCCCCAACCTCGTGAACTCATATAAGTAGTCATCTACACTACTGTCACCCCGTGTCAACCTCTGAAACTGGTTCTCCGTAGCAATTTTCTGTGCTGACAGGATATACCGTGCCAGAAATAATCTTGAAAACTCATCCATCGTGATGTTGGTGAGTTGTCTCCTTGCAATGTGGTGTATCTCTAATTCATCCCACCACAATCTTGCTTCGCCGTCCAAAAGGAATGTGGCTATAGAAACCTTTTGCCACTCCTCCATCTCCATTGCCAACTTGACACTCTTAACCCGAGAGAGCAAGTCCTCAGCTTGTATTGGGTCCCAATCCCCATAAAAAATGGAGGGTAAAATCTCATGACATACTTCAGTTGCTTTTCAGTTGCTCTTCTTTGCACTACAAGCTCTACCGCTTCCTGATACACCACTATAGTTTCTTCTATGCCAAGCGGTACTTGATCGAATTCAGGAGAAGGGAGTTGAACTTGCCTCCATGGTTTGGCATTTATCCTGGAAAACACCGCTTCAGCAACCAATCTTATGGTTTCAGCAGAAGGAGGGGTCGCATGCACGTCATTAGGCACACTACTCTCCATAGAGTCCTGACGTTGGGACTTCCCTGCACCACTCCTAGTCACCCATAATCGTAAAAAACCCAATTAGGCGACCAAACATATTGTTAAAAACCAATCATAGGAACACACAGGTTCCTCAAACACGTGTATTTTCATTCCTATGTGGACATTCATGTGTTCTTTCATGTTATAACGGTAACGTTCATACATGTTCTCACCACCCTTTAAAAGAATTCGCCTACGAATTCAAATAAGAAAGACTGACACCAGAATCTGAAACTAAATTTTAACACTCCCATCCGTCACAAAGAATATAACTGAAGGTCCGGCCGGGGCCCCATGCCATATTCCATGGACAGTTAGTGGAATTACGCATTGAAACTATAATCCAAAAGCGCGCATCCTAATTAGGAGTGCATTCTAGCGGAAGTAAATTAAGCTTGTACAAAGAACCCAACATTGAGAATGCCCACTATCAGAAAACAGGAATGATAAACCAAATACACAAATAGTATTGGCAATACACAGTTTTATCAAATACTAATGTCTTACATATTTCGGTACGTAGGCCGACCACACATAAAAGTATAAATAAAGACGGACAATTCAGTTTGACCTTTGAGGGCCGGCTTATCATCCAAGGACTTTAGCCCGTTATTTCCCGCTCGGCTCAGCTACACCTGCACGAAAACATTCCACTCACCCGAATGATGGTAAACAAGGCAACGGTCAGCATTATCTGACAAAAGTATAATGACCCACCCGTAACTCGGGGTAGAGGTGCACCTTCCCTACATGCATTAACATAATTATACAATGACAATCAGAATATACAACAAAAGCACCATTTGCGACAGACGTTGCCACGACGGTCCAACGCCCCGTGCTCTCAGGGCACATTCTTGGTGCAAAGGACCTTATAGGGTCACACCTCCATTCTCTGCAATGTCCAGCAATGTTTGAACATTCTAGTCTTCCAGGGCCAAAGCAAAAGTCAATGTTCCTATGGCTATGACAAAGTCCTGATGATCCGACGGATACAAACATTGACTCACTCTAAGTCGATTGACATAGGGTCGGGTATAGTTCAGTTCTTTCCCGGTGCTCAAATCTTCGGGCGCACCAATCCACGACGCTGGTCAGCATCCCCTTTCTTGTCTGTACCATTCATAATTCTATTATGATTCTAGGCCAGCATCCCCTCACGCCCGCCTATGCTGGGCCATAAAGGCACTCAGCTCACAAATTGGCACCAAGGTCTTCAAGAGATAAGCCTCACAAAGTGGCCCCCAGGTCTCCACAAGATAGGCCTCGCAAAACATTGGCCACCAGGTCTCTAAGAGACAGGCCTCACAAAAATATATGCTCACTGAGAGCTATCGCCGGCGGTAGAGATACTGCAGTGCGGTAGGGGACAACTATCGTTTCTTCCCCTGAAAACGAGTGTTCTCCTAGTCTCCTTCTCCAGTACTCTCTCTACATCCACCTGTATACCCCGTTACTCCGAAGTCTATTCACTACCATGGAGTCTTCTTCGGCATATTAAACAATCATCACCTATCCAGAACAAGCTATCTTGATGGGATTCACATAGCATGCCTATATATTACTTCGATTCCGGATTCTAAATGTAAAGGAAATGGGGATACAAACGATCTACCCATCAGGAGAACTACTTCCAAGTGTTCGTGGAGCATCTAGCCTCATATGCCAAAACAAAGGACTTCACATGTCCAAGGAAGAGGATCGTTACCCTTGAAGTTCATTTCGGCGCCATAAAAGAGATTCTAGATGGATGGAAACGACCGCTACGGCTTTGCCTCCGTAGATCCAGACTCATCCTGCAGATCAAAGCTCTGAAACTCTAACAATGGCGAGATCTCCTATGTCTGACTCTCCTCCTCCCCGCTACAGCCGCTCAGAACAAACCATAAAAAGAAATGAAGTGAAAACTCCACTTCGTAGGCTTTTAAACCGAGCTACCTCCACGCGGTAGCTAGATACAACTGCGTGGTACCCTCAAACGATTGCTTGTTCCGCAAGCAACCGCCCAAAACCTTCAATCAAATGATAACACGTGTCCACGTCATAACTTCTATGTTATCGCTCCAAGATTACTTACTATCGACGGGCGATAGCTTGTTCATCTCATAATCGGCGCAGAAATGACAAAAGTACAGCTACCATAAGTGCTAGCCCGATCGCTTGGCGGTAGCTCATCGAGAGCTTTGCCAAATAAATCAGCCTTGGTATCGCCTTCCGATAACGACCTACCGCCACGCTTTAGACGTTATGTCATGTCAACACGCTGCTCTCGACGCCTGGCGCTACCGCCACGCGGTATCACTACTGCCACACGGTACCTACCTGATAGCTCTGCCAAATAAATTGGCCATGCTACTGCCAGCAATAACCTACCGCTGGGCAGTATCTCACAGAAAACAATTCCTGCCGTAGGAAACATGGGGCGTTACAGTTACCAACCCAAGATAGAAAAACTGTCAAACAAAAATACCTAAGTCAAAACTTAGTAAACAAATGAAGAATTCAAGAGGTTAATTATTTAAAAGTGCACCAAGTGTGACAAAGAGCTATGCTTTGTTATCATTAGCAAGAGTATGCTTATAAACATATGTACATATCTAAGAAAAGACTGATCAGATAAACATGTGAATCATTAACACGGGTAAAAGAAACCCGGTACTAAGGCGGTGGCATCTTGTCAAACACAAACCATCAGACCAAACAATCTTAAGAAGGCACTGTGGTGGAGGCCACATTGTCCAACACAACCCAACATTCCATAAGAAGAGAAAATAAGAAACACCCACAAGGTATAGTGATTCACAACCCTGCACTGAGGTGGTGGTCATTTATCCACTTCTAACCAAAGGGCACCAATAAACTTCCAAAAGTACTGATAATGAAAGAAAACCCAAAAATCTACCAAGGCAAACTCGACGAATAGGAAGACCACTCGTTAAAAAACTTCCAAGTCCACACAGATTCTTCGGAATCACTCGTCGAAAGGAAGGTTACTAGACAAAATAATTATAAGTACAGACCAATTCATAGAGAATACTCGACGAATTGGAAGACGCTCGACGAATACACTAAATCACTCAATGCACTTGACGCCAACACTTCACTTGGCGAATTGAAGGATACTCTACGAATTTAACTTGGTTCCACAAATACACTCGACGAATGAAGGGATACTTGACGAAAATACTTAGCTAAATCAACTAATACCCAATGATACTGAACGAATTCGTCGAGAATACTCGATGAATTAGACTTGGCCTATCATGAACACTCAACGCATTCACTGGATACTCGACGAATTCGTCGAGAATACTCGACGAATTGACATAACTCGACGCCTAACTGTAATCAATCGACGAATTCGTCAAGATTACTCGACGAAATTAACTTGACTCCAAAAATTTACCTGGTCTCGACGAATTGGACTTGACCTCACATCGATACTCGATGAATTACACTCGGCGAATAAGAGTCGATGATTTCATTAGACAAAAATGGCTCAGGATGATTCATACACTACTCCGATTTGACGAACACAAACCCTACACTATTCCTATATTCTATGAAGGGAGGGAGGAGACAATAAGAATAAATGAACTAGCAAGAGGGGAGAAATCACCACTTTCCTCAAGATCTCCTAAAAACCGGCCTCTCAAGCGCTCCGCATCAAGGATTGGCCTCAAGAACTCCTCGTCTACAATCTCTAAAACTTTTCGGGGAAAATAAGGGTTAAGGTCAAATACCCTAACGTCAAAAATCCACAAAATAAGAAAAATCTTACCGTGCACACGAAGATCTCAGCAAGATCTTTCCGAATCAATGCTCCGTCAAAGGTTTAGTGCACCGGATCTCTGATAAGCGAAGGTTGGAAGACTTCGCGATGTCCATCTCTCTCTACACTCCGTTATTCGGGCCGTCAGTTTGGGAAAGTTGATGAATAGGGTTTTGATGCAATAATTTTACTCTATGTATAAACTATATTGATAGGTAAAAGCAAACTTGATTTTACTCTAAGGCAAGTGCACCTGTAGATTATAGTATAGGAGAAATCTACATCTCATGTCCTATTCCACAGGGTCTTTTCAAGTACTCGTACTCACTCTCACTCTATTATAATCCCTATAATTAAAATTGATTGTTACCCTAAATTAACCTTATTCGGACTACTTGGATAAAGAGACATTGGATGATTAAGGATAGTAAAAAGTAGATAGTCTAAGAGTAATGACATGAGAATAATCACTTATTAATTCAATTCTATGTAATCACGTAATATCAAGATTATCAAATTTATTGTATTATAAGTGTTAAACCTTTATCGAATTCTCTCTCGAACAATTCAATACCTAAACATAAGTTGAGTAAATTTTCTCTCAAACAATTCCCAACACTCAAATTTGCATTAATATAAAGTAACCCTATCTAATACATAAATTCATGAAATCCTATCTCTAAGATACCATGAATCCAATTATTCATATTACCATTTTCCAAACAACATATCTCTCGATCATGCAATTTTAAATACAAAGAGAAATAACACCAGAATATGAGCGTATAAACATTATCACAAACAACCAATTTCTCAATCTAGAAGTTTGGGATTCAAATAAAACGAGGTCCAACTTCAAATCTAATATCAATCTCTTTGTTCAAAAGCATACAAACGAAGAAAATACCACGAATCCAAAGTAAAAAACAACATACATGATTACTGAATTGAGTCATAAATAAACAAGCCTCATGCAAAATATAGAATTAAGTTTAGATCCATTAAGAGGAGGGGAAATAAAAAGAGATACATGAAAATAAAACCATACGGATTATCTCCTTCGATCTCCCCTTCGCCGAATGCTCCACTTTCGTCCTCTAGAAGTTCTCCAAGTTCTTCAGATCCAAAAGTCCTTTTTCAATTTTTTATACAGGTTTTTATAGTCTTCTTACAAACAGGGTCGAACACGGGTTCCGACACGGCCGTGTCACAGTCTGTGTGGACGTTCAAAAGCAGTTTAATACGAAAAGATGTGTCTGGTCTAGGGCCGTGTCATTTTACACGGCTGATGACACGGTCGTATTGTTCATCGTGGCTCCACACACGGCTTGGTTGGCATCTCTTCCCAATAAGGACATGGGTAGTAACACAGGCGTGTTCCTACCCGTGTGGTGCTCTGCCTTTTCTTCCAAGCCTTCTGACCTTTCCCGAATAGGACACGGGTTGTGACACGGGCGTGTTCCTACCCGTGTGTGCCCAATTCGAGTCCTGTCATCAGTCATGTTGGAACCATAAACGACTCTGTTAGCTCCAAGACTTTTAGTTCCAAAGATTTGCAATACCTGCATAAAGAAGATGAATGAATAAATAAATAGCTTAATACAGGAAATAAAGGAAACTCCATACTATGCTCTTCTATTCATGATAATTAAAATTATTAACAATTTCGCACAATTATAACGATTGGAGGTATACAATAGTGGACATGATTACAAATATGATAGTAAAAAAGAACATATATAATTGTACTCATCAGGTTTTCTTATACTTATACGTGCACATATATATAATATTATATTATTAATATAATTAAATTAAAATCTCAAACGACGAGAATTATTAAACACCTCGGTTTTTGATGAAATTCGTACCAAAACTAAATGACGGTGCTATGAATCCAACGGAGAAGTTGAAATCAAGATTCGAAAAACAAAACTTGGGTTAAAATTCCCCAAAGTTAAAACAACAACAATCCTTATAAAATTCACTGAGATTCCAATTAAGACCGGGTCATAACCAAACTTCACAATCACGCTTAAAATTTATTATTTTAATTTTCCCAAGTCAAAAAATCTAATTCTGAAGTGTTTAACACCAACCACTAAAGGGGTCATCTTAACACCAAAGAACAAAATCACACAGTAATGGCGGCACCCGGTTAAGTACGCGTCAATGTAACGCCCTTACGTCATAAATACGACACTAAGGATTTCAAAATTGTACAACCCAATATCCGGCGATTACTGGTCGACAGGAGCCATATTGGCCAAAGTCCAGCAGTCTGAGTCTTAGGAGAGTCGGAGGGAGGTGAGATCCCTAGAATCCTCATCAGCTCGCCCAAGTGGGGCGGATCGCGGGAGGGGCGAGTTAAGAAGGTCAGCTCACACTCACCCCAGGGGCTCGACGAGTAACGGGACAGTAGGGTAGGTCGGGCCCACACTCGCCTAGAGCTAGAAGAGGAGGCGAGTGCCAGATCCATCAAGAACTCGCCGCCCCAGGCAAGTGGAAGTTTCAGAAGGCCACTCGCCCAGTTTTTTTGTGATGTATGTCAAAACTGCGAAGTTACACTATTGGCAGACCCAATTGGGCTGCACATAGCTGCTTAGAACAGCGGAGGTTGGCTATTTGCAGGCCATTTTCAGAAAACTATAAATAGACCCAAGGGGGCACCTTAGAAAGCATGCTTACATGTGCCTCAGTCTTCTTGTGCTTTCTGAGGTATCCTTAGCTCGACATTTGGCTAGGGAGAGGAAGCGCTCTAAAAACATCCGGGTGTATGGGGGGTGGGGGGACCTTCATGCTGAGCCCTTGGGTGTATTCCCCGTTATTTTTCCTTAAGTCATTTGGTATGCGAGAGAGAAGTAAGTGTGTGATCACCCCTTCACCAATGGTGAACTCCACAGAGACCGAGTTTTCGGTTTCAACATTTTTGGTGTGGTGAGCGTGGATAGTGGTCAGCACAGAAAATCCGCAATAGGCTCGATGACTAGAGGAGAAGGGCATGGTTCGGACAGGGGCGACTCGCCACCCCCTCCCCCTCTCACAATAGTCGAAATGTTTGAGGAGTTTAGAAAGGAGGTGCTTGGCCTCTTCAAGTTCGCACTCAGTGCGCATGCCGAGTGCTCAACACCAGCTATCCTAGTCACCACCGCCCTGACTCTAGGCGAGGATGCCCTGGCTCGGCGAGCTGGCAAGGAGGTTGCAAAGGAGGGGAGGGAGCATGATCTCCCTGGGCGAGTGCTCTTCCCCGTATCGGCAAGCGAAGGCCGGTTCGGCGAGATGGGGGTGCGAGAACCTCCGGCTCGCTCAGCAGGGGGAGGCAGCCCTTTTAGCGAGTTGGTTTCTTCTCCCCTAGTTCTAGAAGGGTTCAAGGAGTCGGAGATGTTCTACTACATCGGGAAGAATGACCCGATCCAACACATCGAATTGTTCGAGGATGTTGTGTCGATAAGGCATATGTCGGATGCCTTTAAGTGCAGACTCTTCGCCATCAGCCTCAAGGAGAAGGCGAGGGAGTGGTTCCAACAGCTACCGGCCAACTAAATCTACTACTTCGAGGACCTGCGTCGGGGGTTCATGTTGAGGTTCACCATCTCCAAGAAGAGGAATACGGAGTCAAGGTCCCTATTCCAATCAAGCAGCGGGTGAACGAGACCTTGGGGAGTTATGTGGACCGGTTTTAGGAGGAGGTCACCCAGGTCCAGGAGATGCTAGAGCATACCCTTATGATGGCCTTCACCTTGGGACTGCAGCAAGGATTTTTTAGCGTGGAACTAAAGAGGGTGCCACCTCTCTCCTACGAGTGTTTGATGGAGAGGAAGGCAAGGGAAGTCGATTAGGAGGCGTCAAACCTCGAGTTTGGGAAGAAGTTGGCTAGATGTGCCACGAAAGAGGAGAAGGGGCCAGGAGGCGGCCGAGGTCAGGAGGTGATGAGAACTGAGCCCCGACAGAGGGAGCAGTAGCATCGATAGCCCAAGTTGGGGCATTAGGATATAAACAACCAGCTCGGCTGGAGGCAGCCGTAGTGGCAAGACTAAGGCCAGCGGAGAGGTTTCCATGGAGGGGACAACCGCTAGGGAGGCCATGGTCAGTTCCACCCTCCAGGATGGAGGCAGGGTCAGAGGCCTCCTCTACCCTATAAAAATCAGGCTATGACAATAGTAATGAAGAGGAGGAGGGTCAGCATAGGAGAATATGGCAAGTTGGGGTAGAGTTACCATACTGTGACTTCCATTAGGAGGAGGGGCATGCTACGGGCACCTGCCCAAAGTTCCTCAAGGTGAGAGGAAACAGATAGCAGCTGCAGTAGCTGGACCGTCTGGATTTGCGGATCAAGGAAGTCCTTCCTCAGGTAGAGGAGGACAGGTGTTAGGACCAGGACGATGTTGGGACCCGAGGCGGGATCGGGGTGATCAACGAGGGGGTGGGATTTGAGGCTTCTCCGAAAGCAAACCTCTACACCATGTACTGGAGGAGCGTTGGCTCCATATCCCAGATCCCACCCCCAGAGGAGGAGATCACCTTCTCTAGGAGCGACATGCAAGATCATGAGGACCACTTCTGCGACGCATTGGTCATTCAGACCGTAGTCGAAGGGTTTACTGTCTCCAGGATCCTCATTGAAAATAAGAGTTTGGTCAATGTCGTCTTCAAAAATGCATTTGATGCGATGAATGTGGATGATAAGAGGGTGCTTGCCTAAGACGGGCCTTTGTTTGGGTTCTTCAGGTAGAGGAAGGAGGTGGAAGGATTAATTAAGCTCCATGTCATTCTGTGGGGGAGGGGTGCAGTACCGAAACTATAGGTTCATCATCATGGACTCCCATAGCAGTTACAATTCCATCTTCGGACGGCCTCTCATCAGCGCCTTCCGTTGCGTCCCCTCTTCTTTCCACCAATGCCTAAAGTTTAACGTAGAGGGGATCTAGGTCCTGGTCTGAGGAGACCCCAAGGTTATGAGGGAGTGCTATGTCACTGCTGTGAACTCGATCTCTTGGTAGAGGGAGCCGAGGAGGTGGAGAAGAGGAGTGAGTAGGTGGAGCAAGAAGTAGGAGGAGTGGAGATGTAAGTGGAAGAGAACCGCTCCCAAGTGGTGGTGGCGGAGATCCAAGAGGAGCTGGCCGAGGCAATGGCCGTGGAGCAAGCTAAGGAGGAGGTCCTTTCCCCAGGAGAGGGGATGTTGGGGAATGGGGAGAGCAGTCTTGTCTGGAGGTTGTGGAAGAGGTGGTGGAGATGAAAATTCTCACCCCTACGATGCAAGGTGGAGAAGGTGCGCATCAGAGGGGGGCTGACAGAATTGGACCAGGAGAGGATGTTGGCATGCATCCAGAAGATCCTGGACATCTTTTCTTGGAGCGCGGCAGATATACCATGGATTGATGCAGACGTCGCCTGCCACTGCCTGAACCTGGATCCAGAAGCTCGCCCCATCAAACAGAATAAGAGGTCCATCGTAGACAAGCTAGCTGAACCTATCAGGGAGGAGGTGGCCAAGCTCCTGAAGGCTGGTTTTGTATCTGAAATCTATTACCCCGACTGGGTCTCCAATGTTGTAATGGTAAAAAAGGGGGACGACCGGTGGAGAATGTGTGTTTATTTTTCCTTACTTAATAAATCATGTCCTAAGGATTGTTACACCTTGCCTCGAATCAACGTGCTGGTTGACTCAGTTGTCAGTTTTCTAGAAATGAGTTTCTTAGATGATTTTTCAGTGTATCATCAGATCAGGATGCACCCCCCGATGTAAAAGATGTCTCCTTCATCACTGGCGATGGGTGCTACTACTACAAGAAGATGCCCTTTCGGTTGAAACATGAAGGGGCGACATATCAAAAGATGTGGGATCGGGTCTTCTTGAGCAAAAGGGGAGGAACTTTGAGGTATGAGTAGATGATCTGATGATCAAGAGCCGGGAGGTGAACTCCCACCTCCATGATCTAGATGATACCTTTGGCACCCTCTGAAGGTACACGATGAGGTGAACACCTTGAAGTGCGGCTTTGGGGCCAGCTAGGGCATGTTTCTGGGCCATTTTCTCACTCTCGCAGGGGTGGAGCCAAATACTGACAAATTCAAAGTGATCATGGAGTTGGGATAGCCTCAGAATGCTAAGGAGGTCAATCATTTGACAGGAAAGTTGGCAAGGATAAGTAGTTTCCTTTCTCGGGCGGGGGAGAAGTGCTCTCCCTTCTTCAAAACATTAAGGGGATTCAAGAGGTTTGAATGGACTAAGGAATGTGAAGAGGCGTTCCAGGCCTTGAAGAGGCAATTAACACAGGCCCCCTGCTCCAATGTCCGACGGAAGGGGAGGACCTATCTTTGTACCTCGGGATCGGAGCAGAGGCCTTGAGCTCCGTCCTGGTTTGGGAAGAGGGGAAGAAGTAGCTGCCCATATACTACGTGAGCATGGTCTTGAGGAAGGCAGAGCTTCGATATCCGATCTTGGAGAAGCTAGCCTTTTCTTTGATCATCTCAGCACGGAGGCTCCGACCTTACTTCCAGGCACACTCCATTCGAGTGGTGATGGAACACCCCCTCCGCAACATCTTTGAGGGGGTTGAGCATTCAGAAAGGTTGGCAAAATGGTCGGTGGAGTTGAGTGATTTTGATATCTCCTTTGTCCCCCATCTCTCGATCAGGGCCCAGGCAATGGCTGGCTTCCTCGTAGATTATGTGGTCAAGGTGGCGATGACAGAACTCACTCGCACGGTTCCCTGGAATGTGATGGTGGACGGCGTGTCGGGAAGGCATTTGATGGTTCGCGAGGCTGACCCTTAATTAGGTGGTTGTTCGATTGATCGAGCGTCGCGGGCGACTAAAAAGAGAGTTTTTAACGTAAGGATGAAAGTGCACCTATCGCATGTAGTACTCGATATTCAGTGGGAATAACGAGGTCGTATTGTTCTCGGGGTCGGGTTGATTATTCCTACTTCTTTCGGGGGGACTATTATTTTATCGAAAATAACTTGTCGGGTTTTAGTTAATTAAAGCAGTTAAAAAAAGAAAGTTGTAAACATACTTAGAAAATATTCGATGAAGGGTTAACGCTCTTCATTGAATCGGATCGAAACTAAAATGACTATTAATAATTGTAGTACTTAGTTTTAAAATTAATTAAAGGCAACTTGGTCGTCGAGGTTCCACAAATATGAGCTCACCTTGCTATAGGGATATCACTCACCTGAGCATTAAGACTATTCGACCGAACTCTCGTCCGACGAAGGATTCCTCTTAATGCCTGCTTTACGCTAAGAACCCCGTTATTGGGTGGGGAACCCAATCCGGTAAAATTAAGCTTCTCCTCTCTCGAGGGTATGCACGCAACTCTTTTTACCCAAGGGTGATCAGTCCATATGCACGACCTCTCGTCTAGCTAGCATATGGATAACGGAAATAGAGCCCACACATCGATATGTGGTTCTACGCGTCGTTAACCCGGGGAAAACCTTAAGCCCCTTAATTAAAGTGAGAAAAAGATGCTTTAATTATTTAGAGATATTTCATATGTCCCAATGCTCTTCGATGTCGAGGGCTAAGAACGGTTAGCCAATCATCAGAATGGGGATGACTTATTAGTTTGGTGAGGGGCGAGTTCTAAATTAAACGCTGAAGGGTTACACAAAATAAGAAGAGATAAGGCAACCTAACATTAGAAAGTGAAAAGCTACTAAAAAATGAAAACGCACGCACTCAACCAAACTCATAATAAAGGAAAAAGAGCTACGTTACAAAAAAGGAAAATTTGCATAATTGAAATGACAAGTCCTCCTCAAACGAGTAAGCAGGAAATGGCAAGTCATACTCAAACTAGTAGGCGGGAAATAAAAGCAATAAAATAACAAGTCCTAATCAAATGAGTAGGCGGGAAATGAAAAGTCCTACTCAAACGAGTAGGCGGAAAATGACAAGTCCTACTCAAACGAGTAGACGGGGAATTAAAGCGAGTCCTACTCGAACGAGTAGGAGGAAATAGATGCGCAAACGCACACACTCTACATAATTGAAAGAAAGAAATAAACACTATCTCATACACACACACACACACAAAAATCGAAATAGGAAAGCACAAAAAAGGCTAACTTATACACTTACACACACAAGCAAAAATACAGAAAAGCAAAGTTATCGAAAAATTAAAATGTTTACATTTTTACCGTTAGAATTTGCTGGAAATGCATAAAAAGTAGAAATAAAAATTTTTCGAGCAAAAGAGTTTTTAAGTAAAAGTGAAAATCAAAGTGGTTGAAAAATTGAAATAACACATAATCCATTCTTATAACTTGGTAAAAGGGTTTAAAAAGTGGAAGAAAGTTAAAAAGAAGCAAAAGTTTTACAACCTAAAAAGGAAAATCTACGTTAAAGAGTAATCAAAACAACTTTTGAAAACATTTCACAAATTCATAAGGATGAATATAAAAGCATAAAAATCCTAAATCTAAACCCATCTAAGGAATAAGATAGGAAAAAGAAATATAATAACGACTAGTAAATTTGAGAAAATCTAAGAAAAAAACTAAGTGATAATTTTTTTCATTTAAAAGCATAAATTCAACAAATCTAACTCATACACACACACACACCCATACGAAAATGAAAAAAAATAAAGATACATAAGATTGCTGAAAGAGACGCACTCAGAGACATTCAAGAACAATCTAAGGATTAAAAACTAACAAATTTTATCAAGTAAAAAGTCGGATTAAAAAAGGTAAAACATACATAAAGAGGAGGGGGGAATTGTCCTTACATAGCACAAAAGGTCTCATACAAGCAGCCCAACAGCAAAATGGATCAAAGGATTGAACCCTTGGACCTTATAGAAAATTTTTATTTATAGACAAAAAAGGGTTGACACTAGGTCACGAGCATGTAGGGGTGCGTGTCGGGTCTAGCATGGTGAAATTTCGTTGAATGGTTGATTTCTGGAAACTTCTGGAATGGGAGACGTGGCAGTCACGGGCGTGACAAGGTTTGTCACGGGCGTATAGGGGGGCGTGACAGGCCACCTTGTAATTTTATGTCAGTAGCAACTGAGCTTGAACTTGTGTCGTGACACAGGCGTGTCAGTGTTGGGACACGGGCGTGTCTGGCAGGTTTTGATGAAGGTTGAATGTGGAATGTCGAGCTGGGATCGACGAAGGTTGAAAGTCGAGGGCGTGATACGGGTGTGTCTTGTGATTTTTTTTTGACAATTTCCTGAAATATTTCAAAAAACCAATTAAAGTTAAGTTAGGAAATTATATAGAAAAAGGAAACATTTTATTGAATAAAAATAATTAAAAACAACGAAAATAAACTAAAACAACCTAATAGAAGTACTGAAAAATACGTATATTGACAACTTATCAAAAACCCCCATACTTTTGCTTTTACTATTCTAGAGCAAAAGTTGGATATGAACTTAGAGGGAATTAAAAGAAATCCTAAATTTACTACCGCTTAAATTAATTAAAAGAGAGATCTAGATAAACATCCAGGGTATAAGAGTTAAGTCCTAATCCATGAAAATGATTTAAATAGAGGAAAAGTTTTCGCCAAAAAGACTTCTTGAAGTAACCAAATTACAAGCATAAATTGTAATCGTTAGCTAATAAAGATAGATTGGAATTATAGGAACTTTAGCTTATAAGAGTTTTCAAGGAAATAATGCAATTTAAAATTATGCTCTCAAAAAGATTTTAAATTAATTCTAGAATCGTTGATAATCTCTAAGGAGGTTGATTTGGTTTATGAAGAGGGCTTAGGCTTAAAGGCGATGTAAAATTTTCTCAAACCTCTAATTAAATTTTTTGAATGTTTTAGGAAAATGAAATCTTATTTTCCTAATATATATTTATTTTGAACAACTTCAATATAACCCAATATATATGTATAGGAGTAATGAATTTTATCCTCTTACTCCGTAACATATAATCTTTTAAAATATTGGATGCCTATGTTTACGGAACGAAATCTTATTCCCATTGACATAAGTTCTTTTAAGGATAGAAATTTTATCATGTCAAGTAAAACATGATAAATATGGGTAGATAGGGTTTTTTTTTCAAGAAAAATACTAGCTTTTAATAAAAAAAATTGAGAGCAACTTTGATAAATTGAACGTTCCAGTATTTCAAGAAGCTTGAAGTAGAAATAATTGAATTCTATAGTAGTTTTTTTTCTAACATAATACACGTGCCTCTATCTTAGATAATTTAGAAGTAGTGCCTAAAATAAGTCCCCTATATTAAGAAGAAAAACATGAGATATTCTTTAAAACTTAACCCCGCTATTTAAATTTATCAATCTTTAATTAATAAATGAATAGTAAACAAAGAATTAATGAAATTCACATATAAATAAATTCGCAACTATATTTTTGGAGAGCGAAAAAGGGTTAAGAATGAAATATTCGATTTATTTGTTTTATAATTTATTTATATTTTTTTTTGAATTTATAAAGTTATCACCCTCTTTTTTTTTGTTTTTTGTTTATGTCTTTAATATATACATACTAAAAATGCGAAAAAAGATATATATATTGAAGTATTTTATGTTTGTTTTCTCAATTTTTTGTGTTTTTTGGGATTTTAAAGAAAATATTTACAAGAGAGGAAAAAAAGAGAAATGTTAATTACAAAGAGGCAGAAGAAAGGAATAGGGGAAAGAGAAAAGAATTTTTACAAAAGATATATATATAAAGCAAAAAAAATATTTACAAAGAATCTTTACAAAGTAAGACTAAATATATTTTTTTAGAATTTTTTTTTATAAATTTTTTAAAGTTTTTTATGATAAAAGAAATATTTTTTTGAGTTTTCATTTTGTTATTTTTAGTTTAGTTTTGTTGCATTTTTTTGTATTATATATATATTTTTTTTATTTGTTTTTTTTAATTTAGGAATGCAGGAAATAGAGGTGCGGAAAAGTAAACACGAAAACACCCCCCATACTTAAGTTGAACATTGTCCCCAATGTTGCAACGTAAGTATGCGGAACAAAAATGAAACAAAATGCAATATTTACAAAAATAAAATGGGAGGGTAAGAACTTCCGTGGAACGTGTTCAGGGAGGCCCATTTTGAAACCCGGCATTATTAGAAAGAGTAGCAAACAAAATTAGGAAAGAGAGAAAAAGGTAGACGTGGGGTACCTCCTAGGAGCGCTTTGTTTATAGTCGTGTAGCTTGACTATTATGGCGGGGTTATAATGTTGAGGAATGTTATGGTTTTATTAAAACCGATAATTGGACC
This sequence comes from Platanthera zijinensis, assembly GCA_039513925.1. Classification (NCBI taxonomy): domain Eukaryota; kingdom Viridiplantae; phylum Streptophyta; class Magnoliopsida; order Asparagales; family Orchidaceae; genus Platanthera; species Platanthera zijinensis. The sequence goes on along the minus strand of CM077079.1, from coordinate 182,673,244 downwards.
GCCCGCTATATAAGAATTTAACCGATGACCATTTATTTTAAACGAACCTTTTTCTAGGTGCGAGATTAGTACGGTCCCATATGGCCAAACCTCTTTAACTTTGAAGGGGCCGGACCAACGTGATTTTAGTTTACCCGGAAAAAGCCTAAGACGTGAATTGTAAAGAAGGACAAGATCGCCCGGAGAAAAACAAAATTGGGTCTTGATTTTTCGATCGTGATAGAACTTAGAACGGTCCTTATAGAACTTATTGCTCTCATAAGCATTTGCACGCCATTCATCGAGCTCGTTTAGTTGCTGTTTTCTATTTTGAGCGGCTAAGTTAGCATCGAGGTTAACAAGATTTAAAGCCCAAAGAGAGCGATGCTCTAGTTCTACGGGGAGATGACACGCTTTGCTATAGACTAACCGAAACGACGTATAACCAATTACAGTTTTGTATACCGTCGGATATGCCCACAACGCAGTGTCGAGTTTGACAGACCAATCATTCCTATTAAGTGAAATGGTTTTTTCTAATATACGCTTAATCTCTTGATTTACTACCTCGACTTTGCCACTTGTTTGCGGGTGGTAGGTGGTGGCAAGTTTGTGTGTGAATTCGTATTTAGCTAATGTCTTAGCCATTTGGGCGATACAGAAATGCGTTCCCCTTTAACTTACAATAGTGCGAGGTTTTCCGAAGCGAGAAAATAGTTTTTTAAGGAAGGTAACGATGACTCGTGCATCATTGGTGGTGAGAGCATGTGCTTCCGCCCATCTTGATATGTAGTCGACTGACACTAAAATATAAATATTTTTAAAAGAAGAAGGTAAGGGGCCGACAAAATCGATGCCCCATAAATCTAAGACTTCGAAATCCAAAAATAAATTTTTGGGCATCTCGTCACGACGAGAGATGTTACCCGACCGCTGGGAGCTATCTCAGGAGCGCACAAAAGTGTGTGCGTCTTTAAAAAGAGCGGGCCAAAAGAAGCCTGCCTCCAGCGCCTTCCACGCGGTCCTGTTAGCTTGAAAATTCCCACCGGCCGGACCCTTGTGGCAGTTCCAAAGTATTTGCGTGCACTCCACTCCCGCGATGCATCTTCGGACCGTCTGGTCCGCGTAAATACGAAAAAGAAAAGGGTCCTCCCAAAAGAAATTTTTCAAGTCAGAAAAGAATTTCTTCTTTTGCTGGCTCGAAAATTCTTTTGGGAGCACCCGCGCAACTAAATAGTTTGCAAAATCTGCGAACCAAAGCGGAGAAGACGATATGGCATTTATGGTTAGGAGGCGTTCCTCGGGGAATCTGTCATTTATGTCAGATTCGACGAGCGCTTCCACACCTGGATTTTCTAAATGGGAGAGGTGATCTGCAGCTAAATTTTCTGCGCCCTTCTTATCTAGGATCTCCAAATCAAATTCTTGAAGGCGGGGAACTCATCGAAGAAGGCAGGGCTTTGCGTCAGTTTTAGCGAGTAAATATTTAAGGGCAGAGTGGTCGGTAAATATGATAACTTTAGATTGCGTAATATACGAGCAAAACTTATCAAAAGCGAAAATGACGACTAAGAGTTCCTTTTTTGTTGTTATGTAATTTACTTGTGCGGAAGTGAGCGTCTTGCTAGCATAATAAATTGGATGAAAGTGTTTATCTACGCGTTGGCCAAGAATGGTAACTAAGGCAATATCACTAGCGCCGCACATAATCTCGAATGGAAGGGACCAATCGGGCACCACTAAAATGGGTGAATTGATAAGTTTTTGTTTTATAAAATTAAATACAGACTCGCATTCGCTACTAAAGACAAAATTTTATTTCTTTACCAAGAGGCGAGTAAGCAGTTTTGTTATTTTTGAAAAATCTTGAATGAAACGTCCATAAAAGCCCGCGTGGCCAAAGAAACTCCTAATGGATTTTACGTTGGAAGGCGGGGGAAGTTTTTCTATAATTTCTACCTTTGTCGTATCTACCTCCATCCCTTTAGATGAAATTATAAGGATGAGAACCAAACCTTCTCGAACAATAAAGTTACACTTTTCCCAATTTAAAACGAGATGCGTGTCATCGCATCGCTGGAGGACACGATCTAGATTTCGAAGACAAGACGGGAAAGAGCGTCCGAAAACAGAAAAGTCATCCATAAAGACTTCCATAATATCTCCTACCAGCTCGCCAAAGATTGCCAGCATACATCTTTGGAATGTAGCCTGTGCATTGCAGAGGCCAGATGGCATTCTTCGGTAGGCGAAGGTGCCAAACAGGTAGGTAAAATTTGTTTTCTCTTGATCATCAGGGGAAATGGGGATTTTAAAAAACCTCGATAAACCATCAAGAAAACACTAAAATGGATGACCGGATAAACGCTCCAAAACTTGGTCTAAAAATGGTAGTGGAAAATGGTCCTTACGGGTGGCATCATTTAGTTTTCTAAAATCGATGCACACCCGCCAACTCATAACAGTACGAGTTGGGACAAGTTTATTGTGCTCATTTTACACTACGGTTAGACCGCCCTTCTTAGGCACGACATGAACGGGACTAACCCACGCACTATCTGAAATGGGATAAATAATCCCCGCATCTATAATTTAATTATCTCAGCTTTAACAACGTCTTCCATGTTTGGGTTGAGACGTCGCTGCGGCTAAAGGGTTTTGCGGCAATTATCGTTGAGGAAAAACTTATTAGTGAAAAAAGAGGGGTTAATCCCCTTAAGATCAAAAATTTGCCACGCAATTGCGTGGCGATGTTTGAGCAAAACTTCAAATAAATCGGAAGTCTCTGAATCACTCAAACGTGAGGGAATGATAACGGGAAGGGTATCTTTTTTTCCCAAAAAAGCGTATTTAAGAGATTCGGGTAGGGGTTTGAGGTCTAGGATGGGCGGTTCTTCTAGCGAGGTTTTGATTCTAATGTCTTTCGAACCAATTGGTTCGAAAGGCAAGCCTATAGATTTATCCTTGTCGTAATAAAAATATTCGAGCTCAAAAATATCGTCGTCAAGAAAAATTGACTCAAAAAACGCGAAGAACGATCTCCAAAAAAAGTATCTAAGTTATAACAGAAATCATTGCTCGATGATAAATCCTCCATCGAGGGATTAATAGAAAAAGTAACTTCATTGTCTCCCATCCGAAGGAGGAGACGACCGTTACTTACATCAATCAATGCACAAGAGGTGGTGAGAAAAGGGCGACTAAGTATAATTGGTACATTAGTGTCCTCCTCGATTTCCAAGATGACGAAGTCTACCAGAAAGATAAACTTGTCAACTCGTACAAGGACGCTCTCCACTACCCCGATGGGGAACTTAACCGAGCGATCCGCTAACTGGATGCTCATACTTTTAGGGGCCGGAGTGCCCAAACCTAATTTTTTAAAGAGCCAGAACGGAATAAAATTAATTCTCGTGCCTAAATCTACAAGAGCGTATTTCACTAATATATTGCCAAAAGGCACGAGATAGAAAACCGTCCCGGGTCATTTTGTTTTGGGGGAAATTTATTAGTAAATGCCACCAAGCAGTCTGTGTTGAGAGAGATATGCGAAATATTTTCTATTTTTTGTTTATTAGAAAGAAGTTCTTTCAAATATCTCGCATACTTAGGCATCTGTGATATCGCCTCGCAGAAGGGAACATTAATATGAATTTCTTTTAATAGTAAAATAAATTTTTTGTATTGCGCATCCTTAAGCTCATTATCTAACGTATGCGGATAGGGCAGGGACTTGTTTAAAATAATTTTTTCGTTTAAAATAGGTAAAGGCAGCGTAGTCGAAGAAGGAGGAAAAGGTGTCGGAGGTGAAATATATACCTGAGGATCCATACGTTTTGGATCAACCACCACCTTACCACTACATAGTGTTATAGCATTGGCATTCTCCCGAGGGTTGGGCTCCGTGTTTCCCGGTAATGCCCCGAGCGCGCGCTCGGACATCATTCTCTCCAGTTGTCCAACCGGTTGTTATTGGTTGTTAGTGAACCGGTGATGTTCCGGATATTTGATTCGTTTGACGCAATGTATTTATAAAAATTTTCCTCAACCGAAGAAGGTTTTGGAGGAGGATGCGGGAAAAATGCGGGCGCAAATTAATTAGGGGTGCGCTGCGCATTGTTCGGGTTACTCCAAGAGAAATTGGGGTGATTCATCCACCCCGTATTATAGTTATTACTATATGGGTTGTTTTTGGGGTTGAAGGAAGGACGACCCGAATTTCCTATGAAGTCCACGAACTCTTCAGCCAAACAAATGTTAGGGGGAATAAAACAAGGCGGAGTGGAGGAGGCAGCAGACATCTCCGCCATCGGCTTTGTTAACCTTTCAACTTGAAGGGTTAAGAGAGTAGTGGCATCCACTTCAAAAAGGTCGGCTGCCTGCTTTGGGCGTTCCCGCGAGATGTTCCACTGGTAGGCATTCATATCCATCTCTTCGAATAAAACCAGGGCGGCCTCGAGGGTTTTGTTGTTTAATGTGCCCCAGACTACCGCATCAATCATTTGACGCATCTGAAAATAAAGGACATTAAAAAATTTTGTACCTACAACCATGTTGGCAGCGCGTAGTGCGGGCACTGGTGGAGGAACTCCTTAAACTGTTCCCAAGTCTCATATACAGACTCTGGATCGTTTTGCACAAATAAAGAAATGTTTGTTCGCAACTTTGCAGTTTTTATGGGTAGAAAGTACTTCGACAGGAACCGCTCCGTGAACACATCCCAGGTGGTGATACATCCTCGCGAGAGGGAATTCAACCACGCCTTAGCTTTGGATTTAAGGGAAAAAGGAAATAGGCGTAAGTGAATGGCGTCATCAATGACACCATTAATCTTGAAGGTATAACATATTTCCAAAAAATTAGACAAGCGGACATTTGGGTCCTCATCAGGCAGTCCATCGAACTACACGACATTTTGGATCATTTGAATGACACTTGACTTTATTTCAAAAAATTTATTCGCCACCGTAGGGCGAACAATACTATACCCAACATCATCCAGGTTAGGTCTGGCGTAATAAGACAGTATGCTCCGCCGCTTGGGCAGGGTTAGGGTCAGCCATAACTACGACAGAGGGTTCTCTGATAGATTCCTCGGGGTCAAAAAAAGGAATTCGGCATTGAGATCGAATAAGCGCAAGGGAGCATTCGATCTCAGGGTCAAAATCAAAATTCTCAGACTCTGAGGGTTGTCCATGGGTCATACACCCTAAAATATAAACTAAATAATAAACTCCATTTTTTTATTTTTAAATAGAGTTTTTAAGTTTTTTTTTAGTTTATAGGAAAAAAAGTAAAAGTAATAGACTTTGGAATTCGAAATAACAACTCAAGAGATTCCCCGGCAACGACGCCAAAAACTTTATGGTCCGCGAGGCCGACCCTTATTTAGGTGGTTGGTTCGATTGGTCGAGCATCTCGGGCAGCTAAAAATCGAGTTTTTAACGAAAGGAGGCAAGTGCACTTATCAAATATAGTACTCGATATTCGGTGGGAATATCTAGGTAGTATTGTTCTCGGGGATGGGTTGATTATTCCTACTTCTTCCGGAGGGACTATTATTTTACCAAAAATAACTTGTCGGGTTTTAGTTAATTAAAGCGGTTAAAAAAGGAAAGTTGTAAAAACACTTAGAAAATATTCGATGAAGGTTTAACGCTCGGCATCGAATCAGATTGATACTAAAATGACTATTAATATATGTTGAACTTAGTTTTCAAATTAATTAAAGGAAACTTGGCCATTGAGGTTCCACAAATATGAGCTCACCTAGCTATAAGGATATCGCTCACCTGAACATTAAGACTATTCGACCGAACTCTCATCCGACGAAGGATTCCTCTAAATGCCTGCTTTATGCTAAGAACCCCGCTATTAGGTGGGGAACACAATCCGGTAGAATTACGCTTCTCCTCTCTCGAGGGTATGCACGCAACTCTTTTTACCTAAGGGTGATCAGTCCATAGGCACGACCTCTCGGCTAGTTAGCGTATGGATAACGAAAATAGAGCCCACACATCGATATGTGGTTCAACGCGTCGTTAACCATTGGCAAAACTTAAGCCCTTTAATTAAAGTAAGAAAAAGATTCTTTATTTATTTAGAGAGATTTCATATGTCCCAATGCTCTTCGATGTCGAGGTCTAAGAACGATTAGCCACTCATCGTAATGGGGATGGCTTATTAGTTTGGTGAGGGGCGAGTTCTAAATTAAACGCTGAAGGGTTACAAATAATAAGAAGAGATGAGGCAACCAAACATTAGAAAGTGAAAAGCTAATAAAAAAGGAAAACCCACGCACTCAACCAAACTCATAATAAAGGAAAAAGAGATAAGTTACAAAAAAAGGAATATTACATTATTTAAATGATAAGTACTACTCAAACGAGTGGGCGGGAAATGGCAAGTCCGACTCAACCGAGTAGGCGGGAAATAAAAGCAAAAAAATGACAAGTACTACTCAAACTAGTAGGCGGGAAATGACAAAGTCCTACTCAAATGAGTTGGCGGAAAATGACAAGTCCTACTTAAACGAGTAGGCGGGAAATTAAAGCGAGTCCAACTCGAACGAGTAGGAGGAAATATATGCGCACATGCACACAATCTACATAATTGAAAGAAAGAAATAAACACTATCTCATACACACACACATACACAAAAGTCTAAATAGGAAAGCACAAAAAAGGCTAACTCATACACACATACACACAAGCAAAAATAGAGAAAAGCCAAGTGATCGAAAAATTAAAACATTTACATTTTTACCATTAGAATTTGCTGGAAATGCATAAAAAGTAGAAATAAAAATTGTTCGAGCAAAAGAGTTTTTAAGTAAATGTGAAAATCAAAGTGGTTGAAAAATTGAAATAACACATAATCCATTCTTATAGCTTTGTAAAAGGGTTTAAAAAGTGGAAGAAAGTTAAAAAAAGCAAAAGTTTTACAACCTAAAAAGGAAAATCTAAGTTAAAGAGTAATCAAAACCACTTTTGAAATCATTTCACAAATTCACAAGGATGAATATAAAAGCATAAAAATCCAAATTCTATACCAATCTAAGGAATAATATAGGAAAAAGAACTATAATAACGGCTAGTAAATTTGAGAAAATCTAAGAAAAAAACTAAGTTTTTTTTTCATTTGAAAGCATAAATTCCACAAATTTAACTCATACACAAACACACCCAAACGAAAATGAAAAAAATAAAGATACATAAGATTGTTGAAAGAGAGGCAATAAGAGACATTCAAGAACAATATAAGGATGAAAAACTAACAAATTTTATTAAGTAAAAAGTCAGATTACAAAATCTAAAACAAACATAAAGAGGGGGGGGGGGGGAATTATCCTTACACAAAAGGTCTCCTAGCAGCAACCCAATAGCAAAATGGATCAAAGGATTGAACCCTTGGACCTTATAGAAACTTTTTATTTATAGACAAAAAAGGGTTGACACACCCTAGGTCACGGTTGTGTATATTGCGTGTCGGGTCTGGCGTGGTGAAATTTTGTTGACTGGTTGATTTATAGAAACTTTTGGAATGGGAGACGTGGCGGTCGCGGGAGTGATAAGCTTTGTCACGGGCGTGTAGGGGGGTGTGACAAGCCACCTTGCATTTTGATGTCGGCAGCAACTGAGCTTGAACTGGTGTCGTGACACGGGCATGTTAGTGTTGGACACGGGCGTTTCTGGAAGGTTTTGAGGAAGGTTGAATGTGGAACGTTTAGCTGGGATCGATGAAGGTTGAAAGTCGAGGGCGTGACACGGGTGTGTCGGGCATGGGACACGGGCGTGTCTTGTGATTTTTTTTGACAATTTCCTGAAATATTTCATAAAACAAATTAAAGTTACATTAGGAAATTATATATAAAAAGAAAACATTTTATTGAAGAAAAATAACTAAAAACAACGAAAATAAACTAAAATGACCTAATAGAAGTAATGAAAAATACGTATATTTAAAAATTATAAGCATTCCTTGGGAGTAGGGATGATCTTAAAAAGACCCTAAGGAACAAAGATCGAGCAAATAGTGGTGGTGCACTTCACCATCACAAACAATCAGGTCGTGTACGAGGCCGTGATAGTAGGATTGCGCCTAGCTAGAGAGCTGGGGGGGGGTATAATGTGGAGGTCCACACAGACACTATGTTGTTGGCCTCCCAGATCAATGAGGAGTTTGAGATAAGGGATCCTACGGTCCAGTTATAATTGGCAAAGGTGAAGGGGGTCATCGACATGTTATAAACCTTCTCCATCTGGCATATGTCGTAGAAAGAGAATGAGCAGGTTGATCAGCATGATAAGCGTGTTCCCCGGGTGGGTGGGGGGGGGGGTACCATCACTGACTTGTTCTGTCCGTCCATCCAAGAGGGGGAGCTGATGGAGGTGGATCAACACCCCTCGTGGATGGACCCTTTCGCAACATTCCTATCCATAGGGGTGTTCCCGAAAGGGATGGATAAGAAGATGTTCAACCACAAGTCAGCATATTACCTCATGCGTGACAGGCAGTTATACAGGAAGACCCTCTCGTGGATGTTGGCACGTTCTGTGGCCGAGAGGGAGGTTCATAGGATTTTGGAAGAAGTCCATTCAGGGGAGTCTTGAAGTTATTCGGGAAGAAAAACCTTGGAGGGAAGAATAATCTTACAGGGGTACTTCTGGCCGACCCTAAGTAAGGACGTTGCGGAGTTCTCCAGTAAATTCCACAAGTTCCAGCTGTTTGCCCCCTCCGGCTTCAACCAGCTTAATGGCTCAGGAGTATCACAGCCCCTATGCCTTTTTACATTTGGGGAATCGATTTCGTAGGACCTTTTCCCCAGGCTAGCAGGCAGAGGAGGTTCCTGCTGGTGATGATCAACTATTTTTTTATGTGGTTGGAGGTAAAGACGTTAGCCAAGGTGACCTCCCAGGTAATCAGGAACTTTGTATCGGGGGAGATCATCTGCAGGCATGGGTTGCGCTAGCCCATTTTCACGGATAATAGACCTCAGTTCGCTAGTGCCGAGTTTATCAATTTTTGTGGACAGCTCGGGATTGATCTCAGGTTCGCATCGGTCCACCATCCCAGGAGCAACGGTTAGGTGGAAGCGGAGAAGAAAATCATCGTCAACCTCCATAATAAAAAAGTGGAGAATTTGAAGGGTATCTGGGTGGAGCAGCTTCCTTCGGTTCTCTAGGCCCTGAGAACCACTCCCAACACGGCAAAGGGGGAGACCCCCTTCAAGCTCTCCCATAGATGCGAGGTAGTACGACCAGTAGAGTTCAATGTCTGAACGCCTCGGGTGGTTAAGGAAGAGGCAGGCAGGGAAGAATGGCAAGCTAAAATAAGGAGGAGCTATGGCTCTCCCTCGACTTGGTAGAAGAATTGCAGGATCTCTCCACCATTCGACAGGAAGAGGTAAAAGAAGAATGACAAAGTACATTGGCAAGCACATCATGGTAAAACAGTTCGCAAAAGGGGATTTGGTCCTGAAGAAGTTAGATGTGGCAGGGAGATCAGTGGCAGTGGGGAAGTTAAACCCTAACTGGGAGGGCCCGTACATTGTCTTTGAAGCTCTAAGGTTTTGAGGGTACCTTCTCTGAAATGTGTAGGGCAAGACCCTAAATCACACCTGGAGTGGTGATGACTTGAAGTGTTTTGATGAGTTGTAATTATACCTATATTTTCGTATTTTATTTAAGTCCGTTTCGTTTATTTTTTGTCTTTTTTTATTAGTTTAATTCAATAAATAGCTTGTTTTTGTAAATATTATTTCTAACTTAGCTTAATTTTTATTCCAGAAAAATTCCAGAAAAAATTCCAAAAAGTCAGAAAAAACTGCCTGACACGCCCGTGTCAATCGGCCGACACGCCCGTGTCACGCCAGCCCGACGATCGCCGACCACAGGTGCCAGCTCGACGATCGGCCGTCATCAAACCCAGCCCGTCACGCCCGTGTCAAATGGCTGTCACGCCCGTGTCGTAGCCGACCCGCAAGCTTGGTCAACATGTCAACGCTGCCGACATCAAACTGCCAGCTCCCGCGGTCACGCCCCCCTTTCACGCCCGTGACATGGTTGTCACGCCCGTGACTTGGGGCGTGACCGCCACGTTTTCGCCCCGAAGTCAAAGCTCCAGTCAAGTCAATCGGCCAGCTCATGAATAGTAGTGACACGCCCCCCTGTCACGCCCGTGACCTAGGGCGTGACCAACCCGAAAAATTGCCTATAAATAAAAGCTTTCAGGAAGCTTATTTTGTCCACCTTTTTTGACCACTTTGCTTAGGGGAGGTGCTGCCCATTTGGATTCCAAACTTATGTAAGGAGATTTTCTCCCCCCTCTCTCTCTCTTAGTTTGTATTAGGGTTTTTACTTTAATAAAATATGAATCTTTCTCCCTTAATTTGTATGGATAATCCATTTGAATGCGCCTACTTAAGTAATTTTTCGTTCATCTTTTTGTATTTCTTTTATGTTTTTATCTTTTTAGCCTTCGTAACTTAGTTAGATTTAGGGTTTATCGGCATTTCTAGCCGTTGTGCCGTCCATTTAAATTTCATTTTCTGCACTTTTTAGATTTAGCTTTTCTCCTTTTTCCTATATTTTCATTCATAAGGCTTTATAAAAACTCATCTAAAACTATTATTTTTTAACTTAGGCTCTTTAGGGTTGTAAAACTTTTTGTCTTTTTTGTTTTATTTTCACTTTTTAGGAGTTTTTATAAAAATATAAGAATGAAAATATAGTCGTTATAATTTTTTGCTCACTTCATTTTAGCTTTTAATTTCAAAACTTTTAGTCCGGTTAATTTTTATTTCATCTTTTTATGCATTTCTACCGCATTCTAGCGGTAGAAATGCAGTTGTATTAATTTTTCGAGTACTTCCATTTTGCGTTTATTTGCAAAAATTTTCGCTCCGGTTAATTTTTATTTTCTCTTTTTATGCATTTCTACCGCATTCTAGCGGTAGAAATGCAGTCGTTTTAATTTTCTGAGCACTTTGTTTTTCTTATTTCTGCAAGTGTGTGTGCGTGTATGAGTTAGGTTTTACTGCTTTATTCCATTTCTGTAGAGGGCGTGTGTGCGTACGCATTTATTTCCGCCTACTCGTTAAGAGTTGAATGGCGCTTTGCTTTCATTTCCCGCCCACTCGTTTGAGTGGGACTTGTCTTTTTACTGCTTTCATTTTCTTCCTACTCACTTGAGTAGGAAAACCTTGTGTGGGTGCGTGTGTTTTCTTTTCTGTAGAGTGTGTGCGTGTGTTTTCTTTTCAAGTAGAGTGCGTGTGTGTATGAGATAGATTTACTCCCGCCCACTCATTTGAGCCAGGACTTGCAATTTTATCGCTTTTTCAATTATGTAGAGTGCGTGCGTGTAGGAGATAATTTTACCGCTTTATTTATCGCTTTCTTCAATTCTGTAGAGTGTGTGCGTGTGTGCATTTATTTCCGCCTACTCATTTGAGTAGGTCTTGCTTTATTTAAATTTTCTTTATGGTTTTGAAGCGTGCGTGAGTGCCTGCATCAATTAGCCTTAATTTTATCTAACTGTCCTGTTTTTCGTGTTTTCTCTTATAATTGTTCAGTACTTAATTTAACACTCACGCTTCACCTAAAAACATAAATCCGTCCCCATACCGATGAGTGGCTAATATCTTTTAGCCTTCGGCATCGAAGAGCATTGGGACATAAAAAATGATTTGAAATAATTAAAAAACTTTATTTTTAATTTAATTTAAGGACTTAAGGTTTACCCCGGGTTAACGACGCATAGGACCACATAATCGATGTGTGGGCTCTATTTCCGTTATCCATACGCGACGCCGAGAGGCTGCACGTATGGACCGATCCCCCTTGGGTAAAGAGAACTGCGTACACCCCCTCGAAAGAGGAGAAGCGTAATTTTGCCGGATTGGGTTCCCCACCCAATAGCGGGGTTCTTAGCATAAAGCGGGCATTAAGAGGAATCCTTCGTCGGTCTAACGATCGGTCGAATAGTCTTAATGTTTAGGTGAGCAATATTCCTAGAGATAAGTGCGCTCATACTTTCGGAACCTCCACGGCCAAGTGCCTTTTATTAAGTTAAAAACAAAGTTTAATAATTGTTAAGAATTATTTTGGTCTTAATCCGATTCGATGCCGAGCGTTAACCCGTCATCGAACTAATTTAGCAAAATTCCGCTTTCTTTCTTTCCGCTTTAATTAAACTAAAAAAATCCCACCTTACTGTTAGTAAGATAATAGTGTTCCTGGAAGAGTAGATATAATCAACGCGTCCCTGAGAATAATACGACCTCGGTATTTTCCCGAATACCGAGTACTACTTGCGATAGGTGCGCTTGCCTCCTTTCGTTAGAAAACTCGATCTTCTAACCGGTCCGCGGAATCTGACCATTTCGAACCAACCACAGTAGGTCTCTGTTCCGCGGCCATCAAGTTTTTGGCGCCGTTGCCGGGGACCCCGGTTGTTATATTGAATCCGGGAATCTATTAATTTTACTTTATTTTCAAAAAAAAAAAAAAAAAAAAAAATTTACAAAAAAAATATATCCCTCCCCCTTTTCGTTTTTTTGGGTGTATGACCCGTGGACAACCTTCGAGTTCTGAAAATCTTGAATTCGACCCCGAGATCGACCGCCCTCTTGCGCGTATCCGATCTCTCCGTCGAATTCCCTTTTTAGACCCCGCAGAATCTATCGGAGAACCCTCTTCTTCTTCTATGGCCGACCCCCCGAATAATGCCCAACCGGTCGAGCGTACTATGTCTTATTACGCTCGGCCCAATTTGGATGATACGGGGTCGAGTATTGTTCGGCCCGCTGTGGCCAACAATAATTTTGAAATTAAGTCAAGTGTGATTCAGATGATCCAAAATGCCGTGCAGTTCGACGGACTGCCGGATGAGGACCCCAATAATCACTTGTCTAATTTTCTTGAGATTTGCGATACTTTTAAAATCAATGGCGTCACTGATGACGCCATTCGTTTGCGCCTTTTTCCCTTCTCTCTTAAGTCCAAGGCTAAGGCGTGGTTACTCTCCCTCCCGCGGGGATCCATCACGTCCTGGGCGGAATTGGCCGAAAAATTCCTTACGAAGTATTTTCCGCCCGCGAAAACTGCAAGACTGCGGGCGGACATATCTTCGTTCGTCCAAAACGACTCCGAGTCTCTTTACGAGACTTGGGAACGCTTTAAGGAATTTCTTCGCCGGTGCCCGCACCACGCTCTGCCAGCGTGGTTGCAGGTACAAATTTTTTACAATGGACTGAATAGTCAGACGCGTCAAATGATTGACGCGGCTGCCGGGGGCACTCTGAACAATAAGACCCCCGAGGCCGCCCAGGCCCTTTTCGAGGAAATGGCGGTGAACGCCTACCAGTGGAACGTCCCGCGGGCGCGCCCTAAGCAGGCGGGCATTTTTGAAGTGGATGCCACCGCTCAGCTAGCCCTCCAAGTGGAAAGGCTAACTAAGCAGGTGGCGGAGATGTCTGTTTCCTCCTCCACTCCGCCTTGTTTTCTCCCCCCCTCCAACGTCTGCGTGGTCGACGAATTCGTGGACTACTTGGGAAATCCGGTGCGTCCCTCATTTCAAAACAACCCTTATAGTAGCCACTATAATCCGGGTTGGAGGAACCATCCGAATTTCTCCTGGAGCAACCCGAACAACGCGCAGCGTCCCCCTCCCCCTCCTTTTGCGCCGACGCTTCCTCCTCCCCCTCCTATGAAGCCATCCCCGGTGGAGGAAAATTTTAATCGTTATGTCGCGTCCAACGAGTCTAATATCCGGAACATCACCGGATCGCTAAAAAATTTAGAACTCCAGGTTGGACAGCTGGCGCGACTCATGTCAGAACGCGCCATGGGGGCACTGCCAGGGAACACGGAGCCCAATCCAAGGGAAACCGCCAACGCTATAACCCTCCGTAGCGGTAAGGAGGTGGTCGATCCAAAACGGATCGATCCTCAGGTACATATTTCACCTCCGACCCCTCTTCCCTCTTCTTCGATTACGCAACCCTTACCGATTTTTAACGATAAAACTATTTTAAACAAGGCGTTGCCCTACCCGCATAAATTAGATAAAGAGCGAGTTAACGCGCAATATGAAAAATTTATTTTATTACTTAAACAAATTCATATTAATGTTCCCTTTTGCGAGGCTATCTCGCAAATGCCTAAATATGCGAAATTTTTAAAAGAACTACTTTCTAATAAACGCAAACTCGAGGATATTTCGCATATATCTCTCAACTCTGTCTGCTCGGCGGCTATTACTAATAAATTGCCCTTAAAACAAAACGACCCGGGACGGTTCTCCATCCCGTGCCTTTTTGGCAATGTGTTAGTAAAGTACGCTTTGGCAGACCTAGGCGCGAGCATTAATTTGATGCCGTTCTCGCTCTTCCTGCGTTTAGGTTTGGGTACTCCTGCTCCTACCAATATGCGCATCCAACTAGCGGATCGCTCGGTTAGGTTCCCCATCGGGGTTGTTGAGGATGTCCTTGTCCGAGTAGACAAGTTCACCTTCCCGGTGGACTTCGTCATCTTGGACATCGAGGAAGACGCCAACGTACCAATAATACTTGGTCGCCCTTTCCTCGCGACCTCACGTGCGTAAATCGATGTAAGTAATGGTCAACTTCTCCTTCGGGTAGGAGACGACCAAGTTACTTTTTCTATTAACCCCTCTATGGAAGAATCGTCGCCGAGCGACGATTTCTGCTATTCTTTAGATTCCTTTTATGGAGATTGTTCTTCTCCAATTTTCGAGTCCGAATTTTTAAGCGAAAATATTTTTTCTCTCAAAAATTTTTATTGCGATGAGGACGAGTCTACGAACATGCCTTTTGAACCAATTGGTTCGAAAGACATTAGCACTAAAACCTCACTAGAAGAACCGCCCATCCTAGAACTCAAACCATTACCCGAATCCCTAAAATACGCCTTTTTGGGAAAAAATGATACACTCCCGGTAATCATTTCTTCGTATTTAAGCGATTCGGAGACCTCCGATTTATTGGAGGTTTTGCTTAAACATCGCCACGCAATTGCGTGGCAAATTTCTAACCTAAAGGGGATTAACCCTTCCTTCTGCACTCACAAAATTTTCTTAAACGATAATTCTCGCAGAACCATTCAGCCGCAGCGGCGTCTTAACCCAAACATGAAAGACGTCGTGAAAGCTGAAATAATTAAATTATTAGATGCGGGGATTATTTATCCCATTTCTGATAGTGCTTGGGTTAGTCCCATTCATGTCGTGCCCAAGAAGGGCGGTCTAACCGTAGTGGAAAATGAGCGCAACGAGCTTGTCCCAACTCGTACTGTTACGGGTTGGCGTGTGGTCATCGATTATCGCAAACTTAATGATGCCACCCGCAAAGACCATTTTCCACTACCGTTCCTTGACCAAATTCTTGAGCGTCTTTCCGGTCATCCTTTTTATTGTTTTCTCGATGGTTTATCGGGGTTTTTCCAAATCCCCATTTCCCCCGAAGACCAAGAGAAGACAACTTTTACCTGCCCCTTTGGCACCTTCGCCTATCGAAGAATGCCATTTGGCCTCTGCAATGCGCCGGCTACATTCCAAAGATGTATGCTAGCGATTTTTGGCGAGCTGGTAGAAGATATTATGGAAATATTTATGGATGACTTTTCTGTATTCGGATGCTCATTCCCGAATTGTCTTCATAATCTTGATCGTGTCCTCCAGCGATGCGAGGACACGAATCTTGTTTTAAATTGGGAAAAATGTAACTTTATGGTTCGAGGAGGTTTGGTCCTCGGCCATAAGATTTCGATAAAGGGGATAGAGGTCGATAAGGCCAAAGTAGAAACTATTGAAAAACTTCCTCAGCCGACAAACATAAAATCCATTAGGAGTTTCTTAGGCCACGCGGGCTTTTATAGACGTTTTATTCAAGATTTTTCAAAAATAACAAAGCCGCTTACTCACCTCTTGGAAAAGGAATCACCTTTTGTCTTTAGTAGCGACTGCGAGTCTGCATTTAATTCTATAAAACAAAAGCTTATCAATTCTCCAATTCTAGTGGCCCTTAATTGGTCCCTTCCGTTCGAAATCATGTGCGACGCTAGTGATATTGCCTTAGGCGCCGTTCTTGGCCAACGCGTAGAAAAACATTTTCATCCTATTTATTACGCTAGCAAGACGCTCACTTCCGCACAAGTGAATTACACGACGACGGAAAAGGAACTCTTAGCCGTCGTTTTCGCTTTCGATAAGTTTCGCTCGTATCTTACACTATCTAAAGTTATCGTTTTTACTGATCACTCCGCCCTTAAATATCTATTAGCTAAAACCGACGCGAAGCCCCGCCTTCTTCGATGGATTCTCCTCCTACAAGAGTTTGACTTGGAGATCCGAGATAAGAAGGGCGCGGAGAATCTAGCGGCAGACCACCTCTCCCGTTTAGACAATCCGGGTGCGGAAACGCTCGTCGAATCTGAAATAAATGACAGATTCCCCGAGGAACGCCTTCTCGCCATTCGTTCATCTTCGTCATCTTCGCCTTGGTTCGCAGATTTTGCGAACTACTTAGTCGCGCGGGTACTTCCAAAAGATTTCTCAAGTCATCAAAAGAAGAAATTCTTTTCCGACTTGAAAAATTTCTTTTGGGATGACCCGTTTCTTTTCCGTATCTGCGCGGACCAAGCGGTTCGAAGATGCGTCGCGGGAGTGGAGTGCACGCAAATATTGAGGCACTGCCACGAGGGTCCGGCCGGGGGGCACTATCAAGCCAACCGGACCGCTAGGAAGGCGCTAGAGGCGGGCTACTTTTGGCCCACTCTCTTCAAAGACGCGCACAATTTTGTGCGCGCATGCGATAGCTGTCAGCGGTCGGGTAACATCTCACGTCGCGACGAGATGCCCCAAAATATGTTTTTAGAATGCGAAGTCTTCGATTTATGGGGCATAGATTTTGTTGGCCCCCTACCTCCTTCTTATAAAAATTCATATATTTTAGTGGCGGTCGACTACGTATCAAGGTGGGCGGAAGCGCAAGCTCTCCCCACCAACGATGCGCGAGTCGTCGTTACATTTCTAAAAAAATTATTTTCTCGCTTCGGCACGCCTCGCGCAATTGTTAGTGATAGGGGTACGCATTTCTGTAACGCTCTCATGGCTAAGACGTTAGCTAAGTACGGAGTCACGCACAAACTTGCCACCCCCTACCACCCGCAAACAAGTGGCCAAGTTGAGGTAGTAAATCGAGAAATAAAACGCATATTAGAAAAAACCGTTTCACTTAATAGGAAAGACTGGTCCGCTAAGCTTGACGACGCGTTATGGGCGTATCGTACGGCGTACAAAACCGCTACTGGTTGTACCCCATTTCGATTAGTCTATGGCAAAGCGTGCCATTTACCCGTAGAACTGGAGCACCGCGCACTTTGGGCATTAAAACTCTTAAACCTCGACTCTAACTTAGCCGCTCAGAATAGAAAACTGCAACTAAACGAGCTCGATGAATGGCGTGCGAACGCTTACGAGAGCAATAAGTTCTATAAGGAGCGTTCTAAGTTTTATCACGATCGAAAAATTAAAACCCCCAAAATTTTTCTCCGGGCGATCTAGTCCTTCTTTATAATTCTCGTCTTAAACTTTTCCTGGCAAACTCAAATCCCGTTGGTCCGGTCCCTTCTTAGTTGAAGAAGTTTTTCCATATGGGACTGTACTCGTCTCCCACCCGGAAAAAGGCTCGTTTAAAGTAAACGGTCATCGATTAAAGACTTACATAGCGGGCGACCCTGTGATCGAGTATAGCGAAACCATATCCCTCCTCGACTTATAATCCTGCCACTATAGTCAAGCTACGCGACTATAAACACAGCGCTCCTGGGAGGCACCCCACGTCTATCTTTTTTTACGTCTTTATTTATTACGTTTTCTATTTTTCTAATAACTGCAGGGTTTCTAAAGGGCTTCCCCGAGCGCGGATCAGGGACGTTTTCTGCCCCCCTCTTTTTCCCTTTTTGTACATATACCTGCTGTCTTGTTCCTCATGCTTAGCATACAACATTGGGGACAATGTTGGATCTAAGTATGGGGGTGTTTTCATATTTTCGTACTTTCTTTTTCACTTACAAAAAAAAAAAAAAAAACAAAACAAAACAAAACAAAAAAAAAAAATTTATTTATAACAAAAAATTATAAAATCCAAAAAAATTATTATAATTAAAAATTTTTGAAGTTTCATTTTTGAAACTTTGTCTTATTTTTAACTCGGTCCGCGAGATCCGGCTCATCGAGCCATCCACATAACGAGTCATCTCGCGGCTTCCTAGTTTATATTTTTGTAAATATTCTTGTAAATATTTTTGTAAATAATTTTTGTAAATATTTTTTGTAAATATTCTTTCTCTTTCCCCTCTCCCTTTTTCCCTCTCATCCTTGTAAATATTTTTTCTTTTTCCCAAATTTTTGTAAATAGAATGAAAAAAAACATTAAAAATACAAAAAAATTCACAAAACATAAAAATAAAAAAAAAAAAAAAATTTTTTTTTTCTCGCATTTTTTTTTCTTTTCTTTCTTTTTAGTATGTATATATTAAAGATATAAATACAAAAATACAAAAATTACAAAAAAAAAAGAACATAACCTTAAAAAAAAAAAAAAAAAAAAATTATTATGAAACAAATAAATCAAACATTTCATTCTTGAGTTTATTGTTATCCAAAACTTTCGTTTTGAGTTTATTTATATGCGAATTTGATCAATTCTTTGTTCACTATTCGTTTGTTAATTATAGATTGAAAAATCTAAATAGCCGGGATTAAGTTTTAAAGAATTTATTATACTTTGTTAAAAATAGGGGACTCGCTTTAGGCACTACTTCTAATTTTTCATAGATAGGAGCATTTGTACCATGTTAGAAAATAACGACTATAGAATTCAATTATGCTTACTTTTAGCTTTCTGAAAAATTGGAACGTACAATTTATAAAGGTTGCTCTCAATTATTTTTCAATTAAAAATCTAGTTCTCTTTTCTCCCCTTACCTATCCTATCATAACCTACTTGGTATGATAAAATTATTTCCCCAAAAAGATCTTATGTCAATGGGAATAAGATTTCATTCCGTAAACATAGGCACCCAATAAATTAAAAGGTTATACGTTACGGAGTAAGAGGATAAAATTCATTACTCCAACACATATACATTGGGTTATTTTTATTTTATGATGAAGAAAAAAATTTTTTATGTTAAGGAAAATAAGATTTCGTTTTCCTTTAACATCCAAATCAAAAAATGGAGGTTCGAGAAAAAAAATAACCTCGCCTCAAAATCCAAGCATCTTCATAAACCAACATCAACCCCCCTTAGCCAATTTCATGACTCTAGAATTAATTCAAAAATCTTTTTGAGAGCATAATTCGTAAATTGCATTATTTCCAATAACACTCCTATAAGCTAAAGTTCGTATAAATCCAAACTATTTTCTGTTAATCTAACCAATACAACTATTGCTTTCTATTTGATTACATCAAGAAGTCTTTTGGCCAAAACTTTTGCCCTGTTTAAATCATCTAAATAATTTTAGGACTTAACTCTTATACCCCGTATATTTTTATTTGATCTTTCTTATAATTAATTTAGCGGTAGCAGAACTTAGGTTTTTTCATTATTCCTTATAAATTCACCTCAAACTTTTGCTCTGGAATAGCAAAAGCTTAAGTATGGGGGTGTTTGATGAGTTGTAATTATACCTATATTTTCGTATTTTATTTAAGTCCGTTTCGTTTATTTTTTGTCTTTTTTTATTAGTTTAATTCAATAAATAGCTTGTTTTTGTAAATATTATTTCTAACTTAGCTTAATTTTTATTCCAGAAAAATTCCAGAAAAAATTCCAAAAAGTCAGAAAAAACTGTCTGACACGCCCGTGTCAATCGGCCGACACGCCCGTGTCACGCCAGCCCGACGATCGCCGACCACAGGTGCCAGCTCGACGATCGGCCGTCATCAAACCCAGCCCGTCACGCCCGTGTCAAATGGCTATCACGCCCGTGTCGTAGCCGACCCGCAAGCTTGGTCAACATGTCAACGCTGCCGACATCAAACTGCCAGCTCCCGCGGTCACGCCCCCCTTTCACGCCCGTGACATGGTTGTCACGCCCGTGACTTGGGGTGTGACCGCCACGTTTTCGCCCCGAAGTCAAAGCTCCAGTCAAGTCAATCGGCCAGCTCATGAATAGTAGTGACACGCCCCCCTGTCACGCCCGTGACCTAGGGCGTGACCAACCCGAAAAATTGCCTATAAATAAAAGCTTTCAGGAAGCTTATTTTGTCCACCTTTTTTGACCACTTTGCTTAGGGGAGGTGCTGCCCATTTGGATTCCAAACTTATGTAAGGAGATTTTCTCCCCCCTCTCTCTCTCTTAGTTTGTATTAGGGTTTTTACTTTAATAAAATATGAATCTTTCTCCCTTAATTTGTATGGATAATCCATTTGAATGCGCCTACTTAAGTAATTTTTCGTTCATCTTTTTGTATTTCTTTTATGTTTTTATCTTTTTAGCCTTCGTAACTTAGTTAGATTTAGGGTTTATCGGCATTTCTAGCCGTTGTGCCGTCCATTTAAATTTCATTTTCTGCACTTTTTAGATTTAGCTTTTCTCCTTTTTCCTATATTTTCATTCATAAGGCTTTATAAAAACTCATCTAAAACTATTATTTTTTAACTTAGGCTCTTTAGGGTTGTAAAACTTTTTGTCTTTTTTGTTTTATTTTCACTTTTTAGGAGTTTTTATAAAAATATAAGAATGAAAATATAGTCGTTATAATTTTTTGCTCACTTCATTTTAGCTTTTAATTTCAAAACTTTTAGTCCGGTTAATTTTTATTTCATCTTTTTATGCATTTCTACCGCATTCTAGCGGTAGAAATGCAGTTGTATTAATTTTTCGAGTACTTCCATTTTGCGTTTATTTGCAAAAATTTTCGCTCCGGTTAATTTTTATTTTCTCTTTTTATGCATTTCTACCGCATTCTAGCGGTAGAAATGCAGTCGTTTTAATTTTCTGAGCACTTTGTTTTTCTTATTTCTGCAAGTGTGTGTGCGTGTATGAGTTAGGTTTTACTGCTTTATTCCATTTCTGTAGAGGGCGTGTGTGCGTACGCATTTATTTCCGCCTACTCGTTAAGAGTTGAATGGCGCTTTGCTTTCATTTCCCGCCCACTCGTTTGAGTGGGACTTGTCTTTTTACTGCTTTCATTTTCTTCCTACTCACTTGAGTAGGAAAACCTTGTGTGGGTGCGTGTGTTTTCTTTTCTGTAGAGTGTGTGCGTGTGTTTTCTTTTCAAGTAGAGTGCGTGTGTGTATGAGATAGATTTACTCCCGCCCACTCATTTGAGCCGGGACTTGCAATTTTATCGCTTTTTCAATTATGTAGAGTGCGTGCGTGTAGGAGATAATTTTACCGCTTTATTTATCGCTTTCTTCAATTCTGTAGAGTGTGTGCGTGTGTGCATTTATTTCCGCCTACTCATTTGAGTAGGTCTTGCTTTATTTAAATTTTCTTTATGGTTTTGAAGTGTGCGTGAGTGCCTGCATCAATTAGCCTTAATTTTATCTAACTGTCCTGTTTTTCGTGTTTTCTCTTATAATTGTTCAGTACTTAATTTAACACTCACGCTTCACCTAATAACATAAAGCCGTCCCCATACCGATGAGTGGCTAATCTCTTTTAGCCTTCGGCATCGAAGAGCATTGGGACATAAAAAATGATTTGAAATAATTAAAAAACTTTATTTTTAATTTAATTTAAGGACTTAAGGTTTACCCCGGGTTAACGACGCATAGGACCACATAATCGATGTGTGGGCTCTATTTCCGTTATCCATACGCGACGCCGAGAGGCTGCACGTATGGACCGATCCCCCTTGGGTAAAGAGAACTGCGTACACCCCTCGAAAGAGGAGAAGCGTAATTTTGCCGGATTGGGTTCCCCACCCAGTAGCGGGGTTCTTAGCATAAAGCGGGCATTAAGAGGAATCCTTCGTCGGTCTAACGATCGGTCGAATAGTCTTAATGTTTAGGTGAGCAATATTCCTAGAGATAAGTGCGCTCATACTTTCGGAACCTCCACGGCCAAGTGCCTTTTATTAAGTTAAAAACAAAGTTTAATAATTGTTAAGAATTATTTTGGTCTTAATCCGATTCGATGCCGAGCGTTAACCCGTCATCGAACTAATTTAGCAAAATTCCGCTTTCTTTCTTTCCGCTTTAATTAAACTAAAAAAATCCCACCTTACTGTTAGTAAGATAATAGTGTTCCTGGAAGATTAGATATAATCAACGCGTCCCCGAGAATAATACGACCTCGGTATTTTCCCGAATACCGAGTACTACTTGCGATAGGTGCGCTTGCCTCCTTTCGTTAGAAAACTCGATCTTCTAACCGGTCCGCGGAATCTGACCATTTCGAACCAACCACAGTAGGTCTCTGTTCCGCGGCCATCATGTTTCTAACCATGAAAATATGTACGCCCGTTACTTTAATGAATATGAAATCCTTTGATGCTCCAACACTGTTACAGATCATGTTTGTGGCAAGTTGTATCTATAAAGCTATGTCCCGAAATGCTCAAGCTTCCAGTCTTCAACGTTGCTAGGAGAGCCTGAAGATAGCCAAAGGAAAGTATTCTCGCTCTAGGGTTAGGTACCGAGACACTCCTGCTGCCAGGCTTCCACCTAGCTGGCCGGGCCGGAATCCTAGAGTGACATCGTTATGACACTAGAGGGCTAAGTCTTGTTGATGATCAACACCTATCATCAGGATCACACCTAGCTGATTAGGCCGATGGTAGCACCCAGTGGATGATTGATGGAAAGTCTTCTCGCTCTGCGGTTAGGTCCTGAGACGCTCCCGCTGTTAGGCTTCCACCTAGCTAGCAGGGCCAGGATCCTCAAGAGACGTCGTAATGACCCTTGAGGGCTGAGTCCGGTTAATTTTCAACACCCGCCTTCAGGCTCTCACCTAGCTGATTGGGTCAGTGGTAGCGCTCTACCGATAATTGATGGAAAGTCTTCTCTCTCTTAGATTTGGTCCCGAGACGCTCCCATTACCAGGCTTCCACCTAACTGGCAGGGCCGGGATCCTTGAGTGACGTCATTATGACCCTAGAGGGCTAACTCTGGTTAATGCTCAACACCCACCGTCAGGCTATCACCAAGATGTTTGGGCTGGTGGTAGCGCCCGAAGGATGATTAATGGAAAGTCTTCTCGCTCTAGGGTTAGGTCCCGAGACGCTCCAGCTGTCAGGCTTCCACCTAGCTGGCAGGGTTAGGATCCTTGAGTGACGTCATTATGAACCTAGAGGGATGAGTCCGGTTGATGCTCAACACCCGCCACCAGGCTCTCACCTAGCTGATCGGGCCGATGGTAGCTCCCGGAGGGTGATTAATGGAAAGTCTTCTCGCTCTGGGGTCAGGTATCGAGACGCTTTTGTTGCCAGGCTTCCACCTAGCTGGCAGGGCCGGGATCCTCGAGTGAAGTCATTATGACCCTGGAGGGCTGAGTCTGATTGATGCTCAACACCCGTCGTCAGGCTCTTACCTTGCATATTGTGCCAGTGGTAGCGCCCGGAGGTGAACTGATGGAAAGTTTTCTTGTCCTAGAGTTAAGTCTCGAGATGCTCCTGCTATCGGGCTCCCACCTAGATGGAACTGCTAGGGGTTCTCAATAAACGTGATAATATCTAAAAGCTGGGACCCACTTATTCAAACTTCGGAGGCAAAGGTCACGGGGACAACAAGGAGTTGAGCCCGACAATCCCTAGGCGAGCGGAGAAGGGCAAGCCAAGACCTTGGCAGATCGGCGAGCCGAGACTTTGATCTGCAGTTACACTCCAGCCCGCCAAGGTTTTACTTGGAAGATTCTCGGCTTTTTGTCAAGTCCTAAAGAAGGAGAGTCATCACAAGGGAGTTGGGTATTCGCGGGCTTAGCTCGGAAAACGATCTAGCCTGACTACCATGGGGTGAATACCTAAAGGCAGGTTAAAGGGTATGGCGAGTTGAGGTCTTGGCATCTACTAAAGAAGGCAAGATTATGTGGTCCTCGGCGGTATATTCTCACCCACTTAACATTTTACTTGGAGTTTTTTATCAACTTAAGGTTGATATTGGAGAGAAAAAAGAATGCTTGCGAGCGAGTTGGGTTTTTGCGAGCTTAGTGCGGCGAGAAATCCACCTCTGGACTGCCCGAGGCCGATGAGATCATAAGGTCTCTCCGCGATTATGAATCCTAACTCAAGTACATTCTAGAGGAGAAAGAGAGATCGTTCAGAAGAGGGAGCGAGTCACGTGCGAGTACCATACAGTAAGTAAATTTACAGATGTTTGCAAGAAAATTTGGGGCAAAGATTTTTCATTATATTGAATGAAGTTTAACAAAATGGGGAGCTCACCTTATTGTGATTAAAAAAATGGGGGGGGGGGGGAAGAAATTGCAATAAAAATGGGCAGGGGGGTGCGAATCAGCTCTCTCCCTCCCCTCCCGACGAATGATCCTCCTCGCCCTCCCCTCCCGATGGATGTGTGGTCGTCCTTGTAGCCCTTGACGTCATTCAAGAGAGACTCAAAACTCTCGTCCTTCTCGCTGGGAGGGTTGGCTAGCGGGAACAGGCTTGGCATGAGATCCCTCGTCGTGATCTCTCCGCATCCCTCCACCAACACCTCCATGTCTTTCATCATCTGTAAGGTGTAGTCGGCGACACTGATGGAGTTTACCCGCAGCGTCTCAGCGACCTCGACCTCACTGTAGACTTTTGTCCACTTACGAGGGATGCCCGGGTCACTGCCGGACAAGGGGAGGAATATGTTTGTCTGCCGGATCAGCTCGCCCAAGAGCCCTTTGTTCTCCTCCCGCGGTTTGGCATTCTCCTTCTCCAGCTCGGCAGCGCGAACATCCAACTCGGTGGCATAAGTTTGCAGCTCACTCGCAGCTTTGGCATTCTGAGAAGATGGGCAAGGTAAGATCAATGCGTGAATAATCCTAAGGTAAAAAGGAAGGGTAGGGCTAGAGCTTACCATCCCGACGTGGCCTTTCCGAGGAGGTTCTCAGCGACTTGCAATCGCCTCGCCATATTGACAACATTATCCTTGGCGAGGTCGCGATCCTGCTCGGCTTTCAGCAGCTAGTATTTGAGGTTGAAGCTGTTGTGGACCACCATATGATGCAGCTCCAAGGCCCATATCTGGGCTTGTAAACCTTCATGGCCGAGCTGTGGATAGGCGTGCTCGAAGGCGGGTTGACTCCCCAACCAGGAGGGATGGAGCGATGAGATGGAATACATGTGTGTCTGCTCATCCCATCGCACCATCGGCTCGCTGGCCGAGTATTTTGATTTTACCCCAAAGCTGAAAAGGGGGTGGCTCTTCGGCAGGCCCGTCTCACGGGCTACATTTACCGCTACAGCAGGGGAGGCAGAGGGCTCGCCACCCTCCATGTCTTTCTATGGTGAGCCCTTTAATGAGCTCTCCTGTGGCCCTTCGGGTGTGGTCTCCGGCGCGCTTATGCATATTTTTTGTTGTTGTTGCCCCCTCTTAAAGACCAGGGCCGTCATCTTCTATGGCTGTGGGGGGGGGGGGGGGGGGGGGGGGGGGGGGGGGGGGGGGGGGGCGGGGGGGCGAGGCGAGCTGGACCCTTCAATGCCAGGTTGTTTTTTGCTAGAGTAGGGTCTGCCAGACCCCATCTCACCTCGACAGGCCACCGCTGTTGCTCGTGTAAGACCCCTTTTTTTTCTTTTTCAACCACCGGGGTCTTATGCCCAGAACCGCCGCTTTGCGGTGACACCTTCGCACCCGGGAAGGTTGCCACTACAACGCGCCGATTCTGCCGGCCTTTTCGATCGCAACATGTAGCAAGCAAGAGAGAAGCAAGTCCACCAAAAGAAAATATCACATGAAATAAAACTCCACGAAGGGAGTGTCCACAGAAAATCATCAGAGTATAAATAGTCTGGAAATAAAAGGGCTCATGCCCGGTACATCAGAGTCCTCACTACAAGTCTCTCATCGCAGAAGCTAAGAAAATGCTAATCACTCACGGAGCTGGTCGCAGGTGCACCGGTGCTAGACTGTCCCACCTCCATGCGCACCGTACTCCGCTGGTGCTGGTCCCTGTCTCCCATCCGGAGCTCCTGTAATGTTTGGTTCGAAAACCATTAGTCATAAAGACTAAGCCCTATCATCCCCTACCCCTCCCACCACGGCTCCTAAGCACCGGGCGGAGAGGAGGAAAGGGAAGCTACAAAAGTGGAGAGTAGTCAAGCAAGTGACGGTGGACCTAACTAGCAAGGTATATCAGGTGAACAATATAAATGTTGTAATAGGTAGAACAATTAATAAGTAGCAAATTGTATTAAAGACTGCTAGAGAATAGTAAGAAGGCAACAAGTAAGTAAGTATGTAAGTAACCTTAACTTATATGAATGCCCATACAAACTTATAAGTTAAGGGATCTTCTGCAAGGCTCCCATCGTATAAAAAGTCCCATACCGATTTATACGTTGGGGTGTCGGTTGTATGCAAATATGAGTGTAGTGTTATGCTATGCCATGATTCATGCAAGTGCAACCCACGCACACGACTCTATGCGCACAGACCTTTAGTTCCCCCTGTTCGGGAGGCTAGCTTCACCCCCAGGAACCTCCGTAGTGGCAAACGGAGACAGTGGGTCGGGCCCCCCACTCCTAGGCGGGTAACCACACTACCAGGCCTAGCCCTTCCGTACGCCCCTAGAAGAACACAACCTAGAGTATCCGCGTACTGTTGCTGGATGTACCCTCCAGACTTTTCGCCGAGACATCGTACCGCTGTCGGTGTGATCGATCGCCTAGTACCGATGACCCACCACTTTTTCTCCGTACTCCAACCCTCGAGCCCGCGGCCCCCCGGACAGTACTGTCCGTGCATCTACCTTCAGAGCTACTGTCTGATGGCAAGTAATCCTATATTCTACTTTCCTAGCTACCGGGGAGTGAGTGTGTGCAATCCTAGTTATACTAGTTGCTCTTTTAATTTATTACTCCTATGGTTTACGTTAGCCCAGGACTGCCCCCGGTATTCCCCGTGAAGGGCTCTCAAGGGACACTAGGAACCAAGACGGTGCATTACGGCCCGAAGTTCCCTTTCGCAAGGCACTTATTATTATTGGTGGTCTACCCTTTACCCAATCCCCTTTTAGTTGCTTTAGTTCTAACCCTAGAGTATTAAGACTCTTCCTCTTCTTCCCGGGACGGACGATCTTTCGTCGTCCCCGTACTCCCTTACCCTAACCAGTCCCACATTCTACTTATCCTGACTTCTAATAATGAACTCAACCTTAACTTGCCCTACCAACCATCGATTATCAGAATTCCGAGGTTTTACTAAATGCAGACCATCCTAAACTATATGAGGTACACAAGGGGAGGTACTCCAAATTATCTTCCAAATCTCCTATAAAATTTACTAGAGATCTATCATGACTTAATTAGCTTAAATCCAGAAATTTATAATTTTCCTAATTAATCCGAATTTATTTTATTTTTCTCAAAAATTGGCCACGGGTAATTTTTAACATGAACTACATGATATTCTTAAGTTATGGCCACCCAAAAATTGTGATCACTAAATAACTGTAAGGTATCATCAAATACTAATTTGCAGGATTTTACAAAAGGTATATAGCCTCTAATTAATTTATCCATTATAATCTCATTATTCCCTTTTAAAGAAGGAAGTACTGAAATTACTCATCATAAAATTATAGAAAAATTACTGACTAATAGTATGATACGGAAAAGATCATTCTGCAAAGAATCATAATTTTACCAGCTTACTAAGCACTAAAATAGATTTAATCCAATATCCATGATAAATAATACTTAATGAAGCAAGCCTTAGAATTAAGCTTCTAAAAATCCCATAAAAATTCACAGAGTTTTAAAATCATAATAAAGGTTCTCTGCCTAAATTTCATCAATTTCCAGGAAGTTTGTACTCCATAATAAATTTTCTAAGCAAATCATACAACTACTAAATCATTAAGGAAGTACCCAAAATAGTGATCATAAAATTCATAAAAAAATATCCAGAGCTTGTACTACCCCTATAATCAACTCTACCCATTTCTCATCACTTTTTAATGTGATTTGGTGTCATTTCCTATCTCTACAAGTTTTGCGCCCTAAACTAGGGTTAGATTTTTAGATATTCCAACGATCTCCAAATCTACTAAGATTTCATCCAGAGAAAAATATTAGCCCTAGGGTTCTCATCACCCAATCTCGGGTCAATCCGAGGTCATTTGACCACATGACCTTCACAAACCCCCAAGATCCATCCTTAGGGTTGGGCCTTGGGCCTTAGGGCAAACTTACCCCGATCCACCTCAAACTCCATGAGGGGGTGCTAGAGAATATTACTAGCCAGTGGTAAAAATCTCAGCCTCTGTTGAGGTGATCTCACCACTCAAACTTCAAAAGTGCACTTTTAACCTAAGACCTCTTATTAGGGCAAAACTTTGGGTTGATCATTTCGGATCCAAACCATCTCCAAATGAGATGAAAAATTATACAGAACCTTATGGTGAACCCAGGGACAACTCACCAAAATTTGGGAGGGTTTGGAAATTATTTATCAATCTAATTAAAATCGGCTAGGATTATTGAATTTTTCTAAAAACTATAGAAAGATATTCTCCAAAAATTCTCATTTTTGGATAGCATCTATATATATGTAAGATTAGACCACACCCCAAATTTCAAGTCATTTGGATGGCTGGATTGGAGTGGGGAATTTTTCTAAGGTCAAGGCAGCCCTCTTGATAGACCTCACCAAAAAGGGTGCTGTGGTCTAACCAGGATCCCAAATCGAGTGAAATTAATTTTTAATTAAACTAGACTTCAAGGGCTACATTTACTATGTTGATCATTTTTCCCGTAGGAGCCTTTAGGTATTTTTCCCAATTTATTTAACATGACAGATATCTCACTCAGAAATGGATTAAAAAACTAGAATTTAATTTTCATGCCACTGTTCATCTTCTTCAACAGCCCGAAACAGAGGCATAAAACCTAATATCCTGTAGCTTTTCCAAGCTATTTCCCGGCCACCCAGCCATCTCCCTGGCCGGCCACCACCACCACCACCTCCGTTGAGGCGAGGGCTATCGTCGGGCGGCGGCACAGCCGCCGGAGAGGCGGTTTCCGGCGAACCCGCCACCATGAAACTTTCGGAAAACCACCAATACGCTCACCCGATCTGGCTCTTTTGAGCCCGATATCTCTCCTAACGATTCCTAAGATCTATCCGCAGAAGAAGAGGGAGGGGAGGACCTTGTTTGCGGGTTGAAGGCGTGCAGAGCGTCGGGAAGCCATTTGCGCGGTGGTGGCGTCGCCGGAAATTCTTCAACAGCAAGGAGGAAGTCTGAACAGTTGATGGAGTGTAACCTTTTCCTCTTGCTCTCAGGAATCTTTTATAGATGAGCAAATGGGGAGGGGAAAGGGTGAAACGTTGGAGATGAAACGTTGGCGGCCATTAATAACACTCTTATGACGTTTCGGTTATGACGAATGGCAGTTGAAAAGTTGAGGATGAAGAGGTGCTTGCTAGGTGGCAATTTCCTATTGGACCCACTTTTCCTTAATTATTAACATAATTAAAGTAGGGAACGACCCATAAATACTCTTGATTTTTCATCCCCACAGCCAGAATTTATTAAGGCGTCGGTTACCGAAACTTCCAGTCTGGCTGACGTTTCGGCCTTGGTCACGGGCGTGACACATAGGTTACGGGCGTGACAGGCCCGGTTAGCAGTTCTGGGTTCGACGATCGTCGAACTAAGATCGACGATCGTCGAAGGGTGGTCACGGGCGTGTCACTTGGGTCACGGGCGTGACAGGTCTGGAGACCACTTCTGGTTCGACGATCGTCGAATTGGGATCGACGATCGTCGAGCGTGTCACGCCCTATGTCACGGGCGTGACATGGCTGGTCACGGGCGTGACAGGCCTGTGTGGCCGAATTTGGTTCGGCGATCGTCGAATTGGGATCGACGATCGTCGAGCGTGTCACGCCCTTTGTCACGGGCGTGACATGGCGGGTCACGGTCGTGACAGGCCTGTGTGGCCGAATTTGGTTCGACGATCGTCGAATTGGGATCGACGATCGTCGAGCGTATCACGCCCTTTGTCACGGGCGTGACATGGCGGGTCACGGGCGTGACAGACCCGTGTGGCCGAATTTGGTTCGACGATCGTCGAATTGGGATCGACGATCGTCGAGCGTGTCACGCCCTTTGTCACGGGCGTGACATGGCGAGTCACGGGCGTGACAGACCCGTGTGGCCGAATTTGGTTCGATGATCGTCGAATTGGGATCGACGATCGTCGAGCGTGTCACGCCCTTTGTCACGGGCGTGACATGGCGGGTCACGGGCGTGACCAACCCGTGACCCGATTTCTTAGTCGATTTATTTCAAGTTTTGGGCTCCCTAGGGTTCTACCACAACCAACCGACTCCTAGGGGTCTAGCCGGAAATGGGATGTTACAAATCCCAATAAACAAAACAAAGATTTCGTCCCCGAAATCAAGGTTAAGCCTACGGGACTCAAATCGGGAAAATAAGCTTGTAACATCCCATGAGAACCGAATGATTACCTCCCTACATTACGTTTGTTTGTGCGGTTTCGAATCTAAGGTTAATTCGCCCACTTAACTAGGTATATACACCCCAATAAACAAAAGATTAGCCCTTATTCTTGAAATTTCAATTCCATTGGTTTAAAACAGGAAGGCAAATTGATTGTCCAGAGGGGTTTTGAGGTATACCTGACGAAAAAGTTCCGGATATTTTTGCCGCATCAAGTCCTGTGGCTCCCAGGTATGCTCCTCCTGCCCATGATTGTTCCACAGAACCTTGACTAACGGGACCTTCTTTCGCCGCAAGACCCGCACTGCCGTATCGTCAATCCTGATAGGCTCCACGTTGACTGACCGATCCGAGGCCACCGGGCCATCTGCCGAGGGAATCAGCTGCTCAGGGCGTAGCAGAGCCCTCCGAAGTGAGGAGACGTGGAAGACGTCATGCAATCCCGCTAACTCCGGCGGTAGTTCCAGTCTATAGGCTAAGGGGACGATCCGCTCCAGGATCCTGTAGGGCCCCATATATCTTGGACTGAGCTTCCTCCGCCCGCGAACCCGCGAGACTCCGTGCATCGACCGTATCTTCAAGAAAACTCGGTCCCCCACCTGGAACTCCACTTGACGATGCCTCGCATCGTAGTATTTCGCCTGTCTGCTCTGGGCTTCCAACATCCTGTCTCGGATCAATCTAATCTGAGCATCTCTATCTCCCACAAACTCCGAGCCCAGTGCCTGCGGATCCTCATCCTGAACCCATGATAGTGGGGTTCTGCACCTCCTTCCGTACAACGCTTCGTATGGAGCCATGCCTATGCTGGACTGATGAGCGTTGTTGTACGAAAACTCGACCAGTGGCAGCAATCTCTCCCAAGGCTCGCCACGGTCCAAAATACACAGTCGTAGCAGATCCTCCAGTGTACGGTTTGTGCGCTCTGTCTGCCCGTCGGTCTGAGGGTGGAAAGCTGTGCTGAAAGTCAACCGAGAACCCAGATGGGCCTGGACTGACCTCCATTCCCTGGATGTAAACCGCCCATCCCGATCCGAAACGATAGTCTTGGGCACCCCATGATAACGCACAAACTGCTCGATGAACCTCCGTACCAATACTCTGACCGGTGTGTCCTTCGCCACTGGGATGAATCTGGCCACCTTTGTCAGCCTGTCCACTATCACCCAGATCGAGTCGTTCCCCGCACGGGATCTAGGTCGCCCATGTATAAAGTCCATGGCTATATCCTCAAACTTCCACTCCGGCACTGGAAGCGGCTGCAGCAATCCTGCCGGGTTCCTACACTCCGCCTTCACGAGCTGGCAGGCCTCACAATGCGTCACAAAATATGTAATATCTTTCTTCATACCCGGCCAGTACATCGTCCTCTTTAAATCCTTTACCATCTTGGTGATCCCCGGGTGTACCGAATACCGGCTGCAGTGAGCTTCCGTCAAAATGTCCTCTCGGATCCGTCCTCCTGCTGGTATGTAGACTCTGCCCCGGAAACACAGAAGCCCATCCCTCAAAGTGTAATCTCCTGTCGTGCCTTCTTCCAAGGCCCGGAATATCGGCTCAGCTCTCTCGTCCAGCATCTGTCCATCTCTGATGAGGTCTCGGATGTCATCTGTAGTAGCCATCGACCCCAGGTACTCCATGTACAGCTCCGGGTCATCCTCAGATACTAGCGAAATCTGCATCTCCTCGAATGATCTAATCAACTCCAAGGCCATCAGCTACGGGCCTACTCCAGTCGCACTCGCTCTCCGGCTCAGAGCATCCGCAACCACGTTCGCCTTCCCCGGATGGTAGTGCATTGTATACTGGTAGTCCGAAAGAAACTCCACCCAGCGTCTCTGCCTGATGTTTAACTCCTTCTGGGTGTCGACGTACTTCAGATTCTTGTGGTCGGAGAAGATATCACAATGTACCCCGTAGAGATAGTGCCGCCAGATCTTAAGGGCAAAAATGACTGCCCCCATCTCCAAATCGTGCACGGGGTAGTTCTGCTCGTGCTGCTTCAACTGACGGGAGGCATAGGCTATTACGTGCCCATTCTGCATAAGGACGGCACCCATCCCCTGATAGGAAGCATCTGCATATACCTGGAATCCCTCCCTCCCTGATGGGAGAGCAAGGATGGGGACCGAGGTGAGACGATCCTTCAGCTCCTGGAAGGCAGATTCGCATCGCGGCGTCCAGGTAAAAGGGGACTCCTTCTTCGTCAGAGACGTAAGAGGAAGGGAAATCTGAGAGAACCCCTTTACGAACTTCCGGTAGTAACCGGCAAGTCCCAAGAAACTCCGAACATCCGTGGCCGACTTTAGTGGCGGCCAATCCCGTACTGCCTGGATCTTTGCCGGATCCACTGCCAAACCTGCTCCACTGATGACATGGCCCAGAAAGGCCACCTCCTTTAGCCAGAACTGGCACTTGCTGTACTAGGCATACATCTCGTGCTCACGCAGCTTTTCTAAGGTCAAGGCTAGATGTCTCGCGTGTTCCTCCTCCGTCCTTGAATAGATGAGGATGTCGTCGATGAATACAATGACGAAGACATCCAGGTACTCCTCGAACACCCGATTCATCAAAGTCATGAATGCGGAGGGTACATTCGTGAGCCCGAACGGCATCACGGTAAACTCGTACGAGCCGTACCTGCTGCTGAACGCCGTCTTCGGGATGTCCTCCTCCCGAATGCGAAGCTGGTAGTATCCTGATCTCAGATCCAGCTTTGAGAACCAATGGGCTCCCTCCAGCTGGTCAAAAAGCTCATCTATCCGTGGTAAGGGATAAGTGTTCCGGACCGTCAACCTGTTCAGAGCCCGGTAATCTATGCACAGTCGGAGGGTCCCGTCTTTCTTCTTAACGAACAGCACCGGAGCTCCCCACGGTGATGAGCTAGGCCGCACGAACCCGGCCTCCACTAACTCCTGAAGCTGACTCCGGAATTCCACCAACTCCTTTGGGGCCATTCGATAGGGAGCTCTGGATACCGGCTTAGCCCCCGGTACGAGCTGAATCTGAAAGTCCTTCTCTCGGTGCGGGGGTAACCCTGGTAGCTTCTCTAGAAACACGTCGGCGAAGTCCCGCACTACCGGAATATCTGCAATGGAATCCTTGGCTACGACCGCCTCAAAGAGGACCTGATAAACCTCTTCCCCTGCAGATGGGCCTTAACGGCCTGCACAGACGATAGTAAAGTACGGGGTGCTGATATAATACCTTCGATAACAATGAAGGAGTCGCCGTGCCGCACGGTGATCCTTTTCGCCACGCAATCGATCTGGGCATGGTTCCAATACAGCCAGGTCATGCCCAGAATCAGATCGTAATCTGGCATCCTCAAGACCGTCGTTGGTGCCTCAAACGCCTTTCCGCCGATCCTCGCTTCCATATTACAATGAGCAGAGGTCAATATCTCTGACTCGTCGGGTAGGCGCACCCTCATCATCTTCCCGGTGAATTGCTCCACTCCTGCCAGTCCTTTCACGAAATCCTCCGACACGAAGGATTGCGACGCACCAGTGTCGAAGAGGGTGTGAGCGGGCTTGCCGCTCACGAACACTATGCCTGGGGTAATTAAATGTCTTAGTATTCTTATTGTAGTTTATCTTCTCTTAATTTCTAACCAGGTTATGTTTAAAATAGTAGTTTATATAAAGAAAATCTGAAAAGTACTGCCATACCTGTGATAACCTGCTCCGGGTCCCGGGGCTGTGTCAGGTCTAGAGCATACACCTGCTCTCTCTGGCCTACGACCTCGATCCTGGAATCCCCGTCCTCGGTCCTGTCCTCGTCCGCCAAACTATCGGGGAGGTGGAGCGCCCTGATGTGCTGGTGGGGGTGCTCGCCCCACAGGGCAGTTCCGCTTGATATGCCCTGGCTGGTTGCACTGATAGCATACCGGTGGCTGCCCTGTCGTCCTTGGCATCTCCAGCATCTGTATAGGCTGGGGAGCCAATATCCCCTGAGCCCTCTGCTCCTGCCCAAACTCCTGACGGGGCTGATCCCCGTTCCTTCTCTCCCCAATAACCTGGCCCCGAGGACGGTCTCTATGACCTCCAATCACTGAATCATCAGCCAGTCTCTTCCGATTCTTCACTGTGAGCTGATCCGCCTCTCTCTTCTTAGCCATCTCCAGAATCCTGGCCAGACTCCCCTCTGAAATAAAAAGGAGGGCCTGCCTCATGCCATCCTGCAGCCCCTTATAAAACCTCCGAGCGTAGCCTGCATCGTCTAACTGGTAAGCGTCCGCATAACGGGCCAGATGAGTGAACTCCTGATAGTACTCCACCACGGTCCTGTTCCCCTGCCTCAACCGCAGGAATCTATCCTCCAGGTCATCTCTCGCCGACTGAGGTACAAAATGTCCCAAGAGCGCTGCTCTGAACTCCTCCCAAGTAATATCAGCGCAGTCCATCCCCGCAAAGGTGGTGTCCAGCTGAGATTTCCACCATCTCTTTCCGTGTGACTCTAAGCAGGAGACTGTCAAAGCGACTGCCTCCTCCGTGGGGCATCGAATCCCTGCCAACATCTCATAAATGGTGTCCAACCACTCCTCCGTAGGTACTGCGGACTCCGTCCCCTGGTAGGATGGAGGGGAAAGTCCTCGGAAGACCGTCATCCAATTGGCCCCGGGGTTTGGCTGTGGGGCCGGGGCTTGCTGAGCTCTGAAGGCCTCCAGGATGGCCGTCAGTGTTTGCCCCATCTCCGTCTGCTGGAACGGAACGGGTGCTGGCGGAGTCGGGACCACATCCGGAGCCTGAGGTGTCCCCTGCTGCGATGTAGGGTTCATCGCAGGCTACAAGCAAAATTTCCATTTGTTAGCGAGCAAAAAGAATGGAATTTAAGAAGAGTTATGATGGACTTTCACATGTGATTTCCCTTATGAGCCCACCACTGCTTCCGCTGCTAGTTTGTCCGCAAACTAAGCTCGCACGGGGGTGGCCCAAGGTTTTTGTGGACTACTTCTCTTTCGATCGAGGTCTGCTCTGATACCACTTGTAAGACCCCTTTTTTTTTTCTTTTTCAACCACCGGGGTCTTATGCCCAGAACCGCCGCTTTGCGGTGACACCTTCGCACCCGGGAAGGTTGCCACTACAACGCGCCGATTCTGCCGGCCTTTTCGATCACAACATGTAGCAAGCAAGAGAGAAGCAAGTCCACCAAAAGAGAATATCACATGAAATAAAACTCCACGAAGGGAGTGTCCACAGAAAATCATCAGAGTATAAATAGTCTGGAAATAAAAGGGCTCATGCCCGGTACATCAGAGTCCTCACTACAAGTCTCTCATCGTGGAAGCTAAGAAAATGCTAATCACTCACGGAGCTGGTCGCAGGTGCACCAGTGCTAGACTGTCCCACCTCCATGCGCACCGTACTCCGCTGGTGCTGGTCCCTGTCTCCCATCCGGAGCTCCTGTAATGTTTGGTTCGAAAAACATTAGTCATAAAGACTAAGCCCTATCATCCCCTACCCCTCCCACCACGGCTCCTAAGCACCGGGCGGAGAGGAGGAAAGGGAAGCTACAAAAGTGGAGAGTAGTCAAGCAAGTGACGGTGGACCTAACTAGCAAGGTATATCAGGTGAACAATATAAATGTTGTAATAGGTAGAACAATTAATAAGTAGCAAATTGTATTAAAGACTGCTAGAGAATAGTAAGAAGGCAACAAGTAAGTAAGTATGTAAGTAACCTTAACTTATATGAATGCCCATACAAACTTATAAGTTAAGGGATCTTCTGCAAGGCTCCCATCGTATAAAAAGTCCCATACCGATTTATACGTTGGGGTGTCGGTTGTATGCAAATATGAGTGTAGTGATATGCTATGCCATGATTCATGCAAGTGCAACCCACGCACACGACTCTATGCGCACAGACCTTTAGTTCCCCTGTTCGGGAGGCTAGCTTCACCCCCAGGAACCTCCGTAGTGGCAAACGGAGACAGTGGGTCGGGCCCCCCACTCCTAGGCGGGTAACCACACTACCAGGCCTAGCCCTTCCGTACGCCCATAGAAGAACACAACCTAGAGTATCCGCGTACTGCTGCTGGATGTACCCTCCATACTTTTCGCCGAGACATCGTACCGCTGTCGGTGTGATCGATCGCCTAGTACCGATGACCCACCACTTTTTCTCCGTACTCCAACCCTCGAGCCCGCGGCCCCCCGGACAGTACTGTCCGTGCATCTACCTTCAGAGCTACTGTCTGATGGCAAGTAATCCTATATTCTACTTTCCTAGCTACCGGGGAGTGAGTGTGTGCAATCCTAGTTATACTAGTTGCTCTTTTAATTTATTACTCCTATGGTTTACGTTAGCCCAGGACTGCCCCCGGTATTCCCCGTGAAGGGCTCTCAAGCGACACTAGGAACCAAGACGGTGCATTACGGCCCGAAGTTCCCTTTCGCAAGGCACTTATTATTATTGGTGGTCTACCCTTTACCCAATCCCCTTTTAGTTGCTTTAGTTCTAACCCTAGAGTATTAAGACTCTTCCTCTTCTTCCCGGGACGGACGATCTTTCGTCGTCCCCGTACTCCCTTACCCTAACCAGTCCCACATTCTACTTATCCTGACTTCTAATAATGAACTCAACCTTAACTTGCCCTACCAACCATCGATTATCAGAATTCCGAGGTTTTACTAAATGCAGACCATCCTAAACTATATGAGGTACACAAGGGGAGGTACTCCAAATTATCTTCCAAATCTCCTATAAAATTTACTGGAGATCTATCATGACTTAATTAGCTTAAATCCAGAAATTTATAATTTTCCTAATTAATCCGAATTTATTTTATTTTTCTCAAAAATTGGCCATGGGTAATTTTTAACATGAACTACATGATATTCTTAAGTTATGGCCACCCAAAAATTGTGATCACTAAATAACTGTAAGGTATCATCAAATACTAATTTGCAAGATTTTACAAAAGGTATATAGCCTCTAATTAATTTATCCATTATAATCTCATTATTCCCTTTTAAAGAAGGAAGTACTGAAATTACTCATCATAAAATTATAGAAAAATTACTGACTAATAGTATGATACGGAAAAGATCATTGTGCAAAGAATCATAATTTTACCAGCTTGCTAAGCACTAAAATAGATTTAATCCAATATCCATGATAAATAATACTTAATGAAGCAAGCCTTAGAATTAAGCTTCTAAAAATCCCATAAAAATTCACAGAGTTTTAAAATCATAATAAAGGTTCTCTGCCTAAATTTCATCAATTTCCAGGAAGTTTGTACTCCATAATAAATTTTCTAAGCAAATCATACAACTACTAAATCATTAAGGAAGTACCCAAAATAGTGATCATAAAATTCATAAAAAAATATCCAGAGCTTGTACTACAACTATAATCAACTCTACCCATTTCTCATCACTTTTTAATGTGATTTGGTGTCATTTCCTATCTCTACAAGTTTTGCGCCCTAAACTAGGGTTAGATTTTTAGATATTCCAACGATCTCCAAATCTACTAAGATTTCATCCAGAGAAAAATATTAGCCCTAGGGTTCTCATCACCCAATCTCGGGTCAATCCGAGGTCATTTGACCACATGACCTTCACAAACCCCCAAGATCCATCCTTAGGGTTGGGCCTTGGGCCTTAGGGCAAACTTACCCCGATCCACCTCAAACTCCATGAGGGGGTGCTAGAGAATATTACTAGCCAGTGGTAAAAATCTCAGCCTCTGTTGAGGTGATCTCACCACTCAAACTTCAAAAGTGCACTTTTAACCTAAGACCTCTTATTAGGGCAAAACTTTGGGTTGATCATTTCTGATCCAAACCATCTCCAAATGAGATGAAAAATTATACAGAACCTTATGGTGAACCCAGGGACCACTCACCAAAATTTGGG
Organism: Platanthera zijinensis; assembly: GCA_039513925.1. Lineage (NCBI taxonomy): Eukaryota > Viridiplantae > Streptophyta > Magnoliopsida > Asparagales > Orchidaceae > Platanthera > Platanthera zijinensis. Next base: position 182,634,748 of record CM077079.1, on the reverse strand, counting down.
AGGGTTTGGAAATTATTTAACAATCTAATTAAAATCGGCTAGGATTATTGAATTTTTCTAAAAACTATAGAAAAATATTCTCCAAAAATTCTCATTTTTGGATAGCACCTAGATATATGTAAGATTAGACCACACCCCAAATTTCAAGTCATTTGGATGGCTGGATTGGAGTGGGGAATTTTTCAAAGGTCAAGGCAGCCCTCTGGATAGACCTCACCAAAAAGGGTGCTGTGGTCTAACCAGGATCCCAAATCGAGTGAAATTAATTTTGAATTAAACTAGACTTCAAGAGCTACATTTCCTATGTTGATCATTTTTCCCGTAGGAGCCTTTAGGTATTTTTCCCAATTTATTTAACATGACAGATATCTCACTCAGAAATGGATTAAAAAACTAGAATTTAATTTTCATGCCACTGTTCATCTTCTTCAACAGCCCGAAACAGAGGCATAAAACCTAATATCCTGTAGCTTTTCCAAGCTATTTCCCGGCCACCCAGCCATCTCCCTGGCCGGCCACCACCACCACCACCTCCGTTGAGGCGAGGGCTATCGTCGGGCGGCGGCACAGCCGCCGGAGAGGCGGTTTCCGGCGAACCCGCCACCATGAAACTTTCGGAAAACCACCAATACGTTCACCCGATCTGGCTCTTTTGAGCCCGATATCTCTCCTAACGATTCCTAAGATCTATCCGCAGAAGAAGAGGGAGGGGAGGACCTTGTTTGCGGGTTGAAGGCGTGCAGAGCGTCAGGAAGCCATTTGCGCGGTGGTGGCATCGCCGGAAATTCTTCAACAGCAAGGAGGAAGTCTGAACAGTTGAGGGAGTGTAACCTTTTCCTCTTGCTCTCAGGAATCTTTTATAGATGAGCAAATGGGGAGGGGAAAGGGTGAAACGTTGGAGATGAAACGTTGGCGGCCATTAATAACACTCTTATGACGTTTCGGTTATGACGAATGGCAGTTGAAAAGTTGAGGATGAAGAGGTGCTTGCCAGGTGGCAATTTCCTATTGGACCCACTTTTCCTTAATTATTAACATAATTAAAGTAGGGAACGACCCATAAATACTCTTGATTTTTCATCCCCACAGCCAGAATTTATTAAGGCGTCGGTTACCGAAACTTCCAGTCTGGCTGACATTTCGGCCTTGGTCACGGGCGTGACACATAGGTCACGGGCGTGACAGGCCCGGTTAGCAGTTCTGGGTTCGACGATCGTCGAACTAAGATCGACGATCGTCGAAGGGTGGTCACGGGCGTATCACTTGGGTCACGGGCGTGACAGGTTTGGAGACCACTTCTGGTTCGACGATCGTCGAATTGGGATCGACGATCGTCGAGCGTGTCATGCCCTATGTCACGGGCGTGACATGGCTGGTCACGGGCGTGACAGGCCTATGTGGCCGAATTTGGTTCGACGATCGTCGAATTGGGATCGACGATCGTCGAGCGTGTCACGCCCTTTGTCACGGGCGTGACATGGCGGGTCACGGTCGTGACAGGCCTGTGTGGCCGAATTTGGTTCGACGATCGTCGAATTGGGATCGACGATCGTCGAGCGTATCACGCCCTTTGTCACGGGCATGACATGGTGGGTCACGGGCGTGACAGACCCGTGTGGCCGAATTTGGTTCGACGATTGTCGAATTGGGATCGACGATCGTCGAGCGTGTCACGCCCTTTGTCACGGGCGTGACATGGCGGGTCACGGGCATGACAGACCCGTGTGGCCGAATTTGGTTCGACGATCGTCGAATTGGGATCGACGATCGTCGAGCGTGTCATGCCCTTTGTCACGGGCGTGACATGGCGGGTCACGGGCGTGACCAACCCGTGACCCGATTTCTTAGTCGATTTATTTCAAGTTTTGGGCTCCCTAGGGTTCTACCACAACCAACCGACTCCTAGGGGTCTAGCCGGAAATGGGATGTTACAGCTCGCTCGCGCGCGAGCGGGTCCGGGTAAACTCCCGAGTTTGCATGGGGCGGATGCTCGGGAATTGATCGCTCCCCTGCAGGAAATGACTTGACTTAGAAAAGCGATGATTATAGGCGAGCTAGTAGGAAGATAAGGGAAGATTTATTCCTTTTGCAGGAGAACAAGGAGGAGCGGGTCGAGGCCCCTTCAAAGGAAGGTGACCTCGAAGTCCTTCCCAGGAAGAACCTGTGCAGCTCGACGTCGACATCGGATAGTGTTAGAGGCCGATATACCTCCTTGTTCTTTTGCTGGGGGGAGAAGGGAATGTTGCCCAGGTCATCCTTGATGAAGACGACCTTGGAGACCTAGTGGTGGTTTTTGTTTTTGGCCTTGTGGATCTTGATGTGCGAGCCCATCAGGAAGGCGACCCCGTCGCTGGTCGCACAGTAGGTGAAGAGTTTGGGGAAGATGGTGAGCTTGAATTCAATCCACTCTCGAAGAAGGTGGCAGTCTAATGCGACCATCATGACGATTGCATTCAGGTTTCGCTGGGCCTTAACTGCCCAAAGTACTTGAGGGTCTGGTAGATTTCTGGAAAGAAGGGGAGGCGCAACCCCACCTCGAAGTGCGAGATGGGGAAGGCAAGCTCGTCACGATAAAAAGTGTTGATGGCCTCGCCCTCTGTGGGTCGACGTGCCTCAAAGCCAGGGGGCACGTACCCGACTTTGAAGCTGGCGAGTTCACGCTCAGTGGTGTTTCTATCAAATAAGAGGTATTCGGCGAACTAACGCGTATACTTTGATTAACTGTCGGCGTCAGGTTGAGTTTTGCCCATGGTAGTAAGAGTTGGGGGTGTGAGAGCAGGTAACGAGAAGAGCACAAGGGGGTATGAATGCAGTAAAGGAGATGGATCATGGGGTTGGAGAGGGGACCTATTTATAGAAAACCGAATTTATGGCCAGCCCCAGCTCGCCAACCCCAGCTTGCTAGCCTCAGCTCGCCGGCCCCAGCTCGCCGTCTCCGACTAGCCGACTCGGTGACCTAGCCTATCCTAACGGGAGCTAAACCTAGTCGACACAACATATTATTTCGAACAGTATATTGAGTTCTGAAAAAATTATTAAAGTTATTACAGACAGGGACATCCGCAGCCCCGAGAAGAAAGTTCATAACAAGCAGAAGAAAATTTCCATCAACACGTGTGATCTAGGTGTGTTGGGAGGAGAGGACTGATAGGCTCAGTTAGGGAGCCATTTCTATCTTCCCCGGCCTCATGTCCCCAACCCTGGAGGTCAGCGTAGGTTGAGGAACTCGTGAACTATATCCAAGTCCCGACTAAAGTTCTGCAGGTTTTCACTCAGTCTTTCCATAGCTGGGGTGGTGGAGATCATCTCTTTCGTCGAGCCGTGTTCCATCCTATCTGCGAGCAGCACATAGTCTTTCTCCAGCACCTGCAGCCTCTGCTCGCTATATGTGTTATCTGCTCAAAGTTGGCGCAGTGCGGCATCGTGCTTCTTCAGCACCTCCACAACTAGCCGACTCAGCTTGGTAGGATCCAGCGAGTAATGCAGGAAGCTCTCTGATAGTACGTTTTGTAGTTTAAACTATTAGGGTGTATTTCCCTATTTTTAACGCGCTTATCTTGTCTTATTAGCTTACATTTTATATTTTTTATGTAAATATTATTGCCACTTACTTTTTCCTGTCTTTTTGTAGGTTTCCAAATTTTCAGCCAAAATGACCTGACACGGCCACCATCACGGCCGTTTCATTGGGCGTGTCACTTGTCCACAAGGAAGCTGGCCACCAGAGGCAAAATCCAGAGATCATCCCGACAAGGACATGGCCACCAACATGGTCGTGTCGCCGTCGTGTTGCTGGCCGTGTCAACCTTGTCGTGTCTACATGCCGTGTCAACAAAATCTAGATACCATCCCGAGAAGGACACATCAACGAACACGGTTGTGTAGCCTCCGTGTTGCCGGGAGTGCCACCAGAATCTGATAACTTTCCAGAGAAGGACACGGCCACCCACACGGTCGTGTCGCTAGGCGTGTCTCCTTCACATCGAAGCCTGCTGCCCGCCATAAATGCATTCCACGTCAAAGTCCATCAAATGTTGTTAACACGGCCACCAACACATCCGTGTTGTTTGCCGTATCAACACGGGCGAGCCCACTTTTTCAATGACTCCATGATCACTCCCGCCAGAACCACTGCCCGAGGTCAACCTGTACAGGACACGGCCACCAACACGGCCGTATCGCTGGCTGTGTCACCCCCTTTAAGTTTTTCTATAAATTGAGCCCTTCTCCAAGCATTCCAGGAGTTTGTTGGATTGTGTTGGGAGGTGATGCCCCTTTGCTTAGTGAAGCTTTTCTTATTTTTTTCTCCCTCTTTCTCTCTTTCTCCTTTTAGTTTTTTCTTAACCCTTGTTTAGTTTAAGCTTTTGTAATAGCTTTTGTACTTCATTTAGTAGTTTAATGTAATGCTAGCTTAGTCTTTTCATTTCCATGCAATTGTAGCTCCTTCACTTCCAATTGTAACTTTCTCTTTAATTTTAATAAAAGTGCTCTTTTCTTATCCTTGTGTTCTTAATGCTTTACTACTCATCCTTCCTCCTCCAATGCATTATGATTAACTAATCCTCCTTGTACTCGATTTTGATGATCCTGGGTTCGAGTGATTAAGTTATTATGCTTTGAATTTACCATTTATTTTTAGTGTTTGGCCTTGAATTACACTTGATTTTTTTGGGGTTGGAGATATATCATCGATATATATTCTCCATCTTTGCTTTCATTCTTGGCTAGTCGAGAGGCCGATATTTTCAAGTGACCACTCAAGTGTATAGGGAGTTATACGCACCCTCGAGAGAGGAAGACGTCCAAATCTCCCAGATTGAAGTAAAATCCAATAGTGGGGTTCACCGCGTAAAGCGAGCTTTAGGCCTCCGATTTAGACGAGAGTCGGTCGGACCTTCCTAAACTCATTTGGGCATGACATCAAGAGAAGCGTGTTCAAGCTTTAGGAATCTCCACGGTCAAGGAAATTTACCCTATTAAGTTTAGGTTTAGTTATCGTGTTTTTAATTGACTTTAGCCGAGGTGATTCTTGATCCAGTGCATTTCCATGTCATCGTTCCAACCCTTTATTATAATCGTTTCATTTATGCTCTCTTTCTTTTTAGTGCAAGTAGTTCTCTTTAGCTTTATTTCTTTTCCTTAATTGCAATGAGTTTCTCTAAACCCTAGATTTTCCGTCAATAAAATAATAGTCTTCGTGTGAGTAAGTGTACTCAACAGTTCCCGGATTTTTATATGACACTTGTGTCCCCTAGCTAGAATTCGATAAGTATACTTGCCTAATTGGATTGCTAGTTTGGTTGCTTTTTTTCTTCAAAGAATAGCTGACCACCAAGTTTTTGGCGCCGTTGTCGGGGAGCAACTTTTGTTGATATATTGAAAACATGAACCTATTACTTTTATCATTTATTTTTCTCATCCTCCTTCTAAAAAATTTTAAAATCCAAAAAAAAAATTATTTATTATCGCTTTTAATAAAAACCCACTTCATAATTTTTCTATGCCACCTAATTGTCTCAAAAAGGGCAAACGACTTTAAGTGCCACTATCTTGTCTAGTACCATGTGAACCCTTCATTGGGTAGCCCTTGGGAAGTTCGGGAGTTAAAAATATATATAGATATATATTTCAAAAAAAAATCTAGCTTTTTTCTAGTTTATTTATTTCTCTTTCTTCTCTTCTATATTCTTCTAGTGTATGACCCGCGGGAGTCCGTCGATTATTTTGGACTTGGACCACGAAATTGAGCGTACTCTTTAGAGAAGATCGTGATTTCAAGTTCCTACTATCCATGTACCGGTTGAGGACTCCGAGTTATTTTCTACTTTAAGAATAGAAGAACCCCACGTGGAGGAAGCCGTGCAAAGGCCTATGTCCTATTATGCACGACTGAATCTGGAGGGAACTGAATCTAGTATAGTGCACCCTGCTATAGCTAATAATAATTTTGAACTATAGCCTAGCATAATTCAAATGGTGCAGTAGTATGTGCAATATGACGGACTTCAAGATGAAGATCTGAACGCACATATAACAAGCTTTCTTGAGATTAGTGACACCTTCAAGATAAATGGTGTCACAAATGATGCTATTAGGCTATGATTATTTTCTTTCTCTCTAAGAACTAAGGCTAAAAAGTGGTTGAACACTCTACCTAAAAACAGCTTCACAACTTGGGATAAACTAACTGAAAAATTTCTAGCGAAGTATTTTCCGCCAGCTAAAACTGCAAAACTTAGGAACTACAATTCTTCTTTTGGACAAATAGACTATAAAACCTTATATGAAACTTGGGAAAGATTTAAAGAATTATTAAGACGATGCCCACATCATGCGCTGTATATATGGTTATAAGTGCAGACGTTTTATAACGGGCTAAATCAAAATACAAAGAATATGATAGACGCAGCTTCTGGCGGTACTTTAAACCATAAGACCCCGGAAGCAGCTCTTGATCTTTTCGAGGACATGGCCATGAACACTTATCAGTGGAATGTGCCTAGGTCCTGCCAAAACAAACCTGCAGGTATCTTTGAAGTGGAAAACGTCTCCCAGCTCGCTCTGCAAGTTGAAATATTAAGCAAATAAATTACGGATATGACTTCTGCCTCCGCCCCTCAGGTATGGGAATCTGCAACTCCTGCTCCCGAACAAGTAGATTATGTTAATAATATGCCTAGAATTGCTTTTAATAATTTTTCTACTGCGAATTTTCCTACGCACGGTTTTACTTTTCCAAATAGTCATAATCCTGCTTTAAGAAATCACCCGAATTTTTCGTGGAGTAATCCATCGAACGCGATGCGCCCGCCACCACAAAACCATTTTTTGCACCACCACCACCTCTTCAAAACTATCCAAAATGTCCATGCTTGGTGGAGTTACTTTCTAAATATATAACCACAAATGACGCTATTATAAGAACCTTAACTGAAAGCGTTAAAAGCCTTGAAAATAAAGTAGAACAGCTCGCAAAAATAATTTCTGTGCGACCCGCAGGGTCTCTTTCTTCCGATACCGAGCCCAAACTGAGAGAGAGCTAAAGCTATAACTCTTCAGAGTGCTAAGAAAGTTTTCGGTTTGGTTAGTGAAGAGCCCGAGGCAAGCTCCGCCCCTATTTTAAAAAATCAAAGCTCCGCCCCAGTTTTTAAAAATCAAAGCTCTGCTCCAGTTTTAAAAATTCCACCCTCTATAGAAGAATTTATTACTCCGCACACTATTTTAGAAAAAGATCTAACTCCACCATCCATCTTTAAAAATAATCCCACCCCGCCATACCCTTCCGAACTTAATAAACAACGTTTAGATGATCAGTATACCCGCTTCTTAGAGATGTTTAGGCAAATCCAAATAAATCTACATTTCCACGTAGCGATTTCCCAAATGCCGAAGTATGCTTAGTTTCTTAAGGACCTCCTGACAAATAAGAAGAAGTTAGAGAACCTTTCGCATGTTACACTAAACGCCGAGTGCTCTGCGGTCTTGACAAACGGTTTGCCAAAGAAGATCAGTGATCCGGGTAGTTTTTCTATTCCGTTTGTGTTCGGTGATCTTTTTGTCAAACACGCATTAGCCGACTTAGGTGCGAGTATAAACCTTATGCCCCGCTCATTGTTTAAGAAGTTAGGAATTGGTAGGCTCAACCCCACATTCATGACTATCCAGCTCGCCGATAGATCTGTCAAGTACCCGTTAGGAATAGTGGAGGATGTCTTAGTAAAAGTCGACAAGTTCATCTTCCCGGTGGACTTTGTCATTTTGGACATCGAAGAAGACGTCGAGGTTCCTCTGATCCTTGGTCGACCCTTCCTTGCCACCTCCCGAGCTATCATTGACGTAAGCAATGGTAAACTCTTACTTCGAGTAAGCGACGATGAAGTGACTTTCTCTATCACACCTTCGATGAAGAACACCCTAATAAATGATGCCTCCTATTTTTTCGTAGACGCCTTAAGTGATGAATCCTCCTATTTCCTCTCCAAATTTGAAAAGGAATTTTCTACTTTTTGTTCCTACACTTCTCTTCCAACTGAATCGCTACACCTAAGTGAAAAAAGTGAAGAATCCTCTTATCGTCTATCTGAATTTGAAAAAGAATTTTCTGATTTTTGTTCCTCCTATAGTTTACCAACTAAATCGTTGCAAGAAGCCGCCTTGGCCGCTAGCCCCACCCCTTTTTAATTCTCCACTAAAAAATTTCTTCGAGGACATAGTATTTGAAAAAGAAAGAATTTCTAAAACATCTTATGAAGACCCCCTACCATAGATTGAAGGAACTACCCGAACATCTTAGATATGCTTTCTTAGAAAAGGATTCCAAGCTACCCGTGATAGTTTCGGCCTACCTCGCGGATGTGCAAAATGATAAACTTCTTTTAGTTCTACGTAAGAATCGTCGAGCTATTGCCTGATAAATTTTCGATATCAAGGGCATAAGCCCATCTTTCTGAACACACAAAATCTTAATGGATGAAAATTCACGTAATTCAATACAACTCAGCGCCGTACAACCCGAACATGAAAGAAGAAGTTAAGGGCGAGGTTATGAAACTCTTAGACGCAAGAATTATGTATCTTATATCCGATAGTAAGTTGGTTAGCCCTATTCATGTAGTTCCAAAGAAGGGAGTGATAACTGTAGTTGTAAATAAAAATAATGATTAATCCCGACACAGACGGTGACGGGGTGGCGAATGTGTATTGATTATCGTAAGTTAAATGACGCCACCAATAAGGATCACTTTCCCTTGACGTTCATCGATCAGATTTTAGAATGATTATCCGGCCATAGCTTTTATTGTTTTCTCGATGGTCTCTCGGGGTATTTTCAAATCCCCATCTCTCCCGAGGACCAAGAGAAAACTACGTTTACTTGTCCCTTCGGCACCTTCGCTAACCAAAGGATACCACTTGGATTGTGCAATGCGCCAGCTATATTCCAGCGATGTATGTTCGCTATCTTTGACAAGTATGTAGAAAGCATTATGGAGGTATTCATGGATGATTTGTCTGTGTTTGGTGACGCATTTGAAAGTTGTTTAAAAAACCTCAAAAAAGTCCTAGAACGATGCGAAGAGACTAACCTTGCCCTAAATTGGGAAATATGCCATTTTATGGTGGGGGAAGGGTTGGTTTTGGGTCATAAAATTTTTGCGAGAGGTATTGAAGTAGATGTTGTTAAGATAGAAGTTATCGAGAAGCTGCCACCGCCTACGAACATCAAAGTTATAAGAAGTTTCCTAGGGCCTGCTGGCTTTTACAGTCGTTTCATAAAGGACTTCTCCAAGATCACTAAACCCCTTACCCATCTCTTAGAAAAAGATGCCCCATTCATTTTTGATGACTCTTTTCTTTCTGCCTTCGAATGAATAAAAGATAAATTAATTAATGCACCCATTATGATAGATCTGGTGTGGGACCTTCCATTTGAGATAATGTGTGAAGCAAGTAGTTTCGTAGTGGGAGCCGTATTAGGGCAACGCATATCTAAAAACTTCCACCCCATCTATTAAGCAAGTAAGACACTCACATCTGCACAGGAAAATTACACCACCACCGAGAAGGAGCTCCTAGCTGTAGTATTCACTTTTGTTAAATTTCGCCCTTCTATTACACTTTCAAAAATTATCATTTTTATGGACCACTCGACCCTCAAATATCTTCTTGCCAAAATGGATGCCAAGCCTATTAACCTCAGAATCCGCAACATATTCAACAGGATAGATCCTTCTCTTCTTCCAGCAGACTCAACTTTCTCAGTCTGCGCAGGTCGTCAAGACCTTACAGATGCATGATTTCCCCAGCAGCAGACTCTGGGGCCAGTCCACATAGGTCGCCCGGCCAGTGTTCCAACCTCATTTAGCGGACTCGATCCTCCAGTCCATCCAGTTCGCCCGGCCTTAATCAGCTTCCATATCACCCACCAGCTCTTCACAAGGATCCAAGAGTCAGTCTGCACAGGTCGCAGACCTTCAGCCGGGATAGCGCCCTACAGCTAGATGGAAGCTCCATCTCGCGAGTCCAGTACGCCCATCTTATGCGAAATACTTGTTTTCTCTTTTTTGATTCCCTTCACCGCTGCCCGGTTCTCCTGTACCCCGGGCAGCCGGTTATCTTAGCCCTGCCGGTTTAGGCAGGCCCCCAAACCTAAAAATAGGGGGGAGTGGTGCACCCATGAGAAGGGGGGAGCCCAGAGGCCCATTTAGTTAAGGCTGCGGACTCGGATCTCGGACTTTCGCAGCCTCGAATCTGTCTTGATCCCCTTTTTTCCTTGGTCCATTAGTAAACGGTTGCTTGAAGTTTCCTTCTCTCTTTTTTCCTTTTCGCCGGAACTTGAGAGCGCATTTTCTGCATCAAAATCAACGCACGACCTTCAGAGCCAAGATATCATTGAAGTTCACGGACAGAGATGTCAGATCGCCGATCATCTCATTATCATCCCCGGTCAGGTTGCTCGAGCTCCTTTGACGACCTGTGGGACGCGCTCAACCGATCCCGGAGAGAGGCCAAGTAGTCCCGGAGAGAGACCGACCATCGCCTTAGCGCGATCAGCCAAGCTCTAGTCACGATCACTCAGCGACTCGATCAGCCTACGGTGGCCTTCACGGATGAGCCGGTCCGTAACAACCCAGTCCGCCAAGCGCCAGCTGCGAAACCACTTCCAGCAAGCTCACCCATCCCGCCCGCATCTCTACCGAGGCCTTAGGCCGACGTGTTCGCTCCACTAATGGATTTTTTCCACAAAGTAGCCAGGGGAAGTCCAGCCCGCTGACTTTACTTTGCGAAAGATAACCAAGTCCTGCGACCTCCTGCGATTTCTGCAATAGCTCAAGCCGGGGAGTCCCCTTTTGTTGATAAGATCCGTCAGGAGCAGGCTCCTAATAACTTCTGAGAACCTCGCATCCCATTTTACCCTGGAGAAATAGATCTAGTCGCTCATCTCAAGGCTTTTGAAGATGATGTAGCAATAAGATGCTTATCAGATGGTTTGAAGTGCAAGTTCTTAGTAAACACTTTCGACGGACATGCCCGAGAATGGTTTCATGAACTATATCCTGGATCCATCGCAAGTTTTGCTGAGTTATGCCAAGAGCTCCTGCTAAGGTTTGCCACTTCCAGGAAGAGGAAGAGTGGGACAGCTTCCCTCTTCAAGATCAAGCAAGCAAACAATGAATTTGTAGCACAATTTGTGGATCGGTTCCAGAGGGAGAAGATGGGGGTCAGGAATGTGGATCCTGAGTTCTATAAGATCGCCCTAATTAACGGACTCAAAAAAGGGCCGTTGAAGTTTGAAGCAAGCACCAAAGATCCGACCACATTCCAGGATCTGATAGCTTTGGCTAACACCTTCATAGAAGGAGAGAGTGCTAACCCTTCATATTTATCCAATTTATCAGAGAAGGCAGAAAAGAAAGACACCATAAAATCGAACATCCAGACCCCATTTACCATAGTATCAGCCTCTGGCGCACAGGGGAAGAAATTTCCGAAACAAGCGGCCTTATCAAAATCATCAACAATTTCATGAGCAAAAACCACCGCTGGCCACTACCCCTTCTCCTATTGCTCCTCGAATCCTGCATGTCCTTCAAATTCGGGACGGCTCATCTTCAGATGATCAGCAGAACCATGGTCCCCTGGAAGAGCTCGCTACTATGGTCCTGACGATAGATGAAGTTCTCTAGGTTCTACAGAAAAAGGCTGAGTTCAAGAAAGAATTCACGAAGGTAGAGGGACGCGGATCTTTTCTATGCATTCCATAAGGAAAAGGGCACCCAACTAAAGATTTCAGAGCTCTCCGACAGCTTGTGGAGCGACTGCTAGCCGCAGGGAAGATGAAGGGCCTCAGAGTAAAAGAGGCTTCATCAAAGCCATCCACCTCTAAAGGCAAGGAGGTTGCCGAAGTCTCTTGGGAAAATGAGGACACTGAGAGAGTGGGATACTCTGGTAATATTAAGATTGGAGAGAGCGTCGATGTAGAAGATGTGAGCGTCCTCGGGGATCTCTTTTGCATCCATGGAGGAGCGGGTGCAGAATCAAGCAGAATGTCTTCCTAGGAAAGGATCTCATGACATGAGGTAGCAATGAATTCTACAGCTCCCCCAATGGAAATTATTACTTTTGGTCCAGACAATCTCCCAAAGACAGCCAACCCGTTCAACGACGCAGTCGTAATTAGAGCAGTCATTGAGAATTATACTATTCCAAGAATTTTGGTTGACACTGGAAGTTCGGTCAACCTTATATTCAATAGTGCTTATAAGGCCCTAAGGTCTGAAAAGACTTTGCTCTCCACCGAAGGGCCACTACATGGCTTCGCGGGAGAGAAGAAAGAAGTTAAAGGGAGTGTTAAACTCTCAGTGACGCTCGGGGGGGGGGGGTGTCAAAGCTTATCACATTCGTGATAGTTGATGCGGCGAGCAGTTATTGCACCATCTTTGGAAGACCTCTTCTTAATGAGTACCGAGCAATGGAAAAGGAGGAAATCAGTAACGAGTTTGAAGCAACCCAAGGGAGGCACGAGAGTGCTACGTCAAAATAGTCAAAATGATCGAGCAAACACCTCCCCAAGCAGCTCTAGTCGCTGCCTCAGAAGAAAAAGCTCCCCAAGAAGAGGCCAAAGATCAGGAGGAAATCCAAGAAGGAGTTCACCTAGAGCCTGCTCAAGCAACCCAAGGAATCCCAATTGGAGCAGGTGAAGAGAGAAGACTTTCAATCAACTCGGAGCTCTCCGAAGAGGAAAAAGAAGAGTTGATCGCTTGCTTTCTAAAGAACCTGGATGTCTTCGGCTAGGCTGCGGAAGACATGCCAGGACTGGATCCTGATGTAGCTTGCCATCACCTCAATATCGCTCCCGACTTCAAACCTGTTCAGCAAAAGAAGTGGGAGGTGGCGACGAAGCTAGCCGAGCCAATCAAGGATGAGGTTGCAAAGCTTCTAAAAGCTAAGTTCATTCGTGCAATCAAATACCCGGATTGGGTATCCAATGTCATAATGGTAAAGAAGCCGGGGGGAAATTGGAGGATGTGCGTTGATTTTACCAAGTTAAATAAAACATGCCCAAAAGATTGTTATCCACTGCCTCGAATAGATGCTTTAGTAGATTCTGCGGTTGGATATCCCTTTATGAGTTTTTTAGATGCATTTTCTTGTTATCACAAGATTAGAATGCATAAGCCTGACATCCCCCATACATCTTTTATCACAAACGATGGTTGCTACTATTATCTATTGATGCCCTTTGGATAAAAAAATGCAGGCGCTACTTATCAACGCATGATGGACTTCGTGTTTAAAGAACAAAAAGGAAAGAATCTTGAAGTATATGTCGATGACCTTCTTATTAAAAGTAAAACCTTCTCTTTACATAAACGAGACCTCACAGAGACATTCACTACTTTGCGAAAATATAACATGAAGTTGAATCTGTTGAAATGTATCTTCTGAGCAAACAAAGGAAAATTCCTCGGTCATCTCCTTACCCACGAAGGGCTTTCCCCTAACCTAGATAAGGTTAAAGAAATCCTCAACATGGCATCACCTCGTTCCCCCAAAGAAGTTTAGCAATTAGGGGGAAGGCTAGCAGGCCTTTGAAGATTTATTTCCAGAGTATGTGATAAAAGTGCCTCGTTCTTCAAGACTCCTCGTGGAAGGTCTAAATTTGAATGGACCGAAGAATGCGCAAAGGCTTTTGAACAACTTAAAAAGAAACTCACCTCCACTCCATTACTTCAAAGCCCTCGCACTGGAGAAATGATGTTCATCTATCTAGGAGTTGGATCGGAAGAAATAAGCTCAGTCCTTGTCAGAGATGAAGGGAGAAGGCAATATCTGGTATATTATGTCAGCTATATATTGAAAAATGTTGAAACCAGGTACCCGATCCTTGAGAAGCTCGCACTAGCACTAGTAATTTCTGCCAGAAGGTTTCGACCTTACTTTCAAGCGCACTCTGTTGGAACACCCTATTACTAATTTGGGCAAGGATCACTATGTTTTTAGGAAAATTGGTTTTTCATAGATGTATAGTTGAAAAGGTCAAATTAGAATGAGTCTAGGGCTTAGAACTTAGGTTTGAAGCTGCCCCCAGGACCATTCAAAGATCAAGACATAGAGCTGAGACAAAGACAATTTTCTTCGAACTCAGTTCGACAAAATGTCAAACTCCGTTCGACGACTCAGCAGAGTTGAGCTCAGAGAGCGTCGAACTCCGTTCGATGCTCTCTGAGCTCAACTCTGCTGAGTCGTCGAACTCTGGTCGACAATACTCGAGCTCAGATCAACGATCTTCTTTCAGCTACTTTTTAAGTCGCTGAGCTCAGTTCGACGATCGTAGAGCTCAGTTTGACGTTTTCTGTCTGCTGTGTTAATCCAATCTCTGAGCTCAGTTCAACGATCGTAGAGCTAAGATCGACGATTTCTGTGAGAGATCGACGCCTTAATAATTCAAATTCAAGGACAGTTATGGATTATAATCAGAATTAATTCCTGCATTAATTGCAAAGGATTTTCTAGCCGTTTCAATCAATCTGATGCAAGTTTCAAGGAAAGACTAAATAGAATATTGCTTAGGACTTTCCCCAGATACAGTTGTCTATTATGGAAGTCATTTATGACTGATTAAACGGCCATCTAAGAGAATATCTGATATACTTCTTCAGTTTTCATTCGGATAGCACAGATACACAAGATACAGTGATCAACACAGACAATTCAAAGAGATACAGAAGAATTAGATAACATTACCGAAGATTGAACAACACAATTTCTCTGATCAAGATTTCAACTTCTGTGATTGACAAATATACTGAATCTTCAAATGTTCAAAGGCTTCAAAATCAAGGACTCAAGACACCAAATATTTCAGCATCTGCTGGAATCATCTTCTGTTGGAGATCTGAAGCTTCTGAAGGCCTATCACCCTAGCAAAGCTCTCACTCCTGAACCATTCTAAATCTCAGGGGGAGCATTGACAATATCAATAATCCACTAGTCTTCTCTCAGTGATTTGAGACAGAGAAGACATCATCATCTCTTTATTTTTCTTTTACTGCTGTAAAAGGGTTATCAAAACTCCCTTCAAAAGTTCTGAATCTGGTTCTGAGAGCATTGTACAAACTCAGTGGTGACAAGACACCTTATTAAAAAAATCTAGATCTTGTTTTTGAGCACCTTATCAAAAGCTCATTGGTGCCCAGAACACCTGATAAACTCATCCTGCAGTGGATTCCTACCAAGGGTTGTAGAAGAGTGGATGTACCCAAGCTTTTTGGGAACCACTATAGATCCTTGTTTCTTCTGGTTGCTGTGTGTTTGTTATTGCCGTGTGCTGTGTGATTCTTATTTCTTGCTTTAACTTTATTTTTCTACAAGCACCTTACACATATAATTAAATTAAATCTTCCACTGCCTTACATTTTTTAATTGTAAACATTATTTTAAAATACTCTAATCACCTGAACCAAGAGTCAAGGTAGATCTTTCTCTCACTTTTAATTGGTATCAGAGGCAGGTTGGTTCTTACAGGCTAACACCTGAACCAAAAGATCTCTGAAAAGATCAATCTTATATAGAGGGGTATTATTTTCGGTATTGTATTTATTTTCCAAAATCCATGGCACAAAACAAAGACTATGCTAACACCAGACCTCCAGTGTGCAATCTTTCCAAGTTTGCACTTTAGAAGGCAAGGATTAGATTATATATGAATTCTATTGATGAGGACATTTTAAATTCTTTTTTGACAGTGTGTCCAAGACCTCCAGAGATGACAAGCATAAGTGTTGTTCCACCTCCCTTAGGAACAGATGCTGAAATAAAGAAGTGGAAAACTGCAGATGCAAAGGACATGAATATTCTTGCTCAGACTATGTCTGATGAGAAATTCTAGAAGGTTGATGAATGCTGCTCAGCTAAAGACATATGGGATAAGCTTTCAGAAATTGTATCAGGATCTGCTGATGAATGAAAGGACAGGAGATCCCATCTCATATCCCAATATGAGAACTTCAAGAAAGGTGAAGCTGAATCAGTTGCAGACATGTACACCAGGCTCAGTCTTATAGTCAGTGAGTTAAAGTCATTGGATAAGGAAATCACACTCACTAAACTCAATGACAAGATTCTAATATGCTTCCGCAGCACTTGGGATTCAAGGATCTGGCCAATTAAAGATGCCAGAAGCCTAAGTGAAATTACCATAGAGGCTCTTCTAGGCAAGCTCAAATCTTATGAGCTGCTCATCAAGAATAGGGAAGAAGAACAAAAGGCTACTTCTCCAGTCATCAGAAAGGAGAAGACCATAGCCTTCAAATCTACAGAAGAGATGCCTAAAGACAAAGTTACAGGAAATGATGAGCTCCTAAGTCTACTGGCCAAAAGATTCTATAAGATGGCCAGGAAGGACGTTAGAAAGAAGTCATTCAAAGGGCACGAGAAGCCTAGATATGACAAGTCCAACAGCAAAGAAATCATCTGCTTTGGATGCAAGAAACCAGACAACATTGTACCTGACTGTCCAGAGAATAAAAAAAGGAGAAGAAGGACAGAAATGACAGAAGAAGAGACAAGGAATCCAGAAAGAACAACAACAATAGATCCTCATTCAACAAAAATATACAAGGAAGGAATTTGTAGCAGAAAGCTGGAGTGACACTGAAGAAGAATCAGAAGCCTCATCCAACTCAAGTGATGATGAGGATGATGCTGAGGAAAAAGAATTCTACATGATGGCAATCAATGCCTCCCAACAAAACTCTGATGCAAGACAAGAGTCTGATTCTGAAGCTGAAACTGGATCTGAAGAGGATGAGGTAATAAACTCTTTTGATTTTACTTCTGAGGACTTTAAAATTGAATTTAAGACACTGTGTTTAGATTTGCTAAGGTCTGAGAAAGAGATAATCTCTCTCAGAAATCAATTATCTGACTACAGTGTCCTAAAATCAAATAACCTCTAACTCTCTGAGGAGTTAGAGTGCAATAGGGAGGAGATAGCTGCACTAAAAAGTGAACTATCCAAGGCCATGCAGTTTGAAGAATCCCTTAATGGGAGAAGCATCAGACTGATGGACATTACAAGCGCAGTGAACTACAGATTCAACAGTACACTTGGCTTGGGTGCTTCATCCAGCCAACCTATAGTATTAACAACCCCAATTAAATTTATTTCTGATAAAGGAAAGGGTGTTGTAGAGGTAGCTAGGAAGAATCCAGATTTACCTAAGGGAAATCAAGTTCAACCGAAAACGTCGAACAGAGCTCGACGATCGTCGAACAGAGCTCAGAGATCCAAGGCTGGATCGTCGAAATCAGATCGACGACTTCTGAACTCTGAACTCTGGTATAGTCGATCTTCCAACGGAGCTCGACGATCTGACCCAAGATCATCGAACTCAGGTCGACGATCGTCGAACGGAGCTCAGAGCTTTGAACCTTCTTTCAGAGATAAATCTCAAGTCAATCCTAGAAGTCCCACATCCCAAAGCTTCAACCCTTATACTTATTGGATAGTACATCCTAGGAGATACCATCCTGAAGGATATAAGATTCAGCCAGGGATGTCTTTCTTTTTTGAATTTAAAGGCTATCAACCTAGACCCAAGGTAAACTGGGTCAAAAACATATAAGTTGTTTATGTACAGGTGAAGACCTATCTAGAGATAGCCCAACAATGGTATCTATATAGTGGGTGCTCAAAGCACATGACAGGGAACAAGGAGAACCTATCATCCTTCATAACCAAACATGGACCCAAAGTAATTTTTGGTGATTCAAATTTTGGTCAAACCAAAGGATATGGTGCTGTTCAGATAGGTTCAGTCACTTTCAAGAAGGTGGCATATATGGAAGGACTGAAGCACAACCTGATCAGCATCAGTCAACTATGTGATGAAGGATATAAGGTGATTTTCAACAAATCCCTGTACAAGATCAAGTCAGAGGATAACACAACTGTGTTAACAGGTAAAAGGAAAGGTAACATCTATCTTGTAGATTTTCTTTCAACCCATACAGACATTTGCTTATTTAATTCAGTATGAAATCCAAATGATCTATGGAGTAAGAGACCAGGACACCAAAACCTTAAAACCATTGCTAGGTGATGCGTGTAAATACGGCAAGCGCACCGGTCGCACAAGTAATAAAGTTTGGGAATAAATCCCCGAGTGTCGGTCTCTTGAGGAACACAGTAAGGTGGAGTTAATTTCGAGGAGGACTTGAGATTGAAGTCCTCGGGTTGGCTCAAAAAGGGGGTTTAGATGGTTGCGGAAACAGAAAATAAATGCTACAAACTACTCCTATGCAATGCCGCTATGCAAAGCTTTGCTAGGCGGGATGAAGACTAATCGGGACGCTATGCACTTATTCGCAAGGTGGATGGACGAGTAGGCTAGCGGATGAGGTGGAGAGAACGGCGGAATGAGGGTCGTAAGCACCTCTTCACAACGCACGCCACTAGCAATTGCTAGTGCGGCAAGGATGATGGCGGTGGATGGAATATAGCGCACCTCAAGCAAATATAACAAAATTACACTAACTCACATAGACATGAATAAGTGAAAGTGTTTATCAATGTAAAAATACTTCATCAATACATGGAAATGAAACTAAACTAACAACAACAACTTAAGAGGAGTGTGCGAAAACGACAGGGTCCGAAGCCTTATTGAGGGATCACGGTTGGGATCCCGGGTTGTCAATCCGAGTCCAAACACAGTACTCAACTGCGTCCGGGGTAGAGGAGGCTGTCACTCACTCCCAATGGCCCGTCTTCTTCGTATCACGCTGCGGAAGATGAAAGCACATCCTCCTCCAAGCTTGGTGAAGAATGCTAGGTCAAATCTCCCTTGAAGCTCGAGGATGAAGGAGGAGGCCGAGAGGAAGCTCCAGCTATGATTTGGCGTTGAAAGCTTGACCGGAGCACCTCCCTATGGTGGAAGATGAAGAGAAATGACGGAACCCTTCGTCTGGGATGAAAAACGGCGGAAGAATCTCCAGAGCTCCGGATTAGGGCGAGACCTGCAATATTTATAAAAAGCAGATTTAAACACTGCGCACGATCACAGGCGCATGACCAGTGGTCGTGCGCAATATGGTCCGTTATCGTGCGATATGGAGGCAGAAAAGTGGAAAAAGATGGCATGACTGCGCACGGCCGGCAGCGCACGAGCAGTGATCGTGCGCGGTATAGCTGGTGATCATGCGATATGGCAAGGGCAGAACTTTCATAAAAGAGGGCAGACTGCGCACGACCGATGATCGTGCGCGAAAGAGGTCGATGGTCGTGCGTAGGTAAAAACGCACGACCATTGGCTCCTTTGTCAAAAATGTTGAAAGCCCTATCCCGGACGCCCACACGATCCCAGAACCTGTACGAAAACTGGACGGGATGTCGACATGGCAGTCACAGACATAAATATAATGCACAGCAAAAGGGAAATACACACATGCACAGAAATAGGCTAAAAAGGTGCAAAAGACGTGGAATGTCGTAGCGAACCAAAAAGAAGTGCTAATGGCGCTAAATGGTAGTGCAAAGACATGCAAATGAGCCTAGATGAGTCCGGAATTCGGTATGAAATAGGGACTCATCATACCCCCAGACTTAACTGTTTGCGCGTCCCGAGCAAACACAACTTAAGCAGACAAGGAAAAAGAACTAGCTAACAAAGAAATTGCAGAACGGAGTACCATGCGAAGTCGCATGCCCGTGTGCATAAAAATATAGTAGTGGAAATCCTTAAGTATACAAAATATTTTATATTTTTCACAATGCGTATTTAAAAGTTATTACTACTCAAAAATAGAATCACGGTGAATCATCCGGTCCTACGTAGGAAGAAAGTAGGCTGGCCACTAAGGTGAGCTTTGCCAAAGATCGGGGCTCAGGATCACCTCCAAAGGAATCCACCAATGTCGGGGACCATACGCTTGCCCGTTCACAATCTCTCCACGGCACTAGTTAAACTCAAGCGCAAATCCGTAGGACTTAAGGTAATTACGGGGCTTGGGTTACGGTGAGGTAAACAATGATAAAAAGAATGGCTTTGCACCTAACCAAAGTGAGCTAGCCTAAAAGAATCCCTTAAAAACCACAATATAACCAGGTGCACCACACCCCTAGACTTGATTTTTGCAACATGGGTGTGTGCACCGCCTACTCAAAATCAAAATCATCTCCAAAAGATTTTCAATTAAACTTTTTCTTTCATCATTTTTTTCCTTTTTACAAACATTTCATTTTTTTTCTTTTTATTTTCAAAATATCAGCAAATAAAAACTTGGGCGCGCTTTCACATTTTCATGAATAAAAATACCACATCACAACCCAACATGAAAATATAAAACACTAAGCTCGACTTGGGTGTGCGACTAGGATCGGCTATGAGGCTTTGGTGAAATAATGGTGGAGCTGAATCAAAAGAAGGGTAGGCACAATGGGGTTTAGCGAGGATATGACGTTAGGAACGGTACAAAGCTCAACCGGGCCAAAATGATGGCCTACATCACACTCACGCTTGAGTAACCATGTACCCATGCTTCAAGAGTAGCTTGGGGCAAGTTCTTAGCCACCGAGAAAGATACTCCTTCCTCCCGACTCGAGAAAAACGAGTCTAGTAGAGGCTACACACATTCCTACGCTACCGTTTAATTCACACCAGATTCACCAACTTTTGAGTAGAATAAGAAATATTTACGCAAATAGAAAAATATAAAACGATAAGCATACAGAAAAATTAATTCTACACAAATTTCTACACAAAACGAGAGCAATTGACTAGGAACGCAGCAAGGCCAACATTTTACTCTATCGTGCAATCCTAAACTAGCACAATAGGTTTTCCAAATCAAACAAAAGATATGAGTTTAACTCGCGACACGCTAACATCTAAGCACGCGCTCATGTGGGTGCAGTGGTGTGCGATGTAATGAACTAAATAAAATAAAACAGCAAAAACTTTTAGTATGCGCATGCAATGTGCACGTGCAAAAGGCAACAACTAGCTAGCTCTCCCCCAGACTTAAACTAAACAACATATGATATTGAAATTAAAATCAAAAAGGGAAAAGGGGAGAAGTTACCCAATGCTCAACTAGTGAGCATACCAGAGGACGCATGAAAAGTAAAAGCAGGCCCGCCAAACGAAGGATCACAACCCCGCCAGAATGAATTCGCAATGGAAACCTGCAGGGGTGAGCTCCGCAATAACAAAAGAAAAGAAAATACAAAAAACAATAAATACTAAACTAAGCTAGACATAAAAAAATAAAAATTGCAGAAAATGAAAGATAAGTACTGGGGTTATTGTCATCCCAGCACGACTTATTCAGCAAAAAAAAGTTCTTGCTAATGTGCCTATGAAAAGAAAAGTGCAAAGGCAACTGTCCTACTATCCGTGTCGGTAATGGGTACCGATACGGCGATAGCACAGTTACCCCTCTACCTGAGTAATAATACCTGCAATGCACAGGTAGAGGAAATAGGAAGTAAGATGAGGAGGAGCACTGGTCCTCACTCAACTCACCACAAGAAATATCCTTGCCTAACAAGGTATCGTCCACCACCGGTTCGTAGGGAGCGACGATAGAGGCAAAAATGCCAGGCGCATAGACAACCTCACATACCCGTGGAGATTCCACCAACATAGGCTTAGATAAAGAAGGGGAATCAAGAAATAAAAAGGACGAAGAACATATGGAAATAATCAGGGGAGTGGTCCCGGTCTCACTCCCCAAAGGCTGAGGTAGAAAAATATTGTTGGCATTGTCGACAATGCTGCAAGACTCGACCAGATCCATAGAGGTCTCCACCAAGACTTGGACTTCCTCCCTTGGTATCGAGGGAGAATCCTCGATGCCAGGAAGGTTGTCCTCCTCCATGGGAGTGCAAACAATCCATGTAGCACAAGCAAACTATGCTTGGATAGATAACCCCAGTACAAGCAAACTGTGTAAGAAACGAATGATGTAGAATGCACCAAAGGCGGAAGAACTGTGCTTGGATGGAAATCAAGAGCAGGTTCTTCACAAAGAATCGGCTCCACGCTTGGAGATGTATGCACAGGAGAGATGGGCTCAGCCACGTCGAAGCCTAGATCATCCACACATCTGGTGGTTGTATCCACATCATTCCCTTCAAAAGATGAAGGTGACAGGGATACATAACCGGACGATGAATGTGTGCCACCAAGGGTAGGAGTCGGGATGATACGGATGTCCGACTCATCATCCTCCTCCAAAATACGGAGGTACTCGGCACAGTCCTTCAGGACATGATCTGTTCTACGACAATACAAACACTTTCTCCCAGTACTCTGCGGTCCTTGTGGGGCCGGAGAGGAATAAGAGAATGGTGCATGAGGCGAGGACGAATGACCATAAGCTCGGGGCACAATGTTTGAAGGGTTGTACGAATACAACATCTCATGCATTGTGCGCTGAGGTTTATGCTCAATATCTCTCGTAGGGCATTCATGACTAGCGTGGGAGGAATTTCCACACCAACGACATTGGGCATAAGAATATCCCCACATGGTATCGAAATAGCAGATTCAAAATAAATTGTGCAAATTACAAAATCCAACAATATATTACTACAGTTGCCTAGACAAACAAGAAAAAAGGAAAGCTAAACAGAAATAGAACAAAACAAAAGAAATTTACAATGGAAAAGGAAAGCAATCTCACGTCTCCATCTATAGAAAATCACACGACTGTGTTCCCCGGCAACGACGCCAAAAACTTGATGCGTGTAAATACGGCAAGCGCACCGGTCGCACATGTAATAAAGTTTGGGAATAAATCCCCGAGTGTCGGTCTCTTGAGGAACACAGTAAGGTGGTGTTAATTTCGAGGAGGACTTGAGATTGAAGTCCTCGGGTTGGCTCAAAAAGGGGGGTTTAGATGGTTGCGGAAACAGAAAATAAATGCTACAAACTACTCCTATGCAATGTCGTTATGCAAAGCTTCGCTAGGCGGGATGAAGACTAGTCGGGCCGCTATGCACCGATTCACAAGGCGGATGGACGAGTAGGCTAGTGGATGAGGTGGAGAGAACAGCGGAATGAGGGTCGTAAGCACCTCTTCGCAACGCACGCCACTAGCAATTGCTAGTGCGGCAAGGATGATGGCGGTGGATGGAATATAGCGTACCTCAAGCAAATATAACAAAATTACACTAACTCACAAAGACATGAATAAGTGAAAGTGTTTATCAATGTAAAAATACTTCATCAATACATGGAAATGAAACTAAACTAACAACAACAACATAAGAGGAGTGCGCGAAATCGACCGGGTCCAAAGCCTTATTGAGGGATCACGGTTGGGATCCCGGGTTGTCAATCCGAGTCCAAACACAGTCCTCAACTGCGTTCGGGGTAGAGGAGGCTGTCACTCACTCCCAATGGCTCGTCTTCTTCGTATCACGCTGCGGAAGATGAAAGAACATGCTCCTCCTAGCTTTGTGAAGAAAGCTAGGTCAAATCTCCCTTGAAGCTCGAGGATGAAGGAGGAGGCCGAGAGGAAGCTCCAGCTATGATTTGGCGTTGAAAGCTTGACCGGAGCACCTCCCTATGGCGGAAGATGAAGGGAAATGGCGGAACCCTTCGTCTGGGACGAAAAACGGCGGAAGAATCTCCAGAGCTCCGGATTAGGGCGAGACCTGCGCTATTTATAGAAAGCAGATTTAAACACTGTGCACGATCACAGGCGCACGACTAATGGTCGTGCGCGATATGGTCCGTGATCGTGCGATATGGAGGCAGAAAAGTGGAAAAAGATGGCATAACTGCGCACGACCGGCACCGCACGAGCAGTGATCGTGCGCGGTATTGCTGGTGATCGTGCGATATGGCAGGGGCAGAACTTTCATAAAAGAGGGCAGACTACGCACGACCGATGATCGTGCGCCAAAGAGGTCGATGGTCGTGCGTGGGAAAAAATGCACGACCGTTGGCTCCTCTGTCAAAAATGGTGAAAGCCCTATCCCGGACGCCCACACGATCGCAGAACATGCAGGAAAACTGGACGGGATGTCGACATGGCAGTCATAGACATAAATATAATGCACAGCAAAAGGGAAATACACACAAGCACATAAATAGGCTAAAAAGGTGCACAAGACATGGAATGTCGTAGCGAACCAAAAAGAAGTGCTAATGGCGCTAAATGGTAGTGCAAAGACATGCAAATGAGCCTAGATGAGTTCGGAATTCGGTATGAAATAGGCACTCATCACTAGGCTTTCCAAGGACAACCTTGTTAGAGGACTACCTTCTGGCCCCTACAAGAAGGAAGGACTCTGCAGAGCCTGTCAATTAGGCAAGCAAACTAAAAGTAGTTTTAAGTCACTTAATAAGAGTGATTCACCTAGGATTTTGTATCTGTTACACATGGATCTTTTTGGACCCATTATAGTACAAAGCTTAGGAGGGAAATCTTATACTTTGGTGATTGTAGATGACTTCTACATATTAACTTGGGTATTCTTTCTGAGGAAGAAGTCTGATAACTTTAAGTGTCTGACAGAGTTTCTCAAATGTATACAGATTGAGTTCAATACTCACATTGCCCTGATCAAAAGTGATCATGGGACAGAGTTTGATTCTCTTCTTATGCAAGAGTTCTGTCAGAGTGAAGGGATCAGGCATACTTTCTCAACTCCTAGAACTCCTCAACAAAATGGGGTAGATGAAAGGAAAAATAGAACCCTAATTGAATCTGCTACTACATTGTTGATAGATGCTAACTTACCTTTATCTTTTTGGGCAGAGGTAGTGAACACCTCCAACTATGTGTTTAATAGAAGTCTAACACATAAACTGAAGGGCAAGACCTCCTATGAATTGCTCAAAGGGAAGAAACCTAAAGTAGACTATTTCAGAATCTTTGGTTGCATTTGTTATATACACAATAATGACAAGAAATATTTAGCAAAATTCCAAGCTAAAGCTGATGAAGGGGTGTTTCTGGGATACTCCATGATCAGCAAGGATTATTGGGTATATAATAAATCTACTCTTAAAATCGAAGAATCTGTTCATGTTTATTTTAATGAGACTAACATGTTTTATAAGGAGAAGTCTGCTTCTACCATAGAACCATTGCAGGTACACTCTCTTTCAGAAAGTATGGACAGATTACAGGTTAAAGAAAAGGATATAGCTTTTCCACCTATCTAGTAAAAGGATGAGAGCAGTGATGATGAAGAGGACGTGCAACATATAAAAGAGCCAGTTGTTATTCCACAAGAGGAAACAAAAACAATGGTTGGTTAACAATCAACACCCACTGTTGATCTAGTAACAACAATAGATCATCCAATCTCCCAAGTAATTGGAGATATCTCAGCTTGTGTGCAAACCAGAAATCAGGTCAACCAGATCCTGATGCACACTTTCTTTCTATCTCAAGTTGAGCCTCAATCCATTCAAGATGCAGAACAAGATCCCCACTGGATCATTGCTATTCAAGAGGAACTACATCAATTTGAGAGGAATAAAGTTTGGGAACTAGTGGCAAGGCCTAAGGATCACTCAATTGTTTGAACAAAATGGGTGTTCAGGAAGAAGTTGGATGATCATGGAGTCATTGTAAGGAACAAGGCAAGGCTAGTTGCTCAAGGCTACTCTCAAGAAGAAGGAATAGACTATCACCAGACCTTTGGACCAGTTGCAAGGTTAGAGGCCATCATAATATTCCTAGCTTATGCTGCTCACAAGGGATTCAAGGTCTTCCAAATGGATTTGAAGAGTGCTTTTCTCAATGGAGACATCAAAGAGGAAGTCTATGTTAGACAACCTCCAGGTTTTATCTCTTCAACTTATCTTGATCATGTTTTCAAATTGCATAAAGCACTGTATGGACTCAAACAAGCTCCCAAAGCATGGTATAAGACCCTAGCATGCTTTCTTCTGGAAAATGATTTTATTAGGGGTAGAGTAGACCAAACACTTTTTATTAGAACCCATAAGTCCCATACCCTACTAGTACAAATATATGTAGATGATATTATCTTTGGTTATACTGATTCAAATTTGTGCAAAAGGTTTTCCAATCCGATGCACTCTAAATTTGAAATGAGTAGCATGGGTGAGCTTTCCTTCTTTCTAGGATTGCAAGTCAAACAACATGTTGAAGGCATATTCATTTCTCAAACCAACTATTCAAAGGAACTGGTTAAGAAATTTGTTATGTCTGAAGCATCTTTTATGAAAACACATATGCCTACTAATGTTGTATTAGATGCTGATGAACATGGAAAACATGTTGATCAGACAACATATAGAGCAATGATTGGCTCTCTATTGTACCTTACAGCTAGTAGACCTGATATAATGTTTACTACATGCATATGTGCTAGGTTCCAAGTAAGCCCAAGAGAGTCACACTTAACTTTAGTAAAGAGGATTCTTAGGTACGTAAAAAGTTGTCCAAATCAAGGACTCTGGTATCCAAAAGACTCAGGATTTGAATTAACTAGATTTTCAGATGCTGATTATGCTGGATGTAGAGTAGACAGGAAAAGCACTAGTGGAACCAGTCAGTTCTTTGGTGACAGACTTGTCTCTTGGTTCTGTAAGAAACAGACATCTGTGTCTACTTCAACTGCTGAAGCTGAATAGATTGCAGCAGGTAGTTGTTGCTCAAAAATTCTGTGGATTCAAAACCAGCTTCTAGACTATGGCTACAACTTAGAAGGGTCAAAAATCTTTTGTGATAACACTAGTGCTATCTCCATAGCACAAAATCCAGTCCTCCATAGTAGGACAAAATATATAGAGATTAGGCATCTCTTTCTAAGAGATAATGTTGAAATGAATAAAATTGAACTCCAATATATCCCAACTGATTTGCAAAGGGGAGATATTTTCACCAAGCCTTTGGATGAGAAGAAACATACCTTCTTCCTCAATCAGTTAGGAATGCTAGATGGAGGTTGTCTAAAATAAATTCCAAGATTTTGAAAATCTAAAAACAGACCAAGACTAGGCTAAAAAATTATATTTTCTTTTGTCTGCAGGTTCTGTTTTGTCTCTGAACTGCGCTCGATGTTTTTCAAAAAATTGTCGAACGGAGATTGACGCTTTCCAATAAGCGTCGACCAGAGTTCAGCGTTTTCCAGGCAGCGCTAGGCTATCTTCCTCTGGTCAACGATCGTCGAACGGAGTTTGACGCTCTCCAGTATCGTCGAACGGAGATCGACGTCATTGAAGACTCTTCAGATTCGATTAGAAGCCCAGATCGTCGAACGAAGTTCAACGATCCTTCCTTTTCGCCATCGAACCCTAATATAAAAATCATTTTTCATCGTCGTTCATCGATTGCGCATTCATACTCTCTGCAATTTATCTATTTCCCTCCAAACTCTACTACACTTGGTTGTGTTTGGTACTTTCTTGCAGGTACTCAATGGCTGTGAACATTGCAGCTCTCGCGAAGATGAAGTTTGATACCGGGTTTGATATATATATGGATTCATTCGTCAGCAGCGATCAAATATTTAAAGATATTCTGGAACTCTTCAAGGAACAACAACTAGAGAATATTATGTCAACAAGAATGAAGATTGCGGCTGATGAAATAAAGGAATGGGTTTTTACTACAAACAATGAGGATTAGAATACTATAGTCGGCACGATCAACAGGACTCAGGTACCATTATCCCTTATTCTTCTGACTGACGTATTCAACTTAAGTTCTGGAGATGTTTCCCCTGATATGTCTGGTGAAGAATTTGATTCCATGTTAGATAGAATGGGTAACTCTACTGTAAACCCTAATAAGCTATTAAAAAAGAATCTATCTATTAGAAATAGATTTTTGGCTGATGTTGTGGGCAAAGTGCTGCTGGCCAAGCACTCAGCACATGATACCATCTCATGGTATCAGTTCTGTTTAATGGGAGCAATAGTTGACAAGAAACATCTGAATCTGGGAACTATCTTCTTTGATTTGATCAAGAAGAAAATTAACAAAAGTTTTGTCAATTTTGGGAGGATTCTAGGGGTTTTCCTGCATTCCAGGTCGCTTGAATGACTGGTTTCCAATGGGATGCACATCAAAGCATCTTAGAGATTAACTTGTGCCCTATTTGGGAAATGGGACAGGTAGATTATAAAACCTGCTAGGACTGCCATAACTTCAGGCACTAGGACTCCTGCAGTCATTTCCTCTCCAGCTCCAGAAGAACTGCCTGCCTCCTCTCCTCCTTCTCCTCCACTTGTCTCTACCTCCATCTCCACAACAACCACAAAAATCACATCAACCATAACTATCTCTTCCCCCATTACCATCTCATCACCTCTTTCTCCTCCAGCAACTTCAGAAACATTTAACCCACTCCACTATTATCCACCTCTCACCATTCCATCATTCAACATCATGGAAGAATCCTTCATGGATGATTCCCCTTCCTCTCCTCTTGAGCTTGCTTCTACCTCCTCCTACCAACAACTACTTCAAGATATACTCTCCCAACCATCCTTCACTCCATCCATCTCCACTCCTATACCATCCATTTCCACCATCCCTATCTCTCAACCATCCATTCTACCATCCACCACAACATCAACTGCAGTCCATCCACCATCAGTTCCAGCCACCTCTTCCTCCACCTCTACTCAAGTATCCCTTGAGCAAGTGGATTCTTCAGCTCTGGCAGATAGTCTTTATGGGATACTGGCCCCCAAGCTAGTAGCCCTGCTGGAGACCTCCATGGCTCCACTCCTCAAATCTATATAGGAGATATCTAACAGGCTATCTGCTATCTCCTCTCCTCAGGCAATTCCTTCAATGGAGTGCCTTGATCTAGTCGTGACTGAATCAAGGAAGGGGGAGATGCCTCATGAAGCTGAAGAAGTGCCTGCTGCTGCTCCAGTACCAGTGTTTATAGTTGACCTCAGGTCACTGTTGTGTGCTTTTTATATTCTTCACAGAGAATATTTACCAACTCAGGGAGTTGAAGACCTCACTAAAGCCATTGTGCCTATTTCAGAATGTTATCCCAGCCTGATTATATCATATGTCAATTCTCTTAAGGCTGAGGATGTTGCTGCTTCTGTTTGTACTGCTGCTATTATATCTGTTGAATCTACTGACATTGAAATGTTGTCTGCTGATGTTGATACTGCTGCTGCTGAAGAATTGGCTAGTTTTTTGGAAGAAAAAGTCTCTGAGACTCCTGCTATTTCATCTGCTCAACAAGTGTCTGTTAATTCATCTACTCCTGCTGAAGTTCCTGCTGCTATCCCAACACTTCCTTCTCCTATTGCTCCTGAGAAATCAAAAATCCAAGAGGAATACATCAAGAGAATAGATGATCTGTATGACAGACCACAGAGTTCTGATAGTGACAAGTTCTGTACTGAATCTGATGACTCTGCTAGCACCATTGCCAAAAAGAGGAAAACTAGAAGCAAAGCTATGATGAGAGTTCCTCCTGCCAAGGCCAAAGATGCAAATGACATACCATATTATATTCTGCATGACTGTCAGATTACAGAGCCCTGGATGCAATTTTCTAAGAATCACTTATAGGCTATGAAAAAGAAAAGGAAACTGGATAAGTATGAGAAAGGGTCCTCCAAGGATCAGCCTCCTCCTCCTCCTCCTCCAGACTCAGGATCAGGTGGAGGCTCAGCCTTTCAAACCTCTGCTTCAAAGCAAAGCTCCTCCCAATCTTCCCAGAGATATCATCCCAGAGGACAATATCAGAAAAGTTATCAGTCTAGAAGAGGTCAACACAACGGAAGTCAGAGAGAATATAGAACTTATTCCAGACAGCAAAGGGACGGACAAAGACATATGGACTCAACTCAAGTTACTTTCCCTTACAAACTAAGAGATACTGTTGTTACAAGGACATCTACTACTTCAGAAACCATAAATAGATATGAACCTTCAATACCTTTTGAGGATCCAGAAAACAATCCTCTATCTTGGACTGCCAGGATGAAAGAACTTGCTGCTCTAGATCAATTGAAAAAGGCCAGAGAATAACGTAAAGATACTTCCAACATCTCTACTTTTCAGAGCAAAGAAAGGCAGAGCTGGAGAAATATGCTTCAAGGAAGTTCTTTGACCCAGAGGATTAAATGAAACTGTATCCGGAGGCTGTAGTTCCCAGGCCAAGATCACAAACCTCCTTAGGTAAAGATGAAGACAGAAGGTCAAAGAAAGAGGCTCTCAATCCCAACAGAGAGATTGTATTTAAGAAAGGCAGTGAAAGGAAATGAATTCTGTAAGCAGACAGTACATTCATCTTTAAACATTTGCTGATATTCTATCTGAATGCTGCTATGTCATATGTTCTGCTCTGCTGTTTTAAATTTTTCTTTTCTGTATATGCTTTTGTATTTCTTACTGAGTCCTATAAATAGTAATCCTAACCTAAATAGGGGGAGATTGTTGGAACACCCTATTACTAATTTGGGCAAGGATCACTATGTTTTTAGGAAAATTGGTTTGACCTAGATGTATAGTTGAAAAGGTCAAATTAGAATGAGTCTAGGGCTTAGAACTTAGGTTTGAAGCTGCCCCCAGGACCATTCAAAGATCAAGACTTAGAGCTGAGACAAAGACAATTTTCGTCGAACTCAGTTCGATGAAACGTCGAACTCCGTTTGACGCTCTCTGAGCTCAACTCTGCTGAGTCGTCGAACTTCGGTCGACGATCTTCGAGCTCAGATCGACAATCTTCTTTCAGGTACTTTCCCAGTCGCTGAGCTTAGTTCGACGATCGTAGATCTCAGTTCGACGTTTTCTGTCTGCTGTGTTAATCTAATCTCTGAGCTCAGTTCAACGATCGTAGAGCTCGGATCAACGATTTTTGTGAGAGATCGACGCCTTCAGAATTCAAATTCAAGGACAGTTATGGATTATAATCATAATTAATTCCTGCATTGATTGCAAAGGATTTTCTAGCCATTTAAATCAATCTGATGCAAGTTTCAAGGAAAGACTAAATGGAATATTACTTAGGACTGTACCTAGATACAGTTGTCTATTATGGAAGTCATTTATGACTGATTAAACGATCGTCTAAGAGAATATCTGATATACTCCTTCAGTTTTCATTCGGATAGCACAAATACACAAGATACAGTGATCAACACAGACAATACAAAGAGATACAGAAGAATTAAATTACATTACAGAATATTGAACAACACAATTTCTCTGATCAAGATTTCAACTTCTGTGATTTACAAATCTACTGAATCTTCAAGTGTTCAAAGGCTTCAACATCAAGGACTCCAGACACCAAATATTTCAGCATCTGCTGGAATCATCTTCTGCTGGAGATCTGAAGCTTCTGAAGGCCTATCACCCTAGCAAAGCTCTCACTCCTGAACCATTCTACATCTCATGGGGAGCTTTGACAACATCAACAATCCACTAGTCTTCTCTCAGTGTTTTGAGATAGAGAAGACATCATCATCTCTTTCTTTTTCTTTTTCTGCTGTAAAAGGGTTATCAAAACTCCCTTCAAAAGTTCTGAATCTGGTTCTGAGAGCCTGGTCAAAACTCAGTGGTGGAAAGACACCTTATAAATAAATCTAGATCTTGTTTTTGAGCACCTTATCAAAAGCTCATTGGTGCCCAGGACACCTATTCAACTCATCCTGCAGTGGATTCCTACCAAGGGTGGTAGAAGAGTGGATGTACCCAAGCTTTTGGGGAACCACTATAGATCCTTGTGTCTTCTGGTTGCTGTGTGTTTGTTATTGCTGTGTGCTGTGTGATTCTTATTTATTGCTTTAACTTTATTTTTCTACAAGCACCTTACACATATAATAAAATTAAATCTTCCACTGTCTTACATTTTTTAATTGTAAACATTATTTTAAAACACTCTATTCACCCCCCCCCTCTAGAGTCAAGGTAGATCTTTCTCTCACATTCACACTCAATTATGGTGATTATAGATCAGCCATTAAAAAGTATTCTTGAAAAACCGGAGCACTCTAGGAGACTAGCCAAATGGGCAATTGAACTCAGTGAGTTTGATATTTCGTATGTACCTCGAACAGCTATCAAAGCACAATTATTAGCAGATTTCTTAATATACATAATTGAGTCTAATGCTAATCAAGCCGATAAATCCCCACCGGCATGGACAATCTACTTAGATGGAGCTTCAGGAAAAAACTCCTCAGGGGCGGGAGTAGTTCTCATTAACCCCAACAGGGTCAAATTAAAACATGCCATAAGGTTCTCTTTCCCAACCACTAATAACCAGGAAGACTATGAAGCACTCTTAGCAGGCCTGCGGTTCGCAAAGGAGTTGGGAATAGACTATACGCATGTTAAAACCGACTCGTTAGTAATGGCATCCCAAGTATTGGGAAATTTTGAAGCCAAAGAACCTGCCCTGAAGAAATACTTAATGCTGGTGAAGGCGGAGATTGGAAAATTTAAGAGCTTCACTATTGAGTATGTTCAAGAATGCACAATACTGAGGCGGATGAGCTAGCAAAGTATGGACTCCCCTCGGGAGAGACAACTTCAGAGCTTTTTTATCCGGCTACAGAAGAAGGGGAATTGATGAAAATAGAACAACGACCCTCTTGGATGGACTCATTCAAATCGTATCTATCGATAGGAGAATTGACACAGGCTTTGAAAGATAAGAGAAGATTCAGAATGAAAGCGGCAAATTACAAACTTATCTCCGGAATTCTCTATAGAAAGACCTTCCTCTCTCAACTGGAAAGATTTGTATCTGAATAAGAGGTTCCTACGGTGCTCCGAGAAGTTCACTTTGGAGAATGTGGCAGCCATTCAGGAGCCAGAACTTTGGAGAGAAGAATATTGCGGCAAGGGTACTTTTGGCCCACAATGAGAAAAGATTCCAAATCCTACGCAAAGAAGTGTGCCCAATGTCAAAAAATTTCTCTGCTTCAACTCCGATCATCACAGCGACTTGTGTCAATCACCACGCCGTGGCCTTTCACAGTTTGGGGAATGGACCTCCTCGGGCCATTTCAAATGGCGAGTGGACAGCGACGCTTTATCTTAGTTATGATTGACTACTTAAGCAACTGGATTTTAGTAAAGGCACTAGCAAAGACAACAACCTAGGTGATAAAAATTTTTTTGTGGGGGGAGATAATTTGCAGGCATGGAATCCCGTTGGCAATAATTACAGATAATGGGCCGCAGTTCAACAATAGAGAAATGAAGAACTTTTGCAAACAAGTCTGCATAGAACTGCGATTCTCGTCAGTTCATCATCCCCGGAGCAATGACCAAGTAGAAGCTGCGAATAAGCAGATACATAATCTGTTGAAAATGAAAGTACAGAATCTGAGGGGCAACTATATAGATGATCTTCCTTCAGTTCTATGGACCCTCAGAACAACCCCTTCCGCAGCTACCAGAGAAACTCCTTTCAAGTTAACTCATGGTTCGAAGGCTCTCATCCTAGTGGAATTTGAGGTTCCGACCCCTAGGGTCTTATTGGCAAGGCAAAGTTGGGAAGACTGGCTTGAGATTAAAAACGAGAATATGAAACATAGCTTGGATCAAGTTGAAGAAATGCGAGATGAAGGTATCATCAGGCAAGAGGAAGTCAAACGAATAATGGAGAGGTATTTTGACAAAAATATCAGGGTCAAGAATTTTTCGGTGGGAGATCTCATCCTGAAAAAGCTAGATGCAGCCGCAAGAACTGGTTCAGTGGGTAAGCTGATTCCAAACTGGAGTGCACCATTCATCATTAAGAAAATTTTGAGAAATGGGGCATACCAACTTCAAACCTATGACTGAGAAGATCTCCCCCATACTTGGAATGGCGATGATTTAAAGCGGTTTTATGCTTAAGCAAAACACTTATCATCTGTGTTCATTTCGATAATTATGTCAAGAAGAATTTCTGTCTAATGATTTTTTCTTGCACAACACAATCACTCTCTCCTATCTACAATTCAAAGCAAAAGATCACCAAACCAAGAGACATCGCAAAGTCCAGCTTGGACCCCCCTGAGAAATGTTATCATTAGCGTAACAGCACGATGATCACATGTTACGGGGAGATTTCGCACCGTGTAGTGGGAGCTTGTAGATTCTTGTGCGGTGGACTACTGGATTTTGGATCCCAGCTAGTACCTGACTCTACCTCTGCATTTTTGGAGGGACAGGGTGGTTGACATCTCTACTAAGCTTGCCAAAGATAGCGTACACCTTGATGATCTCTTTGAGGAAAGCAATGCCACCCGGCACCTGCCCATAGATCATCAAAGTTTGTACTCTCGAACACTCTTTGGTACTCTCAAGCGGTGCATGCAGGGAACCCAAGACCCAGTTGATCCTTTGAGGAAAGCAATGCATCCTTCACGCACCTGCCCAATTAATCAAATTGGTCTGAATCCCAGGAAATAGAGCAGTGTGTTCTTTTTGTCAAAACTAAATTAAGGCATTCGACCTCTACTGACATTGCGTGGAAAGCAATGTTATATACACCTGCCCGCTCGGTTTAGTTGTGGATCATTTCATTCCGCCGGACTGTATCTTAGTATCCGCGCAGTCCGCCGCTTCCTGCCAACGGGGTTGATCCTGCAGCTGACCTTGCGTGGAAAGTAATTTTATAAGCACCTGCCCGCTCGGTTTAGTTGTGGATCATTTCATTCAGCCGGACTGTATCTTAGTATCCGCGCAGTCCGCCGCTTCCTGCCAGTGGGGTTGATCCTGCAGCTGACCTTTCATGGAAAGCAATGTTGTATGCACCTGCCCGCTCGGTTTAGTTGTGGATCATTTCTTTCAGCCGGACTGTATCTTGGTATCCACGAAGTCCGTCATTTGTTGTTGTTGGTTCTTACAGCTCTTATGACCCTGCTAGGAAAGCAATACTATATGCACCTGCCCGCTTGGTCACCTAAGCTGTGAATCATTTATTTTTCATTCGCTAAACCTTGGTATTCGCAGCAGTTCGCAAGCTTGATCTTTCAGGCTGCAAAATTAAAATTCAATTTATTAATAATCCTAAGTTCATGGCAACGATCATTAATCTCAGCTCGCAAGAATTTATTATTGGACAACTTATATGCGGACTAGAATTGGTATCCATCAGAGTCCGCTGATTATCCCTATACACATCCTAAGCATGCAACCTAAAATCTAAGTTGCGCAGACTGGTTTTTCGTTAATGAATGACAATTATTGATCAAATACAGAACAAGTCTCATCGAAGCATAAAGGAGGCAAGAAATAAGCAAAAAAAGTAGCAGAGTACACGAACTGAACAAAATATCCTTTATATTCATTCAAAAATATTTACATTTGTTTATCTTTATGCGACCTCAACTGAAGTCCGCCACTTTACAATAAGCAAAAACAAAAGATTTCTTTTCATTTTGTAGCCTTTCGCCTTTTTTCCGCAGGAACGTCCGGGCTAGGTCCATAAATATTGGCTTCAGGAGAATATACTCTTGAGTCGCCATCGCTGCTATCATTAGAGCTCGTGCTATCCGCGGACTCCATCTCCGCACTGCCATCATAATCCAAAGAAGAGGTGGCCTGCTCGAAATGACCACCATGCTGCCGGCTTGAAGAAGCATCGTCAGGAGCTTCGTCATCAGCTATTTCTTCTTCTTCCTCCTCTTCTTCTTTCTCAATGGCAACTGCCTTCCCTTTTTCAGCCCGCTCACATTCAGCAACCCTCTACTTTTGCTCGGGGAAGAGTTGCAGGAAAGGCACCTTGCCCACCCCTTCCTTCATGAAGTCGTCGTCGACAAGGCGCTCGATGGCGACTTTAACGCTTTCTTTCACAAAAGGAAACATGGCATTTTGAAAGCTGTGGTTGGTGACATCGTACGCAGTCAATAGAAAGAAGAACGAAGTAAGTCCACTGCGGATAAATAATAGAGACCGCGACGAATAATGAAATTTACCGTTTCATCCTCCTTGTGTTGGTTGACCCTTTTCCCTAACCTTACATTCCTATCCTTTAAAAGCTTTTTTTTCCCGCAGAAGCTCCTCGTTCTCCCTAAGCAGATCGCGGGTCAGGAGACCCATAAAATGGTTGGTGACAGCGCAGTTCACGCTGGCTTTAGCTGCGAGCAGAGGGATATCGGCAGGGCCTAATCTCTTCAGGTCGCGCAAGTTATGCTTCCCGTAGATTGTGAAGATTGGCACGTGAGCATGACGGGAGGTCCGCGGACTCCTCCAGGAGGGAAGAGATGTGGAAAAGCGTACATATGTATTTTTTCACCGCCAATGGATCATCGGGTTGCCCCTCAGATCCTTCTGCTTTTCTCCGAATCCTTGCATATCGAAACTTTCTGAGGAGGAGTAATCCACGGCAGGATCCCCCTCCTCCCTCCTCTTCTTCGCAATTTCCTTCTTCCTTTCTCCTTGAGTAGGATTCAAACAGCCCGGTGTCTGGGGCAGATTAGCCGGCACCGCCAAGGTCGCTGCAAGAATAAGAGAAACAAGATCTGATGGAGACGACGGCCCACAACATTTCAAGGACGGCGATGGCATGCTTGCGGACGACCATGTGGAGCGTCGGTATAATAGCCGTCCAGAACGCAAACCCATATATTATTAATTAATAATAATTATTAATAATAAATTATTATTAATTAATAAGTCATTTCTATGTTTGGTATTTTTTTGTCGCAAAGTTATTTTCATTTCTTGTATGATGGGTGCTTATAACCATCATTTGTTATTTTTATTTCATGTTCTTTATTTTTGTAATTGTTATGTCATGATGGGTGCAAATAGCCATCATGAGTGGTTTAATTTTCTATGGTGGAGATTGAGTGGTGTAGCCTATATATAGGCATGTATGTTTCATATTTTAGTTAGTGAATGAATGAAAAATTAAAACCCTCACTTTGAGAAGTTTCCCTCCTCCCTCTCTTGGCAAATTTCGGCCTCCCTTGGTTCTCCCCCTCTCTTGGCCGTCGGCCACCCTTTCTTCCCCCCCTCTTCCTCCTCTCCTTCTAGCAACCTGAGCCCCTTCCTCCTTGCAACTTCTAGATCGGCCACCATCCCCCCTCCACTTCATAACCTCGGCCACCCACCACCTTGCCAAAACCGACCACAACCTTCCATATTTAGCCCTCAAAACCTTCCATATTTGCTCTCTCCTTCCATATATATATATTTATTGCCAAATATAAGATCTCTTCGTGGGAATTTCCAACCTCGGCGTGACGCGAAGAAGGCGGATGAGTTTCTATCCAACCGGCGTGACTCCGGCGGAGCCTTTGAAGAAGCGATTCAAGTAAAGTGAAATCGGAATCACCCATTCCGATTGGGTAACGAAACTTTTCTACCGTTGCGTGTTTTCTATCCATAGATTAATTCATGTGGTGGATTTTCTCGGCGTTAATTTTGATAGCATTGAAAATATCGTGGATAACTTTCATCGTTTTGTGTCTTTTTCTTGATTGATCTAATTTTCGTAAAGGGGTTTGGCGAGCCCTCATTTTTCTTTTGTTGGGAGAGATCTACCTTTTCAGGATCGTGTTTTATTCGGTAGATCTCTTTTGGTACAACACCGCTCGATCGGATCGTGTAGGTCCCTTTAGCCGGAAAGAACATTGGTTTATAGTCCGTGTTCGATCCCTATCGGTTTGGCTACCCGTACGCTAGTATAAAATTGATAACATTAATTACGTGGTACCGCGTAGATCGATTGTGCGAGTGTAGAATTTGGTTCGTAGAGAGCTAGTCGTGCGCATCCGTAATTATATTTCGGTCCAAACGTGTACGCCTACATCAATTTGGTATCAGAGGGTGGTTCTCGTCAATTTCCTAATTGGCACTCCTCCCCCTCTCAAAATTTAAAATTCATAATTCAAATTTCAAATTTCAAATTTCAAATTTCAAATTTCAAAATTTCAAATTTCAAATTTCAAAATTTAAATTTCAAATTTCAAATTTCAAATTTCAAAATTTCGAAATTTCAAATTTCAAATTTCAAATTTCAAATTTCAAAATTCAAAATTCAAAATTCAAATTTCAAATTTCAAAATCTAAAAAATAAAATTCTGGAAATTCTCTATTTAATAAGAAATCCTAAAAAATTTTATTTTTTCATTAAGTCATTATTTTTATTAAGTTATTTTAAAATTTAATAGTTGGTCTGCCAATAGCGGCCTATATTTTTATTTTTCAGCAAAACATCAAAAAAAAATTTTTTAATAATCTTCATATTTTGTTTAGGAAGAAAATCTATTTTCTATAAGTATTACCCTAGTGGTTAAGCGGCAACAATTCTGACAATCCTAATTTATTTGGGTCAGTTTACTTTTCTTTGCATGTACACAAGTATTAGATCGAGTTTTCTCTCCAGTTCTTACGATTATGGCCTATGACGTTCACGTTTCCCATTTAGACTATTGGTATGATAAATCCATGGTTAAGCCTCCCCCTAGGCAAAGCCACATTAATCTTACCTATGACGGTTTAGGGTACCCTACAAATTTTAGGGATTGGCTTAAGGAGATAGAACTTCATTTTGACTGTCGCGAATGGGATGACCTCCAAAAGGTCCACTTCGCCCGAGTGCGGTTAATAGGTGGAGCCCAGTCATTCTGGATAAACGAAGAGCATCGTGTTGGCAATTATACACACACGTGGTGGGCGATGCGTAGCCTCCTCTCGGATCAATTTGATCCCACCAATCTTCGTACTACTAACGCCAAACCTTTGAGTGAGTATCGTTATGGCGCTAGTTCCATACCAACCATTAGGACTGACTATAAACCTAATGCCCAGATCAAACGACATATTGTTCAGCGATCTCCGCCGATTATGCCTGTAGACCCTTTTGAGTCTCCCCCTGAGTTGTTTAGTCTAGTTGTTGACTCTCCTGTTGAGTCTAAGGTATTGTCTAGGATCATGCCCATCACTGAGGACGAGGCTGTTATCTCTGATGATGATAGCGATGATGAGTAGATTGGTTACCCTAGTGACCTGGATGAGGATTCCACCACCGAGGAATCATCTCCACTCCCCGTCGATGACATTTTGGAGCCTACGGTTACTCCTGCTGAGATTACACCTGAGTCGGTAGGCATTTTACCTGATGATGAGAGTTTACTTAGTAGTGACACAGGAGATGATCTGTTCGGACTCGAGCTGATTCCTCTTAGACCGAGATATTTTGAGGACTGTTCTGATGATCCTGATATATTGGACGTTCCGACTGATTGGGAAGACTTACCATTGGTGAGCAAGTTATGCTTGGATGATTTTAGTGCTATGAGCCCGAACGATATTTCTTTGATGCAAACACCTTTATCTGACGTTCCTAATTTAAAGCTTCCGTTGGGCTCAATTTTACCCTTGTCTGAAACCGTAATTGATTCTAAATTAAATAACTTGGATAGTGTGTCAGAAGAACTTGTAAGCAAGGAAGTTGCATTAATGGACGACTTTTTGGATTGGACCCCGGGTTTTATTTTACCGACTCGTCCTCCTGACCCGTTGATTAGACTTACTGATCATTTAGGACATGAGTGTGGTACGATTGATTTCAGGAGTTCTACAGTGCCCCCTGAGTTCATTCTGCCAGTACCCCCAAATGAGGTCCTGTTAGTGCCTCCAGCTCACATATTATTATTGCCGACCTATGACCCGACGACTGATTCTGATTTACATGATATATCTAATGAATTGGTAGACATGTTGGACGAATTTTCTGTAAGGGCAAATCCATTGTTTGAATTTTCATATGACTTTAATGGCTTGCAACCGGGTGATCTTTCTTGGACGTTAAACCCGTGTTTCGACGTTGAGAATGACTTAGCCCCTCCTTTAGACATGTCCCCTTTGACGGCCTATTACCCTACGAGTCCATCGTTGGTCACACCCTCGGATGTTTTAGATTTTATTTCTGTGCCGACTATTTCCTTTGTCCTAATTTTATCCTCCATGAATTTTAAAGAAAATCATTTATCGAATTATACGTTTAGGATAGGCCGCTTATAGTGCCTCCTGATGATATTCCCTCGGCGCCACCAGATTTAGTTCCGTTGGTGCCGCCTTATGTCGTTCCGTTACCACCGAATGCACTAAGTACGTTTGCGCATGATGATGCTCGCAATAAATTTTATTTACGTAAGCACTTTAGTGAAGCGCTGCCCACGTCACAAAATCCTTATCAATTTCTTGCTAGCTTACATAAAAGGGCGTCTTACGGTATAATTAACGATTTTGTTTTGGTGCGTCTCGCCCCTGAACGGTTGCTTTCGGGCACTATAGAAAGTTGGCGAGTTGGTGAGCTACACCTTTTGCGGACATTAATGATATTAGGAGAACACGCATTTCTTTTGAGGTTTTCCACTGATTGGGGTAATACCCCTATTTTTAATGTTTTTGATTTAACGCTGCATGTTTCTCCACCACTTGAATTATCTGCCTGTCCGTTTGGTTCCACTTCGTTCTCTTATGGTTTGGGTAGTGAGTTTGTGCTTGGATCGCTCTCTTCTTCGGTCTTCACTGGAGGTACGTTGGTAATTGATGTTGAAACTTTTCTTCCTTTATTGCCTAATGCTTTTCCAAGGGTCCCCAGGACCAACATTTTGCATGACAGGATACTCCAGGTTAAAGTGCTCTCTTATCCAAGTGGTGTTGTTCGCTGCTACGTGTCTCTTGTGGATGATGCTCTCGTGCACTGGTATTCTAAGACCAACTCATCGGAGATGAGTACTTTTGAGCGGGGGAGGATTGATGGAGACGACGGCCCACAACATTTCAAGGACGGCAATGGCATGCTTGCGGACGACCATGCGGAGCGTCGGCATAATAGCCGTCCAGAACGCAAACCCATATATTATTAATTAATAACAATTATTAATTATTAATTATTATTAATTAATAAGTCATTTCTATGTTTGGTATTTTTATGTCGCAAAGTTATTTTCATTTCATGTATGATGGGTGCCTATAACCATCATTTGTTATTTTTATTTCATGTTCTTTATTTTTGTAATTGTTATGTCATGATGGGTGCAAATAGCCATCATGAGTGGTTTAATTTTCTAAGGTGGAGATTGAGTGGTGTAGCCTATATATAGGCATGTATGTTTCATATTTTAGTTAGTGAATGAATGAAAAATTAAAACCCTCACTTTGAGAAGTTTCCCTCCTCCCTCTCTTGGCAAATTTCGGTCTCCCTTGGTTCTCCCCCTCTCTTGGCCGCCGGCCACCCTTTCTTCCCCCCCTCTTCCTCCTCTCCTTCTAGCAACCCGATCCCCTTCCTCCTTGCAACTTCTAGATCGGCCACCATCCCCCCTCCACGTCATAACCTCGGCCACCCACCACCTTCCATATTTAGCCCTCAAAACCTTCCATATTTGCTCTCTCCTTCCATATATATATATTTATTGCCAAATATAAGATCTCTTCGTGGGAATTTCCAACCCCGGCGTGACGCGAAGAAGACAGATGAGTTTCTCTCCAACCGGCGTGACTCCGGCGGAGCCTTTGAAGAAGCGATTCAAGTAGAGTGAAATCGGAATCACCCATTCCGATTGGGTAACGAAACTTTTCTACCGTTGCGTGTTTTCTATCCTTAGATTAATTCGTGTGGTGGATTTTCTTGGCGTTAATTTTGATAGCATTGAAAATATCGTGGATAACTTTCATCGTTTTGTGTCTTTTTCTTGATTGATCTAATTTTCGTAAAGGGGTTTGGCGAGCCCTCGTTTTTCTTTTGTTGGGAGAGATCTACCTTTTCAGGATCGTGTTTTATTCGATAGATCTCTTTTGGTACAACACCGCTCGATCGGATCGTGTAGGTCCCTTTAGCCGGAAAGAACATTGGTTTATAGTCCGTGTTCGATCCCTATCGGTTTGGCTACCCGTACGCTAGTATAAAATTGATAACATTAATTACGTGGTGCCGCGTAGATCGATTGTGCGAGTGTAGAATTTGGTTCAAAGAGAGCTAGTCATGCGCGTCCGTAATTATATTTCGGTCCAAACGTGTACGCCTACATCAAGATCAGTATAATGCAGGTCGCGGCGGGTATATTCCAGATCGCGGAGGATACTTACTCTCTTGGCGGGCTACGGTATCAAAGCTAGGTAGGAGCGAAATATAGTAACCAATGTCGAGCCTTGCAGCTAGCAAATTGCACTTATAGTAAGGACCTAAATCGTTACAATAAGTATCAAAAATCGTTACAAAAACTCTTTGGTAACGAAAAAAACTTTATGTAACGGTCGTCCTCTAATGCTCGACGCTAATACTTCTTGTAACGAATATATGTGTGTCGTTACAATAAATTAGCTACAATAGTAAAAAAGATTCTGCCGCCGCCGCGCCGCCGCCCGCCGCCCGCCACACCTGCCCGCGAGCCCACGAGCCCAGCATATTTCAAAAATTCATTGTGGAATTGGCTATATAAACCCAAAATTGATGTTTTAACTGGCGGTGTGGGACTAAAAATGGTCAAACATATTGTGAGAAAAAATTACTATTTGTAACGTAACATTAATGTTGTTACAAATACTTATATTTATAGTAACAAATTAATTTTTATTGTAACAAATTATAAAATATTCGTTACACAAAGTACTTTTTGGTAACAACAGAAAAAATTAATTACTAAATATAGCTATTAGTAACAAACTGTGTTTTAGTTATATTTCAGTCCTTACAACAGGTGCAGTTTGTTGTAGTACTCGACGATGACGTCCTCCACCATATCCAGCTTCACGCTTTAGAAAGCGGAGCAATCCCGTACCTGCGGATAGGTATGGGCAAACCCTAGATCGCCCTCAAAAATAAGATATCTCGAACTCCAGTTGTGGATCTTGTTCGACAAACCCAAAACCGTCATCCCTCGGCAGTAGAAGTATATAAGGCCTTTGTATTGGCAACCTCCGGAAGGAGTCACTGAGCGGGCTGAAAAGATTTTTCTGAAGATATTCAAGGAAAATGCGATTGTTTCAGATCGCAAATAAGAAAGATAGCTGTAGATAGCGGCCAAGGTGTTCGGCGCGAGTTGTCCAGGAACCATGCCGTAGTGTTTAAAGATCTCCGCGATCTCCCATAGCAAAGGAAACTTGAACCCGCTCTAGAAGTGATTGATAGGTATCGCGATCAGCGTGGAAGTGGAGAAGTTTATTCTCTCCTGCTCCTCAGGTAAGCGTTCAAGAACTGGCGAACCCTCCATGTGCTTCCCCACGAATGCGCCCAGCTCGGCCTCGGTCAATTTACATTTTTATGGTCGGCAGCATGAAAAGCAGTCGCAGCATCAGTACGTGCGGACACCATTTTCACAGACCGCAGGGACTTATGCTTCGATCGCATTTCCTATTCAGAACGAAGACGGGCTCTATTTATAGAAAAATAAGTCTGACAGTCCTCAGCCAGTCCGCAATGGTTGATAGTTTAGTCCGCACAGTTCTCTTCTTTCAAGTTTCCTGCAAGTAGAATATCTACAAGTTATTGCAAACTCACAGGCAGTCCGCCGAGACCGCAACTTTCAATATTTGCAAATAAAATGTGTGGACATATAGTTAGTCCGACTAGCTCGCATGCATCACAAATAACCGCATTGTTCAAGTCTTAAAACAATATCATACAACAAATAAAACTCGCATCACAGTATCAATGAAACAAAAACAATGTTCAAAGGGCACACCAAATTATAC
This sequence comes from Platanthera zijinensis, assembly GCA_039513925.1. Lineage (NCBI taxonomy): Eukaryota > Viridiplantae > Streptophyta > Magnoliopsida > Asparagales > Orchidaceae > Platanthera > Platanthera zijinensis. The sequence continues at coordinate 182,591,122 of CM077079.1, read as the reverse complement.
AACATACAATAGTTCAAATCAGACGTTTGCTCACTCAGCGACTTCTTCGGTCAGGATGAGCAGGTCGCTCCACCTTATCCATCCCAAGATGCCCGATCGCACCCTTATAAGATCTCTCTATACATCTGCTGGACGAGATGATGCATAAAGTTAAAAGTAAGATGCATATGGGCGGTGTCCCTATGGATCCGGCTAACAGGAATCAAGTGCTCGCCTGCCGGCCTCGACGCCTCAACCACCGCGGGCTGCCCACTCGCTGCTGGGACTGAAGCCTATGCAGAAGCAGGCTGAACCGGCGGCTGCGACCTCACTGCGGCAACCTCAGCGACTTGATTCTTCTTCCCTTCCCGCACCAACGCCAATTACCTCCCCCTATAGTGGCAGGCATCCTCGTTTAATTGTTGCTTATCCTTCTTCAATTCCTCTAGCTCGGCAGAAATGCTGGCAACCTGCTTCTAAAAAGTCTTATCTCGCTCTACCTGCCTTTTTGGCTCTTCTTGCACTTCGTTCAGCTTATCTTGATACTTCTTCTCTAACATTACCAAGTTCAGGTCGGGCTGCTCATTCTGCGCGGACTCAACTGGATGGATCGTTTCAGTTCGCACTGGTGTGTCCACTTCGGGAGATGGCACGATCTCGCCAGCCTCGACACAACAGGGCGGCGACTTTTGTCCTGCGACAAAAGAAAACAAAATTTGCGTTAATATCCAGGTCGGTAGAAGATGACTCAGAATCCTAAACCGGTATTTGGGAAGTAGTACCTTGAAATAGCGATCTTCTCCGAAGAGTATGCTCGATTTCGTGGTCCAAGTCCAAAATAGCCGACGGATTCCCTCGGGTCATGCACTAACAGAGGAGAAGAGAAAGGAAGAGAAATAAAAAAAAGCTCGAAAGAAAAACTAGATAAATTTTTTTGAAATAGATTTTTTTAATAGATTAACTCCCGAACTTCCCAAGGACTACCGGGTGAAGGGTTCGCAAGGTACTAGACAAGATAGCGGCACTTAAAGCCAGTTTGCCCTTTCCGAGAGAATTAGGTGGCATAGTAAAGTTGTGATGTTGGTTACTATTAAGAGCAGTAAAGAAAAAAATTTTGATTTTAAAAACTTTAAGAAAGAGGATGAGAAAGAGAAGAGATAAAATTAATAGGTTCGTGTTTTCAATATATCAACGAAAGTTGCTCCCCGATAACGGTGCCAAAAACTTGGTGGTCGCTAAGCTTTGAAGAAAATAAAAGCAACTGAACTAGTAATCCAATGAGGTAAGCATACCTATCGAACTGTAGCTAGGGGACACAATTGTCGTTTTGAAATCCGGGAACTGTTGAGTACACTTACTCACACGAAGGCTATTATTTTATCGACGGAAAAACTAGGGTTTAGAGAAACTAATTGCAATTAAGGAAATAAAACTATGCTAGAAAGAGAACTACTGTAGTTAATTAAACAACACTAACAACACTCCACACAACCATGACGCCGAATTACTTTCTTCAGCCGATACCATTACTGATATCTGGGAGAAAGCCATAAAGGTCGCTTTGACCGCGATGGACAAGCTAAAAATTGAGTTGGGGATAAGCGGGTCTACTCTGGAGAAATGAAAGCGCCGATCCGGACCGACCGTCGAGGATCAGGTAGAAAATAAGCTTCGTCAAAAGGGAAAAGAGAATAAGAAATCATCTGTTCTCAAAGTTGTTACGGCCCCGCTAACCACCATTTCTGAGGAGGCTGACATATCTGTGGATTCACAAAAGGAGATCGAACAGCCGTCAGAAGTAACCGCGATGGCCATGCAAGAGAAATTTCTTATCACGGACGAAGATTCTCTGGAACTTGATCTCCCTGTTAACGCCGGTTATTTGGAGGGGATGGAGGGAATTCTTCATAGTATGGTCGTAACGAGTGGTGCGAATATTATAACCGAATCTCTCGCCAAGCTTCATAAAGAGCATGCCTTTAAAGAGGCACTTCTAGCCGCTGTCCTTGCCCCTGATGACAAGATCAACTTGGACATGCACGAGTGGGTAGGCGAAACTGAGACCCCTCGGCCAGGTAAATTATTGTTCGCTTCGAGTAGGGAATATCTCGCAAAGAAGATATTTCGGAGAAAACGTCCAGTCCGCCTGATCTCCAAAGGTAGGGAAATCCCGATGACCAAGGAGATGTACGAGGCGGGAAGAACCAAGTCTGCACGACTTTGGAAAGCCTAGATAAGAAATATCGATCCGGAGAATGCGCGACGATTGATATTCCCTGACCGCGATTTATCGGCAGCGAGAGAAAGACTTGAATTTGATCTATTGCCTCAAAGTATCGTCCCTTTTGTCTATCTTATCTGTCGATGATCCTTATTTTAATCGCTTGTTTTGTTGTTGTTTCAGCGGAAAAAGGTGTGGGCTCGTCGCTCATCCTTGTGAACAGTCCACCTCCATCTGACGAGGGACAGAGGTCTCCTGGTGAACCTAACCATAAGATCGCGCGGTTAGAGGAAAAGCTTCAATCTGCGGAGGAGGAGAAAGATACTCTAAGAATGACGGTGGAGAATCTGGCTGGAGAGGTGAACTCGGCCCGAAAAGAAGCCGCCGCGGCTTTGGAGGAGGCCAGAGTTGCCTTATAAGAGACAATACGTGGGAAAGCGCAGCTAATCGCGCAAGCTGTAGCGCATGAGAAGGACCTGAGGGATCGAGATCAGCGGAAAAAACGACTACTATATGATGTCGCCCACTATCGAAACCGGTGCCATCAAGCGGAGAATGAAGTGTGATGCCAGTCCGGGAAATAGAGGGGTGATGGTATGGTTCGCGATGAGACCTTGTCGATGAATCAAGCAGCTTCAACCGCGCGACTTGCCGGCCAAGCGGCCTCCATCGAGACGGGGGTATATCTTGGCCGTGTGGGCCGCGATGTTGCGAGGATTCATCGACACCATCATACTATGCTCCACAATCTATCCGCTGTGATCTCAATGATCCTGAACGCGGGTGACTTGGTGGCTCATATTGGTGGGAACCTGCCAGACCGCGGCGAATTAATGAGCGAAGAGAGGAGGAGGGAAGAGAATGCAAAGGGAAAATAGTCTTGTATATTTATTTGAACTTGGTGGTACTGTGCAGTTATATTTATTCATGAATTGTTGTTTGAATTTTAAATTTCCCTTGCTATTATGTCTTTTAACCGCTCGGCTTCCCATTCCGACGTACCCGAGTGGTTTTTATATTATATGTTCGATCATTTATGCTTTTCCGATAACAATTTTCTATATAAAAAGCACAGAAGATTCCTCCCTTTTAATAAAATAAGAGTTCAAAACTTCCACCCGATAGAAAAAATGGTGTCCGAACGATCTAGTTCTTCAGCCGTATTTCTCCGGTCAGAATTCAAAAACTCTTCCTTGACCGAAAGCGAGATTTTGCAGTTTGTGCATGATGACGCATATTTTGACTAAAATATGTTCATCATTATTATTATATTTATATTATAAATTATATGTATTTATTCTTAATTTTAATATAATTATCTAATTATTAATATATCATAATTATTTATACTAATGTCATTTTATTTTGTTTTGTGACAGGCTTGGGGGGAATTCGGCACGATTCGACGTAAAACGCCCGCTGTCAATTTTTGTACGAGAAATATTTCTCATGCAAATAAGTTTTGCATGCATGTTGCTTTCCCACCACCTTTTTCTCTCTCCTCCCCATACATGAATTATCCTTTCTTATTATTATCATTACATGAAATATATATATGCATGGTAATTGATTTTTCATGCATGACCATTTATAACTATCAATATATGTAGCCTCCTTTCCCATGCAAGCCTCTTTACAAAATTATTTCATGTAGCATCTTCTTATTTTATTTTTATATAATCCTCTCCCATAAATACATCATGTCATGTTGCCACTCATTTTAATTTTTTTATCTTCATTTACATGTGGCCGGCCACCCCTTTCTCTCCCCCTCATTTATTCTCTATTTTTAGCATGACAACTATTATTAGCATTATCAATTTAATTAAAACCGGCCAAACCTTTCAATTTAATTAAAACCGGCCATTCATTTTCTCCACCACTATTAATAGTAAACCTCAATTCATATGGCCGGCAAAACCTTTCAATTTAATTAGAACCCACCATTCATAACCGGCCACTTATAACCCCTTTAATAAAAACCGCCCACCATAAGTTCCTCCTTCATTTCTTAATTAATCACATTAACTCCAATCAATTAAAACCCCATATTCATTAATTCATCACCATTTCATGTGGTCGGCCCTCCTCTTTGCATGATTATTTTCTTTTATTTTATTTCTATTTTTTATCACATTAAATCTACTCATTCCATGCATTCACCTTTTCACCTCCCTCCACCTCTTCATTTCCCCACATTTATTCTCACCAATTAAACCATATGTCCTTTCATTTTCTTCTTTATCTAGATACTTCCATGGTTGCTATAGAAGGAGCATGAGGCCAAGGCTTTGGAGGGAGGAGAGAAAAAAGTTAGAGTTGGAGAAGAGAGCAAGTTCAAGAGAGAGAGAGAGAGAGAGTTCTACCTTGTATGAGAGCTTCTTTTATGTTATTTCTTATGCTTTAATTTTCATTGTGTTCTGTACTTTTGTTATTTCCCTTCTAATGAAAATGCAAACTTTTTATTTCATTGTTGTTATTTTCTTTATCATGAGTAGCTAAATCCTTTCTTAGTACTTGATTGGTTAGTATTGAGATGAAGATTTAATTATAATCTTTCGTCTCTATTTGTTGAATTTCTCATTGCGATTTATTTCTGATTAAAATTTGGTGGCGGGTTTATATTGCTAGTATATAAAATTTCGCTATCCGATTGGTAGTCTAGTTAGCCGAGAGGCTCGTGAATATCATGGATCGCTCGGAAATAAAGAGATTTTGATATTCTTCTTTGAGAATTGAGATTATCAAATCTTTTGGATTTGGGATTTATCGTTCATGCAATTTTAAATTACTTTCAAATTTTAAAAGATTATGTTTGAAATGTTTTTAAAATTAGGCGGTAGTTGTCTCTAGCGAGTTACTATTGTATTTTTCAATCCCCCAATCGAAACGGATTCTCAAGAATTAGAACGCATCTTTTATAATCGGATTCCCAAGAACGCCCAATCAAGTGCTAAGGCTTTTAAATCGTGAATTTTCTCGTTAGTCAACTTTCTTCGTTTTTACAAAAACCAAAACCAATTTTCGCTCGATAAGTTAATAGTTCCACCTTGTGAGTAGAAGTACTCAAAAGACCCGGGAAATACGACACTTGATCATACTACAAGCGATAGGTGCACTTGCCTACTGCAACAATCAGATTTTAAGTATCAAGTGTTTGGCGCCGTTGCCGGGGACGTGATTTTTGATATTTTGAAAGCAAGGTTCTATTACTCTTATCATTTTCTTTTTTTTTACTCATTAAAATTTTGATGTTTAAATTTTTATAATTAAAACTTCTAGCGAAAGGGCCGTGTTGGATTTTCATCCCACAAGACCGCCTAGTACCTCGAGAGCCTCTTACCGGGTATTCCTTGGGAAGTCATAGAATTTTTATTTATAAATTTTTAATTTTAAAATTTTTATGTGTGGTGTATGACCCGAGGGAACCCGTCACCTCTTTTTGATTAGGATCCGGAAATGGAGCGAACCCTTCGGCACCGCTTACGATTTCGAGTTCCGAATTTTCAAGATACGAAATCCTTAGGGGACACCCCTAAGCCTTCATTAATTCTCTCTCCGTCACCATCTTCTTCTTCTCCTTCTTCATTTAGTTCTTCTTCTCATTCTCCTAGATCCTTTTCTTCTTCTTTTTCTTCCAATATGGGTGAGCCAAATGCGGCCGAACAACGGACTATGTCTTATTATGCCCGTCCAAACTTGGACGAGGCTCAATCTAGTATTGTTCGCCCCGCTATTGCCCCCAATAATTTTGAATTTAAGCCAAGCATCATCCAAATGGTACAATAATATGTACAATTTGATGGGCTTCAAGATGAAGATCCAAACGCGCATATTTCTAATTTCTTAGAAATATGCGATACTTTTAAAATTAATGGTGTATCCGATGATGCCATCCGGCTACGGTTATTTCTATTTACATTGCGCACTAAAGCCAAGCAATGGTTGAATTCTCTACCAAGAGGATCAATCATAACATGGGCTCAAATGACGGAAAGATTTCTTACGAAATACTTTCCGCCGGCTAAAACGGCTAAATTGCGCAATGATATTACGTATTTCTCCCAACTTGATTCGGAAACATTATATGATACTTGGGAGCGTTTCAAGGAATTGCTTCGTCGATGTCCTCATCATGCAATTCCGAATTGGTTACAAATCCAAACCTTCTATAACGGCCTAAATTCTCAAACTAGGCAACATATTGATGTCGCCGCCGGAGGAATGCTTAATAACAAAACACCGGTGGCCGCCCAAGAGCTTATAGAAGGTATGGCTTTGAATACCTATCAATGGAGTACACCTCGGTCTAAACCACCTAAACCGACCGGGATGTATGAAATTGATACGGTCTCCAATCTATCTCTCCAGGTTGAGATGCTAAACAAAAGATTAGAAGAGATGTCTGCTTCCTCTTCTACGCCTACCTGGGATCGTACTTCTTCCCCCTCTCCCACTACGTTGGCCGTGCATGTGGATTATATGGGAAATCCGAATCGGCCACCCTTTAATCCGGGTAATACTAATTATGGTGATACCTATCACCCGGGTTATAGAAACCACCCCAATTTCTCTTGGAGCAATCCGGGGAATGCTATGCGTCCCCAAAACGCAAATCCACCCGGATTTCCTCCACCGCAAGCTCCAAAACCTCCTTTGGAGGAAGTTTTCACCAAATATACGGCAACTAATGATGAAAATATTCGGAATCTCACCGGATCCATCCGTAATTTGGAAAACCAAATTGGGAAAATTGCAAAAATGCTCTCCGATCGCCAACAAGGAGCGTTACTATGCAATACGGAGGCCAACCCAAAGGAGCAAGCGAAAGCCATCACGCTTCGGAGCGGTAAAAGGGTAACCACTCATGAAAAGCCGGTTGAAAAGGAGGTACCCATTTCTTCTTCCCCTCCTCCTACTCCTCACGTTTCAAATTCTAATTCTAATAAAATTAAGGAATATCAACTGCCTCTTCCGTATCCGTCAAAATTAGCTAAAGAACAACTAGATGCGCATTACGGCAAATTTTTATCTATGTTTAAACAAATTCATATCAATTTACCTTTATGTGAAGCGATAGCTAATATGCCGAAGTATGCGAAATATTTGAAAGATCTTTTAACTAACAAAAAGAAATTGGAAAGTCTGTCTCATGTTACTTTAAACGCCGAGTGCTCCGCGGTTTTAACGAATAATTTACCTAAAAAAATAAATGATCCGGGTAGCTTTTCTATTCCATGCGTTTTTGGTGATTTATTTGTGAAACGTGCGTTGACTGATTTAGGTGCGAGCATCAACTTGATGCCTTTTTTTCTTTTTAAGAAGCTAGGATTAGGCACTCTAAGCCCGACTAGGATGAGTATTCAACTTGCGGATAGGTCCATAAAGTATCCGTTAGGAATAGTTGAGGACGTGCTCGTAAAGGTTGACAAGTTTATCTTTCCAGTAGACTTTGTCATTTTGGATATCGAAGAGGACGTCGAGGTTCCCTTAATCCTTGGCCGCCCTTTTCTTGCCACCTCTCGTGCGGTAATTGATGTAAGCAACGGAAAACTTTTTCTACGAGTAGGTGATGACAAAGTTTCATTTTCCATCACCCCTTCTATGAAAAATACTTCATCCAATGACGACTCTTGTTTTTTCTTAGACGTTTCTCAAGAAGAGCCAAATTTTCCTTTTGAAAATTTTTCTAAAAAAAGTTTTTCTTCTTTTTCGGAACTCCCGCATAATTTTCCACCTAATACAATTATGGCCATCAACAATATTTCTGAAAGTGAGCCAAAATCCAAATCTTTTGAAGAAATTATTTTGGAAAAAGATAAAATTTTAAAATCTTCTTACGAGGAGCCACCCACTTTGGAGCTTAAGCAATTACCCGATCATCTCAAATATATATTTTTGGAAAATAATTCTAATTTACCGGTTATAGTCTCAGCCTTTTTAACGGAATCTGAAAATGAAAAATTATTAATCGTATTACAAAAGCACCGTCAGGCTATAGCTTGGCAAATTTCAGATATAAAAGGCATAAGCCCATCTTTTTGTACACATAAAATACTTTTAGAAGATAACTCCCGCAATGTAGTTCAACCTCAACGCCGATTAAACCCAAATATGAAAGACGTAGTAAAAAGCGAGGTTATTAAATTATTAGATGCGGGGATTATCTATCCAATTTCGGATAGCAAATGGGTCAGCCCAGTTCAAGTAGTTCCTAAGAAAGGGGGTATAACCGTAGTAAAAAATGAAAAAAATGATTTAATTCCAACACGAACGGTAACCGGATGGCGGATGTGCATAGATTATCGTAAATAAAACGATGTCACTCTCAAAGATCACTTCCCATTACCGTTTATCGATCAAATATTAGAGCGCTTATCCGGTCATAGATTCTATTGTTTTCTTGATTGTCTCTCGGGATATTTCCAAATTCCCATAGCACCCGAGGACCAAGAGAAAACAACGTTTACTTGTCCATTTGGCACCTTCGCCTATCGAAGAATGCCATTTGGTTTATGTAATGCGCCGGCTACATTTCAAAGATGTATGTTGGCTATTTTTGATAAGTACGTAGAAGACATTATGGAAGTATTCATGGACGACTTTTCGGTTTTTGGAGATTCTTTTGATTTATGTTTGAAAAATTTAGAAAAAGTTTTAAAAAGATGTGAAGAAACATGCTGCGTGAAGGTTTAGTTTTAAATTGGGAAAAGTGTCATTTCATGGTGCGTGAAGGTTTAGTTTTAAATCATAAGATTTCTTCTAAGGGTATCGAGGTAGATAGAGCAAAAATAGAAGTAATCGAACAACTTCCTCCGCCGACTAACGTAAAAGCTATTAGAAGTTTCTTAGGACATGCTGGTTTTTATCGCCGCTTTATAAAAGATTTTTCAAAGATCACTAAACCTCTCACTCGTCTCCTTGAAAAAGATACACCATTTTTTTTGGAAAAAGATAAAATTTTTAAATCTTCTTACGAGGAGCCACCCACTTTGGAGCTTAAGCAATTACCCGATCATCTCAAATATATATTTTTGGAAAATAATTCTAATTTATCGGTTATATTCTAAGCCTTTTTAACGGAATCTGAAAATGAAAAATTATTAATCGTATTACAAAATCACCGTCGGGCTATAGCTTGGCAAATTTCAGATATAAAAGGCATAAGCCCATCTTTTTGTACACATAAAATACTTTTAGAAGATAACTCCCGCAATGTCGTTCAACCTCAACGCCGATTAAACCCAAATATGAAAGACGTAGTAAAAAGCGAGGTTATTAAATTATTAGATGCGGGGATTATCTATCCAATTTCGGATAGCAAATGGGTCAGCCCAGTTCAAGTAGTTCCTAAGAAAGGGGGTATAACCGTAGTAAAAAATGAAAAAAATGATTTAATTCCAACACGAACGGTAACCGGATGGCGGATGTGCATAGATTATCGTAAATTAAACGATGTCACTCGCAAAGATCACTTCCCATTACCGTTTATCGATCAAATATTAGAGCGCTTATCCGGTCATAGATTCTATTGTTTTCTTGATGGTCTCTCGGGATATTTCCAAATTCCCATAGCACCCGAGGACCAAGAGAAAACAACGTTTACTTGTCCCTTTGGCACCTTTGCCTATCGAAGAATGCCATTTGGTTTATGTAATGCTCCGGCTACATTTCAAAGATGTATGTTGGCTATTTTTGATAAGTACATAGAAGACATTATGGAAGTATTCATGGACGACTTTTCGGTTTTTGGAGATTCTTTTGATTTATGTTTGAAAAATTTAGAAAAAGTTTTAAAAAGATGTGAAGAAACAAATCTTGTTTTAAATTGGGAAAAGTGTCATTTCATGGTGCGTGAAGGTTTAGTTTTAGGTCATAAGATTTCTTCTAAGGGTATCGAGGTAGATAGAGCAAAAATACAAGTAATCGAACAACTTCCTCCGCCGACTAACGTAAAAGCTATTAGAAGTTTCTTAGGACATGCTTGTTTTTATCGCCGCTTTATAAAAGATTTTTCAAAGATCACTAAACCTCTCACTCGTCTCCTTGAAAAAGATACACCATTTTTATTTGACGACGCTTGTCTAAACGGTTTTAACTTAATTAAGGAAAAACTTATTAATGCGCCGATCATGATTGCTCCGGTTTGGAACCTTCCATTTGAGATTATGTGTGATGCGAGTAGTTTTGCCGTTGGTGCGGTTTTAGGCCAACATATTTCTAAAAACTTTCATCCAATCTATTACGCAAGTAAGACACTCACTTCGGCACAAGAAAATTACACCACAATGGAAAAAGAACTTTTAGCCGTTATTTTTGCATTTGTTAAGTTTCGTCCTTATATCACCCTCTCGAAAGTTATTGTTTTTACCGATCATTCGGCTCTTAAATATTTACTCTCTAAACCGGATGCCAAGCCGCGCTTAATTCGTTGGATTCTACTACTTCAAGAGTTCGACTTGGAAATCCGGGATAAGAAAGGAGTCGAAAATCTTGCGGTCGATCATTTATCTCGTTTAGAAAATCCATTTATTGAAGAATTAAATGAAAAATCTTTTAACGACTCTTTTCCGGATGAAAATTTTTTAAAAATCAATTCTTCATCTTCTACGCCTTGGTTTGCCAATATTGCCAATTATTTAGTGGCACACATCCTCCCAAAAGATTTTTCTTTTCAACAAAAGAAGAAATTATTTTCTGATTTGAAAAATTACTTTTGGGAGGACCCATTTCTCTTTAGAGTATGTGCGGACCAAGTAGTACGAAGATGTGTTTCGTTTGAAGAAGGTCAAAATATTTTGAAACATGTGCATGAAGGACCGACCGGTGGCCATTATCAAGCCAATCGGACCGCTCAAAAAGTTCTTAGTGCAGGCTTTTAATGGCCTAGCCTTTTCAAAGATGCTCAATCTTTGGTGAGACTGTACGATAGTTGCCAACGGACCGGAAATATTTCTAATAAAAATGAAATGACGCAAAACTATTTTCTTGAATGCGAAGTTTTTGATCTTTGGGGAATAGATTTTGTAGGCCCCCTTCCTTCAAGTTGCGGTAATAAATACATTCTCATTGCGATTGATTATGTTTCCCGATGGGTGGAAGCCCAAGCTCTTCCTACGAATGATTCTCGTGTTGTTATTTCTTTTCTTAAAACATTATTTTCTCGATTTGGCACGCCGAGGGCGATCGTTAGTGATAGGGGTGCGCATTTTTGTAACGCCCAACTTTCAAAAATTTTATTAAAATATGGCGTTACGCATAATCTTTCCACCGCATACCACCCCCAAACTAACGACCAAGTCGAAGTTGTTAACCGAGAAATCAAGCGTATATTGGAAAAAACCGTTTCTTCTTCTAAAAAAGATTGGTCTTTAAAACTCGACGACGCTCTTTGGGCTTATCGAACGGCTTACAAAACCGCCATCGGTTGTACTCCGTATCGATTAGTTTATGGAAAATCGTGTCACTTACCGGTAGAACTAGAACACCGTGCTTTTTGGGCCTTAAAATTTTAAAATATTGATTCTCACTCTGTCGCCGAACATCGCAAATTCCAACTAAACGAACTCGATGAGTGGCGCTCCGACGCTTATGAAAATAACAAAATTTATAAAGAGCGAACGAAGCACTTTCATGATAAAAATTTAAGGCACCCAAAAACATTTAAACCGGGCGACCGAGTCTTACTTTATAATTCTCGCTTACGCTTATTTCCTGGAAAATTGAAATCACGTTGGTCTGGCCCATTTATGGTGAAAGAAGTTTTTTCATATGGTACTGTGTTGCTTTCACACTCTGACAAGGGTGATTTTAAAGTTAATGGTCAGCGTCTTAAACTCTATTATTCTGGTGATGTTATTGCCGAGGACAATGAAGTTGTTTTTTTTCCAAACACTTAGTAATTTTTATTATTCTTTTTTTTTCTTTTGTCTTTTTTTTTCTCCTTTTGCATTTTTTTTCTTTGTTCCGGCGGCTCCTACGAATTGGTCACTTGATCGTCTGCTTCAACGTTGTTGATTTTTATGATGATTCAAGCCAAGTTTCAAGATGTTCTACAAAGCAAGCATGAGGAAGCATAATCAACCTTCAGACTCGCCAATTCAGGGAAGTGCCTGTTTTATTTTCAATTTCTTTTATTTCTTCTTTTTAACATCGAGGACGATGTTTTCCCCAAGTCTGGTGGGATTGAGTTAGTTTGAATTTTGTTTTATTTATATTAGAAAATTTCAAAAAGAAAATCATATCAAATTTAGGTAAAAAAATTTCAAAAAAGAAAAGTTTTATGTTCTTTCATTATCTCAAATATATATAAAAATACAAAAAAAAAATAGAAAAACCAAAAATCCAAAAAATTTAGAAAATTGAAATCTAATTTCTTGGAGAGGGCGATTTGGGCTTTCATCCTATCTCATCCCCTAGTACCTTGCGAACCCTTCACCGGGTAGTCCTTGGGAAGTCCAAAAAAAAAAAATTATTTAAGCTTATGTTTATGTTATTATGTTATAAAAAAACACAAAAAAGATAATCTTTTAACAAACAAAAATTAGGGAACTTAAAATTTGAAAACCATCAAAAATTATTTCCTATCATTATTTTAGTATGTTTCTTTGAGTATTGTGTAGGCTCATGTAGTATTCTTAATCATTGGTAGTATGTTAGGATAGAGTCTAGTTTAACTATATTACTCTTGCATATCTTAATTTTGTCATTTTCTCTTTCATAAATTTTGGCATCAGTTTTATTTTAATGGAATAATGATGTTGTAATTATCTCTTCTATTCTAAGTGTAATAGCGTGCTTATTTTGTTAGACGATATTATTAGACACTCACTCGCAAGGTAGTCTTTCTTGGTGGCTAGAACTTGCCTCAAGCGACTCTCGAAACATTTGCATAAGTTTGTCATGATCTTTTAGAAGTGATTTAGGCCTCCTTTTGGATCGTTTGTGCCTTTTTGCCCACCATAAAAATTCACTTTCTTAAACCGTTTGGGGCCTTTCCTAATTTTCCTTGTTAGCTCCACCTTTCATTTTCACCAAAGCCAAAACATCTATCCCATGATCACACTAAATATTTGAGTTTTATTAAAATGTTGGGATGTGGTTTTTATTGTGAAAAAATAGGGGAATTTTCACATTTATATTTGGAGCTGTTTTGTATTAAAAATAAAGTATAAATGAAAAAAAATATTAAAAAAAAAAATCAAGTGAAAAAGAATTTCATTGGCCAATTTTGAAAGAAAAATATTCATGGCCTTATGTTTCAAAAAAAAGGAGAGTTTGTTGTAAAATTTTCTTTTTGATTGAGGGTTCTATTTTAAAATTTTATAAAACTCTCACCTTGGTTTAGTGTGATCTTTAGCCTTCGTGTTTATCTTTTGATTTCCAAATCCTTATCATTTACCTAAGCCAAATTTTATTCCTAATGAAAGCCCTTTTGATCTTTAAGTCATTACCTTGTGTAGTGGAGAGAGTGTGACCGGGCAAGCCTATGGTCACCATCATTGATGGATTTCTTTGGAGGTTATCTTGGAATGTTTTGAAGAATAATCGAAGTCTAGCAACATGTTGTTTGTTCAATGCACTTATTTTGGTTGAATCGCTACATTTGTTATGTTTGTTAGGTAACATGTTGATGCCTTATTTTTATGTTGGTAGAAAATTTACAATCTAAGTATATGCCAAAGTAATATTTTTAATCTCTTCTTTATTCTCCTCTACATTGATTTCTATCGCCGCACTCATTGGTAGCATATTAATTTCGATAGTTTAATTTTTGTTTTGGTGTTCTTTAAAAAAAAAAAATTTAATTTAACTTTTATTTTAAGTCTTGTTTTGCTTGAGGACAAGCAAAGGCTTAAGTCTGGTGGGATTTGATGACGCATATTTTGACTAAAATATGTTCATCATTATTATTATATTTATATTATAAATTATATGTATTTACTCTTAATTTTAATATAATTATCTAATTATTAATATATCATAATTATTTATACTAATATCATTTTATTTTGTTTTGTGACAGGCTTGGGGGGAATTCGGCACGATTCGACGTAAAACGCCCGCTGTCAATTTTTGTACGAGAAATATTTCTCATGCAAATAAGTTTTGCATGCATGTTGCTTTCCCACCACCTTTTTCTCTCTCCTCCCCATACATGAATTATCCTTTCTTATTATTATCATTACATGAAATATATATATGCATGGTAATTGATTTTTCATGCATGACCATTTATAACTATCAATATATGTAGCCTCCTTTCCCATGCAAGCCTCTTTACAAAATTATTTCATGTAGCATATTCTTATTTTATTTTTATATAATCCTCTCCCATAAATACATCATGTCATTTTGCCACTCATTTTAATTTTTTTATCTTCATTTACATGTGGCCGGCCACCCCTTTCTCTCCCCCTCTTTATTCTCTATTTTTAGCATGACAACTATTATTAGCATTATCAATTTAATTAAAACCGGCCAAACCTTTCAATTTAATTAAAACCGGCCATTCATTTTCTCCACCACTATTAATAGTAAACCTCAATTCATATGGCCGGCAAAACCTTTCAATTTAATTAGAACCCACCATTCATAACCGGCCACTTATAACCCCTTTAATCAAAACCGCCCACCATAAGTTCCTCCTTCATTTCTTAATTAATCACATTAACTCCAATCAATTAAAACCCCATATTCATTAATTCATCACCATTTCATGTGGCCGGCCCTCCTCTTTGCATGATTATTTTCTTTTATTTTATTTCTATTTTTTACCACATTAAATCTACTCATTCCATGCATTCACCTTTTCACCTCCCTCCACCTCTTCATTTCCCCACATTTATTCTCACCAATTAAACCATATGTCCTTTCATTTTCTTCTTTATCTAGATCCTTCCATGGTTGCTATAAAAGGAGCATGAGACCAAGGCTTTGGAGGGAGGAGAGAAAAAAGTTAGAGTTGGAGAAGAGAGCAAGTTCAAGAGAGAGAGAGAGAGTTCTACCTTGTATGAGAGCTTCTTTTATGTTATTTCTTATGCTTTAATTTTCATTGTGTTCTATACTTTTGTTATTTCCCTTCTAATGAAAATGCAAACTTTTTATTTCATTGTTGTTGTTTTCTTTATCATGAGTAGCTAAATCCTTTCTTAGTACTTGATTGGTTAGTATTGGGATGAAGATTTAATTATAATCTTTCGTCTCTATTTGTTGAATTTCTCATTGCGATTTATTTCCGATTAAAATTTGGCGGCGGGTTTATATTGCTAGTATATATAATTTTGCTATCCGATTGGTAGTCTAGTTAGCCGAGAGGCTCGTGAATGTCATGGATTGCTCGGAAATAAAGAGATTTTGATATTCTTCTTTGAGAATTGAGATTATCAAATCTTTTGGATTTGGGATTTATCGTTCATGCAATTTTAAATTACTTTCAAATTTTAAGAGATTATGTTTGAAATGTTTTTAAAGTTAGGCGGTAGTTGTCTCTAGCGAGTTGCTATTGTATTTTTCAATCCCCCAATCGAAACGGATTCTCAAGAATTAGAACGCATCTTTTATAATCGGATTCCCAAGAACGCCCAATCAAGTGCTAAGGCTTTTAAATCGTGAATTTTCTCGTTAGTCAACTTTCTTCGTTTTTACAAAAACCAAAACCAATTTTCGCTCGATAAGTTAATAGTTCCACCTTGTGAGTAGAAGTACTCAAAAGACCCGGGAAATACGACACTTGATCATACTACAAGCGATAGGTGCACTTGCCTACTGCAACAATCAGATTTTAAGTATCAGTGCACAGGCATATGCATGATGATTCAATAGTCGCGCGGTTACCTTCAGCGGCAGAGCGGTTAAATACGGTTGGAAATAACATTACTGTCATACCCATCGATCATTTTGAACACGGCTTTTCTTTCCCCCCATTCATCGAGCTGGTAGAACTTATGGACTTTTATGGAGTCGTCCTCAGTCAGCTCCCCCCGAACACAATTGGTGCCATAATAAGTTTTCTGATATATCTGCGTTCGGAGCGGGTAAAATTCACTATGAATCTCTTCCGAAACTGCTTCGTGGCCCAATCGATCAGAGCGGGCAAAAAGGAAAACAAACTTTTCCGCGATATTATTTACTTCGGCTGCAAGGGTTTGAAGGTAGTAAACCTCCCTAACAAAGTTACAGACTGGTCGACTAGATATCAGGTCTTTACGGGTAATCTCGGAGTTCTTCCCCTAAGTCTGCAAGCCCGCGCGGCTAACATCTTTAAAAGGATAGAGCTCGGGGGGAAGGAATTAGAAATCGACAATTTCTATAAGAAGGAGCGGTTGGATATCACCTATTATTTGCTACTGCGGGTAGTCGCGGCCGATTACGATACGGCCAACTGTAAGCGTTCTGCTGCTTTAAGAAGTTTGTATTCGTTGTGTAATGTTAACCCCTTTCCTTTACAGTTCAGCTGGAGGTTCCGGCGGGCAAGCCGATCTCTCCAGAAGGTTCGGTGCTGACTCAAAGCGAGCTGCGTAAGCAGAGGGAAGCTGACCGTATCGAAGCCGATGAGCCTGCTACGAGTGAAAGCCAAGTAATTCCTTTCGTTCCGGATTGGATTGTGAAGCCCCTGATGGATCTCCGTGGTAAGTATGTCATGCGATTTCATCAGAGTGGGGAACATATCTCAGTTTCCACTTCTCATCCTCCCTGGTCGAGCTCCAAACTTACTCGTCATGCCCGAGCGGCTGGCTTTGCCCTATATGGGAAGAAAAACATGGCCGAGATGAAATCAGTGCCAACCGCACGACTACCCACCTTAGCCGCTCAAGCTCGGGCGAGAAGCTTCACCCTTGATCATTTCATGGGTGAGGCTCTGGCCGAGGTTACCCAGCGTAGCCGAGCGGCTAGAGGTAAGGGTGGAGGGGCTAGAAGAAGAAAATGAAGCTCTGTAAGCGGATAACAAAAAGCTGAGAGAGAGTGTCGAGGAAACCAGAACCTTACTTTCTTTCTTCTATCCGATTAGTCTCAAATTCTAACCAAATTTTACATTGTCCTTACTCTTACATCGAATGTATGACCGGGAGAACCCGACTTTCTTGCACGAAATCATCTCCCATTTGCGGGAAGGAGGGGAGGATATTCTTTACATCCTTAAGGACAGAGGTTCTTTGGTACCGGAGGAGCAAAAAACTTACATTCGACAACCTCTTTCCTGACTTCAAAACACTGGAGGCCGAGCGGGATGATGCGGCCAGTGCGGCTAAGATAGCTGAATCTTCTCCCGCTCCTGAGGTTAAAGCCGATACTCGCGACGGTGAAGGGAGAGACGCCGAAGAAGTTACTGAGGAAGATTCCGGGGACAACGCAGAATCCGATTCTCTAGAATCTTCCGGATAGAGCGAGTGTTCGAGTGCTTCAAGTTCGTCCAGTTCGGGATGGGGTCGTCAAAAGAAGAAAGCCAAGATATAAACAGGATGTACCTATTTTCTCTTTTCAGATCGCGCGGACTCTATTTTTGTAAACCACGTGGTATAAGTGTAGTAGCCCTTTCTATGAATGACAGCCTTAATTTCTTATGCTATGTGATGTCGTGTGGTTGATTGAATTTTACTTTCTCGGTTAATTAGCGGATTTAAAAGAATATTTCGCAACTTGATCCCGCACCAAACTTGGCATGACGGGTTTGCGACTTGTACCTTTTTTCCCATTCGATTATAATTTGGGTAAGAAAATCAGTACGGAATTCCCTATAATAAATTGGCGACTCGAAATCATACATCTGCGCGATTACTTGCAGATTATAGAAACAGTATAGATCTTCATATAACAAGCTGACGACTTGAAAATTATATTCACGCAATTACATGCAGATTAGAGAAATAGTAAAGAACTCCATATAACAAGCTGACGACTTGAAAATTCTATTCACGCGATTACATGCAGATTAGAGAAATAGTATAGAACTCCATATAAAGAGCTGTCGACTTGAAAATTATATTCACGCGATTACAAGATAATAACTTTTTGCTGGTCGGGCTAGCGGTGGTAACTGGTTCGTTGCTTCTTGTCGACCCACCTGCTTGATCATTTTTCTCCGAGAGTCTGGCTTTACCGCTTATCCGACAGCGAATAGAAGCTCTGAGAGGCTCGCCCTGCGATCAACCCGATTTCATTTTGTCGCGTGGTTATGCGACAAAGCTGAGTTTAGAAAAAAGAAAAGAGGTGTGCCCGATTACAACGACCCAGATTGATCAACAAGGATGAGGTTGGTGGGTGCTGAGACCGCACCATCTCATCTCAAGTAAGATCAATAAAGCCATAATAATATCCCTTATGACGCATGGTAGAGCAAAGAATCCACCCTGAACCTCCTAAAATACAGAGGTAGTGTTCTAGGTGCCAGCTGGGATCCGATGCCCAGAAGCCCTCCGCACGAGAATCTGCAAGCTCCCACTATACGGTGCAAAAAATCCCGCTACACGTGGTCTTGGTGGTGTTATGCTAATTAAGACGACTCTCACAGGGGATCGAGCTGGACTCGGCGATGTTACCCTGGTCTTAACATTTCCTATCTTCGAGTCTTGAGAGTAAGTACCACACGATTTGTCCTAAGAATAAAACTGCTTCAAATCATCCCCGCTCCAGGTATGAGTGATGTCCTCCCCTTCAAACGTTTGTAGCTTGTATGCCCCTTTTTAGAACTTCTTTTATGAAAAAGGGCTCGATCCAATGGGATTCAATTTTCCGACCGGGTTTTTTCTTTCTGCAGCATCCACTTTCTTAAGAACTAGGTCTCCTACTTGAAATTGTTTGATCCTCTTTTTTTGATAAAAATATCGCGCCATCCTCCTTTTTTACTTCCTCCTGCCTAATGGTAGCCTCTTCTCGAAGTTCCTCGATTTGAGCCAGGCAGCATCTCATCTTTTCGTCATTAATTTCAAGCCAGTCTTCCCAGTTTTGCTGAGCAAGTGATGAGTCCCGATTTCATACCGAATTCCGGACTCATCTAGGCTCATTTGCATGTATTTGCACTACCATTTAGCGCCATTAGCACTCCTTTTGGTTCGCTACTACATTCCACGTTGTGTGTACTCTTTTAGCCTATTTCTGTGCGTGTATTTATTCTCATCGTGTGATGCATTTTTATTTCTATCTATGACTGCCATGTCGACATCCCGTCCAGTTTTCCTGCAGGTTCTGGGATCGTGTGGGCGTCCGGGATAGGGCTTTCACTTTTTGTAGCAACGAAGTCAATGGTCGTGCGTTTTTACCCACGCACGACCATCGACCTCTTTGGCGCATGACTACTGGTCGTGCGCAGTCTGAGCTCTCGTTTTATTGTCCTGTCCCGCCATATCGCACGATCATCAGCTATGCCATTCACGATCACTGTTCGTGTGCTGCCGGTCGTGCGCAGTCATGCTATCTTTTTCCATTTTTCTGTCCCATATCGCATGATCACCACCCTTGCTGAACACGATCACTGATCGTGCGCTGCTGATTGTGCGCATACTTAAATTTCCTGATGCAGGTTCTACAGGTTGTTGCCGCACGGGCGCTGACATTGTTCGCGCACGACCACTGGTCGTACGCCGGTGGTCATGCGCGCTATTTATTCATGTTTCTATATATACGCCTGTTCCGCGAATTAGGAGAAGGGACGGGGATCGAACTCAGCCGCCACTTCGCCCTTCTGCATTCCAGACGCTCCATCCACCTCCACCTTCATCCCTACCATCGGGAGGTGATTTCCGGCACATCTAAAGCATTCCGCATCATCCGGTGACCCCTCCAGCCATTAATGACCTCTTCTCCTAGCTTTCTACTGAAGAAGAAGATGATGAAGATGACCTAGAGAACAGACTCAAAGGCCCTCGAGTTGACAGCTCGACAGTACCGGAAGCCTCCTCGGTCTGCGCGTGGAAGCAGATTGACAACCCGCACTTCCGGCCAACAACTGCGGTGGATCTTCACTCTTTTGTTTTACTCTTCCTCTACATTTCTTGTAGTGTATGAATGACTCAAGCTTGTTGTGAACTTCTAATTTCTAGTTATTTGTAATTGGATTTTTGTTGTTTAAACTTGTTTGTGGGATTTGTGTTGTGATGCGCCTTGCCCCATCTCACTTCCGTCGTTTCATGTGATTGCACTCCACACTAAACACCTCACCCACTGGCTCACCGTCCACTCGCCCTACCGAAGTACGGCATAGCGGCCGATACACCCATCTCGCCTTGTGAAGCGGTGAATGCGACCCGTATAGTTAGCTTTAATTTCTTTGTTTGTAAGAACACAAATCTCAAAGCCCCTTTTGTTTCTTCTTTCATTTTACAAACTCTCTATTAGCAATAATTTCGGATTGTTCGTCGTTCCACGCCAATTACATTCCTCAAGAGACCGACACTTGGGGATTCACTCCCTAAAACTTTATTACTTGTGCGACCGGTGCACTTGCCGTATTTTCATGCATCAAGTTTTTGGCGCCGTTGCCGGGGAATGCAACTGTAGAATGACCATGACGTACAAAAGTGTTGTTATAGAGTTAGTTGTTTTTTTTTGACCGTTGTTTCTTTGTGTAGTTGCCACAGTAAATGCAGGGTCATCCCTCTCTCAATGCTTTCTATTCAGCAGCATACCTATCAATCTAGCCTCACCAATCGAGTGGAAATGAGTCATGACAATTTCGAAATCTCGCCCGATTTGATCGAATATATCATCGAAAACTGTCAATTTAATAGAGACGGAAGCACTGATGTCGTCTGTCACGTTCAAAGGTTTTTGGAGATTTACAACACGTGCTCGTCAAACACTGTCAAATGCGAGCAGCTGAAGATTCGTCTCTTCTCTTTTTCTTTAAGGGACGGCACAAAACAATGGTATCATAGTTTACGAAAGGGAATACATTATTCTTGGAAGCAACTCGAAGGAAATTTTTTGACAAAATTCAGGCAGCAAATGGTAACCAGAGACAATTACAAGGAGCTCATCACCTTCTCCCAACGGGAGGAAGAAACCTTGTTCGCTGCTTGGGAATGTTTTCAGTCTCTGCAGAGGGAGTGTTGCGGAGTGGAAGTGTCGGACATCCTCCTGATCAAAACTTTTTACTTTGGTATTTTAGGCAAATTCCGGCCACTACTTGATGTCGCAGCCGGCGGAACTCTGTTTAACAAATCCAGCAAAGATGTTTGGGAGATTATGGACAACATTGCCCAAACTAATAGGCATTGGAATGCAACTCTCTACCCCAATCCCTCTGAGGAGATAAAATCGGTGGCCCTTAATGAAGCCATAAATCCTCCTATGTCGAAGACCGAGCAATTTTCGCGTATGTATGCAGACTGATGGAAATGTTCAACGAACAAGCTTCCACCATTCAACGTCTACAAACAGCCTTCGGGATTCTTACGGAAGCACTGCTATGTTCAGTCGATCTGAAGCAGGAAACGGTACATTAAATGAGGCTGAGAAGTGGAAAAAACCTCGAGCAAGCCTTGCCTCCGGATCCTCCTGCACAGTCTTCTTGTGTACCCATTTTTGATTCGATAATTGAACCTCCGTCTTCGCCGATCGAGAAAGAACCCACGACAACACTGCCAACCGTGAAGAACGCCATGAGGCTGCCATTTCCCCATCGACTAAAGATTGAAAAGACCGAAAGGCAATTTCAGAAGTTCCTTTAGATCATGAAAGGAGTTCAAATTAGCATACCGTTGACTGAAGCTATCACTCAGATCCCAGGATATTCCAAGTTCCTCAAGACCCTCATCTCGAGGCGTAAACCCTTGGAAGGATTGAAGATGGTCAACCTCACCGAAGAGTGTTCCACTCTCCTTTCTAGCTATCCTCCAACCAAACGCAGAGATCCTGGCAGCTTCACCATCCCCTACAGAATTGGCCTCCACAGGTTTGGCCACGCACTTTGTTATTTGGGAGCTTCGATAAATCTGATGCCGCTTTCCATCTTCCAAGAGCTAGGTGTCGGGATTCTTCAGCCCACCCATCTGAGGTTGCAGTTAGCCGATCGATCGATAAAAAGACCAGCTGGGATAATTGAAGACCTCACTATTACGGTTAACGGCCTCGCTTTCCCGGCCGATTTCGTCATCCTCGACATGACGGCTGATCCCGAAGTTCCTATAATTTTAGGAAAGCCCTTCCTTGCCACCGCCCGGGCAATTATCAATGTCGACCAGGGGGAACTAACTCTAAGCTTGGGAGAAGATTCAATTTCTTTTAATGTTCATGAACCGCCACAACAACTCAGAATCACTAACTGTGACAATGCTGATTTGATTGAAGACCCGAATATGTATGGAGAATTTATTCTTGACCAGGATGAGCTAGAATGGGAAAACGGGGACGCTCTCTCCACCACCTTATCACAAACTCCGCAGCTAATCAGAGAACCCCCCATCGCAACCACTACCGTCACTTTGAAGCCGCTGCCCGACTCCCTGAAATATGCTTTCTTAGAGGAGGGCGCAGCGTGTCCGGTTATTATCTCCGCATCTCTCTCCGCTGACAACGAACTTGCTTTACTGAATGTCCTAAAGAAATATAAAAATGTCTTTGGACGATCGTTGGCTGATATAAAAGGCATTAGCCCGGCGTTTTGCATGCACAAAATCCTTCTTGAAGATCAATACAAACCGTCTGCCCAACCTCAAAGGAGACTGAACCCTAAGATGCACGAGGTAGTTCAGGCTGAAGTTATAAAACAGCTAGATGCTGGTATAATTTACCCAATCAGTGGCAGTAAATGGGTTAGCCCAGTTCAAGTGGTGCCCAAAAAGGGCGGGATCACTGTGGTGGCTACTGGTTAAAATGAACTACTACCTACACGCGCAGTCACTGGTTGGAGAGTCTGCATTGACTACAGAAAATTGAATGAGGCTACACGCAAAGATCACTTCTGCTTCCCTTCATAGATCAGATGTTAGAAAAGTTGGCCGGTCAGGAATATTATTGTTTCCTTGATGGTTATTCGGGATACAATCAAATAGCAGTCGAACCTGACGATCAAGACAAGATGACATTCACTTGCCCATTCGGCACCTTTGTATTTAGACGAATGCCCTTCCGATTGTGCAATGCCCCCGCAACCTTCCAACGATGTGTGATCGCCATTTTTGGTGACATGATTGGAGATTTTCTGGAGGTATTCATGGACGATTTCTTCCTTTTCGGAAATAGCTTTGACTCCTGCTTAGCGAATCTAGCCAAGGCCCTGAAGTGACGTGATGATACCAACCTCATTCTGAATTGGGAAAAATGTCACTTCATGGTTCGTGAGGGCATCGTCTTGGGCCAGAAGGTCTCTTGTCGGGGGCTCGAAGTCTACCAAGCCAAAGTCAGCATCATCAAAAATCTTCCTCCTCCATCTACCGTCAAGGATATCCTCTGCTTCCTGAGACACGCTGGCTTTTATCGAAGATTCATCAGCAATTTTTCATCAATATCCAAACCCCTCACTAAGCTGCTGGCTAAGGATGCTATATTTGACTTCGATAAGGATTGCAAGCAAGCCTTTACGACTCTCAAGGACCGACTCATCTCCGCTCCAATTTTGGTAGCACCAGATTGGACTTTACCCTTTGAAGTCACGTGCGATGCGAGCGATCTTGCAGTTGGTGCGGTGCTTGGTCAAAGGAGAGACAAAATATTCTATACCATCTCGTATGCGAGTCGAACTCTCAACGAAGCCCAAATGAATTATACCACTACAGAAAAGGAGTTGCTGGCGGTCATCTTTGCTTTTGAAAAATTTCATTCGTACTTAGTGTTATCCAAGGTCATTGTTTACACTGACCATGCTGCACTCAGGTATTTATTCAAGAAAAAAGATGCCAAGCCCCGGCTAATCCGTTGGATCCTTCTGCTGCAAGAATATGTCATCGGGATCCGCGATAAGAAAGGGGTGGAGAATGTCATAGCTGATCACCTATCCAGACTGGAGAGTAATATTGATGAAGCTGCATCAAATTCCAAGCGCAATGAGATAGCTGATTGCTTCCGGATGAACGGTTATTGTTGGGATTTGTCTCCACAATACCTCAGATTTGTAGGTGGTCAGACCTTGAACTAAGATGAATTAAGGTGTATTTGATGCTGTGTTTGAGTTGTATGTGTGCAGGTCCTTAATGCAAGTGTAGACCAATGACAGTCTATAATGGGTCACCAAACACAGGACCATACAATGTAATCCCTCATTGTGTGATCCAAAGTGTTGGCCCATGTATAGCCTCTCTATTGGGATACACTTCCTACATGCACTTGGAATGGTGGACTCAAGTATTGAAGTATGATTTTCAGAAGAAATTTTTCTAAGTCCACATACTCGAGTATGTACCATCATATACTCGAGTAAGTGACTTAATACTCGAGTAGATCCTTAGACATACTCGTGTAGACTCTATATACTCGTGTAGGTTAGTTTATACTCGAGTAGATAGTCAGTCACTCGAGTAGTTCATTTCTTATACTCGAGTAAATCCTTCTGTTCTTAATCCAGAAATTTTTCTAAGTCCACATACTCGAGTACTTCTCTAGTATACTCGAGTAAGTGGGTCTGTACTCGAGTAAGTTGGTTTACATACTCGAGTAGACTGTATTCACTCGAGTAAGTGATAACTTGTACTCGAGTGGTTGGTTAGTTACTCGAGTAAGTGCCTTGTTTATACTCGAGTAGTTCTGTTCTTCCCATTTCAGAAATATTCTAAGTCCACATACTCGAGTAGTTCCCTATATACTCGAGTAAGTGACTCTGTACTCGAGTAGTTATTTTTTATATACTCGAGTAAGTCAATGTTTACTCGAGTAGTTGTTCTAAGATACTCGAGTAGTTCATTTTCCCCTCACTCGAGTAGTTCTCCTTATATACTCGAGTAGTTCTTTTTCTCTCACTCGAGTATCTGCAACTCTTGTACTCGAGTATTTATTCACACTTTATCTGAAATTTTTCTAAGTGTTTTCACTCGAGTATCTACTCTCATACTCGAGTAGTTCGTACATCACTCGAGTATTGATCTCTGGATCACTCGAGTAGTTTTCTCTTCTCTTACTCGAGTATGCCAATCCTTTCCACTCGAGTATATAACTTCTCTTACTCGAGTATGCCAATTCTTGTTCACTCGAGTATATACTATCTGATACTCGAGTATGTATCTTCTATGACTCGAGTATGTCTGTTCAAATCTTTCCTGAAATTCTCTAAGTCAATGTCACTGTACATTTTGATTTGATCCTTTCTGATAGGTCCACGTGTCATCATTAATTATTCTTATGACCGTTGGAGTCTACCTATAAATAGGTCATTTCAGATTTGACTTTCATCAATTCCTTCAGAGATTATTATTTTAAGAAAGAGAAAGAGAACAATCCCGTGAACCCTAATTCTTCAAGTCGCCGCCGCCGCCATTAACGTTCACGGAAGAAGCTCTGGATCGACGATCTCCAATCTCTGTTTTCAACTCTGATTCTTCAGCGATCCAGACGCAAGTCAATCACTCGATCTCGCCGCGCCTTAAAGATTCTAGATCTACTCTCTCGATCGAGGTGATTCAGTCTTTCAGATTTGTGGATCTCTCTCAAGTCGTCTTCAACTTCTCTGATCAAGCCAAAGCTCTTAAAGAAGAAGACTGTCAAGATCCAGATCTGAGAATATTGTTGTTTGTATTTTTCCTTTCAAACAATTTACTTTGTAGGAGATTTTTTCTCCGAGATTTGTAGGAAGGCTTTTTCTTTCGAGTTTTGTAGATCCAGTTGGATCGAGTTTTGTAGGAACGTGGTTCTGAGGTGTAGGATTTTTTCAATTCGAGATAGTGGAGTAGCCGAGTCTAGTGATTTGCTAGATAGGTGAGGAAAGTGGACGTACCCAAGGTTGGGGAACCACTATAAATCTCTTGTCGTCTGTGATTGCTTGATGTGTGCTGTGTTAGTTTTTAATTCCGCATTTGACACGCATTTCACCTATTCACCCCCCTCTAGGTGATTTAGGCTAACAACTTAGACCTCTCAGTTATTCTCCATCACTCCACTCCCTCCTACAATCCTATGGTACGCTGACATGGCCAACTACCTTGCTTGCAAATCTGTCTCTCCCAGCCTATCCTCGCAACAAAAGCGGAAACTTCTATCTCATGCCAAATATTATTTCTGGGAAGACCCGTTTCTTTTCCGTTCGTGCAATGATGGAGTCATTAGGCGTTGCATACCCGAGATAGAATTCCAATCTGTTTTACATCACTGTCATGATCGGGAGGCCGGCGGGCATTTTGGCCCCACCAGAACGGCACGCAAGGTATTACAATGTGGCCTATTTTGGCCAACCCTTTTCAGAGATGCCCACACGTATGTTGCTAAATGCAATGAATGTCAGAGGACATGAAATATTTCAAAACGGGACGAAATGCCTCTCAATAACATGCTTATCTGTGAGCCATTTGACGTTTGGGGGATCGATTTCATGGGACCCTTCCCCATGTCACACGGCAAACTCTATATCATTGTCGCAGTTGACTATGTCTCCAAGTGGGTTGAGGCTGAAGCTGTTGCCGCAAATGACGCCCGCACGATTTTGACTTTCTTACACAAGAATATTTTTTCTAGGTTTGGTACTCAGCGTACCATCATCAGCGACGGAGGGAGTCATTTCTGCAACAAATCCTTCTTGCAACTCATGAAGAAGTTTGGAGTTCACCACAAAATCTCTCTTGCCTACCATCCTCAAACGTGTGGGCAGGTAGAAGTCTCAAATCGGGAGCTCAAAAGAATCATTGAAAAATTTATTAATTCCAACAGGAAAGAGTGGGCCAAGAAGGTTGACGACGCCTTATGGGCATACCGAACCGCCTTCTAGACCCCTATTGGTATGACTCACTTTCAGCTTGTCTATGGGAAAGCCTGCCACTTGCCGGTCGAGTTAGAACACAAAGCGTTATGGGCAACCAAGTTGCTAAACATGGACATTGATGCTGCCGTAAGCAAGCACCGTGCCAAACTGAGTGAGCTGGAGGAGCTCCGACATTTTTCTTACGAGAACGCGCAGATTTACAAAGAAAAAACGAAAAAATGGCACGACCGTCACATCATCCCAAAATAATTCCAGCCGGGAGACCAAGTCTTGATGTACAACTCTCGCCTCCGTTTGTTTCCAGGAAAGTTAAAATCGCGGTGGAGCAGCCCCTTCACAGTGATCGGAGTTTCCCCTTTTGGCGCAATTGAAATAACCGGGAAGAGCGGAGACAATTTTAAAGTCAACGGGCACCGACTCAAATTGTACGATGGTGGTGCTATCTTTGGCGAACCTCAAAGCTTGCAACTCGCTGACCCCTCGCAAAGCGATACCGTGCTGCCTTGATCACCAACTTTCACAGCGGATTTGCTAGCTTTGTGGAAACTTTTCGTTGTTTTGTGTTATTCTTTTTCTGCAACTCTTCTTTTACTGCAAGAACATTTTATAAACTGCTAATACAGGTATTTGGTCCACCTTAAGGACGGTAAACAAAAGGGCTATTCGGGAGACAACCCAAGCTTGGACCTCTTTTTGGTCCCTTTTTTTGTGCGTTTTATTTTTGCTTTTATATTATATTCTCGGTTATTTGTCTTTTCTGCGGCTCTACCTAATTTGCAGGTTCAACATTCTTTTGTGCGATGCAGCAACCTCCGCCTTCTGGTATGCTCATTCTTTGGAGCATGGGTACCCTCTCTCCTCAGCCTACTTTTTATTTTAGATGTCCATTAGCATTTTTGCTTGTGTTTTCATTCAAGTCTGGGGGGGAGAGCCGCTTATGCACACCACGAGCACACTCTTAGCATGCCAGTAGTTTATTTTATGTTCATTATTGTAGAATCCTGTCACGCACCACTGCACCCACTTGAGCGCGCTTAGCTTTTGCGTGTTGCGAGTCAAACTCGTGTCTTTGTTAGATTTGGGAAAATTTTGGTGCTGGTTTAGGATTGGGAGACAGAGTAAAATGTTGACCTTGCTGTGTTTCTAGTCAACTGCTCTCGTCTTGTGTAGAAATTCGTGTAGATTTAATTTTTCTTTATGCTTATAGTTTTGTAATTTTCTATTCGCGTAAATTCTTTTTATTCTACTCAAAAATTGTGATTCCGGTGTGAATCAAACGGTAGTTTAGGAATGTGTGTAGCCGCCACTAGACTCGTTTTGCTCGAGTCTGGAGGAAGGATTATCTTTCTCGGTGGCTAAGAACTTGCCCCAAGGTACTCTCGAAGCATTGGTGCATGGTTAGTCTAGCGTGAGCGTGATGTAGGCCATCATTTTGGCCCCGTTGAGCTTTGTACCATTCCGAACGTCATACCCATGCTAGCCCCGTTGTGCCTACCCTTCTTTTGATTCAGCTCCACCATTACTTCACCAAAGCTTTAGAGCCTATCCTAGCTGCACACCCAAGTCAAGCTTAGAGTTTATCTCTTCATGTTGGGATGTGAAGTGGTGTTATTATTTGTGAATATGTGGATGTGCTCCAAGACTTATTTCTGCTGAGATTGTGAAAATAAAGAAAATGTTTTGAAAAAAAAAATATATATGTGAAAAAGAAAAGTGAAAAGTAAAAGTCTAATTGAATTATTTATTTGAGATGACTTGGATTTGGAGTAGGCGGTGCACACACCCATGTTGTAAAAATTACGTCTGGGGGTATGGTGTACTCGTTTATATTGTGGGGTTTTTGAGGGATTCTTTTAGGCTAGCTCACTTGGGTTAGGTGCAAAGCCATTCTTTTTATCATTGTTTACATCACCGTAACCAGAGCCCCGTAATTACCTTAAGTCCTACGGATTTGCGCTTGAGTTTGACTAGTGCCGTGGAGAGAGTGTGAACGGGCAAGCGTATGGTCCCCGACATTGGTGGATTCCTTTGGAGGTGATCCTGAGCCCCGATCTTTGGCAAAGCTCACCTTAGTGGCCAGCCTACTTTCTTCCTACACGTGACCCGTTGATTCACCGTGATTCTATTTTTGAGTAGTAATAAAATGTTTTTATGCATTGTTAAAAATATAAACTATTTTGCATAATTAGGAATTTCTTCTATTGTATTTTTTATGCACGCGAGCATGCGGCTTCGCATGGTACCCCGTATTTCAATCTCTATGTCCGCTAGATTATTTTCCCGGCCTGCTTAGATTGTGTTTGCTCGGGACGCGCAAACAGTTAAGTCTCGGGGTGTGATGAGGCCCTATTTCATACCGAATTCCTGACTCATCTAGGCACATTTGCATGTATTTGCACTACCATTTAGCGCCATTAGCACTCCTTTTGGTTCCCTACGACATTCCATGTCGTGTGCACACTTTTAGCCTATTTCTGTGCGTGTATTTATTCTCATCGTGTGATGCCTTTTTATTTCTATCTGTGACTGCCATGTCGACATCCCATCCAGTTTTCCTGCAGGTTCTGGGATTGTGTGGGGGTCCAGGATAGGGCTTTCACTTTTTGTAGCAAAGGAGTCAATGGTCGTGCGTTTTTACCCACACACGACCATCGACCTCTTTGGCGTATGACCACTGGTCGTGCGCAGTCTGAGCTCTCGTTTTATTGTCCTGTCCCGCCATATCGCATGATCATCAGCTATACCGCGCACGATCACTGTTTGTGCGCTGCCGGTCGTGCGCAGTCATGCTATCTTTTTCCATTTTTCTGTCCCATATCGCACGATCACCACCCTTGCTGCGCACGATCACTGATCGTGCGCTGCTGATCGTGCGCATACTTAAATTTCCTGATGCAGGTTCTACAGGTTGTTGCCGCACGGGCGCTGACATTATTCGCGCACGACCACTGGTCGTGCGCCGGTGGTCGTGCACGCTATTTATTCCTGTTTCTATATATATGCCTGTTCCGCGAATTAGGAGAAGGGACAGGGATCTAACTCAGTCGCCACTTCGCCCTTCCGCATTCCAGACGCTCCATCCACCTCCACCTTCATCCCTATCATCGAGAGGTGATTTCCGGCACATCTAAAGCATTCCGCATCCTCCGGTGACCCCTCCGGCCATTAATGACCTCTTCTCCGAGCTTTCTACCGAAGAAGAAGATGATGAAGACGACCTAGAGAACGGACTCAAAGGCCCTCGAGGTGACAGCTCGACAGTACCGGAAGCCTCCTCGGACTGCGCGTGGAAGCGGATTGACAACCCACACCTCCGGCCAACAACCGCGGTGGATCTTCACTCTTTTGGTTTACTCTTCCTCTACCTTTCTTGTAGTGTATGAATGACTCAAGCTTGTTATGAACTTCGAATTTCTAGTTATTTGTAATTGGATTTTCGTTGTTTAAACTTGTTTGTGGGATTTGTGTGGTGATGCGCCTTGCCCCATCTCACTTCCGTCATTTCATGTGATTGCACTCCACACTAAACACCTCACCCACTGGCTCACCGTCCACTCACCCTACCGAAGTACGACATAGCGGCCGATACACCCATCTCGCCTTGCGAAGCGGTGAATGCGACCCGTATAGTTAGCTTTAATTTCTTTGTTTGTAAGAACACAAATCTCAAAGCCCCTTTTGTTTCTTCTTTCATTTTACAAACTCTATTAGCAATAATTTCGGATTGTTCGTCGTTCCACGCCAATTGCATTCCTCAAGAGACCGACACTTGGGGATTCACTCCCTAAAACTTTATTACTTGTGCGACCGGTGCGTTTGACGTATTTTCACGCATCAGCCAACAAGACCCTGGGTGACGATACTTCAAATTATATTGGGATGAGGGCCTCTGATCCATGTGAGAGCTTGAATGGAGTCTCTCCTGTGGAGCTGGAAGGTGTAGTCCTTAGGGCCCATAATACTGAGGGGATTTGATCAGCCCAACTGCTCTTCAGACTCTGAACTCTTTTCTTGAGTAAGTTTAGAATTCGCTTATTGGCTGCTTCTACTTGGCCGTTGCTCCGAGGATGATGTACTGAGGAAAATAGAAGGTTGGTTCCCGCCTTCTTGAAAAAATCAATCATTTCTGCGTTATTGAACTGAGGTCTGTTATCTGTGATTATCTCCATGGGGACTCCGTATCTACAAATTATATCACCCCATATAAAATTTTTGACTATTTGAGTTGTAGTCCTTACTAGCGCTTTGGCCTCAATCCACTTAGTGCAGTAGTCAATCATAACCAAGATAAAGCATCGTTGACTACTCGCCATTGGAAATGGCCCGATGAGGTCCATTCCCCAAATTGCAAACGGCTATGGTGTCGTGATCGAGCAAAGTTGTCGAGCGGGCTGGAGTTGAAGTGGAGAAAATTTGTGACATTAAACACATTTCTTGGCATGCATCTCTGCGTATTTCATCATTGTTGGCCAAAAATACCCCTGACATAAGATTCGCTGTTCTCGGGTTCTGGCTCCAGAATGGCTACCACATTCTCCCGAATGGATGTCTTGAAGAATGGTGGGGACTTCCTCTTCCGTAACGCATCTTGCCATGGGTGAGATAAAATTTCTTCTATAAAGTATCCCAGAAATCAAGTTGTAATATGCTACTTTAACTTTGAATCTTCTTCGATCTTTATTAGTAGGGTGATATTCTCCTTTTGATAGGTATAGAAGAATGGGTCTACCCAAGAGCCGTGCTGGTCGACTTGCATTGCCTCCCCTTCTTCGACTGATAGTTGGAACAGCTCGGATGTTACTTCCCCCGTAGTAACGCCGAATTTTGATAAGGTACCGGCTTCCTCATTCCCGATCCTAGGAATGCGTTCAATCATAAAGCTCTTGAATCTACCGATTTCCTCTTTTACCAGCACGAGATATTGTTTTAGAATTGGTTCTCGGGTTTCGAAGTTCCCGAGCACTTACGACGCCATTACTAAAGAATCTGTCTTGACATGAGCGTGATCGATGCCGAGCTCTTTCGCAAATCTAAACCTTGCCAGAAGTGCTTCATATTCGGCCTGATTGTTAGTAACTGGGAAAAAGAATTTCACCGCATGCATTATTTTGACTCCGTTCGGATTGATGAGGACTATCCCTACTCCTGATGAATTCTTCCCATAACCTCCATCGATATAAATGGTCCAAGCAGATGGAAAATTTTCTTTCTAAGCAAAACTTTGCTCCGTGGTTTCTACCATGAAATCTGCCAAAACTTGAGCTTTTATTGCTGTTCGCGGTACGTATGTGATTTTGAACTCACTTCGCTCGATTTCCTGTTTAGCGAGTCTTCCCGAATGTTCTGGCCTTTCTAATATCCCTTTTAGTGGATAATCCACCACAACTTGGATTTAGTGTGCCTGGAAATATGGACAGAGTCGACGCGTAGAGATGACCAAGGCCAAAGCCAGCTTTTCGAGGATGGGGTATTTTAATTCAGTGCTTTTTAGGATATGGCTAACATAATATACTGGGAATTGTCTTTTCTTTTCCTCCCTGACAAGGACGGAACTTACCGCTTCAGGTCCCACTCCCAGATAGATGAATAATGGTTCTCCTGGGCGAGGACTTTGTAACAATGGAGTCGTAGTTAACTGTCTTTTGAGTATTTTGAAAGCCTTATCGCATTCTTCTGTCCATTCAAACTTTGAGGCCCCCCGAAGAGTTTTAGAGAAGGGAGCGCTCTTATCTCATACCCTGGAGATGAAGCAGCTAAGACCTGCCAGCCTTCCTCCTAGCTGCTGGACCTCCTTTGGGGAGCGAGGAGGTGTCATACTCAGGATAGCTTTTACCTTATCAGGATTGGGAGCAAACCCTTCGGGGGTAAGGAGGTGACCAAGGAACTTCCCTTGGCTGGCACCGAAAACACACTTCAACGGGTTTAGCCTCATCCTAAACTCCCGTAGGGTAGTGAAGGTTTCTGCGAAGTCCTCCAAATGCGCCGAAAAGGATTTACTTTTTATGAGGAGATCGTCAATATAGACTACTAAATTTCTTCCCTTCTGGTCCTTGAAAACGGAATCCATCATGCGTTGATAAGTAGCTCTCGCATTTTTAAGCCCGAAGGGCATCACTAGATAATAAAAACACCCTTCATTCGTGATAAAGGACGTGTGTGGTATGTCGGGTTTGTGCATCTTGATCTGGTGATAGCCAGAGAACGCATCTAAAAAGCTCATAACAGAATAACCAACCGCAGAATCTACTAAAGGATCTATTCGAGGCAGGGGATAGAAATCTTTGGGGCACGCTTTATTAAGTTTTGTGAAATCTACGCACATCCTCCATTTTCCCCTGGTTTTGGCACCATTACAACATTTCATATCTAGGCGGGATATTGTATCTCTTGAACAAATTTGGCCTTTACCAGCTTGGTGACCTCTTCCGGATTGGACTGGCTAATTTTGTTGCGACGTCTCTCTTCTTCTGCTATACATGCTTATACTTCGGGTAGATATTGAGATGATGGTATGCTACGTCCGGATCCACTCCGGGCATATCTTCAGGAGACCATGCAAATATGTCGAGGTTCTTCAGGAGATAGGAGATTAGTTGGGTTTTCTCCTGTTCTGATAGCTCTGCGTTAATGGAGAGCTTTTTCTCCTCTCCCTCAGCGATGGGCACCTTCTCAATAGGTTGAGCAGCCTCCAGATGGAGTCCTTCCTTCGCATTCTCTTTTGGTTCTCCAAGCTCGATTGTTGTGACTGCCGGAGGGGTTACCTGTTCAATCACGTTAACCATTTTCACATAACATTCTCGGGCCACTCGATGGTTACTCCTGATCCGATACTGTTTCCCTTGAGCGGAGAATTTGATATCCATATTGTAAGTCAACACAATTGCCCGATACTCATTTAGTATAGGCCTCCCAAAAATCGCATGATAGCTGCTTGCCACGTCAATTACCACGAACCGGATCATCTTGGTGATTCCCCCCAGGGTCACTAATAGCAAAACGTTTCCTTCTGCTTCCTTCCTCTCTCCGGAGAAGCCGTAGAGTGGCCCCTCGGTAGAAGACAATGGCTTCCCGGTCTTTAGGGCCTCGAACATCTTCTTGAACAA
Organism: Platanthera zijinensis; assembly: GCA_039513925.1. Lineage (NCBI taxonomy): Eukaryota > Viridiplantae > Streptophyta > Magnoliopsida > Asparagales > Orchidaceae > Platanthera > Platanthera zijinensis. Next base: position 182,556,981 of record CM077079.1, on the reverse strand, counting down.
GAGATTCACCGAGCTTCTCGTATCTATAAAAATCTTGTCTACTGTGAAATTTTCGACGACAGATTGGATAACAACCGCATCGTTGAATGGGTTGGCGACGGATGAGAAATCATCTGGACCAAAAGTAACGAGTTCCCTAGTCGGTGCCGAAGAAGACGTCATAGCAACCTCCTTCTTACACAACTTTGAAATGGAAGATTTTCGGCTTGATTCGAGGCCTCCCCCTCCGTGGATGCAGAAAAGCCGCCCAAGGGTCCCCTCATCATCAACATCCACACAATCATTCGGGTAATGCATATTACCTAGGCTCTCAACGTCAGCGATGTCCTCATATTCCATGAACACCTCAGCCACCTCTTTGCCCTTTGAGGTGTTTGAATTGACGGGAGCCTCTTTACAGAAGAGGTCTGACATTTTTCCTTCTGAAACCAGTCTTCTTACAAAAAAGTGAAGGGCCCGACAGTGTTCTGTAGGATGCCCCTCTTCCTTGTGAAATTCACAGAAATTCTTAGAGTTGGGGGGTCTTACCTCTCCCCGGGGTTTGGCCTTTCTAAAATCTTTTCTTTGCAAGACCTCAGCAATTTCCTCCCAAGTCATGTTCCTAACGTGAGGCCCTTAGCGCTGACTAATAGGAAGGACTTGTGGGACTACAAGAACAGGAGCAGTGTCCAAGGGCAGCATTCGCTCTCGGAACTGCTGATGATTGAGGAATGGCCTCTTATGACGAAAGTTTCTACCCCTTTGAGGTGAGGATTGATGATCATGACAGGAAGGTTTTGGAACGTGGCGCGCCGTGGAAGAATTCCCTGAGCCACCACCACCTGCCATAGAGGTTAGAGTAGAAATATAGGTTGGGTTAGCACTTTCTCCTTCAATGAACTTGTTTGTGAGAGCGATTAGGGCTTGATAAGTTGTCGGAGCCTTTGTCGTGGCTATGAATTTTAATGGGCCTTCTTGGATGCCGTTGATCAGGGCGACCTTGTAATTATCTAGGTCTACATTCTCTACTTCCAGAATTTCCCTTTGAAAACGATCTACAAACCATTCCACGCTTTCGCCCTCCCTTTGTATAATTTTGAAAAGAGCCGCTGGACCACTTTTCCTTTTTTTTAGGTTGAAAACCTCAACAAAAACTCTTGGACGAGCCCGACGAAAGAGTTAATCGAGCGAGGATGAAGCTCGTGAAGACACTCTCGAGCCTGCCCGTTGAAAGTCGTCACCAGCAACTTACACTTTAGTGCATCCGTTAAGCATCTAAGGGCCACAGCATCTTCGAATGCCTGCAGGTGTGTAACCGGGTCGGACGCGCCGGTATAAAAAGGTAAACTAGGTTCTCTAAAATTGTTCGGTGCTGGCTCTCGCCTTATTCGCATGATAAACAGAGACGGGTCCTCCATCTCGGCCGGGGTTGAAGGTGAGGCGCGGTTAGAATTTGGGAAATTAGCGGGTACATCAGGCTGGCGGTCTTCTTCAAAGCCTAGCCGTCTAGCCGGACCTGCTTGAGCGGTATCTTGGAAATAACCCATGAAGGGACTTCATTCCTCTTCCTAGGGATGCGGTTGTGCGGTGGTCTTACATTGCTGGACAGCGGGCTGATAGTCCGTGGGGGTCAGAAAGATCACGGGTTCTTCGGGTGCTACGGTTGGAGGCATCGGCAACCGCTCGTTAAGAGCTGCTAGAGCTTGGCTGATCGCATCAAGGCGTTTGCCAGTTTCCCACCCATCTCGCTCCATTTCCCGGTGAGATTGTTCGAGCGCCCTCCAGAGGGATTCTTCTGAGGAACTCGCGCGGTAAGAATGACGAGAATGAGAGTGGTGAGGGGATCTCCTGTCCAACATATGGAGACCGCTTGGATTCACAGACAACTCTGATCTGAAGGTCGCGTGTTCAATGTTCGTGTCGAGAATGTCTCTTTGTCACTGGAGAACCTTCAAGATGGAAAATGATAAAAGAGGGACTGCAAGTTATCGGTTACTAGCGGTTAAATGAAAAGGAGACAAAAGGGGGCCGCCGGAAGCGGCGACATCAGAGTTCGCCCGTCGTGGCTAAAACCACTCCTGCGACGGGCTTTTCGGTTGTCATAAATGAAGCGATTACAGCGGTTACCAAGGAGAACCCGATCGGACAGTAACCCGCTCGACAAAGGATTCGAGACCGTTGCCACAGACAGCGAGCATGAGGATTCGATTCATGGTGCCTAGAGAGTACTGTTCATGCTTATGTATAGGCTCGAGGTCCTGCCCGAGCAGGCAGGAGCATGAATCACCGACTTCCCTGGGGATAGGAGAGCGGGCAGCAGTGACAGGATGCACAGCTAGAGAAGAAAGAAGGCAAGCTCTTAACAGCGCGGCTACGCGTTCTTCAATAAAAAGACCGACGGATTTCTTACGGAAAAATGGCTTGCAGATTGTCACGGTCTCGCGGTTACGCTTTCAAGAAACGGATCTTTGACTCATCTTAAGGGAGAATTATAATAGCAGTCTTCCAGGTAAACAAACTGAGTTTAGGAAGGTCCGACCGACTCTCGTCTAAATCGGAGGCCTAAAGCTAGCTTTACACGGTGAACCCCATTATTGGATTTTACACCAATCTGGGAGATTTGGAAGTCTGCCTCTCTCGAGGGGTCCGTACAAATTCCTTTACTCTTGAATGCTCACTTCATTCTATCTGCCTCTCGGCTTGCCCAGAATGAAAGCAAAGGTGGAGAGTATATATCGATAATATACCTCCAGCCCATGAAAAATCAAGAGTAATTCAAGGCCTAAAACCTAAAAAGAAAAGGTAAATTAAAACATCATAACTTAATCGCTCGAACCTCGGATCATCAAGATCAAGTACAAGGAAGATTATTTAATCATAATGGAGTGGAGGAGGGGGGATGAGTAGCAAAGCATAATAAGAACACAAGTAAGAAAAGAGCACTTTTATTAATAAAGAGAGAGAGCTACACTTGAAAAAGGAAATTACAATTGCATGAAATTGAAAACCTATTCTAGCCTTGCATTAAGCAACTAGTGCAAGAGCAAAGATTACAACAAAAGAACTAAGCTAGGGTTAATAAAATTACAAAATAAGAAAGAGGAGAGGTAAGAACACTAAAAAGAGACAAGAAACAAAGGTGCAACACCTCCCCCTCTCAACCCAAGCTTGCTGAAATGGAAGGGGGGTCTGAATTTATAGGAAAAGTTCACGGGTTGGTCACGCCCTTCGACACGGCCTAGGGGGCATGTCAGGGGACGTGACAAGTACAGGGTTTACCTCGGGATCTGGATTCTGGCGGGAAGGATGATTGCTTCTGTACGTCAGTGGACATGCCCTAGGTAATGCACGTGTAGGGGGGGCGTGACACCCACATCGTGTCGAAATCATTGGGCGGAAATCCGTCAGTCACCGGAAAAGGAGAGGTCACGCCCTTGTCACGCCCGTGACGGGGGGAGTGACACTACTATTGGCGTTCTGAGTCGAAATGGCATTTAATGCGGCGAAAGACTTCGGGCAGAGGGAAACATGCCCCGTGTCATGCCCGGGTACACGCCTGGGGAGGGCATGTCAAGGAGCGTGACAGCCGTTTTTCCTGGTATTTTCCTCTGGCTTCTGGATTCCTCTGGAACAGGTGGCACGCCCTAGGTCACGCTTGGGGAGGGCGTGACAGGGGGCGTGTCAGGTCAAATTTGACTAATTTTCAGAAAAGCTGCACAAAGAGAGGAAAAAGTTAGGGGACAAAAAATCAACATAAGAAAGATAAAAATAAAGCTTAAAAATACAAGATCCGTACATTATAAACTAGAAAAATATGATAATAGTTAAGACTACAAAACGTATTATCAAGTATCCAGGCAAATACAAGAAGATTTAACTGCTGTTTAAACACCACTTCAGACATCTCAAAAGACTATTTCATATCAACTTGAGAAATTCAAACTCTACTATAAAGAGAGCATAAATAATCTAGCAGATCAGGTAAGGTTTCAGAAAGATGATCTGAGATCATGTGGCCAGAGATGTCATAAAGGGGGAGAGTGTGTTAGTCAAAGCCACCTCTAATCATGTTAAATGGGTATCTAATACCATCAGAGCTAATCTTGGATATCCACCCCTTTGTGATGAAGATAACACTGCTGAATCTGGTATTCAACCTACTCACATTGAAGGGGTTAAGTAGGAAGTTGCACAAGTCATCTATCCTCCATCAGATTTTGAAGCAGTATAGCAGGAAGTACATAAAATGTATAGCCCTTCACAGGACGATCATAATGTTATTATTGAAAAAGTTGAAATGCCTGAAGCTTCTATGGATGCTCAGAAAGAGGCTCAACTTTCTAAGAAAAGATTCAGAGAACAGGCAGAATTAAAGCAAGATTTTGAGCAATGGAGTCCAACCTCCAGAAATATCATTCTTATTGACTGGAAATTTGTGAAAGGTATTATGCATGATAGAGAAAAATGGTATTCTGAACAAGAGTGGGGTAAATATCAGAAAAGGCAAGATGCCATACATTAGTTCTGAAGGGATATCAAAGCTGGGAAGTTACCTGCTAATTCTGTGGTGCCTAGCAAGTACTTCCCAAAGCCTTATCATTACTTTGAAAGGCAGAAGAGCTCAAAAAGAAAGATCTGAAAGGGAAGAAGCCAACTGATGACACAAAATCCAAAGTACAAGCTAATATTCATCCTAACAAAGGAATAGTTATCAAGGAGCCTGATCAATCTTAGGGATTGGTAGGCTAGACTTAGAACTATGTAAATTTTGTTCTAAACAATCTTGTAAATCAAACACTTTTTCTTGATTAATGAATTTTATCATATTCTGTGATGATATTAAATGTTATTTGTGTTTATAAGTTACCCTGCCTGTGAAGTGATTTTATACATCTTAATCTTTGTTTTATTATAAGTGTTGTATATCATTGACTAAGGGTTATGACTTCTCCAAATATGGGGAGATTTTTGGGTACACTTAAATCTGTGTACATTATTTGGAGAAGCCTCACATAACTCAATGATATACATCAATGTGTATTTGATGGGATGTTGAGTTTCAATGTGCAGGTTAAAGAAATGCTAGAAAATTTTCTAAGTACAAGTGTCGACACTTGTGAGGGAAATGTGTCGACACTAGAAGACAGATTGTGTCGACACACAAGACTTGTGTTGACACACAGAAATTCTATCAGCAGCAGTTGTGTCGACACCTAGGACTTGTGTCGGCACACACACAATACCAGCTATGTTGAAGACTAGAAGTAGTTGTCTCGACACACAGGACTTGTGTCGACAAACACTCAACACCAACTATATTCAAGACTAGAAGTAGTTGTGTCGACACACAGGACTTATGTCGACACACACTCAAATAAATCTTTCGACAACTATACTGAGACTGGAAGGCTTGTGTCGACACACAGGACTTGTATCGACACACACTCAAGAAATCTGTCAACAGAAGTTGTGTCAAGACTAGAAGAAGTTGTGTCGACATACAGGACTTTTGTCGGCACATCAAACAGAAGGTGTGTCGAGAAGTTAAAGAATGACTGTGTCGACATATTAGGATCTTTGTCGACATCATCAAGATTTGAGTCGACACATGGTCTATTTGTGTCGACACATCTGAAGTGTTACGCTGACAGTACTCTGCTATGATAGAAGTTCAAGGAGGAGTCAGTTGTCAAGACTTAAGACCTGATAGCTGTCATAAGTAACAAAGCTGACACATCTGTCTGAGCTCTCAGAAGGCCGTTATAAACAAGATCAGTTGGTAACCTTGGATAGATTCTATATATAGACCTATTCTATCACAATCAGAGGTAATGAAAAAAGAGGGGGAACTAAAGACAAACCCAGAAGAAGGCAGATCCTGAAGAGTCTACTAGAAAAATTCAGATCTGATTCTGAATTCAAGAAGGAAGCTGGATTGAAGATCAACTCCAACTCCAATTGAAGATCAACCTTACTTGGTATAAATTTAAGAAGCTTTGAAGAAGCTAAGACAGGTTAGATCTAAAGTAATCAGTTCAACAAAGAACTGATCAAGAAGCTTTAACTCTATTCTCTTTCTATCAGGGTGAAGATTTTATTGATTTTAAACATTAAATTTCCTTATAAGATCTTATATAGATCTGAGTTGTAAGCCTAAATTTGTAAAGGCTGACGTAGGGCTGAGAGCCTGAGGTAGGACTTGAAGATGTCTGAGTTGTAGGCCTTATGATAAAGGCTGAGGTAGGGCTGTTGCCTGAGGTAGGATTCTTGGGAAGAATCTGAGGTGTAGGACTTGAAGAAGTCTGAGTTGTAGGTCTGGTGATAAAGGCTGAGGTAAGGATGTTGCCTGCGGTAGGAGTCTTGGGATGATTATGAGTTGTACGACTTGAAGAAGTCTGAGTTGTAGGAACCAGTTGGGTTTTGAGTTGTAAGATCTTAGGATCTGAGATAGTGGAAGGAAGTTTGGCTAAATCCAGTTCTCTACTGGATAGGTGAAGGGTGAGAGTGGACGTACCCACAAATTGGGGAACCACTATAAACCATTGTGTCTGTTGAATTTTTTTGTGATTGTTATTCTTTGTGCTATGAAAATTGTGTTGTGTATAACTTTGTTAATTTAAGAAGTTGTTAAAAAGCATTAGAACCTATTCACACCCCCCCCTCTAGGTGTTTAGGCTCTTGAAACCAAATCTTTCAAAATCTATTCTTTTAGGAGATTATTCTCCGAGTGTAGGATCTTTGTTCTCCGAGTTGTTATAGGAAGTTGTTATTCCGAGTGTAGATCCGTTTCATGGATCGAGTAGTAGGAATGTTGTTCCGAGTAGTAGGATTGTTTTTATTCCGAGATTAGTGGAGTAGCCAAGTCTAGTACTTTGCTAGATCGGTGAGTGGAAAGTGGACTTACCCAAGGTTGGGGAACCACTATAATTCTTGGAGTCATCTGTGATTGCTTGGTTATTTTTCTGTGCATAGATCGCTAAAATTTTTATTCCGCAAAAAGAAGCACAACTCACCTATTAACACCCTCTAGGTGATTTAGGTAGACAACTTAAACATTTTTAATTTTGAATCAGAGGGAGGTTGATCATTAAAAGGTTAACACCTTGATCAGATCTGCCTCAGTTGTCTATTGAGTTATCCAAGCATGGACAAGGCCAAGGATTCTACTAAGCTTCCTTTGTGCACAAAGACAAACTTCCCATGTGGAAAGAAAGGATTAAGTTTTTCATGGAAGCTGTTGATCCAAGGATCTTCATGATTGTTGAAGAAGGTACTCATTTTCCCATGATCGTCTCCACTATAGATCCTATAACAACACGACCCGTTAAATCACTTATAATAGAAGGTCCGGCCGGGGCCCCACATTATATGCCACAAACAGACGACGAGGTCACAGGTTAAAACCAAAATACCAGGCATCCTAACTCAGAGCATTATAGGAATGTTAACAAGCACACCGCTCACGGCCTAAAGGCCTCACAAGTTTCTCTTTACAAACATACGGCTTCATACATCGGCACGCAGGCCAGCCACACATGAGATCCAAAGCTTCGTACTGCCTTCGAGGGCCTAACAGCAACAACAAGGGCTTTGGACCGCTCAATCCACTTTAGGATTTACAAGGGCAGCACCTGCATATAGAAATCCACCCCATGGGTGACAAACAAAGCAACGGTCAGCATTCAGATGACCAATTATAATGACCCTACCCGTTACCCGGGGCAGTGGTTCCTTCCCTGCATGTAATCCAATCTCAACACATATATCCAATACACATTATCATCACAAACGCCGACCTTCGTGCCAGACGTTCCGTGCACTCAGGGCACATTTACGGTGTACCAAGCTCCTCATGGTTCCACCACCAATTCGAGGTATTTACTAGTTGGTCGGGCCTAAGCCTCCAAACCCCTATTGAAGACCTCACACACCCGTCCACTAAGAGGCACGCACCTCTTAACAAACTTTGAGCGCTATCAGTCGACCTACCCACGTAGTGTAACAAACGTAGGGAAATCTCCCCGCTGCATTGCTACCAATCGACCACTCACCCGATCCTACCATGGAACTTGTTGGGTGGCCCACCCACTCAGAGGTTCTTAACTTGTTGGCTTATGGGCATCAGCCGCCAAACCCCTATTGGCGACCTCTCGTATCCACCCACTCAGAGGTGTTCGCTTACAACAATCCGATCAATGAACTTGGTTGGTGTCCTACCCACTCAGAGGTTCTCGCATTCCTCCTCAACACCGGCACGTAGTGCCACTTTCCATTCCATCAATACAGCTCATGCCTAGCATACAACAAAAAAAGCTATACAAAGCTTCCTTCACACCATCACAATCGTCCTCACCATCTCCGTAAGGTTAACCGATGTATACACGAAGTCTTCTCCGGTTTGCAGCATCACAAATCTAGACATCCATCCAGATGGGCTTCACACAGCATGCATATGCCGTACTACACAGTACCGGCTCTAGATGCCGACTCAACCACTAGAATCACTTACGCTCTTCCATCTTTTGGTGGAGGATTCAACAGATATACATGTATAAACAAAGGGCTTCATCTGCCCAAGGAAGAAAGTCCGTTACCCTTGACGATCGCTTCGGCGCCATGAAAGAACTAGCCAGATATAAATCACCGCGATGGCCTTTCCTCCACAATGCTGCACTCGGCTCTCGAAACGGACCGCTGAAGCTCCATCGGCGGCCTGAAAGCTTCTCCTTCTTCCTTCCTTGCTCTCCTATCTCTCTCTTCACTTAGACAGAGAATGGTTAATATGAGAATGAGATATTAATCTCCATTCTCGGCCTTATAAGAGCATGGATGATCTTGGACCACAGGATCCAAATAGAAGGGAATGAACGACCATGATTGTATTGAAAAGCATCACAACAGATCTGGCACGGCCTGTGACACGCCCGTGTCACAAGACGTGTCCCTTGAGCGGTTCAGGAACCGACTCAATCTGGAACAGAACATGGGCCATGACACGCCCGTGCCACTCCCTGACATGCCCGTGTCAACCAGTACACGGCCGTGTGGATGTCAGTGTAACCTCATCAACACAAGGCTGAAATACCCGAGAAGGACACGGCTAAGGCACACGCCCGTGTCCTCGGCCGTGTGCTCTACACGCCACTGTGACACACTCGTGTCACAGGCCGTGCATGCCACTCAACGCCACTAAATGCCACTCCACTCAACGCCACACATCGCCACTCCACTCAACGCCGCCCGAGCAGTACATGCCCTGGGACACGCCCGTGTCCCAGGCTGTGTGCACCTGACACGCGCTGGGACACGCCCGTGTCCCAGGCTATGTCACCCAGCCTGAACCAATTTTTGGTACTTAGGGTTTTTGGGGTGTTACAGATCCTACCAAGAAAGTTCCTAAGAAGTTGATGGATCTTGACAAAGATGAGATTGCACTTGTCTCTTTATACAAGAATGCCAAAAATATCATCGCAAGTGAAGTCGATGATTTTATGCTACAGAACCTGATTCACTGCAATTCCTCAAAGGAAATGTGGCAGTCTCTCATCACCTTGATGGAAGGCACTTAAGAAGTTAGGGATGGCAGGAGATCCCTTCTAAACCAGAAATATGAAGCCTTCCAACAAGGACCCAAGGAGTCAATTGCAGATACATTTGAAAGTTTCTTCAAAATTGTTAACGGCCTAAGAGTATATGGTCGGGTCTTCACTAATGGAGAGCTGAGTGATAAATTTCTAAGGTCCCAGACTAAGGAGTGGGACAACAAAGTCGGTGTTATCCAGGAGTTTGGCAAGCTGGCAGAGACTGACCCTCAGAATCTCTTCGGAAAGCTAATGTCAAATGAGCTGCAAATCAATTTAAGAAAAGCTGAAGAAGAGAAGAGCCTGTTCTCATCCAAGGAGAAGTCTGTCGCAATGAAGACAGACAGCTCAAGGAAAGTCAAAGCTGCATCACCTGCTCCTGCACAGGATGATAGTGAAGAAGAAACCTCAGAGCGAAGTACCTAAGGCTCAGAGTTATATGAATGAGAGTTCTCTCTTCTTTCAAGACAGTTCAAGAATTCTTGAACAAGAAGAAATAATGGAGAGGCAAATATGCCTCGTACAGAATATCACGTCATGATGGTGATCGACACAAGAAAGGCTCAAGTATCAAAGACAGGTATCATACTAAACAGAACAAACATATTTCTGTTGGCATCGTTTGTTATTGTTGCAATAAGCCAAGTCACGTTATTGCTGATTTCCCTCACAAGAAGGAGGGTGGAAAGTGAGAGGAGAAGAAATCTTATTACCACAAGAAGAGAACTGAAAGAAGCCTAGTAGCCAAAAATAACAAGACTCTCAGCGACTCTGACTAATCTTAGTCAAGTGAATAAGAGGAAGCCTACACTTGCCTAATAGCACAAACTGATGAAGAAGAAGAACCCCAGTTCACTAGGAAGGTAAACTCTCATACTCCTCTTTCTGAATCAAGTGTTTCTGATCATGATCATGAGGACAGCTCTTCTGACGATGAGTCTGAAGTCATGGCCCAATATAAAGAGTTAATCAAGGGTTACGACAAATGTCAAATAGTACTATGTGCTGTTGACGAGCAGCGGCTACGCGAGGTCCAAGAAGAGTGAGTTGTTGACGAGCAGCGGCTGCGCATGCTAGAATAGGACTATGTGCTGTCGGCGGATGAGGTAAGGCGCGACTCGACAATTGGGATGACTTCCCCAGGACCCCTCATAGATTGGATTCAGTAGAATCTACGCTTTATTTAGCAAGACCTAGATATGGTCTGCATGTTTAACAAACCTCACCGACCACCGGTGATGGGGACGCGAGGCCGGGGAAGATGGAAATGGCTCCCTAGCTTAGACTACCGACACTCGCTCCCTAGACTCCCAGTTCTCGCATGTTATGATAATAATTTCTCTGTTGTTGTATTTTCTGAACATTTGAAATCATTGTGTAATATGTTTAACTATTTTTTTAAATCTTACTTCCAATATTTGTTACTCATGAATTATGCAGCGCTTCAGACTCAGTTCGCATAAGGGTAGAGCAGGTCGCGAGGGTTTGGCTAGTCGGGACTCGTGAGCTAGGCTGGAGCAGCTTGCTTGGAAGGTTTAATTAGCTTTCTATAAATAGGACCCCTAACCTACCCTTGGCATATCAAATTTATTACTGGCTTATACCCCTTTGTTTCTCTTCTCGCCTCTTTCACTCATGCTGAGATATATAGAAATTAGCAAGATGCGACCCGATGCCGATGGGCGGTCAAAGTGTGCTAAATAATTTTCAGAGTACCCCTTCTTTTATGGGAATACTATGGAGGTGGAGCTTAACAATTTCGTGGCGGATTATGTCCCGCCAGGGTTAACCGCATGCCAGCCTAGGAGAGGCGAGACGAACAACACTTTCTTCACCGACGAACTCGCTTTCCCCATCTCACATTTTTAGGTGGGGTTTCGAATGCTCCTCTTGATGGAGGTCCTTCATGTGCTAAAGTACTTTGGGGCCATCCCTGCACAGATGAATCCCAACACGATTGCCATGCTTATGGCTTTTGCAAGCTTTCTTCGGAATGAGCGGATTTAGTTCATTCTCGCTGTCTTACAAAAACTCTTCATCTACTGCACCACCAGCAACGAGGTAACCTTCTTTGCCAGCTCACATCTTAAGGTGCGCGAGATGGCCAAAAAAACAATAACTGGTTAACGAAGTTCATCATCATCAAGGGCAAACTCGGCAACATACCCTTCTTGCCAATCCAGCGGGGTGAGGAGATGTACCGGTCGCCGACCCTGACGGTCGATGTCGTCATCCTCCACCAATTCTTTCTGCATAAATATTTTGAGGTCGCCTTCCTGCAAAGGGGACTCGACTCGCCCCTGCGAGTTCTACCTGTCGAAGGAATTATATATATATACTTTTAAAAGTAGGCTTGCCGAGACTATTCTTTGCTAACAAAGTTACCTTTTGTCAGGGGAGCGGCTGATCTCGGAGAACCCGCAGTTCGCGGACTCAGGGTTGTACCTTGACCCACTCGTGCGAGAGAGGGTGGCTGCGGAGGCTCACTGAATGGAGAGGGAATCCTCTAAGCCTTCCTCCAGCCAGAAGCAGGCTGAGGTCGCTAGCTCCAGCTTCCCTCACCTATCGCCACCACCAAAGGAGCTGAAGAAGGCGATGGTCTCTAGGGAAAGTTTGGTCCTGCTCGACTCGCTAAAGAAGGAGCCAGGAAATGGAGACCACCCTCCCTCCAAGCTACTGAGGGGCTTGTGGCCTACTAGCCAGGTCTGCCGAAGGACCATCAAAACTATGTTCTCGGCAAAAAGGAAAAGGACCAGCTCGGCGAGCTGATGGTATAGTGGTATTTGAACACCCATAGGGTATCCATATCTTCCCTCCTCCCCTCCCGGTCTGATGTATGCCCCCCAGAGGGCACGCCTATGCCCTTGGCTTAGGTATCTATGGACGCGGGGATGCCGAGGCTTATGATGAATGACCCTCCAGCAGCTCTCCTATGAAAGCAAACGAGCCCAAATGCATTCCATGAAGCTTGCCCACATGTCCATCTGTCATGGCTTCACCCTCAACCATAGGCTGGCGAGTGCCGAGCAAGCTCGGGATCTTGCTTGAGACAAGATGGAGGGCTTAAAGAAGAAACTGGTGGTTTTCAAGTCACTCCTCGAGAAGTGTGCCAGCGGTTTGGTGAGTCTTACTCAATTTTCCTTTTCTTCTCGCTTCCTTAGTTCTTTGGCTCATGCTTTTTAACTCGCAGGATGCCGAGACCGCCTACCACCGACCGCCCGTACGCGCGCTGTCGAGCTTGAGTAGAAGAATAAGTAATTCGAGGGGCAGAATAAGCTTCCACTGAATGAGGTATCTTGCCTGGTTGATTACCTGCTCCCTCCAGCTCGCGGCGGGTCGAGCACCCGAGACAAAGATATGAAGCTCTTCAGCCAGGCGGAGGTAAACGAAATGTTATGGGTCAACTCCATCAAAGTTGTTGATCATAACCTGTAGGTCATGCAAGATCTGCAGGAGTGAAGGTGGACTGCGAGGAGGTGACCACGAAGGACCTGTTTCCAGAGCTGTTCCTCCTCGTACCTACTTTTAATTAGCCAGAAGACAGCTTCGACTTGCTTTTTAAAGAAGTGTCGGGATTTCAGGATGATCCTTCTATTGGAGAGGGCGAGAGCTGACCTGTACCCTTATTTTCCTGTAATGATTTCCCCCCTAATTTTTTTACCTCGCCGCGAGGCGAGTGCTTTTGTAACAAAAAAGATACTAATGAAAATTTTACTTAGCACATGTCTCTTATCTTTCTATATTTATTTTATGCATCGCACTCGAGTATGTATTGCACTTGTCTAGGAAGATCTCATCGCTAGATGTCATTTGGCTGTTAGAATACATACCCACGCAGAGACCTCGAGATCTCACACCCCCTGAGAGATTTGTTCAAGGCCCGGTATTCGCCAGTAAAATTTTGATAGCATGGAATGCTGTTGTCAGAAATTAAGTATGAGCGGTGGGTTAGACTCGGCTCGCCCTGTTATGATTGATGTAGGCGAGTGCAACCTTTTATCAAGATCTATCCCTAAGGGGAGCGACTAGCCTTCTTTTAAGATTGCTCTCCTTATTAGTTGGCGAGATCCCATCTTGCCACAACTTAATAATATGGGATATTGCTAGATCCGACACGTTCTTCTTATGATTTCTTGCCCTTGGCCTTTTCCCAAAATTTTACCCTTGAATGCATCGTTGACTGGTGGGATCCTTGTACGACAAGATCTCTTGGAAGAATTATGTTTCTTCCAAAAAATCCCCTCTCCGAGCCTTGTTGATTGGTGAGTTTGGCTTAGGACTTTGTTCCAAGGCCTTTCACAACGTCCAGTGAGGGCCACTGCCCTGCCATCTAGATGAAAGCCTGACAATGGGAGCAGCTCGAGACTTAGCTCCAGATCAATAACAATGCCCACCGGGGTCTCCTTCCCTGCCAGCTTGGGGAAAGCCTGATAGCATGAGCAGCTCGAGACTTGGGTCCAGAGCAACAACGACCATCGAGGGCCCTGCCCGGCTAGCTAAGTGAAAGCGTGATGATAGAAGAAGCTCGGGATTTAAGAGACTCTCTCGAGTGATATCCAGCCTTGGTAGCTACTAGGATCCAAGCAGCACGATCTGCTCGGGGTCTAGGATACTCTCTCCAGTGATATCCAGCCCTACCAGCTACTGGGAACCCGACAACGGGATCTACTCGGGGTCTGGGAGACTCTCTCGAGTGACATCCAGCCCTGCCAGCTATTGGAAGCCTGGCATCGGGATCTGCTAGGAGTCTAGGAGACTCTCAAGTTACATCCAGCCCTACTTGATAGTGGGAGCAAGACAGCGGGATTTGCTCGTGGTTTGGGAGACTCTCTCGAGTGACATTAAGCCCTGCCACCTAATGGGAGCCCGACATTGGGATCTGCTCTAGATTTGGGAGACTCTCTCGAGTGACAACAAGCCCTGCCAGCTAGTGGGAGATCGGTAGTGTGATCTTCTCGGGGTCTAGGAGACTCTCTCAAGTGATATCCAGCCCTACCAGCTAGTGGGAGCCAAGCAGTAGGATCTGCTCGGGTTCTAAGAGACTTTCTATAGTGACATCAAGCACTGCAAGCTAGTGGGAGCCTAGCAGCGGGATTTGCTCGCGGTCTGGGAGACTCTCTTATATGATATGCTGCCCTGCCAGCTAGTAGAAACCTGACAGCGGGATCAACTCGAGGTTTGGCAGACTCTCTCGAGTGACATCAAGCCCTGCCAGCTAGTGGGAACCCGAAAATGAGATCTGCTCGGGGTTTGCGAGATTCTCTCCAGTGACATCCAGCCCTACCAGCTGGTGGGAGCCAAGCAATAAGATCTGCTCTGGGTCTGGGAGACTCTCTCGAGTGACTTCCAGCCCTGCCAGCTAGAGGGAGCCTAGAAGCGGGATCTTCTTGGGTTCTGGGAGACTCTCTTGACTGATATCCAGCACTGCCAACTAGTAGGAGCCTGGCAGCGGGATCTGCTCGGGGTCTGGGAGACTCTCTCTAGTGACATCCAGCCTTGCCAGCTAGTGGGAGCCTAGCAGCGGGATCTTCTCGGGGTCAACATGTCAAACCCCTCTCCAAGGTATCAACCGGCCCTACCGACAAATGATAGCCCGGTCAGCTGGATCATCTAGGGGATAACATGTCTAAGCCAACTCATAGAGGTCTACCTACCCTTCTAACTAATGAGAGCCAAGTCAGATGAACCATCTTGAGGTTAACTTTCCAAATTCCACTGAGTGACTTACATCCCTGCCAGCTTGTGTGAGCCTGTTCAGTAGGATCTGCTTGATATCAACATGTCAAACCCCTCTCAAGGTGTCAACCGGCCCTGCCGGCTAATGAGAGCCTGGTAAGAGGGAACATCTGGGGGCTAACATGTCTAAGCCATCTCTAAGAGCTCAACCTGCCCTGCCGGATAATGAGAGCCCGGTTAACAGAACCATCATGAGGTTAACTTTCTAAATTCCACTGAGTTTCTTATAGCCCTGCCAGCTAGTGAGAGCTTTGTCAGCGGGATCTGCTCGAGATCAACATGTCAAACCCCTCACCACAGTACCAACTGGCTCTGTCGGCTAATGTGAGCCCTATCAGCGGGACTATGTAAGGGTTAACATGTCCAAGCTACCTCAAAGAGGTCTACCTGCCTTGCTGGGTAATAAGAGCCCAGTCAGCAGAACCATCTTAAGGTTAACTTTCCAAATTCCACCGAGTGACTTCCAGCCCTTCCAGCTAGTGAGATACTTGTCAGCGGGATCTGCTCGGACTCTACTCAGTTATCTCTTCACCCATTCATGTAAATCATTGCAGAAGAAAACTGGAATAACAAGCTTCATATTAGAAAAATATGCTAAGTACATGGTTAAGGATAGAAACGCTCAGGTCATCACCACTCCAGGTGTGACTTAGCGTCTCGCCCTCCATATTATGCTGGAGATAACCCCCTGAAATGCCTCCTTGATAATAAATGGACCCTTCCAGTTTGGGTTGAGCTTGCCAATGGTAGCTGATCTTCTTGCAGCATCTACTTTCTTAAAGAACAAGTTCCGTTCCGCGAACTATTTGATTCTAACATGTTTGTCAAAGTACTTAGCCATCCGCCGTTTGATTTCTTCTTGCCTGACGACAGCCACATCTCAGATCTCCTCTATAAGGTCTAAGGAGAGTCGCGGTTCTTTCTAATTCTTGATCCTCCATTCTTCTCTTCCTTCCTCTACTTCCACAATTCGCGGTGTCCGAACCTCTAACTTGATTGGGTGCACAGCTTCGCAGCCGTAGGAGATTTTGAAGGGGGTATCCCTAGTGGATGTGTTAGGGGTAGTCCTCAGGGCCCAGAGGACTGAAGGAAGTTTCTCCACCCAACTCCCCTTTAGGTTCTCAACCTTCTTCTTCAGCAAGTTCACAATGAACTTGTTTGCCGCCTCCACTTATCCGTTACTCCATGGGTGGTGGACCGACGCGAAGCAGAGATCGATCCCGAGTTGACCGCAAAAGATGATGAACTCTATGCTAGCAAATTGCGGCCCATTGTCCATGACAATGGCCTGAGGTAACCAATTTCAGCAAATAATCTCCCCCATACGAAGTTCTTGATCACGTGGGAGGTCACCTTGGTTAGAGCCTTAACCTCCATCCACTTAGTAAAATAATCGATCATTACTAACAAAAAACTCCTCTACCCACTGGACTGGGGAATGGGTCCCACAAGATCCATTCCCCGATAGGAAAGGGCCAGGGAACAGTGGTGCTCCTATTTCTCTAGGCTGGTAGCAGTTGGAGAGGGGCGAATAGTTGGCATTTCTGACACTTCTTCACAAACTCAACAGCATCCTGGCCTAGGGTCGGCCAGAAATACCCTTGCCTTACAATCCTCCCCTCCAGGTTCCTATTCCCCGAGTGACTCCAGCAAACCCCAGAGTGAAACTCCTCCAAGATCCTCGGGAACTCTTCTTCAGCCACATAATGTGCCAGAAGCCCTGAGAGAGTCTTCCGAAATAACTTCCCATTGCGCATCAAATAGTAGGATGACTTGTACTTGAAGCGCTTTTTATCTAGGCCCTCTGGGAACTCTCCTGAGGAAAAGAAGGTTGTGAAGGGGTCCATCCATGAAAGGTGCTGATCCACTTCCATCAGCTCCAGCTCTTTGATGGTAGGGCGGAAAGGTCGGTAATAGTTCCCCCTATACGGGGTCCGAATTTGGCCAGCTGATCAACCTAATCATTCTCTTCACACGGTATATGTCTAATAGAAAAGATTTGAAACATACTGATGATCCTCTTCACCTTTTCCAGGTATAGTTGGAGAGTAGGCCCCATCGCCTCGAACTAACCATTGATCTGGGAGAACACCACCATGGAGTATGTTAGTACCTCCACATCTTGTATTCCTAGCTCCCTGGCCAGCCGAAGCCCTGCGATCATGGCCTCGTACTACACTTGATTGTTGGTGATAGGAAAATGGATGACCACCATTTGTTCAATCTTAGTCCCTTGCAGACTCTACAAAACCACCCCTACCCCAAGGGAGTGCCTCCCCGACATACCATCCACCTTCACCCTCCAAGAAACTAGGTGAGCGAGCTTGTCCTCTGCCACTTCGACCACATAGTTGGCTTTGAAGTCAGCCATTTCCTTGGTCTTGTTAAAGAGGTGAGGTATAAAGGAGATTTCATGCTCGCTCAAATCAACTAACTAATTCGCAAGCATTCCAGAATGTTCCACCCCCTTAAAGATGTTGTGGAGGGGGTGGTCAGTCACCACCAGGATAGTGTGTACCTGGAAAAACAGACGGAGCCTCCGGGACGAGATGACCAGGGCAAAGACCAACTTCTCCTAAATAGGGTACCTGAGCTCTGGCTTCCTCTAGACCCTACTCACATAGCAGTTTGGCAGTTGTTTCTTACCCTATTCTCGAACTAGAACGGAGCTCAAGGCCTCGGCCTCAACACCAAGGTGCAGAGACATATCTTCCTCCTCCTTCGGTCCCTATAGTAGAGGAGGCTAGGTCAGCTGCCTCTTCAAGTCTTGGAAGGCTCCCTTGCATTCCTCGGACTATTCGAATTTCTGGCCCCCTCTCAACGCTTTGAAAGAGGTGAGCACTTCTCTCAAGCCCGGGAGAGGAACCTGCTTAGCCTTGCCAGCTGCCCTATCAGGCGGTGGACATCCTTGGCATTATGAGGTTACCCCAACACCATGATTGCCCTTCCCTTGTAAGGGTTGGGCTATACTCTTGTAGGAGTTGGGAGATGGCCTAGGAACTTTCCCCTTCTCGCCCCGAAGTCACACTTCAAGGGGTTCAGCCTCATTTTGTATTTTCGCAGGGTGCCGGATGTCTCTTCCAAATCCTAGAGGTGAGAGTCAATATCCCTACTCTTGATCATGAGATCATCTACGTATACCTCCAGGTTCCTTCCCTTCTGCTCCCGGGAGACCCGATCCATCATCCTTTGTTATGTTTCCACTGCATTATTTAGCCCAAAGGGCATCATTTTATAGCAGTAGCACCCATCCCCTTTGATGAAGTAGACATCTTTTATGTCGGGTAGGTGCATCCTAATTTGATGATAACCTGAGAAAGCATCTAAGAAACTTTTTAGAGAAAAACCGACGACTGAGTCAACCAGCGCGTCAATCCGAGGTAAGGGGTAATATTCTTAGGACATGATTTATTCAAGAGAGAGAAATCTACAAACATCCTCCAGCGGCCATCTCTTTTTTTAACCATTACAACATTGGAGACCCATCCTGGATACTGGATCTCTGAAATGAATCCGGCCTTGAGGAGCTTACCCACATCATCCCAGATGGGCTTGGCTAGCTTGTTCGCGTTAGACCTCTTCTTTTTTAGGATGGGGCGGGCCTCCGGTTCTAGGTTGAGGCAGTAGCATGCAACATTTGCATAAATCCCTTTTTGGTATTACCATTGTGATCTGGAAGTTATCAAGTATGTAGCCTCTCTGCCAACGCAGTATGAGCCTATCTTGATCGCACATAAGAACATTTTAAGAAATTGGGAGATTTGCTTAGTATAATTTTCTCAAATGATGAGTGGAAAAGACTTAGCACAACTAGGCTTTGGAATCATCGAGTCTGTTGATACCACTAACCGCTTTCGTCGAGTCAAGTGTTAACTCGTCGAATGAAGGCCTTGAGTGTGTTTAGTTTACTCAACGATTCATCGAGTCAAAGAGTTTATTTGTCTAGTATAGCACTTAAGCGTTCAGTGTGTTGAGTATACTCGACGATTCGTTGAGTCAAAGAGTTGATTGGAAGAGTCTGAGTCTCAGGCGTTGAGTACGTTGAGTTCACTCAACGCCATCGTCGAGTTAAAGGTTGACTTGATGAATCTAGCACTTAGGAGTTGAGTGCGTTGAGCCCACTTAATGTCTTCGTCGAGTCAAGAGTTGATTTGACGGTTTTGGCGCTGAGAGGATTGAGGCATTAAGTTCAGTCAACGCCATTCGCCGAATATTAAATTGATACTCGACGATTCATCGAGTATAGTTTGTATACTTGACGATTCATCATATATGTTATTGATACTCGACGATTCGTCGAGACAATGGTTGTCTGGTCGAAAATGCAAGATTCTAAGTCCTTGGTCTTTGAAGTGCAATGGGAGCTGTTCTATTTATTCCATGGGTATAATAGAAGGTTTTAGGGTTTCAAAGTAACTGTTCATTCTGTCTAAGCACAAGAGCTGCACTGTACGAAAAACCCGAGACCTAAAAGCCGACGAAAGTCATTCCGCGCTCCACCGATCCCGCCTCCGCTACTTAGCTTGATTTCGATGAGTGTCCCCGCCGTCTCTTCTGTGATGGACCTAGCAGTATGTGAAGATGTCGAGTTTTCTCTTCTGACCTAGATCTTGTGTGACAAGATTCTACGGGTTCTCCCGTTCGTGAGGATTTCCTATAGAGGTGTGGACAATATTCTGCACTAGGGACTATAGTGGCAAAGTGATTAGATTGTTCCCCACGGAGACCTACCTATAGTGACGTCAAAGTACCAGTGACCATGACGGTTTGGGAACTGATCCCAATTGCTTTATCCTCGATTCTCAAAAGCGATCCAACTTCTATTATCCACTACTATATTCTCAGAATACCTTTCTATATACCCTAAACCCGTGGGTTTCTGTGAAAAAACTATTATCGTCAAATCATTCTGAACGAGATTCTCGAAGAATTCGCTCCATTCTACCTTAGCGGTCAAATCCATTTTTGGATCACTTCTTTCGGTCAACTGAAGTCGCACGTAGCGCCAACTCAAAACTAACTGATAGCTGATAGAGCAGAGCGCGGAGCCCCGTTTGAGTCTAAGCGGGCAGGTGATCTCCTGCAGTATCTAGGTTTAGTATAGACTTAATCCCACAAAGGTAATTAATTTTATTTTACTGTCTTTACTTCTTAATTAATGTTCATCGCTACATCCGTACTCTTTTGGGTTTTCTTGTTCCTTATTTTCACTACGTATAAGTGTTGTGATGTATAGCAAAACCCAACATCCCAAGCATGTCTGTTGCGCTCCATGTGAAGATGTCAATGTTCTTTTGGATGCACTCAAGCATCCTCCCCTTGTCCTCCGGGTTAAGCCCTCTGGTGACACGCACCTTCTCCACCCTTCCTTTATGGGTGACAACCTCCATCTCTATGACCTCCTTTGCTATCTCAAGCAGGGACTTGTCTCCCCACTTGCCCACAGTCCCCTCGCCTAGGACAAGGACTTCCTCCTCAGCCTCCTCCACGACCACCACCTCGGCTTGCTCCTCCCGAACTTCCTCCACCACCTCCACACGGGTACAGACCTCATCCTCCTCCACCTCTATCTTCTCAGCTCCTCCCACAGCCTCCTAGCCAGATAGCTCCTCCATCCTTCTCTCCATTTACTTGGCTCCTCCTTTCCAAGAGATGGTGTTGACTGCGGTCATTTTGCATTACCTCGCTAGCTTGGTGTATCCTTGGAACCGGACCTGAATGCTCTTGGCATTGAACTTAAGGCACTGGTCGAATGAGGGGGGTATGCAACGAAAGGCAATTATTAGGGGTCGTCTGAATATGGCATTGTAGCTACTGGGAGCATCCACGATGACGAACTGGTAGTTTCTGGACTGCCCCACCCCAAGGTAACATGGAGTCCCACTCCTCCTTCCACCTCTTTCCTCTACCCGTAGAATATGAAGATAGGCCCATCCGAGGCAAACACCCTCCTAGCCTACACCTTCATTGTGTCGAATTCCTTTTTGAAGACGATATTGATGGAACTTCCATTGTCTATGCGGAACCGGGAGATGGTGAAATTCTCGACGGCAGCCTGAACTATTAGCGTGTCGCAGATCGGATCCTTGTGGTTAGGCATGTCCTTCCAAGATAAGGTAATCTTCTCATTTAGGGGTGGGATTAGGGATATGGAGGAAATGATCTGTCGGTACATGGTGTGGAGGCTCGCCTTGCGGGCGGCCTCAACTCCCACCCCCTCATGGATCAATTTGATCCCTCATCGGCCTCTGACATTGGCCCAATCCTCAAATCTGTCCACCTTTGTCCCCGCCATGACTTCCTCTATCCTCACCACCTATTGGTGCTACTGTTGCTAGGCTTTCCCTTTAGCCCCCCTTATCTCTAGGAACTCCGGGCAGGTAGTCCTATGTCTGGTATTGTATCCACAATAACCCTGATTTTAAGAAGGGCCCAGTCAAGATAAGATGAATTGAGTTTGTATTTGATGTTGTATTCTAGTTATGTACTTGCAAGTTTACTTTGCTAAGTACACACTAATATCAGGTTACAGTGGGTCAGTAAATACGAGACTATACAATGTAATCATTTATTATGTAGGCCAATGTTTTGACTCACGTGTAATTTCTCTATTGGGGTGTACTTATATCCCAAGTACATGAGAAGGATAAAGGAAGGCCATAGACTAGGACTCAGAGAAGAGGAATTTTACCTAAGTAAAATCCGGCGAGTATGGCTAGTCATACACATCGAATTCATCGAGTATCCCCTTGATACTCGACAAATTTGCCGTGTATGCTTCTCGATAACCGTCGAATTTGTCGTATTTACTTGAGTAAATTCTCTGGAAATCTAGTTTTCGACAAAGGAAAATTTGCCGAGTATCACTAGCGATACTCGCCGAATTCGTCGAGTATCACTGGCGATACTCACCGAATTCGATGAGTATCCCAGGCGATACTCGCCGAATGTGTCGAGCCATTTGTCAACCACTCTTGATTTCTGGCTAAGGTAAATTTGATGAATATCACTCATAAATTCGGCGAGTATCATAATCAATATTCGAAGAATTCCGCTGAATTTGACTTAGGCCGATTTTTCCAATATTTCTCTGGTTCGAAACCGTCGGCCATGCATAGTAATTTCTAGGGTTCGTTTTTGGAAATCTTTTATAGACATTATTTCGAATCTCTCTATAAAAAGGATAGAGTGATTTTGAAAATCTTAATCTTAACCTAATTGCTATTCGGTTTTAAAAAGCTTCTATAATCAGAACCGGTCGGCCGCATGCACGCCATCATTCGCGATTTTCTTCCAATCGCCCACTGACTTCGAACGATCTTCTTCTTCGACGGCTTCTTCGACTGGATCTTGTATTCTAACAAGATCTAATCTACTTCAGTCCTAGATATTTGAAGATCGGAAGTTGAAGATTTAAGATCCAAAAGATTTCAAGTTTCTGAGTTCTCTAAGTTTCTAGTTCAACCCTTTCAAAGAATATCGGATCGAAGACTTGCAATCGTGTTTATTGTTGTAATATTGTTTTAAATATTGTAGGAGATTTATCTCCGAGTTAGTAGATCCGTTTGTGGATCGAGTTGTAGATCCGGTTGTGGATCGAGGTGCAGGAGAGTTTGTTCTCCGAGGTATAGGAGCGTTGCTCCGAGATTTAAGATTGTGATAATTTGAGAAAGGTGAAGTAGCCAAATCTAACCCTTCGTGGTAGATAGGCAAGGAAGGACAGTGGACATACCCAATACGGAGAACCACTATAGATATCTGTGTTTGTGTGCTTATTTATTTTTGAGCAATTTTTAATCCCCTAAAAGACACAAACTTCACCTATTCACCCTCCCCCTCTAGGTGAGTTAGGTAGACGCTAGATACTTTTAATTTGTATCAGAGGGGCATTTTGTTCGATAAGGCTAACACCTTGAACTAGATCCCTGATCAAGCGTTCAGAGATTCCGCACATTCACAATGGACAGAACCAAGGACATGTCATCCTTTAAGTTGCCCGTATGTACTAAAGAAAATTTTTCCATGTGGTAAGAAAGAGTCAGGTTCTTTATGGAAGATTCTGATCCAATAATCTTTCACATAGTGGAAGAAGGGCACATATCCCTACTCAAGCTTCAGCTCTGAATCTAGCGATTATGATCCCTAAGAAAATGATGGATCTAACGATGGATGAAATAGCCTTGGTCTCCTTGGACAAGAAAACGAAGAACATCATATCAAGTGCAGTGGACGGCTCTATACTCCAAAGCATATTCCATTGGAAGTCTGCCAAGGAGATTTTTGATTGCTTAGTAGTTTTGATGGAAGGGACTGAGGAAGTTCGAGACGATTGAAGATCTTTACTGAATCAACAGTACTAAGCATTTAAGCAAGGACCAAGTGACTCTATTGCTGACACCTTTGAATTTTTTTTCAAAATCATCAACGGCCTCAGGAACTATGGTCACACATTCACTAATGGCGAGCTCAACGAAAAATTTCTAAGATCCATGAATAAGGAGTAGGACACCAAAGTTGTTGCTATTAGGGAATTTGCAAAAAATGCCGGAAATCGACCTCCAGAACCTGTTTGGCAAATTTCTCTCCTACGAACTCTAGATGAACACCCGGAAGAAGGAGGAGCAAAGCAATAGAACTTCCAGCAGAGAAAAGTTAGTGGCTCTGAAGGCTGAAGGGTCGAGGAAATCTAAAGCTGTATCACCCGTAAGGACACGTGCTCCTGATACTATAGAAGATTTAGATCTAAGCACGTCACGCTCTGAGCTATCGGATGGAGAATTTTCTCTTATCTGCAAGCAGTTCAAGAAAATGCTCAACAAGAGGGGACAGATAAAGAATCAGTCATCCTCCTTTGACTAGAGAAATTCTCACCGATAAGGAGATCGCTCAAAGAAAAGCTACAATAAGGAGGACAGGTATAAATCAAGACCGAATAAACATTTTTCCTCTGGCATTGTTTGTTATTATTGTAATAAGCCAAGACATGTGATTGCGGAGTGTCCCTATAAAAAGAAGGATGGTTCCATGAAGGAAGAAAAGAGATCCTTCAAGGGAAAAAGAAAATAATAAAAGAGCTTTTTTGCCAAGAAGTCAAAGACTCTCTGCGACAGTGACTCGAGTAAGTCGAGTTCAGATAATTAGGAAGCCTACTTTTTCTTATGGCATAATCAGATGAGGAAGTTGGAAACTCCGTGTACCATAGGAAGGTAAACTTGCACACAATACTCTCTGAGTATGAAACATCAACTAATGGTCGTGAAGGCTATACTTCTGATGAGGACGAATTAGAATTGATGGCCCAGCACGAGTACCTGCTAAAGGCTTTCGACAAATGCAGTAAGGTAGTCCAAAAGAAATTAAAGGAGATTGCCTTCCTCAAGGCAGTGGAGACTAATCTAAAGGAAGAAATTGCAAAATTCCTTACTCTCAGAGATGAACTTCACTCCTTGAAAGAGGAAATTAAGGGCTCCGCTGAGACATTGAGTCTAAAGGAAAAAATATCTTGATGTGTTGGAAGAAAAGATCGCAGTAGAGACAAAACTCGTTGAGAGTTACTCCAAGTCGAACACTGTTCTCCCTATCATTGATGAGTTTTCAGCTCAGAAGAAGAGTAGTGGTCTTGGCCATGTTGGTGGAAAGGGTAAGGCTGCCAAGAATGCTAGCGCCAAAGAAAAGGGGAAGGCACCCATGAGTCAACCTTTGTTTAGGAAGGTAATCATGCCATAAGAAAAGATATTAGGGATGGACCCGTCCCCGTGACTTTGCTACATGCGTGTTCAATGCACCTTTTGAAGAGATTCTGATGAAGAGTTATGCTCCATAAGTCTATGGCCATAACAATAAGTAGACACATAAAGCCAAAACTGATGTGCCTAAGGCTAAAGAGATGGGGAGCTCCTATGTATGCTACAACCAGGAGGCCTCCACCTCAAAGAATGCTACCCCTACTAGACCTCAGCTCCAAAAGGTAAAGCAGGAGTATAAAAAGAGGTACAACAGATTTGATTGATGGTGTTGCGGCAAAACTGGTCATTTTGGCGTAGATTACTGGTACAATCATGCAAATTATATAACCCAACGGGTTAGCAATACGAGACCGACTACTCGCACGGTTAATTTTCCTAGTGGTGTTTAGCTGACCAGGAACCAAGGACCCAAATACATTTTGGTTCCTAAGGTAAAATGATTTGTTTTTGCAGGTATGTCCAAAGGCCACAAAAAATCTGATCTGGTATTATGACAGTGGATGTTCTCGACACATGATCAGTACAAGAACCCTTTTTCTTTAGTATACCCCCGTCGAAGATGAACCAAAAGTGATCTTTGGAGGGTTAGACAGGCGAACAACAAAAGGTTATGGTTTGATTTCCAACGACGTAGTCTCTTTCACAGACGTAGCTTATGTTGAAGGATTACACCATAATCTTATAAGCATAAGTCAACTATATGATAAAGGCTACATCGTTGAGTTCTGCAAGGACAAGTGTTTGATAAAATAATTTGCAAATTTGGATACGGTCTAAACAGACACTCGGAGCAGAAATATTTTCTGTTTGAATTTTCTTTGTTTAGACAATTCTACTCCTATGTGTTTTATGTCTAAAAGT
This sequence comes from Platanthera zijinensis, assembly GCA_039513925.1. Classification (NCBI taxonomy): domain Eukaryota; kingdom Viridiplantae; phylum Streptophyta; class Magnoliopsida; order Asparagales; family Orchidaceae; genus Platanthera; species Platanthera zijinensis. The sequence goes on along the minus strand of CM077079.1, from coordinate 182,531,078 downwards.
AGTGCGTCTCTCTGTGACAAATGGCATAAGAGATTAGCACATATTAATTTCAAAACCATAAATATGCTATTTTCTCACAACTTAGTGCGTGATGGCCCCATCATTAAGTGCCTTAAAGAGAGTTCATGTCACTCCTGTCAAATGGGTAAGTAGACACGGGCTTCCTTCAAGGGTATCGCTGAAAAAGATTCTTCACGAAGCTTAAACTTGCTTCATATGGACTTATTTGGTCCTATGCCTAATCAAAACTTAGGATGTAAGGTCTATACATTAGTAATTATTGATGACTACTTGTGTTTTCCTTGGGTGTTCTTCCTGAAACATAAGTCAGAAACCTTTGATGCTTTCACGAAATTTGTTTGGAAAATTCAGAACGAATTGAACTATTCAGTGGTCAAAATAAGAAGTGATCACGAAACAGAATTTGAGTATGGTGCCTTGACAGAATTATGTAGAAGTCAAGGTATCTTTCATGAGTTTTCTTCCTCGCGATCTCGACAACAAAATGGAGTTGCTGAGAGAAGGAACAGAACCCTAATTGAAGCATGTACAACTATGTTGAATGACGCTTCACTCCCAGAGAACTTCTGGGCTGAAGTAGTCAACATGGTATGTCATGTGCAAAATAGAGCACTCATCAACAAAAGCTATCGTAAGACCCCCTAAGAGATATTGAAGGGCAGAAATCCGACTGTGCCCTACTTTAGAATCTTTGTAAGTAAATGCTTCGTACTTAATAATGGGAAGTATTACTACATAAAGTTTAGTGAAAAGTGTTTTGAAGGTATTTTTGTAGGATATAGTAGACATAGTAAGGCATATAGGATCTTTAATAAAAAAACTCAGGTGGTAGAAGAGTCAATAAATGTTATATTTTATGAGACTTACAAGCTCCATAGCAGCTCATCTAGTATTATTGGTGCAGATGCAGGTACAAGGTTGAAGGAGTTAAGCTTGGATAAAGCTTTCAAGTAAGAAGCTCTAAGCTCATTCAAGCTCGTCGATCCAGGATTGGTGGACGAAGTACCCCTAGAGGAAGAATTGCCTCAACCTATAGAGGCAGCACTAGATGTTTTAGAGCCTGCTGGAGGGAGAGCAAGGAACCTATAGTTCAGACACCGAAGAGATCATCCAATTGATCAGATCATTAGAGAGCCAGGAGTCGGTGTTAGAACCAAAAGTGGTACGACTAATGAGATTATGCATCTTAGTTTTCTATCATAGGTTGTGCCAAAGAAATTCGAAGAGGCAAACAAGGATGCGCCTTGGATTTTGGCAATACAAGATGGTCTCAATCAATTTGAACGCTAGAAAGTCTAGGAGCTAGTGCCTAGGCCAAAGGTACAAAATGTGATAGGAACAAAGTGGATATTCAGAAACAAGCTGGACGAAAATTAATTAATTATCAAGAATAAAGGCAGTCTTGTAGCTCAAGGATATAGACAAGAAGAGGGGATAGACTTCGACCAGACTTATGCTCCAGTGACTCGGCTCAAGGAGATGGGGTTATTTCTTATGTATGCTGCCCTCAAAGGCTTCACCGTCTACCAAATGGACGTGACGTCAGCATTTCTCAATGGAAATCTGGAAGAGGAAGAATACGTAGCGCAACCCCCAGGTTTTGTCAATTCTAATTTCCCTGTTTACGTTTACTTTTTAAATAAAGCATTATATAGCTTAAAACAAGCTCCCCGGGCTTGGTATGAGACATTGTCTAACTTTCTTCTTGAGAACAACTTCACAAGGGGAAAGATAGACATACATTATTTCTTAGGGAAGTTAAAGGCAAGATTTTGCTAGTGCAAATCTATGTCGATGATATTATTTTTGTCTCTATGGAATACAACCTTTGCAAGAAGTTTTCTAAACTTATGCAAGGGAAGTTTGAAATGAGCAGTATGGGTGAGCTGAAGTATTTCTTAGGACTTCGGGTAAAGCAATTTGAAGATGGAATTTTCATCTCTCAAACAAAGTTCACCAAGGAGCTTCTTAAGAAATTTGGAATGGAGATAATATCCTCTATGAGGACTCTAATGGGTTCAACTGTGTCTCTAGACAAGGATGAGAAAGGGAAACCTTTTGATGAAACCAAGTTCAGAAGAATAATTGGATCCTTGCTCGAGCTGACTGTTAGTTGACCAGATATAATGTTTTCAACATGTGTTTGCGCTAGATATCAGGTGAACACTAAAGAATCTCATTACGTCGATGCAAAGAAGATTTTAAGATACCTTAAAGGCACACCTAATCTTGGCTTTTGGTACCCAAAAAGTGATGATGTCAAGCAAATTGGCTTTTCAAATGCTGATTTTACAGGAAGGAGGGACGGTAGAAAAAGCTCTTTCGGGACAAGCCAATTCCTTGAAAGACGGCTTATTTCATGAAGATGTAAGAAGAAAAATTATGTGGCAACTTCTACTATCGAGTCAGAGTATATTCTGTGGGTAGTTGTTGCACACAACTTCTTTGGATAAGGAATCAACTCGAAGATTATAATTTGAAGTTCAGAGAGATTCCAATCTATTGTGACTCCTCCAGCACAATTGTAATTGCAAACAATCTAGTTTACCACAGCCAGACCAAGCACATAAAGGTGCGCTACCATTTCATCCGGGAGCAGGTGGAGAATAAGGACATAGCCATCAGCTATGTCCCGATAGATAAGAAGGTTGCAGATATTTTTAAAAAGCTGCTGGACAAGACCAAGTTCTTGTTTTTCAAAACGGAACTAGGTATGATGAAGAAGGATACATGAAGACGGTCAAATAAGCAGAAATTGTCTCGGGATCTACTTGAACATGACAGAAATTTTGTACAAGGAAAATTTGGTGAATATCGGCTATCACTCGCCAAATTAGTCTGAGGGAAAAATTTTAAATTTCTATAATGGATCCGAAGAATAGACATCAAATATTGCGGTACGAGCCTTTTATAACAATTTAAAATTTTATATATCTTTATTATATAAGCAAACCCATAAAGAATCTTGGTGTAACATTTTAATCCCATAATACCCCCCTCATATCCTCTCTTTATTTCAAAATATTTGGTTTTAATGTAAATTCCACCGTCCCGCCAACTTTTACCCCACATATTTTATTTGCGTGCTCCTATCAAATATGCCATATGTGTCTCTTCCTTTTAAATTCTTCACATGTCTCGCAAGGATTAAGAACCTCCTTGCGAAAAATAACACACGTCGACGGTGCATCCTCGCCGACAAAGCATTCTTCCACCTGGAGAGATTAATCCATGCACATGTATCTCATCAAAATCTCCCCTTGCATCAACGTACCTGCTCTACACGAATAAGCATGAAGATCTTCAACGTACCTCTATATCACGAGGCCTTCTTGATGCTGCACTAATCCATGTCCTACCATAATCCATGGCTACTTGATGCTGTTATTTTCTTCTTCTTTAGTCTTTCTTTCGGTAATCGAAAATACTTTCTGAATTTTGGCGAAGGTAACCTACTTACTGCTGAAGCTTATACTCTATTTGTTCATATTGGGGGTAGATCTGAGTATGGAATCGCGCACTATGTTCACATCACTCCATTGAATGCACTCCTTCTCTTAAGCTTAGAAGCTACAGTACTCACTCCTAATTCTCGGAATCCCTGCTTCAACTTGCTAGCTCGCTCATTTGGGGGATACAGGTAAGTTACTTCATCCCTCGATCTGAGCATGGTTGTGCTCTCTACATTGATATAATTCCTTCAAATGCACTCCAGTTAGTGAAATTCACTTCTGTTTTGCTTTGAATCTATAGTTGTTTGCTCTATTCATCAAAGGTTTATGTTGCCTACAATTGCAAGTGCATCTAATTTCTAACATTTAGTTCATTTATTTTCTCTCCCCCTTCATTTTCTATATTTGATTTTTTTTTTCTTTTTTTGTTCTATGCAGCACTAAATTGTGGGATTTGAAAGTTTCTCGGAATTACAGGTATACACATCTCTAACATCATAATTTTTGTTTTAAATCATGCACATTACGAATCCATAACTCTTAACAGTTATGAGTTCTGTTTTTGGTTTAAAAGTCAAATATTTATATTACCCTTTTGATTTGTTGCAGATTTTTATCAATAAATATAGCATGACCAACTTTTTTTGTTTAAACTGTGTGTACCATGTTATGTTAGAAGGGGAATTAGTGGCCTAAACAATTAAGTGACTCTTATATTTTTATGGACACTCTTCAATTAGAGTCATTCTTTATTTCCAACATGTTATGTTAGATGAAAGGTTGAAAATATTAAATAAAAGGAAAAAAGAAAAAAAAAACACAATTAGAGCATTTTGTATAATTCCAGCCTTTATTACTCATGTTTAACGTTCTTTGTGTGTTCTTTTTGGATTTTCTTTATGTCACTTTATTTAATTAAGGTAGTAAAAATCGACTTTTTTACTTTGTTCTCTGATTAATATAAGGTCTTCATTCCTGTTCAAACTAGAATTGTTGACACTTTACTGATGTTTAATGTTCACTGATTTTATTGTACACCTGATGACAGCTAAACTAAATAAATTTGAACTAAATATACTGTGCAAATGTACTTTAGTAAGAGAATCGATTTTAATCGTAATTACTCACCAATTCCCATTTATTTGGATAGATGCTACTTGCTAATCGATGTTTGGATACTAATTGATATATTAGAAGATGCTCTACTAATGTGGAAAGATGGTCTATTAATGAAAAATGTAATATTGATTGTACGATATCACACTTTAATCTTATATCCTGCATTCAATACTTCAGGATTTATGGCATTGTGTTTCTTTTAATCAGTATCATTTTGTGATAAATTTCAGTAGCTGAAATGCTATTGGAGGGGAAGGATTGGAGTGTGATGGCTGTGGCGATGCGGATTTTGGAGTTATCGATCGCGATTGTTGTAGTGACAGTGTGATGGAGTCTGGCCTCTCTTGACTTAAGGCAAAGAAGAAAGGTACCAAACAAAAATTTGGCTTTTCTCTGAAAATCTCTGATAGTTATGCAATGGTTGGTAAGTTTCATTCAAATTACCATTTTTTCTACAGTCACCCAGTTTTTGTTGAAATAAATTTTTTATTAGATACAATCATTTTAAAATGGCAGTAATTTGAAGTTGATATTTGTTGGTTCATGTGTTTATTGATGTTGAACATAATGGAAATGACAAAAAATAATTTTGGGGCATCACATTAAAATTTGTGGCTCTGAAAAACAACTTTGGGGATTTAGTTTTAGGTATTTCTTACTTCTAATATTTTTTGCTAGATCAAAATAATCTTTTTAAAAGAATTAATATTGATTTCTTTTGGGAAGTAACACGACTGCATTTTTTAGTAGTATCCCCTTGCTTTCAGAAGTTTTTCCATATCTGATATAACTTCTAATAAATAAAACAAAAGACATCAGTGCATAAATCAAGGTTCATGTTATCAAGATCCGCTCTAAAATTTCCAATTTATTGGTCATGGTAAAGTGTGATTACTAATGGCGTATATCCGATTTATTAGAAGTTAAATCAGATATCAGCTCTAGAATTTTTAAATTTCTATGAGTTAGAGCTTTCCATTTCATTAACCTGGGCTAGGAATTAAGATTCCTTCACATTGTACACAGAAGTTATGATGTTGCCCTTAATAAGTATTAAAAGAACCCTAAAAAGGAATAAAAATTAAACCTTGAGTGATGCATTCTTCAATGTTTGGGTGAGAAACCAAGGTGATTTGGGTGGATAAGAGAACCTTGTGCTTAATAATTTTAGAGTTTTTTTAATATCTAAACACGTCTATTTATTTCAGCTTAATCACCTTCTCCATTCTCCCAGATTTATGTTGGTCTCTCACAAGTGTTCATACATTGTTTTCTTTTTCAGCGGCAAAGGCATTACTATATGCCATATTTAGTTAATGGAAGAGGTGCTTACTCTGGCTCATCAATGAAGAAATTTTTAAATAGTCTTATCTGAATATGTTTTACTACTGCATTTGATTCTTCAAATTCCTGATTACGCCAGACATTGGACCGCTTCAGCCAAATCAACTAATAGATGCAGTTATAGCGACTTGCATTCCTCTAGCTGCAAGCCCACTTAGTAAGAAGCACCAAAACCTACAGTTTTATTCATTCCACAACAAATTCAATCTTTTTTTTTCTTCAAAACTGCATTTTGGAATGTTTTCATAAACATTACAAGTTAGATAAGTTATAGAAACCTACATTGTAGTAGCCGCTAGCCTGAATATGTAGTGACTTGAACCAGAGTTTTAGCAGTGGAAAGATGTTGGAGGTCGGCTTTATGGAGGTTTCCTTCACTCTTACTTGACGCTTTGCCTCTGCTCCCCGACTGATGTCGCCGCCCACGACCGATGTCTTCCTTGACGACCTGTGTTGTCCCCCATATCCAATGTCATCCCCTACATTCAATGTCGGCACCCACGTCCAATGTGAGTGCCCACGACCAATGTCGGCCCCCGCGACCAATGTCGCCGCCCCTAACCAATGTCGTCACCCCCGACCAATTTCGCTTCCACCAACCAATATCGCCGCCACCGACCAATGTCATCGTCAAGACCAATGCCCACATAACTAATGTCTCCCCCCATGACCGATATGCCCCCCACAACTGACATCCTGCCCCCATAATCGATGTCGGTGCCCTCCACTAATGTCATACCTCATGACAGATATCGTCGCCGACAACCGATGTCGCCGCCCCAAACTTATGTCACACACTACGACCAATGTCACCCCACGCGACAAATGTTTACCACATGATGAATGTTGCCCCCACGACGAATGTCGCCCCCACAACAAATGTCGCCCCACGACGAATGTCGCCACCACGACCAATGTCGCCGTCACTACATATGTCACCCCCACGAAAAATGTCGCACACACGACAAATGTTGTGACCACGACAAATGTCGCCCCCTCGACAAATATCGCACCCTCGACAAATGTCGTACCCATGATAAATGTTGCCTGCACGGGGTCTCTCGTGCACCACTACTTGTATATATATATATATATATAAATAGTGGGGGAAGTCGCATGGTATTTCATCGAAAATCTGTCGATTCGCTGAATTTTACTTTCCCGACTCTTCGGCTCCCATATTTCAGCTAGGAATTTCAACCCGTAATTCAACATCGCCGTATTCCTCCACAAACCGCCAGTGTCATCCAGTCGCAAAGTCTACATTCTGAAAAACTGCCCTAATTCACCGGTCGCTGATTCGCCAATCCAAATTTCACTTTCTCTCCGATTTGACGATTCCAACTTGTGCGACTTTCTAATTCCTGTGCAGTGACCTAGTGATAGTTTTACTTTCAAGACAACCTAAACACCTAGAGGGGGGGGGGTGAATAGGTTCTAATTGCTTGTTCAAATTTTTAGGCAGAATTCAATTACAAAAATTAAAAAATCCAGCACAGCATTCACAGACATTTAATCATCACAGATTGCACAATGTTTTATAGTGGTTCCACAAGGTCTGGGTACATCCACTTTCCCCCCTTCACCTATCTAGCAGTATGCTAGATTCGGCCAAACTTCCACTATTCTCAGATCCTCAGATCCTACAACTCAGAACCTGGATAGGTTCCTACAACTCAGGCACAACAGCCCTACCTCAGCCTTACCACAAGGCCTACAAATCAGAGAAGAACCTTCTCCTACACTCAGGCAAATAGCCCTACCACTCAGAGATCAACTCTCCTACACTCAGCCTTTATATCACAGGCTTACAACTCAGATCTGTGTAAAACAGATCCTACAGAAATTTAGAAAAGAAGTTTTAATGTCTTGCCTTTGTTGAGAGAGAAGAGGACAAGACAATTCTTGATCAGCTGATGAAATCAACTGAATATGAGCTTTCTTCAAAGCTTCTTGAATCTGAACTTAGCTGAGTTGATTTCCAAACTGCTTCTTGAGAAACCACTGATGGCTTCCTTCTTCTTCTTCAAAATGGGTGGATCCCTCTATATCCAACACCTTTGATGATACTTCTAAATTCTTGTTAGAACTCTTCTTAGATCGATCCTGAGATCGTCTTCTTAGATCTTCTGATGAAGATCTTCTTTAGTTTATTACACCTTCTTGATTTGATTTCTCAATTTGATTGCCAAAGGTCAATCTTCTCATTTTCTGTTTTACTTCTCTCTGAATCTGTCTATATATAGATCTTCTTAATGGTAACCGGCTGATCCGGTTTATAACTGTCTTCTGACAAGTTTGACAACATCAGTTAACTGGCTGCAACCCACAGCTGTCAAGTCTTCAAACAGATCCTGTGCCTTAGTCTTGGTCAGCAATGTGTTGAGACAGACTGTCAGGAAGTGTCGAGACCAACTGTCTGTATGTGTCGACACAAGTAACTTTGGTGTCGACACAGCCTTTGATGATGTCGACAAGTTTGCCTTTAAGTCGACACAACTTCTTCAGATAATAACTTGGTCTTGACATTACAGTGTGTCGACACAAGTCCTGTGTGTCGACACAATTGGTGTAGATTCAGAACTCAGTATGTGTTGACTTAGTCTTCTGGTGTCGACACAAGTATTGTCGACTTCTGCCAAAGTGTGTCGACTCTGTCTCATTGTGTCGACACAGCCTCCCAGTGTCGACACAAATGTGGTCGACTATCTTCCTGTGAGTCGACACTACTTCCCAGTGTCAACACAAATGTGGTCGACTATCTTTCTCTGTGTCGACACAGCTTCCTTCAAGTGTCGACACAAATATTCTGAAGTGTCGACACTGTTTCTTCAGGTGTCGACACATGGACTTAGAATATTTTTCTGCATTCTTTAACACTTCTTCACCTGCACATGTCAACTTAAAACAACATCAAATACACCTTGATGTATATCATTGAGCTAAATTGGACTTCTTCAAATCAGGTACACATTTTCCAATGTACCCAACAATCTCCCCCTATTTGGAGAAGTCATAACCCTTATAGCCAATGATATACACCATTTAAAAAAAGTATAAAATGATGATATATGACATAACAGGAATACTTAATATAAACAAAATAATAACAATCCATCACAGAATGAACATTTTATGATTCCAAACAAAATTTTATTTATAACTTGGTAATGTTTGATTACAGATTTTTATATTGAATGATCAAAACATTACAAAACACCTTTGCCTTTCAAAGTAATGAAGGGGCTTTGGAAAGTACTTGCTCGGCTCCTGAGCATCTGGTGGTAGCCTTCCCAGCTTGGCATTTCTTCTGAACTGTACTATTGCCTCCTGCCTAGCTTCATGCTTTTGCCATTCTATTTCATTATACCACTTTCCTCTTTCATTAACTTGGTCTTTCACAGCCTTCCACGCAGTGAGTATAATATTTCTTGAAGTAGGGCTCCACTGCTCAAAATCTGGCTTAAGTTCAGCCTGCTCTCTAAATCTCTTCTTAGATAGTAGAGCATCTTGCTGTTCTTTCAAAATGGCCTCAGGCTTATCCACTTTCTCAATAACAACCCTGTTAACCTCCTTTGGAGGACTATACATTTCTTGAACTTGCTGATCAATCATATCAAAATCTGGAGGAGGGTAAATGACTTGGGCAACCTCAGGTTGATTGCCTATAAGTAGACCTGTTTGTATTCCTGACTCAGCCACCATAGCATCATCACACAAAGGTGGATATCCCAATGTGGCTCGAATACTATTGGTCACCCATTTGGTGTGCTCTGAGCCTGCATGAACTAACAACCTCTCCCCCTTTATGGCTTCTCTGGTAATATGATCTCTTAGATCTTCCTTCTGAAATCTGATCTGTCCATCCAGATAATTCACACCTTCTTTAAAAAATGGTTTTAACTTTTGAAGATTGTCAGATATGTCCTTTTGAGAGGTAGTGATAGCAGTTTTAACAGATTCAATAGCAGCTTGAAATATCTTATCAAATTCTTCCATCTCCTTTGCTCTAGCTGCAGGCAGGCCTGGAGTATTCTTTTTCAATTCAGCAATAATCTCATGATGAGATTCATTTAAATTGTCATTCATCCTTAGCTGATTCTCCAAAACATAGCTTTGCTTTAAAGCAATATCATCTACTTTAGGGATGATGGACTGCTGTTGTTTTGCCAAATACACCACAGCATTACCTCCCTTATGGAAGCAATCTGTCATCTCCTTTTTATGCATATTGACTTCAAATCGAATTGACTTTATATCCTGAGCCAAGTCAAATTGAAGGGCCTTATTGCTCTCATCAACATATTTTTCAACTGCCACTTTATGGTCATCTAACTTAACTTGCAAATCAACCATAAACTTGTTATAATTAAATTCAGAATGGGATGGTTGAGTTGTAGTCTGTAGAGCCTGCTTATAACCTTTGCTCTTTCTCTTGAAGACTACAAGTTTTCTCTTCTTAGCCATTCTAGCTTCTTCAGTCTCAGATTCAGATGAACTATCAACTTGAACTCTTTCTTGAGGAGGAGGAGGAACATCTGTCTCAGTGCCATGTTGTTCAGCCTCAACATGCACAGACTCCCCCTCAACTATTTGCTCCTTCTCAATTTCTATCTCCATGTCAAGGGTTTTTTCAATCTCTTGTCCCTCTTCTACTCTATCAGTAGCCATATCAACATTAGGGAATAACTCATCTAGAGTATATTCCTTCTGAGCTTGAACATAAGATGTATAAATTAGATCTTCTATATTCAGATCTTTGGAGATATCAATTTGTACTGCCTCTTGCACTGGGTCAGACATCTTCTCCCCCTGTACTTGTTTAGTATTGGTAATGTCCTGGGCAGGTGAGTACACTTGCTCCCCCTGCACCTGTGCAGAAATTGAAATATTAGAAATGTCTTTTATAAGAAAATACACCAGCTCCCCCTGCAACTGTACCTGGTCCGGAGTAGATTCATTCTGGGCAGGAGAATGAGCTTGCTCCCCCTGCATTTGTGCAGGTATAGTGTCTTGCTGGGCTGGAGTAGACACAGGGTGATCTTCATCCTGCTTCCTCTCTTGTTCTTCTTGAAGTTGCTCAGTATCTTGAGCATGAGAAGAGGATTTCACTGGGGTGTCCTGCCTGCTCTCATCAGGCACATCCTTAGTCAGCACCCTATCCCACCTAGAGAACAATCTCATGTCCATCTTTCTCATGTGATTGATTTTTGTTCCTGACAGGTGTTGCATTAACTCAGTGATTACTCCATTCAGATATAAACTCATAATTCTAGCCAGATTTGGCTTCTTGATTCCTTCCTTGATCTTGTCAAAGATTACAGCTGACCAATCAGTTGGAATTGTAAACACAATTCTGGTCATGAGGCTGAACATATAGGCTGAAATCCTATCATGTCCCCCTGGTTTGCACAGAATCACCTTGCCAACTACTTCAGACAGAAATTTCCCTTGCTGATTCATCCCTTTCCTGTTGAAAGCAGCTCCAATCTTCAGAGTGGGATCCAATCCGCACCATTGGATAGCCTCCCTTAACTTAGAACCAGGGACTTCTTCTTCATTCTCAATTATTGGTAAATGTAGAATCTTCCATAGACTTCTTAGGGTAATCTTCACTGTCGACCCATGCACAGTGGACTTTATCTTGAGAACATCTGAACCTATTGATGCAGAGTTAAAGAATTCATGCACATCCTTCTTCCATATCTTGGAAGGTTCAGAAACTATGAACTCCAATCCGGATTCGGAAATAAGAGAGATAACTCGTTGAACATCTGTTGGGGCTTCGGCAAAGGCATTCCTTACTAACTCATAACCTTCATTGATGTTGTCTTCAATCTTCGGCGCCATTGTTCAGGTGAGAAAGCTTGAGAGAAGAGAGAGAGAGAGAGAGAAAGTTGACACAGGGTTTCAGTCTCGAAAACCTTGTAAGCGTGTCGACTGAATAAGTTTTTGACTTATTTATACCTTCTATTGAAAGAAGATCAAAAGGCGGGCAAAAACAGTCTATATGTGTCGACACAGATGGAATGTGTCGACACAAACTTCTATTGTCTCGACAACAAATCTGTCTACTATGTGTCGACACCAAATGTGGATATGTCGACACCTGAGAGATATAGTTGAGTATCAAAAAATCTGTGTCGACTCTTAGGATAAGTGTCGACACAAATTTGTAAGTGTCGACATCACTATTCTGGTGAAGTCGACACTACATTCCTGGATAAGTCGACAATTTAATTCTTAAGTGTCGACACATATTCTCTGTGTCAACACAATATTTCTGACTTGTCGACATTACATCACAGAGTCGACACATTATCACTGAATGTGTCGACACTATTTTACTTAGCCAATTTCTGTTTCTGTCTACACCACTTAAGACCATTTAATAATCTAATATGTTATTTGTAAGTTTGTTGATAATCTAATCAATGGTCAGCATGCCTAATTCAATTTTAAAGTTATTGAATTTTGTTTCATCTAGAGGCTTAGTGAATACATCTGCTATTTGATAATCTGTTTTAACAAATTCCAATGTGATGTCTTCTCTTTCTACATGATCTCTAAGAAAATGGTATTTAATTTCTATATGCTTAGTTCTACTATGAGAAACAGGATTATTAGCAATAGAAATTGCACTCTTAGAATCACACAAAAGAGGTGTTCTACTTACTTGAATACCATAATCTTTAAGCTGATGCTGTATCCACAATAGTTGTGCACAGCAGCTGCCAGCAACAACATATTCTGACTCAGCTGTAGATATAGCCACACTGGTCTGCTTCTTACTACTCCAACATATCAATCTTCCTCCCAAGAATTGACAAGTACCTGTTGTACTCTTCCTAGCCTCTCTACAGCCTGCAAAGTCTGCATCTGAATAACCTGTTAGTTGAAAATCTCTATTCCTAGGGTGTAAGACCCCCTTTTTTTTTCTTTTTCAACCACCAGGGTCTTAGGCCCAGAACCGCCGCTTTGCGGTGACTCCTTCACGTCCTGAAGGATCATCACCACAAGGCGCCGATTCTGCCGGCCAATTCGATCACAGAAAGGTAGCACAATATAACAGTAAGAGTAATGCAGTCCACAATAATAAAATCACATATATAAATAATAAATCTCCACGAAGGGAGTGTCCACAGAAACATCAAAGTGCAGCATAATGTAAAACTAAAAATAAGGGCATAAGCCCTGTACATCAGATCCTCACTACAATATCTCTCATGCGGAAGCAAACACTAGAAACTACTCAGGGTCGAGACTCACGGTGCCGGCTGTGTGAACTCCGGAGCTAGACTGCCCCATCTCTAGGCGCACCGATCTCTGGGGCTGCTCCTCCATGCTGGGCTCCACGATCCCCTAAATGATGCGGTTCGAAAACCGTTAGTCATAAAGACTAAGCCCTATCATCCCCTACCCCTTCCCTCATGGCTCCTAGGTACCGAGCGGAGAGGAAGAAAGGGAAGGACATGAAGGTAGAGATTAAACATGAAACAGATGGCAGCGGAAACTAATCTAGCAAGTTGTGTTAGGTGAGCAGTTAATAAATTGTTATAATAGGTCTAGCAGTAAGAAAAGCAATTATATGAATTTAAACCTTCACTTATGCGAGAACACATAAGCAAAAGGGATCTTTTGCAAGGCTCCCATCGTATAGAGTGTCCCATACCACTTATACGTTGGGGTGTCGGTTATCAAACAGCAATGGTTGTTATATATTGAAATTAACCTTTGATTTATAAACTTGCCCACACAAGCTTATAGACCAAGGGGTCGTTTTGCAAGTCCTAATGTATAAGCGTCCCATACCACTTATACTTTAGGTGTCAGGGTTAAATGAATCGATTATGCTATGACATGCTAGTGGGTATGATGAAACATGCAGTGCAACTCACACACCCGACTCTGTGCACACAGACCTTTAGTTCCCCCTTTCGGAGCCGTTACTTCCCAGGATACCTCCGTAGTGGCAGACGGAAGCGGTGGGTTGGGCCTCGCCCACCTCCAAAACCAGTAAAAGCACCACTGGTCTGACCTATCGTACGCCTCAACGCTTGGTGCACTAAGCGGACGCATGCGTACTCTTGCCGGCTGGCGCACCGGACTTCTGTTGGCGAAGTGCTAACCACCTCGCCGAGTCAACGATATCGGTGTCGGTGCAATCGAACTCCCCGATATCGAAAGACGCACCACCTTAACTTTTCCTATCTTATGCACATGCAAGTTTAATCGCAAACACACAAAAACCGAGCCGAAGCTCCCCGGACCAAACGTCCGTTTCCTGAACAACCGAGCCGAAGCTCACCGGACCATCCCGCCTGTCTCTTAACCAACCGAGCCGAAGCTCTCATCAATCTTCCTGTGCCAACAGTGTTTGTGAAAAGTGCAATCCTAGTTACTAAGTTACTCTTGCCAGTTTATTATTACAGTTTACGTTAGCCCAGGACTGCCCCCGGTATACCCCGTGAAGGGCTCTCAAGGGGCACTAGGAACCAAGACGGCGGCATTACGGCCCAAAGTTCCCTTTCGCAAGGCAATTATTGTTATTGGTTGTTTTCCCTTAACCCGATTCCCTTCTCATATTACGATAGACTATCCTAGGGTGATTTTTAAACCTTCCACTCTTCGGGAAAAGCGATCTTTCGCCAAACCCGAGCACCTCTTAACTCTAACTATCACCACTACTCCCTACTCTTTATATCTTCATCAGATCATGTTCTATTGCATTTCACAATTTACTAAAAGCAGACCGACCTAGGCTACACGTCGAACCGGTTATGAAATGATCCATTACTCATCCAAATGCCCTAAATTATTTACTGGAGACTTACCATGACCTAAATGACCTAAATCCAGAAAATGGAAATTTTCCTAATTTATTTGGCATTTAATTAAATTCCTCGAAAATCCAAGGACTACCGGTTTGAACATGAACTACACTAAGTTCTCATGCAAGATGTCCAGCAATTTTATGATAAATACTAGGTTATCTCAATAGGTTAAATCCTAAGTATCATAATTTTTCAATCATCAAAGTGGCATGAAAGCTATTTTAGAAATAATCTCTAACTTCTATTGTTTATGAAGCAAGTACAGAAAATATTCTTCCAAAAATTATAAGTAATTCATGACATGCAGATAAAGGCCTAAAATTAGCACTGGCCAAGTTTCATAATTTTCCAGCAAGTATTTTATCCATAATTAATTTTTAAACATAAAAGCCCCTTTCTATCATCTGTGAATAAGGTACTAGATTTACTCAACATAAAATTCTATAAAAATCCAGGGGTCATTGTGCTACTAACAAAGATCTAAATCCAGAATTTCAACTGATTATAATTAATTTTAAATCTCCAAATAATTGAAATAATAATTCCGGCAATTAATCCTTTAACACATGAAGTATAATATTTAATAATCATAAAATTCCAGAAGATTTACTATAAGTCTAAAACATCCTAAAACCCCCTCCTCCCGAGTTTCATAATTTTTGGATTAGATTTAGTGCTTAAAATAACTAAATTACATTTCTATCCTATTCCGACATCTCAACTTTCGAGATACCTAACTACCTCCAATTCCTTCACTATTTCAACCAGAGGGTTTTCATTATATCATCCCCCTCTCCTCCAAATTTCAAGGGCATACAAGAGCTTTTGCTCCTATGTCCTTCACAAACCTCAAACTCCCACCCATTGGATTTGAGCCAATCTCTTAGGGTAAAATCCACCCTAAGCCACACCATGTTACCCAAGAGGGTAGACATAGACCCAACAAATCAGTGGCCAACAACTTCAGCCTCTTTTGAGGAGATTTGTCCACTCCATCTCCAATCGTACTTTTCCCCAAAGTACCCCTCACCAAGACCTATCTAGGACTTGATACTTCCCTATTCAAAACTCGACCTATCGAGTTGAAATCTTGTACAGATCTTAATATTGATGCCAGGGACCACCACCCAAAATTTGGTGGAGTTTGGACTTAATTTCATCTCCTAATTAATTTCATATCGTTTATTAAATTTTTACAAAAACTTTAGGCAAAAGTTCTCCAAAAATTCTCATTTTTGGACAGCCTCTCGATATACATATTTTAGACCTCCAGTCCAAATTTCATGTCATTTGGACTAGTTATGAACCGTGGGCAACCATTTTAATTTCTGGTTAGCCTAGGTCTTGATCCCACCAAAATGAGTGCTGTGGTCAAACCACTCACCCAAATTGAATAAAATCAATTTTAAATTAAAGTAGACCCCGAGGGCTACAACTTTTGTGACTGGTCATTTTTCCTAAATCGGCCTCTAAGTGCTTTGTTTTGCAGCCTCAAAAATACGTTCAAATAACTTATTTTTCCATTATGTACTATATAATAATCTATGTATTATATATTAAATCCACTGTTCATCTTCTTCATGAACCCGAACAGACACAAGAAAACATTTTTCCTGTAAGCATTTCGTGGTCCGTCGCCGGCCGTTCGGTCACTTCCCTGGCCAGCCACCACCACCACCACCTCCGTTGAGGCGACGGCTAGCGGTCGGCGGTGGTTTGGCCGTCGGAGGTGGCGGTTTCCGGCGAACTCAAAATACCTTTTTCATGGTTTTTCCACGAAAAACGAGGGATGGATCCGGCTCCGTTGAGCGCGAACCTCCTTTCTAAGAATCCTAAGATCTACCCATGAAAGAGAGGGAGCAGAGGAGGACCTTGTTCGCGGTTTGAAAGCGAGAAGAACGTCGGGGTGCCATGGCGCGGTGGTGGCGTTTGCTGAACTTCTCCTACAGCAAGAACAAAGGTCTGTTCTGATTACTTGAGCGTGTAACCTTCTCCTCTTTCCCCAAGTGGGCTTTTATAAGTCAGATAGTGGGAAGATGAATGGGTAAAGCCATTATGGCCATGAAGTTTCCCCCCCCCCCTTGACGTTTCGGTTACAGTGAAGGGATAAGAAACGGTGGAAACTGAACAGGTGTGTCCAGCTGGCGGTTTTCTATTGGACCACCTTTTCCTCATTTATTATATAATTATCGAAGGAAAACGGCCGGAAGATACTCCTGGTGTAACTTCCCACACCAACATTTATTACCACGCGTGTTGGAATAATTTCGGGCCTGAACCGTCGTTTCGGCCAATGTCACGGGCGTGACACATAGGTCACGGGCGTGACAGGCCTGGATAGCCAATTCTAGGTTCGACGATCGTCGAACTGAGATCGACGATCGTCGATGGATGGTCACGGGCGTGACACCTCGGGTCACGGGCGTGATAGGCCCGAACGGCAGATTGTGGTTCGACGATCGTCGAATTGAGATCGACGATCGTCGAAGGCTGGTCACGCCCTAAGTCACGGGCGTGACCTCTAGGTCACGGGCGTGACATGCCCGAACGGCAAATTTCGAGGTCGACGATCGTCGAATTGAGATCGACGATCGGCGAAGGCTGGTCACGCCCTAGGTCACGGGCGTGACACTCATGGCACGGGCGTGACATGCCCGGGCCGCAAGCTCGACGATCGTCTCACGGCGATCGACGATCGTCGATGGGGTCACGCCCATAGTCACAGGCGTGACACCTTGGTCACGGGCGTGATATGCCCAGACAGCACGTTCGACGATCATCTCGTGGAGATCGACGATCGTCGAAGTAGTCACGCCCAAGTCACGGGCGTGACGGGTCGGTCACGGGCGTGACCAACCCTTGACCCGAAAACTCGGTCGATTTATTTTCACTTTTTGTGCTCCCTTGGGTTCTGACTCGACCAACCGACTCCTAGGGGTCTAGCCGGAAATAGGATGTTACAAATCCCAATAAAGAAAACAAAAATTTCGTCCCCGAATTTGAGGTTGAGCCTATGGGGATTTCTATCGGAATAAATTAAACTTGTAACATCCCATACGATCTTTCTATTAGGTTCAGGCGACTGTTCGTTTGATAACTAAGACAATCTCCCCAATAAACAAAAGATTAGCCCCTACCTTTCTGATTAAGTGAGCATGCCTAGGTCCTGGATTTTCCGTATCTAGTCTTAACATTCCAAAACAAGAAGGCAATCTATAGTATACCGAGAGGTGGTGAGATGTACCTGACTGAACAACTCCGGGTATCTTTGCCTCATCAGATCCTGCGGTTCCCAGGTGTGCTCCTCCTGACCGTGGTTTCTCCACAGAACCTTAACTAAGGGGATCTTCTTGCGCCGCAAGATCCGCACTCCTTTGTCGTCGATCGGAACCGGCTCCAAGTGAACAGATCGGTCTGAAGCTACCGGCCCTTCGGTGGTCAAAATCCGCTGCTCCGGGCGTAGTAGAGCCCTTCTCAGCGAAGAGATGTGGAAGACGTCGTGTAGAGCTGCCATCTCCGGTGGCAACTCTAGCCTGTAGGCTAGGGGTCCGATCCGCTCCAGGATCCGGTAAGGGCCCATATACCTAGGGCTGAGTTTCTTCCTCCGACCGCGCACCCGTGAGACTCCGTGCATGGGTCGAATCTTCAAGAACACTCGATCCCCTACCCGAAACTCCACCTGACGATGCCGGGCGTCATAGTATTTAGCCTGTCTGCTCTGCGCCTCCAACATCCTATCTCTGATCAGTCTCACCTGAGCCTCGGTATCTTCCACAAAGTCCGATCCCAACAGCTTCGGATCCTCGTCTTGAACCCAAGAAAGCGGGGTCCTACATTTTCTTCCATACAGGGCTTCATAAGGCGCCATCCTGATGCTGGACTGGTAGCTATTATTGTAGGAGAACTCGACCAACGGTAACATCTTCTCCCACGGCTCCCCTCGGTCCAGTATACACAATCGTAGTAGATCCTCCAAGGTCCTGTTGGTGCGCTCTGTCTGCCCGTCCGTTTGAGGGTGGAAGGCCGTGCTAAAAGTCAACCGGGTGCCCAAATATGCCTGCACTGACCGCCACTCCCTGGATGTAAACCGTCCATCGCGGTCCGATACTATCGTCCGGGGCACGCCATGATACCGGACATACTGCTCCACAAACTTCCGTACCAGCACTCCCACCGAGTCATCCTTCCTGATCGGTACAAAGCGGGCCACCTTCGTCAACCGATCAACAATCACCCAAATCGAGTCGTTCCCTGTCCGAGACCGGGGAAGACCATGTATAAAATCCATCGCTATATCGTCAAACTTCCACTCCGGCAACGGGAGTGGCTGCAACAGTCCTCCGGGGTTCCTGCACTCCGCCTTCACCAACTGACACGCCTCGCAATGGGTCACGAAGTACGTAATGTCCTTCTTCATGCCCGGCCAAAACATCGTCCTCTTCAAATCAGCGGTCATCTTTGTGATCCCTGGGTGTACCGAGTACCGGCTGCAATGCGCCTCCATCATAATATCCTCTCGGATCTGGCCTCCTGCGGGTATATATACTCTGCCTCTGAAGTGGAGCAAACCATCTCTCAGGGAATATTCTCCTGTCGGACCTTCCTCCAAAGCTCGGAACATCGGCTCCGCCCACGCATCTGTCCTCTGTCCGTCCCGAATGCGATCCCGAATATCGTCAATGGCCACTATCAATGCCAGATACTCCCTATACAGATCTGGGTCATCCTCGGACACTAGGGATATCTGCATATCTCTGAATGACTGGACTAGCTCCATGGACATAACCTGGGGCCCAGCTTCGGAAGTGGCAGCTCTCCGGCTCAACGCGTCGGCCACCACGTTTGCCTTCCCTGGATGGTAGTGCATCTCATACTGATAATCTGCTAAGAACTCCACCCAACGCCTCTGCCTGATATTCAGCTCCTTCTGCGTGTCCACGTATTTCAGGTTCTTGTGATCGGAGAAGATATCGCAGTGGACTCCATAAAGATAATGGCGCCAGACCTTCAGAGCAAAAACGACCGCTCCCATCTCGAGGTCGTGCACCGGGTAGTTCCTCTCATGGATCTTCAGCTGGCGGGAGGCATATGCTATGACATGTCCGTTCTGCATCAGCACCGCTCCCATCCCTTGGTATGATGCGTCGGTATACACCTGGAATCCCTCCCTTCCGGATGGAAGGGCCAGGATAGGGGCCGAGATGAGTCGGTCCTTCAGCTCCTGGAAAGCCGCCTGGCACTGCGGGGTCCACACAAAAGGTGCCTCCTTCTTTGTCAAAGATGTGAGGGGGAGGGCAATCCGAGAGAACCCTTCCACGAACTTCCGGTAGTAACCGGCAAGTCCCAAGAAACTGCGTACATCGGTGGCTGTCCTCAGTTGCGGCCAATCGCGAACTGCCCGAATCTTTGCTGGATCTACTGATAACCCGGCTCCGCTGATGATGTGGCCTAGGAAGGCCACCTCCTTCAACCAGAACTGACACTTGCTGAATTTTGCATAAAGGCGATGCTCCCGCAACCTCTCCAAGGTCAGTGCCAGATGCCAAGTGTGCTCCTCCTCCGTCCTAGAGTAGATCAGGATGTCGTCTATGAACACTATGACGAACACATCCAAGTAGGCCTCGAAAACCCAGTTCATGAGACTCATGAACGCCGACGGAGCATTCGTGAGCCCAAAGGGCATCACGGTGAACTCATACAGGCCATATCTGCTACTAAAGGCCGTCTTCGGGATATCCTCCTCCTGGATCCGCAGCTGGTAGTATCCTGATCTCAAGTCCAGCTTCGAGAAATAATGGGCCCCCTCTAGCTGGTCGAATAATTCGTCTATCCGTGGGAGCGGATAGGTATTCCGGACGGTCAGCCTGTTTAGTGCTCGGTAATCGATGCACAGGCGGAGAGTCCCATCCTTCTTCTTCACGAACAGGACCGGTGCTCCCCATGGCGAGGAACTCGGTCTAACAAAACCTGCCTCAACTAATTCCTACAACTGAGTCCGAAACTCTGCCAACTCCTTTGGGGCCATCCGATAAGGGGCCCTAGACGTCGGCTTGGCTCCCGGCACAAGCTGTATCTGAAAATCCTGCTCTCTGTGTGGAGGTAGTCCTGGCAGTTTCTCTGGAAAGATGTCAGCGAAATCTCGCACCACTGGGATGTCTGTCACCGACTCCTTAACCTCCACCATCTCAAATAGAATCTGATAGACCTCCTCTCCCTGCAGATGGGCCTTAACGGCCTGTACCGAAGATAAGAGTATACGAGAGACAGGTCTTATACCTTCGATGGTAATGAAAGAGTCCCCGTGTCTCACGGTGATCCTCTTTGCCTGGCAGTCAATCTGGGCATAGTTCCAGTGCAGCCATACCATGCCCAGGATCAGGTCGTAGTCTGTCAGCTTCAAAATCGTCGCTGGAGCCTCGAACGCTTTTGCACCGATTTCCGCCTCCATATTGCAGTGATCCGTGGTAAGGAGCTCAGATCCATCCGGTAGTCGTACCCTCATCCTCGAGCCTGTGAACCGCTCCACACCCTCCAGTCCTTCCACGAACGACTCCGACACAAAGGAGTGAGTAGCTCCAGTATCAAAAAGCGTGCGGGCAGGCTTGCCGCTGATGAAGACTATACCTGGGGTGATTAAATATCTCAGGGTTCTATAAAGAGTTTTCTTTCCTTGTTAATCTATCTAGTGCGGTTCTGAGTTTTAACAACTTAAAGGAAAATTCTATGAAAGTAAAGAAGCATTGCAGCGTACCTGCTATGACCTGCTCCGGATTTCGAGGCTGCGCAAGGTCCAAAGCATATACCTGCTCTCTTTCCTGTCTACGATCTCCCCACTGGTATCCACGACCACGGCCGCGTCCTCGGCCTCCATAATGCTGAGCTGGTGGGCCGCCCTGATGTGGTGGAGGTGGTGCCCCCCTCATGGGGCAGTTCCTCCGAATGTGCCCAATCTGATGACAAAGAAAACACTCTGGTGGGGGATACGCCATTCCCCCGGTTCTCGGCATCTCCTGCATCCGAAGAGGGGGAGGGGCTAATACCACCTGTTCCCTCGGCTCCGGCCTCACGTCCTGACGAGGCTGGTCCTCTGTCCTCCTCCCCTCTGGTACAGCACCTCGCCGCTGGTCATTTCTACCTCTCCGTCCCTGATCCTCTGCTGGCCGCTTCTGGCCCCGGGTGGCGTGCCAATCTGCCTCAATCCTTTTGGCCATCTCCAAGATCCGGGAGATGGGCCCGTCAGATACGAACAACAGAGCCTCCCTCAAGTCCTCCCGCAGGCCCTTATAGAACCTCCTGATATACCCTGCCTCGTCCAGCTGGTAGGAATCTGCGTATCGAGCCATATGGTCAAACTCTCGATGGTACTCCACTACGGTCCGAGTACCCTGCTTCAGCTGTAAGAACCGCTCCACCAAGTCTTCCCTAGCCGACTGCGGAACGAAATGATCCAGCAGTGCGGCCCTGAACTCCTCCCAAGTAATCTCTGCAACCTCCCTATCAGCAAAGGTCGTGTCCAACAGCGTCTTCCACCACCTCTTTGCATGGGACTCCAGGCAGGAGACAACCAGAGCCACTTTCTCCTCCCATGGACACCGAATCCCGGTCAGCATCTCATACATGATATCTAGCCACTCTTCCGTCCGAACAGCCGACTCTGTCCCCAAATAGGACGGGGGAGCCAGTCCTCGGAAGATGCTTAGCCAGTTGGCCCCCGGATTTGGCTGCGGGGCCGGAACCTGTTGGGCCCTGAAGGCCTCCAGAATGGCCGTCAGGGTCTGTCCCATGTCTGACTGAAGGAAAGGAGTGGGGGCCGGTGGGGGTGGTGCAACATCCTGAGCCTGTTGAACTCCACTTTGCGGCGTAGTCCGTGCTGGAGGCTGCGTAACAAAAACACACGCTGAGAAAACGTTCAAATACTACATAAAGGTGGACAAATTATATGTGATCCCCATATGGGCACACCACTGCTTCCGCTGCTTAGTTTGTCCCCAAACTAAACTCGAGCGGGGGTGACCCAGGGTTTGTGGACTGCTACTTCCTTCTGATCGATGTTTCCTCTGATACCACTTGTAAGACCCCCTTTTTTTTTCTTTTTCAACCACCGGGGTCTTAGGCCCAGAACCGCCGCTTTGCGGTGACTCCTTCACGTCCTGAAGGATCATCACCACAAGGCGCCGATTCTGCCGGCCAATTCGATCACAGAAAGGTAGCACAATATAACAGTAAGAGTAATGCAGTCCACAATAATAAAATCACATATATAAATAATAAAGCTCCACGAAGGGAGTGTCCACAGAAACATCAGAGTGCAGCATAATGTAAAACTAAAAATAAGGGCATAAGCCCTGTACATCAGAGTCCTCACTACAATATCTCTCATGCGGAAGCAAACACTAGAAACTACTCAGGGTCGAGACTCACGGTGCCGGCTGTGTGAACTCCGGAGCTAGACTGCCCCATCTCTAGGCGCACCGATCTCTGGGGATGCTCCTCCATGCTGGGCTCCACGATCCCCTAAATGATGCGGTTCGAAAACCGTTAGTCATAAAGACTAAGCCCTATCATCCCCTACCCCTTCCCCCATGGCTCCTAGGTACCGAGCGGAGAGGAAGAAAGGGAAGGACATGAAGGTAGAGATTAAACATGAAACAGATAGCAGCGGAAACTAATCTAGCAAGTTGTGTTAGGTGAGCAGTTAATAAATTGTTATAATAGGTCTAGCAGTAAGAAAAGCAATTATATGAATTTAAACCTTCACTTATGCGAGAACACATAAGCAAAAGGGATCTTTTGCAAGGCTCCCATCGTATAGAGTGTCCCATACCACTTATACGTTGGGGTGTCGGTTATCAAACAGCAATGGTTGTTATATATTGAAATTAACCTTTGATTTATAAACTTGCCCACACAAGCTTATAGACCAAGGGGTCGTTTTGCAAGTCCTAATGTATAAGCGTCCCATACCACTTATACTTTAGGTGTCAGGGTTAAATGAATCGATTATGCTATGACATGCTAGTGGGTATGATGAAACATGCAGTGCAACTCACACACCCGACTCTGTGCACACAGACCTTTAGTTCCCCCTTTCGGAGCCGTTACCTCCCAGTATACCTCCGTAGTGGCAGACGGAAGCGGTGGGTTGGGCCTCGCCCACCTCCAAAACCAGTAAAAGCACCACTGGTCTGACCTATCGTACGCCTCAACGCTTGGTGCACTAAGCGGACGCATGCGTACTTTTGCCGGCTGGCGCACCGGACTTCTGTTGGCGAAGTGCTAACCACCTCGCCGAGTCAACGATATCGGTGTCGGTGCAATCGAACTCCCCGATATCAAAAGACCCACCACCTTAACTTTTCCTATCTTATGCACATGCAAGTTTAATCGCAAACACACAAAAACCGAGCCGAAGCTCCCCGGACCAAACGTCCGTTTCCTGAACAACCGAGCCGAAGCTCCCCAGACCATCCCGTCCGTCTCTTAACCAACCGAGCCGAAGCTCTCATCAATCTTCCTGTGCCAACAGTGTTTGTGAAAAGTGCAATCCTAGTTACTAAGTTACTCTTGCAAGTTTATTATTACAGTTTACGTTAGCCCAGGACTGCCCCCGGTATACCTCGTGAAGGGCTCTCAAGGGGCACTAGGAACCAAGACGACGGCATTACGGCCCGAAGTTCCCTTTCGCAAGGCACTTATTGTTATTGGTTGTTTTCCCTTAACCCGATTCCCTTCTCATATTACGATAGACTATCCTAGGGTGATTTTTAAACCTTCCACTCTTCGGGAAAAGCGATCTTTCGCCAAACCCGAGCACCTCTTAACTCTAACTATCACCACTACTCCCTACTCTTTATATCTTCATCAGATCATGTTCTATTGCATTTCACAATTTACTAAAAGCAGACCGACCTAGGCTACACGTCGAACCGGTTATAAATGATCCATTACTCATCCAAATGCCCTAAATTATTTACTGGAGACTTACCATGACCTAAATGACCTAAATCCAGAAAATGGAAATTTTCCTAATTTATTTGGCATTTAATTAAATTCCTCGAAAATCCAAGGACTACCGGTTTGAACAAGAACTACCCTAAGTTCTCATGCAAGATGTCCAGCAATTTTATGATAAATACTAGGTTATCTCAATAGGTTAAATCCTAAGTATCATAATTTTTCAATTATCAAAGTGACATGAAAGCAATTTTAGAAATAATCTCTAACTTTTATTGTTTATGAAGCAAGTACAGAAAATATTCTTCCAAAAATTATAAGTAATTTATGACATGCAGATAAAGGCCTAAAATTAGCACTGGCCAAGTTTCATAATTTTCCAGCAAGTATTTTATCCATAATTAATTTTTAAACATAAAAGCCCCTTTCTATCATCTGTGAATAAGGTACTAGATTTACTCAACATAAAATTCTATAAAAATCCAGGGGTCATTGTGCTACTAACAAAGATTTAAATCCAGAATTTTAACTGATTATAATTAATTTTAATCCTCCAAATAATTGAAATAATAATTCCGGCAATTAATCCTTTAACACATGAAGTATAATATTTAATAATCATAAAATTCCAGAAGATTTACTATAATTCTAAAACATCCTAAAACCCCCTCCTCCCGAGTTTCATAATTTTTGGATTAGATTTAGTGCTTAAAATAACTAAATTACATTTCTATCCTATTCCGACATCTCAACTTTCGAGGTATCTAACTATCTCCAATTCCTTCACTATTTCAACCAGAGGGTTTTCATTATATCATCCCCCTCTCCTCCAAATTTCAAGGGCATACAAGAGCTTTTGCTCCTATATCCTTCACAAACCTCAAACTCCCACCCATTGGATTTGAGCCAATCTCTTAGGGTAAAATCCACCCTAAGCCACACCATGTTACCCAAGAGGGTAGACATAGACCCAACAAATCAGTGGCCAACAACTTCAGCCTCTTTTGAGGAGATTTGTCCACTCCATCTCCAATCGTACTTTTCCCCAAAGTACCCCTCACCAAGACCTATCTAGGACTTGATACTTCCCTATTCAAAACTCGACCTATCGAGTTGAAATCTTGTACAGATCTTAATATTGATGCCAGAGACCACCACCCAAAATTTGGGGGAGTTTGGACTTAATTTCATCTCCTAATTAATTTCATATCGTTTATTAAATTTTTACAAAAACTTTAGGCAAAAGTTCTCCAAAAATTCTCATTTTTGGACAGCCTCTCGATATACATATTTTAGACCTCCAGTCCAAATTTCAAGTCATTTGGACAGGTTATGAACCGTGGGCAACCATTTTAATTTCTGGTTAGCCTAGGTCTTGATCCCACCAAAATGAGTGCTGTGGTCAAACCACTCACCCAAATTGAATAAAATCAATTTTAAATTAAAGTAGACCCCGAGGGCTACAACTTTTGTGACTGGTCATTTTTCCTAAATCGGCCTCTAAGTGCTTCGTTTTGCAGCCTCAAAAATACGTTCAAATAACCTATTTTTCCATTATGTACTATATAATAATCTATGTATTATATATTAAATCCACTGTTCATCTTCTTCATGAACCCGAACAGACACAAGAAAACATTTTTCCTGTAAGCATTTCGTGGTCCGTCGCCGGCCGTTCTGTCACTTCCCTGGCCAGCCACCACCACCACCACCTCCGTTGAGGCGACGGCTAGCGGTCGGCGGTGGTTTGGCCGCCGGAGGTGGCGGTTTCCGGCGAACTCAAAATACCTTTTTCATGGTTTTTCCATGAAAACGAGGGATGGATCCGGCTCCGTTGAGCGCGAACCTCCTTTCTAAGAATCCTAAGATCTACCCATGAAAGAGTGGGAGCAGAGGAGGACCTTGTTCGCGGTTTGAAGGCGAGAAGAATGTCGGGGTGCCATGGCGCGGTGATGGCGTTTGCTGAACTTCTCCTACAGCAAGAACAAAGGTCTGTTCTGATTACTTGAGCGTGTAACCTTCTCCTCTTTCCCCAAGTGGGCTTTTATAAGTCAGATAGTGGGAAGATGAATGGGTAAAGCCATTATGGCCATGAAGTTCCCCCCCCCCCCCCCTTGACGTTTCGGTTACAGTGAAGGGATAAGAAACGGTGGAAACTGAACAGGTGTGTCCAGCTGGCGGTTTTCTATTGGACCACCTTTTCCTCATTTATTATATAATTATCGAAGGAAAACGGCCGGAAGTTACTCCTGGTGTAACTTCCCACACCAGCATTTATTACCACGCGTGTTGGAATAATTTTGGGCCTGAACCGTCATTTCGGCCAATGTCACGGGCGTGACACATAGGTCACGGGCGTGATAGGCCCGGATAGCCAATTCTGGGTTCGACAATCGTCGAACTGAGATCGACGATAGTCGATGGATGGTCACGGGCGTGACACCTCGGGTCACGGGCGTGACAGGCCCGAACGGCAGATTGTGGTTCGACGATCGTCGAATTGAGATCGACGATCGTCGAAGGCTGGTCACGCCCTAAGTCACGGGCGTGACCTCTAGGTCACGGGCGTCACATGCCCGAACGGCAAATTTCGAGGTCGACGATCGTCGAATTGAGATCGACGATCGTCGAAGGCTGGTCACGCCCTAGGTCACGGGCGTGACACTCATGGCACGGGCGTGACATGCCCGGGCCACAAGCTCGACGATCGTCTCACGGCGATCGACGATCGTCGATGGGGTCACGCCCATAGTCACGGGCGTGACACCTTGGTCACGGGCGTGACATGCCCAGACAGCACGTTCGACGATCGTCTCGTGGAGATCGACTATCGTCGAAGTAGTCACGCCCAAGTCACGGGCGTGACGGGTCGGTCACGGGCGTGACCAACCCTTGACCCGAAAACTCGGTCGATTTATTTTCACTTTTTGTGCTCCCTGGGGTTCTGACTCGACCAACCGACTCCTAGGGGTCTAGCCGGAAATGGGATGTTACATAGGGTACCAAAGGCCTAGATTAGGTGTGCCCTTAAGATATCTCAAAATCCTTTTGACTGCAGTATAATGAGACCCTTTAGGGCAGGCTTGGTACCTAGCACAGACACATGTAGCATACATAATATCTGGTCTACTAGCTGTGAGATATAGTAGAGAACCAACTATTCCTCTATACAAAGTCTCATCAACAGGTTTACCTGCATCATCTTTGCATATAGGTATACTTGTCCCCATAGGAGTTCTCATGATGGAGGATGACTCCATACCATACTTTTTGATTAATTCTTTAGTAAACTTTGACTGGGATATGGACAAGCCATCATCAGTCTGTCTTACTTGGAGTCCCAAGAAGAACTTCAGTTCCCCCATACTGCTCATCTCAAACTTCCCTTGCATAAGTTTGGCAAACTTTTTACAAAGGTTGTTTTCAGTAGATCCAAAGATTATGTCATCAACATAGATCTGAACTAAGATGATCTTGCCTTTGGATTCCCTAAGGAATAGAGTTTTGTCAATTTTTCCTCTTGAGAATTTATTCTCAATAAGGAAAGGAGATAGGGTTTCATACCAAGCCCTTGGGGCTTGCTTTAACCCATACAAAGCTTTTCTAAGCTTATAAACATAATCAGGTTTAAGAGGATCTACAAAACCTGATGGCTGCTCTACATATACTTCTTCTTTAAGATCACCATTCAGAAATGCTGACTTCACATCCCTCTGGTATACCTTGAAGTCTTGATAGACTGCATAGGCAAGGAACATTCTGATTGCCTCCAGCCTTGCTACTGGGGTAAAGATTTGATCAAAGTCAATCCCTTCTTCCTGCCTGTATCCTTTAACAACCAATCTTGCTTTATTTTTCACTATTACTCCATTCTCATCTAACTTGTTCCTGTAGATCCATTTTGTCCCAATTATATTGTGGCCTCTTGGTTTAGGAACAAGCTCCCAGACATTGCACCTTCTGAATTGATTTAGCTCCTCTTGCATAGCATCAGTCCAGTGCAGGTCTTGGATGGCTTCTTCAAACTTCTTAGGCTCCATTTGTGACAGGAAACTTGAATGCAGAACTGTGCTTTGACTTCTGCTTCTAGTCTGCACTCCCTGTCTTGGATCACCTATTATCTGATCAGTTAGATGGACTCTTAAATGTCTTGTAGCTGGAGGAAGATTCCCTTCTGGTTGAACATCTCCAGCTCCTTCATTATGCTGAACCTCTTGGTTTTCTTCATCTTCTATTGTGTCTTGTTCTCCCCCTGGACAATATCCTTCATTTTCCAATACTCCATCTTCCCTTGAAGCTTTAGCAATGAAGAGCTTGTCCATTCCTTTGCTTATACCTGTTGAGTCATTTGATCTACAAGACAACTCACAGTTGATTAATCTTGTTTCATCAAACACAACATGCACAGATTATTCAACAACTTGAGTAGTCAAGTTGAAGATTCTATAGGCCTTACTATTTGTGCTGTACCCAACAAATATCCCATCCTGGGATTTGGCAGCAAACTTAGTCAAATATGACTTACCATTGTTAAGTATATAGCATTTGCAATCAAAGATTCTGAAGTAGGATAGATTTGGTTTTCTACCTTTCTTAATCTCATAGGGAGTCTTTTTGTGGCTCTTGGTGATAGAAGCCCTATTGATCACATGACAAACAGTGTTTACTGCCTCAGCCCAGAAATATTCTGGTAGAGAGGTGTCACTCAATAGAGTTCTACCAGCTTCAATTAATGTTCTATTCTTTTTTTCAGCAATTCCATTTTACTGAGGTGTTCTTGGTGAGGAGAACTCTTGGAAAATCCCAAAGTCTTCACATAACTTTGTCATGCTTTCAGATTAAAACTCAGTACCATGGTCACTTCTGATTTTGACCACTGTACTATTCAGTTCATTTTGAATTTGCTTTATAAAATTAAGTAAGACACTTGGGGTTTCAGATTTCTGTCTCAGAAAGAATACCCATGTAAATCTAGAATAGTCATCTACAACCACAAAAGTGTAGACCTTCCTACCTAGACTATGAACTGGCATAGGACCAAAAAGATCCATATACAAGAGGTATACGCACCTCACAGAATCCTTGTTTTCAAGGCTTTGAAAGGAGGATTTTGTCTACTTGCCCTTTTGACAAGCTGAGCATATCCCTTCCTTCATACACTTAACTTGAGGACCATTCCTCACTAACTCTTTGATAAAGTGTTGACCAATTGTCTTGTAGTTAAGATGAGCCAATCTCTTGTGCCACTTAACACAAAGAGAAGCATTGTCATCAGCTACAAGACAGATGGGAGAAGCTTTATTCTCACATACAAAATTAAGACAATATACATTTCTCTTCCTATACCCAGTCAAAATGATCTCTTGATCACTTGACCTTTTGATATGACATCCATCCTTAACAAATGAAATGTCATATCCAATGTCACTCAGCTGGCTTATGCTTATTAGATTATGTTTCAAACCTTTTACATAAGCCACTTGGGTGATAGTAATTAGGTTAGAAGAAATGTTACCAAACCCTTTGATGACTCCTTTTTCAAATCCACCAAAGATCACTTTAGGTCCATCTTTGACAGATGAATACTCCTTCAGCAGCCCCTTTGTTCCAGTCATGTGCCTGTAACAACCACTATCCAAGTACCATATAGGGGCATGGTTAGTTGGATTCACCTGCAACACAGATTTACTTACCCTTAGAACCCAAGTAAGTCTTGGGTCCTTGGTTCAAGTTAGCATAAACAAAGCTACCATTATTTCTTCCAACAGGTAGACTATTGTTCTTTCTAACATTTGTGTTATACCAGCAGTCTAGTGCAAAAGAATTTTTGTCCATTGCTGGTGCTGCAGCAGCTTCACCCACTGATTTTTTATAACCATTGGGTTTATGAACATAGGTAGGCCTGTTGGCATTTACACCCTTGTTTTTCAGAACATTAGACTTAATATGACCATGAATATTTTCATGATCATATAGGTTAGAAGGCACTTCCACCTTTCTAAACTTAATAGGTACTGAAAAGTTCAGTGGCTTGACAGGAGCTTTGCCTTTCCTCTTGAATTGGCCAGCCCTGGAGTTACCTTTGAATCCTAATCCTGCCTTACCCTTTTGATTCACAAATTCATCAATCAAGGGTAAGACATACTTTGGCTTAGAGTAACTAGCCACTAAATCTTTTTCAATTCTTAGTCTGGCCTCCAGACTCTTCACTTGATCATTGGTATAATTAATTGTGCCCATCTGAATAATAGTTATATTCTTCAGCTTGGCAATTTCATTTAACTTTTGATCAATTACTTTCTCTAACTCAGTTGCAGCTACCATTAGTTCAGCAATTTCATGAGCCTGAGATTTAACCAGGTTCTTGTTTTTCTTAAGGGCCTGCAACAAGTCCCCATACTTATCTATTAATTGATAGACATCTCCTTCAGATTCAGATGCATCTACATCACTTGATGCAGATGTAGCTGATTCTGTACTTGTACAACAAACAGATTTCATAGAAGGACATTGTACCTTATTAGGACCAGACTGATTCTGGCATATGTCCTCTTCTGATCCTGCCATCAGTCCCATGCATTGATGATCCTCTTGTTCATTGATGGAGTCTAGCAACTGTAGAAACTCCTCTTCTTCAGATACAGCATACAGTCCAATATAAGCTTCTGCTTCAGATTCTGACTCTGAAGTTGACTGATCTGTTAGGCTTTTATCCTTCTTTGCAACAAAGGATTTCTCCTTCTTGCCCTTTTTATGAGTCTTATTCTTGTCTGAAGACTCCTTTCTCTTATCAGGACAGTCAGCCACTACATGTCCAAGTCTATTGCAACAATAGCAGATAATCTTTGAAGTAGTAGCCTTGCTGGTCTTTGATCTGCTCTTTTCGTTCCTTGATGACTTTTTCTTCTGATAATAGTCATCAACTTGCTGTGAAGTAGAGGGCTTAGACTTCCACTGTTTCTTCTTCAAGAACCTCTGGAATTGCCTTGTGAATGCAGCAAAGTCTGCATCTGAATCACAGCTTTCTGAACCCTGATTATCTGAATTTTCTGAACTGACTTCTGCAATTTCCTTAGGATGGGATGGTGATATCCTCCTATTCTTTCTGATGGATTCTGCATTGAATGCCATAGTCTTTTCTCTATGCTCTCCTCTTGAATTCTTTTCCTCCTCCTTCCTTACCAAAAGTTGCATTTCATAGGATAGCAGCTTTCCAAACAAGGTGGGAGGAGAGATTTCTGCCAATTTAGCCACTTCTCTTATGGCACAGATCTTTGTGTCCCAATCCTTTGTTAAGGATCTCAAGAATTTGTCATTCAGTTCATAAGTACTGAAGACTCTTCCATAGGACATTAGCTCATTCACAATTCTATAGAATTTCTTATAGCACTCAGTTATGCTATCAGATTTTCCTTGTCTAAAGCTTTCATATTCCTGATTGAGCATAGATTTCCTGTCCTGTCTTACTTCTTCTGATCCCTCCATGTAGACAATCAATGTGTCCCACATTTCTTTGGAGGTCTTGCAGTGAATCAGATTCTGAAATGTTGAATCATCTATGGCACTTACAATAATGTTCTGTGCTCTTTTATCCATGGTTGCCAAAATGATTTCATCCTTGGTCATTTCAGAATAACTCTTTGGAGTTTGAATATTAGCATCAAGAACTGATACCTTCATTGGAATGAAGGGTCCTTCCTGAACTGTGATGTATATTCTAGGGTCAGATGCCTCCATAAACAACCTGACTCTTTCTTTCCAAATTCCAAAGATTTCCTTCTTGCATATGGGTCATTTCATAGACCCTAGCTCCTTATGATTCTCTCCAGAACCCATCTTCTTGAATCTTGATTCTGCCTTTCAGATCTACCTCAGACTGTTAAGTCCTTTTTGAGTAACCTCCCTCTGATACCACTTGATAGTTTTACTTTCAAGACAACCTAAACACCTAGAGGGGGGGGGGGTGAATAGGTTCTAATTGCTTGTTCAAATTTTTAGGCAGAATTCAATTACAAAAATTAAAACATCCAGCACAGCATTCACAGACATTTAATCATCACAGATTGCACAATGTTTTATAGTGGTTCCCCAAGGTCTGGGTACATCCACTTTCCCCCCTTCACCTATCTAGTAGTATGCTAGATTCGGCCAAACTTCCACTATTCTCAGATCCTCAGATCCTACAGCTCAGAACCTGGATAGGTTCCTACAACTCAGGCACAACAACCCTACCTCAGCCTTGCCACAAGGCCTACAACTCAGAGAAGAACCTTCTCCTACACTCAGGCAAATAGCCCTACCACTCAGAGATCAACTCTCCTACACTCAGCCTTTATATCACAGGCTTACAACTCAGATCTGTGTAAAACAGATCCTACAGAAATTTAGAAAAGAAGTTTTAATGCCTTGCCTTTGTTGAGAGAGAAGAGGACAAGACAATTCTTGATCAGCTGATGAAATCAACTGAATCTGAGCTTTCTTCAAAGCTTCTTGAATCTGAACTTAGCTGAGTTGATTTCCAAACAGCTTCTTGAGAAACCACTGATGGCTTCCTTTTCTTCTTCAAAATGGGTGGATCCCTCTCTATCCAACACCTTTGATGATACTTCTGAATTCTTGTTAGAACTCTTCTTAGATCGATCCTGAGATCGTCTTCTTAGATCTTCTGATGAAGATCTTCTTTAGTGTATTACAGCTTCTTGATTTGATTTCTCAATTTGATTGCCAAAGGTCAATCTTCTCATTTTCTGTTTTACTTCTCTCTGAATCTGTCTATATATAGATCTTCTTAATGGTAACCGGCTGATCCGGTTTATAACTGTCTTCTGACAAGTCTAACAACATCAGTTAACTGGCTGCAACCCACAGCTGTCAAGTCTTCAAACAGATCCTGTGTCTTAGTCTTGGTCAGCAATGTGTTGAGACAGACTGTCAGGAAGTGTCGAGACCAACTGTCTGTATGTGTCGACACAAGTAACTTTGGTGTCGACACAGCCTTTGATGATGTCGACAAGTTTGCCATTAAGTCGACACAGCTTCTTCAGATAATAACTTGGTCTTGACATTGCAGTGTGTCGACACAAGTCCTGTGTGTCGACACAATTGTTGTAGATTCAGAACTCAGTATGTGTTGACTTAGTCTTCTGGTGTCGACACAAGTATTGTCGACTTCTGCCAATGTGTGTCGACTCTGTCTCATTGTGCCGACACAGCCTCCCAGTGTCGACACAAATGTGGTCGACTATCTTCCTGTGAGTCGACACTACTTCCCAGTGTCAACACAAATGTGGTCGACTATCTTTCTCTGTGTCGACACAGCTTCCTTCAAGTGTCGACACAAATATTCTGAAGTGTCGACACTGTTTCTTCAGGTGTCGACACATGGACTTAGAATATTTTTCTGCATTCTTTAACACTTCTTCACCTGCACATGTCAACTTAAAACAACATCAAATACACCTTGATGTATATCATTGAGCTAAATTGGACTTCTTCAAATCAGGTACACACTTTCCAATGTACCCAACACCTAGCTTGGATCAAATCGTCATTGCCGACAGAAGTGCAGGGTAGTGACAATTCAATATAGTGCAGTGAAGTGGTTTGAATTTCAGTGAGCTTAGTTAACAGAGAACTATTTTGTCATGTACATATTCAAGTTTCCTTAATTTTTCATGGCTCCATGAAGCACGAGTGGCTTGCTAAGAGGAGTAGAACTTGTCCGCACTAGGTTTGCTCTTGCCTCTGATGAGTTCAGAAATGTCATTCTTATGATGGAAACTGCAGGACTGTCTTTTGTCCTAGAATACCCATGCAATTTTTAGGACAAAGAAGTTCTAGAGTTCTTCCAACATGCAAAGATAAAACATGAAGACACTATTATCAAAAGCAAGATTCAGAAATTAAAAGTGAAAGTTAAAGCCTCTCTTCTGTCTAGGAACTTGCCGCTGCCAGTCAGTGATCGAGATGATTACTTTAATGTGGCTGATTTCTCCAGAGCTCTGTCTTTCTGTGAACTACCCAAAGGCTCCAAGGCCATCAAGCGCAAAGGGATGAATGAGGATGGCAAGCTTCTCTCAGACATCATCGGCAAGGTACTGATTTGCAAGACGGGCTCTCATTACTTTCTATCTTTAGAGATGTTAAATTTTCTAGTTGTATCATCTGTAGGAAGAATTTAAATTGTTGTGCGCTGCTATTTGACAAGATCAAGGATAGCCTCTGTATTCCTTACTTTGGGAGGATTATCAACTTATACCTAAATCAATTAGATTGTGATAGGTTTGATACGACTAAAAGAGTTCCTCTCCATTACCACAAGAAGATAGACTACACAATCTTCTCTAGTTGGGATAGGAGGATAGTAAAGCAAGGGGTAGCCCCAGCTTTGCTAGTGGAGGAGGAAAAACAAGTTCCTGATAACAGGATTCCTACTCCACCCCCCAGTGAGATTCCTACTTAAATGAGTGCAGAAATTGAGGGGGAGACAGTTACACGTTTTGATTCAGTTCCAGTGGCTCAAGATTCAGTTCCTGACTCAATGGACCTAGATACAATGCTTTCTGACTCAGAGCTAGTTGATCTCCTAACAGAGGTTGCTGCTCTTGGTACTGCTGTTGCGACTGAGATTCTGCAAGTTGAGGATGCAGAAGTTACTCCAGTGGAAGAGGATCCACCTCCTTTTGAGCATGAGGAGGATGCTGAGGAATTTGATATTGAGTGTAATGCCTCTACCCGTAACATGTAATATAATAGAGGGTCCGGCCGGGGACCAATACCATATTTCACAAACAGGCAGAGAAGTTAATAAAAAATATCAAAGACCATTGATCCCTAATACAGAGCATTCTAGCGGAAGCTTCATGATTGAAAACTTGAACTCAATATTCACAAAGATTGTCCAAAAATAAGAAAACAGGAATGCATACAAAATACACAAAGTACTTGGCCTTATGGCCTTACAGGTTCCTCTTAACAAAAGTGTGGTTTATAAATATCGGCGCGCAGGCCGGCCACACATGAATAAGAGTAAACAAAACATAGCCTTCGAGGGCCAGCAACGCAACCAGGGATTCATCCCACTATATCCCACTTGGTCCTCAATTACCTGCAAAAGGACAATTCACCAAGTAGTGGCAAATAGGGAAACGGTAACCATTCAGCTGACCAATTATAACGACCCTTCCCCTAGCACGGGGCAGCGGAATTCCTTCCCTGCAAAGCATTTTATTCACACAACTTATATTTATAACAATACACCATGGACGTGAACAACCGCACAGGTCAATACATGTCACAAATGCTGGAACGACGGCCCGACGTTCCGTGCACTCAGGGCACATTATTGGTGTACCGGAAAACCAGGTCCCACCAACATTCAGAGGTCCAAGACATGACAGTCCTTTATGAGCATTCCTAGTCTTTATGGTCCGCAGGAAAGAGACTCTCGCTATATGATCCGAACAGGGCCTTAATCACCCACGGTTAGACAACCATAACGCGGGTACAGATCCACCTTTCCCTTTGCTCAAATTCGTCAGACACAAGCCTAGACTGACGTGGGTACAACTTTACCTTTCTCGTTCGCCACACAGGCATTTCACAGTTGCAGCCCAACGGCTTAACTTCACACAGAATGGAACTCACGGCGACAAGAGTTGAACACCAAGTACCAACTCTAAAAGTTTTTTCCTGAATTTCCTCCAGTACTTCCTGTTGCACCATGCCACAGGTATCCATAAAGGATTTCTTACAAACAATCATTTTACTCGGAGTTTTCTCCGATTTGCAAACACAACATCACCAATCCAGACCAAATCGTCTGGATGGGCTTCACACAACATGCCTAACCGTACTACTCACTTCCAATTCTAATGCAACATAACATGGGTTGAAACACAACATCCCAAGGGAATCACTTCGATTTCCACGTTTTGGTGGAGGATTCCATGCATATGCAGGAAAGAAGGACTTAACTTGTCCAAGAAGGAAATCGTTACCCTCAGAAGTCGTTTCGGTGTAATGGAGAAAAACTAGACGGATGAAAGTCACCGCAACGGCCTTGCCTTCGCAGATCTGGACTCGGCTCGCGATTTGGACCACTATAGCACCACCGGCGGCCGAATTTCTCTTTTTCTTCCTTCCCTTGCTCTCCTCTCGCTCTTCTTCT
This sequence comes from Platanthera zijinensis, assembly GCA_039513925.1. Lineage (NCBI taxonomy): Eukaryota > Viridiplantae > Streptophyta > Magnoliopsida > Asparagales > Orchidaceae > Platanthera > Platanthera zijinensis. The sequence goes on along the minus strand of CM077079.1, from coordinate 182,494,185 downwards.
TAGAAAGAGAATGATATGGATTGAATGAGAAATAACTCATTAATTCCCGCACTTATCCCTTCAGGAAATACCCAGGGCCGTTAGATCTTCATCAAAGTAAACGAATGACTCAGATTTGCTCTAAAAATGAATTTCCTGGGCCAAACACGGCTTGTAACATGCCCGTGTCACAGAAAGTGTACCTTAAGCGGCACACAGCCGACTAAAACAAGACCAGGACACGGGCTTAGACATGCCCGTATAAAACTCCTGACACGCCCGTGTCACTCAGTACATGCCCGTGTTGAGGGGCGTGTCCCTCAATCGACATAGGACCAACAAATGCCAAAAGGGACATGGGTCCCCAACACTATCATGTCAACTTTGACATGCCCGTGTCGACCAGTACACGCCCGTGCTCTAGGCCGTGTGCTTAAGTCGGCACCGCCCGACACAACTAGTGTAACACCCCAAAAAGACCCCAAAAAGACTCAACATGAAGTTTGAGGTGCAGGCTGTTTGACACGCCCTGGGACATGGGCGTGTCCCAGGGCGTGTCGGGGGTACACGGCCTGAACACGGGCGTGTCCTAGGGCGTGTTCAGGTTAGTCGATGATTGATAGTCGACGAACGTCGAGCCTGGGACACGGCCATCGACACGGGCATGTCCCAGGGCGTGTCACGCAATTAAATTTCGAAATGGCCTATTCGAGTCAGAGAAGTACACGGCCTTGAACACGGCCGTGAACACGGGCGTGTCAGGTTGGACACGGGCGTGTCAGATGCCGTGTTCCGACCCGTGTACTGGTTGCAGCTCGATGAGGCAGGGTTGACACGGGCGTGTCTTAGGAATGACACGGGCGTGTCAGGGTCGACACGGGCGTGTCGATGCCCGTGTTGTTCAGTCGGTTCGAACCGCGTGTGCCGCTTAAGGGTACACGGCCTGTGATACGGGCGTGTCATAGGCCGTGTCAGCCAAAAATTGGGTTTTTTGGGCAAATCGTGGCCGTTCAGATTCTCTCTTTGGATCCAAGGGCTCAGGTGATTCCTGGCTGGATTAAATTCGTGAAGGGGTGATGAAGAAGGCATTCTTCATTTTGCTTAAGGAAGAGAGAAAGAGAGAGGAAGAAGAAGGAGGAGGAGAGCAAGCCACCGGCGGAGTTCCCGTGGTCCGATTCGTGATCCGAAGCCGGCGTTGTGAAGGCAAGGTTGATGCGGTTCTTTCTCACTGGCTAGTTTTCGATGGCTCCGAAGAGATCGACAAGGGTAACGATCTCCCTCCTTGGACATGTGAAGTCCTTATTTTCTGCATTGCATAGGGAAAACCCTTCCCCGCGAGTGTGCGGTGGGTTGTGGTGTCCCTTGGGGTAGATATGTGAAGTCCCCCTTGTTAGAGGCCGGAATTGGAGTACGGCTCTAGGCATGCTGTGTGAAGCCCATCTGGACATGGTCTGGATTGGTGATGCTTGTTTGCATATCGGAGAAGGCTCCGTGATCATGGCTTGTGTTGCCTTGTGCCTACCTGTTGCTTGGTGCATCAGGAAGTACTGGATGATGTCCAGGAAATGAAGAGGGTTGGATGCAACTCTTATGGCCGTGCGTTGCCACTTTATGAGCGGTTGAGCCGTTGGGCTGTAACTCGATGAAAAGGCAGATTGCCGAATAGGAAAGGTGAAACCGACCCGCGCCTATAAATAGCCATGGATACTTCCGTATTCGAGGTGGCACAGCGACTTGAGCAACGGGGGGTGGCTGATCCGTACCTGCGTTAGGTCCGTCCGACTTGGAAGCCTGGTTATAGGTTTTGTTGGAGCGCCTAATGAGAGTCTTAGGCCCGCGCGCCGGAAAGACTAGAATGCTCAAATACCGTGTAGACGGTGGTGTTGACCCTGGTATTCCGGAACACCAAGAATGTGCCCTGAGTGCACGGACTGTCGGGCCGTGTGGCCGATAGTTGTGATGGCTTGAATGTGCCTGCGCGCACATAGTTGCTATTTGATGATGCCATGCTTTGCAGGGAAAGAATGCTCATGCCCCGAGAAAGGGGTAGGATTGTTATAATTGGGTCAGCTTAATGCTGACCGTTGCATTGTTTGCCACCGGTTGGGTGGATTGTTCCCGTGCAGGTGCTGGAGAGCCAAGTGGTAAGTGATGGGCTGAAGCCCTACTGCTGTTGCTGCTGCTGCTGCGGCTAGCCCTTGAAGGCTAAGCGAATGTTTTGTTTGTTCTCTTTTACTCATGTATGGCCGGCCTGCGCGCCGAGGTTTGTAAAACATGTTGTATGTAAAGAGGAACTGTAAGGCCTTAAGGCCAAACCTTTGTTGTACATTCCATGGTTATATATATAAAGGTGGTTTATATATTGGACATTCCTGTTTAGAGTTCAAATTTGTAACTTAAAGCTTCCGCTAGAATGCTCTGAGTTAGGATTCGTGTGGTTTGGTATTATCCTGTGACCTCACCGTCTGTTTGTGGCATATAGTGTGGGGCCCTGGCCGGACCTTCTACTATACGTCATTTAACGGATGGGGTCGTTACATTTTGGTTCAGCTTTTGTCGGTCTTCCTCTTTCGAATTCGTGGTCGAATTCTTTTGTAGGGTGGCGAGCACGTGTTTGTGCGACCTGCTGTAATGCTAATGAACTCTGGAATGTCCATTAAGGAATGTACAAAATCTTGTTTGAGGAATTTGCGCGTTCCTTTTTGTGTTGTCTTGCTTGCATACGTTCGCTAATGTGTTTCTTGTCCACCTATAGGTGACGCGTAGTGGTGTTGGGCAGTCTGAGCCCCAGCGCTCTGATGAGAGTGCGGCACCAGCTGAGGTGCCAACACCTCCTCCATCTACGGAAACTATTCGATTAGTTGCTGAGGCGCTATTTGCCATGATTCAGCCGACCGGGCAAGCGCAGCCGGCAGTGGACCCAGTTCGTGTTGTGGTACGACCCGAGCCAGTTGAGGCTGTAGATCCACGAGCAGCTGACCGACAGTTGAAGCAATTTATGAGCTTCAGTCCGCCTACGTTTACGGGAATGGGATCCCCAACGCAGGCAGAGGATTGGTTATCGCGTGTCAAGCGGATAATGACATCGATCAGGGCGGAGGAAACTCTCAAGGTCACCTTGGCCACCTTCATGCTTGAAGGAGAGGCGCGGTTGTGGTGGGACGAGGTTGAGGTACACCATTTGGCGGGCAGGCAATTAACGCAAGTATCAATTGAGGAGTTCTCTCGGATATTTCTGGCGAAACATGTCCCAGCAGCGCAACGCATTGCTTTGGAAAATGAGTTCCAATGGTTAAAGCAAGGGGAAGATATTGTGGATATCTACTTGCATGAGTTTACCAGGTTGGGACGATATGCGGGTACAATCTTCGCGGATGACCAAAGGAAAATGAATCGGTTCTATGAAGGATTGCGGGATGAGTTGCGATTCCTGCTTTCGAGTTCAGTGAACCAAGGGTTTCAGGCGTTGGTTGATACTGCGTGCGCGTTGGAGAAGGACATGAGGCGAGTGCAAGGGAACAAGGGCTTGGTTGCGTCGAAGCCAGAGTTTCAAGCACCTCGCCCGAGCAAGTCATTTTACCAGAAGAAAGGGGGCAAGAGGTCCAAGCCATCTGGGCAAGTGACTACGACCGTTGTGTCGGGAGCGACATCAAGGCTGGATTCTCGTACATGCTATAACTGTGGCCGGGTGGGGTATATTGCTCGTGACTGTCGGGTTGTTCAGCCCAAAGGGGACAAGAAGATGGGTGCGTCTTATGCTGAGAAGGGCAAAGCGGTGGTTGATTCCTCTGCGTCCCAGGCGCAGCCCCGAATCTATCAACTTGGCCAACAGGAAGCGATTAAGCAAAGTGACGTCGTCACAGGTACGAGTTGATTTAGTTTACTTGCTGGTGCTATTGTTTTTGGTTATGTATAGCTTGTGCATGATGTGTGTGCTGCAGGCTTTGTCCTGATTCTGAATAATTTGGCGAGAGCCCTGTTTGATACGGGTGCTTCGCATTCTTTTCTGTCTGAGGATTTCGTATCTCGCATTGGGGTACCAAGTCATGTGACGGTGGATAGTACAAGGGTGCTGTTGCCGAATGGCTGTGTGATGCTTCTGGGAGCGGCTTAGGATGCGTTCTTCTGCAGTTTGGTAAAGTGATTGCTTATGGCTCGCGTCAATTGAAAGTGCATGAGCGGAATTACCCCGTCCATGATTTGGAGTTGGCGGCGGTAATCTTTGCGCTCAAGTTGTGGCGGCACTATCTATATGGCGTTAAAGTGGATATCTATACAGATCACAAGAGTCTAAAGTATTTGTTGGATCAGAAGGAGCTGAATATGCGACAACAAAGATGGATGGAGTTCCTCGGGGACTACACCTTCGAGATTCACTATACTCCCGGGAAGGGAAATGTGGTCGCTGATGCTTTGAGTCGAAAGACTCCGGTACGGGCAAGCTAGTTGCAGAGGCATGATCAGCGTTTAATCCAGGAATTGGAAGCATTGGAGATATCTTGCGTTGACAAGGGTTCGTCAACCGATGCATGCTTGAACTGGACGGAGGTGCAATATGACCTTACGGACAGAGTTCGGCGAGCAACGGAGCTTGATGAAAGTCTCCAGCGCTATGCTAAAGATGGGCCGGAGGACCAATTCTCTTGGGATAACGGTTTGTTACGAAGAAATGGTCGAGTGTGCGTCCCAAGTGTGGCTAAATTGAGGGAAGAGTTGATGTACGAAGCTCACTTTGCAAAGTACTCAGTTCACCCAGGGAGCACAAAGATGTACAGAGATCTGAAAAAGCTGTTCTGGTGGCCCGGACTAAAGAAAGATGTCGCACGTTATGTGGCTGAATGCAATACATGTGCGTTGGTGAAAGCAGAATGCCAGAAGCCTGGCAGTTTCCTGAAGTCGTTACCTATTCCGGAGTGGAAGTTCGATGACATTTCGATGGATTTCGTGCACGGGTTGCCGAGATCTCAACGCGGTCATGATTCAATCTGGGTGATTGTGGACCGGTTGACAAAAGTGGCGCACTTCCTTCCAAACAGAAGAGACGATTCCGTGGAAACCTTGGCCAAGCTTTATGTGGAGCAGGTTGTTCGACTGCACGGTGTTCCTCGGAGCATCGTTAGTGACCGTGATGGGCGGTTCACATCGAATGATTGGCGGCTCGTTCATCAAATGTTGGGCACAAAGTTAGCGTTTAGTACGGCCTTTCATCCCCAAACGGATGGCCAGACTGAACGAACCAACAGGACGATGGAGGATATGCTCCGCATGTGCGCCCTAGACTTTGGTAAGAGATGGGAAGATTATATATTTCTTGTCGAAATTGCCTATAATAATAGCTACCAAGCTAGTATTGGTATGGCACCATTTGAGGCGTTGTATGGTCGTAAATGTCGTACACCGTTAGCTTGGGCAGAAGCAGGCGAATCTAAGCTGAGTGGGAAAAAGGAAGTCGAAGAAGCTACCTTGCTCATACGCTCTATTCGGGAGAGGCTATTGATAGCCCAAGATCGTCAAGCAAAGTACTACAATGCCAAACATCGGAACGTGGAGTTCGCGGTGGGTGATTGGGTATATTTGAAGATCAAACCCTTCAAAGGCATGTCCTGGATTCGGCGTTTGAAAAATCTAAGTCCGAGATATCTTGGTCCGTTTGAGGTGGTGGAGCGAGTTGGGGAAGCTGCTTATCGACTAGCACTTTCAGCAGACTTGGGTGGATTACATGATGTATTTCCAATCTCAGTCCTTCGTAAGGCGGTGAAGGATCCAGCTCAAGTAGTGGAGAATGATCGGGTACCAGTCGAGTATGGGCTAACGACGAGGGTTAGACCCATTCGGATCGAGGATCGAGCCGAGAAACAGTTGCGGAACAAAGTGATCGGGATGGTCAAGGTCCGATGGGACAATTGTGGCCGTGAAGAGCTAACATGGGAGCGAGAGCAGACCATGCGAGCTGAATTTCCCGAGTTGTTTGTATAAACTGTAGACCGTGTACTTTTTGTTATAATATAGTTATAGCATTGCTGGTTCTTGTTTCCTTACCGTGCAAATTTCGGGACGAAATTTTGTTATGGGGGGGAGGATTGTAACACCCCAAAAAGACCCCAAAAAGACTCAACATGAAGTTTGAGGTGCAGGCTGTTTGACACGGCCTGGGACACGGGCGTGTCCCAGGGCGTGTCGGGGGTACACGGCCTGGGACACGGGCGTGTCCCAGGGCGTGTTCAGGTTAGTCGACGATTGATAGTCGACGAACGTCGAGCCTGGGACACGGCCATCGACACGGGCGTGTCCCAGGGCGTGTCACGCAATTAAATTTCGAAATGGCCTATTCGAGTCAGAGAAGTACACGGCCTTGAACACGGCCGTGAACACGGGCGTGTCAGGTTGGACACGGGCGTGTCAGATGCCGTGTTCTGACCCGTGTACTGGTTGCAGCTCGATGAGGCAGGGTAGACACGGGCGTGTATTAGTAATGATACAGGCGTGTCAGGGTCGACACGGGCGTGTCGATGCCCGTGTTGTTCAGTCGGTTCGAACCGCGTGTGCCGCTTAAGGGTACACGGCCTGTGACACGGGCGTGTCACAGGCCGTGTCAGCCAAAAATTGGGTTTTTTGGGCAAATCGTGGCCGTTCAGATTCTCTCTTTGGATCCAAGGGCTCAGGTGATTCCTGGCTGGATTAAATTCGTGAAGTGGTGATGAAGAAGGCATTCTTCATTTTGCTTAAGGAAGAGAGAAAGAGAGAGGAAGAAGAAGGAGGAGGAGAGCAAGCCACCGGCGGAGTTCCCGTGGTCCGATTCGTGATCCGAAGCCGGCGTTGTGAAGGCAAGGCTGCTGCGGTTCTTTCTCACCGGCTAGTTTTTGATGGCTCCGAAGAGATCGACAAGGGTAACGATCTCCCTACTTGGACATGTGAAGTCCTTCTTTTCTGCATTGCATAGGGAAAACCCTTCCCCTCGAGTGTGCGGTGGGTTGTGGTGTCCCTTGGGGTAGATATGTGAAGTCCCCCTTGTTAGAGGCCGGAATTGGAGTACGGCTCTAGGCATGCTGTGTGAAGCCCATCTGAACATGGTCTGGATTGGTGATGCTTGTTTGCATATCGGAGAAGGCTCCGTGATCATGGCTTGTGTTGCCTTGTGCCTACCTGTTGCTTGGTGCAGCAGGAAGTACTGGATGATGTCCAGGAAATGAAGAGGGTTGGATGCAACTCTTGTGGCCGTGCGTTGCCACTTTATGAGCGGTTGAGCCGTTGGGATGCAACTCGATGAAAAGGCAGATTGCCGAACAGGAAAGGTGAAACCGACCCGCGCCTATAAATAGCCATGGATACTTCCGTATTCGAGGTGGCACGGCGACTTGAGCAATGGGGGGTGGCTGATCCGTACCTGCGTTAGGTCCGTCCGACTTGGAAGCCTGGTTATAGTTTTTGTTGGAGCGCCTAATGAGAGTCTTAGGCCCGCGCACCGGAAAGACTAGAATGCTCAAATACCGTGTAGACGGTGGTGTTGACCCTGGTATTCCGGTACACCAAGAATGTGCCCTGAGTGCACGGACTGTCGGGCCGTGTGGCCGATAGTTGTGATGGCTTGAATGTGCCTGCGCGCACATAGTTGCTATTTGATGATGCCATGCTTTGTAGGGAAAGAATGCTCATGCCCCGAGAAAGGGGTAGGATTGTTATAATTGGGTCAGCTGAATGCTGACCGTTGTATTGTTTGCCACCGGTTGGGTGGATTGTTCCCGTGCAGGTGCTGGAGAGCCAAGTGGTAAGTGATGGGCTGAAGCCCTACTGCTGTTGCTGCTGCTGCTGCGGCTAGCCCTTGAAGGCTAAGCGAATGTTTTGTTTGTTCTCTTTTACTCATGTATGGCCGGCCTGCGCGCCGAGGTTTGTAAAACATGTTGTATGTAAAGAGGAACTGTAAGGCCTTAAGGCCAAACCTTTGTTGTACATTCCATGGTTATATATATAAAGGTGGTTTATATATTGGACATTCCTGTTTAGAGTTCAAATTTGTAACTTAAAGCTTCCGCTAGAATGCTCTGAGTTAGGATTCGTGTGGTTTGGTATTATCCTGTGACCTCACCGTCTGTTTGTGGCATATAGTGTGGGGCCCCGGCCGGACCTTCTACTATACGTCATTTAACGGATGGGGTCGTTACAACTAGAGCAAGATACGGGTATTTGACACGCTCGTGTCACCAATCGACACGCCCGTGTCGGCACTGTTCATACCTGTATTTCCAGCCATGTACAACACTCGATACAGCCAGGGTAACACAGAGCAAGACACGGCCCTTGACACGCCCGTGTCCCAGGCCGTGTGACCTTAATTGGGTTTTAGGTCATTATAACTCTCCCCCTAAAGAGAATTTCTCCCCGAAATTGCTAAAGCATGTAGTTCGCAGCAAACAAAATATTTTACAAAATATTCTCTTTGTTCAAATCATAAGGTTACAACAACCTCACATAAATAGCTCGGGAAATTCACTATGCATGGTTTGTTCCTTCTCCCATGACAACTCCTCATGGCCACAATTGTCCCACCGGGCCATGACCATCCTGATAGTTTTGTTTTGTAGCTATTTAACCGTCGTATCCTCGATCCGAATAGGCCTAACTTTCAACATTATCCCACTATCGACCGATACTTGATCTGCAACAACCACCTGTGATGGCTCTTTCACTGCTTTCAGCAACACCGAAACATGAAACACATCATGTAAACCACTCAGCTCTAGCAAAAGTGCTAACCGATAGGCAGCTTCACCAACACGCTCTACCACTTCAAATGGTAACAGATACCTCAGGCTCAGCTTTTTCAGACGCCGTATCCTAGACACACCTTTAAAGGGTTTAATCTTCAAGTATACCCAATCTCCCACTGCAAAATCCACGTTTCGGTGCTTGGCATTGTAATACTTAGCCTGTCTGTCTTGAGCCACCAACAGCCTTTCTCGTATCAATTGTATAGTTGAGTTGGCATCATCCATCTCCTTTCGCTTGTACAACTTTGTTTTGCCAGTCTTCGCCCATGCCAAAGGTTTACGTCATTTCCTACCATATAAATCCTCAAATGGCGCCATCTGAATACTATCTTGGTTGCAATTTTTGTAGGCGAACTAAATCATAAAGAGATGATCTTCCCAACTCTTCCCGAAATCCAGCGCACACATTCGGAGCATATCTTCCAACATCCTATTGGTCCTTTCGGTCTGACCATCCATCTGAGGATAAAGGCCGTGCTAAAATGTAATTTTGTACCCAACAATTGGTGGACTAAACTCCAATATCCCGAAGTGAAACGCCCATCTCGATCACTAACGATGTTACAGGGCATACCATGAAATCGTACAATAATATCCACAAAGAGCTTCGCCAAAGCTTCCACTGAATCGTCCCTCTTGTTCGGTAGGAAGTGAGCCACTTTAGTCAACCGGTTTACGATCACGCAAACCGAATCGTTCCAGCATTGAGATCTTGACAACCCGTGCACGAAATCCATTGAAATATAATCAAACTTCCATTCCGGAATAGGTAACGACTTCAGGAAACCTCCGAGATTTTGGCATTCCTCCTTCACCAAGGCACAGGTTTGACAATTAGCCACATATTGTGCTATATCTTTCTTAAATCCTGGCCACAAGAACAACTTTTTCATGTCCTTGTACATCTTTGTGCTCCCTGGGTGAATTGAGTATTTAGTGAAGTGATCCTCATACATCAACTCTTTGCTCAACTTACCCATACTTGGGACGCACAAACGACCCTATTTCCATAAAAGGCCGTCATCCCAAGAAAATTGGTCATTTGAACCATCCATTGCATAGCGTTGGAGACTTTCATCAAGCTCTGTTGTTCGCCAAACCCTGTCTGCATGGTCATACTGTAGTTCCGTCCAGTTCAAGCATGCATCGGATGTGGAATTCTTGTCAACACAAGAAATCTCTAATGCTTGCAACTCCTGGATCAGATGTTCATCATGCATCTGTAACCAATTTACCCTTACCGGAGTCCTACGACTCAAGGAATCTGCGACCATGTTTCCCTTCCCGGGATTATAATGGATATCAAGGGTGTAGTCCCCGAGGAACTCCATCCACCTCCGTTGTCGCATATTGAGATCCTTATGATCCAATAGGTATTTTAGGCTCTTATGATCTGTAAAGATATCAACTTTAACACCATATAGATAGTGTCGCCACAGTTTAAGTGCAAAGATCATAGCCGCTAACTCCAAGTCATGGACATGATAATTCCGATCATGCACTTTCAAATAGCGTGAGCCATAAGCAATCACCTTGCTAAACTGTAGAAAAACGTAACCTAAGCGCTCCCTGAAGCATCACTGTAAATCTAATAGCCATCTGTTCTATATGGCGATGTTAGGACAGGCACTGTGGTCATATGACTCTTTAGGTCTTCAAAAGCTCACGCGCACTCCGACGTCCAAAAGAACTTCTGATCCTTCCTCGTTAATGTCATTAATGTGGTAAGAGGAAAAGAGATCCATGAGAAGTTTTCCACAAAATGTCTGTAGTAGCCTGCCAGTCCAAGGAAACTCCTTACTTCGGCCACCGAAGACAACACTTGCCACAATCGTATGGCACTTATCTTTACTGGATCCACCGCAATGCCCTCTCAACTTACCATATGGCCCAGCAAAGCCACTGACGATAGCCAAAACTCACACTTTGAGAACTTGGCATAGAGATTATTTCTCCTCAGGGTATGCAACACCAACCGTAAATGGTTCGCATGATCTGCTTCAGATTGAGAGTACACAATTGTAACACACCCGATTTTTCTACGATTATTTAATTCTCGTTTGGCGTTACGTCGATGTGTTTTGTTGGCTTGTACCATTTGTGGAGTGTGGTCTTAACTCCTTAGTACTGGGTGGCCTATTTTGCAGCCTATTGGCAAGATCTCCCTAGCAAGCCGAGTCGTTTTGGGTGACCCAGTGTGGCCTCTCGGGGGATGCTTGTGTTTTGTCTTTAGGTGAGTATAACTTGAGTTCTGTTCGTCGAAAGTTAATTTCGACTTCGCCGTTGTGTTTGTAGCGGGGATATTTAGCTACGGTCGAATTTCGTCGAATTCCGAGGTAGTTCGGTTTTCGCGTCATTTTAGGTATGCTAGTAATAAATGAAAATGAGTAATATTTTAAAGCTATTTAGATGTTTTTCAGTCGAAAGTTCTGAGAGTGAACTAGCGGCTTAAGAGGTGGTTAAGGATGATTAGACGTGTTAGATTTATTTTTAAGCCTTAAGACAAATCAGCGGGCCCATTCTTCTTCTTCCCGAGACCAAACCGTCGCCTGCTCCTGTTCGCGGAAAACAGAGGAAACCGTCGGACCTACAACCCCTTCGGACGGCAATTCCGGGAGCGTTTGTGGATGGATTTTTATTCTAAGAGTGGATCTGGATTGCTCTCGCTTAGACCTTCGTTTCTACAGTAAAAGATTTTAGTTTCATAGGGTTTTTAGGAGATTTGGATTTTCGGTTTTTTCCCTTTCCGCCATTAAAGCTCGGGATGTGCTGGCTAGGTGTTGCTGCTGCTGGTGCCGAGGGAGAGGAAAGGCTCGAGTGAAGCTTCGCTAAAAAATCGAGGAAGTGGTTCTTGCACTTGCTATTTTGATCTTCCCCCTTTTAACAACCCGGTAGGCCCTAGGATAGAAGCCAAGTTTTTCTCTTCTGCTTGCTAAAATTCTGTGCTGTAGTTTAAGGTTCGTCCTAAATTCTGTTTTGATCTTCCTCCTTGTGTTGTTTTTGCTCAACCCGCTGGTTATTTTCACCATTTAGACTCCAGATTTTATTTCTGGTGTGGTACTTTTGCGGGTGGAGCCGAGATAGAGAGAGAGGGAGATTTCTGTGGTAGTGCTCTAGTTAGAGCCGGTCCTGGTAGGCTCTCGGGATTTGATGTTAAGTGTGGTGCACACACTCAAAGCCAAAAGCCACCCGGGATTTGGCGTTTAGTGTGGTGCACACACTCAAAGCCATAGTTGGTCTATTCTTTTGCGGCTAAGTAGTGAGGTGACTGAGTGAGAAATTCGTCTAAGTCGAAATCGACAGGAATCAATAAGTGATTCTCACCGACTTTGACGAGTATCGTTAGTGATTCTCAACGATTCGGCGAGAATCAGTGGGCATTTCCGCCGATTCGGCGAGAATCAGTGGGCATTCCCTACTGAATCGACGATAATCTGTCGGCATTCCTGCCGTCCTCTTCCGGATGGCGTTGGTTTAGGGTTTTCCAGCAGTTAAGTGCTAAGGCATTGAGTGAGTAGACCTCACTCAACGCCGAAGCTATTTTGGCATTGAGTGAGGTTAGCTCACTCAACGCCACTGCCTATTTTGCTGAAGGCGTTGAAGGAGTCGACCTCACTCAACACCATAGCTGTTTTGGCGTTGAGTGAGGTTAGCTCACTCAACGCCAGAGTTTTCTTGTAGGAGGCGTTGAGTGAGTGAACCTCACTCAATGCTATGGCTGTTTTGGCGTTGAGTGAGGTTTGCTCACTCAACGCCAGAGCTGTTCTTACGGAGGGCGTTGAGTAAGTGAACCTCACTCAACGCCATGGTGATTTAAGGCGCTGAGTGAGGCTAACTCACTCAACGCCAAGGTATGGTAAGGCGTTGAGTGAGTGGGGCTCACTCAACGCCAGGCTGTATTGAGTCATCTCAACGCTTTTCCCTTACCTTGGTTTTCTCCCTCGAGTGAATTTTCTTGATTTTGAGGTTCCTTGTCGGCTATTTTCTTGTTTTTCCTAAAAGGTCGAATCGTGGGTCATGGTTAGTAGTGGTGGTTTGAAGCTCTTAATTGGGGAGGTATTGTGTAATTTATCCAAGGCCACCCTTTTCTTTTATCTTACTCCAGGTACGGGCTGGGAAAGGGAGTGGGAGGTCCCTAGTGCTATTATGTAGTATTGGGGAGGTATTGTGTAATTTATCCAAGACCCCTGAGCTTGGTTTCTTGGAAATAGTGGTTGGTGGACTGAGTTTGCCTCCAACCCGGATCTGCGATGTTTTTTCTACTACCATCTCTCACACCTTAGGGTGTTAGACGTTTCTTCCTTGGTAGATTGCAACATTTTGGGCTCATGGTAGCCTTGTTGACTCTGCAGATTTTTGGCAGAGTTACTGTTGTGTCCTTGCACTTAGTGCACTTCCTTTTGGCCATGCCTTGTGTAGTTGTGACTGTTACTGCTTTGTTTTCCTCTTTTACTTATCTTCTGATTGACACTTTCGAGCAGTTTTGTAGTTGCTTGCTGAGGTATTCTTTCTTCTTGAATGCCTCAGGTTCTGGATAGTAGCCGCTCTGACGGCTAGTGGTGCTGTGCTATTGCTGGTGGTCTATGGTGCTATAGAGATCAGTTTCTTGTTTCTGCGAGGTAGTTTTGGTGTTGTTTTTCTTACAGACATACATACTTGTTAGTTGGTTCGTGTCAGTTTGTTGGCGCCCACTGGTAGTTTTTACCTTGATACTAGATGTGTTACTTTTTGTTGCTACCTTTCTGGAGTTAGTCTACTTGCTCTGAGGTTGATTTATGCTAGGTTGCTAGTTACTTTTAAACCTAAAAACACTATTATAAGTATTACTCATGATCAACATGTTTTATAAAACTCGTCACTATTTTCTCAAACAATGTAAAAAGATCATTTTCTTATACATATTATAAATTAAAAGTAGAGTCCTACATAGTATAAGTTGTCCTCTGGGACACTTATGCACTCTTTTAGGATATCAAACCTAAATAAAGTATATTTCCGTAGCGTATAAGTATAGCTTTTAAATTATGGACTAGGTGATCCACCGAGCCGAGGGATACGGCCTTTAAAAATATAACTGATTTTTTAATCATTTAACTTATGAATTTTTATAAAGTATAGTTAATTGTGATTTGCCTGAGCGTCGGCAGTTATCCTCTGCTCGACGTGGCATCATGACGCGTGTTTTTTCCTACTATGATAATTCGTTTTCCTCGGATAAAATGCGGGTTATGAAAGTTGGTATGATAGGGAGGTTGCTTGACAGGCTAGTCGGGCAACCTTCCCTTTTGATTGCATTAGTATTTCAGTATCATGTCATTCACACACCGATATGTCATCAGCACGTCTTGGCAAAAGCACAAAGACTACACTCATAACATAACATGAAGTATACGGGGCATATTATGTAGTATGGGATGCATAATATGTGTTCGTATATGGATCCACCATAGGGGCAACATGTGAGGGTTATGTAGTTTGGGATGCATAACCTCACCACATGGCTGCGACTAGCTCATTTTCTTTTTCGTTGCATGAGGATGTTATGTAGTATGGGATGCATAACATTTTCATGTGTACGCCGCTCATAACATGCATTAGGGCCTTTTTTAGAATGCATTGCACAAACATGCATAGCATAACATTACATAAGCACAACGTGCCAAGCTAAAGACTGGTAGGATGACATATGTACACACATAATTTTTGAGTCAAAAATAATACAAAGTAATGCATCCCCGATCTAGGCACAAAAGTTAGTATGGTGGTGGTTAACCATCCTAGGTTAAGGCATAACATCAATTCTTTTAAAAAAAATAAACTCCCAGAGCAAGTTTAGCAGCTTTAAGTTCATATGTATGTATGTATTGTCTGTACTTGTAGTTAGTTGCAGCTGTCGTACTAGGATCTAACTAAGGTTTTTATGACTTTAGGATGGTGAGACGCCCTTCGACTAGATCGACCCCCCTATCTGAGGGTGAGTCATCTGGAGCACAAAATGATGCAGTGATCGAGAGCTTGCGGCAGAGTATAGATTCCTTGAGCAGGCAAATGGTTGAGGTGCGAGCCTAGATCCAGTCTTTGGTGGCTGTTGTGGCAGGACAGACTCAGGGAGTATAAGGCCCTGTAGGGGGGATTGTTTTTCCTCCTCCTCCTGCACCCTTGAGACCTCCAGTGGTGGTGCCAGCAGAAATGGCATTCATCTCGCAGTTTCAGAGACTTAGCCCCCCCTACGTATGATGGGAAGGAAGATTTCATGGTCATAGATGATTGGCTGATCTCCATGGATGAGATGTTCTCGTACTCCGGTATTGCAGACGATCAGAGAGTGATGATAGCCACCTATTAGCTCAAGGGTTTGGAGAAGAATTGGTGGCTTAGAGAAAAGGAGAGCTTGGTAGCTGGTTGCTCTTTGGAAGTGTTTAAGGAAATGCTGCTGAGGAAGTTCTTGCCTTCGGTCGAGCGTGACCGTCTTATGAACTACTTCCTCGACCTGAAGCAAAGTCAACTCACATTCGGTGAGTATGAGATAGAGTTAAGAAAGTTGAGCCGGTTTGCTCCTGGGTTTGTGATTGTTGAGGCTTATCGAGCCAAGCGGTTTCTTGGTGGCTTGAGGAGCAAGGTGCAGCAGTTGACCAGTGCTTATGGATCGGAGACCTATGCAGGGGTAGTGGATGCTGCTCTGAAGGTGGAGGCTATCGAGACTGCAAAGAGCAGAGGCCAACAAATGAGGAAGGACAAGAGGAAGTCCGTCGAGGAGAAGAAACCCCAGGTACCCGATGCAGCTTCAGGAAAGAAGAACAAGTTCATGCTATTAAGGGTGCTCCTAGGAGGGATGTTCCTGTTCTATTTGCAAGCGACCCGGGCATGATGCTGCCAAGTGCTGGTCCAAGGATAAAGTCTGCTATCAGTGTGGGCAGAAGGGTAACATACAAGTCTAGGTGTCCTCAGGTCCAGCCTGCTCTTCATGCAGTTCCACTTTAGGCACTATCTCCGCCTCATCATGTGGACAAGGGTAATGGAAAGCTGAACGTGATCTCTTCCGAGGAAGCCCAAGCTTCGTCTCAGGTCATCTCAAGTTAGTTGTTTCTTTTTCAACCTTGAAAGTTTTATTTTGCTAGAATGGTTACAGTTGGGTTTTGGTAGATCCTTAGTTGTATATACTCCTATAGGGAAACTTAAGGTGAAGAACCGTTGGCCGCGCGTTTTGTTCGACTCCGGCGCTACCCACTCGTTTGTGGCTAGAGCCTTTGTGGAGCGACATCGGTTAACTCTAGATTGAGTTCGTGGTACCTTCCTCGTCAAGTTCCCTTCTGGTGAATCTGTGTTTACAGATATGGGCAATCTAGATTGCCCTGTTTTGTTAGGGGATTTTCTTGCGAGGGCAGACTTGAACATGATTGATCTGGAGGACTTCGATGTCATTCTGGGCATGGACTGGCTGTCTAAGTATGATGCGGTCATTCAGTGCAAAGGGAAGCTCTTGGACTTCATCATGGACAATGGTCAGCCGGGAAGCGTGTATGCTGATCCGTGCCAAGATTCTCCTGTCTTTTCTGCGGTATGTTCTCAAAAGTTGTTTCCTTCTGGTTGTTTTGCTTGTTTAGTCACGGTGGTTGGGACCGCTGTTAGTATACCGTGCTTAGAGGAGATTCCCGTTGTTCGCGGTTTCGCTGATGTGTTTCCTGATGACATTCGTGGACTTCCTCCCAATCGGGATGTCGAATTTGTGATTGATTTGGAACCGAGTATGCATCCTATTGATAAGGCGCCGTACCGGATGGCCCCTCGTGAGCTAGAGGAGTTGCGAGTTCAGTTAGATGAGTTGTTGGCAAAAGGGTTTATCGGGCAGAGTTCGTCACCTTGGGGTGCTCCTGTTCTATTTGTGAAGAAGAAGGATTGGTCGATGCGGCTTTGCATAGACTATAGGGAGCTGAACAAAGTCACTATTAAGAACAGGTACCCTCTGCGGAGGATCGATGACTTGTTTGATCAGTTGCGCGGTAGCAAAGTATTCTCCAAGATCGATCTTCGTTCTGGCTATCATCAGCTTAGGATCCGTGCGTCAGATATTCCACGGACTGCGTTTAGATCGAGTCATGGACATTTTAAGTTCTTGGTGATGTCGTTCCATCTGACCAACGCACCATCATCTTTCATGGATATGATGAACCGGGTGTTCAAGGATTTCCTAGACAAGTTCATTGTGGTTTTCATCGATGACGTGTTGGTCTATTCTCGCAATGCTGAGGAGCATGAGCAACATCTGCGCTTGGTTCTATCGGAGTTGAGGAATCACAAGTTATTCGCCAAGTTGAGCAAGTGCGAATTTTGGTTGCCTCAGGTCTCTTTTCTGGGCCACGTGGTGAACAAGGATGGGATCTCGGTTGACCCGGAAAAGATCGCAGCAGTGATGGATTGGAGTAGGCCGGGCACGCCCAAGGAGATCAGGAGCTTTCTAGGGTTGGCCGGCTACTACAAGAGGTTCGTGGAGAGTTTCTCTACCCTAGCTTCACCTTTGACCAGGTTGACTCAGAAGAACGCGGCCTTTGTTTGGAGCGAGAAGTGCGAAGAAGCCTTCCTGGAGCTAGATAACAGATTGTGCACTGCTCCCATTCTGACCCTACCTACTGAGGGTGTAGAGTATGACGTTTACATGGATGCTTCACATGTTTGTCTAGGTTGCGTGTTGATGCAAGTAGGAAAAGTGATTTCGTATGGGTCAAGGCAAATAAAGACTCACGAGAGAAATTACCCTATGCATGACCTGGAGTTTGCAGCGGTAATTTATGCGTTGAAGCTGTGGAGACATCTTCTTTATGGTGCTCAGTGCAAGATCTACACTGATCACAAGAGCCTGAAGTATGTGTTCACGAGGAAGGAGTTAAATCTGCGCCAACGTCGGTGGCTAGAGTATGTGGCCGATTATGATGTAGAGATCCAGTACCATCCAGGAAAGGCCAATGTGGTGGCCGACGCCCTGAGTCTGAAGATGGGGAAGATCTTTAATCTCTCCGCCGACCAATTAGTGGAAGAGTACCTCCATATGGATATCAAAGTGGGATGCTGCGACATGCAGAGTAGTTTGGCAGTAGCAGAGCCGTCTTGGATTTCCCTTACTAGATTGCACCAGAAGGATGATCCGGACCTTCTGCACTTATACCTCAGGACTGAGAGAGGGGAGTTGCCGGATTTTTCCATCGATGATGCAAGTAATTTGAAGTACCGCGACAGATTTTGCATCCCTGCTGTTGGAGACATCTGGGGTATGGTATGCAGAGAGGCTCATGGATCCAGTGTTGCCTACCATCAAGGATCTACGAAGATGTACCATGATTTGAAGCAAATTGTCTGGTGGTATGGCATGAAAAGTGATATAGCCCAATTTGTTGCTGAGTGACACACTTGCAAGTGTGTGAAAGCTGATCACGGAAGGCCTGGTGGCAAGTTTACTCCGTTAGAGATCCCGACTTGGAAGTGGGAAAGTATTTCTGTGGACTTTATCACGGGCTTACCAAAATCTCCAAGGGGATATGATTCTGTTTGGGTTATAGTGGATAGACTGATGAAGTGTGCTCACTTCGTGCCGTATAAGATTGACTACCTGATGAAGAAGATAGCAGAGTTGTACTTGAATGAGGTCATCAGATTGCACGGTGTTCCTATTTGCATCATTTCCGATCGAGATTCCCGGTTTACTTCTCTCTTTTGGCAGAGTCTGTAGGAGGGTTTGGGCACCGATCTGAAGTATTCAACTGCTTACCACCAACAGAACAATAGGCAGACGGAGCGGGTGAACCAGATAGTTGAGGATATGATCAGATGCTACATTCTAGACCACGGTGGAGCGTGGGATGAGCGATTGTGGCTTATGGAGTTTTCATACAATAACAGTTATCTAGAAAGTTTGCAAATGGCTCCGTTTGAAGCTTTGTATGGGACGCGCTGCAGAACTCTCCTGTTTTGGGCTGAGGCAGGTGAGAGACCCTTGTTGGGTCCGGATGCGCTCGAGGAGATGGAAGTCACAGTGAAGCTTATTCGAGAAAAGCTTCGTTTATCTCAGGAGAGATACAAGAAAAACCCTAATCGGCATAGGTCTGACTTGGAGTTTTCTGTAGGGGACCTTGTGTTTCTTAAGGTTTCCCCGATGGTTGGAGTTAATAGGTTCAGTAAGAATCGGAAATTGGACCCGAGGTATGTGAGCCCATTTAAGATTGTTGAGCGGATTGGCGTGTCAGCTTATAGGTTGGATTTGCCAGCAAACTTCCCACGTGTTCATAATGTATTTCACGTAAGCCAATTGCGGAAGTGTGTGCGCAGTAGTGGGCAAGTCTTGGATGTTGTGCCCCAGTTGGAACCTAATCTCTCTTTTATTGAAGTGCCGATCCGCATATTGGATACTCAAGATCGGGTGCTGCGAAGGAAGTCCATCCCGATGGTCAAAGTTATATGGAAGAATCAGGGTTTGGAAAGCGTGACTTGGGAGTTAGAGTCGGCTATGAGGGAGGCTCACCCTCAGCTGATTCCCTGATTAGTTTGGTTTGTTTTCTTCTTGTAATTTTTGGCTTTTTACTTTTTCCTTCTATAGTAGGAGTGTTGTGCGTAAAGTTTCGGGACGAAACTTTCTTTTAGGGGGAGTGACTGTAACGTCCACGATTTTTCTGTGATTATTTAATTCTCGTTTCGCGTTACGTCGACACATTTTCTTGGCTTGTTCCATCTGTGGAGTGTGGTCTTAACTCCTTAGTACTTGGTGGCCTATTTTATAGCCTATTGGCAAGATCTCCCTAGCAAGCCGAGTCGTTTTGGGTGACCCGGTGTGGCCTCTCCGGGGATACTTGTGTTTTGGCTTCGGGTGGGTATAACTCGAGTTCTGTTCATCGAAAATTAAATTTGACTTCGCCATTGTGTTTGTAGCATGGATATTTAGCTACGGTGCGAATGTCGTCGAATTCCGAGGTAGTTCGGTTTTCGCGTCATTTTGGGTGTGCTAGTAATAAATGAAAATAAGTAATATTTTAAAGCTATTTAGATGTTTTTCGGTCGAAAGTTCTGAGAGTGAATCGGCAGCTTAGGAGGTGGTTAAGGCTAATTAGACGTGTTAGATTTTGTTTTAAACCTTAAGCCAAAAAAGCGGGCCCATTCTTCTTCTTCCCGAGACTAAACCGTCGCCTGCTCCTGTTCGCAGAAAACAGAGGAAACCGCCGGACCTGCTACCCCTTCAGACGACGATTCCAGCAGCATTTATGGACGGATTTTGATTCCGAGAGTGGATCTGGATTGCTCTCGCTCAGACCTTCATTTCTACGGTAAGAGATTTGAGTTTCGTAGGGTTTTTAGGAGATTTGGATTTACGGTTTTTGCCCTTTCCGCGATTAAAGCTCGGGATGTGCTGGATAGGTGTTGCTGCTTCTGGTGCCGAGGGAGAGGAAAGGCTCGAGTGAAGCTTCGCTAAAAAACCGAGGCAAGTGGTTCTTGCACTTGCTGTTTTGATCTTCCCCCTCTTAACTACCCGGTTAGCCCTAGGATAGAAGTCAAGTTTTTTCTTCTGCTTGCTAAAATTCTGTGCTGTAGTTTTAGGTTAGCCCTAAATTCTGTTTTGATCTTCCTCCTTGTGGTGTTTTTGCTCAACCCGCTGGTTGTTTTCACCATTTAAACTACATATTTTATTTCTGGTGTGGTGCTTTTGCGGGTGGAGCCGAGAGAGAGAGAGAGAGGGAGATTTCTGTGGTAGTGCTCTAGTTAGAACCGGTCCTGGTAGGCTCTCGGGATTTGGTGTTTAGTGTGGAGCACACAATCAAATCCAAAAGCCTCCCGGGATTTGGAGTTGAGTGTGGTGCACACACTCAAAGCCATAGTTGGTCTGTTCTTTTACGGCTAAGTAGTGAGGCGACTGAGTGAGAAATTCGTCTAAGTCGAAATCGACGGGAATCACTAAGGGTCTGTTCGTTTCAACAACATTGATATTGAAATATTGGCTTTTAATCCAATATCAATACACATGGAAAATGACATTGAGTTTTAATCCATTTCTTTTGTTCGGCCGCATGATGACTTTCTGTCATAGAAATTGACATTAATCACTTTTTATTGTTCGTTTGCAGAAAGAATTTTAATAAAAGGAATTGACATTGGTCAATGTTCTCAATTAAAAATAACAAACGTGAATTTTTTGACCGAGATCAATTTTATAGCCCGTACATGATTTTTTCATCATGACGCGATGTTTTTGCCCTTGCTTAAATTTTTCGGCCCGAACGTGAAATTTTTCATCCGAACGCGATTTTTTCGCCGAGACGCAATTTATCCGCACGGACGCGATTTTCCCGCCCGAACTCAAATTTTTCACTCTGACCCTACTTTTCGCCCGGATGCGACTTTTAATTCAGGACGCGATTTTTTCGCCCGGGCGTGATTTTTTCGTCCGGACGCGATTTTTTTCGCCCGAACGCGATTTTCCTGCCTCACGCGATTTTTTCGCATGACGCGATTTTCGAACGGGGTTTTCTTCTTCACCTTTTTCAACGAAAGATTCATATCAAGCAATTTCAATATACCCGATATGATTTTCCTCCCGGAAGCAATTTTTTCGTCCGGACGCTATTTTTTTCGCCCGAACTTGATTTTTTTGCCCCGACGCGAACTTTTCGCTTCGGGGTAAAAAAATCACGTCCGGGCGAAAAAGTCGTGTCGGGGCAAAAAAGTCACGTCCGACCGAAAAAGTAGCGTCCCGCCGAAAAAATCGCGTCCGAGCGAAAAAACGCTCCCGGGCAAAAAAATCACGCCCGGGCAGAAAAATCGAGCCCGGGCGAAAAAATCACTTCCGGGCGAAAAAAAAGTCCATTGGCGAAAAAAACGTGTCGGGGCGAAAAAATTGCTTTCGGCGAAAAAAAAGCCCACGGGCGAAAAATACTTCAAAGCGAAAAATATCGCGCCCGTGCAAAAAAATCGCGCCCGGGCGTAAAAATTGCGTCCGGGCGAAAAAATCACGTCCGAGCGAAGAAAACTCCCACGAGCGAAAAAATCGCGTCTGGTCGAAAAAATCGCGCCCGGGCGAAAAAAACGCATACGGGCGAAAAAAAAGTGCGTCCGGGCAAAAAACGCGTATCTAGGCGAAAAAATATCGTCCTGGCGAAAAAATAGCGTCCTGGCCAGAAAATCGTGTCCGTGCAAAAAATTCGTTTTTGGGCGAAAAAATTGTGTTTGATAAAAAAAACGCATTCATGTACAAAAAATTACTCTTCTTTTGAAAAGCCGATGTTGACAAACTCAATATCCGCACCTGGAGTTGGACATTGAACCAATGAGTTTATAGTTTTGTGTGAATATCTACGGCTTTCCACCAGAAAGTCAATTCCACTCTACAAATATTGATACGAACAGCGGAAATGACTTTCATTTTCTTAAAGCCAATACTTCAATATCAATGTCATTGAAACGAACGGACACTTAGTGATTCTTGCCGACTTCGACGAGTATCATTAGTGATTCCCGCCGATTCGGCGAGAATCCGTGGGCATTCCCGCCGATTAGGCGAGAATCAGACGGCATTCCCGCCGATTCGGCAAGAATCTGTCGGCATTCACGCCGACCTCTTCCGGATGGCGTTGGTTTAGGGTTTTCCAGTTGTTTAGTGCTAAGGCGTTGAGTGAGTAGACCTCACTCAACGCCGTAGCTATTTTTGCGTTGAGTGAGGTTAGCTAACTTAACGCCACTGCCTGTTTTGCTGAAGGCATTGAGGGAGTGGACCTCACTCAACGCCATAGCTGTTTTGGCGTAGAGTGAGGTTAGCTCACTCAACGCCAGAGTTTTCTTGCGGGAGGCATTGAGTGAGTGAACCTCACTCAACGCCATGGCTTTTTTGGCGTTGAGTGAGGTTAGCTCACTCAACGTCAGAGCTATTCTTGCGTAGGGCGTTGAGTGAGTGAATCTCACTCAACGCCATGGTGGTTTCTGGCACTGAGTGAGGCTAACTCACTCAACGCCAAGGTCTTGTTCGGCGTTGAATGAGTGGGGCTCACTCAACGTCAGGCCGTGTTGAGTCATCTCAACACTTTTCTCTTACCTTGGTTTTCTCCCCCGAGTGAATTTTCTTGATTTTGAGGTTCCTTGTCGGCTATTTTCTTGTTTTTCCAAAAAGGCCGAATCGTGGGTCGTGGTTAGTAGTGGTGGTTTGAAGCTCTTAATTGGGGAGGTGTTGTGTAATTTAGCAAAAGCCACCCTTTTCTTTTATCTTGCTCCAGGTACGGGCTGGGCAAGGGGGTGGGAGGTCCCTACTACTTTAATATGTAGACCCCTGAGCTTGGTTTCTTGGAAATAGTGGTTGGGGGACTGAGTTTGCCTCTAACCCGGATCCGCGATGTTTTTGCTACTACGATCTCTCACAGCTTAGGGTGTTAGACGTTTCTTCCTTGGTAGATTGCAGCATTTTGGGCTCATGGTAGCCTTCTTTACTCTGCAGCTTTTGGGAAGAGTTACTGTTGTGTCCTCGCACTTAGTGCACTTCCTTTTTACCTTGCCTTGGGTAGTTGTGACTGTTACTGCTTTGTTTTCCTCTTTTACTTATCTTCTGATTGACACTTTCGAGAAGTTTTCTAGTTTTCTTGTTGAGGTATTCTTTCTTCTTGAATGCCTAAGGTTCTGGATAGTACCCGCTCTGACGGCTAGTGGTGTTGTGCTGTTGCTAGTGGTCTCTGGTGCTAAAGAGATCAGTTTCTTGTTTCTGCGAGGTAGTTTTGGTGTTGTTTTTCTTACAGACATTCATACTAGTATGTGGGTTCGTGTCAGTTTTTTGGCGCCCACTGGTAGTTTTTACCTTGATACTAGATGTGTTACTTTTTGATGCTACCTTTCTGGAGTTAGTCTACTTGCTCTGAGGTTGATTTATGCTAGGTTGCTAGTTACTTTTAAACCTAAAAACACTATTATAAGTATTACTCATGACCAGCATGTTTTATAAAACGCGTCACTATTTTCTCAAACAATGTAAAAAGATCATTTTCTTATACATAGTATAAATAAAAAGTAGAGTCCTGCATAGTATAAGTTGTCCTCTGGGGACACTTATGCACTCTTTTAGGATGTCAAACCTGAATAAAGTATTTTTCCACAGCGTATAAGTATAGCTTTTAAATTGTGGACTAGGTGATCAACCGAGCCGAGGGATACGGTCTTTAAAAATATAACTGATTTTCTAATCATTTAACTTATGAATTTTTATAAAGTATATTTGATTGTGGTTTTCCTGAGCGTCGGCAGTTATCCCCTGCTCGACGTGGCATCATGACGCGTGTTTTCTCCTACTCTGATAATTCGTTTTCCTCGGAGAAAATGCGGGTTGTGACAACAATGATATCATCAATGAATACTATCACAAATAGGTCCATGTACTCTCGGAACGTTCGGTGCATTAGATCAATGAATACCGATAGCGCATTATATAGTACAAATGGCATTACAGTGAACTCATAATGACCGTAGCGTGTTCCAAACGCTGTCTTGGGAATGTCACCTTCCCGAATCCTCAATTGGTAATATCCATATTTCAAATCCAATTTAGAATAGACAGTTGATCACGCGAGCTGATCGAACAAGTCATTTATCCGTGGAATCAGATACTTATTTTTCTCTGTCAGCTTATTCAATTCACGATAGTCAATACAAAATCCTAAAATACCATCCTTCTTTTTCACAAACAGAACAAGTGCGCTCCAACGTGACATATTTGGGCATATATAATCCTTTTCCAGCAACTCTTGCAGCCGAACTTTCAGTTCTGTCATTTCCTTTGGCACAACGCGATATGGCGAGCGGGCCACAGGTTTCGCACCTGGTACAAACTCAATATAGAAGTCAATCTCCCTATAGGGTGGTAACCCTGGAAGATCCATAAGAAACACATCGGCAAACTCTGACACAATCAGAACATCATTCACAATTGCCTTTGTCTCAACAGCCTGAATAAGCGTGAAGAATAACTTCGCGCCCTTCCAAACCGTATTGATGACTTGGAGAGCGGACATCAAGGTACCTCCTAATCCTCGCATACCAGCGAACTTAGTCTCAAGCTCTATATTCTTGCCCAGTGTAATCTCCTTTGAATTGCAATCTGTAAAGGCACGCTGCTCCGAATTCCAGTCCATACCAAAGATCACATCAAATTTCAATATCGGTAGCACATATTCGCTCATGCCTAAATCCCGACTTTCTATTTGATCTACCACATTGCAAGCCCTATCCTCAAGCACCACACAACCATTCAGTAATAACATCTTAACACTATCAGTCATCACATGACTATGTACTCCAATTCGAGCTACGAAGTCCTTAGACAGAAATGAATGTAAAGCACCCCTATCGAATAGATATCAATATCTTAACTCCTACCGGTGACGACGTCACCTTTCTTTATGGCCTCTTGCTGCCCAAGGTTATAGACTCGAGGCCGCTCCTGGGATGTAGAGGACTCCACCACTGTTTTTCCCTTCTCAGCATAAGACGCTCCCGTCTTATTTTCCACGTTTGGCGGACCGACCCGACAATCACGGGCTATATGTCCCACTTTGCCACATGTAAAGCAGGTACGAGACTCTTGTTCTTACATTTCTCCTTATGCAACTGAAGAAGGGGCATGCCCAGAAGATTTGGCTCTCTTGCTCCACTTCTTTTGGTAGTCTTATTTTCTAGGACGAGGCACTTTGAACTCAGACATCATTATAGCCAAGTCCCTCTTTCCTTGCACCCATTTCATATCACTCTCCAGCACACAAGCAGTATCAACCAACACTTGAAATCGTTGGTTCACCGAACTCGAGAGAAGGAATCTCAACTCATCCTGCAACCCTTCGTAGAACCTATTGATTTTCCATT
The DNA here is from genome assembly GCA_039513925.1 of Platanthera zijinensis. NCBI lineage: Eukaryota > Viridiplantae > Streptophyta > Magnoliopsida > Asparagales > Orchidaceae > Platanthera > Platanthera zijinensis. Next base: position 182,468,575 of record CM077079.1, on the reverse strand, counting down.
GTTCATCAGCGAAGATTGACCCCGCATAACGACCCAACCTTTTAAACTCGTGCAAGTAAGTATCAACACAAGGATAGGCAAACATGTGTATTTTCATTCCTAAGTGGACATTCTTTAGTTCATTTTATGTGTTATAATGGTAGCACTTACACGTGCTCACCACCCCTCAAAAGAATTCGACTACGAATTGGGAAGAGATAGACCAACATGCTGATACCAAATTATAACACCTCTACCCGTCACGTGTAATATAATAGAGGGTCTGGTTGGAGCCCCACACCATATTTCACAAACAGGCAGAGAAGTTACTAATAATATCAAAGACCATCGAACCCTAAAAAAGAGCATTCTACCGGAAGCTTCATGGTCGAAAACTTGAATTCAAGAATCACAAAGATTTTCCACTAATAAGAAAACAAGAATGTATACAAAATACACAATGTACTTTGCCTTATGACCTTATAGGTTCCTCTTAACAAAAGTGTGGTTTACAAACATAAGCGCGCAGGCCGGCCACACATGAAAAAGAGAAAACAAAACATAGCCTTCGAGGGACAGCAATGCTACCAGGGATTCAGTCCGCTATTTCCCGCTTGGTCCTCCATTACCTGCGAAAGGACCATCCACCAAACGGTTGTAAACAGGACAACGGTCAGCATTCAGCTAACCAATTATAACGACCCTGACCCTAGCACGGGGCAGCAGAATTCCTTCCCTACAAAGCATTTTATTCACACAGTATATATATATATAACAATCCACTAAGGACGTGCACAACCGCACAGTTCAATACATATCACAAACGCCGGCACGACGACCCGACGTTCCGTGCACTAAGGGCACAATTTTGGTGTACCGGAAAACCAGGTCCCACAACCGTTCAGAGGTCCTAGACATGATGGTCGATTATGAGTATTCTTAGTCTTTACGGCACGCAGGCCATAGACTCTCGCTATATGATACAAATAGGGCCTTAAGCACCCTTGGTTAGAAAACCATAACGCAGGTACAGATCCACCTTTCCGGTTGCTCAAATTTGTCAGACTCAAGCCTAGACTAATACGGGTACAGCTTCACCTTTCCCGATCTCCATACAGGCATTTCACAGTTGCAGCTCAAAAGATCTACTTCACACAGAATGGCACTCACGACCACAAGAGTTGAACACCAAGTACTAACTCTCAATGCTTTTTCCTGGATATCCTCCAGTACTTCCTATTGCACCATGCCACAGGTATCAACCAAGGATTTCATACAAACAATCATTTTACTCTGAGTTTTCTCCGATTTGAAAACACAGCATAACCAATCAAGACAAACTCGTTCAAATGGGTTTCACATAGCATGCCTAATCGTACAACTCAATTCCGGTTCTAATGTAACATAACAAGGGATAAAACACAACATCCAAAGGGAATCACTTCGATTTCCACGTTTTGGTGGAGGATTCCATGCATATGCAGGAAAGAAGGACTTCACTTGTCCAAGAAGGAAATCATTACCCTTGGAAGACGTTTCGGTGCCATAGAAAAAAACTAGACTGATGAAAATCACCGCAATGGCCATGTCTTCGCAGATTTGGACTCGGCTCGCGATTTGGACCACCGTAGCACCACCGACGGCCAGATTTCTCTTCTTCTTCCTTTCCTTGCTCTCCTCTCTCTCTTCTTCTTAGAAAGAGAATGATATGGATTGAATGATAAATAACTCATCAATTCTCACACTTATCCCTTCAAGAAATACCCAGGGCTGTTTGATCTTCATCAAAGTAAACAAACGGCTCAGATTTGTTCTGAAAATGACTTTCCTGTGTCGAACATGGCTTGTGACACGGGCACACGCCCGTGTCATAGGCTGTGTACCATAAGCGGGACACAACTGACTCAAACCAAACCAGGGCACGGGCTTAGACACGCCCGTGTCAAACTCCTAACACGCCCATATCACTCAGTACACGCCCGTGTTTAGGGGCGTGTCCCTCAATCATCACAGGATCAACAAATCCTGAAAGGGATACGGGTCCCCAACATGCCTGTGTCAACTTTGACATACCCGTATTGACCAGTACACTCCTATACTCGAGGTCAGTTACTTCAGTCGGCATCGCCCGACACAACTAGAGAAAGTCACGTGTCTTTGACATGCATGTGTCACGAATCGACACGCCCGTGTCGGCACTGATCATTACCGTATTTCCAACTGTGTACCACACTCAACACAGCCAGGAAAACACAGAGCAGGACACGACCCTAGACACGCCTGTATCCCAGGCCGTGTGACCTTAATTTGTTTTTGGGGCATTACATTGAGGATGCTACTTATGATGATTTGACAGTTACAGAGTATGAGATAAAGATTGCTGCTGAAGAGAATATAGTTGATTATGACAAGTTTGCTGCTACTGATGGTGTTGAGACTGAGAGTGTAAGTGTTGTTACTGCTGTTGAGCCAATATATGTGGACAACTTTTTAGTTCCTCTCCCAAAGATGACTCCCATTGCAGTTTCTGAGGGTGGGGGGAACTCAGTCCCAGATCTCTGTCTCCATTGAGGCTGATCAGTTCATCCGCAACCTGGATAAGAGACTTGGCAAGAGGCCAACTATGCCCGAAGGCGTAATTGATCTTTCAGATGAGGAAGGAGATACTAAGGAGAATTCTCCTTTCAATACTGATGTTGATTTGGTTCTTGATAATAAAGCTCATATTTCTCCGATCAACGAATCCCCTAGTGATTCTGACATCCTAACAGATGTTCCAGTGCCCGAGGCTGCAGATATTCCATCTTCCAGTTCAACTGACCCCATTCTGCAAGTAGTTGAAGAGATATTTGCAAAGAAACAAACTAAGTTTGAGGACTCGTTGCAAAAGGTTGTGCAAAGAGTTAAAGATTCTGAAAAGGTTATGTTGAATGGACTTACAGAGGTAAAGGTTCAGATTGGCAAGCTGGAAAAGAGACTTGATGAGTGGGGCCAAGAAGGTGGTACAACAATTGCCTTTACTTTGAATGCTCTAAAGAAAAATCTTCATGTTGTGAAAAGTGTTGATCACAATGCTTTATCCCTGATCGATGCTCACAACCAGTCAATGGCTCACTTCGATACAAGTATGCTACATTATGCTAATGTCATCGCCGCCAAAGCTAAAAGGGGGAGGATGCCCATACAACTAAGGTGGATGCTAAAGTGAATTTGTTGGTAACTTCGTTGGAACATCACTTCAAGGCTACCAAGGACTACATATATGACAATACTGAGTGGATCTATTATCATCTGGAAGCTATTCAAGTCCCTGTTGAGCCTGTACCAGCGACTGATGAAGCTTATCCTCCCTAGGATTACTCGCAGTACTTGTCAGGAACAAATGATTTTGATCCAGCAATTGCTGCTGCTGCAGCTATCTTTCTAGAAGCTCAGAGGGTGGAAGAGGTTGTTCCCCTAGTTCACAAGAGAAAAAGATATGGGGAAGGCACCTCAGAAGTCAGGCCAGAACAGCTTAGACCAGAGACAGCCAGGGAGTAGCTCTATAGAGAATTGGAAGAGGTTTGGAGCCCGACTTCCAAATGAATTATCTTGGATACTTTTTCGTTGTACGAGCTCAGAGTGAAGAAACATCAGGACCACTACAGTCAATAGGAATGGAACAGATACAAGGAAGCCTGCACCAGGAAGAGGATTCATTTCAGGAAGAACAATAATGTTGATCCTATGCATCCTCCTCCTCCAAAATACTATCCAAATCCCAGAGAATACTTTGAGAGACAATTTTTGAAGAGAAAGAACAAGCAGATCTGATTTCTTATATATATTTCAATTGTTGAGTGTTGTGGGCTGCCCTCCCAAAACTAAAACATTTTTGATATATATATATATGAATTACCTAATTGCCTTGGAATGCGTGTTATTTTAATATCTTTTCCAAGTCTTAATTTAATTTTAATTGGTATGTGAAATTCACCTTAGCTTGTATGATTTTGGCTTCTTCAAATAGGGGAGATTTTTGGGTATTGTATCCACAATAACCCTGTTTTTAATAAGGCCTCAGTCAAGATAAGACGAATTGAGTTTGTATTTGATGTTGTATTCTAGTTATGTACTTGCAGGTTTACTATTCTAATACACACTAATGTCAAGTTACAGTGGGTCAGTAAACCCGAGACTATACAATGTAATCTTTCATTGTGTAGGCCAATGTGTATACTCACGTGTAATCTCTCTATTGGGTTGTACTTCTATCCCAAGTATAAGAGAAGGATCAAGGAAGGCCAAAGACCAGGACTCAGAGAAGAGGAATTTTACATAAGTAAAATTCGGTGAGTATGGTTAGTCATACACATCGAATTCGTCGAGTATCCCTTGATACTCGCAGAATTTGTCGAATAAGCTTCCCGATACCCATCGATTTCGTCGTATATACTTTGTTTAAATTCTTTAGAAATCTAGTTTTCGACCAAGTAAACTTCGCTAAGTATCACGGGCGATACTTGCCGAATTCGACGAGTATCCCTTGCGATACTCGACGAATGTGTCGAGCCATTTGTTGACCACTCTGGATTTCTAGCTAAGGCAAATTCGACGAATATCACTCATAAATTCTGCGAGTATCATAATTGATATTCGACGAATTCTGCCGAATTTGACTTAGGCCGATTTTTCCGAAATTTTTTTGGTTTTAAACTGTCGGACATGCATAGTAATTTCTAGGGTTCATTTTTAAAAATATTTCCTAGGGTTCGTTTATGGAAATAATTTCTAGGGTTCGTTTTTGGAAATCTTTTATAGCCATTATTTTGAATCTTTCTATAAAAAGGATAGGGTGATTTTGAAAATCCTAATATTAACCTTATTGCTATTCGATTTTAAAAATCTTCTATAATCAGAACCTGTTTGCCGCACGCACGCCATCGTTCGTGATTTTCTTCTGATCGCCCGCCGACTTCGAACAATCTTCTTCTTCGATGACTTCTTCCACTAGATTTTGTTTTATCTCAAGATCAAATCTACTTCAGTCCTAGTTATTTGAAGATCGGAGGTTCAAGATTCAAGATCCAAATGATTTCAAGTTTATGAGTTCTCCGAGTTTCTAGTTCAACACTTTCAAAGAACGTCGGATCAAAGACTTGTAATCGTGTTTATTGTTGTAATATTGTTTTAAATATTATAGGTGATTTATCTCCGAGTTAGTAGATCTATTTGTGGATCGAGAGAGTAAATCCATTTGTGGATCGAGTTGTAGATCCGGTTGTGGATTGAGGTGTATGAGAGTTTGTTCTCTGAGGTGTAGGGGCATTGCTTCGAGTTGTAAGATTGTGATAATATGAGAAAGGTGAAGTAGCTGAATCTAACCCTTCGTGGTTGATAGGCGAGGCGGGACAGTAGACGTACCCAATACGGGGAACCACTATAGATCTCTGTGTTTGTGTGCTTGTTTATTTTTTTAGTATTTTTTAATCCGCGAAAAGACACAAACATCACCTATTCACCCCCCCCCCCTCTAGGTGAGTTAGGTAGACACTAGATACTTTCACCATTGCATGCCCTTCTTCCTGGTGGAAGTCACAGTAGGGCAGCTCCACTCTACCCTCCGACCTCCTCCTCTGCACTCTCCTCCTCCTCCCTAGAGCGATCGTCATAGCTTGGTGTTGATTGGGGAGAGGTGGCCTCTGGCCCTGCCTCCAACCTACAGGGTTGAACTAGACCTTCTCCCTTTAGTGGCGGTCTCCTCCGTGGAAACCTCTCCTAGGGCCCTTGTCATGCCACTCTGGTTGCCTCCAGCTTACCCGATTATTCGGCTCCGGGTGGTCCCACCTTGGCTACTGTTGTTGTTGCTGCTCCCTCTGCCTAGGATTTGACCTCCTGGCATCCTATCCCTTGCCACCCCCTGGCTCCTTCTCCTCCTCTATAGCCCACCTGGATAACTTCCTATAAAATGCTGGGTTAGACGCCTCCCACTCAACTTCCTGGGTAGCCCTCTCCATCATCTCCTTGAAGGACAGTGGAGGCACCCTCTTCAACTCCATCTTGAAGAACCCCTGTTGTTCCCCCAGGGTGAAGGCCACCATGAGGGTGTTCCTGGGAATCTCTTGAACCTGGAGGATCTCCTCTTGTAACCGGTCCATGTAGCTCCCCAGAGTCTCATTCACTCCCTGCTTCATAAGGAACAGGGACTCTGACTCTTTCTTCCTTTTCTTAGAAGTGGTGAACCTTAGTAAGAACCTCCGGCATAGGTCCTCGAAGAAGTAGATGGAGCTAGATGGAAGATGATAGAACCAATCCCTCGCCTTCTACTTGAGCGTGATGGCAATGAGTAAGCACTTGAAGGTATCCGACATCTGCCAAATCAAAATAACATCCTAAAACCACTGGATACGTCGGACTGGATGGTCCCTTCCGGTGTATTAGGGCATCTCTGTCTCACGGAACCCCTCCAGAACTGGGGCAGATGAGACCAGTTTGCTGAAGGGACTTTCTTCCCTTGCCTGGTGAGCCGGGCAGTCTCGCGCCTCCATCTCGTTGGGGCTTCCTGCATCCGCCGAGCCAGGGAACAAGACTCGCCCTCAGAGAAATCGCCTGGGGAGATCTCACCCACTACCTTTTTCTTTCGCTTTCTTCCCAGGCAGTCGAACAGGAGCATTATCGCCTAGGGCTGGGGCTATATTCAATGGGACCGAGGGTGTCGAGCACTCGCCGTGAGAAGTGAGTCTGAAAGTTATGAGGTTCTGCATTTCTTGCAAGAAATACTCAAACATGCTGAGAGTTGCGAGAGGGGGAGGGGGTGGCGAGTAGGCCTGGTCAGAACCTTGCCCTTTGCCTCCAGTCATTGAGCTTGCGAAGGTTTTCGGTATTGATCACTATCCACGCTCAACTCACCAAAATGTTGAAACCAGAAATCGTCTTTTGTGGAGTCTGAACCCTTGGGGAAGGGGTGACCCACACCTACTTTGCCTAGGAAGCTTGGCTGACTGAAACCTTAGAACTTAAAACTGACCAAGGCTCCAGCAGAGAGGTCACACCACACACCTGGAAGATCATAGAGCACTTCCCCTCCTTTGCGTGTGCTGAGTAAAGGGCACCTCAGAAAGCGTTATAAGACAGGAGAGTTAGAGACCAAAAAAGCTTGCCTTCTGAGGTACCCCCTTGTGCCTATTTATAGTTTTAAAACATGGCCTAGAAATAGCATAAATCCACTGTTCTGAATGGTTATATGCATCAAAAAGTGGTCTGCCAACAGCCAAACTCCCCTGTTCTGGAAGGCTATCTACAGCCCTGCCATGACATCTAGGTAATTTTACCTATGGACCCTACGGGCGAGTGCCCCATGAAGGAGCCACTCTACTAAAGGGGCGAGTGTTGGGGTAAGCCATGCACTTGCCTCAAGGGCACCCCATTTTGGGTAAATGCGAGATCTAAGGCCACTCTCCTAGTACTGGAGAGAATTTTCATGCCTTCTTCGGGCAAGAGCCACCCTGTCTGCTTTGGGCGAGAGCCCTTTTGCCATCCTTGGGAAAAATGCTATTCTAAAAAGTTATTGTTCGACATCTTGAACAATGATCAGAAGGCGTCGATAGCACTCGCCGCACTCAACGCCAAGGAACTGAAGGCATCGACGGAACCAGCCTCACTCAATGCCAAGGAACTGAAGTTGTTGATGGAACTAGACTCATTAAACGCCAAGGAAGTAAAGGCATTGGCTGAATAAGCTTCACTCAACGCCATGGAACTAAAGGCATTGACAGAATAAGCTTCACTCAACGCCAAGGAACTGAAGGAGTCGACATCACTCTACTCACTCAGCACCAAGAGCAGAAGGCATCGACCACACTCGCCTTACTCAATGTCTAGAGAAGAAGGCATCGACGACACTCGCCTCACTTAATGCTAGGGAACTAAAGGCGTTGATAGAACTAGCCTCACTCAATGCCAATGAACTGAAGGCATTGGAAAAACCAACCTCACTCAACGCCAAGGAATTGAAGGCATTGATAGAACAAGCTTCACTCAATGTCAAGGAACTGAAGTTGTTGACAGAACAAGCTTTACTCCATGCCAAGGAACTGAAGGCATCGACAACACTCACCTCACTCAGCGTCAAGAGAAGAAGGCATCGACAACACTTGCCTCACTCAACGGCAAGAGAAGAAGGCGTCGATAACACTCACCTCACTTAATGCCAGGGAACTGAAGGTGTCGATAGAGCGCGCCTCACTGAACGCCAAGCAATTTGAAGGTGTCGATTGAGCGCGCCTCACTCAATGCCAAGTGAGCTGAAGGGTCGACAACACTGAACATCAAGAGTAGAAGGCGTTGACAGCACTTGCTTCACTCAACGCCAAGGAACTAAAGGAATCAACAGAGCGTGCCTCACTCAATTCCACTAGATATGCTCGCGTGGCTTGCTCGGCGAACACTGGATTGCACATATTACTGGGTGAGTGGTCCTTGAAGCTTCCACACGCATGGGGTGGAGAATACTTGATGGGGCTAGCACTCGCCACCTTTAGGTGACCTGGGGCGAGTGTGGTCCTTGTCTGCCCCACTCGGCCTATGCTTGCCTTATAATCGAACCATGCCAAGTGACAAGGCTGGCTCCTGTCGATCACGTTCGCCAGATATGGGGTTGTACACTACCATTTGGGTAGTCTCCCCCTTCAACATTGGCACAGATATTTTCCACTATCTTCCCAGTCACTATTTGCATAGCATTGGTTGGAATCTCTTTGGACTGAGTTCCACTCAATTGGTTTCTTGCTGCAGGTTCAAAAGAAATTTGGACTTGTTGACTGATATCTCATCTTATCTCCTTTGTAGATTCAGACTGTTGGGGATCAAGTGCCTCTTCCTTACTACTCTTAAAAGAGCTTCATCCTGTGTTGTCCTTTATGATAAGTACAACCTTCATTTTCTTCTTCTTAGTTGTATGCTGATGTGGCAGCAGTACTTTGTCCCACCTGACAGACATCTTGAACTCTTATGATTGGATCCTACTGGTCTTCAATTAAGCCTTGTGTACTATGTCCTTCTTCAGGAGTGTGCACAACATCCTCTTCCTTTTGGGCAGTAGGAGGAGTATCCTTGATGGTTAGTTTATTCATCTCCAACCCCACATCAGCAGGTCTTAGGTTCATTCCTCACAAGAGTATAATCCTTAAGATGACACCTTGTTCCAGTCTTATGCCTAGAACATTCTCTATCCAAGTACCAAATTTGAATTGTATGGGCACTTGGGCTATCCTTCAAACACATATTTGTTTATCTCAGGGCCCCAATAAGGATTGGGTCCTAGGGTCTTGTTAACTTGAAAATGTACATGTCTACCTGCTGAAGTCCTAACAGGAAGACTCACCCTTGCCCTTGGCACAAAAGGTTTGTGTTAACAATCTATGGCAAAGTAACCCACTTTCCCACATCACCAACTCTTATGGATGTTGTATCTCCTCTTCTGAACACCCTTTGAATAGTGCAAGCTATCCCTAGCTGCCTGTTCAGAGGGGAGTGTAGTATCTATCTTCTTATTTCTTTCATCCAGTATTTGACTAAAAGTTAGCCTGCCAGTAGATGTACAAAGCTTACTCTGAGTTTCATCAATAGTAGTCTTTTTTGTAGTTGACATGTTTTTGATGACATCTGAGATAGCCAAGTGATCCTTACTGACTGACTTCCCCTTGGTCCATAAAGGTCCATCTATACTTATTCATAGGGAGACTTATAGGAACTCAAGCCCATGCCCTTCCTTCTACTATAGCTGTGAGCATTTTTGTTCACACTATTGGATCTTCTATTTAACAAATGACTATATATACTCTCTTGGTCATACTTTTTGGATGGCAACAAAACTTTCTTAAAAGAGATAGCAGGGTGAATTGGAGCCTTGCCCTTACTCCTATTCCTTCTTTTAGTATTCCTCTCAATGTACCCCATCCCCTTTTTATCAGATTAGGAGGTCAAGGTATCAATCAGTGGTAATACTGATTTGGGTTTGGAGTATTGAGCAACTAGCATTCTCTCTTTGAGGAGCTTATCTGCCACCTCTTTAATTAAAGAGTTTTTACTAGTTATGGTTGAAACATGGATAATTATGATTATTTTAAGTTGGGATATCTCTTTGCTCATTTGGCTCAGCTATGAGGCTGACTCAGTGTGCAGAGAGAGATCTTTTCTTAAAGAGGCAATCTCCTTGGCTTGTCTTTTGACAAGCAACTTGCTCTTCTTCAGAGCTTCCAAGATTAACCCATAATTGTCAATCAATTGATTGACATCTTCCTCAAATTCTTAGCTAGCTTCATCACAAGATGTAGGTGCATCAAAATTTGGACTTGTTTCATAACCAGATTAGAGGAGGAGATAGAATGAGTTAGTACCTCATCTAGATCAGACTAATCCTGGCAAGATTCACCATTTGTCATGGTCAGAAGTCAATAACAGCCACAAACTTCTTCATCTACCTCACTGTCACTATCTGAGTGTGATAGAGGGGCATTTATTCGTATCCTTACAGCTAGATAGTCCTCATCCTCTTCTGTAGCAGCAACAACATCAAACATCCATATATAAGCTTCATCTTCTTCTTTAGAGTCAGAAGATGCTGAGTCAGTTTGAATCCATCTCTTCTAATTCTTGGGAATGAAGGCCTTTCCTTTCTTGCCCTTATGGTGGTGGTGCTTCTTCTCACTTGTCTCTTTTCTTTTGACTTGGCAGTCAGCACTGACATGCACAGGCTTGCTACAATAATAACATACTATGTTAGAAGAAATATGTTTACTGGGTTTAGAATCATACCTGTCTCCTTTGGAGAATTCTTCTTGGATTTGTTGTGATCCTTCTTGTAATAAGAGGAGGAGGAAGGATTGTTCTTCCACTGCCTCCTCTTCATCATATTATAGGATTGCCTTAAGAAGGCAGCAAACTCTCCATCTGACATGTTACTGTCAAAAGAGCTAGCTGGACTCATAGTTTTCTAAATCTGCTGGCCTCCTTGGGAGAGAGAAAATCCTCTCCTTGCTCTTCATGGAGCTCTCAGCCCTGAGGGCCACTATCCTCTACTTTGCCTGGGACTAGATGGTGGTCTCCTCCTCCTTCCTAACAAATAGCTACATCTCATAGGAAATCAGCTTTCCAAACGAAGTATGAGGAGGAGTTTTAGCAAGCTTGGCCATTTATCTGATATGATAAATCTTTGTTTCCCAGTCTCTGGTTAGAGATCTTATGAACTTATCATTAAGCTCATAATTGATGAAGAACTTCCCATAGGTCCTCAGCTCATTGACTACTACTGAAAGGTTTTCATAGTAATCATCAATGTGGTCCTTGTTGCTTTGACTGAAGGCCTCATATTCCTGATTAAGTAGAGATTTACTTTCATCCCTAACTTCTTTAGTGCCCTCCATGTATATAATCAGGGTGCCCTACATTTCCTTAGTTGTAATGCAGTGTACAAGATTCTTGAATATGGAGGCATCTATGGCACTAACAATTATGTTTTGTGCCCTCTTCTCCATGGTTGCTAGGATGACCTCGTCCTTGGTCATCTCAGTGTACTTCTTTGGGGTTTGGACATTTACATCTAATACAGAGACCTTCATGGGGATGAAATGTCCTTCTTGGATAGTAATGAAAATCCTTTGGTCTGAGGCTTCCATGAATTGCTTGACCCTCTCTTTCTAAATCCCAAAGTTATCCGTTCTGCAGACATGAAGATTCATTGAGTTCAACTCCTTATGGTTCTCTAGTGAACCCATGAGGATAATCTTAAGCTGCTCTTTGAGATCTATTCAGACTATAAAGTCCTTTTTTAAAAACCTCCCTCTGATACCACTTAAAGTATTTGTTTCAAGAATATCTAAACACCTAGAGGGGGGTGAATAGGTGTTTGTTTCTTTAATGAATATCTTTTTGCTTTGGTGTGTTCTGATTTAGTTTTATGTTAGCATTCAAGAACACACAACATCACACAAGTATTTATAGTGGTTCCTTAGGTATGGGTACATCCACTATCACTCCCACCTTTCTAATAGTGTGTTAGACAAGGTCAACTTCTCCAATCTCAGCACAACGAGCTTACAACACAGATCCCTCGTGATCTCTCATACTCCTCCAATCCTACCTCAGGCCAAATGCCCTACACTCAGAGAGATAATCTACTACAGCTCAGTAATCTGTACCAGATCACCTACCTAAGACTTTATCCAAAGTCATACACTTAGGCTAGGAGGATAGCCCTACACTCAGATCCACCATAGGATTATACCTCAGAGAATAAATCTACTACACCTCAGATATACAGGCCCTACCTAAGATCAATAGAAGGATCCTACCTTAGATAATAGATCTCCTACAGCTTAGGAACACATGCCCTACCTCAGATCCACAGAAGGATCCTACCTCAGAGAACAAATCTCCTACAGCTCAAGCACATAGGCCCTACCTCAGATCCACAAAAGGATCCTACCTCAAAGAATAAATATCCTACAGCTCAAAAACACATGCCCTACCTCAGATCCATAGAAGGATCCTACAACCCAGCCTTGATATATCAGGCTTACAAATCAGATCAACTAAGATCCAACAAAAAGGGTAAGTTATTGACGATGATATGACTCCAAATAAATGATTCTATGAGTCTACCTTCCCGGACTTAGTAAACTCAGACCTAACTTTCAATCCAGAGAAATAGTCCTCTGAGTCTTCTTCTTCATGGACTAAGAAAGCTCAATCCGATCTCCTTCATAGAAACAAGATGGTTTATCTTTTAGATTATTCTGCTTATTCAGAGAAGTAACTTGCAAAGCATTTCTCCTCCAAGCCTTAATTATAGTAGAGTTTAAAGTAGAGACCTTGAAGAGGGGAAGCAACTTTATGCTTGCTCTATTACTGTTCTTACTCAGAAAATGATCTTTCTGAACTTATTGTTGAAGACTTTCTTCAACCAGCTAACTTTAGCTCTGCTTCTCCTTGTAACTCAGAAATAAAACTCCCTGAACTTGCTGTTTAAGATAGATTTAATCTTCAGTGAATTATTCCTTCAACATCTAACACTGTCTGTGAATCACAGACTAACTGTAGAGTAAGTTCTCGGAAAACTTCTCCTTCATTGAGAGAAAGAAGATGACCAGAAGACACTATTTTTCTTTTCTCTCTCCAACCTCTCCTTTCTTCTTTCCCCTATACTCTCTTTTTATATCCCACCGTCCAATGGCTCTATGCGTAATATGGACCCCTAGAATATGTAATTATAGCACAACTTTTACATTAACTGCAGTATTAAAGTCAAGCAGCGCCTTTCATCTTCTAGCAAGCAAATCCCATGATATTTTAATTTCTGCTGACGTCAGCATGACTCAGTGCTTCTGGTCTTAGTAAATTCCAGATAGATTGCTCAGGCATTGAGTGAAGCTTTGTCACTCAACGTAAAAGTACTTATCAGAATTCTGCATCACCAGGAGTTTAATACTTTTAGTGAGCTTTCACCACTCAATGCATTCTGTCTTTATAATCTTAATTGATTAGGAATCTAGTGAGCCTTCATCACTCGACGCTTCTTTACTTAGTTGATTTGTCTATTGAGTAGACTCTAAGTGAACTACCTTCACTCAACGCTTCTGGACTTAGACAAATTTTGTATCTGTTCCTTCTGAGGCTTTGACTACTTACGCTTTTGTCAACGCTTCTTTTCTTCTGGCATTGAGTGAAGTGAGTTCACTCAATGCTTCTAGACATGGTGGATTTTCTACTTGTCTAATAACCAGTCTTCTGGATGGAGGCATTGAGTGAATTGTCTTCACTCAACGGTTCTATCCTTATCCAGATATCTTGTTGAGTTGGCATTTAGTGAACTGACTTCACTTAACAAATCTGGACTTAGGTAGATATCTTGTTGAGTTGTCATTAAGCGAACTGCTTTCACTCAACGCTTCTAAACTTAGCTATATTTCTATTCAACAACATTGCAGCTTTGACTGTATGTAGTTCTCTCAACGCTTTTGCTCTTTTGGCATCGAGGGAAGTGCCTTCACTCGACGCTTCTGGACATAGCCAGATTTCTGCTTTGCAATCAACTTGTCTTGAGCCCAACTAGTACTGTGACCCTGACATCCTGTCTAATTATGGTATAGTAGACAACCTACATACAATGAACTTAAGGCATGCATCAAATACATTTATGCACTTAGCATTGTTGGTGATGCCTCTTCAAATTCAGGGAACATTGAAGGGAAATATTCCCAACAATCACCTCAAGCAATATGGAAATGGGGTATAATATGAAAAAACAAATCATGTAAGCACACAAGATCACTCTTGAGAAGAGGATGGATGCATGTACACAGATTTTAGATGATCATATGCTAGAAGTCAAAAATCTTATCACCAAAGGAGTAAACTATTTGGCTGATAGAATCTCTTTCACCAAGGACTCCCTGACTACTATAATTTGTGAAGAAGTCATAAAGAGCGAGAAAGCAATAATCAAGGCTGATACAGACAATATTATTTGGACCACAAATATAATCATGGGATCATTGGGTCTAAATCAGTATACATATGATAATTCTCTTGCTCTAGAAGGACAGATTGATACTGATAGGGTTCAACTCTCAATAGTTGATGTTCCTACCTTAATTCCCACCACTGAACAGATATCAAGCATGAAAGACAAGACTGATACTGAAGAAGATTAAGATATCAGGCAAAGCAAGAAGAGATATAAAGAAGAAATGGAATCTATGCCTGACTTTGAGAGATGGAGTCCTCAATCTTGAATTATAATTTTGTCAGCCTGGGACCAAATCAAAGAGAACAAAAATGAAAGAGGAAAGCTATACAGCTCCCTTGAATGGGTAAAATTGGAAAGAAATGAATAATTTAGAGGAAACTTCAGAAGGTATGAGAAGAAAGTTGCAGTGTCATCAGATTCCCCTGAGCCTAGCAAGTACATCTCAAAGCCTTACAGTTATTTTGAAAGGCAAAGGCAAACGAAGATTGAAGATGATGATAAGGCAGCCAAGAGGACAAGTAAGGGCATAGTCATCAAGGAACTAGAAACATTAATTTTTTGTGTATTAGGTTCCTTAGGGCCTTAGGAATATAAACTTTATTATGAGTACACATTTTAATTAATAATTATAACTTTATATGTTAATCATATCTTAATTATGTGTCATTTATTATTCCTATTTGATGTGAAATTTATATCTCATATGTAGTAGTGTATATCATTGATTGTGAAAGTGAGGGTAATATCTACCTTTACTCTAGAGGGGGGTGAATAGAGTATATTAAAATAATTTTGCAAATTAAAAATAATTGGCAGTGGAAGACTTGATTTAATTTATATGTGTATTGTGCTTGCAATTAATAAAACTAAGTAAACAAGAAACAGAAACACAGCACACAGCAAATAAAACACAAGCAACCAAAAGACACAAGGATCTATAGTGGTTCCACCATCAACTTGGGTACATCCACTCTTCTACCACCCTAGGTAGGAATCCATAGCAGGAATAGTTGATCAGGTGTCCTGGGCACCAATGAGCTTTTGTTAAGGTGCTCAAAAACCAAACCAGATTTTTTGATCAGGTGTCTTGCCACCACTGAGTATTGACAAGGTCTCAGAAACCAACCACAAAACTTTTGAAGGGAGTTTTGAGTAACCCTTTTACAGCAGAATAAAAGAAAAAGAAAGAGTTGATGTTCTTCTCTGTCAACAATCTAAGAGAAGACTAGTGGATTGAAGTTGTCAAAGCTCCCCCTGAGATTTGTAGTTGTTCAAGAAGAGAAGCTTTGCACAGGGTGATAGGACTTCAGAATAATTGAGATCTACAGCAAAGAATGATTTCAGCAAAGACTGAAATGTGTTGTGTCTGGAGTCTTGATTGATGAAGCCTTGAAAAACTTGAATTAGAAATGAGAAACTGTAATCCTGTAGTTCTTATGTGTCTCACAGATCTCAGATGTTGTTCTTAGTTTTTCTCTTGTTGTCTGTTATTCTGTATTGATCATCTCTGTCTCTATTGTCTGAAAAAGATGTATTGAAATCCAATCTTCTAGATAGTTGTTAGCCAGTCATAAATGACTTCCTTAATTGATATCTGTCTTTGGATGAAATTCCTAAGTGACATTCTCCTTTAGTCTCCTTGAAACTTGCTCCAGATTAATTAAAACGGCTACAAAATCCTTTGCATTAATTGCTGGATATGAATCAATTTGAATTCCAAAACTGAATAAATTTGAAAACCTGAAATCGTTGTTCTCTCCAGAAAAGTGTCGATCTGAGCTCGACTACCGTCGACCTGAGCTCAGAGAATGGAGCTTGACTTGAAACAGAGATCGTCAATCTGAGCTCAACTATCGTCGATCTAAGCTCGGAGATCTAGATTTTGGCTAGAGACATAAACGTCGATCTGAGCTCGGAGATCGTCGAACTGAGTTCGATGACTCATTGAACTGAGCTCAGAGATAGTCGAACTTAGTTCGACGCCTTGTTGATCTGAGCTCGACGATAATTGCCTTAGTCTTCTGCACATGTAATCTGAACTAGAAGGTCTTAGGGGCAGCTTTCAAACCTAAGTTCTAAGCCTTAGACCTATTCTAGTTTACCTTTAAAACTATACAATGAGGTGAATACATATTCCTAAGGACATAGTGATCCTTACCCAAATCAGTAATAGGGTGTTCCAACAAACTCCCCCTATTAGGGTTAGGATTACTATTTACATGACAAATACGAAATAACAAGCAATCAAGCAGAAATAAAAGCAAATCATTGTAGAATAATGTAGTGCAGCATTGCAGAAGCAAATGGATAAACACAGCAGATTATTAGAGAGATATATATTATTCAGCTTACACAATCAGTCCTTTTCTTCTCTCTTTTTAAATAAGATTTCTCTGTTGGGATCTTGAGCTTCCTTCTTGGATCTTCTGTCATCAGCAGCACCTAGGGAGGTTTTTAATTTGGGTATGGGAACAACTGCCTCTAGGTGCAGCTTCAAGTAACTCTCTGGATCAAAGAATTTTCTGGAGGAGTATCTCTCAAATTCTTTCTTTCTTTGCTCAGATAAAGTAGTGATGTTTGAGGTATCTCTCCCTTGTTCTCTTGCCTTCTTTATTTGATCTAAAGCAGCTAATTCTTTCATCCTTGCTGTCCAAGAAATTGGATTGTTCTCTGGATCTTCAAAGGGAACATGAGGTTCATATCTATTGATTGTATCAACGGCAGGAGCTCTTGATGTAACAATTTCTTTAAGCTTGTAAGGGAAAGGACCAGAAGGTTAATTAATGGGGCCTTGTACTTCCCTGTGATAAGGATGTTATCTTGATTGTCCTCTGGAATAAACTCTGTATACTCTTTGATTTCCTCTATATTGGCCTCTTCTAGATTGGTAGCCTCTTTGTTGATATCCTATGGATTGTGATCTATCTTGAGTCTGAGAGGAACTTTGAGTTGCAGCATGAGAGGTTTGTGAAGCAGAAATTCCACCAGTTCCTGCATCTAGAGAGGGAGGAGGAGGAGGAGGATTATGGTGAGATGTCCCTTTGTCATACTTCCTCTTCTTCTTCTTTGCCTTCAGCTGGTTCCTTGAGAATTGCATCCATGGTTCAGTTATTTGGCAGTCATGTAGAATATAATAAGGAATATCATTATCATTTTTCACTTTCTCTGGAGAGACTCTCTTCAAGGCTTTGCTTCTAGCTTTCCTCTTCCTTACAATGGTTGCAGAGGAGTCATCAGAATCAGTTCTAAATTTGACACTGTCTGAGCTTTGAGGATTGTCATACATCGCATCAACCCTTTTAATATATTCATTCTGTTGTTTAGATTGTTCAGTTAAAGCATCAGCAGCAGCAGTAATAAAAGCAGTGACAGAAGCTGGAGCAAAAGCAGAAGTAGAAGTAGCAACAAAAATAGTACTAATAATAAAAATAGCAACACTAACAACTGGAACAGCAGAAACATCAGAAATAGTAATAACAGCAGCAGCAGATTCTGAAACAAAAGTTGGAACAGCAGGCTCAACAACAATAATAGCTGGCTCTGAATCATTAGCCTCTGTCATCATCAAATTATTAGCAATATCAAAACTAACTTCATCAGCAGCATCAACACACACAGTATCAGCAAAAGTAATAATTTCCACAGCCTTGATAGAATTAATATAAGATGATATCAAGCTGGGATCACAACTGGAAATAGGCACAATAGCCTTAATAAGATCTTCAGCTTCTTGAGCTGGAAGATATCTGCTATGGAGAGCATTAAATTCTGAAAGCAGTGACCTAAAGTCAACTTAACTGAAGGATAGAACTGGAGCTGGGGCTTGAGCAACTAGCACTTCTTCTACTGGAGCAAGCAGCATCAATTCTTCATTTGGCATCTCCCCCTGCCTGTATTCAGTGTTAACTAGATCAAGGCACCCCAAAGAAGGGCTTGCCTGAGGAGGATGGAAAGAAGAAAGCCTGGCAGATAACTCATTGATTGATTGAAGAAGTGGAGCCATGGAGGTCTCCAGCAAGAGTGCTAGCCTGGGAGCTAACATCTTATTAATCTTATCTGTAAGGGCTGTAAGATCTACTTGCTCAAGGGATGCTTGAGTAGAGGTAGAAGTGAATGTTATAGAAGTTGATGGAGTTGGTGGAGCTACAGGTATATTGAGAGATAATGTGGATGGCAGTGAGATGGATGGTTGAGAAATGGGAATGGTGGTGAGGGATGTCACTGGAATGGAAATGGATGGGGTGAAGGATGGCTGAGCAAGAATATCTTAAAGCAATTGTTTGTAAGAAGTAGAAGATGATGGGGGCTCAAGAGGTGATGAATGAGAATCATCCATGAAAGAATTATCTAACAGATTGAAAGATGGAAGATGGATGGATGAATCAATGCCAAGAGGTAGATAATAATGTAGAGGATTAAATTTCTCTTGATGAGTGGCTGGTGGTGGTGAAGAGATAGATGGAGATGGAGTTGAGATGGGAGATGAAATAGTGATGGGGGATGAAATTGAAATGGTGATGGTGGATGTAGGGATGGATGAAGAAACAATAGGTGGAGATGGTGGAGATGAGGAGGAGGTAGGAAATTCTTCCAGGGGGCAGGTTCCTGAGGGGAAGTGAATTGTACAGTCCTTGTGCCTGAAGTTGAGGTAACTATTGGACCCCTGCTGGGTTTGGCAATTTGCCTGTCCCACTTTCCAAAGATAGCACAGGAGAGTCTCTTGGAGGCATTGATGTGCATACCACTTGAAACAAGCAGTTGGGGGTATCTGTTATGCAGAAACTGGCCTAATATCCTCCCAAAATTAACAAGATTCTTGTTAATCTTCTTCTTAATTAAATCAAAGAATATTTCTCCCCAATTCAAATGTTTCTTATCAACTATGGCACCCATCAAACAGAATTGATACCTAGATATAGTATCATGAGCAGAATGCTTTGCTAACAGTACCTTTCCCACAACATCAGTTAAAAATCTGTACTCCACTGACAGATTTTTCTTAAGCAACTTATTAGGGTTTGCTGCTAAGTGACCCATTCTATCCAACATAGAAGAAAATTCCTCTCTAGACAATTCCACTGTATCATGTCTAGTATTCAATAGGAAAACTTCTGTTATAAGTGCAGGAGTTAGGGATACCTATGTTCCTAATATTGTTCCAATCACTGTGTTTTGATCCAAGTTGTGTGATGTATACACCCATTCCTTAATCTCATCTGCAGCCAATTTCATCCTTCTAGACATGATAGGAACCAACTGTTATTCCTTGAACAGTTCCAGAATATCCTTGAAGATTTGATCACTGGCTTCGAATGAATCCATGTCGATGTCAAAGCCGGTGTCAAACTTCATTACTGCTAAGACTGCAATAGAAGCGGCCATGTTTTTCCTGCAAAAATGAATAAACACGACAAAGTGTAGAAGGGTTTTGAGGGAAGAAAAGCTCTCCAGAAGGTATGAATGCGCAAAAGAGAACGGCGACCAAAAAATGATTTTTATATTAGGGTTCGACGCAGAAAAGGAAAGATCGTTGAACTTCGTTCAACGATCTGGGCTCCTAAAGGAATCTGAAAGGTCTTCAACATCGTCGATCTCCGTTCGACGATATTGGAGAGCGTCGAGATCCGTTCAACGATCTTTGACCGGAAAGAGATAGCCTAGCACTATCTGGAAAACGCTAAACTCCGGTCGATGATTTCTGAGAACGTCGATCTCCGTTTGACGATCTTTGGGAAAAATGTCGAGCGCAATTCAGAGATACGAAACAACCTATAGACACAAGAAAAATCAAGTTTTTAGCTAGTCTCGGTCAATTTTAAGGTTTTAAAATCTTGGATCTTAATTTAAACTTCCTCCATCTAACATTCCTAACTGATTCAGGAAGAATGTGTGTTTCTTTTCATCCAAGGGTTTAGTGAAAATATCTCCCCTTTGCAAATCAGTTGGGATATATTGAAGTTCAATTTTATTTTTCTCAACATTATCTCTTAAAAAGTGATGCCTAATCTCTATATGTTTTGTCCTACTATGGAGGACTAGATTTTGTGCTGTAGAAATTGCACTGGTGTTATCACAAAATATTTTTGACTTATCTAAGTTATAACCATAGTTTAGGAGATGATTTTGAATCCACAATATCTGTGAGCAACAACTACCTGCTGCCATATATTCAGCTTCAGCAGTTGATGTGGACACAGATGTTTGTTTCTTACAAAACCAGGAGACAAGTCTGTCACCAAGAAACTGACAAGTTCCACTGGTGCTTTTCCTGTCAACTCTACATCCAGCATAATCAGCACTTGAAAATCCAGTTAATTCAAATCTTGAATCTTTTGGATACCAGAGACCTAGATTTGGACAACGTTTCACATACCTAAGAATCCTTTTTACTAATGTTAGGTGTGACTCTCTAGGGCTTACTTGGAATCTAGCACATATGCATGTAGCAAAAATTATGTCAGGTCTACTAGCTGTAAGGTACAATAAAGAGCCAATCATTACTCTATATGTTGTCTTATCAACAGGTTTCTCATGTTCATCAGTATCTAATACAGCATTAGTAGGCATAGGTGTTTTCATACATGATGCTTCAGACATACCAAATTTCTTAACCAATTCTTTTGCATACTTAGTTTGAGAAATGAATATGACATCAACATGCTGTTTGACTTACAATCCTAGAAAGAAGGAAAGCTCACCCATGCTACTCATTTCAAATTTAGAATGCATTAGGTTGGAAAACCTTCTGCACAAATTTTAATCAGTAGATCAAAAGATAATGTCATCTACATAAATTTGTACTAGTAGGATATTGGTCTTATGGGTTCTAATGAAAAGAGTTTGGTCTACTCTACCCCTTATAAAATCATTTTCCAAAAGAAAGCATGCTAAGGTCTCATACAATGCTCTAGGAGCTTGCTTGAGACCATATAATGCTTTATGCAATTTAAAAACATAATCAGGATGAGTACGAAAGATAAAACCTGGGGGTTGTCTAACATAGACTTCTTCCATGATATCTCCATTGAGAAATGCACTCTTTACATCCAGTTAATAGACCTTGAATCCCTTGTGTGCTGCATAAGGTAGGTATATTCTTATGGCCTCCATCCTTACTACTGGTGCAAAGGTCTGGTCATAATCTATTTCTTCTTCTTGTGAGTATCCTTATGCAACTAGCCTTGCTTTGTTCCTTACAATAATTCCTTGATCATCCAGTATGTTCCTGAACACCCATTTTATTCCATCAATGGAGTGATCCTTTGGCCTTGTCACTAGCTCAAAAACTTTGTTCCTTTCAAATTGATGTAACACCTCTTGCATTGCAATGATCCAGTGTGGATCTTGTTCTGCATCTTGTATGGATTGAGGCTCAATTTGAGATAGAAAGCAGGTGTACATCAGATTTTTGTTGACCTGATTTCTAGTTTGCACACCAGTTGAGATGTCTCTAATCACTTGGGAGATTGGATGATCTCTTGATGTTACTAAATCAACAGGGGGTGTTGATTGTTCGCTAACCTATGTTGTTGTTTCCTCTTGTGGAACAACAACTGGCTCTTCAATGTGGTTCTCACCAAGATGTTGAGTGTCCTCTTCATCTTCACTACTTTCACCTTTTTGTTGAATAGTTGAAGGTGTTGTATCCTTTTCTATAATGTGTAACCTGTCCAAATTTTCTGAAAGAGAATGTACCTCCAAAGGTTCTATGGTAGAAGTATTCTTCTCCTTATAGGACATGTTAGTTTCATCAAAAGATACATGTATAGATTCTTCAATTTTAAGAGGAGATTTGTTATACATCCTATAAGCTTTACTTATCATGGAGTATCCCAGAAACACTCCTTCATCAACTTTGGCTTGAATTTTTGCTATGTATTTCTTGTCATTATTGTGTATGTAACAAATACAACCAAAAATTTTGAAATAATCTACTTTAGGTTTCTTCCCTTTGAGTAATTCATAGGGAGTCTTGCCCTTCAGCTTATGTATCAAACTTTTGTTCAGCATATAGTTTGAGGTGCTCACTGTCTCTGCCCAAAAGGATAGAGGAAGGTGAGCATCTATCAACAATTTAGTAGCAGATTCAATAAGGGTTCTATTTTTCCTTTCAACTACCCCATTTTGTTGAGGAGTTCTAGGAGCTGAGAAAGTGTGCTTGATCCCTTCACTCTGACAGAACTCTTGCATAATAAGAGAATCAAACACTGTCCCATGATCACTTTTGATCAGGGTAATGTGAGTATTGAACTCAATCTGTATGCATTTGAGAAACTCTATCAAACACTTAAAGTTATTAGACTTCTTCCTCAGAAAGAACACCCATGTGAATCTAGAGAAGTCATCTACAACTACTAAAGTGTAAGATTTCCCTCCTAGGCTTTGTACTGTAATGGGTCCAAAAAGATCCATGTATAACAGATACAAAATCCTAGGTGAATCACTCTTATTAAGTGACTTAAAACTATTTTTAGTTTGCTTGCCTAATTGACAAGCCCTGCAAAGTCCTTCCTTCTTGTAGGGGCCAGAAGGTAGTCCTCTAACAAGGTTGTCCTTGGATAGCCTAGCAATGGTTCTAAGATTTATATGCCCTAATCTCTTATGTCATAGTTCATTTGGTTTACTAACAGTGTTGAACAAGCAAATATCTACCTTAGTTGAATGAAAATCTACAAGATAGATGTTACCTTTCCTTTTTCCTGTCAACAAAGTTGTGTTGTCCTATGATTTGATTTTGCATGAGGATTTGTTGAATGTCACTTGGTAGCCTTCATTACACAATTGATTGATGCTGATTAAATTGTGCTTCAGTCCTTCCACATATGCAACCTTCTTGAATGTGAGTGACCCTATTTGGACTGCACCATATCCCTTGGTCTGTCAAAAGTTTGAGTCTCCAAATATGACTTTTGGTCCAAGCTTAGCTTTGAAGGATGTAAGATTCTCCTTGCTTCCTGTCATGTGCTTTGAGCACCCACTATCCAGATACCATTGCTGGATTATTGTTTGATAGGTCTTCACCTGCACATAAAATAATTTATTTGTTTTTGACCCAGTTTACCTTGGGCCTAGGTTGATGACCTTTAAATTCTGAAATAAAAGACATCCTTGGTTGACTCTTATAGCCTTCAGGATGATACCTCCTAGGAGGTATTATCCATTCAGCATAATGGTTGAAGCCTTGGGATGCGGGACCTCTAGGATTGAATTTTGATTTACCCTTAAAAACTTGTTCAAAGCTCTGATCTCTGTTCGACGATCTCTGAGCTTAGTTTGACGATCTTGGGTCACATCGTCGAGCTCCGTTCGAAGATCGACTTTGCCAGAGTTCAGAGTTCAGCGATCGTCGACCTGAGTTCGACGATACAGCTTGAGATCGTTGAGCTCCATTCGGCGATCGTCGAGCTCTGTTCGACGTTTTCCGTTGAACCGTGTTTTTCTTAGGAAAATCAGAATTCTTTCTAGCTTACTCTACAACTCCCTTTCCTTTATCTGAGATAAATTTAATTGGGGTTGTTAATACTATAGGTTGGTTGGATGAAGCACCCAAGCCAAGTGTACTGTTAAGTCTTGAGTTCACTGTGCTTGTGATGTCCATCAGTCTGATGCTTCTCCCATTAAGGGATTCTTCAAACTTCTTTGCATGAGATAGTTCACTTTAAAGTGAAGCTATATCCTCCCTACAGCATTCTAACTCCTCAGAGAGTTTGAGGTTATCTTATTTTAAAATGCTATGTTCAGATAGTTTATTTCTGAGAGAGAAAATCTCCTTCTCAGACTTGAGTAGGTCAAAACATAGTGCCTTAAATTCAAATTTAAAGTCCTCTGAATTGAAATCAAAAGAATCTATTACCTGATCTTCTTCAGCTTCATGTTCAGATTCAGATTCTGACTCTTGTTCTGCATCAGAATTATGTTGAGAGGCATTGATAGCCATCTTTCTCTTGAGCATCATCTTCATCATCACTTGAGATTGATGAAGCCTCTGATTCCTCTTCAGTCTCACTCCAGGTTTCAGCTACAAATCCTTTCCTGGTGTGTTTGTTCTTGCTGGAGGAGGATTCTTCATTATTGTTTCTCCTGAAATCTTTGTCTCTTCTCCTATCTTTCTTATCTTTCTTTTCCTGATTTTTATTTTCTTAACAGTCAGTCACAATGTGGCCTGGTTTCCTGCATCCAAAACAAAAAATTTCTTTATTACTGGACATGTCATACCTTGGCTTTTCATGGCCTATGGATGTCCTTTTCCTGAAGTTTTTTCTAGCCATCTTGTAAAATCTTTGGCTAGTAGACTAATTAACTCTTCATTGCATGTGACCCTGTCTTCGGGCTATTCTTCTATAGCTTTGAAAGCAATTGTCTTCTCCTTCCTTGTTGTTGGAGAAGCTGTCTTTTGCTCTTCCCCTCTATTTTTGATGAGCAGCTCATAAGACTTTAGCTTGACCAATAGAGCTTAAGTGGTGATCTCATTTAGGCTTCTGGCATCCTTGATCGGCCACACCCTTGAGTCCCAAGTGCTGGGGAAGCACATTAGGATCTTATCATTGAGTTAAGACAATGAAATCTCCTTGTCCAAAGTCTTTAGTTCACTGACAATTAGATTGAGTCTATTATACATGTCAGCAACTGACTCAGTTTCTCCCTTCTTGAAATTCTCATATTGGGTTATGAGATGGGATCTTCTGTCCTTTCTTTCATCAACTGATCCTGACACAATCTCAGATAGCTTGTCCCATATTTCTTTTGCTGAATTGCATTTAGCCACTTTTTGAAATATCTCATCAGAGATAGTCTGAGCCAATATGTTCATTGCCTTAGCATCAGCAACTTTCCACTTTATGATTTCTGCATCTGTTCCTAAAGGGGGTGGAACAGCA
Source organism: Platanthera zijinensis (assembly GCA_039513925.1). Classification (NCBI taxonomy): domain Eukaryota; kingdom Viridiplantae; phylum Streptophyta; class Magnoliopsida; order Asparagales; family Orchidaceae; genus Platanthera; species Platanthera zijinensis. The sequence goes on along the minus strand of CM077079.1, from coordinate 182,443,213 downwards.
CTTGTACTTGTATTTTCTGGGGGTCTTGGACACACTGTCAAAATAGAATTGTAGATGTCCTCATCAATAAAATTCATATATAATCTTATCCTTGCCTTCCAAAGTGCAAACTTAGAAAGATTGCACACTGGAGGTCTGGTGCTAGCATAATCTTTGTTCTGTGCCATGGTTTTATATGAAAATAAATATAATAAAAGTAATAACCCTCTATTAATGATTGATCTTATCAGAGATCTTTTGGTTCAGGTGTTAGCCTGTAGGAACAACCAATCTGATGAAGATTAAGTTGTTGAATAACTAACCTCCCACTGATACCAATTGAAAGTGAGGGTAAGATCTACCTTTACTCTAGAGGGGGGTGAATAGAGTATATTAAAATAATTTTGCAAATTAAAAATAATTGGCAGTGGAAGACTTGATTTAATTTATATGTGTATTGTGCTTGCAGTAAATAAAACTAAGTAAACAAGAAACAGAAACACAACACATAGCAAATAAAACACATGCAACAAGAAGACACAAGGATCTATAGTGGTTCCCCAATCAACCTGGGTACATCAACTCTTCTACAACCCTAGGTTGGAATCCACTGCAGGAATAGTTGATCAGGAGTCCTGGCCACCAATGAGCTTTTGATAAGGTGCTCAAAAACCAAACCAGATTTTTTGATCAGGTGTCTTGCCACCACTGAGTTTTGACAAGGTCTTAGAAACCAACCAAAAAAATTTTGAAGAGAGTTTTGAGTAACCCTTTTACAGCATAATAAAAGAAAAAGAAAGAGTTAATGTTCTTCTCTGTCAACAATCTAAGAGAAGACTAGTGGATTGAAGTTGTCAAAGCTCCCCTTAGATTTGCAGTTGTTCAGGAAAAGAAGATTTGCACAGGGTGATAGGCCTTCAGAATAATTGAGATCTCCAGCAAAGAATGATTTCAGCAAAGACTGAAATGTGTTGTGTCTTGAGTCTTGATTGATGAAGCCTTGAAAAACTTGAAACAGAAATGAGAAACTGTAATCCTGTAGTTCTTGTGTGTCTCACAGATCTCAGATATTGTTCTTAGTTTTTCTCTTGTTGTCTGTTATTCGGTATTGATCATCTCTGTCTCTATTGTCTGAAAAAGATGTATTGAAATCCAATCTTCTAGATAGCCGTTAGCCAGTCATAAATGACTTCCTTAATTGATATCTATCTCTGGAGGAAAGTCTTAAGTGATATTCTCCTTTAGTCTCCTTGAAACTTGCTCCAGATTAATTAAAATGGCTACAAAATCCTTTGCATTAACTGCTGGATATGAATCAATTTGAATTCCATAACTGACTGAATTTGAAAACCTGAAATCGTCGATCTCTCTAGAAAATTGTCGATCTGAGCTCGACAACCGTCGACCTGAGCTCAGAGACTAGAGCTTGACTTGAAACAGAGATCGTCAATCTGAGCTCAACTATCGTCGATCTAAGCTCAGAGATCTGGATTTTGGCTAGAGAAAGGAACATAGATCTGAGCTCGGAGATCTTCGAACCGAGTTCGACAACTCGTTGAACTGAGCTCAGAGATAGTTGAACTGAGTTCGATGCCTCGTTGATTTGAGCTCGACGATAATTGCCTTAGTCTTCTGCACTTGTAATCTGAACTAGAAGGTCTTGGGGGAAGCTTTCAAACCTAAGTTCTAAGCCTTAGACCTATTCTAGTTGACCTTTAAAACTATACAATGAGGTCAATACATATTAATATGTACATAGTGATCCTTACCCAAATAAGTAATAGAGTGTTCCAACAGATTGTAGGTCTGACTTCTTCAAATAGGGGGAGATTGTTTGGTCCATTGATCACAATGTCCCAGATTTGAAGAAGGCCAACAAGTCAATAGTATACACATGATTGTATTTGATATATGTTCAAGTGCAATATATGCAGGATGTCTACTATTACATGATTAGATAGGTGATAATACGTTTTGTAGTTTAAACTACTAGGGTAATTACAGGTTTTCATTATGTAAATCATATCTTTTAAAGCTTTATTTTGACCTCCTATTATATATATTAATACCACTAATGATTGTTTTCTTTCTTTTACAGGTTTGTATTTTTTCAGCTAAGAATTCCTCGATCGGCCCACTTTCATCGAACGCCTTCAGTTCAAAGTTCATCGAACGCTTCTAGCTCTGCGTTCGACGAATTCTCATATGTTCGTCGACCTCCCTTCCACTTGCCCCATTCAACGAACCCTTCTACGTTCATCGACCTCCCTTAAACTTTCTCCGTTCGACGAATTCTTCCAATTTCGTCGAACGCTTCCAGTTCTACGTTTGACAAATTCTTCCAATTTCGTCAAATGCTTCCAGTTCCGATTTCGATGAATTCTTCCAATTCCGTCAACCTCCCTTCCAATTCTGCATTCGACGAATTCTTCTAATTTCATCGACCTCCCTTCCACTTTCTCCGTTCGACGAACCTTTCTATGTTAGTCGACCTCCCTTCCACTTTCTTGGTTCGACGAATTCTTCCAATTTCATCGAACGCTTCCAGTTCTACGTACGACGAATTATTCCAATTCAAATCAAACGACCCCTCCTCCTTCTGCATTCGACGTTTTCTTAAAATTTCGTTGAACGCCTCCTTCTGTAAATTTTCATCGAACGCCACCGCTTCCTTCTTCTCAATTTTTGTCGAACACACCACCTTCTCTTTTTTATGTTCATTTAGCTCTCCCTCCTTCTCCTATGATTTCATCGAGCCCTCTCTCCTTCTTTCGTCGAGCTTTCCCCGCTGCCAGAGACAAGTCCCTTTTTTCCACAAAAGCCTACTGCCGACATAAATGCACATCACCCATACCGAGGCAATCATAAATTTCCTCCAGATTTCATACCGAGGTCAACCCCCATGCATGATAATAGCGTAGGCATGTCCTACTCTTTGAAGAATCTATAAATAGAGCCCCGCCCCTTGTGTTTAAAAAATAGAACTTTGGGGAGGGGAAGTGTTGCCATTTTCAATTCTTCCTTAATGTTCTTCCTCTCTCCATTTCACATTTAAGTTTTTCTTAGTTTTAGTTTCAATATTACTGCTTCTATAATAGTTCTTTAAATTTATTTAGTAGTTTACTTATAGTGCTAGCTTAGTTTTTCATTTCCAGTAAGTGTAAGGGTTTTTATATTTCAAGTTGTATGCTCACTATTTGAATTAATATAAAGTCTGTTTACTTTTACTTGTCTCTATTTTGTTTCCATGCACTCCTACTCATCTCTCTTCCTACAATTCACCATGAGTAACTAATCCTCCTTGGACTCGATCTTGATGATCCGAGGTTCAAGTTGATTAAGTTATGATGCTCTAGTTTACTTTTTCTTTGTAAGGTTTAGACCTTGATTTACTCTTGATTAATTATGATTGGAGATATATCATCAATACATATTTTCCATCTTTGTTTCCACTCTTACCTGGCTGAGAGGGTCGTAGTTTGGAGTGAACACTCAAGAGTATAGAGAGTTACACCCACCCCTTGAGAGAGGCAGATGTTAAATCTCCCGGATTGGAGTGAAATCCACTAGCGGTGTACATAGCGTAAAGCGAGCTTTAGGCCTCCGATTTTGACGAGAGTTTGGTCAGACCTTCCTAAACTCAGGTGGGCACGTCTTCGAGAGAAGCGTGTTCATGCTTTAGGAACCTCCACGGTTAAGGTCCTTTGCCTTATTAAGTTAGAGTTTATTGTCGCGTTTTTTATCAACTTAGGCCGTGGTGATTCTCGATCGAGTCCTTTTCTTTATCATTGTTTAACCCCTCATTTTAATCGCTTGTTGTGGTCTCTCTTATTAAGTGCAAGTGCTTTTCTTTATGCAAGTAGTGTTTTCTTTTAATTTAGTTAACAACCCTAAAAGTTTCTTCGATAAGATAATAGTCTTCATGTGAGTAAGATTACTCAATGGTTCCCGGATTTAAATATGACACTTGTATCCCCTAGCTACAATTCGATAGGTATACTTGCCTTATCTGGATTGCTAGTGTGGCTCTTTTTCTCTTCATGATTAGTAGAATCTCCAGCAATAGGTTGTTTGGGTCAGAATACCATTTGGCTCAAGACAGGATGCTAGAAAAGCAGAAATCTTGCTATGTTTAGAAGCATTGAGTGAGTTCACTTTAGTCAAAATCAGAAGTCTAAAACTATTGACAGAAGATCAAGCATTCAAAGCCTTAGTGGTTTTGTACTTAAATCTAGCTATATACAGAAGCATTGAGTGAAGGTTGTTCACTCAACGCCTACTCAAAAGGAAATATGTCTAAGTACAGAAGCATTGAGTGAAGAAGACTCACTCAATCAATGCCTTATCAATAATTTAGCAAAGTCCAGAAGCGTTGAGTGTTGGCTTTTCACTCAATGGCTTTATTCAAAAAATTGGTGCAAGTCCAGAAGCATTGATTGTAGAAGGTTCACTTAATGCCTGATCAGTTTAACTGTCTGAGACAAAATCATTGAGAGATGAAGGCTTACTCAATTCCTCAAGAAGAAAATTTTCTACAAAGTGTTTTTGCGATGAGTCACATAGCTTCACTCAATGCCTGAGAAGATTACATGTGTAAACTTTTAAGTCCACAAGTGTTGAGTCATACTGACGTCATCTAAATTCAAATTAAGCAGGATTAGTGCACTAAAAGTTATGTAGGCCACTCCCTAAGTAGGATTAATACACGAAAAGACAGGAGGGATTCCAATGGGATATTAAAGCGAACACGTTGTATGCGAATTAGATCTACGAGTTAGCCACATATGCCTCTCAATAATTCAATCTTACACTCGCACAATCGTCATGCATCACACTCGTTGAACAACTTTATCAAGTTAACCCTAATATACGGTAGCCACGCCGTTATAAGATCGAACAAAAGGCTATAGGCCATTGTTCTTTCGAGCTAAAAGGATCCACCCGATCCGAACGAACGATGGTTGTACCAAAAGAGATCTACCGAAGGGTACGGTTCAGAAATGGTAGAATTCCCCAACAAAATGAAAGCGATGCTCGCCAAACCTCTCGGAAAACTAAGCAACTAGAAAGAACAACCTATGCAATCGAAAGGATAAACCACGAACGAAAAGAACGATTCCAAAATAACGCAAACGTATTCCACCAAAATGAAATTCTAAGAAAATATTGGAATCACACAAAACAAAGTAGAGGATCTCATTACCCAATTGGAATAGATGATTTCGGTTCACTTTCAAGGACCGTTCTTCCATGAATCTGCCGGAGTTGCGCCGACCGGAGAGAAACTTGTCCACTTCCTTCGCTTCACGCCGGAGTAAGATGTCACGAAAATAACTCCTTTGTCTTGGCCGATCTTCTTCCTCACAATCGAAAGGGGGCTGATTTGAGGTTCTTGATGGAGGTCGGGTTTTGGATAAGGGAGAGGGTGGTGGTCGGTTTGGGGTGTGGAAGTGGTCGGCTTGAGAGGGGTGGCCGAATCTAGGGAGGTGGAGGTGGAGGTCGGCTTTGGAAGGTGGTGGAGTTGAAGAGGAGCTCGGGTTAGGAGATGAGGAGGTGGTGGTCGGATTTATAAGGGATGAGGGAGGGGCTCGGGTTAGGTGATGGTGGTATAGAGGAGGAGGGAGGAGGAGGAGGGCCGAGCAAGAGGAGGGAAGGAGGAGGAGAGTGGCCAGCAGCTAAGAGGAAGAGGGAGGGGAGTTGGAGAGTTGGCTGAATGCCAAGGAGGTAGAGAGAGAGAGCGGGGCGGCCAAGAAGGAGAGAAATCTTCAAAGGGGTTTAGAGTTTTCTTAATTCTTCATTCACTACTTCAAAAAGAAACAAGGTTAGCCTTATATAGGCTTTACATCATGCTTTGGCTATTTGCAGCCCACCTAAATAAAAATAAAACAATACTCAAATGTTTTAAACATTACATGATAAAAATAAAATGCAAATAGAAATAATTAAATATTATTTGTTAATCTTCATCTTCATCATGTAGGAGAACGCCATCGTCGTTGCCGTCATCATCTTCAACATGTAGGAGAACGCTGTCGCCGTCACCGTCATCATCTTCAACTTTAACACATTGGGGGTTGCTGCAATCAATCCTCCCCCGCTCAAAAGAACTCATCACCGATGAGTTGGCATAGAGGTGCTAGCGCCGAAGAACATCATCTAAAAGAACCATCGCCGAGTCCGGGATCCAAGAGTCATCGGGGACTGGACGATCACACCATCGCATCATGGAAAGCTGAATACTGCCGCTTGGAGAGGAGAGCAAACCACCAAATATGAACCTGTCTAGCAAAAAGATTGTCCTCGAACTTGGGAAATGCATTAGGCAAATAAAGAGGAAAAATTTCTGCATCAACAATCAACGTACCTCCATTGGAGACCAATGGAGAGAACGATCCAAGAACAAGCTCACACCCCAACCCAAATGAAAATATAGTTGCACCAAACGTAGAGTTAGATATTTCAAATGGTGGAAAAACACAATGCGTGAAATTGAAAACATTAAAACTAGGGGAATGACCCCATTCAGTGGTTAACTTCAACAGATATGTTGTTTCTCCTAATTGATTAAAAATCCGAAAAAGTCTAACTCGCCGACTCACCAACATTTCTAAAGTGCCCGAAGGCATCCTTTCAGGGATGAGACGCACTAAAAGTAAATCGTAAACCTTACAGGGAGACACTCTCTTATGTAGGTTAGCGATACATTGATAAGAAGAAACTAGCGTGACTAACGCTACCATAATGTGTTTATGTAAATTAAAAACAAGAGAGGAAAATACTAGTGTATGTTGACTTGACATTGAAAATGGCGGTAACAGAACTACATAAGATAGCACAAATGGAAATAAATAGGGTGGCACCAGCGGAACTACATCAGGTGGCGCCAATATAACGAGATCAAGGGGCACTAACGAGACTATATCTAGTGGTACTAGCAGAAAGAAATCAGGTGGCACAATTATAACGAGACCAGTCGGCACTAACGAGACTACATCAGGCGGTACTAACGGGATGAAATAAGGTGGTACAATAAAATTACTAAGATCAGACGTTCCAAACTCGTGTCCTAAATGGACAGCTAGTCGAGTCAGCGGATAAGGAGGGAGAGTCGGTAAACTAAAAACCGGGAGAGAGTCAAGATCAAAATTAACTTCATACAACGGAGTTAGAATCAGGGGATGCTCATCCGGGTATATATCAATAACGTCTTCCAAAAATATAACTCTCTCGCTAGGACATTCTTCCAACTCATCCATCATAACTTCCAAGTCAGTCGCAGTCAAAATCTCAGGAATGGGCACTACAATATGTCTCGGACTAAAAATAACTTGCTCGAGTCCTAACATTTCATCGCCTACTTCACGAGTGGGTAAGCTCTCAATATATGGTAATTCTTCCGACTCAACCGGAATATCAACTGCCTCAGGGTCTTTAGAAGACTCCATGAAAATCAAGGTAGACGGCTCCGAAATAACGTCGAAAGGGAATGGGGGTGATTCCTCAGAGGAGATATCATCATCCAGATCACTCGGATAACCAATCTCTTCAACGTCAATACTATTGTCAGAAATTTCAGCCTCGCCCTCAGTGACGGGCACAGTCCTAGGCACGACCTTAGACTCATCAGGGGAATCAACCACTAAGTCAGGCAACTCAGGGGAATACTCAAAATGTTCTATGGGCGTAATCGGGGTAGGACGCTCAATAGAACCTATACCAGATTTGCCTCTAGACTCACCTATAGTAATCATCTGACATGGAACTTTACTCCTAGGAATTTGGTTCTTCTCAATTTCAATTGCCGTACAAAAGGTGGTGTCTAGATCGGTGTGACCATATCGCAATAACTTTCCCTGGATGTAGGGGCTCAACCCCCTATGAAACCTAGACAGGGTGACCCCAGACGATTCCTTCACACCGCTCCTAACCGTCAAATCCTTAAAGAGTTGCATATAATCTGAGACTAACTTATTCCCTTGTTTAAGGGTAGCCAAATCATCAGCTAATTGCCACTTGGCCTGGGCATTAGGTTTATCTTCGTTCCTAAAGATCAGTATGGAACTATCGCCATCAGTAGGTCAACTAGGGTGTTGCCTTGAGAGAAATGGTGCAACTTGGCTAGCCTTTAGTTAGCCAATCAACGCCATAATATCATCCACTACCGGGCAATTGAATGGCTTTCTACCGTTCCTAAGGGAAACTAAAGATTTTTCTCGGGCAGCATTGACGTCATAGGCCATATTGTGATAACCGGAGAGAAGACTCGATCCGAAATTTGTGCACATACAAGGAGAAATGTTTCTGGCTCAATTAAAATAAGTTTGTCGGAATTGTTCCCGCTTAACCACTAGGGTAATAATAATATAAAATAGATTTTCTTGCTGAATAAAATATGAAGATTATTAATATTTTTTTTTGATTTTTTTGCTGAAAAATAAGAAATTTAAGCCGCTATTGGCAGACCAAAAAAAAATAATTTTTTGTGATTTTGACAACTAACGTGCAAACAGAAGTGCGGGTAACGTGCCACAAGATGGGGGAGGGGTGCCAATTAACAAATTGATATGAACCTCCCTCTGATACCAAATTGATGTAGGCCACTCCCTAAGTAGGATTAATGCACGAAAAGAGGAGGGATTCCAATGAGAAATTAAAGCAAACACGTTGTGTGCGAATTAGATGTATGAGTTAGCCACATATGCCTCTCAACAATTCAATCCTACACTCGCACAATCGTCACGCATCACACTCGTTGAACAACTTTATTAAGTTAACGCTAATATATGGTAGCCACGCCATTATAAGATCGAAGAAAAGGCTATAGGTCGTTGTTCTTTCGAGCTAAAAGATCCACCCGATCCGAACGAGCGATGGTTGTACCAAAAGAGATCTACCGAAAAGTACGGTTCAGAAATGGTAGATCTCCCCCAACAAAATGAAAGCGAGGCTCGCCAAACCTCTCGGAAAACTAAGCAACTAGAAAGAACAACCTATGCAATCGAAAGGATAAACCACGAACGAAAAGAACGATTCCAAAATAACGCAAACGTATTCCACCAAAATGAAATTCTAAGAAAATATTCGAATCACACAAAAAAAAGTAGAGGATCTCGTTACCCAACCGGAATAGATGATTCTGGTTCACTTTCAAGGACTGTTCTTCCACGACTCCGCCGGAGTTGCGCCGACCGGAGAGAAACTTGTCCGCTTCGTTTGCTTCACGCCGGAGTGAGATGTCACGAAAATAACTCCGTTGCCGTGGCCGATCTTCTTCCTCACATTAGAAAGGGGGCTGATTTGAGGTTCTTGATTGAGGTCGGGTTTTGGATAAGGGAGAGGGTGGTGGTCGGTTTGGGGTGTGGAAGTGGTCGGCTTGAGAGGGGTGGCCGAATCTAGGGAGGTGGAGGTGGAGGTCGGCTTTGGAAGGTGGTGGAGTTGAAGAGGAGATCGGGTTAGGAGATGACGAGGTTGTGGTCGGATTTGTGAGGGATGAGGGAGGGGCTCGAGTTAGGTGATGGTGGTAGAGAGGAGGAGGGAGGAGGAGGAGGGCCGAGCAAGAGGAGGGAAGGAGGAGGAGAGTGGCCGGCGGCCAAGAGGAAGAGGGAGGGGAGTTGGAGAGTTAGACGAATGCCAAGGAGGTAGAGAGAGAGGGGGGCCAAGAAGGAGAGAAATCTTCAAAGGGGTTTAGGGTTTTCTTAATTATTCATTCACTACTTCAAAATGAAACAAGGTTAGCCTTATATAGGCTTTACATCATGCTTTGGCTATTTGCAGCCCACCTAAATAAAAATAAAACAATACTCAAATATTTTAAACATTACATGATAAAAATAAAATGCAAATAGAATTAACTAAATATTATTTGGTAATCTTCATCTTCATCATGTAGGAGAACGCCATCGCCGTCGCCGTCATCATCTTCAACATGTAGGAGAACGCTATCGCCGTCACCGTCATCATCTTCAACTTTAACACGTTGGGGGTTGCCGCCATCAAAAAGCCAAATGACGTTGAACACTTTCTGAACAGCAGTTAAAGATAAAGTAACTTTACAGGTGATATTTTGGCTTGCTCATACAGATCAAAGTGCCGTTGGATGGCTGAAAATAAAAGAAATTTACATAGAAATTAAATAGTGTCTTCTCCTCCTTCCTCTAGCAGTCTTCTCAATCAATCATTCTAGTTTTTTACAGAAGAGTTATAGATGATAGTAAAGTAGTAGAGAACTCAAATAAAGATGATGCTCATCTTCAACCCTACTGCTTTCAACACTTATATATTAAAAAGCTTGAGATACAGAGCTATGCATCAGGTCTTCTTTGCACAAGAAGAACGGCACTAAAGATCAATAATCTTGTTGCTGTGAAGAGTTAGGACTGGGTTTACTCAGTTAAGGGAGGTGACTCAGAGGACTATTTCTCTGGATTCAAACATCACCAAATCTTTACTCATTCTTTAGGATTATTATTTGATCTGGGTTGTAAGCCTGAACTATAATGGCTGAGTGTAGGAGGTGTGTCTCTGAGTTGTAGTATCCTATTTAGGATTTGAGGTAAGGCTTGTGCCTGAGGTAGGATCTCTGTGTATATCTGAGGTAGGAGATCTGTGAATCTCTAAGTGTAGGTCTTCTCATCCTGAGATAGGATTTTCTATACTCTGAGTTTCGGAGTGAGTTTCACTCTGAGGTGTAGGATCTAGAGTAATCTGAGGTGTAAGCTCAAGGAGCCGAGTAAAAGAAGGAGTTAGCTAAATCTAGCTCACTACTAGATAGGTGGAGGGGGAAAGTGGATGTACCCTAGATGGGGAACCAGTATAAACTCCTATGTGTTGTGGTGAATCTTGAATGTTAAACAAAAAAATCTAGCACACAACTTGACCAAATTTCAAAAAATCAAAAAGATTTAAAACATAACTATTCACCCCCACCTCATCTAGGTGTGTAGCTACTATTGAACAAAGACTTTCATATAGGATTTCCTGCAAACCCACTATATTCTGTCTCGTGGCTCAGGCATTGATGCTATGCCTGATCAAGTGTTGAACGTATCTAAGTGTAGGAGAGTAAATCTTGGTAGATTTTGTAGCGCAATCCTCATGTTGTTGGTTCCTTCCAGTAATGGACTGCCAAAACTCACTAGGAGAGACTCCTGTGGGGACTCAAGCTACATATAACGAACGTCTAACTGTATGATATCATCCAGAGTGTAAATCCTAACATAGATTGCTAGTATGCCCATACCACAAGTGTAAGTATGGACACCCATACCGAAAGAGATAGATGTGGGATCAACGGTGCTCTCATTTATGCGATCTAGAATATAGAAGGTGGTGAGGAACTCGAGCGTGATTCAACTGGTCAGGGGCTTACTCCAGATCTTTACTCATTCCACTTCCATCTATTGAAGAAGAAGATAAAAGAAGGAGAAATCCCTAACTTGTGCTTCCTGAAGATTAGACTAGTTAGGGGATTACTCGAGATCTTTCCATCAAAGCAAGAATAACAGAAGATCTAAAGCTTCAAGGTCTAATCTAATTTAGGCTTCTATTGTAATATTCAATTACATTTTTGTAAGATCTACTTGTTGATCTGACTATATGGCATTTTAGCCTGAGTGTAGGGTTGTACTCCCACCTTGAGTTATAAGGCCTGTTCCTAAGATTGGACTTGGATATAAGTCTAAGGTAGGAAACCTGGAGGGTTTCTGAGCTATAAGAGTTGGATCACTCTAAGGTAGGGCTTCTTGATAGCCTGAGTGTAGGGCCTAGGTTTCTGAGGTAGGCTCTAAGGAATATCTGAGAAATCCTGAGGGATATAATTTGTAAGCCTCTGAATGAGTCGGGTTTTGGAGGAGATTGCCAAGTTTAGCTCATCGCTAGATAGGTGTAGAGGGAAATTGGATGTAGCCGGTCCTTAGGGAACCACTATAAATTGTTTTGTGTTTGTATATTATTCTTACTTTGCTTATGATCTGCTTAGAATCAAGAAAGTAGTAATTAATCTACAAGTCACCTGTTCACCACCCCCCTAGGTGAGTAAGACTACCACTAACAACAGACTATCAAATGGTATCAGAGCTAGGTTGGTCAAAAAGGACCTAACAGTCTGACCAATATCCTATAAAGGTAGTCTAGCCTGTCACCTTGACCTCCAGTGAGTCTCATAAGTAGATGAGATCTATGAAGCTGCCTATATGAAAAAAATGGAAGCCTACATTTGGCTGTATGTTGTTATTGAAGAAGAAGTCTATCCAGCTACTAGGATAGGCATTAGAGCTCCTCTATCACATTTAGACAGTGACAATGATGAAGATGAAAAAAAGTTTGATGTTGTGGCTTAATGGTCATGACTGAAGATTATCAGGATGAATCTGAGCCTAATGAGGTAATAATTCTTGCCATCTCCTCTTCTAATTCAGATTATGAGACAGGCCTGGAATCTGAAGCATCCTCTCCATCTTGTGATGAAGATGGATCGGACTTTATGTTTGATGTCGATCATTTGATTGACAAGTATGGTCCCATTGTTGAGGCCTTAGGTAAAAGCAAACTAAAAAACTTAAGGTTCTTAGACCTCGTAAGGTTGAGTTAGAAGAAAAGATGTACATATTCCATTAAATGGCCTCTAACTCATCTAAGCTCAAGGGGATCATTGACTAGCATACTGATACTAGAATTCAAAATGAAAAACATATTAAGAAGCTTGTGAACGATATCCTCAAGGAAAGAAAGCTTGTGGACCAATTCTCTAAGCTACAGTCAGTGTTGCTGACTTCTCCTCCCAAAACAATAGGAGGGGATTGGGCTTCAATAGAAGGATACTAGGTGGTTGGAATAGATTAAATGTCAAGGCTCTAGTTAATCCTCAAACCACCTTTCCAAAGGTATTGCTTCCTCCAATAGGTATGATCATTATAAAATATATGGTAACTAGAAGAATGGAAGTTCCTATATGCAGGGCAAAAGTGCACCTAACTATGAAGGGAGAAAGGGTACGGGGATGAGTAATTTAAAAGTTCCCCATCAAAAAAATCTAAATGGCTCATTAGAAACTATTTGTGTTTGGTACTCCATCCCCTACACTCGAGGGTAAGGATGTAGCATCTTCCCAATCCCTTACAGTAAAGAAGATGGCTAGTGGCAAGTCTATAATAAACTTTGATATGGCTATATCAGATGTCATCAACACCATGTTAACTACCAGGCTAGCACTATTGTTTTCAAGCCGATATCATGGAGTAAGCTGGTTTATTGCCGAGCATTCAACTAGATTGTAGCTGAGAGGAATAAGAAGAATGTTTATGTCTTCTCTACTGAACATAAACATTAAGATGCTCTACCTACCTTAAAGAACTTTCAAAAGAGAAGGTACATCATTCATGAGTGTCGGTGCAATGGTAATGTGGGACACATTTCTATTGATTGTTGGCACAACCCCAATGTGCCTAATGCAAAGAGAAACTTCCTGCAATGGCAACAGTCGGCAGAAGTGTTTCTTTTAATGCTAACAAGAACCTAGGACTCAAATTCAATTTGGTTCCTAAGGTAAAATAAATTGTCTCTTGCAGGATAGTTCAAGTACCAATCTAAAGGAAATATAGTACTTGGACAGTGGGTGCTCAAGACACATGATAGGAATACGGAGTCTTCTAAAGGACTACACCCCTGTAAAGAATGGACCAAAGTCATTATTGGAGGCTCAGATAGAGGAGTTACCAAAGGATATGGTATGATTTCGAATGACACAATCTCTATCACAATGGTAGATTATGTTGAAGGGTTGCAACACAACCTTGTAAGCATAAGTCAACTATGTGACTTAGGTTATGTCATTGAATTCAACAATGATAAGTGTCTTATTAAAAGGTCATTTGACTTAGAGAATACTCTCTCAGGCACAAGGAGTGGAAATGTTTATTGTTTAGATTTCATTGGTAATTCTTTTACTCCTCTTTGTTTAGTATCTAATAAGAGAGTCTCTTTGTATTCAATGGCACAAGAGACTTGCTCGTATTAATTACAAGACAATAAACAAATTGTTTTCAAATAACTTAGTTAGAGATTATCGTAAGTTAAAATGTGTTAAAGAGGGTCCCTGTCATGTATGTCAGATGGGAAAGCAAATAATGGTCACCTTTAAGAGCATTGTCTCCAAAGACTCTATAAGATGTCTTTATCTATTGCATATAGACTTGTTTGGTCCTATGCCTATTCAAAGTTTAGGAGGGAAGTTGTATAACTTTGTGATTGTTGATGATCACTCTATGTATACATCTGTATTCTTCCTTAGGAAGAAGTCAGATACCTTGGGTATCTTCATTACCTTTGTTAAGGTAATCCCGAATGAGATAGAATTTCTTGTGGTGAAACTAAGAAGTGACAATAGTACAAAATTTCAATCTAGAGCCATGAAAAGTTCTATCAAGACCTTGGTATCACCAGAGAATTCTCTGCTCCCAGAACTACACAACAAAATAGGGTGGCTAAAAGAAAGAATAGGACATTGATTAAGGCAGGTAGAACCATGCTTAGTGATTCAACACTACCAGAATATTTTGGGGCTAAGGCAATCAATATTATATGTCATCTTCTGAATAGGGCTTCTATCAACAAAGTCCATAGTAAAACTCCCTATGAACTATTGAAGGACAGAAAACCAACCATTTCATACTTTTGAATCTTTTGTTGTAAATGCTATATTTGAAACAAGAGAAAAACTCAGTTAACTAAGTTTGTTGAGAAATATTAAGTGGAGACCTTTATTAGATATAGCTCCCATAGTAGAGCATATTGAGTATTCAATAAGAAAACCCAAGCTGTAGAACAATCTATGCACATTATTTTTGATGAATCTAGTCTGTTATATCAGGGAAAATCTAGTGTTACTAACAATGCATGTTCTCAGCTTGATAGTCAAGATCTATCTATTCAAGACAATCCAAGCTCAAGCAGAAATACTTGACAAATCGAAGTGCTAGGTGGTCAATTAAATTTGGGAGAAGATATCTATTTTGAATTTTTTCCCGCGGATAAACAAGTAGCAAGTATCTTTACTAAGCCACTGGATGATACTAAGTTCAATTTCTTTAAAAATGAGTTAGCAATGTTAAATATTGAATATATTGTCGTTATTATATCATTCCAGTTATCATGCTTCTTAGTTCAAGTTATTTGATATCATGCTTAATATCTCATTGCTCAGATAAATTAATTTTTTTTGGTTACTAGAACATAGTTTGTTAACTTTTATTTTTGTTAGCTGCTAGAAAACTTACATTTAGTGGCATGTTATGTAGATAACCTTAATTGATTTCAATCATTAGCTTGAGTCAATTGAACATTTTTTATTGTTGGTCTATCAATTTGATGGAA
Source organism: Platanthera zijinensis (assembly GCA_039513925.1). Taxonomy (NCBI): domain Eukaryota; kingdom Viridiplantae; phylum Streptophyta; class Magnoliopsida; order Asparagales; family Orchidaceae; genus Platanthera; species Platanthera zijinensis. The sequence continues at coordinate 182,427,865 of CM077079.1, read as the reverse complement.
AGTTAGGCCTAGTCGTGCCGAGCTGATTAGCTGAGAAAATCTCAGCTATGTCATGAAGATCGTTGAGAATATGCTCAAAGATATATCACCTCATCACAACGATACTGCTGATATGGGATGTTGTATTAAAATTCATTCATTTTTAATCGTTAGATCAATTCTTTATGATCAATCTATACTATGGTGCTTCAATTCCCTTTTAAAACCAATTAAATATATATTAAATTAAACATATATATATAAAGTTAGGGTTCAATTGAAAATATAAAACCTAAACCCTAGAATGTCGTCGAAATCGTTGGGTCTTTCTCAGTGACTAGGTTTTCTTAACCAATAGCCCCAAAATCTGTTAAGATTCTTCATGAAGGGTATTAACATGTTCTACATGGATTCCAGCATGCCACTAAGGAAATTAAAGAGGTAATAGGGATGTAAGAAACTGTCGTCCAAGAGTATATTCTGTCTGAACATACAACTATCCTAAAAGTTGAAGTATTAGAACTTTACTCTCATGTAATGGTCTCGTCTTCAATAAATACCATTAAGAGCAAGGTAGGGGATGTCAAGATAAAGATCACCCATAATAGGATTTCAAATTCCCTAAACCTTCCATCAACTAACAGTGAAAAGGATCAAGAGATTTCCTCCCTAGAAACTGAATATGGCTTAAAATGGTATGGATTCAGTGGTGAAAGATATGGGTCACTAAAAAGAAAATACTTTAACAAGAAGAGAAAACATCTTGCTGACATCATTGGAAAGGCAATCCTATGCAAGACAGGTTCCCATTACAGTATATACAAACCAATATTTGAGCAAATCACAAGGGTGATTCTACAAAAGAAAACAAATTGGGCTCTAGTAGTCTTCCAAAAGCTGATTGACTGCCTACAGTTCTGTTGGGTACATTGGAAAATGTGTACCTGATTTGAAGAAGCCTAACTTAGCTCAATGATATACATCAAGGTGTATTTGATGTTATTTTGAGTTGACATGTGCATGTTAAGAATGTACTAAAAAAAGGAAAATTATTCTAAGTCCATGTGTCGACACCAGAAGAAGCTGTGTCGACACTTCAGAATAATTGTGTCGACACTTGAAGAAGGTTGTGTCGATACAGAGAAAAAGAGTCGACAACATCTGTGTCGACACCGGGAAGCAGAGTCGACACCAGAAGGCTGTGTCGACACACTGAGGCAGAGTCGACTACATTTGTGTCGACACTAGAAGACTGAGTCGACACATATAGGCAGAGTAGACAACAGCTGTGTCGACACCTAAAGGCAGTGTCGACACATACTATGTTCTGAATCTACATCAAATGTGTCGATACACAAGACTTGTGTCGACACACTGCAAAGTCTAGACCAAGTCATTTGCTGAAGAATGATGAAGTGTTTGAGTCGACACAAATACTTAGTGTCGACTCATTCTCAAGATGCAGTATGAAGAAGCTAAGTCGACTTAAAGGCAAACATGTCGACATCATCAAAGGCTGTGTCGACACCAAAGTTACTTGTGTCGACACATATTGACAGATGGTCTCGACACTTTCTAACAGACTGTCTGGACACTTTGCTGACCAAGACAAAGGCACAAGATCTGTTTGAAGACTTGACAGCTGTGAGTTACAACAAGTTAACTGAAGCTGTCAGACTTGTCAGTAGTTAGTTAGAAACCAGATCAACCAGTTACCTTGAAGAAGGTCTATAAATAGACAGATTCAGAAGTAGAATAAACGACAATTGATTTTTGATTAAGAAGTAACACACATAGAAACTGATTGAGTAATCAAATCAAGAAAGTGTAAGGCACGGAAGAAGATCTTCATCAGAAGATCTAAGAAGACATTCTGAAGGGTACAACCTCTCAGGATCTATCTAAGTAGAATTCGTCCAAGAATTCTGAAGTATTATCAAAGGTATTGGATAGAGAGAGATCCAGCCCTTTGAAGATCAAGAAGGAAGCTGTCACAGGTTTCTCAAGAAGCCGTCAGGAAATCAACTCAGCTAAGTTCAGATTCAAGAAGCTTTGAAGAAATCTAAGATTCAGTTGATTTCATCCATAAGCTGATCAAGTGCTGTCTTGTCCCTTCTCTCTCAACAAAGGCAAGATATAATAAAACTCTTTTCAAATTCTGTAGGATCTATTAATATAGATCTGAGTTGTAAGCCTATATTATAAAGGCTGAGTGTAGGAGATTTGATCTCTGAGTGATAGGGCTGTGTATGTCTGAGTGTAGGAGAAGGTATTTCTCTGAGTTGTAGGCCTTGTGTCAAGGCTGAGGTAGGGCTGATTAGCCTGAGTTGTAGGAACCTTTCCAGGTTCTGAGCTGTAGGATCTGAGGATCTTAGTTAAAGAAGAAGTTAGGCCGAATCTAGCACACTGCTAGATAGGTGAAGGGGGAAAGTGGATGTACCCAGACCTTGGGGAACCACTATAAATCTGTGTGCATTCTGTGATTTGTGAATATCTGTGATTGTTGTGCTGTGTTTGCTGAAGTATATTCTGCATTCTATTTTATTCAGTAGTTATATTCTGCCTAAAGTGAAAACAAGCATTAGAACCTATTCACCCCCCCCCTCTAGGTGTTTAGTTAGTCTTGAAAGTAAAACTATCAAGTGGTATCAGCGCGAGGTTGCTCAAATAAGGACTTAACAGTCTGAGTTAGATCCCTAAAGGCAGAATCAAGAATCAAGAAAATGGGTTCTAGAGAGAATCACAAGGAACTAGGGTCAATGAAATTACCCATCTGCAGAAAAGAAATCTTTGGAATCTGGAAAGAAAGGGTTAGGTTGTTTATGGAGGCTTCCAACCCAAGGATATACATCACCGTACAGGAATGCCCCTTCATTCCAATGAAGGTATCAGTTCTTGATGCAAATATTCAAACTCTAAAGAGTTATTCTGGAATGACCAAGGATGAAATCATATTGGCAACTATGGATAAGAGAGCACAGAATATCAGAGTGAGTGCCATAGATGATTCTACATTCCAAAATCTAATTCACTATAAAACCTCCAAGGAAATATGGGACACTTTGATTGTCTACATGGTGGGGTCTGAAGAAGTTAGACAGGATAAGAAGTCTATGCTCAACCAAGAGTATGAGAGTTTCAGACAAGGGAAGTCTGATAGCATAACTGAATGCTACAAGAAATTCTACAGGATAGTAAATGAATTGATGTCCTATGGAAGGGTCTTCAGTACCTATGAACTGAATGACAAATTCCTAAGGTCCTTGACAAAGGATTGGGACACCAAGATTTGTGCCATAAGAGAAGTGGCTAAACTGGCAGAGATTTCTCCTCCAACCTTGTTTGGAAAGTTGCTATCATATGAAATGCAACTAATGGCTAGGAAAGAGGAAGAAAAGAATTCAAAAGGAGAGCATAGAGAGAAGTCAGTGGCCCTCAAGGCAGAAGCCACTAGAAAGAATAGGAGGATATCTCCATCACCTTCTAAGGAAGTTGCTGAAGTTAACTCAGAAATTTCAGACAATCAGATTTCAGAAAGCAGTGATTCAGATACAGATTTTGCTGCTTTTACAAGGAAGTTTCATAGCTTCTTAAAGAAGAAGCAGTGGAAGTCAAGGCCCTCCACATCACAACCAGCTGATGATTACTATCAGAAGAGAAAATCATCAAGACAGGAGAAGAGCAGAACTAAGCCCAGCAAAGCTACAACTTCAAAGATTGTTTGTTATTGCTGTAACAGGCCAGGACATGTAGTGGCTGAATGTCCTGATAAGAGGAAGGAGTCAACAGACATAAAAAAGACTCATCAAAAGGGCAAGAAGGAGAAATCCTTTGTTGCTAAGAAGGAGAAGAGCCTTACAGATCAATCTACTTCAGAGTCAAAATCTGAAGCTGAAGCATACATTAGGCTGTATGCAGCCAATGAAGAAGAGGAGTTTATGCAATTGCTGAACTCCATCTATGATCAAGAAGGCCATCAGTGCATGGGACTGATGGCTAGATCAGAAGAAGACATGTGCCAGAATCAGTCTGGTCCCAGTAAGGTACATTGTCCTTCTATAAAATCAGTTTGTAGTACTAGTGCAGAATCAGCTACATCTGCATCAAGTGATGTAGATGGATCTGAATCTGAAGGTGATGTTTATCAGTTGATAGATAAGTATGGGGACTTGTTGCAGGCTCTTAAGAAAAGCAAGAACCTAGTCAAAACTCAGGCTTAGGAAATTGTTGATCTTAAGGTGCCTACAACTGAGTTTGAAAAAGTAATGGATCAAAAGCTAAATGAGATTGACAAACTGAAAAATATAACCATTATTCAGATGGGCACAATCAAATATAATAATGATCAAATTAAGAGTCTGGAGGCCAGACTAAGAATAGAGAAAGATTTAGTGGCTAGTTACTCTAAGCCAAAATCTGTCTTACCTTTAATAGATGAGTTTGTGGCTCAAAAGGGTAAGGCAGGATTAGGCTTCAAAGGTAACCCCAGGGCTGCCCAATTAAGGAGAAAAGGCAAAGCTGCTATCCAGCCACTAAACCTTTCAGTCCCTGTTATGTTTAGAAAGGTGTAAGTGCCTTCTAACAAATATGATCTTGAGAATATTCATGGTCATATTAAGACTAATATTCTGATAAACAAGGGTGTAAATGCCAATAGGTCTACACATGTTAATAAACCCCATGGTTATGAGAAATCTGTGGGTGAAGCTGCAGCAGCACCAGCACTGGACAGAAATTCTTCTGTCAAGGGTGTATCAAGACCTAGATACAACAAGTTTGAATGTTAGTGTTGTGGCAAGAGAGGCCATTTTGCCTTAGACTGCTGGCATAACACAAATGTAAGGAAGAATATTAGTCTACCAGTTAGATGAGCTATTGTTAGTCTTAATATGAATGGTGCTAACCTGAACCAAGGACCCAAGACATACTTGGGTTCTAAGGGAAAGTAATTCTGTATTGCAGGAAAGTCCAAGTTGTCATGCCCCTATATGGTACTTAGACAGTGGATGTTCCAGGCACATGACTTGAACAAAGGGGCTGCTGAAGGAATACACATCTGTCAAAGATGGACCTAAAGTAATCTTTGGTGGATCTGAAAGAGGAATCATCAAAGGGTTTGGTAACATTTCTTCAAACCAAATTACCATCACCCAAGTTGCTTATGTAAAAGGTTTGAAACATAATCTGATAAACATAAGTCAGCTGAGTGATCTTGGATATGACATTTCATTTGTTAAGGATGGATGTCATATCAAAAGGTCAAGTGATCAAAAGATCATATTGACTGGGTATAGAAAGAGAAATGTTTATTGTCTTAATTTTGTATGTGAGAACAAGGTTTCTCCCATCTGTCTTGTAGCTGATGATAATGCATATCTTTGTGTCAAGTGGCACAAGAGGTTGGCTCATCTTAACTACAAGACAATTGGCCAACTCTTTAACAAAGATTTAGTGAGGAATGGTCCTCAAGTTAAGTGTATAAAGGAAGGTATATGTTCAGCTTGTCAAAAGGGCAAGCAGACAAAATCCTCCTTTCATAGCCTTGAAAACAAGGATTCTGTGAGGTGCTTATACCTCTTACATATGGATCTTTTTGGTCCTATGCCAGTTCATAGTCTAGGTAGGAAGGTCTACACTTTTGTGGTTGTAGATGACTATTCTAGATATACATGGGTGTTCTTTCTGAGACAAAAATCAGAAACCCCAAGTATCTTACTTAGTTTTGTGAAAAAATTCAGAATGAACTAAACAGTACAGTGGTCAAAATCAGAAGTGACTATGGCACTGAATTTCATTCTGAAAGTATGACAAAATTATGTGAAGACTTTGGGATTTTCCAAGAGTTCTCCTCACCTAGAACACCTCAGTAAAATGGTATTGCTGAAAGAAAGAATAGGATAATGATTGAAGCTGGTAGAACTCTATTGAGTGACACCTCTCTTCCAGAATATTTCTGGGCTGAGGCAGTAAACACTGCATGTCATGTGATCAATAGGGCTTCTATCACCAAGTGCCACAAAAAGACTCCCTATGAAATTATGAAAGGTAGGAAACCAAATCTATCCTACTTTAGGATCTTTGGTTGCAAGTGCTATATACTTAACAATGGGAAGTCATATCTAACTAAGTTTGCTGCTAAATACTAAGATGGGATATTTGTTGGGTACAACATAAATAGTAAGGCCTATAGAGTCTTCAACTTGACTACTCAAGTTGTAGAAGAATCTGTACATGTTGTATTTGATGAAACAAGATTAATTAACAGTGAGTTGCCTTGTTGATCAAATAATTCAACAGGTATAAGCAAAAGGATGGACAAGATTTCCATTGCAGAAGCATCAAATGCAGATGAAGCATTGGAAAATGAAGGTTACTGTCCAGGGGGAGTACAAGACTCTATAGAAGCTGATGACAACCAAGAGGTACAGCATGATGAAGGAGCTGGAGATGTTCAACCTAAAGGAAATTTTCCTCCAGCCATAAGACATCTAAAAGATCATCCAGCTAATCAAATAATAGGTGATCCAAGTCAAGGAGTGCAGACTAGAAGTAGAAATCTGAGCACAGTCCTGCTCTCAAGTTTCCTATCTCAAATGGAGCCTAAGAAATTTGAAGAAGCCATCCAAGTCTAACACTGGATTAATGTTATGCAAGAGGAGCTTAATCAATTCAGAAGGTGCAAGGTCTGGGAGTTAGTTCCTAAACCAAGAGACCACAACATAATTGGCACAAAGTGGATCTATAGGAACAAGTTGGATGAGAGTGGTGTAATTGTGAAGAATAAAGCAAGATTGGTTGCTAAAGGATACAGGCAGGAAGAAGGGATTGACTTTGATCAAACATTTGCCCCAGTAGCAAGACTGGAGGCAATCAGAATGTTCCTTGCCTATGCAGCTTATCAAGGATTCAAAGTATACCAAATGGATGTAAAATCAGCATTTCTGAATGGTGATCTAAAAGAAGAAGTCTATGTAGAGCAGCCATCAGGTTTTGTAGATTCTCTTAAACCTGGTTATGTATATAGACTTAGGAAAGCATTGTATGGGTTAAAGTAAGTCCCAAGGGCTTGGTATGAAACCCTGTCTACTTTCCTTATTGAGAACAAATTCTCAAGAGGTAAAATAGACAAAACTCTATTCCTTAGGGAATCTAAAGGTAAGATCATCTTAGTTCAGATCTATGTAGATGACATAATCTTTGGGTCTACAGAGAACAACCTTTGCAAAAAGTTTGCCAAACTTATGCAAGGGAAGTTTGAAATGAGCAGTATGGGGGAACTTAAGTTCTTCTTGGGACTCTAAGTAAGACAGACTGAAGATGGCTTGTCCATATCCCAGTCTAAGTTCACCAAGGAATTAATTAAGAAGTATGGTATGGAGTCATCCTCCACCATGAGAACTTCTATGGGAACAAGTATGCCTATATGCAAAGATGATGCAAGTATACCTATTGATGAGTCTTTGTATAGAGGAATAGTTGGCACTCTATTATATCTCACTGCTAGTAGACCAGATATTATGTATGCTACATGTGTCTGTGCTAGGTACCAGGCTTGCCCTAAAGAATCTCATTATACTACAGTCAAAAGAATCTTGAGATATCTTAAGGACACACCTAATCTAGGCCTTTGGTACCCTAGGAATGGAGATTTTCTACTAATAGGTTATTCAGATGCAGATTTTGCAGGCTGTAGAGAAGATAGAAAGAGTACAACAAGGACATGTCAGTTTTTTGGAGGAAGACTGATATCCTGGAGCAGTAAGAAGCAGACCAGTATGACAATATCCACAGCTGAGTCTGAATATGTTGCAGCTGGAAGTTGCTGTGCACAGCTATTGTGGATTCAGCAGCAGCTAAAGGACTATGTTATTCAAGTAAGTAGAACACCTTTATTGTGTGATTCTAAGAGTGCTATTTCTATTGCAAACAATCCTGTTTCACATTGTAGAACTAAGCATATAGAAATTAAATACCATTTTCTTAGAGAACATGTAGAAAAAGAGAACATCACATTGGAATTTGTTAAAACAGATTTTCAAATTGCAGATGTATTTACTAAGCCACTAGATGGAACTAAATTCAATAGATTTAAAATTGAATTAGGAATGCTGACCATAGGTTAGTTTATCTAGTGGTTTCCAAAAACCAAATTTTGGCTAAGTCTAATGGTGTCGACACATTCAGAAATAAAGTGTCGACACATAAAAGTCATGTCGAGTAGTAAGAGAAATTATGTCGACACAGAGAATATGTGTCGACACATAAGGGTCAAATAGTCGACTCATCCAGAAATGTAGTGTCGACTTCACCAGAATAATGGTGTCGACACTTACAGATTTTGTGTCGACACTTGTACTAAGAGTCGACACAGAATTTCTGATGCACTACTATGTATCTCACGTGTCGATATATCCTCAATGGGTGTCGACACAAAGTAGTAAGCATTGTTGTCGAGACAATAGAAGTTTGTGTCGACACATTTCATCTGTGTCAACACATTTAGACTGTTTTTGCCCGACTTTTGGCCTTCTTTCTTTAGAGGGTATAAATAGGTCAAGAACTTATTCTGTCGACACGCTCACAAGGTTTTCGAGACTAAAACCCTGTGTCGACAATCTCTCTTCTCTTCTATCAAGATTTCTCATCTTTCCAATGACGCCCAAAGTTGAAGACAATGTTAACGAAGGGTACGAGTTGGTGTGCAATGCTTTTGAGGATGCACCGACAGATATACAAAGGGTTATCACTCTAATTTCCGAGTCTGGATTAGAGTTTCTTGTTTCTGAACCAACAAAAATCTGGAAGAAAGTGGTAATTGAATTTTATACTTCTACAACATTGGACTCTTCGGGCCTCAAGATCAAATCCACTATTCATGGGACAATAGTGAAACTTACTCCAAGAAGTTTAAGAAAGATTCTTCAACTACCTAGCATAGAAGATGAAGAAGAGTTCCCAGCCTCTAAGACAAGGGAGGCTCTCCAATGGTGTGGATTGGATCCAACCATAAAGATTGGAGCAGCGATCAACCGAAAAGGAATGAATCAACAGGGCAAATTTCTATCTGAAGTAGTAGAAAAAGTAATTTTGTGTAAACCAGGAGGCCATGATAGGATTTCAGCCTTAATGTTTAATCTCATGACAAGGATAATCTTTAGGATTAACACAGACTGGTCAGGAGTTGTGTTTGATAAAATCTAGGAAGGTATTAAGAAGCCAAATTTGGCTAGGATTTTGAGTTTATACCTAGCTGGAGTCATTCCAGAAGTCATGCAACAGATACCAGGGTCCAAAATCAATCACATGAGAAAAATGGATATGAGATTATTCTCAAGGTGGGATAGAGTTCTGTCCAAAGAGATGCCCGCTGTGGACAGGAAGGACATAACTGAGATGTCACCTGGCCATGAACAAGGCACTGAAAAACATCAAAAAGAACAAGTTAGAGAACCAGCTGAGGACCAGACAGGGTCTACTCATGCGCAGGAAGAAAATACTCCTGCACAGGTGCAGGGGGAGCCAGTTCATTCTCCTGCCCAGCACATTTCTAATCCTGAACAATTGTCGGGAGAGACCATTGTGGAAACAGTACAAGTGGAGGAAGGAATCAACTTATCAGAATATTTAAACACTGCAGATATTGATGTATCATCTCCTGCACCAGCACAAAAGGAATTCACTCTGGAAGAGTTGTTTCCTGATGATGGCATTGCTTCTGATAGGGTTAAGAAGGTAAATGGTGCAGTTGAGGGGGAGCAAGTGAATGTTGAGAAAGAACAACATGTCACTGAGACAGAAATTCCTACAACACCGCCTGAAAGAGTGCAGATTGAAAGCTCTTCAACATCTGAGACTGACAAAGCCAGAGAGGCTAAGAAAAGGAAGCTCATGGTATTCAAGAGACGAAGTCATAGTTATAAGCAGGCTCTACAGACTTCAACTCATCAATCTTCTTCTGCTTTTGATTACAATAAGTTCATGGTAGATTTGCAGGTAAAGATTGATGAGCAGAGATTAGTTTTGGAGAGATATTTTGATGAGAGTAATAAATCACTTCAATTTGATTTGGCTCAAGACATTAAGTCCATCAGATTTGAAGTAAATCTGAATAAAAAGGAAATGACAGATTGCTTCCACAAGGGAGGTAATACTGTGGTCTACCTTGCTAAGCAACAAAGACTATTCTTACTAAAGTGGATGATATTGCATTGATACAAGGATATGTTCTTGAAAATCAGCTAAGAATGAATGAAAATCTTACAGACTCTCACAATACAATTCTCAATAAGTTAATAGATACTGCTACCAGCCTGACTGCTGCAAGGGCTACAGACATGAAAGTTTATGATCAGAAGCTCAAGGCTGCCCTAGATTCAGTTCACACTGCTATCACAACCTCATAGAAAGAAATATCTGACAAGCTTCTTAAATTAAAACCATTCTTTAAAGAGGGTGAGAATTTTCATGATGATCAAATAAGGTTTCAAAAGGATGATCTTAGGGATCATGTTGCCAGAGAAGTCCTAAAGGGGGAGAGGATACTTATTCATGCTGGCTCAGAACATGCCAAGTGGGTAACCAACAGTGTAAGAGCCACATTGGGCTATCCACCATTATGTGATGATGATATTGTTGCTGAGTCAGGCATTCACCAAGGTCTACTTGAAGGCAATCAACCTGAGGTTGCCCAAGTCATTTACCCCCTGCTGATTTTGATATGATTCAACAGCAAGTGCAGGCCATGTACAGTCCTCCAAAGGAGGTTACAAATGTTGTTATTGAAAAAGTTGATAAGCCTGAAGCAAGTTTGAAAGAACAACAAGATGCTCAATTGTCCAAGAAGAGATTTAGAGAGCAAGCTGAACTTAGACCTGATTTTGAGCAGTGGAGCCCCACTTCAAGAAACATTATACTAACTGCCTGGAAGGCTGTGAAGGATCAAGTCCATGAAAGAGGAAAATGGTATAATGAAATTGAATGGCACAAGTATGAGGCTAGGCAGGAGGCCATAGTTCAGTTCAGAAGGAAAGCTAAGATGGGGAGGCTACCACCAGATGCTCAGGAGCCCAGCAAATATTTTCCCAAGCCCTTTCATTACTTTGAAAGGCAAAGGCTCAACGAGGAAGCTCAGAAGAAAGCTGAACTGAAAGGCAAAATGCCTGCTGATGTTGTTGAACCTATTGCGAAGGCTCAAATTCAACCAGGCAAAGGAATTATCATAAGGGAGCCTGATCAGTCTTAGATTAAGCTTATCAGTTCTTTCAAATATTTTGTAGTGATTTGTTTGTTTTACCAATCAATGTAAACAAGCTGTAACAAACATTTCTAAATGTATAAACAAAACTTTGTTCTGTAATCATTTCTTTATGTTCATCTTTATTCTATGATGAATCTGTTGCTTAATATTTTTTTTAAATGTTTCCTATTATGTCATGCATATATACATCATCATGTTAAATTTTTATAAATGGTGTATATCATTAGCTAAAAGGGTTATGACTTCTCCAAATAGGGGGAGATTGTTGGGTACATTGGAAAATGTGTACCTGATTTGAAGAAGCCTAACTTAGCTCAATGATATACATCAAGGTGTATTTGATGTTATTTTGAGTTGACATGTGCAGGTTAAGAATGTACTAAAAAGCAGGAAAATTATTCTAAGTCCATGTGTCGACACCAGAAGAAGCTGTGTCGACACTTCAGAATAATTGTGTCAACACTTGAAGAAGGTTGTGTCGACACAGAGAAAAAGAGTCGACAACATCTATGTCGACACCGGGAAGCAGAGTCGACACCAGAAGGCTGTGTCGACACACTGAGGCAGAGTCGACTACATTTGTGTCGACACAAGAAGACTGAGTCGACATATATAGGCAGAGTAGACAACAGTTGTGTCGACACCTAAAGGCAGTGTCGACACATACTATGTTCTGAATCTACATCAACTGTGTCGACACGCAGGACTTGTGTCGACACACTGCAAAGTCTAGACCAAGTCATTTGCTGAAGAATGATGAAGTGTTTGAGTCGACACAAATACTCAGTGTCGACTCATTCTCAAGATGCAGTATGAAGAAGCTGAGTCGACTTAAAGGCAAACATGTCGACATCATCAAAGGCTGTGTCGACACCAAAGTTACTTGTGTCGACACATATTGACAGATGGTCTCGACACTTTCTAACAGACTGTCTAGAAACTTTGCTGACCAAGACAAAGGCACAAGATCTGTTTGAAGACTTGACAGCTGTGAGTTACAACAGGTTAACTGAAGCTGTCAGACTTGTCAGTAGTTAGTTAGAAACCAGATCAGCCGGTTACCATGAAGAAGGTCTATAAATAGACAGATTCAGAAGTAGAATAAATGACAATTGATTTTTGATTAAGAAGCAACACACATAGAAACTGATTGAGTAATCAAATCAAGAAAGTGCAAGGCACGGAAGAAGATCTTCATCAGAAGATCTAAGAAGACATTATGAAGGGTACAACCTCTCAGGATCTGTCTAAGTAGAATTCGTCCAAGAATTCTGAAGTATTATCAAAGGTATTGGATAGAGAGAGATCCAGCCATTTGAAGATCAAGAAGGAAGCTGTCACAGGTTTCTCAAGAAGCTGTCAGGAAATCAACTCAGCTAAGTTCAGATTCAAGAAGCTTTGAAGAAAGCTAAGATTCAGTTGATTTCATCCATCAGCTGATCAAGTGTTGTCTTGTCCCTTCTCTCTCAACAAAGGCAAAATATAATAAAACTCTTTTCAAATTCTGTAGGATCTATTAATATAGATCTGAGTTGTAAGCCTTTGTTATAAAGGCTGAGTGTAAGAGATTTGATCTCTGAGTGGTAGGGATGTGTATGCCTGAGTGTAGGAGAAGGTATTTCTCTGAGTTGTAGGCCTTGTGTCAAGGCTGAGGTAGGGCTGATTAGCCTGAGTTGTAGGAACCTTTCCAGGTTCTGAGCTATAGGATCTGAGGATCTGAGTTAAAGAAGGAAGTTAGGCCGAATCTAGCACACTGCTAGATAGGTGAAGGGGGAAAGTGGATGTACCCAGACCTTGGGGAACCACTATAAATCTGTGTGCATTCTGTGATGTGTGAATATCTGTGATTGCTGTGCTGTGTTTGCTGAAGTATATTCTACATTCTATTTTATTCAGTACTTATATTCTGCCTAAAGTGAAAACAAGCATTAGAACCTATTCACCCCCCCTCTAGGTGTTTAGGTAGTCTTGAAAGTAAAACTATCAAGTTCCAAGCCTAGATAGGATTCTATCCTTATATCCGATTAATGCTTACCCAGAGCATTTCAACATAAACTAAGGTGTCAAGATCCATTACATTAAAAGAATGTATACCAAGACTCATGAGAGATTCGCTAGAGTGTTGTCGAAAATTCAAGCTATTAAATAGAAGAAGAATAAAAGCAATGTAAAGGCAAAGAAAGTTTTTGTGGAAGAATCTGATTTTTAATCTGAATCAAAAAGTCAGAGTGATGGTAACAGGACACCCATTCATAATCTTGACTTATCCTCATCTAGTGAAGAGGAATATAATGTTCAGGATGCATGTATTCAAGTGATTGAGAATGCCTCAGCAGAGATGGAGCAAGATGCACAAGTGCTGGATAATGCCTCAACTCAGGGGGAGTTAGAGAAGAATGATGGAGATATCCAAGATATTCCAGAGATTCAAGAGAAGGTTGCTAAATAAACTCATGAAATTGAAGAAACATTTGATGCCCAATTTGAGTGGCAGAATGAGTAGTTCTTTGAGGACTCACTAGACAATCCTCTTTATCATTTCTTAAATTCATATGATCATGTTGAGGGGAAGCTTCATACTGAAGTCCCTGCTCAGGGATAAGGTCTCCTAGAATCCCAAGTGGCTGAGATTTCTACTCAAATTGAGTCGGATAGTCAAGAGGACCAAGGGATAAGATCAAATCTTGTGGATGTTGATACACCACAAGTACATCCCAACTAACCTTTCACCAGCATGATAGATAAGTCAGTCCTTTCATCAATCAAGTCTCTACTGGATGAGCAAACTACTTTAATGAAAAGTTATATTGATGATTTAATTAAGAGTGTGAAAACAAATTTCCTAACTGAAGTTTAAAAAGTAAAAGATGAGATTATGGATGATCTTGATTTACCGAAAGGTGACACTGCTCACCTAAATAGAGAGATAACTAGGTGGTTTGACCAGGCTGCCATCTCAGTCAAACAAAATGTAAACATTCTTAGTTTCATGGATTATATTTTGTGGCTGACTAAACAAGATAAAACCAGTGTAAAGATGTATGCAAGCTAGAATAATGAGGTTTTCAGACAAGGTGTAGAGAACATTGAGGAATATGCGTATCAAACCCAACTTCAGGCTATGTAGCTAGCTGAAGAATCAAGAGATGTTCTTATAAAAGCTAATGAGAAAATCTTTCAAACTTTGTCTATCAGGTTTGAGACAAACACCTCTCATCTAGACAATAGAGTTATTAAAGAAGCCGAAAAGGGGGAGAAGTTCTATGTTGAGCAAGCCCTGAAAGTTCTTTAAGGAATAAGGATTGCCCTCAATTTGCCCTTGTTGGTAACGAATAGGCCATTTGACTTTGATTTCTAAGGACAAGCAAGAGTGGCTCAAGATGCATAACTTGAAACAAGAAGGAAAAGAGAAGTCCTCATGTTACATGAAGAATACATGGACAAGAAGAGAGTTTTAATAAGTTAAGGCCTCCTGCTTGATGTCTTATTAATCCATGATAACATTTCTATCTTATAGTTATCTGTGATAACATTTCTTATGCTATTCATGATGCCTATGTTGACAAAATTTATCTGTTATAATTTTGCCTAATATTGATTTATTGGTTAATGTTCAATAACATTACTGAGTATTCTGCTTTCTTCAAATAGGGGGGAGATTGTTGGGAATATTTCCCTCAATCTTCCATGATTTGAAGAGGCATCACTTCTAATGCTAAGAGCATAATGTATTTGATAGCATATCTACTTTATGTTTTTGCAGGACAATTGATATTGACTCTAAAAAAGGTTTACAGTAAAGGAGAGGTATAACTTCAAGACGGGTTATGGTTCTCTATTATACTACTGACAAGGTATATCAGTATCCAAGTAAAAATATGAGAAAAATGCGAAGAAGAGGTAAATAACCGCAAATTTTATTGCTCCAAAAAAGTAAATAATACGTAGGTGTGCCCACTTATTTTTAGAAAACGGGGGAGATGAGAGAATACAACACACGATATGGGACTAAATACAAGTCGAGCGGACTGAGCGGTTTGACATACACAAACAACTCACTATATAAGCCATAACATTACAACCTCCAGACACAAGAGAAAGGCAGCTAGACAAGCAGCTAAGCCATATGTGCGGATAGCCAACAATCCGCAGTGCAGCTAACCATTACGTTGAAGCTGCTGCAAGACATCTGACTGTGTACCGCGGGTTGTCACCAGACCGCTGAGAGAATAAGCCTTGGACCAGAGCTGCGGCTTGGATCAAACCATCACGACTTCACAAGACCGTTGTGGATTATCACCTAACCGGTGAGGCGCACACTGGATAGAACACTGCAGCTTCTACTAAAAACACTATCTAAACAGTCCACTGAGGACATACACAAGAAGACTGGCAGGGCAGGCCGCTGCGGCTAGTTCGGCTAACCGTCCGAACTTATTTCCAACATACTGAACCATCCCAGCAGCCTGCTGAGGTTACCTGCTATAAGACTGGCTGGACAGGCCGTGGCGGCTAGTTCGGCTAATCGCCCGAACTGAGTTCCAACACTCCCCCTCAAGCTGGAGCATATATGTCAACCATGCCAAGCTTGCCAAAAACCCTTTGAGAACGAAGTAACCGATTTTGTGAAGAAATCTGCCAGCTCTTTATCAGAAGTAACGAAAGGAGTGCATATCTGATTCTTCAGAATCTCTTCTCTAATAAAGTGGCAATCAACCTCAATATGCTTTGTTCTCTCATGAAAGACCGGATTCTTCGAAATGTATATAACTGCTTTATTATCACAGAACATCGGTTGGGGTGATCATAAAACTCTCCCAGATCCAATAAGAGAGTTCGAAGACAATTTAGCTCACAAGCAGTCAAAGCCATGCTCCTATATTCGGCTTATGCACTCGATCTAGCAACCACAGTCTGCTTCTTGCTCTTCCAACTTACTAGATTTCTTCCAACAAAAGTGCAGAAACATGATGTTGACTGCCTATCGCTCTTATCATCTGCGTAGCTAGCGTCAGAATAAGCATCTACTCATAAATGTCCCCTTTTCAGGAACAAGAGTTTTTTACCTAGAGCATCTTTCACGTATTCAAGAATCTTCAGAGCTGACTGCATATGACACTCCCAAGGAGCTTGCATAAAATGACTTACTTTTCCAACCGCATAGCAGATGTCTGGTCTAGTTACTGTCAGATAGTTAAGTTTACCAACAAAACGTCTGTACCTCGTGAAATCTTCAAGAAGAGGAGAAGACTCACTCCAGCATTTGTCATCTCCAACAGCCATAGGAGACCGGGCAGGTTTAGTTCCAAGAAGGCCTGTCTCTTGTAAAACGATTCTGCCCCCAAACCAGGGCAGCAAAGCTTCTTCCCTGCACTTGTTAGCAAAACAAGCAACATAGTGAATAAACATCACATCATAGGTGCACACACACACGGCCGTACACCCCGTGCTCTCAAGGCACTTACTCGGCGAAGCCAGTCCGAACCCAGTCCGATCCTCGACTCTACAACCACCCCCAGGGCAGCAAACCTCGTGAGCATTTAGTCTTTTCAGCCGTAGCCTAGACTCGATCTCCAAATCATCGGTAAGTGCCACATCAACTTTAGGTCTCTTTAACCAAAACAGATGGAGCAGGTAGGGTTCCACCAGCCCGTTGCTCACCCCGTCATGGCCATTTTTCCTTTGACGCGGGCCAAGCTTCCCCCAGTCCCAACTATCGATAAAACATGGTACATAGCCCCCCTATATACCCGGCTAGCTCCCAGGCTACTGAAATGGAATAAATGCGTTTCTGCCAAGATTTTCGGGTGCACCTTGGGGTTAATCCCCATGATTTCCTGATGCATTCTAACGCATAGCAACCCGAAAACAATCAAAACACACATAGTCTTCTCAGGCACAAAATGCATAGCAAAACATCACTGATCCAGACCAACATGTCCGGGTAGGCTTCACACACCATGCCTATGTCCGTACTATGATTCCGGACTCTAACAAGGGGGACTTTACATATCTACCCTAAGGAATACCGCACACTGGAGCGGGTTTTCCAATGCAAAGGAAGAAGAGCTTCACATGCTCAAGATGAAAATCATTACCCTAGAATTTTTCCTTGGGGCGATGGAAATCTATGCGGATGAAAAGCACTGTAATCTCCTTGCCTCCGCAGATCCGAAGTCGACTCTCGATTTGGAGCTCCAAAACTCCGCCGGTGACCGGATCTAGCCTTCCTTCTTCCTCCTTTCTCTCTCCTCTCTCTAGCTTTTAGAAAGAGATTGAACCAAAGTAAATGAGGATTTCTAAACCCTAAACCCCGGGTATATCCCTAAGGAAACACACCCCAGCCGTCGGATCTTAAAATAAGGAAACGGACGGCCACGATTTAGCCAAAAAATAAACTTCCTGGGCCGAACACGGGTTGCTACACGGCCGTGTGCATGGCCGTGTTACTCATTCGCCATCACCAGGAACTCCCGACCAGAACACGACATGTGACACGGCATCCTACACGCCCGTGTCGCATGTGACACGCCCGTGTCAGTGCCCGTGTCTCGGCCCGTGTGTCCAAACAACCCAGGTCCAGAAATGTCCCGAGAAGTACACAGCCATATGGCAAGCCTGTGTCATATACCGTGTGCTAGACACGCCCAGGGACACGCTCGTGTCCCAGGCATTGTAATCTCCTTTGTACAAACCCGCATACTGCCCAAGCAGGACACGGCCTTGGGACACGCCCGTGTCCTAGGCCGTGTTCCCTGTCTCGACACTCAACGCCTACAAATCGTCAAACTCTCAACGTGTCGTCGACCCCGAACACGACACAGCCCTGGGACACGCCCGTATCCCAGGCCGTATTACCACCACCAAGTCACAAACTTGGCTCAAAACGCTGCCCGTTGCTCTTTTGAGTTTTGGGGCGTTACAACTCTCTCCCTCTTAAAAGAATTTCGTCCACGAAATTACCAAAGGAAAGATAAACAAAACCAAAAGCGTTACCTGAGAGAAATAACTTTGGGTACTCCTCCAGCATGGTCTGCTCCCATTCCCAAGAGAGCTCCTCACGACCGCAATTGTCCCAACGGACCTTGACCATTTTGATCTCCTTGTTACGAAGTTGCTTAACCTCCAAGTCTTCAATACGAACGTGCTTGACCTTAGTCGTCAACACTTCGTCCACCGGCAATTGATCAACTGCGATCACCTGCGAAGGCTCTTGCACCGCCATCCGCAACCCTTAAATGTGGAATACATCGTGTAGACCACTCAACTCCACCGATAGCCTCAGACGATAAACCACTTCGCCGATCCACTCCAGAATCTCAAATTGTCCAAGGTATCTCGGGCTCAGCTTCTTCAAGCGTTGTACCCGTGAAACACCCTTGAACGTATTTAACTTCAAGTACACCCAATCGCCGACTGCGAACTCCACGTTCCGATGCTTGGAATTGTAGTACTTAGCTTGTCTATCCTAAGAGATAAGCAAACACTCTCAAATGATATGCACCAAAGAAGTAGCGCTTTCCACCTCTTGCTTTTTGTACAACCTTGCCTCACCCATTTCTAGCCACGACAACGGCGTGCGATGCTTTCTACCATAAAGTGCCTCGAAGGGCACCATTTGAATACTCTCCTGCTAGCTATTGTTGTACGCAAACTCCACCAAATATAGGTGGTCTTCCGAATGCTTTCCGAAGTCTAGAACACACATGCGAATCATGTCTTCCATAGTTCTATTGACCCTCTCGGTCTGCCCATCCGTCTGCGGATGGAAGGCTGTGCTGAACTTCAACTTAGTTCCGAGCATCTATTACACCAACCTCCAATCATTTGATGTAAACCGCCCGTCACAGTCACTCACGATGTTGCGGGGCACACCGTGAAGCCCCACAATATTATCCATATATAACTTCGCCAGTTTCTCTACAACATCATCCTTCCTAGGCGGAATGAAGTGCGACACCTTTATTAACCTGTCTACGATCACCTAGATGGCGTCGTTTCCCTTCTGCGACCTTGGCAAGCCATGCACAAAGTCCATCGAAATGTTATCGAACTTCCATTCCGGAATAAGCAAGAGTTTCAAGAATCCCCCCGGCTTTTGGCACTCCGCCTTTACTAAGGCGTAAGTTTGATATTTAGCCACAAACAATGCCACATCCTTCTTGAGCCCTGGCCACCAAAACAACTTCTTTAGGTCCCGGTATATCTTCGTGCTCCTTGGGTGGATTGAGTATTTGGTATGATTCGCCTCGTACATCAACTCCGCCCGTAGATTTCCCCCGTTTGGGACGCACAAACGATTGCCCTTCCTTAGAAGCCAATCCTCAACTGAAACTGGGAATTTTAACCATCCAATGCTGCATCCATGAGCTTCTTCATGGTGCCATCCAACTCCATAGCCTGCCGAATGCGATTAGACAGGTCATACTAAACTTCTGTCCAGTTCAACATTGCTTTGGCGCTAGTTCTCTTGTCAACACAACAGATCTCTAATGCCTCCAGCTCCCGAATTAACCTCTCATCATGAACCGACAACCAGTTGGCTTGGTCGGGAGCCCTGCGACTCAACGCATCCGCAACTGCATTGCCTTTGCCGGGTACATAATGAATCTTGAACGTATAGTCCCCCAGGAACTCCATCCATCTCCGCTGCCTCATGTTCAGATCCTTCTGATCAAACATGTACTTCAGGCTCTTATGGTCGGTATAGATATCGACACTACAAGAAAACTGACATTTAGTGACAAAAATTTAGTGATGAAATATATTTCGTCACTAAAAATAGCTTTTTAGTGACAAAATATTGTTTATCACTAAAGACATGTCTTCAGTGACGAAATAAAGATTTGGTCACTAAATATATATCTTTAGTGATAAAATGTGAATTTTGTCACTAAAATAAATTTTTTAAAGTATTAAGTGATCAAAAATAATTTAGTCACTAAATTTTTTTTTGTAGTGAACAAAAGGATTAGTCACTAGTAATCAACATTTTGAAGATTCATTCATAAAAAAAAATCATTTATTTTTTTCTGAATATAAATTATTTTATAATAATTATCATTAAACATAAAAAGAAAGCTAACTAATTTCCGTAAAATACTTATTTTTACATTATGCAAAATACCCAAAATTTAATTTTAAATGTTTTTTCATAATTCATTTTGTCATTACTAAAATCTTAAATATAAATGAAATTAAGTTTTAACAATAGGATCTCAAAAATTATATTTTTAGGATTTTTTAATTCTTGTAATCAAGCAAAACCTCCGCCCCTTATTTCACTTTTGGAAATCCCAATCCCGCACATCGTTATCGTCCCTATCCCACGTCTCTTCCTCTCATCGGCGATTTCTCCTCCTTCCCTCCTTCGTTTTCACCGGCGACTTCTCCTCCATCGTTTTCACCGGCGACTTGCCGTCCTCCAGCCGGTCAGTCGTGATTTCGCATACTCTAGGCGGCTTTTTCTCCTTCTCTAGGCGGCATTTTATCCACCTCCAGGCGGTATTTTATCCTCCTCCAGGCGGCATTTTAATCCGATTTTCTCCTCCATTCGCGATTTGCTGCCGTCCATTTCAGATATGGTATAAATCTTCTCCTTTGAATGTTTTGCTCTATGCTTTAGAGTTTGTTTAGGGTTTCCAGAGTTCTTGAAAAATTGTTTCAAAATAATTATGTTGCATCTTCTACTCTAATCTTTGGATTTTGGTTTAGGGTTCCTGTTGTTCTTGCAAATCTAAACTCTAGGTTTTTTTATTTTTTTTTCTGGGATGCAAGTGTCTGCAACTGCTCTTTATTCCTGAATCCTTATCAATCTCATGTTATGTTGCATGGAATGTGCTTGTTGAAATGTCCATTTTCATACTATTTATTGCAGCAGTTGTTTGGCTTCCCATAGAAGCTCTGTCAAACAAGCCTCTAGTTTATTGCCATGGCAGAGGCCTTCAAACACGACCGTATAGAAGCCATCATTTGATTGAGGGGCATTCATATCGACCGCATTCCGCTCTCAGCATGGAATTCACTCCAAAACGCTTGTTTGGCCATTTTCTAAGTATTGCATTCATGGTTGCAATCTGCAACAACGTTTGAAGTCCCCCACGCCGCACCCAGAAACTCTATCAAACGAAGTTTGTAATATTCTGATGCCAATACCTTTAGTCTCTCTTTAACATGGTATTATACTGCAGGTATTTTTCTATATTGACCCAGTGTTTGAGATATATCCTAAAATGTATGGCATCAACAATCTAATCCTCTCATACAACTTTTTCAAAGTTAAGGAGAGCTAGAAGTAAACTTCTGTGGTGTTGAGATATGGCATGTGTATTGTGGGGCTAAACTGGAGCAACCCAACACCACTGGTTAGAGCACTCCATTTTATTAAAATTTTCACCTTATATGGATTAAAAATAGGGAGGTTTTGATGTAGGTAGTTTTATTTTTGTCTATTGAAGAACACAGATTCGATTTACACCCAAAACTTTTGTGTCGTTGTGGGGGGAAATCAGGTGTTTTTGTCCCCGTATTTTCTCATATACAAAATATATGATTGCATTTTAAGAATGATATAGAAATCTGATTATAATATTACTGGTTGCTTCAATTTTTTTTAATATTAACAGTTTACTCGCAGGAGACCTGCCGGCAGAATCTCCTGGCCTCGTCTTTCTTCTCAGTGCCTTCTCTTCTCTTGCAACTCGAGGTTTGCGAACATCCTTAAGGAGTGATTGCTCAAGGTTTGCAAAAATCACGTCATTGCATGAAGTGCTATCTTGAATGGTATGTCTGTCTAGTTTTTGGATTATCAAGTTTGTATTTTTTTTTCAATTTCTTTAAAAACATGTAGTAAGGATTTTAAATTTTTCATAGGATTTTGTTTTTCACATAGATAATGGTGAGTTAGCCATGACGTCATAACAAAAATAGTTTATTCATGTAGTTTTTAATAATTGGGCTGGTTTTGAAATTTCAGCTTAGAACCAAACTGGATCTATGTCTACTCAAATCTGATTGGGTCAAAACTTTACATGTATAATGTCAAGATTGTATCTTCGATATGTTCTGAAATTATTTATTGAAGGAGTATTTGAAGAAAATTAGCAGAGAAATGGGAATTATGGGAGAGGTTAGTATGACAACAAATTTGTCATAGTAAACAAACAGGCAGTGAGGTCAAATACTCAACACAAACTCTAAATGAAAGCATATGTGTGAAAAATAGCCAAGTGTATATGCAAGGTGGTGGTTTTCTAACTAAGGCAATTGAAGGCTATGACATAACAGAGTTGATTTTCAGAAAATCAAAGTAAAGAAATCACAATTTATACGTACATCTGTATAATTAACTGTTTTATATTCTTATGTCAGTTTTTTGATCTATTGACATCAATTCTTCTATTATGATCATGATTGATTCAAGAAACACATCATTGGTGTGATTTTAGGATTTCTACGGGCATAATTGCATGGGGTAACTAAAACACTCATCACTTTATTTCTTTTAGTTGAAATTATATATTCTTTTTAATTATTCAAACGATTTTGATTTGTTTGCAATTATATTGAAGGAGACTCGAATTATATTGTTGGATCAGTGAAAGAGTAGGGAAAAAGGAAGAGCCCAAGATTGAGGGACCGAAGGAGGCACAAAAGAAGGAAGAAGGCAAGAAGGATGAGCCCAAGAAGAAAAAAAAAGATTAATCCTCATGAGCAGATTATTTATATATTATAGATTTCATGTATTGAGTTTAATAGAGATGAGAACTCTATTAATTTGTATCAAGGGGTTTGGGCTATCTCCCGCCTTTTTTATTATTAATAAAAGTATATTTTCATTGAGATTCTTTTACAAAATAAAAAATTTATTTATTTTCCTGTTATCTTGTAAAATTCTTTGTTTTTATTTAATGACAAATAAATGAATTTGGTCACTATAGCATTGAACATTTAGTGATGAAAACTAGTTGCTACTAAAAATGTACGTTCAGTGACGAAAATTAGTGGTCACTAATAATGTTCATTTAGTGACGAAAATTAGTTGTCACTAAAAATATATATTTAGTGACGAAAATTGATTTGGTCACTAAATACATTTAGTAACGGGCATTTTGCAACCACCTTGTGACGGATTAAATTTGGTCACTAAATGTCTTTAGTGACCAACCAGCAATATTTAGTGACTAAAATTTTCGTCACTAAAAGCCTATTTTCTTGTAGTGCGACCTTTATGTCGTACAAATAATGTCTCCACAGCTTAACCGCAAAAATCACGGCCGCCAACTCCAAGTCATGGACCGGATAATTCCTTTCGTGCACTTTCAACTGACGTGATCCATACACAATAACACTTCCATGCTGTAGCAGCACGCAGCCCAAACCACTACCTGAGGTATCACTATAAATCTCGAAGCCCTCGGTCCCACTTAGCGAACTGAGCACTTGCGCTGTGGTAAACCGACTCTTCAACTCCTCAAATGCATGCACGCACTCCTGCGTCCATAAGAACTTCTGATCCTTCCTTGTAAACTTCATGAGAGGTAGCGCTATCCGTGAGAAGTTCTCTACGAAGCGCCTGTAATAGCCGGCAAGCCCAAGAAAACTGCGGACTTCCGCTACCTACACAGGCCACTCACGTATCGCAACAATCTTCACCGGATCTACCGCTATCCCTTCTCCACTAACTATATGCCCAAGGATGCCATTGAGGATAACCAAAACTCGCACTTGGAGAACTTTGCGTATAGTTCGTTCCTCCTCAGCGTCTTCAACACCAGATGCAGATGCTTGAAGTGATCTTCCTCGCACTGCGAGTACACCAATAAGTCGTCAATGAATACGATCACAAAACGGTCTAGGTAATCTCTGAACGTCCTATTATTCAAATCCATGAACACTGATGATACATTAGTCAGCCCAAACGGCAAGACCGTAAACTCGAAATACCAATACCTTGTGTTGAACGCTGTCTTCGGGATATCACACTCTCTTATCCTTAGCTGATAATAACCGGACTTCAGATCCAACTTTGAATATACCGACAACCCGACTAACTGATCAAAAAGATCATCAATCCTTGGGATCGGGTATTTGTTCTTTTCTGTTAGCTTGTTCACTATAGTCGATACACAGCCGCAAGCTCCCGTCCTTCTTCTTAACAAAGAGGACCGGTGCGCTCCAAGGTGGCGAGCTTGGAAGCACATACCCTTGCTCCATCAACTCTTCTAGTTGAACCTTTAACTCCGCCATGTCCTTAGGCGCCTACCTATAAGGAGAACGTGACACAGGTTTAGAACTTGGCACTAGCTCGATCGTGAAATCGATCTCTCGATGCGGTGGGGCTCCGGGAAGATCGCCTGGGAACACGTCGTGGTACTCACATACCACTGGGATACCATCCAAAGTGGTCTTAGGCTTTAGAGCCTCAACTAACGTGAATAACAGCTCTGCTCCAACACGAACCGCCTTCACCACCTGAAGAGCAGACATCAGCGTCTTGCTCGACCCATTCAATCCCGAAAACGTCTCCCAAACACCTAGCTTGACATCTTTATGGTTACAATCAGTAAAAGACTTCTGCTCCGAAAGCCAATCCATACCGAAGATGACGTCGAACTCTACTAGCGCCAGCAATGACGCTAGCAAGTCGAACTCTTGGCTTCCAATATGAACCTTTACGACACATACTCTGTCTACGCGCATCGATCACCCATTCGGCAGCAGCACATCCAGTTTGTCCTTCGCCATCAAAGAAGGGACTCTGATGCGCGTTATGAAACTTCCGAAAAAAAGGAGTGTGAAGCTCCTGTATCGAAAAGTGCTCGTGTCAAACTATCACAAATCAGAACAAAGCCTATAATAACAGTATTAAGCTAACAAGCACTATGTAACAGTATTTAAAGCTAACTTGCTATAAATTAAACCGTACCTGTCACCATATTCGCTTGCTTGATGGCCTCTTGCTGGCCTAGATTATAGACTCTCGGTTTAGTCGGAGCATAATGGGATGCGGTTGACTCCAGCGCCTTGCCCTTTTCTTCATAAGTGGCTCCTTGCTTTCTCTCGGACTTCGGACGTCCGCTCCAACAATCGCGGGCAAAATGCCCCGTCTTTCAACAAGTGAAACAAGCGCCCGGGGTTCGGTTGGTATTTGCCCCAGAGGCACCTGAAGAAGGGGATGGACTCGACGTCCTAGCCTTCTTATGGAACCTGCGATATCCAGACTTCGAATTAGTTGGCACTTTGAACTCTGATTTCTTGCCACTAGAGTCCTACTTTGCCTGAACATTCTTTATGTCCTTTTCCAAAAACCGGGCTGAGTTGACCAAGCTCATGAAACCCTGCGCCATAGGCATCGAAAGTAATAATCTCAAGTCATCTCTCAAGCATTCATAGAATCAGTTTGTCTTGCGCTCCTCATAAGCAAAGGTAGCGCTTGTGTATTGTCCTAAACGAGTAAACTCGTGGAGATACTCGTCCACGGTACTGTCTCCTTGAACCAATTTCTGGAATTCATTATCCAAAGAAATCCTATGAGCTGGGGGGAGGTATCGAGCCAAGAAAAACCTTGAAAACTCCTCCATTGAGACATCAGCAAACTTCCTACCCCTCAGATGGTGTAGCTCCAAGCCTTCCCACCATATTCTTGCGTCCCGTCTAGTAAGAACGTCGCAATCGTGGTCTTCTGCCACTCCTCAGTCTCAATCGCTGTCAGCACTCTATTTACTCTATTGAGCCAATCCTCCGCTTGAGTTGGGGTTCCCGTCCCCGAGAACACAAGAGGATTGAAGCCCATCACGTGCTTCAGTTGCTTCTCCGTTGCTCTCTTCGGCAACACCGGCTCCAAAACCACCTGTTCCACACTCCTTGGCTCTGCCGCTTAGCGGTACTTGCTCCATAGAAGGAGCAGGCTGCTGCACCTGCCTCGCAGGCTGTGCATTTATCATCGCAAACACAGCATTCGCTACCAATCAAATGGTCTCAGCTGAAAGGGGTGTTGCAGGCGCATCGTTTGGTGCGCTGCTCGCCTCAGAAGCTGGCCATTCTGACAGCCCAGCACCACTCCTGGTCACCTATAATCATGCAAAACACCAATAAGCGAGCACACAACCTTGCAAAAAGCAATTATAGGAACGCGCAGGTTCCTCAAACATGTGTATTTTCATTCCTAAGTGGACATTCATGGGTTATTTTCATGTTATAACGATGACGCACACACATGTGCTCACCACCCCTTAAAGTGAATTCATCCATGAATTCATTTAAGCTTTACCGAAACCGGTAGTCTGATACCAAATTGTAACACCCCTATCCGTCACACAACATATAGCAGTAGGTCCGGCCGGGGCTCGACGCCATATACAACGGACAGACCAGTGGGTTACTCAATGAAACCATTCAACCAATATACACAACCTACAAAGAGCATCTAGCGGAAGTAATTTATTAAGTTGTAATAATAAGAACCATGCCAACAAGCATGAATTTCCACTAACATAAAACCCAGTAGGAATGAATTACAAAATACACAAAAGTACTGGCCTTAAGGCCTTATAATTGTTTGCTCAAATAATAGTGTCTTCCAAACCTCGGCACGCAGGCCGGTCACACATAAGAATACAAGAAAACACTCAAAATTTAGGCCTTCGATGGCCGGCTAAGCAACCTGGGCTTTAGCCCGCTATTTACCGCTCGGCTCTGCAGCACCTGCAAGCACAATTCACCGTAACGGTGGCAAACAAGAATAACGGTCAGCTAAAGCTGAACAAATTATAATGATTCCGCCCCGAAACCGGGGCGGCAAAGCTTCTTCCCTTCACTTATTAGCAAAACAAGCAATATAGCGAATAAACATCACATCATAGGTGCACGCACATACGGCCATACACCACATGCTCTCAGGGCACTTACTCGGCGAAGCCAGTCCGAACCCAGTCTGATCCTCGACTCCACCACCACCCCCAAGGCTGCAAACCTCGTGAGCATTTAGTCTTTTCAGCCATAGCCTAACCTCGACCTCCAAATCCTCGATAAGTGCCACAATAACATTAGGTCTCTTTAACCGAAACAGATGGAGTGGGTAGGGTTCCACCAGCCAGCTGCTCACCCCGCCATGGCCATTTGGCCTTTGACGCGGGCCAAGCTTCCCCCAGTCCCAACTATTTATAAAACATGATACATAGCCCCGCTATATACCCGGCTGGCTCCCAGGCCACCGTAATGGCAGAAATGTGTTTCTGCCACGATTTCCGGGAGCACCTTGGGGTTAATCCCTAAGATTTCCCTATGTATTCTAACGCATAGCAACCCGAAAATAATCAAAACGCACGGAGTCTTCTTCGACACAAAATGCATAGCAAAACATCACCGATCCATACCAACATTTCTGGGTAGGCTTTACATACCATGCCTATGTCCTTACTACAATTCCGGACTCTAAAAAGGGGGACTTTACATATCTACCCCAAGGAATACAGCAAACTCACCGCACACTCGCGGGAGCGGGTTTTCCCATGCAAAGGAAGAAGAGCTTCACATGCTCAAGATGAAAATCATTACCCTAGCGTTTTTCCTTGGAGCCATAGAAATCTATGCAGATGAAAAGCACAGCAATCTACTTGCCTCCGTAGATCCGAAGTCGGCTTGCGATTTGGAGCTCCGAAACTCCGCCGGTGACCGGATCTAGCCTTCCTTCTTCCTCCTTGCTCTCTCCAATCTCTAGCTTTTAGAAAGAGAGTGAACCAAAGTAAATGAGGATTTCTAAACCCTAAACCCGGGTATATCCCTGAGGAAACACCACCCAGCCGTCGGATCTTTAAATAAGGAAACAGACGGCCACGATTCAGGCCAAAAATAAACTTCCTGGGCCAAACAAGGGTTTCTACACAGCCGTGTGCTTGGCCGTGTTACTCATTCGCCGTCACCAGTAACTCCCGACTAGAATACGGCCTGTGACACGACATCTGACACGCCCGTATCGCATGTGACACGCCCGTGTCAGTGCCCGTGTCGCGACCCATGTGTCCATACAACCCAGGTCTAGAAATGTCCCGAGAAGAACACGGTCATATTACACGCCCGTGTCATATACCGTATGCTAGACATGCCCAGGGACATGCCCGTGTCCCAGGCCGTTTAATCTCCTTAGTACAAAACTGCAGACTGCTCGAGCAGGACACGGCCTTGGGACACGCCCGTGTCCCATGCCGTGTTCCCTGTCTCGACACTCAATGCATACAAATCATCGACCTCTCAATGCGTCGTCGACCCCGAACACGACACGGCCCTGGGACACGCCCGTGTCCCAGGCCGTATGCCCACTACCAAGTCCAAGAATTGGCTCAAAATGCTGCCCGTTGGTATTTTGAGTTTTGGGGCGTTACAACCTTTCCTATCATCCCTAGTAAGATGTATATCATCCACATACACCGCAAGAATAACCAGCCAAGATGAGGTTTTCTGAATAAACAAAAAGTGATCTGCAGCACTCCGAACAAATCTAGCTACAGAAATAACCTCATTAAACTTTTCAAACCAGCCTTTCGGACTCTGTTTAAGACCATAGATGGCTTTCTTCAACTTATACACCTGAGACTACCCCTGAACAACATACCTGGGAGGGTACTCCATATAAACTGTCTCGTTCAAATCTCCATAAAGAAAGGCATTATTGACATCTAAATGATATATTTCTCAATCTCTGTTCACAGCCACTAAAAAGAGAACGCTGATCGTAGTAATCCGGGCAACAGGAGAGAACTTATCAAAGAAATCCACACCATAAGTCTGCGTAAATCCTTTGACTACTAGACGGGCTTTGTAACGATCAACAGTACCATCAGGAAGGATCTTGATTATAAAGACCCAACGACATCGAACCACATCAGTACAAGGAGGAGTAGGCACAAGAGACCAAGTACCCTGTTAAGTCAGATTTTTCATTTCCTCATCCATAGCAGCTTTCCAATGTGGAAAAAGCAGAACATCATGATAAGACGCTGGAAGAACATTGGCCGAGAAGACAGAAGCAAAACTCTGCGCAAGAGAAGATGGTTTGGTGTAAGACAGCACACCAGCAAGAGGATGCTGAGTGCATGATCGAACACCTTTCCTAAGAGCAATAGGAAGATTAAGGTCAGCCATATCTACTTGCATAGATCCATCCGATGGATAGGCAGGCAAACTAGGAACAATGGGCAGCGACTCAACAGCGGAAGCAGGAAGTGCAGGTGAGTCATAAGAAGAAGAAGAGAAAATAGTAGCCTCAGGACAGGGTGTAGAAATAAGAGGAGTGGGGACTGAAACATCAGAAGAAGGAAGAATGGAGGAGGACAGTGAAAAGAATGGAACAGTCTCAAAGAAAGCGACATCGGCAGAAACATACTGTCGGCGGTGAACAGGATCATAACACTTATATCCTTTCTGAGTTGGAAAATAGGCTAGAAAGATACATTTAATCGAGCGAGGTGACAACTTGTCATGAGTAGAAGAAGGAGAATGAACAAAAGTAGCGCATTCAAAGACACGAGGAGGAAACGGAAAAGGGTCTATATAAGGATGCAAGATAGAAAAGGGAGTCTTCCCACCAATAATAGTGGAGGGAACACGATTAATAAGAAAGCAAGACAGAAGAACTGCATGCCCCCAATAAGACTTGGGAACATGCATCTGAGTAAGAAAGCTCTGAGCCACATCAAGTAGATGACGAATCTTCCGTTCAACTACACTATTTTGTTGCGACGTATAAGGGTAAGTGGTTTGATGAACAATACCCTGACATATACAATACGTCGTAAATTGATGACTAAGTTACTCCTTAGCATTATCAGACCGAAGGATTTTAATAGAAGTTGCAAATTGTGTATGAATCTCATTATAAAAAGCAGTGAAAATAGAATAAAGTTCAAAATGTTCACGCAGCAAAAATAGCCATGAACAGCAGGAAAAATCATCAATAAATGTAACAAAATATAAGCTACCCCTACCAATAATTTGAGTAGGAGAAGGACCCCATATATCAGAATGGACAAGATAAAACAGACGAGAAGAACTGCGTCCTTTGTTGGCAGGAAAAGTAGAACGATGATGTTTCCCAAACTGAAAAGCTTCACAATGAAGAGAAGAATCGCCCCGAGGTAAATCAGGCAGAAGCTGATAGAGGATCCGAGGAGAAGGATGTCCAAGTCGAATATGCCTCTGAAGAAGAGAAGAGGAGGCAGAGAAAGCAAAAGATGTATCAAGATAGAACAAGTCGCCGCTCTCAGTCCCAGTAGCTATCATCTCCTAGGACTTAGGAACCTGAAAGACACAAGTAGAAGCAGTAAAAATCGCTTCACAGTAAAACTGCTTATAAAGAGCTGTAAAATAAAGAAGATTACAGGGAAAGTTGGGAACATAGAGAGTTTCCTGAAGCTTAAGAGAAGAAGTAACATGTACAGTGCCAGACCCGTGAACTGAGGATGGTAAACCATCAGCAATAATAACAGGAGGTAAGTGGTTACTCGGTGTAAGAGAAGAAAAAACTGAGAATTCTTGGTCATATGAGTGGTAGCACCAGAGTCAATAAGCCACCTACCCGTGGTAGCTAACTGAGCATCACCCGAAGTGGCAAGAGATGCAGTAGACTTCTTGGCAGAATCAGCATAAGCAGGACGAAGATGAGGGTGTTTCACCCAACAACGATTAATTAGGTGACCAGTCTTGCTACAATGAGAATAGAGATATTTTGAATAACCACGGTCGCCAGTGCGGCCACCTCAACCACCAGAATGATCATGATGGGCAGAATGAGCAACAATATCAGTAGAGGGAGAAAGAAGCAAAGGATGCTGAAGTAGAGTTGTAACAGTGAAAATCCGAGCAGCAGTAGCATCAAGAGTTGGAGTGTCCGCTTCTCTGAGAATCTATTTTCGAATTAGGTCATAGGAGTCAGAAAGACGAATTAAGTAGCAAACCACCAGGAGTTCTTGAAAATGTTTTTGTTGCTCAGCAAGATCAGTAGAAAAGGGATGATGTTGAAGAAGTTCAGCCCCAAGGCTCTGCACCTCCTGATAAGCTGCAACATGGGTCATAACAGGACAAGCAAAGAGGTCAGCATATAGAGTGTAGATACACGAAGTCTGAGCCCCTTTAGAATATAAAGTAGCTAGATGAGTCCACGTGACTTTAAATGTTTGATCATGTCGAATGACAAGAAGACACTCATCAGACAAACGGTTGGCCAACCAAGTATAGACCAAGGCATCAGAAGCGTCCTAATCAACATAAGTAGCAGAGCCAACAGGAGGAGGGTCATCAGACAAGTGAGATCGCTTACATTGAGAATGAAAAAGGAAGACAAAAGACACCCTCCAGTCAGGATAATTTGGGCCCATAAGCATGGACAAAGTACCCAAATTACCCGAAGAGTACACAGAGGGATAAGAATGAAAGAAAAGAGCAGGGAAAGTCACAGAAG
This sequence comes from Platanthera zijinensis, assembly GCA_039513925.1. Classification (NCBI taxonomy): domain Eukaryota; kingdom Viridiplantae; phylum Streptophyta; class Magnoliopsida; order Asparagales; family Orchidaceae; genus Platanthera; species Platanthera zijinensis. The sequence goes on along the minus strand of CM077079.1, from coordinate 182,396,174 downwards.
ATGATGGAGTATCCATGAAAAAAGCAAGCAAGATGCTCAGACAAGGCAGAAACTACACGGACAGGCAACCAGATAAGAATCAGTGCAAATAGAAAGAACAAACTGCCCAGTCTCGATGACCATACACCTGTAGTAGGGGAAATGCTGCGACCCAAGGGCAGAGAAGCCGCACAAAGGAAGAAGAGCACGAGACTGCGCAATTAAGGGGAAACTGCACGACCAGAAAGAAAGAACGGGAGGGAAGAAGCCAGACAAACCCGGAAGAAGGGAGGGATAGAAAAAGGACAACACGCGCTATTTCAAAAAACAAACCGCAACAAGAGCAAAACAATTTTTGAGCAAAAGGACCGGTTTCCCTCTGATACCAAGTAAAAATATGAGAAGAAATGCGAACAAGAGGTAAATAACCACAAATTTTATTGCTCCAAAAAAGTAAGTAATCATTGGTGTGCCCCCTTATTTATAGAAAATGTGGGGATATGAGAGAATACAACAGATGATGTGGGACTAAATACAAGTCGAGCGGATTGAGCGGTTTGACATACACAAACTGCTCACTATACATGCCGTAACATTACAACCTCCGGACACAAGAGAAAGGCCACCAGACAAGCCACTAAGCATCATCTGTGGATAACCAACAATCCAAAGTGCGGCTAACCATTATGCTAAAGCTGCTGCAAGACATCTGCCTGTGCACCGCGGGTTGTCACAAGACCGCTGAGAGGATAAGCCTTAGACTAGAATTGTGGCATTGATCAGACCATCACGACTTCACAAGACCATTGCGGCTTATCACCTAACCGCTGAGGCGCATATTGGACAGAACATTGTGGCTTCTACTAAAAACACCATCCAATCAGTCTGCTGAGGACATCCACTATAAGACCGGCGGGACAGGCCGCTGCGGCTAGTTCGGCTAACCGCCCGAACTTATTTCAAACATACTGAACCATCCCAGCAGCCCGTTGAGGCTACCTGCGTTAAGACTGGATGGACAGGCCGCGACGGCTAGTTCGATTAACAACCCGAACTGAGTTCCAACATCCACTATACTATGGACATAAAGGATAGGTGCCAGAAATATTCTGTTGAGAACTAAGTCTATTCTCAACGATGTCGTGGAGAAGCCACTGAAAGCTGCAGATCTCAGCGCCAAGGAAGTTAACGCTGAGAATGAAGGTTCTACTAAACCTTACCGTTGAGAAGATTCAAATAATGTCGTTGAGCCCATACGGATTGGCAGTATCCAAATTTGGTGAAAGCACTAAAAGGATTGACAGAACATCCAATTTTTGTCCATGCCTTTGACAGGATATTTCTTAGTACCGTTGGAAGATGTCAAGATATTAAAGAAGAACTTCTAAGGTTTTGTAATTGGTCATTACTCAGATATTAAAGATTATAAATGGTGCATTACGTTCTTGAAAAATAAATCTAGTTGTTGCCGAAAGCCTTCAGATGAATAAGGAGACTCAATTATCCGGCTCAAAAAAGGATCTTTGATGATACTTATTTTAGACAAAATTACTTGAATAAATCCATATATTTTCTTGTTAAAAATTATATATTTTATGAATTTTGAGCCTATAATTAGTTTATTTTATAAAAATTGTTCTAACTTTGTTTATTTTCTATTTTTCAGGATTTTGACACTTTTTGGTTATTTTTCATTTTACACGACCCAAGGTCACGAACATGTACCAACTAAACAAGCATGTACTTGAGGCGAGTAACCCAATCAGAATGAAGCCATGGTCCAAATTCCACATCCAGAAAAATCCAGCTTGCACGCCCTAGGTCACATTTGTGTACCCATTACACGCGCGTGTACTTGGGAAGTATCCGGCCAAGTTTTGAATATGTGCCGCAATACAACTTTTCGCCAACCCGCCGAACCTTACACGGTCATGTACCACCTACATGGGCGTGTCCCTGGGTAATATCACTCCATGTCCCGATTTTTTGGTGCCGCAATGTGACTTTTCGTCGATCTGCTTCACGCCAAACCTTACACGCACATGGGTGTGTACCTAGGGAATATACCCAAACTCCCAAGCCAGTCGTTGTCCATCAGGATTTCCATCAGCAAAAGTCAACACACCTTACATGCCCCCCTACACGAGTGTGTAAGGGGGCGTGTACTTCCCCAAAAAAATTCTATAAATACCAGCAACCTCCACATTTTCCATAGTAGATTAGAGCTTATTGAGAGCAGTTTATAAACATATTAATTGAGATTAGTTGAGTGTTTATGCGCCGCTAGTTGTTTTTCTTCTTGCTTATGTTCTTATTTTTGCTCGATTTTTCTCTCTCGCTTTAAGTTAAATCTATGCATCTTTTGTAATACACATTTAATCTCTTTTACTAGTGTAGAATTAATGCATAGCTAGTCTCTATTTCGTGCAATTGTAGTTTTTTTCCAACTTGTAACTCCTTCTATTTTAGTAATAAAAGTCTCTTTTTCTCTTCCTTTCTTATTTAGTTTTGCATGAATTTCTACTACATATTTCTCTCTTACCCTTACACCATGAGTAACTAAATACTTATTAGAAATCAATCGCGATCATCTGAGGATGAGTTGGCCAAGTTATGATGATTTAGCTTTCTTTCTCATTTTAAAGTTCTAGACTTTGATTTACTCTTGATTTAAATTTAGTGGAACTATATTATCGTTATAAAGTCTCCACTTAGGTTTTAATTCTTAGATAGCCGAGAGGCTCATAGTTTGAATTGATCACCCAAGAGTAAAGAGAGTTGCACGCACCTCTCGAGAGAGAATGATGTAAATCTCCTTATTGGAGTTCAAATCCAATAGCTGGGTTCCCTGCTTAAAGCGAGCTTTAGGCATTCAAATACATGACAAGAGTTTTGTCGAATCTTCCTAAACTCAGTTTGGCACTTTTTTGAGAGGAACGTGTTCACAATTAAGGAACCCCCACGGTTAAGTGGCCTTTTACTTTATTAAGATTTAGTTTGTTATTTCACTTTGATTAGCTTATGCCGAAGTGATTCAAAATCGAGTACTATTACTTTTATCCATAAGTTTTAACCCTTTTTATAACGTGCAATTTAGTTAAGTAAAACAAACTGAAAGAAATCATTTGATAAGATAAAAGTAATTCCTCAAAGTAGAAGTAATCAATCCGCCCTGGGTAATACGACCTTGATATTGAACTTAAATATCCTATATTATAAACGATAAGGTGCACTTGCCTTTACCAGATAAAGAATCGGAGAAGATTTTAAATCTCATTTACATCTCTTTTCTCAACCCCCAACCTCTTCTCCGCACACACAAACACTCATTTACTATCTTATTTTTGGGGTCATTTCCGGGGACCTAGTTTTGAAATTTTGAAATGAGGATAGCTATTAATTTTATCGCTTCTTTAATACTCTCTTCTTATTTTTCTCCCCACTTCACTTTCCGTTTAGTGTATGACCCGAGAAAGCTCTTCAAATATTCATTTTGATCCTGAGATAGAGGACATAATTTTGCGTCGCCTCCACTCTCGTGACCAGGAATCACATTTAGGCATCGAAGACTCGATCACAGACACTACTAAAGAAACTATAGATCCTAATCTACCCAACCAAATGAGGCCCAACAAAGGACCATGTCCTATTATGCGTGGCCGAATCTGGAGGGTACACAATCAAGTATTTTTGCCCCGCTGTGGCAAAAAATAACTTTTAGACCAAGTCCAGCATTATACAAATGGTACAGCAGTCGGTGACCTTCGATGGTCTCCCGGACGAGGATCCTAATTACAATCTTTTGAATTTTCTTGAGATTTGTGATTCTTTTAAAATCAATGGAGTCACGGATGATGCCATTCGATTCCATATTTTTCCTTTCTCCTTGCGGTCAAAGGTCAAGCAGTGGATGTGTTCTCTTCCTAGAGGGTCTATCACTACATGGTCCGAGATGGCGGAAAAATTCCTTACAAAGTATTTCCCGCCTGCGAATACTGCCAAATTATGCACTGATATAGCATCTTATATGCAAATAGACTCAGAGACTCTCTACGATACGTGTGAGTGCTCCAAGGAATTATTTCATAGATGTAACATACCTCAAACAACTAGACATCTAAGATTGGTTTTGTCGTGATTGTGTTATGACAAAACCATAGGAAGACTAGTTGAACCAAGGCATGAAGGTGAAAACCACCTTGGTCTATAAATAGTAATTTCCAATTACCCACCCTAATGTTTGACTTTAGGGATTCAACTTGACTACATGACCCCACCAAAACATGCCAAACCCTTTAGGAGATGGATAGGGTGACTAAGGACCCATTGGGGTCAATCAAGTGGTCTAGTTGACCAAAGTCAACCCCAACCCTAAATTTATCAAACTAACCTATATAGGGTCAATTGACCTCCCCATATCCAAATGGACCCCACCTAGGCCTTCCTAACCCTTAAGGGAGGTCAATGGGTGACCAAGAACCCATTGGGGTCACAAAAGAGGTCAAGTTGACCAAAGTCAACCCTTGCCCTAAAGTGGTCAAAGTGCCCTAATTAAGGGTCAAGTGGCCTCCAGGGTGCAAAAACAACCCTACCCAACCCTTCCTTGACCTTAGGGTAGGCCAATGGGTCACCAAGGACCCATTGGGGTCAACCCAAAAGGTCAACTTGACAAAAGTCAACTCAACCCCAAAAATTAAGTCAAACTAGTCTTAATGACATAACCAAGCCCAAGCCACTTGGGCTAAGCCCAATTTGTGTGGCCCATTAACCTTAGGAGGCTGAGAATTATCCAAAAGTCCAATCATTTTCTGTAAATAGTGACCAGGAGAGAGAAATCTCTATTGCCCTTTAATGGAGGAGAGAGAAAATGACCATTCATGGCTTGGAAGGCCAAGGGGCCTCCTCTGTTCATCTTCAATGGCTTGATCCATCTCCCCCATCAGTTATGAGAAGATCAAGGGTCTTTCTATGCACTTTCAGTGGTTGGGTGCACTGCACAACCACTTGGCTGAAAACCTTCATTCATGGACATTAATGACATTGAAGCCATGGCCCTCCCCCTCCCCCATTTGTTTATTTTAAAAGCTTCCTTAGGCCTAGATTATTCGGTTCCACATTTCCCCTAAAGGAATTTAGATCTATGGTAGTGTTGTTCCAGAGTACCCGAAAACTTATAATTCGGGCATAACGACTAGGCGATCGGCTAGGCTCCAGCCCTTCCAAAAGGTCGTGTCCTCTTCCTCTTTCTTAGTGGATAGATCCACTTCTATTCGCCGCAAGGTTTGGGGACAATTGGCCCTATATCGGGTTGGCCGAAAACTCCATTTTTGGAACTTTTCATCCATGCCTAAATCCCTATTCCGGCCACCTCCGGCTAGCCAACCACCGCCTATCGCCGGCTACCACCTCAACGAAGGTGGTGGTGGTGTTGGCCAGCTAGGGGAAGGTGTAGGTGGTCGGTTAATCTCTATCAAAGTAGGCATAGGATGGGCGGTTGTGAGTCGTTGGCTCACGGAGGAAGACGACCGGATGTCATCGATCCAATGCGTCAAGATTCATGCGGCCGAATTTAATACTATAGTTATGGTTTTATTATTTCATTTTCTATCATATATTTGGCAGTGCTTTGCTTTTAATTATTAAATATACTTAGAGGCCTTTTCTGGAAAAAATGGTTAACATCAAAATTTTAGCATATTGAGTATAGTTTATTTTAAAATTTGTTTCAACCAATTTAGGTCACTGGTTTGACCACAGCACACCAAATGGTGTAAGCTATACCTAGGGTTAACAAGACACAAATATGTGTGCCCCCACTAAATTACTCAACCAAATGCGTTGAAATTTGGATCATAGGTTAGTCTCCTCTATAACTCAGACATATCCAAAAATGTAAATTTTTTGAAAATATTTTTCTATAGTTTTAGAAAACATTTAATAAATGATGTATGAATTAATTAAGGGTCTAATGACCTAACTGATGCGTGTAAATACGGCAAGCGCACCGGTCGCACAAGTAATAAAGTTTTAGGAATGAATCCACGAGTGTCGGTCTCTTGAGGAATGCAATTAGCGTAGAACAATGAACGATCCGAAATTATTGTTATGAGAGTTAATTAAAGGAAGGAAAAAATAAAGGGCTTTGAAGGATGTTTTGCAAACAAATAAACTAAAGCGAAATATGCGGGTCGCAATCACCGCTTCACAAGGTAAGATGGATGTAACGGCCGCGATGCCGTACTTCAGTAAGGCGAATGGACGGTGAGCCAGTGAGTGAGGTGTTTAGTGCGAAGTGCAATCGAATGGAACGAAGGAACGGAGTGAAGTGAGATGGGGCGAGGCGCATAAAATCACAAATCTCACGAGCAAGATTAAACAACAATAATCTAATTAAAACAACTAGAAATCGAAGTTCATTACAAGCTTAAGTCATTTCATACAACAAGAGAGATGGAGAAAGACTAAACCAAGAAAGTGAAGATCCATCGCGGTTGTTGCCCTAGGTGCGGGTTGTAAATCCGCTTCCACGTGCAGTCTGAGGAGGCTTCTGGTACCGACGAGCTATCACCTGGAGGGCCTTTAAGTCCGTTCTCTAGGTTGTCTTCATAATCTTCTTCGGTGGAAAGCTCGGAAAAGAGGTCTTTAATGGCCGGGAGGATCACCGGAGGATGCAGAATGCTTTAGAATCACCGGAAAATGACCTCCTGATGGTAGGGATTAAGGTGGAGATGGATGGAACTCCTGGGATGCGGAACGGCGAAGTGGCGGCAAAGATCGATCCAGGGTCCTTACCCTAATTCGTGGAATAGGCCGATTTATAGAAGCAGAGTTAAATAGCACGCACGAACACTAGCGCACGACAAGTGGTCGTGCGCGAACAAAGTCAGTGCCCGTGTGGCAACAACCTGTATAACCTTCACCAGGAAATCAAAGCTCACGCACGATCAGCAGTGCACGATCAGTGATCGTGCGAAATGGAGAGATAGAACTTTTCAAAAGAGGGCATGACTACGCACGACCGGCAACGCACGAGCAGTGATCGTGCGTGGTATAGCTGGTGACCGTGCGATATGGCGGGGCAGAACTTTCACAAAAGAAGCTAGACTGCGCACGACCGATGATCGTGCGCCAAAGAGGTCGATGGTCGTGCGCGTGTAAAAATGCACGACCATTGACTCCTTTTCCAAAAATGGTGAAAGCCCTATCCCGGACGCCCACACGATCCCCGAACCTGCAGGAAAACTGGACGGGTTATCTATCTTGGCAGTCACAGATATTAATAAAATGAATAGCAAGAGGGAAATACACACACGCACAGAAATAGGCTAATAAAGTGTACAAGACGTGGAAAGTCGTAGCGAACCAAAAGGAGTGCTGATGGCGCTAAATAGTAGTGCAAAGTCATGAAATGAAGCCTAGATGAGTCCAGAATTCGGTATGAAATGGGGACTCATCAAACCCCCAGACTTAACCATTTGCACGTCCCAGGCAAATAATCATCTCGTGAACTCCAAAATAGCTAGCTGACAAAGTAACTTCAATTTAAAGTAGAACGAGATATCGAAAACTCAAGTGTATAGAAAATATAATAGAAGAAATTTTTAATTATACTATGTAATTTATAACTTTCGACAAACATAAATAGATATTGTCACTACTAAAAAATTGAATGCCCGAGAATCGCTCGGTCATGTGTAGGAAGAAAATAGGCAAGTCGCTTTGCTAAGCATTGCCAAAGATCGGGGCTCGTGATCACCTCCAAAGGAATCCACCAATGTCGGGGACCATATGCTTGCCCGTTCGCACTCTCTCCACGGCACTAGTTTGACTCTAGTGTGAGTTCGTAGGACTTCGGGTAATAATGGGGCTTGGGTTACGGTGAGGAAAACAAGGATAAACAAGATGGGTAATGCATCAAACCCAAATGAGCTAACGTACAAAAAATAGTAACCGCTAACCACCAAATAAACGTAGGTGCACCACACCCCTAGACTTACTTTTACAAATGGGTGTGTGCACCGCCTACTCCAAACAATAATCCCATCTCAAAAAGATTGTTCATTTAAACTTTTTCTTATTTCTTTTCTTTTCCTCTTTTTGTTTCCTTTTCTTTTTATAGATTTTTCTTTGAAGCTTTCACATTTTTATTTTACAAAATCAGCACATTTTTCTTTTGGGCACATACACATACAACAAAAACAAATCACCACATCACAACCCAACATAAAATGTAAACTACTAATGCTCGAATTGGGCGTGCGACTAGGATCGGCTATGAGGCTTTGGCGAATATAGTGGAGCTGAATCAAAAGGAAGGGTAGGCACAAAGGGGCTAGCGAGGGCGACGTTAGAAAGGGGTACAAAGCTCAAACGGGCCAACATGATGGCCTATATCGCTCTCACGCTAGACTAACCATGCACCAATGCTTCCAAAGTAGCTTGGGGCAAGTTCTTAACAACCGAGAGAAATGATCCGTCCTGCCGACTCGAGCAATACAAAGCTAGAGACGCCTATAGACATTCCTACACTACCGATAGATTGCTCCGGATTCACAATTTTGAGTAGGACAAACATGATTTGCGAGTGCAGAAAAAAATATAAATTTACAAGCATAAAGAAAAATTAAACCTATACAATTTCTACACCACGTGAGTACTCGATTAGGAGCACTGCACGAGTTTCGAACTACTCTAAATTAAAATCCAAAGTCAGCACCGCCATTTTAAAATTGACACCAAATTACAACATTGACTCGAGCCGCACGCGTGGTTAAGTGCGCGCTCGTGTGGGTGGCAAGGTGTGTGCAACAGGATTCTATAATAATGAAGCATAAAATAAAACTACTGGCATGCTTTCAATGTGCTCGTGGAGTGCATAAGCAGCTCTTCCCCCCAGACTTGAATGAAAACATAGGCAGAAATGAAAATAAACATCTAAATAAAAAGAGGGCTGAGGAGAAAGGGTACCTATGCTCCAAAGAATCAGCATACCAGAAGGCGGAGGTTGCTGCATCGCATAAAAGTATGCTGGACCTGCAAATTAGGTTGAATAGAAGAAAAGAAAAATAACAGAAAATATAATAGAAGAGCAAAGTAAAAAGCACAAAAAAGAGGGACCAAAAAGGTCCAAGCTTGGGTTGTCTCCCGAATAGCCCTTTTGTTTACCGTCCTTAAGGTGGACCAAATACCTGTATTAGCAGTTTATAAATTGTTCTTGCAGGAATTAAAGAATTGCAGAAAAATAAAGCACAGTAACGAAAAGTTCCGAACAAAACAAGCATGCACAAAGCATAGGGAATTACGGAAAAGGGGAGAGCAATCAACTAAATGCGGACTTGTGATAAGTCTCTTCGGTGGGGCGCGAGGGAACAGCAGAGTTTCCTTTTACATTGGGAGAAAGGGCTTTCCCTTTACTCCGAATGTGCAATTCCTCGCACCGGAGGGTAGCATAACGCTCATCGCGTGCACGCTTGGCCTTCCTCAGCTTCTCCATCGTGGGAGATTTCCAAAGATTGCAGTCCGTGGTGGGTCCTATTTTTGCGGTTGGCAGCTTCATTTCCGGTACCTAAACGGCAACCGGATCAGCCCAAGCTACTGATTGCTGGACAAAGTTTGAAACAATATTACACAATTCATTGTCTAGGGATTTCTCCTGAATAGAACTAGTTTCGCCATGCTCAAAAATTGATGCGACGGGAAACAGGAAGGTAGCCATTGCATCAGTGCACTCGGTCTCTTCTTTGAACTCTTTCTCATTATTCTCGATCATCTCCTTAAAAAGTCCTTCCTTAATCATCTCTTCCATATGAGCATCCCTCACCAAGGATAGTTCTAAACCAATCTCGATATCTGCAGCACTTTAGAAATTGTTGTTATGAAGAAGAGGGTCATGTACAGAAGTGATATCAAAGGTTAAAGAAACAACCGGCCAAGTTACGCATCCTTTGGCGAAATCAAGAGATGTGCCGCTAGCCGTCAGGAATGGAACCCCTAATATTGGAATAGAATTGTTTTCCTTGGGTCCCAAAACCTGGAAATAAGTGGTTAAACACTTCCCATTAACCTCAATTTCAACTTCTCGTACACCTCCCTCAGTGTCAACCAAAATACCATTAGCCAAAATTAGTGACTTACGGTTTGCTGGATCAACATGCAGGTTCATCTTCGCAACATCGTGCATAGTGAGGATGTTGCTAGACGCTCCGGAATCACACAATGCAGTAGTTTCAATATTATTAATATTACAAGCTACAACGAGCTCGTGAGTTTTGTTTTCAAATTTTCTTCCCCAAGGCTTTTTCCTTGCTCATAGGGGTTTTTCTCAGTGCTGCTTGGAAAAGTGCCTTGGGTCCGCTCAGAGACCATTTGGGCCAATTGGCCCAATTGTGCTTCTAACTTACGCATTGAGGCCGCTTGGTTCGTCATGTTAGTCTGGGAGACCTCAACAAACTTTTCAAACATTTCAGCTAAAGAATTTGTTTTTATAGTAGGGGGCCCTTCCGGGTAATTCAGTTGAGGCGGCCGCGGTTGGCTTCCGGAGGCATACGCATCATTTTGATGCTGCCCCGGCTGCCATCGTTGGCCTGGTGCGTTTTGATTCCAAGAAAAATTTGGATGATTTCTCACCCCCGGATTGTACGTGTTCCCATAAGGTGCTCCCCTATTTTGATTTGCAATAAAATTAATTGATTCATTATGGAAAGTAGTTTCATCACGTACCTCGCCTGCTTGGCATTCGAAGCTGTGGTGGTCGGAACCTCCACAACCCTGGCATGAGATTGCCATAACTGGAGCAGCGGCGGCGGCGGGCTTGGATGCTTCCAGAGCAAAAACTCCACTAGTACCTCGTGGAATATTCCTTCCTGCGATCATATATGCGCTGTGGATGGAGGTATCTTGCAAAATTCTCAATGCATCATCAGGCACAAGATTCATTATCGTTCCACCAGAGGTGGCATCAATCATAGCTCGGTGTTGTGGTTCAATAGAGAAATAGAATATTTCAACGAGATTCCAAGTTTGGAATCCGTGGTTTGGACACTTCCTCAGCAACTCGTTGAAGCGTTCCCACACCTCAGCTAGGCTTTCTTAATCATTTTGCCGAAAGTTGGCAATCGCACGCCGTATACTCACAATCCGGTCCACCAGATGGAACTTGGCTAAGAATTTCGTTGTCAATGCCTTCCAAGTGGTGGTTGTTCCAGACGGAAGAGAGTGAAGCCATGTCTTGGCTTTGTCCATGAGGGAGAAGGGGAAAAGACAGAGATTGACTGTATCATCGGGGATCCCAGCATAGCGTAACGTGGCGCAGATCTCGGAGAATTCAGCGAACTGAAGATGGGCGTCTTTAGTGGCCATTTCGGAGAACTGTGCGTTGTTCCGGATTATGTTTAGAATGGCTGGTTTGATCTCAAATTGCTGGTTGGTGATCGCCGGTCCGAAGCCGGGGTAAATACTCCAAACGGTCGGTGTGGTGTAGTCCCTCATGGTGTGGACTTGGGGCGGGTTTAATTCATTCTCATCGCCATTTCAGTCACCATGAAGGATCCCTCCAACACAGTTTCCGGCATCAATGTTCAGCTGGTCCCCCATTGGGACTGGATTGATGGCAGCAACACATCTTTGTGCATGAAGAGTTCATTCGATCTTGGGGTCGTAAGCTACAAGATCTCTTGCAGCGCATCCCTGCATTCACTACGGCAACTATACAAAGAAACAACGGTCAAAAACACTTACTCTTACAACAATACTTTCAAACATCATGGTCGTTCTACAGTTGCATTCCCCGGCAACGGCGCCAAAAACTTGGTGCGTGTAAATACGGCAAGCACACCAATCGCACAAGTAATAATGTTTTTGGAATGAATCCCAGAGTATCAGTCTCTTGAGGAATGCAATTAGCGTAGAACAACGAACGATCCGAAATTATCGTTATGAGAGTTAATTAAAGAAAGGAAAAATAAAGGGCTTTGAAGGTGGTTTTGCAAACAAATAAACTAAAGCGAAATATGCGGGTCGCAATCACCGCTTCACAAGGTGAGATGGATGTAATGGCCGCGATGTCGTACTTCGATAAGGCGAATGGACGGTGAGCCAGTGAGTGATGTGTTTAGTGCGGAGTGCAATCGAATGGAACGAAGGAACGGAGTGAAGTGAGATGGGGCGAGGCGCATCAAATCACAAATCTCACGAGCAAGATTAAACAACAATAATCTAATTAAAACAACTAGAAATCGAAGTTCATTACAAGCTTAAGTCATTTCATACAACAAGAGAGATGGAGAAAGACTAAACCAAGAAAGTGAAGATCCACCGCGGTTGTTGGCCGGATGTGCGGGTTGTCAATCCGCTTCAACGCGCAGTCCGAGGAGGCTTCCGGTACTGACGAGCTATCACCTCGAGGGCCTTTAAGTCTGTTCTTCAGGTTGTCATCATCATCTTATTCGGTGGAAAGCTCGGAGAAGAGGTCTTTAATTGCCGGGAGGATCACCGGAGGATGTGAAATGCTTTAGAATCGCCGTAAAATGATCTACCGATGGTAGGGATGAAGGTGGAGATGGATGGAACTCCTGGGATGCGGAACAACGAAGTTGCGGCAAAGATCGATCCAGGGCCCGTACCATAATTCGCGGAACTGGCCGATTTATAGAAGCAGAGTTAAATAGTGCGCACGACCACTGGCGCACGACCAGTGGTCGTGCGCGAACAAAGTCAGCGCCCGTGCAGCAATAACCTGTAGAACCTGCACCAGGAAATCAAAGCTCGTGCACGATCAGCAGCGCACGATCTGTGATCGTGCGAAATGGCGAGACAGAACTATTCAAAAGAGGGTATGACTGCGCACGACCGGCAACGCACAAGCTGTGATCGTGCGCGGTATAGCTGGTGACCGTGCGATATGGCGGGGAAGAACTTTCACAAGAGAAGCCAGCCTGCGCACGACCGATGATCGTGCGCCAAAGAGGTCGATGGTCGTGCGTGGGTAAAAACGCACGACCATTGAATCCTTTGCCAAAATATGGTGAAAGCCCTATCCCGAACGCCCACACAATCCCCAAACCTGCAGGAAAACTGGACGGGTTGTCGATCATGGCAGTCACATATATTAATAAAATGCATAGCAAGAGGGAAATACACATATGCACAGAAATAGGCTAATAAATTGCACAAGACGTGGAAAGTCGTAGCGAACCAAAAGGAGTGGTAATGGTGCTAAATGGTAGTGCAAAGTAATGAAATGAAGCCTAGATTAGTCCAGAATTCGATATGAAATGGGGACTCATCACTAACACCACCCAATATTTTGGTCGGTGACTATTAGGGTCATGATATGTCTCCGGTAAAAATTTAAGCCCATTTGGGGTTGATTTGATTAGGTATTGATGTGACCAAAGTTTGGTCCCTTAAGGGTAAATTAGGGCAAGTGTGTACTTGATGAGTTGAGTGGCCAAACCTCAGCTAAAAGGGTTGAAACTTTGACCACTGCCTCAAAGTCCTCTAAAGCACCCCCCTCCAGTGATTTTGAGTGGTTTGGAGTGGAGATGCACAAATACCTTAGTATAGAACATAGGGTTTAAGTTTGGGGCCTAGTGAAGGGCATGGTGTTATAATTCCTTGGATGACCTTGGAACTAGGTTGGTGAGTTCCTAGGGTAAAAATAAGATCTAGAAAGTGGTTTTAGGATTTTTAGTAACATATACCTTCTTTTAAATAGTTATGGATTGTTTAGGGCACTTTGGTCCAATGTTTAATTACATTTTCAAGTGAATTTGGATACTCATGAAACTTAGGCAGTGATCTTAATTATATGATATTGTTCCCTAGAAATTTTATTGTGAATTTGGGATTGATAATTTTAGTACTTCATTCACAAACCCCTAAGATTTATTTAGTCACAAAATTATTATTTTAGAGTTATTTTCTTACTGGAAAATTATGAAACTTTGTCAGGGAACATTTGATACAGAAGATCGCAACGGTGGAGAGAGGGTTAGAGAGAAGAGAAGGTGGATGTAGTGGTTGAGAATATTTTTTGATTCTATATCCGATAAAGGCAAGCGTACCTTATCGTTTATAGTTAAGGATACTAAAGATTAGTATCAAGGTCGTATTTCCCTAGAGCGTAATGATTACTTTTACTTTAAGGATTGTTATTATTTTATCAACTGAAATTTCTATTAATTACTAAACTAAAAACTGAAATTAAATTACTAAGCTAAAATAAAGAAAACTAATTACTTGTAGAAATAAAAAGAGTTAAAGCTAGAGATAAAGGCGCGCACTCGATCAAGAATCACCTCAGCAAGAAAATGAGCTTTGCCAAAATAAAGCTAGCTAAAATAAATACACTTTTCTTTTTCTCTACTTTTACTTTTTTCATCAAATATTTTTCTCATTTTTCATTTTTTCTCTTTTCCATACTTAAAAATTTCTACTTTTGTAGCAAAAGATAATACAAAGATTTTCCACTAATTTTTTCAAAAAGATACACATTAGCAATTAAAGCTCAAAAATAAATTTAAAGTGTTCATATAGGTAAGCTATTTTGCCGTGGTGAAATAAAAAGTGGGGCTACAAAAAGGAAAGGAAAAGGAACAAAAATAGCTAGCAACGATTATTGTTAGGCGGGGTGCAAAGGCTCAAACATTTCAAAATAAATGCCTAAATCATTTTCATGCTTCCTAAATCTACTCAAAGTAAAGCACAAAAATAAAAAGTAGAGAATTTGCTTTTATTAAAACAATGATAATAAGCAACTAGACCGGTTTGTATCTACTACACTTAATACTAATTAACGTTTTAAAAAATATTTTAATAAGGAAAAATAAAGGATGATAGGTTTTATAAAAGTAAAAGAAATTAAAAAAAGGCTAAGGAAAAGTGAAGAAAAATTCAAGAAATTTTTCAAAAATTGCATACTACCCTAAATAGGAACAATGTATGAGTCAACATACTACTCGCTAAACATATTTAACCAGAAAATTAATCTAATTTATTCTAACTAAGAAAGTAGACATGAGCTTAAAAAAACTCTAAAATGTAAAGTTGAGGGGTACTAATTGATTTGGCAAAAATTAATTCAATTTAATTTGGGATTTTTTTTAAAAAAAAATTTAATATATTTTTTTGGATTTTTCAAAAATATATTATAGATATAAATTTTTTTTTCTAGAATTTTTAAAAAAAATTTTTCTAAAGTAAAATATTAAGGAAACACTCCCCCATACTTAAAGTTAAACATTGTCCCCAATGTTTAAAGTTAAGTATAAAGAGAGTGAGAAGAGAGAGAAAAGAAGAAAGAGAAATGTAAAGAGACAAAAAAGATGCTTCCCTAGCTCTTGATGCCCAGACGTTGGAAAATGCATCCCCCCAAACTTGAGCTAAAGATCGGCTTGAGTCCAAGTTCAGAGGTGAGAAGCGGCACAAACACGCGGGAGCTTATTCCTGCACAAAACAAAATAAAAGAAAAAAGAAAAAAGAAAAAGATAAGGAAGGGGTGCTACCCAAGAGCGCTCTTTGACCAGGAACGTCGTTGAGATCGACGTTCTTGGTTAGCTAAATGGAAAATAAAAAGATAAATGTAATGGCAGCTCACGCAATATGCGTTTCGACGCGAGTGCCAAAACATTTTTTAAGAAAATAAAAATTTTTTTTTGTAATTTTTTATTTTTTAAATAAAACAAAAAAGAAAAAGATTCAGAAGAAGAAAAATGCTAGAAATAGAAACTAAACAATTAGAAGGGGGAGAAGAAGAAGAACTAGAAACTTAACTAGAAGGAAAAATTAAAGAAGAAAAGAAAACGGAATTTTTGCAAGGAGGGGGGAGAGAAGAAAAAGATGAAGAAGGTGGTGGTTGATCACAAGAAAATGGTTGGAAAGAAAGATCTGGTTGCTCCACTTGAATATCAATCTTTTCGGTAGATTGAGAGCAAACTGGGATATCCGAAAATTCAATCTCCTCGGAAGATCGAACATAAGAAAGTTTGTCTTCCTCGGAAACTTGAAAAAAATAGGCATATCGAGGGAAATTTCCTCCTCGATAGGTTGAAGGCACAATGGAATTTCTAAATAATCATCTTTCGCAAGTGATTGAAGGCACTGCGGAATATCCGAAGATTCATCATTCGAAATATAAATAAGAGGAGGAGGGGAAGAAAAAGATGCGGCCTCAGCAGCCAAAGCATCAAAAATCACTTTGAAGTGAACATTGATGCTTGCATCAAATGCTACACCATCAAAACTGACTTCATTTTTGCTAGAATAAAAAACAGGAGGCGCGCAAACTTGCGGAGAAAAAGCAGAGAAATCTTGAGATGGAATGAGTTGATGATCACCTTGGCCCAAAGAATGATCAGGGTGTTGCCACCCTGAGTAGTTCAAAGTAGGGCTAGGATCAAAATGTCCATTCAAGAATTTTCCAGAAAAATTAAAATTCAGAAAAATTCAGAGGAGAAGGGTAGGAAAACGTTTGAAAACCATCGTAACCCCATGAAAAAAAATCACAGACTGATCAATTTGGCAAAATTGATTCGATCCGGAAGGGATAAAATCATGGGTGGATGAAGGATATATTACCCAACACTCCTCGCGAGAGTGACTGAACTCTCCACAATTAAAATAAAGAGTAACCATTACAAAAAAATTAAATCAACCGCGAAGGAGGGGCGAGAGAGAGAGAGAGATAAAAACAAAACAAAACGATAAAATTAATAGCTATCCTTTTTTCAAAATATCAAAATAATCCCCGGCAACGGCGCCAAAAACATGATACAGAAGATCTCAACGGTGGAGAGAGCGTCAGAGAGAAGAGAAGGTGGATGTGGTGGTCTAGAATATTTTCTGATTCTATATTCGATAAAGGCAAGCTACCTTATCGTTTATAGTATAGGATACTAAAGATTAATATCATGGTCGTATTTCCCTGGGACATAATGATTACTTCTACTTCGAGGAGATTGTTATTATAAAATCAACTGAAATTTCTATTAATTACTAAACTAAAAACTTGAATTAAATTACTAAGCTAAAAAAAAGAAAACTAATTAGTTGCAGAAATAAAAAGAGTTAAAGCTAGAGATAATGGGGCGCACTCGATCAAGAATCACCGCAGCAAGAGTCGATTAAAACGGCGATAAATAAACCTAAGCTTAATAGGGTAAAGGTCTTTGACTGTGGAGGTTCCTAAAGCTTGAACACGCTTCTCTCGAAGTCTTGCCCAACTAGGTTTAGGAAGGTCCGACCGACTCTCGTCTAAATCGGAGGCCTAAAGCTTGCTTTACGCGGTGAACCGCTCTATTGGATTTTACTCCAATCCGAGAGATTTGGACGTCTGCCTCTCTCGAGGGGTGCGTACAACTCTCTTTACTCTTGAATGCTCACTTCATTCTATCGGCCTCTCGGCTAGCCAAGAATGAAAGCAAAGGTGGAGAGTAAATATCGATAATATACCTTTAGCCCATGAAAAATAAAGAGTAATTCAAGGCCTAAAACATAAAAAGAAAACGTAAATTAAAGCATCATAACTTAATCGCTTGAACCTCAGATCATCAAGATCGAGTACAAGGAGGATTAGTTAATCATAGTGAAGTTGAGGGGGAAAGATGAGTAGTAAAGCATAGTAAGAACACAAGTAAACAAAAGGAGCACTTATATTAAGAATAAAGAGAGCTACACAACTCTGAAATGAAAATTACACTTGCATGGAAATTGAAATCCTATTCTAGCCCTACAATAAGCTACTAAAAGAAATACAAGAGCTAATACAAAAGCAAAACACTAAGCTAGGTTAAGGAAAAATTACAAAATAAGAGAGAGAGAGAGAGAGGGAGAGAGAGAGAGAAGAAAAAAAGAACAAGTAAACCATGGGGCAGCACCTCCCCCGCTCCACCAAAACTTTTTTTTGAATGCTGGGAATGGCCTGGTATTTATAAAGTTTCCCACGGGTTGTTCACGCCCTAGGTAACGCCCAGGGAGGGCGTGACAGGGGGCGTGACAGGTACAGAGTTGGCCTCGGGAGCTTAAATCTGGCGGGAATGATGATTGCCTCGGTACGATGTCAGACACGCCCTAGGTCACGCCGTGACAGGGGGTGTGACAGGCGCATCATGTCAAAATCAGCGGTCGGAAATCCATCATACATCGGAAAAAGGCGGGTCACGCCCTTTGACATGCCTAGGGAGGGCGTGTCATGGGGCGTAATAGTACTATTTGCGTGCAATAGAGGAGAAAGCATTGAATACGGCGGTAGGCCTCGGGCAGAGGGTCACACGCCCCATGTCATGCCCCAGGACACGCCCGGGGAGGGCGTGTCCGGGGGGCGTGACAAGGGATTTTTTGCCTGAAAAACCATTTGGCGACTCTCAAAATTGCGATCTGGCTATACGCCCTATGACACGCCCAAGGAGGGCGTGTTAGGGGGCGTAATAGGGGAGTTTTGGCCGCAAACTTGTTGAAACCTGCAAAAATAGAAAATAAACATTAGTTATATTATTTACATAAAAAGAAACCTAAAAATACTTAAAGAAAGAGATTTTAAAATGAAAATAATATATTTTTACCCTAATAAATTAAGATAAAATATGGATCATCAACATTTGAGGGCATAGTCATGCACTGTGAATTTTGATAAATATATTGGAATACTTTTCATATAGGCTCCTTCATAAGTACCCATTTATTGAATATTTTAATATAATTCATATATTTGATCAATTAGAGTTGGAAAATTATAAATCATGGGCAGTAGCCTTTTCTACTCATACTTATTATCTAGTAATTTCTCATAATTTATGGATTGCTGATTCTAATTTTTCCCTAATTAAATTAAGATTATGCTTGTTTCTTCCGTAATTTTTTGAAGGTCAAATCCACCTTGAAAAATGGTGTCTTACATAGATGTCCGCACCACGCACTTCCCACTTGGCAACAAGTGCAAATCTTCTATAATGGTTTGAATTTCCAAACAAGACAAATGATTGACATAGCCACTGAGGGAATGCTAAATAATAAAACCCCTAAGGCTGCTCAAGAGCTTATTGAGGAAATGGCCATGAATGCATACCAATGGAATGCGCCCTGTGTGCGGCCGGTTATGCCAGCGGGAATTTTTGAAATAGACGCAACTTCTAATCTATCCATCTTAGTTGAGCGCTCAACTAAGTAAGTGGCGGAGATGATTGCTTCCTCCATCACTCCTCCTTAGGAAAATAATAATAACATTATTTTAGAAGAACATGTTGACTTCAGGGGAAACGTGCCTGGAACCTCCTATAACCTTAATAACGCTCCATATAACAACACCTACAATATGGGTTATATGAACAATCCGAATTTCTCACTGAGCAATCAAGGGATTGCTTAACGCCCTCATAATCTAAATCCTTCTTTTAATCTAGCTCCCACCCTTAATTTAAATCTGCCTGATTTTTCATCGTAACCTCCGAATCCCTCTGCGTTTGAGAGGTCTTTGCCAAATATGGTTCCATAAATGAATCAAATAACCGGAATATTATTGGATCGATACAAAACTTGGAAAATCAGGTTGGATAACTTGTGAAAATAACCTTCAAGCAACCGAATAGAGCTTTGCCAGGGAACACGGAGCCGAACTCAAGAGAAAATGCTAACACTATAACCCTTCGTTGCGGCAAGGAGGCAACCTCCCCAAAACGGGTTGAGACTATTATACACATTTCAACTATGACCCCTACACCTTCTTCAATTTAAAAATTGCCAAATATTTCAAGTACGACAAACATTTCTAGCTCGCCTATACCTTACCCTTCAAAATTTGATAACGATTGGAAAGACGAGCACTTTAAAAAGTTTTATAAATATTAAAACCAATTCAAATCAATGCCCCCTTCTGCGAGGCACTCTCACAAATGCCGAAATACGCAAAATACCTTAAGGAGTTGCTTTATAACAAAAAGAAACTCAAGGATATTTCGTGTGTTTCCCTCAACGTAGAATGCTCTGCGGGTTTCCTTAACAAATTGCGACCAAAACTGAATGACCTGGGACGGTTCTCCATCTCATACCTCTTTGGATATCTGTTAATAAAGAACACCCTAGCATACTAGGCGCCAGCATCAATTTGATGCCCATCTCTCTATTCAAAAAATTAGAACTGGGTGTTCCAAGCCCGATGAAAATGAACATCCAACTAGCGGATCACTCGATAAATTATCTGATAGGGGTAGTGATGGATGTTCTATTAAAGGTAGACAAATTTATCTTCCCGGTAGACTTCGTAATCCTTGACATTGAGGAGGACGCCAAGGTACCAATTATACATGATATCCCCTTCCTCGCACCTCTCGTGCAATAATTGACGTAAGTAACAGTCAACTCCTCCTTCTGGTTGGACACGATAAAGTTACTCTTCATATAAATCCCTCAATGCGGAACACTATATCGAACGATGGTTCCTTCTTTAACGGGGAATCCTCATTTGAAGAAGATTGTTCTTCTCTTTCTGAATTGCTTTCCTCAATGTAAGACGATTCAAATTTGGCAAATTTATTCTGTCTAAAAGAAATGCTGACAAATTTTCCATTCAAACCCTTCAATTCAGGAGATTTAAAAATTAAAACATATTATGAAGAACCACCAATCCTTGAACTAAAACAACCCAACGATCACCTTAAATACGTCTTTCTGGAACAAAATTTAAAACTTCCCGTCATTATATCTTATACCCTAAGCGATTAAGAGACTTCTGAATTAGTGAAAGTTTTAAACAAACATCGTCATTCAATTGCATTTAGATTTCAAATATTAAAGGCATAAACCCCTCTTTATGCACACATAAAATTTTTCTCGAGGATAACGCCCGCAAAACTATTCAGCCTCAACAACGACTTAACCCAACATGAGGGATATATTTAAGGAAGAGGTAATAAAACTTTTGGATGCAAGAATTATCTACCCATGCCAGCTCACTCAACGCATTCAGATAGGTGAAGAAATGACTAAGTATAAAAGCATTGAGTGAAGCCAGTTCATTCAACACTCTCAACACTTATGATGTAGAATGATTCAAAATGTTATATAGGGGTTTTGGAATTGAGCGGAGCTTATTCACTCAACGCACTCAATGCTAGGAGTGAATCTGAGAAATTGTATAAGTCCATAATCTGATGATGTCAGCCAAAATTGACAATGTCAACAGAGTAAAAAATAAGTGTGGGAAAGATACAGAACATGATAAATACTGTCGGAGGTCTATTGTATGTCTTCATCCATTAAAGCAAGTTGCAGCTATCAACTATAGGTGATCCCCACTAGTTCTTGGAGCCGTTAATCGACGAAAGATAAAAGGGACAGCTTCTCAAGTAAGAACTTAACTTTTACGGGTTTTTTTCAAAAATAAAAAGAGCGGCAGGACTTCATCTTCCTCAGCAATTCTGTCGGGGAAAAAGCTTGAAGTCGATCATCTGAACTAAAAGTTAAGTCCAGTTAGCTATAGCATTTTATTCTACTACAGCATGTTCAGAAACACTTCTGATTAAGAAAGAGAGGAGAGCCTTCAATCTTCTGCATGTTCAAGATAGCTATTTGAATAACTTATGACCTAGCAGACATTCAGTCTTCTACAACAAGTTTAGAAACAGTTTTCTGAGATACTTCCAGCAGAGGCCTCCATTTATTGAAGAACATTTTTTCGCTACTATGAAGATAGTTAGAGATGAGATAACTGAAATTCTTTAGTTTCAAGGATAGCTAAATCACCTAGAGGGGGGTTAATAGGTTCCTTAGTTTTTTATGACTTTCTTTTATTTTCGTTCTTTAATTACTCTGTGAGTGAATTGTTATTTGCTTTCAAGACGCACACAACCTGCAATCAAAGAAGAAACAAAAAAAGAACACAAAAGATATATAGTGGTTCCCCAGATTATGGGTACGTCCACTTTCCCTCCCACCTTCTAACTTATAGTTAAACAAAGTACTTCTCCAATCTCGGCTCCTAAGACAACACAATCCCGTAGGACCACTTGGTCTCCTCCAAGACCAATAACTCATGCACAAGTCCTTATAACTCAGTGATCCAAAGATAACCTACCTCAGGCCCAAATTCCCTACAACTCAGGATGGGAGTATAGCCCTACCTCAGATCCACAAAGGATCCTATCTTAGAGAGAATGACACACCTATAGCTCAGGAACAAAGACCATACAACTATGTGATCCAAATATCACCTACCTCAGGCACAAGTGTCCTATAACTCAGAGAGAATGAATATCCTACCTCAGACCCAAAGGTCCTACCTCAATTCCAAACTGGATACTACTCTCAGTGATTAAATGATCACCTACCTCAGATTCTCAACAGAATCCTACCTCAGGAAAAACATCCCTACAACTCAGATAAAAACATAGATCCTACCACAAAGCAAATTTTCTCCTACCACTCAGATACAAAAAAGATCCTATGTGATGGAGGTGGGGTATTGAGTTGATTGGACACAAGAGAGATTTCTCTGTGCCAATCTTCCTAGACTGAGATAGACTCAGCCCAACATTGACTCTAGGAATATATTTCTGAGTCTACTTTTCTAGAATAAGAAACCCTTAGCCCTAACTACTCCATAGCAACACGTATTTATCTACTTGAGCTGGAAGTGGCTTGCAGAACTCTGTTCTGCCCCATTCTAAACTGAACCTGAAGCTCAGCCCTCTCTTCTTTATAATGCCAGAACTTTATCTTAAGGAAAAGCTTTGATGGACCTCTAGAGTTACTACAGCTAGGATTGGCCCTTTGCTGCTTCCCGAGCTAAGACAATCTCAGCCCCAACTTCTTCTCAGCAACATGGATGTAGATCTTTAGGATTTTATGGATTGTGTTGGATGCAACTTACAGAACACTATTCTACTTCTTCTTTCTTTCCTAGGCTGAGGAGATTCATTCCTAACTTTAATTTGAAAAGAATAGTCCCCTGAGCCTTCTTTCAGATCACTGCTTCTTCAAGCTCTCTTCTTCACAACGCCTAGAGAATGTTCTTTAGAATTGATTGCCAAGATCTGTGAAGTACCTGCAGCAAGGGTTGACCTTTGCTGCCTCTTCTCTCTCAGATAATCACTCTGAGCTTGCTGGAGCAAATAAAAAAGACACCAGCTATCTTGCTTGAAGCTACTAGAAACTACAGCTAGAGTTATCCATAGGTTGTTATCCTTTTCTCAGAAAAAATGTCTCTGACCTTACTAGTGCAGATGAAGATGGTACCAGCTATCTTGCTGTTGATGATGGAGATGTCAACAGCTAACTTTTAATGATCTTTTAGATCTGCTTATTTTAACTTAGTTCTTCAGCCTCTACAACAATGGTGATGAAGAAGATGAGGGCCAGTTGTCTTTTCCAAAAGCTAGTTTCTCTTCCTCGATCATTGCCTTCTTCACCTCCTGTTCCTTCAGTATAACAGGCTTGGCTTTTGGTGCCTGCTTCCTATTATGGTCGATAGAGAAGTGGCCATAATCCTCCACTTGGATTTCCTCATAAGGTTCATTGAAGACACTCTCGCCAAAGTTGCGGGGGAAGGCCCAACCATCATATCGGCTCTTGGGCTTTTAAACCGAGGGTCGGAAGAAGTGGTCACAGGTTGAATCAAAGTCCTGTTCATTACAGGGAAAGCCAGGCTTCCTGAATACAACAGGGTTTAGTGGGGCCTTTTCCTTTTTTGCAGCAGAGGCCTTCTTAGCAGCCTTATTTTTCCTCTTCTTTTAGTTTCTCATGGAGGATTTACCAGGCACACCCACATGCCCCAAGCAATCCCCCTTAGCCTGAGCAGAGAAGGTATCAACCAGTTGAAGAACAGTCTATGACATAGAGAAGCTTTGGACAATCTTCCTTTCTACCGCAAGTTGTTCTTCCAACTTATTGATTTCTTTTTGTTTAAGGTCAAGGAGACTTAGAGACTCTGAGTGCTTAGAGATCAGGTCCAGGTGCTCCTGTCGGAGAGAAATCAAGCTAGTGATCTCTTCCCTTAGGGAGACACCCTCGAACTTAAGGAATTTGAATTCCTTTTTCTGAGCGCTCAATCTCTTGCGGCATTCCTCGAAGGTGTTGAGCAAAAGCTCATACTTTTCGAGGAGCTCAGCTTCTCGGGCAGATGGGCTGTCCTCGAGATCATCATCAGGAGACTCATAGTCAGAGTCAGAGAGGGGGGTACGAGCCTTTACCTTCCCAATGAATGGGGGGCATTCTCCTTCTGAGTCAGAGAAACCCACCAGCCCGAAGTAGGCTTCCTCATCATCACTAGTGTCTGAGGAATCAGACTCACTCAATGTCTTTGACTTTTTGGCGATGTAGCTCCTCTCATTCTTTTTATCTCTATAGGTTCTGTGCTCTTCTCCCTTCCCCTTCTCTCTCTTTCCTTGATGGCAGTCAGCCACGACGTGTCCTGGCTTATTGTACCCAAAACAAATGATGTATGTATGACAATGTTTGCTCGATTTTGATTCATACTTGTCTGAATAATAATTCTTCTTCTGGTTTTTGGAGTAGGAGCCGTCTCTTTTTCTTTGATTCCACATCTTGAGGAACTTCTTGAATAGTCGAGTGATGAGGGAGAAGTCTTCTTCAGAAAACTTTGAGCCAGAGGAGCAAGGCTCGGAGTCTTCCTCCTCATCCTTTTTCCCCACACGGGATGAAGACGCACCCTTGCCCTTCCTGGAGTGAATGGCTTTTAGGGCCACAGTCTTTTCCATGGCAGCGGCTTTCTCTGCTTCTTCTTCTGCTTTCCTCAACTGGAGCTCATAGGACATGAGCTTCCCAAAGTGTATTTGAGGATCAGTTTCTGCTAATCTGCCAAACTCTCGGATGACGCAGATCTTCGTGTCCCATTCCTTAGTAAGGGACCTAAGGAATTTATCATTAAGTTCACCATCAGTGAACACTCTTCCATATCCCTTGAGAGCATTGATGATCTTGAGGAAATTCTCGAAGGTAACTCCAATCTCTTCCTTAGGCCCCTGCCTGAAGGCCTCATATTTCTGGTTCAGGAGTAATCTCCGATCATCCCTCACTTCATCTGTGCCCTCCATCAGAATAATCAAGTTGTGCCAGATATCCTTGGTTGTCCTGTAGTTGCAGAAGTTCTGCATCTTGGAGTCATCGACTGTGCTGATTAGTATGTTCTGTGCCTTCTTGTCATGTCCGACCAGCACCATCTCATCCTTGTCCATTTCAGAAAGCTTCTTTGGCACCATTATGGTAGGATCAATGGTGGAGGCCTTAGTGGGAATATAAGGTCCCTCCTCCACGATCATGAAGAGTCGAGGGTCGACAGCTTCCATGTAAAATCTAATCCTTTCCTTCTAGATAGGAAAGTTTAGTCTGGTGCACACTGGGATCTTGCCTGAGTACTTGAGTCCATCCATAGCAGATATCTGCCTTCTTCTTTACGCTAGTGGTAGGAACTTACTCAAGGTGTTAACCTTTTTGATGAGCAACCTCCCTCTAAAACCACTTGAAAGTCACACTAGTGTCAGCTACCTTCACCTATGGGGGGGGGGAATAGGTGTCTTGCACAGTCTTTAGCGGAACTAATATTATACCTACACAATTAAACAAAACAACACAGCACAAAAATACGCAGGCAGTTCTAGTGGTTCCCCGATTTGGGTACGTCCACTTCCCCCTTTGACCTATCTCCCAACAAGGGACAACTCGGTCACTTCACTAACCGGATTGAAATCCAATCCTCACAATAATGGAAGGAACCCTTCTAACCGAAGGAGTCACCACTCCTCCACCACGGGTTGCACCCAACCCTTACAATGAGGAACCAACGTTCCTTTATAACAAGAGAAAAATTAGAATGTATAAAATACAAACTACTTTTGGAGCGCTAGGTGTCCCTCTTCGTTCGATGATGCATTCTTGAAAAAGAAGAAGAGTCCATGACCTTAGCTCTCACTTAGAGAGGATCTCCCCAAAATCAGCGGCGGCAAGGTTTGAGGCGGCGAGCTTTATAGATCCAACCATCGTAGCAAAGCTAGCAAGGTCTACCAACGATCTTACTTGGATCGATCGTCTCAATCGATTCGGAAGGGGAAGGTATTCCCGTTCAACAAATCAAGAGACAAAGGATCTCAAGATAGACACGTGAGACGCGTTGCATGGCTAATCTTCTGTCGCCGGGAGATAAGGAAGAACCCACGATCGGCGGCGGCGACAACTTGAGGCGCAGAGACGGAGGCGGAAGAAAAGACGTGATCCTCTAGGTCAAATCCGGCGGCTCTTTCTTTTCATATGTATCGATTCTTGGTGATGTTCGAAATACAACAGTATTTATACAGTAGGTCATATATTATGACCGTTGTGGGCCCCACCAGTAGAAAACCTAAGTCCGGTTCAAAACAGCGCGTGTATACTTGGTCCAGTCCAGCGAGCAGCAGAAATTCGCCTGAGGCAAATTAGGTGGAATCATTGGTGATTCTCGACGAATCGACGAGAATCACTAATGATTCCCATCGAATTCTACTTAGAAGAATTCTTAGCTGAATTGCTTGCCAGCCGGAATGAATCGCTGAGATTCATCATCCATTCTCGACGAATCGTCGAGAATGCAGAGTCATTCTCGACGATTCTGACTTGGCAGATTCCTTGAAGGCGTTGACTCAGCCTGGTGATTCTCGCTGATTCTGACTTGGCAGAATCCTTGAAGGCGTTGACTCAGCCAGGTGATTCTCCCTGATTCTGACTTGGCAGAATCCTTGAAGGCATTGAAGGCGTTGAGTCAGCCGGATGCATTCGGCGAGAATTAGGTAGTGATTCTCGACGATTCGGCGAGAATCACTAGTGATTCTCGTCGAATCGGAGAGAATCACTTAGTGATTATCATCGAATCATACTTAGACTAATTTTCGTCTATCTTCCCGTGAGCTGGTCTTTGACAAATCCTTGCTCCTCTTAAGCTCTAGCTCTATCTCGACCCTATGCTTGAAAGTAAGTACACTCCAATAGAGAGAGCACACGTATGCCAACACACTGATCTGCTCAACGAAGGATTACGTTGCGCAGACCCGTGTATATTAACCCACTGCACCCTGACATTGGTGTGTACTTAGCGTGAAATAACTGCAAGCACAACCCAAAGACAAATGATCAAATACAATGTCAATTCACCTTAGCTGGTCCAGGGGCTTCTTCAAATAAGGTACATTGTGGATACAATACCCAACAATCTCCCCCTATTTGAAGAAGCCTAAATCCTACAAGCTAAGGTGAATATAACGAATGGAAGAAAAACATAAACTGAATAATCAATTGATAATTAATTTCCATACCTTTACCTTTAGAGAATTTGGAGCATACTTTGCTTGAGCACCTTAGTACCTTAGCCGAGAGGGTAATCTCCCCCTTTTCGGCTTCTACAAATCAGGGACTTTAGCACTTGCCACAATGCTCCCCCTCAGTTCTAGCATTTGTGCTTACTCTTGAGTTTCTTGCGGATGCTCCCCCTTGATCCAAGGCCGGGAGCCTCTGTATTCTTCATTCCTCAAGGTTTAGCATACCCATTTCAGTTTTGAAGAGACTGAACTTGGCTTCGTCTAGGGGCTTTGTAAAAATATCTACTATCTGCTTATCCGTAGGGACATAGCAGAGAGAGATGTCCTTGTTTTCCACATGCTCCCGAACGAAGAGGTAGCGCACTTCAATATGCTTCATCCTGCATTGCAACACGGGATTGTTTGCAATGGCTATAGCACTTGAGGAGTCGCAGTACATTGGTATTTCTTTGAACTGAAGGTCATAGTCTGCTAGCTGATTTCTGATCCATAAAAGTTGTGCGCAACAGCTGCCTGCTGAGATGTACTCAGATTCAGTTGTGGAGGTTGCAACACAATTCTGCTTCTTACTATTCCATGATATAAGCCTTCTTCCGAGGAATTGACACGTCCCGGAAGTGCTTTTCCTATCATCCCTGCTTCCTGCAAAATCAGCATCTGAAAAGCCTATTAGCACGACATCATTGTTTCTCGGGTACCACAAGCCAAGATTAGGTGTACCCTTAAGGTATCTAAGAATTCGCTTTGCAGCGACATAGTGAGATTCCTTACTATTCACCTGATATCTGGCACAAACGCATGTGGAGAACATAATGTCCGGTCTACTTGCAGTAAGGTAGAGCAGGGATCCAATTATGCTTCTGTACTTAGTTTCATCAAAAGGTTTCCCTTTCTCATCTTTGTCCAGAGACACAGTGGATCCAATTCGAGTCCTCATAGAGGTTGCACTCTCCATTCCGAATTTCTTGAGGAGTTCATTTGTGAACTTCGTCTGAGAGATGAAAATCCCATCCTATACTGTTTCACTTGAAGTCCCAAGAAATACTTCAGCTCTCCCATACTACTCATTTCAAACTTCCCATGCATAAGTTTGGAAAACTTCTTGCAAAGGTTGTTATCCGTTGACCCGAATATTATGTCATCGACATAGATTTGCACCAGAAAAATCTTGCCTTTGACTTCCCTAAGAAATAATGTCTTATCTATTTTTCCTCTAGAGAACTTGTTCTCAAGAAGAAAGCTAGAAAGAGTCTCATACCAAGCTCGAGGAGCTTGTTTTAAGCCATACAAAGCTTTATTAAGAAAATATACATGATTGGGATAAGTCGGATTAACAAAACCTGGGGGTTGTGCGACATATACTTCCTCTTTCAGGTTGCCATTTAAGAAGGACGATTTCACGTCCATCTGATAGACTGTGAATCCTTTGTGAGAAGCATATGCCAGCAACAATATGATTGCCTCGAGCCTTGCAACTGGTGCAAAGGTCTGGTCGAAGTCAATCCCCTCCTCTTGTCTGTAACCTTGAGCCACCAGCCTTGCCTTGTTCTTTATGATGACACCGTGTTCATCAAGTTTGTTTCTGAAGATCCACTTTGTGCCAATCACGTTCTGCCCCTTTGGTCTGGGAACCAGCGTCCAGACGTTGCATCGTTCAAATTGTTGTAGTTCATCTTGCATGGCCAAGATCCAAGATGCATCCTTGTTCACTTTGTCGAACTTCTTTGGCTCAACCTGTGACAGAAAGCTAAAATGCAGAATCTCGTTAATTTTACCTCGGCGAGTTCTGACACCGTCACGGGGATCTCTGATGATCTGATCTCTAGGATGATCCCTCACGTGATTGAGCTCTAGGAGTCTGGCATCTGGAGCTCTGACGTCTTCTCGGGCTTCTCCTTCTTCAGGGAGGATAATTCCATTCTGACCGTCATCATCTCTGATAGGCGTTGTGGTGGAGACTTTGACGTACTTGGGAGTTGCATCTTTAACGGTCTCATCGAGACTAAGCTGTTCAATTCTTGTACCTGCATCTTCAAGAAGACCACTGGAAGAATTGCTGTTAAGCAAGCTTCCTTCATCAAATACAACATTTATGGATTCCTCTACCACTAGGGTTTCCTTATTACAAACCCTATATGCCCGGCTATGGCTACTATAGCCCATAAATATGCCTCCGAAGCATTTTTCACCAAACTTTGTACGCGGGTACTTCCCGTAATTTAGTACATAGCTGAAAGTCCACTTAGTGCTAACTACCTTCACCTATGGTGGGGGGGGGGAATAGGTGTCTTGCAACGATTTTAGCGGAATTAAAATTCTACCTGCACAAGTAAACAAAACAACACAGCACAAATCGATACAAGCAGTTATAGTGGTTCCCCGATTTGGGTACGTACACTTTCCCCCTTCGACATATCTCCCAACAAGGGACGACTCGGTCACTTCACCAACCGGATTGAAATCCAATCCTCACACTCACGGAAGGAACTCTTCCAAATGAAGGAGTCACCACTCCTCTACCACGGGTTGCACCTAACCCTTACAACGAGGAACCTACGTTCCTTTACAACAAAAATAAAATGGAATGTATAAAAAATACAAACTACTTATGGAGTGCTAGGTGTCCCTCTTCGTTTGATGACGCGTTCTGGACGAAGATGAAGAGTCCACGACCTTAGCTCTCACTTAGAATGAATCTCCACGAAACCGGCGGCGGAAAGAAGAGCGGCGGCTTGGCGTTCGGGATCGGCGGCGACAAGAAGTGCGGCGGCTGAGCTTTAGAGATCCAACCTTCGTAGCTATGCTGGCAAGGTCTACCAACGGTCTTCCTTGGATCAATTGTCTCAATCGATTCGAAAAGGGAAGGTATTCCCGATCTAAAAACCAAGAGACAAAGGATCTCAAGAAGGACACGTGAGACGCATTGCTTGGCAAAGCTTCTATCGCCGGAAGATCAGGAGGTATCCTCGATCAACGACGGCGACTAACTTCCCGAGCAGCGATGGCGGCGGCAGAAGAGAAATCCGCGATCTAGGTCACGTCGGCGGCTCAGTTTTATTTCTTGTGTATTCGTACTCATTATTGTTCAAAATGTCGAAGTATTTATACAGTAGGTCATACAATATGACTGTTGTGGGCCCCACCAAAAGAAACCCTAGATCCGGTTCAAAACAGCGCCTGAATATTTGGTCCGTTCTAGCGAGCAGAAGAAATTCTCCTTAGGCAAATTCGGCGAGAATCATTGGTGATTCTCGACGAATCAGCGAGAATCACTTATGATTCTCACCGAATTCTACTTGGCAGAATTCATGCTGAAGATCTTGCCATCCGGAGAGAATCGGCGAGAATCATCATTCATTCTCGACGAATCGGCGAGAATGCAAAGTCATTCTCAACGATTCGGCGAGAATCAACTATTGATTCTCGACGATTCCTCCTTAAGCAGAAATCAAGACGGCGTTGAGACAGCCGACAGCAATCGGCAAGAATCAGCGTGTGATTCTCGACGATTCGGAGAGAATCACTAGTGATTCTCGTCGAATCGGCGAGAATCACTTATTGATTCTCGACGATTTCTACTTAGACGAATTTCGTCTTTCTTCCCATGAGTTGTTTTGACCCATCCTTGCTCCTTATCTTCTCTTGATCTTTTTAAGCCCTGTACTTGAAAGTAAGTACACTCCAATAGAGAGAGTACACGTAGGCCAACACACTGATCTGCTCAACGAGGGATTACGTTGCGCAGAGCCGTGTATATTGACCCACTGCACCCTGACATTGGTGTGTACTTAACGTGGAATAACTGCAAGCACAACTTGAAGACAAATGATCAAATACAATGTCAATTCACCTTAGCTGGTCCAGGGGCTTCTTCAAATTAGGTACATTGTGGATACAATACCCTACAATCTCCCCCTATTTGAAGAAGCCAAAACCCTACAAGCTAAGGTGAATATAACGGATAGAGGAAAAACATAAACTGAATAATCAGTTGAAAAAGAATTTCCATACAATTATCTTTAGAGCATTTGGAGCATACTTTGCGAGAGAACCTTAGCCCTTAGCACCTTAGCCGAGAGGGCAATCTCCCCCTTTTTGGCTTCTACAAATCTGGGACTTTAGCACTTGCCACAATGCTCCCCCTCAGTTCTTGCATTTGTGCTTACACTTGAGTTTCTTGCGGATGCTCCCCCTTGATCCATGAGCCGGGAGCCTCTGTATTCTTCATTCCTCAAAGTTTAGCATACCCAGTTTAGTTTTGAAGAGACTGAACTTGGCTTCGTCTAGGGAATTTGTAAAAATATCTGCAATCTGCTTATCCGTGGGGACATAGCAGAGAGAGATGTCCTTGTTTTTCACGTGCTCCCGAATGAAGTGGTAGCGCACTTCAATATGCTTCGTCCTGCTGTGCGATACCGGATTGTTCGCAATGGCAATTGCACTGGAGGAGTCGCAGTACATTGGTACTTCCTTGAACTAAAGGTCATAGTCTGTTAACTGGTTTCTGATCCATAGTAGTTGTGCGCAACAGCTGCCTGCCGAGATATATTCAGACTCTGTTGTGGAGGTTGCTACACAATTCAGCTTCTTGCTGTTCCATGAGATAAGCCTTCTTCCGAGGAATTGACACGTCCCGGAAGTGCTTTTCCTGTCATCCCTACTCCCTGCAAAATTAGCATCTGAAAAACCTATTAGCTCGACATCATTGTTTCTCGGGTACCACAAGCCAAGATTAGGGGTACCTTTAAGGTATCTAAGAATTCGCTTTGCAGCGACATAGTGAGATTCCTTAGTGTTCACCTGATATCTGGCACAAACACATGTGGAGAACATGATATCGGGTCTACTTGCTGTAAGGTAGAGCAGGGATCCAATGATGCTTCTGTATTTGGTTTCATCAAAAGGTTTCCCTTTCTCATCCTTATCCAGAGACATAGTGGATCCCATTGGAGTCCTCATCGAGGTTGCATTCTCCAATCCGAATTTCTTGAGGAGTTCATTTGTGAACTTCGTCTGAGAAATGAAGATTCCATCCTCAGACTGTTTAACTTGAAGTCCCAAGAAATACTTTTGCTCTCCCATACTGCTCATTTCAAACTTTCCTTGCATAAGTTTAGAAAACTTTTTGCAAAGATTGTTGTCCGTTGAGCCGAATATAATGTCATCGACATAGATTTGCACCAGCAAGATGTTGCCTTTGACTTCCCTAAGAAACAATATCTTATCTATTTTTCCTCTAGAGAACTTGTTCTCAAGAAGAAAGCTAGACAAGGTCTCATACCAAGCTCATGGAGCTTGTTTTAAGCCATATATAGCTTTATTAAGAAAGTATACATGATTAGGATAAGTAGGATTGACAAAACTTGGGGGTTGAGCGACGTATACTTCCTCTTTCAGGTCTCCATTCAAGAATGTCGATTTCACGTCCATCTGATAGACTGTGAATCCTTTGTGAGAGGCATATGCTAAAAACAGTCTGATTGGCTCGAGCCTTGCAACCGGCGCAAACGTTTGGTCGAAGTCAATCCCCTCCTCCTGTCTATATCCTTGAGCCACCAGTCTGGCCTTGTTCTTGATTATGACCCCATGTTCATGCAGCTTGTTTTTGAAGATCCACTTGGTGCCAATCACGTTCTGCGTCTTTGGTCTGGGAACCAGTGTCCAAACGTTGCATCGTTCGAATTGATGCAGCTCATCTTGCATGGCCAATATCAATGACACATCTTTGTTTGCTTCGTCGAACTTCTTTGGCTCAACCTGCGACAAGAAGCTAAAATGTAGAAACTCGTTAAGTGTACCTCAGCGAGTTCTGACACGGTCTCGAGGATCTCCGATGATTTGATTTCTGGGATGATCCCTCACGTGTCGGAGCTCTAGTAGTCTTGCATCCGGAGCTCTAGCATTTTCTTGGGCTCCTTCCTCTTTAGGGAGGACTACTCCATCCTGACCGTCATCATCTCCGATCGGCGTTGAGGTGGATACCTTGACGTACTTTGGAGTTGCATCTTTATCGGGCTCATCCAGGTGTAGCTATTCGATTCTTGCACCAGCATCTTCAAGAAAACCACTAGAAGAATTGCAATAAAGCAAGCTTCCTTCATCAAATACAATATTTATTGATTCCTCTACCACTAGGGTTTTCTTATTGAAAACCCTAGAAGCCCGACTATGGCAACTATAGCCCATGAATATTCCTTCGAAGCATTTTTCACCAAACTTAGTACGTGGGTACTTCCCGTTATTCAGTACATAACATCTTCAGCCAAAGATCCTAAAATAGGAAATGGTTGGCTTCCTGCCTTTCAGTAGCTCATAAGGCGTCTTATGATGACTCTTGTTGATCAAGGCCTGGTTTTGTACATGAAAATCCGTATTGACAGCCTCTGCCCATAAATATTCTTGGACAGAAGTGTCATTCAACATTGTCGTACATGCTTTAATGAGCGTTCTATTTCTCCTCTCCGCAACTCCATTCTGCTGAGGAGTGCGCAGGGAGGAAAACTCATGAAAGATACCAAGTCCTTCACAGAACTCTGTCATAGCACCAGACTCGAAATCTGTTCTATGGTAACTTCTGATTTTGACCACCGAGCAGTTAAGTTCGTTCTGAATCTGCCTGACAAATCTGGTGAAGATGTCAAACGTATCAGACTTGTGTTTTAAGAAGAAAACCCAAGTAAACCGAGAGTGATCATCAACAATCACTAGCGTATAAGACATGCCTCCCAAGCTATGAACTTGCATTGGACCAAACAAGTCCATATGCAGAAGATAAAGACATCTGGAGGAGTCTTTGTCAACGATGCCCTTAAAGGTAGCCCGAGTCTGTTTGCCCTTCTGGAATGCAGGATAGGGGCTATCTTTGATGCACTTAATGATGGGAGCATCCCTTACTAAGTTTTTAGAAAACAACATACTAATTGTCTTGAAATTAATATGTGCCAATCTCTTGTGCCATTGTTCACAAAGAGATGCACTGCCTGTTGCTACAAGGCATACGGGGGTAGATGAATATAAACTAAGAAAATCTAAGCAAAAGATATTTCTGCTCCTAATGCCTATTAATACCGTCTCCGAAGAGGCACACGATATTATCAGGCATTTATCCTTGCAGAACTTAACGTCATAACCTTTATCACATAACTGACTTATACTGATCAGGTTATAATTTAACCCTTCAACGTAAGCCACGTCGGTGATAGAAATTATACCGTTGTAAATCATACCGTAACCCCTGGTGACTCCTCAATCTGATCCCCCAAAGATGACTTTGGGTCCATTCTCGACTAGAGAGTAATCACGAAGCAGGCTTCTTGTCCCGGTCATATGCCGGGAGCATCCGCTGTCCAAGTTCCATATGGGAGTTTTGGTGGCCTTTGGACATTCCTGCAAAACAGAATTAATTTCCCTTAGGAACCCAATCGAACTTGGGTCCTAGATTCCTCATTAGCATACTCCCCCTCGGATGTTTAGCCCTATGAGTGGTCTGCCTCGCATTGCCAACATGAGGAGTCTCGTCATTCCTCGAATTAAACAAGCAATCCACGGCAAAGTGACCAACTTTGCCACAGCACCATCTGCAAATCTATTATACTTTCTCCTAGGCACCTGCTTCACCCTTGTAACGGAAGGTTCTGCCGGGGCCTTGGACCTGGAGGTGGAGGCATCATGATGACAACAGTCGCATGATTTCTTCACCTCCTGGTTTCTCAGTGTAACAGGCTTTGCCTTGGGTTCCTGCTTCCTATTATGGTCGCTAGAGAAGTGGCCATAATCCTCCATTTGAACTTCCTCATAAGGTTCCTTGAATACACTCTCGCCAAAGTTGTAGGGGAAGGCCCACCCCTCATACCGACTCTTGGGCTTTTCAACCGAGGGCCGGAAGAAGTGGCCATAGGTTGACTCAAAGTCCTGTTCATTGCAGGGAAAGCCAGGATTCCTGAATACAATAGGGTTGAGTGGGGCCTTTCCCTTTTCTGTAGTAGAGGCCTTCTTAGCAGCCTTATTTCTCCTCTGCTTTTTGTTTCTCCTGGATGATTTACCAGGCACACCCACATGCCCCAAGCCAGCCCCCTTAGCCTTAGCAGAGAAGGTATAAACCAATGGAAGAACAGTCTTTGGCATAGAGAAGCTTTGGACAATCTTCTTTTCTGCCGTAAGTTGATCTTCCAACTTATTGATTTCTTCCTGTTTAAGGTCAAGGAGACTTAGAGACTCTGAGTTCTTAGAGATCAGGTCCAGGTGCCCCTGTCGGAGAGAAATCAAGCTAGTGATCTCTTCCCTTAGGGAGATACCCTCGACCTTAAGGAATTTTACTTCCTTTTTCTGAGCCCTCAATCTCTTGCGGCATTCCTCGAAGGTGTTGAGCAGAAGCTCATACTTTTCGAGGAGCTCAGCTTCTCGGGCAGATGGGCTGTCCTCGAGATTATCATCAGGAGACTCATAGTCAGAGTCAGAGAGGGGGGGGGGGGTATGAGCTTTTACCTTCCCAGTGAATGGGGGGCATTCTCCTTCTGAGTCAGAGCGATCCAATAGCCCGAAGTAGGCTTCCTCATCATCACTAGAGTCTGAGGAATCAGACTCAGTCAGTGTCTTTGACTTTTTGGCGATGTAGCTCCTCTCTTTCTTTTTATCTCTAGAGGTTCTGTGCTCTTCTCCCTTCCCCTTCTCTCTCTTGCTTAATTGGCAGTCAGCCACGACGTGTCCTGACTTATTGCACCCAAAACAAATGATGTTAATATGACGATGTTTGTTCGGTTTTGATTCATACCTATCAGAAGAATAATTCTTCTTCTGATTTCTAGAGGAGGAGCCATCTCTCTTTCTTTGATTCCTCATCTTGAGGAACTTCTTGAATTCTTGGGTGATGAGGGAGAAGTCTTCTTCAGACAACTCTGAGCCAGAGGAGCATGGCTCGGAGTCTTCCTCCTCATCCTTTTTCCCCACACGGGATAAAGCTGCACCCTTGCCCTTCCTGGAGTGAATGGCTTTTAGGGCCACAGTCTTTTCCTTGGCTGCGTCCTTCTCTGCTTCTTCTTCAGCTTTCCTCGTGTTCAACTGGAGCTCATAGGACATGAGCTTCCCAAAGAGTATTTGAGGATCAGTTTAAGCTAATTTTCCAAACTCTCAGATGGCGTAGATCTTCGTGTCCCATTCCTTAGTAAGGGACCTAAGGAATTTATCATTAAGTTCACCATTAGTGAACACTCTTCCATATCCCTTGAGAGCATTGACGATCTTGAGGAAGTTCTCGAAGGTAACTCCGATCTCTTCCTTGGGCCCATGCATAAAGGCCTCATATTTCTAGTTCAGGAGGGATCTCCGATCATCCCTCACTTCATTTGTGCCCTCCATCAGGATAATCAAGCTGTGCCAGATATCCTTGGCTGTCCTGTAGTTGTAGAAGTTCTGCATCATGGAGTCATCGACTGCGCTGATTAGTATGTTCTGTTCCTTCTTGTCAAGTCCGACCAGCACCATCTCATCCTTGTCTATTTCAGAAAGCTTCTTTGGCACCATTTTGGTAGGATCAATTGTGGAGGCCTTAGTGGGAATAAAAGGTCCCTCCTCCACGATCATGAAGAGTCAAGGGTCGACTGCTTTCATGTAAAATCTAATCCTTTCCTTCCAGGTAGGAAAGTTTTGCCTAGTGCACACTGGGATCTTGCCTGAGTACTTGAGTCCGTCCATAGTAGATATCTGCCTTCTTCTTGACACTAGTGGCAGGAACTTACTCAAGGTGTTAACCTTATTGCTGAGAAACCTCCCTCTGATACCACTTGAAAGTCCCCTTAGTGTCAACTACCTTCACCTATGGAGGGGGGGGGGGAATAGGTGTCTTGCAGCGATTTTAGCGGAATTAAAATTCTACTTGCACAGGTAAACAAAACAACACAGCACAAACCAACATAAGCAGTTATAGTGGTTCCCCGATTTGGGTACGTCCACTTTCCCCCTTCGACCTATCTCCCAACAAGGGACGACTCAGTCACTTCACCAACCGGATTGAAATCCAATCCTCACACTCACGGAAGGAACCCTTCCAAACAAAGGAGTAACCACTCCTCCACCACGGGTTGCACCCAACCCTTACAACGAGGAACCTACGTTCCATTACAACAAAAATAAAATGGAATGTATAAAATATAAAAACTACTTATGGAGTGCTAGGTGTTCCTCTTCGTTCGATGACGCGTTCTTGACGAAGACGAAGAGTCCACGACCTTAGATCTCACTTAGAATGAATCTCAATGAAACCGACGGCGGCAAGAAGAGCGACGGCTTAGCGTTTGGGATCGGCGGCAGCAAGAAGTGCGGCGGCTGAGCTTTAGAGATCCAACCTTCGTAGCTATGCTGGCAAGGTCTACCAACGGTCTTCCTTGGATCAATCGTCTCGATCGATTCGGAAAGGGAAGGTATTCCCAATCTACAAACCAAGAGATAAAGGATCTCAAGAAGGACACGTGAGACGCGTTGCTTGGTAAAGCTTATGTCGCCGGAAGATCAGGAGGTATCCTCGATCAACGGCGGCGACTAACTTCCCGAGCGGCGATGGCGGCGGCGGAAGAGGAATCTGCGATCTAGGTCACGTCGGCAGCTCGGTTTTCTTTCATGTGTATTCGTACTCATTACTGTTCAAAATGCCGAAGTATTTATACAGTAGGTCATACAATATGACCATTGTGGGCCCCACCAAAAGAAACCCTAGCTCCGGTTCAAAACAACGCCTGAATATTTGGTCCGGTCCAGCGAGTAGAAGAAATTCGCCTAAGACAAATTCGCCGAGAATCATTGGTGATTCTCGACGAATCGGCGAGAATCACTTATGATTCTCGCCGAATTCTACTTGACAGAAATCTGGCTGAAGATCTTGCCATCCGGAGAGAATCGGCGAGAATCATCATTCATTCTCGATGAATTGGCGAGAATGCAAAGTCATTCTCAACGATTCGGCGAGAATCAACTAGTGATTCTCGACGATTCTACATTAAGCAGAAATCAAGACGGTGTTGGGACAGCCGGCATCAATCGGCAAGAATCAGTGAGTGATTCTCGACGATTCGGCGAGAATCACTTGTGATTCTCGACGATTTCTAATTAGACGAATTTCGTCTTTCTTCCCATGAGTTGCTTTGACCCATCCTTGCTCCTTGTCTGCTCTTGATCTTTCTCAGCCCTGTACTTGAATGTAAGTACACTCCAATAGAGAGAGTACACGTAGGACAACACACTGATCTGCTCAACGAGGGATTACATTGCGCAGACCCGTGTATATTGACCCACTGCACCCTGGCATTGGTGTGTACTTAGCGTGGAATAACTGCAAGCACAACTTGAAGACAAATGATCAAATACAATGTCAATTCACCTTAGCTGGTCCAGGGGCTTCTTTAAATCAGGTACATTGTGGATACAATACCCAACAATAGCATTTGCAGCCAAAGATCCTAAAATAGGACATGGTAGGTTTCCTGCCTTTCAGTAGCTCATAAGGCGTCTTATGATGGCTCTTGTTGATCAAGGCCCGGTTTTGTACATGACAAGATGTATTGACAGCCTCTGCCCAGAAGTATTCTGGGAGAGAAGCGTCATTTAAAATTGTCGTGCAAGCTTCAATGAGTGTTCTATTTCTCTTCTCCGCAACTCTATTTTGCTGAGAAGTGCATGGGGAGGAAAACTCATGAAAGATACCAAGTTCTTCACAGAACTCTGTCATAGCACTAGACTCGAACTCTGTTGCATGATCACTTCTGATTTTGACCACCGAGTAGTTAAGTTCGTTCTGAATTTGCTTGACAAAACTAGTGAAGATGTCAAACGTATCAGACTTGCGTTTTAAGAAGAACACCCAAGTAAATCGAGAGTGATCATCAACAATCACTAGCGTATAAGACTTGCCTCCCAAGCTATGAACTTGCGTTGGACCAAACAAGTAAATATGCAGAAGATAAATACATCTGGAGGAGTCTTTGTCTGCAATGCCCTTAAAGGTAGCCCGAGTCTGTTTGCCCTTCTGGCCTGCAGGATAGGGGCTATCTTTGATGCACTTAATGATGGGTGCATCCCTTAATAAGTTTTTAGAAAACAACATACTAATTGTCTTGAAATTAATATGTGTCAATCTCTTATGCCATTGTTCGCAAAGAGATATACTGCCTGTTGCTACTAGGCACACGGTGGTAGATGAATCTAAACTAAGAAAATCTAAACAGAAGATGTTTCTGCTCCTAATGCCTGTTAATACCGTCTCCGAAGAGGCACACGATATTATCAGGCATTTATCCTTACAGAACTTAACGTAATAACCTTTATCACACAACTGACTTACACTGATCAGGTTATGATTTAACCCTTCAACATAAGCCACATCGGTGATAAAGACTAGACCGTTGGAAATCATACCGTAACCTCTTGTGACTCCTCGATTTGATCCTCCAAAGATGAATTTTGGTCCATTTTAGACTAGAGAGTAATCATGCAGCAGGCTTCTTGTCCCAGTCATATGCCGGGAGCATCCACTGTCCAAGTACTATATGGGAGTTTTGGTGGCCTTTGGACATAACTGCAAAACAGAATCAGTTTCCCTTAGGAACCCAATCGAACTTGGGTCCTAGATTCCTTATTAGCATACTCCCCCTCAGATGGTTAACCCTAGGTGTGGTCGGTCTCGCATTGCTAACATGAGGAGTCTCGTTATATCTCAGATTAAACCAGCAATCCACGGCAAAGTGACCAACTTTGCCACAGCACCAACAGTCAAATCTGTTGTACCTTTTCCTAGGCTCCTGCTTCACTCTGGGAACGGTGGGTCCAGCCGGGGCCTTGGATTTGGAGGTGGAGCCATCATGATGACAGCAGTCACATGAATTCTTCACCTCCTATTCCTTCAGTATAATAGGCTTGGCTTTTGGTGCCTGCTTCTTATTATGGCCGCTAGAGAAGTGGCCATAATCCTCCACTTGGATTTCCTCATAAGGTGCCTTGAAGAAACTCTCGCTAAAGTTGCGGGGGAAGGACAAATCATCATACCGACTCTTGGGCTTTTCAACCGAGGGCCGGAAGAAGTGGCCATAGGTTGACTCAAAGTCCTCTTCATTTCAGGGAAAGCCAGGCTTCATGAATACAACAGGGTTGAGTGGGGCCTTTCCCTTTTCTACAGCAGAGGCCTTCTTAGCAGCCTTATTTTTCCTCTACTTTTTGTTTCTCCTGGAGGATTTACCAGGCACACCCACATGCCCCAAGCCAGCTCCCTTAGCCTGAGCAGAGAAGGTATCAACCAGTGGAAGAACAGTCTATGGCATCGAGAAGCTTTGGACAATCTTCCTTTTTGCCGAAAGTTGTTCTTCCAACTTACTGATTTCTTTTTGTTTAAGGTCAAGGAGACTTAGAGACTCTGAGTGCTTAGAGATCAGGTCCAGGTGCCCCTGTCGGAGAGAAATCAAGCTAGTGATCTCTTCCCTTAGGGAGACACCCTCGACCTTAAGGAATTTGACTTCGTTTTTCTGAGCGCTCAATCTTTTGTGGCATTCCTCGAAGGTGTTGAGCAGAAGCTCATACTTTTCGAGAAGCTCAGCTTCTCGGGCAGATGGGCTATCCTCGAGATCATCATCAGGAGACTTATAGTCAGAGTCAG
Organism: Platanthera zijinensis; assembly: GCA_039513925.1. NCBI lineage: Eukaryota > Viridiplantae > Streptophyta > Magnoliopsida > Asparagales > Orchidaceae > Platanthera > Platanthera zijinensis. The sequence goes on along the minus strand of CM077079.1, from coordinate 182,355,272 downwards.
AGAGGGGGGTACGAGCCTTTACCTTCCCAGTGAATGGGGGGCATTCTCCTTCTGAGTCAGAGAGACCCACCAGCCCGAAGTAGGCTTCCTCATCATCACTGGAGTCTGAGGAATATGACTCACTAAGTGTCTTTGACTTTTTGGCGATGTAGCTCCTCTCCTTCTTTTTATTTCTATAGGTTCTGTGCTCTTCTCCCTTCCCCATCTCTCTCTTGCCTTGATGGAAGTCAGCCACGACATGTCCTGGCTTATTGTACCCAAAACAAATGATGACAGTATGATGATGTTTGTTCGGTTTTGATTCATACCTGTCAGAAGAGTAATTTTTCTTCTGGTTTTTGGAGTAGGAGCCGTCTCTTTTTCTTTGATTCCGCATCTTGAGGAACTTCTTGAATTCTCGGGTGATGAGAGAGAAGTATTCTTCAGAAACCTATGAGCCGGAGGAGCATGGCTCGGAGTCTTCAACCTCATCCTTTTTCCCCACACGGGATGAAGCCGCACCCTTGCCCTTCCTGGAGTGAATGGCTTTTAGGGCCACAGTCTTTTCCTTGGCAGCGGATTTCTCTGCTTCTTCTTCTGCTTTCCTCAACTGGAGCTCATAGGACATGAGCTTCCCAAAGTGTATTTGAGGATCAGTTTCTGCTAATCTGCCAAACTCTCGGATGACGCAGATCTTCGTGTCCCATTCCTTAGTAAGGGACCTAAGGAATTTATCATTAAGTTCACCATCAGTGAACACTCTTCCATATCCCTTGAGAGCATTGACGATCTTGAGGAAATTCTCGAAGGTAACTCCGATCTCTTCCTTGGGCCCCTGCCTGAAGGCCTCATATTTCTGGTTCAGGAGTGATCTCCGATCATCCCTCACTTCATCTGTGCCCTCCATCAGAATAATCAGGCTGTGCCAGATATCCTTGGCTGTCCTGTAGTTGCAAGAAGTTCTGCATCATGGAGTCATCGACTGTGCTGATTAGTATGTTCTGTGCCTTCTTGCCAAGTCCGACCAGCACCATCTCGTCCTTCTCCATTTCAGAAAGCTTCTTTGGCACCATTTTGGTAGGATCAATGGTGGAGGCCTTAGTGGGAATATAAGGTCACTCCTCCACGATCATGAAGAGTCGAGGGTCGACAGCTTCCATGTAAAATCTAATCCTTTCCTTCCAGATAGGAAAGTTTAGTCTGGTGCACACTGGGATCTTGCCTTAGTACTTGAGTCCGTCCATAGTAGATATCTGCCTTCTTCTTGACACTAGTGGCAGGATCATACTCAAGGTGTTAACCTTTTTGATGAGCAACCTCTTTCTGAAACCACTTGAAAGTCACACTAGTGTCAACTACCTTCACCTATGGGGGGGAATAGGTGTCTTGCACAGTCTTTTAGCGGAATTAATATTATACATGCACAATTAAACAAAACAACACAACACAAAAATACGCAGGCAGTTATAGTGGTTCCCCGATTTGGGTACGTCTACTTTCTCCCTTCGACCTATCTCCCAACAAGGGATGACTCGGTCACTTCACCAACCGGATTGAAATTCAATCCTCACACTAATGGGAGGAACCCTTCCAACCGAATGAGTCACCACTCCTCCTCCACGATTGCACCCAACCCTTACAATGAGGAACCAACGTTCCTTTACAACAAGAGAAAAAATAGAATGAATAAAATACAAACTACTTTTGGAGGGCTAGGTGTCCCTCTTCGTTCGATGACGCGTTCTTGAAGAAGACGAAGAGTCCACGACCTTAGCTCTCACTTAGAGAGGATCTCAACGAAATCGGCGGCGGCAAGAAGTGCGGCGGCGGAGCTTTCAGGATCGGCGGCGGCAAGGTTTGAGGCAGCGAGCTTTGTAGATCCAACCTTCGTAGCAAAGCTAGCAAGGTCTACCAACGATCTTACTTGGATCGATCGTCTCAATCGATTCGAAAGGGGAAGGTATTCCCGTTCAACAAATCAAGAGACAAAGGATCTCAAGATAGACACGTGAGACGCATTGCTTGGCTAAGCTTCTGTCGTCGGGAGATCAGGAAGAACCCACGATCGGCGGCGGCGACAACTTGAGGCGCGGAGACGGAGGCGAAAGAGAAGACGTGATCCGCTAGGTCAAATCCGGCGGCTCTTTCTTTCCGTATGTATCGATTCTTGGTGATGTTCGAAATACAACAGTATTTATACATTAGGTCATATATTATGACCGTTGTGGGCCCCACCAGTAGAAACCCTAAGTCCGGTTCAAAACAGCGTGTGTATACTTGGTCCGGTCCAGCGAGCAGCGAAAATTCGCCTAAGGAAAATTCGGTGGGAATCATTGGTGATTCTCGACGAATCGACGAGAATCACTAATGATTCCCGTCGAATTCTACTTAGAAGAATTCTTAGCTGAATTGCTTGCCAGCCGGAAAGAATCGCTGAGAGTCTTCATCCATTCTCGACGAATCGTCGAGAATGCAGAGTCATTCTCGACGATTCTGACATGGAAGATTCCTTGAAGGCGTTGACTCAGCCTGGTGATTCTCGCCGATTCTGACTTGGCAGAATCCTTGAAGGCGTTGACTCAGGCTGGTTATTCTCCCCGATTCTGACTTGGCAGAATCCTTGAAGGCGTTGAAGGCGTTGAGTCAGCCGGATGCATTCGGCGAGAATCAGGTAGTGATTCTCGATGATTCGGCGAGAATCACTAGTGATTCTCGTCGATTCGGCGAGAATCACATAGTGATTCTCGTCGAATCATACTTAGACGAATTTTCGTCTATCTTCCCGTGAGCTTGTCTTTGACCCATCCTTGCTCCTCTTCAGCTCTAGCTCTATCTCGACCCTATGCTTGAAAGTAAGTACACTCCAATAGAGAGAGCACACGTCGGCCAACACACTAATATGCTCAACGAAGGATTACGTTGCGCAGACCCATGTACATTGACCCACTGCACCCTGACATTGGTGTGTACTTAGCGTGAAATAACTGCAAGCACAACTTGAAGACAAATGATCAAATACAATGTCAATTCACCTTAGCTGGTCCAGGGGCTTCTTCAAATCAGTTACATTATGGATACAATACCCAACACTAAATTACTAAGCTAAAAAGAAAACTAAATTACTTGTAGAATAAAAAGTGTTAGAGCTAATGACAAAGGGGAGTACTCAATCTTGAATCACTTTGAAAAATGAAAATCAAAAGGAAATAACAAACTAATTCTAAATAAAGTAAAACACCTAGACAGTGGAGGTTCCCGAAGTATGAACACGCTTCTCTCGAAGTCGTGCCCACCTGAGTTTAGGAAGGTCCAACCGAACTCACATCCAAATCGAAGACCGAAAGCTCGCCTTAAGTGGTGAACCCCTCTATTGGATTTTACTCCAATCAAGGAGATTTTATGTCTGCCTCTCTCTAGGGGTGCGTGCAACTCTCTTTACTCTTAGGTGATCGATTAAATCTACGAGCCTCTCGGCTAACTAAGAATGAAAATCCAAAAGAAAACTATATACCGGCAATATAGTCCCACTAAATAAAAACTAAGAGTAAATCAAAGGTAATTACTTTAAGAAGAAAAAGAAAGCAAAAACATCATAACTTGATCAACTCATTCTCAGATCATCGCGATCGAGTACAAATGAGGATTAGTTATTCATGGTAACAGGGAAAGAGAGGGGTAAAAAATAAAGGTTCATTAAGAACAAAATGAAAAGAAAGAGAGAAAGCTAACTAAAATTCATTAAAAACAAAAGCGATTAAAACAAGGAATGGAGATTACAAGTGCATAAAAATAGATCTAATCACTACTACAGCACTAAGAAAAAGTGATTACAAGTAATGAAAGTACATTGCATGAAAAATAAAACTAGAAATGGAGGGAGAGAGAGAGAAAACATTAGAAAAACACAAAAACCTATCAATGAAATTAGCAGCACCTCCCCTCTCCCCAAAACTTGGTCTGGAATGCTTTGAATGACCTGGTATTTATAGGCGAAAATAGGTTTGGGTCACGCCCCTTGTCATGCCCGGGGAGGCAGTGTCCGGGGGGCGTGTTAAGTACGGAGTTGACCTCGGGCACTATATTCTGGCAGGAATTATGATTGCTCTTTTACGTTGGTTGACACGCCGTGGGGCACGCCCGTGTAAGGGGGCGTGTAAGGCCCGTCACATCAAAATCATTGGTTGGAAATCCGTCAGTCATTGAAAAAGGTGTTACATGCCCCTGGGTCACTCCCGTGTTGGGGGCGTGTCATGAAGGGTTGACGTGCATCAATGGAAAAGCTTTAAATGGGGCAGCATACTTCAAGATGAGGGTGACACACCCAGAGACACGTCTAGGGGGCGTGTAAGGGGAGCATGTCAGGTGTTTTTCTTAGGATCTGGCTTCTGGCATCAAATTTCCTCGGGATCGGGTTACACGCCCTGTGACACGCCCAGGGAGGGCGTGTAAGGTGGGCGTGTCAGATCATTTTGGCTGAAAGCTATGAAAACCTGTAAAAAGAGAAGAAAACATTAGTTATAATATTTACATAAAAAGAAACTAAAAGGAACCTTAAAAAAGAAATAGAACGAGATTTAAAACGAAAATAAATATATTTTTACCCTAATAAATTAAGCTAAAATATGCATCATTAAATTCCCCCATACTTATTATTTTTCTTGTCCTCAAGCAAAGACTACAAGTAGGAGAAAATAAAGAGTATTAATTGAAAAGTTTAAAACTGCTATAAACGAGTAAGACGGGAATTTAGTGGTAGAGAAATTTGGAAAAAGAACTAAAAATTCAAACTTTAACTTAGCACATAATTTTATCAATTTTACTAAGTATAAAAACAAATCATCCCAAATTTTTACAGAATTAAAAATTAATAAAGTAATGAGTAAAAAGCGCATTGAGTCACTACTAAAGTCTAAGAGACAAATTAAAACCATAGTCAATCACGACAAAGTTCAATATTTCTATCAAAAAACATTTACTCAATCTAGTTTCTCGCTACTAAACTAAAAACAAAATGTAGGAAGCATGAATCACTAGGACTTTAATTAGGCGTATAGTTAGGCTTAGGTTTTTAAGGGTGCAATATTCAAAAGATAATCACGAGGGATATTTGCACACTTAAACAATAAAAGTGAGCTTTGCCAAAATAATGCTAGCCAAAGTAAATACTTTTAACATTTTTTTCTTTTCTTTTACTTTTTTTCATCAATTTTTTTTTTCAATTTTCATTTTTTTCATACTTAAATATTTCCACTTTTGTAGCAAAAGATAATACAAGGATTTTCCACAATTTTTTCAAAAAGATGCACATTAGCAATTAAAGCTCAAAAACAAATTTAAAGTGTGCATATAGGTAAGCTATTTTGCTGTGGTGAAATAAAAAGTGGGGCTACAAAAAGGAAAGGAAAAGGCACAAAAATGGTTAGTAATGATTATTGTTAGAGGGGTGCAAAAGCTCAAACATTTCAAAAGAAATGCCTAAATCATTTTTATGCTTCCTAAATCTACTCAAAGTAAAGCTTTGAAATTTCAAAAGAAGATAAACACAAAATAGAAAATAGAGAATTTGCTTTCATGAAAACAATGATAATAAGCGTCTAGACCAGTTTGTGTCTACTACACTTAATACTAATTAACATTTAAAATGATTTTAATAAGGAAAAATTAAGGATGATAGGTTTTATAAAAGTAAAAGAAATAAAAAAAGGCTAGGGAAATGTGAAAAAGATTCAAGAAATATTTCAAAAATAGCATACTACCCTAAATAGGAACACTGCATGTGTAAACATTCTACTCGCTTAACATATTTAGACAAAAATTAATCTAATTTATTCTAACTAAGCAAGTAGACATGAGCTTAAAAAACAATAAAATGCAAAGTGGTGGGGGTACTAATTGATTTGGCAAAAATTAACTCAATTGAATTTGGGATTTTTTTTAAAAAAAATTTAATATATATTTTTTTGATTTTTTCTTAAAATTATATATATTCTTTTGATTTTTCTAAAGTAAACTAACTAAGGAAACACTCCCCCATACTTAAAGTTAAACATTGTCCCCAATGTTTAAAGTTAAGTATAAAGAGAGTTGGGAAAAGAGAGAAAAGAAGAAAAAGAAATGCAAAAAAAGGAAAAGATTCTTCCCTAGCGCTTGATGCCTAGACATTGAAAAATGCATCCCCACGAACTTGAGCAAAAGACCGGCTTGAGTCCATGTTGAGAGGAGAAAAGTGGCACAAATACGCGAGCGCTTATTCCTGCAAAAATCAAAATAAAAAACAACAAAAATGGATAAGCAAGGGGCACCTCCTAAGAGCGCAATTTTGTTATCATCGTTGAGCTGGACATTATTGGTTAGCGAAATGGAAAATAAAAAGAGAAATGTAATGGCAACTCCCGTAATATGCGTTGCGGCGCGAGTGCCAAAATGTTTTTTAAGAATATTTTTTTTTGTAATTTTTATTTTTTATATAAAACAAAAAGGAAAAAGATTTAGAAAAAGAAAATTTGTTAGTAAAAGAAAATAAACTATTAGAAGGGAAAAAGAAGAAGAACTAGAAACTAAATTAGAAGGAAAAATAAAAGAAGAAAAGAAAGATGAATTTTCACAAGGTGGGGAAAGAGAAGAAAAAGAAGAAAACAGCGGCGATTGATCACAAGAAAATTTTTGGATAAGAAGATTTGGTTGCTCCACTTGAATATCAATCATTTCTATAAATTGGGAGCAAAATGGGATATTCGAAAAATCAATCTCCTCGTAGGATTGGACACAAGAAAGTTCATCTTCCTCAAAAAATTGAAAAAAAATCGGGATATCAGGGGAAATCTCCTCCTCTATAGGTTGAAAGCACAATGGAATTTCTGAATAATCATCTTCTGTGAGTGATTGAAGGCACTGCTGAATATCCAAAGATTCATCATTCGAAAGATAAATAGGAGGAGGAGAAGAAGAAAAAGTTGCGGCATCATAAGCTAAAGCAGCAAAAATCACTTTGAAATGAGCATTGATGCGTGCATCAAATACTACAGAATAAAAAATTATTTCATTTTTGCTAAAATCAAAAACAAGAGGCGCGCAAACTTGCGGAGAAAGAGTGAAGAAATCTTGTGATAGAAGGGGTTGATGTTCACCTTGGCCCCAAGAATGATCTGGGTGTTGCCACACTGAGTAGTTCAAAGTAGGGCTAGAATCAAAAAGTCCATTCATGAAATCTCCGGAAAAATTAAATTAGAAAAATTCGAATGAGAAGGGTAGGAAGGCGTTTGAAAATCATCGTAACCCCGTGAAAAAAATTTGTGGACAGATCAATTTGGCAAAATTGATCCGATCCGAAAGGGATAAAATCATGGGTGAGTAAAGGGTATCCTACCCAACATTCCTCGTGAGAGTGACCAAACTGTCCACAAGAAAAACAAAAACTATCCATAAAAAGAAATTCATCCGCAAAAGAGGGGGAGAAAGAAAAGATAAAACAAAAAAAGAGGCGATAAAAATAATAGCTATCCTCTTTTAAAAATATCAAAACTATTCCCCGACAACGGGTCCAAAAACTTGATACCAAGAATCGCAAAAGTGGAGTAGAGGGGTTAAAGAGAAGAGAAGGTGGATGTGGTGGAAGTTGATAATATTCCTCGATTCTATATCCGATAAAGGCAAGCGTACCTTATCCTTTATAGTATAGAATACTAAAGATTAATATCAATATCGTATTTCCCTGGGGCATAATGATTACTTCTACTTCGAGAAGATCGTTATTATTTTATCAAATGATTTTTCTAGTAATTTACTTAACTAAAAAAAACTAAATTACTAAGCTAAAAAGAAAAATAAATTACTTGCAGAATAAAAAGGGTTAGAGCTAATGATAAAGGGGAGTACTCAATCTTGAATCACATTGAAAAAAGAAAATCAAAATGAAATAACAAACTAATTCTAAATAAAGTAAAACACCTTTACCGTGGAGGTTCTCGAAGCATGAACACGCTTCTCTTGAAGTCGTTCCCATCTAAGTTTAAGAAGGTCTGACCGAACTCTCATCCAAAACGAAGACATAAAGATCGCCTTAAGTGGTGAACAACGCTATTGGATTTCACTCCAATCCGGGAGATTAAACATCTGCTTCTCTCGAGGGGTGTGTTCAACTCTCTTTACTCTTGGGTGATTGATTCAATCTACGAGCCTCTCGGATAACTAAGAATGAAAACCCAAATGAAAACTATATACCGGCTATATAGTCCCACTAAATAAAAAAGCAAGAGTAAATCAAAGGTAATTACTTTAAGAAGAAAAAGAAAGCTAAAACATCATAACTGGATCAACTCATTCTCAGATCATCGCGATAGAGTACAAATGAGGATTGGTTATTCATGGTAATAAGGAAAGATAGTGGTAAATAATAAAGGTTCATTGAGAACAAAATGAAGAGAAAGAGAGAAAGCTAACTAAAATTCATTAAAAATAAAAGCGATTACATCTAGGAATGGAGATTACAAGTGCATAAAAATAGACCTAATCACTACTACAACACAAATAAAAAGTGATTAAAAGTAATGAAAGTTCATTGCATGAAAAATAAAACTAGAAATGGAGGGAGAGTGAGAGCAATGACATAAGAAAAAACACAAAAACCTAGGAATGAAACTAGCAGCACCTCCCCTCTCCCCAAAACTTGGTCTGGAATGCTTGGAATGGCCTGGTATTTATAGGCAAAAATCTGTCTGGGTCACGCCCCCTGTCATGCACGGGGAGGGCGTATCAGGGGGGCATGTCAAGTACGGAGTTGACCTCAAGCACTGGATTCTGGCAGGAATAATGATTGCTTCTGTACATTAGTGGACACGCCCTGGGACACGCTCGAGTAGGGGGCATGTAAGGCATGTCACATCAAAATCATTGGTCGAAAATCCATCAGTCGTCGGACAAGGAGCTACACGTCGTAGGACCATGCCCGTGTCGGGGGGTGGAGTATCACGTACAGGTTGATGTGCAGCAACAAAAAAGCTTTAATTATGGCAGCAGGCTTCGGGATGAGGGTGAAACGCCCAGAGACACGCCTAGAGGGGCGTGTAAGGGGGGCGTGTCATGTGTTTTTCTAAGGATCTGTCTTCTGCATCAAATTTCCTCGATATCGGGTTAAACGCCCTATGACACGCCCAAGGAGGGCGTGTCAGGGGGGGTGTCAGATCATTTTGGGCGAAAGCTGTGAAAACCTGCAAAAAGAGAAGAAAATATTAGTTATATTATTTACATAAATAGAAACCAAAAGTAACCTAAAAATACAAAAATAAAGAGATTTAAAATAAATTAAAAAAAATTACCCTAATAAATTAAGCTAAAATATGCATCATCAATTGCAAGACTTGTTTCTTTTTTGCTGCTCCAAGTAGTCAGTCTTCTTCTTAGGATTTGATTGGTTCCATCTTTGCTTATCCTATCTATCTTGCACCATATGGTGGAGGTGCTTCTTCTCACTTGTTCTCCTTTCATCTCACTGGGAAGTTAGCACTGACATGTCGAGCCATGCTATAATAACAACATATTATGTTAGGGAAATATGTTTTCTGGGTTTAGGATCATACATATCTGCTTTGGGGAGCATCATCCAGGATTTTTTGTGTTCTCCCTTGTACTGTAAAGAGGTGGAAGAATTGTTCTTTCACTGCTTTCACTTCTTCAGCACCAGAGTTGCCTCTGGCTCTAGCTACTTGACTATTTGAGTTGGTTATATACCACTTGGACTGTTTTTTCTCCTTTGTATACCATCTCTACTTGCACAGCATACCCCCTCTTTATCATGGCCCATATCCCATTTCCTTCTCTCACTTTAAGACTTCAAATAGTATAAGGATATCTTGGCCTGATATACCTCTTCATCCAGATGGATCATGTTATTTTACTAACACTCTATTGATCTTAAGTAGGGATATTTGTTGAAATGTCCCCCTCAATCTTAGCATTGTCCTTAGAGAATTTGCTAAACTTCAGCAGTAGAGCTGATATTTTAAGTTCTAGAGGTACTCTAAGTAAGACTCAATCTTGTCCAACAACCTTGACTTAACTTGCTCCCCAAATAAGAGCATCTAGCTTGACAGTCTTCCCCTTAGAATTTGCACAGAACCTGTCCATAAAGCCCACTAACTTGGACAACCATCCTGTAGGTTCAGATGATATTGAACCATGAGCATACGTTTAACTTCAAGTTTCCTCTGAAGAGTCTAATAGCTGAGGATACCACTTGAGAAACTTTTCAGCTGAGCATTATGTGCTCCTTCCTTACTACTCTCAGAAGAGCTACCTTTGTTCTCCTCAATAATGAGTACAACCTGATTTTTCTTCACTGATTTGCTGGTGTGACTGCAAAACTTTGTCCAACCAGACATTCCTACTGGCTAGATCAAGCTGGCCTTTGCTTAAGACTTGTGAAACCCTTTGTTTTCTAAGGAGGCAACTACACTTTGTCCCAACACTCAGACATCTTGACATTTAATGGATGGATTCAGCTTGTCTTCATCCATGAGTGTGCTCTTGTCCTTCTTTAGGATTTCACTCAATATTATCTTCCTCTTGGGCAGTAATAGGAGTATCCTAGATCGTCAATATCCAACACAAACTTCCCAATTGTCGATCTTAGGTCTTTCCGTCACTGGAGTATGATCCATAAGATGACTTTCTTGTTCCAGTCCAAGAACTGGAACACCTTCTGTACAATGACCATAATTTTGTATGTCCACTTTGACTATCTTGTAAAATAGAGTTTACCAAACCTTAGGACCCCAACATGAATTGGGTCCTAGGTTACTGTTAGTCAAAACATGCACATGTCTACCTATAGCAGTCCTGTCAGGTAGACTTACACTTGCCCTTGGCACACTAGGGTTGTGCTTACAATCTATGGAAAAGTGTCCCACTTTGCCACAGCACCTACACTCATGAATATTATATCTTCTCTTCAAACCAGGTCTGGCAGCATGATTGACTGCAGACTGGACAGAAGTAAGACCAGTTTCCTTGTTCCTATTTCTCTCAGCCACATTCTGACTGAAGGTAAGTCTTGTAGCAGAAGAGCTTGGTTTTTTATGAGGTATACCAGCAGTAGTCTTCTTTATAGAAGTGACATTATTGATGGCCATAGAAATACACAAGTCTAACTTATTGGTAGACTTGCCCTTGGTCAGAGTGTGTGCAGGGAGATTTTGAGAAAAGGCCACTTCCTTACTCATGAGTAAGGGGGCTGGAGAATGAAAAAAACAAAAGTCTAAGATGGGCCTTTTGGATTTCTTCATGGGAAGCCTTAAAGTGGTCAATGTGCCTTAATTAAGGGTCAAGTTGCCTCCAAGGTTCCAAACCAACCCTACCCAACCCTTCCTACACCTTAGGGGAGGCCAATGGGTTATAAAGGACACATTGGGTTCAACCCAAAAGGTCAACTTGACAAATGTCAACTTAACCCCAAAAATTAAGTCAAACTAGTCTAAAGGACATAACCAAGCCCAAGCCACTTGGGCTAAGCCAAATTTCTGTGGCCCGTTAACCTTAGGAGGCTGAGAATTATCCAAAATGCCATTAATTTTCTAGAAATAATGACAAGGAAAGAGAAAGCACTATTGCCCTTTAATGGAGAAGAGAAAAAAAATGGCCATTCATGGCTTGGAAGGCCAAGGGGCCTCCTCTCTTTATCTCCATTGGCTTGATCCATCTCCCCCATAAGTTCTGAGAAGATCATGGGGCTTTCTAGGCCCTTTTAGTGGTTGGGTGCACTGCACCGCCACTTGGCCGAAAACCTTCATTCATGGCCATTAATGGTATTGAATCCATGGCCCTCCCCTCCCCCATTTGTTTATTTTAAAAGCTTTCTTAGGCCTAGAGCAATCGGTTCCACATTTCCCCTAATGGAATTAAGAACTATGGTAGTGTTGTTGTAGAGCACCAAAAAACATAGAATACGGCCTTGGAAACTAGGCGATCGGCTAGGCTACAGCCCTTCCAAAAGGTCGTGTCCTCTTCCTCTTTCTCAGTTGATAGATCCACTTTTATTGGCCGCAAAGTTTGGGGCCAATTGGCCCTAGATCGGGTAGGCCGAAAACTCTATTTTTTGAGCTTTTCATCAATGCATAAATCCCCGTTCTGGCCACCTCTGGCTAGCCAACCACCGCTTATCACCGGCCACCTCCTCAACGAAGGTAGTGGTAGTGTTGGCCGGCAAGGAGAAGGTGTAGGTGGCCGGTTAATCGCTATCAAAGTAGGCACATGAGGGTTGTTGTGAGCCGTTGGCTCAAGGAGGAAGACGGCTCGATGCCGTCGATATAGTGCGTCAAGATTCGTGTGACCAGATTTAATACTATAGTTATGGTTTTATTATTTCATTTTCTATCATATATTTGGCAGTGCTTTGCTTTTAATTATAAAATATACTTAGAGGCCTTTTCTCGAAAAAATGGTTAACATCAAAATTGTAGCATATTGAGTCTAGATTATTTTAAAATTAGTTTCAACAAATTTAGGTCTCTGGCCTGAACATAGCACACCAAATGGTGCAAGCAATACCTAGGGTTAACCAGACACAAATATGTGTGCCCCCACTAAACTACTTAACCAAATTCTTTGAAATTTTGATCATAGGTTAGTCTAATCTATATCTCAGACATATCAAAAAATTGGAATTTATGGAAAATAGTTTTCTATAGTTTTAAAAAACATTTAATAAATCATGTTTGAGTTAATTAAGGGGTCATATGACCTAACACCACCCAATATTATGGTCGGTGACCATTTGGGTCATGACATGTCTTTGGGGAAAATTTTAGTCCATTTGGGTTGATTTGATTATGTATTGATGTGACCAAAGTTTGGTCCCTTAAGGTTAAATTAGGGCAAGTGTGTACTTGTTGAGTTGAGTGGCCAAACCTCGTCCAAAAGGGTTGAAACTTTGGCCACTACCTCAAAGTCCTCTAAAGCACCCCCCCCCCCCCCCCTCAAGAGATTTTGAGTGGTTTGGATTGGAGATGCCTAAAGACCCTAATATAGTCCTTAGGGTTGAAGTTTGGGGCCTAGTGATGGACATAAAGCTATATGTCCTTGGATGGTCTTGGAACTAGGTTGGTGAGTTCCTACGGTAAAAATATGATTTAGAAAGTGGTTTTAGGATTTTTAGTAACATATACCCTCTTATAAATAGTTATGGATGGTTTAGGGTACTTTGGTCAAATGTTTAATTACATGTTCAACTGAACTTGGATACTCATGAAACTTAGGCAGTGATCTTAATTATATGATATTGTTCCTTAGAAATTTTCTTGTGAAATTTGGATTGATAATTTTAGTATTTCATTCACAAACCCTAAGATTTATTCAGTCACAAAATAATTATTTTAAAGTTATTTGCTTACTGGAAAATTATGAAACTTGGTCAGGGAACATTTGAGGACATATTCATGCTCTGTGAATTTTCATAAATATATTCGAAGACTTTTCATATAGGCTCCTTCATAAGTACCCGTTTATTGAATATTTTAATATAATTCGTATATGTGATCAATTAGAGTTGGAAAATTATAAATCATGGGCAGTAGCCTTTTCTGTTCATACTTATTATCTAGTAATTTTCTCATAATTTTTGGATGGCTTATTCTAATTTTCCCCTAATTAAATTCATATTATGCTTGTTTGTTCCATAATTTGTTGAAGGTAAAATCCACCTTGAAAAATGGTGTCTTACATAGATGCTCGCACCACGCACTTCCCACTTGGCAACAAGTGCAAATCTTCAATAATGGTTTGAATTTCCAAACAAGACAAATGATTTACACAACTACTGAGGGAATGCTAAATAACAAGACCCCTAAGGCTGCTCAAGATCTTGTTGAGGAAATAGCAATGTATGCGTACCAATTGAATGTGCCATGTGTGCGGCCAGTTATGCTTGATGGAATTTTTAAAATTGACGCAACTTCTAATCAAGCCCTAAGCAAGTTGCGGAGATGATTATTTCCTCCACCACTCCTCCTTAGGAAAATAATAATAACATTTTTTAGAAGAACATGTTGACTTTAGGGGAAACGTGCCTCGAACCTCCTATAACCCTAATAACGCTCCATATAACAACACCTACAATGCATGTTATAGGAACCATCTGAATTTCTCATGGAGCAACCAAGGGATTGCTTAACGCCCTCATTATCTAAATCCTTCTTTTAATCTAGCTCCAACCCTTAATTTAAATCCACCCAATTTTTCATCGTAACCTCCGAATACCTCTGCGCTTGAGAGGTCTTTGCCATGTATGTTGCCATAAATGAATCAAATATCTGGAATATTATCGGATCAATAAAAAACTTGGGAAATCAAGTTGGACAGCTTGCGAAAATAATCTTCGAAAAGACGCATAGAGCATTGCCAGAGAACACGAAGCCGAACTCAAGATAAAATGCTAACGCCATAACCCATTGTAGCGGCAAGGAGGAAACCTCCCAAAAATGGGTTGAGACTAAGATACACATTTCGAATCCGACCCCTACACCTTCTTCAATTTCAAAATTGCCAAATATTTCTAGTACGTCAAACATTTCTAGCTCGTCTATACCATACCCTTCAAAATTTGATATCGAGCGGAAAGACGAGAAGTTTAAAAAGTTTAACAAATATTAAAAAAAATTCAAATCAATGTCCCCTTCTGCGAGGCACTCTCACAAATGTCGAAATACGCAAAATACCTTAAGGAGTTGCTTTATAACAAAAAGAAACTCAAGGATATTTCATGTGTTTCCCACAATGCAGAATGCTCGGTAGTTTTCCTTAACAAATTGCCACAATAACTAAATGACACGGGACAGTTCTCCATCGCATGCCTCTTTGGCAATCTAGTAATAAAGCACACCTTAGAGGACTTGGGTGCCAGCATCAATTTGATGCCCTTCTCTCTAGTCAAAAATTAGAACTGGGTGTTTCAAGCCCGATGAAAATGAGCATCCAATAGTGGATCACTCGATAAAATATTTGATAGGTGTAGTGGAGGATGTTCTTATAAAGGTCGATAAATTTATCTTTCCGGTAGACTTCATAATCCTTGACATGGAGGAGTACACCGAGGTACCAATTATACATTATAGACCCTTCCTCGCCACCTCTCATGCATTAATTGACATAAGTAATGGTCAACTCCTCCTTTGGGTTGGACACGATAATGTTACTCATCATATTAATCCCTCAATGCGGAACACTTTATCGAACGAAGATTTCTTCTTTAACTTGGAAGCCTCATTTGAAGAAGACTATTCTTCTCTTTCTGAATTGCTTTCCTCAATGTTAGACGATTCAAATTTGGCGAATTTATTCTATCAAGGAGAAATGCTGACAAATTTTCCTTTCGAACCCTTCAATTCAAGAGATTTAAAAATTAAAACATCGTATTAAGAACCACCAATCCTTGAACTAAAACAACTCCCTGATCACCTGAAAAACATATTTCTGGAAAAAAATTTAAAACTTCCCATCATTATCTCTTCTACCCTAAGCGATTCAGAGACTTCTGAATTAGTGGAAGTTTTAAACAATCATTGTCATACAATTGCATGCAGATTTCAGATATTAAAGGCATAAACCCCTCTTTCTGCACGCATAAAAATTTTCTCGAGGATAACGCCTGCATAACTATTCATCCTCAACGATGACTTAACCCGAACATGAGGGATGTCTTTAAGGCAAAGGTAATAAAACTTTTGGATGCAAGAATTATCTACCCAGGCCAGCTCACTCAACGCATTCATATTGGTGAAGAAATGACTAAGTGTAAAAGCATTGAGTGAAGCCAGTTCACTCAACACTCTCAATGCTTATGATGTAGAATAATTCAAACAGTTTAGTAGGGGTTTTGGAGTTGAGTGGAGCTTGTTCACTCAATGCTCTCAATGCCTGTAGTGAATCTAAGAAATTGGATAAGTCCATAATCAGATGATGTCAGCCAAAATTGACATAGTCAACAGAGTTTAAATTAAGTGCGGGAAAGATACAAAACATTATAAATGCTATCGGAGGTCTACTGTACGTATTCTTCCATTAAAGCAAGTTACAGCTATCAACTGTAGGTGGTCCCCACTTGTTCTTGGAGCCGTTAATCGGCGGAAGATAAAGGGTCAGCTTCTGAAGGAAGAACTTAATTTTTAGGGTTTTGTTTCAAAAAGAAAAAGAATTGCAGGACTTTAGCTTCCTCACCATTTCTGCCGGGGAAAAAGCTTGAAGTCGATCAGCTGAACTAAAAGTTCAGGCCAGTTAGCTGTTGCATTTTATTCTGATACAACTTGTTCAGAAACACTTCTGATAAAGAAAGAGAGGAGAACCTTCAGTCTTCTATAGGTTCAGGTTAGTTGTTTGAAGAACTCAAGACCTAGCAAATATTTAGTCTTCTACAGCATGTTCAGAAAATGTTTTCTGAGATACTTCCAGCAGAGACCTACATTTTTTGAAGAACATTTTTCTGCTACTATGAAGATAGTTATAGCTAATATAACTAGAAGTTTTTAGTTTTAAGGATAGCTAAATCACCTAGAGGGGGGTGAATAGGTTCCTTACTATCTTGTGACTATCTTTTATTTTCATTCTTTAATTGTTATGTGAGTGAGTAGTTATTTGCTTTCAAGACGCACACAACCTGCAATCAAAGAAACAACACAAAAAGCACAAATAAGATATATAATGGTTCACTAGATTTTGGGTACGTCCACTTTCCCTCCCACCTTTCTAACATATATTTAAACAAAGTACTTCTCCAATCTCGGCTCCTAAGACAACACGATCCCGCAGGACCACTCGGTCTCCTCCAAGACCTACAACTCAGGCACAAGGCCCTACAACTCAATGATCCAAAGATCACCTACCTTAGGCCCAAAGCCCCTACAACTCAGGCTGGGAGGATAGCCATACCTCAGATCCATAAAGGATCCTATATTAGAGAGAATGACTCTCCTACAGCTCAGGAACAAAGACCCTACAACTCAGTGATCCAAATATCACCTCCCTTAGGCACAAGTGTCCTACAACTCAGAGAGAATAACTCTCCTATCCCGGTCCCAAATGTCCTACCTCAAATCCAAACTGGATCCTACTCTCAGTGATAAAATGATCACCTATCTCAGATTCTCAATAGAATCTTACCTCAGGAAAAACAGCACAACAACTCAGATCCAAACTTGGATCCTACTGTTAAGCCCAGAATCCGCAACATGATTAACAAGGACCCATGTCATCCTCCTTTATTAGCGGACTCGATTTTATAGTCCGCTCAAGTCGATGAGCTCCATTTGACAAACGGCGAGATCTAGGGCTCTCTGGCGATTGACTCAGTTTCTAGTCCGTCCAGGTCGCCCAGTTAGGATTCCAGTACAAGCCTCCTTCCGCGGCGGACTCAACTGTCCAGTCCACCCAGGTCATCCATCCTCAGGTGATCAGCTTCCCAGATTTTCTGCAAACACTCTTGAGGAGAACTCAAGAATCAGCCCACAAAGGTCGCGGCCCTTCAGCCAGGATAGCGCCCTACAGCAAGACGGGAGCTCAAGATCGGCTCCAAATCACGAGTCCAGTCTGCCCCTCTTGCACAGACTAGCTTGTCTTTTCTTTTTTGTTTCCCGTCACCGTTGCCTGGTTCTTTTGTACTCTGGGCAGACGGTTATTTTAGTCCTGCCCGTTTGGGCAGGCCCCCGAACCTATAAATTGGGGGAAGTCGTGCACCCAAAGCACACTGACTCGAGACCAGGAGCCCGCTAATTAGAGGTTGCGGACTCGAATCTCGGACTTTGCGGTCTCCAGGCTATCTTGGTACCACCGCGATCAACAGTCCTAATTACTCCTTTCTCATCCACTAGTAAATGGTTACTTGTAGTCTCCCTAACAACTTTTTCCCTTTTGCCGGAATTTGAGGGCGCATTTCTTGCATCAACATCAACACGCGACATTCAGATCCAAGTATCTATTGAAGTTCACTGACTGAAATGTCAGACCACCGATCATCTCATCGTCATGTCGCTCAAGTCGCTCAAGCACATCAGACGATCTGTGGGACACGCTTGACCGATCCCTAAGAGAGGTCGAACAGTCTCGGAGAGAGACTGACCAATGCCTCGACGCAATCAGTCTGGCCCTGACTGCGCTTACTCGGCAACTTGACCAGCCTAGAGCGGCCTCCAAGGACGAGCCAATCTATCATATGCCAGTTTGCTTGGCACCAGCAACAACGCTACAGCCAGCCAGCTCGCCTATCTAACCCGTGGTTCCATTACGACCTCAAGAAGATGAGCTCGCTCCTCTTATGGACTTTTTTCGTGAGGTGGCCAGGGGAAGTCCAGCTTGCAGACTTGACTTTGCTGAGGACAATCAGGTCGCACGGCCTCCTGCGATCTATGCTCTAGCTCAAGATGAAGAGTCTCCTTTTATCAATAAGATCCGTCAGGAGTAGGCTCCAAATAATTTCAGAGAACCTCGCATTCCCTGTTACACTGGAAAGACAGACCCAGTCGCTCACCTCTAGGAATTTTAGGATGTCATAGCTATGAGGTGCATGTCAGATGGCTTGAAGTGCAAGTTCCTAATGACCACCTTCGAAGGCCAGGCCCGAGAAAGGTTTCATAAACTGTACCCCCGATCTATCGCCAGTTTTGCCGAGCTTCGCCATGAACTTCTATTAAGGTTTGCCACTTCCGGGAAATGGAAGAGCGGGCCAGCTACCCTCTTTAAGATCTAGCAAGGAGACAATGAGTCGGTAGAATAGTTTGTGGATCGCTTCCAAAAAGAGAAACTGTGGGTCAAGAATGTAGATCCTAAATTCTATAAGATTGCCTTAATAAATGGATTCAAGGAGGGG
The DNA here is from genome assembly GCA_039513925.1 of Platanthera zijinensis. Lineage (NCBI taxonomy): Eukaryota > Viridiplantae > Streptophyta > Magnoliopsida > Asparagales > Orchidaceae > Platanthera > Platanthera zijinensis. Next base: position 182,336,449 of record CM077079.1, on the reverse strand, counting down.
TTGTTGAAATTCGAAGCAACCACAAAAGATCCTGCCACATTCTAGGACCTAGTAGCCATGGCTAATACCTTCATTGAAGGGGAGAGTGCCAACCCCTCATATGTGTCCAACTTAACGGCAAAGGCAGAAAGAACGGGCACAATATATTCCTTTGCAACTCAAAGAGCATCCAAACCTCCTATACCAGAATATAAGCCTCTGGTACATAGGGGAAGTAATTTCCAGCACAAGCGACCTTACCAAGACCATGCATAGTTTCATGAGCAGAAACTGCCGTTGACCGCCACCCCCACTCCTATCGCTCCTCGGATCTTACCTGTCCTTCAAATCCGAGATAATTCCTCTTCAGATGATCAACAAAGCCACGGTCCTGTGGAAGAGCTTGCCTCCATGGGCCTAATAGCAGATGAGGTTCTCCAGATCCTATAGAAAAAGACTGAATTCAAGAAAGAATTCCAGATAGCAGAGGGAAAGACTAGAAACCCGAATCTTTTATGTGCATTCCACAAGGAGAAGGGACACCCAACAGAGGATTGCAGAGCTCTCTGACAGCTTGTGGAGCGGCTACTTGCTGCAGGAAAAATGAAGGGCCTTGGTGTAAAAGATGCTCCAGCAAAACCATCCACCTCTAAGGGAAAAGAGGTGGCCAAAGTTTTTTGGGAGAATGGGGACATTGAGGAGGCAGGATACCTTGGCAGTATCAAAATCAGAGAAAGTATTGACATAGACGATGTAGGTTTCCTCAACGATCACTTTTGCATCCATGGAAGAGCGGGTGCAGAGTCAAGCAGGAAGTCTTCCTTGGCTAAGATCTCATGGTATGAGGTGGCCATGAATTATATAACCCCGCCAAGGGAAATCGTTACTTTTAGCCCAGAGGATCTATCGAAGATGGCTAACCCCTTCAATGACGCTGTCCTGATCAGAGCAATTATTGAAAATTACACGGTCCAGAGAATTTTGGTTGATACTGGAAGCTCAGTAAACCTTATATTCAAGAAAGCCTATGTGGCTCTGAGATCTGGAAAGACTTTGCTCTCCACCAAAGGGCCACTTTACGGCTTCACTGGAGAAAGGAAGGAGGTTGAAGTGAGCATTACACTCTCAGTAACACTCTGGAGAGTATCCATGCTTATCACGTTCGTAGTAGTTAATGCGGCAAGTAGCTACTACGCCATCTTCGGAAGACCCCATCTCAATGAATATCGGGCGGTGGTTTCAACATATCACTTAGAAATCAAATTTGCAGCAGGAGGAAAGCAGTGTCGGGTAAGAAGAGGCCCAAGGGAAGCCTGAGAATGCTATATCAGAATGGTCAACATGATCGAGCAGGTTCCTCCTCAAATGGCTCTAGTCGCCGTCTAAGAAGAAATGGCCCCCAAGAAGAGATCGGATATCAGGAGGAAATCTAGGAAGGAGTTCACCTAGAGCCTTCCAAAGCAACCCAAGGAGTTCCACTAATGAAGATGAAGAAAACAGACTTTCTATCAACTCGGAGTTCCCTGAGGCAGAAAAGGCAGAGTTGATCGCCTGCTTATTGAAGAACATGGATGTCTTCGCATGGGCAGTGGAGGACATGCAAGGAGTAGATCCTGAAGTCGCTTGTCACCACCTCAATATTGCTCCTAACTTCAAGCCTGTTCAACAATGGAAGAGGGAGGTGGCAACGAAGCTGGCCAAGCCAATCAAGGAAGAGGTTGCAATGCTTCTCAATGCTAAATTCATCCACAAAATTCAATACCCTGCCTGGGTATCAAACATTGTAATGGCGAAGAAGCTAGGGGTGAAATGGAGGATGCGTGTTGACTTTACAAAATTGAATAAAGCGTGCCCCAAAGATTGTTATCCCCTGCCTCAGATAGACTCTTTAATAGATTCTGCGGTTGGATATCCTTTTATGAGTTTTCTAGATGCGTTCTCTAGTTATCACCAGATTAGGATGCATAAGCCTAATATTCCCCATACGTCATTTATCATAAACGATTGTTGTTACTTCTATCTTGTGATGCCTTTTGGGCTAAAAAATGCAGGCGCTACTTACAGATTTTATTTTTAAAGAACAAAAAGGAATAAATCTTGAAGTATATGTCGATGATCTTCTTATTAAAATTAATACCTTTGATTTGCACTTACAAGACCCCGCAGAGACATTCCCTACTCTACGGAGGTATAACATGAAGTTAAATTCATTTAAATGTATTTTTTGAGCAAATAAAGGAAAATTTCTCGGTCATCTCCTTACACCCGAAGGGCTTGCCCCTAACCTAGATAAAATTAAAGTTATCCTCACTATGCCATCACCTCGCTCCCCTAAAGAGGTTCAGTACCTGGGGGGAAGACAAGCAGTCCTTGGAAGATTATTTCCAGAGTAGGGGATAAAAGCCCTTCATTTTTCAAAACTCTTCGTGGGGGATCTAAATTCGAATTGACCAAAGAGTGCACGAAAGCTTTTGAGCAACTTAAAAAGCAACTCACCTCAACTAATTTTCTTCAAAGTCCTCGAACTGGAGAAATGTTCTACATCTTCCTAGGAGTTGGCTCATAAGCAATAAGCTCAGTTTTTGTTAGAGAGGAAAGAAGAAGGCAATATCTAGTGTACTATGTAAGCAATATATTGAAGAATGCAGAAACCAGATATCTGATTCTCGAAAAGCTTGCACTAGCACTAGTAATGTTTGCCTGAAGGCTTCGACCATACTTCCAAGCACACTCATTTCTGGTGGTTACTGATCAGCCATTGAAGAGTATAATAGAAAAACAAGAAACTCTGTTAGGCTTGCCAAATGGGCAATTGAACTTAGTGAGTTTGATATCTCATATATACCCAGGACGACTATCAAAGCACAGGTATTAGTAAATTTTTTGATAGACACAACTTATTCCAATACTAGACAAGGCGATCAATCTCTTTTAGCATGGACAATCTACATATATGGTGCTTCAGGCAGAAACACCTCAAGAGCAGGAGTAGTCCTCAATAACCATAATGGGGTCAAGCTAAAGCAGGCCGTAAAGTTTTCTTTTCCAACCACAAATAACCATGCAGAACACGAAGCACTCTTAGCAGGTCTGTGGTTTATGAAGGAGTTTGGAATAGATCATGCGCATGTTCAAACCGATTCTTTAGTAATGGCTTCACAATTACTAAGAAATTTGTAAACGAAAGAGCCAACTTAAAGAAATATTTAATGCTGGTGAAGGCAGAGAATGGGAGGTTTACAAGTTTCACTATTGAGTATGTCTCAAGAGTGCACAATACTGAGGCGGACGAGCATGCAAAGTTTGGTCTCCCCTCGGGAGAGACAACTTCAGAGCTTTTTTACCCGGCTACAGAAGAAGGGGAGTTGATGCAGGTTGAACAACGACCCTCTTAGATGGATCCATTCAAATCATATCTCTCAATAGGAGAATTACCTCAGACATTGAAGTATAAGAGAAGATTCAGAATGAAAGTGGCAAATTATAATCTCATCTCCAAAATTCTTTATAGAAAAACTTTTCTCTCCCCAATGGCAAGGTGTGTGTTTGAGGAGGAGATTCCAATGGTGCTCTGAGAAATTCACTATGGGGAATGTGGTAGTTATACAGGAGCAAAAACTTTGGAAAAAAGAATATTGCGACAAGTTTATTTCTTTCCCACAATGAGAAAAGATTTAGAATCCTATGCAAAGAAGTGTGCCCAGTGCCAGAAATTTGCTCTGCTTCAACTCCAATCATCTCAACGACTTATGTCAATCATGACCCCCTGGCCTTTCGCAGTTTGGGGAATGGATCTCCTCTGACCATTTCCTATGGCGAGTGGGCAGCGACATTTTATCCTTGTTATCATTGATTATTTCAGCAAATGGATTGAAGCCAAGGCGCTAGCAAAGACAACAACCCAGGTGAAAAAAAACTTTGTGTGTGGGAGATAATTTGCAGACAAGGGATCCTGATGGCAATAATTACTGATAATGGGCTGCAGTTCATCAATGAAGATATGAAAAACTTTTGTAGACAAGCTTGCATAGAACTGCGATTCTCATAAGTTAATCATCCCAAAAGTAACGGCCAGGTAGAAGCAGCGAATAAGCAGATACACAATTTGCTAAAAAAGAAGGTGCAAAATCTAAGATGTAGCTGGGCAGATGAGCTCCCTTCAGTTCTATGGACCCTCAGAACGACCCCCTCATCATCTAACGGAGAAAACCCTTTCAAGCTTGCACATGGATTAGAGGCTCTCATCCAGATGGAATTTGAGGTTCCGACTCCCAGGGTCCTGCTGGCCAGGCAAAGTTGGGAAGACTGGCTTGAGATTAACAATGTGAATGTGAAATATAGCTTGGATCAAATTGAAGAAATACAGGATGAAGCCGTCATCAGGCAGGAGGAAGTAAAGCGAAGGGTGGCCAGATATTTTGATAAGAATATCAGGGTCAAGCATTTTCTGGTGGGAGATCTCATTTTGAAAAAGGTAGATGCAGCCGCGAGAACTAGTTTAGTAGGTAAGCTGAATCCGAACTGGAACGGACCATTCATCATTAAAAAAGTTCTGAAAAATTGGGCATAGTAAATGTAAACCTACGACGCGGAAGACATGCATCATACTTGGAATGGTGATGATTTAAAGCAGTTTTATACTTAAACAAACTTTTATCATCTGTATTAATTTTAATGATTATATCAATGAGAATTTTTTGCTAACACTTTTTCTTGCATAGAGTAATCACTTCTCCTTATCTGCAACTTAAAATAAAAGATCACAGAATAAGGAGATATCGCCAAGTCCAGCTCGGACCCCCCCTCGAGAATCGTTGTCATTAGCGCAACACCACGATGACCACGTGTTGCGGGAGATTTCGCACCGTGTAGTGGGAGCTTGCAGGTTCTCCCGTGATGGGCTATTGGATTTTGGATCCCAACTGGTACATGACTCCACCTCTATATTTTTGTAGGGATAGGGTGGTTGTTAGCTCTACGATGCTTTGTAAGGGATAACGTGCACCTTGATGGTCTATTTGTGGAAAGTAATATCATCCGGCACCTGCCCATAGATCATCCAAGTTTGTGCCCTCGAACACTCTTTGATACTTTAAAGCGGTGCCTATAGGGAACCCACAGCCCGTTTTATCCTTTAAGGAAAGCAATGCACCCCGCGTGCACCTACCCAATTGATCCAATTGGTCTTAATCCCAGGCAAGATAACAGTGTTCTCTTTCTCTTAATTAACTTGAATCGCACAACTCTTATAACCTCGCGAGGAAAGCAATGCCTGCCCTACAGGCACCTGCCCGTGTGGTCACCTATGTTGTGGATCATTTCTTGAAATGCGGACAAGGTTCTGGTATCTGCTCAGTCTGCCTAGATTTAATTAGGTTGATCGCACGCATCTCAACCTCGCGAGGAAAGCAATGCCTGCCCTGCAGGCACTTGCCCGCGTGGGCCTCTGAGCTGTGGATCATCAGTTCATATATTATTACTCGTTTACAGTCCACAAAGGATGATCTTTCAAACAGCAAAATTACTTGGGTGATTTTTACAATTTTTTTGACCCTGCGAGGAAAGTAATGGGCTCCGTGCGCACCTGCCCTCTTGGTCACTTAAGTCTTTAACCCATCTTTCTCAGCTCGTGGAGTTTATTTTTAATTCTCTCTTAGTACGCGACGTCAATCACTTTCTTAGCTCGAAAAGGTTTATTATCAGAATTGTGGTTAATGAATTGTTGACTGGAATTTGTATTCTCTAGAGTCCGCCAACTATCCATATCTCTGGCAAGCTGGAAAATCGCATTCTTATCATGTTCAATAAATTATGGCGAACTACAGCTAAATCATTCCTGCTGTTGTATGAACTTGGAGAGCTACAACTTAATCATTTTTCTATTATATTATCTTCGTGAACTAAAACATCAATGTCAGCGACCTAGATTATTATCTATATTCTCAAACCTATGCAATCCCTAAACAAGCGGCTTGGAATCTAAGTAGCGTGGACTGGTTTTTCTCTCAACCAGTGTTTCTTTATCAATCATCTAGCCAAGTCTTAACAGAGCATTTAAGATCAAGAAATGAACAATGAAAATAGCAAAAGAGAATCTGAACAAAATATCCTTTGTATTTCATTAATGTCAGTTTACATCTTTTTAATATCCGGCGGCCTCTAAATTCAAGTCCGCCACTTCTATTACAAAAATAAAAACAAAATACATCTTTTCATTCTCTCAATATCTTGCTCTTCTTTGTTGCAGGAGACTCATTCGGACTTGAAGATCCATCGATGTTTGCATCAGGAAAGTATCCCCCTTAGCCTCTTCCACTGCCATCAGAACTCTTGCTTCTGCCTGTTGGGTATTGTATCCACAATCAACTAGATTTTTTTGAAGTCACCCTTGAACTAAGATGAATTTGTTTGTATTTGATCTCTATTCTAGTTATGTGTTTGTAGGACTTAATGCTAAGTGTAGACCAATGTCAGTCTATAGTGGGTCATTAAACACAGTACCATTCAATGTAATTCCTCATTGTGTGATCCAAGGTGTTGACTCATGTATAGCCTCTCTATTAGGATACACTTCATATTCAAGCACATGGACTAATGGCTGAAGATTGGATGTTGTTTGGGATGAAGAAGTCAAATTCTATAAAGTTGAGAAAATTCTAAGTATTATACTGGAGTAGTCCTTTTTGTACTCGAGTAGAAGAATTAGAAGCATTTGAGAAGATCTAGTCTACATTTCGAGTATGGAAGTAGATCTCGAGTAGTTCTTATCTTGCACTCGAGAAACCAAGTCCAGTACTCGAGTAGATCTGCTCTAATTCTCGAGTGATGTTATTTAAGTCTCAGAAAATTTTCTAAGTAAAGTACTTGAGTAGTCTAGCTGAGTACTCAAGTAGTTGAGAAGATTATGTCTAGTTACAGAAGACAGTTCTCGAGAAATCTTAGACCACTTGAGTGAAATTTATTTGTACTCGAGTAGTTTGTTTATTACTCGAGTAGTTTAGCTTCAGCACTCGAGTGATCAGATTCTTGTCCAGAATTTTTCTCCATATCCAAGCTCTCGAGAAGTTGTGTCTACCTCTCTAGAAGTAAGTATAGCACTCGAGTGATCCTTTAACTTCCCGAGTGATTTACTTCTTCATTCAGATTTTCCAGAATTTCCTCCTCTCGAGTAATAAAAGTATAGCACTAGAGAACCAGCTTTAGTACTCGAGTAACTTATTCTTCAATCGAATAAGGCCGATCAAATTTACAGAATCAGCTCTTCTCGAGTAGTCCGAGCAAACCACTCGAGAGCTAATCTTAGCACTCGAGTAATTTACTTATTACTCGAGAAATGCTAAATAATTTTTCAGAAATTTCTTAAGTCTTGTCAGATCTAATTTTTTAATGTCGTGACGTGATTGGTCCACGTGGCCCTCATTAATGACAATTATTACCGTTTGAGAGATCTTATAAAAGGTCATATCTTCCTGACAAACCCTAAGCGTGTATTATCTATGTTCTGGATCGGCCGACAATTTCATCATTGTCTACAGAAAGTTGCCACTCTCATTCAAGATCTTCAAGGCAACTTTCGATCCAGAGATTTACAGATCAAGGGATTAATCATTCTCATTCTACTCCTTGATCGTGTGAATCAAAGCTTCTCAGAACAAGATCGATCCAAGTCTTCTTATACCATTTTCTGAAAGAACCGCAAGTTTAAGAAGGAAGATCTATAGAGATTTTTCAGATCTGAGAAAAGTTATTGTTTGTATTTCTACAAATCTATTTTTTAATCTTGTAGGAGATTATTCTCCGAGTGTAGGAGATTTATTCTCCTAGTTATATGAAGTTTTTACCTTCCGAGTGTAGATCCGTTTTGGATTGAGTTTGTAGGAACGTTGTTCCGAGTGGTAGGATCGTTTTGAACCGAGATTAGTGGAGTAGTAGAGTCTAGTGCTTTGCTAGATCGGTGAGTGGAAAGTGGACGTACCAAAGATTGGGGAACCACTATAACTCTTGGTGTTCTCTGTGATTTCTTGATTTCTTTCTTGTGCTCTAGATTTATAAAGTTTTTATTCGGCGAAAAGTTGCACAACTCACCTATTCATCCCCCTCTAGGTAATTTAGGTAGACAACTTAGACGTTTTTAATTGGTATTAGAGGGAGGTTGATCATTAGAAGGTTATCACCTTGATCAGATCTACCCCAAGTTGTCTTTGAGTTATTCAAGCATGGACAGAGCCATGAATTTTTCCAAGCTTCCCTTGTGCACAAAGAATAATATTGCAATGTTGAAAGAAATAATAAAATTCTATATGGAAGTTGTGGATCCAAGGATCTTCTTGATTGTTGAAGAAGGTCCTTATGTTCCCATGGTCATCTCCAATATAGATGCTACAAAGAGGGTTCCTCAGAAGTAAATGGATCTCGATAAAGATGAGATTGCACTTGTCTCTTTAGACAAGAAGGCCAAAAATATTATAGCAAGTGCAGTCGATGATTCAATGCTGCATAATTTGATTCACTGGCAATCTGCTAAGGAGATGTGGCAGTCTCTAATCATCTTGATGGAAGGTACTGAAGAAGTAAGAGATGATAGAAGATCCCTTCTGAATCAGAAGTATGAAGCCTTCCGGAAAGGGCCCAAGGACACTATTGCTGACACTTTTGAGATCTTCTTCAAGATAGTCAACTACCTAAGAGTATATTGCTGAGTCTTCACAAATATAGAGCTTAACGACAAGTTTCTGAGGTCCATAACCAAGGAATGGGACAACAAAGTCTGTGCCATTATAGAATTTTGCAAGTTGGCTTAGAATGATCCTCAGAACCTCTTTGGAAAGCTGATTTCCTATGAACTACAAATTAATTCCATAAAAGCTGAAGAAGAGAAGAGTCGATTCACTCCCAAGGAGAAGCCTGTCGCTCTAAAGGCTGACAGCTCAAGGAAGGCCAAAGCTGCTTCACCTGCCCCTACTCAAGTAGAAGGTGAAGAATAATCATCTGAGCCAAGTAAATTCTTGAACAAGAAAAAGCAATGGAGAGGCAAGGATGCCTCATACAGAAGATCACGACATGATGGTGATCGACGATAGAAGGGCTCAAGTAGCCACGATAGGTATAAGTCTAAATTGAACCAATATATTTCTACTAACACAATTTGTTACTATTGTAATAAGCTAGGTCATGTAATTGCTGATTGCCCCCATAAGAAGAAAGAGGGTGGCCAAAGAGAGGAGAAGAGGTCTTCTTATCATAAGAAGAAGACAGAAATAAGCCTTGTTTCCAAAACGGGCAAAACCCTCAACGACACTGACTCATCTGAGTCAAGCAATTAAGAGGAAGCCTACATTGGGTTCATGGCAGATACTGATGAAGAAGAAGAGCCCCAGTTCATTAGGGAGGTAAAATCTCACACACCCCTCACTGAGTCTTATGTATCTAATCATGATCATGAGGACATCTCTTATGACGATGAGTCTGAACTCATGGCCCAGTATAAGGAGTTGATCATGGCCTACGACAAATGTTGAAGGGTCGTGAAAACTCAAGCTAAAGAGATTAAGTCTCTAAAGGCCATAGAAAGCTCTATGAGAGAGGAAGTCATTAAGATGGACTCACTTAGAGAAGACTTAGATACTGTAGTTGATGAGTACAATAAGGCTCTCAAGCACCTCGATCTGAAAGAAGAAATCATCAAGGGATTGGAAGAGCAACTTGAAGCTGAAAAGAAACTTTTTGAAGGTTTCTCTAAGCCCAAGATAGTTCTTCCTCTTGTTGCTGAGTTCTCTACTCAGGCCAAGGGTGTCGGCTAAGGCCATGTGGGTGCTCCTAGTAAATCTTCTAGGAGAAATAAATCCCAAAGGAGAAAAAAGGCGGACAAGAAGGCTTTGGCCAAGGAAAAACGGAAAGCTCCACAAAATCTGACTACATTTAAGAAGGTTATTTTTCCTACAAATAAGTTTGATCTTGACTCCTCCTATGGTCACTTCACTAGGCCTACTTATGTAGAGCCCAAGTCAAGGTACTAAGGATGGACTCGCCCTCAAAACTTTGGTGAAAGTGTCTTTAAGGCACCTTATGAAGAGATCACTCTTCAGAGCTATGGCCCTTTTGATCATGGTCATAACATCAATAAGACTCCAAAAGTAAAACCTGTTGTTGAAAAGCCTATAAAGGAGAAGAAATCATGTGATTGCCTTCACCATAAAGCTTCAACCTCTAAGAATGTTGCCTCTGCTAGACCAGACTCCCCAAAAGTCAAGCAGGAGGGAGTCAGGCAAAGATACAACAGGTTTGACTGTTGGTGTTGTGGCAGAATTGATCACTTTGCCATCGATTGCTGGTTTAATCCCAGAAACTATGTTACTCCTCAGATTAACAATATGAGAAAGACCGCTCATAATGCTAATACATGTAGGGGGAGCAAGCTAACTAGAGACCAAAGACCCAAGCTAGTTTGGGTTCCTAAGGCAAACTTATTTGTAATTGTAGGTATGTACAAAGGCCACCAGAAATCCCATTTGGTATTTGGACAGCGGATGCTCTCGGCATATGACCAGGACTAGAAGCCTTCTCCAGAATTACTCATCAGCCGTGAATGGACCAAAGTTCATCTTTGGAGGTTTTGACCGAGGAATTACAAAAGGCTATTGTATGACTACTAACGGTATTGTATCCTTTTCGGATGTGCCTTATGTTGAAGGATTAGAACACAATCTTATAAGAATAAGCCAACTATGCGATAAACGATACACAGTTGAATTTCATGCTGATAAGTGCTTGATAAAGTTTGTTGAAAATTTTGAAATGATTTTATCAGGTACTCATAGTAGAAATATATTTTGTTTAAATTTTATTTGTATAGACTCTTCTACACAAGTGTGTCTTTTGGCAAAATATAGTGTGTCTCTTAGTGACCAATGGCACAAGAGATTAGCACATATTAATTTTAAAACTATTAATAAATTATTTTCCCTGAACTTAGTACGTGATGCCCTGAATGTTAAGTGTGCTAAGGATAGACCTTGTCATGCATGTGTGAAAGGCAAGCAAACAAGGGCTACTTTTAAAAGCATTATAGGCAAAGACTCTAACAAGTGTTTACACCTGCTTCATATGGACTTGTTCGGTCCACTACAAGTTAGAAGTTTAGGAGGTAAGGATTATACGTTGGCTATTGTTGATGACTACTCGTTCTTTGCGTGGGTGTTCTTTTTGAAACACATGTCAGATACCTTCGATGTCTTTACAAATTTTGTTAGGCAGGTCCAGAATAAATTTAGCTGTTCCGTAATCAAAATCAGAAGTGACAATGAAACTGAATTCAAGTCTGGGTCCATAATAGAATTTTTTGAAAGCATAGGTATCTTTCATGAGTTTTCCTCTCCTCAAACTCCTCAGTAAAATGGAGTAGCTGAGAGAAGTAATAGAACGCACATTGAGGCCTACAGGACTATGCTGAGTGATGCCTCACTACCGGAGTACTTCTGGGCTGAAGCCGTCAACAGTGCAGAAAGCCGACTGTATCATACTTTAGAATCTTTTGCTGCAAATGCTTCGTTCTTAACAACGGTAAGTATCATACTACTTAATTTAGTGAAAAATGTTTTGATGGTATTTTTGTAGGATATAGTAGCCATAGTAAGGCATATAAGGTATTTAATAAGAAAACCCTGGTGGTTGAAGAATCTATATATGTTGTATTTGATGAGACAAGTTTGCAGCAAAGCAACTCTTCTTGTGTGTTCATTGAAGATACAGGTTCAAGGTCTAAAGAACTTAACTTGGATGATGCGACTGAAGAGAAAGGTGAAAAGTTCATCAAGATCACCACTCCAACCCCGATTGGAGAAGATCAAGATGAAGAAATCATTCAAGTTGATGAAGTCACTCCTGTGATTGAAGAAGCTCCAGATGCAAGAAACCTAGAGCTCAAACATCTGAAGGATCACCCAATTGATCAAATCATCGGAGATCCCCAAGATGGTGTCAGTACTCGTAGAGGTAGTACTAATGAAAATCTATATTTGAGCTTTCTCTCACAGGTTGAACTAAAGAAATTTGAGGAAGAAAACTTGGACGCATCATGGATTATGGCCATGGAAGAAGTGCAAAATAAGTTCAAGCGCTGCAAAGTATGGACACTTCTTCCAAGACCCAAAGGCAAGAATGTCATCGGAACGAAGTGGGTCTATAGGAATAAGATGGATGAAGATGGGACGATCATAAATAATAAGGCCAGACTCGTCGCCAAAGGATACAGACAAGAAGAAGGAATCGACTTCGACCAGACATATGCTCTAGTGGCAAGGCCGGAGGCAATCAGGTTGTTCCTAGCATATGCTTCACTTAAGGGCTTCACCGTTTATTAGAAGGACGTGAAGTCCGCCTTCCTTAATGGTGATATAAAGGAAGAAGTGTATGATGAACAACCCCAAGGTTTCGTTGATTCTAACTTTCCTAATTATGTTTATCTTTTATCTAAAGTTTTTTATTGTTTGAAACAAGCTCCTAGAGCTTGGTATGAGACGTTGTCTAGCTTTCTTCTTAAGAACAAGTTCACAAGGGGAAAGATAGAAAAGACGTTATTTCTTAAGGAAATGAAGGGGAAGATTTTGCTAGTGCAAATCTATGTCGACGACATTATTTTTGGCTCTACAAACGACAACCTCTGCAAGAAGTTTTCTAAACTTATGTAAGGGAAGTTTGAAATGAGAAGTATGGGAGAGCTGAAGTATTTCTTAGGACTTCAGGTGAAACAATCTGAAGATGAAATTTTTATCTCATATACTAAGTTCACCAAGTAGTTGATTAAGAAATTCGGAATGGAGAATGCAACCTTTATGAGGACTCCAATGGGCTTAGTTATGTTTCTGGACAAGGATGAGAAAGAGAAACCTTTTGATGAAACCAAGTACAGAAGCATAGTTGGATCCTCGCTCTACTTTACTACTAGTAGACTAGACATAATGTTCTCTACGTGTGTCTGTGCTAGATTCCAAGTGAACTGTAAGGAATTTCGCTATGTTGTTGTAAAGCGGATTTTGAGATACCTTAAAGGTACACCGAATCTTGGCTTATGGTACCCAAGAAGTAATGATAGCGAACTAATCGGTTTTTTCAGATGCAGATTTTGCAGGTAGCAAAGATGATAGAAAGATCACTTCCATTACTTGCCAATTCCTAGGAAGAAGCCTCATTTTTTGGTGTAGTAAAAAGCAAAATATTGTCGCAATCTCAACGACCGAGACAGAATCTGCCGGCAGTTGTTGTGCACAATTGTTTTGGCTAAAGAATCAGCTAGAAGATTACAACATGAAGTTCAAAGACATCCCTTTATTTTGCGACTCCTCCAGCGCAATAGCAATAACAAACAACCCAGTCTCTCATAGCCGGACAAATCACATAGAGCTGAGATACCATTTCATCCAGGAGCATGTGGAGCATGGGGACATAGATCTGCAGTATGTTCCAACAGATAGGCAAGCTGTAGATATTTTCACGAAGCTGTTGGACGAGACCAAGTTCAATTTCTTCAAAACTGAGCTTGGTATGCTCAACAAAGAAGGATAGACAAGATGGAATCTTTTCACAGAATAGAATTCAAGGACAAGTAAAAAGGTTAGAAATTTCTCTAAGTGGACTTTACTTCTCGAGTTAAAGAATGACTACTCGAGAACTATAACTTGACAACTCTAGTACCTTTCTGACTTCTCGAGAACTCAATAAGTCTTTCGAGTGAAATCACTCAAGTACTATACTTCATCTCGAGAAGCAAACTTAGACCACTCGAGTACTGTCATACCACTTCTCGAGTACTTCCATTCCACCACTCGAGTACTGAAGTTCCACTCGAGAAATGACCAGTCAATTTTTCATTCCATTTCAAATTTTTTCAATTTTCAAAACCGAGTTCTATCCGCAGCTAACAAAGGTATAACTTAGCGTCATTAAACTCCTAATCATTATTACTAGTGTTATATAAATAGAAATTTTTGGATTTCAAGAATCTACTCGAGTTCACTCCTCTCTCTCGAAAGACTCTTCATCTTCCACCGCTTCTACAAAGCTCGCTGCAGTCTCCTTCTTCTTCCAATCAATCTCTCGTCGCTCAGTGAAGATAATGGCACCGACGTCGAAGATAGGGCTGGAAAGTGAGTTAGTAGTCGTCGGAATTGCAGAGCTCTCAGACGATTTCCGAAATCTGCTAATCCTTCTCGACACAGCATGTTTAAGTTTTGTTCTCCAGGAACCGTGCATAATTTTCTTTCCAGAAGTTGAAGAGTTCTCTAAGAATGTAAAAGTCAGGGGAAACGACAAAGTTTTGAAGTCTAAAGTAAAGGGAATCAAGGTAAAACTCTCCAAAACCTATGTCTCTCAGCTTCTGAAATGCCAGTCGTTGATGAAGAAGATGATATAACTAATGAAGATTATGATAGGGCTTATAGTTTCTGTGGTATAACTGAAGTTATCAGGAATATGCGTCGCCCTGACCTAAATGCTGAAGGCAAACTCTTGGTTGACATTTTCGGAAAGGTTTTACTGTGCAAAACCGCCTATATCAGTTAAATTTCTACAGACCTCTTCTACATGATGACAACAATCATCTGCAGAAAAAGGTTTCAGTTTGGAATGTTGATCTTGGACAAAATCAGGGAGAGCATTCAGGCTCCAAGTTATGCCAGGATAATTTCTTTAATGTTGCATGAAATTAATCCTACAGTATTTGATCTCTCCAAAGGCATCATCATACATCATATGAAGAAATTCGTTGTGTCCTCTATTCAAAGATGGGAGTTGAAATTGAAGAATCCAGTCCAGGTAGCTAAGGTCCATGAGCACCAGGCTGTAGAGGAAAGGAACCCATCTCCCTCTCTCCATCATACTGTTGGTACATCTGGTGCAGTAGTTGAGGGGGAGCCTACCTCCTCTATGCAGTAAGACAAAATTCCTACTCCTCCTCCAGATACTTCCTTCCAGCCAGCTACTTCAGAAGAACTTCATTCAGATGCCCAGGTTCTAGAAACAATCCTCTCCACTACTGATGACATCAACAAAATGATTAAGGTACTCAGCTCAGGTGAGCCTCTACCTCCCCTCCATCAAGAAAATGTCAAAGTACCATCCAAAGAAGCAACTCCAACATCTTCTCCATCTCCTGCACCATCTCCAAAGTCACCCTTTGATCCATCCCCAGCTAGTTACAAAGAACAAGAGACCATTCTGCTATCAGATGTGAATGTACCATCTCTAGAGCCCGTTGAAGCTCCATTAAGGAGATTAGATTTTTCTCTTCCCACCTTCACTGGTGAGGAAGGAGATTTTTTTGTCCATACTACTAGAGCTCAGAGCTCAGTAGTAGTTGAAGAATTTGCTCCATGGACAGCCCCTCCTCCTCCAGCTCTTATTCCTCCGGCTGTTACTGTTACTACTTAAAATACACCAGCTTCTTCAGATATTCTTAATAAAATTGAGCAAATGTTGTTAGAACAAAGAAAATACTTTGATGAATCTCTGAAAACAGTTCAATATAAGGTCTCTGCTCTAGAGAAAAAAATGAGTAGAGGATTTGCTGAGATACAGCACAATACAGATCAGCTGAAGCACCTTTTCAAAATTGGTGGAAAGGCCTTGGACCAGACTATTACTAGTGTTTGTAAGGTTATAAAACAATCTGTCACACTGGCAAATAATAAAATTGAACTTGAGAGAAATCCCAAGAGCATGTCATGAAAGTCTGTGAAGAAGTGGGCACCTTCAAGGATGACACTATAGAGAAACTATGTGTAGAATTCAGAATGGGGGAGAATTTAGTGAAAGAACAAGTTGAAAAATATAACACTAATGTCCAGACCCTCAGGACTGAGAAAATGAAGGAAATTAATAAAGATGTGCTAGCTCAGATACAGTCAGTAAAGTTCTATACTTATGATACTACTGTATGGATGCATAATCAAATTTTACCAGAATTTCAAGCTGATCTAAATATTATTCCTCACCGTGTAAATTCACTTGCTGAAGGCCAGCCAGCTCAGATACCAGCTCAAATGCCAACCTTCTCTCCCAGGCCTGATGATGAAACTCAACCTCTAGAATCCTATTCTCAGGTATGGGAATCTGACACCCCTAATGATTTACAAGAAATTCAGATCCCCAAAAGAAGGAAATATTGAGAGGGACCTTCTGCTAGTAGATCCATTCCTAATCCAGAGACAGAAAAGAGAAAGGCTCAGTAGTTTTCCGAGATATGGAGTCAAACTTCCAAGTCTTTGATACTTGATACACTGAAGCTTGTCATGCACTATAATGAAAGTACAAACCTTCATTACAACTATTCTGAATGGGAATTGAATGAAAAATCATTGACTAAAAGGAGAATCTATGACAAAGAATATAGGAGGAACAATCCCAATATCCTCCTAGACCTCGTTAGTATTACCCCAAGCCCTTCAGCTACTATAGAAGACAACAAGAGAAGAAGGACAGGCAAAAACAACAACAGTAACAGCATCGGATCTAGGAAAGGCCATATGTCTTAGATATTGAGGATTTATTCATGTAGAACTGAAATCTAAAAACAATTCTGATTATATAATCTCTAGTTTGATGATTATTTCTTCATTTATTAGTTTACTGCATTTTATTCTATGCTTACCTTTTATATCTAGTTCTTTCTATTTTGGTATAATTCACCTTAGTGTAGAGGGTTCTAACTTCTACAAATAGGGGGAGATTGTTGGGTATTGTATCCACAATGAACTAGATTTGTATGAAGTCACACTTGAACTAAGATGAATTAGTTTGTATTTGATCTCTATTCTAGTTATGTGTTTACAGGACTTATTGCTAAGTGTAGACCAATGTCAGTCTACAGTTGTCATCAAACACAAGACCATACAATGTAATCCTCATTGTGTGATCATAGGTATTGACTCATGTGTAGCCTCTCTATTGGGATACACTTCATATTCAAGCACATGGACTAATGGATGAATATTGGATGTTGTTTGTGATGAAAAAGTCAAATTCTATAAAGCTGAGAAAATTCTAAGTATTATACTCGAGTAGTTCTTTTTGTACTCGAGTAGAAGACTTAGCAGCACTCAAGAAGATCTAGTCTACATTTCGAGTATGGAAGTAGTTCTCGAGTAGTTCTTATCTTGCACTCGAGAATCCAAGTCCAGTACTCGAGTAGATCTGCTCTCATTCTCGAGTGATGTTATTTGTCTCAAAAAATTTTCTAAGTCAAGTACTCGAGTACTCTAGTAGAGTACTCGAGTAGTTGAGAAGATTTAGTCGAGTGACATAAGTCAGTTCTCGGGAAATTCTTAGACCACTCGAGTGAAATTTATTTGTACTCGAGTAGTTTGTTTATTACTCGAGTAGTTCAGCTTAAGTACTCGAGTGATCAGATTCTTGTCCAGAATTTTTCTCCAAGTCCAAGCTCTCGATAAGTTTTGTCTACCTCTCGAGAAGTAAGTATAGCACTCGAGTGATCCATTAACTTCCCGAGTGATTTACTTCTTCATTCAGATTTTCCATAATTGCCTCCTCTCGAGTAATCCAAGTATAGCACTTGAGTGCCAGCTTTAGTAATCGAGTAACTTATTCTTCACTCGAGTAAGGACGATCAATTTCCAGAATCCGCTCTTCTCGAGTAGTCAGAGCCAACCACTCGAGAGCTAATCTTAGCACTCGAGTTGTTTACTTATTACTCGAGAATTGCTGAACAATTTTTCAAAAATTTCTTAAGTCTTGTCAGATCTAATTTTTGAATGACGTGACGTGATTGCTCCACGTGGCCCTAATTAATTATGATTATTACCGTTAGAGAGATCTTATAAAAGGTGATATCTTCCTGATAAACCCTAAGCGTGTATTATCTCAGTTCTGGATCGGCCGACAATTTCATCATCGTCTATAGAAAGTCGCCGCTCTCGTTTAAGATCTTCAAGGAAACTTTCGATCCAGAGATTTACAGATCAAGGGATTAATCATTCTCATTCTACTCCTTGATCGTGTGAATCAAAGCTTCTCAGAACAAGAATTGATCCATGCCTTCTTCTACAATTTTCTGAAAGAGCCGCAAGTTCAAGAAGGAAGACCTAGAGAGATTTTTCAGATCTGAGAAAAGTTATTGTTTGTATTTCTACAAATCTATTTTTTAATCTTGTAGGAGATTATTCTCCGACTGTACGAGATTTATTCTCCGAGTTGTAGGAAGTTTTTACCTTCCAAGTGTAGAACCGTTTTGTATTGAGTTTGTAGGAACATTGTTCCAAGTGGTAGGATCATTTTGATTTGAGATTAGTTGAGTAGCCAAGTCTAGTGCTTTGCTAGATCAGTGAGTGGAAAGTGGACGTACCTAAGATTGGGGAACCACTATAACTCTTGGTGTTCTCTAAGATTGCTTGATTGCTTTCTTATGCTCTAGATCTTTAAAGTTTTTTTTTGGCGAAAATTAGCACAACTCACCTATTCACCCCCCCCCCCTCTATGTGATTTAGGTAGACAACTTAGACATTTTTCACCCGCTAACTCGCTTTGCGAGCTGACGTCATCGGAGTTTATTGTAGAAGAGGCAGACACAGTGGACGGGCTTTCTATCCGCTGGATTGACCCGGCATCCTCTACGGATTTGTCGGCTGCAATCCCCTCAATTTTGTATTTTTCTTCATCCTCATAAACAACTGCTTTTCCTTTTGCTGCTCGCTCCATGGTTGCAACCTGATACTCTAACTCTGGGAAGAGTTGGAGAAAATACACTCCTTCCACACCGTCCCTAGCGAGGCCGCCTTCGATGAAACGCTCAATAGGAATCTCAACGCTTTCCTTCACATAAGGGAAATTTGCGTGTTTTAAGCTATGGTTCATGATATCATACGTGGTCTGCAACAAAGAAAAATAAGTCAGTTCGCTGCGGACATAAAATTGAGGCCGCCGCAAATACAAGACTTACTACTTCTTTTTCCTACTATTTATTAACCCTTTTTCCTAACCGCTTATTTCTTTCCTTCAGTGATTTATTCTCCTTCTGAAGTTGCTCATTTACCCTGAGCAGATCGCGCGTCAAGAAGCCCATGAAGTGGCTTGTCACAACACTATTCACATTAGCATGGGCGGCGAGCAGTGGGAGATTGGCAGGCGGGATGCCTTTCAGGTCGCGCAAGTTGCGCTTCCCATAAAGAGCGGAGATCTCCACATGGTCATGGAGAGATAACCTTGAATTCATCCAGGAGGGAAGAGCGATGGAAAGGCGGATGTGCTTGTTCTTACTGTGCTAGTGGATCATTGGGTTTCCCCTCAGATCTTTTTGTCTCTTCCCAAAGCCTTGCAGGTCAAAGCTTTCAGAGGAGGAGTAGCCCGCGGTAGGATCCCCCTCCTGTTTTCTTCTTCTTGAAACCTCTTTTTTCCTATCCCCTTGTGTAGGGGTCAGGTCGCTTGGTGTTTGAGGCAGATTCGCGGGAACTTCCAAGGTCGCTACTAGAATGGAAAGTCAATCAATACATTGCAGGTTGCGTCGGATACAAAGGCAGGTCGCAGAACTTACTATCTTGGCGAGCTATGGTGTCTACGCTGGGCAGGAGTGGCATGTAGTACTCAATATCATGCCTTGCTCCCCCTAAGAACTCGAAAATTGTGGTCTCCACCGCATCAAGATTTACACTCGTGAAGGCTGAGTCTGCGCGCTCCTGCGGACAGGTATGTGCGAAGCCATGGTCACCTTTGAAGACCAAGTACCTTAAGGTAAAGTTATGGAACTTGTTTGGCAAGCCCAAAACATTCATACCCCGGCAGTAGAAGTATATCACGCCTTTATATTGGTAGCCTCCAGCTGGAGTTTCTGAGCATACTGAGAAGATTTTCCTGAAAATATTCAAGGAGAATGTGATCTTCTCAGATCGCAGGTAAGAGATGTAGCTGTAAATGGCGGCTAAGGTGTTCAGCGCGTGCTGCCCAGGGACCATGGTGTAATGATCGAAGATATCAGCAACCTCCCAAAGCAGAGGAAATTTTAATCTGCAGTCAAAGTGGTCGATCTTCACTGCAATCTGAGTGGTAGTGGAGAAGTTGATCCTTTCTTGATCCTCAGGCGGGCGGAAATGCACCGGCGAGTCCGCCTTATGCTACTCAGTAAAGTCCTCGAGATCAGCTTCAGTCAACTTGCACTTCTTGTCGTCAGCAAAATGGAAGGCAATCACAGCATCAGTTCGAGCGGACATAATTTTTCGAGACCGCAAGGACTTCATCTTCGATTGCATTTCCTACAATGAAGGAAGACTTGAGCTCTATTTATAGAAATCAAGTCTGACTGTTTTTTAACCAGTCCGCATAATTTAATCGCTCAGTCTGCGCAGACCTAGATGCTTTTAATCAAAGATCGCGGACACAAAGTTAGTCAGCCCAACTCGCAGTGTTTTCATTTTTCCTAAGCAATTTTCAAAGAAACTTTCAAATCAAAATATGCGGACACAGAAGCAGTTCGCATAGATCGCATTCAACATCAGCCTGCAGAAAAATTTACATCATGCAGATTGTTCAAATCACAGTACAATATTATACAGATCAAACAAAATCACATCACAGTTCAATAAAGAAACAAAGAAATGTTCAAAGCAGACAAATTATACATCAAATGTCAAATCAATTGTTCACGCCCATAAGCAGTCTTAGCGGCCTCTGTGGTTAGGTCGCGCAGGTTGCTCCTGTCAATCCCTGCTAAGATGTGTCGCATGGTCGCTTCCTTGCAGTACTTCTTCGTACAGTTGGTAGATAAGATGGTGCATAGAATTGAAGGTGCGGTGCGGTGCATATGCGCGGCCTCCCAATCTATCCGGCTCAGAAGAACCACAGGCTCGGTTGCCGGCCTCTGCACCTCGTCTGCCGCGAGTTGCCCACCTGCTGCTAAAGCTGGAGCCTCTACTGTAGCGGGGCGATCTTGCAATTGCGGCCTCGCCAATGGGACCTCAGCACTTTGCTTGTTTTTTCCTTCTCGAACAAGAGCCAAGTATCTTCCCCTGTAGTGGCGGGCGTCCTCGCCAAACAGGCGCTTCTCCTTTTCACACTTCTCAAGCGCCATTGATATACTGGCGATCTGGTCCTCCAGAGCCTTTTCCCGCTCTATCCTCCTTTTTAAATTCTGCTTGAACATCTTTAACTTTTCCTTCATACTTCTTCCTTTCTAACATTATCAACTTATCCAAGCCGAGTTACTTTCCTTGTGCAGACTCATCAATAGAGATTGCGTCAGGCCACACTGGAGCATTTAATTCAGGAGATGGCACAATCTCGTCTGCTTCAACATCGTCGGGTGGAAACTTCCGTCGTGCAACAAAGAAAACAAAATTCATATTCAAATCCAGGTCGCAGAAGACTCAAAATGTAGAATGTAAAGTCAAAAATTGGGCAATCGCCGCGACAAGATGACGACTATCGTGTACAGGCCACCTTATTGACTCTGGATCAAAAACGCTTAGTCGCTTTCTCCATTTGAGATTGACCATAGCTCTTTTCTCAGCTGTCGAGCATGTCTAAACGACTATATCATTGGTCTCTGTGATTATCTTTATTGGCTTCGACTTCTGTGGAGGAGATTTATAAAGCCACTGATGCTTAAAGTGCTTAGGTTCCGGTTATAGTTTACCTGACCACATCAGCTCAGCGGCAATCCGAAAATTCTCAGCCAGCTTGTCCGCAGCGATCTTCTCAGAGGCCGCCTCGACATGGGCCTTCTGAGCAGCGATCTTTTCCTTCTATGCAGCGATCCTCTCCCATAGTGCTTCCTCATCTCCCGGGATTGCAGGTGTAGATGGGGGATTGAAAATCTTCACCACCAATATCTCAGCTTCGGGCCGCAGTGCCTCCAGCAAAGATTGTTTCATGCCAGCGAGCTAGTCATTATCGATGGAGTTGAGTATTTCAGTAGTGGACAAACTAACCGTTGAAAAGGAATCGCTTCCCGGGATTGGAGCATCTTGGCTGACTAGGACAGTAGCTGGAATCTCCTTATCTTGCGACATGTGTTGCATGCTAGCAACACCAGTCCTCACAGAAACATTCTTCTCTTTTCTCGCCCGCAGCTTCTTCTCAACCCACTCGGCAACAGAAGACTTGTCCATTTTCCACTTCTTTTTCTCAGAAAGTGCTCTTTTCTCAAAGTCAGCAGCGACCTACTTCGAGTTAGGCAGACTCTCGTGTACTACTCCTGAGTCGACTACGACCAGAGCCTTGGAAAATAGTTGTTCCTCATCTTGCTCTTCAGCAGGCGGCTTCTCCTGTTCAAGATAAACGTTCGGCTGCCGAACCTCCGGTGACGAGACCTCCTTGTCCAGGTCAATCATCAGCATAAGTGTTCCCAAAGCAGAAGGATGCACCATCTTACCCACTGAGTCTACAGGGTTCTAGTTAGTAGTCGCGAGCATATTCAATGCTATGTCCGCGCTTTTTGATGACACATTTTCGAAAGCAGAGGCATCTGCGGACTTCTCGCGTTCAGGTTCTTTGAATTCGCGGACTGAGTCAGTCTTTGCTTTCTCCTGGGAAGTTTCTCCTATATGGCGGATAGGCGTTCAACCCCTCTGGGAAACCTTCTTAGTTCTCGTGTGCGGCTTGGGTTTCTCCGTCCTTGAAGAAAGATTGCTCAAGAATGCTCCAAGCCTAGCCATTTCAGACTGTAATGTGTAGACCGCAAGTGGTGAGAATTGACCCGTGGCGGTAATAGCTTTTAGCAAATGCAGAATATCCAGTAATATTTATAGCGCTGACAACATTTATGAGGGTTGCGGACTCCGCGGTTAAGAAAACATTTTCGAAGTTTTCTTAGACTTAAAAGTGTGCGGGGATTATGTTAAACCCATAATCCGCAACATGATCAACAAGGACCCAGGTCATCCTCCTTTATTTGCGGACTCGATTATGCAGTCCGCTCAGGTCGACGAGATCAGTTTGACGAATGGCGAGATTCAGGGATATCTAGCGGTGGACTCAGTTTCCAGTCCCTCCAGGTCGCACAGTCAGGATTCCAGTACCAACCTCCTTCAGCATCAGACTCAACTCTCTAGTCTGCCCAAGTCGTCCAGCCTCAGGTGATCAGCTTCCCAGATCGTGCGCCAACACTCTTCATACGGACTCAAGAATCAGCCCGCACAGGTCGAGGCCTTTCAGTCAGGATCATGCCCTATAGCAAGACGGGAGCTTTAGATCGGCTCCAGAATACGAGCCAATGCAGCCCCTCTTGCGCAGACTGGCTCGTCTTTTCTTTTTGTTTCCTGTCACCACTGTCTGGTTCTCCTGTACCCCAGGCAGCTGGTTATTTGAGCCATGCCCGTTTGGACAGGCCCCCGAACCTATAAATTTGGGGAAGTGGTGCACCCAAAGCACGCTGACTCGAGCCCAGGAGCCCACTTATAAGAGGCTGCAGACTCAAATCTCAGACTTTGTAGTCTCCAGCCTATCTTGGCATCACTGCGATCAGTGGTCCTGATTACTCCTTTCTCAACCATTAGTAAACAATTACTTGTAGTCTCCCCAACCTCTTTTTCCCTTTTGTCGGAATTTGAGTGAGCATTTCTTTCATCAACACCTACCTCAGAGCAAATTTTCTCCTACCACTCAGATCCAAAAAGGATCCTATAAGGTGGAAGTGGGGTGTTGAGTTGATTAGACACAAGAGAGATTTCTCTATGCCAATCTTCGTGGACTGAGATAGACACAACCCAACTTTGACTCCAGGAATATATTTCCAGAGCCTATTTTTTTGGACTAAGAAATCCTTAGCCCTAACTACTCCATAACAATAAGTATATATCTATTTGAGCTGGAAGTGACTTGCAAAACTCTGTTCTGCTCCTTTCTAAACTTAATCTAAAGCTCAGCCCTCTCTTCTTCACAGCACCAGAACTTTATCTTAAGGAAAAGCTCTGATGGAACAATGGAGTTACTGTAGCTAGGATTGGCCCTTTTCTGCTTCTTGAGCTAAGAAAATCGCAGCCCCAACTTCTTCTCAGCAACAAGTATGTAGATCTTTAGGATGTTATGGCTTGTGCTGTGTACAACTTGCAGAACACTATTCTGCTTCTTCTTTTTTTCCTTGGTTGGGGAGATTCAGCCGTAACTTTAACTCCAGAGTAATATACCCCTGAGCCTTCTTTCAGATCACTGCTTCTTCAAGCTCTCTTCTTCACAATTTCTATAGAATGTTCTTTAGAATTGATTTCAAAGATCTGTGAAGTACCTGCAGGAAGGGTTGGCCCTTGCTGCCTCTTCTTTCTTAGAGAATCACTCTGAGCATGCTGGTGCAGATTAAAAAGAAACCAGCTATCTTGCTTGAAGCTACCAGAAACTACAGCTAGGGTTATCCATAGGTTGCTATTCTTTTCTAAGAGAAAATGTCTCTTACCTTACTGGTGCAGATGAAGATGACACCACCTATCTTATTATTGATGATGGAGATGTCAACAAATAACTTTTAATGAGCTTTTGGATCCGCTGATTTGAACTTAGTTTTTCAGCCTCTAAATCAATGGCGAGGAAGAAGATGAGGGCCAACTGTCTTTTCCAAAATCTATTTTCTCTTCCTCGATCAATGCCTTTTATTATTAGCCCATCAACGACATTTTTGACCCGTGGACTACACTGAAATTGACAGCTGCAACTTTGTTTTTGCTTTAATTGCAGTGCCAAAGGCACACGGCTACATTTGTTGCGTACTGTAGCTTCCCTTAACAAATGTGAATTTTGTTGACTTGTTTACTTTGCTGACATCACAATCTGTGAACTTCGCCAAAATCAAGCATTAGTAGTATAGGCGTTGAGTGAGCAAGCATCACTCAATGCCAAAACACTTAGAAATGTTACTTGTAACAACCCGACATGTTAAATAACATATAATAGAAGGTCCGGCAGTGGCCCCACATTATATGTCACAAACAGACGGCACGGTCATAGGTTAATACCTAAATACCATCGCACCCTAACCCAGAGCATTCTAGTGGATGTTTATAAGTTGCACGAACTCAATCCATGAATGTCCATTACTATATAAATAACACATTTATATACAAGACCAGGAATGTATACCAGCACACCGCTCACAGCCTTAAGGCCTTACAAGTTTCTCTTTACACACATATGACTTCATACATCGGCACGCAGGCCGGCCACACAAGAAATCCAAATATTCGCTTGGCCATCGAGGGACTAACAGTAGTAGCAAGGACTTCAGCCCACTCAATCCATCAACCCGCAACCCTACATAAGAACATCCACCCCAAGGGTGATTCACAAAGCAACGGTCAGCATTCAGCTGACCAATTATAACGACCCTACCCCTAACCCGGGGGAGCGGTTCCTTCCCTACATATAATACAATCACAACATATATATATCTGCCACAATCACATCACAAACGCTGGCCTTCGTGCTAGACGCTCCATCCACTCAGGGCACGATTATGGTGTGCCAGTACATCCTCTAGGTTCCACCACCGTTTCGAGGTGTTTAGCTTGTTGGCCGGGCATAAGCCTCCAAACAAATGTCGGATACCTCACACACCAAGCACACACAGAGGCACTCACCTCACGGCAACTATGAGCACTATCTATCGACCTACATGCGTAGTGCAACATGTCGGGAAGTTCTGAAACCCCCCATTGTTAATGCTACGCATCGACTGCTCACCTGATCCTAACACTGAACTTTTTGGGTGGCCTACCCACTCAGAGGTTCTAAACTTGTTGGCTATGGGCATCAGCCGCCAAACCCCTGTTGGAGGTCTCTCGCACCCATCCACTCAGAGTTGCTTGCAATCCATCTCATAACACAAGCACATGGTCCCACTCCTCATTCCATCAATACAGCTCGTACAAATTATACAACCAAAGGAGCTATGCAAAGCATCCTTCTCACTGTTCATAATCGTCCTTACAATCTCCGCAATCTAATCGATTTATACATGGAGTCTTCTCCGGATCGCAGCATCACTAATCCAGACTATACGTCCAGATGGGCTTCACACAACATGCTTATTCCGTACTACACACTTCCGGGTCTAAATGCAGACTCAACCACTGGAATCACTTACGCTCTTCAATCTTTTGAAGGAGGATTCCAAAGATATACATGCATAAACAAATTGCTTCACCTGCCCAAGGAAGAAAGACCGTTACCCTTGACGATCTCTTTAGTGCCATGAAAGAACTAGCTGGATGGAAATATCCGCAGCAGCCTTGCCTCCACAACGCTGAACTCGGCTCTCGATTCGGACCGCTGATGCTCCACCGGCGGCAGGAAAGCTTCTCCTTCTTCCTTCCTAGCTCTCCGCTCTCTCTCTCTTCTCTTTAGAAAGAGAATGGCCAATATAAGAATGAGATATGCATCTCCATTCTCGGCCTTAATATAGCAAGGAGGAACTTGGACCACAGGATCCAAATAGGAGGGAACGAACGGCCTCGATCAGCTTTGAAAAGCATCTACACAGAGCTGACATGGCTTGTGACACGCCCATGTCACAAGCTGTGTTCCTTGAGCAGCTACAGAACTGACTCAATTTGGATTAGAACACGCGCTACAACACACCCATATCACTACCTGACACGCCCGTGTCAACCAGTACATGGTCGTGTGACTGGCCGTTTCACCCCATCAACACAGGATCAAATCACCCGAGAAGAACACGGTTAAGGCACACGCCCGTGTCCTTGGCTTTGTGCCCAACACGCCCCTGTGAACGCCCGTGTCACAGGCTGTGTGCCACACTCAACACCACTCCACTCAATGCCACTCAATGACGTCTAGTTACCAACCCGAGCAGGACACGCCCTGGGACACGTCCGTGTTCAAGGACGTGTCGCATCTCGACTATCGTCGACCGTGCTATCTCGAGAACTCGACTCGAAACCCGCCGTAGAGGACACACCCTGGGACACCCCCGTGTCCCAGGCCTTGTGTACTTGACACACCCTGGGACATGCCCGTATCCCACGCCGTGTAACCATGCCTGACCCCATTTTGGGATTTATGGGTTTTTGGGTGTTACATTACTATCTCTCTGCGTTGAGAGCGTTGAGTCAACTAAACGCTTTTTGTCTTAGAAAATATTCCTGCTTATCTAGCGTTGAGAGCATTGAGTGTGTCTTCATCACTCAACGCTTTTTGCCTTAGCCAAACTTTTTGTTACTAGGCATTGAGAGCATTGAGTGTATCTTCATCACTCAACGTTTTTTTCCTTTGCAAAACTTTATGTTACTAGGAGTTGAGAGCATTGAGTGTGTCTTCATCACTCAACGCTTTTTTCCTTAAAGAAAATTTATGTTACTAGGCATTGAGTGAGCCTTCATCACTCAATTTCATATTACTTAGATAGAATTTTTCACTTGGCATTGAGACAGTAAGCTTCACTCAATGCCAAACAACTTAACATATATTCTTTTGTAATCTGGCTTTTAGTGAGTAAGCTACACTCAATGCATTTGGACTTAGCCAAATTTCTGTGAAATCACAGTCTCTGACTGACAAGGGTTCAGTCAACGCTTTTTATCACATAGCAATGAGTGAGTAAGCTTCACTCAACGCTTGTGGACTTTGTCAAATAATTACACAAAATTTTTATGGCTTTGACTAACTGAGTAATAATCAACGATTTTGATGTTATGGTGTTGAGTGAGTAGACTTCACTTAATGCCTGTGGACTTAGCCACATCTTAGCAAGTTTCTCCTTAGGCTTTGGCTGCCTTAGCCTGTCTCACAGTTTTTTGTTATATGGCGTTGAGTGAGTAGACTACACTAAATGCCTGTGGACTTATACACTTTTTTTTCAAGCCAATAGTTAGACTTTGACTAACCAAGCTATACTCAACACTTTTTCTTACCTGGTGTAGAGCGAGTAGACTTCACTCAACGTAAGTAGACTTACGTGATTTCCAACATATCTAGCATTTTTCCTAGCATCAGGCGTTGAGTGAACTGGCTTCACTCATTGCATGTGGACTGAACTGAATTCCTGCACCTGGTGTTGAGTGAGTAAGCTTCACTCAATGCCTGTGGACTTTGGCAAATTCCTGCCTATTCAGCATCTATCTTTGTGTCCACCTTTCACAAACTTGGAATAACTGTCCTATCAATGTGATAGGGACTATCCTGCATGCATGAACTTAAGTATACATCAAATATAACTTTGTGTATGATATTGATATGATTGACTTCTTCAAATCTAGGACATTATGGGCAATGGACCCAACAATCTCCCCTTATTTGAATAATTCAAAACCCTCAATCAAATTATTCAATGACATACACTAACTTATGCAACAATAAATCAACTTGGAAAATATATAACAAGATAAGTTACAGTTACCATACTATCTTGCATGCATGGCACTATAGTTACCATGCTTTCTTGCATGCAAGGCACACCTACTCCTACTCCCCCTTAATTGATGGTACCTGGTGTTGATCAATTTGATCATAACCTTCTCATAGTTCTGATACCACTTGTAACCTTCTCCTCCTATTATGATCTAATACATGATTCATATCCTATCTCCTCCCCCTTTTCCCTTCTGTAAATAGTCAGGGAGGTTCAGATTATCTGCTCCCCCTTTTTGAGTACAGATAAGCGACTCTAGCAGTAGTTGAACCACTTGAATCTTTCTATAAAGGTGCTGGACTTGCTCCCCCTCAACTGAAGCATCCTCTTACATACTTCCTGGTAGAAATTCTAGTCTAAACCTTGAGATTGTAGTCCTCTTGCTAATGTTGTATCTATAGAATTTTTGAACTTCAATATAGTCTTGTGGTGATACCACTGATACACCACATCAGTGCAGCCCCTTGACACTTGAGTGGTCCAATGATCCACTTGAGCTTGCTCCTATCATTCATCTCGTTGACCGAATGTCACTCAACTTTTCCTATAGAAGCACTATCCTTTCAACATCAATAGTGATGATCTTTGATCCTTGATAGCAGCTGCTGATCTTGCTCCCCTCAACAGGAGCACCTCTATCACCATCTCAAGTTCAACATACCCAAATTGAACGTGTTGACCTTGACTTCTACTAGTGGATTAGTAATGATATTTAGCCACTATCATGAGTGTGGGGACAAACTCAAGACTGAGTTCTTCCTTTTCCACATGCTCCCAAAATAACTGATACTTAATCTACATATGAATAGTATGCTATAAAAGATAGGATTCCTAGCAATTTAGATTACAGTAGTAGAATATCAATATGAAGGAGTTCTACTTATTTGGAGTTTATGGTCCAAATACCATGAAGCAGATACTGTAAGACTTTTTTCTTTCTTGCTGCTCCAAGTAGTCAGTCTTCTTCTTACGATTTGATAGGTTCCATCTTTGCTTATCCTATCTACCTTGCACCCTATGGTGGAGGTGATTCTTCTCACTTGTTCTGCTTTCATCTAACTGGGAAGTCAGCACTGACATGTCCATGCATGCTACAATAATAACATATTATGT
This sequence comes from Platanthera zijinensis, assembly GCA_039513925.1. Taxonomy (NCBI): domain Eukaryota; kingdom Viridiplantae; phylum Streptophyta; class Magnoliopsida; order Asparagales; family Orchidaceae; genus Platanthera; species Platanthera zijinensis. Next base: position 182,307,006 of record CM077079.1, on the reverse strand, counting down.
TAGCGAAATATGTTTTTTAGGTTTAGGATCATACCTGTCTCCTTTTTAGAGCATCATCCCAGATTTGTTTTGTTCTCCCCTGTACTGTGAAGAGGTGGAAGAATAGTTTTTTTCACCACTTTCATTTCTTCAGCACCAGAGTTGCCTCTTGCTCTAGCTACTTGACTATTTGAGTTTGTTGTATACCACTTGGACTGTTTTGTCTCCTTTGTATACCATCTTTGCTTACACAGCAAACTCCCTCTTGATCATGGCCTATCTCCCATTTCCTTCTCACTTTAAGACTTCAAATAGGACAGGGATATCTTGGCCTGATATACCTCTTCATCCAGATGGATCATATTATTTTAATAACACACTCTTGATCTTAAGCAGGGCTATTTATTGAAATCTCCCCCTCAATCTTAGCATTGTACATAGATATATTGTTGAACTTTAGTAGTATAGCATATATTTTCAGTGCTAGAGGTACTCTAGGTAAGACTCAAGCTTGTCCAACCACCTTGACTGAACATTCTCCCCAAATAAGAGCATCTAGCTTGACAGTCTTCCCCTTAGAAGTTGCATAGAACCTGTCCATAAAGGCCACTGACATGGACATACTTTTCTATAGGTTCAGATGATATTTAACCCTGCACATACATTTCACTTCAAGTTTCCTCTGAAGTGTCTAACAGCTGAGGATACCACTTGAGAAACTTTTCAGCTGAGCATTATGTGCTCCTTCCTTGCTGCTCTCAGAATGGCTACCTTTGCTTTCCTCAATAATGAGTACATCCTGCTTTTTCTTCACTGATTTGCTGGTGTGACTGCAAAACTTTGTCCAACCAAACATTCTTGCTGCTTAGATCTAGCTGGCCTTTACTTAAGACTTGTGTAACACTTAGTTTGCTGAGGAGGAAGCTACACTTTTTCCCAACACTCAGGCATCATGACCTTTAATGGATGGATTCAGCTGGTCTTCATCCATGAGTGTGCACATGTTCTTCTTCAGGATTTCACTGAATATTATCTTCCTCTTGGTAAATAATAGGAGTTTCCTAGATGGTCAATATCCATCACCAACTTTTGAACTATAGACTTAGGTATTTCCCTCACTGGAGTATGATCCATAAGATGACTTTCTTGTTTCAGTCGAAGATCTGGAACATCTTATGTCCAAGGACCATAAATGGGTATTTCCACTTAGACTATCCAGCAAAATAGAGTTTACCTTACCTTAGGACCCCCAACATGAATTGGGTCCTAGGTTCCTGTTAGCAAAAACATTCACATTTCTACCTACAGCATTCCTGTCAGGTAGATATACCCTTGCCCTTAGCATACTAGGGATGTGCTAACAATCTATGGAAAAGTGGCCCACTTTGCCACAACACCAACACTCATGAATATTATATCTTCTCTTTTGAGCAGGTCTGGTAGTATGATTGACTGCAGACTGGATAGAAGGAAGAGCAGTTTCTTTGTTCTTATTTCTCTCAGCCACATTTTGATTGAAGGTAGGTCTGACAGTAGAAGAGCTTGGTTTTTCATGAGGTCTTCCAGCAGCAGTCTTCTTTACATAAGTCACATTGTTGATGGCCTTAGAAATACGCAAGTCCAACTTACTGGTAGACTTGCCCTTGGTCAGAGTGTGTGCTGGGAGATTTTGAGAAAAGGCCACTGCCTTACTCATGAGTGAGGGGGCTGGAGAACGAAAAAAACAAAATGTCTAAGATGGGCCTTTTGGATTTATTCATGGGAAACCTTACAGCCACTCATTTCCCTCTCCTTTCTTCTTCCAATGTAAGGTACATTTGTAGTCTTACAATGAAGATTCCCTTCCCTCTAGTGACCAGTCTTGAAGTCCAGGCCATACCTGTAGGATGGGAGAATTACCTTGTCAAAGGTTGACTGAGGCTTGATAGGAACTCTGCCTCTCCTTTAGGAGAGGGAAACTCTAGAATTTCTCTTTGATTCAGCAGCTCTCTTGAGAGCATCAATCTTAGAGAAATTAGCCATAATTCTCTTCTCCCTCTCAAGCTTCTTTTGAAGATCCAGAATAAGGGAATTCTTATATTTGATTGTCCCAACATGGATGTCTACCCTGGTCTTCAGATGGCCAACTTCCTTCATTTTCAGATTCAGCAAAGATGCAGTCACATCCTGCTGGGATGCAACTAGCTTTATGGAAACAATTTACTCAGCTTGCTTTTTGGCCAGCATCTTGATTTTTATAAAAGCTTTAAGAAGTGCACAATTATTTTCAATCAATTGATTGATATCATCTTCTGTCATGGGACCCTCATCATCACTTGATGAGGATGCATCAGAGTTGAAAGTCTTTAGTGTCAACTAATTCCACCTATGGGGGGGGGGGGGAATAGGTGAAATGTAGTCTTTTGCGGAATTTAAATAACCTGCACAATTAAACAAACACAACTCAGAAAAGCACATAAGCAATTATAGTGGTTCCCCAATTTGGGTACGTCCACTCTCCCCCTTCGACCTATCTCCTACCAAGGGACGACTCGATCACTTCACTAAACGGATTGAAATCGAATCCTCACACTACGGAAGGCACCTTTCCAACCGAAGGAGTCACTACTCCTCCACCACGGGTTGCACCCAACCCTTACAACTAGGAATCACTATTCCTTTATAACAAAACAAAAATAGAATGTATAAGAGATACAAACTACACGTATGGAGAACCCGATGCCCCTCTTCGTTCGTTGAAGCATTCTTGATGAAGACAAAGAGTCCACGACCGGTGCACTCTCTTGGAAAGGATCTTGACAAGATCGGCGGCGGCAAGTGAATGCGGCGGCGATGCTTTGTAGATCCAAACTTATTGACGAAGCAAGCAAGGTCTACAAACAATCTCAATCGGATCAGTCGTCTCAATCGATTCGGAATGAAGAGCTATCCTCGTTCAACAAATCGATAGACAAGAGATCTTGAGAGAGAAGTGTGATACGCTATATTAACCTCGGTTCTGTCGTCGGGAGATCAAAGATGATCTGAGATCTGCAACGGCGACTACCTTGCGAGCGGCGACGGAGACGGGAGGATTTCCGCGATCGGCTAGGTCACGCTCGGCGGCTTTTGATTTTCCGTGAATCGCTACCGTTGATGTTAGAAATAAGCATGTATATATACTGTAGAACAACCCTAAATGACCGTTGTGGAGCCCACAAGAGGAAGCCCTAGTTCCGGTCAAAACAGCGCACAACATCTTGGTTTGGTCCACCGAACAGAGCAAATTTGCCTAAGGCAAATTCGGCGAGAATCTTTGGTGATTCCCGTCGAAGTCAGCGGGAATCACTCATGATTCCCGTCGAATTTGCCATGGCAGAATTCAAGTTGAAACACTTGTCATCCGGAGGGAATCGACGAGAATGCAAAGTCATTCTCGACGAATCGGCGAGAATCTGTTAGTGATTCCCGTCGATTCTGCCTTAGCATAATTCTTGAAGGAGGACAGTCAGCAAGATGAAGTCGGCGGGAATCACTAACTGATTCTCGATGATTCGGCGAGAATCACTAATGATTCCCGTCGAATCAACGAGAATTACTTAGTGATTCCCGTCGAATTTTACATAGACGATTTCTCTCTTCCTTCCTATTAACTTGGTCTTTGACCCATCTTTGCTCCTCTTCTGCTCTTGATCTATCTTGACCCTGTACTTGAAAATAAGTACACTCCAATAGAGAGAGCACACGTGAGCCAACACACAGATCTACTCAACGAGGGATTACGTTGCGCAGACCCGTGTATACTTACCCACTGCACCCTTACATTTGTTTGTACTTAGCATGGAATAGCTGCAAGCACAACTTAACAGAAGATTGTCAAATACATTGTGAATTCATCTTAGCTTGTACAGGGGCTTCTTCAAAATAGGTACATTATGGATACAATACCCAACAATCTCCCCCTATTTGAAGAAGCCAAAATCCTACTAGCTAAGATGAATTACATCAACCAGAAGAAAATACATGACAAAATATGTGAGACAAGACACAGAATAGTAAACTTTCACGCATTCAGAACAACAAATGAATCAGCATGTGATCATATATATATATATATATATATATATATATATATATATATATCCAAAGATTGTTCATTTAAATACAAGAAATGATATACACGCATATAGAAAGAAAATCTATTCCTTTGCCTGAGCATCCTTTAGTTGTTCAGCCTGGAACTTCTTGCTTTGTCTTTCAAAGTACTCCTTAGGCTTCGGGTAGTACCTGGGTGGAGGAGCTTTATGTTCCACAGTGTTAGACCTGAAGAATATGTTTCTTTTAGCCTCGTACTCCTTGTGCATCTCCCACTCATACTGACTGTATACTTAATTTCTATTAGGCTCTCCCCGCTATTGTAGTATGAAAGTATCCAGTATGATGTTCCTCGATGTAGGACTCCATCGTTCATTCTTAACTTCACTTTCCTTCAATCTTACTTTCCTCTCAACTTGAGTCTCTTACGAAGTTCCTTCTTGAAGTTTCCATTTCCCTTTTGTGATGGCCTCCTGATCAAACATGGCCCTGTGAGCAGCCTTGGCAGCGGCCCTAGCAGCCTTTCTGGCATCAGCTTCACTCAAGGGAACCTCCTCAACACTTGCAACCTCATCAGCAACAGTGGTAACCTCATCAGGAGGAGGAACCAGAATTGGAATTTGTATACCGGATGCTTGCTTAACTAGCCAGTGACAGCTTTCAAAAACATACTTATTTGACTGCATGAAGTTGTCGACCATGATTTGTTCTAGCCCTGCCATCTTAGCTGTATATTCATTCTCCCCTTTTTTGGCTTCTAGGGCAATGGAGTTTTCATAGGTATGCAGTGACTCATCTATATGCTTAACAGTCTTAGTGAACTCGTTCAGCAAGGATGTCTGATTTGTGTTGAGTGTCACCATATTGGCATCGAAAAACTTGATGTTGTTGCCCACAACATGTGCATTTTGGTTCACTACTGCCAGATCAGCTGTATTCTTCTTAAGCCCTTGCATTAGAAGATTTACGGCAGTGACGGCCTCTACATACTTAGCTTCAAAATTTTGTTCCATCATATCCAACTTATGATTTATCTCCACAACATTTTTAAGCATCAGATCCTCAGATTGCTTAATTCGTTTCAGCACCTTGTTGTGAGATTGTTCAAAAGAGGCTTTCAGTTCATCCACTATACCTTGAATGATATATACTGTGTGATTTGCCAGGCTAGGTCCTAGTGGATGAACTTGATGAATGGCCAGGTCATGCTCAGGGGGGATAGGACTCTGGGAGTCAGGATTTTCATCTACAGATACACTAGTGGAGCTTGATAGATTCACAGTCTCTTGAGGGGGATTGGGGTAGCCTCTGTCGTTTTTTCTATACTCATCATCCCCTGTCGGGAGGTCTCCCCTCAATTGTTGCACCAGATACATCAGGAACTGCTACCTGAACCTGTTCCACAGAGGGGAGATCAACATCAATTTCCCTCATGTCCATCTCATTTCCAGCTTGGTCATTGTTCACATCATCAGTGGCCGCATTCTCCACATCATCCTCATCAGCAGCATCATCCTTCATGTCATCCTCCACTTCCTCCTCGTCAGCTTGATTGGTAGCAAGGGTATCCACAACATCCTTCGCGATCAGGGTAATATTAGCAACGACGTCTGCTTGATCTGAAACTGAGACCTCCATCCTGAGGGCATCAGAAGGAATGGTGAAAGACTCCCCCTCAGTTCCTGCATACAGCAGATTAGGAACGTCACTGGGTTCATCCAAGGGATTTCTGTACTCCGGAGCTCTGTCATCTTCATCACCCTATGCTTCAGCCACACCTCCTAGGCCAATTCTCCTCTCCCATCTATCAAAAACGCAGGAGTCCATCTTCTTTAAGTAGTGAAGAGGAACTCCCTTACTCAAATCAAACCTGTCTCTGTCCATCTGATTGAGGTACAGGCTGATGATTCTCCAAAAGTTGGGAGTTCGTAGGGTATCTTTAATCTTTTCAAACAACATGGCACCCCAGTTGTATCTTTTTCTACATACCACAGCCATCAGGATTTTGAACATATCCCCCTAAATATGATCATTGGAGCCCGATTTGCAGATCAGGAACTTCCCAATGATATCAGAGAAGAGCTTTCCTTACTCATTCATGTCCTTGCGTTTGATGGCCTTTGTCCCTCGTGCTAATCCACAGAATAGTAGTGTCCGTGCACGATCATTCTCATCCAGGTGGTCCTCTTGTTCAAAGTTGTTGAGCTGCAGATGACGTGACAATTTTGCTACAGACATCTTGATCCTTAGTCCAGCAATCTTACACTTTATCAAGGTGTCCTCGTGACGTAGCTTGGTGGTTGCATAGAACTCAAGAAATTCTTTATCTAGAATTTTGCATGGGTGCTCAAGGATAAAGGAGAGCCCATCTTGCTAGAGCATCAGGATGATGTTCCTGAATTCATCAGAGGCATGGGAGAAGACAGTCCAAACCAACTCACTCCCGGTGAGGAGTCCAACCGTGGTTCGAGGAGCCATAGCAAACCTAAACAAGTAACATCCAAGGGACTTAACTCTATCTAAATCTCTAGATAAGGAACTAAACTAGTAGGAACTAGACAAGTTATAAACAAGCTCGAGATTCAAGGAGGAATGGTCGTTACCCTTTTGCCGAGCAGAGAGAATCTCTAGTCGACTCGCGACGAGTCAGCTGGCGACAGGAAAGGGAGTCGAAGAGAGGGGAAATTTTGGCGGTGAATCGACAAGAACCTTGTGCCAAGTTGACGCCGGGTACGGGAGCACGAGCCGACGGAGAGAGGATAGCAGCAGACTGCAATACACTTAGCTAGAGTCGACGAGAGGTGATCGGGAATCGATGAGAAGACCAAGAGACTGAAGCACGGGAGGAATTTCCGCATGAACGATGGGAATCGGCGAGGTTTCCGTAGAGTCGACGGGATTTCCGCAGCGTCAAGAATGTGAAGGGTCGGAATTTCCGTGGTTTACGCTATTTATCTCCTCCGAAAGCTGGGGTAGCTGATATTTCTATTATGAATAGCCGGTTTCTGCTGACCGTTTAGAATTTCAAACCTTTCGAAACTATTCCCTTTTTATTTCAAAACTTTGAGTTGTCGATTTGAATGTTGAAACTTTGCCCTTTTTAATTCCTGGTCAGAATAGCTAAGTCGAGACGAAGGGATGTTAACCCTAGAAATAAGCACTGGGTATTTCTTGGTGAGTCAAAAATGTACAGTTTTCGTTACAACTACTGGCACACGTCCCTTGAGTTTCATCGGACCGATTGACACCCATTGTCACACATTAACGATGATATATAAACCATTCATCAGATTACAAGCTAAGAATCATACAGTTATTAGCTCTCGTGTCCTACCATCAGGTGGGTGTATATATATCTATGTATAATTATTTTAGAGAGAGAATCTACATATTTGTTTAGATATATATATATATATATAAACATCTATGTAATTCGATTCAATTTTCGAAACTGAATGCGCGTACTTGGGATCATTAAGTTGATCATTCAAATCCTCTATTTGAAGTACAACAGGTATCCAGTTGAAGTAGGCCATTATAGTTAGCATTATCTCTTATCCCATGTACTTGTTCCATACCATTCTTGGAACATCTCTTTTCTAGGTCCTATCATGTTCACGGGAACCTAGACTATCCATCAAAAACGAATTACCTTACCTTAGGAACCCAATATGCATTGGGTCCTAGGTTCCTGTCAGCATAAACTACTGAATGCCTTCCTACAGGATTTCTGTCAGGAAGGCTATATCTAGCCAAAGGAAGTGGACATACCCTTGCCCTTGGCATAGAAGGATTGTGCCAACAATCTTTGGCAAAGTGACCCACTTTGCCACAGCACCAGCACTCATGAATGTTGTATCTCCTTTTCTAACCAGATCTACTGACTGAGTTAGTCATGATCTTAGGTCTGACAGGGGAAGAGCAGGTTCTGCTCACAGATTTTCCCTTTCCACCGAGACACGAGGGAGGGTGGATGGAGGATATGTGGTGAGTGTCATGAGGCCTGGGAGGTGGTGCCTTCTTTTCAGCCAGCACATATCTGGGGACCCCATGGGTACTTGCTACATGTTTCCCAACCCCCTTTTCCTATGTCCTAGGGTGGTGAGAGTTACTGTGAGAACTGGTTCTTGCATTATCATGATGAGTTGGGACTGCGGCCGTGAATACAAAAGGTTCGTGATGAGCCTTGTGTATTTCCTCATGGGTAGCTATAACAGCTCTTGCACTGTGGGTATTTCCACATGAGAGCTGATTACTCTTGCAGTGACCATAGTTGTTCTTATGGTCATACCTGAAAGAATAATGTGTGCCCTTCCTGCCCGGTGTGGGGGGGGGGGGCTGAACACAGTTTACCCATTTCTCCACAAATTTATGATTCGCGAGATCCACCCGGCTTCTCCCTTTCTCTTAATATAATCTATCTTGGAAAAGTTAGATACTATCCTCTTCTTGGTCTCTAGACTAGAATCTAGATCCGAGATCTTTGAGTCCTTCACCTTGATGGATTCCAATTGGAGGTCCATCATGGTCCTTAGCTGAGCAATTTCCTTAGCTTGTTCCTCAACAAGTAAGTTGCTCTTCTAAAGGGCTCTATGAAGGGAATCAAGAGTTTCAATCCTTTGATTGAAGCTGTCCATCACCCTTGCATCACTTGATGGACAACCCTAAGAACTATTCCTATCTTCAGGAGATTCAAGAGGAAAGGAGGAAGATACCTGATCTTGACTGTGATGATCATGGTTAGCGTTAAGATCTGCAGAGACTGATGTGTCAGCTTCATCAGAACTACATTCCTCAATCTCTTCTTCAGTCTTAGATAGAGACATGGGAGCCCTGATATTGAGAGATTGGTCTTGACTTTCATATTCAGAGATGAGGACCCCCACATAGGCTTCATCCTCTTGCTGGCATCCAGTCCCAGTCGTCTCTGTCCCCTCCATGAGGTCAGAGATAGTTTGCCACATAGACTTTGTAGTCTTACACTTGTCCAATCTTGAACGAGATGATACAGACCAAATGTTAGTGATGATCTGACGAACCAGCTTGTCCAGGTTGAAAAGAGAGAGCTCAGTCTCAGACATCTCTTCGGTACTCTTATGGATTTGGAGATCTTTTCCAGATCCGGAAGCCTTCATGGGAATGAAGGGACCCTCTTCCATAATGAAAGATGCACGAGGGTCAATGGCCTCCAGATGATACTGAACTCTTATTTTCCAGATGGTATAATACTCTTTTGTGAAGGCAGGGAGTCTCAGAGGAGAGACATCAGTGTATAGCTCCATGCTTGAGTCTTGTTTTCTTCTTGATACTAAACCCGGGATCTTACTCAAGGTGTTAACCTTATTGACGAGTAACCTCCCTCTAATACGACTTGAAAGTCTTTAGTGTCAACTAATTCAACCTATGGGGGGGGGAATAGGTGAATTTTAGTCTTTTGTGGAATTTAAATAACCTGCACAATTAAACAAACACAGCACAGAAAAGCACACAAGCAATTATAGTGGTTCCCAGATTTGGGTACGTCCACTCTCCCCCTTCGACATATCTCCCACAAAGGGACGACTCGGTCACTTCACCAAACGGATTAAAATCCAATCCTCACACTACGGAAGGCACCCTTCAAACTGAAGGAGTCACTACTCCTCCACCACGGGTTGCACCCAACCCTTACAACTAGGAATCACTATTCCTTTACAACAAAACAAAAATAGAATGTACAAGAGATACAAACTACACGTGTGGAGAACCCGATGTCCCTCTTCGTTCGTTGAAGCGTTCTTGATGAAGACGAAGAGTCCACGACCAGTGCACTCTCTTGGAGAGGATCTTGACAAGATCGGCGGAGGCAAGTGAATGCGGCGGCGATGCTTTGTAGATCAAAACTTCTTGACGAAGCAAGTAAGGTCTACCAACGATCTCAATCGGATCAGTCGTCTCAATCGATTCGGAATGAAGAGCTATCCTCGTTCAACAAATCGAGAGACAAGAGATCTCGAGAGAGAAGCGTGAGACGCTATACTAGCCTCGGTTCTGTCATCGGGAGATCAAAGATGATCTGAGATCTGCAGCGGCGACTACCTTGCGAGCGGCGACGGCGACGGGATGATTTTTGCGATCGGCTAGGTCACGCTCGGCGGCTTTTGATTTTCCGTGAATCGCTACCGTTGATGTTCAAAATAAGCATATATATATATACTGTAGAACAACCCTAAATGGCCGTTGTGGGGACCACAAGAAGAAGCCCTAGTTCCGGTCAAAACAGCGCACAACATCTTGGTTTGGTCCAGCGAACAGAGCAAATTAGCCTAAGGAAAATTCAGTGAGAATCATTGGTGATTCCCGTCGAAGTCGGCGGGAATCACTCATGATTCCCATCAAATTTGCCATGGCAGAATTCCAGTTGAAACACTTGTCATCCGGAGGGAATCAGCGAGAATGCAAAGTCATTATCGACGAATCGGCGAGAATCAGTTAGTGATTGCATCGATTTTGCCTTAGCATAATTCTTGAAGGAGGACAGTCAGCCAGATGAAGTCGGCGGGAATCACTGACTGATTCTCGATGATTCGGCGAGAATCACTAATGATTCCCATCGAATCGGCGAGAATCACTTAGTGATTCCCGTCGATTTTGACTTAGACGATTTCTCTCTTCCTTCCTATGAACTTGGTCTTTGACCCATCTTTGCTTCTCTTCTGCTCTTGATCTATCTTGACCCTGTACTTGAAAATTAGTACACTCCAATAGAGAGAGCACACGTGAGCCAACACACTGATCTACTCAATGAGGGATTACGTTGTGCAGACCCGTGTATATTGACCCACTGCACCCTAACATTGTTGTGTACTTAGCATGGAATAGCTGCAAGCACAACTTAACAGAAGATTGTCAAATACATTGTGAATTCATCTTAGCTTGTACAGGGGCTTTTTCAAATCAGGTACATTGTGGATACAATACCCAACAAGAGTCTAGACTTGACTCATATCCAGATTCTGAGGATGAGCAAGATAGGGATTGAACCTGATCTTGTCCAAGATGATCCTGGCATGATTCATTTTCTGGCATGGCCATCAGCCCATAACTTCTGCAATTATCTTTCTCAGCTTCATCCATCTCTGAATCATTATATAAATGTGATATAGAGGCCCTGATCTTAGTTCTTATATCTGGATAGTCTTCATCATCTACAAGAGCTGCTAATAGCTCAATGTAGTCCTTTCTCTCAATGCAGACTTGGAGCACCATTAGTTATGGTTTTCTTCTGAACTCACAACCATAACCTTTTAGATATCCTTTAAGGTCTACTCAAACTATTAAGTCCTTTTGAGTAACCTCCCTCTGATACCACTTGAAATTCTTTAGTTTCAAGGATAGCTAAATCACATAGAGGGAGGCGAATAGGTTTTAGGCTCTTGTGACTCTCTTTTATTTTCTTTCTTTAAGTTCTATGTGAGTAAGTAGTTATTTGCTTTCAAGCCGCACACAAGCTGTAATCAAATAAACAACACAAAAAGCACACTCAAGATATATAGTGGTTCACTAGATTATGGGTATGTCCACTTTCCCTCCCACCTTTCTAACTTATAGTTAGACAAGGAACTTCTCCAATCTCGGAAGCTTACAACACGATCCTACAGGACCCCTCGGTCTCCTCCAAGACCTACAGCTCTAGTACAAGGCCCTACAACTCAGTGATCCAAAGATCACCTATCTCAGGCCCAAAGGCCCTACAACTCGGGGTGGGAGAACAGCCCTACCTCATATCCACTAGGGATCAAACCTCAGAGAGAATGACTCTCCTACAGCCCAAGCACAAAGGCCCTATAACTCAGTGATCCAAAGATCACCTACCTAAGGCATAAGTGCCCTACAACTCAGAGAGAATGACTCTCCTACCTAAAACCCAAAGGTACTACTTCAGATCCAAACTGGATCCTACTCTCCGTGATCAAATGATCACCTACCTCAGATTCTCAAAAAAATCCTACCTCAGGCTAAACAACCCTACAACTTAGATCCAAACTTTGATCCTAGCTCAGAGCAAATTTTCTCCTACACTAAGATCCAAAAAGGATCCTATAAGGTGGAAGTGGGGTGTTGAGTTGATTGGACACAAGAGACATTTCTCTGTGTCAATCTTCCTGGACAGAGATAGACTCAGCCCAACTTTGACTCCAGGAATATATTTCCTGAGTCTACTTTTCTTGACTAAGAAACCCTTAGCCATAACTACTCCACAACAACAAGTATATATCTACTTGAGCTGGAAGTGACTTGCTAATGCGCTCTTTGTAAGTTTACCGATCACGGTCAAAAAATAAAAATGAGGATTAGCTTCCCCAGATATCGATCTCACGCAGAGTGCAAGTAGGGAGCATGGAATTCACTTTTGGAAAAATGACTGCAAGTGCAACTATGAAAAAGGGGGGTTTGGTTTTTGGTTCCTATACTAAGCATGATTAAACTAATGTGGGTCGCCTTCACCGCATCGTATGGGTGGATCACTCCAATGAGTAATAGCGTAGATGAACGAACAAACAAGGGTCATAAACACCTCTTCGCAGCGCGTTCTTCTAGCAATCACTAGAACGACTCAAACACAACCCAAGATTAAAACATCATTAACAAACCTTGATGAAACTCAAGCAAAAATAGTGTTATCAAGTTACAGGTTTACTAGCACCAGTTCAGAACATAGCAAGCTTAATAAAACTGAAGGAATACAATCGAGCGCACGAAAGCTCTCCAAGATTCTCGGTCGGAAGCGAAGGTTGTGAATCCTTGTCCAAGCTCGGTCTTCGAAAGGCGTCTAGGATCCAGAAGGGTTGTCACTTCCTTATTCTAACCCGTCCTCTTCATTTTGATTCGCTAAGTCAGATCTGAATGGAGAACTTCTCAAGTGCAGCAACAGGGAACTCAAATGATATCTTGGAGGTCGTTGAAGACGAAGATGGTCGGAGACAGAACTTTTTCAAGCTTTCGGAGGAGAAATGGTGGCCGGAAGAGCTTCCCATGGAGGAGAGAGAGCATGGCGGCTAGAGGGACAATTTCCCGCTCAAAGGAGCGTAAATGGCGGGGAAAAACAGAGTTGTCCGGTCCAGAAGAAATCTGTGTCTTAAATAGTAAAAGTCAGAAAAAATGGTCACGCACGGTCTGGCGCACGACTGTGCGTGAATCGTGTGATATTAATCTCCAGAAAACGCCTGATGAAGAAGAAGCGTTGACCCGTGCATTTTAATCATGCATGGGCGATTCTGCGTGTGCGCTAAGGAAATCACACGGGTAATGACAGAATGCACCAAATGCAGGAAACCGGGTGGAATCATGCGTTTAACTCGCACACAGGCGCTTTCGCCCGTGCATGAAGGAAAACACACGATTAACCACAGAACATCCTAAAAACAAAAGCTAGAGGAAAACCGTGTGTTTCCTTCGTGCACAATTCCGAAGAAACCGTGCGTGAAGGAATCACACGGGCTAGTCAATCCTTCTAGAATAACTTGCAGAAAACGCACGACCATAAGTAACCGTGCCCTAAGAAATCGCACGACCGTGCATTTTCCTCAAATCAGAACTATGAATAGTGGAAACCGACAACCTGCAAGCAGCAAAATATAGCAAAGGAGGACCCTCCAAAAACACAGAAAAACAATCAAAGCGGCAGAAAGAAATACGAGGAGCACCAAGTGCTTACCCACATCAACAGAATGGGCAATTGCACACCCTCGTGCCCAAAATAGTGCACAAGGAGGTCAAAGACCGAATGATGCAAATATAACCGATATCCAGTTAAAATGCAGTGCACACGTAAGAAAACAAGCCCAGATGAGCCCGAAAAACCATATATAAATCGAACTCATCACACCACCAGACTTAAATATTTGCTCGTCCCGAGCAAATTATTTCTTCGTGGACTCGAAAATAGCTAGCTGGCTTAGTAATTTATAAATAAAGTAAAACGAGAAATCAAAAACTACATGGGAATAGAAAATAAAATAGACAAACCTTCTAATTATGCTACGGAGCTTATAAATTTTGACATATGTAAATAGATATTGTAGCTACTCAAATTAGGAATGCTGGAGAATCGTTCGGTCATATGTAGGAAGAAAGTAGGCAAGCCACTTAGTTGAGCATTGCCAAAGACCGGTGCTCGGGATCACCTCCAAAGGAATCCAACAATGTCGGGGACCATACGCTTGCCCGTTCGCACTCTCTCCACGGCGCTAGTTAGACTCAAACGTGAATTCGTAGGACTTGAATGATAGAATGGGGCTTGGGTGTATACGTAGGTAATGATGTAAATGGTAAAATAGTGGCTACGCACAACCCAAATGAGCTCATACAAATGCATATTATCTCGCAAATAGAACACGCAGGTGCACCACACCACCAGACTTGAACTTGACAACACTGGTGTGTGCACCACCTACCGCCACAGCACAACACAAATATAATATTCATTTAAGCTTTTTCTTCTTTCAGATCAAACAACATTTTTTTCTTCTTTACTTTTTCTTTTTCCATTTTATTTATAACAACATTTAGCAAAATTAGCATTTAACATCTCCACCTCACAATCACAAACTACATCACAACAACAACACCCAGCGGAAGAATTAGCATACTAATAGCCATAAATAAGGGTGTGCTGCTGGGAAAGGTCTTTAGGCTTTAGTGATTGCAAGTAGGGCTAAATCAAAAGGTTGGATAGGCCAAAATGGGCTAACAAGGATTACCGTTAGGGTGGGTACAAGGCTCAACCGGGCCAAAATGATGGCATACGTCACGCTCACACTTGACTAACCATGCACCAATGCTTCAAGAGTAGCTTGGGGAAAGTTCTTAGCCGCCAAGAAAGATGATCCTTACTCACGACTCGAGCAATATGAGGCTAGTGGCGGCTACACACATTCCTACACAAATGTTTGATTGCTCTAGATTATGCCAAATTGAGTAGCCCAAACAGTATTTACAAATGCAGAAAAGTATAAACTACGAGCATAAAGAAAAATTGAATCTATGTTATTTCTACACACCATGAGTACTCGATTAGGTGCACTGCACGAATTTCGAGCTACTCTATCTTAAAATCCTAAGCCAGCACCCTATCTTAAAGATGACACAAAAGAAACGTGTTTGACTCGACCCGAGAGCTTGTTTAAGATCGCGCTCAAGTGGGTGAAGGTGTACAATGCGGACGTGATATGATAAAAACATAAAATGAAAATATACTTTTGGCATGCTAGCGAAATTAGTGCATGTGCAAAGGTAATGCGTACAACTCTCCCCCACAGGACTTACTCTAAACAACTTATCAAAGATTTGCAATAAAATTAATGAAATGAAAGTCGGGGAAGAGGTTACCAATGCTCAGCACATGAGCACACCAGAAGATTGGCGTTAAACTTCAGCAATAAGCCCACGGCCCAAGCGAAATCCACCTGCAAAAAGCATATCTCCAACTACAAAAATCTATACAAATATAAGCACACAACTAAATTTCATAAATTAAAGCAGTAGCAGCATTGGGGTGTCTCCCATAAGCCATTTTCTTTACTGTCCTTAAGGTAGACCAAATACCTGTATTAACAGTATTATATAATATTCAAAAGCAAAAGTTTAGAATGCATGAAAAAGTTCAGAGTCACACACAACACCAAGCAAATCTAAAAGTAGCAGCAACAGGAAAAAGGGAGACGACCCCGGAGATTCCACACTCCTCAGCTAAACGCTTATTTGTGATAGATCCCCCCATATGCGCGGGATGAGGAAGAGGTGAAGGCTTTAGGGCCCAAGGAAGCCAAATCTCCCCTTCCCCTAGCCTCCTCCTTCCCGCGTCGGTGAGCAAAATCTGTTGCTTTGCGCATAAGTTCTATTCTTTTAAGATTAAGAGACGGGGATCGCCAGGGTGGTATACCCACCCCAACCTTATCAGCAAAAGAATTATCTTTCTCATCAGGGGGCATCCTTTCCTCACCCACGACGGGTGAAAGATCAGCCCATATCACCTGTTTAACAGTTTTACAACATTCATTCAGCTTAATAGAAGTTTTCAAATAGTCGTGCTCATCCCTCGTTTCTTCTCTTCAGCACCTTGTTTCATGTCAAACAATTGCTCCTTCACTTCTTCTTTAGCAATCATCATCACGTCTTTTCTTGCATTGCCCGGTCTTGCTTATTCAGCACAACATCTGTCTCATCAGCGCTAGATAAATCATCAGATAATAAAACAATTAATTCAAGAAGATTTTTAGATTCACTCGGTATTAGAGTGGTAAAGTGATGGCGATAGCGGCAAATCGACCTTGGAAGCCAAGGTGATGCCGCATGCGTTAAAGCTCAGTGTCACTTCATTGGCTTTAAGGAATGGAACCCCAAGAATTGGCTTTGAATTATTTCCTATGTCTCCCAACACCTGGAAGTCGGTGACAACCACAGCCCTATTAAGTTTCACTTCTACCTCTTTAATCACCCCATCTGTTTTAACCACCGACCCAATAACTAGCACTAACGAATTCTGGGTATCAGTTTCGACATTTAAATTAATCTTCTCAACATCTTGCAAAGCAAGAATGTTGCATGACGAACCTTAATCGCAAAGGGCTACCGTCTCAATCTCATTAATCTCACATTTGACAGCCACTTCATTAACATTGCACTCCTCTACCTCCCCAGCGCTCTTCCCTTGCTCACGGGGATTCTTTTCCGTATCGCTTGGGAGCACGCTGCGAGTACGCTCAGAGAACACTTGGGCAAGCTGCCCTAGCTGTGTCTCTAAGTTCCTCATAGAAGTAGTTTGAGTGGCCATGTTAGATTGGGTCATCTCAACAAACCTTTCCATCATCTCCTATAACACGCTCTTACGCGTCCCTTACATATTCGGATTATAACCCGACTGATGCGGTCGCAGCTGGCTGCCAGAAGCCTGAGCATCGAATTGATGCTGGCCTCCCTGCCATGTTTGACTGGGGGCATTTTTGTTCCACGAGAAATTCAGATTATTTTTCGCGTTTGGGTTATAAACATTATTATAGGGCACAACGCGGTTTTGATTGCTTATGAAATTAACATTTTCATCAAAGGTTATACCTGCCGGTTCCGCAAGTGACTCTCTAGCTGGGCATTCAAAAGCATGGTGGCATTGATTTCCACATCCCTGACACGATATGCCTCCAACCGGAGCTGGAGGAGTAGTCGATCTGGTTAGCATCCTTCTTCCATCCATCATAGGGTGGCTTGTTTCTACTTGTTGCCCCACAACATTTACATCAAACAAATTTCTTGCCCCTCTTGGGGCATTCCTTCTTGCCGTCCAGTACGTGATGTGGGAGGTCGTGTCTCTAAGGAGACGCATAGCCTCTTCGGGAGACAGGTTATTAATAGTGTCGCCGCCCGCCGTATCAATCATATCCCGGTAGTTCGGCTCGACACCAAAATAAAATATTTCAATAAGGTTCCACGGCTTGCAACCGTGTTGGGGACAATGGCACTGCAGATCAGCGAAACGCTCCCATGCCTCTGGAAGTTCTCTTGGTCCAGCTGTCTGAATATAGCGATTTCCCTACGATCATTAACAATTTTATCTACTGGTGGAACTTAGCCAAAAACATAGAAGATAAAATTTGCCACGTAGTTGCTGTGCCAGGGGCAATCATATGAAGCCAGGTCTTCACCCTATCTCACAGCGAGAAAGGGAATAACTTCAGCTTTACCACATCATCCGAAATGCCAACATAGCGGAATGTACCGCATATATCAAAAAACTCTGCAAAATGAAGTTGAGGGTCTTCGCACGGCAGACCCAAGTACTGCGTATTGTTTCTGATCATGTTAAAGATCGCAGGCTTTATCTCGAAGTGAGGGATGGCAATGGCTGGTTTGAACCCGGGATAAACACTCCCCGCTGTGGGGGTAGTGAAATCCCGCATCGTCCTAGCACGAGGTTGGACCACCTCCTGGCCCTCAACAACTTTTTCACCTTGGCCATTTCCTCCACGACCCAAGTCTTCCATTCTCTTTCCTACAGCAGCAGCATGCACCCTAGCTCTCCTTGCTCGTCCAGTCTCAGGATAAGCACCCAAATCTTCTACCCCACCACCAGGGTTCAGATCTGTCATACAGCTCACAAAAAATTAAAACACCTAACACTTACAACTTTTTCCAAAAGAAACAAAAAAATCGCACGCAACGGTTGCACTCCCTAGCAACGGCGCCAAAAACTTGATGCGCTCTCAGTAAGTTTACTGATTACGGTTAAGTAATAAAGATGAGGAGTAGCTTCCCCAGATATCGATCTCACGAGGAGTGCAAGTAGGGAGCATGGACTTAACTTTTGGAAAAACGATTGCAAGTGCAACTATGAAAAAGGGGGGTTTGGTTTTGGGTTCCTACGCTAAGCATGATTAAACTAATACGGGTCGCCTTCACCACGGTGTATGGGTAGATAACTCCAACGAGTAATAGCGTAGATGAACGAACAAATGAGGGTCGTAAAAACCTCTTGGCAGCGCACGCTTCTATAAATCGCTAGAATGGCTCAAACACAACCCAAGATTAAAACATCATTAACAAACCTTGATGAAACTCAAGCAAAAATAGTGTTATCAAGTTACAAGTTTACTAGCACCAGTTCAGAACATAGCAAGCATAATAAAAGTGAAGGACTATAACCAAGTGCACAAAAGCTCTCCAAGATTCTCGGTCGGAAGCGAAGATTGTCAATCCTCGTCCTAGCTCGGTCTTCGGAAGGCGTTTGGGATCCAGAAGGGCTGTCACTTCCTTCTTCTAACCCGTCCTCTTCATGTTGAGTCGCTAAGTTGGATCTGAACGGAGAACTTCTCAAATGCAGCAACAGGGAACTCAAAAGATAGCTTGGAGGACGGAGAATACGAAGATGGCCGGAGACGGAACTTTTGAAAGCTTTCGGAGGAGAAATGGTGGCCGGAGGAGCTTCCCTCGGAGGAGAGAGAGAGTGACGGCAAGAGGGATGATTTCACGCTCAAAGGACATTAAATGGCGGGTGAAAACAGAGTTGTCCGGTCCAGAAGAAATCTGTGTATTAAATAGTAAAAGTAAGAAAAAATGGTCGCGCAAGGTCTGGCGCACGACCATTCGTGAACCGTGCGATATTAATCTCCAGAAAACGCTTGAGGAAGAAGAAGCGTTGACTCGTGCATTTTACTCACGCATGGGAGATTTCGCCCGTGCATCAAGGAAATCTCACAGGTAATGACAGAATGAACAAAATGCAGGCAATCGAGGAGAATCGTGGGTTTAACTCGCGCACGGGTGCTTCCTCCCGTGCATGAAGGAAAACACACGATTAACCACAGAACGGCCTAAAAACAAAAGCTACAGGAAAACCGTGTGTTTCCTTCGCGCACGGTTCCGAAAAAACTGTGCGTGAAGGAATCACACGGGCTGGTCAATCCTTTCAGAATAACTTGTAGAAAATGCACGACCATAAGTAACCGTGCGCTAAGAATACGCATGACCGTGCGTTTTCCACAAATCAGAACTATGAAAAGAGGAAAACAGACCACCTGCAAGCAGAAAAAATATAGCAAAGGAGGACCCTCCAACAACACAAAAAAACAATCGAAGCGGCAGAAAGAAACACGGGGAGCACAAAGTGCTTACCCCCCATCAACAGAATGCGCAATTGCACACCCTCAGTCCCAAAATAGTGCACAATGAGGTCAAAGATCGAACGATGCAAATATAACTGTTATCTAGTTAAAATGCAGTGCACACGTGAGAAAACAAGCCCAGATGAGCCCAAAAACCCTATATAAATCGGACTCATCACTTGCATAACTCTGTTCTGCCACTTTCTAAACTGAACATAAAGCTCAGCCCTCTCTTCTTCACAGCACCAGAACTTTATCTTCGAGAAAAGCTCTGTTGGACCTGTGGAGTTACTACAGCTAGGATTGGCCCTTTGCTACTTCCTCAGCTAAGAAAATCCCAGCCCTAACTTCTTATTAGCAACAAGGATATAGATCTTCAGGATGTTATGGCTTGTGCTGGAAGAAACTTGCAGAACACTGTTCTGCTTCTTCTTTCTTTCCTAGGTTTAGGAGATTCAGCCCAAACTTTAACTCTAGAGGAATTGTCCCCTGAGCCTTCTTTCAGATCACTACTTCTTCAAGCTCTCTTCTTCACAGCTTCCAGAGAATGTTCTTTAGAATTGATTGTCTGGATATGGGAAGTACATGCAGCAAGGGTCAGCCCTTGCTGCCTATTCTACCTCAGAGAATCACTCTGAGCTTCCGGGTGTAGATAGAAAAGACACCAGCTATCTTGCTTGAAGCTACAAAAAACTACAGCTAGGTTTATCCCTAGGCTGCTATAATTTTCTAGGAGAAAATGACTCTGACCTTGCGGGTGCAGATGAAGATGACACAATCTATCTAGCTATTGATTATGGAGATGTCAACAGCTAACTTTTGTTGAGCCTTTAGATCCGCTGATTTGAACTTAGTTCTTCATCCTCTGCAACAATGGCGAGGAAGAAGATGAGGGCCAGTTGTCTTTTCCAAAATCAATTTTCTCTTCCTCAATATTTTCCAAAATAAGATGAAGCCCATCAACGGCTCTTTTGACCCTTGGGCCCCACTGAAATTGAAAGCTGCATCTTTGCTTTTGCATTAATTACAGTACTAAATGCACGTGGCTACATTTATCGTGTACTGTAGTTTTCCAACAATAAATTTGAATTTTGTCGACTTGTTGACTTTGCTGACGTCACCATCTGTGGACTTAGCCAAAATCATGCATAAGTAGTAAAGGTGTTGAGTGAGTAAGCATCACTCTACGCCAAAACACTTAGAAACGTTTTCTGTCTCTAGGCATTGAGAGCGTTGAGTCCACTCAATGCTTTTTGCCTTAGAAAATATTCCTGCTTCTCTTGCGTTGAGAGCGTTGAGTGTATCTTCATCACTCAACGCTTTTTGTCTTAGACAAACTCTCTGTTACTAGGCGTTAAGAGCGTTGAGTGTGTCTTCATCACTCAACGCTTTTTGCCTTAGCCAAACTTTTTGTTAGTAGGCGTTGAGAGTGTTGAGTGTGTCTTCATCACTCAATGCTTTTTGCCTTAGCCAAACTTTCTATTACTAGGCATTGAGTGGCACCTTCATCACTCAACGCCATAATACTAAGATAGAATTTGTCACTTAGCGTTGAGAGACTAAGCTTCACTCAACGCCAAAATACTTAACAGATATTCTTCTATTATCTGGCGTTTAGTGAGTAAGTTACACTCAATGCATTTAGATTTAGCAAAATTTCTATGAATTCACAATCTCTGACTGATAAGGGTTTAGCCAACGCTTTTAATCACATGGCGTTGAGTGAGTAAGCATCACTCAATGCCTGTGGACTTAGTCAAATAATTACACAGACCTTCGACTGACTTAGCAATACTCAATGATTTTGATGTTATGGCATTGAGTGAATGAACTTCACTCAACGCCAGTGGACTTAGCCACATCTCAGCCAATTTCTCCTTAGGCTTTGACGGCCTCAGCCTGTCTCACATCTTTTTACTGTATGGCGTTGAGTGAGTAGACTACACTCAATGCCTGTGGACTTAGACACTTTTCTGTCAAGCCAATAGTTTGGCTTAAACTAACCAAGCTATACTCAATGCTTTTACTTACCTAGCATTGAGTGAATAGACATCACTCAACGCCTGTGGACGTAGGCGATTTACAGCCTATCCAGTATCTTCCCTTGCATCTTGCATTGAGTAAACTGGCTTCACTCAACGCTTGTGGACTTAACCTAATTCTTACACCTGGCATTGAGTGAGTAAGCTTCGCTTAATGCTAGTTGAATTAGGCAAATTCCTACTTGTCCAGCATCTATCTTTGTGTCAACCATTCTCAAACTTGGAATAACTGTCCTATCAATGTTATAAGGACTATCCTTCATGCATGAGCTTAAGAATACATCAAATACAACTATGTGCATGACACTGATATTATTGACTTCTTCAAATCTAGGTCATTGTGGGCACTGGACCCAACAATAACTCAGCCCTAGTAGCATTCATATAGAAATTTCTCTGTGTCAAATAAACCAAAACCATTGTACTTTTGTAGGATCCTATTGGATCTAAGCTATAGGGCTTTTGAAACTGAGATAGGGCAGTTTTTCCCTAGCTGTAGGAGAGTTATACTCTATGAGAGTAGGATCCAGTTTGGATCTGAGGTAGGGCTCTTGAGCCTGAGGTAGAGCACTTAAGCCTGAGGTAGGAGAGTCATCCTCTCTGAGTTATAGGGCACTTGTGCCTGAGTTCTAGGATTCTTTGGATCTGAGGTAGGGCCTTTGTTCTTCAGTTGTAGGAGAGTCATTCTCTCTGAGGTAGGGTTGTCTACATAGCCTGAGTTGTATGGCATTTGGGCTTGAGGTAGGTGATCAGTTGATCACTGAGTTGTTGGAGCAAGTTTGCTCTGAGGTAGGGCTTTGGCCTGAGTTATAAGTCTTGGAGGAGACTGAGATATCTTGTGGGATCGGTGGTGTAAGCTCTTGGAGCTGAGTTTTGGAGAAGTGCCTTGTCTAACTAGAAGGTAGAAAGGTGGGAGGAGAGTGGACGTATACATAATCTGGGGAACCACTATATAATCTATGTGTGTTTCTTGTGTTATTTCCTTGTTGTTGGTTGTGTGTTTCTTGAAAGCAAAAAACTACTAACACACTAAGCACTTGAAGAAGAAATTAAAAGAAAGTCACAAGTGACTAAAAAACCTATTCACCCCCCTAGGTTGCTAGCTACCTTGAAAACAAAGACTTTCAAGTGGTATCAGAGGGAAGTTGCTCAAAAAAGATTTAATAATCTGAGTGATCTCGAAGGGTCGCTATAGTTCTTTGCTTATGGGTTCTGGAGAGAACCATAAGGAGCTAGGTTCCATGAAACTCCCCATCTATAGAAAGTAGAATTTTGGAATCTGGAAAGAGAGAGTCAGGATATTCATGGAAGCCTATGACCCAAGGATTTTTGTGATAGTCAAGGAGGGACCCTTCATCCCTATGAAGGTCTCAGTTCTGGATACCAATGTACAGACTCTTAATACATATTCAGAGATGACAAAGGATGAAGTCATCTTAGCTATATTGGACAAAAGGGCAAAGAACATCATTATGAGTGTCATTGCTGACTCAAACTTTCAGAAATTGGTCCACTTCCAGACCTCCAAAGAGATGTGGGACACCCTTGTGGTCTACATGGAGGGTACTGAAGAGGTAAGAGATGATAGAAAGTCCTTGTTTAACTAGGAGTTTGAGTCTTTCAGGCAATCTCTGAAAGAGAACATAGCTGCTTGCCATGAAAGATTTTTTAGGATCATAAATGAACTGGTACCTATAGGAGGGTCTTCAGTCATTATGAGATAAATGACAAGTTCCTAAGATCTCTCACTAGATACTGAGATAATAAGATATGTATCATAAGAGAAGTTGACAAGCTTACTGATACTCATCCCCAAACATTATTTGAGAAGCTGCTCTCTTATGAGATATAGCTGGCTGCCAGAAATGAGGAGGAGGCCACCAAAAGATCCAAAGCCAAGGAAAAGACCTTGGCATTCAAAGCAGACAACATCAGGAAGAGTAAGAAGGTGATTCCCTCCCGTCCAAGAAGACAAACTTTTTCAGATATCTCAGAGTCAGATTTATCATACTACAGTATGTTTGATTAGGACTTTGATGCCTTCTCCAGGAACTTTCCGAAGCTTATGAAAAAGAAATAAGAAGAAGAGCAGACATTCCACCTCTTATCATCATTTGAAGAATCACTCTAAGGCTGATAGGTATGATTCTAAATCTAGTAAATATAATTCCTCTAAATTTGTCTGTTATTGTTGCATCAAACTAGGGCATGTAATAATTGACTACCCAGTGAAGAGGAAGGAGGCTAGTGAGAAGAAATAGCGCCAACACAAGGACAAGAAGGAGAAGTCCTTTATTACTAAGAAATAGAAGGGCTGGATAGAATTATCTTCATCTGAGTCTGAAGAAGAAGGGCCTTTATTGGGTTGGTTGCTGCTACTACTGAACAAGAAGCTGTAGTAGCAAATGAAGACTATCCTGCTTCCAGGATAGGTATTAAGGCCCCTCTATCACACTCAGACAGTTATTCAGAGGTTGATGATGAAGATGAAGATGTTGTCTATAGCTGCTATGGGATGATGACAATGAATGATGATGAATCCAACCAAGATTAGCCTAATCAAAGCAAGGTAAATTCTCTATCAAGATCTTATTCTGAGTTTAGATATGCGACTAGTCCTTGTACAGAAGCTTCTTCATCCAGTGGTGAAGATGATTCTGAATTAGAAGGAGATGTCAATCAATTGACTGACATGTATGGAGAACTTCTGGATGTCTTCCAAAAGTCCAAGAAGTTGTCTAAGAAGCAAGATGTGGAGATTACCTCTCTACAGCTAGCTGCTTCCCAGCTTACTGAGACAACATCTTTGCTGGATCAGAAGGACAGAGAACTTACCAAACTTAGGGTCATGAATCTCATCTAGATAGGCTCCATCAAGTTAAAGAATAGTCTCATCAGGGATCTTTAAGAGAGGCTAGGGAGGGAGAAAAGAATAGTGGCTGGCTATTCTAAGCCAAGTACTCTGTTACACTTGATAGACTCCATCTCCTCTCAGAAGGGTAAGAAGGGGTTGGGATTCAAGGGAATTACATGAGTTGCTCCTTCCAAAGCAAAGGGCAAAGCTCTAGCTCCAGCTCAGCCTCTTACTTCCACGCCTCCCATTCCTTTTAGGAAAGTTCAATTGCCTTCAAACTGGTATGACCAAGAAAGCATTTATGGTCACTACATGAATGGAAGATCTAGAG
This sequence comes from Platanthera zijinensis, assembly GCA_039513925.1. NCBI lineage: Eukaryota > Viridiplantae > Streptophyta > Magnoliopsida > Asparagales > Orchidaceae > Platanthera > Platanthera zijinensis. The sequence goes on along the minus strand of CM077079.1, from coordinate 182,282,091 downwards.
GTGTGAACAAAGAAGTTCACAACCATGGTGGAAGGTATAGAAAAGTGAGTGGCTTTAAGGCTGCACATGAAGAAATTCAAATGGCCCATCATGTACCATTTGTCTTTGGTGCTCCATCCCCCACTTTAAAGAATGTGGTTGTAGCAAAGGTTCAGGATCATTCAGCAAAGACTCAGACCAAGGGTCAGTCTTCAAGCAAGCCTGGTTTGGATGTGTCATATGTTATCAAGAGCATGCTTTCTGAAAATAAGCTTGTTATTGCTGGCTCTCAGAGTAAGCCAAACAAGCCAGCTAGAAGACTTACCTTCAGTCTAATCCTTGCTAAAAATAATCTAAAGAAGGCTGTTGCACCTCTTCCTACTATTCAGTAAGCAGTTAACCCAACTGCAGGGCCTATACAGAAAAAAAGATACAACATTCATGAATGTTGGTGTTGTGGCAATGTGGTCCATGTTGTTATAGGCTGCTGGCACAATCCTAGTATGTCAAGAGCAGCTGTTAGTCCACCAGTCAGAAATGTTGTTGGTAGACAAGTTCATTTTCAAACTAATATGCACCTAGGATCCAATAGATATTGGGGTCCTAAGTTAAAGTGAATTGTGTCATGCTGGTTAATCCAAGTGCACATACCCCTATATGGTACTTGGACAGTGGTTGTTTCAGGCACATGACTGGAATAAGGAGCAACATAAAGGAGTATACTCTAGTGAAAGATGGACCCAAGGTTATCTTTGGTGGTTCAGATAGAGGGGTGACTAGAAGCTATGGTAAGATTACCAATGGCATAGTCACCATCACAAAAGTGGCTTATGTTGAAGGGTTGCAACACAACCTCGTAAGCATAAGCAAACTCTCTGATCTTGGCTATGTTATTATCTTCCACAAGGATGAGAGCCAGATTAAGAGGTCTAGTGACCAAGAGGTCATCTTGACAGGAACAAGGAGTGGAAATTTTTATTATTTAAACTTTATTATCTAGATACAGACTCTCCTTTTTCTCTAGTGGCAAATGAGAAAGTCTCATATTATGTCATATGGCACAAGAGGCTAGCTCATTTAAATTACAAGACTATTGGCAAGCTCTTTAGTCAAGAGCTATTTAGAAATGGTCCTAATGTGAAGTGCACCAAGGAGAGCATTTTCTCAGCATGCCAAAAGGATAAGCAGACCAAAGCCTCCTTCAAGGGCATTGGGACCAAAGACTCTGTGAGGTGTTTGTACCTCTTGCATATAAACCTATTTGGTCCTATGCCAGTTCATAGTATTGGTAGGAAAGTATACACCCTTGTGGTGGTTGATGACTATTCTAGGTTTGCTTGGTTGTTCTTTATCAAGAAAAAGAATGAAACTCTTGATATCTTCATCAAGTTTGTAAAGAAAATTTAGAATGAGTTTAATAGTTTAGTGGTCAAAATCAGAAGTGACCACGGAACTGAATTCCAGTCTGAAAGCATGACAAAGTTCTGTGAAGAGCAAGGGATTCATCAAGAATTTTCTTCTCAAAGAACACACCAGCAAAAAGGGATTGTTGAGAGGAAAAATAGGACACTCATAGAGGCTGGAAGGACTTTGTTGAATGACACATCTCTCCCAGAATATTCCTGGGTTGAGGCAGTGAATACTGCATGTCATGTACTTAATAGGACCTTTATCACCAAGAGCCGCAAGATGAATCCCTATGAGATGTTGAAGGGCAGAAAAGCAAACCCAGTCTATCTCAGAATCTTTGGTAGTAAGTGTTATATTCTTCACAATGGGAAGTACTATGTGACTAAGTTTGCTGCCAAGTACTTTGATGGGATTTTTGTTGGGTACACCAATCATATTAAAGCCTATAGAATCTACAACTTGAAAAGCCAAGTTATAGAAGAATCTGTACATGTAGTCTTTGATGAGTCTACTATGATTATTAGTGAGCTGTCAAGCTCCTCTTCTAGAAATACAGTGTAACACCTCTACCCGTCAAGAAGAATATAATAGAGGGTCCGGCCGGGGCCCCACACCATATTCCACAAACAGGCGGAGACGCTACTAAATAATATCATAACCAACGCATCCTAACACAGAGCATTCTAGCGGAAGTTTCACGGTTGAATTATTGAACTCAAGATAAACAACATTGTCCACTAACATAGGAATGTAACTATATACATCAAAATAGTCTGGCCTTAAGGCCTTACAACAGTTTCTCTTAACAAGAGTGTGGTTTACAGACATCGGCACGCAGGCCGGCCACACATGAACAAAAGAAACAAAACAATGCCTTCGAGGGCAGCAACGCAGCTTTGGGCTTCAGCCCGCTAAGTCCCGCTCGGACCAGCTCCTCCAGCACCTGTAAGAACCAACCCACCAAACGGTGGCAAAACAGGGCAACGGTCAGCATTCAGCTGACCAATTATAACGACCCTGCCCCTGGCATGGGGCAGCGGAATTCCATCCCTGCAAAGCATTCATCCAACATGATATATATAGCCATTCAAGCAAGACGTGCACGCCCGCACCGTCACATATCACAAACGTCGGCTCGACGGCCCGACGCTCCGTGCACTCAGGGCACATTCACACCGTTCAGAGGTCCCAGACATAACGGCGTACTATGAGCATTCTAGTCTGATCGGCTCACCGGCCGTCGACTCTCGCTATGTGATCCTAACAGGGTCTTAAGCACCCAAGGTTAGACAACCATAACGCGGGTACAGATCCACCTTTCCCGTTGCTCACATCGTCAGACTCACGCCTGGACTGACGCGGGTACAGTTTCACCTTGCCCGTTCCACCATTTCCTAGTTGCAGCCTCACGGCTCAACTTTCCATCAGTAGCACTCACGGCCACAAGAGAGTCCAACTCTCATAATTTCCTGGACTTCCTCCAGTACTTTTATCCATCATGCATACAAGCAATCATCACGGAGTCTTCTCCGATATGCAACCAAGCATCACCAATCCAGACCATGTCTAGATGGGCTTCACACAGCATGCCTAGATCCGTACTCCAATTCCGGACTCTAACAAGGGGGACTTCACATATCTACCCCAAGGGACGCCACAACCCACCGTACACTCGCGGGGAAGGGTTTTCCCTATGCAATGCAGGAATTAAGGACTTCACATGTCCAAGCAGGAAATCGTTACCCTAGGAGTTCGCTTCGGAGCCATGGAGAGAAATTTGAGACGGATGAAAGCCTTCGCAGCAGCGTTGCCTTCGCAAATCCGAACTCGGCTCGCGATTTGGACCACCGTAGCACCACCGGCAGCCGGACTCCACTTCTTCTTCCTCCTTGCTCTCACCTCTCTCTTAAACTTTAGAAAGAGAAGATGAAAAAGAAGAATGAGCTTCTCTCCCCCCTTTTCCGGCCTTATCAGCCCAGAAATGATCTCCAGCCACAGGATCTTATTTAAAGAAAATGAAGGGCCAAGATCCACTGAAAATTCCCTTGAAATTTGGCCGACACGGCCTGTGACACGCCCGTGTCATAGGCCGTGTACCCTTAAGCGGCACACGCGGCAATCGCACCGACTGAAATATTCGAGAATACGGGCATCGACACGCCCGTGTCGAACCTGACATGCCCGTGTCAGTCATGAGACACGCCCGTGTCTCCTGTTACACGGTACTCACCGATCTCCAAAACCAGTACACGGGTCGGAACACGGCAACTGACACGCCCGTGTCCAGCCTCACACGCCCGTGTTCCCGGCCGTGTTCAAGGCTGTGTCCTGCTCTGACTTGAATAGGACAATTTCGAAAATTAATTCGAACATGCCCTGGGACACGCCCGTGTCGAAGGCCGTGTCCCAGGCTCGACGATCGTCGACTCTCAAACGTCGACTAGCCTGAACACGCCCTGGGACACGCCCGTGTCCCAGGCCGTGTACACCCGACACGCCCTGGGACACGCCCGTGTCCCAGGCCGTGTCTAACAGCCTCCAACCCAAAATTGTGTACAAACATATTTTGAGACTTTTGGGGTGTTACAATCCTCCCCCCTTAATAAAATTTCGTCCCGAAATTTGAAGAGAGTAGGGAGAAAATAGCAAAACATTTATATGTTTCTATTACATATACAACGAGTGAAAAAGCTACGAAAATAACTCGGGAAACTCGGCTCGCATGGTCTGCTCGCGCTCCCATGTTAGCTCTTCTCGGCCACAATTGTCCCACCGGACTTTGACCATCCCGATCACCTTGTTCCGCAACTATTTCTCGGCTCGATCCTCTATCCGTATAGGCTTCACCTTTGTCGTTAGCCCATACTCAACCGGCACTCAATCACTTTCAACTATATGAGTTGGATCTTTGACTGCTTTGCGTAATACCGAGATGTGAAACACGTCATGCAATCCACTCAATTCCAATGAAAGAGCTAACCGATAGGCAGCTTCCCCAACTCGCTCCACCACTTCAAACGGACCAAGGTAGCGCGGACTTAGCTTTTTCAACCGCCGGATCCGAGATACGCCTTTGAAGGGCTTAATCTTTAAATAGACCCAGTCACCCACCGCGAACTCCACGTTCCGGTGCTTAGGATTGTAATACTTGGCCTGCCGATCTTGGGCTATTAGGAGCCTCTCTCGAATAGAGCGTATTGTTGAGGTAGCATCCTCGACTTCCTTTTTGCCTAAAAGTTTAGTCTCGCCAGTTTCTGCCCAAGCTAGCGGTGTACGACACTTGCGACCATACAGCGCTTCAAATGGGGCCATGCCTATACTCGCTTGATAGCTATTATTATAGGCAAACTCCACCATAACAAGATGTTCTTCCCACTTCTTACCGAAGTCCAGGGCGCACATACGGAGCATATCCTCCATCGTTCTGTTGGTTCGTTCAGTTTGGCCATCCGTTTGCGGGTGAAAGGCCGTACTGAATGCTAACTTCGTGCCCAACATTTGATGAGCTAATCTCCAATCCTTTGAAGTAAAACGCCCATCTCGGTCACTTATGATGCTCCGGGGAACACCGTGCAATCGAACTATCTGCTCCACATAGAGCTTTGCCAACGTTTCCACTGAATCGTCCCGCTTGTTTGGTATAAAGTGAGCCACCTTTGTCAATCGGTCTACAATCACCCAGATTGAGTCATGGCCACGCTGAGATCTCGGCAACCCGTGCACGAAATCCATTGAAATATCCTCAAATTTCCATTGCGGAACCGGCAACGACTTCAGGAAACCACTCGGCCGTTGACATTCTGCCTTTACCAAAGCACAAGTACGACATTTAGCCACATACGCGGCTATGTCCTTCTTTAAACCAGGCCACCAGAACAGTTTCTTCATGTCTTTGCACATTTTTGTGCTCCCAGGGTGAACTGAATACTTTGTAAAGTGCGCTTCATATAGCAGTTCTTCCCGCAATTTACCCGCACTAGGGACGCACAATCGGCCATCTTTTCGTAATAAGCCATCATCCCAGGAGAACTGATCACCAGATCCCTCCTTTGCATAGCGTTGGAGACTTTCATCCAACTCCGTTGCCCGCCGAACCCTGTCAGCAAGGTCATATTGAACTTCCAACCAGTTCATGCTTGCTTCAGTTGAAGAATCTCTTTCCACACAAGATATCTCCAAGGCTTCCAACTCTTGGATTAACCGCTCATCATGTATCCGCAACCAATTTGCCCGTACTGGAGTCCGACGACTCAAGGCATCAGCGACCACATTTCCCTTTCCGGGAACATAATGAATGTCGAATGTAAAATCCCCAAGGAATTCCATCCACCTCCTTTGTCGCATATTCAACTCCTTTTGATCGAGCAGATACTTTAAGCTTTTATGGTCGGTATAAATATCTACTTTCACGTCATATAGATAATGCCGCCACAACTTTAGCGCAAAGATCACCGCCGCCAACTCCAAATCATGGACGGGGTAATTACGCTCATGCACTTTCAATTGACGTGAACCATAAGCGATCACCTTGCCAAACTGCAGGAGAACGCAGCCTAAGCCGCTTCCTGACGCATCGCTGTATATCTCAAATCCATCTGTACCACATGGCGACGTCAAAACAGGCGCCGTGGTCAAACGACTTTTCAACTCCTCAAAAGCTCGTGCGCACTCCGGCGTCCAAACGAACTTCTGATCCTTTCTCGTCAACGTAGTCAGAGGCAAAGCAATCTGGGAGAAGTTCCCCACAAACCTCCTATAGTAGCCCGCCAGTCCAAGGAAACTCCTGACTTCGGCCACTGAAGACAACACTGGCCAATCCCGAATGGCACTTATCTTAGCCGGATCCACCGTTATGCCCTCTCCACTTACCACATGGCCTAGAAAAGCCACCGACTAGAGCCAGAACTCACACTTTGAGAACATGGCATACAGCTTATTCCTTCGCAAGGTATGCAATACTAATCGCAAATGGTTTGCATGATCTTCCTCCGATTGTGAATATACCAGGATATCATCAATAAACACAATCACAAACAAATCCAGGTATTCGCGGAACGTACGATGCATGAGATCCATGAATACCGAAGGCGCATTACATAAGCCGAACGGCATCACTGTGAACTCATAATGACCATAGCGTGTGCCAAACGCTGTCTTGGGAATGTCACCTTCCCTAATCCGCAACTGGTAATACCCGGACTTCAAATCCAACTTCGAATAGACGGTTGAGCCCGCTAGCTGATCGAACAAGTCATCGATCCTAGGAATTGGATACTTGTTTTTCTCTGTCAGTTTGTTTAGTTCACGATAATCAATACATAGTCGCAAACCACCGTCTTTCTTTTTCACAAAAAGAATAGGCGCGCTCCAAGGTGATATACTTGGGCGTATATATCCCTGCTCCAACAACTCTTGCAACTGAACTTTCAGTTCGGCCATTTCTTTTGGCGCTACCCGATACGGCGAACGGGCCACGGGTTTTGCACCCGGCACCAGCTCGATAGCGAAGTCAATTTCCCTTTGGGGAGGTAACCTCGGAAGGTCCTTTGTAAACACATCCGCATATTCCGACACAATCGGCACTTCACTCACACTGGCCTTTGGCGCCACCGCCTTATTGAGTGTGAAGAACAACTCCGCACCCTTCCGAACTGCCTTAACAACTTGGAGAGCGGATAACAACATCCCACTCATCCCTTGCATACCAATGAACTTGGTCTCTCGTTCGGTATTTTGCCCAAGTGTGACCTCTTTTGAAGTGCAATCAATACAGGCGCGCTGCTCTGAAAGCCAGTCCATACCAAAGATTATATCAAACTCTTTGATTGGCAATACTAGTGTTTCCACCTTGAACTCCCGACTTCCTATCTTGACCTCAAGACCGCAAGATCGATCCGCGCACATTAAACATCCGTTAGGCAACAACACCTTTACACTGTCTGTCTTGGTCCGGATAGGCACCCCGACACGCAAGACAAAATCCTCAGACAGAAACGAATGTGAAGCACCTGTGTCAAACAGTGCTCGCGCCGGATACTCTCGTATAAGGACAAACCCTATAACATGACAATTAAAACAAGCACAGCACACCAAAAGTAAAAACATTAAAACTTAAGCGCACCTGTGACGACATCATCCTGCTTAATGGCCTCCTGTTGTCCAAGATTGAAGACCCTGGGCTGCGCGTGCGAGGCAGAAGACTCCACCACAGCCTTCCCCTTCTCCGCATAAGACGCTCCCGTCTTCTTATCACCCTTTGGAGGACCAAATCGGCATTCACGTGCGAAGTGTCCAACCTTCCCGCACGTAAAACAAGCACGAGCTCCATTCCCAGATGTGTCCATCACAGTCGCAGAAGGAGTTTGTCCAGAAGACTTAGACTTCTTATTCCATTTCCTTCGGTAGCCAAACTTGTCCGGACGCGGCGGCTTAAACTCCGGCTTCACAACCGCCAAGTTTCCCTTTGCTTGCCCCCGTTTCATGTCCGTCTCCAAAGAACGAGCCGTACAGACTAAGGCTTGGAATCCCTGACTCATAGAACTCGAGAGCAAATACCTTAGCTCATCTCGCAGTCCCGCATAAAACCGACTAGTCTTACGCTCTTCTTCGGCGAAGATCGAGCCCGCATATCTTCCCAACCGGGTGAACTCATGCAGGTAGTCATCCACACTTCGATCTCCCTGTGCTAACCGTTGGAACTCCATTTCCATCGATATCCTTTGCTGCATCGACAGATGTTGTGCTAAGAACAACCGAGAGAATTCTTCCATTGTAATCTCTGCCAATTGCCTGCCGGCCAAGTGATGCAGTTCAATCTCATCCCACCACAATCGCGCCTCTCCTTCCAGTAGGAAAGTGGCTAACATGACTTTCTGTTCCTCCTCAACCCTGATAGCTCTCATAATCCTTTTGATTCTTGCAAGCCAATCCTCTGCTTGGGCCGGTGTACCCGCCCCATGAAACTGCGGAGGGTTAAAGCTCAAGAATTGCTTCCATTGTTGATCTGCTACCCGCAGATCAACTTCGGCTTCTACCGGTTCTTGCCGTACCCCAGCTTGCGCTGGCACCACTGCAGGACGTGCCTGCCCCGCTTGCTGAGCATTCATCACAGCAAGTACCGTTTCTGTGATAAGACGGACTGTTTCAGCGGATGGAGGAGTTGTGGGCACCTCGGCTGGTGCCGCACTCTCAACAGAACGTTGTGGTTCGGACTGACCCGCAACACTTCTGGTCACCTATATGTGTAAAACACATAGGTTAACGACCAATAAAAACGGCAATTATACAAAGAAAATACACAAGTTCAACCAACAAGTGTATTTGCATTCCTAAGTGGACAATCTTGAGTTCAAATTAAGTGTTATAACGACGGCACTGACACGTGCTCGCCCCCTCTCAAAAGAATTCGTCCGCGAATTCGGAAGAGATCGACCAACAAGCTGATACCAAATTGTAACACCTCTACCCGTCAAGAAGAATATAATAGAGGGTCCGGCCGGGGCCCCACACCATATTCCACAAACAGGCGGAGACGCTACTAAATAATATCATAACCAACGCATCCTAACACAGAGCATTCTAGCGGAAGTTTCACGGTTGAATTATTGAACTCAAGATAAACAACATTGTCCACTAACATAGGAATGCAACTATATACATCAAAATAGTCTGGCCTTAAGGCCTTACAACAGTTTCTCTTAACATGAGTGTGGTTTACAGACATCGGCACGCAGGCCGGCCACACATGAACAAAAGAAACAAAACAATGCCTTCGAGGGCAGCAACGCAGCTTTGGGCTTCAGCCCGCTAAGTCCCGCTCGGACCAGCTCCTCCAGCACCTGTAAGAACCAACCCACCAAACGGTGGCAAAACAGGGCAACGGTCAGCATTCAGCTGACCAATTATAACGACCCTGCCCCTGGCACGGGGCAGCGGAATTCCATCCCTGCAAAGCATTCATCCAACATGATATATATAGCCATTCAAGCAAGACGTGCACGCCCGCACCGTCACATATCACAAACGTCGGCTCGACGGCCCGACGCTCCGTGCACTCAGGGCACATTCACACCGTTCAGAGGTCCCAGACATAACGGCGCACTATGAGCATTCTAGTCTGATCGGCTCACCGGCCGTCGACTCTCGCTATGTGATCCTAACAGGGTCTTAAGCACCCAAGGTTAGACAACCATAATGCGGGTACAGATCCACCTTTCCCGTTGCTCACATCGTCAGACTCACGCCTGGACTGACGCAGGTACAGTTTCACCTTGCCCGTTCCACCATTTCCTAATTGCAGCCTCACGGCTCAACTTTCCATCAGTAGCACTCACGGCCACAAGAGAGTCCAACTCTCATAATTTCCTGGACTTCCTCCAGTACTTTTATCCATCATGCATACAAGCAATCATCACGGAGTCTTCTCCGATATGCAACCAAGCATCACCAATCCAGACCATGTCCAGATGGGCTTCACACAACATGCCTAGATCCGTACTCCAATTCCGGACTCTAATAAGGGGGACTTCACATATCTACCCCAAGGGACGCCACAACCCACCGCACACTCGCGGGGAAGGGTTTTCCCTATGCAATGCAGGAATTAAGGACTTCACATGTCCAAGCAGGAAATCGTTACCCTAGGAGTTCGCTTCGGAGCCATGGAGAGAAATTTGAGACGGATGAAAGCCTTCGCAGCAGCGTTGCCTTCGCAAATCCGAACTCGGCTCGCGATTTGGACCACCGTAGCACCACCGGCAGCCGGACTCCACTTCTTCTTCCTCCTTGCTCTCACCTCTCTCTTAAACTTTAGAAAGAGAAGATGAAAAAGAAGAATGAGCTTCTCTCCCCCCTTTTCCGGCCTTATCAGCCCAGAAATGATCTCCAGCCACAGGATCTTATTTAAAGAAAATGAAGGGCCAAGATCCACTGAAAATTCCCTTGAAATTTGGCCGACACGGCCTGTGACACGCCCGTGTCACAGGCCGTGTACCCTTAAGCGGCACACGCGGCAGTCGCACCGACTGAAATATTCGAGAACACGGGCATCGACACGCCCGTGTCGAACCTGACACGCCCGTGTCAGTCATGAGACACGCTCGTGTCTCCTGTTACACGGTACTCTCCGATCTCCAAAACCAGTACACGGGTCGGAACACGGCAGCTGACACGCCCGTGTCCAGCCTCACAAGCCCGTGTTCCCGGCCGTGTTCAAGGCCGTGTCTTGCTCTGACTTGAATAGGCCAATTTCAAAAATTAATTCGAACACGCCCTGGGACACGCCCGTGTCGAAGGCCGTGTCCCAGGCTCGACGATCGTCGACTCTCAAACGTCGACTAGCCTGAACACGCCCTGGGATACGCCCGTGTCCCAGGCCGTGTACACCCGACACGCCCTGAGACACGCCCGTGTCCCAGGCCGTGTCTAACAGCCTCCAACCCAAAATTGTGTACAAACATATTTTGAGACTTTTGGGGTGTTACATACAGGCACAGAACAGATGCTGGAAAAGCTGACCATCATGGAAGCAGCTCCAGTTATCCAAGATAAAGTGGATATTCCAGAAGAACTACCAGGCACACTTGAAGTGGATGAAGATCAGCAAGAATCTGCTCTTGAAGTTGTTGATGAAAGAAGAATGCCTCCAGCAATCAGGCATCTAAGGGATCATCCAAGCCACCAGATCATTGGTGATACAAACGAAGGTGTAGTCACAAGAAGCAAGAGCCTTAATAAAGCTATGTATGAAAGTTTTCTATCACAGCAAGAGCCAAAGAAATTTGAGGAGGCCAACATTGATCAATTCTGGATTGTTGCTATGCAAGAGGAACTGAACCAGTTCAAGAGATGCAAGGTCTGGAAGCTGGTTCCCAGAATACAAGGACATAATACCATTGGAGTCAAGTGGATTTACATGAATAAACTTGATGAAAATGATATTATAATCAAGAACAGGGCAAGGCTAGTAGCTAAGGGGTACATGCAAGAAGAAGGTATTTATTTTGATCGAACCCCTATAGTAAGATTGGAGTCCATCAGATTGTTCCTTGCATCTGCTGCACACAAGGGATTCAAAGTCTACCAAATGGATGTGAAGTCAACCTTCTTGAATTGTGACTTGAAAGAAGAAGTCTATGTTGAGCAGCCTCCAGGTTTGTTGTTCTTAACTCTCCTGATTATATTTATAGACTTAGGGAAGCTCTATATGGGCTAAAGCAGGACCCTAGAGCTTGGTATGAGACTTTTTCTAGCTTCCTCATTAAGAACAAATTCTCAAGGGGGAAGATAGACAAGACCCTATTCTTAAGGAAATTTAAGGGTAAGATCATCCTAGTCCAAATATATGTAGATGACATTATCTTTGGATCTACTAATGACAACCTTTGTAGGAAGTTTGCCAAACTTATGCAAGAGAAGTTTGAGATAAGCAGTATGGGTGAACTTAAGTTCTTCTTGGGTCTCCAAGTTAGACAAACTGATGATGGCTTGTCCATATCCCAGTCTAAGTTCACCAAGGAGTTAATTAAGAAGTTTGGTATGGAGAATTCCTCCACCATGAAAACTCCCTTGGGGTCAAGTATGCCTATAGGCAAAGATGTGGCAGGGTAACCTGTTGATGAAACTTTGTATAGAGGAATAATTGGCTCCCTTCTATATCTTATTATAAGTAGACCAGACATCATGTATGCTACATGTGTTTGTGATAGGTATCAGGCTTGCCCTAAAGAATCTCACTACTATGCTGCTATGTGAATTTTGAGGTATCTTAAGGGCACACCAGATATTGGCTTATGGTACCCTCGAAATGGGGATTTTTAACTAACAGTCTATTCAGATGTTGATTTTGCAGACTGCAAAGGGGACAGGAAGAGCACTTCTGGAACCTGTCAGTTCTAGGGAGGAATACTAGTGTCTAGGAGCAACAAGAAGCAAACAAGTGTTGCAATCTCAACTATAGAGTCAGAGTACATCTCAGCAGGTAGCTACTGTGCTCAGTTACTATGGATCCAGCATCAGCTCCAGGACTATAACCTTCAGATAAGTAGTAGTCCCTTATACTGTGATTCTACTAGTGCAATATCAATTGCTAGGAATCCTGTCTCTCACAACAGGACTAAGAACATTGAGATTAGATATCATTTCATTAGGGAGCATGTGGAATGTGAAGATATCAACCTTGAGTTTGTCCCTACAAACAAGCAAGTGGCTGCCATCTTCACTAAGCCACTACATGAAGTAAAGTTCAAAACCTTCAAGTCTGAATTGGGTATGTTGAAACTGGTGCATCTTCAGTTGCTCCTCATATGGCTTCTTTGTTGCAGGTTATACTATGTATTCTAGGTGGAAAAGTCCTTCAGTAAGTTGAAGATGTTTCAAGTAATATACCTTAATTGGTATCACGTCTTGCACTCACAAGTGATATCATGGCTAGAATAGACAAGACTGTCTACCAGGAAAGATAATAGTGAATGCTTCAGTGAGGGAGAGCAAGTCTAGCACTTGTAGAGGAAGATTCAAATGATATTCTGTAGAGAAGGAGCAGCACACCTCTAGCACTAACAAGTGGGTCAACTGGTGCAAGATTTTCTTTTCTGTACTTATAAAGGGAGAGCAAAAAATCAGTATCTCCCTGACTATTTACAGAAGTTAAAAAGGGGTAGGAGAGGGATATAAGTTAAGGAAAGTGGTATAAGATCTATGAGTGTATTAGATACCAGAGCAGGATATGTGAGAAGGATATAAGGATATAAGGGGTATCAAAGTGATCAAGAGGCCCGACAGCAGCAATTTAGGGGGAGCAGGTGTGATGATGTTCACCCTGTAAGTAAGGAAGTGTGGTAACTATAACTTGTTCTCTTGTTATATATATTCCAAGTTAATGTTTTAAAGTTTAATATGTTAGTGTATGTCATTGAATCATTTGATTGAGTGTTTTGACTTCTTCAAATAGGGGGAGATTGTTGGGTCCATTGCCCACAATGTCCCATATTTGAAGAAGTCAATCATGTCAATGATATGCATAAAGTTGTATTTGATATTTTCTTAAGTTTATGCATGCAGTTCAGTCCTTGTAACATGGATGGGATGGGTACTCCAAGTGATGTGATAGGTGGTCATAAAGTAAAGATGTGGAGAGATAGAAATCTGTTTAAGTCCACAGGCATTGAGTGATTACATTTCACTCAATGCCAGATCCTATGGAATGTTAGTGGAGATGCTAAAAATTGCCTAGTCCAAAGGCGTTGAGTGATGACAGTTCAGTCAACACCATAATCGAGTATGGTTGAATCTATCAAAGCCTGAATATTGGGGAGCTTAATATTCAAAAAAGTCGAGATGCGTCGAGTGAACACAGTTCACTCGACACCAAAGCAGAAGGCATCGTGGTATGATAAAGCCTAAGATGAAAGAAGGAGGCCAAGTGCAAAAGCGTTCAGTGATGAATCTTCACTCAACGCCCTCAATGCTAGACAACAAAAGCGTTGAGTCTTTCTGTTTCATTCAAAGCCAAAGAAGAAGATAGAAATTTCCTAAGTTCAGAAGGGTTGAGTGAAACCAGTTCACTAAATGCCCAATAAAGAAGTCAGGCAAAATCAGAAAGCGTTGAGTGAGGCCAGCTCACTCAATGCCTTTAGATAGGTGAAGAAATGACTAAGTGTAAAAGCATTGTGTGAAGCCAGTTCACTCAACACTCTCAACGCCTATTATGCAGAATGATTCAAACAGCTTAATAGGGGTTTTGGAGTAGAGTGAAGCTTGTTCACTCAATGTCTGGAGTGAATCTGAGAAATTGGCTAAGTCCATAATCTGATGACGTCAGCCAAAATTGACAAAGTCAACAGAGTTGAAATTAAGTGCGGGAAAGCTACATGAAATGACAAATACTGTCGGAGGTCTACTATACGTCTTCTTCCATTAAAGCAAGCCGTAGCTGTCAACTACAGGTGGTCCCCACTAGTTCTTGGAGCCGTTAATCGGCGGAAGATAAAAGGGATAGCTTCTCAAGGAATAACATAACTTTTAGGGTTTTGTTACAAAAAGAAAAAGAGCGACTGGACTTCATCTTCCTCACCATTACTGCCGAGGAAAAATCTTTAAGTCGATCAGCTGAACTAAAATTTCAATCCAATTTGCTATAGCATTTTCTTCTCCTATAGCAAGTTTAGAAACACTTCTAATAAAGAAAGAGAGGAGAGCCTTCAGTCTTCTGCAGGTTCAGGTTAGCTGTATGAAGAACTCAAGTCCTAGCAGATTTTAAGTCTTCTACAACAAGTTAAGAAACAGTTTTCTGAGATACTTCCAACAGAGACAGTCATTTATTGAAGAACATTTTTCTGCTGCTGTGAAGATAGTTAGAGCTGAGATAACTCAGCTCTAGTATCAGACAAAGAGAAATTTCTCTGTGTCAAATGAACCAAAACTATTATACTTCTGTAGGATCCTATTAGATCTGAGTTGTAGTGCTTTTAAGCCTGAGGTAGGGCAATTTTGCCTAAGCTGTAGAAGAGTAATTCTCTCTGAGGGTAGGATCTAGTTTGGATCTGAGGTAGGGCACTTGAGCCTGAGGTAGGAGAGTCATTCCCTCTAAGTTGTAGGATCCTTTATATCTGAGGTAGGGCATTTATTCCTGAGCTGTAGGAGAGTCATTCTCTCAAAGGTTGGGCTGTCCTCCTAGCCTGAGTTGTAGGGCCTTTAGGCCTGACGTAGGTGATCAGTTGATCACTGAGTTGTAGGAGCAAGTTTTCTCAGAGGTAGGGCTTTGGCCTGAGTTATAAGTCTTGGAGGAGATTGAGAGATCTTGTGGGATTGGGGGTGTATGCTCTCGGAGATGTGTTTTGGAGATGTGCCTTGTCTAACTAGAAGTTAGAAAGGTCGGAGGAGAGTGGACTTACCCAAAATCTGGGGAACAACAATATATTTTGTGTGTACTTCTTGTGTTATTTCCTTATTGCCAGTTGTGTGTTTCTTAAAAGTAGAAAACTACTAACACACTAAGCACTTAAAGAAGAAATTTAAAGGAAGTCACAAGTGACTAAGAAACCTATTCACCCCCACCCCCCCAACCGCTCTAGTTTGCTAACTACCATAAAAATGAAGACTTTCAGGAACGATATGACAAACTCACCCGCATAAGGTTGGAGGGATGCAGGACGAGTTTTGTCCTGCGAGATGGAGGCTTGGGTGTTTGATATTGGACGGGTTTAGTCCTGTGAGCTATAGGCTCGAGTGTTTGATATAGGATGGGTTTTCGTCCTGCAAGTTGGAGGCTTAGGAGGTTTACTTCAGGATGGGTTGGTCCTGCGAGCTAGAGGCTCGGGTTTAAAATAACTTGCATGTACATAGAACATATTAGTGTCGGGTCATGCTGTACTGGCCAGTCATCACACTGACGGCAATAAGGTGACTCTGGTGAGGTATGAGGGTTTAATGGGCCAGTGGGTTGTTTTACACTACATTCTAGAGGACTATCCCCAAAAAAGCACACTTGAACAAAAAGACTAGTGGAGATGCCCAAAAAATTAGTATGCAGGGACTTTAGAGTGCACATAGAACGTGTACAGAGGCGTACAAAGGGTCTAGGCTAGGTAGTGTGTATACTCGCCTAGGAAGTGGAGATGCCCGCTCCACTGTCTTTGTAGCGACAACGGTGGTACCAGAGAGTTCAGCTAACTCCAAAAAGTGGGAACTAAAGGTATGTGACAACAGAGTCGTGTGTGTGAGTTGCACTTATATGATTCATAACCCGCATAACTCATCATAGCATTCATACATACATAGGGCATATGCCCTGCAGATCCTTATAATATAAATTAGTATGGGCACTTTTTTATGATAAGTTATATTTATGAAATCTTAACTTATAAGTTTGTATGGGTGTTAATATAAGTTAATGTACTCCTGTGATGTTAGTATAGCAGTAGATAGTTTACTTTCTTCCCAGTTTCTTTACTTTACTTAGAGCACTTCCTTTCAGTTCTACTTTACTTGCTGCACTTCTTTTCATTTCTGCTTATTTACTTTACTTGTGTTATAAGAATTGATAGTATAATGATATAACTGTTAAAAACACGACCATGATTGAATAGATCCACCGTCATTTGCTTTCTTTTGTTTCTGCTTTATTGTCCTCTGCTTTCATTCTCCCGCTCGGTTCTTAGGAGTCGCGGGGGTTAGGCGAGGACAAAATGTCTTAGTCTTTATGACTAACAGTATAATGTAACAGTATCATTTTAGGAGCTCAAGGAGTTGGAGAGCCAATGCAACCAACAGGACGAGGTGGCAGGACCTAAGGAGCAGTTACCGCGCACTACTACTACCACAATTTGTCGTCAGGTGATGAAAAGTATTTCAGTTACTGCTTCCGCATAGTGTTGTAGTGAGAGAGAGATTTGATCATATTGGCATGTATCAGGCATAAGCCCTAATTCTCTCTCTTATTGTACTCATTGTTGGAATTTGTTATTTTCATTATATATATATATATATGATGATGTAGATATGACTTGTGGACTTGCTAGTTTTTATACAACTTCTTGGTGTACTTCTATTCTCGCTTGGCCTACAGTTTAATGATCGTACCAGCCGGAAGGATCGGCGTCTTGCGGTTTCGACTAGCCCGTGTGTTAGTGTCACCGTAAGGAGGCAGTTCTGGGCATAAGACCGGGTAACCTCCTTCACAAGGGGGAGGGGGCCTTACAAACTGGTATCACTTGACAAACGATCATTTGAGAAAGAAGTCCACAACACTGGTACACCCCTCTCGAGCATTAGTTTACGGACAAACTATGCAGCAGAAGAAATGGTGTGCTCTTGTGTAAAAAGTCACAGAAAATTGTCCATTATAACAATGAGTTAGGCCAACCTATTTAGGACACCACTTTAGTGTGACTTACCAAGAGGATTTTGTGGCGTATCTTGGTCTAAAATAAACCTTAGATATAAATTGGTTAAGGTACGAAGATACCCAAATGTACTAAAGGAAGAATTTAATACAAGATTCACTGCTTAAGGCTTAAACTCGGATATCCCTACTCCACCTATTGAGTGATATTGTCACTTCTTACACAAGATGATAGGACCGCCTCAAGGAGAATTTGTGCTTATAATATATTAGTGGAATAGTAGGGTACTCGTAAACTTAACCCTCGTACTGATGACTTGATTACGATGAAACGACCACCGTGACAAATACCAAATGTCAAATAAGAATTCAAGTTTCAGAAGAGACCCATTTTGGTTGGGTCACATGTTGGCCTTGAGAAGATTGTCATAAATAGCAACCTTAAGGGCCAAAGGTATACAACATATCAATAAGTCTCAAGGTAGAACTCCAAGTCTAAGATTGTTAACCCTAAGGATTAAGGCATATATAGATATTAAAGAAATTTAGCCCAAAATATATGGGGGCTTATCCTTTTGTTTATTGGGCAAAATTGGTAATGACTTGAATTTCCCCAAACCCTATTTATCAAACGTGTGTCGCAAACATAGTGATCTGGAAGACTTGATTTATTCAAATTTTGCTCAAGTAAAGATGAGGTTTTGTATACACATAATCAGTAAGATGATCAACCCTTCCTAGAAGTTTGGGATATACATAGAGGATTTTTTGCATATATACATTACAATCTGAAAGTGATGATAGATACAACTCTAGAGGGGGGGTGAATAGAGTATTCAAAAATTATGACACCCTACACAACTCCCTTAGAGTTAATTTGCGGAATGAGTTTATAGATATTGATAACCCTAGAGCCTAACACAGAGTGAAGTGCACTAGAGAAGGGCAACTGTAATTACAGTTGAGCTTTGATCCTATCACAGCAACTAGCAATCCTAGTTATTTCTACTCACAGGCACAGTGCAATAAATTAAATAAGCAGCACAGACGACACAAGAAATTTTATAGTGGTTCCCTCAAAATAGGTACGTCCACTCTTCTACCACCCTGGTAGGAATCCACTACAGGTTTTTGTTCAGGTGCCCTGCCACCAACTGAACTGCTTCAGGTAGATCAAGTAGACCCTTTGAGCTTTTGATCAGGAGCTCAAAATCCAACATAGGTTTTTGATCAGGTGCCCTGCCACCAAAGGTTCACTTTTGAAGGGAGTAATAACCCTTTGTACAGGAGGTTGAGAGAGTTAAAGTTTCTTCTCTATTATTAAAACAGATTAGAGAAGCTAGTGGATTGCACAGAGCTGGAAATCTCTAAAGAATCAAGGCTCCCCCTGGCTTAGAAGAATATCCAGGAAGGAGTCTTGCTTTAGGGTGCAGGAACTCTTCTGAACTAAGACAAAGAACTATCTTGGAGTTCTGAAGGAGAAGCTTGAAGAAGACTCTTGATTTGGAAAAGGTGTTCTTCTTCAATCAGCTTCCTTTCTTCTTCTTCTTCTTCTAAAAGCCTCTGAGTGAAAGTCATCTTGTGAGCAGGATGAACTCAGGATGAAGAAGAATGCTAAAGAGATTTGATCTTCTCAGTTGAATGTGAATTTCTGAGAGCTGTACATCTCTGTGCTGCTGAGAGTAAAACTTCTTGTATTGTGTGAGATGTATGTGTATCTGTATCTCTCTATCAGTGTATGTATCTATGTATATCTATTCTTTCAAAAGAAACTCTTTATATATGAGCCTTTGCAACGGCTCTAATCTGAGTTTGAACTTTGTCTTCTTCTAGAATCTGCAATCTGGGCTGCAAAAAGCATAAAGCAAAAATATATCCTGCAAGCAGACATGCTATAAGAGGATAAAGCTTTCTAAGAAGCTGCATATCCAATCTGATAAAAGAGTGCTAGAAAAAGTCACATCAGAAAGAGCTCTTTACGGCCAGGGAAGACTTTCTGAGTCTAACGGCTATAAAGGACAGCCTGGCAGATAAAGCAGAAAATATATTTCAACTAATAAGACAAACCACTTTGTCAGATAAAGATTGGCTCATGCATAAAGAATGGAGCAGAGGTTGCCTGGAAATAATAGCATAATATCAATGAAAGATACTTTAATAGAATATGTTAAGCAGATAAGAGATACATAATATAACTTTACTAAAGGCAGACAAAAAGACGTCGAACGACCCTCGGAGATCGTCGACCGAAGCACGGAGATCGTCGACCTATCAGACAGATAGTCGAACGACACAGATAGTCGAACAATCAAAGAAGATAGTTGAACTACAACAGCAGATAGTCGACCTATCAGAACAGATAGTCGAGCTATCAGATAGTCGACCTATCATGATAGATAGTCGAGCTATCAAGCAAAACAGATAGTCGACCTATCAATCAGATAGTCGAACTATCAAAGATAAACAGATAGTCGACCTATCAAACAGATAGTCAAACTATCAAAGAAGACAGATAGTCGACCTATCAAACAGATAGTCGAGCTATCAAATTGTTGAGCTATCCAAACAGATAGTTGAACTATCAAGAAGAGCAGATAGTCGACCTATCAAACAGATAGTCGAGTTATCAAACACAACAGATAGTCGACCTATCAAACAGATAGTCGAGCTATCAGATAGTTGAACTATCCAAGCAGATAGTTGAATTATCAAGAATAGCAGATAGTCGACCTATCAAACAGATAATCGAGCTATCAAACACAACAGATAGTCGACATATCAAACAGATAGTCGAGCTATCAGATAGTTGAACTATCCAAGCAGAGAGTTGAACAATCAAGAAGAACAGATAGTCAACCTATCAAACAGATTGTCGAGCTATCAAACACAGCAGATAGTCGACCTATCAAACAGATAGTCGAGCTATCAGATAGTTGAACTATCCAAGCAGATAGTTGAACTATCAAGAGATCTGTCTGGTCAAAAGAAGTCGAGCGGGGTTCGACGATCGATGAGGCAGATTCCACAGAACGTCGAGCTAACAAGAGTTGAACTAACTCAGAGATAGACGATCTGCTGACAGATGATAGTCGACCAACTGATAGACGATCGTCGAATAGTCGATAGACGATAGTCGACCGCCATTCGACTATAGTCAAACCAAAAACGACTTAACCAAATTTTTCATCTGGATAAGCAATTCTACAACAAAGGGAATCTAACCTATTAGCTAACCTTTGACCATAGATAAAACTTAGTTCAAGAAACTAAAGGAGCAGACTAAACTCAAATCCAAACTAGGGTACCAACAATCTCCCCCTATTTGATTTAAGACTCTCAAAACAAAACAAGACAAACAAACTACAGGAAATAAATATAATACAGGAAAGAAACATCTAAGCATCAAATGCATCAATCAAACAGTTAACGTAAACAGATTGACAATAAAACTTAAGCAGCATCAGAATCTATTTTAGAGATAGAAGAGTCAGGAATAAAACAAATTTTTCTGAGAGGATCTAGAACTTCCTTCTTTGATGTCTTCAGATCTTGCTCTCCATTAACTTTGGTTTCTCCTGCTCTTGGAACAACTTCTGGATATTTTTCCATGTATTTGGTAGCATCAAAAACTTCAGGTCTTACCTGGAATCTATCAAGTTCTTTCCTTCTGAATTTGGACATTGTAGTTAAGACTTTAACATCTTTTCCTTCAGCTCTGGCTTTTCTAATCTGAGCTGATCCAACAAATTCAAGGAATCTTGCCATCCTGAAGTCAGGATTAAGCTCTAAGATTTCATACTCATTTTCATCAGCTGGATTTAGAGGATTTACAGTTCTGAATTTAGTAGAAGGTTCTAACAAGCTTGCAGCTGGCTCTTTCTTTTCTTGAATAACTAAAGATGTTGGAGGAGCAAATTCAGCATATCTCTTACTTGATTTCTCAGAGTATATAACTCTTTTGCCTTTTGCATCTATTTTCCTTTTTAGATCAGATTCTCTGGAAGATATGATCTTGCTTTCTTTATCTGGTGATGTCCTTTTCTTGGGTGAAGGAGGAGGAGAAAAGGTTGGCTTTAGGTAAACTACCTCCTTCACTTGTTCTTGTAGCTCAGCTTCCTGTCTCTGATGTCCAGATTGCGACTTGCCATGATAGCTTTGATTTCCTTTCTTCTGATAAGATTGGGAAGAAGTGAATCTAGAAGGAGGAGCAGAGGGACTGACAACATTTCCAGATGCTCCTGCACTAGGAGGAGGAGGAGGAGGTCCTTTAGAATTCCATTTAGGAGCTGGACTGTCATATCTTTTAGATTTCTTTCTTTTTTTGCTGATTTTTAGAGAATCCCATCCAGTGCTGATATTCTTTTGACTTGGGATCTATTCCTTTCAAAATATAGTATGACACATCATGATCAGGGTTGGGTAAAGGAGGAGCAGCAGCTTTTCTTTTTCTTTTGGCAGATTTCTTCTTCTTGGTTCCTTCTGAATCATCAAAGTCATCTTCATCAACAGATGATTGAGGATGATCATAAGGATCAACAGCTTCTCGCACAGCTTTTTCTCTACCTTTAAAGCAGCTTTTTCTAACTCTTCTTCCAAGGCATCCTGTGCCAGAAGAGTGTCTAGATCCAGTCCTGGGGTGTCATCCCAGACTGTAGATTTTTCCTCCTGAATCTCTGAAACATTCTCTTGTTCAACTGTAACTGTCATGGAGACCAGTTCTTCTTGCACAACTATCTGAGCTGGTTGAGCAGACTCAGGATATTGAACAGCAAGTTCTGGATCAGCTAGAACTTCTGGAGCAGGTTTTTGAACAAGTTCTTGGACAACTAAAACTTCTTCCACTATATCTGTAGTATCATGAACACAGATTTGCTAAATAAGATTGAAACATCCCTTCAAGGTATTCATAGACTAGCATGTCAGTTAACATGTCAAGAAAATGAGTAAATGAATTACCTTCAGGATTTTCCTCAGAATTTCCTAACTCCCATAATTCTTCTAGAAAGGAGGTAATGACTCATTCTAGGAAAAGGGCAACTAAGGGAGTGGAGGATTTTTCTAAGCAGACTTTGACAATAAATTCTGTTTCCATTATAGCATCAGAAATCTCTTTTTCAAAATGTTGAGGTACTGATTCTTCTTGAGCTACTATCTCTTTTTCAGTATCTACTGGAGGATCTGCTGGAAGAGAGGCCAGGGGCATTCAGAGGCATCTTCATAGAACATCTCCCCCTGCCTGATTTTAGTGGAAACTGAAACCAGGCCCCTAGATGAAGAGGG
The DNA here is from genome assembly GCA_039513925.1 of Platanthera zijinensis. NCBI lineage: Eukaryota > Viridiplantae > Streptophyta > Magnoliopsida > Asparagales > Orchidaceae > Platanthera > Platanthera zijinensis. The sequence goes on along the minus strand of CM077079.1, from coordinate 182,259,581 downwards.
CTCAGCAGATTTTGAGAGAGCTTGGATGGAGGCAGTCAGGGAAGAAATGGAGGATACAAGGGGAGCAATTGCTTCTTCAATCATGGTTTTGATTGAAGGAGTAATTAACTCCAGGATATTGGCTATGAGTGCTGGAGATATAGATGTGGATGGGGGAATAACATAAGATGGAAGATCATCAGGAAAGACAGTTTCCTGATGAGATGTGTTGTGGACTGGTGATTGAGGAGGGGTTGGAATTCTCTCAGATCCTAACAAATCAAAACTGGGAATAGAAGTCCCAGCTAGATGTGCAGGAATGGGAGAAGCTGGGGATGAAGTATGGAGAATTGTGGAGGACTCAAGAAGAAGAGAGACAGAAGATGGTACTTCAATTGAAGTAGATGGAACTTCAAATTGAGTAGATGGTACGGCAGATGTCGATGGTACTTTAGTAGAAGTAGATGGGAATACAGCAGAAGTGGATGGAATGGAAAGAATGGATGAGCTTGCTTCATGTAGAAGGGGAGAGACTGAAATAGTCCTGTAATCTCTGACACAACTAGAGCTGCCCCTGCAGGAGAAGGCTTCTGAAAACTTCTTTTCCACTTAACAAACAGTGTTGGGTCCATCTTCTTACTGGCATTGATAGTTGTTGAAACTGTAACCAACAGCTGGGGGTATTTTTCTTTTAAAAATATTCCAAGTACCCTACCCAGGGTGACTTCCTTCTTGCCATTCTTCTTTCTTATCAAGTCAAACATAATCCCTGCCCAAATGATCTGTTTCTTATTTACTATGGCACACATCAAGGCAAACTGCTGCCTGGTGATGTTGTCATGAGCAGAGTGCTTGCCCAGAAGCACTTTTCCAACGAGTTCAACCAAGAACTTTATCTTTAACGGAAAATTCACTTTTAACAACTTAGAAGGAATGCCTTCGGCATGTCCTAACACGATTAACATCCTTCGAAACTCTTGAGTATCTTGTTCATAATCCTCTTCACCGTTCAATAATCCAAAAATATCAGTCAAAACGGCGGGAGTCAAACTTACCTCTTCGCCGCCAATCGTTCCATTCATCGATTCGTCATTGGAAGACGAAGTGAAGACCCACTCTTTAATTTCAGGGATGTTGATCTTGATCCTTGTGGTCATAAGCCTTTCCAAACCTTGTTCTTTGTGCAGCTGGAGGATTTCCACTATCTGAGAATCACATGCACCGAAGGAGTCGAAGTCTACGCTGAATCCTGCGTCAAAATTCATCTTAGACAGAAGGGCTGGAGCAATCGGCATCGATTTGTTGGAGAAGACGAGAGAGACGAGGAGGAGAAAGTGTAAGGCAAAGCTCAAATAGAAAGACGGAATGCGAAAAGACGAGTTCCGTCGACTATAACAAGCACGATCTCTTAACCTAGATCGACCATCGGTTTAAATAAAAATCGCAATCGTCGGTCTATTTTAAAAGATTTAGGAGACGATGGTCGAACGGTCGTTCGACGATCGGTTCCTGAAGCAGAGTAGTCGATCCATCGTTTGACTATTTCTGTCTTCCAAACAAAACGAGCTATAGTCACCCATAGGTCGACGATCGGCTCAAACTGATCGACTATCGTCGAACGTCGTTCGACGATCTTCAAACTTATATCAACAAAGGCAGACTTCACACTTAGTCTTTTCCATTAATCATGCCTAGTTGAACCAAAAAGAACAGATGCTTCTGTTCATCTAAGGGCTTGGTGAAAATATCACCTCTCTGAAGGTTAGTGGATATGAACTCAAGGCTGATCTTGTTCTTTTCCACACAATCTCTCAAAAAATGGTGTCTAATCTCAATGTGCTTGGTTCTAGAGTGGTGCACAGGATTTTGTGCAATGGAGATAGTACTGGTACTGTCACACATGATTTTTGTGTTCTTGTGTGTGTACCCATAATCCAAAAGCTGGTTTTGAATCCACAGGATCTGTGAACAACAACTAGCAGCTGCTAAATATTCAGCCTCTACAGTTGAAGTTGAGACAGAATCCTGCTTCTTACAGAACCAAGAGACCAATCTCTCTCCCAAGAACTGACAAGTTCCTGAGGTACTTTTCCTGTCAACTCTACAACCAGCATAGTCAGAATCAGAGTATCCAATTAACTCAAATTCTGATTCTGCTGGGTACCATAGTCCTAGATTTGGACATTCCTTCAGGTATCTCAAAATTCTCTTGAGAAGAATAAAATGAGATTCCTAGGGGTTGACCTAGAATCTAGCACATAGGCATGTAGCAAACATTATATCTAGCCTACTTGCAGTTAAATACAATAGGGAACCAACAATGGCCCTTTAATTCTTCTGATCAACTGGCTTGCCCTGATCATCAGAATCTATAACTACATTAGTAGCCATAGGTGTATGCATTACTAAAGCATCAGCCATCCCAAACTTCTTTACCAATTCCTTGGCATATTTGGATTGGGAGATAAAGATGTCATCAGCATCTTGCTTTACTTGGAGACCAAGAAAGTAAGACAGCTCACCCATACTACTCATCTCAAACTTAGAATTCATCAAGTCAGAGAACATTTTGCACAGTTTGGGATTAGTGGAACCAAAAATAATATCATCTACATACACTTGAACTAACAGGATTGTGTCCTTGTGGTGCTTAACGAAAAGGGTTCTATCAACTACTCCCCTAACAAAGTTGTGCTCTAACAGGAAACTAGCTAGAGTCTCATACTAGGCTCTGGGTGCTTGTTTAAGTCCATAAAGAGCTTTTTGCAACTTGAAAACATGTGAGGGCTGAGTTGAAGAGACAAACCCGGGAGGTTGTTCAACAAATACCTCTTCCTTTAGCTCACCATTTAGGAATGCACTTTTGACATCCATCTGAAAGACCTTAAACTTCATGTAGGCTGCATAGGCTAGAAAGATCCTTATTGCCTCTAGCCTTGCAATAGGAGCAAAGGTTTGGTCATAATCTATACCTTCCTCCTGTCTGTAGCCCTGAGCTACAAGCCTAGCTTTGTTCCTTACAATAATTCCATTTGCATCCAACTTGTTTCTAAACACCCACTTGGTGCCTATGATCAGTTGGCCTTTTGGTCTTGGAACCAAAGTCCATACTGTTGGAACACCCTATTACTATTTGGACCAGGATGACTATACTTCTATAGGGGTTTTGGTTTGTGACCTCATTGTTGTTATAAAGGTCACATAGGCTAGGTAGAATAATCTTCAGCTCGACGTAGAGTCGACCTCTGCTCGACGTAGAGTCGACCTCTGCTCAACGCAGAGTCGATCTCAGCTCGACGATGAGTCGACCTCAGCTCGACGCTGAGTCGACCTCAGCTCGACGCAGAGTCGACCTCAGCTTGACGCAGAGTCGACCTCAGCTCGACGTAGAGTCGACCTCCGCTCGACGTTCCGTCGAACCCAGTTCTACTTACAAAAAACACTCTCTGGCCGACGTGTGTCGTGCTCAGATCGACGTTTTATTGTGAGCTCGACGCTTTTCAGACCGCCGTCAGTTTTGGATAGGAATTCAAAATCCCTCTGTCAGACAATTAATGCTGAAGATTTATTGGCCGTTACAGCATATCTGGTGCATGGCTCAAGGAATTTTCTAAGGAATGTCTGCCTGTCATTTCCTTGGAGACATGGACATTTAAGGAAAGCAATTAATGTTGACTTCCAACGGCTATCAAAGTAAAGGAAGAAGAAGACTCAAGTATATAATTCATTTTCTTTCAATTCTACAAAGAGACACAGAGAATATACAGAACAAAGAAGAGAACAACAATACAAGACTTCAGATCTCTTTTCTCTCTGTAAAATTGTTTTGAAAGACTCACTCATAGGAATTCTGATTGCTTCAGACACAACCATCCAACCTTCTTGGATCATCACTTGCTGGAGCAGATCAGATCTTTTGAAGACCTGTCACCCTTGTGCAGAGCTCTCCTTCCTGAACCTCTTCTTGATCTCAGGGGGAGCTTTGACAACAACTGCAGATCCACTTTTGCTTCTCTCTGCTTGTTGATAGAGAAGACAACATCATTCTTTTTCTTTTTCTTTCTGTACAGGGTTTTAACTCCCTTCAAAAGTTACTTTTGGTTTTGCTGAAACCTGGTCAAAATCAGCTCCTTTGGTTTGTGAGAACCTGATCAAAAACTCTCTGGTGCTCAAGACACCTGATCAACTCATCTTGAAGTGGATTCCTATCAAGGGTGATAGAAGAGTGGATGTACCCAGTTTTGGGGAACCACTATAGCTCCTTGTGTCGTCTGGATTGCTTGTCTTTTTGTGTTTTGCTTTGTGCTGTGAATTTCCTTTTACTCTGATTATTTGCTATAGCACCATACACTAAGTAAATATAAATTTTCTCTGCACACAAGTTTTATTTGCAAAATTATTTTAAATAACTCTATTCACCCCCCTCTAGAGTTAGGATTGATCTTATCCTGCACTTTCAATTGGTATCAGAGGGAGGTTGATCATTCATACAGGCTAACACCTGGATCAAAAGATCCCTGATAAGATCATTTCCCTCAAAGGGTTAGTTTCTTTAGTTTTACTTATCTTTGAAACTCATGGCACAAAACAAGGACTTTGCTAGCACCAGACCTCCTATGTGCAATCTCTCTAAGTTTGCACTATGGAAGGTAAGGATTAGACTTTACATGAACTCTTTTGATGAAGACATTTTTAATTCTGTGTTGACAGATTGTCCAAGACCTCCCACAGGAACAAGTACATCAGCTGTTCCTCCTCCTTCAGGAACTGATGCTGACATAAAGAAGTGGAAGGCAGCAGATGCTAAAGCCATGAACATCTTGGCTCAAACCATGTCAGATGACATTTTCCAGAAAGTAGCTGATTGCAATACTGCTAAAGAGATCTGGGAAAAACTTTCAGAAATTGTATCAGGTTCTGCAGATGAAAGAAAGGATAGGAGATCCTACCTCATCACCCAGTATGAGAACTTCAAAAAGGCAGAGTCTGAGTCAGTTGCTGACATGTACAACAGACTGAGCCTAATCATCAGTGAGCTTAGATCACTAGAGAAGGACATATCTCTCACTGAGATAAATGACAAGATACTGACTTGTTTCCCCAGCTCTTGGGACTCAAGAATCTGATCAATTAAAGATGGAAGAAATGTCTGTGAGTTATCCACAGAAGCCCTTCTAGGAAAGCTCAAGAGTTATGAGCAATTTATTAAGAAGAGAGAAGAAGAGCAGAAGACATCCACACCAACAGAGAAGGCTGAGAAAACTATTGCCTTCAAAGCACAGGAAGAAGAACCTAAAGAAAAGGTGTTGGGAAATGAAGAGCTTATGAGCCTACTGGTCAAAAGGTTCAATAAGCTAAATAAAAGGAACTTCATACGATGGTCATCCAAAGACAAAGACAAGCCAAGGTATGACAGATCTAATAATAAAGATATTATCTACTTTGGCTGCAGGAAACCAGGACACATCTTCCCAAACTGTCCAGAAAATCAAGACAAGGACAGAAGGGACAAGAAGGAAAGAAAGGATAAAAGGAAGGATAAGGAGTCAAGGAAATACCATGACAAGCCTTCCTCCAGCAACAGCAAGCACACCAGAAAAGGATTTGTGGCTGAATCCTGGAGTGACTCTGATGAGTCTGATTCATCATCCAGTTCTAGTGATGATGAGGATGATGCAGAAGAAAAGGGATTCTGCATGATGGCCATCAGTGCATCTCAAAAGAACACTGATTCAGAGCCTGATGCTGACTACCCATCTGATCAGGAACTTACTGAGGATCAGGTAATAGATTCATTTGACTTTACTTCTGATGATTTCAAATCTGAGTTTAAATCTATGTGCATTGACTTGATTGAGTCTCAAAAGCTGATTAAAACTCTAAATGAACAATTAATTGAATGCAAATCCATTAACTCAGATAATCTTAGACTCTTAGAAGAGTTGAAGCAGTGTGGGGAGGAGATAGCTTCACTGAAAAGTGAGCTATCTAAGGCCAAACAATTTGAAGAAACCCTTAATGGGAGAAGTATCAAATTGATGGACATCACAAGTATAGTGAACTCAAGATTGAATGGTTCACTGGGCTTGGGTGCTTCATCCAGCCAACCCATAGTGCTGACAACTCCAATCAAATTTACCAGTGAGAAAGGTAAAGGAGTCTTGATAGTGGCTAGGAAGAATGCTGACTTAACCCAGGAAACTGGACAAGAAGCGTCGAACGAAGCTCGACAGACGTCGACCAGAGCTCGACGTAATCGCAAGAAACCGTCGAACTTAGGTCGACGCCTTCTACCCTCTGAACAAAGCAAGCCTTCGCCGTCGAACGGAGCTCGACGCACTCATCAGAGTCCGTCGACCGAAGCTCGACGTGCGTCGAGCCAAGCTCAGAGCAAAAGTCATTTCTCAGGGGTTAATTCAAAATTCAATTCCAGCTCTACATCTCATCACTTTAACCCTTAAGCTGAATGGATAATACCTCCTAGGAGATATCATCCTGTAAGCTATAAGAGTCAACCTGAGATGTCTGTTATTTCAGAATTTAAAGGATATCAAGAAAGGCCCAAGGTAAACTGGGTCAAAAACAATTGATTTGTTGTATGTGCAGATAAAGACCTATCCAATTGAGAACCAGCAGTGGTACTTGGATAGTGGGTGCTCAAAGCACATGACTGGCAACAAGGAAAACCTTGTGTCCTTCAAAGCCAAACATGGACCCAAAGTAATCTTTGGAGATTCAAATTTTGGACAAACAAAAGGCTATGGCCAAGTCAAGATAGGGTCAATCACATTTAAGAAAGTGGCTTATGTGGAAGGACTAAAGCACAACTTAATCAGCATCAGCCAGCTATGTGATGCTGGTTATCAGGTTTGGTTTACCAACTCAGCATGCAATATTACATTAAATAACAACATTGTCTTAAGTGGTAATAGACAAGATAACATATATCTAGTTGATTTCAATTCATCTAAAGTAGATATTTGCTTATTTAATTCCCTTAGCAAACCCAATGAACTTTGGCATAAAAGACTAGGACATGTGAACCTTAGAACCATTGCTAAGTTATCCCAAGACAACCTTGTTAGAGGACTACCTTCTGGTCCCTACAAGAAGGAAGGACTTTGCAAGGCCTGTCAGTTAGGCATGCAAACTAAAAACAGTTTCAAGTCACTTAATAAGAGTGACTCACCTAGAATCTTGTACTTATTGCACATGGACCTTTTTGGACCAATTAATGTACAAAGCCTAGGAGGGAAATCTTATGCTTTAGTGGTTGTAGATGACTTCTCAAGATTCACTTGGGTGTTCTTTCTGAGGAAGAAGTCTGATAACTTCAAGATTTTGACAGATTTTCTCAAAGGCATACAGATTGAGTTCAATACTCACATTGCCCTGATCAGAAGTGATCATGGGACAGAGTTTGATTCTCTTCTCATGCTAGAGTTCTGTCAGAAAGAAGGTATCAGGCACACCTTCTCAGCTCCAAGAACTCCTCAACAAAATGGGGTAGTTGAAAGGAAAAACAGAACCCTTATTGAATCTGCCACAACATTGTTGACAGATGCTCACCTCCCTCTAACCTTTTGGGCAGAGGCAGTGAACACCTCCAACTATGTTTTGAATAGAAGCCTGATACATAAACTAAAGGGTAAGACTCCCTATGAGTTACTCAAAGGGAAGAAACCTAAAGTGAATTATTTCAAAATTTTTGGTTGCATTTGCTTCATTCACAATAATGACAAGAAATACCTAGCTAAATTTGAAGCCAAAGCTGATGAAGGAGTGTTTCTGGGATACTCCATGACTAGCAAGGCTTATAGGGTTTTTAACAAGTGCTCAAATAAAATTGAAGAATCCATGCATGTTACATTTGATGAAACTAACATGTCTTATAAGGAGAAGGAGACTTCTACCATAAGCAATTTGCAGGAACATTCAATTTCAGAAAATCTGAAGCAGCTTACCATCACAGACAAAGGGTCATTACCTTCACCAAGTCAGCAAGACACTGAACTCAGTGACAATGAAGGGGAATTTCAGGTTCTGGAAAGTTCAAAAGGCCAAGAAATTGAAGAACCAGTTGTTGTTCCACAAGAGGAAACAACAACACAGGTTGGTGCATCATCAACACCCCTTGTTGATCTTGCAACAACAAGAGATCACCCAATCTCACAAGTAATTGGAGATATCTCAGTGGGTGTGCAAACAAGGAATCAAGTTAATCAAAATATTATGCACACCTGCTTCCTCTCTCAAATTGAGCCTCAAACCATACAAGATGCAGAGCAAGATCCAAACTGGATCATTGCAATGCAGGAAGAGTTGAATCAATTTGAAAGGAATAAAGTTTGGGAATTAGTACCAAGACCAAGGAACCAGCAAATTGTTGGAACCAAATGGGTATTCAGAAACAAGTTAGATGATCAAGGAATAATTGTGAGAAACAAGGCAAGACTTGTTGCACAAGGATATTGCCAGAAAGAAGGAATTGATTATGACCAAACCTTTGCACCAGTTGCAAGGTTGGAGGCCGTAAGAATCTTCCTTGCATATGCAGCTCACAAGAGATTCAAGGTATATCAGATGGATGTCAAGAGTGCTTTTCTCAATGGAGACATCAAGGAAGAAGTTTATGTAAAGCAACCTCCAGGAAAATGGCGATCACAGCAGGAGCTCTGGCGGCTATGAAGTTCGATTCTGGATTCGATATCGACTTCAACTCTTTTAATGGATCTCCACAATATTTTTTGGATATACTGGACCTCTTCAAGGAGCAGCAACTGGTTAACTTTATGTCAACCAGGATCCCTCTCCAAGAGTCAGAAATCAAAGAGTGGAGTCTTACAGCAGTTATTTCAGATAACAATACATTGACTGGGAAAGTTTCAGGAAATGAGGTAGCCATCTCACCTCAAGTCATTACAGAAGTTTTCAACTTTGCTGCTGGAGATGATGGCATAGAACTATCTGTGGAAGAGTATACCTTGATGCTAGACAGGATGGGGCATGCTGCTGGTAACCCTTCTAAACTCCTCAAAGTTAACCTAGCTGTTGAATATAGGTTATTAGCAGACATTACAGGAAAAGTGATATGTGCAAAGAGGACTGCACATGATGCAATCACTAGGCATCAGTTCTGCCTTATGGCTGCACTTATAGATAAGAAACATCCCAACTGGGGATTGATTGTGTTTGATTTGATTAAGAAAAAATTGGATAAAAACTCTGTCCACTTTGGAAGAGTTCTTGGGTTGATTCTCAACCATTGCTGCCCTCAACTGCTTGTGTCCTCCAAGAAGCACATCAATGCTTCCAAGAGGCTCACATGTGCCCTAATTGGCAAGTGGGACAGAAGAATTGTGAATCCCAGGGCAGCAGCAGCAATGAAATCCTCTGCAGACACCAGGACTATAGAGGTCACTTCCCCTTAGTCCACTGGTCCAGAAGCAGGGTCTGTGCCATCTGACTCTCTCACCCTCCCATACTCTTTCATCCCCTCAACCACAGTTCTCTCATCCTCTCAACCTCTACCTTCCTCCATCCCTACCATTGCCTCCTCCCTTCCACCTCACACTACTTTCCTTCCCATAAGCTTGGATTCCTCCCGTCATGAGGATCTCTTTTCTTTTGACATGCATGAAGACTCCTTCATGGATGCCTCTACCTCCTCTCCTCATGAATTTCCCCATTCATCTACTTTTTCAGAGCTACTTTTTTCCTCCATCCATGAGCCAGTTACACCTCCTCTGTCTGCACCTCACTCAACATCTTCCTCATTTACAGTTTCTGCTACTCCATCTACCTCTACTCAAGTTCCCCTTGAGCAAGTAGCTCTCCTCCCCCTAGCCAATCAAATTTTTGACCTTCTGTCTCCAAGGCTCTCCTCCCTCCTGGATGCCAAGCTGGCTCCTCTCATTCTTTCCCTGAGCACTCTTTCTGCCTCTGTATCCTCCCTCTCCTCTCAGTTGGCATGCCCTTCTTCTGGGGGCCTAGAGTCAGCTACCACTGATTCTAGGCAGGGGGAGATGTCAGCAGAAGAAGAGCTGCCTCCCTCTTCAGTTCAGGTTGTTCAGACATGTTCAGAGACAGTATCAGTTGCAGAAGTTCAGATGATATCTGAGGCCCCTCCTCCAGCTTCTGTTCAGAGCTTCTCCCCTCCAGCCCAGATTCAAGAAGATCTGACCAGGGCTATTGTCCCTTTTCTGAAGATCCTTGCTGTAGCAGTGGTAGCAGTGGCTCCTGCTAATAATGAAATTGAAATTTTAGCAGCTGTTGAAACCTCAGGTGAAGAAATTGAAACACATGATGTAGTTGAGACTCATGTCTCCCAAGCCCTTCAGGAACCAGCATCTTTAGTCTCTATGGCTCCTGAGGCTGTGCTCTCTTCTGCAGTGGTAGTCTCCTCCTCCCCTCTGACAGCAGTTCTTCCTTCAGTTTCCTCCTCAGCAGCTCCAGATTCCATCAGTTTTCCTATCTCTAAAAGGAAGTACATAGATCCATATGAAGAATCTCAAAGTTCTGAAGATGAGTTTGCTACAGATTCTGATGATTCCTCTGCAACAATTGCAAGGAAGAGGAAAGCTAGATCAAAAGCTTTGAAAAGAGTTCCAATTGCCAGAGCTACAGATCATGACATTCCCTACTATATCAAATACAATTGTGAAATCACAGAACCATGGATGCAGTACTCCCAAAATCAGAGAAAAGCAATGAAGAAGAAAAGAAAATTTAATGAAGGACCATCCAAACCTGTCCATCAGCCTCCACCTCCACCTCCTCCAGATGCAGGTGCAGGTGCCAGTTTTTCTTCCTATCCAGCCCCTTCAGCCCTACATGGAAAAACATATCAAGCAAGAAGATATCAAGGAGACAGTCAGCAAAGGGGAGGTCAGCAAAGAGGAAACTATAGGGGCAGGCAGTCTAGAGGAAGATCAGGTTCTCAACCTTATCAAAGGGGAGGAGCCATTGATCCAACCTCTGGCCCCTATCCCTATAGACCTAGAGCTGACCTCACCCCAACTACCTCTCAAGAACTCTCCTCTAACAGATTTGAACCAGCTGTACCCTTTGAAGATCCTACCAAAACTCCAGCCTACTGGAAAGCCAGAATGACAGAAATGGCTGCTTTAAATGAGATTAATAAAGCTAGAGAAAAAGGTCTGGACACCTCTCATATCAGTACTATGTCAGACCAAAGAAAAGAGGAATTGGAGAAATATAAGTCTAAGAAATTCTTTGATTCAGACAGATACATGCAACTTCATCCTGCAGCTGTACCACCCAGTGCAAGAGATCAAAAATCTTTAGGTGCAGCTGATGACTACAGATCTAAAATGGAAGCTTCAAATCCAAACAGAGAAATCATCTTCAAGAAGAGTGATCAAGACAAAGCCTCAAAGGGAAAGTAAAGTAAGATGCTTTAATTCTTTCTATATATGCTGGATTCAGGACATTTGAACATTTGTGCTGCTATATAATGTTATACATGCTGCTTTTTATTCTGTCATGTCTGGTTGTATTGTAATGTATTGTATCTGCTTTATCTTTCTTTGAATCCCAAAATTCATGTAAATAGTAATCCTAGTCCAAATAGGGGGAGATTGTTGGAACACCCTATTACTATTTGGACCAGGATGACTATACTTCTATAGGGGTTTTGGTTTGTGACCTCCTTGTTGTTATAAAGGTCACATAGGCTAGGTAGAATAATCTTCAGCTCGACGTAGAGTCGACCTCTGCTCGACATAGAGTCGACCTCTGCTCAACGCAGAGTCGATCTCAGCTCGACGATGAGTCGACCTCAGCTCGACGCTGAGTCGACCTCAGCTCGACGCAGAGTCGACCTCAGCTTGACGCAGAGTCGACCTCAGCTCGACGTAGAGTCGACCTCCGCTCGACGTTCCGTCGAACCCAGTTCTACTTACAGAAAACACTCTCTGGCCGACGTGTGTCGTGCTCAGATCGACGTTTTATTGTGAGCTCGATGCTTTTCAGACCGCCGTCAGTTTTGGATAGGAATTCAAAATCCCTCTGTCAGACAATTAATGCTGAAGATTTATTGGCCGTTATAGCATATCTGGTGCATGGCTCAAGGAATTTTCTAAGGAATGTCTGCCTGTCATTTCCTTGGAGACATGGACATTTAAGGAAAGCAATTAATGCTGACTTCCAACGGCTATCAAAGTAAAGGAAGAAGAAGACTCAAGTATATAATTCATTTTCTTTCAATTCTATAAAGAGACACAGAGAATATACAGAACAAAGAAGAGAACAACAATACAAGACTTCAGATCTCTTTTCTCTCTGTAAAATTGTTTTGAAAGACTCACTCATAGGAATTCTGATTGCTTCAGACACAACCATCCAACCTTCTTGGATCATCACTTGCTGGAGCAGATCAGATCTTTTGAAGACCTGTCACCCTTGTGCAGAGCTCTCCTTCCTGAACCTCTTCTTGATCTCAGGGGGAGCTTTGACAACAACTGCAGATCCACTTTTGCTTCTCTCTGCTTGTTGATAGAGAAGACAACATCATTCTTTTTCTTTTTCTTTCTGTACAGGGTTTTAACTCCCTTCAAAAGTTACTTTTGGTTTTGCTGAAACCTGGTCAAAATCAGCTCCTTTGGTTTGTGAGAACCTGATCAAAAACTCTCTGGTGCTCAAGACACCTGATCAACTCATCTTGAAGTGGATTCCTATCAAGGGTGATAGAAGAGTGGATGTACCCAGTTTTGGGGAACCACTATAGCTCCTTGTGTCGTCTGGATTGCTTGTCTTTTTGTGTTTTGCTTTGTGCTGTGAATTTCCTTTTACTCTGATTATTTGCTATAGCACCATACACTAAGTAAATACAAATTTTCTCTGCACACAAGTTTTATTTGCAAAATTATTTTAAATAACTCTATTCACCCCCCTCTAGAGTTAGGATTGATCTTATCCTGCACTTTCACATACCTTACATCTTTCAAACTGATTGAGCTCCTCTTACATAGCAATGATCTAGTGGGGATCTAGCTCAGCATCTTTTATGGTGAGAGGCTCAATCTATGAAAGGAAACAAGCATGCATCACATCCTGTCTTAATTGATGTCTTGTTTGTACACCAGCTGTTATGTCTCCAATCACTTGAGATGTAGGATGATCTCTAAGTGTGACAACATCAGCAGGTGGGATGTGATCTTCAGTAACAGTTGGGATTAATTCCTGAGGAGGAATTGGAACAACTGTTTATGGTACAGCAACAACTTCTACAAAGTCTTCATCACTATCTGAATCAGTGATGTGAAGAGTTGATAGATGGAGAATCTCTTGAGTGACATCTTTATTTACTTCTGGTAACTGTAATGAACTTGAGGAAGGAGAAGTTTCCTTCTCCTTGTAAAACATCTGAGATTCATCAAAGGACACATGCACAGATTCCTCAATTTTAGAAGTTGATTTATTAAATACCCTATAAGCTTTGCTTACTTGGGAATATCCAAGAAAGATTCCCATTGAAGCTTTTGCTTCAAACTTTCTAAGGTATTCTTTGTTATTGTTATAAATATATACTACACAACCAAATACTCTAAAATAATTTATTTTAGGTTTCTTTCCTTTAAGCAACTCATAAGAAGTTTTACACTTAAGCTTGTGTATAAGACTTCTGTTCAGAACATAATTAGCTGTGCTAACAGCTTCTGCCCAATAGGAGAGAGGCATATTAGCATCTGTCAACAGTGTTCCTGTAGCTTCAATCAGGGTTCTATTCTTCCTTTCCACTACCCCATTTTGTTGGGGAGTTCTAGGAGCAGAGAAGCTATGTTTGATACCTTTTTTCTCACAGAATTCTTGCATGAGAAGAGACTCAAACTCAGTACCATGATCACTTCTGATCAAGGCCACCTGAGTAAAATACTCAGTCTGCACACAAAGTAGAAAGTCTGTAAGAACTTTGAAGTTATCAGCCTTAGTTCTCAAGAAGAACACCCATGTGAACCTAGAGAAGTCGTCTACAATTACTAAATTGTAATACTTCCCTCCTAGACTCTGTACATTTATTGGGCCAAAAAGGTCCAAATGTAATAAATATAGGATTCTAGGTGAATCACTTTTATTTACAGATTTAAAGGAATTTTTGGTTTGCTTGCCTAGTTGACAAGCCTTGCATAGGCTCTCCTTCTTGTAGGGGCAAGAAGGTAAACCTCTAACAAGGTTGTATTTAGATAACCTAGATATGTTCTTGAGGTTAACATGGCTAAGCCTTCTATGCCATAAGGTGTTGTTATTATTTGTTACTTCATTAAATAAGTAGATTTCAGAATGGGTTGAATTAAAATCTACTAAATAAATATTACCTTGTCTAATACCTACTAACACAACATTACTATTTAAAGTAATATTACAGAGAGTGTTAGTGAAAGATACATGATATCCTGCATTACATAACTGACTTACTGAGATAAGATTATGCTTCAGTCCAGTTACATATGCAACCCTTTTGAATGTTACTGCTCCAATGGTAATCCTACCATATCCTTCAGTTTGACCACAGCTAGAATCCCCAAAGATCACCTTTGGTCCAAGCTTGGCCTTGAACTTTGACAAATTTTCTTTGTTCCCTGTCATATGTTTGGAGCAACCACTATCCAAATACCACTTGTCCTGAGTGATAGGATAAGTCTTCACCTTTAGTAAGTTAAGTTAAACATTGTGGACCCAGGTAACCTTGGGTCCATTATTCTTCACATAATGAAAACTAAAAATATAAGAATAAGCAGGTTGGGGTTTATATCCTAAAGGGTAAGATCTCCTAGGTAGGATGCTCCATGCAGTTAATGGGTCCACAAACCTAGGGTTTCTATTCATATTAAGATTTCTAAGGTTCTGGTGGTAATTTTGAAATTCATATTGAGATCGTCGATCAACGTTCGACGATCGATGCTCAGATCGTCGAGCTTCGTTCGACCATTGAGCCTCCGATCGTCGAGCAGCGTTCGACGACTTTTGTATTTCCTTAAACTTTTGTTTTCTCTTTTCTCTCTTAGCTTTATTTAAGGCTTGATTAACTTGTCTTACTTGCTCAGTGTTCTTTATCCCATCAGCTGAAATAAAGTTCACTGGAGTTGAAAGATGATTTTTAAGAATAATTGGGGGTTTACATGATGAAGCTCCTAAGCCTAGCTTATTATTGCCTGACCTAGTGTTTGTCATGCTGGTGATTTCTAGCATCTTAAGGCTTCTACCATTTATGGATTCTTCTAATCTCTTAGACTTTGCTAGTTCATTTTTAAGAAACTTTATTTCTTCACTAGACTTAGTGAGTTCTGCTTCTAACCTAGCATTTTCAATGGAAATAGATTCTGATTCAGCTAACCTATTTCTAAGTTCCTTAATTTCCTTTTCTGAACTAATTAGATCTAAGCAAAGGGATTTAAATTCAAATTTAAATTCAGAAGAAGAAAAATCATATGAATATAATACCTGATCTTCTGTGGGCATTTCTTCATCATCATCAGAACTCTCTGCAGTTGAGTGACTGTTGCAGGCATCAATATCCATAAGGCAGATTTCCTTTGCCTTCTTCTCTTCCTCATCCTCATTGGAGCTTGAGGAGGAAGATTCCTCATCTGAATCACTCCAAGTCTCAGCAACAAATCCCTTCTCCTTTTTCTTGTTTTTGTAGGAGGAGGACTTGGAGTGTTTCCTGTGATGTTCTTTTTCCTTTCTCTTTTCTTTGCTCTTTTCCTCTGGACACTCAGGTAGAATGTGTCCAGGTTTCCTGCAACCATAACAAATAATTTCTTTAGCAGGAGATCTATCATACCTTGGTTTATCTTCATATCTCGAAGATTTCTTTCTGAAGTCTTTTCTTCCCATCTTGAGAAACCTTTTGGCAAAGAGTGTCATCAGTTCCTCATTGGATTGGCTTCCTTCTGAAGCATCAGCAGCTTTAAGAGCAAGAGTTTGCTCTTTCCTTGTTGGAGTTGGAGTCTTTGCTTCAGCCTCAGCTTCCCTGGTCTTCAGCACTTGTTCAAAAGACTTGAGCTTGCCAAGGAGAACTTCAGTTGAGATTTCATTTGTACTTCTGGCCTCCTTCATAGGCCAGATCCTAAGATCCCATGTGCTGGGTAAGCACATCAGTATCTTATCTTTGACCTCTGTCAATATAATTTCCTTATCAAGGGTTCTCAGCTCATTGATGATTGAGTTGAGCCTGGTGTACATGGCTTCAACTGATTCAGCTTCAGTTTTCTTGAAGTTTTCATACTGGGATATAAGGTTGGACCTTCTATCCTTCCTTTCATCAGCTGAACCAGCTACAATCTGGTTCAGTGAGTCCCACATGGCTTTTGCAGAGGTGCAATCAGCCACTTTCTGGAAGATTTTATCAGACATAGTCTGAGCCAGAATGTTCATAGCTTTGGCATCAGCTATCTTTGCCTTCTTGTAGGCATCATTGTAATCTGGAGGAGGCACTGCACTTAGATTTGTAGATGTTGTAGCAGTGGCTGCAGCAGGAGGTATTGGGGGTCCTGTCAAAATAGAAGAGAAAATGTCTTCATCAATTGAGTTCATATATAATCTTATTCTTGCCTTCCAGATGCTAAACTTAGCTAAGTTACAAGCTGGAGGTCTGGTGCTAGAGTAATCCTTGGACTAGGCCATGAAGTGAATATTTATAAGCTTGGTATCTATCAGGATCGTGTGATTCAAGTGTTAGCCTTTACAGTCAGTTAACCTCCCTCTGATACCAATTGAAAGTGATGATAGATACAACTCTAGAGGGGGGGGGGTTAATAGAGTATTCAAAAATTATGACACCCTACTCAACTCCCTTAGAGTTAATTTGCGAAATGAGTTTATAGATATTGATAACCCTAGAGCCTAACACAGAGTGAAGTGCACTAGAGAAGGGCAACTGTAATTACAGTTGAGCTTTGATCCTATCACAGCAACTAGCAATCCTAGTTATTTCTACTCACAGCCACAGTGCAATAAATTAAATAAGCAGCACAGACGACACAAGAAATTTTATAGTGGTTCCCTCTAAATAGGTACGTCCACTCTTCTACCACCCTAGTAGGAATTCACTATAGGTTTTTCTTTAGGTGCCCTGCCACCAACTGATCTGATTCAGGTAGATCAAGTAGACCCTTTGAGCTTTTGATCAGGAGCTCAAAATCCAACACAGGTTTTTGATCAGGTGCCCTGCCACCAAAGGTTCACTTTTGAAGGGAGTAATAACCCTTTGTATAGGAGGTTGAGAGAGTTAAAGTTTCTTCTCTATTGTTAAAACAGATTAGAGAAGCTAGTGGATTGCACAGAGCTGGAAAGCTCTAAAGAATCAAGGCTCCCCCTGGCTTAGAGAATATCCAGGAAGGAGTCTTGCTTCAGGGTGCAGGAACTCTTCTGAACTAAGACAAAGAACTGTCTTGGAGTTCTGAAGGAGAAGCTTGAAGAAGACTCTTGATTTGGAAAAGGTGTTCTTCTTCAATCAGCTTCCTTTCTTCTTCTTCTTCTTCTAAAAGCCTCTGAGTGAAAGTCTTCCTGTGAGCAGGATGAACTCAGGATGAAGAAGAATGCTGAAGAGATTTGATCTTCTCAGTTGAATGTGAATTTCTGAGAGCTGTAGATCTCTATGCTACTGAGAGTAAAACTTCTTGTATTGTGTGAGATGTATGTGTATCTGTATCTCTCTATCAGTGTATGTATCTATGTATATCTGTTCTTTCAAAAGAAGCTCTTTATATATGAGCCTTTGCAACGGCTCTAATCTGAGTTTGAACTTTGTCTTCTTCTGGAATCTGCAATCTGGGCTGCAAAAAGCATAAAGCAAAAATATATCCTGCAAGCAGACATGCTATAAGAGGATAAAGCTTTCTAAGAAGCTGCATATCCAATCTGATAAAAGAGTACTAGAAAAAGTCACATCAGAAAGAGCTCTTTACAGCCAGGGAAGACTTTCTGAGTCTAACGGCTATAAAGGACAGCCTGGCAGATAAAGCAGAAAATATATTTCAACTAATAAGACAAACCACTTTGTCAGATAAAGATTGGCTCATGCATAAAGAATGGAGCAGAGGTTGCCTGGAAATAATAGCATAACATCAATGAAATATACTTTAATAGAATATGCCAAGCAGATAAGAGATACATAATATAACTTTACTAAAGGCAGACAAAAAGACGTCGAACGACCCTCGGAGATCGTCGACCGAAGAACAGAGATCGTCGACCTATCAGATAGATATTCGAACGACACAGATAGTCGAACTATCAAAGAAGATAGTCGAACTACCACAGCAGATAGTCGACCTATCAGAACAGATAGTCGAGCTATCAGATAGTCAACCTATCAAGATAGATAGTCGAGCTATCAAGCAAAACAGATAGTCGACCTATCAATCAGATAGTCGAACTATCTAAGACAAACAGATAGTCGACCTATCAAACAGATAGTCGAACTATCAAAGAAGACAGATAGTCGACCTATCAAACAGATAGTCGAGCTATCAGATAGTCGAGCTATCCAAACAGATAGTTGAACTATCAAGAAGAGCAGATAGTCGACCTATCAAACAGATAGTCGAGCTATCAAACACAACAGATAGTCGACCTATCAAACATATAGTCGAGCTATCAGATAGTTGAAGTATCCAAGCAGATAGTTGAACTATCAAGAAGAGCAGATAGTCGACCTATCAAACAGATAGTCGAGCTATCAAACACAGCAGATAGTCGACCTATCAAACAGATAGTCGAGCTATCAGATAGTTGAACTATCCAAGCAGATAGTTGAACTATCAATAAGAACAGATAGTCGACCTATCAAACAGATAGTCGAGCTATCAAACACAGCAGATAGTCCACCTATCAAGTAGATAGTCGAGCTATCAGATAGTTGAACTATCCAAGCAGATAGTTGAACAATCAAGAGATCTGTCTGGTCAAAAGAAGTCGAGCGGGGTTCGACGATCGACGAGGCAGATTCCATAGAATGTCGAGCTAACAAGAGTTGAACTAACTCAGAGATAGATGATCTGCTGACAGACGATAGTCGACCAACTGATAGACGATCGTCGAACAGTCGATAGACGATAGTCGAGCGCCATTCGACTATAGTCGAACCAAAAACGACTTAACCAAATTTTTCATCTGGATAAGCAATTCTACAACAAAGGGAAACTAACCTATTAGCTAACCTTTGACCATAGATAAAACTTGGGTCAAGAAACTAAAGGAGCAGACTAAACTCAAATCCAAACTAGGGTACCAACACAATCTTAGAACAAGGAAAACCGGCATGAGACGTTAGAAATTTTCTCAGACTTGTGAATCAGATGATTACTTGGCACAACTTAAAAATAGATCGAAATTTCATCGATACATAATGACATACCATATTCAAAGAATGAAACAAGTTGTGTACAATCCACAAGAATTCGAACAAATGTCTTTCCAATAAACTAAAATCAAAACAGTAACAACGACACAAAGGTTTTATGTATAATTAAAGGAGTGTGTTACCTACACAAAGCACGTTCCTAGATGCCCTAACACCTTAACTCAATCAGTGTAACACAC
Source organism: Platanthera zijinensis (assembly GCA_039513925.1). Classification (NCBI taxonomy): domain Eukaryota; kingdom Viridiplantae; phylum Streptophyta; class Magnoliopsida; order Asparagales; family Orchidaceae; genus Platanthera; species Platanthera zijinensis. The sequence goes on along the minus strand of CM077079.1, from coordinate 182,240,036 downwards.
GATTAATGAATACATTGTCGGTTAAGAATTTGATTAATGAACTTAGATATATCGCAAGAGAGAGCCAATGTGAATTGAGAATTCAGTACAAGTCAGAAGGATGCTTAGAGATTTTGCATAGCTAGGAAAGTGAGCATGACTATTATTAACCCGAATGTCTGCAACACATTTAGCAAGGTACCCAGGTCATCATCCTTCAGTAGCAGACTTTGTTTCCAGTCCGCCCAGGTTGGCTAGCCTCTGGACTCAATTTCCAGTACGCCAAGATCGGCCAGCCTCTGGAGATTAGTTTTCAGTCTGCCCAGGTCGGCCAGCCTCTGGATCAGTTTCCATTGCGCTCTAGGTCAGGGACTCTCCGACGCAGGCGCTGTAACATCCCATGTTACTTCAAGGCCCTTAACTTAGATTGCGTTAGGCATAGGGTGGGTGTTAGGGAGAATAGCTAGGTTTGACCCTAGGTAGTGGGTTGTGGCCATGTGGGGCCCACTATAGGACCAAGTCAAGCTAGATCAAACTAGCCTAAATAGCGACCCTAGCCACACCATGACCCAACCACATTGCCCTAAACCTAAAAACAATCTAAGTGGACCCTAAGGCATGTCACTAGGTCAACCCTTTGACCCTAGTTGACCCAAGTCAACCTTGGGCCTAAAATGGTCAAACCCATACTCATAGGCCCAAATAGCCTAAATGGGGCACACCCTTGACCCAACCAAAGTTGGGAGGTGCCACTAGTCTCATGACCATTAAGTGGGGTCAGCCCACTCATCATGTTGACCAAGTCAACTCAAAAAGTCAACTTGGTCAACATGAGGCCTAAAGGAGGGAGAAATGAACCCAAGACTCATCTCTTGGGCTAAGCCCACCAAGCATGGCCCATTATCAACCCAAGGAGTCAAAGACCAGCCCCACCCCTCTGGTTGTGGAGAGAGAGTGCATGCAAGGGGGCATTTTGGAGAATTCACCAAAAAAAGGAGAGAGAAAGTTGGTTTATGGGATGGAGGCCACTTGGCCTTGGCTCTTCGTCCCAAGGGCTTGCTGGCAAGCCTCCCAAAAGACTTTTCCAGAGTATTTTAGAGAATGGTGACCACTTGGCACATTTGGTGACACAACCAAAGTTTCAAACCGAGCTCACCTTGGAGTTATCTCCATATATAAGCCACCTCAGTCCAAACCAACCCTACCATTAGCTTCAGAAGTGGAAAACGAGTGGAGATCGATAGCCGGGGAAAAAAAATCGGTGGAGAAACAAGCTTTCGGCCAGGAGATCGCCGGAGCAGCTCTACCATGGCAAACCACAGCCAAACTCGCCGCCATCCACCAACTCAGGTCCGTTTCTCCGCCTCTCTCTCCGTACTAGCTGTCTAGATCAAATAGGGGAGATATCAGGCTCAATTGAGACAGATGCCATGAGAGTAAAATGTGAAATTGCCGAGTTTTTCTTCTTGCTCTGGTTCACCGGAGGAGCCAACTCCGGCGGCCTTACTGCCGGGAAACGCAAGCCCCCACCTCAGTGAAGGTGGTGGCGACATCTGCCGGCGGTGGTGGTGGCTCAGTTGGCCGGAAACCACATGCAAACATCGTCCAGGAAGAATGGATCTGGGTCGTTGACTGCTTGGGGACGATGACTCGATTCCATCCAAAGTTCTTTAAGATTCGTGCTTCTTTAAATATTATATTATAAAATGTTAATGATATGAATAGTGCAAATCTATCACACTTATACAGTAACATTTCATGTAAAATTTAGGCAACTTAAAGGCATCACCATAACTTGATCCATGAATAAAATGTAGCCTTATCTGTTAACTTTAATTTGCCATCTTAAACTTCAAATTTGGTCCAGTGGTCTGACCTGTAGGGCTGTTCTCCTAGGAATTGTCCTAGGCTAGGGCAGAAACTAAAACCTAAGTCCATGCCAAACCAGAAGTCGATATGACCCAAAATTTTGGGCATGTGCATGTCTAGGGCATATATAGCCTCAACCAAAAATTGGGAATTTTTGGGACAAAGTTTTCTATAGTATTTGTCATAATATCAAAAATTAAATAAATGAAATATTTGGAGTTATAAGCATCCAAATGGCCCCAAATTTTAGTGGCAGACCCTTGGGGACATCATTGGTGCCATATATAAATTTCAGCATAGTTGGATCACTGTATGTTGGGGTAATCCACTTGCATGTGTTGGCTAAATATGGCCTTGGGGTGCAAATAGCAATAAATGAAATAATGCACATTCAGCCTATTTGAGGGATGAAAAAAATCATGGAATTGATTCCAAAGGTTCATCAGGGTAAAGTTCACCTCTAAAACTAATTATGGGATTTTTGAGATCAAAAATCCCATTATTTGGAATTTTTAAAAGTATAGGCCTTTTTGGAAAATAATTTTGAAAAATAGGTTTTGATCAAGGAAAATCCCCAAAGTTTGTCAAGTCAAAAAGGAGGTTATATTTAACTTAGAAAATTTTATATTTCTGTTTGAGAACTTTTGGAGTAAATTGCATTAAAATTACCATGTTACCCTTATTGTATTTATTCATGAATTAATGGAAATATATCAGAAAATTTTGCAATTATTTCTAGCATTGTATATTTGTATGATTAGCCTTGTGTAATTATCTCAAAAAATTTGGATGTACTGATAATTTTTAAATTTGCATAATGGCATTTTGGTAAATACTTAAGAATGGAATTTGATAGGCCATTACACTATAGAGGTTAACGAAACTCTTCCATTAGTATTAAATTAACTATATATATGCTCTGTAATTTTCCTGGAATTTTTGCTTATGTATTGTATATACTTCATTTGGAAAATGGTAATTATGTGGATTTGGTATTAATTAAGGAATAAATATAAATAATAAAAGGAAAATTATGAAACTCTGTAGACAGCAATATTTTATCAATATACAACCCAGGAAAAATTTCTTAGGTCAGTGGATTATAAATTATACTACTTAATGTGTAAAGTGACCTAGGGAATTAATTTAAATGATTTATTTAGAAGCCTTAATGACCTAGGAAGGTTATAAAAATCAACATGCTCATTTCATTAGTCCATACCACCCTATGAAAAATAATTAGGGAATTTTGGCCCAAGGAATTGGAAGTTCGACTTTGGGATGGTATTAGGTCATGGGCTGCACATAGTAAAAGTAAGGTTATACCATAAGGCCCACCAGTGGGATTGATCGACAATTGAACTGGAGATTACAATTGGAAGTGTAACCCATGTGGGTAGTGTTGTATTAGTGTCGAGAGTAAGTGCAAGTCATTGGGTAACAAATGTAGTGGAGGTCGGCTGAAGACCGTCGCCCTCCCCGATAACAACTTTAGTCATTAGGATCGCCCAAGAGTAATAAGGAGAGTTGAGTGTGGATCATGGGTAGACATCAACTAAAAGTAATTATCCTTGCGAAAGAGAACTTTGGATTTCAAGTCCATCTTGGTTCCTAGTGCCTTCGAGACCCCTTCATTAGGAAAACCTTAGGCAGTCCGGGGATTAACCCTAAACTACTAAGTTTAATAATCGGTTGATAAGAGTAGTATACTAGGCTAAGGGAAATGGAACACATGCTCACCCGTGATAGGTTGGAGGGAGTTTAACTTGATGTATGTCCTCACTAGTGCTGGGTTGGAGGGACTTGGAGTCTGTTGACTACTTGCTCAGCCGTGCAGAGTTGGAAGGAAGTGGGTTGTTTACTTGCTCACCCGGGAAGGGTTGGAGGAATCAGGGCCGGTTGGTCCTGCGAGCTGGAGGCTCGAGTTTAAATCATTGCATGTGAGTAAAAAAAATTGTGGTGGGTCATGCGGTACTGGGCCTATCGTCACACCGATTGCAGTACGGTGACTCGGGTGATGCGTACGGGTGGAAGGGCCAGTATGTTGTTTAATACTGCGGTCAGGCAGACAATCCCTGAAGACGTGCACCCGACCTAAAAGTCTAGCAGGCAGCTAGCATTTAGTACTCAGTGACTCTAGAGTGCACTTGTTACGTGTACAAATGCGTAAAAGAGAGGTCTAGTGCTGGTAGTGTGTATACCCTCCTAGAAAGTGGAGAAGCCCGATCCGCTGCTGCCGTAGCCACAACAGTGGTACCTGAGAGTGATGCTAGCTCTCGAAATGTGGGAACTAAAGGTCTGGGATCTCAGAGTCGTGTGCGTGTGTTGTACTTTCATGTTACATAACCATAACATAATCATTCATACTCATTAGGTCATACGCTTCATAGATCCTTATCATATAAATTAGTAATAGGCTCTTTTATATGATAAGTTACAATTCCTGGAGACCGTAACTTATAAATTTGTCTGGGCATTTTTATAAGTTAAGGTACGCTCTGTGATAATAGTATAGTGGTAGTGTAGCCTTACTTTCTGCTTTATTTTCAGTTCTTTACTTACTGTACTGCACTTTCCTTCTTTTAGAACTGATAGATGTAGAACTATATTATACACTTTCTAGTTTGCTTCTGTCACCTGCTTTCATTTTGCTACCCCTTGTTGTCCTCCACTTCGTCCTCCCGCTCGGTGCCTAGGAGTTGCGGGGCGAGGTGCGGAGGAAATAACTTAGTCTTTTTTACTAATGGTCGGTGACCATATCATTTTAGGAGCTCGAGGAGATTAAGTACCAGCACGACGAGATAATAGGACTTGAGGAGAAGATACCGTCACCACCGGCTACTACTACTACTGCGCGTCCTCAAATGGGATGGTTTATATGATTAGATTCCGCTGCTTTTGGATTTGAGAGAGTGAGAGATTTGATTTGATATACTGGGCATAAGCCCTTATTACTCTCTTTCATTTTGCACTCATTTTGGACTATTCATTTGTGTACTTTTCATTTGTTATATATGTGATTAGTACTGTGGCTGTGGACTATGCTGTGTATACTCAGTTTTATACTTTTGATTCTCAATTGGCCGAACAGGTTTATGATTGTACTAGCCGGCAGAATCGGCGACTTGCAGTGTCGACTAACCCGCGTGTTAGTGTCACCGTAAGGCGGCGGTTCTGGGCATAAGATCCAGGTTAACTCCTCGGAAGGGGGAGTTGGATCTTACAAACTGGTATCACTTGAACAAATGATCATATGAGAAAGAAGTCCACAACACTAGAACACCCCGCTCGAACATTTGTTTGCGGACAAACTATACAGCGGAAGCAATGGTGTGCCCATGTGAATAAGTCACATAAAACCGTCCATAAAGCAATGAGTTATGCCAATTTTTTACGTTTACCTTACCTTTATGCAGTCTCCGCAGAATGTGGGTCCTCCCCATCCTGATGCCACTCCTTTCATGCAGAAAGAGATGGGACAAACTCTGACGGCTATCCAAGATTCCTTCAGAGCCCAGCAAGCCCAGACAAAGCTGTCAAACCCAGGGTCGAACTGGTTGAATGCCTTTATGAGTTTGTCTCCGCTAGTGTACCGCTAAATAGAAGATGCTGTAAAGACGGATGATTGGCTGGAGACTATTTAGGAGTTGTTGGCTGGCATTAGCTGCCTAGTCGGACAGGTAGTCCCTCTTGACACCTCGGTACTGGAGGCCCATGTGAAGAGGTGGTGGAAGTCTGTGCGAGACTATACATATGCTGATAGGGAGCTGATGGATATTTCTTTGGAGGAATTCAATGATGCATTATTAAAGCACTATTTATCCTCCATAGACAGAGATTTCTTGGAAGCAAGATTTCTGAACCTCCAGCAAGGGAGTAGATCCGTGATCGAATATCAAACAGAGTTCTCCCACTTGGCTAGATTTGCGGGATTCCATGACTGGGATGACCGGAAGTATGCAAAAAGATTTTACCATGGGCTCTGAGATTCCTTAAGACATCCCTTATTATTCATATCGCATGGCACCACTACATAGATTATTGAGATGGCAAAGAAGCTGGAGGCTGACCAGCTAATGGTGAAAGACAGAGGAAAGAGACCGGTAGAGGGGTCATCATCCGGAGAAAGTAGCAGGGCATCTCAAAGAGGAAAAGTTATTGGATATAGGGGGTGGGGGACGTTGTCATCCCAACTATAGGCAGGAGCAGGGGCCTCCTCCACCATTGGCTCCCCTACCTCTACATATACAAGGATCAATGAGGCAAGACAATCGGGGTCAGAGGCAGATCACATGCTTTGGATGCGGCCAGCCTGGGCACATCAGGTCACAGTGCCCACATCAGATCCACCCACTCCCTCCTCCTCCACCTCCAGTGGCTCCTCCAGCACACAAGGGTCGAGGCCAAGGATGAGGTCGAGCCTGAGGTCGTGGACATCAAGGCTGAGGACGAGACCAGGAGCAGGTGTATGTGTTAGACCTTGCTGAGCCGAGGAATCCCGAAGAGGTCATCACAGGTATTAAAGATTATTGATAATTTTATTTAAGTCTTCAATTATATAGTACCTTGAGAACCTTAGAAATAATCTTTATCTTTGAACCCAAACAAAACCCAGGGATAGTTATGATCAGCGGCAAGCCCGCCCATACTCTCTTCGACATGGGTGCCTCCCACTCATTCGTGTTGGACACGTTTATTGAAGGACTAGAGGGTGTGGAAAGGTTCCCTGGCCTGGAAATGAGGGTGCATCTTCCTGATGGCTAAGAGCTACGAACCACAGATAGCTGAAACATGGAGGCCGAGATCGGAGGCAAGGCATTCGAGGCTCCGGCAGCTGTCCTGAGACTGCAAGACTTTTATCTGATTTTGGGCATGACCTTGCTCCATTGGAACCATTCCCAGATCGACTGCCCCTCGAAGAGAATAACACTCAGACATGGAGATTCCTACGTCACCAATGAAGGTATCCATCCCATCCCCCACCTTTCTTTATCGTCTGTACAGGCTGTCAAGGCCTATGAGCTGGGGGAGGAGGTGTACCTCATTTTATTCGAGATGGCAGCAGTAGAGAGTTCCATAGCTGACATCCCGGTGGCTCGGGATTTCTCTGATGTATTTCCGGAGAAATTGCCCGGACTACCACCAACCCGAGATTTGGACTTCAGGATTCAGTTGGTGCCAAGGGCGAGACCAGTATCCCAGGCACCTTACAGGATGGCTCCCAGGGAGTTGGCAGAGTTAAGGACTCAGCTTCAGGAGCTAGTGGATTCGGGATTTGTGAGGCCGAGCTCATCGCCGTGGGGAGCACCCATTCTATTTGTGAAGAAGAAAGACGAATCGCTGCGATTATGTATAGATTACATAGAGCTGAACCGGTTGACGGTTCGGAAAACCTATCCACTGCCTCAGATAGAGGAGTTATTTGATCACCTTCAGGGAGCTTTCTGGTTCTCCAAGTTAGACCTGCGGTTCAGATACTATCAGCTCCGCATCCGGGAAGAAGATATACCAAAGACGGCGTTCAGTTAACGCTATGGGCTATACGAGTTCACGGTGATGCCTTTTGGGCTCACGAATGCCCCCTCGGCATTCATGACACTCATGAACCGTGTATTCGAGCCTTATTTAGATCGCTTTGTCATAGTATTCATCGATGATATCCTGATCTACTCCCGGACTCAGGAGGAGCATGTAGAGCACCTAGCACAGGTTCTACAGAGGCTGAGGGAGTTTCAGATGTATGCAAAGTTTTCAAAATTCTAGTTCTGGATGCAGGAGGTAGCTTTTCTGGGGCATACTATCAGCGGGGCTGGATTGGCAGTGGATCCAGCAAAGATAGAGGCAGTGCGGGATTAGCCACGACCAAAGACAGTGTAAGACATCCGCAACTTCTTAAGTTTAGCAGGCTATTATCACAAGTTCATGGAGGGATTCTCGAGGATAGCCCTCCCCATCACGTCCTTGACGAAGAAGGATGTGACTTTTGATTGGACAGAGCAGTGCGAGACAGCTTTTCAGGAGCTGAAGGACCGACTCACCTCATCCCCTATCCTTGCAATCCCATCTAGGAGTGAAGGATTCCAGATTTATACAGATGCCTCTTATCAGGGGATGGGTGCTGTCTTGATGCAGCATGGACATGTTATTGCTTATGCTTCGCGACAGTTGAAGAAGCATGATCATAACTATCCAGTACATGATCTCGAGCTCGGGGATGTGGTATTCGCCCTCAAGACATGGAGACACTACTTATACGGGATTCATTATGATATCTACTCGGATCACAAGAATCTCAAGTACATTGACACGCAGAAGGATCTGAACCTACGCCAGAGGAGATGGCTAGAGTTCCTCTGCGATTATGATTATGAGATGCACTATCACCCGGGGAAGGCAAATATTATAGCGGATACCTTGAGCAGGAGAGCCAGCACTTCTGGACCAGAGCCTCGGGTGATCTCTATAGAGTTGCTACGCATGATGGAAGATATGTACATTACCATGGTTTCGGATGCTGAGCCAGTGGTGTATCGAGAGTACCTGAGCTCTTTGATTAGTGATGATGATATTCGAGAGCACATTATTACACATCAGAGACTGGATGCGGCACTAGAGCCTATTTTCAGAGCCCTAGAAGGGGGCATGTATGAGGATTACACGCTGCAGGATTGTCTCATTCGATTCCGTGTTCGAGTATACATACCATCTGGAGATGATATCCAGGACGACGTACTCAGTGAGGCACATTGCTCCAGATACTCAGTGCATCCCGACATCACCAAGATGTGGGCAGAATTACGGAGGACCATGTACTAGCCTAGGATGAAGAGGGAGATCACCTATTTTGTGACACACTGCGAGACCTGCCAGCGCGTGAAAGCAGAGTTCAAGAGCCCGGGAGGGTTGTTACAGCCACTGCCAGTCCCAGAGTGGAAGATCGTGGACATTACTATGGATTTTGTACACGGACTGCCTCGCTCCCACTCTGGGCACGATTCCATCTAGGTCATTATAGACAGACTGACCAAGGTAGTGCGGTTCATTCCGATTAGGAAGGATGCTCCAGTTACAGTTTTGGTGCGAGTGTTCGTCGAGCAGTTCATCAAATATCATGGCATTCCCAGCTTTATTGTCTCGGACCGAGATGGTCGCTTCACTTCCAGGGAGTGGAGGGCAGTGCATGCTTACTTGGGTTCCAGACTCACTTTTAGCACTGCTTTCCATCCGAAGACCGACGGCCAGACAGAGCGGACAAACAGGACTATGGAGGACCTGCTCAGACTATGTATATTGGATATGGGGAAGCCTTGGGAGAGGTTGCTACCATTGATTGAGTTCTCGTATAATAACAGCCACTAGGCTAGCATCGGGATGGCTCCATATAAGGCACTATATGGGAGGAAGTACCGGACACCGCTATCTTAGGTTCAAGACATGGACACTCGAGCTCTTGGTTCATATTTTGTGGAAGATACGGAGGCTCAGATTCGTTTGATCAGGGATCGGCTACTAGAGGCCCAGAGCAAGCAGGCAAAGTATTATGATGCTCGGCACCGGAAGGTGGAGTTCCAGGTTGGAGACAGGGTTTTCCTGAAGATTCGTCCAGTACACAGTGTCTCTCAGGTACGGAGGCATAAGAAGCTCAGTCCACGATACATGGGGGCATACTTGATCCTGGAGCGGATCGACCCCTTGGCTTACCGACTGCAACTGCCACCAAAGTTGAGTACCTTACACGACGTCTTCCATGTCTCTTCCTTGCGAATAGCTCTCCTTCGGCTGGAATAACACATTACTACCACAGCCGGACCAGTAGCGCCAGACAGATCAGTTAGACTGGACCGATCCGGATTTACGATACGGCCGTCCGAGTGTTGTGGAAGAAGAAGGTCCCTCTCGTGAAGGTGTTGTGGTCCAACTATGGACGGGAGGAGCACATCTGGGAGCCGAGGGATCTGATGTTGGAGCAACACCCGGAGTTATTTACATCAGGTATATTTTTAATTTATGCTTTAAAGTTTCTTATAATTCTTGCAAATAGAACCCCGTAGACCCGAACTTAAATTTCGGGGACGAAATTATTTTTTTTGTTTATAGGATTTGTAACATCCCATGTTACTTTAAGGCCCTTAACTTAGATTGGGTTAGGCATAGGGTGGGTGTTAGGAAGATTAGCTAGGTTTGACCCTAGGTAGTGGGTTGTGGCCATGTGGGGCCCACTATAGGACCGAGTCAAGCTAGGTCAAACTAGACTAAATAGGGACCCTAGCCACACCATGACCCCACCACATTTCCCTAACCCTAAAAACAATTTAAGTGGACCCTAAGGCATGTCACTAGGTCAACCCTTTGACCCTAGTTTACCCAAGTCAACCTTGGGCCTAAAATGGTCAAACCCATACTCATAGGCCCAAATACCCTAAATGGGGCACACCCTTGACCCAACCAAAGTTGGGAGGTGCCACTAGGCTCATGACCATTAAGTGGGGTCAGCCCACTCATCATGTTGACCAAGTCAACTCAAAAAGTCAACTTGGTCAACATGAGGCCTAAAGGAGGGAGAAATGAACCCAAGCCTCATCTCTTGGGCTAAGCCCACCAAGCATGGCCCATTATCAACCCAAGGAGTCAAAGACCAGCCCCACCCCTCTGGTTGTGGAGAGAGAGTGCATGCAAGGGGGCATTTTGGAGAATTCACCAAAAAAAGAGAGAGAAAGTTGGTTTATGGGATGGAGGCCACTTGGCCTTGGCTCTTCGTCCCAAGGGCTTGTTGGCCAGCCTCCCAAAAGACTTTCCAGTGGATTTTAGAGCATGGTGGGCACTTGGCACATTTGGTGACAACCAAAGTTTCAAACCGAGCTCACCTTGGAGTTATCTCCATGTATAAGCCACCTCAGTACAAACAAACCCCACCATTAGCTTCAGAAGGGGAAAACGAGTTGAGATCGATAGCTGGGGCAAAAAAATCGGTGGAGAAATAAGCTTTCGGCCAGGAGATCGCCGGAGCAGCTCTACCATGGCAAACCGCTGCCAAACTCGCCGCCAGCCACCAACTCAGGTCCGTTTCGCCGCCTCTCTCTCCGTACTAACTGTATAGATCAAATAGGGGAGATATCGGGCTCAATTGAGCCCAATGCCATGAAAGTAAAATGCGAAATTGCTGAGTTTTTCTTCTTGCTCGGGTTTGCCGGAGGAGCCAACTCCGGCGGCCTCACCGCCGGGAAACGCAAGCCCCCATATTAGTGAAGGTGGTGGCGTCATCTACCAGCAGTGGTGGTGGCTCAGTTGGCCGGAAACCGCCAGCAAACATCGTCCAGGAAGAATGGATCTGGGCCGTTGACTGCTTGGGGATGATGACCCGATTCTGTCCAAAGTTCTTTAAGATTCGTGCTTCTTTAAATATTATATGATAAAATGTAAATGATATGAATAGTGCAAATCTGCCACACTTATACAGCCATATTTCATGTGAAATTTACGGCACTTAGAGGCATCACAATGTAGCCTTATCTATTAACTTTAATTTTCAATCTTAAACTTCAAATTTGGTCAAGTGGTCTGACCTGTAGGGCTGTTCTCCTAGGACTAGTCCTAGGCTAGGGCAGAAACTAAAACCTAAGTCCATGCCAAAAAGAAGTCCATATGACCCAATATTTTGGGCATGTGCATTTCTAGGGTATCTAGCCCTTGCCAAAAATTGGGAATTTTTGGGACAAATTTTTCCATACTATTTGTCATAATATCAAAAATTAAAAAAATGAAATATTTGGAGTTATAAGAATCAAAATGGCCCCAAATTTTGGTGGCAGGTCCTTGGGGACATCATTGGTGCCTGATAAGAATTTCAGCACATTTGGAGCACTACATGTTGGGTTAATCCAATTGCATGTGTTGGCTAAATATTGCCTTGGGGTGCAAATAGCAATAAATGAAATAATGCACATTCAGCCTATCTGAGGCCTGAAAAAATCATGGAATTGATTCCAGAGGTTCATCAGGGTAATTTTCACCCCTCAAACTAATTATGGAATTTTTGAGATAAAAAATCCCATTATTTGGAATTTTTAAAAGTATAGGCTTTTTTGGAAAATAATTTGGAAAAATAGGTTTTGATCAAGGAAAATCCCCAAAGTTTGTCAAGTCAAAAAGGAGGTTATATTTGACTTAGGAAAATTTTATCTTTTTATTTGAGAACTTTTGGAGTAAATTGCATTGAAATTACCTTGTTACTCTTATTGCATTTATTCATGAATTGATGGAAATGTATATCAGAAAATTTTGGAATTTTTTCTAGCATTGTATATTTGTATGATTAGCCTTGTGTAATTATCTCAAAATTTTTTGAGGTACTGATATTTTTTATATTTGCATAATGGCATTTTGGTAAATAGTTAAGAATGGAATTTGATAAGCCATTACACTATAGAGGTTAATGAAACTCTGCCATTAGTCTTAAATTAATGATATATATGTTCTGTAATTTTCCTAGAATTTTGTCTTATGTATTCCATATACTTCATTTGGAAAATGGTAATTATGTGGATTTGGAATTAATTAAGGAATAAATATAAATAATCATAGGAAAATTATGAAACTATGTAGACAGCAATATTTTATCAATATAAAACCCAGGAAAAATTCCTTAGGTCAGTGAATTATAAATTGTACTACTTCATGTGTAAAGTGACCTAGGGAATTAATTTAAATGATTTAATTATAAGCCTTAATGACCTAGTAAGGTTATAAAAATCAACATGCTCATTTCATTAGTCCATACCACCCTAGGATAAATAATTAGGGATTGGTGGCCCAAGAAATTGGAAGTTTGACTTCGGGGTGGTATTAGGTCATGGGTTGCGCATAGTAAAAGTAAGGTTATACCATAAGGCCCATCGGGGGGGATAGATCGACAATTGAACTGGAGATTACAATTGGAAGTGTAACGCTGGTGGGTAGTGTTGTATTAGTGATGAGAGTAAGTGCAAGTCATTGGGTAACAAATGGAGTGGAGGTCGGCGGAAGACCGTTGTCCTCCCCGATAACAACTTAAGTCATTAGGATCGCCCAAGAGTAATAAGGAGAGTTGAGTGTGGATCATGGGTAGACATCAACTAAAAGTAATTATCCTTGTGAAAGGGAACTTTGGATTTTAATTCCTTCTTGGTTCCTAGTGCCTTCGAGACCCCTTCATTGGGAATACCTTGGGTAGTCCTGGGATTAACCCTAAACTACTAAGTTTAATAATCGGAAGACAAGAGTAGTATACTAGGCTAAGGGAAATGGTACACATGCTCACCCGTGATGGGTTGGAGGGAGATGAACTTGATGTATGTCCTCACAAGTGCTGGGTTGGAGGGACATGGAGTCTGTTGACTACTTGCTCACCCGTGTAGAGTTTGAAGGAAGTGGTTGGTTTACTTGCTCCCCCGGGCAGGGTTGGAGGAATTAGGGCCGGTTGGTCCTGCGAGCTGGAGGCTCGAGTTTAAATCATTGCATGTGAGTAAACAAATTGTGGTGGGTCATACGGTACTGGGCCTATCTTCACACCGATGGCAGTACGGTGACTCGGGTGAGGTGTACGGGTGGAAGGGCCAGTATGTTGTTTAATACTGCGGTCAGGCAGACAATCCCCGAAGACGTGCACCTGACCTAAAAGTCTAGCAAGCAGCTAGCATTTAGTATGTAGTGACTCTAGAGTGCACTTGTTATGTGTATAGAGGCGTACAAGAGAGGTCTAGGCCTGGTAGTGTGTATACCCGCCTAGAAAGCCGAGAATCCCGATCCGCTGCTGCCGTAGCCACAACAGTGGTACCTGAGAGTGATGCTATCTCTCGATATATGGGAACTAAAGGTCTTGGATCTCAGAGTTGCGTGCGTGTATTGTACTTGCATGTTGCATAACCATAACATAATAATTCATACTCATTAGGTCATACGCTTCATAGATCCTTATCATATAAATTAGTATGGGCTCTTTTATATGATAAGTTACAATTCCTGGAAACCTTAACTTATAAATTTGTATGGGTATTTTTATAAGTTAAGGTATGCTCTGTGATGATAGTATAGTGGTAGTGTAGCCTTACTTTCTGCTTTACTTTCAGTTCTTTACTTACTATACTGCACTTTACTTCTTTTAGAACTGATAGATGTAGAACAATATTATACACTTACTAGTTAGCTTCTGTCACCTGCTTTCATTTTGCTACCCCTTATTGTCCTCCACTTCGTCCTCCTGCTCGGTGCCTAGGAGTTGCGGGGCGAGGTGTGGAGGAAACGACTTAGTCTTTTTGACTAATGGTCGGTGACCATATCATTTTAGGAGCTCGAGGAGATGGAGTACCAACACAACGAGATGGCAGGACTTGAGGAGCAGATACCATCACCAACGACTACTACTACTACTACTACTACTACTACTACGCGTCCTCAGGTGGGATGGTTTAGATTATTAGATTCCGCTGCTTTTGGATTTGAGAGAGTGAGAGATTTGATTTGATGTACTTGGCATAAGCCCTTATTATTCTCTTTCATTTTGCACTCATTTTGGACTATTCATTTGTGTACTTTTCATATGTTACATATGTGATTAGTACTGTGGCTGTGGACTATGCTGTGTGTACTTTGTTTTATACTTCTGTTTCTCAATTGGCCGATCAGGTTTATGATCGTACTAGCTGGCAGAACAGGCGACTTGCGGTGTCGACTAACCCGTGTGTTAGTGCCACAGTAAGGCGGTGGTTCTGGGCATAAGATTCGGTTAACTCCTCGGAAGGGGGAGTTGGATCTTACAGGCGCCCAACTTCCTCTAGAGACAGACTCAAGCTTCAACCCGCACAGGTCGCGACCCTCTATCTATGATCGTGCCGCCTGCTTCAGTAGAAAAAAGAAGCTCCATTCTTCCCAGCTCGACAGATCTCCCGTCCACGAGCTTAGTCTGACCCTTTTGTGCAAACTGGCATGTCTTTTCTTCTTTATATCATGTTACCACTGCCCAGTTCTCCTGTACCCCGGGCAGACGATTATTTAAGTCATGCCCGTCCTAGCAGGACCCCGAGCCTATAAATTGAGGGAAGTGGTGCACCCAATGCATGCTGACTCGAACCCAGGAGCCTACTTGCTAAAGGTTGCGGACTCGAATCTCAGGCTTTGCAGTCTCCAGCTTTCTCTTCTTCCTGCTCCTTTTTTCCTTTCCCTGTAATCATCTTTTTACAATCAAAGGAAAGACCGTCGAAAGAGAGGCATTCTCCATGACACGCAAAGTCTTATGTTGTCGTGGCTCACAGCTCTGCATCTTTTTTCCCCTCTCCACTAGTAGATAACTGCTTGCAGCCTCATTTTTCCCTTCTCTTTCCCCTTTGATTGAACTGTTATCTGGTGGTTCCTTTTCCCGCATCAACAACTATCACATATTAAATGGGTAGAATTAGGAGTATAACGACCCATAAAATTTAAAATCATGTGAAAATTCATACTAAATTAGAAGATTTATATTATAAGTATGATCATTTGGATGTAGCTTTGATGATCACAAGAATCGAAACAAAAGTGTTTGATAATATAATAATCGCCTTCAGAAAGGTTCGAGATTTTGAGAGCAACTTATGATTATGAACATGTTATTATCCTTAGAATCAAACATTATAATAATTCGGAGGATTTGTAATGCCCACTTTGCGTGTTACAAACGCACTATCATACTTAGTGAACTTTGTAAATTTGATTATGAGTAGACAATGCAAGCCTATCATACGCACAAAGGAACGAATAAATTCAACCATACATATATTAGATAGTGCGAATTATATATTTTTTGTATATGTAAGTGGTGATAATTAATGAACTTAGAGAAATGATAGTCTCTACCATGCCATAATTTTTGAAGGTTAGACTGAAGATTACTTATGCTTATTCCACACAGAGTTGAGCTAATCTTGTGAGTATAATGGCTTTAGATGAGTATTCACTCATGCTTGCCTATTAAAGATAGCTATATGAACATGTATAGGAAGGTTACTACAAGCCTACCAAAGTTGAACTTAGAGTAAATTAAAATTTTATTTGTCAAGGTATGACGTTGAAAATGTAACGACTCAACAAATTGAAATATACACATAGGTATGATCCCATGATTATGATAACATCGAGAACCGGGACACATACGTTTATAACATCATGATCACCTTAGGAAAATTCATGACTATGAAGAGATCAATTTTGGTTTGCAAAGGTGTATACGGTGAAATGACACGAGAAGTAATGAGTGTTTATTAAGATTCTCTCTATGATGAAATCGATTTGTTTCAGACCTCACAATTCTAAAAAGACACGCTTATAAATTTATGAATTAGACTCTATGTGAAAAGTGATTGGGAGTCTTTTTTTATGATCGCTTGAGGTACGTGTGATGGTGAACACTCTATGAATTACGTATTATTGTTTCTGTAGAGGTGTAATAAGTCATGAATCTGGAAGAAACAAAATGATGATCTTCATCACATCGTAATCTTGGAAGTTGGTTAATTACAAAACATAATAGTGTTGGTCTAATGTGTATGATAATTTTTGTGTGATTGTAAGTTTATGTTGACTGGTAGGTAATAATCCAAAGGGACAGGAATAGAAAAGATTTTGGCATAAAAAATTATTGATTTTCACGTGCTTGTTGATCATTGGTCGTAAGGGACTCCAAATCAAATATGTGATTAAGGTTTATTATAATGATAATATTTTGGAAGACGTGGAAATATTTCCACATAACTTTGATGGTGAGTATCCCGAAGTATAAAGAAAATACATTAGGAAGGATAATGTTACCTCTTATAAAGTTTTCTTATAACAATAACTGCAAGTCCTATATGGTAGTAAGTGTCGTACGCTGCCACCTTGGGTCCAGGATGAGGACCCACGGGAACTCAGATCAGATTATATTGAGATTTCGGACGCGCACATACAACTGATCTGGGACAGGATGTTAGAGGCACATAGCAGTCTGTCCAAGTACTACGATGTGAGGCATCGAAAGATGGAGTTCCAGTTGTGAGATAGGGTATTATTGAAGATATGTCCGGTGGACGGTGTTTTGCGGGCGTGGAAGCACAAGAAGCTTGGCCCTCTATTTATGGGACCATACTTGATCATGGACCAGATCGGTCCTTTGGCTTACCGGCTGGAGTTGCTGCCAGAGTTAGGGAACCTGCATGACTTCTTCCACGTATCCTCACTTCATATAGCCCTACTTTGGCCCGAGAAGCATAACACAGCTATATCAAGCCCAGTAGCACCTGATAGTTCAGTTCATTTGCAGCGGGTCTGGATCGATGATACGATGATCAGAGTGCTGCAGAAGAAGAAGGTTCCCTTGGTAAAGGTGTTATTGTCCAACCATGGATGGGAGGAGCACACCTAGGAGCCAATGGATATAATGGGGGAAAAATATCTGGGACTCTTCGCCTTAGGTACATCTTAGGTATTTTTGAAAAGTTTCCTAACTTCTTGTGCACAGAAACCCGGTAGACCCGAACTTGAATTTTGGGGACGAAATTAATTTTTTAATTTATTGGGATTGAAACATCCCACTTCCTACTAGACCCCTTAATATAGATTAGGTTAGGACATATAGTGGAGGGAAGGGATTATGCTAGTTTTGACTCTAGGGCCATAAAAGTAGGATGGACTCACATGGGGCCCACTATAGGGTTCAAATCAACTTTAGGTCAAACTAGCCAAAATTGAAACCATAGATACAGGTTGACCTCACAATTATATCCCTAACCCTAAAATAAATCTGAGTGACCTAAAGGCCGCATCATAGGGTCACTCATTGATCCAATTTGACAAAAGTAAACCCTAACCCTAATTTAGTCAAAACCACACACATAAGCCCAATTAGCCCAAGTGGGGCATCACCATGGCCCAACCAAGGTTGGGTGGTGCTATAGGGTCCATGACCACCAAGTTGGGCCATCCCACTCATCATGTTGACCAAGTCAACCTTAAAAGTCAACTCGTTCAACCTTAGGCCTATTTAAGTAAATTTGAAGTCCAAGCCCATTCATATGGGGTTAAGGCCTTGAGCCATGGCCCAAACCATGTTATGTGATGACATAGGGTCCATGACCATCAAGTGGGGTCAGCCCACTCACCAAGTTGACTAAGTCTACCCAAAAGTCAACTTGGTCAACATAAGGCCTAAAGGAGAAGAATGAAGGCCAAGCCCTTTCCTAATAGGCTAAGCCTATGAACCTTGGCCCATGAACAGCCCAAGTGACTAATTATAGCCCCTGCCCTCTAGTTTTGGAGGTTATTGACATGCATGTTGGTATTTGGTGGGTTTTACCATACGACACAACAGTTGTGCGCAGCAGAATAAGGAAACAAGGAAACCCCAAAAGTAATTTGTGGATCTTGCGATGACCATTAATCAAGAAGTAATGTTGCAATTAATAAACTTATTCCTTTTCTGGATTTAGTCAATACTCAACCTAGGTTCTCTGATTGATTCCAACAAATGGCAACGGCCGGAGTTCCGAGCGTAGAATAGTGTCCACGCCTCTACGGGTATCTATACGAGCACGGAGAACCCTAAACTCTTGTCGCACAAGGTCTAGGTCGGAAAGAGGCTTGCCCTCAATGTCTCCATGGAGTACTAGATCTGATCAAGGAGATTAGGAAATAATGAAGACTATACCTAGGAAACTCTTTCCTGCGGCTGCCAGGGATGGACGACAGTCGGCGGCGACTAGCGGCAGTCGGCGGCAATAGAGGAGACGGTCATGGATGCGGAACAGTTCCGTCGCGAGGAAGAAGTCGTCAATTTCACGATTTAGGTTTAGAATGAATAGTCGCATTTTTGGTTCAACAATACTGATCCTATATATACATTGAACCAAACCAGCCAATGCCAGCAAAAACCGCCGAACCGGACATAGGAAAAAACAAATAGGTCAAGATAGAAATTCGGAGAGTATCAAATTGATATTTGATGAATCAGCGAGAGGTATATAACGATACACGACGAATCGTGAAGTGGTCATGATGACACTCGATGAGACGGCGAGAGATTACAGCGATACGCGATGAATTGGCTATAGGTTACGATGATACTCGACGAATCGAGACCATTCGTCTAAACCCCTTACCTATACTCGACGAATTTTCCTTAGCAATTTCCGTCTACATATCAGATGACCCATATTCACAATACAGGTCCTGGAATGAAATTCCACCACGTCCAGATCGTCATAGGCTTGGTCCTTCACTCATATCACATATGAGCAAGGCCAACACAAACCATTCCAACTTCTCCAAAGCTCTTATGTGCGACCTCATAGGCTCATACTGCGTTGGCAGTGAGGCTACATACTTAATCACTTCCAGATCACCATGGTACCACCAACAACATTTTGGGAAATTAACCAAGTGTAGGAGAGAGAGGAAGAGGAAAATAAGGAGTGGAGTCCACTTGGCCCTCCTTCTCTCTGCCCAAGCCTTTGGATGAGCTACCAAGAAAATTTCCAGCTAATTTTGGGGGTTGGTGGACACTTGGCAGCAAGGAGGAGATACAAAAGCTCAAGGTCATCCACCTCCTTAAGCAAAATTCCACTACCAGCATGCCTCGCCATCATTCGAGCTCACCATCACCTCTAGAACAACTTTAGGAGTGGAAAATGACTGACGGATCTAAGCTTTTTGTGGAGAAAAAAGAATTGGAGCTAAATCATCGGAGCTACCATCGGCTATGGCGCACCACCACCAAACCCGCAGCCAAGCTCGTCTAAGGGTCTGTTTCTCCTCCTCTCCCTCTGTAATAGTCTTCTAGATCATTTACGAGAGAAATAAGACCCAATTGAACCCGATGCCATGTGAGAAAAGTGTGAAAATGTCGAGCTTTTCTTCTTGCTCTGGTTCACTGGAGGAGCCGCCTCCAGCAGCCATATCGCTGGGAAATGCTAGCCACCACCTCAACGAAGGTAGTGGTGACAATCAAAGGCAGTATCAGTGGCCCAGGTGGCCGGAATCATGGAATCAATATGCTACAAGTGGGATTAATCATGGTCGTTGGATATCGGGGAAGATAACTCGATGTCGTTCATTTCTGCATTAATTAAACTATAGTTTTAATGATATTTATGTGTATTTCTGTCACATATTTAACAGTCTTTTAAATACTGATTTTAGGCATTGTAGATGCATATTCAGAGGAAACTTACAACATAGAAAAAGTATCCCCAGGTCTTACCTTTATTTTGACACCCTAAACTTTAAATTTGAAGCACTATAGCTCCTTGAAGGGCCATTCTCCTAGGACTGCTCCTAGGTTATGGCAGAATTTCAAATGGATGCCTAGGCTAAAACATAATTCCACATGTAGTGAAACTGTTGTCATGCATGTGATTACAGTTGACTTAGACTATGTCCAAAAATAAGAATTTTTGGAGAATAATTTTCTATATTTTTTGTAGAAATATGATTTATTAAATAAATGGAATATAGGATTATTCCCTATTACAAATGCCCCCATATTTGGGTGGAATTACTCTACGGTCATCCTAAGACCTTTGTAAAATTTTGGAGCAATTTGGGCCTCTACATGTTAAAGGATCCAACATGCATGTTGAAGGTAGAATAAAGAAAGGTGTGCAAATAGTAAAAATGAGAAAAATGGGAATTTAGCTCATTTGGCCTAATGCATGTCCATAAAATTTTTTATAGAGGCTTATGTAGGTAGAATACTCATTTCAAGAGAAAATGGGGATTTTTGAAATCAAAAATAACCTAAGTTAAAATTATTTCAAAAATAGCACATTTAGGTGTTAAAATGGAAAAGTAAGGCTAATGTATTTAGGAAATTACAAATTGGTAACCCAAACCCTAAAAGGTTATTTCACACCTTTTGAAAATTTTATGAGAATATTTGAGATTTATTCCATGTATAATTAGTATATTTACAATTCTGCCCTTTTGCTACTTTGATTAAAAACATGATTAATTGTTCATAGAAAATTATGAAAAAAATGTCTAGACCCTTATTTACGTATTTTGAAATCCTGTAAGTTTTATTAAGATTTTTGGATGATTATTTTTGGTGAATACTATAATAGTGGCATTTTTGTAATTATGTTAACATGTGAATATCTTAGGTCAAATCACTAACTAGGAGTATTAAAATCTATTTTGACCATTATCGTGTCAATATTAGTGAGTAGAAAGTTTCCTTGAATTTTTACATGAATATTTTTAGTACTTCATTTGAAATAGGAAGATAATGGGATTTTAATCATAAATGGAATATAATGGTCAAATCAAGTTGTAAAATTTGGATATTTGGTGAACAGACATTTTGAACTTATAAGAACTTCATATAATTTATTTAGACATAAAAGAAAACTGGTTAGAGTAGTTCATGTTCAACGTGACGTAGGTCACTTAATTAAATTTAATTATTGTCCAAAATAATTAAAATTTTTTTGAAATTCTGAATGACCAATATTATACTCAGGACAAACCCATGATATAAATTTGGAGGCCCTTGGCCCAAGGAATTGGAAGTCATCTCATATGGGTTATAATTAGGTTATGGGTTGTGTTTAGTAAAAGTGACGTGTAATATTAGGGCACCCAGGGTAATGAGATATGGCTGAATTGAGAGATGTATTTGGATGTTTTAAACCCTGGTCGGGATCATGAGTATTTCAATACATAGTAACATTTGTTAGAGTGCAAGCCACAAAGAGAACAATCATAATGGAGCCCGGTGAAAGATCGTCATTTTCCCCAATAAGTACTTTAAATCATTAGGGTTACTCAAGAGCAACAACGAGATTGGGGTATTAATTATGGTTAGACACAAATAAAAGTAAGTTTCCTTGAGAAAGGGAACTTTGGGCTTCAGCCCATCGTAATTCCTAGTGCCCTCGAGAGCTCTTCACCGGGCATGCCCTAGGTAGTCCAAGGATTAACCCTAAACTGCTATGTATAATAAGAATTAGATAATAGTAGGCTAATAGGTTAAGGGAACGATGTGACAAACTCATCTATATAGGGTTGGAGGGATACAGGATGGGTTTAGTTCTTCGAACTGGAGGCTCGGGTGTTTGATATAGGACAGGTTATTCCTGCGAGCTGGAGGCTCGAGTGCTTGATACAAGATGGGTTTTTGTCCAGCGTGTTGAAGGCTTGGGAGATTTACTTCAGGACGGGTTGGTCCTACGAGCTGGAGGCTCAGGTTTGAAATAACTTTCATGTGCATAGAACATATTAGTGGCGGCTCATGCGGTACTGGACAATCGTCACACCGACGGAAGTACGGTGACACTTGTGAGGTGTGAGGGTTTGAGGGGCCAGTGGGTTATTTTAAACTACGGTCTGGAGGACTATCAACGAAAAAGCACACTCGACTAACAAAACTCATGGAGATGGCAAGAAAATTAGTACGCTGGGACTCTAGAGTGCACCTAGGATGTGTAAAAAGTCATACGAAGTGTCTAGGCCTGGTACTGTATATACCCGCCTAAGAAGTGGAGGTTACCGCTCCACTGTTGTCGTAGCTACAATGGTTGTACAAGAGAGTTTAGCTAACTCCAAAAAAGTGGGAACTAAAGGTATGTGATCACAGAGTCGTGTGTGGCAGTTATACTTGTATGAATCAAAACCCGCATAACTCATCATATCATACATACATACTTAGGGCATACACACTACAGATCCTTATCATATTAATTAGTATGGGCTCTTTTATATGATAAGTTATATTTATGAAATCTTAACTTATATGTTTGTATGAGAATTCATATAAGTTAATGTACTACTGTGATGTCACTATAGCGGAAGATAGTTTACTTTCTGCTCAGTTATTTTACTTTACTTACAACACTTACTTTCAGGTCTACATTACTTGCTGCACTTCTTTTCATTACTGCTTTACTTACTTTACTTGTGCTATATGAACTGCTAGTATATTGAAATAACTATTAGAAACACGAGCATGATAGAATAGATTCACCGCCACCTACTTTCTCTTATTTCTGCTTTGTTATCCTCCGGTTTCGTCCTCCCTCTCGGTGCCTAGGTGTCGCGGGGGTGAGAAGGTGAAAAGATTGCTTAGTCTTTATGACTAACGTTAAGTTGTGACCGTATCATTTTAGGATCTCGAGGAGTTGGAGAACTAGCGCGACCAGTAGGACAAGGATGCAGGACATGAGCAGTAGTTACCGCGTACTATAACTACCCCTGTTCGGCGTCAGGTGATGACTAGTATTTCAGTTACCGCTTCTGCATAGTGTTGTAGTGAGAGAGAGATTTGATCATATTTGTCATGTACCAGGCATAAGCCTTAATTTTCTCTCTTGTTGTACTCATTGTTGGAATTTGTTATCTTCATTATATATAAATATGATGTTGTAGCTGTGACTTGTGGATTGGATAGCTTTTATATAACTGCTTGTTGTACTTATATTCTCATTTGGCCTACAGATTAATGATCGTACTAGCCATCAGGATCAGCGTCTCACGATTTTGACTAGCCCGTGTGTTTGTGTTATCGTAAAGCGGCGGTTTTGGGAATAAGACTGGGTAACCTCCTTAGTAAGGGGGAGGGGGTCTTAGAGTGCTAGTTCTTGGAGAGTTCTATGTTTCCTCTCCACTACACCATTTTGCTATGGGGTGCGAGGAGCGAAAAATGCATGCTTAATCCCTAATCCAGTACAAAATGAAAAAAATCTGCCATTCTCAAACTCAACTCCAAGATATGATCGTATGCATTTAATTTTCAAATCAAGTTCATTTTGAATACGAATACATACTTTTGTGGATTCAAAAAACGCATCGGATTTGGACACTAAAAATATTGAAAAACAAATACATGAATAATCATCGTTCAAAACAAAAGTGTACTTTCTACCTCCTAGACTCTGAATAGTAATTGGACCAAATAAATCCATATGAATTAATTGTAAAGGTCTAGTTGTAGAGACAATATTTTTGATTTTAAAAGACAAATTTGTGAACTTTCTTTTTTGACACGACAAACATAAAGAAGAAATCTTTTCATCTAACAAAGGTAAACCCTTAATCAATTTATTTTGGAAAGTTTAACTACAAGTTTTTTACTATAATGTCCAAGTCGCTTATATCATAATTCTAATTCATTGTTTTTTGAAATTAAACATTTAAGTGAAGATTGTGAAAGATCATGAAAAGTAATCATATAAAGATTATGAATTCTCGGTGTGGCAAAACAATTTCATGAATTTTCGAATTAATGTTTTTGTAAATGTTTGAAGATGATTCAAATAAAATATTTAAGCCCCTATAACATAGTAGATTTATAGAAATTAAATTATTCTTCCAACCATCTATAAATAAAACATTTGAAATAGTAAATAAATTGTTACCAACTATACTGATTCCCATGATTCTTCCTTTACTATTATAGTCAAAAGTCACTACTCCTCCTTTCTTCATTTCAAGGCTAAAGAACTTGGATTTATTTCCTGTAATGTGTTTTTAACATCCTGAGTTCAAGTACCACACGTCTTCTTTGTCCTTAGCTTGCCAACACATCTAGAAAGGGGATGAGAGTAAATATATGGTTACCCATGTGGTGCCTCCCATAGAGTGGGTGGACGCCTTAGGTACATAGACTTATTTCATTAAATTATGATCTATCTTCCTGCAAGAGTCAGTAGTGTTTCTGAAAGTCTTTATTTCAAGATTAGCTAAACACCTAGAGAGGGGTGAATAGGTTTTTATGTCATTAATGAAAATCTTTTATGCTTGGGTGTGTTGTGATTTAGTTTTATGTTAGCTTTGAAGAAGAGACAACATCACAAAAGTATTTATAGTGGTTCCCCAAGGTATTGGTACATCCAATATCCCTTCCACCTTACTAATAATGTGTTATACAAGGCCAACTTATCCAATCTCAGCTACTTGAGCTTACAACACTGATCCCTCAGGATCTCTCAGACTCCTCCAAGTCCTACCTCAGGCCCTAGGCCCTACACTCAGAGATATAATCTCCTACAACTCAGTAATCTGCACCAAATCACCTACCTTAGACTTTATCAAAAGTCCTACAATCATTCTAGGATGATAGCCCAACACTTATATCCACAACAGGATCCTACCTCAGAGAACAAATTTCCTACAGGTTAGGCATACAGGCCCTACCTAGAGTCCATAGAATGATCCAATAACTCAACCTTTATATATAAGGCTTACAGCTCAGATCTATTAAGATCCTACAGAGTGTGAGTTTGTTGTTGAATACTTGCTCTAGAGGAAGTGTCCTCTGAGCATTCTCTCTAGACTGAGTGAACTCAGCCTTACTTCTTCTCAGCACCAAGGAAGTAGATCTTTAGGATGGTTTTGCTTGTGTTAGGAAGAATCTCAGAAACTGGAGCTTCTGAACTTGGTGATAAAGATTAAATGATGTTCTTGTTCTTTTCTTCTTCAATCAACTAACCTTGTCTTAAGTTCTCAAACTTATTACTAAACTCGAGTTGCAGAGCTATTCTTCTTTGTTTTCCAAGAAGAAGATGAAGTAGAGTAATTTTCTCCAAAAGTTCAAATCCTTACTTAATTTCCTAGAACTCTGCTTTTATTTCCCGAAAATCCAATGGCTCTTTATATAGTAAGACCACTCATAGTTTGTTACTACAACACTCCTTTTGCATTAAATGCAGTACTAAAGGCAAGCAACGCCTTTTGTCTTCTAGCAAGCAAATCTCGCGATATTTGAATTTATGCCGACATCTGCATGACTCAGTGCTTCTGGACTTAGTAACTTTCAGACAGAGTGCTTAGACATTGAGTGAAGTCTTGTAACTAAATGCAAAAGAACTTAGTAGAATTCTGAATCTCCAGGCATTGAGTGTGTTGAGTGAGCCTTCCTCACTTAATGCATATAGAATTTTATAGTCTAACAGGTTAGGCGTCGAGCGATTCTTCATGACTCGATGCTTCTGGAATTAGTTGTATTTCTCTATATGAAAGCATTGAGTGCAACATCTTCACTCAATGCTTCAGGACTTGGAAAAATTTTCTATCTGCTCCTTTTGAGGCTTTGACTGCTTGAGCTTCTATCAATGCTTCTATTCTTCTGACATTGAGTGAAGTGAGTTCACTCAATACTTATAGACTTTGTGGATTTTCTTCATGTCCAATAACAAGTCTTCTTGATTGATGAGTTGAGTGAACTACCTTCACTCAACGCTTCTATCCTTAGCAAAAAATCTTGTTGAGTTGGTATTGAGTGAACTACCCTCACTCAAAGCTTCTACACTTAGCCAGATTTTTAGTTAGCAACATTGCATCTTTGACTGTATGTAGTTCTATAAATTCTTTTGCTTTTCGACCATCGAGTGAATGCCTTCACTCGATGCTTCTTGACTTGGTGTATTTTCTTCTTTGCTAGCAACTTGTCTTGAGTCAAACAAGTATTGTGACCCTGACATCCTGTCTAATCATGGTATAGTAGACACCCTGCATACACTAAACTTAGGGAATACATCAAATACATTTATGCACTTAGCATTGATGGTGATTCCTCTTCATTTTTGTCCCTTGCCGATACTCTTTCTTCTAAGTCAGCCATCATATACTTTGATGAATGTGCATCAGCATGTACATCAGCAGTAGCATTGCCTTTATTAGACTCAGGGGAGTCAATGTTATACACTATATCTTGAGCAGGGAGTTCAAAGTTAATATCCCTCTTAACCTCAGCATTGTCCTTAGAGACAATCTATTCTTTTGCAGAAATGTTCTGAACAATTTTTTTCACTTTTGCGGGAGCTTATTCATCCTCAACAGGATTATTGAGAACTTATCTTAGAGGCACATAAGGAATATAATCTAATCTTGGATGGAGAGTCTCTAGATAAGAGTCAAGCTTGTCATAAATATCAGACTGAACTTGCTCCCCTCAACAGGAGCATCTCTCTTCTCAATCTATAACTCCTTTGTTAACTTGCATGGATTTATACTGCATGCACCAAAAATGCATGAAGAGCTACTAAAGCTATACTAAGTTCATCACACCCAATTAAAATTTGAAGGTGTTGAACATAGCTTCATCTAGTGGCTTGGTGAATATATCAGCCACATGCTTGTATGTAGAGACAAACTCAAGACTGATGTCCTCACATTCCACATGATCTTTAATGAAATGATACCTAATCTCTATATCCTTAGTCCTGTTATGATAAATAAGATTCCTAGCAATAGAGATTGCATTAGTAGAATCACAAAACATTGGATTGTACTTAGCTTGAGATTGTAATACTAGAGATGAAGCTTGATCCATAGTAGCTGTGCACAAAAACTTCCAGCTAAGATGTACTCCGATTTAGCTGTTGAGATAGCAACACTTGTTTTCTTCTTGCTGCTCCAAGAGACAAATCTTCCTCCTTAAAACTGACAGGTGCCAGAGGTGTTTTCCTGTCTTCTCTGTAACCTGCAAAGTTTGCATTTGAATATAAGTTAGTTCAAAGTCATTATTCCTAAGGTACCACAGACCAACATCAAGTGTGCCATTGAGATATCTCAAAATTCTTTTAGTTGTAGAATAGTGAGATAACTTAGGGCTTTCCTAATATCTAGCAAAAACACATATATCAAACATAATGTCTGGCGTACTAGCAGTAAGGTAGAGGAGGGAGCCAATTATGCCTCTATACAAGATTTCATCAATAGGTTTCCCAGTTTCATCCTTGTCTAATTACACATTTGACCCCATGGGAGTTTTCATTTTGGAGGCACTCTTCATTCCAAATTTTTAATCAACTCCTTGGTAAACTTAGATTGAGAGATGGATAGACCATCATCTGATTATCTTACTTGGAGGCCCAAGAACTACTTGAGTTTATCCATACTACTCATCTAAAATTTACCTTGCATAAGTTTTGCAAAGTTTTTGCAGAGGCCATCATCAGTAGACCCAAAAATTATGTCATCTACATAGATTTGGACTAGGATGATCTTACCCTTGACATCTCTAAGAAATAATGTCTTGTCTATCTTTCCCCTTGAGAATTTGTTCTCAATAAAAAAGCTAGGCAGGGTTTAATACCATGTCGTAGGGGCTTGGTTCAACACATATAAAGCTTTTCTAAGCCTAAAAACATAATCAAGAAAGTTAGAATTAACAAATCCCGAGGGTTGCTCAACATAGACCTCTTCTTTTAGGTCACCATTTAGGAAAGCTGACTTCACATCCATTTGGTGGACCTTGAATCTTCTATGTGCAGCATATGCAAGGAATAGTCTTATAGCTTCCAATCTGTCTACTGGTGCAAAGTTTTGTTCAAAATCAATACCTTCCTCTTATCTGTATCCCTTGGACACCAATCTAGTTTTATTCTTTGTTATAACACAATTTTCATCCAGTTTATTCCTATAGATCCACGTCATTCTAATGATGTTATATCCTTATGGTCTGGGAACCAGCTTCCAGACCTTTCATCTCTTGAACTGGTTTTGTTCTTCTTGTATATCCACAATCTAAAATAGATTTATGTTGGCATCTTCAAACCTTTTAGGTTCAACTTGAGACAGAAAGCTGGAGTATGTAGCAATGCTGAGTATTCTGCCCTTTGTTGTAACTCCTTGGCTAGCATCTCTTATGATATAATTTCATGGATGATCCCTAAAATGCATGACAATTGGAGGTATTCTTTCTTCAGTATCATGAACTTTAGTGGTTGGATCTTGGTTGTCTTCACCCATATCATGTGTACTTTTTCCATCTTCAGGAATGCACACACCATTATATTCTTTTTAGGTAGTTAGAGAAGTGTCCTTGATGCTTAGTTTCCCCATCTCCAACTATACTCCTGTAGATCTAGAGGATTTAGGTAGCTCACTGTTAATTATTGATGATTCATCAAAGACAACATTCATAGACTCTTCTACAACTTGAATTTTCAAGTTGTGGGCACTATATGCTTTGCTATGATTGTTGTACCCCACAAATATCCCTTCATAAGATTTGGTAACAAACTTAGTCAAGTAGGACTTCCCATTATTAAGCACAAAGCACTTACTACTAAAGATCCTGAGATAGGCTAGATTTGTTTTCTACCTTTCATAATCTCATAGGGAGTCTTCTAGTGATACATTTTGATAGAGGCTCTATTCAAGACATGACAAGCAGTGTTTACTACCTCAGCCAAAAAGTTTTCTGGGAGAGATGTGTCACTGAGTAGTGTCCTCCCAACCTCTATGAGAGTCTAGTTTTTCCTCTCAGATATCCCATTTTGTTGGGGTGTTCTTGGAGAATAAAAATCTAGACAAATCCCTAGTTCTTCACAAAACTTTATCATGCCTTCAGAATGAAATTCATTACTATAGTCACTTCTACTTTTGACCACAGAACTATCTTTATCATTCTGAACTTGCCTAATAAAGGTTATAAATATGTCTAGGGTTTCAAACTTTTTCTTTAGAAAGAAAACCCAAGTATATCTTGTGACCATAAATGTTATATTGGTCATACCTTTTTGATTGGAGGATTACCTTGTGAAAGGTTTCCTGAGACACTATAGGAGTTTTTCCTTTCCCTTTGGAATGAGCAACTCTAGAGTTCCACTTGAACCCCAAATCCCTCTTTTTTTTGAGTGGTGAAGGATTCTATCAGTGGCAACACTGTCTTGGGCTTACTGAATTTAGCCACAATTTATATCTCCTTAATGAATTTCTCTTCAAGATCCATAATGATCTTGTTCTTCTGGCTGATGGTCCCATTCTAGATGATTATGGTAGTCTTCATGTTGACTGACTTCACTCCTCATCTGATTAAGTAAGGGTGTTAATTCATACTATAGGGAAGCAGCTAGTTATAGGGAAACAATCTCCTCAGCTTGTTTCTTGACTAGCCTCTTGCTCCTTTTTAGAGCGTCCAGAATGACACCATACTTATCAATAAATTGATTGATATCCTCTTTAGAATCTAATCCAACATCCCTACTGGAGGAAGTGGATGCATCAGATTCTAAGCCAAACTCATAGATAGAAGGAGAGCTTGGGATAGATTGTACCTCAGCAGGAACTAAAATGTCTTGATTGTCTTCTGATATGGCCATGAAGCTGAATTCCTCATCCTCTTCACAGTCACTGCCAACTAAGGATAGCGGGGCACTGATGCTAGATGGGGAAGCAGGAAATTTAGCATCTTCTTTAATGGATATGAGTCTAATGTAGGCTTCCTCTTCTTCTGATTCTAAAGATTCAGAATCATTGTTTGATAGGTTGACAGTGTTCTTGGCCAAGAAAATCTTTTCAGCCTTCTTGACCTATCTCTTTTCTTTTGACTTGGAATCAGCAATGACATGCCTAGGCTTGCTAAAACAATAACAAATAATTTTAGAAGAATTATGTTTGCTAGTTTAGAATCATACCTGCCTTCTTTGGAGAACTTCTTCCCGTATTTATTGTAATCCTTCTTATAATGTGTGGAGGAGGAAGGATTGTTCTTCCACTGCTTCCTCTTCATCATATTTTGGAATTTCCTTGAGAAGGCAGCTAACTCTCCATCTTACATGTTACTATCAGATGAGATGCACTTAAAGCTTTTTGAATCAGCTGGCCTCCTTGGGGGTAAGTAAATCGTCTCCTTGGTCTTCTTAGAGCTCTTAGCCTTGAAGGCCGTTGTCCTCTCCTTAGAATGCGACCTGATGGTGGTCTCCTCCTCCTTCCTGGAAGATAGCTGCATCTCATATAAAAGCAGCCATCCAAATAAAGTGTGATGAGGAGTTTCAGCAGTCTTGTCCACTTCTCTGATAGCACAAATCTTTCTGTCCCAATTCTAGTTAGAGATCTTAGGAACTTATCATTCATCTCGTAATTGTAGAAGACCCTCCTATAGGTCCTTACCTCATTGACCACTCTGATAAACTTTTCATAACAATAAGCTGTGTTATCCTTGCCGCTTTGCCTGTAGGCTTCATATTCTAAATTAAGTAGTGATTTCCCGCCATCCTAAAATTCTTCAGTTCCCTCCATGTATACAATTAGGGTGTCCCACATTTCCTTAAATGTATTGCAGTTGACAAGATTTTAGAATGTGGAGTCATCTATGGTACTGACAATTATGTTTTGTGCCCTCTTTTCCATGGTTGCCAGGATGGCCTCATCCTTGGTCATCTTATTATACATTTTTGGGGTTTGGACAGTAGAATCTAGGATATAAATCTTCATAAGGATGAAGGGTACTTCCTGAACTGTGATGAAGATCCTAGGGTCTGAGGCCTCCACGAACAACCTGACCCTCTCCTTCGAAATACCAAAATTCTCCTTTCTGTAGATTGGAAGCTTCTTGAAGCTCAATTCCTTATGGTTCTCTACTAAATCCATAAGGATAATCCTTAGCTACCCTTGGAGATCTGTTCAGACTGTTAAGTCCTTTTTGAACAACCTCCCTCTAATAAAACTTGAAAGTCTTTGTTTTAAGAGTAGCTAAACCCCTAAAGGGGTTGAATAGGTTTGTATGTCTTTAATGACTATCTTTTTACTTTGGTGTTGTGATTTATTTTTAAGTTAGCTTTCAAGAACATACAACAACGCACGAGTATTTATAGTGGTTCCCTAAGGTATGGGTACATCCAATGTCCCTCCCACCTTTCTAACAATGTGTTAGATAAGGACAACTTCTACTATCTTAGCTCAATGAGCTTATAACACAGATCCCTCGAGATCTCTCAGACTCCTCCAAGTCCTACCTCAGGCCCCAGGCCCCACACTTAGAGATATAATCTCTTGCAGCTCAGTAATCTGCACCAGATTACCTACCTCAGATTTTATCTAAAGTCCCACAGTTTGGCTAGGAGGATTGCCCTACACTCAGATCTACCACAAGATCCTACCTCAGAGAATAAATATCCTACAGCTCAGTCACATATACCCTACCTCAGATCTATAAAAGGATCCTAAAACTCAACCTTTATATATCAAGCTTACAGCTCAGATCTATTAAGATCCTATTTAGTGTGAAATTGATGTTGATGACTTGCTCCAAAGGAAGTGTCATCTGATACTTCTATCTAGACTGAATGAACTTAACCTTACTTCTTCTCAGCACCACGGAAGTTGATCTTCAGGATTGTTCTGCTTGTGTAGGGAAGAATCTAAGAAATTGGAGCTTTTGAACTTGCTGATTAAGACTAAATGATGTTGTTGTTCTTTACTTCTTCAATCAGCAAACCTTATCTGAAGTTCTCAGACTTGCTATTGAACTCGAGTTGTTGAGCTCTTCTTCATTGTTTTCCAGGAATAAGATGAAGTAGAGTAATTTTCTCTAAAAGTTCAAACCCTTACTTAATTTCACGGAACTCTACTTTTTATTTTCCGTAAATCCAACGGCTCTTTATGTAGTAGAACCACCCATAGTTGGTAACTGCATCACTCATTTTGCATTAAATGCATTACTAAAGGCAAGAGACGCCTTTTGTCTCCTAGCAAGAAAATCCAGTGATATTTGAATTTTTGCTAATGTCAGCATGACTTAGCGCTTCTGGACTTATGAAATTCCAGACAAACTGCTCAGGCATTGAGTGAATCCTTATCACTCAACACAATGTACTTAGAAAAATTTTGCATCTCTAGTCGTTTAGTGCCTTGAGTGTGCCTTCATCACACAACGCATCTGGACTTAATTAAATTTCTCTATATAAAGGTATTGAGTGTAGCTTCTTCACTCAATTCTTCTCGATATAGATAGATTTTTTATCTTCTCCTTCTGAGGCTTTGACTGTTTGAGCTTCTATCAATTCTTTTGCTCATCTGGCATTGAGTGAAGTTATTTCAGTAAATGCTTCTGAACTTGGTGAATTTTCTGCCTGTCCAATAACTAGTCTTCTTGATTGAGGATTTGAGTGAACTACCTTCACTCAATGCCTCTATCCTTAGCCAGATATCTTGTTGAGTTGGCATTGAGTGAACTGCCTTTACTCAATGCTTCTTGACTTAGCTAGATTTTTAGTCAACAATACTGCGGCTTTGAAGGTATGTAGTTCTCACAATGCTTTTGTTATTCTAGCATCGAGTGAACTGACTTCACTCGACGCTTCTGGATTTGGTGGATTTTCTGCCTTGCCAGTAACTTGTATTGAGTCCAACTAGTATTGTGACCCTGAAATCCTTTCTAATCATAGTATAGAAGATAACCTGCATACACTAAACTTAGGGAAGGCATCAAATACATTTATGCACATTGTATTGATAGTGACGCCTCTTCAAATTCATGGAACAATGAAGGGCAATATTCCCAATAGTTTCCAAACCAATTATATTTGGCACGAGTAATAAAAAGTCATGATGTATTTTTCACAACTAAATTAAAACTCTTACTAGAAGATGGTTAATCAATAGAAAAATTATTTTTATTTTTAGAAATTAATTATATGGACTTTGAGTTATCGCCAGCGTTATTAGT
Source organism: Platanthera zijinensis (assembly GCA_039513925.1). Lineage (NCBI taxonomy): Eukaryota > Viridiplantae > Streptophyta > Magnoliopsida > Asparagales > Orchidaceae > Platanthera > Platanthera zijinensis. The sequence continues at coordinate 182,206,756 of CM077079.1, read as the reverse complement.
TATCATGGGGTGATAGCTTTCAATGGCATATCCAAGTCCATACTTTGCAGATCTATGACACTAGTTGGCTAAATTAAATCCATTGATTTTCGACTAATTCCGAACTTCTTAATACACAAATTTAGATCATGGATCCAAGCTTTCAAAGAGGTGTTTCCTGTAAATAACATAACACACTTGTTTGTAAATGCCTTTTTGCCACTTATTATTTGAGATTGAGAAGTTTTTAAAGTTCTCTCTAAGTCCCTTTTTTTATTTGTTAAGAGAATCTACTTTGTATTGGGACTTAATAAGAGCTTCTTCTAATTCTTCTATCCTTGTCGAAGAGTGATCGCTCTCTTGACAAGTGACCTTCTCCTTCCCAAGCACTTTTAATTCACTTAATAATTTTTTATTTTCTCTTAATAAAATTTAAATTTTAGATTTCAATAGATCAATATATTTAAGACTTTTATCAAAAAAATTGCATGTATGTAAAAATTCATAATATAATTCTTCATAAGTATGAGAAGTTACCTCAGTGTCTCTTTGGACACTACATTCATCTTAAGATGGTAAAATGCTCTTTTCCATCAAACACATGTTGGCTTCCTTATTGTCTTCTAAACCAAAACCACTAGAATCTTTAGATAACGAATCGTCCCAAGTTTTTGCCTTCAACACCTTCTTGTTCTTTTTGTCATGCCTCTTTTCTTTTTGCACTTTCAGATACTTTGGGCACTTGCTTCTTATATGACCAATCCTTCTACAATGATAGCACTTCGGTGGCGGACGCTCTTCATCTTCCTCAACATTGACTTTCCCTTTACTTTTCTTAACTCCAGAATCTTTTTTGTTGAAGTACTTCTTGAATGAATTTCTCCTCGCTGGATTCCTCATAAACCTCTTAAATTTCCTTACAAACTCTCCTCATCCTCTTCATCATCTTCATCTATTTCACTTTCCACTTCTTTCTTAGACTTCAATGTCAATGCCTTTTTTTTGCACCAAGTTATACTCTTATTATTGAATTTTCAACTCTACTTTGTGCGTTTTCAAATTTCCAATGAGGCTCTCAATTTGAAGAGTTTTAAGATCATGTGATTCTGAGATGGCGGTCACCTTCAGATTGAACTTTGTGGGAAGTGATCTTAAAATCCTTCTTTCTAAATTTCCATTAGAGAAATTCTTTCAAAGGACTTTGGAGTTGTTAATGATTTTTGTAAACCTTGTGTACAAAAAATCATCGTCTTCATTAACCTAGATCAAGAACTTTCAAATTCTGACTCCAATTGAAACATCTTTGAGCCTTTTACCTACGATGTACCTTTATACGTAACTTCAAGCAAATTCCAAATATCATAAGAAGTTTAACATGCACAAACTCTATTAAATTCAGTTCTATTTAATGCACAAAATAATGCATTCATGGCCTTAGCATTATTTATGCATTGAAATTTATCTTAGTCGTCCTATTTATCTTTTGGTTTATACATAGTAACTCATCCAACTACCATTGTAGGTGAAGTGTAGGTGTTTTTTACCATTCGCCAAACATCTATATCTAACATAATAAGAAATCGTCGCATTCGAGTTTTCCATTAATTATAATCTGTGTCAGTGAATAAAGGAAGTCTACTAATTCCTTGTCCCTCAGAAAATATGTGATTGTTATGCACCATTTCTCCCAACAGTAAAACCATTTTGGAGAAATCTTCCTCTGATACCAAGTGCTGGATCTTGAGCCTCTCTTAGAGGGGGGTGAATAAGAGCAAACTATAATTTTATGAATTAAAAAAATACTTAGCCAATTTTTTCTAGAATCAAGAAATCTTAATCACAACCAAATATTTATAACAAATCTGATGACGACGTTGTCTTGCCATGTGTTCGTGATGCTCGTGACCATTTGACTTTTGGTAACGAAGTCCTGCAACATGTGCATGATGACGTTGTTGATGTGGTCATTGATCTCTGTCTTAGTGAATTTTTTGATTGTGACGGTCGTTGCCGCAAGCTTGAAGATAGGATTCTACTGCGACATCCATCGCCAAAGCTGCTACAATCTCCGCCCGCAGTGCAAGAAGTCCTCTTGATATTTATCTTGCTTTTATTTCATTTACTTGTCTTTATTTATTTATTTTAGGATCTTGACTGTATTTTTCCAGATTCATATTTTTAATTTTGTTCTGCGTTTAGCCAGTTATTATTTTAAATTGGGCTGCATATAGCCTTGCACTTTGTTAGCCTTATATAGGGCCATGTGATGTAGGAATTATGTATTGATGAATGAAAATTGAAAACATTTTGAATTGAAAAATTCCCTCTTCCTCTCCTCCTTGGTCGCCCCCTCCTTCTCTCCCTCCTTGATAATTTTGGCTACCTTCTTCTTCCCCTCTCCCTTCTTCTCTGGTCCACCAAACAACCCTCCTCCCCTCCAACGCCATACAACTACAACGGTGTTTCACCCCCTTGAAGTATTTCAGTCATGACCCTAGATTTCCTCCTAGGTTTCAGCCAACAAGGGCTCCCCCTCCTAGGGTTCCGTCACCCTCCAAAATCCCCTTTTGGTGGATTTCGGCCAAGGATATCAACTGCAGCGACGACGAATCTTCTCCGGCGTGAAGCAAGGAAGGCGAACAAGTTTCTCTCCGTTTGGTGAAACTCCGGTGGAACTGAAGAAGAGCGACCACTTTTTCATCGGAATCATCTATTCTGATTGGGTAACGAAACTTCTACCTTTATGAGAATCTCTCTCTAGAGTATTCTTGTGGTGGTTTACTTTGGCGTTATTTACAAAATTTTGATTTCATCGTGCTTTTAGATCCAATCGATTATGTTGTTTCTCTTGATCAATTTAAATTCGTGAGTCTTGGAAGGCCTCATTTTCTTTTGTTGGAAGAGATCCACCTTTTTTCTGAATCGTTATTTTTCGGTGGATCTCTTTTGGTAAAACACACGCTTGATCGGATCGCATTGATCCCTTTTGCTTGAGAGGATATTAGCTTATAGCTTCTATTCGATCTCCAAGGGTGTGGTGAACCCGTTCGTTAGCATCGGAATAATAAAATTGCAAAATCTGGTTTGTTGCATTTTAGTTTGTGCGAGCATAGAATTGGAATGTGAGAGAACGAATCAGTGTCGTTTGTTCATTGCGGTTTCATCGGGAGACGTAGCTTGCATCAATTAGGTATTAGAGGGAGATTCGTGATAATTTCTTAATTGATACCATCCTAAGTTTTCTTAGAACGCCGACACGCACTTGCACGATTTGTTGTCCAAAACAATAAAACAAAATTTTATTTTTTGGTCTACAAACAGCGGCCTAAAACTTTTATTTATCTGCAAAAAAAGTAAAATTTTTTTTTATTAATCTCCATATTATTTTCATCAATAAAATAAAAAAAATATTTTAACTACCCTAGTTATTAAGTGGGAAAAAATCTTTCTTTCATAAATTTTATTGGGTCAGAATCATTATTCATTGTATGCGCACAAGAACCGGGTAGATTATTCTCTCTGGTCCCCACTGAATATGGTCCATGACGTTTATGATTCCCGATTAGATTTTGTGTGGTCTAAAGTTATGGCTAACCATAACCCAACATATCTCCCTTTCCATAGGAAGCCCAACCATGTAAGACCCCCTTTTTTTCACCACCGGGTCTTACGCCCTAAACCGCCGCCTTACAGTGACTCCAAATACTATGTTAGACGTAACTGCACGGTGATGATCCTGCCAGCTAAAACGAGCACATCACAGTGTATAGACAAAAGAGACATAAGTAAAACAAGTCCACAGATCACAACTCACTATCAATATATATAAAAGATCAATAGTCCACAATGAGTACAAGTATAAAAAAGAGTAGAATATTTGGATTAAGCCCGGTACATGTCTAATACAAATATTCTCTCTCACACAACTCACACATCTAGCGGAAGAAAACTGAAAACCGTCCTCGACCTGTCGCCGAGTAGTAGCGGTAGTGCCCTATAGCTGCTCCTCAAGTCCTGCCATCCTCCTGCGACTGGTGCATCAGCTCGAATTCCTAAAATGATGTAGTCCACCGACCGTTGGTCAAAATACTAAGCCACTATCGTTCTTGCCTCACCACCGCGAATCCTAGGAACCGTGCGGGGAGGATTAAAGGAAAGATATTTAAGGTGGAGAATGAACAAGAGCAGGTGACAACTACCCTAACAGGAGTATGTACAAAGGAACTATAACAATGAAATAGTAATATAAACATTGTAAGGTATAGAGCAGTAAAAATAGTAAAGTGAACAAGCTATATTAAAAGTAACCATAATTTTTAAGAATGCTCATACAAACTTATAAACTAAGGGGTCATTTTGCAAGGCCTATCGTATAAAAAGTCTCATACCAGTTTATACGATAGGGGTTGGTGTTTAAATGCAATGATTACATAATATGCAAGATTGTGCTTGTTTAATGCTATGTTCATACAAGTGCAACACACACAACCGACTCTATGTGCACAGAGCTTTAGTTCCCCAATTTTGGAAGCTAGCTTCACTCTTAGGAGCCTCCGTTGTGGCCAACCGAGACAGTGGGCTTGGCCATCCCACTCTTAGGTGGTTATCTACACTAACAGGCCTGCCCTTACGTACGCCTCTGAAGGACACACCAGAGTCACCACATACTAATGTTAGCAAATCCACTAGTCTTTTCCTTGGCTAAGTGAGAACCACACTTGCCAATTCAATGTATCGACGTCAGTGCGAACGACTTTGTAATACCGAAGACCCACCACCTTTATGCACATGCAACCATGAATTCCCGAGCCATCGGCTCCCCGGACTAACCCATCTATCACAACAACCTTCCGAGCAACTAGCTCCCAAGACTAACAAGTCCATACCTATCACCACCGAGCCTATCGTTTGTGATTCTAAACCAAACTTGCCTCCTGTGTCCATGGGTTGAGTGAAAGTGAAGTACTTAGAATTACTAGTTGCTCTTAAATCATTTTAGTCTTACGGTTTAAGGTTAACCTTGGACTGCCGAAGGCATTCCCTGTGAAGGTCTCATGAGGGCACTAAGAACTACGATGGGCTGAAGCCCAAAGTTCCATTTCGTAAGACACTTACTATTATTGGTATCTACCCAGGTCCAATCCCTTAGCATTACACTTGAACTAACCCAAAGTGTATTTAGCCTCTTTCTCCAATGGAAAATGATATGTCGTCGATGCCAAGAACAACCTTGCATCCTAGTCAACCAGGCTCTCACAACCTGCATTATATTGGTGACATTATTCATTCTCAACCAGACCAGGTACACCACTACCCCATACCAAGGTTCATATGTTTCCCTAATTCTTCGATTTTGTTGTGTGTAGACCTATTGGACTATAAAATATGCACGAATGATGAGCAAATATTCATCCAAATGACCTAAGATTATTGTTGAGGTTCTATCATGATACTTTATGAATAAATCAGAAGATTATAATTTTTCCTAATTTATTTGGCATTTATTATATTTTCTGCAAAATCAGGCCACTTAGGCTTTTGAACTCCAAGTACAATTTTCTGACATGATATGGCCTTAAAAAAATTATGACAAATGTATATCATCAAAAATAACAGTAACTATCAAAAATCCCAATTTTCCAAAAAGGTTTTGACCTCTAACAAATTATTGAATAAATAACCAAAATATTAGGATAAATAGGGAAGAATTAAACCAACCATCCAAAAATTATGAGAAAATTACTAGATGATAAATATGACATGGAAAGACTACTGATCAAGAATTTTAATTTTCTATATCTAATTGGTCACATAGATAAATTATTTAATAATATTCAAGTAAGGGCACTTTTGAAGGAGCATATATGAAAAGTCTTCTAGTATTTTTATAAAATTTCATAGAGCATGATTATGTCCTAAAATATTCCCTGACCAACTTTCATAATTTTCTAGTAAGCAATAACCCTAAAATAATTATCTTGTGATTGAATAAAACTTAGGGTTTGTGAATGAAGTACTAAAATTATCTAGTCAAAAATTCACAATAAAATTTTTAGAGAACAACATCATCTAAAGAAGTTTACTTCCTAAATTTCATATGCATCCAAGGTCATGTAAGCATGTACATAAATATTGAATCAAAGTGCCCTAATTTATCCATAACTATTTTAAAGATGGTGTAAGTTCCTAAAAAATCCAAAAATAATTTACCGGAGCTTATTTTCACTCTAAGAACTCATCAACCAAGTTCCAAGACAATCCAAGGACATATGGTCTCATGCCCTTCAATAGGCATCCAAATCTCGACCCTAGGGCTTACACAAGGGTCTAAGGGTATCTCCACCCCAATGACCCTAAATCTCTTGTGGGGGTGTTTTAGATGACTTGTAGTCAGTGGCCCAAGTTTCATTCCATTTGGATAAGGATTGGTCACACAACCCATAAAATACACACTTGCCCTAATTTACCCTTTAGGGACCAAACTTTTGTCAAATCATTACCTGCTCAAATAAACCCCAAATGGGCTAAGATTTTCACTAATGACTTTTCATGACCCTAAGGGTCATCCACCAAAATTTTGGATGCTTTTGAGGTCATTATACCCCTTAATTAAATCATATATAAATTATTAAATATTTTCAAAAACTATAGAACTATTTTTTCCAAAAAAATCCATTTTTGGATATATCAGAGGTACAGGTAATAATGACCACCAGTCCAAATCTCAAGTAATTTGGAAGGCTGGATTGATGGGGGCACTCCAGTTAGTCTCTAGAGAACCCTATTTATAGATTGCACCATTTTGAGTGATGTGGTCAGACCACTGACCCAAATGGGTTAAAATAAATTTTTTAAAAAAGTAGACTTCAAGGTCTACAATTCTCATATTGCCTACTTTTCTTGTTTCAGCCCATAATGGCCTTATTTATTTGATTTAAAGGGTGCATAATAAAGGGTTAAAAAAATACACTATTTAATACTTTATACTATAACAGATCCAACAGTGATGGAGTTGTCTTCAACCTCCAGTCGAAGGCCACGATCCACCCGACCTGGAGGAACCTAAAACCTCATTTCCCAACTACCTGGCCACCTCCTTGGCTAGCCACCGCCACCGCCACCTCCGTTGAAGTGGTGGCTATCGCTGGGCGGCGGTACGGCAGCCGGAGGTGGTGGTTTCCAGCGAACTCGAGAATGCAAAAACCATGATTTTTCATGGAATTCAAAAATGGAAATCAGCACAATTGGGCTCGATTTCAAATCTTATTTAACTAGAATTCTAGCACAAGGGGAGAGGAGGAGAAGATCGTGTTTGGGGTTCGACGATGGTGGTGGCGGCGGTTGGCCGTGGATTTTCCCCTCTCCGGCAAGCTTGCCCAATTTCTCGATCCTCCACCAAAACCTTTGATCTAATATACCAATTCGACTGCCATCCATCCTCTGAAGCTAATGTTGAAGTTAGATTTGAGTGGGGAGGGCTGCATAGGGGGATTTTGAGGAGAGAGAATTAAACTATGGCCATTAATGGACCCTCTCTTGATGGATGTGGGCTGGAGTTGATGGAGAGATGAATCCCATGCATCATGGAATACAAATGGTTGTTTAGGGGAGGTAAATGGGATGGCCCATGGCCCTCCTCCATTAACCCTCCTCTCTTTTCCTCTTTCTCTCTCTCCATTAAGGGGGAAACTCCCATTTTCTCTCTCCTAATCACCCCCTCCGAAAATTAAGTGACATTCCATGTAATTTTAGCCTCCTAAAACTAGTGGACCACTCAACTTGGGCTTAGTCATTGTGAGTTGGGCTAGGTTTGGTCAACTTGAGCTAATTTGACTCAATTTAGGGTTGAGTTGACTTTGGTCAATTTGATCTTTTGGGTTGACCCCAAAGGGTGGTAGTGACCCATTGGACTCCCCTAAGGGTTAGGAAGGTCTAGGTGGGGTTATTTTGGCATGTTGGAGGTCCACTGGCCCTAGATAGGTCACTTTGACCATTTTAGGGTTAGGGTTGACTTTGGTCAACTTAACCACTTTAGTTGACCCCAATGAGTTCTAGGTGCTCCAAGGGACCCCCTCATGGGTTAGGGATGTTATGGTGGGGTCAAAGAGTCAAGGTGAGGCCTTAAAGTCAAACCCTAGGTTAGGAAATTGGAATATGTTATTTGCAGACCATGGTGATCTTCACTTTCAAACCTAAGTTTATATGGTCTTTTTGAGCTTCCTAGGTTTTTTTCATGACCTAGTCATGACAAAACTATCTTAGAGGTCTAGTTGTTTGAGGGATATTACAAATCCCAACAAATTAAAATAATAATTTTTTCCCCGAAATTCAGGTTAGGCCTGCGGGATTTCTACTTAGAGTAACTGAATGTAATATCCCTCAGAAATTGAGGTTATACCTGATCTAAAGAGCTAAGGTACTTCTATTGTATAAGATCTACTGGCTCCCAGGTATGCTCCTCTTGTCCATAACTTGACTACATGATCTTGACCAATGGAACCTTCTCGCACAACAAGACTCACATTGTCGTATCATCAATCCTGACCGGCTCTAAGCGGACCGATTGATCAGAAGCTGCCGAGCCATCTATACTAGGAACCTGCTACACCAATCGTAGTAGAGCCTTCGTAAGAGAGGAGACGTGGAAGACGTCGTGCAAACCCGCTAACTCCTGCGGTAGCTCTAGTGTGTAAGCCAATGGGCCGATCTGCTCCAGGATCCTGTAGGGCCCCATATTCCTTTGACTGAGCTTCTTCCGTCCGCATATGATGGAGACGACGGCCCTCAACGTGTTGAAGACGGAGACGACATGCTTACGGAAGTTATCTCACCGCCTCCAAGTAAAGATTTGCGGCGTCATGACGACCATGTGGAGCGATGTCAAAAGATCCGCCCGCGGCGCAAACCAATCTAATGATAGCTTAATTAATTCATTTTCATGTTTTTTTATTTGGCAATGTCTATGGCAATGTTTATGCCATGTTGTGTTTTATTTTTATGAGTGTTATTTTATTTAGTTAATGTGGGCTGCAAATAGCCAAACATTTGATGTAGCCTATAAATAGGCAAGGGTGTTGTCATTTTGATTATTGAAGAAAGAAATATTGAAACCCTAAAAAATCTCCCTCTTGAAATTTTTCTCTCCCCCTTCTTCTTGGCTGAACTTCCCCATCTTCCCCTCTCCTTGGCCGCCGGCCACCTTTCTCCCTTCTGCCTCTTCTATTCTCCTCCCTCCTCCTAGCCACCACCACCACCCTTCTTCTACCCTTCTTCAACCCGAGCCACCTTCCCCTCCAACAACAAGCCGCCGGCCTACCCCTCACTCCCTTCAAAAAACCGACCCACCATCACCTCTCACAAAGCCGACCCTCCTCCCTCACTCCCTTGCAACCATCCCTAGCCGCCTCCCCCACTAGTAAATCCGACCACCGTTAAGGATCCCTTCCTCCCCTTTACTTGTGAAGAAATCGGCCAAGGCAAGCTTGCCTCCTTGTGGATTCCTAACACCGGCGTGAAGCGACGAAGGCGGGCAAGATTTTCATCTCCTTCCGGCGCAACTCCAGCGGAGCCGTTGAGAGGCGATTCAAGTAGAGTGTAATCGGAATCACCCTTCCGATTGGGTAACGAAAATCCCTCCTACCTCTTGTGTGTTTTCATTTCTTAGAATAGATCTTGTGGTGGATTATTTTTGGCGTTGTTTTAGATAGCTTGAAATTGTATCGTGGATTACTTCGCATGCTTTGTATTTCCCTTATCTTCATTTTATATTCGGGAAGGTTTGGCGAACCTCGTTTGACTTTTGTTGGGAGAGATCTACCCATTCCGAATCAAACTTTTCGGTAGATCTCTTTTGGTACAACATCGCTCGGTCGGATCCAATATTGGTCCTTTTAGCTCGATCGAACATTGGCCTTATAGCCCTTGTTGGATCCAAACCGGCTTGGCTACCCGTACGCTAGCAAAATATTGATAGATGTAATTGCGTGGTGTCGCGTAGAGCGATTGTGCGAGTGTAGGGTTTGGATCGAAGAGTGTCGTGGCGTTAGGCCGTAGTTTTAAACGGTGTGAAACGTGCAAGCCTGCATCAGCATACCCACGAGAATCCGTGCATGGGACATATCTTTAGGAACCCCCGGTCTCCAACCTAGAACTCTACTTGATAATGTCGTGCGTCATAATACTTGGCCGGTCTGCTCTATGCCTCTAGCATCCAATCTCGAATCTATCATACTTGAGTATCTGTGTCCTCCCCAAATTCCGAGCCGAGTACCTTTGGATTCTCATCCTAGATTCAATACAGTGGAGTCATGCACCTCCATACATATAATGACATATAAGGGCCATGCATATGGTAGTCTGGTGACTATTGTTATAAGAGAGTTTGATCAGCGATAACAGTCTCTCTCATTGCTCTCCGTGGTCCAGAATGCATAAGTATAAAAGATCCTTTAGTGTTAGTATTGTATGCTTCGTCTGCCCATCGGTCTGAGGGTGGAGAGTTGTGCTAAATGTCGACCGAGAGCCCAGATATGCATATACCGATCTTCTTTCCTTGGACATAAAACATCAATCCTGATCCGACACGATCGTCTTGAGCACACCATGATAACGGACAACTACTCATAAATCTCACGAAACACAAACGGGAGCTTTATTCCGGATCGAGGTGACCCCAGCTACCTCAGTCAATCTATCCTTGATGTTCCAATTATAATTGTGCCTGGAGTGGCGATGTGGTAACCTGTGTATGAAATCCATAATTATATCCTCGAACTTCCACTCTAACTCGGGCAGTGACTGTAGTAGTTCCCTAAAAACCCTTACACTGACCTTCACTAGCCGACAAACCTCACCGTGCTTCACAAAATCAATGAAGTCTTTCTTTATTCCGGGGAAATACATGTTATGATAAACACAATTTTCTTCCGATAAATTGAGTTCTCATTTGTAAGTGTAGACAGCGACTCTATAACCTTCCTCTACACTATCGGGTTATTATTCCTTTAAGTACGCCTGAGTAATCAATCAAATAGACTTTATGATTTATCCAATTCTTATCATTTAATGGATCTGCTCACATCGTCGTGCGTCCCTTCATTCTCAAAATTTAAAACGGTGTATTCATGAACCTTTGGAGATTATCATTAAACCCATTAATTTTCATGCCATTTTGCCGTAAATACACTTGATAATCCAAAATCCATTTTTCATAGTCATGAATCTTGCTAATCGTGACTATAATGTTATTAAACGCATATATTCTGGTCCTTGATGCTATCTGAATGAGGTCTGCAGAGTAATACCTAAGGTATACGTCTTTAATATATTGTCTGCTAATTTGTTTCAAATTTCCTAGAGTTATCATACTTTCGATGTTACAACATTGTGATTTAATCTTATCTTCCCAGATATCCTGAATTTTACTACCCGTCATCTAATTCACATGGTATCTTATACTAGTTAAGTCTTGTAATTACTCCTTATTACCATTACATTGCCATATCCAAAACTGCAAGTTTTCAACCTAATGACTTGTGTATGTCAGGTAAGTGTGGATAGCAGTGATAAATCATTCAACTATGAGAGGGCGTGATTTTTAATAAAACAGACCATCTCTTAATCACTTATGAATGCCCTAAATCACAAGAAATTCCAAATATAATTCTAACTTGTAGGACCTAATTTCAATCCAAAATTTTCAATTGGTTTAACTAAGGTCAAGTATTTGTCCGATCAACGATATCTAATCATTGTCCTGGTAACTTTGCCGAGTAGCGTCGAATAAGATCAACTTCAACATCACTATGTTTGTGACACCGCATTTTCTAAATTAGGTCTAAGGAAACCCTAGCCAGTAACTAATTTACCCAATAAACAAAAGATAAGCCCCCAATAAACAAAAGATAAGCCCCTACCTATGTTGGGCTAAGTATCTTGATATCACTATGTTATATTTGGGCTAGATATGCACACAATCTTTAAGGCATGCAACCTTAGACTAAGTGTTCCATCATGAAACTTGTTGATATACTCCTCACCTTTAGACTCTCCAGGTTAATATTTACAACCACTTTCTCAAGGTCAACATATGACCCAGTCCTAAATGGGTCTCTTCTGAACCTAAATTCTTATCTGACCCTTGGTATTTGGTATTATGGTTGTCTCAACCTAATCGCGTCATCGGTATGAGGGTTGAGTCTATGAGTCCCATACAATTCCGCTAATGGATTGTAGGCATCATTTGTCCTTAAGGTGGTCCTATTAGTTTGGGTAACAGGTGATAGTACCACATGATAAGTAAAGTAGGGAAATCAGAGTTTAAGCTTGAAGTTGCTACTCTCGCGTTAGAATCTTCCTCTAGCCGCTTAGGGTATCCTTGTACCTTAACTGAATTTATACCTAAGGTCACTTTTGACCAGGATACGCTAAGAATCGTCTTGGTAAGTCGATTTTCCTAGTTGGGTTGGTCAAACTCATTTATTTAATGACTATGTATTGTGATTTTTACACATGGGCACACCACAGCTTCCGCTGCTTAGTTTATCCAAAAACTAATGCTTGCACGGGGTGACCCAGTGTTGTGGACTTACTTCTTTATGATCGTGGTCCCCTCTGATACAAGTTTATAAGACCCTCTTTTTTTCACACCCGGGTCATACGTCCAGAACCGCCGCCTTACGGTGACACCAACTACTAAGTTAGATGCCACCGCACGGAGCCGATCTTGCCGGCTAAAACGATCACATCATAGTGTAGAGAGGTCAAAAGCAAGACATAATAAACCAATAGGGGCTCGATAATGCCATTGGGCTTCAAGCAGCGACATTAAGTTCATGTCCAGATAATCTCTTCTTAAGCTTTCTCTTGTATGTCTTCCCCCCCCCCCCCCACAAGGCATTTACATCATAAAGTTGCTCCATTTCAAATACTAAAGGCTCCCTTAGGCATGGTGGCGGTCATGAACATGTGAGTTAAATTTTCTATGGTCAACGCTCACCCAAGAAACTTCATTCTCTCTTTTGTTCAAAGGGATGAAGTTTGTTAGGTGATCTTTAATGAATGACAGTTTAACCCATGCATTTACGACCACCACCACCATGCAAAATGGAGCCTAAATCATCAAACCAAGGATCAACAAGATTTAATTTCAGCACTCAAAAATGCAATAAATAACGGGTCATTAGAAAATATTGTTGTGAGAAAAATGAAAAAAAAAGTGAAAATCTAAAAATAAAATCACACTTTATAACTTTGTTCATCATTTGTAGATCCAAATACAGCACAAGGTGCTAAAGTTTCCTTTTACTGCTCCAAAGTAGTTTCATAAATACAATAATACACCACATAAAATGGATCTAAAATAATGCCTACGCAATCTTGCATTCACGCCAGAACATGTTGAAAAACCCGGGGGTAAACCTGGCATTGGTTTGTTGCAGTAAGAATTCTTCCAACGAGCCAATTTATAGAGTCTGAGCTGCCCAGAATTCCTGAAATATAAAGTTACGCTTCCGATAAATTAAATTAACAAATATAATACAACTTACACAGAAAGGAAATATAATTTCAATGCAACTTTTCTTAGCAAAACATCATATATATTAAACTAGTAAAGATCATATTCCTGCGAGATGGATATTAGGAGTGAATTTGGAAAAATTAAACCAAATGAAAATAATAAAGTACAGAAATATATTTAACCAACCTTGAATGTACTCGTGTTTCTAAAAAAAAAACTAAGACACACACACCTTGAATGCACTCGTGTTTCTAAAAAACACACACACACACACCATGACTGTACTCGTGTTTCTAAAAAGGACACGAATACACATACACCTTGAATGTACTCGTGTTTCAAAAAAAAAATTAATACACACACGCGCGAGGGACAGACACGGGGCACTTATACACACGCATGCGCCCACGCACACACACACACCTTGAATGTACTTGTGTTTCTAAAAAATACGCGCGCGCACACCCCTTGAATGTACTCGTGTTCTCTCACAACTCACACATCTAGCGCAAGCTAACTGAAAACTGTCCTCGACATGTCACCTAGTAGTAGCGGTAGTGCGTAGCAACTGCTCCTCAAGTCCTGCCATCCTCCTACGAGTGCTGCATCACCTCAAATTCCTAAAATGATGTGGTCCACCGACTGTTAGTCATAAGACGAAGCCACTATCGATCTCTCCTCACCCCCGCGATTCCTAGACACTGTGCGGGGTGGGGAAAGGAAAGACTTTTAAGGTGGAGAATGAACAAGTGCATGTGACGACTACCCTAGTAGGAGTATGCGCAAAGGAACTGTAGCAATGAAGCAGTAATATAAACAAAGTAAGGTACATACCAGTAAATATAGTAAATTTAACAAGCTATATTAAAAGTAACCTTAATTTATAAGAATACTTATACAAACTTATAAACTAAGGGGTCGTTTGGCAAGGCATATCGTATAAAAAGTCTCATAACAGTTTATACGATAGGGGTAGGGGTTTAAATGCAATGATTTCATGATATGATAGGTTATGCTGGTTTAATGCTATGTTCATACAAGTGCAACACACACACCCGAATCTATGTGAACAGACCTTTAGTTCCCCGATTTTGGAAGCTAGCTTTACTCCCAGGAGCTTCCATATTGGCCAACAGAGACACTGGGTTGGGCCACCATACTCCTAGGCGGGTATCCGCACTACCAAGCCTAGCCCTTACATACGCCTCTGAAGGACACACCAGAGTCACCACGTACTAATGTTAGCAAATCCACCAGCCTTTTCATTGGCTAAGTGAGAACCACACTTGGCGACTCAACGTATCGACGTCAGTGCGAATGACCGTCTAATACCGAAGACCCACCACACTTATGCACATGCAACCATGAATTCCCGAGCCATCGGCTCCACGGACTAACCCGTCCGTCAAAACAACTTTCAAGCCACTAGCTACCCGGACTAACCTATAAAATCCCTCAAATAACTAGACCCCTAGGAGTAGTTTTGTCATGACTAGGTCATGACAAAATCCTATGAAGCTCAAAAGACCAAGTGAGCAGAAATACAAGTTGAAAATCACCTTGGTCCGCCTATAGGACAACCTCACCACCAGACCTAGGGTTTGACCTTAGGGCTTCAACTTGACTTCATGACCCCACCACAACACCCCTAACCCCTTGGGTGGTCCATAGGGTCACTAAGGACCCATTGGGGGGCAATCAAGTGGTCAAGTTGACCTAAGTCACCTTAATCCTAAATAGGTCAAACTCACCTATATAGGGTCAATTGACCTTCCCTTGGCTAAATAGACCCCACATACACCTTCCTAACCCTTAAGGGAGGTCAATGGGTCACCAAGACCCGTTGGGGTCAACCCAAAAGGTCAATTTTACATATGTCAACCCTAGCCCCAAAGTGGTCATAGTGCCCTAATTAAGGGTAAAGTGACCTTCATGGTGAAAAGCAAACCATACTCAACCCTACCTAGACCTTAGGGGAGGCCAGTGGATCATCAAGGACCCATTTGGGCAACCCAAAAGGTCAATTTGACCAAGGTCAACTCCACCCTAGTATTAAGTCAAACTAGATCAAATAGGCTTACACAAGCTCAAGCCCAATCCACTTAGGCTAACCTTTTTTCCATTAATATTATGGGTTAGTGGGGTGTCTTTAGTCTTAATTTGTCATCAAATTCGGCCTTAAAGATTAGGACTGAGAAAAACTCCACTCTCCCTTTATGGAGGAGAGATCAAATGAGGAAGCGAGCCATACATGGCCAAGGGCCCTCTCTCTTCATTCCAATGAGTTGATTCATCTCCCCCATAAGTGCTGAGAAGATCAAGAGTTTCTCCAGGCCCCTTTCAGTGGCTGGATGCATGGAACCACATTGGCCAAAATTTCACCTTAATGGTCATTGATGCTACACCCCCTTCTTCCCCATTTAGCAATCTTAAAAGCTTCCCTAGGCCAAGAGAAATCGGTTCCACCTTCCCTCTAGAGAAATTAAGCCCTCTGCTAGTACTGTTGTAGAGCACCCACAGACTCAAAATCCGGCAATGCCGACATGGCGGTCGGCTCGACTCCAGCTTCCCTAGAAGGTTCTCCCTCACTTCTTTCTTCAGTGGATAGATCCACTCTTAACGACTGCCGGAATTGAGACCAATTGGTCGAAGTTTTGCATGGTCGAAAGATTAATTTTGAAGCTTTATTCTTCCACCCACAAACCACTGTTCCAGCGACCATCGGTCGGCCCACCCCCCCCCCCCTGAATTTCCATCCACCACCTCATCGAATGTGGTGGTTGCGGTGGCCGGCCGGGAAGAGGCGCGGGTGGCCGGAAAATCGCTAGCCAAAACAGCCCAGGACGGGTTAATCTTGGTCGTTGGCGCGTTGGGGAAGATGAACTGATCCCGTCGAATCGGGCTTTAAGATTCATGCTTGTTGTTATTATTAATCCATTTATATATAGATTTCTGTCATAGTTTTTGCAGTAGATAGAGTTAAATACTAATAATACTAAGAGACCTCTAACGTGAAAGTGGCCTACATGAAAGTTGTGGCCCCTAAAGTCTAGTTTATTTTAAAATTGGTTTTAACCAATTAGGGTCAGTGGTGTAACCACAGCACACCAAATGTTGCTGCCTATACATAGTGTAAGACCCCATTTTTTTCTTTTTAAACCACGAGGTCTTAGGCCCAGAACCGCCGCTTTGTGGTGACACCATCACGCCCGGAAAGGTCATCAATAAAAAACGCCGATCCTGTCGGCCATATCGATCACAGAATAGTAGCAAAAGTATGATAGTACATGAAATTATAACTCTAACACATGTCCACAATGATCACATATATAATAATAATTCTCCACGAAGGGAGAGTCCACAACAATAATAATAAAATTAATAGAAATAGGGCTCATGTCAGATACATAAAGCCCTCACTACAATTCACTCATCGCGGAAGAAAATCTATAACAACTACTAGCGAACGAGACTCACTGTCCCAGCTGTCTGAACTCCAGTACTAGACTGTCCCATCTCCAAGCATGTCGACCTCTGGGGCTGCAACTCAAAGTTGGGCTCCACGATGCACTAAAATGATTTGGTTCGAAAACCGTTAATCTAAAAGAATAAGTCCTATCATCCCCCACTTCTCCCTCATGGCTCCTAGGCATCGAGAGGGGAGAAGGATAGGAAAGGTAATGAAGGTGGAGAATAATAAGTAGTAGGTGACGGCTGAACTAGTCTAGCAGTTCTATGAAAACATGTAGCAGTAATAAAAGTTTGTAAGACAAATTATGAAATATGTAACCTTAACTTATATGAATGCACATACAAACATGTAAGCTAAGAGGTCTTCTACAAGGCTCCTATCATATAAAAAGTCTCACACCAATTTATACGACAGGGTGTTGGTTTTTAAGCAAGCATTATATGTATCCATAGAAATAATAACCTTAGCTTATAAGCACGCACACGCAAACTTATAAACTAAGGTGTCATTTTGTAGGGCCTATTGAATAAAGAGTCCCATACTAATTTATACAATAGGTGTCAAGGGTTATATGCAATAGTTATGCTATGACTTATAAGTATGACATAGTATGATCATGCAAATACAACACACCCACCCGACTTTGTGCACACGGACCTTTAGTTCCACCTTTCTGGAGCCTAACCTTCCAGGATAACTCCGTAGTGGAAAACGGAAGCTGTGGGTTGGGCCTCACCCACCTCTAAACCGGTAATTACACTACCATTCAAACCTATCGTACGCCTCAACTCTAGTGCACTAAGCGGAGCTCTTGTGTACTCTTTGCCAGCTGGTCCACCGGACCTAATTTGGCGAAGTACTAAACCACATTTCCGGAGTCACAATTATCTACTGAGCCATCGGCTCGCTGGGCTAACCTGCCCATCACCAAAACCACCGAGCCTACCGCCCGTGTGACCCAACCTAACTTCCCTAGACACCGAGGTGTGTGAAAGTGAACCCCTAGTTATACTAATTACTCTTAAACATTGATTACTCTTACGACTTACATTAACCTTGGACTTCCAAGGGCATTCCCCGTGAAGGGCTCTTGAGGGCACTAGGAACTACGATGGGCTGAAGCCCAAAGCTCCCTTTCATAAGGCACTTACTGTTATTCGTTATACCCGATTCCCGATCCCTTTAATATTATTATGAATTTAATCCTAGTGTGTTATGACCTTCTCTTCCCCTCCACAGGAAAGACGACCTTTCGTCGATCACGAGCACTGCCTAATCCTAGTCAACCCAGCATTCTACTCATCCTGACTTCCAATGATGAACTCAATTTCATTTTACCCAAACCAGCAAACTATTAACCCGAATCCATTTTCCCAATTCAAGCTATCACATTTTTCTGTAGTTTTACTATACGCAGACCAACCTATACTATATATCGTACATGATAGGAGGTACTCCAAATTTTCATCCAAATGCCATAAAATATTTAATGGGTCTTATCATGACATGATTAGTCTAAATCAAGAAACTTATAATTTTCCTGATTAATTTTATATTTAATTAATTTTTCCCAAAGTTAGGCCATGGGTAATTTGAATGTGAAGTATAATATTTTCTCAAGTAATGGCCACACAAAAATTATGAACACTAGATAACAGAGGAGTAATAATAAATACCAAATTACATGATTTTCCAAAATTATTTTACCTCTAATTAATTAGTCCAATAATAAGCCATTAACTATGGGTAAAGAAGAAAGTACTAAAGTTAATCATCAAAAAATTGTATAAAACTTAATGAATCTCAAGGATGACCAGAAAGAGCCTCTAACCAAAAATCATAATTTATCAAGCTCATTAGATACTAGAATAAAATCATTTATATGTACTTGGAAACTAGAACCTTGTAAAGCAACCCCTATAAATAGGCTTCCAAAAAATCCATAAAAATTTACAGAGATTTACAATGTCATAAAAGGTTCTCTGACTATATTTCATAAGTTTTCAATCAGTAATTAGTTCATAAGAAATTCCTAAGTGGATAATACAACTTGATGGGTTTTGAGTAAAGTACTCAAATTAATGATCTAAAATTCATACCAAAATTTCTAGAGCTTGTTATATTACTAAAACATAGCTTGACTAAGTATTATCCAAACTCAAGGTTAGGAAGTCACATAATAAAATACTTCAAGACAACTCATGATAGTGCACTTTTCAAAGGAACTCACTTGTAAACTCATCCAAACAATGTGTAGTATATTTCAGTGGATAATAAGGTTATGAAAATGACCTCTACCAAAATGTCATGCAATTTCAAAGTCATATGAGCCACTAGTCATTTCCTAAGGTGTATGGACCCAAAGACTTACCTAGTGGTTTAAATGGTGTGCATGTGTCCAAATCCCTCCATATATCTCCCTAGGGCTTATCACCACCCTAGGATAACATGAACTAAACACTAAGTCCATACAAGGGCATTTCACCACCTGCCCTTCACAAATCCCCAAAGTCCAACCTTAGGGTTTGAACTTGGTTCCTAGGGCAAATCTACCCCAACCCACCCCTAATTCCATATGGGGGTGTCTAGCATCATATCAAACTAGTGGCCCAAGGTTCAGCCTCTGTTGAGCTGATTTGACCACTTAAACACGAAAGGAACACTTGACCTAAATACCCCCCCCCCCCTTTAGGCCAAGGCTCGGGTTTACAAAAATTCAACCCAATTCATCTCCAAATGAGGTGAAATTTTATCCAGAGCCTTATGATGTCCCAAGGATTATTCACCAAAATTTGGAAGGGTTTGGAGGTAATTTGGTCCCCTAATTAACTTACCCTAGGATTATTAACTTATTTCAAAAACTATAGAAAAATTATCTCACAAAATTCCCATTTTAGGACATGACCTAGGTATGGGTGAGATTGACTCCCTGTCCAAATTTCAAAACATTTGGACATGTGGTGAAGTGGGGGCACACATTTAAACCTCTGACTAGGCTAAGGTATAGACTCCACCAAAATGAGTGCCCTGGTCAAACCAGATATCCAAATTGGTTCAAATAATTATAAAATAAACTAGACATCTAGACCTACAAAATTCTAGGTATTTTTAATAAATAGACACATTAATAGCATTTTCTGTGATAGAAATTAAATGAAATGAAATTATTTATCCTAAGATTAAAATAATGCAGCACGAATCTTGGCGCAACAGGGACGGCATTGGGTTGTCTTCAATCTCCAGCCGACGACCAGGATTCATTCCTCCTGGATCCTATTCCATTGCCATTTCACGGCCACCCGGCCACCTCCCTGGCTGACCACCGCCACCACCACCTCCGTCGAGGTGGTGGCTATCGCCATGCGACAGCACAACATCCGGAGGGGCGGATTCCGGTGATCCCGCAACCATGCCTTTCTCAGAAAAACTAGGAAATTGAAGGCCTTGATCAGGATCAATTGAGCCCGATTCTCAATCTAAATGAATCCTAAGATCTACCCATAGAAGAAGGAGCAAGGGAGGACCTGAATTGCAGCCTGAGAGCGGGTGTTGTGCCACTTTCCCATTTCTGGCCGCCAGTTTGGGCTTCTCTGCAACCTCCATAATAATAGTAAGGGAATTGAAATTAGAACGGGGGAAATGCTTGCTCTCGACCTGGTAAAGGTTTTTGAAGAAGGAATTGGGGAGGTGAGGCTTGTAACTCCCCAATTTTTGAAAACACCATTAATGGCCATTTAACCCTAATTTTGGTTTCAGCCAAATTGAGGGGGCTGAGCCACCGCACTAGCTGGCCACCTCCTAAAAAATCCTCCCCTGCCTCCAAGGAGTAAAACCCCATCAAGGTGGGGGAGTTTTGAAACCTCCATGGCCATGATGGTCATTAAGCCCCCACTTTCTCACTCCTCCAAAGTGGGTAACTCCTTCCTCTCTCTCCTAGTCATCACTTTCTGAATTTGGTGGGCCCAAAATGTTTCTCTCTACTTCCTTGGACTAATGGGCCACACCACTTGGGCTTAGCCCACTTGAAATGGGCTAGGTAAACCTAAGTTGACCACTTTGACCCATGAGTTGACTTTGGTCAACATTACTATTTGGGTTGACCCCAAGGGGTCCTTGGTGACCCCTTGGCTTCCCATAAGGTCTAGGAAAGGTGGTGTAGGGTTGAATTGGCACCTTGGTGGTCACTTGCACCTTAGTTAGGGCACTTTGACCACTTTAGGGCTAGGGTTGACTTGGGAAATCTCAGCCTCTAAGGTTGACCCCAATGGGTCTTTGGGGACCCATTGACTTAACCCTAGGTCTGGGAAGACCTAGGTTGGGTTGGTTGGGCATATTAGGGCCACATTGCCCTTAGTTAGGGCACCTTGCCCAACTTAGGCCTAGGATGATCATAGGTCAACATGGCTACCCTAGGTTGACTCCAATAGACCCTTAGGGCTCTAATGGACCTTTAAATAGGTTGGTGAGGTTGTGGTGGGGTCTTGGAGTCATGGTGAAGCCCCATGATCATCCTAACCTAGTGTTTAGAAATCTACTATTTATATACCATTGTGATCTCACCTACATTCCTAGGTCCACTTGGTCTTCCTGGGCCTCCTAGGGTTTTGCCAGACCTAGTCAAGACAAAACCATTCCTAGGGGTCTAGTTGTCTGAATGATGTTACAAATCCCAATACATAAACTAAAAAATGGTGCAACCCCAACCCACCGCACACCACTTGGGGTAGAGAGAATTAAATACTAAAAAATACTTAGAAATCTCTAAGGTGAAAGTGGCCAACATGAAAGTTGTAGCCCATAAAGTCTAGTTTATTTTAAAATTTGTTTCAACAAATTTAGTTTAGTGGTCTGACCACAGCACACCAAATGGTGCAGCCTATACATAGGGCTAACCAGAAATTAAATTGAGTGCCCCCATCAAACCAGTCATCCAAATGACCTGAGATTTTGGATGAGGGTCACTCCTATCTATTCCTATAACAATTTAAAAATAGGAATTTTTGGAAAACATTTTCCTAAAGTTTTTTTAGAAATTTAATTAACCATGTATGAATTACTTAAGGTGCATAATGACCTCTAAACCCACCAAAATTTTGGTAACTGTCTCTTAGGGTCATGACATGACTCTGATAAAAATCTCAGGCCAATTAGGTTTGATTTGATATGGTTTTGGTGAGACCAAAGTGTTGCTCTTTAAGGGCAAATTAGGGCAAAAGTGTGATTGGGGCATGGAGGGGCCAATATTCACCTAAAGTGGTTAGGACCTTGGCCAGAGCCCCAAGGTTAATTTAAACACACCCTCATGGAGTTTGAGATGGATAGGAGTACATTTGCCCTAGGACCCTAGTTCAAACCCTAAGGTTGAACTTTTGGGGTTTGTGAAGGACATGGTGTGATATGTCCTTGTATGAACTTAGGGTTTTGTCTATGAGGTTATAGGGTGATGAATAGCCCTAGGAAGGAATTTGGTGACCTTTGGACTTAGGAACACAACTTAAATCAATTGGGGATTGTTTAGGACTATACCTTTTATGGAAAAATTAAAGGGTTCATATGACCTTGGATCTTTAGAAAATTCTGGTAGAAGAGTTTTTATATCATTATTAGTCTCTGAAATTTATTCTAGGGTGTTTGGAAGGTAGTAGCTCATACTTATAGTCATATCTTTTTGTTGCCCCCATTGTTGATTTTTGATAATTTCATGGTTAAACTAAATTGGAATTGTATAAAACTCACTCAGAAATGTTTTATGGTGATGTTTAAGCTCTTATAATTTTTGTGTAATTTTGGGATTATGATTGGTGGTACTTCTTTCTTTATCTTTAATTACTATAAATATATTGAATTAAATAATATATATATATATATATATATATATATATATATATATATATATATATATGAAAGTTTGTAAAACTTGGTACTCTCTGATATTTTGGCATCATATAGAGACCATAATTTTGGGATGGCCATAACTTAAGGAATCTAGTACTTCATGTTCAAAACCATCCATGGTCTGATTTTGGGGAAAATTTAATAAATGTTAAATTAATTTAGGAAAATTACAAGTTTCTGGATTTAGTCTAAATATGA
This sequence comes from Platanthera zijinensis, assembly GCA_039513925.1. NCBI lineage: Eukaryota > Viridiplantae > Streptophyta > Magnoliopsida > Asparagales > Orchidaceae > Platanthera > Platanthera zijinensis. The sequence goes on along the minus strand of CM077079.1, from coordinate 182,183,693 downwards.
CATGATAGAACCCCAGTAAAAATTCTAGGACATTTGGAATGATATTTGAAGGGGTCACCTTTCAAACCCATCATGTAGCTTAGGTTGGTCTGCACATAGTAAAGCTGCATATATGTGATAACATGTGGGATGGTCATAGGAAGTTGGGAGTAATGGTATGATGATTTGGTAAGATGAAAAAGTGAGCTTCATTAAGAGTCATGATGAGGATATTGTTTGGTTGTCTAGTGATAAGAGGTGTTCGGGATCGACGAAAGATCGTTTTTCCTAGGGAGAGAAAAAGAGTCAAATACACTAGGGTTAGATTTAGTATAACATAAAATGGAATTAGAACCTGGGTACATACCAATAACAATACATTCCTTTAGAAAGGGAATGATGAGCTTCAGCTACCATCATAGTTTCTAGTGCCCCGCGAGAGCCCTTCACCGGGTATACCCTAGGCAATCCAAAGTTAACCTAAATTGTAAGAAAAATTATTAAAGAGCAACTAGTATAACTAGGGATTCACTTTCACAAACCCCGATAACTCTGGAGGTTAGTTTGGTTGGGTTATCCGAGCGGTAGGCTCGGTGGTTGTTTAAGTGGGCGAGTTAGCCCTGCAAGCTGAAAGCTCGGAAGGTTTTTGTAACGGATAGGATAGTCCTGGGAGCCGATGGCTCGGAAAATTCATGATTGTATGTGCAAAAGGTGGTGGGTCTTTGGTATTTGACGGTCTTTCACACTGATGTCTATACGCTGACTTGGAGGGTGTGGTGGACACTTTGCCAAGGAAAAGTCTGGCGTTGGGTCAGCATAGTACGTGGTGACTCTGGTGTGTCTTTTAGAGGCATATGTAGGGCTAGGCCTTGTAGTGTGGATACCCGCCTAGGAGTGGGGCACCTGACCCATTATTTCCGTTTGACACGGCGGAGTCTCTTAGGAGTGATGCTAGCTTCCATATAGGGGAAACTAAAGGTTTGTGCGCATAGATTTGAGTATGTGTATTGCATTTGCATGAATCATGACATAACATTTCACTTCACTCATACTTGCATATAACCTGACACCCCATCGTATTAATTGGTATGGGACTTTTTATATGATTGGAGCCTTGCAAAAGACACCTTAACTTATATGTTTGTATGAGCATTCATATAAGTTAAGGTTACTCATTTCTTAGTTTACTTTTCATATACTTCTGCTTTGTTTTACTTGTTTACTCTACCATTTTCTTATTATAGAACTGTTAGCTTGCCTTACTTTTACAGCTCTATAGATTTAATATATTCCTACTAGAATAGGTCCACCGTCATATGCTTTGACCACTCTCCATCTTCATAGCTTTCCTATCACTCCTCCCGCACGGTGCCTTGGAGCAATTGGGGAAGGGGTGGGGGAAATCAGGCTTAGTATTTTTGACTCATTTCAGGGGCTCCATATAGGGGATAGGGAGCAGCGGTAGGAGATACAACACCAGCGGAGTACGGTGCATATAGAGGTGGGCCAGTCTAGTACAGGAGCACAGTCCTCTGTCCCCGAGATTGTTAGTTTTATTAGCTTCCGCGAGAGTCTTGTAGTGAGGATTTGATGTACCGGGCTTAAGCCCGTTTATATTACTATGTACTGTTATATTTCAGTACTTCTTTTATTATGTAGACTTGCTGTGATCTCCTTATATATATCTTATATGTTATGTGTGGACTTGGATATATCTGGTTTATGTATATGCTTCCCTTTCTTTGGTGATCGTAAAGGCCTGTAGGATCGGCATTTTGTGCTGACAACCTTCCCGAGTTTCGGTGTCACCGCAAAACAGCGATTCTGGGCATAAGACCCTGTGGTTTAAAAAGAAAAAAATGGGGTCTTACAAACTTGTATCAAAGGAAAAATCAATCCAAAGAGAAGAAGTCCAAAAAACCCTGGGCCACCCCGCGCAAGCTCAGTTTGAGGACAAAATAGCAGCGGAAGTAATGGTATGCCCATAAGGGAGAAGCGCATGCAAAAGTCCACTTTTCATTAGTTCCACTTGTACATTAACTAACAATTGGAATTCTCCTTATAGCCTGCGATGAACCCTACTCCTTAGCAGGGTACACCTCAGGCAAAGAACATGGTTCCACCCACGCCGGCTCCGAATCTTTTCCAGCAGACGAAGATGGGGTAGACACTGATGGCTATTCTGGAGACTTTCATGGCTCAGTAGGCTCCAGTCTCACAGCCAAATCCCTGGGCTAACTGGCTAAGTGCCTTCCAGGGGCTTTCTCCTCCATCCTAACTTGGCACGGAGTCAATAGTTTGTATAGAGGAGTGGCTGGACATTATCTACGAGATGTTGGTCTAGATTCGACTCCCGATAGAGGAGGCAGTGGCTTTGGCAGTTTATTGCTTGGAATTGCAAGCGAAGAGATGGTGGAAGTCACTGCTAGACACCATATTTGCTAGGATTGATTACGCAGAAATCGCCTGGGAGGAGTTCAGAGCAGGTTTACTAGAGCATTTTGTACCTCAGTCGAAGAGGCAGGAGTTGGAAGATATATTCCCGTAATTGAGGCAGGGAAGTAGGATGGTGTTGGAGTACTACCGGGAGTTCACACACCAAACCCGCTTTGCGAACTCATATCAGCTAGATGATGCGGGCTACACAAAGAAGTTCTCTTCACGACAACATGAGGAAGGCCCTCCTCTTTATCTTTGATGGGATCTTGGCTAGGATATTGGAGATGGCAAAGAAGCTGGAGGCGGACCATCTTATAGTTTCGGGCCAGAAGAGACCGACCAATGAATCAGTTATTGGTGGCAGGAGAGACCAGCCCAGAGGTTCTGTCATTGGGAAATGGAGGAATGGGGATCAACCAAGCCAGGAGGACAGGTAGGAGTAGAGGAACCCGGTGGTGTTGGTACCTTAGCCATTACAGATACGGGAAATGTTGAGGGAAGTGGAGGAGGCATAGACATGCTTCCAGTGCAACCAGCCGGGGCACTTCAAGAGGAATTACCACATGGGGGAAGCACCTTCTGATAATACGTTTTGTAGCCTAAACTATTATCGTATTTTATATTTTATATTGTACAAATTATGTCTATTATTAGTTTATTTTTATCCTTTTTATGTAAATTTTATTGCCACTAACTTTTTCCTGTCTTTTTGCAGGTTTTCAGAAAAATTGCCAAAATGGCCTGTCACGCCCCCCTGTCACGCCCTCCCTGGGCGTGACCTAGGGTGTGTCACCCGATCCCGAGGACACCTGCTGGAAGGGACAAAAAACGGTCAAAACCGCTGTCACGCCCCCCTATCACGCCCTCCCTGGGCGTGTCACTAGGCGTGACCAGGGGCGTGTCGCCCTCTGTCGCAAAGCTGCCACCGCATTAAATGCCCTTCCGCCTCAGCACGCAAATAGTACTGTCACGCCCCATGTCACGCCCGTGACATGGGCGTGACACCTTCCTTTTTCGGCGACTGACGGATTTCCGACCAATGATTTGGACATGACATGCCTGTCACGCCCCCCTATCACGGGCGTGACCTAGGGCGTGACCACCGACGTACCGAAGCAATCATCCCTCCCGCCAGAATCCAGAGGCAGAGGTCAAATCCGTACCTGTCACGCCCCCTGACACGCCCCCCCTAGGGCGTGTCAGAGGGCGTGACCAACCCGAGAAATTTTCTATAAATTGAGCCCCCCTCCTCCCCATTTCAGCAAGCTTTGGTTGAGTGAGGGAGGTGCTGCCCCTTTGTTTCTTGATCCTTTTTCATGCTTTCTCTCTCTCTCTCTCCCCCTCTCTTTGTACTTTTTGGTTAACCCTAGTTTAATCTTAGTTTGTGCTAGCTTTTAATGTAATTTTCTTCTTGCTTAGTGCTTAATGTAGGGCTAGAATAGGGTTTAATTTTCATGCACTTGTAATTTTATTTTAATTAGTGTAACTTGCCCTTTTTCATTAATTAGTGTAACTTGCCCATGTTCTTCCCTTAGCTTGTGTTCTTCTTATGTTTTTCTACTCATCTCCCCCCTCCACTCCATTATGATTAACTAATCCTCCTTGTACTCGATCTTGATGATCCGAGGTTAGAGCGATTATGTTATGATGTTTTAATCAATCTTTTCTTTTTAGGTTAGGGCCTTGAATTACTCTTGATTAATCACGGGTTGGGGGTATATTTTCGATATATACTCTCCGCCTTTGCTTTCATTCTGGGCTAGCCGAGAGGCCGAAAGAATGAAGTGAGCATTCAAGAGTAAAGGGAGTTGTACGCACCCCTCGAGAGAGGCAGACGTCCAAATCTCCCGGATTGGAGTAAAATCCAATAGTGGGGTTCACCGCGTAAAGCGAGTTTTAGGCCTCCGATTTAGACGAGAGTCGGTTGGACCTTCCTAAACTCAGTTGGGCACGACTTCGAGAGAAGCGTGTTCAAGCTTTAGGAACCTCCACGGTCAAGGACCCTTATCCTATTAAGTTTAGATTTTTATCGCATTTTCTTAATCGTCTTTAGCCGAGGTGAATCTCGATCGGGTGCATTTCCATTTCATATTTTCTTCCTTTAGTAGTAATCTCCTATCTTGTGCTCTTTAATTAACTGCAGTAGTTTCCTTTCTAGCATAGTTCTTTTCTTAATAGCGTAACTTAATTGCGGTAGTTCTCTTTCTAGTTTGCTTTAATTTCTCCATTGCGCTTAGATTTTCTAAAACCCTAGTTTTTCCGTCGATAGGATAATAGCGTTCGTGTGAGTAAGCTTAGCCAACAGTTCCCGGATTTCAATACGACACTTGTGTCCCCTTGCTACAATTCGATAGGTATACTTGCCTCATCGGGTTGCTAGTTCGGTTGCGTTTATTTTCTTCGAACCCTAGCCCGCAACAAGTTTTTGGCGCCATTGCCGGGGAACCAACTTCCGTTGATATTTTGAAAACACGAACCTATTAATTTTATCTCTTCTCTTTCTCATCCTCTTTCTTTAAAGTTTTAAAAAATCCAAAAAATTATCACCGCTCTTAATAGAAACCAACCTCACAATTTTTCTACGCCACCTAATTCTCTCGAAAAGGGCAAAGGGCTTTAAGCGCCACTGTCTTGTCTAGTACCTTGCGAACCCTTCACGGGGTAGTCCTTGGGAAGTTCGGGAGTTAATCTATAAAAAAAAAAATTCTATTTCAAAAAGAAAAAAAAATTTTAATTTAATTTTCTAAATCTAGTTTTTCCTTCTAGTTTATCCTTTTTCTCTCTCTTCTTCTTTTCTGTTCTTTTAGTGCATGACCCGCGGGAGTCCGTCGGTTATTTTGGACTTGGACCATGAAATTGAGCGTACTCTTCGGAGAAGATCGCGATTTCAAGGTCCTACTATCCAAGTGCCGGTTGAGGACTCCGAGTCATTTAATACTTTAAGAATGGAAGAACCCAACGTAGATGAGGCCGTGCAAAGGACTATGTCCTATTATGCACGACCGAACCTCGAGGGAACAGAATCGAGTATAGTCCGCCCTACTATAGCAAATAATAACTTTGAACTAAAGCCTAGCATAATTCAAATGGTGCAGCAATATGTGCAATTTGACGGACTTCAAGATGAAGATCCGAACGCACATATAGCTAGCTTTCTTGAAATTTGCGACACCTTCAAGATAAATGGTGTCACAAATGATGCGATCAGGCTAAGACTCTTCCCCTTCTCTCTAAGAACTAAAGCTAAGCAGTGGCTTAACACACTTCCGAAAAATAGCATAACCACTTGGAATGAATTAACTGAAAAATTTTTGGCGAAGTATTTCCCGCCAGCTAAAACTGCAAAACTTAGGATCGACATCTCTGCCTTCGGACAAATAGACTCTGAAACCCTTTACAAAACCTGGGAGAGATTTAAAGAATTATTAAGACGATGCCCACATCACGCGCTGCCTGTATGGTTACAAGTGCAGACGTTTTATAACGGGCTAAATCAAAGCACGAAGCAAATGATAGACGCAGCTTCTGGCGGTACTTTAAATCATAAGACCCCGGAAGCCGCTCTTGAGCTTTTTGAGGATATGGCCATGAACACTTATCAGTGGAATGTGCCTAGGTCCCGCCCAAACAAGCCTGCAGGTATCTATGAAGTGGACAACGTCTCCCAACTCGCTCTGCAAGTAGAAATCCTAAGCAAAAAAATCACGGAGATGACTGCTGCCTCCGCCCCTCAGGTATGGGAATCTGCAACCCCTACTCCAGAACATTTAGATTATGTTAATAATTTGCCTAGAACTGCTTTTAATAATTTTTCTGCTGCGAATTTTCATCCGCCTGGTTTTAATTTTCCGAATAGTTATAACCCCGCTTTAAGAAATCACCCGAACTTTTCATGGAGTAATCCATCGAATGCGATGCGCCCACCTCCGCAAAATGATTTTTCTGCACAACCACCACCACCACCACCGCTTCTTCAAAATTACCCAAAACCTCCGAGCTTGGAGGAATTACTTTCTAAATATATCACCACAAATGACGCTACCATAAGAACTTTAACCGGAAGCGTAAAAAGTTTAGAAAATCAGGTAGGACAGCTCGCGAAAATAATTTCTGAGCGACCCGCAGGGTCTCTTCCTTCCAATACCGAACCCAACCCGAGAGAGCAAGCGAAAGCTATAACTCTTCGGAGTGGGAAGCAAGTCTCCGGTATGGTAAGTGAAGAGCCCGAGGCAAGCTCCGCTCTCGCTTTTAAAAATCAAAGCTCCGCTCCCGCTTTTAAAAATCAAAGCTCTGCTCCGCTTCCACCCTCTGCTGAAGAAGTAATCACCCCCACTTTAGAAAATAATCTCACTCCACCACCCATCATCAAAAATAATTCAACTCCTCCATACCCCTCTGAACTTAATAGACAACATCAAGATGATCAGTACTCCGCTTCTTAGAAATCTTCAAACAAATCCACATTAATCTTCCCTTCCACGAGGCTATTTCACAAATGCCGAAATACGCCAAATATCTTAAAGACCTCCTCAAAAACAAGAAGAAGTTAGAGAATCTTTCGCACGTCACGCTAAACGCCGAGTGCTCTGCCGTTTTAACAAACGGTTTGCCGAAGAAAATCAGTGACCCGGGTAGTTTCTCTATCCCGTGTATCTTCGGTGATCTCTTTGTTAAACACGCGTTAGCCGACTTAGGCCCAAGTATAAACCTGATGCCCTTTTCATTGTTCAAAAAGTTAGGGATTGGTAGCCTTAACCCCACGCGTATGAGTATCCAGCTAGCCGATAGATCCGTCAAGTACCCGTTAGGAATAGTGGAGGACGTTCTGGTGAAAGTCGACAAGTTCATCTTCCCGGTGGACTTTGTCATTTTGGACATCGAAGAAGACGTCGAGGTTCCCCTGATCCTTGGCCGACCCTTCCTTGCCACCTCCCGAGCCATCATTGACGTAAGCAATGGTAAGCTCTTTCTTTGAGTAGGTGACGACGAAGTCACATTTCCTATCACCCCTTCGATGAAGAACACCTTAGCGAACTATGACTCATGTTTTTTCGTAGACGCCGTGAGTGATGATTCTTCCTACTGCCTCTCCGACTTTGAAAAAGAATTTTCTGATTTTTGCTCCTCTTCTCTTACAACTGAATCACTACAAGGAAGTGATGAATCTTCTTATTGTCTTTCCGACTTTGAAAAAGAGTTTTCTGATTTTTGTTCCTCCTCTTTTCTTCCCACTGAGTCTGTACAAGAAGCCGTCTTGGCTGCTAGCCCCACCCCTTATTACGTTCCTTATAAAAAAGTTTATGAAGATATTATTTTTGAAAAAGAAAGAATCTCAAAATCCTCTTATGAAGAACCCCCTACCCTAGAACTTAAAGAACTTCCCGAACACCTTAAGTATGCTTTCTTAGAAAAAGACTCCAAGTTACCAGTTATCGTTTCGGCCTACCTCACGGATACGCAGAACGATAAACTTCTTCTAGTTCTACGTAAGCATCGCCGGGCTATTGCTTGGCAAATTTCTGATATCAAGGGCATAAGCCCATCTTTCTGTACACATAAAATTCTAATGGAAGATAATTCGCGTAACTCTATTCAACCTCAGCGCCGTATAAACCCGAATATGAAAGAAGTAGTTAAGGGCGAGGTTATGAAACTATTAGACGCAGGAATTATCTACCCTATATCGGACAGTAAGTGGGTTAGCCCCGTTCAGGTAGTTCCAAAAAAGGGAGGTATAACCGTAGTTAGTAATGAGAATAATGAATTAATCCCGACATGGATGGTGACGGGTTGGCGTATGTGCATAGATTACCGTAAGTTAAATGACGCCACCCGTAAGGACCACTTCCCTTTACCGTTTATCGACCAGATTTTAGAACGTCTCTCCGGTCATAGCTTTTATTGTTTTCTCGATGGCCTCTCGGGGTACTTTCAAATACCCATCTCTCCCGAGGACCAAGAGAAAACTACGTTTACTTGTCCCTTCGGCACCTTCGCGTACCGAAGAATGCCGTTTGGATTATGCAATGCGCCGGCTACATTCCAACGATGTATGCTCGCAATATTTGACAAGTACGTAGAAAGCATTATGGAGGTATTCATGGACGATTTCTCCGTGTTCGGCGACTCCTTCGATAGATGTTTAGAAAACCTCGAAAAAGTCTTAGAACGATGCGAAGAAACTAACCTTGCCCTAAATTGGGAAAAATGCCATTTTATGGTGAGGGAAGGGTTAGTTTTGGGTCATAAAATTTCTGCTAAAGGTATTGAGGTAGACGTTGCCAAGATAGAAGTTATTGAGAAGTTGCCGCCACCTACAAACATAAAAGCTATAAGAAGTTTCCTAGGCCACGCTGGTTTTTATCGTCGTTTTATAAAGGACTTCTCAAAGATCACAAAGCCCCTCACCCATCTCTTAGAAAAAGACGCTCCATTCATTTTTGATGACTCTTGTATTTCTGCCTTTGAATTAATTAAAGAAAAGTTAATTAACGCACCAATTATGATAGCTCCGGTGTGGGACCTTCCTTTCGAGATTATGTGCGATGCGAGTAGTTTTGCGGTGGGGGCCGTATTAGGTCAACGCATATCTAAGAACTTCCACCCCATCTATTACGCTAGTAAAACCCTCACATCTGCACAAGAAAATTACACCACAACTGAGAAGGAGCTCTTGGCTGTAGTATTTGCGTTTGATAAATTTCGCCCATACATTACACTTTCAAAAATCATTATTTTTACGGACCACTCGGCCCTCAAGTACCTTCTTGCCAAAACGGATGCCAAGCCTCGCTTGATTCGCTGGGTATTACTTCTCCAGGAGTTTGACTTAGAGATCCGTGTTAAGCGAGGAGCCGAGAACTTGGCCGCCGACCATCTATCAAGATTAGATAACCCCTTTATAGAAAAATTAAATGAAAAATCTTTTAATGACTATTTTCCTGATGAGAAGCTGCTTTTAGTTAATACATCTACTTCTCCTTGGTTCGCGCACATCGCCAACTATCTAGTGGCCCGGGTGCTCCCAAAAGAGTTCTCCTCTCAGCAGAAGAAGAAATTCTTTTCTGAGCTGAAGAACTACTTTTGGGAAAACCCGCATCTTTTCAAAATTTGTGCGGATCAAGTGATAAGGAGATGTGTTTCTTTTGATGAAGGAATTGATATTCTAAAACATTTGCATGAAGGTCCGACAGGTGGGCACTATCAAGCTGCTCGCACCGCTCATAAGGTGCTTTGCGCGGGTTTTTACTGGCCTAGCCTGTTTAAAGACGCGCAAGCCTTTGTGAACAGGTGTGATAGTTGCCAACGGTCGGGCAATATTTCTAATAAAAATGAAATGCCGCAAAATTATTTCTTAGAGTGCGAAATTTTCGACCTCTGGGGAATTGATTTTGTTGGCCCCCTTCCTTCTAGCTTCGGAAACAAATATATTTTAGTCGCTGTTGATTATGTTTCACGATGGGCTGAGGCCCAAGCTCTTCCTACGAACGACTCCCGAGTTGTAGTAACATTTTTAAAAAAATTATTTTCTAGATTCGGTACGCCTCGCGCAATCGTTAGCGATAGGGGTTCCCATTTCTGTAACGCGCAATTTTCCAAAATCCTTACTAAATACGGCGTTACGCATAAACTGTCCACTGCCTACCACCCCCAAACTAACGGTCAAGTCGAAGTAGTTAATAGAGAAATAAAAAGAATATTAGAAAAGACTGTTTCAACTTCTAGAAGAGACTGGTCAGCCAAACTTGACGATGCCTTATGGGCCTACCGAACAGCGTACAAAACCGCCCTCGGATGTACGCCGTATCGGCTGGTCTATGGAAAATCGTGCCATCTGCCCGTGGAGTTAGAACACCGCGCCTTTTGGGCCTTAAAATTTTTAAACTTCGACCCCCACTCAGTCGGTGACCTTCGAAAATTTCAACTAAATGAACTCGACGAGTGGCGCTCTTATGCTTATGAAAATAATAAACTTTATAAAGAGCGGACGAAGCGTTTACACGATAAACACTTAAGGCACCCTAAAAACTTTAAGCCGGGTGACCAAGTCCTTTTATATAATTCTCGTTTACGTTTATTTCCGGGCAAATTAAAATCTCGCTGGTCTGGCCCGTTTTCTGTTTTAGAAGTATTTCCTTATGGAACTGTTTTAATTTCTCACCCTGATAAGGGTAATTTCAAAGTGAATGGTCAGCGTCTTAAACTGTATTTTTCTGGTGATGATGATGTCAGTCCAAACACTATTAAGTTTCTGCTTCACGAACTTTAATCTGAAACTTTTAATTTTTTGCTAAAAACAATTTTATTGCGGGACAACAATATTTTTGGACAATATTATTTTTGATGCGTCGAGCTCAACGACGCTTTAACCAAAGGGCGCTCTTGGGAGGCAACCCAAGTTATCTTTTTCTATTTTCTTTATTTTACAATTTTTGCCTCGGACGGCTTCGACAAGCTGAAGCTTCTGTGATCGCCTGCTCCAACATTGCTGAATCCATCACAAAGTCCAAAGAAGACATTCGGGGAGCGACATCACTCAGCTTTCGCAGCAAATAAATCCGGGGAAGTACCTGTATTTCAATTCTGTCTTTCAATTCTGTACTTTATTTTTCTCTCCTTCTCCAATCCCCTTCTTTAGCCATTGAGGACAATGTCTGTTTTAAGCTTGGGGGAGGATTTCCTCCTTCATTTTTGCGTAGTGTAAATTATCTTCTTTTTGTATATATTGTAAATATTTCCAAAAAAAAATGAAGATCTTAAAATTCCAAAATCCAAAAAAAGAGAATATTCCACAAAATTAAATTAAAAAATATATATGTGTTTTTGAATAGTTTAGACATTTTGGTATTTCAATAGTACCCCTAGTTTTTAGTTTTGTTTTACTCAAAATCTTCTATAAACAACTTAGTTAATTATAATATTTCTAATCGTTCTTTTTAATTATGTTTCACAAGTAAAATGTTGGTCATGCTGTGTTTCTAATTCGCGGTAGCATGTTAAGGTGAAATATTTTTCTAAAACTCGCATTTCTATTATGGTTTTTTGTTTTTTATTTTCCTTTACTTTCTCAAAAATTCATCATCCACTATTTTCTTTTTCGTTTTGAATAATTTTTGTAAAGTCAACTTTTGAATAACGTAGTAGATGTGAACGATCCAAGTCACCTATTATTTCTATTTTCAAGTTAATTTCATCAATCTTCTTTTATTATCTAGGACTCGCTTTTTGAAAATTTTTCAAACCTTTGTTTTAAATAAATTCAAAAGCGTGAAAATGATTTAGGCCATTTTTGTTTTCGTTTGAGCTTTCTTGCCAACCTAAAAACTTTTACCACTAGTTAGCCATTTTTGAGCCTTTTTCCGATTTCATTTGATAGCTCCTCCCTTCATTTCAGTTTCACCAAAGCCAAAATTTCCAACCTATCGAATCACACTAGCCTTTTTGAGTTTCATAAATTATTATGACAATTTTGATAGGGTATTTTGTGATTTTTGCGGGAGAAAGATTTTTTTAAAAAAAGGGGAAGTATGTTCAAAAGTGATGTTTATTTTTGTTTGGCCAACTCAAAAAGGAAAATAAAAATATTTATGGCCTTTGTTTTGAAAAAAAAAAGAAAAAAAATGGAAAAAAAAATTGAAAAAGAAAGAAAAAAATGTGTATATATTTTTATGAAAATTTTTGAAACTCTTTGCTTTGGTTTAGTGTGATTTTAAAACCTTCACGTTTATCTTGGAATTCCACTCCTAATTATTTTCCTAAACCAAACGTTTCTGTCCTATTTAAGTCCTTTTGATTCACGCTTTTTGATTTTTTATTTAACAACTATGAAAAGAAAAACAGTAAATCAGTTTTAGTTTTAGATTTAAACCTAGATTTTTGATAATTAAATTGATATAATTATAATACGTTGCTTGGATCTAGTAACAACTCAATGCGTGTTTTTCACTTTCGTTGCTTTACTTAAATCCATTTAAAAAAATCTCGTAGAAATTCTGGATGATTTGTTTTTATTAAGTAAAGTTTATAAAAGTTTTACCATACCTAAATAATTATTTTAGACTTACATTTCACCTTTTCCCTACTAAGAATTTCGCATAGTACTTGTGTAGGCATAATTAGAACTTTTTGATTAGTCCTTTTTATAAATATCTAGTTTTTATATTTTTGCTTGGGGACAAGCAAAGCTTAAGCTTGGGGGAATTTGATAATACGTTTTGTAGCCTAAACTATTATCGTATTTTATATTTTATATTGTACAAATTATTTCTATTATTAGTTTATTTTTATCCTTTTTATGTAAATTTTATTGCCACTAACTTTTTGCTGTCTTTTTGCAGGTTTTCAGAAAAATTGCCAAAATGGCCTGTCACGCCCCCCTGTCACGCCCTCCCTGGGCGTGACCTAGGGCGTGTCACCCGATCCCGAGGACACCTGCTGGAAGGGACAGAAAACGGTCAAAACCGCTGTCACGCCCCCCTGTCACGCCCTCCCTGGGCGTGTCACTAGGCGTGACCAGGGGCATGTCGCCCTCTGTCGCAAAGCTGCCGCCGCATTAAATGCCCTTCCGCCTCAGCACGCAAATAGTACTGTCACACCCCATGTCACGCCCATGACATGGGCGTGACACCTTCCTTTTTCGGCGACTGACGGATTTCCGACCAATGATTTGGACATGACATGCCTGTCACGCCCCCTGTCACGGGCGTGACCTAGGGCGTGACCACCGACGTACCGAAGCAATCATCCCTCCCGCCAGAATCCAGAGCCCGAAATCAAATCCGTACCTGTCACGCCCCCTGACACGCCCCCCCTAGGGCGTGTCAGAGGGCGTGACCAACCCGAGAAATTTTCTATAAATTGAGCCCCCCTCCTCCCCATTTCAGCAAGCTTTGGTTGAGTGGGGGAGGTGCTGCACCTTTGTTTCTTGATCCTTTTTCATGCTTTCTCTCTCTCTCTCTCCCCCTCTCTTTGTACTTTTTGGTTAACCCTAGTTTAATCTTAGTTTGTGCTAGCTTTTAATGTAATTTTCTTCTTGCTTAGTGCTTAATGTAGGGCTAGAATAGGGTTTAATTTTCATGCACTTGTAATTTTATTTTCATTAGTGTAACTTGCCCTTTTTCATTAATAAAATTGTTCTTCCCTTAGCTTGTGTTCTTCTTATGTTTTTCTACTCATCTCCACCCCTCCACTCCATTATGATTAACTAATCCTCCTTGTACTCGATCTTGATGATCCGAGGTTAGAGCGATTATGTTATGATGTTTTAATCGATCTTTTCTTTTTAGGTTAGGGCCTTGAATTACTCTTGATTAATCACGGGTTGGGGGTATATTTTCGATATATACTCTCCGTCTTTGCTTTCATTCTGGGCTAGCCGAGAGGCCGAAAGAATGAAGTGAGCATTCAAGAGTAAAGGGAGTTGTACGCACCCCTCGAGAGAGGCAGACGTCCAAATCTCCCGGATTGGAGTAAAATCCAATAGTGGGGTTCACCGCGTAAAGCGAGTTTTAGGCCTCCGATTTAGACGAGAGTCGGTCGGACCTTCCTAAACTCAGTTGGGCACGACTTCGAGAGAAGCGTGTTCAAGCTTTAGGAACCTCCACGGTCAAGGACCCTTATCCTATTAAGTTTAGATTTTTATCGCATTTTCTTAATCGTCTTTAGCCGAGGTGAATCTCGATCGGGTGCATTTCCATTTCATATTTTCTTCCTTTAGTAGTAATCTCCTATCTTGTGCTCTTTAATTAACTGCAGTAGTTTCCTTTCTAGCATAGTTCTTTTCTTAATAGTGTAACTTAATTGCGGTAGTTCTCTTTCTAGTTTGCTTTAATTTCTCCATTGCGCTTAGATTTTCTAAAACCCTAGTTTTTCCGTCGATAAGATAATAGCGTTCGTGTGAGTAAGCTTAGCCAACAGTTCCCGGATTTCAATACGACACTTGTGTCCCCTTGCTACAATTCGATAGGTATACTTGCCTCATCGGGTTGCTAGTTCGGTTGCGTTTATTTTCTTCGAACCCTAGCCCGCAACACCTTCGCCAGCACTTTAGGATGCCCCACCTATACGACAGTTTGGTGGTCGAGGACGGGGCCAAGGACGTGGATTTCAGAGTGGAGACCACCGACAGGATAGAGGGCATGTGTATGCCTTTGACCTAGCCCAGCCCCAGAACCCGGAGAGAGTGATTGCAGGTACGCCAGTAAATTTTAAGTTCCTTTTCCTCCTAGAAGCTAGACTTCATGAATAAAAACTGTAGAACTAGGGAAAGACTCTGTGTAACACCCCAAAATCCCAAATTAGAGTTTAGGCTGGGCAACACGGCCTGGGACACGGGCATCTCCCAGGGCGTGTCTTGCTCTATTTGCTCGAGTGTGATTTTTGTCTCGTGTGTATCTCAAGTGAGGCACATGGTCTGGGACATGGGTGTGTCCAAAGTCGTGTCATTATCTATTTCATCTCGAGTACTCGACAAAATGCGCTCGACGTTTGTCGAGAGGTTACACGGTCTGAGTCTCGGGCGTATTAGAGGGTGTGTCATCCTAGGGTTTTTACCAGGTTTGTTCGGCCTATTGAAGATGGCTGGGCCAAGGAGTGTTTGTAGCTATATCTAGGCACACGGCCTATGACACTGGCATCTCACAGGGTCATGTCCTTCTCTTGTTTTGTACAGGGCATTGAGGCCTGGTGAACACGGGCTAGACACGGGCATGTCTGAAGCCGTGCCAGTGCACACAGCCTGTGACATGGGCGTTTCACAAGGCTGTGTCCTATTCTGGATAATTCGGTTTATGTACCGCTTAAGGTACGCGGCCCGTGCCTGTGACACGGACGTGTCACAGGTCATGTCAGCCCAAAAATAGATATTTCAGGGCAATTCATTTTCGTTCATTTCCTTCAGATGGGATCTAAGGTTCCAAGCTTCTCCCTACTGAGTTAAGTCCAGGAATTGAGAGTTATCTCTCATTCAAAGCTTGGTAATTCTCTTTATAAAAGAATAGAGAGAAGGGAGAGCAAGGAGGAAGAAGAGAAAAGATCCGGCCGCCGATGGAGCTTCAGTGTTCAGAATTGTGAGCCGAGTCTAGATTTGTCGAGGCGAGATCATTGCGGTGCTTGCAATCCGGCTATAATTCCATGGCTCCCAAGAGATCGTCAAGGGTAACGATCTTCCTTCTTGGACATGTAAAGTCCTCGTTTTGGCATGTCTGTGGATTTCCCCAACCAAAAGGTGGATGTTGAGGGATTTCCTTGGGTTAATTCTTGTAATCCCCAGTCTTGCATATAGATCCGGAAGTGTGTAGTACGGAATAGGCATGCTGTGTGAAGCCCATCTGGACAGGTTGGTCTAGATTGGTGATGTTGCATATTGCGCACCGGAGAAGACTCCGTGTATAAACGTGTGGTTTGTGGAGTCAATGGGTTGTGCCTGTGAAGGAGCAGTCCCGAGTCTATAATCTTGTCCAGCAAGAGGCCATAAAGCAAAGTGATGTCATCACGGGTACGATTTAAGATATGCATTACTTTTTATATTGCATACCTTGTGTGTTGCTTGTGTATGATGTGTTTATCTTAGGCTTTGTCCTGATTCGGAATAACCCGGCGAGAGTACTATTCGATACGGGTGCTTCACATTAGTTTCTGTCTAAGGACTTCGTAGCTCGAATTAGAGTACCTAGTAATGTGACGACAGATAGTGTTAAGGTGTTATTACTGAATGGTTGTGTGATGCTTGCGGATAGGGCTTGCGATGTGGCTTTTCAAATAGGAAGTCAGGATTTCAGCTTGAGCGCATATATGCTATCGATATCGGAATTTGATGTGATCTTTGGTATTGACTGGCTTTCGGAGCAGCGCGCCTTTATTGATTTCAATTCAAAGGAGATCACACTGGGCCAGAATACCGAGCTTGAGACTAAGTTCGCTGGTATGCAAGGAGTAGGAGGGATCTTGATGTCTGCTATCCAAGTCGTCAATGTTGTTCGGAAGGGTATGGAGTTATTCTTCACGCTTATTCAGTCTGTTGAGCCAAAGGCCAGTATGAATGATGTTCCGATTGTGTTGGAGTTTGCCGATGTGTTTCCAAAGGATCTTCCTGGGTTACCACCCCAGCGGGAGATCGACCTCTCAATTGATTTGGTGCCAGGTGTGAAACCTGTGTCCCGCTCGCCATATCGCGTAGCGCCAAAAGAAATGGAAGAACTGAAAGTTCAATTGCAAGAGTTGCTGGAACAAGGTTATATATGCCCAAGTATGTCACCTTGGAGCGCACCCGTTCTATTTGTGAAAAAGAAGGACGGTAGTTTACGGTTGTGTATTTACTATCATGAATTGAATAAGGTGACAGAGAAAAACAAGTATAAAATTCCGCGGATAGATGTCTAGTTCGATCAGCTCACGGGATCAACCGTCTATTTTAAATTGGATTTGAAATCTTGATATTAGCAATTGAGGATTCAGGAAGGTGACATTCCCAAGATACCGTTTGGAACATGCTACGGTCATTATGAGTTCACTGTAATGCCGTTTGGGCTATTTAATGCGCCATCGGTGTTCAGGAATCTAATGCACTAAACGTTCTGAGAGTACTTGAATCTATTTGTGATAATATTCATTGATGATATCTTAGTGTACTCTCAATCTGAAGCTGATCCTGCGAACCATTTACAGTTGGTGTTGCATACCCTGAGGAGAAATACGCCCTATGCCAAGTTCTCAAAGTGGGAGTTTTGGCTGTCAGCAGTTGCTTATCTTGTCCACGTGGTAAGTCGAGAGGGCATTGCGGTGGATCCGGTAAAGATAAGTGTCATACGAGAGTGGCCAGTGTTGTCTTCGGTGGCCGAAGTCAGGAGTTTTCTTGGACTAGCAGGCTACTATAGACATTTTGTGGAAAACTTCTCACGGATCGCTTTGCCTCTTACCATATTAATGAGGAAGGGTCAGAAGTTTGTTTGACACCAGAGTGCGTCCGAGCTTTTGAAGAGCTAAAGAGTCATTCGGCCACGGAGCCTGTGTTGACATTGCCATGTGGTACAAGTGGCTATGAGATTTACAGTGATGCTTCAGGAAGCGACTTAGGCTGCGTTTTTCTACAGTTTGACAAGGTGATTGCTTATGGCTCACACCAGCTGAAAGCGCATAAGAGGAATTATCCCGTCCATGACTTGGAGTTGGCGGCGGTGATTTTTTCACTAAAATTGTGGTGGTACTGTCTATATGGTGTAAAAGTCGATATCTTTACAGATCATAAGAGCCTAAAATACCTATTGGATCTGAAGGATCTCAATATGCGACAACAGAGGTGGATGGAGTTCCTCGGGGACTACACCTTTGATATCTATTATACTCCTGGGAAGGGAAACGTGGTCGCAGATGCCTTGAGTCGTAGGTAAGGGTAAATTGGTTGCAGATGCATGATGAGCGTCTGATCCAAGAGTTTGAAGCATTAGAGATTTATTTTGTTGACAAGAATTCCACAACCGATACATACTTGAACTGGACGGAGGTACAGTATGACCTTGCGGATAGGGTTCGACGAGCAACGGAACTTGATGAAAGTCTCCAACGCTATGCAATGGATGGTTGAAATGACCAATTCTTCTGGGATGGCGGTCTTTTAAGGAAAGAGGGTCATTTTTGCATCCCAAGTATGGGTAAGTTGAGGGAAGAGTTGATGTATGAGGCTACTTTACATAATAATCAATTCACCCTGGGAGCACAAAGATGTACAAGGACATGGAAAAGCTGTTCTGGTGGCCAAGATTAAAGAAATACATAGCACAGTATATTACTAACTATCAAACATGTGCTTTGGTAAAGGCGGAATTCCAGAAGCCTGGAGGTTTCCTGAAGTCGTTACCTATTCCAGAATGGAAGATTGATGATATTTCAATGGATTTCGTGCACGGGTTGTCGAGATCTCAACGCGGGAACGATTCGGTTTGGGTGATCGTAGACCGGTTGACTAAAAAGGCTCACTTCCTACCAAATAAGAGGGACAATTCAGTGGAAGTATTGGAGAAGCTCTATGTTGAGAAGATGGTACGATTGCATGGTGTTCCCCGTAGCATCATAAGTGACGTGATGGGCGATTCACTTCGAATGATTGGAGGCTAATCCATCGGTTGTTGGACACAAAGTTATCATATAGTACAACCTTTCATCCCCAAACGGATGGCAGAACTTAGAGGACAAACAGGACGATGGAGGACATGCTACGAATGTGAGCCTTGGATTTTGGAAAGAGGTGGGAAGATCACCTCTATATGACAGAGTTTGTCTATAATAATAGCTACCAAGCGAGTATCGGTATGGCACCGTTTGAAGCTTTGTATGGTCAGAAATGTCGTACACCGTTAGCTTGGGCGGAAACAGGAGAATCTAAACTTAATGGGCATAAAGAAGTCGAAGAAGCTAATTTGACGATACGCTCTATTCGGGAAAGGCTACTTATATCCTAAGATAGACAAGCCAAATACTATAACGCCAAGCACCGAAACGTTGAGTTTGCGGCGGGCGATTGGGTCTACTTGAAGATCAAACCCTTCAAAGGTGTGTCCAGGATTCGGCGTCTGAAAAAGATAAGTCCGAGATATCTTGGTCCGTTTGAAGTGGTAGTGCGAGTTTGGGAAGCTGCCTATCGGCAAGCAATTTCGGCAGAATTGAGTGGATTGCATGATGTGTTCCACATATCAGTGCTTCGTAAAGCCGTGAAAGATCCAGCTCAAGTGATTGCAAACGATCGTGTACCAGTCAAATTTGGGCTAATGACAAAGGTTAGGCCCATTCGGATCGAGGATAGAGCCGATAAACAGTTGTGGAACAAGACAATCGGGATGTTCAAGGTCTGATGGGACAACTGTGGCCGTGAGGAGCAAACATGGTAGCGAGAGCAGATCATGCGGGCTGAGTTTCCCGAGTTGTTTGTGTTAATTTTGTACAGTGCGTGTCAAAATGTATACAACTTTTGTGAAGTTATAACATCTTGATTGCTGTTTTTCCTTACTATGTGCAAATTTCGAGACGAAATTTATTGTAAGGAGGGGAGGTTTGTAACACCCCAAAATACCAAATTGGAGTTCAGGCTAGGCAACACGGCCTGGGACATGGGTGTGTCCCAGGGTGTGTCCTGCTCTATTTGCTCGAGTGTGATTTTTGTCTCGTGTGTGTCTCGAGTGAGGCACACGGCCCAGGACACGGGCATGTCAAATGCTGTGTCCTTCTCTGTGTCGTCTCGAGTACTCGACGAAATGCGCTCGACATTTGTCGAGAGGGTACATGGCCTGAGACACGGGCGTGTCCTCCTAAGGTTTTTGCAAGGTTTGTGCAACCTATTGAACACAGCTGGGCAAGGGCATGTCTGCAACTGTTTATAGGCACACGACCTGTGACACAGGCATGTCACAGGGTCGTGTCCTTCTCTAGTTTTGTCCAGGGCATTGAGGCCTGGTGAACACAGGCTAGATACAGGCGTGTTTGAAGCCATATAAGTGAAAACGGCCTGTGACACGGGCGTGTCACATGGTCGTGTCCTGTTCTGGATAAGTCGGTTTGTGTAACGCTTAAGATACACGGCCTATGACACGGGCATATCACAAGCCATTTCAGCCCAAAAATAGATATTTCAGGGCAATTTGGGGCCGTTCATTTCCTTTAGATGGGATCTAAGGGTCAAAGCTTCTCCCTGGTGAGCTAAGTCCAGGACTTGAGAGTTATCTCTCATTCAAAGCTTGGCTATTCTGTTTCTAAAAGAATAGAGAGAAGGGAGAGCAAGGAGGAAGAAGAGAAGAGATCTGGCCGCTGGTGGATCTTTAACGTTCGAAGTTGCGAGCCGAGTCCAGATTTGTGGAGGCGAGAGCATTGCGGTGCTTGCAATCTGGCAAGAATTCCATGGCTCCCAAGAGATCGTCAAGGGTAATAATCTTCCTTCTTGGACAAGTGAAGTCCTTGTTTTGGCATGTCCATGGATTTTCCCCACCAAAAGGTGGCTGTTGAGGGATTTCCTTGGGTTGATTCTTGTAATCCCCAGTCTTGCATATAGATCCGGAAGTGTGTAGTCCGGAATAGGCATGTTGTGTAAAGCCTATCTAGACATGTTGTTCTTGATTGTTGATTTTTCATCTTGCGCATTAGACAAGACTCCGCGTATAAACGTGTGGTTTGTGGAGTAGATGGGTTGTGTCTGTGAACGGTAGTAGCAGGAAGTACTGGAATGAAATTCCAGGAAAATACCCTCGTGATTCTTCTACTGTATGCCATGTTTGTTTGAGTTTGGGTGCAGAAAGTGAGTTCTGCTGAACCTGCCAAACAACCACGTGGAATGCTTGCATTATCTCCCCTTTTTGGATTGTGAAGCCAGTCCTTTATGGACAGTGCGGCAATTGTGATCTGCAAGCTCTTTAAAAAGTCTTAGTGCAAAATAGGAAAGGTGAAACCGACCCGCGCCTGTAAATTGGCCATGAGTACTTCGGTATTCGTTAATCGAATGATGACTTGAGCAACGGGGGGTGGCTGATCTGTACCTGTGTTATGTCTGACCGAATGGTAGACCTAGTAATTGTCTCGTTGGAGCGCATAATGAGAGTCTTAGGCATGCGCGCCATTAAGACTAAATGCTCAATTCCATTTTTTTCAGACCATGAATAGTGGTGGGACCCTGGTTCGCTGGTACACTAATAATGTTCCATGAGTGCATGGATTGTCAGGTTGTGTGGCAGACGGTTATGATATGTTGATTGTGCGTGAGTGCACATTGTATGATATATCTGCTTGTGAGAGTTATGCCTGCAGGGAAGGAATACCACTACCCCAGGAAAGGGGTAGGGTTGTTATAAATTAGTCAGCTGAATGCTGGCCATTTCTTTGTTTTCCACCAAAATGGTGGGCTGTCCCTGTGCAGATGCTAGAGAGCCGAGCGAGAAATAAAGGGCTGAAGCCCCTATTGCTGCTGCTGGTGGTGGTCCTTGAAGGCTGATCAAAGGCTTTTGTTTTCTTCATGTTTGGCCGGCCTGCACGCCGATGTTTGTAATCCACACTTATAAAGTGTAACTGTAAGGCCTTAAGGCCAAACTCTTGATTATCTATTGTACATTCCTTCGTGTGTATATATAAATGTGGTTGTTTATATATTGTGGACATTCATGGTTTGAGTTCAGTTTTAACATTAAAAGCTTCCGCTAGTATGCTCTGTGTTAGGATGCGTACCAGTTTTGGTATAAACCTATGACCTCACCGCCTGTTCGTGGCATATAGTGTGGGGCCCCGGCCAGACCTTATATTATATGTTATTTAACGGGTGGAGTCGTTACACTCTGAAACTAGATATCTGAGAGGAAAAACATAACTAACTCAGGGATAGTGATGGTGTGTGGCAAGCCTGCCGATTCCCTCTTTGACATTAGAGCATCACACAATCTTGTATCAGAGGAGTTTGTTAGAGACCTGGACAAGATCGAGAACTTTGAGGGAGTCGTTAGGCGGGTGGGCCTCCCCAATGGGATTGAGATCCAGTCTACGACCAAGTGCATTCTGAGAGTGACCATTGATGGTGTAATCTTCGAGGCCCTGACAACGATCCTAAGGATGCCGGATTTTTGTCTCGTCCTGGGCATGGCATGGCTCACCTGGAACCATGCGCAGATTGATTTCCCATCAAAGAGGGTCATGTTGTGACACAGCTTCACTTACCTGACTTTTGAAGGTATTATCTCAGCTTCCCGTCTTCTAATCTCTTCTATTCAGGCCGTCATGTCCCCTCTGTAGAGACACGAAGTCTATTAGGTCCTATTTGAGTTGTCCGAGGCCAAGGATTCCATTACTTATATCCCAGTGGTACGATACTTTGCTGATGTATTCCCGAAGAAGTTGTCAGGGTTGCCGCCGCATCGATAAAAGAACTTTCAAATTCATTTGGTGTCGGGGACTAAGCCAGCATCTAGAGCTCTTTATCGGATGGTCCTGAGGAGTTGGTGGAGTTTCAGAGCCAATTGCAGGAGCTAGTGGAAGCCAGGTTTGTTCGGCCAAGCTCTTTGCCACTGGGAGCTCCAATGTTGTTCGTGAAGAAGAAGTATGGGACACTCCGACTGTGCATCGACTACATGGCATTAAATAGGTTGATGATCCGGAACACGTACCCACTGCTGAGTATTGACGAGCTATTTGATATGTTAGAGGGAGCTCACTGGTTCTTAAAGCTGTATTTGAGGTCTGTATACTACCAGCTGCGTATTCAGGAGAAGGACATCCCAAAGACCGCTTTTAGTATTAGATATGGGTTGTACGAGTTCACCGTAATGCCCTTCGGGTTCACGAATGCACCATCCGCATTCATGAGTTTGATGAATCAGGTGTTTGAGGCCTACCTGGATGTCTTCGTCATAGTGTTTATTGAGGACATCCTCATTTATTCGAGAACAGAGGACGAGCATGCATGTCACTTGGCATTGACTCTAGAGAAGCTCCGAGAGTACAAGTTGTATGTTAAGTTTAGCAAGTGCCAGTTTTTGTTGAAGGAGGTGGAATTCTTATGCCATATTATCAGTGGAGTAGGACTGGTAGTGGATCTGGCAAAGGTTTAGGCAGTACGAGAATGGCCACCGCTGAAGACAACCACCGATGTGAGGAGTTTTCTAGGACTTGCCGGTTACTACCGGAAGTTCATAGAGGGTTTCTCTCGGATTGCCCTCCCGCTCACATCTCTAACGAAGAAGGAGACTCCTTTTTTTGGACACCGCAATACGAGGCTTCCTTCCTGGAGCTAAAGGGTCGGCTCACCTCGGCCCCTATCTTTTCCCTTCCTTCTGGGAAGGAAGGATTTCAAGTATATACAAACGCTTTATATCAGGGTATTGGTGTCTTTCTGATACAGAACGGACACGTGATAGCTTATGCCTCCAGATAACTGAATAAACATGAGCAAAACTACCTGATGCACGACTTGGACATGGGAGCGGTTATCTTCGCTTTGAAGATCCGACAGCACTATCTTTACGAACTCTATTATGATATTTTCTCATATCACAAAAATTTGAAGTACGTGGAAACATAGAAGGAGCTGAATATCAGACAGAGATGCTGGGTAGAGTTCTTGTCAGACTACTAGTATACCATGCACTATCATGCCAGGAAGGCCAATGTGGTGGCAGATGCTCTGAGCCTAAGAGCCACTACACAAGGAGCAGGACCTCAGCTGATGGTTATGGAGCTGGTGCGGACATTGGAAGAGATACAGATATCTCTTGTGTCCTAGGATGAACCGGAGCTGTATGAGGAGTACTTGGCTTCGATGAGTACAACCGATTATATCCTGGTTCGCATAAGGGACAGTCAGAGGCTAGATGCGAGGATGGAACTGAGATTTAAGGCCTTGGAGGAAGGAATGATAGTGGATTACACTTTGAGAGATAGGCTTCTATGCTTTAGAGGCAAGGTTGACCTGTCGGCATGAGGCCAAATTCGGGAGGATATCATGACAAAGGAACACTACAGCAAATATTCAGTGCACTTAGGGATCACAAAGATGGCGGCAGATTTGATGAGGACGATGTATTTAAAGTGTATGAAGAAGGATATTACATACTTCGTGATGCATTGCGAGGGTTGACAGCTGGTAAAGGCGGATTGCAAGAGTCCAACCGGATTATTACATCCACTTCCGGTGCCAGAGTAGAAAGAGGACATAGCTATGGATTTTATACATGGGCTACCCCAATCACATGAAGTAATGATTTTATTTGGGTGATCGTCGATAGATTGATGAAGGTGGCTAGGTTTATTCCAGTTAGGAAGGCCGCTCTAGTAATTGTTCTAGTGCGGAGGTTTGTCGAGCAGTTTGTCTGTTACCATGGAGTGCCAAGGACGATCGTGTCAAATCGGGATGGACGATTTACATCCAAGGAGTGGAGGTTAGTTCAGGCTTATCTGGGTTCTTGGTTGATGTTCAGCACAGCCTTCCACCCTCAAACAGACGAGCAGATGGAGTTCAACAACCCGACACTGGAGGATCTTCTGTGCCTATGCATTTTCGACCGCGGCGAGCCCTGAGAGAGACTGTTGCCACTGATCGAGTTCTCTTACAACAACAACCATCAGTACAGCATAGGCATGGCCCCTTATGAGGCAGTATATGGCCAGAGGTGCAGGAATCCACTATCTTGGATCTAGGATGAGCATCAAAAGGCACTTGGCTCGGAGTTCGTGGAAGACACATATGCTCAGGTGAGATTGATCCGGGATAGGATGCTGGAAGCCCAGAGCAGGTAGGCCAAATACTATGATGCGCGACATCGTCAAGTAGAGTTCCAGGTGGGAGACTAGGTTTTCTTGAAGATACGACCGATGCATGGAGTCTCGCGAGTTCGCTTGTGGAAAAAGCTCAGTCTGAGATACATGGGTCCTTCAAGGATCCTGGACCGGATCGACCCCTTGGCTTACATACTAGAACTACCGCCAGAGTTAGCAGGATTGCATGATGTCTTCCACATCTCTTCACTTCGGAGGGCTCTACTACTACCTAAGCAGTTTATTTCCACTACAGATGGCCAGGTGGCTTTAGATCGATCAGTCAGCATGGAGCAAGTCAGGATCGATGATACAACGATGCGGGACTTGTGGTGCAAGAAGGTCCCGTTTGTCAAGGTCCTGTGGAGAAACCATGGGCACGAGGAGCACACATGGGAGCCACAAGATTTTATGCAGCATAAGTACCCGGATCTCTTCGAGTCAGGTATACCTTCAATCCCAAGGGATGTTACATACTTTTACTTCAGTAGAAACCCCGTAGGCTTAACCTTAATTTCGGGGGCGAAATTTTTATTTTTATATATTGGGATTTGTAACATCCCTCAAACAACTAGACCCCTAGGAGTGGTTTTGTCATGACTAGTTCATGACAAAACTCTAAGAAGCTCAAAAGATCAAGTGAGCAAAGATACAAGGTGAAAATCACCTTAGTCTACCTATAACACAACCTCACCACCAGACCTAGGGTTTGAGCTTAGGTCATCAACATGACTCCATGACACCACCACAACACCCCTAACCCCTTGGGTGGTCCATAGGGTCACTAAGGACCCATTGGGTGGGGGGGAATCAAGTGGTCAAGTTGACCTAAGTTCACCCTAATCATAAATTGGTCAAACTGACCTACATAGGGCCAATTGACCTTCCCCTAGATAAATGAACCCCATCTACATCTTCTTAACCCTTAAGGGAGGTCAATGGGTCACCAAAGACTTATTAGGGCCAACCCAATAGGTCAATTTGACCTAAGTAAACCCTAGCCCTAAAGTGGTCATAGTGCCCTAATTAAGGGTTGAGTGACCTCCAAGGTTCCAAGCCAACCGTACTCAACCCTACTAAGACCTGAGAGGTGGCCAATGGGTCATCAAGGACCCATTCGGGGAAACCCAAAAGGTCAATTTTACCAAGGTCAACTCCGCCCTAGTATTAAGTCAAACTAGCTCAAAAGGGCTAACTCAAGCTAAAGCCCAATCCATTTAGGTTAACCTTATTTCCATTAATAATATGGGTTTGTGGGGTTACTTTAGGCTGAATTAGTCATCAAATTCGGCCTTGATGATTAGGAGAGAGAAAAAATCCACTCACCCTTTATGGAGGAGAGAGAAAATGAGGAAGAGAGCCATTCATGGCCAAGGGAGGCCAATGGCCCTCTCTCTTCATTCCAATGAGTTGATTCATCTTTCCCATCAGTGCTGAGAAGATCAAGAGTTTCTCCAGTCCCATTTCAGTGGCTAGATGCATGGAACCACATTGGCCAAAATTTCACCTTAATGGCCATTAATGGCCATTGATGCTACACCCCCTCTTCAACATTTAGCAACCTTAAAATCTTCCCAAGGCCAAGAGAAATCGGTTCCACCTTCCCGCTGGGGAAATTATGCCCTCTGGTAGTACAGTTGTAGAGCACCCACAAACTCAAAAATCGGCAATGGCGACACGGAGGTCAGCTCAACTCCAGCTTCCCCAGAAGGTCCTCCCTCACTTCCATCTTCAGTGGATAGATCAACTCTTAATGGCTGCTAGAATTGAGGACAATTGGCCCAAGTTCGGCATGGCCGAAAGCTTGATTTTCAAGCTTTCTTCTTCCAGCGACAAACAAATGTTTCAGCCACCATCGGCCGGCACACCACCACGAATCGCCAGCCACCACCTCAACGAAGGTGGTGGCTGCGGTGGCCGTCCAGGAAGAGGCGCGGGTGGCCGAAAAATTGCCAGCTAAAATGGCGCAGGACGGGTTAATCTTGTCGTTGGAGCATTGGGGAAGACAAAATGATCCCGTTGAATCGGGCTTTAAGATTCGTGCTAGATGTTATTATTAATCCATATATATATAAAGAATTCTGTCATAGTAAAAGCAGTAGAGAGAATTAAATACTAAAAAATACTTAGAAACCTCTAAGGTGAAAGTTTCCTACATGAAAGTTGTAGCCCCAAAAGTCTAGTTTATTTTAAAATTTGTTTCAACCAATTTGGTTCAGTGGTCTGACCACAGCACACCAAATGGTGCATCCTATATATAGGGCTTGTCAGAAATTAAATTGAGTGTCCCCATCAAACCAGTCATCCAAATTACCTGAGATTTTTGATGAGGGCCACTCCTATCTATTCCTTTAACAACCTAAAAATAGGAATTTTTGGAATACACTTTCCTAAAGGTTTTTTAGAAATTTAATAAACCATGTATGAATTACTTTTGGGTCATAATGACCTCTAAACCCACCAAAATTTTTGTGGCTATCTCTTGGGGTCATGACATGACTCTGATAAAAATCTCATCCTAATTGGGCTTAATTTGAATAGGCTTTTGTGAGACCAAAGTGTGGCCCTTTAACTGCAAATTAGGGCAAAAGTGTGCTTGGGGAATGGAGGGGTCAATACTCACCCAAAGGGGTTGGGTCCTTAGCTAGAGCCCCAAGGTTAGTTTAAACACCCCCTCTTGGAGTTTGAGATAAATAGGGGTGGATTTGCCCTAGGACCCTA
Source organism: Platanthera zijinensis (assembly GCA_039513925.1). NCBI lineage: Eukaryota > Viridiplantae > Streptophyta > Magnoliopsida > Asparagales > Orchidaceae > Platanthera > Platanthera zijinensis. The sequence goes on along the minus strand of CM077079.1, from coordinate 182,156,282 downwards.
GTTCAAACCCTAAGGTTAAACTTTTGGGGTTTGTGAAGGACATGGTGTGATATGTCCTTATATGGACTTGGGGTTTTGTCCATGAGGTCATTGGGTGGTGAATAGCCCTAGGAAAGAATTTGGTGATTTTTATACTTCGGCACACAACTTAAATAATTTGGGGATTATTTAGGCCGATACCTTTTATGGAAAAATATAAGGGGTCATATGACCTTGGATCTTTAGGAAATTCTGGTAGAAGAGTTTTTATATCATTATGAGTATTTGAAAATTTTTGTAGGGTGTTTGGAAGAAAGTAGCTCATTCTTGTAGTTAAGACCATTTGTTGCCCCTATTGATGATTTTGGATAATTTCATGGTTAAATAACTTGGAATTATATAAAACTCAGTCAGTAATGTTTTCTGATGATGTTTAAGCTCTGGTAATTTTTGTGTAATTTTTGGATTATGATTGGTGATACTTCCTTCTTTACCTTTAATAACTACAAATATCTTGAATTAAATAATTAGGGGCTAATATATTTATGAAAGTTTGTAAAACTTGGTACTCTCTTATATTTTGGCATCATATAGTGACCATAATTTTTGGAAGTCCATAACTTAAGGAATCTAGTACTTCATATTCAAAACCATCCATGGTCTGATTTTGGGAAAAATTTAATAAATGTTAAATTAATTAGAAAATTTACAAGTTTTGGATTTAGTTTAAATATGACATGATAGACCCCCAGTAAAAATTCTAGGACATTTGGCGGGATATTTGAAGGTGTCACCATTTATACCCATCATGTACCTTAGGGTTGTCTACACATAGTAAATCTGCAGATTTATGATAACATGTTGGATGGTCATAGGAAGTTGGGATTAATGGTATGTTGATTTGGTAAGAAGAAAAGGTGAGCTTCATTAAGGGTCATGATGAGGATAATGTTGGGTTGTCTAGTGATAAGAGGTGCTCGGGATCGACGAAAGATCGTTTTTCCTGGGGAGAGAAAAAGAGTCAAATACACTAGTGTTAGATTTAGTATAACATAAAACGTAATTAGGACCTAGGTAGATACCAATAACAATAAGTGCCTTGAGAAAGGGAACGATGAGCTTCAACTACCATCATAGTTCCTATTGCCCCGTGAGAGCCCTTCACTGGGTATACCCTGTGCAGCCCAAGGTTAACATAAACTGTAAGAATAATTATTAAAGAGAAACTAGTATAACTAGGGATTCACTTTCACACACCCCGGTAACTCTATAGGTTAGTTTGGTTGGTTTATCCGAGCAGTAATCTCGGTGGTTGTGGAAATGGGCGGGTTAGCCTGGCGAGCCGAAAGCTCGGAAGGTAGTTGTAACAAACAGGATAATTTGGGGAAGCCAATGGCTCGGGAAATTCATGATTGCATGTGCATAAAGTGGTGGGTCTTCGGTATTTGATGGTCATTCACACCAACGTCGATAGGCTAACTCGGCGGGTATGGTGGACACTTAGCCAAGGAAAAGACTTGTAGTGGGTCAGCATAGTACGTGGTGACTCTAGTGTGTCCTTTAGAGGTGTACGTAGGGCTAGGCTTGGTAGTGTGGATACCCGCCTAGGAGTGGGGGGGGGGGGGGGGCGACCCATTGTCTCCTTTTATTCGGCGGAGGCTCCTAGGAGTGATGCTAGCTTTCATATAGGGGGAACTAAAGGTATGTGCGCATAGAGTCTTGTAAGTGTGTTGCATTGCATGAATCATGGCATAACATTTCACTTCACTCATACTTGCATACAACCTAAACACCATCGTATAAATTGGTATGAGACTTTTTATACGATGGGAGCCTTGCAAAAGACCCCTTAACTTATATGTTTGTATGGGCATTCATATAAGTAAAGGTTACTCAATTCTTAGTTTACTTTTCATGTACTGCTGCTCTGTTTTACTTGTTTACTCTACCGTTTTCTTATTATAGAACTGTTAGCTTGCCTTACTTTTAAAGTTCTATAGATTTTCTATATTCCTGCTAGAATAGGTCCACCGTCACCTGCTTTGGCAACTCTCCACCTTCATAGATTTCCTATAACTCCTCCCGCGGTTCATATGAGCCATTGGGGAGGGGTGGGGGAAATCAGGCTTAGTATTTTTGACTAACGGTCGGTGGACCAAACATTTCAGGTGCTCTGGATGGGGTACAAGGAGAAGTAGTAGGAGATACAACACCAGAAAAGTACAGTGCACATGGAGGTGGGCCAGTCTAGTACAGGAGCACAAGTCTCTGGCCCCGTGAGTGTTAGTTTTATTAGCTTCCGCGAGAGTCTTGTAGTGAGGATTTTATGTACCAGGATTAAGCCAGTTTATATTTCTATGTACTGTTCTATTTCAGTAGTTCTTCTATCATGTGGACTTGTTGTGATTTCCTTACATATATCTTATATGTGATGTGTGGACTTGGATATATCTGGTTTATGTATATGCTTCTCTTTCTTTGGCGATCGTAAAGGACGGCAGGATCGCTGTTTTGTAGTGATGACCTTCCCGAGTGTCGGTGTCACCGCAAAACGACGATTCTGGGCAATAAGACCCGTTGGTTTAAAAATAAAAAATTGGGGTCTTACATAACTAGTCCGTACCTATCACCACCGAGCCTACCACTCGTGATCCTAAACCAAACTAGCCTCCTGTGACTACAGGGTGAGTGAAAGTGAATTACTTAGAATTACTAGTTGCTCTTAAATAAGTTTAGTCCTATGGTTTAAGGTTAACCTTGGACTGCCCAAGGCATTGATGAGTTCGATTTATATAGTGATTTTCGGACTCATCTGGGCTTATTTTATTGCATGTGCACTACTTTTTCAATTGGAAAAGTTATATTTTTGTTTAGAACTTTACTTCACCACATAGTGCATTGTTTTAGCAAATGGGTGTACAATTACGCATTTTTTTTGTTGGGGGTAAGCACATGGTACTCCCCATAGCTCATTTTGTTTATTTTATGCTTTGCTTTGTTGTTGGGAGCTTGCGCTCCAGCTTAGTTTTTGTTGTGCAGGTGGTGCATTTTTCCCAAGGCAGGAATTCTGATTTGTGGAAAACACACGGTCATGCGTTTCCTTAGCGCACGGTTTCTTCGTAATCGTGCCTTTTACTTGGTTGAGTTGATCTTGACGCATTTCGTCGAGATGAGCTCGAAGATTTGAAACGTACGGTTAACGCACAGTTTCGACAAAACTGTACGAGAAGGAAACACACGATTATACTGTACCTTTCATTTTAGCACCATTCTGCGGTTAATCGTACGATTTTTTCACGCACGTGCAGCTATGCCCGTGCATGAGTAAAACTCACGGTTCCATTGTTTTGTTCTGCATTCCTGCACTCTGTGTTTACCTTTACGATTTTCTTCATGCACGGGTGAAAGTGCCCGTGCACGAGTAAAATGCATGGGTAAACGCATCTTCATCCGCGATCCAGATATGAAAGTTAATAACGCACGGTTAACGCACGGCCGTGCGCGGGATTGTGCGTGCCTATTTTTCTGAGCTGTTTCTATTTAAAGCACAGATTTTCCACAATTTTGGACAAAATCATTTTGAGCCATTCTAGCAGCATTTTAGGGCAAAGCTCCTCTCTTCCACTTCCGCCCTTCATCTTCCACCAAGGAGAGAAGCTCCGACCATGCTCGCGAAGCCTATACCTTGTCGGTGCTTGCTCTCGGCCTTCCCCTTCATCTTCTAAAATCTATTTCAAGCTTCGCCGCCATAGCTAACAAGAAAAGGGAAGCTTGAAAATTTCTTCGAGATCGTGACACGAAGAAAACAGGTCCATCGGAAGGTATTGACAGCCCTTCTCTACCCCGGACGCAGTTGTGGATCGAGCTAGGATGCAGAATGACAACCCGACGAATCCTACCATGAATCCTCAGCAAGACTTCAGATTCGGTCGATATCTTGACTCGTTCTTCCTTTATTGTTGTTTATGTGCTGTTAGAAATTTTTTGTTGAAGATGTGCTCTAAGTTGTAAACATTATTAGTTTCATGTCTAAGTGAACTTGTATTGTTTATGCTTAAGTTGCTTGAGTTGCGCCTTTATTTCCATCCGCCACCATAGCTGATTTTGCCGTTCTAGCGATTGCTAAAAGCATGCGTAGCAAAGAGGTGCTTACGACCCTCAAATTTCGCTGTCCTTTTTGTTATTAGGCTTGCCTACTCATCCATCCGCCAAACAAATCGGTGCATAGCGGCCCGTGTAGTCTTCCATCCCTCCTGGCGAAGAGATGCATAGCAGTATTGTATAGGAGTAGTTGTTAGAATTTTACTTTATTCTTCCGCAACAATCTAAACCCCCATAGTAAACTCCGACCTAAGGACTTCAATATCAAGTCCTCCTCAATATTAAGTCCACCCTTACTGTGTTCCCGCGAGATCGATTCTTGGGGAAATTCGCCCATTTTATATTACTTGTGCGACCAGTACACTTGTCGTTCAAACACATCAGGCATTCCCTGTGAAGGGCTCTCGAGGGAACTAGGAACTACGATGGGCTGAACCCCAAAGTTCTCTTTCGCAAGACACTTACTATTATTGGTATCTAACCAGGTCCCAGCCCTTAGCATTAAACTTGAACTAACTCTAAGTGTATTTAGCCACTTTCTGCAAGGGAAAGACGATCTGTCGTCGATTCGGAAAACAACCTTGCATCCTAGTCAACCATGTTCTCACAACCTGCCTTCCATTAGTGACCTTATTCATTCTTAACAAGACCAGCTACACCAACTACCCTATACCAAGGTTCACATGTTTCTCTAATTCTACGATTTTGTTGTGTGCAGACCTAATGGACTATATGATGTGCAAGAATGATGATCTTCCAAATAATCATCCAAATGACCTAAGATTATTACTGGGGGTCTATCATGATACTTTATGAATAAATTAGAAGATTATACTTTTTCCAAATTTATTTAGCATTTATTATATTTTCTGCAAAATCTGGCCACTCAGGCTTTTGAAAACCATGTACAATTTCCTTACATGATATGGTTTAACAAAATTATGACAAGTGTAGATCATCAAAAATAACATTAAATATAAAATATCCCAATTTTCCAAAAAGTTTTTGACCTCCAACAAATTATGGAATAAATAACCACAATATTAGGATAAATAGGGAAAAATTAAAACAACCATCAAAAAATTATGAGAAAATTACTAGATGATAAATATGACCAAGAAAGGCTGCTGACTAAGAATTTTAATTTTCTAACTCCAATTGGTCACATAGATAAATTATTTAAAAATATTCAACTAAGGGCAATCTTGAAGGAGCCTATTTGAGAAGTCTTCTAATATTTTTATAAAATTTCACAGAGCATGATTATGTCCTAAAATGTTCCCTGACCATGTTTCACAATTTTTCAGTAAGCAAATAACCATAAAATAATTATCTTGTGATTGAATCAAACTTAGGGTTTGTGAATGAAGTACTAAAATGATCTATCCAATAATTCACAATAAAAGTTTTATGGCACAACATCATCTAAATAAGTTTACTTCATAAATTTCATGAGCATCCAAGGTCATTTAAGCATGTATAAAAATATTAAATCAAAGTGCCCTAATCTATCCATAACTATTTTAAAGAGGGTGTATGTAACATCCCATTTCCGGCTAGACCCCTAGGAGTAGGTCTGCCGTGACGGAACCCCCGTAAACACCAGAAATTGAAAGTAACAGTTGGGTACATTGGAAAATGTGTACAAGATTTGGAGAATCCACAACTTAGTCAATGATATGCATCAATGTGTATTTGATAGAAGTTTGAGTTTCATTGTGCAGGTTTAAAATTTGAAGGAAAATTTTCTAAGTACAAGTGTCGACACTTGTGAATAAACTTTGTCGACACTCAAGAAGCTTGTGTCGACACTCAGGCGAGTTGTGTCGACACACAGGCAAATTGTGTCGACATTCAGTGTAGTTGTGTCGACACCTTGCTGCTAAGTTGACACTCAGGAAAGCTGTATCGACACACTGGCAAAATGTGTCGACACTTATAAAGAAGTTGTGTCGACACTCAAAGCTATGTCGACACCTAAACAAGCAGTTAGCCGACAACTTAAAACAGAAGATGAGTCGACACTCAGGAGCTATGTCGACACCTGAAGCAATTGTGTCGACATACAGGACTTGTGTCGACACACCAACTCTCAAGAGGCTGTGCCAATTTTAGAAGTAATTGTGTCGACACACAGGACTTGTGTCGACACACACTTAACGCCACTTGATAAAGACTCAACGCCATCTGTCTGCAACAGAAATGTCGAGAAAAGAAGCTACTGTGTCGACACACAGGACTTATGTCGACACGTACAACAAAGAGCAGTGTCAAGAAGTAGAAGTATGACTGTGTCGACACTTGGAGTATTTGTGTCGACACCTTGAAAACTTGTGTCAACACTTAGCCTATATGGGTCGACACATGTAAAGCAGTCTGCTGAGTGTTGTATGCTGAGTTGGACAGACATTGAAGAACCTGGTGATGTGACTGGTGACTTGACAGCTGTCATAACTAACCGGTCTGACACCACTGTCAGAACTGTCAGAAGTCTGTTTTGAACCAGATCAGCCGGTAACCATGGAGCAAGCTCTATATAAGAGCCAGATCAGAAATGATTCAAGACATTGATCAATTAATCATCAACGTGAAAAGATCTCTGGATCTTATAGAAAAATTCTTACAGATCAAGGCATGTCTGCAAGAAGGATTCAGAGTTCAATCTGAATCTTAAGTAGAAGCTGACTGAAGATCAAGTTAAACATCAAGAGGTGATCCACCTTATTTGTTCTAATCAAGAAGCTTTGAAAAGCTAAGTTAGGTTGGATTAGAAGGATCAGTCTATACAAGAATTGATCAAGAAGACAACATCAACAAAGAATTCTAGCTGGTGAAGTTTTCAGATACTCTTTACTCATAAATTCTTGTAGGATCTATTGTTAGATCTGAGATTGTAAGCCTAAATTATAAAGGCTGAGGTAGGGCTGTGTGCCTGAGGTAGGACTTGTGGTAAGTCTGAGTTGTAAGCCTAATTATTAAGGCTGAGGTAGGACTGAGGCCTGAGGTAGCTTTCTGGAGAAGAATCTGAGGTAGGACTTGTGTTAAGTCTGAGGTGTAGGAACCATCTGTGGTTCTGAGATTGTAAGATCTGTGGATCTGTGCCAGTGGAAGGAAGTTAGGCTGAATCAAGTTATCTGTTGGATAGGCAAAGGAGGAAAGTGGATGTACCCATATCTTGGGGAACCACTATAGATCTGGTGTTTGTTGTGTTGTGTTAATTTTCTGTAGATATATTAATATGTGCTGAAAGAAGATAAAAATCTGTTTGCTTAAAAATAATAAAGAGACTTAATAAGTTAAGAACCTATTCACCCCCCCTCTAGGTGTTTAGGGTCTTGAAACAAAGTCTTTCAAGTGGTATCAGAGGGAGGTTCCTAAAAAGTTGACCTAACAGTCAGAGGATTTCTCCAAGGCTAAAAACAGACAACAAGAATGGGTTCAAGCAAAAATCAAAAGGAGTTTGGATCTATGAAATTACCCATATGCAGGAAAGAATCTTTTGGCATTTGTAAAGAAATGGTCAGGCTATTTATGGAAGCATCTGATCCAAGAATCTATATCACTGTACATGAAGGACCCTTCATCCCAATGAAAGTTTTAGTTCTTAATGCAATCATTCAAACTCCAAAGAGTTATTTAGAGATGACTAAGGATGAGATCATCATGGCTACATTAGATAAAAAAAGCTCAGAATATAATTGTAAGTTTTATAGATGATGCAACATTCCATAATCTTGTGCACTGTAAAACATCCAAAGAAATGTTAGATACACTGATTGTCTATATGGAAGGCACAGAAGAAGTTTGAGAGGACAGAAATTCCATGCTGAATCAAGAGTATGAGAGCTTTAGGCAAATTAAAACTGACAACATAGCTGAATGTTATAAAAAGTTTTTCAGAATAGTGATGAACTGATGATATATGGAAGCGTCTTCAGTACTTATGAACTGAACGATAAGTTTATTAGGTCCCTAACAAAAGATTGGGACACTAAGATATGTGCAATCAGGGAAGTGTCCAGACTGGCTGACACACCTCCACCTATACTTTTTTGGAAAGCTACTTTCATATGAAATGCAGCTTACTGCTAGAAAGAGGAAGTGAAGTGCAGCAGATCTGAACATAAAGAAAAGTCAGTAGCCTTCAAGGCTGAGGGCTCAAGGAAGGGTAGGAGAAAATCTCCTTCTCCACCTATAAGGAGTACTGAAGCAGAAGAAAGTGTTCCTGAAACATGTACATCAAATAGTCATACATCTGATGAAGACTTTGCTGCCTTCACAAGACAATTCTAAAGGTTCATGAAGAAAAAGAATTCGAGAACCAGACCCTCATCTACATTCTATTCCAAGGATGAATACTACAGGAAGAAGAAAACACCTAAGGAAGACAGGTATGCTTCTAAAACTGGTAAACAATCTAATTCTAAGATTGTGTGTTATTGCTGCAACAGGTCTAGGCAGGTCATAGCTGACTATCCTGACAAAAGAAAGGAGTCAAAGGACAAGAAGAAGCAGCTATTCAAAGGCAATAAGGAGAAGTCTCTAGTGGCTCAAAAGGAGAAGAGTTTGACAGACTCTTCATCTTCAGAATCTGAAGAAGAGGCAGAAGCATATATTGGACTTTTCTCAATAGAAGAGGATTCTAGGGAACTAGAATTCCTATAGATGCTGGACTCCATAAATGGAGTAGAAGAATATTTCTGTAAAGGGCTGATGGCTCAATCTGAAGAAGATAAGTGCCAGGATCAGCCTGGACCAAGTAAGGTAAACAATTCACCCCTAGTCTCAGATTACTATACTGGATAAGAATCAGAAGCATCTTATTCAAAAGAAGTGGATGGATCTGAGTCTGAGGGGGATGTTCACCAACTCATTAATGAGTATGGTTGGTTGTTGCATGCTCTAAAGAAGAGCAAGTTTCTTGTTAAAGAGAAGGCCAAGGAGATTGAGTCTCTCAAACTGGCTGCAGCAGATTCAGCAAAACTGTTGGATCAAAAACTGAATGAGGTTGCCAAATTGAAAAACATTACAGTTATTCAGGTGAGCACAATCTCATTCAAAGAGAATCATATCAAGAAACTGGAAGGAAAACTTCAGCAAGAGAGAGAGCTAGTGGCAAAATTCTCCAAGCCAAAATCAGTATTACCTTTGATAGATAATTTTGTTTCACAAAAAGGAAAGACTGGTCTGGGCTTCAAGGGAAGAACTAGGGCTACCAATTCTCATAGAAAAGATAAAGTCCCAGTTCAGCCTCAAGCTTTTAATCCCCCTATTTTCTTTAAGAAGGTAGTGAATCTTACTAACAGGTATGATCATGACATGACACATGGTCACTGTGAGCTTGAAAATTTCATGAGCAAGGGTACTAATGCCAATAGACCAATCTATAGGCATGCCCATCATACTCAAGAGGAGTTCTTGAAGAAGGCTGTTCCAGCACCAACACTTAACAAGCCTACTGATAACAAAGTAAGAAGGCCTGTACCTAAGAATAAGTATAATAGATTTGAGTGTTGGTGTTGTGGCAAGGTGTGCCACTTTGCCATGGATTGCTGGTTTAACTTAAGTGTTAAAACAAATAGTAGGATTTGTTGGGATTTGTCTCCATAATAGGTCAGATTTGTAGGATGTCAGACCTTGAACTAAGATGAATTAAGGTGTATTTGATATTGTGTTTAAGTTGTATGTGTGCAGGTTCTTATTACCAAGTGTAGACCAATGTCAGTCTATAATGGGTCACCAAACACAGGACCATACAATGTAATCCCTCATTGTGTGATCCAAAGTGTTGGCCCATGTATAGCCTCTCTATTGGGATACACTTCCTATACATGCACTTGGATTGGTGGACTGAAGTATTGAAGTTTATTTTTTTTTCTTTTCGGAAGAATTTTTCTAAGTCCACATACTCGAGTAGCTTCCTTCATCTACTCGAGTAAGTGACCTATTACTCGAGTAGATCCTTAGACATACTCGAGAAGACTCTGTATACTCGTGTAGATAAGCTTATACTCGAGTAGATAGTTAGTCACTCGAGTAGGTCATATTTTATACTCGAGTAGATCCTTCTGTTCTTAGATCCGAAATTTTCTCCAAGTCCACATACTCGATTAACTTTTTTGTACACTCGAGTAAGTGAGTCTCTACTCGAGTAAGTTGGATTACATACTCGAGTACACTGTATTGTACCCGAGTAGGTGATAACTTGTACTCGAGTAGTTGGTTAGTTACTCGAGTAAGTGTTCTGTTCATACTCGAGTAGATCTGCACTTCTCATCTCAGAAAGTTTCTAAGTCTACCTACTCGAGTAGTTCCCTATATACTCGAGTAAGTGACTCTGTACTTGAGTAGTTGTTTTTCATACTCGAGCAGTTTATTGATTACCCGAGTAGTCTTCCCAAGATACTCGAGTAGTTCATTTTCCCCTCACTCGAGTATCTCCAACTCTTCTACTCGAGTAGTTCTTCCTATTTTATCTGAGAAATTTCCTCTAATTGTTTTCACTCGAGTATATACTCTCATACTCGAGTAGTTCTAAAATCACTCGAGTGTTGATCTCTGAATCACTCGAGTAGCTTCTCTTCTTATACTCGAGTATGCTCCTCCTATCCACTCGAGTATATAACATCTTATACTCGAGTATGTCTCTTCTGTCTCGAGTATATCTGTTCAAACATTCCTGAAATTCTCCAAGTATAATTTCGTTGTGTATTTCGAATTAATCATTTCTGATTGGTCCACGTTTCATCCCTAATTAAATTTCTGACCGTTGGAGTCCACCTATAAATAGGTCCTTTCAGATTTGACTAAAAACAAGCCTTACAGAGATTATTATTTTAAGAAAGAAAAAGTTCCCGTGAACGCTAATTTCTCATGCCGCCGCCATTGCCGTTCACGGAAGAAGGTCTGGATCGACGATCTCCGATCGCTTCTTTCAACTCTGTTTCTCCAGAGATCCAGACGAAAGATAATCACTCGATCTCGCCGAGCCTCAAAGATTTCTGATCTATTTTCTCGATTGAGGTGATTCCGTTTTTTAGATCTGTGGATCTCTCTCAAGTCGTCTTCAACATATTCTTATCAAGCCAAAGTTCTCAAGGAAGAAGACTATCAAAGATCCAGATCTGTGCAATATATTGTTTGTATTTTCTTTTCAAACAAATTTCATTGTAGGAGTTTTTCTCCGAGATTTGTAGGAAGGCTTTATCTTCCGAGTGTAGATCCGGTTAGGATCGAGTTTTGTAGGAACGTGGTTCCGAGGTGTAGGATTGTTTTCAATCCGAGATAGTGGAGTAGCCGAGTCTAGTGGTTTGCTAGATCGGTGAGCAAAGTGGACGTACCCACGATTGGGGAACCACTATAAATCTCTTGTCGTCTGTGTGATTGCTTGATCTGTGCTGTGTTAATTTTTTTTTATTCCGTATTTGACACGCATTTCACCTATTCACGCCCCTCTAGGTGATTTAGGTAGACAACTTAGTTCTCTCAGGATTCCTGTTAGATTAGTCACAGGGTTTCAAACTAACAAGGACCTAGGACCCACTAGCAAGTTGGGTTCTAAGGGTAAGTGATTCATTATTTGTTGCAGGTAAATCCAAGTGACCATACCCCTATATGGTACTTGGATAGTGGCTGTTCCAAACATATGACTAGAACAAGGAGAATGCTGAGGGACTATGTGCCCATAAAGAATGGACCAACAGTTATCTTTGGTGGATCAGAAAAGGGAATCATAAAAGGATTTGGTAACATCTCTTGTGATTCAATTTCTATCACTAAAGTGGCTTATGTAAAGGTTTTAAAGCATAACCTGATTAGCATAAGTCAACTTAGTGATCTAGGTTATGATATTTCTTTCCACAAAGGAGAGTGCCTAATAAAAAGGTCAGGTGATCAAGAGATCATCTTGACTGGCACTAGGAAAGGAAATGTGTATTTCCTTAACCTATAGTGTGAGTCTAACAACTCACCTATTTGTTTGGTTGCAGGAGAGAAAGCTTCTCTATGTGTCAAATGGCACAAGAGGCTAGCTCATCTGAACTATAAGTCAATTGGACTGCTGTTCAGCATGGGATTAGTGAGGAATGGTCCTCAAGTTCAGTGCATAAAAGAGGGTGTGTGCTCAGCTTGCCAAAAAGACAAGCAGACTAAGTCCTCTTTTCAGTCACTTAACATCAAAGATTCAAAGAGATGTTTGTATCTCATGCATATGGATTTGTTTGGTCCTATGCCAGTCCATAGTCTTGGTAGGAAAGAATACACACTTGTTGTTGTGGATGCTTATTCTAGATTTACATGGGTTTTCTTCTTGAGGCAGAAATCTGAAACCCCAACTATTTTCTAGACTTTTGTCAGACAAATTCAGAATGAATACAACAGCTTAGTGGTCAAAATCAGAAGTGACCATGGAACTGAATTTATGTCTGAATGTATGCCAAGATCTTGTGAAGAACTTGGGATTCATCAGGAATTCTCTTCACCTAGAACTCCTCAGTGAAATGGTGTTGCTGAAAGAAAGAATAAGACTCTAATTGAAGCCAGTAGAACTCTACTGATTGGCACTACTCTCCCTGAATACTTCTAGGCTGAGGCAGTAAATACTGCATGTCATGTGCTCAATAGGGCCTCCATTAACAAGAAATACAAGATGACTCCCTACTAGATTTTAAAAGGCAGAAAACCAAACATATCTTATTTCAGAATCTTTGGTAGCAAGTGTTTTGTACTAGTCAATGGTAAACACTACCAAACTAAGTTTGCTACCAAATCCCTACAACGGATATTTGTTGGGTACAACAATCATAGTAGAGCATACAAGATCTATAACTTGACTACTCAAGTTGTAGAAGAATCTATGCATGTTGTATTTAATGAGACAATGTTTAATAACAGTGAATTGTCTAGTTCTTCAGTTAGTTCTACAAGTCTAACAGATAAGCTGGACAAGCTGACCATCAATGAAGATGTTACTGCTAATCTGGATGAAGATAAAGATGTCAGCTATCCAGGGCGAGATCAAGTCCTTCTGGGTGAATAAGAAAATATGGAGAATCATGATAAGGAAACTGGAGATAGCCATAATGCTGACAGAATTCCTCCAGCAAGGAGACACTTGAAGGATCATCCAGCTCACAAGATCATTGGTGATGCAAGTCAGGGTGTTCTAACAAGGAGCAGGAGCATGAACACAGTTTTATGTTCTAGCTTTCTGTCTCAGATAGAACCCAGGAAGATAGAAGAGGTCATGCAAGACACCAACTGGATTGATGCAATGCAAGAAGATCTCAGTCTGTTCAAAAGGTGTAAAGTTTGGGAACTTGTGCCAAAACCTAAGGATCACAACATAATAGGAACTAAGTGGATCTACAGGAACATGTTAGATGAGAATGACACAATAGTCAAGAATAAGGCTAGACTGGTAGCAAAAGGCTACAGGCAAAAGGAAGGTATTGATTTTGATCAAACCTTTGCTCTAGTGGCAAGGCTAGAGGCAATAAGGCTATTCTTGGCCTATGCTGCCTATCAAGGGTTCAAAGTATATCAAATGGATGTGAAATTAGTATTTCTGAATGGTGATTTAAATGAAGAAGTCTATGTAGAACAACCCTCAGGTTTGTAGACTCTCACTTTCCTGATTATGTATATAGGCATAGAAAAGCTCTATATGGTTTGAAATAAGCCCTAAGGGCTTGGTATGAAACCTTGTCTGCCTTTCTCATTGAGAATAAATTCTCTAGAGGAAAGATAGATAAAACTCTATTCTATAGCGAATCAAAAGGCAAGATAATACTACTCCAGATATATGTGGATGAAATTATCTTTAGTTCTACTGAAAACAACCTTTGTAGGAAGTTTGCTAAACTTATGCAAGGGAAGTTTGAGATGAGCAGTATGGGTGAGCTGAAATTCTTTTTGGGACTTCAAGTAAGATAGACTGAGAGTGGGTTGTCCATATCCCAGTTTAAGTTCACCAAGGAGTTTATTAAGAAGTTTGGGTTGGACTCAGCTTCTTCAATAAAAACTCCAATGGGAACAAGTATGCCTATATGCAAAGATGAAGTAGGGAAATCTGCTGATGAGTCTTTGTATAGAGGGATAATTTGCTCCCTACTATACTTGACTGCTAGTAGACCTGACATCATGAATGCAATATGTGTCAGTACTAGGTAACAAGCATGCCCTAAGGAATCTCATTATACTACAGCTAAAAGAATTTTGAGATATCTTAAGGGCACACCTAATTTAGGCCTTTGGTACCCTAAGAAAAGAGATTTTCTATTAACAGGTTTCTCAGATGCAGATTTTGCTGGATGCAAGGAAGATAGAAAAAGTACCACAGGAACCTGTCATTTCCTTGGTGGGAGGCTGGTGTCATGGAGCAGCAAGAAGCAAACAAGTGTAGCTATATCTACAGCAGAATCATAATATATAGCTGCTGGTAGCTGCTATGCACAATTGATGTGGATGAAGCATCAACTAGAAGATTATGACATCCAGGTAAGTAGAATACCATTATTTTGTGATTCTACTAGTGCTATTTCTATTGCTAAGAATCCTGTGTCACACAGTAGGACCAAGCATATAGAAATAAAGTTTCATTTTATCAGAGAACATATTGAAAAGAAAAATATTAGTCAAGAGTTTGTAAAAATAGATAATCAAATAGCTGATATTTTCACAAAACCACTGGATGAAACTAAATTCAATAATTTCAAAATTTAATAAGGTATGTTGAACCTAGAATAGGTTAACAAAAGTTTCCATGTGTATCATCAGTAAGCATCAAATTTCTCTTGAAATTTGTCTAAGTACAATGTTTGTCTCGACACAAACAAGTTATGTCGACACACTCAGTATGTTGTGTCGACACAGAAAAAGGATGTGTCAACACAGAAACAGTATCTATGTCGACAAGAGAATAGGTGTCGACACAACCTTGTCGAGACTATAAGTTGTGAGGATATTTGTGTCGACACAAAAATTTAGTGTCGACACAACTCTATCGAGACTTAAGTTGTCAGTATCGACATAGACGCAAGTATGTCGACAAAGACTCAAGTATGTTGACACATAATTGTGTCGACTTAATATACATTTTGTCGACTTAGAATTAGTCTGTCGATATATAGTTGTGTTGACTAAGCTTAAGTTCTGTCTTGACCTAGGTCATTATTGTCGAATCAAAAAAAGATTTGTCGACTTAAGCCCGACTTTTGATCTGCCCTTGACTCAAGTACTATAAATAGGTTAATCCAAAATCTGGTCTACTACGCTATAAGAATTTTTGACTCTACACCTTCTGTCGACATAGACCTTTACTTCTCTTCTCCTCTAGCACTTACGATAATGGCGCCACACCAAGATGATAAGGTTAATGAAGGGTATGAACTTGTTCGTGACAGTTTCACGACAGCTTCTAGTGAAATTCAGGGAGTTATAGCCCTAATTTCTAAAAATGGATTAGAATTCCTTGTCTCTGAATCAACCAAGATATGGAAAAAGGAAGTTATGGAGTTCTACAAAACCGCTACTGTGGACTCTGATGGAAAGAAAATATAAGCATCCATTCAAGATACCCAAGTGAAGCTCACCTTGAAATCTATCAGGAAATCATTACATCTGCTATTGATTAAGGAAACAGAAGAAATTGCTCCTTCCCAAATAACTGAAGCATTAAGCTGGTGTGGACTGAGTCATAACATTATGATTGGATCATCAATCAATAGAAAAGGGATGAATTCCCAAGGAAAATTTCTTTTTGAAGTTGTTTGCAAGGTGATCATCTGCAAGACTGATGGACATGATAAGATATCTGCCCACATGTTCAATCTGATGGTAAGGATTATATTTAAGATTAACACTGACTGGGCAGCAGTAGTGTTTGATAAAATTCAAGAAGGAATCAAAAAACCTAATCTGGGAAGGATCCTTAGTCTTGTTTAATATAAGTAATTCCTGATATTCTGAAACATGCAAATGGTTCTAAGATAAATCACATGAGAAGAATGGATGTAAGGATTCTGTCTAGGTAGGATAGAGTTCTGACCAAAGAAGTCCCTTCTCCTAAGGAGCACACTAAGAAAGGCAAGAAGAAGAAGGAAGTGGTGGTATAGGCTAACTCCTCCAGTGATTCTGAGGAGGCAGTAGTCTTCAGTTCTAATGAAGACCGACAACAACAAGAAGTTCATGCTCAAGAAAAGGACAATGAGCATCAGGAGCAACAAGTTGAATCTACTCCAGGGGGAGAAAACCAAGAAAAAGAAACTGAGTTTCCTGCCCAAGGGGGAGGTATTGACAATAATGTTCTGGATAGTGACTTAGCTGCAGACACAATAATGGATGTTGTATCTGAAATCAACTCTGTAGCTGAAGTAACTGATAAAAATGATGCTCAACATGAGCCAGTAAGTTTCTTCTCCACACACTAGTGATGAATTATAGTATTCTCCTCAAAAATTGTTCAAAGGGACACTTTTGTTTAACAACAAAAGTGATCTTTCAAGTGGTCATTGAAGTGGTATTAGTCTTTTCTGTTTTAAAAAAATAACTAATCTTATTCATTCTGAACAGATACAACAGGAATTTACAATGGAAGAATTGTTTCCTGATTCTCATCTAGATAGGACTGAGGGGGAGGATATTGAAAAAGAAAAGAAAATCCCTAGGAGTGAGGGCGAGTTATCCAAGGATACCCCAGTTGAAAAGGACATTGTTGATATTGAGAGTACATCTGAATCTTTTGAAGATGAATAATCCACATTTGCTAAGAGAAGAAAGCTGGTTGTGATAAAGAAGAAGAGTTCTAGTTATAAGAAGGCTTTGCAAGTAGGAACAACACCATCTGCATCAACTATGGACTTCAATTCTTTACTGGTCCAGATGCAAATTAAATAAGAAAATCAAAGACAATCTATAGAGAAATATGTGGATGAAACTCACAAGGAGTTATAGTTTCAGTTGGACCAGGACATCAAATCCATTAGATTTGAAGTAAATCAACATAAGAAGGAGATGACAGATTGCTTCCATAAAGGAGGTAATGCTGTGATGTTTTTGGCTGAGCAACAGAAAAATATCCAAGCTAAAGTGGATGAGATTGAAGTAAAGCAGGGATATGTCCTAGAGAATCAGATAAGAATGAATGAAAATCTCAAGGATTCTCATCATGAAATATTGAAAATGCTTGCTGATTTTAGCACTGCTCTGAAGGAAGAAATCTCAAAGCAAATCAAGGAAGATATATCTGCTATCAAACCCACATTTCAAGAATCTCAAGAGAAAATAAAAACCTTCCTGACAAAATTCAGAGCTTATTTTAAAGAGGGAACTGAATATATAGCTGATCAAGTCAGGTTCCAGAAAGAAGATTTGAGAGATCATATTGCAAGAGAAGTCATAAAGGGGGAGAGAGTACTAGTCAAAGACATCTCTAACCATGCTAAATGGACTACCAATAGCATCAGAGCCACTCTTGGATATCCTCCTCTGTGTGATGATATTAATGTAGCTAAGTCTGGAATTCAACCTGAATATTTTGAAGGAGATCAGCCTGAAGTTGCTCAGGTGATCTACCCCCCCCCCCCCCCAAGTTGATTTTGAAATGATTCAAGAAGAAGTGTTGATGATGTATAGTCCTCCACCAGAGGTACAAAATGTAATTCTTGGAAAGTCTGAAATGTCAGAAGCTGCATTGGAAGCTCAGAAGGAAGCTCAAATCTCCAAGAAGAGATTCAGAGAGAAGGCTGAGCTGAAGCCAGATTTTGAGCAATGGAGCCCAACTTTTAGAAATATCATACTTACTACCTGGAAAGATATTAAGGATAAAACCTATGACAAGGGTAAGTGGTATTCTGAGCAAGAATGGAATAAGTATCAAGCTGGACATGAAGCAATTCTACAACATAGAAGAAGTGCTAAGGTTGGGAAGCTACCTGCTAATGATCAAGAGCCAAGCAAGTACTTCCCCAAACCTTTTCACTATTTTGAAAGACAAAAGATCAAGGCTGAAGAATTGAAGAAGAAAACTCTCAAAGGGAAAAAGCTAGCTGAAGCTGCTGAACCTTCTGTGCAGGCTAAAATCAAGCCTGGCAAAGGGATAGTTATTAAGGAGCATAGTCAATAATAGTATTGCTAGGTTTATGTATTAGAACAATGTACTAATTTGTTTCTTTTGTTCTGTAAGAAAATTATGTAAACCAAAGTTTTTCTGATCAATTAAATATGGTTCAGAATTAAGTGTGTGTTGTTTACATTGATTATGAAATTATCTGCTCTGAAATGTTTTTACTTCTATTACAATTTTGTTTTATCTAAAGTGATGTATATCTTTGACTAAGGGTTATGACTTCTCCAAATAGGGGGAGATTGTTGGGTACATTGGAAAATGTGTACTAGATTTGGAGAAGCCACAACTTAGTCAATGATATGCATCAATGTGTATTTGATAGAAGTTTAAGTTTCATTGTGCAGGTTTAAAATTTGATGGCAAACTTTCTAAGTACAAGTGTCGACACTTGTGAATAAATTGTGTCGACACTCGGGAAACTTGTGTCGACACTCAGGCGAGCTGTGTTGACACACAGGCAAATTGTGTCGACACTCAGGGAAGTTGTGTCGACACCTAGCTGCTAAGTCGACACTCAGGAAAGCTGTGTCGACACACTAACAAAATGTGTTGACACTTATAAAGAAGTTGTGTCGACACTCAAAGCTATGTCTAAACCTAAACAAGCAGTCGTGTTGACAACTTAAAATAGAAGATGAGTCGACACTCAGGAGCTATGTCGACACCTGAAGCAATTGTGTCGACACACAGGACTTGTGTCGACACACCAACTCTTAAGAGGCTGTGTCAAGTTTAGAAGTAATTGTGTCGACACACAGGACTTGTGTCGACACACACTCAACTCTAATTGACAAAGACTCAACGCCATCTGTCTGCAACAGAAATGTCGAGATAAGAAGCTGATGTGTCGACACACAGGACTTGTGTCGACACATACAACAAAGAGAAGTGTCGAGAAGTAGAATTATGACTGTGTCGACACTTGGAGTATTTGTGTCGACATCTTGAAAACTTTTGTCAACACTTTGCCAATATGTGTCGACACATATAAAGCAGTCTGCTGAGTGTTGTATGCTGAGTTGGACAGACATTGAAGAACCTTGTGATGTGACTGGTGACTTGACAGCTGTCATAACTAACCGGTCTGACACCACAGTCAGAATTGTCAGAAGTCTTTTTTGAACCGGATCAGCCGGTAACCATGAAGCAAGCTCTATATAAAAGCCAGATTGGAAACAATTCAAGACATTGATCAATTAATCATCAACGTGAAAAGATCTTTGGATCTTAAAGAAGAATTCTGACAGATCAAGGTTTGTCTGCAAGAAGGATTCATAGTTTAATCTGAATCTTTAGTAGAAGCTGACTGAAGATCAACTTCAACATCAAGATGTGATCCACCTTATTTGTTCTAATCAAGAAGCTTTGAAAAGCTAAGTTAGGTTGGATCAGAAGGATCAGTCTATACAAGAACTGATCAAGAAAACAACATCAACAAAGAAATCTAGCTGGTGAAGTTTTCAGATACTCTTTACTCATAAATTCTTATAGGATCTATTGTTAGATCTGAGATTGTAAGCCTAAATTATAAAGGCTGAGGTAGGGCTGTGTGCCTGAGGTAGGACTTGTGGTAAGTCTGAGTTGTAAGCCTAATTATAAAGGTTGAGGTAGGGATGAGGCCTGAGGTAGGTTTCTGGAGAAGAATCTAAGGTAGGACTTGTGTTAAGTCTGAGGTGTAGGAACCATCTATGGTTCTGAGATTGTAAGATCTGTGGATCTATGCCAGTGGAAGGAAGTTAGGCTGAATCCAGTTATCTACTGGATAGGCGAAGGGGGAAAGTGGATGTACCCATATCTTGGGGAACCACTATAGATCTGGTGTTTGTTGTGTTGTGTTAATTTTCTGTAGATATATTAATATGTGCTGAAAGAAGATAAAAATCTGTTTGCTTAAAAATAATATAGAGACTTAATAAGTTAAGAACCTATTCACCCCCCCCCCTCTAGGTGTTTAGGGTCTTAAAACAAAGTCTTTCACTAACCGATCTAGAAATAAGTTAAGGCACGACAGCTAGACGAAGATTCAATCCTCCGAAGTCCGTCGACTGAAATCCCGAGTCACGGGTTGGTCAAGCCCGTGACCTCCTTCGATGGTCAACGAAATCAGGAAGCTGATCGCCTAGCTCAGAACGCATGTCACGGGATGGTCACGCCCGTGACAAGGCCCGTCACGCCCGTGACCTAGGGCGTGGTGCCCCCACCGACCGTCGACCTCAGATCGACGAACGTCGACCGAAGAACACCTGTCATGCCCGTGACAAACGTGTCACGCCCGTGACCTAGGGCGTGACGCCCCCACCTACCATCAACCTCAGATCGATGAACGTCGACCGAAGAACACCTGTCACGCCCGTGACAAACGTGTCACGCTCGTGACCTAGGGCGTGACGCACCCACTAACCGTCGACCTCAGCTCGACTAACGTCGACCGAAGAACACATGTCATGCCCGTGACAAACGTGTCACGCCCGTGACCTAGGCGTGATGCTCCCACCGAATGTCGACCTCAAATCGACAAACATTGACCGAAGAACACTTGTCACGCCCATGACAGACCCGTCATGCCCGTGACCTAGGGCGTGATGCCCCCACCGACCGTTGACCTCATGTCGACGAACATCGATTGAAGAACACTTGTCATGCCCGTGACAGGCCTGTCACGCCCGTAACCTATGGCATGACGCCCCCACCGACCGTCGACCTCAGCTCGACGAACGTCAACCGAAGAACACATGTCACGCCCGTGACAAACGTGTCACGCCCGTTATATGTGGGGTGACCCGTGAACCGATGCAAAAAATCAGTCATCGACTCGAGAATGACGAATGGACTAGTGTCATGCCTGTGACCTATGTGTCACGCCCATGACAAAGGCCGAAATGTCAGCCAGGCTGGAAATTTCATTAACACATGCCATAATTAACTCTTATTATGGGAAGTTACACCAGGAGTATTTATGGGCCGTTTCCTTCTCTAATTACTTAATAAAATGTGGAAGAGTTGGTCCAATATGAAATCGCCACTTGGACACATCTTTTCATCTTCCACCTTTTCCTCTCCCTCTACCATAATCGAAATGTTATTAAGAGGAGAGCCTTCATGGCCTTAAATGCTTACCCTTTCCCCTCCCCACTTGGTGATCTATAAAAGCCCCTTAGAGCAAGATGAGAAGTTTACACTCTTGACCAAACAGATTAGAGTTGTTGTTTTTGCTGTAGGAGAAGTTCGAAAATGCCACCACCGCGCCATGGCAACGTGACGTTCGTCTCGCCTCCAAACCACAAACAAGGTCCTCCTCTACTTCCTCTTTTATGGGTAGATCTTAGGATCTTAGAAAGGAAGTTCGTGCTCAACGGAGCTGGACCTATCTCGCTTTTTCATGGAAAAACCAAGAAAAATATATTTTCGGGTCCGCAGGAAACCTCCACCTCCGGCGGCCAAACCACCGCCGACCGATAGCCATCGCCTCAACGAAGATGGTGGTGGTGGTGGTGGCCAGGGAAGTGACCGGACGGCCGACGACGGATCGAGGGAGAGCTACAGGAAATATAAGTTTTTCTGAGTTCAGGTTTTCGGGTTCTGTAGGAGTTGAAAAGTAAAAACATTTTTATAATATAAAAATTATGTATATAGTATATAAGGAAAAGATATATTAAATGGGCGCATTTTAATGCTGCAAAACGAGGCACTTAGAGGCCAATTTAGGAAAAATTGCCAGTCAAGAAAGTTGTAGCCCTTCGAGTCTAGATTAATTTAAAATTAATTTCAACTTGTTTGGGTAAGTGGTTTGACCGCAGCACCCGTTTTAGTGGGGACTGTACCTAGAGTTGGGAAGAAACAAAAATGAATGCCCACTCTTTGTCCCTTGTCCAAACAACCTGAACTTTGGGCAGGGGGTTACCCTTAGCCATACATAGAGGATTTCCAAAAATGGGAATTTTTGGAGATACTTTGCCTAAGGTTTTTGTTTTAATTTAATAAAGTTAGAGTAATTTATTTAGGGTTTCAAATGACCTCCAAACCCTCCCAAATTTTGGTGAGTGGTCCCTGACTATAAAACCTAGCTCTGTACAAAATTCCAACTCATTTGGATGATTTTTTAGTAGTAAATCACCTATCCTTAACTAGGAATAAATGAGGCGTTTTTGAGTAAAAAGTGCACTAAGAGGTTTGAATTGTCAAATCACCTCAACAGAGGCTGATATTTTGACCTCTGACTTAGAAGGGTTATTATAATCCACTTGGAGAAAAATTGTGTGGTTTAGGGTTGATTTGCCCTAGGATCAAAACTCAAACCCTAAAGGGAGGGTTTTGAGGGTTGTGAAGGACATGGGGGCAAATGCCATCGTATTGCCTTAAAAAAAAGTAGAGTCGACGTTAGCATAATATAAATCATCTGGATGGAATCTCCGAGGATTTGGAGATTGGGAGATACCTCAAAACCCAAACCTTATTTTTAGGGTAAAATCTCAAATAAATAAAATCAGTCACTAAACATTATCTAAAAGCTGTGAAACTTAGGTAGAGTGAGTTTTGGAATGGGTAGAACCTATAGCAATTTTACTGGAATTTTATGATGTTTGTTTCTAGCACTTCATTTGTAAAGATTTGTATAGCCCTAATTGACGTTTTAATTATTTAGATCTTTCTGTTCATTGAAACCCCATGAAATCTTGGAAGTAAATGTTTTAGGTCAGAATGGTTGCTCCTGATTTTTGTATAATTTTTAGTTGAGTAAATCTAGTATTTCATTCACAAATGTTAAAAAGGGATTTTATGGTTTAAATATTAATTATGGATGATATTGCTGTTGAAAAATTATGAGACTTAGGAATTAAGACTTTCAAGCCATTATATGCTTGTAGAAATTTATTCATGATTTTTAAAATCCTAGTTACGACACCTTCTTTACAAGTCCACCTTATGGAGAAATTTTATAATTAATTTATTCAGAGATTAATACTTGCTGAAAAATTATGAAACTTGGCTAATGCTATTGTTAAGGTTGTATCTATATAGTATAATTAATTTATAATTTTTGGATGGATATTCTCAGTACTTGATTCATAAATAACCAAAGATAGAAAATATTGCTAAAATAGTTTTAGTTCCCTTTTGATGATAGAAAAATTGTGATACTTTGGATTTACCATATTAAGATAACATAATATTTATAATAATTTTGTTGCACATCATGCATGAGTACTTAGGGTTGTTCATATTCAAACCGACAGCCCTTGGAATTTTTGAGGAAATTAATTAAATGCCAGATAAATTAGGAAAAATTATAATTTTCTGATTATAGGCTAATTATATCATGATATACCTCCAGTAAATAAGTTAGGTCATTTGGATGAGTATGTGATCATTTCTTATCTGGTTCGACATATAGCATAGGATAGTCTGCAATTAGCATTTTGTGTTAACAGTCATAGGATATGATGGGGCACAACGTTGGAGTTAGTTTATCTGCTGAATGTGTTGGATGTGAAAGTGTTAACCATATAAGGATGGGAAGGTTAGTGAGAAGTGGTGTTGGCTAGAGTAAAGAGGTGCTCGGGTTCGACAAAAGATCGTCTTTCCCGAAGAGAGGAAGAGTAAAATTCACCCTAGGATAGATCTAGCGTAATATGAAACGGAAATGGGTAAGGGGAATCAACCAATAACAATAAGTGCCTTGCGAAAGGGAACGATGGGCTTCAGCTACCATCATAGTTCCTAGTGCCCTTTGAGAGCCCTTCAAAGGGAATACCGGGGGCAGTCCTGGGTAAACGTAAACTATATTAACAAGCTAAAAAGAGAAACTTAGTAATTAGGGTTGCATATTTCACAAACAAAGATGGCACAGGAAGATAGTTGGGAGCTTCGGCTTGGATAGTTAAGAGACAGACGTTTTGGTCCGAGGAGCTTCGGCTCGATTAGTTAAGAGACAGACGGAATGGTCCGAGGAGCTTTTGCTCGATTGGTTTGATACGTTAAATATTGCATGTGCATAAAAGGAAAGAAAGTTAAGGTGGTGGGTCTTCGGTATTGGAGGGTCGATGCACTAATGCCAAAACGCTGACTCGACAAGTATGGTTAACACTTCACCAACAGAAGTCCAGTGCGCTAGCCAGCAAGAGTATGTAGGAGTCTGCTTCATGCACCAAGAGTTGAGGTGTACGATAGGTCTGACCGGTAGTGCTTTACCTGTTTAGAGGTGGGCGAGGCCCAACCAACCGCTTTCGTCTGCCACTATGGAGGTATCCTGGGAGGTCACGGCTCCGAAAGGGGGAACTAAAAGTCTGTGTGCATAGAGTCGGGTGTGTGTGTTGCACTTGTATGCTCCATCATACCCACTAGCATGTCATAGCATAATCGATTCATTTAACCTCTGACACCTAATGTATAAGTGGAATGGGACGCTTGCACATTAGGACTTGCAAAATGACCCCTTGGTCTATAAGCTTGTGTGGGCAAGTTTATAAATTAAGGTCAATTTTGATATATATATATATATATACTGTTGTTTGATAACCAACACCCCAATGTATAAATTGGTATGGGACTTTTTATACGATGGGAACCTTGCAGAAGACCCCTTGGCTTATGTGTTCTCACATAAGTGAAGGTTACTTTTCATATTTCGTCTTATTGCCATTATTTATTATAGAATTTCTAGATTAGTTCCACTGCCACTTGTTTCCTTTGATTTAATCTCCACCTTCATGTCCTTCCATTTCTTCCTCTCCGCTCGGTACTTAGGAGCCATAGGGGAAGGGGTAGGGGATGATAGGGCTTACTCTTTATGACTAACGGCTTTCGAACCACATCATTTTAGGGAATCGTGGAGCTCAGCGCGGGGGAGCAGCCCCAGAGACCGGTGCGCATGAAGACGGGGCAGTCTAGCTCTGGAGTTCATACAGCCAAGACCGTGAGTCTTGACCATGAGTAGATGTTCTGTTTTTTCTTCCGCATGAGTGATTTGTAGTGAGGACATGATGTACCGAGCATAAGCCTGTATTTTAGTACTTTGATATATTATTCTGTGGAAACTCCCTTCGTGGAGACTTTTATTTCTATATATGTGATCTCTGTGGACTGGTTGTTCTCTATTTACTTGCTGTGGTTATGATCGATTTGGCCGGCAGGATCGGCGCTTTGTAGTTACGGCCTTCTGGGGCGTGAAGGTGTCACCGCAAAGTAGCGGTTCTGGGCCTAAGACCCCGGTGTTAGAAAAAAATGGGTCTTATAGTGTAAGTTCCTAATAAAATCCTAAAACCATTTACCAGAGCTTATTTTCACTCTAAGAACTCATCAACCATGTTCCAAGAAAATCCAAGGACATATGGTCCCATGCCCTTCAATAGGCATCCAAATCTCCACCCTTGGGCTTACACAAGGGTCTTAGGGTATCTCCACCCCAAATTACCCTAAATATCTTATGGGGGTGTTTTAGATGACTTGTAGTCAGTGGCCCAAGTGTTCTTCCTTTTGGATGAGGATTGGTCACACAACCCATAAAATCCACACTTGCCCTAATTTACCCTTTAGGGTCCAAACTTTGGTCACTTCATTCCCTAATCAAATCAACCCCAAATGGGCTGAGATTTTTAACAGTGACTTCTCATGACCCTTAGGGTCCTCCACCAAATGTTTGGATGGTTTTGAAGTAATTAGACCCCTTAATTAAATCATACATGAATTATTAAATATTTACAATAACAATAGAAAAATGTTTTTAAAAAACTCTCATATTTAGATATGTCAGAGGTATAGGTAAGTGTGATCCCCAGTCCAAATCTCAAGTCATTTGGATGGACTTATTGAACAGGGCACTCAATTTAGTCTCTGACTAACCTTATGTATAGACTCCACCATTTTGAGTGTTGTGGTTAGACAACTGACCAAAATGGGTTGAAATTTTTTTTAAAATAAAGAAGACTTCTAGGGCACAATTCTCCTGTTGACCACTTTTCATTGTTCAGCACCTAAGGACCTTGTTTATTTGATTAAAAGGGTGCACAATAAAGAGTTAAAAATACACTATTTAATACTTTATACTATAACCGATCCAATAGTGATGGAGTTGTCTTCAACCTCCAGCCAAAGGCCATGATCAACCCGACCTGGAGGAAACTAAAACCTCATTTACCAGTTACATGGCCACCTCCCTGGCAGGCAACCGCCACCACCACCTCCGTTGAGGTGGTGGCTATCGCTGGGAGGCGGCACGGCCTCCAGAGGTGGTGGTTTCTGGCGAACCCGAGAATGCCAAAACCATGATTTTTCTTGGAATTCAAAAATTGAAATCTACCCAATCTGGCTCGATTTCATATCCTATTTATCTAGGATGCTAGCACAAGGGGATAGGAGGAGAAGTGGACCTTGTTTAGGGTTCGACGACGACGGTGGAGGCGGTTGGCCATGGCTTTTGCCCTCTCCGACGAGCTTGCCCAATTTCTCGATCCTCTACGAAAACCTTTGATCCAATATACCAATTCGACTGTCATCCATCCTTTGAAGCTAATTATTAAGTTAGATTTCAGTGGGGAGGGCTGTATAGGGGGATTTTTAGGAGAGAGAATTCGGTCATGGACTTTAATGGCCCCTCTCTCGATGGTTGTGGGCTGGAGTTGATGGGGAGATGAATCCCATGCATAGGGGAATCCAAATGGCTGTTTAGGGGAGGTGAATGGAATGGCTCATGACCCTCCTCCATTAATCCTCCTCTCTTTTCCTCTTTCTCTCACTATTATAGGGGAAACTCCCATTTTCTCTCTCCTAGTCACCCCCTCTGAAAATTAAGTGGCATTCCATGTAATTTCAGCCTCATAAAACTAGAGGGCCACTCAACTTGGGCTTAGCCTAAGTGAGTTGGGCTAGGCTGGGTCTACTTGAGCTAATTTGACCCAATTTAGGGTTGAGTTGACTTTGGTCAATTTGACCTTTCGAGTTGACCCCAATGGATCCTTAGCGACTCATTGTCCTCCCCTAAGGTCTAGGGAGACTTGGGTAGGGTTGGTTTGACACTTTGTTGGTCACTTGACCCATATGAGGGTACTTTGACCATTTTATGGTTTAGGTTGACTTTGGTTAACTTGACTTATTTGGTTGACCCCAATTGGTGGTTAGTGGCCTATTAGACTCCCCTAAGGGTTAGGAAGGTCTAAGTGGGGGTAATTTTGGCAAGTTGGAGGTCCACTGGCCCTAGATAGGACACTTTGACCATTTTAGGGTTAGGGTTGACTTTGGTAAACTTGACCACTTTAGTTGACCCCAATGAGTTCTAGGTGCTCCAAGGGACCCCCTTATTGGTTAGAGATATTATGGTGGTGTTACAGAGTCAAGGTAAGTTCTTAAAGTCAAACCCTAGGTTAGGTAATTGGAATGTGTTATTTGCAGACCATGATGATCTTCATCTTCATGCCTAATTTCACATAGTCTGTTTGAGCTTCCTTGGGTTTTTCCATGACCTAGTCATGACAAAACTATCTTAGGGGTCTATGTGTTTGTGGGATGTTACAACCGCCCCCACTCTCATCGTCACACAAGAATGGAGGCACCCACTTACAATGGTTACTAGAATCCGCAAATTTTTCGAGAATGGCTTAAAGGGATGGAATCTTATTTTGCATGGTACCCCTCGAATGCCCTCTAAATGGTTGTCGTTGCCCGTGAAAAATTAGCTGGTCAAGCCCGCGTGTTTTGGTTAAACGAAGATCGTCATGTTGGTAGCTATCAATATGCTAGTGAAAGATAACTTAGGCAATTGATAATCCTCAGTCACCAATTATAAGTTAGGGGATAGACCTGATTTACTCTAGAGGGGGGGGGGTGAATAGAGTAATTAAAACTTTTGGCTGTTTTTAATTTTATCAGAAAAAATAAGTGGTACTAGTAGTTATAAAGAATGAAATAGAAACAGGCTAACTACACTACCACCACACATCAAAAACAAAGAGAAAATGATCAACCAGACAACACAAGAATTTTATAGTGGTTCCCTAAACTGGGTACATCCACTCTTCTACCACCCTGGTAGGAATCCACTATCAGGTTTTTGATCTGGTGACTGTCACCATAAGATCTATTTATAGGGAGATCACACAACCCTTTAAGCTTTTGATTAGGTGCCCTAAAACCAACAATAAAATTTTGAAGGGAGTTAATAACCCCTTTTACAGGACGTTGAGAGAGTTAATGGTGTCTTCTCTTTTCTCTATTCAACAGAAAAGGTAAGTGGATTTCTATTGTCAAGGCTCCTTCTGAAATGTTGAGATTTTCAGAAAGCCTGGAACCTTGCTCAGGGTGTACGTCTTCAGCCTTGTCTTGAAGAGATCCACGAACTTGCAGACTGATCAAGAGTTGTTGTCCTTGAAGATTCCTGGAGTAGAAGTTGAAGAAAACTCTTGATATGTGATGGTTGTTCTTCTTTAGCTTTCAATAAGATCAAGGGAAAAAATAATGTTTTCTACACAGAGAAGAAGCAGTTATTTTTCTGTATGTTCTGTGTATCTTCTCTATATTCTCACTACTGTCTTACCGTATGAAGAGAAAATCTCTTTTATATTCTGCTGTCAAAATTCTCCTTTGAAAATTTTAATTCTAAGCATTAATTGCTGACTGATTCTGGAGAATGAAACGGCTGGAATATCTTCTTTAATGAGTTTCCCCAACCGTCTCATTCAAATAAGCATGTAATTAACTCTGATGAAATCCATAATTAATGCTGCCGAGAACGGCTATATTCTTGAGAATATGAGCATTAATTCCTCAAAGAATTACTGCTAAATAATATAATAAATTGGGGATAGAAGTAAGGAAAACTTCTCAATTTGGCTTGGGATAGAATTCGTCGACCTTTGGGCAGATTTCGTCGACTGGAGTTCCAAGTTCATCAAGCTGAGAATTCCTTTTTGTCGACCTGAGCTCAGCGAACTGCCTTCTAGAAATAATTTGCCAATTTTGTGCTCCAAGTTCGTCGAGCAGAGAATCTGTCTTGAGGAAGAGAACGTTGACCTGAGCTCGAATATCGTCGAGCTCAACTTATAGAAAGATGTTTGAGTTCATCGATCTGCGATCGACGATCGTCGAGCTGAGTTTGAAGAACTTTGAACTAAAAGTTTGAACCCTGAATTCTTTTAAGTCTTGAGTCTACTGAAGTCCTCTGCAAGATGGTCCATGAAGATTGAACCTAAAGACTAGCCTACACTCTAGGACTAACAGACTTGACCCTAGCAATATAATGTGGGTCAAACACATCCTAATTAGTGAACCTAGCCCAAATCTAAACTAGGGATCCAACAATCTCCCCTTATTTGGGTGAGCTCACTAATACACAAAAAAGAATTACAATCACAAAGCATGAAAATTGATATCTGGCAAAAAAATAAATATCTAGCAGATATGTACAATAGGTGCTTCATAATTAAACACAGAATAGTTCAGAAAAAAAAAACTAAACAAACAGTTACTTAGATTTCTTGGTCTTCTCATTGTCAGATATCTCAGATGGCTGTTTGAATATGATTTCTCTGTTGGGGTTTGCAGCTTTGTCATACCTTTTGAGCTCTTCTTTTCTCTATGAAGACATTTTGGAGTACTGAGATGGATCTTTTCCTTCTGCTTTAGCTTTGTTGATCAATGAAAGTCCAACTAGCTCTTGAAATCTGGCCATCTTTGTAGTTGTCTCTTGTTCTGGATCTACAAAAGGAATAGTAGGTGATTTTGGCCTTTTAGGACTAGAGTCCTTCTTTGAGTCATCAATAGATGCTGAAGCACTTTTCTCTTCTATAGCAGGAGGAGGCTTGCTCTGAGTAGATTGCTGCCTTGAGAACTTGGCTTGGATTATCTCTGATATGTGTTAGTGATTGGAGCTGATTTGTGAGTCCACTTCCATAGGCCCCAGCTGATGGAGGGGAGGAGGAGGAGGGTCTTTCCTCAATTGCCTAAGAGGAGACCTGCACCTTCTTCTCTTCTTCCTTTCTTTTTGCTCATTCTCTGACAACCACATCCATTGTGGCATCCCAGGATAAGGTGTAATCTTTTACAGAATATAGTAGGGAGTGTCATTAGTAGGATTGGGCTTGGGAGCAGCTTTGGGAACATCTTTCCTTTTCTTAACTATCTTCTTCTTAGCCTTAGGATCATTAGAATCTTCAGAATCTTCATCATCATTGGAAGAGCTAGGAGGATTATCATATAAAGCATCAATCCGTCCAATCAGCTTAGATTGATCTTTCTTTGGAGCTACTAGATGTACAATCTCAATTTCTGTACCAGCCAAATAAGGAACATTCTGAACATTTCCAAGCTCTTGTGCAATATCTTGTGCAATTAAATCATCTAGCTTAGGAGTTGGACTTTCATCCATAATATAAGTTGGAGGTGAAAAGCTTGGCTCAACTTTATCTGTTATAACATTTGATTGTTCCACAATCATTTGGTCAGCAAAACTTTCCTTTAGTTGATTAATAACTTTAGGACTAATTGGGGAAGTACAGAAAATAATAGCAATAGACTGCTCTTGAAAAACTTTTGGAAGATAATATATATATATATATATATATATATATATATATATATATGCATAAAAAGACTTCAATAAGCTGAATAAATCCACTATGGGATTGACAAAGCAATAACCTATAATTAAGATTTCTAGAAGATTTGCTTACTCTTCTGTACAAATCATATCTGTATCAACTGTTGTATCTATATATATATATCTACATCTACTGGCTCATCTAACTGTATATCTGTTGTTGTTGCTGCATTTGGTGGAGGAGAATTTACTGGAACTTCTTCATTGGATATCTCCCCCTGCCTGGTTTCGTAGGGTCTCAAAGCCAGGCCCTAGAAGAAGGGATAGTGGGGGCAACAGAAATGAGAGCACATAGAGAAGAAATATAATAAGCAAGATGTTTAATGGCCTCTACTATAAGATTTTTGAGGAGGGGAGTGATGAGTTCCATCAGAGAGGAAAGGGAAGGGGAATTTAATTGTATGAACTCAGAGGGTGTCTGAGTGGATATAGAAGGATGGAGGATGGAGGATGAAGGGAAAGATGTGATGTCAGGCATGTGTTAATCTGTGAATGATGGTGTGTGGGTAGGAGATGATGATAAATGATCAAAAGATGGAACTGATAGAAGGTTGGTGAGGGGTATATCATCAAGAAGATGGGGTAATGGGGATTGAGGGGGTGTGGTATGTTTTGGAGATTAAATTGGAGATGGTTCAGGTACTAGAGAAATAGGTGGTGTTGGAATATGGATTTGTGAAGGGGAGGGTAGTTGGAGGGAAGTAGATTGTGGATGAGATGGATGAGAGGGAATTATGATGGAGTGAACATCTTCTAGAGGTGGGGGATTAGCTGGAGAAGCTCTTGTATCCTCAGAGGTTCTAGAAGAGGTTGAAGCCTTAGATGGCTTACAAATTTCCCTCTACCACCTTCCAAACAAGGCACAAGTTTGCCTTTTGGAAGCATTTATGAATATGGTCTAGGAGACTAGGGATTCAACTTCTTTTTCCTAAAGAAACATTCCAACAATTCTTCCAAAACAAACTTCCTTCTTACTATTCTTCTTCCTGATCAAATCAAACAAAATCTTAGCCCAGTTTACTTCTTTCTTATTGATAACAACACACATTACCAGAAATCGTTGCCTGGTAATGTAATCATGGGCAGTATGCTTGCATAACAATACTTTACCCACAACATAAGCTAAAAACTTGTATTCAACAGACATATTTTTCTTCAACAATTTATTAGGGTTCTCTCCAATATGACCCATTTTTATTAGCATTTCATCAAACTCAGAACTACCAATCTCTATGCCTTCTTCACCATTAACTAAACCAAAAATCTCAGTTAAAACTGAGGGTGTAAGAGAAACCTGGTTGCCAGAGATTGTGTCGGTCATGGTGTTGGCGTCTGGAGTAGTAGAAGTGAATACCCATTCTCTAATCTCTATTGCTGCAATCTTTATTCTGCTAGTCATGATTTGCTTCAACAACTGGTCCTCAAATAATTGCAGAATATTCAAGAAAATCTGATCTGACTGTTGGAATGATTCAAAATCTATATCCTGTGTCGAATTTCATTGTCGAAAGAGAACTCGCTGAAATCTCCATTGGTCGCCCCACAAAAGGAAACATAAAGATCAAGTGCAAGGGGAACAGAAAGCGCGGGATGGAGCTCGAAGAAAACCTAGATAGAATGGTTTTTCATAATACGAACCGGCAGACTCCGTCCTGTGAAAAAAAAAATATTCTTCGATCTGGGTTTGACGAAATATTTCATTGACAGAAGAGTTCGTCAATCTCAGTCTAAAGAAGGGAAAACTTTTCATCGTTCTCAGGTCGACGAAAATTTTCTGAAGCAATATCGTCGATCTCCGTTCGATGAATAAAACTTTATACAGACAGTTCATCGATCTCAGTTCGACGAATTTTCTCACGAACTTTTCTCAGATCGTTGATCTCCGTTTGATGAACTATGGCAAATTCTTCGACCTTAGACAGAAAGTTAAATTAATGCTTTTCCATTTATCATACCTAGCTAATTCAGAAATAACAAATGTTTCTTCTCATCCAAGGGTTTGGTGAAGATGTTTGGCCTTTGCAAATCAGTAGATACAAAGGTATAAGTAATTTTCTTTTTGTATACACACTCTCTAATGAAATGATTCCTTACATCTTTATGCTTAGTCCTACTATAATGCACTGGATTCTGTGCAATGGAAATTGCACTAGTATTATCACAAAGTAGAGTTGAATTATTTATGTTGACACCATAATCTAGGAGTTAGTTCCGAATCCATAACATCTGTGAACAATAACTGCCAGCTGCTATGTATTCAACTTCTGCTGTTGACGTAGACACAAATATTTGCATCTTGCAAAACCAAGACACTAGCCTATCACCAAGGAACTGACATGTTCCTGATGTGCTCTTTCTGTCCACTCTACATCCAGCAAAGTCAGCATCAAAGTATCCAGCCAACTAAATTCTGACTCAGTTGGATACTAGAGTCCTAAATATGGGCAACTCTTTATATATCTTAAAATTAGCTAGCTTTCTCCTAGAGCATCAATGTATTTTTGGATACTAGAACCAAAAATAATGTCTTCTACATATATTTGTACTAACAAGATTTTATCATGATGATGCTTAATAAATAAAGTTCTATCTACTATGCCTCTAGAAAAGTTATGCTCTAGGAGAAAGCTAGCTAAGGTTTCATACCAAGCTCTTGGAGCTTGCTTTAGACCATAGAGAGCCTTATGCAATTTAAAAACATAAGAGGGATGAGATGAGAGATAAAACCTGGTGGTTTTTCCACATAAACCTCTTCTGTGAGATCACCATTAAGGAATACACTCTTGACATCCATTTGGTATACT
Source organism: Platanthera zijinensis (assembly GCA_039513925.1). Lineage (NCBI taxonomy): Eukaryota > Viridiplantae > Streptophyta > Magnoliopsida > Asparagales > Orchidaceae > Platanthera > Platanthera zijinensis. Next base: position 182,122,687 of record CM077079.1, on the reverse strand, counting down.
ATGAACTTCTTGTAAGCTGCATAAGCTAGAAATATCTTGATTGCTTCAATCCTTGCAAAAGGGGCAAAAGTCTAGTCATAATCAATGCCTTCCTCTTATCTATAGCCTTGAGCCACTAATCTTGTCTTGTTCTTGATGATGTACCTTGAGCATCTAGTTTGTTCCTAAATACCCATTTAGTTCCAATGACTGGGTAGTATTTGGGTCTTGGAACTAAATCCCAAACTTTACATTTCTCAAATTAGTTGAGCTCCTCTTACATTGCAATGATCCAGTGTGGATCTTGCTCAACATCTTTTATGGATTGGGGCTCAGATAGAGATATAAAGCAGACATGCATCATGTCCTGGTGGAGTTGATGCCTTGTTTGCACACCCACTGATATGTCTCCTATCACTTGAGATACAAGGTTATCTCTAAGTATGACTAATTCAGTAGGAGGACATGGTTCAGCAAAAGCTTGGGGAATTAATTCCTCTTACTGAATTATAATAGCTGTTGTTGGCTCTTCACTGTATTCAGTGACATCATCTTCACTTTCTTCAACAAAATGTGGAGAAGGATGTTCAACAGCCTCCTTGGTGAGGGTCAAATCATCCAACTTCTCACACAGATGTGGTACCAGCAAAGTTTCACTGGTAGAAGGGATCTTCTCCTTGTAAAACATATTAGTCTCATCAAAAGAAATATTAGTAGATTCTTCCATTTTCATAGATAATTTATTATAAACCCTATAAGCCTTGCTTACTTGGAAATATCCTAGAAAAATTCCGATTTCAGCTTTGGCTTCAAACTTTCTACCGTGTTTCTTATTGTTATTATGAATATAGCTTTGCAACAAAAAATTCTAAAATAATCTACTTTAGGTTGCTTCCCTTTGAGTAGTTCATAGGGGGTCTTCCCCTTAAGCTTATGAATCAAACTTCTATTAAGTACATAGTTTGTTGTGCTCACAGCCTCTGCCCTAAAGGATAGGGGCAAGTGAGCATCTGCAAGTAATGTGCCTGTAACTTCAATTAGTATTCTGTTTTTCCTTTCAGCTACCGCATTTTATTGAGGAGTTCTAGGAGCAGGGAAGCAATGTCTGATATCTTCCTTCTCATAAAATTCTTGCATGGGAAGAGACTCAAACTCAGTAACATGATCACTTCTGATCAATGTAACTAGAGTAGAGTACTCAATCCTTATGCTCTTAAGAAAGTCTGTAAGAAACTTGAAGTTATCAGACTTGTTTCTCAAGAAGAATACCCAAGTGATCCTTGAGAAGTCATCAACTATTACTAAGGTATAAGACTTCCCTCCTAGGCTCTGTACAACAACGGGTTAAAAAAGATCCATATGGAGCAAATAAAGAATCCTAGGCGAATCACTCTTATTAAGTGACTTAAAGCTATTTTTAGTTTGCTTGCCAAACTGACAAGCCCTACTGATGAGTACAATTATGATAGATTTTTACTATCATAATTGTAATTATGTCCACTATTTTCTACCTCTTTACTCAAGTAATTGCGCAAAATAGTTGAGAATTGGTATTGTCATGAATAGTAGAGCACAGGTTAGAGTCTTTACTTCTTTATGTATTGAACTCCCCACTTACTACGTCATTTCTCTAATGCAGGTACGACTAATCAGTGGAACTAAAAGTCTTGGAGTAAACAGGGGAGTTGACGGGACCAACAGGGCTGATCAAAGCAGAAGATTTGGTCAAACACGGGTAGGAACACACCCGTGTGCCTACCCGTGTTCCATCCTAGCTGAAACGATTTCATGAAGGAAGACTCAAAGAACCACACGGGTTGGAACACGCTCGTGTGTCCAGCCCATGTCCTTTTTGGGACAAATTGAAGAATTAAATCCGGCCTACCCGTGTCTGAAGAACATGAAGAACAACACGGCCGTGTTCGACAACACGGCTGTGTCAGTACCCGTGTCATCTAACACGGCCCATGACCAAACACGTCTGCTCGTGTGGAACCGCCTTGGAACTGCCGACACGGTCTGCAACACGGCCGTGTCGGAACCCGTGTTCGACCATGTTTGCTATGAGACAATAAAAACCTGGAGAAAATTTTATTCTGGACTTTTTTGGATTAATTTGCATTGGAGCTTTTTTGGAGGACGAAAGTGGATCACCCAAGAGAAGGATAATTTAAGAGGATTTTTTGTATGCCTTTATTCTTCATTGTATCTTCTTAATTTTAATCTCATTTTGGTGATTCAACTTTTCTTATTTTATATTTTTACATGAACTTTGTATTTGAACAATTTGTTATAATCATGCATCGCATTGTTTGTCTCAAATTTGTGCTAGTTTATGCATGTATAATTCTTGGAACAAAAATGATTATCCTAATTATGAATATAATTTTTGTTACTCATGAATTTCAAACCTCTAGATTGAGAAATTGGATGTTTGTAATGATGTTAATAATTTCATAATTAGGAGTTATTTTTGTTTACACTGCAATTTTCATGATCGAGAGATATGTTAATTGTACAATTTTGATATGTATAAATGACTTTAGGCTATGTTAGAGATAACCTTTCATAAGTTTGTGTAGTATTTAGGGTAAAGTACTTAGTGAAAATTTGAGTATGGTAAACTATTCGAGAGAAAGTTTAGTCAATTATATTAGATTTTGAATTGCTCGAGAGAGAATTTAATGAAAGATTTACCCATATATTACAATATATTTGATAATGTTGCTATTACATGATGAAATAGATTTGAGTCAATGTAAAAGTAGTTTCATGTGAATTCTCCTAACTTTCATCTTCTCATCAATTTAACACTCCAATGTAACTTTATCTAAATAGTCATAGTCAAATTAATATAAATTAGAATTCAATGTTAATTATCGGTATGATAATAGAGTGAGGGTGAGTACGAGTATTTGAAAAGACCCTGTGAAATACGACATGAGATGTAGAATTCTCCTATACTATGATTGATAGGTGCACTTGCCTGAAATGTTAATACAATTTAGCTTATGCCTTTCTACATAGTTATCATTAAATCATAGAATGATTTCACATCAAGTTATTACCATATTATGTGAAAATATTCATCAAGTTTTTTGCGCCGTTGCCGGGGACACCTTTTTAATATTTTGAAAGCTTTAACTCTATTAATCTACAATTTTTGTTTATTAATAAATATATGTAACTTAGTTTATAGTATAATTATATTATTTAATCTCAGTTTTGTAGTCTGTTAGTATATGACCAGGGCAAGAAATTCTGGGCTAGAACCGTTTCAATCTAATCCAGAACGACTTATTCACAACACCAATCAAAGAGAATACCATCCTAAAGATTTAGATACCTTGGCAAACCAAAATGAGCAAACCATATCTGACTTTGCTAGACCCAATCTCCAAGGAACTGGGTCAAGCATTGTTCGACCTCCCATTCCAACCAATAATTTCGAACTGAAGCCGAGCGTGATACAAATGGTCCAACAATATGTTCAATATGATGGCTTACAAGACGAGGACCCCAATACACACTTAGCCGGATTCCTAGAGATATGTGATACTTTCAAGATTAATGGTGTCTCCAACAATGCCATTCGATTGAGATTGTTCCCATTCTCATTAAGGCATAAGGCAAAGCAGTGGCTCAATTCGTTACCTAGAGGGTCCATTAATACTTAGGACATGAGGGTTGAGAAGTTTCTGATGAAGTATTTTCCACCGGCAAAGACCGCAAAGTTAAGGAACGACATCTCTACATATGTTCAATTGGAGGCTGAATCATTGTACGATACTTGGGAACGATTCAAAGAATTATTAAGGAGATGCCCCCATCATGCCTTACCTTCTTGGCTTCAGATTCAGACCTTCTACAATGGTCTAAATCCAGCCACCAGACAGATGATTGATGCGGCTAGTGGAGGCACCTTGAACAATAAGACACCTGAGGCAGCCCAGCAGTTGATAGAAGAAAAGGCAATGAATAGCTACCAATGGACTACCGTGCGGCCAAAGTCTACTAAGCCTGCCGAAATGTATGAAGTGGATGCCGTTACAGCCTTAGCAATTCAAGTGGAGAGGCTCCATCAAAAGATGGACAAACTTTCTTTAGCTACGCCCCCCATGGTACCTCAACAATGGGACCCTTCCCTTGTTGGAATACCTAGTGGTGAACCTCAAGTGCAAGAACATGTAGACTACATGGGTAATAATCCCAGACCACCTTTCAATCCTCGAAACAACCCATATAATTTTACATACAATCAAGGATGGAGGAACCACCCCAATTTCTCTTGGGGAGGGCAAGGAAACCAAGGCAAACAACCCATGTTTGGACAACAACAACAACAATTGGAGCCAAGGAAACCAACATTGGAAGATGTCCTTGCAAAGTTCATGCAAACTACCGATGTTGCCTTCCGTAATCAAGAGGGTTCTATTCGAAATTTGGAGAATCAAATTGGGCAGTTGGCAAGGATGGTATCAGAGAGACAACAAGGGACACTTCAAGGAAATACTGAGACAAACCCAAAGGAACATGCAAGAGAAATTCAGTTGAGGAGCGGGAAGGAATTACAAGACCCAAGACTTGCACAGGATACACCTCAAGAGGAGTCCAGTGGAGAAGCATCGAACGTGACACCAATGGAATATCAACCAGCCATACCATATCCAGCAAAGATGAACAAGGAGCGCATGGATGCGCAATATGGTAAATTTTTATCTATGATTAAACAATTGCATGCTAATTTACCTTTTTCAGATATTATTCAAATGCCAAAGTATGCAAAATTTTTGAAGGACTTAATTTCGAGTAAAAGGAAAATAGAAGAATTATCTTTAGTCACACTTAGTGAAGAATGCTCTGCTATTTTACAAAATAAATTGCCACAAAAACTTAAGGATCCCGGTTCTTTTTCAATTCCATGTTTAATCGGTGATTTGGAAGTTAATAAAGCTTTAGCAGATTTAGGAGCTAGTATAAATTTGATGCCTTATAAATTATATTTGAAACTCGGCCTGGGGGAACTTAGCCCGACTAGGATGAGCATTTAATTAGCAGATAGGTCGGTTAAGTACCCAAGAGGTATAGTGGAGGATGTATTAGTTAAGGTAGACAAATTTATATTTCCTTCCGATTTTGTTATTTTAGATATGGATGAAAATATCGAAGTACCACTTAAACTTGGTCGTCCATTTCTAGCCACTTCTAGAGCTCATATTGATGTTTTTGATGGTAAATTAGTTTTGAGAGTAGGGGAGGATGAAGTCACTTTTCAAATTGGCAATACTATGAAACAATCTTTAGATAGTGATGATTGTTGCTATTTTTCTCATGGTGTTGATGATTTAATGACTTCTATTGATTCTAATTTTTATTATAAAGATCCTTTAGAAATTTGCATTACTAATTGCTATCTAGAAGATGAAACTAGTGAAGACATTGTTGATCATTTACTTTTTCTAGATAGCTCTGTTTCGATGAATGGAAATACTGAATATAACTTACTTACAGAAGGAGATCATGAAGTTTATAAGAATAATACTAAGAATCCACCTGTGTCCTTTTCAATTCCTTTGATTTATGTTTGAATAATTTAGAAAAAGTTTTGAGGAGGTGTGAGGAGACAAACTTAGTACTTAGCTGGGAGAAGTGCCATTTTATGGTACAAGAAGGGTTAGTACTAGGTCATAAAATCTCCAATCAGTGAATTCAAGTAGATAGAGCGAAGATAGAGACAATAGAAAAGTTACCACCACCCACATCTGTTAAGGCAGTGAGAAGTTTTTTAGGCCACGCCGGATTTTACCGTCGGTTTATTAAAGACTTTTCCAAAATTGCTAAACCACTTACGAGACTTTTAGAAAAGGACACACCTTTTCTCTTTGATCAAGAGTGTCACATGCTTTTGAGTTCTTAAAAGAGAGATTAATTAATTCTCCTATTATGATAGCTCCTGATTTTACTCAGCCGTTTGAAATCATGTGTGACGCTAGCAGTTTTGCGGTAGGGGCTGTTCTAGGACAACGCCGAAACAAACATTTTCATCCTATATTTTATGCTAGTAAAACACTTAATAATGCACAAGAGAATTATACTATTACTGAAAAAGAACTTCTAACAGTAGTTTTTGCCTTTGATAAATTTAGATCCTATTTTACATTGTCCAAGGTAGTAGTTTACACGGATCACTCTGCACTTAGATATTTGCTATCCAAGGCGGACGCAAAGCCTCATTTAATTCGGTGGGTTCTTCTATTGCAAGAATTTGATTTGGAAATTAGAGATAAATGAGGAGCAGAAAACTTAGCGGCAGACCATCTTTCACGTTTAGAAAATCCATTACGAGCAATGTTAGATGAATCTGAAATTTCTGATACATTCCCTGAGGAATCGTTATTTGCCTTATCTTCGAAAGTAAATAATGATTATCCATGGTTTGCAGATTATGCAAACTATCTTGTGGCTAAGGTCCTCCCACAGGATTTTTCATATCAGCAGAAAAAGAAATTTTTCTCCGACTTGAAATATTACTTTTGGGAGGACCCTTTTCTTTTTCGGATATGTGCAGATTCCGTGATCCGAAGGTGTGTATCAGCCGAGGAAGGGTGGAAAATCTTGGAGCAGTGTCATTTAGGTCCTACTGGTGGTAACTATGGAGCAAATCGCTCTGCGAAAAAGGTTCTTAATTCGGGTTTTTATTGGCCCCTTCTATTCAGGGATGCCCAAAGGTATGTGCTTTCATGTGATTCTTGTCAGAAAACAGGTAATATTTCTAAATACATGAAATGCCGCAAAACTTTATTCTTGAATGTGAAGTATTTGATGTGTGGGGGATAGATTTTATGGGTCCATTTCTAGTTTCATTCGGGAATAAATTTATCTTGGTAGCCGTAGATTACGTATCAAAGTGGGTTGAGGCGCAAGCTTTACCTACTAATGATAGTAGAGTAGTAATTCAATTCCTGAAATCTCTTTTTGCGCGATTTGGCACACCACGTACACTTATTAGCGATAGGGGTTGTCACTTTTATAATCTACAGCTAGATAAGGTATTGCAGAAATATGGAGTCACACATTGGATAGCTACACCATCTCATCCACAAACTAGTGGTCAAGTTGAGGTATCCAATAGAGAGCTAAAACGCATCCTAGAAAAATCTATAGAAGGAAATAGAAAACCATGGTCTAGGAAACTAAACGATTGTTTATGGGCTTATAGGACCGCATTTAAAACACCTATAGGGACCACCCCCTTTAGATTAGTCTATGGTAAATCTTGTCACTTACGTATAGAATTAGAACACAAGTCATATTGGGCAATACGATCTCTAAATTTTGATACTAATTCTATAGGGGAAAAATGCAAACTTCAACTTAATGAACTAGACGAATGGAGGACTATGGCATATGAGAACTCAAGAATTTATAAGGAGAAAACCAAACTATTTCATGACCGTCACCTCCGAAAATCCAAAACATTCAACGAGGGTGACCAGGAACTCCTTTTTAATTCTAGACTGCGTCTATTCCCAGGGAAGCTTTGGTCTAAGTGGTCCAGACCATTCCAGGTTAAAAAAAATTTCCCTATGGCACCGTCGAACTAACACACCCTGAAAAGGGAGATTTTAAAGTCAACGGGCACCGGTTAAAACTTTATTACAGTGCACTTCCCCAAGCCTTTGCTCGACTTGAATCCTGCCTTCATCTAGACTAAGAGACTGTATAAAATTCAATAGTAACTTGTCTATATAGTTTATAAAAATTTTAATGAAAACTTTATTTAAATTTCTACCCCGAAAAGAACAAATAAAGCACTTAGGAGAAATCATTAATTAAGAAGAGTACACGGCCAAGCACACGGCCGTGTGCTTGGCCGTGTCTAGCACACGCATAGTCACCCAGCCGTACACCCTATAAACCAGGGAAAGGCGGAAATTTACAGAGCACCACACGGGCAAAGACACGCCCGTGTGTGTTGCCGTGTCATACATTGCAATTTCAATTTTAAGCCAGAGCAGGACACGGGTCGCTACCCAGCCGTGTTTTTGGCCGTGTTTTAATGTACATGGCTGTTCACCCAGCCATGTGCACACCCGTGTCGATACGGCCGATTAAAGTGATTTCATACAGAGAAGGACACGGGTCCACACACACCCGTGTTGTGGACCGTGTCCGATCCCAACACCTATCAGATTGACCACACGGGTCAACACACACCCGTGTTGTGGACCGTGTCCGAGCCCAACACCTGTCAGATTGACCACACGGGTTGTGGACACGGCCGTGTTATTGACCATGTCCAACTAACACGAGCAGTTTCCCGCGAAATGACCACACGTCTCCTTGAAGACCGTATTTCCCGCCCACGTCGATTCCTTAACACGGGTGCACACACGGCCGTGTGTACACCCGTGTTCGACTTCTTTTTATAGGGGTAGATTTTTGAGATTTCTTTCCATCATTTCCACCTTCTCCCCTTTCCATTCCTGCAACCAGTTCAGCCGGGAATATCATCACCTCCTCCAATTTCGTGCAATCGCCTCGTCGCTTTGCTATTAACATCATCGGTATAATTCCTGGGTTTACATCCATCAAATCTCTTCTTATTTATTTGATTTTTTTTATTTCTCTCTTTTCTCCTTCTTCATTCGCTTTAGAATATTTTTTTTCCTTTATTTTCAGATCATGTCGTCATCACATAGCCAAGGCGGTCGCCGACATCGACCGGAACTTAAAGCGTTGTCTACTGAGAGACGCAACGTCGTTCAACCCTTAGTTTTCACAGATGCAGTGCATACTAACTGCTATAACCGCCTGCAAGCCAAGAAATTTCAGGACATACGAATAATAGACTGGGACGTCTTGGAAACCATAGGTCTTGCTGCTAATGTTAAGGAATTAATTTCTGTAGTAGGGTGGCAAGGGTTTTTTGCCATAGAAGAGTTAGGTTTCCAAGAACTCACGCTGGAGTTTTTGTCCACCTTCTATTTAAACCTTCGACCCTCCTTGACCGATAATGGAAGACCAACCGAGAGGATTATCTCCTTTCGGGTAGGAGGCACCTTCTATATGCTATCTCTCATCTAGTTTACACAACATTTAGGAGTGTACGAATAGGCATTCCTCTTTAGTGATGCCTACTCTGATATGAAATTTTGGTCTCCCCAGTCGCGACCAGGCGGGTGATATTTGCGCCGTCTATCCTTTGACACCGAGCCCTACGAAGCCAAGAGGTCTAAGGCCTCAAAGCTTGTTTCCCCCGCTGTACATTACGTTCATCATCTGCTTAGCCATACTCTGAGCGACCAGGGCGAAAGCTCTAGCGTGGTTAGCCGTCAGGAAATCCTTTATCTACAAAGCATGACAGCCCGTTACCCTATTCACTTGGGTTATATGCTTGCTCAATTCATTCTTCATCAGGTGGAGAACTCCCGCGTCGGGTCCATTTGTGTAGCCCCTTACATCACGCGCTTGTCAAGGAATATAGGCATATTCTTGCCTCTTCCCCCGATGACGGTGGTAGCAAAGACTATACCTATCACCATGGACAGTCTTCGATCCATCCGCCTCGTCACAGATCGTCAAGGCCTGGGTGGGATTACATATACCATTGCGAGTCGTGGACGTCATGTCCACGACGACGACGATGAGGTAGATCCAGACCTCGATGAGCCTCTCATTCCCCCGGCCCGCTCGACGTATACTCAGGGGGAGTCCTCTACTGACCAGCCTCTGCGGCAGTCTCGATATGTACAGGAGCTCCAGCACTTCTATGACACTCAGCTATCGCCGCGCCTTCAGCGTATCGAGGAGACGCAGCAGCGGACTGAGGACGTCATATATCAGATCCGGCAACACTTGGGTACTACCAGCCCACCACGGGCAGCTCCTCATCAATCTCACACTCAGGATGATCCGGCTGACCAGGATGATACGCCTATGTATTTTTTATTTTATATCCCTGTATATCTGGCTATGTAGCGTTGTAACTTTTTATTATTATTATCATGATCATATACTAGCATGTTCAGTATATCTAAAAGAAAATTTTTTGCTCTTGTTTTGTTCTGTGCTTCTTTATACTCATGATCATCAGTTCTCTATATCCTGGTGCAATTTCTACCTCAATTTTTTGGCAATTTTGCAATGAGGACATTGCAACACAAGTCTGGGGGTATTGGTGTTGACAGTGGGGTGCATGATTACAGTTACTTATATTCTCTCTATCATAGTACTCTATTTCTCTATCATAGTATTCTATTACTTCTCTTTAAGCTTTCATTACTTCACTCATTAGGAATATAACTATATAATTTACTTTCGCACGCTGATTAAACCGAATTCGTGTTAAAATTTGTTGATTAGTAACTACGTATAGAAATTCATTAGCCTACTTTTCTCCATATAATTTGATTTAAAAAGATTGTCCTTTATATTATTAACTAATAATCACTCCATTTTAGAAAATATATTTATCTATTCTAAAGTGAGTCGATGAATGCAATATTTTGATAATTTTGTATTAGGAGATCAAAATAAAATAACAAAAATTTTCTCTATTGGTGTCTAGAACTTACTAGCGATTCTCAAACCTTTTGCACATGTTAATTAGTAAAGGTGGAAATGACTTAGGCCTCCTTTTGGATAGCTTGAGCCGTTCAAATCCCAAAACATTATACATTATACCCTTGCTCACCCAATTTGGACCTTATCCCTATATTTTTGTGATATTTCAACTCTAAAATTCACCAAGGCAAATCCTCACCTAGTAGCACACCTATCATTGAGTTCGTCATGAAATGAATTTTCATAGTGATATGTGGCCTGAGTGAGTGTGACCTTACACCCATTCGGAATGATCCCTACTATGGACCTTTGGTTAAGAAACAAAGAAAAAAAAATATAGAGTATCCATCTTCAAGAAAAAAAAGGAAGTATAATACGTGCAAAGTTTGGGGGTGCTCGTAGAATATCAATGTTTGTTAAGGTATTGACCATACCAAGGGCTCAATTGTGATCTAGGTGTGAAAAGAAAAAAAACCATCGAGTTATTTTTTTTTGCTTACCCCACCTATAATTACCTATCCTAAGCCAAAAAGGTTACACCACCATACAAGTCCTAAGGATCCAACTTTACTAATTCTCATTAGTGTTATGGAGAGGGTGTGTAAAGGAAAGTGTATGATTATCAATAGGGGTATGTTTAAGTTTTGAAAGACTAATGCATATGTTATTAAGATTGTTATTTTCTCCTTACAATAGTTATGGATAACTATAATCCTAATTCTAAGAAAGAGCGAAAAGTAGTTAAGATATGTATTGGAGGAATTTTTAAGAAAAGTTATATTTAGAAAAGTCTGTTATACTATTTCCTATACAATTGCAGCATAAAATTTCTATTTGAATTCAAAACAATCAGTGTGCGGAAGAAGAATTATGTATCGGTAACTCAATTGTTTGAATTAGTTTGCTTAGGGACAAGCAAACACTCAAGTCTGGGGGTATTTGATGAGTATAATTATGATAGATTTTTACTATCATAATTGTAATCATATCCACTGTTTTCGACCTCTTTACTCAAGTAATTGCGCAAAATAGTTGAGAATTGGTATTGTCATGAATAGTAGAGCATAGGTTAGAGTCTTTACTACTTTATGTATTGAACTCCCCACTTACTACGTCATTTCTCTAATGCAGGTACGACTAATCAGTGGAACTAAAAGTCTTGGAGCAAACAGGGGAGTTGCGGGGCCAACAGGGCTGATCAAAGCAGAAGAATTGGTCAAACACGGGTAGGAACACACCCGTGTGCCTACCCGTGTTCCATCCTATCTTCAACGATTTCATGAAGGAACACTCAAAGAATCACACGGGTTGGAACACGCCCGTGTGTCCAGCCCATGTCCTTTTCGGGACAAATTGAAGAATTAAATCCGGCCTACCCATGTCTGAAGAACATGAAGAACAACACGGCCGTGTTCGACAACACGGCCGTGTCAGTACCCATGTCATCTAACACGGCACATGACCAAACACGTCTGCTCCTGTGGAACCGTCATGGAACTTCCGACACGGCCTGCAACACAACCGTGTCGGAACCCGTGTTCGACCATGTTTGCTATGAGACTATAAAAACCTGGAGAAAATTTTATTCTGGACTTTTTTGGATTAATTTGCATTGGAGCTTTTTTGGAGGACGAAAGTGGATCACCCAAGAGAAGGATAATTTAAGAGGATTTTTTGTATGCCTTTATTCTTCATTGTATCTTCTTAATTTTAATCTCATTTTGGTGATTCAACTTTTCTTATTTTATATTTTTACATGAACTTTGTATTTGAACAATTTGTTTTAATCATGCATCGCATTGTTTGTCTCAAATTTGTATTAGTTTATGCATGTATAATTCTTGGAACAAAAATGATTATCCTAATTATGTATATAATTTTTGTTATTCATGAATTTCAAACCTCTAGATTGAGAAATTGGATGTTTGTAATGATGTTAATAATTTCATAATTAGGAGTTATTTTTGTTTACACTGCAATTTTCATGATCGAGAGATATGTTAATTGTACAATTTTGATATGTATAAATGACTTTAGGCTATGTTAGAGATAACCTTTCATAAGTTTGTGTAGTATTTAGGGTAAAGTACTTAGTGAAAATTTGAGTATGGTAAATTGTTCGAGAGAAAGTTTACTCAATTATATTAGATTTTGAATTGCTCGAGAGAGAATTTGATGAAAGATTTACCCATATATTACAATATATTTGATAATGTTGCTATTACATGATGAAATAGATTTGACTCAATGTAAAAGTAGTTTCATGTGAATGCTCCTAACTTTCATCTTCTCATCAATTTAACACTCCAATGTATCTTTATCTAAATAGTGATAGTCAAATTAATATAAATTAGAATTCAATGTTAATTATCGGTATGATAATAGAGTGAGAGTGAGTACGAGTATTTGAAAAGACCCTGTGAAATACGACACGAGATGTAGAATTCTCCTATACTATGATTGATAGGTGCACTTGCCTGAAATGTTAATGCAATTTAGCTTATGCCTTTCTACATAGTTATCATTAAATCATAGAATGATTTCGCATCAAGTTATTACCATATTATGTGAAAATATTCATCACCTACGAAGGTTTTCCTTCTTGTAGGTGTAAGAGGGAAATCCTCTAACAAGGTTGTCCCTAGAGAGTTTAACAATGTTTTTCTGATTAACAAGTCCAAATCTCATATGCCAAAGTTCATTATTATTAATAGTTTGATTAAATAGGCATATTTTAGTTTTAGCAGACCTAAAGTTAACAACATAGATGTTTCCTACTCTTGTTCATGTTAACATAATTTGGTTGTCTACTGAAGTAATAATACAAGAGGTTTTGTTAAATGATACCTGAAACCTTTCATCACATAATTGGCATATGGATATCAGGTTTTGCTTCAGTCCACTTACATAAGCTACCTTCCTGAAGGTGATAGCTCCAATTTTGACCTTTCCATAGCCTTCAGTCTGGCCACAGTTGGAGTCACTAAATATTACTTTCGTTCCTAGATTAGACTTATTGTTTATTTGGTTGTCCTTGATGCAAGTCATATGCTTTGAACGGCCACTATCCAGATACCACTGTTGCTCTGTGGTGGGATAGTCTTTCACCTGCAATTAAACAGATTAGCTATTCTTTACCCAGGTTACCTTGGGTCCTTGTTTATTCACATAATTAAAACTGGAAATGTAAGAGTATTCTGGTTGATTTTTAGAACCTAGGGGATGAAATCTTCTAGGTGGAATTAACCATTGGGTGAATGGATTAATGTATTCTCTTGGTTGATTAACTGATCTATAAGAATTAAAGTTTCTATTATTATGAACTGGGGTCGACGAATTCTTCTAATTTTGTTGATTTGAGAATTCCTGTTACTCGACCTAAGCTCAGCAAACTGCCTTCTGGAAATAACTTGCCAATTCTATGCCCAAGTTTGTCAAGCAAAGAATCTGTCTTGAGGAAGAGAACGTCGACCAGAGCTCGAATATCGTCGAGCTCAACTCAGAGATAGATTTCTGAGTTCGTCGATCAGCAATCGACGATCATCGAGCTGAGTTTGAAGAACTTCAAACTAAAAGTCTGAACTCTGAATTATTCTAAGTCATGAGTCTACTGAAGTCCTCTGCAAGGTGGTCCATGAAGATAGAACCTAAAGACTAGCCTAAACTCTAGGACTAAAAGACTTGACCCTAGCTATACAATGTGGGTCAAACACATCCTAATTAGTGAACCTAGCCTACATCAAAACTAGGGATCCAACAGCTAGGCCGCACATGCGTAGCCTACTCTCGGATCAATTTTATCCTGCCTACCTCCGCACTGCTGACACCAAGCCTGTGAGTGAGTATTGTAATGACACTAGTACCATACCTTCCTATAGGAATGATTTTATACCTAAGGCTAGAACGTTTCCCTCCAAAGGTCATCCTGCTCATAGTGTGCCTACTACCACCTTTAGGGAAACCACTCTATATAGGTCATATATTACAGACTCGAAAAGTGTCATGACTAGGTATGCCATGAGCCCTTGTGGTGAGAGTATTCCTGTCAGTATGATGTGTTAGATGAATATAACCTGCAATGGTAGTAGAGTGGCTAGTCCCAAAGTGATTGAGTATGCCATTCTACCTACGAATGTGGTCCTGTTTGAGTCTCACCCAAGCTTACTGAGCCCACTACTGAGGGAAATGTACTTATTGATGAAGAGCTTAGTAACGATGAGGTGTTCGGTTACCCTAGTGACATGGAAGAGGAACTCCCCTCTAAAGCGCCACCCCATGGGATTATTCAATCTACCTCGACCTTATTCCCGATCTGTCACCCATAGTAATTGTGGAGTCTCCGGATGATTTTGAGTTAGATGATAAATCTAGTGCGTTGGAAGAATTACCTAGCAAGGGAAGGATTTTCTTAGAAGATTTGAGTGGTATTAATCCAAAATAATTTTCTTTGATGTTAAATCCATTAGGTGCCAGTCAATATGATTTTGATCGTCCTCCGAATCTGACTTTTCTGATCATCCTTCCTGATCATGTTACTCAACTAGATGACTTTGTAGGACATGAACTTGTTTTGATGAGTCCGAACCATTTGGTGTTGCCTACGTTAGTAGCCCCTCCGTTGGCCCCATCTCGTAGGATCTGTATTACTGAGATGTTAGAATTCGTGTTCGACCTTATCACAACTCCTTGTAATTCTGTATCTTCCGAATTTCCTTTGATTGATCCACTCTCTGATTATATGTCTACAATGAGGTCGACTCTTGTGCCCGCTTTAGACTCCCCTAAAAAAGATGGTTATTGGGGTATGTGTGTTGACAATCGGGTTATTAATAAAATTACTATTAAATATGGGTCTCCCATCCCTCGCTTGGATGAGTTGTTGGATATATTTTTCGGGGCCACGATCTTTTCTAAGTTGGATTTTAGGAGTGGCAACCATCAAATATGGATTAGGGAGGGAGACAAATGGAAGATGATTTTTAAACTGAAGGACGGGTTTTAAGAGTGGTTAGCGATGCCATTTTGGTTTTCCATTGCACCGAGTACTTTATCTAGGGTGATAATTCACGTCTTCCAACCATTAATGGGAAAATTTTAGTGGCGTATTGTAATGATATCATAGTTGTTTTCCCCTATCCAAGCGATCACGAATCGCACTTGAGAATTACCCTTACCATGTTACTAGCGGAAGAATTAATTGACAATCTAAACAAAATGAATTTTTATGTTACTTTCGTTGAGTTCCTTGGGTATATTGTGAGTACGGATGGGCAAACAGAAGTAGTAAATGAAAGTTTGGGTAGCTTATTACGATGTAATGCGGTAATCACAAAGGTACTTGGTACTTGATTTTTCACCATGCTCAGCGTGCGTACAATAATTCTAAGAATAGATCCCCAGGCTTATCCCCCAATGAAATTGTGCACGGCTATAAGGCACCTATGCCACTTGATTTAATTCTGTTACCTTAATCGTATAAATCAAGTGATTTTACATAGGAATTCGCTCTTCATGTTCATAAGTTACATAAGCACATTCATGAAACGTTAGTCGCCCAATATGCGTTTTATAAATCTCACGCTAACGTGCATAAAAGACCATCTCACTTTAATGTTGATGATTTAGTCTTGGTGTGTCTCATCCCTGAACGAATGCCTTCGGGCTCCATAAAAAAGTTAGTGAATTGGCAAGCCGGTCCTTTTCGAATTTTAAAGCGGTTAGGAGAAAACACATATCTTTTGGAGATACCCATTGATTGGAGAATATCCCCAATTCTCAATGTTTGTGATTTAAACCCATATGTTTTTCCACCACTTGAATTATCTGCCTCTCCGTTTATTCTATCCACTATGACTTCTAATGGGTTAAGGGATGAGTTTGGTCCTAGATCGCTCTCTCCTACGGTTTTCACTAGAGGTATGTTGAATGCTGATGTTGAAACTTTTTCTCCTTCTATGACTAATGCATTTCCAAGGTTCCCCAAGACCTCCTTTTTTCCTTATAGGTTTTCTTTGATGTGGGATGACCACGCTACTATGACTTGGATTGTAAGGCTATATTCGCCACCTGTTGCTACTGCCTTCGGCTATGTTCCCCTCCTGGGCCACTCATTAGTGATGAGTGATTTTGAGCGGAGGAGGATTGATGGCGATGCTATCTTGCCATGTGTTCGTGATTCTCATGACCATTTGAATTTTTTCGAGGAAGTCCTTCCACCTATTCATGATAACGTTGCTGATGTGGTCGTTGATCTCCGCCTTAGAGAATTTGATGATTGTGAAGGTCGTTGCCGTAAGCTTGAAGATGAGATTCTACAGCGACATCCATCGCCAATGTCGCTACAATCTCCGCCCTCAGCGCAAGATGTCTACTTGATATTTATCTGGCTTTTATTTTATTTACTTGTCTTTATTTATTTCTTTAGGATCTGGACTATATTTTGCCAGATTCATGATTTAAATTTTTGCCTGCGTTTAGCCAGTTATTGTTTTAAATTGGGCTTCATATAGTCTTGAACTTTGTTAGCCTTATATAAGGCCAGGTGATGTAGGAATTATGTATTGATGAATGAAAATTGAAAACCTAATTTTGAATTGAAAAATTTCGTCTTTCTCTCCTCCTTGGACGCCCCCTCCTTTAATCCCTCCTTGGCAATTTCAGCCACCTTCTTCTTCCCCTCTCCCTTCTTCTCTTCTCCACCAAACAACCCTCCTCCCCTCCAACGATGTACAACTACGAAAGTGTTTACCCCCTTGAAGGATTTCAGCCAAGCCCCTAGATCTCCTCCTAGTGTTCGGCCAAAAAGGGCTCCCCCTCCTAGGGTTCGGTCACTTTACAAAATCCCCTCTTGGTGGATTTCGGCCATGGACATCAACTCTGGCGATTACGAATCTTCTCCTGCATAAAGTAAGGAAGACGAACGAGTTTCTTTCTGTTTGGCGTAACTCTGGCATAATCGAAGAAGAGCGACCACTTTTTCATCGGAATCATCTATTGTGATTGGGTAACGAAACTTCTTCCTCTGTGAGATTCTCTCTCTAGATTATTCTTCTGGTGGTTTACTTTGCCATTATTTGCGAAATTTTGATTTCATTGTGGTTTTAGATCCAATCAATTTTATTGTTTCTCTTGATCAATTTAAATTTGTGAGACTTGGTTGGCCTCGTTTTCTTTCGTTGGGAGAGATCCACATTTTTTTCAAATCGTTATTTTTCGGTGGATCACTTTTTGTACAACACATGGTCGGCCGGATCGGGTATATCCCTTTCGCTTGAGAGGATTTTAGCTTATAGCTTCTATTCGATCTTCAATGGTGTGGCGAACCCGTTCGTTAGCATCGGAATAATAAAATTACAAAATCGGGTGTGCTGTGTTTTAGTTTGTGCGAGCATAGAATTGGAACGTAAGAGAACAAATCGATGTCGTTTGTTCATTGTAGTTTCATCGGGAGACGTAGCCTGCATCAAAATCACTTAGAAATTTTTGATAAAACAAAATGCAAGTTTATTTCTTAAGTGATAAAAATTACAAACAAAAGATTTCAATACAACTTGTAAATGAGGTTGTGATGAAAAAAAATAAAATCTTCTTTTTGAATTTACCGCTCCTTCTCTGAAGGACCGGTCGACTAAGGCATATCACTCCCTGGATACAACAACTAGCTTCCCACTACATCTCACTGTGACCTAATCGCTGCACACACGGCGGCGATTTCCCCCTAAACCACACACGGGCCTAGTCGCCACTCACATGGCGGCGAATTCTCTACCAATTACAAAGAGAATGAAAAAGGAAAAATAATCTGAGAATAAAAACTCCCTCGGGTCTTGAGCAGGCCAGAAAATCCTTGCGAAGATCACCGAAAATGAGCAGCTTGAATGGTCCCTTCTTCGCTCTTGAGATTTCACGATCTCTTAGGATGTTTTCTGGTTCCACCGAGTTATCTGGATGGAGATGAATGAAATCAAGGCTCTCATGCGTAAAATCACGACAGTGAACCGGTCACACAAGTAATATAAAATGGGCGAGTTTTCAAAAGTATCGATCTCTCAAGGAACACAGCAAGGTGGAGTTAATTTCGAGGAGGACTTGAGATTGAAGTCCTTAGGTCGGAGTTAACGATGGGGGTTTTAGTATTGCGATAAAAGAAAGTAAAAATCTAACAACTACTCCTATGCAACGCCGCTATGCGATGCTTCGCCAGGTGAAATGGAATACTAGTCGGGCCGCTATGTACTGAATCGCTAGGCGGATGGGCGAGTACGCTAGCGGATGAGGGTCGAGAGCACCTCTTCGCAACGCACGCCATTAGCAATTGCTAGTGCGGCAAGGGTGGATGGCGGTGAATTGAATATGGCGCACCGCAAGCAAATATAATGAAATACAAAATCACATAGACATGATTTAATACAAGCGTTTTACAAACTACACATACTTCACCAAATACAAAGAGATTTACTAAGCTATCAATAACAAGAGGAGAAAAGGTGTGAGAAATCGACCGGATCCGAAGTCTTGCCAAGGGTTTACGGTTGGAATCGTTGGGTTGTCAATCCGCGTCCAATCTCGGTTCTCAAATGCTTCCGGGGTAGAGGAGGCTGTCACTCACTACCAATGGACCCGTATTCTTCGTGTCACGAGCCGGTGGAGGATGGCACAACTTCTCCAAGCTTGATGGAGAAAGCTAGGTCAAAACTCGGCTTAAAGCACAAGGATGAAGGAGGAGGCCGAGAGGATGATCCGTCTTTGATTTGGAGGTGAAAGCTTTCCCGGAGCCCCTCCCTAGGGTGGAGAATGAAGGGGAACGGCGGAACCCTTCGTCGGAGGCGATAAACGGTGGAAAATGGTGAGCGATCCGAAAAAGATCTTCGAATTAGGGCAAGTCCTGTGATATTTATAGAAAGCAGAATTGAACGATGCGCACGATCACGAGCGTACGACAAGTGGTCGTGCGCATTATGGCCAGTGATCATGCGTATTGGCATGGCAGAATAAAGAGAAGAACTAGGGTACTGCGCACGAGCAATGGCGCACGACCGGTGGTCATGCGCACTATGTCTAATGGTCATGCGATTACCCAAGACAGAACTCTAGGAAAAGAGGAATCAATGCACACGATCAGTGACGCAAAATCGGTGGTCGTGTGCACTATGCCTAGTGGTCATCCGATTTCCCCAGACAGATTCTAGAAATCAGGGTACATTGCGCACGATCATCGGAGCACGACCAGTGGTCGTGCGCACTATATCCGATGATCGTACGCAGTATTCCTGCTTCCAAACATCCCCAAAACACGCACACGACTTCTAAACCCATCACCGATGTGTGCAGACATTCTAGACAAGCATAAAAAGGAGAACAACCAATAAAATCACAAAAATACACAACCACGGGCGAAAAGGTGCACTTCCTATGATAATAAGGATAAGATGAAACATAAATGATAATGAACTAAAAGTGAAGTGCAAGCATAAGAAAACAAGCCCAGAAGAGTCCGAAAATAGGTATATAAAATGGAATCATCACACCCCAAGACATAACTGTTTGCGCGTCCCGAGCAAACAAAATCTAAGCAGATAGAGAAAGTTACTAACTAACAAAGAAATTGAAAAACAGAGTACCATGCGAAGTCGCATGCTCGCGTGAGTAAAAATACAAAAGAGAAAATTTCTAAGTATGCAGAATAGTTTATATTTTTCACAATGCGTATCAAAATTTTATTACTACTTAACAGTAGAATCACGGTGAATCATCCGGTCACGCGTAGAAAGAAAGTAGGCAGGCCTTTAAGGTGAGCTTTGCCAAAGATCAGGGCTCAACATCACCTCCAAAGGAATCCACCAATGTCGGGGACCATACGCTTGCCCGTTCACACTCTTTCCACGATACTAGTTCGACTCAAGCGCGAATCCGTAGGACTTTAGGATAAGAGATGGGGCATGGGTTACGGTGAGGTAAACAATGATAAACAGGGAGGCTAAGAACCTAACCCAAATGAGCTATCCTAAAACAAAAGAATCCAACCGCTAACCACAATACAAACGAGTACGCTACACCCCCAAACTTAACTTTTAACATATAGGTGTACGCACCGCCTACTCCACATACAATCACATCTCCAAAAATATTTTCAATAAAACTTTTTCTTCTTCTTCTTTTCTTTTCAAATATTTTTTTTTGTTTTTCATCATTTTCTTTTTCATCTCAGCAAATATAGACATGAGAGCACTTCCACATTTTCACAATGATTACCACCACATCACACCCAAAAATAAAAATATAAAACACTAAAGCTCGACTTGGGTGTGCGACTAGGATCGACTATTAGGCTTTAGTGAAATAATGGTGGAGCTGAATCAAAGGAAAGGGTAGACACAACGGGGCTAGCGAGGATATGAAGTTAGGAATGGTACAAAGCTCAACCAGGATAAAATGATGGCCTACATCACACTCACGCTTGACAAACCATGTACCCATTCTTCGAGAGTAGCTTAGGGCTATTTCTTAGCCACCGAGAAAGATAATCCTTCCTCCCGACTCAAGCAAAATGAGTCTAGTGACGACTACAAACATTCCTACGCTACCGTTTAATTCACACCAGATACAACAACTTTGAGTAGAATAAAAAGAATTTATGCAATAGAAAATATAAAACTATAAGCAAACAGAAAAATTAAATCTACTCGAATTTCTACACGAAACTAGAGCAGTTGACTAGGAGCACAACAAGGTCAACATTTTACTCTGTCTCACAATCCTAAGCCAACACCATAATTTTCCCAAATCTAATAAAGACACGAGTTTAACTCGCGGCACGCTAACAACTAAGCACGCGCTCATGTGGGTGCAGTGGTGTGCGATGAAATGAACTAAACAAAATAATAACTATAAAGCTTCTAGTATGCACATGAAATATGCACGTGCAAAATGTAATAAACATAAGCTCTCCCCAAGACTTAAACAAAACAACACATCATATGATAAAGAAATTAAAATCAGAATGAGCTAAGGGAAGAGGTTACCCAATGCTCAGCTTGTGAGCATACCAGAAGACGAATGAAAAGTAGAAGCAGGCCCGCTATACGAAGAATCACAACCCCGCCAATGCGTAGTTTCCATGAATACCTGCAGGGGTGAGCTCCGCAAAAACAAAAGAAAAAATATACAAAAAGAAATACTAAAACTAAAAAGAGATATGAAAAAAAAATGAAGAAAATATAAGATAACTACTGGGGTTACTGTCATCCCACCACGACTTATTACATTCTATACAGTTCTAGATAATGGCCCTATGTAAAGAAAAATGCACAGGTAACAGGCCTAATATCCGTTGCGGTAATGGGTACCGATACGGAGATAGAGCAGTTACCCCTCTACCTAAATAATCATACCTGCTCCTCATAGGCATAGGAAATAGGAAGTAAGATGAGGAGGAGGCCAGGTCCTCGCTCATCTAACCACAAAACAAATCCTTGCCTAGCAAGGTTTCATCCACCACCAGTTCCCTTGGGGCGAAGGTGACGGCAGGGGCTTCCACTATGAAGGAGGTAGGACCCTCCTCACACATGAGGATGCACCGGTCGACAGCCTGAGCACAAGGCTCAATGTCAACCCAGCTTAACCGTGGAGATTCAACCTGCACAGGCTCAGATAAAGAAGGGGGGTCAAGAAATAAAAAGGATGAAGAACATAATGAACTAATCGGGGGAGTGATACCGGTCTCAATCCAAGCAGGATCCAAGCAATGATCACTGTCAGCATCATATGAGTCATGACGATGGGAATCCGAGAGCTGGAGATCCTCGGTGGTTGTTTGGATCTCCTCATCTAACAAGGAAGCGGAAACTTCCTTATCAGAAAGGATCTCATCATCAACACACCTCGGTGTGTCAATATGTTCCAAGATATAATACTCTCCATTAATGAGAATAATATCCACGTCACACCATGACGAACCTCGGATTTAGAATCACAATCAGGCATAACATCATCAACCGACTCACAAGAAATAGGAGTAGATGATTCCTGCAAAGAAGACGGAGGAACAATAGCATCAGAGAAAATATTTGCGGGTTCCTCCGGGAGTGAATCAACAAGAGGGGAAGAGGGCATGGGGAGAGACGGTGCCATAATGTCATCTTACCGATCAGTAGAAAGTCTGATGGGCATATCCGCAGCAGTCCCTAATAGACAAGGTGGTGCTGCGAATATATCATCAGAAGCAGAATGAGAAGCCATTTGAGAGGGTGATAGAGTAAATCGAATACCCGGTTCATCATCATCCTCCAACTGGCGCTGAAATTCTACGCAATCTTTCAACACGTGGTCGGTGCTATGATAACATAAACATCGTTTTCCATTACTCCTCGGTCCAGGTGGGACCGGAGAGGAATAAGAAAAAGGTGAATGCGTAGAAGAGGAGTGACCATAAGACCTGGGTTGGGTGTATGATGTACCATAGGAAGACGGTGCTCCATAAACAGAAACACGAGAATTATGCTCCCAATCTTCAATGGGGCACTCATCACTACTATGCTTATAGTCCCCGCACCATCGACAACGGATATTCATAAAAGAATACATGGTGCAAGCACAAATAATTCACCAACAAAACTTCTAAGCAAAGAATTAACTACACACTAACAGATAAATAAAAAGGAATACCTGCTACTGAAATATCAAAATTAGAAAAGGAATAAAGAAAAATAAGCAAATTATAAAAACTAAAGAAAATAAAAATAAAACATGGAATGAACAAATGGAAAAAGGGCTTCTTTCTCTTATCTCCCTCTCCAAAAACTAACACGACTTTGTTCCCCGACAACGTCGCCAAAAACTTGATGCGTAAGATCACTACAGTGAACCGGTCGCACAAGTTATATAAAATGGGCGAGTTTTCCCAAGTATCGATCTCTCAAGGAACACAGTAAGGTGGAGTTAATTTCGAGGAGGACTTGAGATTGAAGTCCTTAGGTCGGAGTTAATGATGGGGGTTTTAGTATTGCGATAAAAGAAAGTAAAATCTCTAACAACTACTCATATGCAACGCCGCTATGTGATGCTTCGCCAGGTGGGATGAAAGACTACTCAGGCCGCTATGCACCGAATCGCTAGGCAGATGGGCGAGTAGGCTAGTGGATGAAGGTCGAGAGCACCTCTTCACAACGCACGCCACTAGCAATTGCTAGTGCGGCAAGGGTGGATGGTGGTGAATGGAATATGGCGCACCTCAAGCAAATATAACGAAATACAAAATCACATTGACATGATTTACTACAAGCGTTTTACAAACTACACATACTTCATCAAATACATAGAGATTTACTAAGCTAACAATAATAAGAGGAGAAAAGGTGTGCGAAATAGACCGGATCCGAAGTCTTGCCAAGGATTCACGGTTGGAATCGTCGGGTTGTCAATCAGCATCCAAGCTCGGTCCTCAACTGCTTTCG
Source organism: Platanthera zijinensis (assembly GCA_039513925.1). NCBI lineage: Eukaryota > Viridiplantae > Streptophyta > Magnoliopsida > Asparagales > Orchidaceae > Platanthera > Platanthera zijinensis. The sequence goes on along the minus strand of CM077079.1, from coordinate 182,098,691 downwards.
GGGTAGAGGAGGTTGTCACTCCCTCCCAATGGACCCGTCTTCTTCGTGTCACAAGCCGGTAGAGGATGGCATAACTTCTCCTAGCTTGATAGAGAAAGCTAGGTCAAAACTCCGCTTGAAGCACAAGGATGAAGGAGGAGGCCGAGAGGATGCTCCAGCTTTGATATGGCGGTGAAAGCTTGCCCGAAGCCCCTCCCTAGGGTGGAGAATGAAGGGGAATGACGGAACCCTTTGTCGGAGGCGAGAAACGGCGGAAAATGGCGAGCGGTCCGAAAAAGATCTTCGAATTAGGGCGAGACTTGCGATATTTATAAAAAAGCAAAATTGAACAATGTGCACGATCACGGGCGCACGACCAGTGGTCGTGCGCACTATGGCCAGTAATCGTGCGTATTGGCATGGCAGAATAAAGAGTTAAACTGGGGTACTGCGCACGAGCAATGGCGCGCGATCGGTGGTCGTGCGATAACCCCAGATAGAACTCCGGGAAAAGAGAAATCAATGCACATGATTAGTGGCGCTCGACCGGTGGTCGTGCGCACTATGTCCAGTGGTCGTGTGATTACCCCAGGGAGATTCTGGAAATCAGGATACATTGCGCACGATCATCGGCGCATGACCAGTGGTCGTGCGCACTATATCCAATGATCGTGCACAGTATTCCTGCTTCCAAACGTCCTCGAAACACGCACACGACCCCAAAACCCATCACTGATGTGTACAGACATTCCAGACAAGCATAAAAAGGAGAACAACTAATAATACCACACAAATACACAACCACGGGCCAAAAGGTGCACTTCCTATAACAATAAGGATAAAATTAAATATAAATAATAATGAACTAAAAGTGAAGTGCAAGCATAAGAAAACAAGCCCAGATAAGTCCGAAAATAGGGATATAAAATGGACTCATCAGGCTCCTGGAGGTGTGTAACATAAAATTCCCGAACTTAAGCACATTTATAGTTTTTCCACTATCGCACGGTGGTAACACGATATCGCCTGCGATAACTCCAATGGTTGATATGTGTCCCACTCTACAATAACCGTGCCAAAATACTGGAGATCGTGTATGGTCGTGGGACTATCGCGCCGCGATAACACAATATTACTAGGCTTTATCTCCTATAAAGCGCATCGTGGCAACCATTCTGAATCATGGCCTACATCATGGCTGATGTCATCACGCAAATGTGGGGCAGTATTAACTATCGCCTGAGATAGCTCAACTTTATAAAAACTGATGTATGTCATTCATCCAAAATTATCAGAGTGTTGTACCTGTTATATCTGCACACCACAAACACACTATGATCAAATACATTTTGGATTTGTTATTTTCAAACCAAGGAGTATGGAACGCATGCTCCAATAGGGAAAGCAAATTTTTCATTTGTCCTTTTGAGTCACTCCTGAGGAAATATTGTAAGACCCCATTTTTTGTTTCTTTAAAACCACTGGGGTATTATGACAAGAACCGTCGCTTTGCGGTGACACCAACACGTCCGAGAAGGTCGTCACTATAAAATGTCGATCCTGGCGGCCATATCGATCGCATAAGAGAAGAGTAAAAGTACAAAAGTACATGAGTAAAATGAAACTCAAACTAGTCCACCAGAATCACATATATGTAAATAATTCTCCACGAAGGGAGAGTCCACAAAAATGATAAAGAAAAGTACTAAAGATGGATCCTGCTCGATACATCAAAATCCTCACTACAAATCACTCAATTACAGAAACAAATCTATAATATCTACTAATGATCGGGACTCACTGTCCCTGCTGCCTAAACTCCAGTGCTAAACTATCCCGTCTCTAAGTGCACCGACCTCTAGGGCTACATCTCCTAGTTCGACTCCACGATCTATTAAAATTATTTGGTCAATGATCGTTAGTATAAAAGACTAAGTCCTATTATCCCCCACCCCTCCCCTATGGCTCCTAGGCACTGAGCGGGGAGAAGGAAAGGGAAGGTAATGAAGGTGGAGAGTAACAAGGATAAGCACGTGGAGGCAGAACAAGTCTATCAAAAGTTCATAAACAGAGCAAGTATATGTAAGAAGTAGTAGGTAAGCAACATAAGTATACACAAGAACAAGTGGAAGAGTATAGTAAGAGACGGTAAACTATGTAAGTAACCATTACATATAGGAATGCCCATACAAACCTATAAACCAAGGGGTCGTTTTGCAAGGCCTATTGTATAAAGTGTCCCAAACAACTTTATACAATAGGTGTCAAGGGTTATATGTAATGATGATACTATGACATGCAAGTATGCTATGATGTGAATCATGTAAGTGCAACACACACACTCGACTCTGTGCACACAAGCCTTTAGTTCCCCACTTCTAGAACCTAACCTCCCAGGATACCTCCCTAGTGGCAAACAGAAGCGGTGGGTTGGGCCACACCCACCTCTAAACTGGTATCAACACTACCAGTCAGACATATCGTATGCCTCGATGCTGGTGAACTAAGCGGAGCTCCTGTGTACTCTTGTTGGCTCCGCGCCAGACTCTATTTGGCCAAGTGCTACACTTGCTGAGTCAACGTATTGGTGTCGGTGTGATGACTCTCCAATACCAAAGAATGACCACCGTATTTATTATGCACATGCAACCTTTATATACTTTTCCACGGAGCCAAAGCTCCCCGGACTATCCCGTCCGTCACAAATTTCTACCGAGCCATTGGCTCACCGGGCTAACATTCCCATCACTAAAACCATAGAGTCCACCGGTCGTGTGACCCAACCTAAGTCCCACAACACCGGGGAGTGTGAGTGTAAGTGAAATCCTTGTTATACTAGTTACTCTTATACATTGATTATTCTTACAGTTTAGGTTAGCCCAGGACTACCCTAGGTATTCCTGGTGAAGGTCTCATACAGGGCACTCGGAACTATGATGGTAGCTGAAGCCCATCGTTCCCTTTAGCAAGGAACTTACTATTATTGGTTACTATCCAATTCCCGATCCCTTTTAATATTATAGTGGATCAAACCCTAGTGTATTTTGACTGTCTCTCTCTCCACAGGAAGAACAATCTTTCGTCAATCCCGAGCGCCTCTTTACACTAGTCAACCCAACACTCTCCTCATCATGACTCTTAATGAAGATAACTTTTTCATCTTACCAAACCAGCATACATTACTCCCCACTTCCTATGAACATCCCCCATGTTATCACAATTTCCGCAATTTTATTAATTGTATACCAACCTAGGCTATATGATGCACATAACAGGAGGTACTCCAAATTTTCATCCAAATTTTCATCCAAATGCCCTAAGATAATTCTTGTTGGTCTATCATGACGCATTTAGCCTAAATAAAGAAATTTATAATTTTCCTAGATAATTTTGTATTTATTCAATTTTCCCAAAAGTTAGGTCATCGGTAATTTTAATCATTAAGTACTAGATTTCCTTATGCTATGACCACACAAAAACTTTGAACAGTGTATGTTAGCAAAATATCAGTGAATTCCAAATTTCATAGATTCTAATAAAGGTAATAACCTCTAAATAATTAATTCAAGTTAATTTAAATAATTATAGATAATGAAGGTAGTACCATATTTCATAGTCCAAAAATTATATAAAAATCACCCGAGCCTTATAATGTTCATAAAACACTACTAACTGAGTTTCATGCAATTCCAAGGTCAGTGAGCCATGTATAAAAATATTTCAACTAATTCCATTCAAGTGCACTTTGTGAAGCGACTTTATTATAAACTCATCAAAATAATATGTAACAATTTTTTTAGGATTTATACTGCCCTAAAAGATTCTATGGGCAAGTAACACAATTTTCCTGCAAAATATAATATTTATTATTTATTTATCAAAGTATGGTGCACTAGTTTACTTTACACATGAAGTACTAAGAGGAAATGCCCAAATGATCCAAATAATTTTATACTGCCTCTAAATGAAATTTAATTAACCCTGCCAGAGTTTCATATCATTCTAAGTTAGGTGGCATTTGTTTAAACTTTTAGGTTGCGGTGCGGCGGAAACGCACCAACATTTTAGTAATAAGTGACGTTTGGTTCAACTTTTTTGAAAACCTCCGTTTATTAATCGCCGCACTTTTCTTTTGAAGCCCAAAAGCTATTCCTTTCTATGTTCAGCCACAGAAATCCCGCGGTTTCGTTCTCTCCGGAACCCTATCGTGAGCCCGAGTCTTCCCGATACCCCTCGCGCAGAGCTTCCCGATCCCCTGGCGACATCAGATTCTTCTTGAACACCTTCAAAGCAGCGGTCCATCCGTACATCCGTCCCCCCCGGTACATCCGTTCACCCCGAAATTTCCTCCCCCATGTAAGGAATCCCATCTCTGCTGCAGTTCGTTTAGATGATGCCTTCGCAGCTTCCTAATCTGTCTTTTTTATTGGTTTCTCTGTTGGATTTCTGCCGGAATCATGATTTGCCATGAATTGACTTCTACACATGGTTTGCTTTTATATGTATTATGGTTGCAGCTTGTCCTTGCTATTGTAGGGGAAATTGTTTAGGGGAATTGTTTAGGGTCTCTTTGGTTCATCGCTATTTGGACAGACTGTGTTATTATAAGTTGCAATTATTATTAGATTTCAGCATCAGTGTAAATTACTTATGTTATAAATCAGTTATATTACATTTACTTGAGTCTAGAAGAGTAACGTTGTGATTGTATACCATGTCATTAGGATGTTTCACTCAAAACTCCGTTTTGTTTCCAAACAATTTTTTGAAAACTCCGTTTTGCAAACTCCATTTCACCCAAACAGTTTTTTAACAAAACTCCATTTTCCAGAATCAACACTTTTTTTATCAGCAGCTTACCATCACCAACTTACCATCAGCAACAGCTCAACCAAACAGAGCCTTAATCTAACCATGGTTAATTCAGAATCATCAAAAAGGGCAAGGTGGAGATTATACCTACAAGTATGAGCTACTGTTTTCTAAACATAATATAATAAAAATCAGAGTTCAATTGCACTATAAAATTACTTCTACCAAAAATTCTTAAGTATCCATGGTCATAAGACCCCTTATTTATTCCATAAGGTGTATAGACCTAAATACTTTCCAAGTGATTTAAGTGGGGTGCAAGTGTCCAAATACTACCAAATTCCTTCCTAGGGTATTTAACTACCCTAAGATCACATGGACTCAACACCAAGTCCATACAAGGACATATCACCCCATGTCCTTCACAAACTCCCAAAGTTCAACCATAGTGTTTGAACTAGGTTCCTTGGAAAATCCATCCTAAACCACCCCAAACTATATGTGATAGTGTTTAAACTAACCATGTAGCTCTGGCCAAAGTCCCAACCCATTTGGGTGAGAATTGGCCCCTCCATGCCCCAAGCTCACTCTGACCCTAAATTACCCTTAAGGGACCAAACTTTGGTCACACCAATACTTATTAAACTTAACCCAAAATGGGCTGAAATGTTTATCAGAGTCATAATATGACCGTAAAAGACAGTCACCAAAATTTTGGTGGGTTTAAAGGTCATTAGACCATTTGAATAATCCATACATGGATTATTAAATTTCTAAAAAAACATTAGGTAAATGTTTTCCAAAAATTTACATTTTTGGATATGTTCTAGGTATAGGCTTGAGTGATCCCCAACCAAAATCTCAAGTCATTTGGATGGCTGGATTTATAGGGGCACTCAAAAAAATCTCTAAACAAGCCTAGGTATAGACATCACCAAAAAGAGTGTTATGGTCTGACCCGAACTCCTAATTTGTCCAAACTAATTTTAAATTAAACTAGACTCATAGGGCTTCAATTATTAAATTGGACACTCTTTCCCAATAGGCCTTTAAGTATTTTTAATTTAATTCATAAGGTAGCAAATATTGAGAGACAAAAATGAACATATAAAACATTTAATACAAATAGACTTGCACAGATCTTGAAGCAAATCCAACGGCTGCTAGGTTTCTTCTTCCTCAAGCCAAGGGTTGTGATTAACCCAACATGGAAAACTTCTAAGTCCAATTATCGGCCACCCGACCACCTCCCTGGCCAACCACCGCCACCACCACCTCGGTTGAGGTGAGGGCTATCGGCTGGAGGTTGTTTGGTTGCCGGAGATGGCGTATTCCGGCGAACTCGACAGTTTCATTTTCACGAAAAACCAGTGGAAAAATTCTACAGGATCGTGCTCAATTGAGGCTGATTCTCTTCTCTAATGATTCTTAAGATCTAACCCATGAAGAAGGAGTAGAGGAGGTCCTTATTTACGGCCTGAAGACACGCGCTTTGCCTTCTCACCATTCTGTCCACCGAGCTTCTGGCTCTTTTGCAACTTCTACACCAACCTCAACAGAATTGAAAAGTATTCGGGGAAACGCTTGCCCTTGCTCTGGTGAAGGTCTTTAAAGAAGGAATTTGGGAGAGGAGGCTTGTAACTCCCCAATGCCATTAAATTCAATTAATTGCCATTAACTACACCCCTTCGATTTCAACCAAATTAAGGGTGCTGAACAAAATTAATGGTCGGCCACCTCCAGAAACCCCTCCTCTCCCTCAGAGGATTAAAAGCCCCATAAAAGTGGGAGTTATGGAGCCTCCTTGGCTATTCCATTCGTCAAACTCCGCTCAGCCTTGCTCAAGGCTTTTCGTCGAGCTCAGCTCGACGATTTCTTCGAGCTCATCTCGACGATTTAGTCGAGCTTTACTCAACAATTTCGTCTCTTTGACTAATGACCTACTATGATGCTAATATTTCATCAAACTCTGCTTGACGATTTCCGTCGAGCATAGGTTTCCGCACTGCTCGGTTCTCTTAGCCTGTAAATTTTGTCATGACCTAGTCATGACAAAACCATTCTTGGGGTCTAGAAGTATGAGGGATGTTACAAATCCCAATACTCAAAAATAAAAATTTCTTCCTCAAAATTCAGGTTAGTCCTAAGGGGTTTCAAGTATGAGAAATAAAATGTAACATCCTGAAAGGGTAACAGGAATACCTTACGTGAAAAGTTCCGGGTACCTTTACTGCATCAAGTCTTGTGGCTCCCACGTGTGTTCCTCTTATCCATGATTCCTCCACATGACCTTGACCAGTAGAACCTTCTTGCGTCGTAAGACCCGCTTCCTAGTATCGTCTATATAGATTGGCTCCAGGTGCACCTATCGATTAGAAGGTATAGGCCCATATATAGTCATAATCTACTGCTCCGGCCAAAGGAGAGCTCTCCTGAGGGAGGATACGTGGAAAACTTCGTTCAAACCCGCTAGCGCTGGAGGCCGCTCCAGTCTGTATGCCAAGGGACCGATCCGCTCCAAGATTGATAGATTTAACTTCAATACAACCTAAACACCTAGAGGGGGGGTGAATAGGTTTTTTTCCTTGTTTTAAATCAAGGCAGAATATAGCTTCAGTTCTTTAATATAAATCTCAAATCTCTACAGCTAACACAGCATATACAATCACAGAATCTAAAATAACACAAGCTTCACAGATTGCACATAGGTTTATAGTGGTTCCCCAAGGTCTGGGTACATCCACATTCCCCCTTCACCTATCTAGCAGAGTGCTTGATTCGGCCTAACTTCTTCCTTCTTCTCAGATCCACAGATCTTACAGCTCAGAACCCTGAAAGGTTCCTACAACTCAGAACCCTATAAGGTTCCTACAACTCAGGCTAACAGCCCTACCTCAGCCTTGCCCCAATGCCTACAACTCAGAGAACCAATTCTCCTACACTCAGGCTCAATCAACCTTACCACTCAGAGATAAAAATCTCCTACACTCAGCCTTTATAACACAGGCTTATAACACAGATCTTTGAAAAGATCCTACAGAATTTTATAAGTAATTTGATGGACTCTTACCCTTGTTAAGAGTGAAAGGATAAGAGAATTCTTGATCAGCTTCTTGATGAAACTGATGACTGAAATCAACCTATTCTTAGCTTTCTTCAAAGTTTCTTGAATCTAAACTTAGTAGGGTTGATCTCCTTTGAAGTTGACTAACTGGCAGCTTCCTTCTTGGATTCCAGATATGGATCTGGATCTACTTAGTAGATTTGTTCAGGATCTACTTCTCTAGAGACTTGTGATTGTCTCCTTCTTGACCTCAAAATAGCTGGAGCTCTCTCTCCCCAAATCTTCTGTAGTTCCTTCTGAATTCTGAATGAATTCACCTTAGACAGAAACTGAGTGGATAATCACTTCAGATTGTCTTCTTAGATCTTCTTACGAAGATCTTCTTCTGTGTGACTTGCACTTTCTTGATCAACGATCAATCTCTCAATAGTTGTGTAAGTTGTGTGTGTATGATCTGTTGTTCATTCTTTTTCTTCTTCTGAATCCATCTATATATATAAAATTCATCCATGGTAACCGACTGATCTGGTTTCTAACCAATTTCTGACAAGTCTGACAACTTCATTAAAGTTGTTGGAATGCACAGCTGTAAAGTCCCTAGTCAGCTCTTGAACCTTTAACTCTGTCAGCAAAGCGTCGAGATTGACTATCATTATATGTCGAGACAAACTGTCAATATGTGTCGACACATGTGACTTAAGTGTCGACACAGACTTTGGTGGAGTCGACATAGCTGCCTTGATGTCGACACTGCTTCTTGACACTGGATCTTGAGAATGTGTCGACATAGAGTATTTTTGTCGACACAAACACTTCTTCACTCCATAGCAATCAACTATGTTGAAACTCTGCTGAGTGTCGACACAAGTCCTGTGTGGCGACAAAGTTAATGTAGACTAAGAATTCTGTGTGTCGACACTGCCTCCAGGTGTCGACACAGTTGATGTCGACTCTACTTCTGTGTGTCGACACTGCCTCCCAGTGTCGACACATTTGATGTCGACTATAATCTTTTGTGTGTCGACACAGTTTCTTCTGGTGTCGACACTGCTTCTCCAAGTGTCGACACAGGCTTTCTTAAGTGTCTACACATGGACTTAGAAACATTACTCTATATTTTAGCCAATACTTAACCTGCACATATAAAGTCAAAATAACATCAAATACAGCTTGATGTATATCATTGAGCTAAGTGAGGCTTTTCCAAATAAGGTACACATTTTCCAATGTACCCAACAATCTCCCCCTATTTGGAGAAGTCATAACCCTTTTGTCAATGATATACACCACTTATCATAAATAAACATGATGATGTGTATAAGCATTATTTAAAGAGTAACTTATAAACAAAACAAATAATAAACTAACATCACAGAATGAGGATGCAAATTAAATGAACATGGAACATTATTTTGTTTATTATATCAAAAAGTTTCTTAACACTGTTTACATAGACTTCTTTAAAAACTAAGAATTACATAGTTCTTGGAAAAAGCTAGTAAAACTAAACTAAGGCTGTACTGGCTCCTTGATGACTATTCCTTTCCCTGATTTAATCTGAGCCTGCACAGAAGGTTCTGTATCTTCAATGGGCTTCTTGCCTTTCAACTCAGCCTTCTTTTATGCTTCAGCCTTAATCCTTTGCCTTTTAAAGTAATGAAAAGGCTTAGGAAAATACTTGCTAGGCTCCTGAGCATCAGGAGGTAGCTTCCCACTCTTAGCCTTTCTTTTGTATTGAACTATGGATTCCTTCCATGCCTCATACTTCTGCCACTCCTGCTCATTATACCATTTACCCCTTTCATGAACCTGGTCTTTTACAGCTTTCCAGGCAGTTAATATGATATTTCTAGAAGTGGGGCTCCATTGCTCAAAATCAGGTTTTAACTCTGCCTGCTCTCTGAATCTCTTCTTTGATAATTGAGCATCTTGCTGAGCTTTCACAGCAGCTTCTGGCATATCTACCTTTTCAATAATAACATTAGTAACATGTTGTGGAGGGCTATACATATACTGAACTTGTTGATGTATCATTTCAAGATCTGCAGGGGGGTAAATAACTTGGGCAACCTCAGGTTGATCACCTTCAAGTAGAGCTGGTTGCACACCTGACTCAGCCACATTATCATCATCACATAAGGGTGGATATCCCAGAGTGGCTCTAATACTATTGGTTATCTATTTGGCATGATCAGAGCCTTCATATACTAATACCCTCTCCCCCTTTATGACTTCTCTGGCCACATGATCTCTGAGATCATCTTTTTGAAATCTGATTTGCCCATCCAGGTAATTGATACCATCTTTAAAGAATGGATTTAACTTTTGAAGCTGATCAGAAATTGTTTGCTGAGAAGTAGTAATAGCTGTCTTAAAGGAATCCAAGGCTTCCTGTAGCTTCTTATCAAATTCTGCTTTCTCCTTATTTCTTGCCTCAGTCATTGCAATAACTGTTTTCCTTACTTTAGTGACTATCTCATTGTGAGATTCAGTCAGATTGCCATTCATTCTTATTTGATTTTCAAGGACATAGCCTTGTTTGACAGCAATATCATCCACTTGTTTCTTGATTTCTGCTTGTTGCTTTGCTAGAAAGACTACAACATTGCCCCCCTTATGGAAGCAATCTGTCATTTCTTTCTTATTCTGATTTACCTCAAATCTCATGGATTTTATATCTTGTGCTAGATCAAATTGGAGGGCCTTATGGCTTTCATCCACATATTTTTTAAGAGCCAATCTCTGCTCATCAAATTTCACTTGTAAATCAACCAACAATTTGCTGTAATCAGTCTCAGGGGCTGGTTGAGAAGTAGTAGCTTGCAAAGCCTTCTTATAGTTCTGGCTTCTCCTCTTAAAAACAATCAGTTTTCTTTTCTTTAAACTTGTTATCTCCTCAGCCTCTGAATCAGAGGAACTTTCAATATTTACTCTTTGTTTGGGACTAGGAGGCATCTCCTTTTCAGTCCTATGCTCCACCTTCTCAAGGTTAACTTGCTCCCCCTCAACTGCTCGCCCTATGTCAGAAAATAATTCTTTCAGGGTGAACTCTTGTTGAGTGTGAACTGCTTTTTCTGGAGCATCAGAACCCATAGATTTATCCTCCATGATCACATCTAGTGCTGGACTATTGACATGAGGTTTTTCAAGAATAGATTGTGAACTCATTTCACTTGCCAAGTGAATGCTTTCTTCCCTTGTCCTTGTGCAGAATGTTGCTCCCCCTGTAACTGTGCAGTAACTGTCTCCTCATGAACTTGGGCAGTTTCAGCCAGGTCCTGGACCTGTTCCCTAACTTGCTTCCCCTGCACTTGTTCATTCATTGTGTTCTCCTGCACATTATCATGATCAGTAATATCATGGACTGGTGATTTTGCTGCAGTATCTTGGTTATCAAAATCAGGTGTATCCTTGGAGAGAACCCTATCCCATCTGGATATTATCCTGATGTCCATCCTTCTCATATGATTTATTTTAGATCCTGGAAGCTGATGCATTACCTCTGGAATTGCTCCAGCCAGGTATAAACTCATTAATCTAGCACAATTAGGCTTTTTGATTCCTTCCTTTATCTTCTCAAACAAAACTGCAGACCAATCTGTGTTAATCTTATAGATTATCCTAGTCATCAGATTGAACATAAAGGCAGAGATCCTATCATGGCCTCCTGGTTTACACAAAATCACCTTCCCTACCACTTCAGATAGAAATTTTCCTTGTTGATTCATTCCTTTTTGGTTTATGGCTGCTCCAATCTTCATGGTTGGATCCAATCCACACCACTGGAGATCCTCCCTTGTTTTTGAGGTTGGAACCTCTTCTTCATCCTGAATTCTTCGAAGTTGAAGAATATTTCTTAAACATTTTAGAGTAAGTTTGACTCTATTACCATGAACTGTCGATTTAATCATCAGTCCAGTGGAATCCACTATTGCAGCAGCATAGAATTCAAACACTTCTTTCTTCCAGATCTTGGTAGGTTCAGATACAAGAAACTCTAACCCATTATCAGTAATAAGGGTAATGACCCCTTTAATCTCTGTCGCCGCATCATCAAAAGCATTGCGCACAAGCTCGTAGCCTTTGTTAATGTTATCTTCAATCTTTGGCGCCATTGGAATGGAGAGAAATCTTTAATTGAGAGAAGAGAGTTTGTCGACACAAGGGTTTAGTCTCAAAAATCTGGTGAGCGTGTCGACAGAATATGTTCTCGACCTATTTATACCCTTTTAAACAAAGAAGGTCAAAAGGCGGGCAAAAATTGTCTAAAAATGTTGACACTGTTTAAAAGTGTCGACACATACTTCTATTGTCTCGACCACGACGCTGACTACTCTGTGTCGACACCAATTGATGATATGTCGACACTGGTCATACTTAGTAGTTCATCATAAATTCTGTGTCGACTCTTATTGTAAGTGTCGACACAATTTATGGAAGTATCGACACCATTACTCTGGTTGTGTCGACACTACTTTTCTGGATGTGTCGACACATTGTCCCTTAGGTGTCGACACTACGATACAGTGTTGACATAATTTCCCTGAATTGTCGACACAAATCCTCTGTGTCGACACATTATTACTGAATGTGTCAACATAATTTTACTTAGCCACTTATGTTAATCTAACATATGGTCAACATTCCTAATTCAATTTTAAATCTATTGAATTTAGTTTCACCTAGAGGTTTAGTAAATACATCTGCAATTTGATAATCTGTCTTAACAAATTCTAGTGAGATTTCCTCTGTCTTTACATGTTCTCAAAGAAATTGGTATCTTATTTCTATATGCTTAGTCCTACTATGTGTACCAGGGTTATTAGCAATAGAAATAGTACTAGTAGAATCACAAAACAAAGGTGTTCTACTTACCTGAATACCATAGTCTTCTAGCTGGTGCTGAATACACAACAGCTGTGCACAACAACTTCCTGCTGCTACATACTCAGACTCAGCTGTGGAAATTGCCACACTAGTCTGCTTCTTACTGCTCAAAGAAACCAATCTTCCTCCTAGAAATTGACAGGTGCCTGTAGTACTTTTTTTATCTTCTTTGGAACCTACAAAGTCTGTATCTGAATAGCCTGTTAGTAGAAAATCTCCATTCCAAGGGTACCAAAGGCTTAGATTAGGTGTGCCCTTTAGTTATCTAAAATTCTCTTTACTGCATTGTAATGAGATTCTTTTGGGCATGATTGGTACCTAGCACATACACATGTTGCATACATAATGTCTGGTCAACTAGCAGTGAGATATAGTAGAGAGCCAATTATTCCTCTATACAAAGACTCATCTACAGGTTTACCTACATCATCTTTGCATATAGGCTTACTTGTTACCATAGGAGTTCTCATGGTGGAGGATGATTCCATACCATACTTCTTAATTAACTCCTTGGTGAACTTAGACTGGGATATGGACAAGCCATCATCAGTCTGTCTTACTTGGAGTCCCAAGAAGAACTTAAGTTCCCTCATATTGCTCATTTCAAACTTCCCTTGTATAAGTTTAGCAAACATCTTACAAAGGTTATTTTCTGTAGACCCAAATAATATGTCATCAAAATAAATTTGGACTATGATTATCTTACCTTTGGATTCCCTTAGTAATAGAGATTTGTCTATTTTCCCTCTTGAGAATTTGTTCTCAATAAGTAAAGTAGACAGGGTTTCATACCAAGCCCTTGGGGCTTGCTTCAACCCATACAAAGCTTTCCTAAGTCTATAAACATAATCAGGTTTGAGAGAATCTACAAAACCTGAAGGCTCCTCTACATAGACTTCTTCTTTTATATTTCCATTCAGGAATGCTTATTTTACATCCATTTGGAATACCTTGAATCCTTGATATGCTGCATAGGCAAGAAACATTCTAATGGCTTCCAATCTTGCTACTGGGGCAAAGGTTTGATCAAAGTCAATACCCTCTTCCTGCTTGTATCCTTTTGCAACAAGTCTTGCTTTGTTCTTCATAATAATTCCACTCTCATCCAATTTGTTCCTAAAGATCCACTTTGTTCCAATGATATTGTGGTCTTTTGGTTTTAGAACTAACTCCCAGACCTTGCACCTTCTAAACTGATTCAGCTCCTCTTGCATGGAATCAATCCAATGTTGGTCTAGAATAGCTTCTTCAAATTTCTTTGGCTTTAATTTAGATAGAAAGCTTGAGTATTGCACTGTATTCAAGTTCCTGCTTCTGGTTTGCACTTCATGTCTTAGATCACCAATTATCTGATTTGCTGGATGATCCTTTAAGTGTAAAACAGCTGGAGGTAGGCTATCTTCTGGTTGAACACCTCCAATCTCTTCAATTTGCTGTACCTCTTGGTGTACTTCAGTATCAAGAGAGTCCTGTACTCCCCCTGGATAGTAACCACCATTTTCCACTTCCTGCTCTTCAGTTGTTTCTTCTGTAATGGTAAGTTTGTCAATTTTCTCATTAATACTTGTAGAACTATAAGAGATACAAGGAAACTCACTGTTGATCAATCTAGTTTCATCAAAAACAACATGTACAGATTCTTCTACCACTTTAGTAATCAAGTTGTAGACTCTATAAGCCTTACTATTGTTGTTGTACCCAACAAATATCCCATCTTGGGATTTCGTAGCAAATTTAGTTAAATAAGACTTATCATTGTTAAGGATATAGCACTTGCAACCAAAGTTCCTAAAATATGATAAATTTGGTTTTCTACCTTTCATGATCTCATAGGGAGTCTTTTTGTGTCACTTGGTGATAGAAGTCCTATTGATCACATGACATGTAGTGTTTACTGCCTCAACCCAGAAATATTCTGGGAGAGAAGTGTCACTCAATAGAGTTCTACCAGCCTCAATCAATGTTCTATTCTTCCTTTCAGCAATACCATTTTGCTGTGGTGTTCTAGGTGAGGAGAATTCTTGGAAAATCCCAAATTCTTCACACAGTCTTGTCATACTTTCAGATTGAAATTCAGTGCCATGGTCACTTCTGATTTTGACCACTGTACTGTCCAGTTCATTCTGAATTTGTTTGACAAAACTATGTAAAACACTTGGGGTTTCTGATTTTTGTCTCAGAAATAACACCCAGGAATATCTAGAATAGTCATCTACCACCACAAAAGTGTAGACCTTCCTACATAAACTATGAACTGGCATAGGACCAAAAAAATCCATATGTAAGAGGTATAGACACCTCACTGAATCCATGTTTTCAAGGCTATGAATGGAGGATTTTGTCTACTTGCCCTTTTGACAAGCTGAACATATCCCTTCCTTTATACACTTAACTTGAGAACCATTCCTCACTAACTCTTTACTAAAGAGTTGGCCAATGGTCTTGTAGTTAAGATGGGCTAGCTTCTTGTGATATTTGACACAATGAGAGGCTCTCTCATCAGCTACAAGACAAATAGGAGAACTTTTGTTCTCACACTCAAAATTAAGACAGTACACATTCCTTTTTCTATATCCTGTCAAAATTACCTTTTGATCACTTGACCTTTTGATATGACATCCATTCTTAACAAATGAAATGTCATATCCTAAATCACTCAGTTGACTTATGCTTATAAGGTTGTGTTTCAAACCCTTCATATAGGCCACTTGAGTGATAGTAATCTGGTTACTAGAAATGTTACCAAACCCTTTGATGATTCCTTTTTTAGAGCCTCCAAAGATTACTTTAGGCCCATTTATGATAGGCAAGTACTCCTTCAGCAATCCCTTGGTTCCAGTCATGTGCCTGGAACATCCACTATCCAAGTACCATATAGGAGTATGGTGACTTAGACTCACCTGCAATAAATTATTACCTCTCCTTAGAACCCAAGTAAGTCTTGGGTCCTTTGTTTAAGTTAGCTTCATACTTACCAAATCTACCTGCTGCTCTTCTAACAGGTAGACTGTTGTTCATCCTGACACTAGTGTTGTGCCAGCAATCTATTGCATAATGACCTGTCTTGCCACAACACCAGCATTCATACTTGTTATATCTATTTTTAGATACATCAACTCTTTTGTATTGTGCTGGTACTGCTGCAGCTACACCCACAGTTTTCTTAAAAATATGGGGTTTATGAACATGGGCTGCCTTATTGACATAACCACCCTTGTCATTCAGAACTTCAGTCTTATTATGACCATGAGTATTCTCAAGGTCATACTTGTTAGAAGGCATTTGTACCTATCTAAACACTACAGGGACTTTGAAATTCAGTGGCTGGACTGAGGCTTTGCCCTTTCTCTTGAATTTGATAGCCCTAGTCTTACCCTTAAAGCCTATTCCATCCTTACTCTTTTGAGCCACAAACAAATCTATTAAGGGTAAAACTGATTTAGGCTTGGAATAATTAGCCACCAAATCTTTCTCCTTTTGAAGTCTGACTTCCAGACTTTTAATTAGATCATTTTTGTATGTGATTGTGCCCATCTAAATAACAGATATATTTTTCAGTTTGGCAATCTCATTAGATTTTTGATCCAACTCTTTCTCTAAACCAGATGCAGCCATCTTAAGATCTGCAATTTCCTTAGCCTGAGTTTTGGCCAAGTTCTTGCTTTTCTTTAGTGCCTGCAACAAGTCCCAATATTCATCTATCAGCTGATGAATATCACCTTAAGATTCATACCCATCCACATCACTTAATGTAGTTGAAGCTGACTCTGTACCAGTACTACAATCTGAATTTCTAGAAATACATTGTACCTTACTAGGACCAAGCTAATCCTGGCACTTGTCTTCTTTTGATACAGCCATCAGTCCCATATACTGATGGTCTTCTTGTGCATAGATAGAGTTCAGCAATTGCATAAACTCTTCTTTTTCATCAACTGCAAAAAGGCCAATGTATGCCTCAGCTTCAGATTCAGACTCTGAAGTTGATTGGTCTGACAAGCTCTTCTCCTTCTTAGCAACAAAGGATTTCTCCTTCTTGCTCTTTTGCTGAGTCTTCCTTTTATCAGCAGACTCCTTTCTTTTGTCTTGACACTCAGCCGCAACATGTCCAGGCCTATTACAGCAATAACAAACTATCTTTTATATTGTAGATTTGCTAGGATTTGACCTGCTCCTGTCCTTCCTAGATGACTTTCTCTTTTGATAATAGTCATCAACTGGCTGTGATGTGGAGGGCCTAGATTTCCACTGCTTCTTCTTCAAGAATCTCTGAAACTGTCTTGTAAAGGCAGCAAAATCTGTATCTGAATCACTGCTATCTGAATTTTGGTTGTCTGAATTATCTGAGGTAATTTCAGCAACTTCCCTAGGAGGTGATGGAGACATCCTCCTATTCTTTCTAGTGGCTTCAACCTTGAAGGCCACAGACTTTTCTCAATGCTCCCCTTTAGCATTTCTTTATTCCTCTTTTCTAGTCATTCGTTGCATTTCATAAGACAGCAACTTTCCAAATAAATTTGGAGGAGAAATATCTGCAAGTTTGGCCACTTCCTTAATGGCACAAATCTTGGTGTCCCAATCCTTTGTCAAGGATCATAGGAATTTATCATTCAGTTCATATGTACTGAAGACCCTTCCATAAGACATCAGCTCATAAACTATTCTATAGAACTTCTTATAGCACTCAGATATGCTATCTGACTTCCCTTGTCTGAAGATTTCATATTCCTGATTTAGCATAGACTTTCTATCTTGTCTAACTTCTTCACAACCCTCCATGTACACTATCAAAGTGTCCCACATTTATTTGGAGGTCTTGTAGTGAATCAAATTCTGAAAGGTTGAATCATCTATGGCACTTACTATGATATTCTGGGCTCTTTTATCCATAGTTGCCAGGATGATCTCATCCTTAGTCATCTCAAAAAAAATCATTAGGCATTCTTTGATTTGCATCTAGAACAGACACATTCATTGGAATATAAGGACCTTCTTTTATTGTAATATAGATCCTTGGGTCAGAAGCCTCCATAAACAACCTGACTCTTTCTTTCCATATTCCAAATATCTCCATCCTATAGATGGGTAATTTCATAGACCCTAGTTCCTTGTGATTTTCTCCAGAACCCATTTTCTTGATTCTTGATTCTGCTTTAGGGATCTAACTCAGACTATTAAGTCCTTCTTTGAGTAACCTCCCTCTGATACCACTTGATAGATTTAACTTCAAGATAACCTAAACACCTAGAGGGGGGGTGAATAGGTTCTTTTCCTTGTTTTAAATTAAGGCAGAATATAGCTTCAGTACTTTAATATAAATCTCAAATCTGTACAGCTAACACAACATATACAATCACAGAATCTTAAATAACAAAAGCATCACAGATTGCACATAGGTTTATAGTGGTTCCCCAAGGTCTGGGTACATCCACTTTCCCCCTTCACCTATCTAGCAGAGTGCTAGATTCATCCTAACTTCTTCCTTGTTCTCAGATCCACAGATCTTACAGCTCAGAACCCTGAAAGGTTCCTACAACTCAATAACATATAAGGTTCCTACAATTCAGGCTAACCACCCTACCTCAGCCTTGCCCCAAGGCCTACAACTAAGATAACCAATTCTCCTACACTCAGGCACAATCAGCCTTACCACTCAGAGATCAAAATCTCCTACACTAAGCCTTTATAACACAGGCTTACAACTCAGATCTTTGAAAAGATCCTACAGAATTTGATAAGTAATTTGATGGACTCTTACCCTTGTTGAGAGAGAAAGGATAAGAGAATTCTTTATCAGCTTCTTGATGAAACTAATGACTGAAATCAACCTATTCTTAGCTTTCTTCAAAGCTTCTTGAATCTGAACTTAGTAGGGTTGATCTCCTTTGAAGTTGACTGACTGACAGTTTTCTTCTTGGATTCCAGATATGGATCTGGATCTACTTAGTAGATTAGTTCAGGATCTACTTCTTAATAGACTTGTGATTGTCTCCTTCTTGACCTCAAAACAGCTGGAGCTCTCTCTCCCCAAATCTTCTGAAGTTCCTTCTGAATTCTGGATGAATTCACCTTAGACAGAATCTGAGTGGATAATCACTTCAGATTGTCTTCTTAGATCTTCTTACGAAGATCTTCTTCTGTGTGACTTGCACTTTCTTTATCAACGATCAATCTCTCAATAGTTGTGTAAGTTGTGTGTGTATGATCTGTTGTTCATTTTTTTTTCTTCTGAATCCATATATATATAGACTTCATCCATGGAAACCAGCTGATCCAGTTTCTAACAAACTTCTGACAAGTCTGACAGCTTCAATAAAGTTGTTGGAATACACAGCTGTCAAGTCCCCAGTCAGCTCTTGAACCTTTGAATCTGTCAGCAAAGCGTCGAGATTGACCGTCATTATGTGTCGAGACAAACTGTCAATATGTGTCGACACAGACTTTGGTGGAGTCGACATAGCTTCCTTGATGTCGACATTGCTTTTTGACACTACATCTTGAGAATGTGTCGACATAGAGTATTTGTGTCGACACAAACACTTCTTCACTCCACAGCAATATACTATGTTGAAACTCTGCTGAGTGTCGACACAAGTCCTGTGTGTCGACACAGTTGATGTAGACTAAGAATTATGTGTGTCGACACTGCCTCCAGGTGTCGACACAGTTGATGTCGACTCATCTTCTGTGTGTCGACACTGCCTCCCGGGGTCGACATATTTGATGTCGACTATTATCTTCTGTGTGTCGACATAGTTTCTTCTGGTGTGGACACGGCTTCTCTAAGTGTCGACACAGGCTTTCTTAAGTGTCGACACATGGACTTAGAAACTTTTCTCTGTATTTTAGACAATACTTAACCTGCACATATAAACTCAAAATAACATCAAATAAACCTTGATGTATATCATTGAGCTAAGTGAGTCTTCTCCAAATCAGGTACACATTTTCCAATGTACCGAACAAAGATCCTGTAAGGCCCCATGTATCTAAGACTGAGCTTCTTCTGACCACGCTCCCGCTAGACTCCGTGCATCGGTCGTATCTTTAAGAAACACCAAGTCTCCTACCTGAACCTCTACCTGACGATGCCAAACATAATAATACTTGGCCTGTCTACTCTGGGACTCCAACATCCTGTCTCGAATAAATGCACTGAAGCATCCATATCCTCAATGAACTCTGAGCCAAGTGCCTTTGGATCCTCATCCTATATCCAAGACAAAGGATTATTGCATCTTCGCCCGTATAAAGACTAATAAGGGGCCATGCCGATGCTGGACAAGTGGCAGTTGTTGTACGAGAATTCGATTAACGGTAGCTGCCTCGCCCATGGATCTCTGAGGTCTAGTATGCAAAGACGCAACAAATCCTCTATTGTTCGATTTGTGCGCTTTGTCTATCCATCCGTTTGAGGGCGGAAGGAGGTATTAAATGTCAACCAGGTCCTAAAATAAGCCTAGACCTACGTCCATTCCTTAGACGTAAATTGTCCATCACGATCAGACACTATCGTCCTCGGCACTCCATGGTATCGAACGAACTGCTCCACAAACCTCCACACCAAGTCTCCCACCGGAGCGTCCTTCCTGATTTGTAGAAATCTGGCCACCTTCGTCAATCGATCGACGATCACCCATATAGAGTCATTCCCCGCATGTGACCGAGGAAGACCATGTATGAAATCCATGGCGATATCGTTGAATTTCCACTCTGGTACTGGAAGTGGCTGTAATAATCTGGTCGGACTCTTACACTCGGCCTTCACTAACTGACAGACCTCAAAATGGGTCACGAAATACCTTATGTCCCTCATCATGCCTGGTCAGTACATCATCCTCTTCATGCCGGCCATCATCTTGGTGATGCCCGGATGCACCGAGTATCTGCTCTAGTGAGCCTCGGTCATAATGTCCTCCCGAAACTTGCCCCCAGCCGGTATGTACACCCGTCCTCTAAAGCATATCAACCCATCTCTCTCTGCAAACTCCCCGACCATTCCTACCTCTAAGGTCCTGAATACTGGCTCTAGCTTATCATCCCTCCTCTACTCAGCCCCGATGCAATCTCGAATATCATCGGTAGTGCTCATCCCAGCAAGATACTCCTCATAAAGCTCTAATTCATCCGAGGACACCAAAGTAATCTACATATCATCCATCATCCGTACCAGTTCCATAGCCATAACCTGGGGCTCTTCTCCCGAAGTGGTAGCCCTACAGCTTAGTGCATCTGCCACAACATTCGCCTTCCCCAAGTGATAGAGTATCGCATACTCAAAATCATACAAGAACTCCACCCATCGTCTCTAGTGAATGTTCAACTCCTTCTACATATCGACATATTTTAGATTCTTATGATCCAAAAATATTTCGCAGTGTACCCCATAAAGGTAATGCTGCCAAATATTCAGAGCAAAAACCACTGCTCCCATCTCCAAGTCATACACAGGGTAGTCCTGCTCATGCTTCTTCAGCTGGCGGGAGACGTATGCTATTACGTGCCCATGTTGCATAAGTACATTGCCCATCCACTGAAATGACAGATCAGTGTACACCTAGAAACCCTCCTTCCTAGTGGAAGAGAGATGATAGGGGTTGACATAAGTTGACCCTTCAACTCCTGGAAGGCCTCCTCACACTGTGGCGTCCAAAAGAACAGAGAGTCCTTCTTCGTCAAAGAAGTGAGTGGGAGGGGGCTATCTTAGAGAATCCCTGCACAAACTTCTTGTAGTACCCGGCCAACCCCAGAAAACTTCGGATATTCGTGGCCGTCTTCAATTGAGGTCAGTCTCGCATTGCCTGAATCTTTGCGGGATCTACCGCCAATCCTGCTCCACTGATAATGTGGCCTAAAAAGGCTACCTCCGTCAGCCAAAACTGGAATTTGCTGAACTTGGCATACAACTGATGCTCCCTGAGCTTCTCCCGGGTCAAGGACAGATGTTGTGCATTCTCCTCCTTCGTCCTCGAATAAATAAGGATGTCATCTATGAACACAATGAAGAACTTGTCGAGGTATGGCTCGAACAATTGGTTCATCAAGCTCATGAATATCGATGGTGCATTCGTGAGCCCAAAGGTCATCACGATAAACTCGTACAAGCCATATCTGCTGCTAAACGCCGTCTTCGAGATATCTTCCTCCGGAATCCGTAGCTGATAGTATCCCGACCTCAGATCTAGCTTTGAGAACTAATGTGCTCCCTCTAGCTGATCAAATAACTCATCGATCCTTGGCAGTAGATATGTGTTCTAGACTGTCAATTTGTTTAGTGCACGATAATCGATGCACAACCTGAGGGTCCAATCCTTATTCTTTACGAACAAGACCGGAGCTCCCCAAGGTGAGGAACTTGGCCTAACAAATCCAGCCTCCACCAGCTCCTTCAGCTAACTCCTTAACTCCACCAGCTCCTTTGGAGCCATCTGATAGGGAGCCCTAGACACCGACTTTGCTCCAGACACTAAATGGATTTGGAACGCCTTCTCTCGATGGGGAGACAATCCTGGTAGCTTCTTTGGGAAAACATCCGCAAAGTCCCGCACCACCGATATATCGTCAACCACTGCCTTGACCACGACCATCTAGAAGAACACCTGATAGACCTTCTCCCCCTGCATAAGGGCTTGACGTCCTGAATAGAAGATAACATCCTACGGGAGATGGGAGTAATACCTTCGAAGGTCACGAAGGTGCCATCCTAAATCAATACAACCTTATTTGCCGGGAAATCTATCTGGGTGTGGTTCCAAGTAAGCCATGTCATGCCCAGAACCAAGTCGAAGTCCGGTATCCTCAAGACCGTAGCCAGGGCCTCGAGGGTCAGTCCATCAATAATCACCCTTAGGAGACACATAGCAGTAGATAAGACCTCTATCCCATTGGGGAGATGTACCCTCCTAGCGACTCCCGAATAATGCCTGACCCCTTCCAGTCCCTTTACAAACTCCTCAGAGACAAAATTGTGTGACACCCTCGTATCCACCAAGGTGTGGGCAGGTTTGTCGCACACCATGACTCTTCCTATTTATTTAGATGTTGTTAGGTAACTAAACCTATGGTTTTCTTTCCTAGTATGCTACTATTGTTTGTTGTTTCAAATATTCTAAAAGTAAATAACAACATAAAGTTAACAGAATTCCTGTAATCACCCTGCCCGGGTCCCAAGGTGGAGACAAGTCTAGAGAAAACACCTGCTCCATCTCTTTCCTCCGATCTCCGCCCTGGATACTACGTCCTCTTCCACGGCCTCGGCCTGAAAATAGCTGAGCGGGTGGGGCAACCTGTGGTGCTGGTAAGGGTGCCCCTCTCATGGGGAAGTTTCTTCGAATGTGCCCTACCTGATGAGAGTTGTAGCACTCGAACAGGGGAAGTATCACACCCTCCGGCGTCTATATCTCCCGCATCAGAAGAGGTTGAGGGACCAATATCGCCGGCTCCCTCAGCTCCTGTCTCACCACTTGGCGGGGTTGGTCCTCTACCCTTATCTCATCAGCAAAGTGGCCCCTCCACTGATCATTCCTGCCTCCCCGACCCTGATCCTCAATTTGCCTCTTCCGGCCTCGAGTCGTGTGCCAATCAGCCTCTAACCTCATTGCCATCTCAAGAATCCAAGGTATAGGCTCGTCAGATACAAACAGAAGAGCCTCTCTTAGGTCCTCTCGAAGGCCCTTATAGAACCTCTTTGTATACCCCCTTCATCAAGGTGATAGGATTCAACAAACTGGGCTAAGTGATTGAACTCACGGTGGTACTCCACCACCGTCCTATTGCCCTGCCTCAACTGTAGGAACCTGTCTTCAAGCTCTTCTGTTGCAAACTGTGGGGTGCAGTGCTCCAATAGTGCGGCCCTGAACTCCTCCCAAATAAAGTCAACACCCTCCCGCTCTACAAATTTCATATCCTGAAGTGTCTTCCACCATTTCTTGGCATGAAACTACAAGCAGGAGACCACCAGAGGTACCCTCTCCTCCCACGGGCACCGTATCCCGGTCAACATATAGAACATGATATCGAGCCACTCATCTGTCCGTACGGCCGACTCCATCCCAATATAAGATGGGGGAGAGAGTCCCCGGGAGATGCTCAACCAGTTGGCCCCCTAGTTCGATTGCGGAGCCGGAGCCTGCTGGGCCCTGAAGACCTCCAGAATGGCCGTCAGAGTCTGCCCCATTTCCGACTGTAGAAAGTGGGAGCTGGGGGAGGTGGTGCAACATTTAGAGTTTACTGAGCTCCGTCGTGCGGTGTAGGATGTGTCGGGGGCTGCATAACAAAGGCCAATTATAAGATATTTGCCCCGAACCTAGTTAAAAGTAAACAATTACATGTGATCCCCCATATGGGCACACCAGAGCTTCCGTAACTTAGTTTGTACCCAAACTAAACTCGAGCGGGGGTGACCACGGGTTAGTGGACTTTTACTCTTTTCAATCGAGGTTTCCCTCTGATACCAGTTTGTAAGACCCCATTTTTTTTCTTTTAAACCACCACGGTTCTTATGCCCAGAACCGCCGCTTTGCGGTGACACCAACACGTCCTTGAAAGTCATCACTACAAAATGTCGATCCTGTCGGCCATATAGATCGCAGAAGAGAAGAGTAAAAGTATAAAAGTACATGAGTAAAATTAATCTCAAACTAGTCCACCAGAATCACATATATGTAAATAATTCTCCACGAAAGGAGAGTCCACAGAAATGATAAAGCAAAGTACTAAAGAGGGATCCTGCCCGATGCATCAAAATCCTCACTACAAATTACTCAATCGCGAAAGCAAATCTATAATATCTACTAATGATCGGGACTTACTATCTCTACTGCCTGAACTCCAGTGCTAGACTGTCCCGTCTCCAAACGGACCAACCTTTGGGTTTGCATCTCCTTGTCCGGCTCCACGATCTCCTAAAATGATTTTGTAAATGACCGTTAGTCTAAAAGACTAAATCCTATCATCCCCCACCCCTCCCCCATGGCTCCTAGGCCCCGACCGGGGAGAAGGAAAGGGAAGGTAATGAAAGTGGAGAGTAACAAGGGTAAGAAGGTAGCGGCGGAACTAGTCTATCATGAGTTCATAAACAGAGCAAGTATATGTAAGTACTAGTAGGTAAGCAGCATAAGTATACACAAGAAAAAGTGGGCAAGTATAGTAAGAGAAGGTAAACTATGTAGGTAACCATTACCTATAGGAATGCCTATATAAACCTATAGACCAAGGGGTCGTTTTACAAGGCCTATTGTATAAAGTGACCCATACCTCTTTATACAATAAGTGTCAGTGGTTATATGCAATGATGATGCTATGAAATGCAAGTATGTTATGACGTGAATCATGCAAGTGCAACACACACACTCGACTCTGTGCACACAGACCTTTAGTTCCCCCTTTCTGAAACCTAACCTCCCAGGATACCTCCATAGTGGCAAAACAGAAGCGGTGGGTTAGGCCTCTACCATCTCTAAACTGGTATCAACACTACTAGTCAGACCTATCATATGCCTCGATGATGGTTCATTAAGTGGATATCCTGCGTACTCTTGCTGGCTGCGCACCGGACTTTATTTGGCCAAGTGCTAAACCACACTTGCTGAGTCAATGCATTGGTGCCGGTGTGATGACTCTCCAATACCGAAGACCCGCCACCTTATTTCTTATGCACATGCAACCTTTATATACTTTTCCATCAAGCTAAAGCTCCCCGGACTATCCTATCCGTCAAAAATATCTTCTGAGACATCGTCTTGCTGGGCTAACCTTCCCATCACTAAAACCACCGAGCCCACCGCTCGTGAGACCCAACCTAACTCCAACAACACCGAGGAGTGTGAGTGTATGTGAAATATTAGTTATACTAGTTTCTCTTATACATTGATTATTCTTACGGTTTAGGTTAGCCCAGGACTGCCCTAGGTATTCCCGGTGAAGGGCTCTCACAGCGCACTAGGAACTATGATGGTAGCTGATGCCCTTCATTCCCTTTCGTAAGGAACTTACTATTATTAGTTACAACCCAATTCCCGATTCCTTTTAATATTATACTTTATCTAACCCTAGTTTATTTTCACTCTCTCTCTCCATAGGAAGGATGATCTTTCGTCGACCTAGAGCGCCTCTTAACACTAGTCAACCCAACACTATCCTCATCATGACTTTTAATGAAGATCACTTTTTCATCTTACCAAACCAGCATATATTACTCCCCACTTCCCATGAACATCCCCCATATTATCACAATTTCCGCAGTTTTGCTAAATACAAACCAACCTAAGCTATATGATGTACATGATAGGAGGTACTCAAAATTTTCATCCAAATGCCCTAAGATAATTTTTGTGAGTCTATCATGACACATTTAGCCTAAATCTAGAAATTTTTACTTTTTCCTAGATAATTTGGCATTTATTAAATTTTCCCAAATGTTAGGCAATGGGTAATTTTAAACATGTAGTACTAGATTTCCTTAAGCTATGGCCACCCAACAATTAGAACAATGTATGTTAGCAAAATATCATTGAATTCCAAATTTTATAGATTCGCATAAAGGTAATAACCTCAAAATAATTAATTCAAGTTAATTTAAATAATTATAGATAATGACGGGAGTACCATATTTCATTGTCCAAAAATTATATAAAAATCACCAGAGCCTTATAATGTTCATAAAACACTACTGACTAAGTTTCATGCAATTCCAAGGTAAGTGAGCCATGTATAAAATTACTTCAACTAATTCCATTCAAGTTCACTTTGTGAAGCAACTTTATTATAAACTCATTAAAATAACAGGTAACAAATTTTCTAGGCTTTATTATGCCCTAAAATATTCTCTGGTCAAGTAACACAATTTTCCAGCAAAAATAATATTTATTATCTCTTTATCAAATTATGGTGCACTAGTTTACTCTACACATGAAGTACTAGAAGTAAATGCCCAAATGATCCAAATAATTTACTAGTGCCTCTAAATGATATTTAATTAACCCTATCAGAGTTTCATATCATTCTATGTTAATATAACCATGGTTACTTCAAAATCATCAAAAAGGGCAAGGTGGAGATTATACCTATAAGTATGAGCTATTGTTTTCTAAACATCCTATAATAAATCTCAGAGGTAAATAACACTATAAAATTACTTCTACCAAAATTTCATTAAGATCCAAGGTCATAAGACCCCTTATTTATTCCTTAAGGTGTATAGACCTAAATACTTTCCAAGCGATTTAAGTAGGGTATATGTGCCCAAATACTACCAAATTCCTTCCTAGGGCATTTCACCACCCTAAGATCACATGGACTAAACACCAAGTCCATACAAAGACATATCACCCCAAGTCTTTCACTAACCCCCAAAGTTCAACCTTAGGGTTTGAACTAGGGTCCTAGGGCAAATCCACCCTAAACCACCCCAAACTCCATGTGAGGGTGTTTAAACTAACCATGGGGCTGTGGCAAAAGTCCCAACCCCTTTGGGTGAGAATTTGCCCCTCCATGCCCCAAGCTCACTCTTGCCCTAAATTACCCTTAAGGGACCAAACTTTGGTCACACCAATACTTATTCAACTCATCCCTAAATGGGCTGAAATGTTTATCAGAGTCATAATATGACCCTATATAACAGTCACAAAAAATTTTGTGTGTTTAGACGTCATTAGACCCTTTGAATAATCCATACATGGATTATTAAATATATAAACCAAATTTAGGGAAATGTTTTCCAAAAATTCCCATTTTTTGACAAGGTTCTAGGTATAGGCAAGAGTGACCCCCAACAAAAATCTAAAGTCATTTGGATGGCTGGATTGATGGGGGAACTCAAAACAATCTCTGAACAAGCCTAGGTATAGACCTCACCAAAAGGGTGTTGTGGTCTGACCTGAACTCCAAATTGGTCCAAATTTATTTTAAATTAAACTAGACTCATAGGGATACAATTATTATATTGGAGACTTTTTCTAAATATGCCTCTAAGTATTTTATATTTAATTCCTAAGATAGCTGATATTGAGTGACATAAATGCCCATAAGAAACATTTAATACAAATAGATCCGCACAGATCTTGAAGCAAATCCAACGGCTGTTGTGTTTCTTCTTCCTCCAGCCAAGGGCTGTGTTTAACCCGACTTAGAGAACTTCTAAGTCCATTTTCCTCCCACCCGACCACCTCCCTGGAAAACCACTGCCACCACCACCTCCGTTGAGGTGAGGGCTATCGATCGGAGGTGCTTTGGCCGCCGGAGACGGCGGATTCTTGCGAACCCGACATTTTCATTTTCGTGGAAAACCAATGGAAAAATTCCACTATATCGTGCTCAATTGAGCACTATTCTCTTCTCTAAGGATTCCTATGATCTAACCCATGAAGAAGGAGTAGAGGAGGATCTAATTTGCGGCCTGAAGACGCGTGCTTTGCCTTCTCACCATTCCGGCCACCGAGCTTCTGGATCTTCTACAACTTCTACACCAACCTCAATGGATTTGAAAATTTATCGGGGGAAACGCTTGCCTTTGCTCTTGTGAAGGTATTTAAAGAAGGAATTTGGGAGAGGAGGCTTGTAACTCCCCAATGCTATTAAATTCCATTAATGTCCATTAACTTCACCCCTTCGGTTTCAACCAAATTAAGGGGGCTGAACCTAATTAATTGTCGACCACCTCTAGAAACTCATCCTCTCCCTCAGAGGAATAAAATCCCCATTAAAGTGGGAGTTATGAAGCCTCCATGGCAATTCCATTCATCAAACTCTGCTCAGCTTTGCTCAAGTCTTTTCATCGAGCTCTGGTTGACGGTTTCTTCGAGCTCTGGTCGACGGTTTCGTCGAGCTCTGGTCGACGGTTTCGTCGAGTTCTTCATGATGGTTTCCTTGAGCTCTGCGCGACGGATTCCTCGAGCTCTACGCGATGGTTTCCTCGAGCTCTATGCGAGGGTTTCCTCGAGCTCTGCGCGACGGTTTCCTCGAGCTCTGCGCGACGGTTTCCTCTAGCTCTACACGACTGTTTCCTCGAGCTCTGCTGGACGGTTTTCTCGAGCCTTGCTCGACGGTTTTCTTGAGCGTTGCTCGATGGTTTCCTCGAGCTCTGCTCGACGGTTTCCTCGAGCTCTGCTCGACGGTTTCCTCGAGCTCTGCTCGACGGTTTCCTCGAGCTCTGCTCGACGGTTTCCTCGAGCTCTGCTCGACGGTTTCCTCGAGCTCTGCTCGACGGTTTCCTCGAGCTCTGCTCGACGGTTTCCTCGAGCTCTGCTCGACGGTTTCCTCGAGCTCTGCTCGACGGTTTCCTCGAGCTCTGCTCGACGGTTTCCTCGAGCTCTGCTCGACGGTTTCCTCGAGCTCTGCTCGACGGTTTCCTCGAGCTCTGCTCGACGGTTTCCTCGAGCTCTGCTCGACGGTTTCCTCGAGCTCTGCTCGACGGTTTTCACGAGCTCTGCTCGACGGTTTCCTCGAGCTCTTATCGACGGTTTCCTCGAGCTCTGCTCGAAGGTTTTCTCGAGCTCTGCTCGATGGTTTCCTCGAGCTCTGTTCGACGGTTTCCTCGAGCTCTGCTTGACGGTTTCCTCGAGCTCTGCTCGACGGTTTCCTCGAGCTCTGCTCGACGGTTTCCTCGAGCTCTGCTCGACGGTTTCCTCGAGCTCTGCTCGATGATTTCCTCGAGCTTTGCTCGACGATTTCCTCTCTTTGTCTGCTCGATGATTTCCTCTCTTTGTCTGCTCGATGATTTCCTCTCTTTGTCTGCTCGACGATTTCCTCCCATTGTCTAACGTCCTACTGTGATGTTGATATTTCGTCGAGCTCTACTCGACGATTTCCGTCCAGCTCAGGTTTCCACCTCGTGCGGTCCTCTTAGCATGTCCTTTTTGACATGAACCAGTCATGACAAAACCATCCTAGGGGTCTAGAAGTCTGAGGGATGTTTCAAATATTGGGTACAACACAAGATTGATCTTACTTATCATCCTCAAACAAGGTGGTAAGTTAAAGTAACTAACCGATAGTAAAAATGCATCATCGAGAAGTTCGTACAAACCAACCAGAAGGATTGGGCCAACAAGCTGGATGGCACACACTTGGCTTACCGTATAGCCTTCAGAAGTCTTATTGGAATGTCTCCATTTAAGATAGTGTATCATAAAGAATGCTATTTGCCGGTCGAATTGGAGCATCGTGCCTTCTGGAAACCAAATACCTCAATATCAACATGTTAGATGTTGTAAAGCATCACTCCTAACATATTTCTGCCTTGGAGGAGTTCCATCATGAAGCCTACAAAGATGTTAAGTTATATAAAGAAAGAAGGAAGAAATAGCATGACTGGTGGATCTGGCACATGGAATTTAAAGTTTGTGATTTAGTCTTGGTGTACAACCCTCGACTGTGTTTATTTCCAGGTAACCTCAAATCAAGATGGTGTGGATTGTATAAGATCACTCAAGTCATCCCATTTTGAGTTGTGGAGATTTTTGGTGAAAAGAAGATGTTACTCAAAGTCAATGGGCAACGCTTGAAGCTATATAATAGAAATCCCTTTGACTGCACCGTCAATTGTGTAGAATTGACTTAATTTTTGTATTTTGCCTGAACAATATAAAAGCTTCTTAATATAGGTATTTGGTCCAACTCAAGGATGATAAACAAAGTGCTTATAGGAGTCACCCCATTTTATCCGCTCCTTTATTCGAGATTTTTTTTTGCGTGTTTGCATGTGTGTATATGTGACCTATGTTGATTTGCATACTTGTATGTTGATTATTACTATTAGTTGTATATTATTTTTACTATTTGTCTAACCCCCAGCAGGAAGCGGACGATGATTATTTCTTGCTTAGCCAACTCAAAACCGGGGGAATATTTTCAAGCACAACAGTCAAATTCAGAGGCTTCCAAAATGCCCTATTTTGCAAGATGGGTAACGAATTTCATTCCCGGCTTACTTTTCTAGCATTCTTCTCATATTTTAGTATATTTGTGCACATTGAGGACAATGCTTAGTTTAATTCTAGGGGAGAAGGGTAGTTTTTCGTTAGCCATACCCATACGACGCTTTCATTCTACATTCTGTTAGTATTGTTTTATTTAAAAACAGAACTCAAATTTTTTTTATTTTAAATTTAAAAATGCATTCATTCTTGTGCATATCATGTCGTACCCAGCATGCTATCTCTTTAATTGTAGTTATTCTTGTGTCTTTCAATATCTCTAGGTTAGTAGGATAGCCTAATTTATAATCAAATATTTGAAATTGCTTAATGAACAGTAGATTCATGAAGTGCTCCCTGTTGAGTGCCCATGTTCTCGGATAAAAATAGATTTAGAGTTATTTTTTGTATATGTTAGATACAACATTTGTTTTAACGTTCTTTTGTTTATATCCACTTCTTATTAAAACGTGACTGAGTCCAATGTTAGGGTTAGAGTTATTTGTAGTATCGCTAGTGCTGTATTCTAGGTTGACAACGAGGGGGTGTCCTTTCTCATTATCTAGAACTTGCCCTTAGCCACCTTTAAAGTATGTGCACTTAATAGAAATTAACTCTACCTATATGATTTAGGGCTTCCTTCAGGTAGTTTAAGCCTTTGCATCTTAGCCTATTTCCACTACTAATGTTAATCCAATTTTGTGCCTACCACCTATTTTATTGAGTAACCCCCACCATTTATCACTAGAGCCAAAATGCCAACATATTCTCACACTTACAAATTTGAGCTTAAAAGTTTATTTTTCATGATTTTTGAATTTAGAAATTATTTTGTGATACAGTGAAAAGTTATAAATGTATATACGTGTGTGTGTATATTGAAATAAAGAGCAAAAGAATAGAAGAGAAAAGAAGAAGGAAAAAAGAGAAGAAAAGAAGAAGGACAAAAGAGGAAAAGAAAAAAATGTATTTATATTGGTGATGACAAGTGGTGTGTGACCACATGTGCTCAAGTCTAAGTATGGGGGTGTTACTCACCCATTCTCTGCTTTTAGTAGTTTTGTTGTAAGCTCAAATGTTTTGGTTTAAGTGTGAATAAGCCCTCATGTTTATCCTTATTGTACCTTTCCTTAAACCTAAGGCTTAATGTTCATCCCTATTAAGCCATAATGATAGCTAGAGTTATTTGGTTTCGAGTGTAGTGTTGAAGGTGTGACCGTGAGATTGTATGACCATCATCATTGATGGATTTCTTTGGAGGACAAATAGTAGTTCTGAGCTTATAAAACCATACTCAACATTGCTACTCACACCTGCACTATGCCTAGGATGGATCGATAGTTTTTTTTACTTAAGAGTGGATATAGCTTCTTGACAGTTAATTTAAGTACATTGTAGTTAGTTTATATGCTTAAAACTTTCTTATAACCTATTTTTATTCTCCGTGGAAACGAGACTTCTTGGTCCACTATTCTATTTCAATTTTTATTTGTAATTAACCTTTCTTACTCCCAGTAGATAGTTAGATTGCTCAGGAGATGCAATAATTCTTGTCTGGGGGTATAGATAAGTGAATATCATATAGTATTCTAAGCTATGTTTTAGCATTGTTTTCCTTTCTCATCAATCATCATTATATCATTTTCTTATAAAAAATTTTATAATTGAATTGAGAAAACATTGGGCGTAGTTTGGTTAATTAGACCATTCATTTGCATTTCATGTTATGGGAGTTCATCCTCCCTTATTTCTCATGTTTATGTTGTGATGTTGGGATTGTGTGGATGTATTTCTTTGTGTTAGGTGTTTTTCCTTCAGGCACCAGTGTTTGTAGAATTTTCCATGATCGTCTCATATCTATTTCAAGGAAGAGGCCAGTACTCATGTGTCTTTTTCTTTAGCATCTTCATTGTCCCCCTCTACGCAAGAAAACTGGTCATGCACGATCATTTTCACATCACATCAAGAGTCTAGAGAGGTCACTCTGTAACGACCTGTTTCGCGCTAGGCCCCTCGTACGCGTTCTGAGTCAAGAGACTTGACTCAGGCTCGAGGTGTATTAGCCAAAGGGTTAGGATTGACTTAGGCTCGGGGTGCATTACTCAACGAATAATGGGGGAACGGACTTAAGATAAATTGACCAAAGGAATTTCGTCGGATATCACCAGGGATATCTGACGAATTCGTCGTGAATGTTTGGGAAGTTAGCCGAGTGGAATTCGTCAGGTATGGTTACTCTTGGTCGGGTATCATCGGGTATAGCCGGGTGATACTCGACGCACTCGACTCTAGAATTTGGGAAACGGTTAAGTGAAATTCGTCAGATATCGCTGATGATATCCGACGAATTCGTCGAATATCGTGGAGAAGGATTCAGCGAGACTAGTCGTGAATTCGTAGAGAATACATGCGTTCATTTGCCGATTCTTCAAATATGGAAGAGGTTACTCGCCGATTCGTCGAGTATGCAAGAGGATACTCGCAGAATTTTACTTGGTGCATCTTCGGCCCATGCAGAATCCACAGTCCTGTGTAGGCGGGTTTAACTGGATTTCATAATTCGTGCGGAATTATTTCATTGGGCCGGTTCTAGTCAATAAGACTTGATGTAAGCAATAATAGGGGTCCAATAAGGATGTGATAAGAACCATTCCAATGATAATGTGACTGTCGTGAGTTTTGAGAGACTCATTTATGTAGTTGTTTGGCATTATGTACTTGTTATTAAGGAAGCCTTGGTAAATTCTTTTATTTGTTGTACTTGTGGACTTTATACTAGTGTGTAATTTTGATATCTCTATATTTTTTTTTTTTTGGGTTGGCATTGATGATATGTTTAGCCGGTAGGATAGGCATCTTGTAGTACAGGTTATCCCCTGTGATAACGCTACCGCAAAACTGTTGTTCTGGGCATAAGACTCCTCTCGGCTATGTTTTGTGTTCCGGGAGGGGGGGTCCTACAAATAGTATCAGAGGGCTACGATAATGCACTAAAGAAGTCATTGAACAATGGTGCCACCCCCATTTGACTAGTCAGTTTGGGGAAAAACTGACTTAGCGGAAGCAGTGGTGTGCCCATAGGTAATTCACACTAAGTATGTCAAATTTTGACCCTACGTTTAGCCAACCTGACCATAGTTTTATACCTTACGTGTATATCGCAGCGCACATAGAGCCAATATGGCACTCACGTCCCTTTCGTACCCACTCAGTATCAACAATCAGAGCTGGGACAGACGCTCACGGCTATTCTAGATGCTTTTAGGTCTTAATAGGCCCCAGTGCAGTAATAGGCTCCGGGCTCAAACTTGTTGAGCACTTTACGAGCTCTCTCCCCTCCTACCTACCTTGGGACAGAGTCGGTCATGCGTATGGAAGAATGGCTCGACACAGTGTAGGAGCTATTGTCAGGAATCCATTATCCAGCCAGCATGGCTATGTCATTAGCAGTGTTTGTCCTTGAACAACATGCCAAGAGGTGGTGGAAGTCCCTCATGGGCTACACCTTCCATGGCCAGGTGTATATAGATATTAGTTGGAGTGAGTTCTCCAGTGCTTTTTTGGAGCACTTCAACCCATCGGCCACCCGGGATGAGCTTGAAGAGTTATTCCTGCAGCTAAAACAGGGATCGAAGTCGGTTACAAAATACCAGAGGGATTTTCAGAATCTGGCAAGGTTGGCTGACTCTTATGAGTTGGATGACCGAGGTTATGCTAAACGGTTCTACAAAGGCTTGTGGGATCCCCTGAGGTAAGCCTTTTTGTTTATAGCGGACTCGAGTTTAGCTGAGATCATCGACATGGCAAAAATGTTGGAGGCAGATTATTTGGGGAGTAATAAGGGACCCGTTGAGGGTGTGATGGAGGCCGGTCCCAATTATAGAAGGAGGCATGATAATAGAGAGAGAGGAAACAATGGAGGCGGGGGTTGCTTCCATCAGAATTTTAGAATGGAGCGTCCGGCCCCGCAGCCAGCTCTAACTCCACCGCAACAACTGTACCTACAACCTAGGGAGAAATAAGAGCGAATCTGCTTCCATCGAAGCCAACTGGGCCACATACGACGTCACTTCCCGCAGCTAGGTGGGAATGTTCCCCCTGCACTTCCTCTGGCGGCTCCACGAGTTCGAGGACCCATGCGTGGATGAGGAAGAGGACTATGAGGAAGGAATCCCTGACCTGCTCGAAATCAGGTGTTCGCGCTGGACATGGAACAGGAGTGAAATACTTAGGATGTGATTGCCGGTATGTTGTGATTTAATTACTATATTATAAGATTTTTTTTCCTTTAACTAGTCTAAGATAAACCATGGATCTATCTTGAGTCTGTATAATTGATACCTAGGCACCATGATGGTTGGTGGGAAACTAGCTTATACTCTATTAGATACCGGTGCCACACACTCGTTTGTGTTAGCATATTTCGTTAAAGACCTAGAAGGAGTGCAATACTTCACCGGTATTGCTCGAAGAGTACGCCTCCCAGATGGATCCGAGACGACTGCATCCGTAAAGTATGAATTGGAGGTACTTCTTGGAGGAAGGATCTTTGAAACCCCTGCCACAGTATTGAGAATGCCAGAATTTTACATCATTCTGGGCCTGGTGTTGTTGGATTGGATGGTGAATAGGTGAGGTCTGCATCTTTTTGCGGAATAAAAACTTGTGACGACGGAGCGCAGAAAATAAACAAGCAAGCCACAAAAAACACAGGATTTATGGTGGTTCCCCAATCTTGGGTACGTCCACTCTCCACCTCACCAATCTAGCACCACGCAAGAATCAGCTACTTCACAATTAGCTCGGATTAGAAAACAATACTACAACTCGGAGCAACGCCCCTACATCTCGGAGTCAATACACTCCTACAGAAATCTTGGAGAACAAAGCTCCTACAACTCGGAGAAAAATCTCCTACAAGATTAAAGTATTGTATAGAAAAATATACAAACAAAAATATCTCAGATCAAAGTCTTCAGCCCTTCTTCCATCTTGAACTTTAAAGCTATGTCAGAAATGGATCAAAGAAGACAAAGACGATATCTCTTGATCTGAAAGCTTAGGATCAACACGATCAAGGAATAGATCTGTCGAGTTGAAATCCTTGATCTGTTAAAGCCTTCTTGTTCTGTATCACTTGGATCAGAGAAGAATAGCGGCGAACAAGATGATGAACTGCGGCAAAATTCCGGATTTAGAATAAAAAAAATACGATTCAGAACACTTGATTTCTTGTTGTTAGTGTTAGTTGATTATGATAAGACCTTTTATAGGACTTGCCTAACAGTCATAATCCTTAAATACATAACACATGTACTAATAAGAAACTAGATTAATTTTAAATCACTTCCGTCAGGACATAACGAAAAAATTCAAGAAATGATCTTCATTTCTCGAGTGAAGAATACACTACTTGAGAACAACATCTATTTCTCTAGAAAACGATATAAGATTCTCGAGAATAGATAATTAAGGAAAACACTTGAAATTAGCTCTGGCTTCTCGAGAAAAAACTTCTGTTACTCGAGAAAAAGATAAAGACTTCTCGAGAACTGACTGGACTTCTAGAGAGCAAATTAGAATTCTAAAAAAATAACATATGTTAGTCAATTACTAGACTTCTACTTTCTCGAGACAAGGCTTGGCCTTCTCGAGTAATGACTTCTGCTTCTCGAGTACTAGACTTAGAAAAATTATGAGCTGATTTTTTAGTAAACTCGAGAAAAAGATGAGTCTTACTCGAGTACTGCATGGCTCTCTCGAGAACTAAACTAAGCCTTCTCGAGTACAACTTCTGTTACTCGAAAACTTGACTGAGCTAACTCGATAAATACTTCAATACTACTCGAGTACAAGGAAGTCCTTCTCGAGAACAATACTTAAAAAAATTTCACTTTCTGAAAAATGATTCTCTTCAAAGAATTCAACAACTAGTCTTTCTCCCATATCTTTAGTACTTTGAAAATGAAGTGTGTTCCAATATAGAGGCTACACATGAGTCAACACCATGGGTCACACAATAAGGGATTACATTATATGGTCCTGTGTTTGGTGACTTATTGTAGACTAACATTGGTCTACACTTGGCAATTATAGCTTGCAAGCACTCAACTTGAAAAGAGTATCAAATACAAACTTAATTCATCTTAGTTCAAGGGTGACTTCATACAAATCTAGGTTATTGTGGATACAATACCCAACAATCTCCCCCTATTTGTAAAAGTCAGAACTCTCTACACTAAGGTGAATTACATCAAGATAAACAAATAAAATATCTAGTAAACAAAGTAATAATGGGAAATGCTATGTTATACAAAAATCATATCATCAAAATTAAAAGATTTATATTTATAGATATTGTCCAAGAAGAATCCAATTCCACAAAATCTCATAAATTAATCTACTGATCATCTTCAATTTTTACTTGCTCTGTTGATGTTACTGCCTCTCTATCTTCTCTTACTGCCTCTTCTGATAACTATAAGCTTTAGGATAATACTTGGCAGATTTGGGAGGAGCCTTGGGGTTATTCTTGCCATACTCTCTGTAATATAATCTTCTCTTGGTAATAGATATCTCATACAAGTTTCATTCATGACAGCTGTAATGATCATTTCTATTTTCATTAAAATCAATAACAAGTTTTAGAGTATCAAGAATTAGTGATTTTGAGGATTGGCTCCATATTTAAGCAAATTCTCTTATAGCATGTTCTGGCATAGTTGTGGATCGGCTTGCAAAAGCACCATCACCATATTTTCATTTCTTATGAGCTGGAATTTCTAGAGGAGGAATCTTTGGCATTTATGTTTCTGACCAAACATGAGAGTATTCTGCAGGAGGAGCTTCTTGATCTTCTAATCTATAAGAGAATGCTGGCATTGGGGCAGAAGGTTGCTGAGCAATAGGATTGAGATGAGGAAGAGGAGTAGCATTTGGATCTACTTAACATTCAGGGAAAATTTGGCTGTGCATCCAAACTGATGTATCATATGTGTGAAGTTTTACCTCATGAATATGGGCATGTACTATTGCATTCATATTTTTCAATTTTTCTTCCCAAAGAGTTTTCATGTTATTATCAGATTTTTCTAGATTTTCCTTGACTAATTTTCCCCCTTTCTAACTTCTAGAGATAGGGTGGCTATGTATTCCTCATTGAATTTTCCAACCTCTTCACAGGTCTTGAAGTTATGACCTTCAACATTTTTTTCCAATAGAATCTAATTATTTCCCAGAATTACTGATTGGTCCATTACTTGACCAATGCTGGTAATGGAGTAGTCTAGGGCTTTCCCACCTATTTGGAACAGGTGTTTGAGCTCATCAGTGTTGTGCTGAATCTCAACAAATCCTTTGCTTATTTCTTTCTCGAGAGCAGTGACTTTATCTGTGAAGGCCTTAAGAGACTGATAAAAATACTCTCTTTGCTCTTTTAGCATGAATTCAATCTTACCAATAATGGTATCTGCAGTATGTACTTCAGCTTGAGGAGTTAGAGTAGGAGGTACTACTAGAGCTGTCCAGGGAAATATTTCTTTAATGATAACTGAGCTCTGGCCTTTGGTGGTGTAAAACCCCAAAAACAATAAGTCCCAAAATAGGGTCAGGCTGGGTGACATGTCCTGGGACACTGGCGTGTCCCAGGCCGTGTCCAGTTCACACGGCCTAGTACACGGGCGTGTCCTTTACAGTGGGCATCGAGTCGAGTTCTCGAGATAGCACGGTTGATGATCGTCGTGATGTGACATGGTCTGGGACACGGGCGTGTCCCAGGGCTTGTCCTACTTGGGTTGGTAACCGGACGGTGTTGAGTGGCGTTTAGTGTGGAACACGGCCTATGACATGGGCATGTCACAGGGGGGTGTTGGGCACACGACCAAGGACATGGGCTTGTGCCTTAGCCGTTTTCTTCTCGAGTGATTAGGTCCTGTGTTGAAAGGGTGACACGACCAGTCACACGGCCGTGTCAAAGTTGACATAGGCGTGTCTACCCTGTGACACAGGCGTGTTGGAGCCTGTGTTCTGGTTTGGTTTGAGTCAGTTCGTGCACTGCTTGGAGCACACAGCCTGGGACACGAGCGTGTCACAGGCCGTGTCAAGTCAAATTTGGACTTTTGGGCAGATCTTGGCCATCCAATTATTTCTATTTGGATCCAATGGCCCAGATTCTTTCCTATAGTGAAAAGACTGGGGGTTGGCATCTTCTCTCATTAATACAAAGAGAGAAAAAGGGAGAGCTTGGAGGATGGAAATGAGGAGAAGGGCAAGCCATTGGTGGAGCTCCCACGGTCTGATTCGAGATTCGAGGGTAGTTCTGTGGAGGCAAATCTGTTGCGTTGCGTTCCAACCGGCGAAATTTTCGATGGCTCCCAAGATACCGTCAAGGGTAACGATCTTCCTTCTTGGACATGTGAATTCCTCCTTTATGCATGAGTAAGGAATCCTCTCCACCAAACGGTGGAAAGAGTAAGTGATTCCGGTGGGTTGATAGTTGCTATCCCTTGTTGAGTCTGCATCTAGAACCAGAAGTGTGTAGTACGGGATTGGCATGCTGTGTGAAGCCCATCTGGACATGTTGGTCTTGATTGGTGATATTGCATTTACGCACCGAAGAAGACTCCACGTATACTCGTGAAGTTAGTGTGGTCGTTAGGTGGTGCCTGTGAAGGGGAGTAGCAGGAAGAACTGGAATGTGGAATTCCAGGAAAATGCCCTTGTGTTGTTTATGATGTGGCTACATGGTAGCAAGTCCTTGATGGACAATACAACTAGTCCTATTTGGAAATTGTGGCTTTTGTGAAGCCATCCGTTGGTAGATGTTATGGCTTGTGTGAGCTGTGAGCTCTGAAAAAGGCTTCGTGTCGATCAGGAAAGGTGAAACCGACCCGTGCCTTTTGTGTAGCCTCGAGTATGTTGTACTTGGTGATGGCAAGGTGATTTAAGCAAGTAGGGTTTGTTGATCTGTACCTGCGTTATGTCCGTCCAACGGGAGGACCTGAGTGATGGTCATGTTGGAGCGCTTAGTGAGATTCTTAGACTTGCGCGCAATTAAGACTAAATTCTCAATACAGTGTAAACGGTGGTGTTGAACCTAGTTCGCCGGTGCACCAAGAATGTTCCCTTAGTGCACGAATTGTCGGGCCGTATGGCTGGCGGTTGTGTTTGCTTGAATGTGCGTGAGAGCATAATATATGCTATTTGATGATGTATGGCTTGGCAGGGAAGGAATGCTACTGCCCCGGGAAAGGGGTAGGATTGTTATAAATTGGTCAGCTGAATGCTGACCATTGCCTTATTTTCCACCTTCTGGGTGGATTGTCCCTGTGTAGGTACTGGAGAGCCGAGCGGGAAGTGAAGGGCTGATGCCCCTGTTGCTATTGTTGCAGCTCTTGCTATTGCTATTGCTACTAGCCTTTGAAGGCTAGCTAGTTATGCTTTCTTTTATTCATGTATGGCCGGCCTGCATGCCGATGTCTGTAATCCATACTATGTAAAGAGAAACTGTAAGTCCTTAAGGCCAAACTATGGTATTTGCTATCCCCTCATTTGATTGGTTGTATATATAACCTTGGTAATATATATAGTGGATATTCCTTGTATGAGTTCAGCCTACTGTTTATTATTCCGCTAGCATGCTCTGAGTTAGGATGCGTTTGTGGTATTAACCTTTGACATCACCGTCTTTTTGTGGCATATAGTGTGGGGCCCTGGCCCGACCTTCTATTATATGTTGTTTAACGAGTGGAGTCATTACATTTTTGTATCAGCTTTTCTCGGTCTTCCTCTTTCGAATTCATGGTTGAATTCTTTTGTGGTGTGGCGAGCACGTGTTTGTGTGAACCGCTATAACACTAATGAACTATGGAATATCCATTAAGGAATGTAAATACACTTGTTTGAGGAATCTACGCATTCCTACTTTGTTGTTAGTGCTTGCGTATTGTCGCTAATGTGTGTCTTGTCAACCCATAGGTGACTCGTAGCGGTGCTGGGCAATATGAGCCCCAGCGCTCCGATGAGAGTACGACACCAGCTAAGGTGCCAACACCTCCTCCATCTGCGGAAACTATTCGATTAGTTGCTGAGGCTCTATTTTCAATGATTCAGCCGACCGGGAAGGTGCCGCCAGCAGTGGTGCCAGATCGTGTTAATGTCCGACCCGAACCGGTTAAGGTTATGGATCCGCGAGCAGCTGAACGATAATTGAAGCAATTCATGAGCTTCAATCCGCCTACGTTCACGGGACTGGGATCCCCAACGTGGGTAGAGGACTTGTTATCGTGAGTCAAGCGTATCTTGACGGCGATCAGGACGGAGGAAACTCAAAAGGTCACTTTGGCCACCTTCTTATTAGAAGGAGAGGCATGGTTATGGTGGGACGAGGTTGATTTACACCATTTGGCAGGCAGACAATTAACTCAAGTATCGATTGATGAGTTCTCTCACATGTTTTTTTCAAAACATCTACAAGCGACACAACGCATTGCTATGGAGAACGAGTTCCAGCGGCTAATGCAAGGAGAAAATAGCATTGATGCATATCTACATGAATTTACACGATGGGGATGGTATGCAGGATCAATCATCGCCGATGAACAAAGAAAAATGAATCGGTTCTATGAAGGATTGCAGTGTGAGTTGAGGTTCCTGCTTTCTAGTTTAGTGAACCAATGATTTCAGGCTTTGGTTGATACGGCGTGTACGCTAGAGAAGGACATGAAGCGGGTGCATGGAAGGAAAGTCTTGGCTGTGGCAAAGCCCGAGTTCAAAGCACCCCGCTCTTGCAAATTATATTACCAGAAGAAGTGGGGCTAGAGGTCCAAGCCTTCTGGGCAAGCTTCTGTGACGGTTGCATCGGGATCAACGTCGAGGCCGGAGTCTAGTACATGCTTTACCTGTGGCAAGGTGCGGCATATAGCTCATGATTGTCGGGTTGCTCAACCCAAGGAGAAAATAAGACGGGTGCATCTTATGCTGAGAAGGGCAAAGCAGTGGTTGATTCCTCTACATCCTAGGCGCAACCCAGAGTCTACAATCTTGGCCAACAGGAGGCTATCAAGCAAAGTGACGTCGTCACAGGTACGAGTTATGATAATTCTTATTTTATTGATTGCATATTCTGTATGTAGTTTGTGCATGATGTGTGTGCTGCAGGCTTTGTCCTGATTTGGAACAATCCGGCGAGAGCCCTGTTTGATACTTGTGCTTCACATTCTTTTCTGTTTAAGGACTTTGTAGCTCAAATTGGAGTACCGAGTCACGTGACGACAGATTATGTAAAGGTTCTATTACTGAATGATTGTGTCATACTTGCGGATAGGACTTGCGATGTGGAAGTGAATATAGGAAATCGGGATTTCGGATTGAGGGCATATGTGGTACCTCTATCGGAGTTTGATGTGATCTTTGGCATGGACTGGCTCTCGGAGTAGCGTGCCTTTATTTATTGCAACTCAAAGGAGATCACACTGGGCTAGAATACCGAACTTTAGACGAAGTTCGCTGGTATGCGAGGAGTAGGCGGGACATTGTTGTCTGCACTCCAAGTCGCCAGTGCTGTTCGGAAGGGCGCAGAGTTATTCTTCACTCTTATTCAGGTTATTGAGCCGAAGGCCAGTGTAAGTGAAGTTCCGATTGTGTCAGAGTTTTCCAATGTATTTCCTAAGGATCTTCCTGGGTTACCGCCCCAGCAGGAGATTGACTTCTCGATTGAGTTGGGGCCTGGTGCGAAACCTGTGGCCCGCTCACCATATCTCATTATGCCAAAAGAAATGGGTGAACTTAAAGTCCAATTGCAAGAGTTATTGGAGCAGGGATACATAAGCCCAAGTATGTCACCTTGGAGCACACATGTTCTATTTGTGAAAAAGAAAGACGGTAGTTTGCGATTATGTATTGACTACCGCGAATTAAATAAGCTGACAGAAAAGAATAAATATCCAATTCCACGAATCGATGACCTATTTGATCAGCTAGAGGGGTCATCCATCTATTCAAAGTTGGATTTTAAATTGGGATATTATTAATTGCGGATTCGGGAAGGTGACATTCCTAAGACAGTGTTTGGGACACGCTACGGTCATTATGAATTAACAGTGATGTCGTTTGGCTTATATAATGCGCCTTTGGTATTCATGGATCTAATGCAATGGACATTCCGAGAGTACTTTGATCTATTTGTAATTGTGTTTATTGATGATATTCTTGTGTACTCTCAGTTGGGAGATGATCATGCAAACCATTTGCGGTTGGTAGTGCATACCCTGCAGAGGAATAAGCTGTATGCTAAGTTCTCAAAGTGTGAGTTCTGGCTATCTTCAGTGGCTTTTTTGGGCCATGTGGTAAGTGGAGAGGACATAACAGCAGATCCGGCAAAGATAAGTGCCATACGGGATTGGCCAGTGATGTCTTCAGTGGCCGAAGTCAAGAGATTCCTTTGACTGGGGGGCTACTACAGACGGTTTGTGGAAAACTTCTCATGGATTGCTTTACCTCTGACTACGTTGGCGAGAAATCATCAGAAGTTCGTTTGGACGCCGGAGTGTGCACGAGCTTTTGAAGAGCTGAAGAGTCATTTGACCATGGCGCCTGTATTGACATCGTCATGTGGTATAGACGGCTATGATATCTACAGTGATGCTTCAGGGATTGGCTTAGGCTGTGTTCTTCTGTAATTTGGTAAACCGATTGCTTATGGCTCACGCCAGTTAAAGGTGCATGAACGGAACTACCCTGTACACGACTTGGAATTGGCGGCGGTAATCTTTGCACTAAAGTTGTGGCGGCACTATCTTTATGGCATTAAAGTGGATATCTATATAGATCTCAAGAGCCTAAAGTATTTGTTAGATCAGAAGGATCTGAGTATGCGACAATGGAGGTGGATGGAGTTCCTTTGGGAATACACTTTC
The DNA here is from genome assembly GCA_039513925.1 of Platanthera zijinensis. Taxonomy (NCBI): domain Eukaryota; kingdom Viridiplantae; phylum Streptophyta; class Magnoliopsida; order Asparagales; family Orchidaceae; genus Platanthera; species Platanthera zijinensis. Next base: position 182,055,123 of record CM077079.1, on the reverse strand, counting down.
GATATTCACTATACTCTCGGAAAGGGAAATGTGGTCATTGATGCTTTGAGTCGCAGGACGCCAGTACGGGCAAACTGGTTGCAGAGTTATGATGAGCGGCTAATCCAGGAGATGGAAGCGTTAGAGATATCTTGTGTTGACAAGGATGATACAGCCGACGCATGCTTGAACTGGACGGAGGTACAATATGACCTTGCGGACAGAGTTCGACGAGCAATGGAGCTTGACGAAAGTCTCCAATGTTATGCAAAGGATGGTCCTGGTGACTAATTCTCCTGGGATGATGGCTTATTGCGAAAAGATGGTCGGTTGTGCGTCCCAAGTACGGGGAAGTTGAGATAAGAGTTGATGTATGAAGCGCACTTTGCCAAGTACTCAATTCACCCTGGGAGCACAAAAATGTATAGAGACATGACGAAGTTGTTATGGTGGCCTGTACTAAAGAAAGACATAACACGTTATGTGGCGGAATGTCTCACTTCTGCTTTGCTAAAAGCGGAATGCCAAAATCCTGGTGGTTTCCTAAAGCCGTTACCGATTCCGGAGTGGAAGTTTGATGATATTTCAATGGATTTCGTGCACGGGTTGCCGAGATCTCAATGCGGTCATGATTCTATCTGGGTGATTGTATACCGGTTGAAAAAAGTGGCCCACTTCCTTCCAAATAAGAGAGACTATTTAGTGGAAACATTGGCTAAGCTCTATGTGGAACAGATTGTTCGACTGCACGGTATTCCTCGGAGCATTGTCAGTGATCGTGATGGGCGATTCACCTAACCTGATTGGAGGCTAATTCATCAAATGTTGGGCACAAAATTAGCATTCATTATGGCCTTTTATCCCCAAATGGATGGCCAGACTTAGCGAACCAACAGGACGATTGAAGATATGCTCTGTATGTGCGCCCTGGATTTCGGTAAGAAATGGGAAGAGTATATTTATCTGGTGGAATTTTCCTATAATAACAGCTACCAAGCGAGCATCGATATGACACCGTTTGAAGCTCTATATGGTCGTAAATGTCGTACACCATTAGCTTGGGCAGAAGTAGGCGAATCCAAGCTGAATTGGCGAAAGGAAGTCGAAGAAGCTACCTCGATAATACGCTCTATTCCGGAGAGGCTATTGATAGCCCATGATCGAAAATCAAAGTACTACAACCCCAAGCATTAGAATGTGGAGTTCGCAGTGGGTGATGACTTGTTTTAGTCATCGTTTTTTGTATAGTTTAATATGCAAAATTCCTAGTTTAATTGAATGTTGTAAGTATTTTTATTCATGTTTTGTTCTCAAAGTCTTTTTTGTGTTAGGATAATATAATTCCTAGTTTTATTATAGTTTTATTGTTATGTTGCAATTTTATTTTTTGTTATGATATAAAAATATATAGTTTTATTATATGCTATGCTATGTTATGTTATGAATAGTTTTATTTATTTGTTTTATGTATTTTCATGTCTTATGTTTATATCATGTTATAAAAATTAACTAATGTTATGTTTTATTTCTCTTGTAGGTTCAAGCCCAAGCTTCCATGCAGCTCTCCAATATGATGCTACCCGAGCCTCCCTCAACTCAACACCAAGCAGAGGGCCACTATTGGAGCAGCCCACCAAGCCTACATGGTGCTACCCGAGCCCCCACTTCAAGCCCTACCCGAGCCTATGGAGCATCCCACCATGTCCTACCCGAGCCCTCTTCAAGTGCAGCCCTTCAACTACAAGCAACCCGAGCACATGAAGAATAAAACTACAAATCCCACCAAAACAGCCCATTTATCCCCTTACATGGTCGGCCACCCTCTCTCTCCCCTCCTCATTTAATTTCCACATGCATGCATCTTCCAAAAGCATTAGCCGGCCACATCTTGTCACTCTTTTTTCTCCACTCTTATGACATTCATCCCCCCTTATTTATTTTACATTTTCCTTTTTGCATTTCCATAAATTAAATACATTGAATCCCTCTCTCTTTCTCCTCATCATTTATTACATGCATGCATTGAATCTCTTCCTTCTCCTTCCCCCATTAAACTCATGCATGAACCCTCTCCACCATGCATGGTCGGCCACCCCCTTGTCTCCCCTCATTCTAGAATCTTCCCTCTTCATATATAAAAGGAACCTCATCCCTCTAGTTTTTGTCAAGTAGTTTTAGTTTAAAGAATTAGTTCTTGCAAGTAGTTTCTTTATGAAGAAGTTTTGTGGTAGAAAGTAGAGTGCTAGTTCAAGAGTGTAGTAGTTCTTTTCTTTTCTTTACTTGGTGTAGTTTTCTTTTATTGTTGTAATTTATCTTCATAATATAGTCTTGTCTTTTTAATATTGTGTACTCTTTTACTTTTATCAAGCAATGAAAATGATCCCTCTTTATCTTATTTTGGTTTCCTTTCTTACTATGCTTAGCTAATTTGTTTTGTGCCCGATCACGATGATCTTTGCGATAAAATAATATCTTTCATTTTATGTTGCATTTGTAATTATATTTTTAATCCTTCCTTGATTTATTTCGTATCGACTCCGTATTGCTAGTATACGGTAGTAGATTCCGATCTCATATTTGAGTAGCCGAGAGGCTCGTGAATATGAAAGATCATTCAAGGAAGGAAGGAGTTGAACGCAACCCTAGAGATAGGATAACGTAAATCCTCTGGATTGGAGTCAAATCTAATAGTGCGGGTCACTTCGGTAATGTGACTTTAGGCCATTTTGACTTGTAAAGAGATTTCAGTCAAAACGTCTAAAAGTTAGGGGATTAATGCTCTAGCGAGATTACTTCCTAATATCGGATCCGTCATGGTCTTAATAGTATTACAAATGCTAAACTAATTTATTCCGTTATTTTATTTCAAAGTGAATCGTCGATCGAGCACTCTTTTGCAATATTTTATTTCTCTTTTAATTAAGCTTAGTTCATATTAATTTTCAAACCCATCAATCATTCGGTAGGATAATAGAATCATTGTGAATAATAGTACTTGCCCGCCCCGAGTTTTTATACGACCTTGATTTATTTATATCACTATACTATAAAACGATAGGTACACTTGCCTATTCGGATTGTAGTCCGTGAGACGATTTTCACGCATCAGTGGGCGATTGGGTCTATTTGAAGATCATACCCTTCAAAGGCATATCTAGGATTCGGCGTTTGAAAAATCCAAGTCTGAGATACTTTGGTCCGTTTGAAGTGGTGGAGCAAGTCGGGGAAGCTGCTTATCGGCTAGCGCTTTCAGCAGAGTTGAGTGGATTGCATGATGTATTCCACATCCCAGTACTTTGCAAAGCCATCAAGGATCCAGCTCATGTTGTTGAGAATGATCGTGTACCGGTCGAGTATGGGCTAATGACGAAGGTTAGACCCATTCGGATCGAAGATCAAGCCGACAAATAGTTACAGAACAAGATAATTGGGATGGTCAAAGTCCGGTGGGACAATTGTGGCCGTGAGGAGCTAACATGGGAGCGAGAGAAGACCATGTGATCTGAGTTTCCCGAACTTTTTGTATAAACTGTTGACCGTGTACATTTTGTTATAGTAGATCTTTTAACGTTATAGCATTGTAATTCTTGTTCCCTTATTGAGTAAAAATTTCAGGACGAAATTTATCTTAAGGAGAGGAGGATTGTTACACCCCAAAAACAATAAGTCCCAAAATGGGGTCAGGCTGGGTGACACAGCCTTGGACACGGGCGTGTCCCAGGGCGTATCCAGTGCACATGTCCTGGGACACGGGCGTGTCCCAGGGCGTGTCCTTTATAGTGGGTATCGAGTCGAGTTCTCGAGATAGCACGGTCGACGATCGTCGAGTGGTGACACGTCCTAGGACACGGGCATGTCCCATGGCGTGTCCTACTCGGGTTGGTAACCGGGCAGCGTTGAGTGGCATTGAGTGTGGAACATGGCCTGTGACATGGGCATGTCACAGGGGCATGTTGGGCACACAGCCAAGGACACGGGCGTGTGCCTTAGCCGTATTCTTCTTGGGTGATTTGGTCCTGTGTTGAAAGAGTGACACGTCCAATCACATAGCCGTGTCAAAGTTGACACGGGCGTGTCTACCCTGTGACACGGGCGTGTTGGAGCCCATGTTCTTGTTTAGTTTGAGTAGGTTCTTGCACCGCTTGGAGCACACGGCCTTGGACACGGGCATGTCACAGGCCGTGTCAAGTCAAATTTGGACTTTTGGGCAGATCTTGGCCATCCAATTATTTCTATTTGGATCCAATGGCCCAGATGCTTTCCTGCAGTGATAAGACTGGGGGTTGGCATCTTCTCCCATTCATACAAAGAGAGAAAAAGGGAGAGATTGGAGGAAGGAGAAGGAGGATAAGAGCAAGCCATTGGTGGAGCTCCTACGGTCCCATTCGAGATTCGAGGCTAGTTCTATGGAGGCAAAGCTGCTGCGGTGCGTTCCAACTGGCCAGATTTTCGATGGCACCCAAGAGACCGTCAAGGGTAACGATCTTCCTTCTTGGACATGTGAAGTCCTCCTTTATGCATGTGTAAGGAATCCTCTCCACCAAAAGGAGGAAAGAGTGAGTGATTCCGGTGGGTTGATAGTTGCTACCCCTGTTGAGTCTGTATCTAGACCCGGAAGTGTGTAGTATGGGATAGGCATGCTGTGTGAAGCCCATCTGGACATGTTGGTCTGGATTGGTGATGTTGCATTTACGCACCGGAGAAGACTCCGTGTATACTCGTGAAGTTAGTGGGGTCGTTAGGTGGTGCCTGTGAAGGAGAGTAGCAGGAAGTACTGGAATGTGGAATTCCAGGAAAACGCCCTTGTGTTGTTTATGTTGTGACTACGGGGTAGCAAGTCCTTGATGGACAATGCAGCCAGTCCTATTTGGACAGTGTGGCTATTGTGAAGCCATTCCTTGGTGCACGTTATGGCTTGTGTGAGCTTCGAGCTCTTAAAAAAGCATCGTGCCATACAGGAAAGGTGAAACCGACCCGCGTCTTTAGTGTAGCCTCGAGTACGCTTTACTTGGTGATGTCAAGGCGATTTGAGCAACGGGGGGTGGTTGATCTGTACCTGCATTATGTCCGTCCAACGGGAGGACCTTAGTGATGGTTATGTTGGAGCGCATAATGAGACTCTTAGGCCTGCACGCCATTAAGACTAAATACTCAATACCATGTAAATGGTGGTGTTGACCCTAGTTCGCTGGTGCACCAAGAATGTGACCAGAGTGCACGGATCGTCGGGCCATATGGCTGGCGGTTGTGTTGGCTTGATTGTGTGTGAGAGCATAATATATGCTATATTGATGATGTATGGCTTGGCTGGGAAGGAATGCTATTGTCCCGGGAAAGGGGTAGGATTGTTATAAATTGGTCAGTTGAATGCTGACCGTTGCCTTGTTTGCCACCTTATGGGTGGATTGTCCCTGTACAGGTGCTAGAGAGCCGAGCGGGAAGTGGAGGGCTGATACCCCTGATGCTATTGTTGTTGCTCTTGCTTTTGCTGTTTCTTCTAGCCCTTGAAGACTAGCTAGTTATACTTTCTTTTATTCCTGTACGGCCATCCTGCGCGCCGATGTCTTTAATCCATACTGTGTAAAGAGAAATTGTAAGGCCTTAAGGCCAAACTGTGCTATTTGTTATCCCCTCATTTGAGTGGTTGTATATATTACCTTGGTAATATATATGGGATATTCCTGGTATGAGTTCAGCCTACTATTTATTATTCCGCTAGCATGCTCTGTGTTAGGTTGCGTTTGTGGTATTAACCTGTGACATCACCGTCTAGTTGTAGCATATAGTGTGGGGCCCCGGCCGGACCTTCTATTATATGTTGTTTAACGGGTGGAGTCGTTACAGGTGGTATGAATCATGACATCTCCTTCCTCACCAAGAATAGTAGGAAGGGATAAATTCAGGCTTTTGAGGGGTGCTTCAGCTGGTTCAGGAGTTATTTCTTTTTCATCAAAAATTTAAACTATCTCTTCTTCATGCATATCTGTAGTAGGAAACTGAGGGTGAGGAGATTCTTGTTCTGAAGGATGGTCTGATGCAGATGGTTTTGGTTCAAGAGATTTCTCTTTAGGCAGAGGGGAAAGAGGTTCTTGGAAGTAAGTTCCTCTATCATTCTAGTGATATCATCTTCTGTAGATATGACTTGTTCTTGAAATTATGCATCAGTATGAATTTCTTCACCAAGCAGATCAACATCACTAAGAACTAAGTCATCTAGTTGGGTAGAATTGTTCTTAGCAGCATCAGATGGAGCAACATCTGAAGGAAGAGAAGAATGACTTGCCTCTTAGACTACAGGAGCAGGCTCCCCCTCAGCAACTGCACTAGATGTGACAGTTGCTTGATGTAAAGTGGAAGAAGTAGTCATATCCTCATCCACTTGTAGATCATGGGATTTGGCAGCTTGTACAGGATTCTGAATCTTGAGTTCCCATCTTTAAATGGAGGAAATGGAGACTTTCTTCTTGTGATGCAAGGAAATACCTTTAGGAAGATCAAAAGTTTCTGGCTGGAGCTCATGAAGGAGAAGAGAGACTATTCTACCAATGTTTTGTGCCTTGATACTGTCTTTGATTTTATCAAAAATCATCATACCCCACTAAATTTTCTTCCTGCATATCACTGTTGTCATCATGTCAAAGAAGTCATATGTGATGAAGCTGATTGAGCTGGTGCGGAACAGAAGAATTTTTCCAAGAATGTCCATGATCAGCCTGTTCTCTGGATTGAGATTACGGCGGCGAATGGTGCACACACCAACGTACACACCACAGAATCTACAGGCGCGATCATATTCTTTTAAAATTAAGTCATCTTCCTCATCAAGGATAGGCAGCAGAAGGAGCTTGGATACGATTGGGGTGGTAAGCTTGAACTTGATTCCGTTAACCTTAGATTTGAGAATCTTCCCATTCCTCTTCAATTTGGAATTCTTGAAGAATTCCTCATCATTTGGAAGTAGAATCTTGCACGGATGTTTAAAATGAAGGACATTCTGACGGCTTCTAGTAGTAGTAGAACATCTCTTAAATTGTCTGTGAGTTCGGCAATACAAGTGGAAACTAGTTCACTACCAATTCTAACCTTCGATGGAGGAGCCATCGAGTGAAGAATTGATTGGACTGCTGACCTACGAGAGGAGTAGGGTAGTTCACGAGAGAGTCAACGAAGACGGAGAAGCCGAAAGGTTTTCTCGAGAATGGGCGTTTAAATTTGGAAATTTGGATTTTTCTGGACTTATGCTATTTATATAAACCCTAAATCCGGGTGATTAAGAAAATAATATAAGTAAAATACCTGAAGTATGGAGGTTGTGGTGCCCGAGTGCTAATATAAAAAATTTGAACTTAGAGGAAAATTCGGTATCTAATTTCTCGAGAGACAGGTCATTTCTCGAGAGGAGGCATATATGTTCTCAAGTAGAAGAGGTCTTGTTCTCGAGTAGAGATTTCCTTTTCGATAGGTACGTTTGAAGTTCTCGAGATTAGGATAAGTACTCAAGTAATTCTTCTCGGGAAGAAGCTGTGGTTCTCGAGCAGTAGATTAAGTATTCGAGTAATGAACATTCTTCTCGAGAAATGAAGTTCAGACTTAGAATTTTCTTGATTTTTGAAATGTAACCCGATCTTGAACTTTGCTTGAAACCTTTTTCTTCATTCTTCTTTGTTGAGCATGCCAAGTTCTATTTTGAAGAACGAGAACTTGGCCTCATCCAGTGGCTTCGTGAAAATGTCTGCAACTTGCTTGGAACATATTGGAGATTGATTTCTCCATGCTCCACATGCTCCCTGATAAAATGGTACCTCAGCTCTATGTGCTTTGTCCTGCTGTAAGTGACTGGGTTGTTGGAGATTGCAATTGCACTAAAGGGGTCGCAAAACATTGGAATGTTCTTGAACTTCATATTGTAGTCTTCAAATTGGTTCTTTATCCATAGCAGTTGTGCAAAACAACTGCCTGCAGAGATATAATCTGACTCAGTTGTTGAAATTGCGACACAATTCTTCTTCTTGCTGCTCCAGGAGATAAGCCTTCTTCCTAGGAATTGACAAGTCCCGAAGGTGCTTTTCCTGTCATCTTTTCTTCGTGCAAAATCTGCCTTTAAAAAACCTATCAGTTCGCTATCATTACTTCTTGGGTACCATAAGCCAAGATTTGGTGTACCTTTAAGGTATCTCAAAATCCGATTTGCAGCAGCGTAGTTGGATTCCTTAGCATTCACTTGAAATCTAGCACACACACATTACAAAAACATTATGTCCAGTCTACTAGCAGTAAGATAGAGCACGTATCCAATTATACTTATGTACTTTGTTTCATCAAAAGGTTTCCCTTTCTTGTCCTTGTCCAGAGACATAGCTGAACCCATTGGAGTCCTCATAGATGTTGCGTTCTCCATTCCGAATTTCTTAATTAACTCCTAGGTGAATTTCGTCTGAGAGATGAAAATTCCATTTTCAGATTGTTTCACCTGAAGCCCTAAGAAATACTTCAGCTCTCTCATACTGCTCATTTCAAACTTCCCTTGCATAAGTTTGGAAAACTTTTTGCAAAGGCTGTCGTCAGTAGAGCCAAATATGATGTCATTGACATAGATTTACACTAGCAAAATCTTGTCTTTTATTTCCCCAAGAAATAATGTCTTATTTATCTTTCCTCTTGTGAACTTGTTCTCAAGAAGAAAGCTAGTCAACGTCTCATACCAAGCTCGAGGAGCTTCTTTCAAATGATATAAAGCTTTAAATAAAAGATAAACATGCACAAGATGGTTAGAATAAACAAAACATGGAGGTTGTTCCACATACACTTCCTCCTTTATGTCACCATTAAGGAAGGCCGACTTCACGTCCATCTGATAGACAGTGAAGCCTTTAAGTGCTGCATATGCTAGGAATAACCTGATTGCCTCCAGCATTGCCACTGGAGCCTACGTCTAATCGAAGTTTATTCTTTCTTCTTGTTTATATCCCTTGGCGACGAGTCTGGCTTTGTTTTTTTATAACTGTTCCATTTTTTCCATATTATTCCTGTAGACCCACTTTGTTCTGATAACATTTTTACCTTTGGGTCTTCGAACAAGATTCCAGACTTGGCACTACTTGAATTGATTCAGTTCTTCTTCCATTGCCATTATCTAAGATGCATCTGAGTTTGCATCCTCAAACTTCTTTGTTTCAACCTATGAGAGGAAACTTAAATATAGATTTTCATTAGTTGTACCTCTACGAGTTCTAACACCATTCCCGAGATCTCCTATGATTTGATCAATTGGGTGATCCTTCAAGTGTCTGAACTCTAGAGTTCTTGCATCTGGAGCTTCCTCAATCACTAGAGTGACTTCATCAACTTAGATGACATCTTCATAAATGTGATCATCCTCTCCAATTGGGGTTGGAGTGGTGATCTTGATGAACTTTTGAGCTTTTTCTTCAGTCGGCTCATCCAAGTTTAATTCCTTTAGTCTTAAACCTGCATCTTCAATAAAAATAATAGAAGAGCTGCCTTGCAGCAAGCTAATCACATCAAATTCAACATTAATATATTATTCTACAACCATGGTTTTCTTATTAAAAATCCTATATGTCTTACTATATATGGCTACTATAGCCTACTAAAATACCTTCAAAGATCTTTTCACTAAATTTAGTTGTGTGATACTTCCCATTGTTAAGGACGAAGCATTTACTACCAAAGATTTTAAAATATTAAATAGTTGGTTTCCTACCCTTTAGTAGTTCCTACGGTGTCTTATTATGGTTCTTGTTTATGAGTGCTCAATTTTTCACGTGGCATGCAGTGTTGATGGCTTCAGCCTAAAAATATTCCGTTGGAGAGGCATCACTCAACATGGTTCCGCAAGCCTCGCTGAGTGTTCTATTCCTTCTCTCAGCGACTATATTCTATTGAGGAGTACGAGAAGAGGAAAACTCATGAAAGATACCAAGACTTTCATAGAATTCTGTCATGGCCCCAGACTTGAACTCTGTTCCATTGTCACATCTTATTTTGACAACGGAGCAGCTGTATTAATTTTGAACTTGCCTGACAAAACTAGTAAGGATATCAAAAGTATCTGACTTATGTTTTAGAAAGAACACCCACGCAAAGCGAGAGTAATCATCAACAATAACCAATGTATAATCCTTACCTCCCAAACATCTAATTTGTAGTGGACCGAACAAGTCCATATAAAGTAGGTGTAAACATCTATTAGAATCATTGTCAATAATGCTTTTAAAGGTAGCCCATGTTTGATTGCGTTTTACACATGCATGACAAGGTCTATCTTTAATGCACTTAACATTGGGTGCATCACGTACTAAATTAAGGGAAAATAATTTATTAATAGTTTTATAATTTATTTCTGCTAATATCTTGTGTCATTTGTCACCAAGAGAAGCACTATCTTTTGCAAAAAAACACACTGGCATTGAAGAGTCTATGCAAATAAAATTTAGACAAGATATATTTTTACAACGAGTGCCTGATAGAATCGTTTCTAAGTTATCGACCGATTTTATCAAACACTTGTCTGCATGAAATTCTACTATGTTTCCTTTATGAGAGAGCTGGTTTATGCTTATAAGATTTTGTTCCAATCCTTCAACATAAGCCACATCTGAGAAAGATACACTACCATTAGTAATAATAACGTAGCCTTTTGTAATCCCTCTGTCAGAACATCCAAAGATTATCTTTTGCCCATTCATTATTGGAGAATAATCCTGAAGTAGGCTTTTACTCCCGGTCTTATGCCGAGAGCATCCGCTGTCCAAATACCAGATAGGATTTTTGGTGGCTTTTAGACATTCTGTCAAAAGTAGAATCAGTTTGCCTTAGGAACCCAAACCTGTTTGGGTCCTTGGTCTCTATTAAGCATACTCCCCCAACGTGTGTTAACATCGTGAATTGTTTTTCTCACATTATTAACTTGGAGAGTTACATAATATCTGGGATTAAACTAGCAATTTATTGTAAAGTGACCAATTTTGCCATAACACCAACAGTCAAACCTATTATACCTTTGCCTAAAGTTCTCCTGCTTGACCTTCTGAGAGTGTGGTCTAGTATGGGAAGCAGACATGGAGGTAGAAGCTTCATGGTTATGACACTCACATGACTTCTTCTCCTTAAGAGGCTTATCCACAACTGGTTTAACTTTTGGAGTTTTATTGATGTTATGACCATGACTATAAGGGTCATAGTTTTGAAGAGTGATCTCCTCATAAGGTGCCTTGAAGACACTTTCACCAATGTTCCGGGGACGGGTCATCTTTGGTACTAATACTTGGCCTCTACATAAGTAGGTCTGACAAAGTTACCGTAGGATGAATCAAGATCAAACTCGTTTGTTTGAAAGATAACCTTTTTAAATGTAGTTTGGTCTTAAGGAGCTTTCCCCTTCTCCTTGGATAGAGCTTTCTTGGAAGTCTTATTTCTTCTGTGGGCTTTATTTCTCCTAGGAGATTTACTAGGGACTGCCACATGGCCTAAGCCAGCTCCTTTACCCTGAGCAGAGAATTCAGCCACAAGTGGAAGAACTGTCTTGGGCTTGGAGAAACTTTCAACAAGTTTCTTTTCAGCTGCAAGTTGTTCTTCCAATTTTTGAATGATTTTCTCCTTCAGGTTCAAGTGCTCGAGAGCTTTATTATATTCTTCCATTGCATCATGGAATTTCTTTCTGAGTGAGTCCATAAATATGACTTCCACCCTCAGATTGCTCTCCTAAGCCTTAAGAGATTTAATCTCCTTAGCTTGAGTTCTTGTGACTCTTTGACATTTGTCGTAAGCCTTGATAAACTCTTTTTATTAAGTATGAGTTCAGATTCATCATCAGATGAACAATCCTAATGATTATGGTCAGAAGCATCTGATTCCGAGAGAGGAGTGTGAGAGTTTACCTTCCCAGTGAACTGGGGTTCTTCTTCTTCAACTGTATGTGCCATGAGCCCAAAGTAGGCTTCCTCATCATCCCTAGACTCAGATGAGTCTTTGTCGCTGAAGGTCTTGGCCTTCTTGGCTACCAGGCTTCATTCAATTTTCTTCTTATTATAAGAAGATTTCTTCTCCTCTCTTCTTCCACCCTCCTTCTTCTTGTGAGAGCAACCGGCTATGTCGTGTCCTGGCTTATTGCAGCAATAACAAATAATGTCAGAAGAAATATGTTTGTTCTGTTTTGAGTAATACCTGTCTTGTCTACTTGTGCCTTTCTTGTGATGATCACCATCATGATGTGATCTTTTAGACAAGATATCTTTGCCTCTCTACTGTTTTTCTTATTCAAGAACTTCTTGAACTGCCTTGAAAGAAGAGAAAACTCTCCTTCAGATAGATCTAAGCCTGAGGTACTTGGCTTTGAAGCTTCCTCTTCACTATATTCCTGTGCGGGAGCAGGAGATGCAGCTTTTGGCATCCTTGAGGTGTCTGCCTTTAGAGCGACAAACTTCTCCTTGGATGAAGATCAGTCTTTATCTTCTTCAGCTTTTCTTGAGTTTATTTCGAGTTCATACGACATAAGCATTCCAAAGAGATTCTGAGGGCAAGTCTCTGCCAGCTTAAAAAACTCCCTGATTGCGCAGACTTTGTTGTCCCATTACTTAGTAAGGGATCTCAGAAATTTGTCATTCAGTTTTCCATTAGTGAAGACCCGACCATAGATACTTAAGCCTTTGACAATCTTGAAGAAACTTTCAAAAGTATAAGCAATAAAATCCTTGGGACCTTGTCTGAATGCTTCATATTTCTGATTCAGAAGGGATCTTCTATCGTCCCTTACCTTTTCAGTACCTTCCATCAGGATGATGAGAGACTGCCACATTTCCTTGGTGGATTGGCAGTGAATCAGATTCTGTAACATAGAATCATCGACGTCACTTGCGATGATATTCTTGGCTTTCTTTTCTAAGGAGAAAAGTGCAATCTCATCTTTGTCATGATCCATAAGCTTCTTTGGGACTTGCTTAGTTTTCTATGGTGGAGGCTGTAATTTGAAAATAGGGTCCTTATTCCACTATCATAAAGATCCTTGGATCCTCAGCTTCCATGAAGAATTTTATTCTTTCTTTCCACATGGGAAAGTTAGTCTCTGTGCATAATGGAAGCTTAGCAAAATCCTTGGCTCTATCCATGCTTGTATCCTCTAAGACAACTAGGAGCAAATCTATTCAAGGTGTTAACCTTTTTGATGAACAACTTCCCTCTGATAGCAATTGAAGTTTTTAGTTGTCTACCTATATCACCTTTAGGGGGGTGATTAGGTGAGGTCTGCGTAATTTTGCGGAATAAAAATTTGTAACGACGAAGCATAGAAAATAAACAAGCAAGCCACATAAAACATAGGATTTATAGTGGTTCCCCAAACTTGGGTACGTCCACTCTCCATCTCACCGATCTATCACCACGCTAGACTCAGCTACTTCACTATTAGCTTGGATTAGAAAACAATCCTACAAATCGGAGCAACTCCCCTACACCTCGGAGTCAAAAAAATCCTACAAAAATCTCGGAGAACAAAGCTCATACAACTCGGAGAAATATCTCCTACAAGATTAAAGTGTTGTATAGAAAAATATTCAAACAAAAATATCTCAGATCTGAGTCTTCAGGCCTTGTTCCTTTTTGAACTTTTAAGCTCTGTAAGAAACGGATCAAAGAAGACAAAGGCAAAATCTCTTAATCTGAAAGCTTAGGATCAGCATGATCAAGGAATAGATCTGTCGAGTTGAAAGCTTTGATCTGTTGAAGCCTTCTTTTTCTGAATCACTTGGATCAGAGAAGAACAACGACGAAGAAGATGATGAACAGTGGCAACCTTCCCGATTTAGATTGAAAAAATATGATTCAGAATACTTGATTTCTTGTTGTTAGGGTTAGTTGATTATGATAAGACCATTTATAGGACTTGCCTAACGGTCATAATCATTAAAGACACAACATGTCGACCAATAAGAAATTAGATTAATTTGAAATCACTTCCGTCGGGACTAATCGAAAAATTCAAGAAATGATCTTCATTTCTCGAGTGAAGAATAGACTACTCGAGAACAATATTTGTTTCTCGAGAAAAGGATATAAGATTCTCGAGAATAGATACTTAAGGAAAACACTGGAAATTAGTTCTGGCTTCTCGAGAAATAACTTCTGTTACTCGAGAAATAGATAAAGACTTCTCAAAAACTGACTGGACTTCTCAAGAGCAAATTAGACTTCTCGAGAAATAACTTTTTTTACTCGAGTACTAGACTTCTGCTTTCTCGAGACAAGGCTTGGCCTTCTCGAGTAATGACTTCTACTTCTCGAGTACTTGACTTAGAAAAATTCTGAGTTGTGTTTTGAGTAAACTTGAGAAAGAGACGAGTCTTACTCGAGTACTGCATGGCTCTCTCGAGAACTAAACTAAGCCTTCTTGAGTACAACTTCTGTTACTCGAAAACTTGACTTAGCTAACTCGATAAATACTTCAGTACTACTCGAGTACAAGGAAGTCCTTCTAAAGAACAATTCTTAGAAATATTTCACTTTCTGAAAATTGATTCTCTTCAAGGAATTCAGCAACTTGTCAACACATGTGTCAAAAAAAAACTTTAGTACTTGGAAAATGAAGTGTGTCCCAATAGAGAGGTTATACATGAGTCAACACCATGGGTCATACAATTAGGGATTTTATAGTATGGTCCTGTGTTTGGTGACTCATTATAGACTAACATTTGTCTACACTTGGCAATTATAACCTGCAAGCACTCAACTTGAAAAGAGTATCAAATACAAAATTAATTCATCATAGTTCAAGGGTGACTTCATATAAATCTAGGTTATTGTGGATACAATACCGAACAAATTTGCACCACACCAAGATTGATTATGTGGAAAAACAAATTTCTTTGAGGCATGGGGACTCTGAAGTCATCTTTCAAGGTATTAGAATTGCACCCCATATGTTATTATCATCAATTCCGACATTAAAGGCCCGTATGAGGGGGGATTAAGTTTACATGATTTGTTTCGAGTTGAAAGAGATGATAATGGATATAAAGGATGCGCGGGTCGTGCGGGATTTCCCCAAGGTATTTCCTAAGAAGTTGTCGGGATTACCACCGCATCGAGAGGTGGACTTTCAAATTAAGTTAGTACCAGGTGCCAAGCCCGTCTCCAAGTCCCCTTATCGAATCGCCCTGAAGGAACTCGCCGAGTTTATAGTTCAGTTGCAGGAATTAGTAGAGTAAGGGTTTGTTCGCCCTAGTTCATCACCTTGGGGTGCCCCTGTTTTATTTGTTAAGAAGAAGGAAGGAAAACTACGATTATGTATAGACTACAAAGATCTCAGTCGATTAACGGTGCGGAACACCTATCCTTTACCCCGGATCGATGAGTTATTCGATCAGCTAGTAGGAGCGCATTAGTTTTACAAGTTGGATCTGCGCTCAGGGTATTACCAATTGAGGATACAAGAGGAGGATATCCAGAAAATGACATTTAGCTCAAGGTATGGTTTATATGAGTTCACCATGATGCCATTTGGACTCAAAAAACGCCCCTTCATGGTTCATGATCCTAGTAAAAAGAGTGTTTGAGCTATACCTAGATGTCTTCATCATCATCTTCATCGATGGCATTTTAGTCTATTCGAAGACGGAGGAGGAGCATGTGGAACACTTGATCTTGGTGCTAAAGAAGCTAAAAGAGTTGAATCTGAGACAGCGGCGATGGTTAGAAATTCTGTGTGATTACGAGTTTACCTTGAACTACCACCCCCAAAAAGCAAACTCCGTGGCTGATGCATTGAGCAGAAAAGTACCAGAATCGATCCCAAAATCTCGAATGATGAGTATGAAATTTCCTCGTATGTTAGAGGAAATGGAGATCACATTGGTATGCAAAATTCATTCTGAGGGATATATGGAATACCTAACCGTAGTATGTATACTTTGTGATATTCGAGATCGAATCCAGGCAGAGCAAGGGAAGGATGCTGCTCTTGCCCTAGTGATTAAGTCAATTCAAGATGGATATGTTAAAGAGTATACACTAAAGGACAACCTCGTTCATTTTTATGTCCGACTTTACATTCCCAAGTGCGGGGAAATCCAGGAAGACATATTGAGAGAGGCACATTGTTCCAAGTATTTGGTGCACCCCTAGATTTCCAAGATGTATAGTGGCTTACGAAAGACCATGTTCTTGCCGGGAATGAAGAGTGCGGTCAAGTATTTTATTACACACTGTGAGGCTTGTCAAAAGGTGAAGGTGGAGTGCAAGATCCCCGGAGGATTTTTACAGTCATTGCACATTCCCGAGTGGAAGTTCGAGAATATCTCCATAGACTTCTTTCACGGATGTCCTCGCTATTGCTCTGGGAATGATTCAGTTTGGGTAATCGTGGATCGTCTAATGAAGGTAGCTAGGTTTATCCCTATGAAGTAGGACGAACATGTGGATGTTTTAGTGCGCCTCTTTGTTGAGCAGTTTGTACAGTACCATGGCATGCCAAAGATAATTGTTTCTGACCGGGATGGTTGTTTCACCTCCAGAGAGTGGAGGCCAGTACAGGCATATTTGGGTTCACGCCTTACCTTCAACCCGAACTTTCACCCTCAGACGGATGGGCAATCTGAGAGGACAATCAAAATCTTGGAAGATCTATTAAGATTATGTGTGCTAGATAGAGGAGAGACGTGGGAAAGACTCTTACCCTTGGTAGAATTTTCGTACAATAATAGTCATCAGGCCAATATCAGGATGGCACCCCATGAAGCCCTTTATTGAAGAAGGTGTAGAACTCCTTTGTTATGGGTACAGGATGAAGACCAGAAGGTTTTGGGAATCGAGTATATTGACGATACAAATACTGGTGTTAGATTAATATGGGACTGCATGCTTGAGGTTCAAAGTTGGCAGGCTAAGTATTATAATGCAAAGCACCGGATGGTTGAATTTCAAGACGGTGACAAGGTGTTCCTGAAGATCCGACTGATGCATGGACTGTCACGGGTGCATGGTATGAAGAAGCTCAGCCCAGGATACGTTTGGCCTTACGTTATATTGGAAAGGGTTGGCCATTTTGCCTATCGGTTGGAGCTACCACCAGAGCTAGAGAATTTACACAATGTATTCCATGTGTCGTCTCTTCGGAAGGCACTATTACGGCCCGATCAAAATTTCCTCAACACAGATGGAGTAGTAGCAACTGTTAGATCCGTATGACTATAGACGGTGCAGATAGTGGACATAGAAACAAGGAGCTTGCGGTAGAAAAGTGTCCCGTTGGTGAAAGTCTTGTGGTCAAATAATGGGAAGGAGGAGTATACTTGGGAGCCGGTGGGCTTGATGCAAAAGCGCTACTTGGAGTTGTTCCCCCAAGGTAAGGTTTAAAGGCGTATTTTCTTCTCATGCTTTACTTCCCCATAGCCTTAGCCTGATTTAGAGGACAAAATCTTTTATTTTGTTTATAGGATTTGTAACGACCCGTTTCACGATAGGCCCCTTGCATGTATTTTGAGTCAAGAGAATTGACTCGGACTCAAGTTTTATTGGCCGAAGGGTTAGGGTTGAGTTATACTTAATGAATAATGGGGGAACAGACTTAAGATAAATTGACACAAGGAAATCCATCAGATATCGCTAGGGATATCCGACAATTTCGTCGAGAATGTTTGGGAAGTTAGCCTAGTGGAAGTCGTCGGGTATGGTTACTATTCATCGGGTATCGCCGGGGATACTCGACGCACTCGATGCCAGAATTTAGGAAACGATTAAATTAAATTCATCGGATATCGCTGATGATATCCGACGAATTCGTCGAATATGGTGGAGAAAGATTCGGCGAGACTAGTAGGGAATTCGTCGAGAATACCCGCGTTCATTTACTGATTTGTCGAATATGGAAGAGGTTACTTGCCGATTTTTCGAGTATGCAAGAGGATACTTGCCGAATTTGACTTGGTGCATCTTTGACCCAGGCAGAATCAACAGTCCTGTGTAGGCAGGTTGAACTAGATTTCGTGATTCGTGCAGAATGATTTCCTTGGACCGGTTCTTGTCAATAAGACTTGATGTATGGAATAATAGTGGACCAATGAGGATGTGACACGTGGCGGAGTGACTCAACCCTAATAAATTATTATAAAGAGGAATAATCGAACCTAGGAGAGATATCGACTCAAAAGAGTTTTGATTTGTGAGAAGAAGATTTTATAGGCAATCCTAGGACTTGTGTCTTAGAGATTAGATGTCTTCAACCTCTCCTTCCTCCTATGTGAATATGGGGACTGGGTTTCGTGAAGAGAAGTGGCCTAATGAGGGTGCATAAGGGAGGAGGAATTAGTGATATAGTTTTGGGGAATAATGGTTAGAGGTGGAAGACAAACCGATGTCGTTAATTTTGCTTTGAGATTAGTGCAGAAATCTGTTTTCTGCGCGCAGCAAACTTCGTGGCCGTTTTCGAGCAGGGTACGACCATAATGGGGCCTTGGGCTGAATACGGAAGTCGTAGCCCTCAAAAATACCTTTCCAATAGATGATTACATGTTGTCAGAGCATTCCTGTAGCTTCAGGAATTTTCGGTAGAAGTTGTTGTACAGTCATGTCTGTAATAGATATCGACCTCGGGTTAGTGTAGATCCGCGTCTTAAGTCGGTATAAGTATTACATCATGTAGATGTTGAAGTGTATAATAAGCCTAAATGTAATCTTGATAAATAAATGGTTGATGGGATCCATTTATAGATCCTTATATAGACAAATTGGTTGGTGAGTCATGTTTGAGTAAATAGTGTGGAGGAGTTCAATAAGTATATGAAAGGGAAAGTTGGTTAGCAAATGATTTGATACGGTATAATACCCCCATCCGTCATATAGCATATGACAGAAGGTCCGGTCGGGGCCCGACGCCATATACTACGAATAGGTAAGGAGATTACTTATTTTTTCCAAATCCAAATTTAACTATGAAAGCGTCCTAACTCAGAAAATTCTAGCGGAAGCATTTAGGTTAAGAACCCATAACAGTCGGAATGTCCACTACAAAAGCTTGTACAGGAATTTTATATAGATATAATACAACACATGTTTTGGCCTTTCAGCCTTACAACTATTTCATTTACAACCAGTGGTTTCATACATCGGCACGCATGCCGGCCAAACATGAAAACAGTAAAATTTCTGCCTTTTGGCCTTCAAGGGCAAGCCAATCGAAGCACAAGGGCTTTAGCCCGCTACATCCCACTTGGCTCTCCAGCACCTACACCAACGGCCCATACAAATGTGGCAAACAAAGCAACGAACAGTATTTGCTGACCAGTTTATAACGACCCCACCCCCTACTCGGGGCGACGGTTCTCCTTCCCTACAAACAACAATATATATATATATATAGTGGCAATAACAAAGTGCATTTAAGCACCATTAACTACAAATAAAGGCTCTATTGGATCTAGTATCCAACCTTAGAGGGGAGGGGGAGTGAATAAGGTTTTATGCCTTAAGCGGAATTTAAAAATATTTCACACCAGAAAATCAAGTTCTAGAAGTTAGCGTGAGGCGTTAGGTAGCTAATACGCGGAGGTAGGTCATAGAGGTCGTTTTCCAATGTGAATTCGCTTGTACACCGCACACAGTAATCTCACTAACATTCACAGCATAAAACATGAGTTATAAAGCAGAACAAGAACTTCAATGCAAGAATTAGAACAACAAATAGTTTTATAAATACAAACTTGTGATCCCCGTGACGCAGGGGATCGGAGGCGATAAAATTGAAAACTCTTTTGTTTTCTATACCGACCCACTACCTGGATCGGTTGGCCTTCTCCCTCTCCCTCCAAAAAACGTCTTCGAGCCGGCTCTTCACCTCCACACAAGGAAGGGTCTTAGAGTCCGGCTAGATCCTCCTGATCTACACGTCCTTATCCACAGGACGATTTATCGCAGAATCCTACCCGGATTCTGACGACCCTTACCGGTCGATTTTCCTCTCCACAAGATTTAGAAACAAAGAAAGATTGCAAGAATAAAAGATGTAAATAATCTAAAAGTTGAAGTTCTCCCTCTTGATGACTTCACCATTGAGCGATCGACATGCCGGTGCTTAAGATCTTTGTTTGCTAGCAATGGGTCGGTTCTTCGTAGTCGATGTAGATCTTGGATCGCCGGAGTTCTTCATTCATGAAAGGGAGGGAGACAACTTTCTTCTTCTTCGACGAAGACTTTTGGAACGGAGCACAAGAAGGTGGTAGAACCCTAAAATTTACGTACTCCCGTCGCACTTCAGTTCTTCAATTAATAGGCACAGAAATCAAGGTGGCCTTTTGTACGTCTTCAGGAAAAAAGGCTACCGCCAGCGGTAAGACTAGCACCTGGCAGTAGGTTCACGCTCTTATTGTACTAGTTGACGTCTAAATATGGAAAAATAATTAAAACGAATATTTGCCAATTCAGGAAACAGCGCGTCGATATTCGCCGAACGGCTAGCACGGCAAGGTAAGAACACAACTACAAAAATGACTTTTAGCCACTGTTTTTTTTTGCCACGGGGGAAAACCACGGCTAATAATGAAGTATTAGCCACGGTTTCTATTCCATGGCTAATAAGCTAGTATTAGCCACGGATCACTAAACCGTAGTAAATAACCTAACTTTTTGACATGGTTTGCCTGTTTCGTAGCTAATAATCTAGTATTAGCAACGGAAGCCTAATCCGTGGCAAAAAGTCAGGTTTTTTTTAGTCCCACACCGCCAACTAAAAGATCAATTTGGGGTTTATATTGCCCATTCTCAATTAATGTTTGAAATAAAATCGGCTCGCAGGCGGCGGCGGTGGCGGTGGCCGGGTGGAGGAGGTCAGGCGGCGGTGGCGGTGGCCGGGTGGCGGAGGTCGGGCGGCGGTGGCTCATGATGCATATTTTAGCTAAATTTATTAGGGTAAAAATATATTATTTTCGTTTTAAATCTCTTTCTTTTTGTAATTTTATGTTTATTTTTATGTAAATATTATAACTAATATTAATTTTCTGTTTTTGCAGGTTTCAACAAGTTTGCGGCAAAAAATCCCCTATCACGCCCCCCTGACATGCCCTCCCTGGGCATTTAATAGTGCGTGTAACCTAATCCTGATGTTGAGAGCCGCCAAAAGAAATTTCCGTCCAAAATCGCGTGTCACGCCGCCCTGACACGCCCTCCCAGGGAGTGACACAGGGCGTGTCACCCTCATCCCCAAGCCTGTTGCTACATTCAATGCTTTCTCTGCTACTACAAGCAAACAGTACTGTCACGCCCCCATGACACGCCCTCCTTGGGCGTGTCACAGGGCGTGACCTATCTTTTTCCAACGTCTGATGGATTTCCGACCGCTGATTTTGACATGAAGCGCCTATCATGCCCCCTTATCACGGGCGTGACTAAGGGCATGTCTGACATCGTACCGAGGCAATCATCGTTCCCGCAAGAATTCAGCTCCCGAGGTCAACTCCATACCTGTCACGCCCCCTGTCACACCCTCCTAGGGCATGACCTAGGGCAAGACCAACTCCTGGGAAAACTATATAAATACCAGGTCATTCCCAGCATTCATAACCAACTTTTTGTGGAGAGGGGGAGGTGCTGCCCCATGGTTTACTTGTTTCTCTCTCTCCCTCTCTCTCTCTCTCTTATTTTGTAATTTTTCCTTAAGCTAGCTTAGTGTTTTTATTTTGTATTAGCTCTTGTATTTCTTTTAGTAGCTTATTGTAGGGTTAGAATAGGATTTCAATTTTCATGCATGTGTAATTTTCATTTCATAGTTGTGTAGCTCTCTTTATTCTTAATATAAGTCCTCCTGTTGTTTACTTGTGTTCTTACTATGCTTTACTACTCATCTATCCCCCTCCACTTAGCTATGATTAACTAATCCTTATTGTACTCGATCTTGATGATCCGAGGTTCGAGCGATTAAGTAATTACGCTTTAATTTACCTTTTCTTTTTAGGTTTTAGGCCTTGAATTACTGTTGATTTTTCATGGGCAGGAGGTATATTATCGATATATACTCTCCACATTTGCTTTCAATCTGGTCTAGCCGAGAGGCCGATAGAATGAAGTGAACATTCAAGAATAAAGGGAGTTGTACGCACCCCTTGAGAGAGGAAGATGTCCAAATATCCCAGATCTGAGTAAAATCCAATAAAGGGGTTCACCGCGTAAAGCGAGCTTTAGGCCTCCGATTTATACGAGAGTCGGTCGGACCTTCCTAAACTCAGTAGGGCACGACTTCGAGAGAAGCGTGTTCAAGCTTTTAGAACCTCCACGAGGTAGGACCTTTACCCTATTAAGCTTAGGATTATTTATCGCCTTTTTAATCGACTCTTGCTGAGATGATTCTTGATTGAGTGCGCACCTTTATCTCTAGCTTTAACTCTTTTTATTTCAGCAAGTAATTAGTTTTCTTTTTTTAGCTTAGTAATTTAGTTTCAGTTTTTTGTTTAGTAATTAATAGAAATTTAATTGATAAAATAATAGCAATCTCCTCTGAGTAGAAGTAATCTTTACGCCCCAGGGAAATACGACCTTGATACTAATCTTTAGTATCCTATACTATAATCGATAAGGTACGCTTGTCTTTATCGGATATAGAATCGAAGAATATTCTCAACCACCATATCCACCTTCTCTTCTCTTCTGACCCTCTCTCTGCCATTACAAATTCTTGTATCAAGTTTTGGGCGTTGTTGCTGGGGAATGTTTTGATATTTTGAAAAAAGATAGCTATTAATTTTATCGTTTTGTTTTGTTTTTTATCTCTCTCTCTCTCTCGCCCGTCCTTCGCGGTTAAAATACTTTTTTTTGAAATGGTTAATCTTTGTTTTAATTGTTGAGAGTTCGGTGACTCTCGCGAGGAGTGTTAGGTATGATATCCTTCATCCGCCCATGATTTTATCCCTTCAGGATCGAATCAATTTTGCCAAATTGATTCGTCCATTAATTCTTTTTCATGGGGTTACGATGTTTTTAAAATGCCTTCCTACCCTTCTCCTCTGAATTTTTCTGATTTTAATTTTTCCGGAAATTACTTGAATGGACATTTTGATCCTAGCCCTACTTTGAACTACTCCGGGTGGCAACACCCTGATCATTCTTGGGGCCAAGGTGATCATCAACTCATTCCATCTCAAGATTTCTCAGCTTTTTCTTCGCAAGTTTGCATGCCTCCCATTTTTGATTGTAGCAAAAATGAAGTCATTTTTGATGGTGTAGCATTTGATGCACGAATATATGCTCACTTCAAAGTGATTTTTGACGCTTTGGCTGCTGAGGCTGCATCTTTTTCTTCCCCTCCTCCTCCTATTTATCTTTCGAATGATGAATCTTCCGATATTCCGCAATGCCTTCAATCACTTGCGGAAGACAATTATTCAGAAATTCCATTATGCCTTCAACCTCTCGAGGAGGAAATTTCCCCTGATATGCCGATTTTTTTCAAGTTTCCGAGGAAGACGAACTTTCTTGTGTTCGTTCTTCCGAGGAGATTGATTTTTCGGATATCCCGGTTTGCTCTCAATCAACAGAAATGATTGATATTCAAGTGGAGCAACAAGATCTTTCTTTCCAACCATTTTCTTGTTATCAACCGTGGCCTTCTTCTTCTTTTTCTTCTCTGCCCCCTTCTTGTGAAAATTCTGTTTTCTTTTCTTCTTTTATTTTTCCTTCTAGTTTTGTTTCTAGTTCTTCTTCTTCTCCCCATTCTAATAGTTTTGTTTCTTTTTCTAGCATTTTTTTTCTGAATCTTTTTTTTGTTTTATTTAAAAAATAAAAAATTACAAAAAAATATTTTTATTTTGTTAAAAAATGTTTTGTCACTCGCGCCGAAACGCATATTGCGCGAGCTGCCATTACATATCTATTTTAATTTTCCATTTAGCAAACTAAGAACGTCGAGCTCAACGACGTTTTAAACAAAGAATGCTCTTGGGAGGTGCCCCTTTCTTATCTTTTTCTTTTTGTTTTTTTTTTTAATTTTGTTTTGTGCACGAAAAAAACTCCCGCGTGTTTGCGCCGCTTCTCGCCTCTCAACTTGGACTCAAGCCGATCTTTAGCTATAGTTTGGGGGGACGCATTTTCCAACGTCTGGGCATCAAGCGCTAGGGAAGAATCTTTTCCCTCTCTTTGCATTTCTTTTTCTTCTTTTCTCTCTCTTCTCACTCTCTTTATACTTTACTTTAAACATTGGGGACAATGCTTAACATTACTATGGGGAGTGTTCCCTTAATATTTTACTTTAGAAAAAAAAAAATTTAATATAAAAATTTTAGAAAAAAAAAATTGTATATAATATATTTTTGAAAAATCCAAAAAAATAAAATAAAAATTTTTGAAAAAAATCTCAAATTAAATTTAGTTAATTTTTGCCAAATCAATTAGTACCCCATTACTTTGCATTTTATTTTTTTTAAGCTCATGTCTACTTGCTTAGTTAGAATCAATTAGATTAATTTTCTTTTTAAACATGTTAAGCGAGTAGTATGTTGACTCATGCAGTGTTCCTATTTAGGGTAGTATGCTATTTTTGAAAAATGTCTTGAATTTTTCTTCACTTTTCCTTAGCCTTTCTTTTACTTCTTTTACTTTTATAAAACCTATCATCCTTTATTTTTCCTTATTAAAATCTTTTTAAACGTTAATTAGAATTAAGTGTAGTAGACACAAACCGGTCTAGACGCTTATTATCATTGTTTTCATGAAAGCAAATTCTCTATTTTTTATTTTTTGTGCTTATCCTCTTTTGAAATTTCAAAGCTTTACATTGAGTAGATTTAGGAAACATGAAAATCATTTAGGCATTTCTTTTGAAATGTTTGAGCCTTTGCACCCTGCCTAACAATAATCGTTCCTGGCCATTTTTGTGTCTTTTCCTTTCCTTTTTGTAGCCCCACTTTTTATTTCACCACAGTCAAATAGCTTACCTATATGTGCACTCTAAAATTATTTTTGAGCTTTAATTGCTAATGTGCATCTTTTTGAAAAAAATTGGTGGAAAATCTTTGTATTATCATTTGCTACAAAAGTGCAAATTTTTAAGTATGAAAAAAGAGAAAAAATGAAAAATGAGAAAAATATTTGACGAAAAAAGTAAAAGAAGAGGAAAAAAAAGTGTATTTCTTTTGGCTAGATTTATTTTGGCAAAGCTCATTTTCTTTTTGTTTTAAGTGTGCAAATACCCCTCGTGTTTATCTTTTTGAATATCGCACCCTTGAAACCTAAGCCTAATTGTACGCCTAGTTAAAGCCTTAGTGATTCATGCTTCCTACGTTTACTTTTTAGTATAGTAGCGAGAAACTAGATTGAGTAAGTGTATTTGATAGAAATATTCAACTTTATCTTGATTGACTATGGTTTTAATTTGTCTCTTAGACTTTAGTAGTGACTCAATGCGCTTTTTAGTCATTGCTTTATTATGTTTTAATTCTGTAAAAATATGGGATGATTTGTGTTGGGGCTGCAGTCCGGAATCGCCCACGCGCTGCGGTGCTATGCGGTAATGGCTTAATTGGCTGCCCCGTGGATCCGCCTGAGGACCTTTTATATAAAGATTAGTTGCGCCGTCCTCCAATAGTCCGGGCTTTTGGTGCGAGTGGTTGCGCTAAGTCCTCTCAATTTGTATCAGAGGGGGTCGCGGGTTCGAAACCCCGAGGTCATTTCTGGGGGGGATTGTTGGGGCTGTGGTCCGGAATCGCCCCCGCGCTGCGGTGCTATGCGGTAATGGCATAACTGGCTGCCCCGTGGATCCGCCCGAGGACCTTTGATATAAAGATTAGTTGCGCCGTCCTCCAACAGTTCGGGCTTTTGGTGCGAGTGGTTGCGCTAAGTCCTCTCAATTGGTATCAGAGGGGGTCGCAGGTTCGAAACCCCGAGGTCGTTTCCGGGGGGGATTGTTGGGGCTGCGGTCCGGAATCGCCCCCGCGCTGCGGTGCTATGCGGTAATGGCTTAACTGGCTGCCCCGTGGATCCGCCCGAGGACCTTTGATATAAAAATTAGTTGCGCCGTCCTCCAACAGTCCGGGCTTTTGGTGCGAGTGGTTGCGCTAAGTCCTCTCAATGATTTGTTTTTATATTTAGTAAAATTTATAAGATTTTGTAAAAATTCGGTTCTTTTTCTAAAATTTCTCTATCTCTAAATTCCTTTCTTACTCTTTTATAGTATTTTTAAACTTTTCAATTAATGCTCTTTATTTTCTCTAACTCGTAGTCATTGCTTGAGGACAAGCAAAATAATAAGTATGGGGGAATTTGATGATGCATATTTTAGCATAATTTATTAGGGTAAAAATATATTATTTTCGTTTTAAATCTCTTTCTTTTTGTAATTTTATGTTTATTTTTTTGTAAATATTATAACTAATATTTATTTTCTATTTTTGTAGGTTTCAACAAGTTTGCGGCCAAAAATCCCCTGTCATGCCCCCCTGACATGCCCTCCCTGGGCGTGTCATAGGGCGTGTAACCTGATGCCGATATTGAGAGCTGCCAGAAGGAATTTCCCGCAAAATTCTAGTGTCATGCCGCCCTGACACGCCCTCCCCTGGCGTGTCCCAGGGCGTGACACAGGGCGTGTCACCCTCATCCCGAAGCCTGCCGCCGCATATAATGCTTTCTCTGTTACTGCAAGCAAACAGTAGTGTCATGCCCCCATGACACGCCCTTCTTGGGCATGTCATAGGGTGTGACCCGCCTTTTTCCGATGTCTGATTGATTTCTGACCGTGGATTTTGACATGATGTGCCTGTCACGCCCCCTATCACGGGCATGACCAAGGGCGTGTCTGACATCGTACCAAGACAATCATCATTCTCGCCAGAATTCAGCTCCCGAGATCAACTCTGTACCTGTCACGCCCCCTGTCACGCCCTCCTAGGGCATTACCTAGGGCGTGACCAACCTGTAGGAAAACTCTATAAATACCAGGCCATTCCCAGCATTCATAACCAACTTTTGGTGGAGAGGGGGAGGTGTTGCCCCATGGTTTAATTGTTTCCCTCTCTCCCTCTCTCTCTCTCTCTCTTATTTTTTAATTTTTCCTTAACCTAGCTTAGTGTTTTGCTTTTGTATTAGCTCTTGTATTTTTAGTAGCTTATTGTAGGGCTAGAATAGGATTTAGATTTCCATGCAGGTGTTATTTTCATTTCATGGTTGTGTAGCTCTCTTTATTCTTGATATAAGTACTCCTTTTGTTTACTTGAGTTCTTACTCTGCTTTACTACTCATCTTCCCCCCTCCACTTCGCTATGATTAACTAATCCTCCTTGTACTCAATCTTGATGATCCGAGGTTCGAGCGATTAAGTTATGATGCTTTAATTAACCTTTTCTTTTTAGGTTTTAGGCCTTGAATTACTCTTGATTTTTCATGGGCTGGAAGTATATTATCGATATATACTCTCCACCTTTGCTTTCATTATGGGCTAGCCGAGAGGCCGATAGAATGAAGTGAGCATTCAATACTAAAGGGAGTTTTACGCACCCCTCGAGAGAGGCATACGTCCAAATCTCTCAGATTGGAGTAAAATCCAATTGAAGGGTTCACCGCGTAAAGCGAGCTTTAGGCCTCCGATTTAGACGAGAGTCAGTCGGACCTTCCTAAACTAAGTTGGGCACGACTTCGAGAGAAGCTTGTTCAAGCTTTAGGAACCTCCACGGTCAAGGACCTTTACCCAATTAAGCTTAGGTTTATTTATCGCCTTTTTAATCGACTCTTCCTGAGGTGATTCTTGATTGAGTGCGCCCCTTTATCTCTAGCTTTAACTCCTTTAATTTCGGCAAGTAATTAGTTTTCTTTTTTTTAGCTCAGTAATTTAATTTCAGTTTTTAGTTTATTAATTAATAGAAAATTTTTTTGATAAAATAATAGCAATCTCCTCTGAGTAGAAGTAATCATTACGCCCTAGGGAAATACGATCTTGATACTAATCTTTAGTATTTTATACTATAATCGATAAGGTACACTTGACTTTATCAGATATAGAATCGGAGAATATTCTCAACCACCACATCCACCTTCTCTTCTCTTCTGACCCTCTCTCCGCCTTTGTGAATTCTTGTATCAGTCGCCGGGTGGTGGGGGTCGGGCGGCAGTAGCGGCGACCGAGGCTGGGCAGTGGTGGCCGGGCGGCGGCGGCGGCCGGGCGGCCGGGCGGCGGCGACGTGCGGCCGAATCATTTTTATGTTAGGCATTATCGTTTTTTACAGACCCTTTAGCCACGGCAATTGAACCGTGGAAAATAAGGATCTTTTAGCCACGACAATTTAACCGTGGCTAATAACTTATTTGTCACGGATTCAGTGTGGCTAATACTATTAGCCACGCTCGCATTGTCCACACCCATTTGCTGTGGGTATGCCGTGGCTAAAAGTTATTAGCCACGGTTTTGGACTTTTAGCCACGACAATCTGTCGTGGCTAAAAGTCTATTTTATAGTAGTGGCAGTACCGCCTGGCGGTAGGTTAGTAGCTCGACGAACTTGGATTGAGACTTATCGAATGGATAACGCAACGCGGTAAGTGGTAGCACCTGGCGGTAGCATTCACTCAACACCATTGTCTCGATGGACTCAACACTTTTCTTCTCAACACTCTCAACGCGGCGTTGAGTGAGCTAGCGCGGCGCGGTAACAGCTAGTGCTGTCTGATAGCTTCCCGAGTGCCATGTCAATATAATTCATTGGTCTAGCGTGGGTAGTAGTACTAGCGCTTTCCGATAGCTTCCTGAGCGCCATGTCGATAAATTCATTGGGCTAGCCCGGGCGGTAGTACTAGCGCTTTCGAATAGCTTCCCTAGTGCCATGTCCATTTAATTCCAGCTACCGCCGAGCAATAACTCCTATCACCCGGCGGTATCTCTAGAAGATATTTTCTTTAATTGCACTAGTCAACCTGCACGCTCTATCAACACAAGACATAATCAAATACAACCCTGGAGTTGATATTCACAAACACAAGGAATGTGAAACATCGGTTTTAACAAACTCCCCCTTTTTATAATATCAAATCCCGTTTTTGAGAAATAACAATGAGATAGAGTGCATATATAGAATAAAAGTTATAAGCTAACATCAGGTTGTAGGTTCTCTATATAGCTCCCCTATACGCATGCTCCCCCTATCTACTTGATTGACATGCTCCCACTATCTATGTGCACACATTATTAACATGCTCCCCCTACATATGACCTCTCCTACCACATGACTCTTACTCATGAGAATACTCATGAACAATTTATTCTCCCCCTTTGATAATATCAAAAGGACAGGCAAGGCTAACCAGACATGCAGGATGAAAAATAGCAGATATGATGAGCGTTTAGACAAATAGCAGATAGTACACACAAAAAGTATAGTTAGAGACAATAATCATAGAGGTGACTCAAAACAGAATACATATCAGAGAATTGTAAGCATATGGGTCACTAAATAGAGCAAGGTACATAGACAGATAAACTCAATGATCAGTGTTCAAATGAATTGGATAGCACAGACTAAACTAAGCACACAACGAGTATGTCTACAATGCTATATGAGTAAGGAAGTAATAAAGTGAGACAAACATTGAAAATATCATGAATGTTAATTGTGTGTTTGTACGTATTGTGCTAAAAATAGATAGTGTAGTTTCAGTCCAATTCTTAAGCGCGAATGTCTTACATTATGCAATGACGTGTAAGTGTAGCATTAATAGAGAGAAAACACCAATTATAAATAATATATGTTACATATTTTATCTCGATCTTTGAAATGCAAACACAAGAGAAATAGCGTGAATGATCACGATAAATATCTATATATGTCATACCAAGATTTGAACTAGGGGCACTAAACTTAAGTTTTGGGTCTATGCACAAAATCGAAATGACTCTTTGAACCAAGGACCTCAGCCTCACAATGCTCATGAAGACTTATCAGGAGGAATGAGTAGTGTTTGGGGGGGGGTCCTTGACAAGACGTTTGATTGCTTGTATAATTTTCCTTTTTATTTGCTTTGAGCTATCACTTTTTATATATTTTTGAGTTCAAGGAGCCCCAAGATAATCAAAATCTATCCACCTAGATAGATACACTTTAACATGTATACATAAGACCTTAGCACTAGAGATTTGGCCCACAGTTTGAATCTTTATAAAAGCACATATGTATCATGACATTGATTATTCAAAGTATTTCTAACGTGTTAAGGTAAAATGTCACGATTTATAGTATGTAAATCTGGCATTTGTCTTGAGTGCTTCATTTAGCGATGTGTGGAATGTGTGAGGTCATTCCCCTATCTAAATCCTCACACATATTTTGAGGCATTGTAAACAAGAACTAACTCATCTTGTCACACTCAATAGCTAAGCACTTATAGATTCAGCCTACTATGACTAGAGGACAATGTTTGCATTGATTAAGAGTCTGAACTCAAACATTATACATAAGTATTATGTTCTAAGTCGCAGTCATGTGATCCCTAGAGCATTATATTTCTATAGCAGTTTTTTAATTTTGGGTTTCTATTTTTTTTTCTTTTTGGATGTAACAGAAACACTAAACATGGAGAAAAAAATAAGAGACATAATAAGAAAAACACGAACATCATAAATAAGACCTGAAGATAGCACGATATACCATTATGCTTGTAACTGAGTATTACGAGGTATGAAACATTGCTCGATGTTCTCCCCCTTATTGGTGGAATAGAAGGAGAGTAGAGATGAGTGTATGTAATGATAATTAAAACGGTCTATGTTAGAGAAGAAAAATAGGATACATTGAGCAAGATCATAGATAACTCTCTTCCACTTATTGGGCAAAATGTATGCATGATTGAATAAAATCTAAACATAGCTCTTGTTAAGCATATAGTTCCACTTAGTACTCATAGTTTACCACTTAGTTAAAGAGTAAATATTAATTATTAGACACAAGCAGTACGCATATGAATATGTTAAGCACCCTTAAGATGACCATTTTTTTAAGCATGATTTCAAAATATAAAATAGGAAGCCTAATACGAAGATGTTTTCAATTCAATACAACTCCAAGAGAAGCCATTTCATTGGAATTTTTGCAAAAATGATTTCAAAATATCAAAGAGAGATATGAACCACAATGTAAGCAGATTTGCATCTCAAGTAAAATTAACCATTGTGGTGGTCGTGCTTTGCTATCAAGTGTATTTACTTACGATTTTAGTGATTAGTATAGGTATGCATTAGGATCCAATTCTCAAGAGTAGAAGATTTATGAGGAATAATGGTGTGTATAAACAGTGTTTTGATAAAGTATACAAGTGAATTAATAAAAACACATGATCCATAAAATGAACAACCATAACATTAAAATACAAAAATATTATTACTTCCACTATTTTTCAATGCACATGAGTAAGAAGTACAACTCCCAAGGTGCTCTACAAACACAATGCTTATTAATACTTATTAGGGAGTAGAGTAGTGCTTGGGGGATCACATTTATGCTGCTTAGTGTTATTTTTATTTTTGTGATCCGGTGTACTAAGAGATATGATGAAAGTTTTGTTTGCTACAAGATACTTTACAATTCCTTTTTTTTTCAAAGTGCTCAACCTCACAATGCTTATTAAGACTTATCAGGAGGGTGAGTAGTGCTTGGTGGAGTTTCCTTGTCAATTTTTTATTTGATTTTTTATTTTAGTGATAAAGGACTCTGAATTCACTTGTTGCGCAAACAATAGCAATTTTTGTAAAGACACCTTTTTCCAAAGAATAAGTGCATGGAAAAACAAAGAATTGAAATACTCAATTCAGTGTAGTGCAGGTAGCCTATTTATTAATTTTCATTATTATATTATTACACTACACAATCATTCATGTATAAGATTAAAATCACATGCAGGTTATCAAAATAGGTGAGTGAATAGAATCATTATCAAACATAAAACATTACTCATACTTAGAGGCACACTAAGCAATTCTATACACATTTTCTATATTCAATTTTATTGCACATAATAAGATAATATTCAAGGCATGATATAACCAAGACAATGTTTTAAGAAACTTGACAGTTAAATCAAACATTGTATTTAATCTTTAATTGATACAATGTATTCATACTTGACAATGATAATGAATAAGAAGTAGTTTTTATAATATATTTTTGTTCCTTTTTTATATAAAAATACTAAACAATAAACGCACAAAGAGATATAAAGATTTTTTTAAAAAAATTATTTATAATGATATATATATATATATCTAACTTGTGTTTTTTTTCTAAAAACATGAAGGATCAAAAAGATATATGATGCAAACACAAGATAGCATGATAGAATATTGTGCATGAACGTAACGTACATGATAAGTGAAATAATGTTCATGCAGTTGATATGTGAAACCTAATTATGCCCAATAATCCAATACCAAAGCTATATGTCTACACCCTAGCCCCGTAATAAGTGATAGATGGGCATGAGGAGCTATATAAATGTCGTAGAGTGGGGT
Organism: Platanthera zijinensis; assembly: GCA_039513925.1. Lineage (NCBI taxonomy): Eukaryota > Viridiplantae > Streptophyta > Magnoliopsida > Asparagales > Orchidaceae > Platanthera > Platanthera zijinensis. The sequence goes on along the minus strand of CM077079.1, from coordinate 182,022,672 downwards.
GTTAATCCCATGTGCATAAAGAAGAACCTGCTCAACCTAACACACTTTACCCCTAACGCCACACAAGGACCTACTGGAACCCTCCGTAGTTAAAGACAAGACGTGGTTTACTGGTTAGCGTTTCTAAAGCACACACGCCTACGCCCCCGCTATTGTGAGACATACAAAATGGGTGAATGATCGCAGACATATTAAGACAACGTGATAGATTTATGATAAACGGTAAATTATGGCCACTTAGATATGATATGACTTCTATTCCAATTTATTATATTAGATTAATTTATCTTTAATCATAATATGAGAAAGTCATATAGCAAAAAAATATCTAAAGTGTCCATGGCATGTTGGCTTTTAAAAAAACAAACAAAAACAAAATAGAAAAAAATAGAAAGAATATTATGCCTATCATGAAGCAAGATATAATATAGATTGATTAGAACTTACTTCACGCAGATTATGGATATTAATAGATAAGAGATTTAGGTACCCAAAAGGAGCCAAAGGTGACGGTTCCTTTGGGTACCCAAACCCGGCGTGTTGTGCCTTGTGGAGATAATGGTGAATGGGCTCTTTTGAGCGGAATAGGTGTGTTATTATGAGTGATTTGTCTCCATTCATATTTTGATTTAATATTGTTTTTATGTGGTAAATTTCCATGTAGAGTTCTATGAGTCTTTATGTGAAGATCTTCAATTAAATGAAACTGCGTTGGAGGTTTGAATGTATTGAAGTTGTTCTTCAGGTTGAAATTTATTTGCTCAACATAGGCACTCCTAGAGTAGTAATTTCTAAAAGGAAATTTATGTTCATTAGATTTTACGAAGGGAGTAATTTATTTCATCACATGAATATGATTTTTATGTTTAGGTATTTCGCACGCTCCAACTTGAGGTTTTCTACTCCCTTTGATTTTCTTATCTAATGGGTGTGAGCTATTGTTAAACATGCTTTTGGCTTTTGCTTGATATTATACGTTTATGTTTTGCGAATTTTTCTTTATAATTTCCATAAGCACGTTGATTTTCACTTCCAAATCCTTATTCATATTTTTAAGATTCAATCTAGCTTTGTTGTAAGCGATTGTGCTATTCTTAAAAATGGTGACTATAGAGTTACTGTGAGCTTCAAAATTATTTTGTATTCTGTCTCATTCATCTCCTTAATTTCAACTTTGTAGTCCAGGCTTCTAGAACAATCCCTTTTTAAAGATGAGTTCTCTTGACATAGTTTCTTAGTTTGTTCTTTTGCCACGAGAAGCTCTTTCTTAAACACCTCTTATTTTTCTTTTAATTTATTACATTCCATATACGGTGTAGAGTTGTCATCAAAAGAGCAAGTAGGAGGACTCGACACGATAATGGCAAATTTTATATTAACATTTGCTTTAAAAACGTTATTCTCTAAACGTAGTCTCGAGTTAATACTTTATAGTTTCTTAATTCTATGTCTAGCAGTGTCTAGCATATTAATTGTAAACATAGAATTGCATACAATAAGGGAGTTTGACTTTCTTACAGTGCTCTTGGATGGGACAAGATTGGAGCATATAGTTTTGTTGACTTCTTTGTGTGTTGCCTCATCCATAGTTGAGAGTTCATCTTCCTTTTCCCATGATGTGGTTGTCCTGTCTTCCTCCAAGAGCAAGTCTCCATTTTGGTTTTTACTTGGATCCTTGAAAAATTGCTCGGAATCATTATCTATAGAGGGAGAACTATAAGTAGACTCAAGAAATTTCCATATATCATAGGCAGTAAAAAATGTGTAGATGAGTTTAAAAATTTCTTGACCAAGCCCACAAAACAAACTATTCATAGCTTTGGCGTTTATATGACACTCGTGCTTAGTTATGTTATTTGGGAGCTTGGTACAAGTTATGTTCCAAACTTCTATATCTAATAATTTAAGGAATTTCTTCATTAGTATTCTCCATTCATTATAGTTCACTCCTGTGAATATAGGTGGTTCACATAATTTTTCTGTGTATAATTTTTCATCCCCACTAGTCGATACGAGATCGAGGTTGGCCATTATTCCCGATGGTGAAACCGTTTTTGGAATAACCTCCTCTGATACCACTTGTTGGATCTAGTGGCCAACTTTAGAGGGGGGGTGAATAAGGTTTTACGCATTAAGCGGAATTTAAAAATAATTCACACCAGAAAATCGAGTTTTGGAAGTTACCTCGGGGAGTTAGGTAGCTAACGCGTTGCGGTAGGTCACAGAGCTCATTTTCATGCACCAATTCCCGTGTACACCACACACAGTAATCACACTAACATTCACAGCATATAACAGGAGTTATAAAGCAGAATAAGAACTTCATTGTATGAATTAGAACAACAAATAGTTTTACAAATACAAACTTGTTATCAACGTGATGTCAGGGATCGGAGGTGGTAAAAATGAAAACTCTTTTGTTTTCTATACCGACCCACTACCCGGACTGGTTGGCTCTCTCCCTTTCCCTCCAAACATGGTCTTCGAGCAAGCTGTTCACCTCCACACAAGGAAGGGTCTTAGGGCCCTGCTAGATCCTCCCTATGTAGACGTCCTTATACCCAGGATGATTTACCATGAAATCCTACTTGGATTCCGACAACCCTCACTGGTCGATTTTCCTCTCCACAAGATTTAGACACAAATAAAGATTACAAGAATAAAAGAGGTAAATAATCTAAAATTTGAAGTTCTCCCTCTTAACGACTTCTTCATTGAGCGATCTACTGGCCAGTGCTTAAGATCTTCGTTTGCTAGCAATATGTCGATTCTGCATTATCGATGTAGATCTTGGATTGCCGGAGTTCTTCGTTCACGAACGGGAGGGAGACGAATTTATTCTTCTTCAACAGAGACTTTTGGTATGGAGCACTAGAAGGCGACCGAACCCTAGAATTCACGTACTCATGTCTCTCTTAAGTTCTTCTGTTAATAGGCACAGAAACCAAGGCTGCCTTTTATACGTCTTCATGGAAAAAGACTATTGTCGGCGGTAAGACTAGCACCCGACGGTAGGTTCGTGCGCTTGTTGTGCCAGCTGTTGTCTAAATCTAGAAAAATAATTAAAACGAATATTTGTAGTTCTAGGAAACAGCGCGTCGAAATTCGCAGAGCGGCTAGCACGGCGCGATAAACAGTACCGCCTAGTGGTAGGTCAGTAGCTTGATGAACCCGACTCGATGGTTGTCGAACAGATAGTGTAACACGGTAAGTGGTAGCGCCTAGCGGTAGAATTCACTCAACGCCACTGTCTCGATGCACTCAACTCTTTTCTTCTCAACGCTCTAAACATGGCGTTGAGAGAGCTAGTGTGGCGCGATAATAGCTAGCGCTGTCCGATAGATTCCCGAGCTACCGTCCATCAGTAACTCCTATCGCCCATCAGTATCTACATAAGAGATTTTCATTTCTTGCACCTGTCAACCTGCACACTCTATCAACACAAGACGTGATAAAATACAACCTGAGATTTGATATTCTCAAATACAAGGAATGTGAAACATCGATTCCAACAGGCTAAATGGCCTCAAGACTCGTGCACTCAGGGCACATTTTCGATGTACTGGACTTCCCGTATATCACCACCATTCAAAGGTACTTAACTTGATGACTATGTCGTTCAAAGGTACTTAACTTAATTGTAACCCTTATCGTTCAGAGGTACTTAACTTGATGACTATATCATTCAGAGGTACTTAACTTAACGACTGACTTCCCATTCAGAGGTACTTAACTTGACGACCCAGTTATTCAGAGGTACTTAACTTGATGGCACAGTAGTTGGCCTTCATGGCTCAACTCAAACATAAGACTCACGGCTTTGTACCATTTCAGGCTAGCACCCACCATTGCTGGGCAATTTAATCTTACAGCTCCGCATGCACTGGCCCCCAGGTCTCTTAGAGATAGGCCACACAAAATTTTTGCTCATAGGGAGCTATCGCCTGGCGACATTAACTGTCTCCTAGCGACATCAACAATTCCCTGAACTGTGATCTTTCCTGTGTATTTTCTTGGAGGTGAACTCCAGTACTTCCTATTACTCTCCTTTCACATGTACAACCCTCAGACTCCGTACAACTACACGTTTATACTCAGAGTCTTCTCCGGAACGCATTATAAACTTCACCAATCCAGACAAACCCGTCTGGATGGGCTTTACATAGCATGCCTATTCCGTACTCTAGATTTCCAAATCTATGTCCAATATTATATGGGGATCATATCGATCTACCTATTGGAAACCAACTTTTCTTCACCTTTTGGTGAGGGGTTTCATGCAAGTATGCATATTGAGGACTTCACTTGTCCAAGCAGAAAACCGTGAACCTTGTATTTTTCTTCGGAGCAATGAACGTGATCTTTGATCGGGATGGAATTGATTGTCCCAACCTCCTATCCACAGATCTTGCATCGACTCACGATTCCGATAATAAGCACACCTTGGATTGATCTCCTCTAGAGCTCTTGGACTTTTCCTCCTCTCCCCTCTCCAGAACTAAGCAAGAGAGTGTGCGAGAGAAATTGAGAATAAAATCTCAAGTCCAGCCTTTATCTGAAAGCTATCGCCATGTGATAACTCATACCACCGCGCGGTAATATAGGATGGTCCACTTTGACCAGCCGGTTCTGCTATCCAGAGCTATTGCCCCACGATAAATCTCTAGTGCCGAGCGATAGCACACTCGATGATTTGTCGAAAACATCGAAAGCATTAAGTACTACCACGGCGCACAAGCTTCCTACCGCCAGGCATTAACAACCCGGCCCTGGGTCTTTTATTTACTGATCTATCGCCAAAGATAAGCATATCGATGCATGATAACCTCCAATGAGCACTTCTAATTTTTGGGGTGTTACAACACTCCCATCCTTACAGAATTTTCATCCTGAAATTATACACATCTATAAGGAAAACCAGCAATTTATATGTTACCACATATTTTACTTTTACAAAACATGGTTACAATATCATTTTACAAATAACTCGGGATATTCCTCGCGAATGGTTTGCTCTCGCTCCCATATCAACTCTTCACGACCACAATTGTCCCAACGGAACTTGACCATCCCGATTGTCTTGTTCCGCAGCCGCTTGATTATCATATCCTTGATCTGAATGGTCCTAACTTTCGTCGTTAGCCCACTATCGACCGATACTCAATCATCAGCAATCTCTTGAGTTAGATCTTTCACAGCTTTGCGCAATACCGATATGTGAAACATGTCGTTCAAGAAACTTAGCTCCGTTGACAGAGCTAATTGATAGGCAGCTCCTCCAACTCGTTCCGCCACTTCAAATGGTCCAAGATACCATGGACTCATCTTTTTTAAGCGCCGAATCCTGGATATGCCTTTGAATGGCTTGATCTTTAAGTATTCCCAATTGCCCACTGCAAACTCCACATTTTGGTGTTGTTGTATTTCATCTGCCTATCTTGTGCTCTCAATAGCCGCTCTCGAATAGTACGTTTGGTCGAATTTGCATCTTCCACCTCTTTATGTTTATAGAGCTTTGACTCGCCTGTTTCTGCCCAAGATAACAGTGTATGACACTGTATACCGTATAAAGCTTAAAAGGGCGCCATCTGTATACGAGCTTAATAGCTATTATTGTAGGCGAACTCAATCATATAGAGGTGATCTTCCCACCTCTTCCCGAAATCTAGGGCGTACATACGGAGCATATCCTCCATTTTTCGGTTTGTCCTCTGAGTGTGGCCATCCGTTTATGGATGAAAGGACATACTGAACTTTAGTTTAGTCCCCAACAACTAATGGATAAGCCTCCAATCATTTGAAGTAAAGCGCCCATCTCGATCACCTACGATGCTACGGGGCACGCCGTGCAATCATACGATATTATCCACATAGAGCTTGGCCAATTTTTCCAATGAATCGTCCTTCCTGTTTGTATGAAGTGTGACACTTTTGTTAATCGGTCAACGATCACCGGCATGACATCGTTTTCGATCTGAAATATCGGCAGTCCATGCACAAAATCCAGAGAAATTTCATCGAACTTCAATACCTGGATTGGTATCGACTTTAGGAAACCGCCAGGTTTTTGGCATTCAGCCTTCACTAAGGCACAAGTTTGACATTTTTCCACGTAATGGGCTATGTATTTCTTCAAACCAAGCCACCAGAACACCTTTTTTATGTCCTTATATATTTTCATACTCCCTTGGTGAATTGAGTACTTTGTAAAATGTGCTTCGTACATCAATTCCTCACGAAGTTTACCCATATTTGGGACGCACAAATGACCAGCTTTTCACAAAAGGCCGTCATCCCAGAAGAGTTGGGCATTTGACCCATTCACTGCATAGCATTGTAGACTTTTATCAAGTTCTGTTGCTCGCCGAATCCTATCTGCAAGGCCATATTATACCTCTATCTAGTTCAGGCATGCACTTGCAGTAGCATTCTTGTCCACACAAGAGATGTCTAAGGCCTCCAACTCCTGGATTATATGCTCATCATGCATCCACAACCAACTTTCCCTTGTCGGAGTCCTACGACTCAAAGCATCTACGACTACATTTCCCTTCCTGGGAGTATAATGAATTTGGAAGGAGAAGTCCCCGAGGAACTCCATCTACCTCCATTATCGCATATTTAGATCCTTCTAATCCAGCAAATACTTAAGGCTCTTATGGTCTGTGAAGATGTCAACTTTCATGCCATATAAGTAGTGACTCCACAGTTTAAGTGCAATTATCACCGCCGCCAACTATAGGATGTGGACTAGATAGTTCCTCTCATGCACTTTCAACTAGTATGACCCATAAGCTATTACTTTACCAAACTTAAGAAGAATGCAGCCTAAGATGCCCCCTAATGCATCAATATAATTTTCATAGCCGTCCAAACCACATGGCATCGTCAAGATTAGCGTCGTAGTCAGGCGATTTTTCAACTCCTCAAAAGATCGTGTGCACTCCGGCGTCCAAATGAACTTCTGATCTTTCCTCATTAGTGTGGTGAGAGGCAAGGTTATCCATGAGAAGCTCTCTGCAAAGCTCTTATTGTAACATCTCATTTCCAAATAGACCCCTAAGATAGTTTTATCATGACTAGGTCATGACAAAACCGTAGGAAGCTTAAAGAGACGATGTGAACTTAGGCATGAATGTTAAAATCACCATGGTCTGCAAATAACACTTTCCAATTAGATAATCTATGGTTTGTCTTTAGGGCCTCACCTTGACTCCTTGAACCCACCATAACATCCCTAGCCCTTTACAAGGTTCATTGCGTCACAAAGGATCCATTGGTGTCAACAAAAGTTGTAAAGTTGACCAAAGTGTCCTATAAGATGTCAAACTAACCCTATCCAAGTATCCATAGACCTTAGGAGAGGTAATGGGTCACTAAGTACTCATTGGAGTCAACCCAAAAGGTCAAATTGACCAAAGTCAACTCAACCCTATAATAGGTGACCTAACCAAGCCCAAGCCACTTGGGCTAAGCCCAACTTGAGTAGCCCATTAACTTTAGGGGGTTGATATTTACATGAAATGCCATTCATTTTATGGAAATGGTGACTACGAGAGAGAAAGCTCATTTTCCCTTTAATGGAGGAGAGAGAAAGAGAGAAAGAGGGCCATTCATGTCTTGGAAGGCCAAGGGACTCCTCTCTTCATCTCTAATGGCTTGATTCATCTCCCCCATTAGTTTTAAGAAGATCAAGGGGTTTTCCAGGCAATTTAGTGGTTGTGTGCAGTGAACCCCACCATGGCTGAAATATCCTTTCAAGGCCATTAATGACATTGATGCCATGGCCACTCCCCTCCCCCATTTGGCTATTTTAAAAGCTTCACCGGGCTGAGAGGAGACGTTTCCACCCTTCCCAAGAAAAAATCGAAGCATTTGGCTGTGTTGTTGTAGATCACCTGATAGCTCCACTGTCGGCCATGGCGCACCACCACCAAACACATCGGCAAGCCCAGTTGCAGGTTCACATCTCCTCCTCTCCCCTTATGCTAGATTCCTAGATCAATTAGGAGAGAAATTAGGCCCAATTGAGCCCGATTGGTAGAGAAACATTTCAAAATTTTCATGGTTTTTATACCTTGCGGGTTTGCCAGAAACCGCCCCTCCGGCGCCCGTGCCGCCCTCTGGCGATAGCCACTACGTCAACAGAGGTGGTGGTGGTGGTGGCCAGCCGGGTAAGGGACTGTATCGCTGGCAAAAGCTGCTGGAATAGGTTCCAGGTCAGGCTAATCGGGGCCTTTGGCTAGAGGTTGAAGATGACCTCAGGACCGTTGGATCTATTTTATTATAAATTATTAAATTGTGTATTTTTAACCCTTTACTGTACACCCTTTAAATTAAATAAATAAATCCCTTTGGGGATGAACCTTGAAAAGTGGCGAACATAAAAATTGTAGCCCTTGAAGTCTAATTTATTTTAAATTTTATTTCAACCCATTTGGGCTAGTGGTCTGACCACAACACCCAATATAGTGCAGTATATACATAAGGATGGTTAGAGAATAAATTGAGTGCCCCCACTTAACCACTTATCTAAATGACTTGAAATTTGGATTGGGAGTCACTCTTTCTTATACCTTTGACATATCCAAAAATGGGAATTTTTGGAGAACAGTTTTCTATAGTGTTTGTAAAAGTTTATTAAAATAGGTATGAATTTATTAAGTGGTCTATGGACCTCAAAATCAACAAAAATTTTGGAGGATGGTCCTTAGGGTCAATATATGGCTCTAGTAAAAAATATCAACCCATTTGGGGTTGGTTTGAATAGGTATTTGTATGACCAAAGTTTGGTCCCTTATGGATAAATTAGGGCAAAAGGGTTCTTGGGGCATGGAGGGGCCAATTCTCACCCAAAAGGGTTGGGATTTTGGAAAGAGCCCCAAGGTCAGTTAAAACACCCTTACATGGAGTTTGAGGTGGGGTTGGGTGGATTTTCCCTAGGACTCTAGTTTAAACCCTAAGGTTGAAATTTAGGGGTTTGTGAAGGACATATGGTGATATGTCCTTGTATGGACTTAAAGTCTAGTCCATGTGATCTTAGGGTGGTGGATAACCTTAGGAAGAAGTTTGGTCACATTTAGACACATGCACACAACTTAAATCCATTGGAAATTGTTTAGGCCTATATCTCTTAAGGAAAGGTTGAAAGGTCATATGACCTTGGATCGTTGTGATATTTTGGCAGATGTGTTTTTATAGAAATATGAACCTTTGGAATTTATTATAGGATGTATAGAAGTCAGTAGCGCATACTTATAGTTATAACCTTCAACTTGCCCTTTTTTATGATTTTAAAGTAATCGTGGTTAAATTATCTAAGAATGTTGTGAAACTCTTGCAATGATGACTAAATATTATATCTATGCACTAGCCAAAAATGTGAAAGGATTGAACATTATATCATAGTACTTCTTGTGTTAACTTAAATAGTGCACCTTATCTTAAAAATAGATAATAAATACTATATCTTGTTGGAGAATTATGTTTTCTTGGCTAGAGAAAATTTTTGGGCATATTAAAGCTTGGGTAATTATTACATGTTGTTTGGAAAAGATTATAAGTATGTTTCTTCACAAAGTGCCTTAATAGGGATCTATTTGAAGTATTTATCTACATAGCTTACTGACCTTGGAATTGTATGAAACTTAGTTAGTAAGGTTTTATGATCATATTAAAGCTCTGGAAATTTTTGTATAAGTTTGGGATAATGTTTGGTGGTACTTCCTCCTTTACCTCTATTTATTGCAATTATCTTGAATAAATTAATTAGGGGCTAATTCACTAAAGAAATTAGTGAAACTTGGTATTCTCTGAAATTTTGGCATCTTATAGTGTTCATGATTTTTGGGTGGACATAACTTAAGGAAATCTAGTACTTCATGTTCATCACCACCCATGGCCTAATTTTGGGGAAAATTAAATAAATGCTAAATTAATTAGGAAATTTACAAGTTTCTGGATTTAGTCTAAATATATCATGATAGACCCGTAGTAATATTCTTAGGTCATTCGAACTAATATTTGAAGGGGTCATCATTCCTACTCATCAAATAGCTTAGGTTGGTCGCCACATAGTAAAACTGCAGTATTGTGTTAACATGTGAGAAGGACATAGGGAGTTAAGTTAATGATATACTTATTTGGTAATATGAAATTGAGTTCATCATTAGGAGTCATGATGGGGAGGGTAGTGGTCTGACTAGTGTTAAGTGGTGCTCGGGATCGACGAAAGATCGTCTTTCCTTTGGAGAGAGAGAGAGAGTCAAAATACACTAGGGTTAGATTTAGTATAACATTAAATTTGATTAGGACCTGGGTAAATACCAATAATAGTAAGTGCCTTTTGAAAGGGAATGATGGGCTTCAGCTACCCTCATAGTTCCTAGTGCCCCCGAGTGCCCTTCACAGGGAATACCCTGGGAAGTCAAAGATTAACCTTAAATCATAAGACTAAAATGAATACAGGAGTAATCAGCAATATACTAGGACATTACCTTTACTCACACTGATGTCTAGGGAGGTTATCTTGGGTAGGTTCTCCAAGCGATAGGCCCGGTGGTTGTGAAAAAGTGTAGGTTAGCCCGGCGAGCGAAAGGCTCAGAAGGTAGTTATAATGGACAGGTAAGTCCGGGGTGTTGATGGCTCGGGAAATTCATGGTTGCTTGTGCATAAAGTGGTGGGTCTTCGTTATTTGACGGTCGTTCACACCGACATTTATACAATGACTTTTTTGGTGTGGTTTACACTTAGCCAAGGAAAAGACTGGCAGTGGGTCAGCATAATACGTGGTGACTCTTGTGTGTCCTTTAGATGTGTACGTAAAGGCTATGCCTGGTAGTGTGAATACACATCTATGAGTGGGGTGGCCCGACCCACTATCTCTGTTGGCCACTACGGATGCTCCTAGTAGTAAAGTTAGCTTCCTAGCAGGGGGACCTAAAGGTCTATGCGCATAGAGTCGTGTGTGTTTATTGCACTTACACGAATCATGGCATAACAGATCACTACACACATACCTGCATATAACATGACACCCCATCGTATAAACTAGTATGGAATAGTTTATACAATGGGAGCCTTACAAAAGACCCCTTAACTTATAAATTTGTATGGGCATTCATATAAGTTAAGGTTACTTATTCCATAGTTTAGTTTACATATACTTACTACTCTACTTTACTTGTTTACATTACTACTTCCCTATTATAGCTCTTTTGTACATACACTTGCTAGGGTAGTTGTCACCTGCTTATTCCACTCTGCTTTGTTGTCCTCCATTTGCATCCTCCCCGTACGGTGCCTAGGAGTCATGGGGGTGATGCGAGGACAATAATGGCTTAGTATTTTGACTAACAGTCGGTGGACCACATCATTTTAGGGGATCGAGCAGCAGGACACTCAGCACCGGCAGGACAAGAAGGCGGAACATGAGGAGCAATTGTTGTACACTACCACTACTATACGGTGATGGTTCGAGGATGGATTTTAGTTTGCTTTTGCTAGATGTGTGAGTTGTGTGAGAGAGATTATTTGTATTATACTTGTACCGGGCTTAAGCCCATTCTTTTACTCTCTTTTATAATGTGTACTCATCGTGGACTTTGCTGTGATATTCATTGCTCTTTTTTATATATTGATAATGATCTTTGATCTTTGGACTTATATTAATTACTTCTCTTTGTTGATACACTGTGATGTGATCATTTTAGCCGACAGGATCGGCGTCGTGCGGTGGCGTCTAACTGGTTAGTTGGAGTAACTGGTAGGCGGCGGTTCTACGCGTAAGACCCGGTTGTGAAGAAAAAAATTAAGGTCTTACACCTGTAGTAGCCCGTAAGTCCACAGAAACTCCGAACTTCAACCACAAAAGACAAAACCGGCCACTCCCGTATCGCAACTATCTTTGTCGGATCCAACGTATTGCGATCTCCACTTATCACGTGGCCAAGAAAGGCCACTGACGACAACCAGAACTAACACATTGAGAACTTAGCATAGTGCTTGTTACTTCTAAGGGTGTGCAATACCATTCGTAAATGGTTCGCATGGTCTTCTTTAGACTGAGAGTACACCAATATGTCATCATTAAAGACGATTACAAACAAGTCCGAGTACTCTCGAAATGTTCGGTGCAATAGGTCCATGAATACCGATGGCGTATTTGTTAGCCCAAACAACATTACAGTGAACTCGTAATGACCATAGCGTGTACCAAACGCTATCTTGGGAAAGTCACATTCCTGAATCCTCAAATGATAATAGCCAGGCCTTAAATCCAGCTTCGAGTAGAAATTTGATCCCACTAGCTGATTGAACAAGTAATCAATCCATGGAATCAGATACTTATTGTTCTTCGTCAACTTGTTCAACTCTCGATATTCAATGCATAGCTGCAAGCTTCCGTCCTTATTTTTCACAAATAAGACCGGAGCGCTCATAGGTGACATACTTGGGTGTATATATACTTGCTCCAGCAGCTCTTGCAATTGAACCTTTAGTTCTGCCATATCCTTTAGCGCAACACGATATGGTGAGTGGGCCACAGGTTTTGCTACTGGAACCCACTCAATAGCGAATTCAATCTCCCGCGGGGACGGTAACCCCGGAAGATCTTTAGGAAACACAACAACATACTCCGATATAATAGGAACATCACTCACACTGGGCCTCAACTCAACCGCCTCCAACATCATGAAGAACAACTTCGCGCGCTTCCGAACTGCCATGACTACTTGGATAGTAGACATCATTATCTTGATCGATCCTCACATACCAAAAAATTTGGTCTCTCATTCGGTGTTCTGTCCTAGTATGACTTCCTTAGAGTTGCAATCTATATAGGAAGGCTTCTCCGAGAGCCAGTCCATACCAAATATTACATCAAACTCTGATATCGGTAGCATAGATGCTTCCAATCCAAAATCCCGACTTCGTATCTGTACTACAACATAGCAGACTCGATCCGCGCACATCAAGCACCCATTAGGAAGCAACACATTCACTCGATCTGCCGGCGTAAGCGAAGGAACTCCGATACACCCCACAAAATCTTTCGACAAAAAGGAATGAGAAGCTCCAGTATCGAACAGTGCTCTCGCCGGACACTCCGATATCAGTATAAAGCCTAATTTAAACCAATCATGCACAAGCAATACACAAGGTACTAAGTATCGAAAGTAGTAAAGACTGTATCTTAACTCATACCTATTACAATGTCTCTTTGTTTTATGGCCTCCTGTTGGCCAAGATTATAGATTCGGAGTTGCGTTTGATATGTAGTTGATTCCACCATTGCCTTTCCCTTCTCAGCATAAGACGCACCCATCTTTTTCTGCCCTTTTGGAAGGCCACTCAAGCAATCTCGAGCCATATGCCCCACCTTGCCACATGTATAACATGTGTGAGGACATCTCCCAGATGTTGCTCATGACGGTGGAAGAGAAGGAGCTAGTGCAGATGTTTTAGGCTTCTTTTTCCACCGTTCATACCCAGACTATGAAGAACTAGGTACCTTGAACTCTGGCTTCTTCCCTGCCAAGTCATTCTTATGCTGCACGTGCTTCATGTCTAGCTCGAGGGAGCGGGCCGTATTGACCAAGGTAAGAAAACCCTGCGTCATCGGTCATGAGAGAAGCAATCGCAGGCCATCTCTCAGCCCTTTATAGAACCGATTTCTTTTTCGTTCCTCATCTGCAAACGTAAAGCCTGCAAATCTTCCTAATCTTGTAAACTCATGCAAGTAGTCATCCACCGACCTCTCGCCTTGAGTTAACCTTTAAAATTGGTTCTCCATCGCAATCTGTTGTGCCGATGGAATGTATCTTGCCAGAAAACACATTAAGAACTCCTCCATTGAGATCTCAATCAACGGCCAACTAGCAAACTTGTGTATCTTCAGCTCATCCAATCATTGTCTTGCCTCACAATCCAACAAGAAGGTAGTCACAGTGACTTTTTGCCACTCTTCTGTTTCAGTTGCTGTAAGGACCCTCTTTATTCTTGAGAGCCAATCTTCGGCTTGTGTAGGGGTTCTAGTACCCATAAATACAGGGGGATTGAAACTCATAACATGTTTCAGTTGCTTCACCTTTGCTCGCCTTGTGTCCACTGGCTCAATAACCACTTATCTCACCGCTACGCGCTCAACCACGCCAACCAGATCCTAGACCATCGGAGGAATAGGAGGTTGTCTTTGAACCCTAGGTTGCACATTAATCATTGCAAACACGCCTTCAGCAACCAACCGTATAGTTTTCGCCGAAGGAGGAGGTGTTGGACCTCATTTTGTTTACCCCTCTCCACCGAGCACTGGGTCTCTAGCTGCCCCGCACCACTTCTAGTCACTTCTAGCTTCCTCGCACAACTCCTAGTCGCCTACAATGTGAAACACACAATTAAGCAACAACGAATATTGCCAAAAGTAATTATAGGAACATTTTACTTCCTCAAACATGTGTATTTTCATTCCTAAGTGGACATTCAAGGGTTCAGTTATGTAATCAAGGTAGCGCACATGCACGTGCTCACCACCCCTTAAAAGAATTCGACCACAAATTCGAAGAAGGAAGACCGTGAACAGAATCTGATACCAATTTTGTAATACCCCCATCCATCATATAACATATGACAGAAGGTCCGTCCGGGGCCTGCTAAGTCTACTACAGACAGGTAATGAGATTACCAATTATTTCCAAATCCAAATTCAACTATGAACACATCCTAACTCAGAGCATTCTAGCGGAAGCGTTTAAGTTAAGAACCCATAACAGTAGGAATGTCCACTACAAAAGCTTGTACAAGAATGTTATATAGATATAATAGAACACATGTTTTGGCCTTTCAGCCTTACAACTGTTTCATTTACAACAAGTGGTTTCATAAATCGGCACGCATGCCGGCCACACATGAAAATAGTAAAAAGTTCTCCTTTGGGCCTTCAAGGGTCAGCAAATCACACAACAAGGGCTTTAGCCCACTACTTCCCACTTGGCTCTCTAGAACCTGCACAAACGGCCCACACAAATGTGGCAAACAAAGAAATGGTCAACATTTTTTTGACCAATTTATAACGAACCCACTCCCTACTCGGGGCGGAAGTTCTCATTCCCTACAAACAGTAGCATATATATATAGTGATATCATCAAAGTGAATTTAAGCACCATTCACCACAGACGTAGGCTTAACGGCCATATGCCCCGTACACTCAGGGCATATTTTCGGTGTACTAGACTTCCCGTGTGTCACCACCGTTCAGAGGTAAATAACTTGATGACTATGTCATTCAGAGGTACTTAACTTAACGGTAACCCTTGTCATTCAGAGGTACTTAACTTGACAATTATGTCATTCAGAGGTATTTAACTTAACGACTGACTGCCCATTTAGAGGTACTTAACTTGACGTTCCAGTCATTCAGAGATACTTAACTTGATGGCACGGTAGTTGGCCTTCACGGCTCAACTCAAACATAAGCATCATGGCTTTGTACCATTTCAGTCTAGCACCCACCATTATTGGGCAATTTAAGCTCACAACTCCGCATGCACTGGCCCCCAGGTCTCTTAGAGATAGGCCATACAAATGTTTAGCTCACTGGGAGCTATCGCCTGATGACATTCACTATCGCTTGGCGACATGAACAATTCCCGGAAATGTGATCTTTCCTGGGTATTTTCCTGGAGCTGAACTCCAGTACTTCATGTTACTCTCCTTTCAAAGGTAAAGCCCTCAGACTCGTTATAACTATATGTTTATACTCAGAGTCATATCATGCACAGATAATAAACATCACTATTCTAGATCAACCCATCCGAATGGGCTTCACACAGCATGCATATTCCGTACTCTATATTTCCGGATCTATATACAATATTAAATGGGGATCATACCATTGGAAACCACCTTTTCTTCACCATTTTGTGTGGTGTTCCATGCAAGTATGCATATTGAGGACTTCACTTGTCCAAGTAGAAAATCGTTACCCTTGTAGTTTTCTTATGAGCCATGACTGTGATCTTTGATCGGAATGGAATTGATTGTCAGAACTTCCTCTCCGCAGAGCTAGCATAGACTCGTAATTCTGATCACATGCAATCCTTGGATCGATCTCCTCTAGAGCTCCTGGACTTTTCCTCCTCTTCCCTCTCCATAACTAAGCAAGAGAGTGTGTGAGAGAAAATGAGAATAAAATCTCAAGTCCAGCCTTTATCTGAAATCTACCGCCGCACGAGAACTCCTACCGGCGCACGGTAACACAGGTGGTGACCACTTTGACCAGCCAGCACCGCTATCCTGAGCTATCACTGTGCGATAACTCTGTAGCATTGAGCGATAGCACACTCGATGATTCGTCGACAACATAGAAAGCATTGAGAGCTATAGCGGCGCTCTAGCTTCCTACCGCCAGTAGTTAATAACCCAAGCCCTAGGTCTTTTAATTCACAGAGCTATCATCAGCGATAAGCTTTTCGCCGTGCGATAAACTCCAATGACCACTTCTCAATTTTAGGGTGTTACATACGGTATGGTTGTACCAGTGATATTCTTGTGAAATCCGGTAATAATGTGCATAGTTATAATCAAGATAGTGAAATAGGTTTTGGAAAGATGGTGCGATGCCCGATGATTGAATGCTAATGTCTATATTACCATGGTTAATGAATATGTGAAGTATCAATATGTTGTAGTGATTATCTTATGGAAGTATACTTGTTGGGAATGCTTGATCGTTAATAAAGGAAGTTGTTGAGGTTAATGCACGACTACGTGACATGTTGGTTAATAAAATGTATAGAGTGGCCCACTACTTAGAGTAGTGTCTCATTACGGGTAATAATGTTGGTGTGGTATGTGGTATAAGGTGGCTTACCACCTGTGTGAACCATGAACCATATGTGATATGGAAATGTGGAAGGATATAGGCACGTGGTTGTTGTTGCACTAGAGCAATGAATTGATAAGGGACTCTGTGGGGAGCCCATGCATGTTATTGAGCATGGGATGTGGATAATTAAAAGGGACTCAGTGTGGAGTATATTTATGTGAAATGCATGCGGTGTGAGTTTACATGCGGTGTAATAATCCTTGGTTAAGGATAGTGTGGCAGGTCTACGGGCTTGCTAGCTATCACACCGATGGGAGTTGGTAGATAGAATTGGATGGTTGGGCTTTGGTCCTCAGCGCTTGCTTCCCGAGGCACCCTCCATGCCAGTGGACGGTTGGCCCTAGTCTATTTGTGATATGTTCACAGAGGCACCTTCCATGCCACGATGATAGGCCAGGTTTGGCTGTGTTCTTGGTGCATATCTACCCGAGAACCCTCTGAGTCGTAGTATGCATGTAGGCTCCGCTGTAGTGTTCTTAGCATGGAGGCTTACTGAGGCCTAGGCTAGGTCATCTAGATGCAAGCCTAGTAGTGGAGATGCTCGCTCTACTGTCACCGTCTGCCCACGACGATTGATTCCTGAGAGGTTAGATACCTGCTCGAAAATTGTGAACAATAAGTCTGTGTCGACATAGTAATTGTATGTGTGTGAGCATAAGTGAATCATTGCAGTGCATTCATATCATCACATTACATTACATACACAAGATCTTAATCAGATAAGTTTGTATGGCACTCTTATATGATGAGTTACTTTACTTTCGAGTTGATCCTTAACTTATATGTCTGTATGGGCATTCATATAAGTTAAGTTACTTTCCTGATGTAGATTACCTGCATCAGGATCGTTATAATTGAGTATAACTATTATACAAGAATGTTGATGAACTTGTTATACATCTTTGCTGTTTCTACTCATATATATATATATATATATATATATATATATATATATATATATATATATATATATATATATATATATATTCTCCACCTCTTTGTACTACCGCTTACGTACTTATATTGTACCCTTGTCTTTTTCTCCGCCTGATGCCTAAGAGTCATTGGGGGAGTAGATGTGATTTCCACTTGGTATTTATGACAAACGGTTGCTACGTCTTCCTTTTTATGAGGAAACCCCGCAAATAGAGCAGCAGCAGGTTATGTCGGAGGGAAGCCAGGCCTGAACGATAAGTCTTGAAGTGATGGTACCATCGCTGTCATCAGTGACTGACGTGAGTTTTGAGAGACTCATTTTTGTAGCCATTTGGCATTATGCACTCTGATATTAAGGAAGCCTTGGTTGCTTTTTTTAGTTGTTGTACTTATGGACTTTATACTAGTGTGTAATTTTTACTTCTCTTTACTTTCTTTTTGTTGGGTTGGCATTGATTATATGTTTAGCCGGCATGATAGGCGCCTTGTAGTACAGGTTAGCCCGTGTTCTAACGCTATCGCAAGGCGACTGTTCTGGGCATAAGACTCCTCTCGGTCGTGTTTTGTGTTCCGGGAGGGGGGTGTCTTACATACTCCACATACAAATTTCTTTTCACACGATTATTGACCCCCTCTTAGCACACGACCACTAGTCGTGCATGGCTAATTGTAAAAAAATGGCTTGAGAAACGTACGAGTGAACACACGAGGATTTATTGCATTACCGCTCGTTGTGTGAGGCAAAATTTCCACCTTGATGAGTCTGATATTTATAGTGTTTTTCGGACTAATCCTGGCTAGTTTTCACACACTCGCACTTCACATTTAGTGCATAAATGATTCTAATTCGTTAGTTCATAATTCTCACACGAAGTGCAATGTTTAGGTTATAGTGGTGTGCATTTGCACACTATGTTTTTGGCGGTAAGCACATAGTGCTCTCCATTCTTTTTATTGGCGTTTTGCAAGAGCTGAAGGTGTGTTCCCAGCGATTGGATGTTGTGCAGGTAAGTAGATCTCCTATGTTGCCAAAGTTCTTTTTTGTTGGAATTTCATGATCGTGCGCTATCTTTATGCACGATCGGTGCGACCATGTGATGCCTACAACGTTTAAGTGTGGTGATCTGCCACAGGCTGTGTGATTTTTTCTCGCACGGTCTATTTTGCCCATGCGTGATCAAAATCACATGGTATCGCGTTTTTGACTAAATTTTTATGAAATTATTGTCCGTGTGTTTTCTTCACGCATTGTCGGATTCAACCGTGTGAGAAGGAAAATGCACAATATGATCTGTTTTGCCTAATTTTCACTGATCTGTCATTAACCGTGTGATTTTTTCTCGCAGTGGCTATTTTGCCCGCTCATGATCAAAAACGTATAGTCTCCTGCTGTATTAGGCTGGGTGATTCCTATGTGATTAATATCGCACGATGCATGCACAGTCATGCATTCGACTGTGCATGTCTATTTTTCTAACCTTATATTATTTAAGTGGAAGAGTTTGCTCTATTTCGGGATTCTTCCAATTTTTGTGCCCAAGAGCCAGTTATGCCACATTTTGCCACTCCACCGCCGCCCACCTTCGAGAGGTCCTACGTCCATCTATTTCTTGAAAATCAATGGCTAGGAGATCCTCTTGGCCTCCTTCATTGTTTGTTAGCCCTTAAGCTCATTTTCTAGGGATTTCTTGTTACGCCCTAGGAGATCTCGGTGAGGTCATGTCTGAAGGCAATTGATAGAGAATATGGTTACATTAGAAGAAGGTGACAGCTCTTCCAAACCCCAGATGATAGTTGGAGCTTGAGTTCGGTCAAGGCTTGAAAAACCTATATTCTGGTCGTGAACCTCCAACGAGTCTCCGCCCCTTTGGTTGTAGTATCACAACCTTCATATTGTAGTATATTTTCCTTAAATGCTTTTGTTGTATGAATGATGATTGTGAAACTCTAATTTGATATTTAGTTTATTTCATGTCTATGTGAAGTTTCTTGTGGTTTATTCAAGTGAGGCGCGTCTTCTTCTCATCATTTCCTTCCCCTGTCGTGAGTGTGGCTGCACTAGCAATTACTAGTGGCATGTATTGTGCAGAGGTGCTCTCAAACCTGAAATTCTACTGGTACAAACCAATCCCTCCACTGGCCTTCTCGTACATCTGCCTATAGAAGCAGTGTATCACGGCCTGCATAGTATCCATCCACCTTGTGAAGCGATGTGTGCAATTTGCATTAGTTTAGTTAGATTTTCTTTTGATTTTTGAAACCAAATTCAATGCTCGCAATTTAGTTCAAAATTTTATAATTTGTTTTCCAAACAAGAGAATTGTGTGTCCAAAACTGCATTCCTCTAAGATCGATTCTTGGGGATTTTCTCCTATATTTTATATTACTTGAGCGGTCTGTGCAATTGTCATTAGCACATCAAGTTTTTTGCACCATTATCTTGGAACACAGGCATCATGTGATTTTTTAGGAAACTAGTATAAAGATTTTGTTGCTTTTGATTTCTATTTATTTTGGCTTTAATTTGTATGCAGGGGCGAGGCCCTGGTGACTTAGTTTAGTTTAATATGAAAATAGAGCAGACGTTGTGTGTGCCCCATCGTGTTGCAGCTGCGATGGATGATATCAAAATCAATGGGATTAAATATGGGGGAGAGGATGTTCCCCAGGATAGTCAAGCTACTAATGAACTTGATGTGGTTCGGCCAAGGCCACCGATAATGAGTGATTACACCACTCCCAATATTTGGAGCGTGTACCCTAGATTTAGCCCGACCATTACTAATAATCAATTTGAAATCGAGCCCGACCATCTTGAGCATCATTCACAACAACACCCATTTCTTGGGGATAGTAAGTGAAGACGCCCCATCTTCACTTGGCAGAGTTCTCCGAGATTTGCAGGATGTTCTAGTATGTCAGTGTCTCAGAAAATACTATGAAGTTAAGATTGTTTTCATTCCCTCTTTGGGATAAGGCCATGGCAAGGCTCTACACCATTCCTCCAGGAGCTGTTGCTACTTGGGATGCACTGCCATCCAGGTTCCTTGCCAAATTCTTTCATGTTGATAAGATAATGATCATAAGGCAGGAGATTTCCATGTTCCATTAGAATGATAAAAAGAGACCCTTACTGAGGCTTGTGAGAGGTTTATGGACGGACCTCTTAAGGAAGTGCCCTCGATATAAGTTCCAACTGTAGAACTTGGCTGAAATTTTTTATTTTGCAATAGAGCCAAACTGTCATGCCATAAATCAATGTTGGAACTGGTAGGACCTTAATGAACCACACTCCCGAGGATGCACTACGAATCTTACGGGACACTTCTTCCCATGACTTATTTTAGACGACCGGTAGGAACACCCCAAGAAGCACAAGGGACCTTTTGAAGGAAACACTACAGGGCCGCCTACAGATGCGATACTATCACCATTCCAGAATATTTCTTTGTTGAAGCAGCCTGCCTCTACTTTTACTTAGGTGATGGCTATTTCATGCCAGAGTTGCGCAAAACCCATGCACCATGCTTATGAGTGCCCAGCTGGTGAGCTTTCTACTTATTTTTTTAATTTGAATGTTAATGACACTGTTAATTATGTGAACAACAAAAATTGCCCGACACTATTCTCAAATACTTATAATCTGGGTGTCATAAATTACCCCAACTTTTCTTGGAATCAAAATGCTGAAAGCCAACGATAGAAATTGGGTCATCATCTATTTGATGCATAAGCCTCCTATAGCCAACTGAGGCCACCACAAACAGGTTATAATAAGGGTGCTCCTATCTAAAGAAAAAGTTCTTTGGAGGAGATGATGAAAAAAATTGTTGATATGGATCAAACCAATATGGCCAACCAGACGGCCTCAATGAGGAAGTTGGAGATGCAATTGGGCTAATTGGCCCAACTGCTACTTGATCATACTCAGGGTGCTCTTATTATTACAACTGAAAAAATCCTCATGACCAAGGGAAGAGTTTAACCGAGTCAGTTGGTGGCCATAAGAGCGATTTGGTAGTTAAGTGCACAATCAATGGTGTTGAAACCACCGCATTGTGCGACACACAGTCATCACTCAACATCCTTGCCCTATAAGTCATTGAAAAACTTAGCCTAAACATTGATGTTGATGATTAGACATCCCTTATCCTTGACAATGGGTCTATGATTGAAACTGAAGGAGAAGTTAAGGAAGTTGAGGTTATTATGAACAACACGTTGATTGTAACTAACTTTTAAGTTTTGGGACCCCATGAATAATAATTCCATCCATATTTTGGGTGACCCCTTCTTAAAATAAATAGGTGTCACTCTTCATATCGATGATGGCAGTGTTACTTTGCCACACAAAGTGACACACGATGATTGTCCATCCACGATGACCACAGACATCGATGTTTTATCTGATGTTGTTTCTTATATGGCTGTGAGTGATAAAGAATGCAAGTCTGAAGTTGTGCAGTTGATAAAAACTATTGAGAAAGAGAATGTTGGTGATGAGAAGGTGAGGACTGAAGTAAGTGCTTAGTTGAAGGATGAAGTTGTTGAGCAAGTAGTTGAGGATCTAATGGGTGGCAAAGCTTTGATGGATGAAAGCGGCGAGTCTGCAAAGTTGAGTGTTGATGTGTTAAGCATGGCCGCAAATTCTTCAAGCATTGCTACTATTTCTCATTTTGTGTGTAAACGATTAAAACATGTACGATGGGCTTATTTGTCACCCGTGTAGGGTGATTTAATGAAGCCCCATGCCGGTCCTAAAAAAATAAAAACTAATTTTGTGCGGGTGTCTAGTGTTCGATGGCATTCTCCTAGTGTGGAGAAGCATAAGCAAGAAAGAATACCGCGCATTGCGTGTTTTGTTGCCCACCGATATGAGAAGGGGGAGGTTAGGGGCAAGGGATGTACGTCTCCCTTAGGCCCTAAAGCTTTCATCTTCTGCCCATATCGCATGGCGGGGGAGAACCACCACAAGTCAGCATATAGCTAATTTATGACAGTTCTCTAGTCTGGTTTGTTATGTTGTGTTTGTTAGTTTTCCACCTCTAATTGAGATTGCTCTGTGTGTTTTAATTTGGTATTAATAGTAGGCATTACCGAGAACTATTATTATAAATGCTTAATACAGGTATTTGGTCGATCTTAAGGACGGTAAACGAAAGAGCTTTCGGGAGACAACCTAAATTTCTATTTTTGTTTATCCTAACTCTTTATTTTTGTTATTATTATTGTGATGAGTTCCCTCACGCATGTTTGGTGATTCTTTTGCCATGGGCGTGGAACTTTGTTCAAAATTAATGCCAATCTTCCAGTATACTCATTTCTGAGCATGGGTAACTCTCCTCCCTACCTTTTTTTTGCTCATGGTTATATCATTTACTTGGATTGTTTCGATTAAGTTTGGGGGAGGGAGAACTATGTTTCGTTACCCACTGCATGTACACATTGTATAGCACACAAGATGTACTTTCTAATTTAGTTTTATAATTATTGTTATTTTATCTTCATCTCGTGCCACAACACCCACATTAGTGTGTGCTTAACCATTAACACGTCACGAGTAAAATTTATTTTGTTCGTGTGATTTGATGAATTTATGTTTTGGATTAGGATTGTGAGACGGAGTAAAATATTGACTCATGCAAGGCTCCTAGTCGAGTGCTCATGTCACGCATAGAAATTTGTGTAGGATCAATTTCTTTTTATTCTTTTAGTTTATACTTTTCTCTTAGCATAAATGTTGTTTACATTACTCCAAAATTTGTGAATCTGGTATGAATCAAACGATAGTATAGGAATGTGTAAACGGTCATTAGCCTGGTATTGCTCGAGTCGGGAGGAAGGATTTTCATTCTCGGTGGATAAGAATTAGTGTACACGCTCATTTCAGTCTATCCTCACTATCCCCTTTGTGCCTCAGCTTTGATTCAACTCCATCAAAATCTAACCAAAGTCTAAAAGTCGAGCCTAGTCACACAACAAAATTCGATCTCTAGTTGTATTTTAATTTCATGATTGGGGTGTTGATGTGGTGATGTGTTATAGATATGTAGATGTGCTCCAAAGAAATTTTGTGTTGGTAAATTTGTGAAAAAAATGAAAATGATTTGAAAAAAAAAGTAAAAATAAAAAATTTTGAGAAAGGTTAAAATGAAAATATTTGTGGAAATGTAAATTGGGAGTATAAACACCACACACCCATATAGTCAAGTCCAAGTCTAGGGGTGTGGTGCATCTACGTGTTTTGTTGTGGTTATGGATAGTTTTTATTGTGCTAGCTAATTTGGAGTATGTGTGTTAGCCTTCGATTTTATCATTGTATACATCAACTAAACCCAAGCCCCATTCTAAACCTAAAGTCCTATTGATTCGCGCGATTGAGCCAAACCAGTGTCGTGGAGAGAGTGTAAACGGGCGAGCTTATGGTCACCGACATTGATGAATTTCTTTGGAGGTGGTCCCGAGCCATGGTCTTTAGAAATGCTCACCTCAAAGATTAGTCTACTTTCTTCCTACGCGTGAATGGATGATTCACCGTGATTCAATTTTTGAGTAGAAATGATATTTATATATGCTTTCAGAAATTTAGAAATTATTTATATATAATTAGAGATTTCTTCTACTGACTTTCTATGTCCATGTGCATGCAACTTCGCATAGTACTCCGCATTCGCAGTGGCAAATCCAGCTATTCCATTTTCTGGTCCGCTTGAGGGATGATTTGCTCGGGGAGAGCAAATGGTTAAGTCCTGAGGTGTTTTGAGCCCAATAATTATAGTATTTTTCGGACTCATCCAGGCAAGTTTTCACTCACTACGACTTCACATTTAGTGTATAAAGGCTTCTATTTCATTAGTTCATAATTTTTCACACGAGGTGCACTATTTAAGCCCGTTGTGGTGTGCATTTGCACACTATGTTGTTGGGGGTAAGCACGTGGTGCTCCCCATTATTTATGGTGTTTTGCTTGTGTTGGAGGTGTGTTCCCAGCTTTTTATTTGTTGTGCAGGTTGCCAGATCTCCTATAATGCCCAATTTATTTCCTATAGGAATCACACAGTTATGTGTCTTCTTCACAGATGATCGGCGCGACCGTGTGATGCCTATAATGCCAAAATATGGTTATCTTCCCCGGGCCATGCGATTTGTTCTCGCATAGACTGTTTTGCCATGCGTGATCAAAATCGCTAAGTCTTGTGTTTTTGTCTAAATTTTTATGAAATTATTGCCCGTGCATTTTATTCACGCACGGTTGGATTTAACCATTCGAGAAAAAAAACCCACGATCTGCTCTATTTGGCCTAATTTTCAGTGATATATCATTAAACGCACGATTTGTTCTCGTACGGGCTATTTTTCCCATGCATAATCAAAAAAAGCACGGTCTCCTCAGTATAGGGCTGGGTGATTCCTGCATGATTATTATCTCATAATGCATGCACGGTCATGCGTTCGACCGTGCGTCCCTATTTTTTCAGACGTTTTACTACTTAAGTGCAGGAGTTTGCCCTATTCCGAAATTCTTCCAGTTTTGCGCCCAAGAGCTAAGTTCCACCCCATTTCGTCGATCCAACGCCGCCCACCTTCGTTAGGTCCTCCAGCCATATTCTTCTTAAAAATCAATGGCTAGGAGATCCTCTTGGCCTCCTCTATCATTTGTTAGCCCCCAAGCTCTATTTCAAGGGATTTCTTGCTACACCCTTGAAGTTCTCTAGCGAGTTCATGGCCGAAGATAGTTGATAGAGTAGTCGAGTACATTATAAGAAGGTGGTAGCTCTTCCGGGCCCCGAATGGCAGTTGGAGCCAGAGCAAAGATAAGGCTTCACAACCCTAGATTTTTGTCGTGAACCTCCAACGAGTCTCCGCCCCTTTGATTGTAATCTCACCCCCTCCAAACTATAGTATATTTTCCTTGAATGTTTTGGTTGTATGAACGATGATTGAGAAACCCTAATTAGATTTTTTTGTTTATTTCATGTATATATGAAGTTTCTTGTTGTTTATACAATAGAGGAGTGCCACCATCTCATCATTTAAATCCCCCCCATCGTGAGCGTGGCTGCACTAGCAATTGCTAGTGGCGTGCATTGTAAAGAGGTGCTCTTAATCCTTAAATTTTGCTAGTGCGAACCATTCCCTCACTTAGCCTTCTAATCCATCCACCTATCCAAGTAGTGCATCGCAACCTACAAAGTTTCCATCCAATTTGTAAAATGGTGTGTGTGACCCACATTAGTTTATTGAGATTATCTTTTGATTTTGAAACCAAATTCAAAGCTTGTCGTTAAGTTCAAATCTTTATAATTGGCTTTCCAAACAGTAGAATCACACACCCTAATCTGCGTTCCTCTGAGATTGATACTTGGGGATTTACTCTCACATTTTATATTACTTGAGTGACTGATGCATTTGTCATTAGTGCAACAAGTTTTTGGTGATGTTGTCGAGAATGCAGACGTCGTGTGATTTTTCAGTTTAGGAAACCATTACAAATATTTTGTTGTATTATTTCTGTTTGTTTTTGCTTTGAGTTCTATGTATGGGCGAATCCCTGGTGACTTAGTTGAGTTTGATCCGAAAATAAAGCAGATGTTTCATGCGTGCCACCGTATTGTCACTGCAATGGATGGTATCAGGATCAATGGGAATGACAACAGGGGAGAGGATCCATATTATAGTAATTGTTCTTCTTAATTCCATGGTTATATGAACGATTGTTGTTAAACCCTAGTTTGATATTTAGTGTATTGCATGTCTATGTGAAATCTCTTTGTGTTTTATGCAAGTGAGGAGTGTCGCCATCTCATCATTTCCATCCAACATCGTGAGTGTTGCTGCACTAGAATTGGTTAGTGGCATGCATTGTGAAGAGGGGCTCTTGACCTTAAAATTCCTCCAGTGCAAACTATTCCATACGCTATACTTTCCGTCCATCCGTATACCGAAGCAGTGCATCGCGACCTGCATAGTTTACATCCACCTTGCAAAGTGCTGTGTGATACCCCCCATTTCTTTAGTTAGATTTTCTTTCTATTTTTGAATCCATATTCAAAGCTCACCGTGTAGTTCAAATCTTTATAATTGGTTTTCTAAATAGTAGAATCGCGCTCCTTAACCTGTGTTCCTCTGAGATCGTTACTTTGGAATTTTCTCCCATATTTTGTATTACTTGAGCGACAGGTGAACTTCCTGTTACCACATCACCCCTCCACAAATTTTTTTTTCTCGCCAGTCCAGGTTCCTTCTCACACGAGCATATGCTTTTCCTTCTTGAACAACCACTGGTCATACGCCTGCTCCTGTGATTGGCTAAATTGTATCGCGCCCACAAATACTTTGTTCCATCATCTTCTTCATAAGAAGGCCACAAATTCTCCATCTAGTCCGTCATTTTTCCCATTTTACGTCTCGAAGGGCTAGGGATCATCACCTAGGCTCTCCCTACCTTACATAAGATCAAGAAAGAAGAAAATGGAATCCTCCGCTCACCGCAAGCTAGGGAATCAAAGAAGAAGATGTGGATGGTGCAAACCCTTAAGAAGATGGTTACATTGGGGATTTTGGTGGAAGTTCCTCTATCCTAGACAGTAGCAAATGAGCGAGGAATTCATGGAGTCGCTATCCAAAATCCACCTTTCCTTTACGGAAGAGTCTTATGTACCATTTGTTTCTCTTTACTTCTTTCCCGCACACTGGGTTGAATAGGTTGTTGCTTTTCTTCTACTATATTAATGTTGGTGAAATGGACATGTGTTGAACTTTTGTCAATTGTGTATTAAACCATGTCTCTCCTTGTTCATTTCTTCGGAGTAGCCTATGTGGCTTAGCACCTATTTTTTGTGATTTCTTTATTATTCTGTGATTTTTTGTGTGTGAATGAGTTTGTGTGGTTGCATTGCCTTGTAGGCACGATTATTGTACAAAACGGATGTCGGCGACCTACGAAAAAGTTAAGTCGAGGTCGGCAACCCGTTGTGGTGTGAAGTAGTGTCAGCCACCCATAAAGTTAATTAGTTTTCTTTTTTTGTTAGTTAGCAAAAAAACCCAAAAACACTAACATAAATACTTATATCTCAAGTCTCTCCTAGACGTAGAATCCACCTTTCCGTGCTCCGCGAGAGATTCGATACTCGGGAGTCACTCCCCATTTTATTATAATTTGATAATAATAGTCGGTGCACTTTCCCCTGCAAGGATTTTGTTGAACACATTCAATGTTACCATGGAAAAATCTAAGAATAAGTGTGATTGTAATGATAAATTAAAATTCAAAAATAATGTTAAAACTATGAATGCATTATTTTGTTCTTTAGATAGAACTGAATTCAATAGAAGTTTTGCTTGTGAGAATTCTTATGATATTTTACTAGAAATTACTCATTAAGGTACAGTGGAGGTAAAGTATTCAATGTCTTTTCAAATGGAGTCTGAGGTTGAGAAGTTGCAAAACAATGTAGATGAAGATTTGATTCGATGTACACAAGGTTCACCAAAATAGTCAATGACTTAAAAGTTCTTGGAAAGTCTTTCTCCAACGGAGATTTCGTGATGATGATTCAAAGATCTCTGCCCTCTTAGTTCAATCCTAAGGTTACAGCCATATTGGATTCACGTGATTTAAAGAAGCTCCAAATCAAGGGCCTCAATGGGAATCTAAAAACTCATGGGTTTGAGCTGAAAATTAAAGAATAAGAGTAGAATGTGGAACCAAAGAAAAATGCCTTGGCATTGAAATGAAAGGAAGATTACATTGATACTAATGATGGTGATGAAGAAGATGAGGAGTATTTTTTCGTGAAGAAATTCAAAAGATTCATGAAGAATCCTTAAAGAAGAAACACATTCTGGAAATTTTTCAACAAGGAGTCATCTATGAGAATAGGAAAAGGAAAAGATAGCGATGATAATGATGAAGAGCATCCACCAACATAGTGTTCTCTTTGCATAAAGGTCTGACACATCTAGATTAAGTGCCCAAAATTTTGGAAAGAGCAAAAAGAAAAGAGGCAAAAGATAAAAGAGAAGAAAAAGGAAGGCGGATACTTGGGACACTCCTCCTTTGAGGAATTTAGTGGGTCAAGATCAGGTAATAAAGAAGAGGCGAACATGTGTTTGATGGGAAAGAGCAATACACCATCTGATGATGAATGCAGTATCCAAAGTGACACTGAGGTACCTCATCCCTCTTATGATGATTATATACTGAATTATTGAAAAGTTGCAAAAAATTATATAACAGTTTAAAAGATATTGATCTTCTAAAATGCGAAAGTAAACTTATATTAAAAGAAAATAAGAAATTAAATAAATATGCTAAGTTATTAGGGAAAGAGAAGATGACTTGCCAAGAGTACACTCACTCATTGGATAGGATGAAAGAATTAGAAGAAGCTCTTGCAAAGTCTCATTCTATTATCGAATCTCTTACTAAAGAAAAGTGGAACTTAGAAGAACTCTTAAATCTTCTCCTTCTCAATAAAAGAAGGAAAGATAACCTTTGTGAATCAGTATGTTATAATTATAATAGAAAACACCGCCATGAAAGCCCAAATACATGATTTAAATAAGACAATTAAAAAATTCTGAATTGACCAAAAATCATTTGACATAATTTTGGCCAATCAATGTCATGGAAGTGCAAAAGTTAACTTGTCTATATTTCTAAAAAATATTGCCTAATGATATCTTCTATTATCGGTGATAGCAATAGTTCTAGAAAACAACAAATTAATAATAAAAATCTTTAATTTTCTCATATTACCTTAAATTTCTACAGGTGTTCACACAAAACTCAGAAAAGTGTCTTAACCCCCTTTATAATGTGTGCCAAATGTCATATATTTGGACACACCACAGACTCATGTAGGAAGAAAGGTTGAAATATTGTTAATTAAATTTTGGTTCCTAAGATTTTCACCTATTCTATGGGAGAAACCTATTGGGTAGCCGGAACTTTACTCTCATATGCTTTTAGGTATCCTGACAAACTAAGGACAAAGAATATGTGTTGTATTTGGACTTGGGTTATTCCAAACACATAATGGGTAACAAATAAAGTTCCTTAGCCTCGTAATGAAGAAAGGAGAGATTGTCACTTTTGGAGGTAGCAACAAAGGAAGGATTATGATAATTAGTGTAGTGGGTAATAAAGCTTTTTTATTTCAAATGTATTGTTTATAGAAGGTTAAAAATTTAATTTATTTTCAATTAGTTAGTTATGTGATAGAAGATTAAATGTTTTATTTGAGTTCTCTACAAATATGTACAAAATCATAAATTATAAAACAAATGAAGTAGTTCTCACCGCACCTAGATTTCATAATGTCTATTTGATTACTTTTAATGATCTTTCACATTCTTCTTTAAAATATTTTATTTCAAAAAAATAAGAAATTAGAATTTTTGCAAAGGCATCGTTGTCCCTCTAGCAACAAGTTGATTTTAATATCATCAAGAGATAAATTTATTTAGGAGATTACCATTTCTTAATCAAAATTTATCTTTTCTTTGTGTGTCATGCCAAAAAGGTAAATTTTTTAAAATTTATTTTTAAAAAAATGTTATTTCTACTACTAGACCACTTTAGTTAATACACATGGATTTATTTGGACTGGTTAGCATGCCAGGTCTAGAATGTATAAAATATACATTTATATTAATTTATGATTTTTCTAGATTTTGTTGGACTATATTTCTATCCTCAAAATTTGATGCATTGTTTGAATATACTAAATAACATATTAATATTCAAAATGAACTTGATTTTAAAATAAAATGCATATGCTCACATCATGGAGGTGAATATGAAAATGATAATTTTTTTACATTTTGTAATGATCTAGGATTAAACATGAATTTTCCGCTCCACACACCCCACAACAAAATGGTATTGTGGAAAGGATAAAATAAAGCTCTGTAAGAGCTATCATGCACTATGCTATTTGAATATGGGTTACCTAGATCATTTCATACTGAAGTCATAAATACTTCATGTTATGTTATTATTCATGTTATGTTTTGCCCATTCCTAAAATTAACACCTTTTGAGTTATACTTCCAAAAGAAACATAATGTATCTTATTTTTGAGTTTTTTTGTTGTAAATATTTTATTTTAAACACTAAAGATACTTTAGGAAAATTCAAAAAAAAAATGATGAGATAATTTTTGTTAGTTACACTTCAACTAGCAAAACTTATTGAATTTATAATAAAAGGTCAAAAATCATTGAAGAGTATGTTAGATTTGATGAGTTTATTCCATGTATAGATACTAATCATACAAGAAACAAAGTGGAACCTCTTCCCCCATTGGAGCATGAAGATGATGAAGCTATTGGAGAAAACGAAGAAGAAATAGATGAGAAAGAGGAAGAAATGGAAGAATACGTACTTCTAAGTGAGCTCAAACTTACAAAGAATCTTCCAAGGGAACTTATTATTTGAGAACCAATGAAAGGGGTTCGTACTAATTCTTCTTTACATGAGTCTTTTTCAAACCTTTATTTTGTATTCGAAATAGAACCAAAAATGTTTCAACCACTTTAAATGATGAATTTTGGTTTTTAGCTATAAATGAAGAACTTAATCAATTTGAATATAATAAGGTTTGAAAACTTGTAGAGAGGTCATTTAATCTTCCAGTTATAGGTGTTAAATGGATTTTTAAATATAAACTAGATGGTGACTATAAAATTATAAAAAAATAAAGCAAAACTAGTTGAAAAAGGATATGTTCAAATTGAGGGGGTAGATTTTGATGAAACTTTTACACTTATTGCTCATCTAGAGTCTATTAGAATTTTTCTTGCATTTGTATTTTTTAAAAATTTAAATTATTTCAAATGACTAAAAAAATTTCAATTTAAACAGGTTTATAAAAGAAGTATATGTTGAACAACCCCTATTTTTATTAATGAAAAATTTCCTAATCTTGTATATAAGCTAGAAAAGGCGCTTTATGGTTTGAAACAAGCACCACGTGCTTGGTATGAAAGATTAGCTTTTTTTATTAGAGCACAATTATAAAATGGGAAGTGTAGATAATACACTATTTATTAAGTATGTTTATAATGATTTGATTATTTTGCAAATTTATGTCGATGATATTATTTTTTGAGCCAATAATGAAGAATTATGTAATGAAGTTATCTTAGTGATGAAAAATAAATTTGAAATGAACTTAGTAGGAGAACATATGTACTTTTTAGGATATCAAATCAAACAAATACATGGTAGTATTTTTATTTGTTAATCTAAATATATTTATGATATTCTTAAAAGAATTGAATTTTAAAATCTAAAGCAAGCTAAAACTCCTATGAGTGTATCTTCAAAGCTAGGAAAAAATGAAGTTGGCGTTTCTTTTAATCAAACATTATATAGGGAAACGATAGGATCTTTATTGATTTGACTGCATCTAGACCCGATATTATATTTGTCATTTGATTATGTCCTACATTTCAAGCTAATCCCAAAGAATCAGATTTAAAAGAGGTTAACCGAATTTTTAGATATCTTATTGGTAATTTAAAATTAGGCTTATGGCATCCTTATAATGATTCTTTTATTTTACATGGCTATTCTGATTAAGACTATACATGATGTTCATTAGATCGTAAGAAAACTAGTGATACATTGCATTTCTTAGGCCCTTCACTTGTATCATTGTCGAGTATGAAACAAAATTTTATTGCCCTCTCCGCCACTGAGGCTGAATATATTACACTGTAGTTATTATGCATAAGCCATATGGATATATCAAACAACAGAAGACTTTAGAATACATCAACCAAATGTAGAATTTAAGTGTGATAATAAAAGTGTTGTCGGCCTAACAAACAATCTCGTACATCATTTTAGATCTAAAAATATAGGTGTCCGACATCATTTTATTAGAGATCATACTTCAAAAGAACATGTGAAAATTAATTTCATTGGAATTGACACACAACTTGCAGACATATTCACAAAAACACTTTCCGATGCAAGATTTATATAACTTAAATTAGAATTAGGAGTTTTGGATATTTTAACTTAAAATTTTTAAATTCATAAAACAATAAAAAGAATGTTAAACACTACAAATAACTACAATATCAAAGAGTGTTAATAACGTAAAATACAACATAATATAGATAATAGATATCGTCTACAATATTATGAAAGTGAGGGATAGATAGAATTTACTCTAGAGGGGGGTGAATAGAGTATTAAAAAAAATTTAGCTTAATTGGGAATTAAAATATTGAAACTTATATGAAAGAGGGAAAAACAAAATAAACTATCACAGCACAGCAAAGCACAAAAAGAAAACACAAAGCACCCAGATGACATAAGAAATTTTATAGTGGTTCCCAAAATCTAAGTACATCCACTCTTATACCACCCAGGTAGGAATCCACTACAGGTTTTTGTTCAGGTGCCCTGCCACCACAAGATCTCTTTCAGGTAGATCTAGAGACCCTTTGATCTTTTGATCAGGAGCCCAAAATTCAATAGGTTTTTGAACAAGTCTCCTATCACCAAGAGTTCACTTTTAAAGGGAGAGATAATTTTGTATATATGGAGGTAAAACAAAAGAGTATATGAAAATCTTCTCTTTCTCAATCAAGTGAGAAGACTATGTGGAATGAATAGAATGTCCAAGCTCCCCCTGAGATGTTGTATTGATTCAGGAAGAGGAACTTGGCCCTAGGTGTAGGTCTTCAAAGTGTTGTAGTAGAGCTTTCTTAGATCTATAGACTGAAATTGACTTGAGCTCTCTGTAGATCTTTTAAGCCTGAGAAGAAAAAAAGTCTCGAGAGAATTGTTTTTAAAAAAGGTCTTCTTCTTCCTTTTTACAGCAATGCAGTTGTCCTCTAGAGCAAATTGTGTATAGCTGAAGAAGGTTTTTCATAATGTTCCTGCCTGACTGTCTGATTGTCTTGTAGTGTCTTCTCTTTGATTTTCTGAGTTACATATTCAATCAGAATGAAAAACGACATAAATTTTAATTCCCAAGACAGTATATAATTCTTTGTAATAATTTAGGAGCCCAAACGGCTAAAATGGTTGGCAACATAAATGCACTTCCATAACTGTCTTAATAAAATAAGCTAATAAAATATTTTTGAATACCATAATTAATGCTTCATGAAATACGACTATCAGCCTTGAGAATATCAGCATTAATTATCAGAATATATTTGCCTTTAAATAATTGATCATAACCAAAATAAATACTTCTGACCGTTCTGAAAAATTGATAACTGAAAGTAGAATAAAATCGTAGAGCTTCGGTCAGAGATCGTCGAACTGAGAACAACTATCGTAGAACTGAGAACACTACTAAGAAATGCCAAATAGTCGACCTGAGCTCGTAGATTGTCGAGCTCAGTTCAAATTAGAAGACTCTGAGATCGTCGATGGGAGATAGATGATCGTCGAGCTGAGTTCGACTATAGTCGAATTGGTACATAAAATATACAAAATCTTTCTGAGTCTAAGTTTTAGTCCACTACAATGCTGGTCTGCACAAACCTGACCTAAAAGGTCTTAACTAAGACTAGACAAAGCCCCTGTCTATACATGGGGGTCAATACATCCTAAGAGTGAACCTAGCACAAATCCAAACAAGGGTTCCGATAATCTCCCCCTATTTGTGTGAGGTCACTCAAAAACAAAACTAAAAAGAAATAGAAATACAAAGACCATAAATATCTGTAGGGATGAAATAACATCAGCAGATATGTTATAGCTGTGCATTGTACATAATAAGTTAAGCATTAAAATATTAAAGATTACAAACTATAATGTATCAGATGAAGGACCAGAGGAGGGTTTAGAAAAGATTATCTTTCTGTTTGGATCTGTTACATCCTTCTTAGAAAACAACAGGACTTGTCCACCAAGAGATGTCTGAGTACTAGTCATGGGCACAATTGCTTCTGGATGCAATGTTATATATTCAGTTGGATTAAAAACTTTCCTGCTAACTTGGAGTTTGTCCAGCTCTTTTTCTCTGAAGGATGATATGGTGGTAAACTTATATGGATCTTCTCCTTCTTCTGCCTCTTTTCTTATCTGTGAAAGACCAATCAGTTCTTGAATCCTAGCCATCCTGAAGTTTGGATCAACTTCCTGATCAATAGTTGGCTGATCATCTTGAGGAGGCAACATTGTAACTGCTTTGAACAGAGTGGATTGAGCCTGAAAGCTTGTTATGCTGTGATGTTCATCATTCTGATAATAACGAGATTTTGGAGGTGCACTCTCACTATACTTTCCTTTGGGCTTATGAGATTCATAATGTCTTCTTAACTGATAGGTAGCTGTCTTTTGAACTTTGGGTAAAACTTGTTGTTGTTGAGGAGGAGAGACGGAGAGATCCTGATAAATAACTTCTTTTAATATCTCTGAAGAACTCTGATTCCTTTGCTACTGACTGCTTCCTTGGGAGTGAGATTTGGATGATCTATCCTGCCTTTGATATGATCTAGTGAAAGAGGTAGGCTTGGAAGATGCATCAGAAACATAAGGAATGACTCCTGAATCACCAGCAGAAGGAGGAGGAGGAGGAGGACCTCTTTTGAACTTCTGAGGAGGAGGTGATTATCTCTTGCTCTTCTTCCTTGCTTTCTGTTCATTTTTAGATAACCACATCCAGCTTTCCATATCGGGATATGGAGTGATTCCTTTCAAGATGTAATAAAGAGTATCATTTGTATTGCCTGGCTTGGGTGTAGCCTTTCTTTTCTTTGACATTCTCTTTTTCTTAGGATCAGAATCCTCTGAATCATCATCCTCATCATCATCAGATGAATCGGGAGGATTATCATACAATTCATTTATTTCCTTTATTTGTTTGTCAGCAGTCATTTTAGAAGCTTTCTCTTTGGCTTCTTCCTAAATATCAAGAGCAATAAGATCATCCAGAGAGGGAAGAGGACTATCATCTATTGGATAGGAAGCTCCAAGGGGACTTAGGACTGGATCAATATCCATAGAAGTTAGATCAGCAAGAGGAGCACTTGGCTCACAAATGTTTATCAACCTTGTCTCTAGGGCTGAATTTAGATTTTTGGAAACCACTAGATAAATCAATTCATCAGCAATTAGGAAAGAATCAAGCTCATCCTTAGCTTCTGTAATAAGCATAGGCTCAACAACTATAGGAGATGACATATCTGAACAAACTGTAACTGAATGAATATCTGCAAAAATTGGAACTGATTGAATCTGCAGAAGTTGTTATACAACAAGAAGACTCTTGGGTCTAGTATAACAGACCATGCCCTTGAAAGCACTGAAATCAACTGAAGGCAAAACTGTTCTGAATACAGATAAAGAATACAAAAGAGTCTGTAAATCATAGGTGGGATTTATAAAACAATCACCTCTTGAAATGCCAGGTAATGACACATTAGTGTCCTCATTTGAAGTCAGCAAATCTTAATATGAAACTATATCTGCACAAAATTTCTGAAAAACTTCTTTTTCCTACACTGCTGGAGGAGACTGAGCTTGAAGTTCTGCTAAGGCTAAACCTGCTGCATCTTCATTGGACATCTCCCCCTGCCTGGTTTCAGTGAGAACTGGAACCAGGCCCTTAGATGAGGAAGGGACAGTGGAAGCAGATAGAGTTGATATAGAAAGAGCAAGAGGTGAAATAGCCTCTGCTATAAAGGATTTGAGAGTTGGAGTGAATTACTCCAAAAGATGAGAAACGAAAGAGGGATCAACATGAAGTAACTCAGTTAGAGTCTGAGTGGAGACAGAATTATGAGAGGGATGAGGAGTGAAATCAGGTATGATTTCATCCTGAATAGGGGAGTTTCTTCAAGAATTTAGTGGAGAATTTGGTGGAGTGGCTTCAATGTTGACGGGTGAATCATTTTGACAAGAAGGAGATGAGTGAGGTGAGAGTAGGTTAAAATCAGGAAAGGACGTGGTGTAGAGGTTTTGAGATTCAACAGGATGGAGGGGAAATGGTGACTGAGTAGGTGAAGAAAGGATAGCTGGGGATGAAGGATTTGTTTGAATCACAGTGGTAGGTATAGAAGAAAAACTGGGGATGACTGGAGAAACTGGAGGTGGAGGAGGAGGAGGAGGAGGAACTTCTTCATTAGGGTGAGGAGTGGCTGTTACAGCCCTTGTGTCCTCAGATAAATTTGAGGAAGTTCCAAAATTGGAGGACTTTAGAATCATCCTCTCCTACTTCTTAATCAAAGAGGAGTTCAACCTCTTGCTAGCATTGAAAGCTATGGTTGTAGAAACCAGTAAATCTAGAGCTTTCTTCTGTAGGAAGATT
Source organism: Platanthera zijinensis (assembly GCA_039513925.1). Classification (NCBI taxonomy): domain Eukaryota; kingdom Viridiplantae; phylum Streptophyta; class Magnoliopsida; order Asparagales; family Orchidaceae; genus Platanthera; species Platanthera zijinensis. Next base: position 181,985,561 of record CM077079.1, on the reverse strand, counting down.
CCCAGAATTCTTCCTAAGCAAACTTCCTTCTTATTTTTCTTTCTCTTAATAAAATCAAAGAACAAACTAGCCCAGTCTATGGACTTAAAGCAGACATAATGGCAAAATGTTGTCTATTTATATTGTCATGCGCCGAATGCTTACCCAGCAGCACCTTGCCCACTATATAAACAAGAAACTTAAAAAAATAGATAAATTTTTATTTAAGAGCTTAGATGGTATGCCCTCAGCATGACCCATCTCTATTAACATCCTGCTGTACTCAGAACTATCATGTTCTAGCTCGTCTGTTCCATTTTTCAACTCAAAAATTTCGGTAAGAATTGCAGGGTTTAGAATTACTTGCTGTCCTGATATGAATACGATCATTGAAACGTCATTAGTTGAAGAAGAGAAAACCCATTCTTTAATTTCTGCAATAGATAATTTTATCCTTTTAGTCATGAGCTTCTTCAGGCCCTGATCATCACATAACTGTAACGTCTCTTGAAAAATTGGATCACAGTGACTGAACGATTCGAAGTCGACATTGAAACCAGTGTCAAACTTCATCGCTGAAAGAACCGCTGTAGAAATCGCCATGGAAGATCTGTAGACTAAAGAGAGAAGAGATCACGAGCAAAGGGAAAACAATATGAAAGCACGGGACAAAGATCGAAGAGAAACCTACATATAGGTTTTTAGAATACGAAAAGACGACCTCTGTCCGACCAGAAAATCACAAACGTCGATATTAGGTCAACGATTAATTTGGAAATAAATAGTATCTTTGGTCTCTGATCTCAGTAGCATAAATTGATAGTCGAGATTAGGTTGACGATTAATTTACTAAAGCAAAGTCATCGAACTCCGGTCGATGATTTTAGTCTTCACACAGACCTGTCGTCAAACTCAGGTCGACGATTGAGCTAATGATGAGTTCGAAGATTGTCGATCTCTGTTCGATGATCGTTGATCAAATCTTCACAAAGACAAAATTCAATTTTAATCCATGTCATTTATAATTCCAAGCTGATTCAAAAAGAAAAGATGTTTTTCCTCATCCAAAGGCTTGGTAAAAATATCTCCTCTTAGAAAATCAGTGGGGATAAACTTGAGATTAATCTTGTTTTTGTCAACACAATCTCTAAGAAAATGATGCCTTTTTTCTATATGTTTGGTCCTAGAATGCAGGACTGGATTTTGTGCAATTGATATGGCACTAGTACTGTCACAAAATATAGTGGTATTTTAGAGAGAGTACCTATAATCCAGTAGCTGATTTTGAATCCACAACATCTGTGAACAACAACTACCAACTGCTATATATTCATGCTCTATAGTTGATATAGACACAGATGATTATTTATTACAAAACCAAGACACTAACATATCACCCAGGAACTGACAAGTTCCTGAAGTGCTTTTTCTATCAACTCTGCATCCAGCATAGTCAGCATCAGAATATCCAGATAATTCAAATTCTGACTCTGTGGGATACCAAAGTCCTAGATTAGGACGGCCCTTTAAGTATCTTAAAATTCTCTTGAGGAGAATTAAATGAGATTCTTTAGGGTTGACTTGTAATCTAGCACAAAGACATGTTGCAAACATTATATCAGGTTTACTTGCAGTAAGATATAGTAGGGACCCAACAATGGCCCTATAATTTTTCTGATCAACAGGTTTACCCTTTTCATCAGAATCAATTACTACATTAGAATCCATTGGTGTCTTCATAGCTAAGGAATCAGCCATCCCAAACCTTTTTACTAATTCCTTAGCATACTTGGACTGAGATATGAAGATGCCATCAGGGGCTTGCTTCACTTGAAGACCAAGGAAGTAAGAGAGTTCACCCATGCTACTAATTTCAAACTTGGAATGCATAAGGTCAGAAAACCTTTTGCAAAGTTTAGAATAAGTAGATCCAAATATAATATCATCAACATATACTTGAACTAACAGAATCCTATAATGATGATGTCTTATAAATAAAGTACTATCTACAATGCCTCTTGAAAAATTATGCTCTAAAAGAAAGCTAGCTAGGGTTTCATACCAAGCTCTTGGAGCTTGCTTTAGACCATAGAGAGCTTTATGCAGCTTGAAAACATAAGAGGGGTGAGTTGAAGAGATAAAACCTGGTAGCTATTCCACATATACTTCTTCCTTGAGTTTCCCATTGAGAAAATCACTTTTGACATCCAATAGATATACCTTGAAATTCTTGTGAGCAGCATAAGCCAAGAAAATTCTGATAGCTTCAAGTCTTGCTACAGGTGCAAAGGTTTTATCATAGTCAATACCTTCTTCTTGTATATAGCCTTGTGCCACTAGTCTTGCTTTGTTTTTAATAACTATACCTTGAGCATCCAATTTATTTCTGAAGACCCATTTAGTTCCAATAACTAGATGTCATTTGGGTCTAGGAACCAAGTTCCAAACTTTGTATCTTTCAAACTGATTGAGCTCCTCTTGCATTGCAATAATCCAGTGTGGATCTTGCTCGGCATTTTTAATGGATGAGGGCTCAATTTGAGATAAGAAGCAGGCATGCATCACATCTTGGTTGATTTGATGCCTCCTTATCTGCACACCATCTGAAATGTCTCCTATCACTTGAGATATGAGATGATCTCTAAGTGTAACATAGTCAGGAGATGGAGTTTGTTCAACACCAACAGCATTATGAACCAATTCCTCTTGTGGAATTAAATTTGCTATTGGGGAGGCTTCAGTAATTTCCAGAGATTCTTCTTCACTATCTTCATCAATCTGTGGAGAGGGATGAGATATCACGTTTTGGGTGAGATTTAAGTCATCCAACCTTTTACATAGATTTGGTACCTGCAAATAATTACTGGTAGAAGCTTCCATCTCCTTGTAAAACATATTAGCTTCATCAAATATAACATGTATGGATTCTTCAATTTTCAATGATGATTTATTGAAAACCCTATATGCCTTGCTAACATGGGAATATCCTAGAAAGATCCTCATTGTAGCTTTGGCTTTAAACTTTCTAAGATAGTCTTTGTTATTATTATGTATATAATAGATACAACCAAAAATTCTAAAGTAGTATATTTTAGGTTTCTTCCATTTGAGTAATTCATAGGGATTCTTGCCTTTAAGTTTGTGTATCAAACTTCTATTCAAGACATAATTTGTTGTTATTACAGCTTCTGCCCAGTAAAATAGAGGCATGTGAGCATCATCAAGCAATGTGCCTACAGTTTCAATGAGTGTTCTATTTTTCCTTTCAACTACCCCATTCTATTGAGGATTTTTGGGAGAAGATAAGCAGTGCCTGATACCTTCCTTCTCACAGAATTCTTGCATAGGAAGAGAATAAAACTCAGTGCCATGATCACTTCTGATCAATGCAACTGGAGTAGAGTACTCAATCTGTATGCATTTTAGAAAGTCTGTAAGAACTTTTAAGTTATCAGACTTGTTTCTCAAGAAGAAAACCATAGAGAACCTAGAGAAGTCGTCTATAATAACTAAAGTATAAAACTTCCCACCCAGGCTTTGTACAGCAATTGGTCCAAAAAGGTCCAAATGAAGCAGATACAAAATCCTAGGTGAATCACTCTTATTAACTGATTTAAAGCTATTTTTAGTTTGCTTGCCTTCTTGACAAGCCTTGCAAAGGCTTTCCTTTTTGTAGGGGCAAGAGGGCAATCCTCTAATAAGGTTATCCCAAGATAACCTAGCAATGTTTCTAAGATTTACATGTCCTAGCCTTTTATGCCACAATGTATTATTATTACTAACCTGGTTAAACAAGCCGATTTCTAAAGAAGCAGAATTGAAATCAACTAAATAAATATTGCCTAACCTAATACCTGATAACACAGTATTGCATTTAAAGAAATATTGCATTGAGATTCAGTAAAACATACCTCATAACCTGCATCATATAACTAACCTATGGATATCAAGTTATGTTTCAGGCCACTTACATATGACACTTTCCTGAATGTGATAACTCTATGTGTAAATTCTCCATAACCTTTTTGTCTGACCAAAGCTTGCGTCTCCAAATATAACCTTTGGACCTAGCTTTGCCTTGTAGTTACTTAGATTTGCCTTGTTTCCTATCATTTGCTTGGAGCACCCACTATCCAAATACCATTTATCCTGTATGGTAGGATAGGTCTTCACCTGCAAGATAACAACTCATATATTTGGGACCCGGGTAACCTTGGGTCCTGGCTTCTTCTCATACTAAAAACTTGAAATGTAAGAGTATTCAGGTTGACTTTTATAACCTAAGGGATGAAATCTCCTAGGTGGGATTATCCAGTTAGTTAAGGGATGGAAAGGTTTAGAGTTAGTGTTCTTATTGAGATTTCTGTTGAAATTATAGTTTTGATAAAACTGTTCTCGGTTCGATGATTTGTGTTCAGATCGTCGATCTGCGTTCGACGACCAGCATTGATATCGTCGATCTTGGTTCTCAGAATAATAGTGGATATTATCTGGGTTCCATAATTATCGATCTTAGTTCGACGATACATAATGATATCGTCGATCCCCATTTGCAGAGTGTTTAGGCTCAAACTCTTGGTTCTGAGATCGTCGATCGTCATTCGACGAATAATGTTGAGATCGCCGATCTTGGTTCGACGATTTTTGTTAAGACTTAGCCATTTGATTTTCTTTATTTATCTCCACTTATTTTAAAACTTTGTTAACTGTTTTAATTTGTTCTGTATTCTTCTTACCTTTATCTGAAATGAACTTTACAGGTTGGGAAAGTTGATTTTTCTGAATAATAGGTGGTTCACTGGATGATGCACCTAATCCTAACTTACTTCTATTAAGTCTAGCATTAAGTGTGCTGGTAATTTCTACTAGTTGTTTAATTCTACCATTCAGTTATTCCTCTAGCTATTTTGCTTTACTTAATTCAACTTTCAAAAAAGTGATTTGTTCACTATACATGTTTATTTCATTTTTTAATTTAATGTTTTCTGATACTAAGCTATCATAATTAAATTGTTTATCTCTGAGAAGTTTGATTTCCTTCTCAGATCGAATCTGATCACTACACATAGACTTAAAGTCATTTTTAAAATCTTGAGAGGTAAAGTCAAAATCTTCCAATACCTGATCACAATCTGAACATTCTTCAGATTCTCCTTCTTCTGAGAAATGCCCTGAAGCATTAATGGCCATTAAGCAAGTTTATTTTGCCTTTGCTTCTTCTTCATCTTCACTAAAGCTGGAGGAAGATGATTCTTTAATATCACTCAATGTTTCTGCAACAAACCCTCTCTCCTTCTTCTTATGCTTGTAGGAGGATGGTTTGCTGGAGTGCTTCTTGGAGTCTTTCTCCTTTCTCCTTTCCTTATGCTTGTTTTCTGGACATTCTGGAAGAATATGTCCAGGTTTCCTTCAACTAAAGCAGATAATCTCTTTAGAAGGGGTTTTGTCATACCTTGATTTATCATCACTTCTTGATGATTTCCTTCTGAAGTCTTTTCTCCCCATCTTAAAGAAGCTCTTTGCAAAGAGACTCATCAACTCTTCATTTGATGGAGAAGTTTCTGATTCTTCTGAAGCTTTGAAACACTACTAGAAAACTGACTTTTAGCCACGACAGATTGCCGTGGCTAAAAGTCCAAAACCATGGCTAAAGACTTTTAGCCACGGTCTGCCCACGGAAAATGGGCATGGGCAATACGAGCGTGGCTAAAAGTCCAAACCGTAACTAAAAGTCCAAAATCGTGGCTAATACTGGACTTTTAGCCACGGTTCAGTGTCGTGGCTAATAGTGGACTTTTAGCCACGGTTTAATTGGCGTGGCTAAAAGGCCACTCATAACATAAAAAATTCAGGCACCGCCGCCGCCGCCCGGCCGCCGCCGCCGCCCGGCCGTCGCCGCTGCCGCCGCCCGGCCGCCGCCGCCCGGTCGCCGCCGCCCGGCCGCCGCCGCCGCCCGGCCGCCGCCGCCGCCGCCGCCCGGCCGCCGCCACCGCCATATTTATTTCAAAGGCTAATTGAAATAAATTCCTTATAAACCCAAAAATCTCATTTTGTTTTGGCGGTGTGGGACTAAACGATGCCACGACTTTTTGCCACGGTTTAGGCAAACCGTGGCTAATACTAGACTTTTAGCCACGGTTCAGGCAAACCGTGGCTAAAAGTCCAGTATTAGCCACGGAATAAAACCGTGGCTAATACTCACTATTAGCCACGATTTTTCCCCGTGGCAAAAGAAACCGTGGCTAAAAGCCATTTTTCTAGTAGTGAAAGAAATATTCTGCTCCTTCCTAGTTGGTATAGCAATCTTTTGTTGTTCATCTTCTCTTATCTTCAACAGCTGTTCATAGGATTTAAGCTTTCCTAAGAAAGATTCTATAGTCATCTCATGTGTGCCTCTGGTCTCTCTGATAGGTAAAATTCTATGGTTCCTTGAGCTTGGGAAGAACAAGAGAATCTTGTCATTTATTTTTGTAACTGAGATGTCTTTGTCAAAAGTTTTTGGCTCATTAACAATGATGCTGAATCTATTGTACATCTCAGAGACTTGCTCAGTTTCTTCCTTTTAAAGTTCTCATATTGGGAAATGAGATGAGCTCTCCTATCCTTCCTTTCATCTGTTGATCCTGCAACCATCTGGTTTAAGGAATTCCAGATGGCCTTAGCTGATTCCCATTCAGATACTTTCTGAAATATATCATCAGACATTGTTTGTGCCAGTATGTTCATGGCTTTTGCATCAATAATCTTTGCTTTCTTGTATGCATCATTGTAGTCTTGAGAAGGCACTGAAGTCATGTTTGTGGAAGTACTTGGTTGGGCAGCTGGTGGAGGTACTCCTGTTAAAATAGAAGCATAAATGTCTTAGACAATAGAATTCATATAAAGCCTGATTCTTGCCTTCTAGATTCCAAACTTTTGCAAGTTGCAAACTGGAGGTCTGGTGCTTGCAAAGTCCTTGTACTGTGCCATGGTATAATAAAAAGCAGTAGAGTAAAAAGATATCTATCAGAGATTTTAGGTTAAGGTGTTAGCCTGTACAACATTAAAAAAAACACCCTCTGATACCAATTGAAAGTGATGGATAGATAAAATTTGCTCTAGATGGTGGGGTGAATAGAGTACAAAAAAAAATTTAGCTTAATTGCGGAATTAAAATATTGATACTTATATGAAAGAGGGAAAAACAAACAAAACTATCCCAGCACAACACAACACAAAGAACCCAAACGACACAAGAAATTTTTTAGTGGTTCCCCAAATCTGGGTACATCCACTCTTCTACCACCCAGGTAGGATTCCACTACATGTTTTTGTTCAGGTGCCCTACCACCACAAGATCTCTTTCAGGTAGATCTAGAGACCCTTTGAGCTTTTGATCAGGATCCCAAAATCCAATAGGTTTTTGATCAGTTGTCCTATCACCAAGAGTTCTCTTTTGAAGGGGGAGATAACCCTATACAGATGGAGGTAAAAGAAAAGAGTATATGAAAATCTTCCCTTTCTCAATCAAGTGAGAAGACTATGTGGATTGAAGTAGAATGTTCAAGCTCCCCCTCATATGTTGTATAGATTCAGGAAGTGGAAACTTGGCCCTGGGTGTAGGTCTTCAAAGTGTTGTAGTAGAGCTTTTTAAGATTTATAGACTGAAATTGACTTGAGCTCTCGGTAGATCTTTGAAGTCTTAGAAAAAAAAAGACTCGAGAGAATTGTTTTTGAAAAAGGTCTTCTTCTTTCTTTTTACAGCAATGCAATAGTTCATGAGAGCAAATTGTGTACAGCTGAAGAAGGTTTTTCAAAATGTTCCTGACAGACTGTCTGATTGTCTTGTTGTGTCTTCTCTTTTATTTTCTAAGTTTTATTCAATCAGAATGAAAAACGGCATAAATTTGAATTCCCAAGACAGTGCATAATTATCTGAAAGAATTTAGGAGCCCAAACGGCTAGAATGGTTGGCAACGTAAATGCACTTCCATAACTGTCTTAATAAAATAAGCTAATAAAATATTCTGACAATACCATAATTAATGCTTCATGAAATACGGCTATAAGCCTTGAGAATATAAGCATTAATTATCAGAATATATTTGTCTTTAAATAATTGATCATAACCAAAATAAATACTTCTGATCGTTCTGAAAAACTTATAACTGAAAGCAGCATAAAATCATAGAGCTTTGGTCAGAGATCCTCGAACTGAGAACAACTATTGTAGAACTAAGATCACTGCTGAGAAATGCAAAATAGTCGACCTGAGCTCGTAGATCGTCGAGCTCAGTTTAGAGTAGAAACTCTGAGATCATCGATAGGAGATCGATGATCGTTGAGCTGAGTTCGACTATAGTCGAACTGGTACTGAAAATCTATAAAATCTTTCTGAGTCTAAGTACGATTCCACTGCAATGCTAGTCTGCACAAACCTGACCTAAAAGGACTTAACAGAGACTAGACAAAGCCCCTGGCTATACATGGGGGTCAAGACATCCTAAAATTGAACCTAGCACAAATTCAAACAAGGGTTCCAACATATTAATATCAATAGACGATACTAATTGCAATCAAGAAATGATCAAAACAGCCTGCATCATTCGTATACTGAGAAATCTTTAATCTCTTCACTGCTCTCTGGCTAATCCTCATTCAAACCATCTCATATATCTCTCTGTCTCCTTGTGCGATGAATAGAGTGTTGAGGAAGATCGACCACTAGGTATTCCCACTTTTGATTAAGTTGGAGTAGGCTTTAATTTTAAAAAAAATATGAAAAATTTTATCATTTTTGTATTCCTTACACCCTCTTTTGCACATCTACCTTATGCTCTTCAAAGGGCTGTTGTAACTCTATGTGTGACTCACGAAGAGATCATCCTCAAGGAATTGGTAATCAAATAGAAGTAGATGGTATACTCTGAACTAATGGAAGACATATCGAGTTTATAGTATATGTAGCAGGGATATTATCATCAAAATAAAACCCATGATAAATCCTAGGATACTTGTGATACATGATATGCTGGATAATGCCTCCCAGTGGGAGCGTGTTAAGTCTCTTTCTCCTAGGCTCTTTCAACTTATAGGTGTATCTAATGACTTATAGAATCAAGTCTGCTATATCAAACTCCTCGTGCTCCAAAATATAATATATCACTAAACTAAATTGAGTTATGATTTTCTTTGTATCTCTAAACTTAAGGATAATTTTTTGCCTCAAGATATCTTGTATCGTATATGCATCTAGAGTCAATGTAGAGATAATCTAGATCAAATTCTTTTTGTTTCTTGCGTGAATAACTTCATTTAGTATTGTCTTATCACGGTCAATACGATAGTTCTCCATAACATCAAGTGTATTCTCACTTTCAATCAAGCCAAATTCATTCCTTAGATCTTGATGAGTGATGTCTACCACTATACCCTATATTCTATACCTTACCCCTCCATTTGTTTCAGTCATTGAAGAGTCTACTATGTAGTTATAGAATTCTCACACAATTGTCGAAGAAGATGTATCAAAAATTATGACTAATATTATACCTATTGTTTAAAGCAAATCATAAATGTGTGCTTGCTCTGGTTGGGTAAATTCTACCATCAAGGAAACTTAAATCATTATCTTCTCTATACTCGAGAATGTATGATATGATGAATGAGGGTTACTGAAAGCATTCCTTTGTGCACATGAACTAAACTTTGCCACTTCCTGCACAATAAAGAATTACTATCGCGGGCAATATTTATATAGCCAGGCGATATCCAACTAAACACTACTGTTCGTCTTCCTCCTCGAAACCTTATTATTGTTTTGAAAATTTCTCAAGATCTTCCATAAAAACAACATACTAACTTCAAATCACTAAAATATCAGGAAAATACTAGGAAAATCACTCCTTTAAAATCATTTTTCAAAAACATCAACCAAAATCGATTTGATTCAAATCTTATACCTAAAACTCCATAAAAATGAAATGAGATAGGAAAGGAACTTTCTAATCCCAACATAAAAGAGAAAATTACTTAAAATCTAAAAAATGCAAATCTAACTAGATCTAAAACTCACATGGGCAAGTCGAAGAGTGTTTCGACGATAAGGGTATGGGTGAAATGAGATCTGAAGTCGGCGGAGCATAATTTATAATTTGGGATATCGCCGATGATATCGATATCATCTGGCGATGGTGTAAATTCCAAGAAAATTAATTAAATTAATTTCAATTCTCACATATCAATTCATTTTTTTCAGATCAAAAACTTTTTTAAATATATATATATAAAAATTACCTTAAAAATACAAAAAACATTAATATATATATATATATATATATTTTTCATTTCTTTATTTGTATTGTTTTTATAAAAAAATTTTAAAAAAAACTACCTATGCTTAATTGTAAAAGTCAAGAATGATAAAATTAATCATTTAAAGAGTATTTATTATGTTTAGTTTTAATTTGAAGTTTCCTTATAGCATTGTGTAATTATGTCATGCCTTGAATATTATCTTCTTGTATGCAATGAAACTGTTTGTAGATCACATACGTAGAATTTTTTTTACATGCCTCTAAGTATGTGTAATATTTTATATTTGACATTGAATATCACGCTAAACACTTTTGATAACCTACTTGTGTTTTCAATCTTCTTATTATATGAATGTGTAGTGTACAAACAAAACCTCTTGAATTGTGTTACTAGTTTACCTATAAATCTTTGAATTGTTTCAGGAAATTCTTTATATTCATACACTTGTTATTCGAGAAATGTGGTTTAAAATAAAATTTCTTTGTTTGCAAAACAAGTGAATTCATAGTCCTTGGTAAAAATAATGTGTAAAATAATTGATAAATAAATGAGACATATGAAAAGGATAAGTACACCAAGCATTACTCATCCTCCTGATAAGTCTTAATAAATATTGTGATGTTGAGCTCCTTAGAAAGAATTGTAAAGTGCAACAAATTTTTCACCACATCTATACCTAAATAATTACTGGTGAGTGACAAAATATACATATTTTTAGGTTATATTTTAATTTAGTTTTAAAGAAAATGTAATTATATTATGTACATACCTAATTAAATCGTTTATTTTTTATTTTTAGTTCTAACTTAACCTATTTTTGTGCCCTATAAGTATTTCTGCACATTTGGGGAAATTCAGCAAAATTTCCAAAGTCATGCCCTTAGGTCACGCCCGTGACATAGGGCGTGTAACTTTAAACCAGTAATTCGGGAGATTTATACCATCAAGCCCAGTCACGCCTTGGTTACACGCCCGTATTCTAGTGGTCATGCCTGTAACATCACCCATGACCAAGCAAGCCGCTAGCTGTCACGTCATGTCGAAGTATATCGGACAATCCCAGGCGACACACCCTACGTGGCGTGTACCTCAAATTTTTCAACTATAAAAGGAGGGTAAAAGCTGACGTTTAGAGGAGAACTAGTAGAGTTCCACATAGTTCTTTATAGTGTTTATGAGTAGCTTTTGAGTGAAATTTTCATAACTCTAGTTTGGGTTCTTTAGTGTGTGACACCTTTTTAATTAATTAAATTTCAATTTTCAAATTAGTCTTCAACTGTTATTATTTTTAACTTAGTTTCCATTTCTATTGAGACAGGGTGTGTGCGTAAGTACTTTTTTTCGTAATTCTTTTTATACTACCAACCCTATCCCGGATGAGAGGATAAGAACTTTTTAGTGCTTGATTTAGATGGTTGAGACAAATGTTATTTCTGCAATTTTATAAGTCTTTTCAATTTTCTACTACCACCCTTATCCCGATAGAGAGTCTAAGAACTTTTTAGCATCAACCGAGATATGTTGGGAAGGATATTATTTATTCACTTTATAAGTCTTTTAATTTTTCTACTTCTACCCACATCCCGATGAGAGCCTAAGAACTCTTTAGCACTCAATTGAGATGAGATTTGGGAAGGATATTAATTCTGTAATTTCAAACACTTTTTTCTAAAATAATAAAAACTCACGATTTACCTAAGAATTAAGTTGCGTGGAACCATACAAATCAATATATGCTTTTATTTCTATAGTTCGTAACTAGTATCCAAATGGTTTGTGTCCACGAGTAGAACACTCTCAGGTACATAGAAACTACACCTCACTCTCGAAAGAGATGAACGTAAGTTTCACGAGTTGAACCTTCGAATATCCGTAGGAGGTCAATAGCAGGGTTCACAACGTAAAGCGTGTACTAAAGTAATTTTTATTAGATGCGAAAGTTAAGTCAAACTACTTAATCTCAAAAGGATGTATTCTCGATAGAGGTGCACTCATATTCAGGGAACCTCCATGGTCAAGTTTTTAATCAACAGAAAAGTAGAGTTTTTTTGTTTAAAAATTAGTTTTCAAAGCAAATCAAAATCGAGGGCTCTCTATCACATCTATTTTCAAAACCCTAAGTATTACTTTTGTTTTTACTTTTCAAAATCAATAACTCTTTTCGATAAAATAATAGTTCCATTTCTTAAAGTAGAGAACTCGACACAGATCCGTGGAATAATACAACCTTGATATTAAAAAAATACTATACTATTACTCGATTCGTACGCTTGCCTTAATCACAATATATAAGTAAAAAGAGATAGAACACACAAACGCGAAATTTACACATCCAACTTAATTTTCAATTTAAAATATCTCAAAGCCGTTATATTTTACTTATCTAGTTTTTGGCATCGTTGTCGGTGATCATTGTGTGTTGATATTTGAAGAAAAAATGAATCACTATTACTTTTATCCTCGTTAGTATTTAAAACTACTATTTTTATTAAACTAAAAAAACAAATAAGAAAATATTATTTTATTTAAAAGTTTATTATAAAAAATATTTCAAAACTTTTATTTGTTACTTTTTATTTCGCGTTTTAAAACTTTTTTATATAATAGTTTTTTAGTGCATGACCCGAACAACTCTCCAATTGATCATAATATTGACTTTGAACCTGAAATCAACCGCACCTATCACAAGTACCTTCGATCTCATGACCAAAGCATAGCATTAAATCTAGAAGAGTCTATCGGAACCACATATGTTGAAGCTTTGGTAGAACAAATTCCAGTCGTGGCCCCGCAAAGGACTAGGTCTTATTATGCATGGCCGAACTTGGACGACACCGGGTCAAATATCATTCGTCCCACGATTGATAATAATAATTTTGAAATCAAATCTAGTATAATCCAAATGATTCAAAACTCAGTACAATTTGATGGATTACAAGATTAAGATCCCAACCACCATCTATCCAATTTCTTAGAAATATGCGACATATTTAAAATAAATGGCATCGCTGATGATGTCATTAAATTTTGTTTATTTCCATTTTCATTAAGTAAAAAAGTCAAGTAGTGGTTAGGTTCTCTACATAGAGGATCCATCACTACCTGGGCTGATATGACTAAAAATGATTTAACAAAGTATTTTTTGCCTGCTAAAACCACTAAATTACGTGTGGATTCTTATTCCTTTGTTCAAGGCGAGTCTGAGTCTCTCTATGAGACATCGAAATACTTTAAAGAATTTTTATATTGGTGTCTACATCATGCACTACCATCTTGTCTCCAAGTGCAGACATTTGATAACGGTTTGAATTTCCAAACCAAACAAATTATTGATGCTGCCGCCGAGGGAACGTTAAATAATAAAACCCTGGAGGTTGCACAAGCCTTGTTTGAGGAAATGGCCATGAATTCCTACAAATTGAAAGTTCTTAAGTTACACCCTAATAAACAATCTAGGATTTATGAGCTCGATACTTCTTCTAATTTAGCACTTCAAGTAGAATATCTAACTAGGCAAGTAGCGGGGATGTCTTCTTCCTCCGTCACCCCTTCCAAGACTTCTACTAATAATATAATAGAAGAATAAGTTGATTATATGGGGAATACTTATCGACCTCCTTTCTATAAACCAAATATTAATTAGTATAATAAAACATATAATCCAGGGTTTAGGAATCATACAAATTTATCATAGAGCAACCCCAATAATGCTAAGTGCCCACATAATGCAAATCCAATTGAATTTTCCCCACAACCGCCACCACAATATTCATAGCAACTATGACCCGCTTGGATAGAAGACTTCTTTACTAAATATGTCATTATAAATGAGTCCAATATCCGGAACCTGACCGGATCAATTAAAAATCTAGAAACTCAAATTGGTAGATTTCAAAGATGTTATCGGAGAGCAAACCTAGAGCTTTACCCGGAAATATGGAGCCAAATCCACGGGAGAATTCCCACGCATTCAAACTTCGCAGTGGAAAGGAGGTACAGTCACCTAACAAAATAGAATTAGAATCTGAGGTAGAGTTTATTCCCCACCGCTTGTTTCTTCATCTCTACTAAACCACGTATTTCTCCACCATCTTTACCCTATCCTTCTAAATTAAATAATGAGCGACAAGATGAGCATTATAAATTATTTTTACAAATTTTTAAACAAGTACAAATTAATGTCCCTTTCTGCGAGGCAATCACACAGATCCCAAAATACGCAAAATATCTTAAAGCGTTACTTTCTAATAAAAAGAAGCTCGAGGATATCTCATGAGTTTCCCTTAATGTTGAATGTTCGGCGGTTTTTTAAACAAATTAATCGAAAAACTAAAAGATCCGGGATGATTTTCAATCTCATACCTTTTCGGTAATCTTTTAATAAAAGACCCCTTAGCAGATTTGGGTGCCAGTATTAACTTGATGTCGTACTCGCTTTTTCAAAAATGAGGATTGGGTATTCCAAGCCCAACCAAAAAGAGTATCCAATCAGCAGATTATTCCATAAAAAATTTGATAGGGATAGTTGAGGATGTTCTGGTCAAGGTTGACAAGTTTATATTTCCGGCAGACTTTGTTACCCTCGATATCGGGGAGGATGTTGATGTACCCATTATACTCAGTCGCCCCTTTCTTTCCACCACTTGTACTATAATTGATGTAAGTAACGATAGACTCCTCCTTTGAGTTGAAGATTACATGGTTATAATCAATATAAATCCCTCTATGTGGAATTCACTTTCAAACGACGAATCCTGCTTTAAAGTGGAAGCCTCTTTTAAGGAAAATGGTTTTCCATTTTCTGATGAATTTTCTAAGACTTTATAAGAAATGGACTTAGCAAACTTACCCTTTTCAAATGAAGTACCTAAAAATTTTCCTATTGAAACCCTTACTTCTAAAAATTTCAAACTCAAAACATCCTACGAAGAACCACCAACCCTCAAGCTTAAACCACTTCCCGATCATCTAAAATATGTTTGCTCGAAGAAAATTCAAAACTCCCTGTTATTATTTCTTCAAAGTTTAACGATTCGAAAACTTCTAATTTAGTCAAAGTGTTAAAACAACATCGACATGCAATTGCTTGGTAGATTACTGATATTCAGGGGATAAACCCCCCGTACTATACACAAAATATTTCTCGAAGATAATCCCTGTTGATATATACAGCCTTAACGATGACTTAATCCTAATATGAAGGATATCATTAAGACTGAGGTAATAAAACTTCTGGATGGAGGGATTATTTATCTGATCTTTATCAGCATGTGCGTTAGTCCCATACACGTCGTCCTAGAAAAGTGCGACATAACAGAAGTGTCAAACGCTAATAATGAATTAATTCCAACTCGTATTTATGGGTTGGAGGATGTGCATCGATTATAAAAAATTAAATGATGTCACCCGAAAAGATCACTTTCAACTACCATTTATCGATCAAAATTTTGAGCGGCTCTCTTACCACTCTTATTATTATTTTCTTAATGGAATGTTAGGGTATTTATAAATCCCTATCGCCCTCAAAGATTAAGAGAAAACAATGTTTACTTGCCCCTTCGACACCTTCACATATATAAGAATGTTGTTTGGCCATTGCAATGCGTCGACTACATTTCAAAGATGTATGATGGAAATATTTGGCAAGTTAGTAGAAGTTGTTATGGAGGTGTTTATGGATAATTTTTCGGTATTCTGAGACTCGTTTGATATTTGTTTAAATAACCTCGCTCATGTTCTTCAACACTACAAAGACACAAATTTAGCTTTAAACTAGGAGAAATGTCACTTTATGTTCCGAGAAGGCTTAGTTCTCAGTCATAAAAATTCTATCCATGGAATCGAGGTCGATAAGTCCAAAATAGAAATAATCGAAATATTTCCCCCTCCTAGAAAAGGAATCTCCCTTTATTTTTGATAGAGAATGCTTATCAGTATTCAACTTTATAAAAGAAAAACTTATCAATTCTCTTATTCTAGTAGCACTAGACTTGTCTTTTTCATTTGAAATAATGTGTGATGTCAGCGATTATGCAGTAGGAACTGTATTAGGAAAGCGCGTAAACAAGTATTCTCATACTATTTATTATGCAAGTAAAATGCTCGCATCTACACAGGCTAACTACACCAGCAAGGAAAAGGAACTACTGGCAATTGTATTCGTTTTTGATAAGTTTAGATCATATATAACGCTATCTAAAGTTATATTTTTACTGATCATTCTTCCCTAAAATATTTATTAAGTAAAGAAGATGCCAAACCCTGTTTACTACGCTGGAGTCTCCTCCTAAAAGAATTTGACTTGGAGATCTGAGATAAAAAAGGCAAATAGAACTTGGAGGCCGATCATCTTTCCTTACTAGAGAATTCTGCTATAGATACGCTAGTAGAGGCCGATATTGAGGATAAATTCCTTGAAAAAAAACCTCCTCTCCATCAAAACAGAATGAATTCCTCTACTCCTTGGTTCATAGACTTGGTCAATTACTTTGTGGCTCGAGTCCTTCCAAAAAGTTTTTCAAATCAGCAAAAGAAGAAATTCTTTCCTGACCTGAAAAACTATTTTTGGGAAGACCCATTTTAATTTTGTTTCTGTACGGACCAAGTGATTAGGAGATGTATTTCGGGCTAGGAATGTTTCAAAATTTTATGGCACTGCCACGAAGGTCAAACCAGCTGACATTATCAATCAAACCAGACTGTGCGGATGGTGCTTGAAGCGTGCTTCTTTTGGCCCACTTTATTCAAAGATGCTCAGAAATTAGAAAGAACCTGCAATAGCTGGCAACGGTCAGGGAATTTTTCTCGTTAGGACGAAATGCCCCAGAACTTATTTATCGAATGTGAAATAATTTGATTTGTGGGGAATAGATTTTATAGGCCCTCTCCCTCCATCTTTTAAAAATCATTATATTTTAGTAGTAGTTGACTACGTTTCAAGGTGTGTAGAAGCGCAAGCTCTCCCCACCAATGACGCGAGAGTTGTCGTGAAATTTTTGATTTTTTTTCATTTTGGCACGCCTCATGCGATTGTTAGTGATCAAGATACACATTTCTGTAACACCCAGTTAGTTAAAATTTTAGCTAAATATGGAGTCAATCACAAACTCACCACAGCTTATCACCCACAAACGAGCAGCCAAGTGGAGGTAGTTAATAGGGAACTGAAGCGTATTCTTGAGAAAACTGTAGACATCAATCGAAAAGATTTGTCGCTTAAACTTGACTACGCACTTTGGGCTTATCTCATGACATACAAAACCGATATCAGTTAAACGCCTTATCGTCTAGTCTACGGAAAAGTGTGTCATCTTACGGTAGAATTAGAACATCGCTCATACTAGACGCTAAAATTTTTAAACTTAGATATGAACTTAGCCTCTAAACAAAAAAAAATTCAACTAAACGAACTTGATGAATTGCGTGCAAATGCCTATGAAAGCAATAAATTTTATAAGGAGTGTTCTAAATTTTATCGTGATAAAAAAATAAAATTTTCAAAATCCTTTTCTCCGGGCGATCTCATCCTTTTTTATAACTCACACCTTCAACTTTTTCTCGGGAAATTAAAATACAAATGGTTCGTCTCCTTTACTATTAAAGTGGTTTGGCCATATGGGACTATTCTTATTTCTCACCCCGAACTAGGCTCTTTTAAATGTAAATGGGCACCGCTTAAAATTTTACCTTGTCGGGGACTTACCACCTAAATAAATGGAATCCAATAACCTCCCTAACATATAAATCATCCCACTAAAAAATTCAGGCTACGTGATGGTAAACAAGGCGCTTGTAGGAGGCACCCAATAGTTATCTGCTTTTTATACTTGTTTTTATATAGGTTTTTCTTATGGCCTCCCAGACCTCCTATCAGTAAAGCCTCTTTACTCTATTATACTTTCAGTTTTGTATATATCAACTTTTCCTTCACACTTATGCATAACATAAGTATGGGGATGTAATTCCTTTCTAAAAAAAATATTCCCAATCTTGTTTTTGTACATAATATTTTCTTAGCCATGTTCATGTATATATTTAAAAAGGAGAATTTGCCTGAGTATATATTTTCTTAAAACAATCATCCGAAAAAATTGAAACCCTTTCTTCATTTAACTCTTTTCCAAAACTATTTTTTTTTGATTTGATATATACGCCATCATCTATTTTTTCTATTTACTAGTCGTTTATTTATCATAAATTGATAGATCTAAATATCTGGGGTTAAGTTTTAAAGTATATCTTGTGTATCTTATTTAAAGTTAGAGGATTTGTTCTAAGCACAACTTCTGCTTTACGATAAATAGAGGCATGTGTATTATGTTAGCTAAACATCAGAACACTGTAATTATCTTAACTTCATTTTTATCGAAATATAGGAATTTTCAACTATTATAGTTGCTCTTAAAATCTTTTATCGAAATTATTTTTTAAACCCCTATCTATTTTTTCACTTGGCATGTTTTCTTACGCATACAAGCATTTAGGAGTATGTGCTCCTAAAAAAGATGAGATCTTATGTCAACGGGAATAAGATTTCATTCCGTAAACATAGGCATTCTTAAATCGTTAAAAGACTATATGAAATGGAGTATGTGCTCCTAAACATACACATTGGGTTAAAATAAAGTTCAATACTGCAATGTTTTTTTTCTGTTTTAGAAAATTTTCATAAGAAATTATAACAAAGCAGGAGTATGGAATAAGGTGAGAGGATAAAATTCATCACCTTCTACATCAAAGCCTACTTTATAGGCGAAAGCCAGTTTGTTCCCCATAAAACCACAACAAATTTTTTAAATTTTGCTTAATATTTTGAGAGAGAATAATTAATAGGTTGTCTATTTTCCATCATATCTCTTTCAAGGTACAATTTTTATAATTCCAATCTAACTTGTTACTAAAGATTGCAATGTCCCTTACTATTTTGTTTTCTCAATAAGTATTTTGGCTACAAACATTTTGTTGGGTCCATTAATCACAATATCCTTGATTTGAAGAAGGCCACAAGTCAATGGTATACACATGAATATATTTGATGCATGCTCCAAGTTCAATGTATGTAGGTTGCCTACTATACTATGATTAGACAGGAAGTATGAGTTACAATGATAGTTGGACTCAAGACAGGATGCTGGCAAAACCAAAATGTAACTAAGTCCAGAAGCAATGAGTGAAAGCAATTCACTCAACACCAAGAAGCCTAAAAGCATTGACAGAACTACATGCAGTCAAATCTGTAGTGTTGCAGTTAAGAAATTTGTCTAATGATAGAAGCGTTGAGTGAAGATAGTTCACTCAATGCCTACTTAACAAAGATTCTGTCTAAGTACATAAGCATTGAGTGAAGGCAGTTCACTCAACGCCTACTCAATAAAGATTATGTCTAACTACAGAAGCGTTGAGTGAAGGCAGTTCACTCAATGCCTACTCAACAAAAAATCCAACTAAGTTCAGAAGCATTGAGTAAAGACAGGCCACTCAACACCCCATCAAGAAGTCAGGAAAAGGACAAAAGTATTGAGTGAAGAAGCTGCACTGATGCCTACATATAGATAAAATTCAACTAAGTCCAGAAGCATTGAGTGATGAAGTCTCACTCGATGCCTAAACTATTAGACTATAAAAGTCTATATACATTGAGTAATGAAGGCTCACTCAACGCACTCAATGCCTGAAGATGCAGAATTAAACTAAGTACTATTGCATTGAGTGACAAGGCTTCACACAACGCCTGTGCAGATTGTTTGGAATTTTTACGTCAATAGAAGCTAAGTCATGCTAACGTCAGCAGAAATTCAAATATCGCGAGTTTTGCATGCTAGAAAACAAAAGGCATTGCATGCCTTTAGTACTACAGTTAATGTAAAAGTTGTGCTTCAGTTTCCCATTCCAGGGGTCCATACTGCGTATAGAGCCGTTAGATTTACGGGAAATAAAAGGCAAGTTTCAAGAAATTAAACGAAGTTTTTGGACATGAGGAGAAAGAGATTTTCTAGATCATCATCTTCTAGAAAAAACGAAGCAGAAGAGCTCTATAACTGGTGTTCAATAGCAAGTTTGAAGACTTCATACTATGTTAGCTAATAGAAGAAATAAAGCACAATAATATCATTTTTTTCTTCATCAGCTAGTTCAGAAGCTCCAGTTTTTGAGATTCTTCCCAACACAAGCTGAACCAACCTGAAGATCTAATTCCTTAGTGGTCTAAAGAAGTTTGGCTGAGCTCACTCGGTCTAGAGAGATGGATTAGAGAACACTTTCTCTAGAGCAAGTCATCATCAACAATCTTACTCTTTCTGTAGGATCATTCTTGATCTAAGTTGTAAGCCTGAAATATAAAGTCTGATAAGTAGGATCCTTCTATGGATCTGAGATAGGGCTTGTGTGCATGAGGTAGGAGATTTATTCTCTGAGGTAGGATCCTTTTGTGGATCTGAGCATATGGGCTATCCTCCTAGCCTTAGTGTAGGACTTTCTTAAGTCATAGGTAGGTGATCAGAACGATCATTGAGCTGTAGGAGATTATATCTATGAGTGTAGGGCCTTGAGCTTGAGGTAGGACTTGGAGGAGTTTGAGAGATCCTGAGGGATCTTTATTGTATGCTTATTGAGCCAAGATATGGTGGAGATTGCCTTATCTAACACACTGTTATGAAGTTTAGAGGGAAAGTGGATGTACCCATATATTGGGGAACCACTATAAATATTGGTGTGCTGGCATCAATTCTTGAAAGCTCACATAAAGTAAATCACTCAACTCACCAAACTAAAAGATAGTCGCAAAACACTTAAAGACCTATTATCCCCCCCCCCCCTCTAGGTGGTTAGCTACTCTTGAAAACAAAGACTTTCAATTGGTATCAAAGGGAGGTTTTTCAAAAAGGAATTAATAGTCTTAATAGATTTCCAAGAGTAGTTGAAGATTTGCTCTATGGGTTCAGGTGGCAACCACAAGGAGTTGAGCTCCATGAAGCTCCCTATCTAGAGAAAAGAAAATTTTAGGATTTGAAAAGAGAGGGTCAGGCTATTCATGGAAGCCTCAGACCCAAGGATTTTCATCACAGTCTAAGAGGGACCCTTCATTCCCGTGAAGATATCTGTCCTGGATACAAATGACCAAACTCCCAAGAAATACTCTGAGATGACCAAGGATGAAGTCATCCTGGAAACCATATACAAGAGGACATAAACAATCATTTTCAGTGTCATAGAAGATTCCACCTTCCAGAACTTGGTCCACTGCAAGACAGCCAAGGAAATGTGGGACTCCCTCATTGTCTATATGGAAGGAACAGAGTAGGTGAGGGATGATAGGAAATCCATCCTAAATCAGCAATATGAAGCTTTCAAGTAAGGGAAGGACTCAAAAGCTGAATGCTATGAGAAGTTCTTCCTGATAGTGAATAGTCTGATCACCTATGACAGATAGTTCACTAATTATGAGCTGAATGACAAGTTATTGAGATGCCTGAATAAGGAATGGGATATCAAGATCTGTGCCATTAGAGAAGTTAGCAGCCTGGCCAACACTTTTTCTTAGAACTTATTTAGGAAGCTGATATCCTATGAGATGAATTTGAAATCCAGGAAGGCTAAAGAGGATGCAACCAAATCTCTCAGTAAAGAGAAGACAGTGGCCTTTAAAGCTTTACCACAAGAAGAAGCAGAGAAAACACTCCTTATCCTCTAAGGTGAGTTATTGAGTCAGAATGCTTAAATCCCAGCTCCTTTGGGAATGAATTGTTAGATGGAGAACTAGCACTGTTCTCCAAGCAGTTCAAGAAGTTGCTGAGCAGGAGAAGACAGTGGAAGAATAGGGGCTCTTCAAGCTCTTCATCAAGAAATGCCCACTCCAGCAAAGATAAGTCCAGAATTGACCCCTCTTGGGAAAGGTATGACTCCAAACAGAACAAATATATTAAGACTAATGTTGTTTATTAATTTTCCAATAGTAGTGGGCATGTCATTGCTGACTATCTAGTTAAGGGGAAGGAGCAGATGATATCTGGTGGCAAAAACCATCACAAGGTAAAGAAGGCTAAAAAAAGCTTCTTGGCTAAGAAGACTGTCAGCTTATCAGACAGTGATTCTGAATCTTCAGAATCAAAAGAAGAGGAGGCCTATATTGGCCTCATGTCCATTGAAGAAGATGCAAAACTTCCTACTGCCCCATCTAGCATTAGGGCCCTACTGTCCTCAGTTGATAGTTATTATGAAGAGGATGAGGAGTACAATCTCATGGCCATATTAGAAGACAATCAAGACATTTCTATTCCTGATGAGGAACACTCTATCCCAAGCTCTCCTTCTTTCTATGAGTCTTGCTCTGACTATGATGCATCCACTTCCTTTAGTGTGGAAGAGGGATTAGATTCTGAAGATGATGTCAATCAATTGATTGCCAAGTATGATACAATTCTGGATGCTTTGAAGAAGAGCAAAAGGCTTGCCAAGAGACAAGCTGAGGAGATTGTCTCCTTATAACAAGGTACTTCCCTGTAGTTTGAGTCAGCCCCCTTGCTTGCTCAGATGAGGAGGTAAATTAGCTAGCTGAAGACAATCTCAATAATATAAATTGGGACCATCAGCAAGAAGAATAAGGTCATTATGGATCTTGAAGAGAAGCTCCTTAAGGAGAGAAAGTTAGTGGCTGAATTTTCATAGCCCAAACAAGTACTGCCACTGATAGAATCATTTACCTCTCAAAAGGATAGGAGAGATTTGGGGTTCAACTGGAAATCTAAAGCTACCCAATTCAATGGGAAAGGCAAAGATCCAGTAGTGCCTCAAACCTCCTTTAACATGATAATACTCCCTTCTAATAGGTATGACCAGGACAGCATATATGTCACTGGAAGAATGGAAACTCTTCTTTTAAGAATACAAGGGTATCTTACAATGAAGAGAGAAAGTACATGGGAGAGCGTGAACTGAAGGCTCAAGGAAATTCAGATGCCCCATTATGGACCATTTGTGTTTGGTACCCTTTCCCCCACACTCAATAATAAGGGAGTAGCTTATTCTCAGGCTCTTCTAGAAAAACCCCAGACCAAGGGTTTGTTTGTCAATAAGCCTTATATGACATTCTTTGATGCCATCAACTACATGTCAACTGCAAAGAATATTGTTGTTGGTGGAACTCAGATTAAGCCAAGTACATCTACTATCAAACTCTCCTTCAGTAAGATTCTTATTGAAAGAAATAAGAAGAAGTCTACAGCTCTCCCCTCTTAACAGATAGTTATTAATTGCTTACACAATATGATGGCTCTTCAGAAGAGGAGATATAAAATTCATGAATGTTGGTGTTGTGGTAAAGTTGGTCACTTTGCCATAGATTGTTGGCACACCCCTAGTATGCCAAGGGCAATAGTGAGTCTTCCTGTTAGAAATGTTGTTGGTACACATGTTTGGTTTCAAGCTAACAAGAACTATGGACCCAATCCCTTTTGGGGCCCTAAGGTAAACTAAACTATGTTTACAGGATAGTTCAAGTTCCCATGCACCAATATAGTACTTGGACAATGGATGTTCTAGGCATATGACTGGAATAAGGAGAAACCTGAAGGATTATACTCCTGTGAAGAATGGACCTAAGATGATCTTTGAAGGTTCAGATAGAGGAGTCACCAAGTGTTATGGTATGATCACAAATGGCATAGTCTCCATCACAAAAGTCGCTTATATGGAAGGATTGCAACACAATCTGGTCAGTATAAGCCAAATATGTGGCATTGCATATTTCATTAGCTTCCATAAGGATAAGTGTCTGATCAAAAGTTTAAGTGACCAAGAGGTCATTTTGACAGGCACTAGGAGTGGAAATATATAATGTTTAACTTCCTATGTTTAAGTACAGACTAACTAGTTTGTTCGGTAGCAAATGAGAAAGTCTCTTATTATGTGTAATGGCACAAGAGGCTTGCTCACATAAACTACAAGATAATTAGCAAGCTCTTCCGTGAAGGGCTAGTCAGAAATGGAGCCAATATAAGATGCACCAAGAAAGGCGTTTGCTCTGCATGTCAAAAGGTCAAGCAGACCAAAGCATCCTTTAATATCATTGGGGCTAAGGACTCTGGGAGGTGTTTGTACCTCTTGCATATGGACTTGTTTGGTCCTATGTAGTTCATAATCTAAGTAGGAAAATCTATACACTTGTGATAGCTGATGACTATTCCAGATTTTCTTGGGTTTTCTTTCTGAAGAAAAAGTCAGAAACCCCAAACATTTTTATGACCTTTATTAGGCAAATTCAGAATGAAAAAGTCAGTTTTGTGGTCAAAATCAGAAGTGACCATGGTCCGGAATTTCAGTCTGATAGCATGACAAAGTTCTGTGAAGAAAAAGGGATTCATTAGGAGTTTTCTTCTCCTAGAACACCCCAGCAAAATGGTATAGCTAAGACAAAAAATAGAACTCTCAAAAAAGCTGGCAAGACACTACTCAGAGACACCTCTCTCCCAGAATACTTCTAGATAGAGTCATTGAACACTGCTTGTCATGTCCTGAATAGAGCCTCTATCAACAAGTATCACCAGAAGACTCCCTATGAGATTATGAAAGGCAGAAAACCAAATCTAGCCTATCTCAGGATCTTTCTAACAAGTGCTTTGTGCTGCCAAGTCATATGAAGGGATATTTGTTGGGTATAACAATCATAGCAAAGCATATATGGTCTACAACTTGAAAAATCAAGTTGTAGAAGAGTTTGTGAATATAGTCTTTGATTAATCATCTATGATTAACAGTAATTTGTCTAGCTCCTCAATATCTGCAAATATAGAGTTAGAGATGGATAAACTAACTTTTGGTTCCATTGATCACAATATCCCAGATTTGAAGAAAGCCAATATGATAATGATATACACATTATTGTAATTGAGGCATGCTCTAAGTTCTATGTATGCGGGTTTCTCTTTGTTCACTGTTCAAACAGGTTCCTTAAGCAATAATGAAAGGTGGACACAAGATAGTATGCTGACAGGGCAAAAATCTGCCAAAGTCCTTATATGTTGAGTGAAGGCAATTCACTAAATGCCAGATGGATTTAAGTATTGAGTAAATCCTAGGTAGTCAAAGCCTCAACATTGCCAAAGTAGAAATGTGGTTATGTCCAGAAGCATTGAGTGAAGGAAGTTCATTCAACACCTAGAGCCAAAAATGTTGAGTAAAGCTCAAACAGTAAAAGCCAGAGAGAAGCTGACAATAATTTTGGCTAAGTCTTGAAGCGTTGAGTGAAGGCAGTTCACTCAACGCCCTAAAGGAAATGTTTTGACAGAAAATAGTTCGGTAAGAGCCACAATATTGTTTGACTTAGGAATCTATTAAAGGACAGATGCGTTGAGTGAAGACAACTCACTCAATGCCTATTCAACAGAAAAACTGTTTAAGGATAGAAGCATTGAGTGAAGGTAGTTGACTCAATGCCTATTCAATAAAACAGGAAAAGGAAGAAAGTGTTGAGTGAAAAAAACTCACTCAATGCCTTAATACATAGAAAATCAACTAAGTACAGATGTGTTGAGTGATCAAGTCTCACTCAATGCCTAGTCAGTTAGACTACAAATGTTGATATTCGTTGGGTGATGAATGATCACTCAACGCCTGGTGGTGCAGAATTTTGCCTAAGTGTTTTGGCGTTGAGTGACAAGCCTTCACTCAACGTATATGCAGAATTGTTTGAATTTAGCTAAGTCTACAGGTGTTGAGTCATGATTGTAAGACCCACCTCCCGAAACACAAAACACGGCACGAGAGGGGTCTTATTCCAGAAACAGCCGCCTTGCGGTAACACTAACACTCGGGTCAGCCTGTACCACAAGACGACTATCCTGCCGGCTACAACCAATATCAACAAATAAATGCCAACCCAACCATAATAATATAAAGAAGTCAATCCACACTAAGCATAAGTCCATAAGTGCCGCAAAAGAGAAGAAA
Source organism: Platanthera zijinensis (assembly GCA_039513925.1). NCBI lineage: Eukaryota > Viridiplantae > Streptophyta > Magnoliopsida > Asparagales > Orchidaceae > Platanthera > Platanthera zijinensis. Next base: position 181,959,344 of record CM077079.1, on the reverse strand, counting down.
AACAAGCTTTTACATAATCAGAGTACGTAAATAGAATTGCCCCGAAGGGCTACAACAAAATCTCTCTCACTCACATCTGTAACCGACGGTAGCGACGGTACCGTCCCCTCAGGACCTTTCGTCCTGGCCTGGCTGTCAAGCTGCAAGACCTGCTGCTCCACCTGCGGGGTTTCCTCCTAAAAAGGAAGACATAGCAACCGTTTGTCATAAAGACTAAGTGGCTTCACATCCGCTCCCCCGGCGACTCCTCGGCACCAGGCAGAGAAAGGAACAGGTACAATGTATATAAAAAAGTAGTACAAGCAGGTGAATTAAGTATACATGACATAAGTAGCAATATAGTAGTGTATAAATGAACAACCTCTTAATCTATAATTCTACCATCTACAGCAGCAAGAGAGTATAATGTTATAACAGTAAGTAACTCAACTTATATTGATGCCCATACAAGCATATAAGTTGAGGGTCGTTCAGCAGTAAGTAACTCATCGTATAAGAGTTCCCATACAAACTTATACAATGAGGGTCTTGTGTATGTAATTAAGTGCAATGCTATGTTTGCAATGCAATGACACACCCATGATCAAGTACATGCAATCTCTATGTCGACACAGACTTATAGTTCCCACTATTCGAGCAGGTAGCTAACCTCTCAGGCGTCAACCGTCGTGGCCAAATGGTGATAGTAGAGCGGGCATCTCCACTACTAGGCTGGTCTCCACACTACCTGGACTAGGCCTCCATATGCCTCAACGCTAAGAACACAACAGCGGAGCTCACATGCATACTACGGCTCAGCGGGTTCTCTTAGGTAAATGTGCACCAAGATCCTATCCCCGAACTGGCCTAAGGTATGACACGGAAGGAGCCCCAGAAATGAGCACGACGACCAAGCCCAACCGTTCACTGGCACGGAAGGAGCCTCGGGACGTGAACACCGATGACCAAGCCCAACTGCCCAAGGTCTAACTGTCAACTCCCATCGGTGTGATGATTGGCGAGCCCGTAGACCTGCCACACTATCCCTAACCCTGGATTACGACACCGCGTGTCGACTCACACCACATGCAATTCCATATTATCGTGGCATGGAAGGAGCCTCAGGACGTGAACACCGTGGACCAAGCCCAACCATCCATCAAATACGGAAGGAGCCACGAGACGTGAACACCGAAAACCAAGCCCAATGGTCCCACTTTACTCATCTCAACCTCATTCCAACTAATGACGGTCAACACTGCACTTGTTAACTTCCGCAATGCTACCCGTAGGGAGACAACACTCTAAGCATTGGATTACTAATTCCCTTCTATCCATTAACCATACATCGTGGCCATAGTTAAATCATTTATATGCCCTCCCAAATGGATTCAACAAGATATAGGTAATGGACATCAAAATATATCTACCAATTTACATCAGGTTTTTTCCTTAAATTAAGCTTGTCCACAACTCGTTATACGGATTCAGATTTATAACATAAACTTATCATATCACAATGATAATCATGTAAAAAGAGTTCACCCAAACCTCGAGTCGGATCGCAACATTAAATTCCACCAAACCGAATTCCACATTACACAGCCTAGAACTTAGGTGCAACATTAATCCGGGCAGAACCTTCAACCAAGGATTCCCGTGGCTACAGAAATTTGGCGAGTGCGTGTAACCACTTGTTGGAAAGATAATTTCAAGGGCTACAACTTTTGTGTTTAGTCGAAAGCCCATATCTGGCCAGAACACCCCCGAAATTGGCCACGAAGATCGCTGCGTGCAGAAATAAGATTTCTGCACGCATCTTAAGGCGAGATGAACGGCATCCGTTCATCTTCCTCCTTGCACCGATCTCCCAAAAACTCCTCTTGAAATTAATTCACCCTTATTCACCCTCACAAAGCCATATTGCTCCACGTATCACTCTCTCATCTTCACTTTGAAGAATGAAGAGGTTGGAGGGGACAAAGCCTAGAAAATGACCTAGGCATGGCTTTTCCCTAAGAAATCTCCTCCTCACCATCAAGACTCTAAGGACTCAATATCTCTCCTAGAATATTAAATACAGATCTATCACCAAGGGAGAGGGGAGGAAGCTCACCTCATTTCCAACGGTACCATCATTCTCAGCCATGGATCTAGTCATCCTCCTCCGCGGCATCCTTGCTTGGCGCAGTTTTTCTTCACGACAAAGGAAGGAGAGAGAGAGAGAAGGCCGCCTCCAGGAGTTCCGACGATTTCCCTCAACTCTGTCGGTTTCGCAAGGTCTGCGGTGACGGCAAGGTCGATCGGCAAAATGGCTAGGGTTCGGCTTTATCTTCCCTTATAAACCGATGTATTAGGTTAAGTCCCTTCTGCCACGTGTCAACATCCCATTAGACCGCCCCTAATCGGTCATATTGAAGTGACCCGGGCCAAGGCAGCCAAGCCGCAGCCAGCCCGGTCCGGTTCAGTCCGCACGCACAGGACAGCAGAACCTTGGAAAACTGTCTAAGGAAAAATCAGCGGGTATCATCCTGAGACCCATCGATCGGCGTGCATTGCTACAGATACCCGTCGATCGGCGGGTATCATTCACGATACCCATCAATCAGCGTGCATAGCTACGGATACCCATCGAATTTCACTTAACCTACTTCTCAATCTGCAGCTCTGAATCCCGCGGGTATCGAACAACGATTCTAGTCGAATTCTGCGGGTATAATTCTCGATACCCGTCGATTTTCACTTGGTCGAGTTCCTTCACTCTAGCTACTGGTTGGGGTATCCTTAAAGCCAACCCTTCATGCCACACTCCTGACACCCTCTGTCAGTGCACCACGAGTCTGAGTCGAGTCTCTTGACTCAAAACTCGTGCGAGGGGCCTAGCCCGAAACATGACGTTACAATTCCTATAAACAAAATAAATGATTTTGTCCTCGAAATCAGGCTAGGGCTATGGGGATGCAAGTACAAAATAATATGCGCTATAAGATATTACCTTGGGAGAACAACTCCAGGTAGCGCTTCTGCATCAAGTCCATCGGCTCCCATGTGAACTCCTCCTTCCCATGATTAGACCATAGCACTTTTACCAAGGGAACACTTTTACGGCGCAAGGCTCTTATCTCATTATCAACGATCCGCACCGGCTCCAGTCGCACAGATCTTTCAGATGCCACAGTACCATCAGTTGTGGGGATGTATTGTTCAGGCCGCAACAGCGCCTTCCGAAGCGACGATACATGGAACACATCGTGGAGATTCTCTAACTCGTGCGGTAGCTCCAGCCGATAGGAAAAAGGGCAAATCCTTTCCAATATGACATAGGGCCCAACATACCGTGGGATGAGCTTCTTCACTCCCCGCACCCGTGACACTCCATGCATCGACCGGATTTTCAGGAACACTTTATCACCGACTTGAAATTCCACCATACGGTGCCTTGCATTATAATACTTCCCCTGCCGACTTTGAGCCTCTAACATACGATCTCGTATCAACCTAACCACCGCATCCGTGTCATCTATATTTTCAACACCCAAAGTCTTCAGGTCTTCATCTTGTACCCAAGACAAGGGGGTTCTACACGTCCTTCCATATAGGGCTTCATGGGGCACCATGCCAATGCTATCTTGATGGTTGTTGTTGTAGGAGAATTCTACTAAGGGCAAGAGTCTTTCTTACGACTCTCCCCTATCTATCACACATAACCTCAATAGATCCTCCAATGTTCGGATGGTCCGCTAAGACTACCCGTCCGTCTGAGGATGGAATGCAGTGCTGAAGATAAGGCGCGATCCCAAATACGCTTGTACCGCCTTCCACTCCTTGGAGGTAAAGCAACCATCACGATCCGAAACTATCGTCATAGGTATGCCGTGATACCGTACAAACTACTCCACGAAAAGGCGTACTAAGACATCCACATGAGCCTCCTTCTTCATAAGAATGAACTGGGCAACTTTCGTCAGGCGATCAACGATCACCCATACTAAATCATTTCGTGAGCGGGAGCGAGGTAGCCCATGTACGAAGTCCATGGAAATATCCTCGAACTTCCACTCGAGGATTGGCAATGACTGCAATAGGCCACCGGGACTCCTGCACTTCGCCTTCAATCTTTGGCATGATTCACAATGCGTGACAAAGTATCAGACATCCTTCTTCATTCCTGGCCAACACATCATCTTCCGTAAGCCGGTGTACATCTTTGAAATTCCCGGGTGCACTGAATATTGAGAGCAATGTGCCTCTCTCAAGATATCCTCCCGGATTTTACCGCCCTTGGGAATGTAAAGCAGGCCACGAAAGTAAACGAGGCTGTCCTTTAGTGTGTACTCGTCGGTAGCCCCTTCCTCGATCAACTTGAGTGCTAGGGCCAGAGCCGCATCCAATCCTTGCTCCACTCGAATTCGGTCCCAAATATCACAAACCATGCTCATGCTGGACAAGTACTCCGTATATTCTGCCGAAGGAGCCTTAAATATCAATGTAATATCCATCTCCTCAATCATCCATGCCAACTCCATGCTCATCAACCGAGACTCTGGGCTCGAGCCGGGTACTTTCTTGCTCAACGCATCGGCTATAGAGTTTGCTTTTCCGGGGTGGTAGTTCAACGTGAACTCATAATCGCATAGAAACTCTAACCACCGCCGTTGTCTTAGGTTCAAATCCTTCTGGGTATAAACGTACTTCAAGTTTTTATGATCCGAGAAGATTTCGTAGTGGACGCCGTATAGATAATTCCTCAATACCTTCAAGGCGAACACAACTGCTCCTAGCTCCAAATCATGCACCGGGTAATTGATTTCATGCTTCTTCAATTGTCTTGAAGCATAAGCAATCGCGTGGCCGTGCTGCATCAACACCGTTCCCACCCCCTGATAAGATGCGTCTGTGTACACTTGAAATCCTTCCTTTCCTAACGGCAGGACAAGAATGGGGCGGAGGTGAGTCTATCCTTCAATTCCTGGAATGCCACTTCACATTGGGGTGTCCACTCAAATGGAACACCTTTCTTTGTCAAAGAAGTCAGCGGTACGGAAATCTTGGAGAATCCTTTTACGAACTTGCGGTAGTATCCGGCAAGTCCAAGAAAACTCCTCATATCGGCCGCCGAATTCAAGGGCGACCACTCCTTCACGGCACGCACCTTGGCCGGATCCACAGCTAGTCTAGCCCCACTGATTACATGACCCAAGAAAGCCACTTCCCTAAGCCAGAATTCACACTTACTAAACTTGGCGAATAGGGCGTGCTCTTTTAACTTTTTCAGAACTAATGCCAGATGCTCGGCATGTTCTTCCTCCGTCTTCGAGTAGACTAAGATGTCGTCAATAAACACAATAACGAAGACATCTAGATAGGCCCCAAACACTTTATTCATCAAGCTCATGAAAGTTGATGGGGCATTTGTGAGCCCAAACGGCATCACCGTAAACTCATATAAGTCGTACCTTGAGCTGAAAGCCATTTTCTTGATATCATCCTCTTGTATTCTCAATTGATAATACCCCGAGCGCAAATCCAGCTTGGAGAATCAATGCGCTCCCACCAGTTGATCGAACAACTCATCGATCCGAGGTAACAGATAGGTGTTCCGTACCGTCAGTCGGTTGAGCTCTAGATAGTCTATACATAAACGCAGGGTTCCATCTTTTTTCTTAATAAATAGAATAGGGGCTCCCCAAGGTGATGAACTGGGGCGAACAAACCCTGATTCTACCAACTCCTGCAGTTGAACTCTAAACTCTGCGAGTTCTTTTGGGGCCATTCGATAAGGGGTCCTGGAAATAGGCTTAGCTCCTAATACAAGCTTAATCTGAAAATCCACTTCTCTATACGGGGGTAACCCTGGTAATTTCTCAGGAAATACCTCAGGGAAATCCCGTGCTACCCGCACATCCTTCACATCTAACCTCACCTCCTTTAGTTCGAAACATATCATGTAGACTTCATCCCCTCTCATATGAGCTTTCACGGTCTGGATTGAGGATAACAATAATCGTGGTGCGAAATTTATACCTTGGAAGATTACATCAGTGTCTCCATGTCTCAAATAGATTTGCTTCTCCGCACAGTCGATTCTTGCATGGTGCCAATCCAGCCACGCCATGACTAGAATGAGGTCGAATTCTGGTATTCTCAAAATTGTGGCGGGGGTATCAAAGGTCTTTCCCCCAATGGTTATCTCCAACTCACACTTCGCGGTTGCCATCATCTCAAATCTGTCTGGGAGGCGTACTCTTCGAGCAATACCAGTGAAATATTGCACTCCGTGTATATCCTTGATGAAGTCTTCAGACATAAAAGAATATGAGGCACCAGTGTCAATTAACGTATAAGTCGGTTCCCCGCCGACCATCACGGTGCCTAAGTGTCATTAATAATACTCAAGCTAGGCGTCTAGTATATCTTAAGAAACTAGAGTATATTAATGAAAGAAAAATGGCTAGTTCAAGTCGTACCTGCAATCATCTCCTGAGGATTCCGCTCTTGAGTCATATCCAAGGCATACATCTGATCCCGAGTGGGTCCGAGGTTTCTTCCTCGTTGTCCACGTCCTCGACCACGAACATACCCTCGCTCCCGAGGGGCTACTGGAGGGAAAGTAAAAGGCGCATCTCCAAACAGTTGCGGACAGTAGCGTCGAATGTGGCCCAGTTGGTTGCATTCAATGCACACCCGTTCCTACCTTCCGCCGTGTTGCTAAAATTGTTGAGGTGGAGGTAATGCTGGCGGTTGCGCAATCGCCCGCTCCTACCTAAAATTCTGGTGGAAACACTCGCTACCTCTCTGATACCCTCTTCCTCTTCTATTGTCAAATCTCCTTCTGTTGCTGGGGCCGGCTTCTATCACACCCTCCGGTTTCCTCTTACCACTTCCTAAGTGGTCCTCTTCCAATCTCTTCACCATATCGATAATCTCCGCCAAACTAGAGTCTGTTATAAACAAAAGGGCTTGCCTTAGGGGATCTCTCAAGCTTTTGTAGAATCGTTTTGCATACCCTCTATCATCCAACTCATAGGAATCAGCGAATCTAGCCAAGTGCTGAAACTCCCATTGGTACTCTATCACCGACTTGGACCCTTGCTTTAGTTGCAAAAATCTCTCTTCAAGATCATCCCGAGCGGCCGAGGGGATGAAATGCTCTAAGAAGGCTTCAGAGAATTCGCTCCATCTAATGTCCGTGTACACTCTTCCATGAAAAGTGGAGCCCATGAGTGACTTCCACCACCTTTTGGCGTGCAGCTCTAAGAGTGTCACCACAAGGGTCATCGCCATATTGTTTGGGCATCTTATTCCTACCAACAACTCTTGTACAGTGTCGAGCCACTCTTACATACGCACCGCCGACTCTGTCCCAATATAAGCGGGAGGGGAGAGAGCTCGGAAAATTATTAACCAACTAGATCCCGGACCTTGTTGTTGTACAGGTACTTACTGAGATTGGGACCTAAAGGCGTCCAAAATAGCTGTGAGCGTCTGCCCCAGCTCTTATTGTTGGAATTGTGTAAGAACGTACGGGGCGGGGGTGCCCCTCCCTAGCTCAGCATGTACTAGGATCTACACATAGGGTACAAACCTAAGGTTAGGTTGGCTAATCTAAGGTCAAAGATGGACAAACTTAGTGTGAATTACATTTGGGCACACCACTGCTTCTACTAAGTCAGTTTGTCCCCAAACTGACTAATCAAACGGGGGTGGCACCATTGTTAAGTGACTTTCTCCTTGGAGGATCGTAGCAAGCTGATACCATTTGTAAGACCTCCCTCCCGGAACACAAAACACGGCATGAGAGGGGTCTTATGCCCAGAACAGCCGCCTTGCGGTAACACTAACACTCGGGGTCAGCCTGTACCACAAGATGCCTATCCTGTCGGCTATAACCAAAATCAACAAATAAATGCAAACCCAACCATAATAATATAAAGAAGTCAATCCACACTAAGCATAAGTCCATAAGTGCAGCAAAAGAGAAGCAAAACAAGCTTCTGCATAATCAGAGTACGTAAATAGAATTGCCTCGAAGGGCTACAACAAAATCTCTCTCACTCACATCTGTAACCGACGGTAGCGACGGTACCGTCCCCTCAGGCCCTATCGTCCTAGCCTGGCTGTCCAGCTGCAAGACCTGCTGCTCCACCTGTGGGGTTTCCTCCTAAAAAGGAAGACGTAGCAACCGTTAGTCATAAAGACTAAGTGGCTTCACATCCGCTCCCCCGGCGACTCCTCGACACCGGGTGGAGAAAGGAACAGGTACAATGTATATAAAACAGTAGTACAAGCAGGTGAATTAAGTATACATGACATAAGTAGTATTATAGTAGTGTATAAATGAACAACCTCTTAATCTACAATTCTACCATCTACAGCAGTAAGAGAGTATAATGTTATAACAGTAAGTAACTCAACTTATATGGATGCCCATACAAGCATATAAGTTGAGGGTCGTTCAGCAGTAAGTAACTCATCGTATAGGAGTGCCCATACAAACTTATATGATGAGGGTCTTGTGTATGTAATGAAGTGCAATGCTATGTATGCAATGCAATGACACACCCATGATCAAGCACATGCAATCGCTATGTCGATACAGACTTATAGTTCCCACTATTCGAGCAGGTAGCTAACCTCTCAGGCGTCAACCGTCGTGTCCTAACGGTGACAGTAGAGCTGGCATCTCCACTACTAGGCTGGTCTCCACACTACCTGGCCTAGGAATTCGTACTCCTCAACTCTAAGAAGACCACAGCGGAGCTCACATGCGTACTATGGCTCAGCGGGTTCTCCTGGGTAAATGTGCACCAAGATCCTAGACCCGAACTGGCCTAAGGTATAACACGGAAGGAGCCCCGGAAATGAGCACGAGGACCAAGCACAACCGTTCACTTGGCATGGAAGGAGCCTCGGGACGTGAAAACTGAGGACCAAGCCCAACCGCCCAAGGTCTAACTGTCAACTCCCATCGATGTGATGATTGGCGAGCCAGTAGACCTGCCACACTATCCCTAACCCGGGATTACGACACCGCATGTCGACTCAAACCACATGCAATTCCACATTATCATGGCATGGAAGGAGCCTCGGGATATGAGCACCGTGGACCAAGCCCAACCATCCATCAAATATGGAAGGAGCCTCGGGACGTGAACACCGAGGACCAAGCCCAACCGTCCCACTTTACTCATCTCAACCTCATTCCAACTAGTGACGTTCAACACCGTACTTGTTTACTTCCGCAATGCTACCCGTAGGGAGATGACACTCTAAGCATTGGATTACTAATTCCCTTCTATCCATTCAGCATACATCATGTCCATAGTTAAATCATTTATATGCCCTCCCAAATGGATTCAACATGATGTAGATAATGGACATAAAAATACATCTACCAATTTACATCAGGCTTTTTCCTTAAATTAAGCTTGTCCACAACTCGTTATATGGATTCAGATATATAACATCAACTTATCATATCACAATGATAATCATATAAAAAGAGATCACCCAAACCTCGAGTCGGATCGCAACATGAAATTCCACCATACCGAATTCCACATTACACAGCCTAGAATTTAGGTACAGCATTAATCCGGGTAGCAACTTCGACCCAGGATTCCCGTGGCTACAGAAATCTGGCGAGTGCTTGTAACCACTCGTTGGAAAGATAATTTTGAGGGCTACAACTTTCGTGTTTAGTCGATAGCCCAGATCTGGCAAGAACACCCCCGAAATTGGCAACGAAGATCGCTGCGTGTAGAAATCAGATTTCTGCATGCATCTTAAGGCGAGATGAACGGCATCCGTTCATCTTCCTCCTTGCATCGATCTCCCAAAAACTCCTCCAGAAATTCAGCCACCCTTATTCACCCTCACAAAGCCATATTGCTCCACGAATCACTCTCTCATCTTCACTTTTAAGAATGAAGAGGTTGGAGGGGACTAAGCCTAGAAAATGACCTAGGCATGGCTTTTGCCTAAGAAATCTCCTCCTCACCATCAAGACTCTAAGGAGTCGATATCTCTCCTAGAATATTAACTACATATCTAGCACCAAGGGAGAGGGGAGGAAGCTCACCTCATTTCCATCGGTACCATCATTCCCGGCCATGGATCTAGTCATCCTCCTCCGCGGTATCCTTGCTTTGTGCAGTTGTTCTTCACGACAAAGCAAGGAGAGAGAGAGAGAGAAGGCCGCCTCCAGGAGTTCCGACATTTCCCTCAGCTCTGTCGGTTTTGCAAGGTCCGCGATGACGACAGGGTCGATCGGTAAAATGGCTAGGGTTCGGCTTTATCTTCCATTATAAACCGATGTATTAGGTTAAGTCCCTTCTGCCATGTGTCAACGTCCCATTGGACCTCCCCTAATGGGTCATATTGAAGTGACCCGGTACAAGGCAGCCAAGCCGCAGCCAGCCCGGTCCAGTTCAGTCCGCACGCACAGGACAGCGAAACCTAGGAAAACTGTCTAAGGAAAAATCGGCGGGTATCATCCTGAGACCCGTCGATCGGCGTGCATTGCTACCGATACTCGTCGATCGGCAGGTATCATTCTCGATACCCGTCGATCGGTGTGCATAGCTACGGATACCCGTCGCATTTTACTTAACCTACTTCTCAATCTGCAGCTCTGAATCCAGCGGGTATCGACCACCGATACCCGTCGAATTCGGCGGGTATCATTCTCGATACCCGTCGATTTTCACTTGGCCGAGTTCCTTCACTCCAGCTACTTGTTGGGGTATCCTTAAACCCAACCCTTCATTCCACACTCCTGACACCCTCTGTCAGTGCACCACGAGTCTGAGTCGAGTCTCTTGACTCAAAACTCGTGCGAAGGGCCTAGCCCGAAACGGGACGTTACAATGATGATGTCTTCAAAATTTCTAATGTTTCGGGAATGGAATAGTAGACGACAAATGTAGCTGCTTGCCTGTTATATAATAATTAATGCTAAAGAAAAGTTGCATCTGCCATCTCCAGGTGGTCCCACTGCTAAAAGAGCCATTGGATGGCGACATATAAAATTGGTATTCCAAGGAAGATGAAATCGGCTTTTGGAAATTGACAACTTCGTCTTCTTACTCTGAACAAAGTTTCATTGCTTGAAGAACTTACCTTTGCTATTGATCTCAAAGTTTAAGGAAGATAGTTGTTGTCATTCTCACCTTCAATAGCAAGATCAGGGAGTTATCTCTCTGAGGTAGAAGAAGGAACAAAGCAAGCCCTAGCTGTAATTACTTCATAGCTTAAGCAGAGCAGTCTTGAAGATCCATCCTTGGAGCTATGAAGAGGATAGGACTGAGTTATCTCAGTTTGGGAAGAGATAGATTTAGAAATTATTTCTTTGGAGTCAATCTTAACCAACAATCATCATATCTTTCTCAGTATCTTAACTGATCTTAGTGTAAGCCTAAACTATAAAGGATGATGTAGGATATTTTCTGTAGATCTGAGTGTAAGCCTTTGTGACTGATTTTTTGGATTCTAGTTGATAATCTTAGTTGTAGGAGAGTTTCTTTCTGAGGTAGGACCCAGTGGTGGATTTGTGTGTAGGACTTTTAGTTAAAGTCTAAGGTAAGTGTTCAGGAGCAGATCAATGAGTGTAGGAGAATATATCTCTGAGTGTAGGTCCTTTAGCCTGAGGTAGGACTTGGAAGAGTCTGAGAGATCCTGAGGAATCTATGTTGTAAGCTCATTGAGCCGAGTTTGGAGAAGTTGGCCATGTCTAACACATTATTAGAAAGGTGGGAGAGATAGTGAATGTAGCCAAACCTTGGGGAACAACTACAAGTATCAGTGGGTTTATTGTGTATTCTTGAAAGCTAACCTAAAAATAAGTCACATCACACCTAAATAATAAGATAGTAGAAAATGACACAAATACTTATTCACCCCCCTCTAGGTGTTTTAGCTACTCTTAAAAATTAAGTCTTTCAAGTGGTATCATAGGGAGGTTACTCAAAAAGGACTTAACAATATGAGTTGACCTCCAAGAGTAGCTTAAGTATATTCTTTTTGGGTTCAGAAGAGAATCATAAAGAGTTGGGATCAATGAAGTTTCTAATCTGCAGAAAAGAGAGCTTTAGGATCTGGAAGGAAAGAATCAAATTGTTCATGGAAGAATCTGACCCAAGAATCTTCATAATAGTACAAGAAGGACCTTTCATCCCCATGAAGGTCTCAGTTCTGCATGTAAATGTCCAAACACCTAAGTAGTATCTGAGATGACCAAGGACGAGGTCATTCTGGCTACTATGGACAAGAGGGCACAAAACATTATTATAAGTGTCATCTATGATTCTACATTCCAGAATCTTCTCCATTGCAAGACTTCCAAGGAAATTTGGGACACCTTGATTGTCTACATGAAAGGCACTTAAGAAGTTAGGGATGAAAGGAAATCTCTACTCAATAAGGAATATGAGGATTTCAGGTAGAGGAAGAAGGACAATATAGTTGAGTGATATGAAAAATTATTCAGAGTGGTGAATGAGCTGAGGACCTATAGGGAGGTTCTTCAGTAATTATGAGCTGAATGACATTCCTAAGGTCTCTATCCAAAGACTAGGACACAATGATCTGTGCCATCAGAGAAGTGGCCAAGCTAGCTAAAACTCCTCCACACAATATTTGGAAAGCTTCTCTCCTATGAGATACAACTATCTACCAGGAAGGAGGATGAGACCACCATCAGATCCCAAGCAAAGGAGAAGACAGTGGCCTTGAAGGCTGATAGCTCTAAGATGAGCAAGAAGAGGATTGCTTCTCCTCCAAGAAGTCCTGCTGATTAAGACAGCTCTGAGTTAAGTTCATCTAGCAGCAACATGTAAGATGGAGAATTTGCTGCCTTCTCAAGGCAGTTCTAGAAGATGAAGAGAAGGCAATAGAAGAACAAACCTTCCTCCTCTTCACATAACAAGAGAGATCACCACAAGTCTGAGAGGAAGTTCTCTAAAGGTGACAGTTATTATTCTAAACCTAGTAAACATAGTTCTTCTAAAATTTTATGTTATTGTTACAGCAAGCCTGGGCATGTCATAGCTGACTGCCTAGTCAAGTGAAAAGAGACAAGTCAGAAGGAGCATGTTGGATCCCTTGTTTGGATTTGGGCTAAGGTTCACTATTAGGATGTTTGACCCACCTTGTATAACCAGGGTCAAGTTTGTCAGTCCTAGAGTTTAGGCTAGTCATTAGAATCAAATTTCATAGACTAGCATGCAGTGGACTTCAGGAGGCTCAAGACTTAGAAGAATTTAGAGTTCAGATTATTAGTTCAAACTTCTTTGAACATAGCTTGACGATCGTCGATCTTCGATCGAGGAACTCAGAGGTCTTTCTCTTAGTTGAGCTCGATGATATTCGAGCTCAGATCGACGAACTATTCCCTCAAGACAGATTCTCTTATCGATAATATTATACCTCATCTCGACAAACTTGGAGCTCAGCTTTAACAGTTTCTTTCCAGATTATTTCTTCTCTGATCTTAGGTCGACGAAGACGATTTCTCAGCTCGACAAACTTTTAGTTCAGGTCGACGAAATCTGTTCTAAGGTCGACGAAATCTGTCAGTTCAGTATTTCCTTCTCTACAGTTCATTTCCAGATTGACCAAGGATGATTTAATATATTATTGCCTATATTGCTCTGAGTAATTAAATGCATATATTCTTATGAATATAGTCGTTCATTGGCTGCATTAATTACTGGATTTCACGGAGTAAAAATTCTGCTTAATAACTGGGAGAGTTGAGGAATCAAATTAACGCCCTTCTAGCCGTTTGTCCAAGTTCCAAGAATTCAGTAGTAAATCAAGGAGTAAATTTCAAATTCAAAACATATACAGAGAAGAATCATCTGCTATCAATTACACAAGATAGAAAATAAGAAGTTAGAGAATCAACTAAGCGATAGAGGCAGACACATAAAGACATTCTGTCTGAAAATTCATTTTGTCTTCATCATCAGCAAATCTTATCCAAGCTTACAAGAGACATCAAATATAATTAGTATAAAATGCTTGCTGGAGATCAACATCAATCTGAAGACCTACACCCTGTGCAAAGCTTCTAGTATTTCCTGAACTATAATCTTCTCAGGGGGAGCTTTGACAACTGCAATCCACTAAGTCTTCTCTGTTGTTTAGAGAAAGAGAAGACAAAATCACCTTCTTACCTCACTCTAAAAAGGGTTTATTAACTCCCTTCAAAAGATTTTGTGTTGGTTTTTGGGCACCTGATCAAAAGCCTAAAGGGTTGTGAGATCTCCCTGCAAATAGATCTTGTAGTGATAGGGAACCTGAGCAAAAACCTGTGGCGGAAGTCACCTTATCAAAAAACTGTTAGTGGATTCCTACCAGGATGGTAGAAGAGTGGATGTACCCAGATTTGGGGAACCACTATAAATTCGTTTATTATATGTGTGTTCATTTTTCCTTGCTCTGCTGTGTTGTGGTTGTGTTGTTTTGCTTAGTTCCTCTTTCATTTTATATAACTACAACTATCACTATTTTACTGATAAATTTTAAAAATAGCAAAAAGTTTTAAATCACTCTATTCACCTCCCCCCCCCCCCCCTGCCTCTACAGTAAATCAGATCTATCCCCTAACTTTCAATTGATATCAGAGCATTATCATTTTCCTAAGTTGTCTTCCAATTGGTATCAGAGGTAGTCTACTTGGTTGTACAAGGTAACACTTGAACCAATAGTTCCTTCTAAGATCTAAATTTCTCTAGCACAATACTTATACCATGGCACAGAACAAGGACTATGCAAGCACCAGACCTCCAGGTTACAACCTAAACAAGTTTGCTATCTAGAAGGCAAGAATTAAATTATATATGAACTCTATTAATGAAGATATTTTTAATTCTATCTTGACAGGTCCACCAGCTCTAGTGGCTACATCTACTAAAACTTCCAACACTCATGTTGTTCCACCACCTGAGTGGATAGATTCATAGAAGAAGGCCAAGATAGCTGATGCCAAGGCTATGAACATTCTGGCTCAGACAATGTCAGATGACATTTTCCATAAAATGGCAGAGTGCACCTCAGCTAAAGCCATCTGGGATTCCCTAAACCAGATTGTTGCTGGATATGCAGATTATAGAAAAGATAGGAGATCAAATCTCATCTCCCAATATGATAATTTCATGAAAGTAGAGTCAGAGTCAGTGAGTGATATGTATAATAGACTCAGCTCAATCATCAATGAGATAAATACTCTGGATAAGGACATAACCCTCACTGAGGTCAATGATAAAATTCTCATGTGCTTCCCCAGCTCATTGGATTCCAAAATCTGGCCAATCAAAGAGGCCAAAAGTCTGAATGAGATTTCCTTTGAATCTCTACTAAAAAAGCTCAAATCCTATGAGCAGTTAATAAAGAGAGGAGAAGCTGCTGAGCAGAAGACTCCGTCATAAGCTAGAAAGGAGCAAAACATAGCATTCAAAGCATCTGAAGAAATAGAAGCTTCATTAGCTAGTGAAGAACTTCTGAGTCTCCTTGCCAAAAGATCCTACAAAATATGCAAGAAGGATTTCATAAGGAAGTCATATAGACAAGGTGAAAAGCTAAGGTATGATAAAACACCAACTAAAGAAATTGTCTACTTTAGTTGCAGGAAGCCAGGACACTTCATATCACAGTGTACAGAGAATCAATAGAAGGAGAGAAGAAGAGAAAAGGAGATCAGAAGTAACATTACAACAAGCCCTCCTCCAGCAAGCATAAGAGGAAGGAGAAAGCCTTTGTTGCTGAAACCTGGATTGAAACTTAAGATGAATCTTCATCTTCTAGCTCCAGTGAAGATGAAAAAGAGACTAAAGCAAAGGAGGTTTGCTTGATGGCTATTGATGCATCAGGCAGCCTCTAAGAAGTTGAGCAATCAGACAGTGAAGAACCTCAATCTGAAGAAGATCAGGTACTGTCCTCTTTTGAATTCAATTCAGATGGTTTAAGAACTGAATTTAAATCACTATGTATTGATTTAATAAACTCTGGGAAGAAAATCAAACACCTTAGAGAAAAACTAACTGAACAAGATAATCTCTTTTCTGAAAACATTAAATTTAAAGATGAATTAACTTCAACTAATGAACTAATCATCTATCTAAAAACTGAATTAGTTGAGGCAAGGAAACTTGAAGAATCCCTAAATGGGAGAAGCATCAAGTTGATGAACATCACAAGCATAGTAAATGCAAGACTTAATGGCAAGTTGGGCTTAGGTGCTTCATCAAGCTAACCACCATTAATTAAGAAAAACATATTTTCAACTCCTATCAAGTTTGTTTCTGAAAAAGGCAAAGAGAAGGTAGAAGATCATAGTATTAAGCAAAGAGAATTAAAACAAAAAAATAAGAAAAACCACTACCATTTCAGCATATTATATTTGGGACGGTTATTTATTTAAGCATTCAAAGCTTTGTATTCCTTGTTTTTCCCTTCGGCATTTTATCGTATGGGAGTTATATAATGGTGGTCTAGGTGGACATTTCTGGCGTGATAAGACGATTACATTAGTAGAAGATAACTTACATTATCCAGGCCGAAAATCTACAGTTAATAAAATTATGGGATGTTGTCGCGCGTGTCAATTAGCTAAAGGTAATAAAACGAATGCACAACTTTATACCCCTCTATAGATTCCTTCCATTCCCTGGGAAGATGTTAGTATGGACTTTTTCCTAGGCCTACCAGTCACGTTTAGATGTCATGATTCCATTCTAGTTATAGTAGATCGATTTTCTAAAATGGCCTATTTTATTGTGTGTAGTAAGACTGATGATGCGTCAAATGTAGCGAAATTATTTTTTAAGGAAGTTGTTGGGCATAGGGGCGTTCCAAAATTGATAGTGACCGATAGAGATGTGAAATTTACTAGTTATTTTTGGAAGACCCTGTGGAGGATTATGGGCACCAAACTATTATTTTCTTTGGCCTACCATCTACTAAAGGAGGGAAAACGAAAGTGGTAAACAAAAGTTTGGGTAGTTTGCTATGTTGTCTTGTGGGTGACCACAAGGGTACATGGGACCTTATCCTTCCTCATGCTCAGTTAGCATATCATAATTAGAAAAAATAGGTCCACTAGTTTGTCACCGAATGAGATCGTGCACGGATATAAAGGACTAGTGCCACTTGACTTGATTCCATTACCGCCATCTTATAAGTCAAGTCAATTTGCACAGGATTTTACATCTCATATTTATAATTTGCATAAGCACATAAATTAAGCACTAACCAAACAATACGAATCTTATCAACTTCATGCTAACGTACGTAAAAGAGAATCTCACTTTAAGGTTGGTGATTTAGTCTTGGGGTCTCTCGTCCCTGAATGGATGCCTTCGGGCACGTTAAAAAAGTTGGCAAATCGGCGAGCTGGACCTTTTCGGATTTTAAAGAAATTAGGAGAAAATGCATATCTTTTGGAGTTACCCACTGATTGGGGTATTTCCCCTATTTTTAATGTTTCTGATTTAACGCCTTATTTTTTTCCACCACTTGAATTATCTAACTGTCTGTTTAGCTCCACTGCACTTCCTAATGGGTTGGGGGGTTAGCTTGTGCCTAGATCGCTCTCTCCATTGGTCTCCAATGGAGTTACATTAGTTGTTGATGAAGAAACTTTTCCCCCTTTATTGCCTAATGCTTTTCCTAGGTTTCCCAGGACAAGTTTTTTGCCAGAAAAGATCATCAAGGATGAAGTGTTTTCATCTCCAAGTGGTGATGTTCGCCGCTACTTGATTCCATGGCGTGATCTTCCTGCCTCCGATGATTCTTGGCTTGCAGAATCATAGGTGGCTCTCTTGGATGATGCTCTTCTGCAGTGGTACCTTCAGGACAACTCATCGGTGATGAGTACTTTCGAGCGGGGGAGGATTGATGGAGAAGACGGCCCTCAACATGATGAAGAAGGTGACGGTAGGCTTACAGAAGATTTTTCTCCATCTCAGGTCAAAGGCTTGTGGTACCGTGCTGATCTTGTGGAGCGATGCTGCAATCTCCGTCGTCGGCGTAAGACGGCTTCATAAAATTTAGCTTAATTTATTTTTCAATTTTTTGAGCATTTCTATTTCATGTAATGTTTAAAATTATAGTGTTTTATATCTTCTTTATATTTGGGTTGTATGTAGCCAAACTCTTGGATGTAAGCTTATATAAGGCCATGTTGTGTTTATTTTCATTTCAAGTTGAAGGAAAAGATTTTGAACCCTAAATTCCTCCATGAGAATTCCACTCTTACTCTCCTCCTTCTAAATTTTCAGCCAAGCCAAATCTCCCCCTCACCCTAGCCGCCACCTTCCTCCTCAACCTAGCCACTAACTCCTCCTCCTCATCCTAGCCGCCAACCTCTCCCCCTCATCCATGATTTTTCTTCTCCCCTCCACCACCTTTAAACCATCCTCCTCTCCTACCCGAGCACTCCTTTTCATCACCAACTCAGTCGGCCACCTCCTCTCTCAAAAACCTTACCACCTCTCCATACTAGCCTGCCACATTTTCTCTCACAAGCACCCTCACGGTTTTCCTTCACCACCACCCTCAAAAGTTCCGTCAACCACACCTCCTCCTCCACCCTCTCAAGAAACCGACCACCCCCCTCCAAACAAAAAAAACACCAAGCAGTCGACCACCTTTCCACCTTTCCTCTCTCCTCTCTCTACAATAAAATAAAAACCTAACCAGCCCTACCACCTCCTCTAGCTAACCACTGTCCTTACCAACAAAAGATCTCGGCCAAGGCATGAAGCGACGACGGAGGACAAGTTTTAATCTTCAACTGGCGCGACTCCGACGGAACCGTTAAAGATCGATCCAAATTAGAGAAATCGAAATTATCCATTCCGATTGGGTAACAAAAATTTCTACCTTTGTATGTTCTTTTCCCTAGATTTTCTTATGGTGGAAAATTTTTGCATTGAATCTGGATAGCGTTAAATAATCGGGGATTTATTCGATCGTTTTGTGTATATCTTGATTGATTTATTATTCGAGAGGATTGGCGAAATTCGTAACTTTTTATTAGGAGAGATCTACCATTTTCCGAATCATAATTTTTGGTAGATCTCTTTTTGTATAACCATCGCTTGATCGGACCGGGTGGGTCCTTTTAGCCGGAAAGAATATTAGCTTATAGCCTATTATTCGATCCTAATCGGTTTGGCTACCCGTACGTTAGCATCTTAATGAAATCATTTCTTGCGTGTGCGTTGCGTTTGAAATTTGTGTGAGTGTAGAATTCGAACGTTGAGAGACAATCGTGCTTAATTCGTATATCTTACGGAGTCAACGAGTGAGCCTTCATCAATGAAGATCAGCAAGATGCAGGCACTGAAGCTCAAGATGCTGAAGGTAAATTTCCTCCACCTATCAAGTTTTTAAGGGATCATCCAAGAAACAAGATTATTGGTGATGCCAACCAAGGTGTGGTTACAAGGAGCAAAAGTCTCAATACAACAATGTATACAAGTTTCTTGTCACAGGTTGAGCCCAAGAGATTTGAAGAGGCCAACATAGATCAGTACTGGATTATAGCAATGCAAGAGGAACTGAACCAGTTTAATAAGTGTAAGGTTTGGAAGCTGGTTCCCATACCACAAGGATATAATGACATTAGAACCAAGTGGATTTATGATGAAAATGGCATTATAATCAAGAATAAGGCTAGGATGGTAGCTAAGGGGTACAGACAAGATGAAGGTATTGAGTTTGATCAAACTTTTGCCCCTGTAGAAAGATTGGAAGCCATCAGACTCTTCCTTGTATATGCTGCATACAAAGGATCTAAAGTCTACTAGATAGTTGTGAAGTCAGCCTTCCTAAATGGTGACTTAAAGCAGGAAGTCTATCTTGAACAGTCGTCATATTTTGATGATTCTAACTCCCCTAATTTTGTTTATAGACTTAGGAAAGCTCTATATGGGTTGAAGCAAGCCCTTAGAGCATGGTATGAGATATTGTCTAACTTTCTTATTGAGAACAAATTCATAAGGGAGAAGATAGATAAGACCTTATTACTAAGGTAATCTAAGGGCAAGGTCATCCTAGTCCAAATTTATGTAGATGACATAATTTTTGGGTCTACTGATGACAACCTTTGAAGGAAGTTTGCTAAACTTATGCAAGGGAAGTTTGAGAAGAGCATTATGTGTGATCTTAAGTTCTTCTTTGGCCTCCAAGTTTGATAGACTAAAGATGGATTGTCCATATCTTAGTCCAAGTTCACCATGGAGTTGATTAAAAAGTTTGGAATGGATAATGCCTCCACCATGAAGACTCCCATAGGGTCAAGTATGTCTATAGGAAAAGATGAGGCAGGGAAACATGTTTATGAAACTTTGTATAGAGGGATAATTGGTTCCCTTCTATATCTTACTACTAGTATGCCCAATATCATGTATGCTACATGTGTTTGTGCTAGGTATCAGGCAAGCCCTAAAGAATCACACTACTCTACTATAAAGAGGATTTTGAGGTATTTTAAGGGCACACCAGATCTTTGCCTCTGGTACCCTGGAAATAGGGATTTTGAACTAACAAGCTATTCAGATACAGAATTTTTAGGCTGCAAAGAGAACAGGAAGAGAACTTCAAGCACCTATCAGTTCTTGGGAGGAAGAGTTGTGTCTTGGAGCAATAAGAAGCAAACCAGTATTGCAATTTCAATAGCTGAATCGGAGTATATCTTAGGAGGTAGCTACTGTGCACAGATGTTATGGATCCAGTATCAAATCCAGGACTATAACCTTAAGCTAAGTAATACCCCTATGTTCTATGATTCAACTAGTGCAGTTTCAATTGCTAGGAATCCTGTCTCTCATAGAAGGACTAAGCATATTGAGATTAGGTATCATTTTATTAGGGAGCATGTGGAAATGAAAGACATATGTCTTGATTTTTTCCCCACAAATAAGCAAGTTGTATACATCTTTACTAAGCCACTAGATGAAGTCAATTTCAACACCTTCAAATTTGAGTTGGGTATGTTGAACTTGGTATAGCTTTAGTTGCTCCATGTTATATTTTTGTTGCAGGACTCACTTTTCTTGTAGGTAGATAATTCTTTCAATTTGTATCATGATTGTCAAGTCTTTTTAATGGTATCAAGACTTAAATGGACTCAAGTGTCCAGTAAAGAGAATGACAGCAGATGCTCCTTTTGAGTGGGAGCAGGTCAAGGTGCTCCTATTGAGGGATAGCAAGTCAAGATGCTCCTATTGAGGGGGAGCAAATCTAACAGTTGTAGAAACAAGTTCAGCTTCCTGGACAATGCACAGACTGAAGGGGATAGCAACCCTAGTGGATGAATGTTGTTGTGAAGTCACTGATTCTACTCGAAAAAATCAATGTTGTTGTAGGAGAAGAGGAAAAGCCATCACCTCCCTGGCAACAATTGCATTCTGCAGAAGTTTTCAGTGGTATGAGAAGTAGCAGCTAGCTCAAGTGGATCAATGGACCAATCAAGTGTCAAGTGTTGTAGTAATGTGTTGTATCAGTGGTACAAATATAAGGGGTATGACATCCGTCAAGTAGTTTGATCACTGGGGTAATTTCTCAAGTGGTATTAACATAAGAGTTTTGCTAGGATCAAGAGATAAATTCTCTAGTGCATGATCTTTTCACCTCCCTTGTTAGATAAATTTTTTTAGAAGCCAGAAAGGGGGATATGTGGGCAATACCCTAAACCCCAAAGGGGGAGGTGTGGGCAATACTTGACATGACCAGGTCATGTTGAGTCAGTGAACATTACTTGGAAAAATTCAAGTAGTATGAGGAGTGTAATGAATGAATATTGGGCCATTGCACATTACTTTCCCACCTCCATGTGGCATGAGGAAAGTGCTTCTAGTGGGATGAGTAAAGTGATCCATTTAAGTGTTAAGTGGTATAAGGAACGTGAATATTACTTTAGCAAATGCTCAAGTGGTATGAGAAAGCAATGACTTGATATATTGAGTCAATGCTTTTATACAAAGAAGATTGAATTAGTATGCTAGTAATTCAAGTGGCAAAAGAATGCTACATCTGCTAGCTTATAGTTGCTTTTAATTGTCAAGTGGTATGAGAAAGCTTATAGCTGCTTTGAATTTAAATGCTTTATGTGTTAATGCTTCATAGTATTGGTGTGTGTTTTGCCATCTACAAATTAGGGGAGATTGTTGGGAATATTGCCCTTAATGTTCCCTTGACTTGAAGAGGAATCACAATCAATACTAAGGGCATAATTGTATTTGATGTTGTTCAAGTTCAATATTTGCAGGATGTTCTATGGAACATGTTTAGACATGTTTTAGACATGTTACCTAAGTGATTGTGGCAAGTGGTCACAAGGAAGGAAGGTGGAGAGACAGAAATTTGTCTAAGTCCACATACATATAGTGAAGCCAGTTCACTCTACGCCAAATGTCAAGGAAGGATGCAGGAAAGACACAAGTTCATCTAAGTCCACAGGTGTTGAATGAAGCTAGTTCACTAAATGCCAAATGCCAAACAGTGCTGAGTAAAGCATGGACAGTCAAAGCCCAATTGTTTGCAAAGCATATTTGCGGCTAAGTCCATAGGCGTCGTGTGAAGGCAGCTCACTCCATGCCATATAACAAGAGGCGTCGCGTACAACAAAGTATGTCAAAGCTTCAGCATTTACAAGGAAGAAATTAGACTAAGTCCAGAATCGTTGAGTGAGGACAACTCATTCAGCGCTTGAAGAAAGAAGCATTGAGTTAAGCTCAATAAGTCAAAGCCTTTGAAAAATCTGCCAAGAATTCTGGATAAGTCCAGAAGCGTTGAGTGAGGACAGCTCACTCAATGCCCAAAGAAGAAGGCATCGACAAACCAATGTTAAGTCAAAGCTTAAGAAGATATAGACAGAAAAATCTTAGTTCAGATGTGTTGAGTGAGGACAGCTCACTCAACACAAGCTCACTAATAAAATTGGCTAAGTACAGAAGCGTTGAGTAAAGGCAATTCACTCAACGCCTCATCGAGAAGTCAGGAAAAGACAAAAGCGTTGAGTGATGAAGGCTCACTCAAGGCATTCATGAAGAAGGAAATCGGTTAAGTACAGAAGCATTGAGTGAAAGGAATTCACTAAACGCCTCAGCAAAATGGCCAGTATTTAGAGAAGCGGCTAAGTCTATAAGCGTTGAGTGATGAAGGCTCACTAAATGCACTCAATGCCTAAATAATAGGAAGATTGTCTAAGGACAAAAGCATTGAGTGAAGTCCATTCACTCAACGCACTCAATGCCTAGCAGTGCACAAGTAATTGGCTAAGTCCAATTTCGTTGAGTGATGAAGGTTCACTTAACGCTTGGAAGTGCATATTATTTGACTAAGGGCTTTTGCACTTATTGAAGGCTATTCACTCAATACACTCAACACTTGGGAAGAACTAGCCAAATTTTGGCTAAGTCCAAAGATGGTGACGTCAGTAAATGTCAACAAAGTTCAAACTTATTACGCGAAGTCTACAGTACACGACAAATGGCACCGCAGGCCTACTGTATTACTTTTTCTATAAAAGCAAAGTTGCAGCCAACAACTTTTGTGGGGTCTACAGGTCAAAGAGCCGTTGAACGGTAGAAGATAAAATGATAAAGATCGGCGGAAGCAAATCAACTTTTAGGGTTTTGTTTTTTCGCAAAGAGGCGAAAATTCAACGTCTTCTCCCTCACCATTGTTTCAGAGCTTGAAGTTGAAGTTCAAACCAGCTAGTCTAAAAGTTCACCCAGATAGTTGTATCGATCAACGCCTGCTACAACAAGTTCAGAAGAGATTTCTGAAAAAGAAGAAGAAGCAGAGCATTCTTATTTCTATAGTTATGTTTAGTTGATTGAAGAACAATAAGAACTGTCAACTCATCTGTCTTCATCAAGCAAGATCAGAAACTTGTTTTTAGGAGTTACTTCCAGCACAAGTAGCATCTCTCTGAAGATCATTATTCTTGTTGCCGTGAAAAAGTTAGGGCTAATATTTTCTCAGCTCATGAAGCAGTAAACTCAGAGAAATTTCTTTGGAGTCAAATAATCAACAAACTCTTCATCTCTATAGGATCCTTTGGAGCTGAGTTGCAACCCTAAAATTATAAAGGCTGAGGGAGGATCCAATTTTGTATATGAGCTATAGTATCATTTGTTGATCTGTGGTTGGGCCTGTGTGCCTGAGTTAAGGCATTTTTCCTGAGGTTGGATAGTCATTCTCTCTGAGTGTAGGGCCTGTGTGCCTGAGTTGTAGGATCCATCTTTGGATCTGAGGTAGTGCCTTATGCCTGAGTTATAGGAGAGTCATTCTCTCTGAGTTGTAGGGCTAACCTCCTAGCATGAGCTGTAGGACTATTAATTTAGTTTGACGTATGTGATCTTTGGATAACTGAGTTGTAAGAGCAAGATTGCTCTGAGGAAAGGCTTTATGCCTAATGTAAGTCTTGGAGAAGATTGAGAGATCCTGAGGGATCTATGTTGTAAGCTCTTAGGAGCTAACTTTTGGAGAAGTTCCTTATCTAACACACTGTTAGAAAGGTGGGAGGGACAGTGGATGTACCCATAATCTTGGAAACCACTATAAATCTAGTGTGTGGTGTGTGATTTCTTTAAAGCTAATATATAAATAACTCACAACACCCTTAAAGAGGATAAAAATTTATAAAGAGACCAAAAACCTTTTCACCCCCCTCCCCTCTAGGTGTTTAGCTACACGTGAAACTAAAGAAAATTTAGTATGGGTGTAGATTAACTTAAAAAAAAGCTTGTTCTTCTCCTTCTTCATAAAGATTCAATTTCTATAAATTTAGCATTCAAAACCTGCTAGGAATTCACTTCTGGAAATTTTATATGTAAAACTAGCTTTAAGACAAATAAACCAATTATATGGTCCGTAGTTTTTATTAAGCCAAAAATCAACTGCATGATCAAATTCAACTGCATGATTTCTGTATAATTATGAGTTTGACTGCATGATCAAATTCGACTGCATAATCAAATACAACTGCATGATTTCTTCCTAAATATGAATTCGACTTCATGATAAAATTCGACTACATGATAAAATTCAACTGCATGATTTCTACATAAGTGTAAATTTGACTGAATGAATTTGACTGCAGGATGTCTTGCTAAGTCCAAGTTTGGTATAAATTCGATTGCATGATCAAATTCGACTGCATGATTTCTGGCTAAGTACAAATTCAACTGCATGATTTATGACTAAGTATGAAATCGGCTGCTTGACTTCAAGTTTGACTGCATGAATCATTTTTCTACACTAAGTCAAAAATCTACTGCATGACTTCAAATTTGACTGCAAATGTGAAAATAAACTAAATACATGAAATTTGACTGTAAAAGTGATACTTGACTGCATGACTGAATTTCAACTAAAAAGTTTATTCTGTTCTTGAAACTCTTTATTTTCAATGTAGCTTACAACTTAGGGAGTGAATAGGTTGTTTCACTATTATTATTCTCTTTTTTGTTTTTTCCTTTAGCACTAAGTGTGTTGGCAGTAGTTTGCTTTCAAGAACCTGCACAAGGGAAACAATACACAAAATCACAAACCAATTTATAGTGGTTACCCAACTTATGGGTGCATCCACTCTCCTCCCACCTTGCCAACTTTCTGTTTGTCAAGGCACTTCTCCAAAACATTGCTCCAAGGAGCTTACACCTCAGATCCTTCAGGATCTCTTAGTCTCCTCCAAGACCTACAACTCAGCTAGAAGGGGCCTACAACTCAGTGATCAATAAAACACCTACCTCAGGCCAATGGACCTACACTCAGGCTGGGAGGACAGACCTACCTCAGATCCCATGGATCCTACCTCAGAGAGTTACACTCTCAAACAACTCAGGCAATTTGCCCTACCTTAGGCCAGTGACCCTACTGCTCATATCCAGTTAGATCCAACAACTCATAGAGCTTTACTCTCCAACAACTCAGGCAATATTAACCTACCTCAGGCCAGTGGCCATACAGTTCAGATCGAGTTGGATCCTATAGAGAGATGACGATTTGAATGTTTTTACACAGGGAAATTTCTCTGTGTCAAAAACTAGGGCTGAGTTATCTCATCACTATCTTCCTTCACATCAGCAGGAAGAAGTTCTCCCTCTACTGGAAGAAACTAAGAATGAAAATTCTGATCTTGCCAAAGAAGAATATGAACTTGTCTTCTTCAATCAGCCAGCTGAGCCCACTGGAGAATGATGGCTCTACTTTGTTCCTCTATTAGAGATCTTTCAGATTATGCTGTAGCAGATAAATAAGCAGCAACTCACTGAACTTTTTATTCCTTCGGGAAGACTTCAAGCTCTTTCCCAGCGATAATGGCGAGAGAGATGAAGTCCGGTCGCAACCTTTTGAAATTGATAAAGCCCAAAAGTTGTTTTTCGTCTTAGCCCATCTCTTCCATTTGTAGTTCGTCGATCAATGACTCTTAGATATCAGTGGGCCCCACTACAACTTCCAGCTGCACCTTGCTTTAATGGAAGAAGACATACAATAGCTTCATGGCAGAGTTTGTCGTGTTCTGTAGCTTCTCCGTACTTGATTTGAAATCAGTTGACTTTATCGATTTTACTGACATCAGCACTTGTGGACTTAGCCAAAATCGAGCATCAGTAGAATAAGCATTGAGTGAATGAGCTTCACTCAACGCCAAGACACTTAGACAGAATTCTGTCTATCTATGCGTTGACAGCGTTTAGTGAGCATGCCTCACTCACCGCTTTTTGCCTTCGCACATTCTTTAGCCTTTTCTGCATTCTTGGCGTTGAGAGCGTTGAGTGACCACACCTCACTCAAAACCTTATGCCTTAGCCATTTTCCTACATCTTTAGCATCTTAAGCTTTGAGAGCATTGAGTGAGCACGCTTCACTCAACGCCTTTTGCTTTAGCTAGATTTTCTGAATCATGGCGTTGAGAGCGTTGAGTGAGCATGCCTCACTCAACGCTTTCTGCCTTACCAAAAATTTTCTCCACCTTAGCGTTGAGAGAGTTAGCTCCACTCAACGCATTTGGACTTAGCCAAATTTCTGTGTCTGAACACATAGGTTTTGAATGAATGAGATATTGTCAACTCTTTAACATATGGCGTTGAGTGAGCTTTCCTCACTCAACACTTATGGACTTAGTCAAATTTCAGCACATATTTTGTGTTGCTTTGACTGACTGAGCTTGACTCACAGCCTTTTGTTATATAACATTGAGTGAGTAGACTACACTCAATGCCTGTGGACTTGTCCACTTTCTCAGCTTGCCACTCTTTTGGCTTTGAATGTATAGGCTCCACTCAGAGCTATAAGTCATCTGGCGTTGAGTGAGTAACCTTCACTCAATGCCTGTGGAATTAAATAGATTTCTGTCTATCCACATCTTAGGTAAGTGTTTACCTGAATTAGCCACTTAGGCTATGTGTCCGATCATTTTTACTAGGACTAACCTGCATGTTTGAACATGAACATATATTAAATATACCATTGTGTATGCTTATTGACATATTTGACTTCTTCAAATCTAGGACATTGTGGGCAATGACCCAACAATCTCTTCTTATTTGAAGAAGTCAAAACTCTCCACCAAATATCTTAGTTAATGACATACACTAACAAATTGAAGTAATACAACAGGAAAAGATATGATAAGAAGATAAGTTATGGTTAACTTCCTTGTCTACAGGGCATACCTACACCTGCTCCCCCTTAATTATTGATACATGCTTTTGATGAATTTGATACCACTTGTATCCTTTTCCTCCAATTTTGTATCCTTCTCCTCCTGTCCTATGATACCACTTTCAAGCCCTTGAATCAATAAGCTGATTGAAGTCCTTCTCCCCCCTTTTTTGACTTCTGTAAATAGCCAGGGAGATATTCTGCTCTCCCTCTTTGATTTCTCATAGGTAGAAGTTTGAACATCTTGAGAGTACTTAGAGTAATGCTGGAAATGCTCCCCCACAATTGAAGTAACATCTATCATGTTTCTTGGTATACAGTGTAGGTTGCACCAGTCTGGACAGCACTTGAACATGATACCATTTAAGGAACACCACTTGAAAAGTCTTCAATCTATTGAAGATCAATTCCATCTACAAGACATAATCTAGTCTGCAATAATTTAAGGAGCAACCGAAGCTATACTTGGGTTAACATGCCAAACTCAAACTTGAATGTGTTATCTTTTGCTTCATCTAGTGGCTTAGTGAAGATGTCAGCCACTTGCTTGTCTGTTGGGACAAACTCAAGGGTGATGGATTCATATTCCACATTCTCCCTAATGAAATGGTATCTTATCTCAAGGGTGATGTCTTTATAAAATAGGGGGCTTCTACTTATCTAGAGGTTGTAGTCCTGGAGCTGATGCTGAATCCACAGCAACTGAGTACAGCAGCTACCTGCTGAGATGTACTCTGACTCTATAGTTGAGTTTGCAATACTGGTTTGCTTCTTGCTTCTTCAAGACACTAGTCTTCCACCCAAGAGTTGACAGGTGCCAGAAGTTCTCTTCTTGTCATCTTTCCAGCCTGCAAAATCTGCATCTGAGTAGCCTGTTAGTTCAAACACCTCATTCCTAGGGTACCATAGGCCAAGATCTATTATGCCCTTAAGATACCCCAAAATTCTCTTTGTATCAGAGTAGTGAGATTCTTTAGGGCAATCCTGATACCTAACACAAACACATATAGAAAGCATGATGTCTGGCCAACTTGCAGTAAGATAAAGACAGGAGCCAATTATCCCTCCATATAAGGTCTCATTAATAGGTTTCTCTGCTTCATCCTTGCCTATAGGAATATTTGACACCATGGGAGTTCTTATGGTGGAGGAATTCTCCATGCCAAATTTTATTATTAACTCCCTAGTGAACTTAGACTGGGATATGGACAAGCCATCATTAGTCTGTCTTACTTGGAGACCCAAGAAGAACTTAATTTCTCCCATACTGCTCATCTCAAACTTCCCCTGCATAAGTTTAGCAAAATTCATCCAGAAGTTGTCATTAGTAGTTCCAAAGATGATATCATCTACATAGATCTGGACTAGGATGATTTTACCCTTAGATTCCCTTAGGAATAAGTTCTTGTCTATCTTCCCCCTTGAGAATTTCTTATCAATGAGGAATCTAGACAAGGTTTCAAACTATGCTCTAGGGGCTTGTTTTAACCCATATAGAGCTTTCCTAAGTCTATAAATAGAATTAGCAGAGTTAGGGAAAAAATAACCTAGAGGATGTTCAACATAGACTTCTTCTCTTAAGTTACCATTTAAGAAGGCTGACTTTACATCCATTTGGTACACTTTGAATCCCTTGTGTGCAACATATGCAAGGAACAGTCTGATGGCCTCTAATCTTGCTACAGGGGCAAAAGTTTTATCAAAATCATTACCTTCTTCTTGCATGTACCCCGTAGCCACTATCCTTGCTTTATTCTTGATTATAATGCCATTTTCATCAAGCTCATTCCTGTAGATCCACTTGAATCCAATGACATTATGTCCTTGTGATTTGGGAACCAGCTTCCAAACCTTGCATCTTTTGAATTGGTTTAATTCCTCTTATATATCCATTAACCAAAATTGATCTATGTTGTCCTCTTCAAACTTCTTTGGCTCAACCTGTGACAAGAAACTGGCATACATAGCTGTATTCAAATTCTTGCTTCTGGTCACTATACCTTTGCTTGCTTCACCAATGATTTGGTGTGTAGGATGGTCTCTTAAATTCTTGATTGCAGGAGGCAATCTTCTTTCAGCAATAGCTCCTTGCTGATCTTAATCTGCTCCAAGTGTATCTGGTGGACCTTCTTGAATATCCACTTCAGCTTGCTTCACTAGAGCTGCATC
Source organism: Platanthera zijinensis (assembly GCA_039513925.1). Taxonomy (NCBI): domain Eukaryota; kingdom Viridiplantae; phylum Streptophyta; class Magnoliopsida; order Asparagales; family Orchidaceae; genus Platanthera; species Platanthera zijinensis. The sequence goes on along the minus strand of CM077079.1, from coordinate 181,929,512 downwards.
TTTGATGGCTAGCATTTCCTCCAACATTTCTGTATCTACAGTACTAGAAGAGGAGCTTGGAAACTCCCTGTAAATTATTGTAGACTCATCAAAGACTGCATGTACAAACACTTCTACAACTTGGCTTTTCAAGTTATAGATCCTATAAGATTTGATATGGTTGTTGTACCCAACAAAAATCCCATCAAAGGAATTGGCAGCAAACTTAGTTATATAGGTCTTTCCATTATGAAGCACATAACACTTACTACCAGAGATTGTGAGATAGCTCGGGTTTGGTTTTCTGTCTTTCACGATCTTATAGGGAGTTTTCTTATGGCTCTTGGTGATAGAGGCTCTGTTGAGTACATGACATGCAGTGTTGACGGCCTCAGCCCATAAATATTCTGGGAGAGATGTGTCAATCAGCAGGGTCATTCTAGCCTATATGAGAAATCTTTTTTCCTCTCAACAATCCCATTTTGCTGGGGTGTTGTAGGTGAAGAGAATTCTAAATGAATCACATGCTCATCACAAAACCTTGTCATGCTATCAGACAGGAATTTAGTCCCATGGTCACTTCTGATTTTGACCACAGAGCTATTGAACTCATTCTAAATTTACCTGACAAACTTAATGAAGATATCAAGGTATTCATTCTTTCTCGTGAGGAAGAACACCCAAGCAAACCTAGAAAAGTAATCAACCACCACAAGAGTGTAGACCTTCCTACCAAGACTATGAACTGGCATAGGACCAAACAAGTCCATATGGAAGAGGTATAAGCACCTCAAAGAATCTTTGGTCCCAATGCCCTCAAAGGAAGCTTTTGTCTGGTTGCCCTTTTGACAAACAGAATACATGCCCTCTTTGGAGCACTTCACATTGGTACCATTCCTAACTAGCTCTTGACTGAAGAGCTTACCAATACTCTTGTAATTTATATGGGCTAGACTCTTATGCCAAAGGACACAATAAAAGGCTTTCTCATTTGCCACTAGAAGATAGGAGAGTCTGTATCTAAACATAGAAAGTTTAAGCAATAAACATTTCCACTCCTAGTGTCTGTCAATATGACCTCTTGGTCACTTGACCTCCTAATTAGGCACTCATTCTTGTGGAAGACAATAACATTGCCAAGATTAGAGAGCTGGCTTATGCTTATAAGGTTATGTTGCAATCCTTCAACATAAGCCACCTTAGTGATTGTGACAATGCCATTAGTGATCTTACAATAGCCTCTTGTTACCCCTTTATCTGAACCACCAAAGATTACTTTGGTTCTATCATTTACAGGAGTGTACTCCTTCAAGTTGCTCCTTTTCCCAATCATGTGCCTTGAACAACCAATGTACAAGTACCATATAGGGGTATGGCCACTTGGACTAACCTGCAATATACAGTTTACTTTACCTTAGGACCCCAATATCTATTGGGTCCTAGGTGCATATTAGTCTGAAAATGAATATATACACCAACAAGTTTTATGACTGGTGGACTAACTCTGGTCCTGGACACATTGGGATTATGCCAGCAGTCAATGGCATAATGGCCTACCTTGCGACAACACCAACAATCATGTATGTTGTATCTTCTTTTCTGTATAGGCCTTGTAGCTGGATTGACTGCAGTATTAATAGAAGGAAGAGATGCAACAGCCATTTTCTAAGTACATTTAGCATGGATTTGACTGAGGGATGGTATGCTTGCTGGCTTGTGTCACTTGTTCTATGTCCTATCAGCAGCAACTTTCTTTTCAGATAGTGTGCTCTTGATAGAATCACAATAATATTAGGCAAGCTGACAGACAGACCCTTAGTCAGATTCTATGCTGACATGTTCTTAAAATTAGCTGCAGCAACATTTTTGAGTGGGGGAGCTGTATCACCAAAAACAAATGGTCCATGATGGGCCATTTGAATTTTTTCATGGGCAGCCTTAAAGGCACTTACCCTGCTAAGCCTTCCACAATGGCTGAGAACATCTTTTGTTCTACTTATGGAAGCACCAATCATATAGTGACCATATTTATTTTCCTAATTATACTTATTCGAAGGGAATATCACCCTCTTGAATGGGATGTGTGCCCTAGATGCCATAGGCACATTTAGAACTTTCCCTTTCCCTTTGGAATGGGCAGGTCTTGTGTTACCCCTAAAGCCCAACCCCTTCTTACCCTTCTGTGAGGAGGAGTCAATTAAGGGCAAGACTGTATTGGGCTGAGAGAAATAAGCCACAATACCTTTCTCCCTCTGGAGCTTTTCCTCAAGATCTCTAATGAGATAATTCTTTCTCTTTATAGCCTCCATCTGGATGCCTAAAAGGGTTTTCTGTTGACTGAGTTCCCTCATGGTCTTATTCAGTACAGAAGCTGTTTCAGCAAGCTGGGAAGTAACTAGCTGAAGAGATAGAATCTCTTTAGCCTGTTTCTTAGTCAACTTCTTGCACTTTTTAAAGTCATCAAGAAGTTCAGCAAATCTGTTAATCATTTGATTGGCATCACCTTCAGATCCTGAATCATCTTCACCATCAAATGAAAAGGCTTCTATACAAGGGCTAGTCTCATACCTAGACACAGAACTGGATAGGGAATGTACCTTACTTTGACCAGGCTGATCCTATCTGCCTTCTTCATCTATCATTGACATCAGCCCTCTACAGCTATGGGCATCTTCATCCACCTATGAGTCACTATCTGATAGTGTAAGAGGGGCCCTGATTCCAATCTTTTTTGGAGGATATACTTCTCCTTCTATAATAGCATTATCTTTAGCAGCAGCAGCAACCAGCCCAATGTCGGTTTCCTCTTCTTCAGACTCATATGATGATGAGTCTATAAGGATTTTCTCTTTCTTCGCCAGAAAGGACTTTTCTTTCTTACCCATGCGATTTTGGTGGGATTGCTTCTCACTATCCTCCCTTCTCTTTACTGGGCAATCAACAATGACATGTCATGGCTTGTTGTAGCAGTAACAAATAATATTAGTGGAATTCTGTTTACTAGTTTTAGATCCATACCTGTCTTCCTTGGAAGAATTCTTCTAGTGATGTGCTAAGGAGGAGGGTCTGCTCTTCCAGTGCTTCTTCTTCATCAGCCTAGGGAGCTGTCGGGAGAAGATAGCAAAGTCCTCATCAAACATGCTACTGTCTGATGCTTCTGATTTAGAGCAGTCTGAATCTGTTGGTCTTCTTGGAGGAGAAGGGGTCGTCCTCCTACTTTTCCTTATGGCTTCAGCTTTGAAGGCCATAGACTTCTGTTTGGCCTGAGACTTGCAGTTGGTCTCTTCATCTTTCCTGACAGTTAACTGCAGCTCATATGAGAGCAGTTCTAAATAGGGTGTGGGGTGGAGGGTCACCTAGCTTGGCCACTTCTCTGATGGCATATATTTTTGTGTCCCATTCTCTTGAGAGACCTAAGGAACTTATCTTTTATCTTATAATGACTAAAGATCCTTCCAAAGGTCATTAGTTCATTCACAATCCTAAAGAATTTTTCATAGCAGGTGGCTATGTATTCTACCTTGGACTATCTAAAAGTTTCATACTCCTTGTTTAGCAAGGAAATTCTATCATCCCTGACTTCCTCTGTGCCTTCCATGTAGATCACCAGAGTGACCCACATTTCCTTTGCATTTATACAGTGAATCAGATTCAGAAGGTGTTGGAACCCCTATTTTTATTTTGGCTAGGTTCACTTCTTAGGCTTATTGACACATATTGTATAGTCAGGGTCAGTGTTTTACTTTCTAGGTCTTAGGACAGTCCTCCAATGTTTATCTCCATGGACCTGCCTAAAGAGTACCTCAATTTGAAGCCTTAGAATATTTTATGCAGTCTGGGAAATTAGTTCGTCGTTCGTCGAACTCAGCTCGAAGAACTTTGAGATCCTTTTCTAAGTTGAGCAAGACGATCGTAGAATTCAGGTCGAAGATATCCTTTAGAAGAAGTTATTATGTGGTCGACGTTTTCTCTCAGTCTATTTCTCAGCTCGACAAATTCTATTGATTCAAGTTCTGTTGTCGACGATCCTTCAGTACAGAGCAGACTCTTAGGTCGATGAACTTGGAGCATAGTTTCAGTTTAGTTTATTCAGTATTCAGTTCGCTGAGCTCAGGTCAAAGAACAGGATTTCTCAGTTCGACGATCTCCGATTGCAGCTCGACGAAATCTGTTTCCTGGTCGACGAAAACTGTAAGATATTTTGATCCTTATTCTTTCCATATCTGTTCCTTTATTATATTAAGTCGTAATTTCTCTGAGTAATCAATGCTTATATTCCCTATGAATATAGCAGTTTATGGCAGCATTGATTATGGTATTCATCAGAGAATTTACTTGACATATTTCTCGGGACAGATGAGGAAATGAATATTGAAAAGGAATGCTTGTCGTTTTCCCTCCCAGTTTTCTAGCAGCTCATTTATTGCATGATTTGAATTCACAAAAGGAGTTTTTGCAGTTCTTTTTTGATATACTCTGTTAGAAAGAATCATTCAAAAACACGAAAAAACATAGAAAAGAGATATACGAGACACAAGAGTTTTTATAGAAAAGAAGCACAACATAGTTTTTTAACAGTACAGTGCATGAAGAAGAAATGTGTTCTCGGGTTCATTGTTTCAGAGCTGCTCTCAATCTCTATTCTTACAGTGCTCTAAAGAAGAAGAAGGAAGAAGAACAACAATAATATATCACGAGTCTTCTTATTCTTCTTTTCTAGGATCTTGCAGAGAAAACAAATCTCCATCTATATAGAGTTCCTTGATTAGGTTTTACAAAGCTGAAGGCCTACCTCACCCTTAGCAAAGCTTCTCATCCTAAACCATCAACATCTCAGGGGGAGCTTTGATAACATTCTGAATCCACAAAGTCTTCTCAGTTTGCTAATTGAGAAAAGAGAAGACTCTCATCAACTTTTCCTTCCACCTCTATACAGGGTTTTAACTCCCTTGAAAAGTTAGACTGGTTTATAAGTCTCCTTCCAAAAGACTTGAGGTTGGTTTTTGGGCACCTGGTCAAAAGCTCAAAGGGTTGTTATATCTACCTAAAAATAGATATATTGGTGGTAGTCACCTGATCAAAACCTGTAGTGGATTCCTACCAAGGGTGGTAGAAGAGTGGATGTGCCCAGTTAGGGAACCACTATAAAGTTTTTGTGTTGTCTGGGTTGTGCTTGTTGTTTCCTTTGTGCTTGTGTTGCGGTTATCTTAGTATAGTTTTTACTTTATCTCTGATATCATTGCTTAGCCATATATATATATAATCACCTACTTTGTCTCATAACATAATATTTGTAAAATGATAAAAGGTTTTTTATAAACTCTATTCACCCCCCCCCCCCCCCGCTATAGTTATTCAGATATTATCTCCCCCTTTTCTTTCAATTGGTATCAGAGAAGAGGTTAGTTAATTTTATACAGGCTTACACCTGGACTAACCAAGACCCTTATATAATCTCTGAATAAATCTTTCTTCTTAATTTTAAGATACCATGGCACAATACAAGGACTATGCGAGCACCAGACCTCCAGTGTGCAATCTTTCTAAGTTTGTCATCTAGAAGGCAAGAATCAAACTTTAGGTGAACTCTATTGATGAAGATATTTTCAACTCTATCTTGACAGGACCACAAGCTCTAGTGGCCTCTACTCCTTCTACTTCAACAAACTTGAGTGCAGTTCCACCTCTTGATTAGACTGATGTACAAAGAAAAGCCAAGATTGTAGATATAAGAGCCATGAACAATTTTAGCTCAGACTATGTCTGATGACATTTTTCAGAAAGTGGCTGAGTGCACTTCAGCCAAAGCCATCTGGGATTCCCTAAACCAGATGGTGGATGGATCTGCTGCTGAGAGAAAGGACAGAAGATCCAATCACATCTCTCAGTATGAGAACTTTAAGAAGGAAGAAGTTGAGTCAGTCAGTGACATGTACAACTGGCTAAGCTCAATCATCAATGAGCTAAGGACCTTAGACAAGGAAATTACTCAGACTGAAGTAAATGACAAGATCCTTATGTGCTTCCCTAGCACCTGGGATTCAAGGATATTTCCTATCAAAGAAGCTAGAAGCATGACTGATATATCAACTGAGCCTCTCCTTGGAAAGCTCAAATCAAATGAGTAACTGATGAAGACCAGAGAAACAACAGCTTAAGTAAAGACTCCAACACCTACCAGGAAGGAGCACAACATTGCTTTCAAGGTTGCTGAGGATTCCTAAGGGACTCCAGTTAATGAAGAATTGATGAGTCTATTTCCCAAGATATTTTTCAAAATGGCAAAGAAGGTCTTCAGAAGGATGTCATTTAGATAAGATGACAAACCAAGGTATGACAAAACACCTTCTAAAGAAATTGTCTATTTTGGTTGCAGGAAGCCAGGACACTATATCTCTTAGTGTCCAGAAGCTTAGAAGAAATACAGGAGAAGAGAAAAAGAGTCAAAAAGAACTCATCACAGCAAACCCTCCTCGAGCAAGCACAAGAGGAAGGAAAAGTGTTTTGTTGCTGAGACCTGGAGTGATACATAATAAGATTCATCCTCTTCCAGCTCCAGTGATGATGTAGATAAGGAAAAGGCAAAGAAAGTTTGCCTAATGGAAATTGATGCCTGCAGCAGCAAATCAGATGCTAAAGATTCAGATAATGAAGAATCAATGGCTGCTGAATACCAGGTAATTGCTTCTTATGATTTTGAATCAGAAGAATTTAAATTTGAATTTAAAAATCTTTGCTCATACTTAATAGGCTCTGAGAAGGAAATCAAACTTCTTAGAGAAAAATTGACTGCTTGTTGGGATTTGTCTCCACAATACCTCAGATTTGTAGGAGGTCAGACCTTGAACTAAGATGAATTAAGATGTATTTGATATTTTGTTCAAGTTGTATGTGTGCAGGTTCTTATTGCCAAGTGTAGACCAATGTCAGTCTATAATGGGTCCCCAAACACAGGACCATACAATGTAATCCCTCATTGTGTGATCCAAAGTGTTGGCCCATGTATAGCCTCTCTATTGGGATACACTTCCTATACAAGCACTTGGATTGGTGGACTGAAGTATTGAAGTGTATTTTCTCAGAAGAAATTTTTCTAAGTCCACATACTCGAGTAGCCTTCTTCATATACTCAAGTAAGTGACTTAGTACTCGAGTAGATCGTTAGACATACTCGTGTAGACTCTGTATACTCATGTAGATAAGTTTGTACTCGAGTAGATAGTTAGTCACTGATGATGATTTTCTATAGTTTTAAAATATTATCCAAACTAAAATCTCAAATAGGCAAGCGTACCTATCGAAATACAGTATAGGAAATGTCGTATTAGACTCGGGGCCTGTTGAGTACTTCTACTCACACAAATTAATATTATTTTATCGAAATATAAATTGAAGGTTAATTAAAAATAAATGAAGAGAATGAAAATAAATAAGCACTTGATCAAGACTCTCTTTGAAATCAAATAAATTTATAAAATGCAAACTTTTAATTACCTACTTTGACCATGGAGGTTCCCAAGGTACAAAAGCGTCTCTCTCGAGCTCATGCTTTTGACTAAACTTAGGTTGATCGATTAAGACCTCTCGGCCAGTCGAAACCCCTAAGTTTGCTTTACGCGGTGAACCTCGCTATTGGATTTGACTCCAATCCGGAAGATCCATGTCATCCTCTCTCGAGGAGTGCATGCGGCTCCTTCTATCTTTGAGTGATCTACTCGTATCTGCAACCTCTCGGTCATTTAAAACACGGATCTAGGGTAGAAAACGCATTCATGAATTACGAATTCTAAACAGATAAAATCAAAGTTAGATCAAAGCGGTAAAAGTGTTTGACAAAATAGTTTTATTTAATTTCAAAGTTCATCATGATCAAGTGCTAATGTAAATTAGCTACTTGACATGATAAAGGAAATACATAAAAAAAGGGAAAGAAGAACATGTTTGCAAAAAGGAAATGCTTGAATTGAAATCTAAACTATGAATTTGAAATTACATAAAAGGAAATGCTAAAAAATAGTAAACTAAGCTACAAAATACTCCTAAAACTGTTCCTAATCTCTCTTCTTAGCTTCTGGACTCATCTGCTATTTATAGATTTTTCTGCTTGGGAGTCACGCCCGTTGGTCACGCCCGTGACCTAGGGCGTGTCAGGCTCGGAAACTGCGGTCTTGAAAGCCCGGGAACGTTGGAGAAAAACCGCCAAAAATCGTCGTTTTGCGGGTCACGCCCCTAGGTCACGCCCGTGACCTAGGGCGTGTCTAGTCTGTTACAGGAAACGGCGGGAAGCTGAAAATGGCGGGAGTAAAAGTTGTCTTCAAGAAGGTGTCACGTCCCCTAGTCATGCCCGTGACTAGGGGCGTGTCTTGCTGTAACGGAAATCTGGCGGCAACGGCTGGAACGGCGCGCTAACGTCTGGTAACTTCCTTGGCACGCCCTGGGTCACGCCCATGACCCAGGCGTGTAATTTTAATCCGACGTGGCACGGTCAGCTGTTATGTCGCAGGCCGTCACGCCTCGTGTAAAGGGTACACGGGCGTGTCACATTTCGATACGGGCGTGTCTGGGTTGCTCGACGATCTTCAGGCGCGTCCGGTGATTCGCTGCTGCGGACTTGAGATTTGTGTGTCACGCCCCTGTGTCACGCCCAGGTAGGGCGTGTCACAGGGCGTGTCTAGGCAGAAAACAGGAAAATACTTGTTTTGCTCCAAATAACCTGTAGATCAGCCCTGCAAGATTAAAAATAATTTTATTAGAATAAATAGATATAAATTATAGAAACAAGTTAAAATAAACTTAATATTATAAAATTAATATAAAATATCTAACTATTAATATAAAATAGTAAAATAAAAAGATAGAAATAATTAGAGTTATCAAATACCCCCATACTTAATCTTTTGCTATTCCAGAGCAAAACTATGAGAAGTACTTATAAAAAATTTATATTTTTTTTAATTTAAACTAAAAATTCATTAAATCAAAAGAAAGTTAAAAATAAAATTTAGCGATTTAAATATTAAATCCTAAACTATGAAATTAAAATGTACAGAGAAAGGTATTTAGCAAAAATTTCTCATATAAATTAATTAGAATTCAAAATTAAGTAATTTAGCAAACAAAATTAGATTAGAATTATTCACATTATTACTAAAAAGAAACTTGTAAGAAATTTTTAACTACTACTTATGCTCTCCTAGTATTTTAATTTACTTCTAAAACCATTTTTTTTAGGGTTTGGGGAAAAGGAAAATGAAGAGTTTTTGGATTAGGGGCGATGAATTTTATCCTCTCACCCCACACATTTTTTTCTTTTGATATTTGCATATGTTTACCAAGAAAATAATGGATTTTATCCTCTCATTTTCCATGACATATGAACAAATATTTTTTCTCTTCAAATCAAAACAAAAATTAAATGGGAGTAATGAATTTTTATTCTCTTACTCCTATTTTTTTATTTGGGGATTGCATATGTGTACCAAGGAATTTATAAGTCCCATGACATATGATCTAACCAAAATAAAAAACTGCATATGTGTACCAAGGGATGATGAATTTTATCCTCTCATCCCTATGACATATGATCTAACAAGAAAATTTAAAACAAAGGGAAGGTTACACAAAATTTAGATTAAATTAAAATAATTAGAGAGCAACTATAGTAAATTTAGAATTTCCTAAGAATCTTTAAGCATAAATGATAATAATTAAAATCAAAAGATTGTTAAACTAAACACTATAAAATTGAAACTAATTAGAATTAAGAGAAAAGGAAGTAAATAAGGTTCTCTAAACAAAATTAATTCATAAGTTTATTTATCAAAATTAAATCGCTAAAAATTAATTTAACTAACTATGATAAAATAAAAGACTAGCAATTTAAAAATTATAAAAATTCTATAAATAAACTCAATTAAATTGATGAAAATCACATAAAATTAAGAAGGGGTTTATTTATATTTTTTAGAATTTTTTTTTTAAGATAACAATACTAAAACAAAGAAAAGATAAATTAAAATCCTAATTTTTTTTGTTATTTCTTGGACTTCCCAAGGGCTACCCAGTGACGGGTTCGCAAGGTACTAGGCGGTTTTGTGGGATGAAAGCCCAACACGGCCCTTTCCAAGAAATTAATTTTCGATTTTCTATATTTTTTTGTATTTTTGATAATAAAAAGAAAACAATTTTTTTTTTGTATTTTTAAAGATTTTCTTCAATTGTTTTTTTTTGAAATAAAAGACTAAAATGGATTTCACCCCCATACTTAAAAATAAGCATTGTCCCCAATGTTTTCAAGCCAAGTAGGAGGGGAAAAAATGCAATAAAAAAATTGCAATAATTTAAAGATAATCAAAGGGTGTCTCCCAAGAGCGCTTTTCTTTTTCCCGTCTTTAAGCTAGACGGTTTGGGTTAGGAAAAAGGGAAATAAAAATTGAAGTGTAAGGGCAACTCCCTTAATTCCCGCTTTGGCGAAGAAGCAAAAGTCGCTCGCCCGACTACTCCTCCGCTGTCTTCTTAATTTTCCTTGTTGAAGCAGTTGACTTGAAAATGTAAATTCAAATCACCTATCCATACCTGAGGTGATTTGAATTTTTGTAGAGGAGCGGCAAATGGATCGTGGATGACGTTTAATTGCAACGGCTCCTCTTCTACAGGAAAATCGTTAGTATACGGAAAATCAAAAGTAAGCATTTCAGAAAAATCTTCGCAAGGAGGAGGCTCTTGCAAAGGTATAAGATTAGGCTCCGGTTGTTTATTTTCTAAAATTAATTTTTTATCCAAAATTTTACTGGAAATAAAATCATTGGACGCATCTGGATCAAATATTTTTGCTCCTAAAAAGTCATAAATTGTGCATGGAGGAGAAAAATTGGAAGTCATAGGAGGAGACACATGTTCTTCTTCTGCTTCGTCCGGAGTGCCAATAAAATTAATAAATTTTTGATATAATAATTCTTCTTCCTCCTTTGAATAAGACACCAAGGGGGTACATGAAGATTCATGTTCCACCATAGGTGAAATTTTTAAAGAAGGAGAAAAATTTTTAGGACAAACAATAATTTCTTCTAAAGTTTGGGTAGGATCAACTTGAAATTGTGTAAAGTCCCCAAGATTAGAAGAAGTGGGTGGTGTGATAAAAGAAGAACAAGAATTAGGATCTAAATAATTGTTCTCATAACTCGGAAAATTTTCCGGTTGATCTTGCGAACAAGAAAAACCAATAGCCGAGGTGGAAGAAGAATTATTTAAATCAAAATAATTATTCGTATTTAAATTCGAAAAAGTATTTTCATGGAAATTAGAAGAATAGGAAAAATTATTTTCATGAAAATTAGAAAAAGAATTATCATAAAAGTGAGAATAGTTATTTTCATAATTATTATAGAAATTATTTTCATAAGAAAGATTTTTATAAAAACAATATTCACTTTGATGAGAACCACCACAATAATAACAAATAATTTGGCGTTGTCTTGCGGCTTTCAAAAGATTTACTTTGTGTGTAAGCTCGGCAATTTTAGCAGCCAATTGTGATAAAAAATTTTTTATAAAAGAAAATCAAAACAACCGTTAGCTAATTGAAATGAATTTGAAAAAGAAAATGAAGAGTAGAAAAGGAGGTGGAGAAAGAGAATGATAAAAGTAATAAAATTTGGGCTTTCAAAATATCAACAAAAATTCCCCGGCAACGGCGCCAAAAACTTGATGATGATTTTCTATAGTTTTAAAATATTATCCAAACTAAAATCTCAAATAGGCAAGCGTACCTATCGAAATATAGTATAGGAAATGTCGTATTAGACTCGGGGTCTGTTGAGTACTTCTACTCACACAAATTAATATTATTTTATCGAAATATAAATTGAAGGTTAATTAAAAATAAATGAAGAGAATGAAAATAAATAAGCACTTGATCAAGACTCTCTTTGAAATCAAATAAATTTATAAAATGCAAACTTTTAATTACCTACTTTGACCGTGGAGGTTCCCAAGGTACAAAAGCATCTCTCTCGAGCTCATGCTTTTGACTAAACTTAGGTTGATCGATTAAGACCTCTCGGCCAGTCGAAACCCCTAAGTTTGCTTTACGCGGTGAACCCCGCTATTGGATTTGACTCCAATCCGGAAGATCCATGTCATCCTCTCTCGAGGAGTGCATGCGGCTCCTTCTATCTTTGAGTGATCTACTCGTATCCGCAACCTCTCGGTCATTTAAGACACGGATCTAGGGTAGAAAACGCATTCATGAATTACGAATTCTAAACAGATAAAATCAAAGTTAGATCAAAGCGGTAAAAGTGTTTGACAAAATAGTTTTATTTAATTTCAAAGTTCATCATGATCAAGTGCTAATGTAAATTAGCTACTTAACATGATAAAGGAAATACATAAAAAGAAGGGAAAGAAGAACATGTTTGCAAAAAGAAAATGCTTGAATTGAAATCTAAACTATGAATTTGAAATTACATAAAAGGAAATGCTGAAAAATAGTAAACTAAGATACAAAATACTCCTAAAACTGTTCCTAATCTCCCCTCTTAGCTTCTGGACTCATCTGCTATTTATAGATTTTTCTGCTTGGGAGTCACGCCCGTTGATCACGCCCGTGACCTAGGGCGTGTCAGGCTCGGAAACTGCAGTCTTGAAAGCTCGGGAACGTTGGAGCAAAACCGCCAAAAATCGCCGTTTTGCGGGTCACGCCCCTAGGTCACGCCCGTGACCTAGGGCGTGTCTAGTCTGTTACAGGAAACAACGGGAAGCTGAAAATGGCGGGAGTAAAAGTTGTCTTCAAGAAGGTGTCACGCCCCCTAGTCATGCCCGTGACTAGGGGCGTGTCTTGCTGTAACGGAAATCTGGCGGCAACGGCTGGAACGGCGCGCTAATGTCTGGTAACTTCCTTGACACGCCCTGGGTCACGCCCATGACCCAGGCGTGTAATTTTAATCCGACGTGGCACGGTCAGCTATTATGTCGCAGGCCGTCACGCCCCGTGTAAAGGGTACACGGGCGTGTCACATTTCGACACGGGCGTGTCTGGGCTGGTCGACGATCTTCAGGCATGTCCGGCGATTCGCTGCTGCGGACTTGAGATTTGTGTGTCACGCCCCTGTGTCACGCCCAGGTAGGGCGTGTCACAGGGCGTGTCTAGGCAGAAAACAGGAAAATACTTGTTTTGCTCCAAATAACCTGTAGATCAGCCCTGCAAGATTAAAAATGATTTTATTAGAATAAATAGATATAAATTATAGAAACAAGTTAAAATAAACTTAATATTATAAAATTAATATAAAATATCTAACTATTAATATAAAATAGTAAAATAAAAAGATAGAAATAATTAGAGTTATCAGTCACTCGAGTAAGTCATATATTATACTCGAGTAGATCCTTCTCTCCTTAGATTCGAAATTTTCTCTAAGTCCACACACTCGAGTACCTCTGTTTATACTCGAGTAAGTTAGTCTGCACTCGAGTAAGTTGTGTTACATACTCGAGTAGACTGTATTATACTCGAGTAGATGATAACTTGCACTCGAGTAGTTGGTTAGTTACTCGAGTAAATGTTCTGTTCATACTCGAGTAGATCTGTGCTTCTCATCTCAGAAAAAAATTCTAAGTCTACACACTCGAGTAGTTCCCCATATACTCGAGTAAGTGACTCTGTACTCGAGTAGTAGTTTTTCATACTCGAGTAGCTTAGTGATTACCCGAGTAATCTTCCCCAGATACTCGAGTAGTTCTTTTTCCCCTCACTCGAATATCTCCAACCCTTTCACTCGAGTAGTTCTTCCTATTTTATTTGGGAAGTTTTCTCTAAGTGTTTTTACTCGAGTATATACTCTCATACTCGAGTTGTTCTAAATCACTCGAGTGTTGATCTCTGAATCACTCGAGTAGCTTGTCTTTTTATACTCGAGTATACTCCTTCTATCCACTCGAGTATATACCTTCTGATACTCGAGTATGTTTTTTCTATGACTCGAGTATATCTGTTTAAATTTTCCTGAAATTCTCTAAGTCAATTTCGCTGTGTATTTCAAATTAATCATTTCTGATTGGTCCACGTGTCATCCCTAATTAATTTTCTGACCGTTGGAGTCCACCTATAAATAGGTCCTCTTAGATTTGACTAATAACAAGTTTACAGAGATTTTATTTTAAGAAAGAGAAAAAGTTCCGTGAACCCTAATTTCTCACGCCACCTCCATTGACATTCACGGAAGAATCTCTGGATCGACGATCTTCGATCGCTGTTTTCAACTCTGATTCTCTAGCGATCCAGACGAAAGTTAATCACTCGATCTCGCCGAGCCTCAAAGATTTCAGATCTATTTTCTCGATCGAGGTGATTCCGGTTTTTTTTAGATTTGTGGATCTCTCTCAAGTCGTCTTCAACATACTCTGATTAAGCCAAAGTTCTTAAGGAAGAAGACTATCAAGATCCAGATCTGAGAATATTACTGTTTGTATTTTATTTTCAAACCAAATTTCATTGTAGGAGTTTTTCTCCGAGATTTGTAGGAAGGCTTTATCTTCCGAGTTTTGTAGATCCGATTTGGATCGAGTTTTGTAGGAACGTGGTTCCGAGGTGTAGGATTGTTTTCAATCCGAGATAGTGGAGTAGCCGAGTCTAGTGATTTGCTAGATCGGTGAGTAAAGTGGACGTACCCAAGTTGGGGAACCACTATAAATCTCTTGTCGTCTGTGATTGCTTGATGTGTGCTGTGTTATTTTTTAATTTCGCATTTGACACGCATTTCACCTATTCACCCCCTCTAGGTGATTTAGGCTAACAACTTAGTACTCTCACTACTCAAGATAAATATTTTGCAGAAAATGCAAAATTGTCAATTGAACTCAATTCAGCAAAGGAACAAATAGTTTTTCTGAAAATTGAACTAAGCAAGGCCAAGAAACTAGAGGAATCTCTAAATGGCAGGAGTATGAAATTGCTAGATATAACTAGTACCTTAAATGTTAGGACTAATAACAGTAATCTAAGATTAAGTGCCTTATCTAGTGAACCACCTCTAATCAAGAAGAACAATATATAAAAACCTGTAAATTTCATTTCTGATAAAGGAAAGAAAAAGACTGAACAGGTAAATAAAGTTAATGAAGTTCTAAAGCAAATGGAAACAAAACAAAAAACTAAGAACAAGAAAAATAATAGATATAAAATGTTTAGCAGTTTTCGTCGAACTTAGATCAATGAAACGTGAACAGTTCGTCGACCTCAGAACGACGAACTCTGAACACAAATCATAATAATAAGTATTCTTCGATCTACAATTGACGAAACCAATACGGTTCATCGACCAGAGATCGACGACATTGGTGCCCTGAGAATGAATACTTTCATTCTTTGAGTAGAGATCGTAGATCTCATTCTAACTTGTCTAGCTCAGGTCGACGAACTCACAAGAATTCATCGATCCCAGATCAAAATTACAGAAACTTAAATTCCAACAGAAACTGCAATAATAAACCTAATCAACAACGGGAGAACATCAACCCATTCACCCAATGGATAATTCCTCCTAGAATATTTCACCACTTAGGTTATAAGAGCTAACCTGAATGTTCATTTATATCCAGTTTTTCATTTGAGAAGAAACAAGGACCCAAGGTTACCTGGGTCAAGATCTTTTAATTTGTTCCATTGTAGGTAAAGACCTATATTATCACTCAAAATAAGTGGTATCTGGATAGTGGGTGCTCTAAGCACATGACTGGATGCAAGGACAACCTCATCAACTTCAAGGGCAGCTCGGTCCAAGAGTAATCTTTGGAGATTCAAGCTTTGGAAAGACTGAAGGCTATGAAGACTTCAACAGTGGAGATGTCACTTTCTAAAAGGTTGCATATGTTAATGGTCTCAAGCATAACCTCATATCCATAAGTCAGTTATGTGATTCAGGTTATCAGGTTTGCTTTTATGAATCTCAATGTATTGTTTCTCCAAATAATCAAACTGTTTTAATTGGATTTAGACAAGGTAACATATACTTAGTAAACTTTAAATCTGCTAGTTCAAAAATTTTGTTTATTTAATCTTGTTAGCAATCAAAATGATTTGTGGCATAAAAGATTAGGTCATGTAAATTTGAGAAACATTATTAGGCTTTCTAAAGACAACCATGTTAGAGGATTGCCTTCTTACCCCTATAAGAAGGAAAGCCTCTACAGGGCTTGTCAATTAGGAAAGCAAACTAAATCTAGTTTTAAATCATTAAACAAAAGTGACACAGCTAGGATATTGTACTTACTACATATGTAACTTTTTGGCCCTATAGAAGTACAAAGCCTAGGAGGGAAATCTTATACTTTAGTGATTGTAAATTACTTCTCTTGATTCACTTGGGTATTCTTTCTGAGATCTAAGTCAGATACTTTCAAGGTTCTTACAGATTTTCTCAAGAACATATAGATTGCGTACTGTACTCCAGTTATATTGATCAGAAGTGATCATGGTACTGAAATAGAGTCTCTTCTTATGCAAGAGTTCTGTAGAAAAGAAGGTATCAGACATTGCTTCTCAGCACCTAGAACACCTCAACAGAATGGGGTTGCTGAAAGAAAGAATAGAACACTAGTTGAATCTACAGGCACATTTCATGTAGATGCTTATTTGCCCCTATCCTTTTGGGCATAGGTTGTAAGCACATCAAATTATTTGTTGAATTGAATTCTTATACACAAACTTAAGAATAAGACTCCTTATGAGCTACTGAAAGGGAAGAAACCTAAAGTCGCCTATTTTAAAGTATTTGGTTGTATATGCTATATTCATAACAATGATAAGAAATATATTAGAAAATTTTAAGCAAAGGCTGCAATGAGAATTTTTCTAGGATATTCCCAAGTCAGCAAAGCTTATAGGGTGTATAATAAATCATCTTTAAAAATTGAGGAATCTATGCATGTAACTTTTGATGAAGCTAATATATATTGCAAGGAGAAAGAAATTTCTACCAATGAACTATTGCAGGTACCTCACTTATGTGAGAAAATGGATGAATTAAACCTTACACCAAAGTTTATATCATATCCTCCTCAGCAATGTGATGAAGAAAGTGAAGAAGAAACCGTGGAAGCAGTAGAACTTCCTCCAACAGCAGATGTAATTCCACAAGAGGAATTCATTCCAATTGTTGTTGCTGAACCAACTCCACCATCTGATCTTATCACACTAAGTGATAACCCTAGATCTCAAGTGATTGGAGACATGCCAGTAGGTGTACAGACAAGGCATCAACTCAACCATGATGTGATGCATTCCTATTTTCTCTCTCAAGTTGTGCCTCAATCCATAACTGATGCAGAGCAAGATCCCCATTGGATTATTGCAATGCAAGAGGAGCTCAATCAGTTTAAGAGATGTAGAGTTTGGGACTTGGTTCCAAGGCCTAAAGGCTATCTAGTAATTGGGACCAAGTGGGTTTTCAGGAACAAGTTTGTTGCTCAAGGAGTGATTGTGAGGAACAAGGCTAGGCTTGTTGATCAAGGATATAGGCAAGAGGAAGGCATCGATTATGATCAAACCTTTGCTCCTGTTTCAAGGCTAGAAACTATCATGATTTTTCTTGCTTATGTAGCATTTAAAAAGTTCAAGGTCTACCAGATGGATTTCAAGAGTTCATTCTGAATGGAGAGCTAAAGGAAGAGGTTTATGTTGAACAACCTCCAGGTTTTATTTCTCCAACTCATCCTTAATATGTTTTCAAATTGCATAAGGCTCTCTATGGTCTAAAGCAAGCTCCAAGATCTTGGTATGAAACATTAGCCAGCTTTCTCTTGGAACACAAGTTTTATAAAGGCATGGTAGATAGGACTCTTTTTACTAAATTTCATCATGATAAAATCCTAGTAGTACAAATTTATGTAGATGATATAATATTTGGTTCTACTTATCCCAAACTATGCAAAAGATTTTCTGATCTTATCCATTCAAAGTTTGAGATGAATAGCATGGGAGAGCTATCTTATTTCTTAGGTCATCAAGTGAAGAGATCTCCTAAGTGCATTTTTATTTCCCAGTCTAAATATGCAAATGAGCTTATTAAGAAATTTGGGATGATTGATGCATCTTCTATTAAGACTCCCATGGCTGCCAATGCTGTAATAGATTCTGATGAACATGGAAAACCTGTTGATCAGACCAGGTTTAGGGGCAATGTTTGATCCCTACTATATCTCATAGCAAGCAGACCAGATATCATGTTTGCTACATGTCTTTGTGTTAGGTTCAAGGTGAGCCCTAAAGAATCTCATCTTATTTTTATTAATAGAATTTTAAGATATATAAAGGGTTGTCCTAATCTAGGACTCTGGTATTCAATAGAGTCAGCATTTGAGCTTACTGGATTTTCTGATGCTGACTATGTTGGATGTAGAGTGGATAGAAAGAGTACTTCAGGAACATGCTAGTTCTTGGGTGATAGACTTGTGTTTTGGTTTTGCAAAAAGCAAACTTCTGTATCTACATCAACTGCTGAGGCTGAGTATATGCCAGCTGGTAGTTATTGTTCACAGATTTTCTGGATACAAAACCAACTCCTTGATTATGGTTTCAATCTAAATAATTCAAACATATTCTGTGATAGTACTAGTGCTATATCTATAGAACATAATCCAGTGCATCATCCTAGGACAAAGCATATAGATATAAAACATCATTTCATAAGAGACTGTGTGGACAAGCAGAAAATTAAACTTGACTTTTTCTCCACTGATTTGCAAAGGACAGATATCTTCACCAAACCCTTGGATGAAACCAAACATCTGTTCTTTATGAATCAGCTTGGAATGATAAATGGCAAGGCTTAATTTTTAATCTTTCCTTGTAGGAATCAATTTGATAATAATTCGTCGACCTGAGATCGACGATTTGAAATCATTTCATTGGGAGTTCGTCGATCGGAGATCGATGAAATCTCTGTGTGAATTCAGGTTCGTCGACCAGAGATCGATGATTCTGTTTCAGGAAACATTTCTGAGGACGACGAAATTGTTCCATCTCTTCATTTCTGAGATAAATGAATTTACCTCTTCATGAAATTTTCGTCGACCGGAGATCGAAGAATTTTTTTCTTCGCCGGGCTGAGCATGTCGATTCATATTCTGAAAACCTTTATTAGGCTTTCTTCTTCGATCTTTATCCCATGCTTTCAGTTCCCTTTGCTCTTGATAGCTTTTGCTTGTGCAGGTGATTCTCTTAGAATGATGGCCACATCAGGATCTACTCTCGCTGGAGTGAAGTTCGACACCGGCTTTGATATAGACTTTGATTCATTCAAGCATTCTGACAAACTCTTCCTCGACATCCTCCAGTTGTATGAGGACCAGAACCTGAAGCATTTGATGTCTGAAAGGATAAAGTTACCGAATGTAAAAATTCGCTAGTGGGTCTACTCGTCCTCCTCCTCTGATGAAGAAATGATTGGTTCTATTGCTGGAACTCAGGTTACTCTAACCCCTGCAGTTCTTTTCGAAGTTTTTGGTTTTTTTAATGGCTCGGATGATAACGAGTTAGAGCATGGTGAATTTGAGAACATGCTGGTTGCGATGGGTCACTCAGAAGGAAACCCTAACAAATTGCTGAAGAAGAACTTGTCGGCGGCGTACAAGTTTCTGGCCGATGTTGTGGGTAAGGTATTGTTTGGGATACACACTGCCCACGACTATATTACAAGGCACCAATTCCTTGTAATGTGCGCCTTGGTTAACAAAATGGAAGTAAACTGGGGGCAAGTGTTGTTCGATTTGATCAGGAGAAAGAATTCAAAGAAAGAAGTCTGTTTTGCCAGGATTCTAGGCCTGTTTCTGAAGGCCAAGGCTGATGATTTACTTATCACCCCGACAGTATTCATCAATGCCTCCAAGAGGCTATCCTGTGCCTTATTTGGTAGGAGGGAGAGGAACATCCCAAAGCCTTCATGGCTTCCTCCTCAAAGACTTCTGAGAGTACTAGGGCAGTTACAGCCACTCCCCACCGTATAAAGGACAATTTTTTTTCTCCTCCTCCTCTTATCTAAACTCCTTCAACATCCCTCCAACAATTCTCCTCAGCTCCAGCACATCAACCTAAACTTACACCTCCTGGTTCCCCCATCCCCCCTTTTTTACCAGTTCATCAATCTACACCTCCACAAACCCCAATTTCTTCTCCAGCTCAACATCTACAACAAGCTTTATCTCCAGATTCTGCTACTCCTCCTTTGTCCCCCCTTCCTTCTCATCTTACTGATATTTCCTCAACTTCAAAATTTATCATCCTTACCATCTTTCAATCTTCTTTCATCTCCAAGTCATTCTCCATCCCCTCCAGATGAGCAAATGCTCGATTCTCATCCCTCATCTTCTATCATCAATCCATCTATCTCTACCCAAACGCCACCAGAATTCTTAGAATTCCCTTGACCCTCCATCTCTTCCATATTAGAATCCATCACAGCCCTTCTAAAACAACTCATAGCAGACGCCATTTCACCTCTTGCTTCTTCTATCTCTACTTTTGTTGCTCAACCTTTTGCCCTCCCTGTCCCTCATTTTTCTGTCAGGGGCCTGGCTCTAGTGCCTACTGAAACCAGGCAGGGAGAGATACTCAATGAAGAAGCAGCTCCAGTAGCTCCAGCAGTAGAAATAACAGCTGCAGGTGAAGATATTGTTGATACAGAATTACCTGATGCAGAACTTCCTGAATTTTTGGATACAGACTCTGAGACATCATATATAGATCTAGACATTTACCCTGGAGACTATTTCATCTCTCCAGATGTTGAACTGCTTTCAGTTTTGATTTCTTTTGACCTCATGTACATAAATTTTATTTCATTTGTTTCCAATCAGTATTGTACGGATATTGTTTGTTATATAACTTTTGTTCGCTCAGAGATGATAGCTACTATGAAGGCCAGTTTTGATATAAACCTTAAGCCAGATATAGTTGTACTTGAGAAAATATCTAAGGCTGAGCCCAAGGTTATGTCTCCGCCAACTTATATGATGGATGACTCTCATTGGCCTGATCTGGACTCCTTTCTGTCAAAGGATTCAGAAGATGTATTTATGACTTATCTAGTGCCAGAAGTGCCTCCTCCAGCAAAAATTATTTCTCCAATCCAAGTTCAAGCTCTTGCCCCTCAGGCTCCTCCTCCCCAAATTATAGCTGAACAACTTAAGGCAATAGATGATTTATATGATTTCAAAGATTCTGATGATGATGATGATTCAGGAGAAGATTCGAGTTCAAAGAAAAGGAAGCTTAAGAAAAAAAAATTCAGTACCAATTCCCAAGCCTAATCCCAAAAATGATATCCTCTTCTATATTCTCAATAAGATCAAGCCTTATCAAGGTATGCCTCACAGGATAAAGCTTTCAAAGAATGAGCAGAAAGCTAGGAAGAAATCAAGGAGATACTCTCCCCCTCCTCCTCTAAAAAGGGATGGGAGAGGTACTCCTCCTCCTCCTCTAGCTGCAGGTGCAACTAGACTTGCTAGCCAGAGATCTTATAATATCACTCAGTCTTATTCTAGGCAAGGAATAGCTTCTCAGTTTTCTTGGAAGCAGGTATCCTCTTCAAAAACACTCTTCCTCTTCTAGAATTTTTGCTCCTCCTCTAGCTATGTAGTTCGGGCCTCTTAGAGCCTCTTTCTCTCCCAGAAAAAGCAAAAGCCCAGAGAGTCCTCCCATTATAATATATGATCCAGAATTGGACCCCAATACTAGAATGGAAAGATTCAATGAGTTGGTAGCTCTCTCTCAGATAAGGAAAGCTAGATAAGAAGGAAAGGATGCCTTTCAATTCTCAACAATGTCTTCCTACAGGAAGAAAGAATTAGAGAGATACTAGGTTGGAAAGTTATTCAATGCTGATGAATACATGAATCTCCATCCAGAAGCTATTGTTCCAAGGGCTGTTACCCAGAAGACTCTTTGTGATGCTGATATGAAGATGACTCTCAAAGAAGCAAAAGATCCTAACAGAACCATATTATTTGCAAAATCTTCTACTCCCCCAAAGGACCCTTGATTTATTTATTTTTTGTGTTGTTTGTTTTTATTATGTTTTGCATAATATCTGTCCATAGCTTTTATTATTGCTGATAGCTTATTTATTCTATCATCTCTATATCTTTTGCTATGATTTTCTGTTTTTATTTGTTTTCTGAAGTAACCTCGCACAAATAGGGGGAGATTGTTTGAACCCCTATTTTGATTTGGGCTAGGTTCACTTCTTAAGCTTATTGACCCATGTTGTATAGTCAGGGTTATTGTTTTGCTTTCTAGGTCTTAGGTCATTCCTCCAAAGTTTATCTCCATGGACCTGCATGAAGAATGCCTCAGATTGAAGCCTTAGAAGATTCTATGCAGTCTGGGAAATTAGTTCGACGTTCGTCGAACTCAGCTCGAAGAACTTGGAGATCCTTATCTAAGTTGAGCAAGATGATCGTAGAACTCAGGTCGACGATATCCTTCAAAAGAAGTTATTCTGTGGTCGATGTTTTCTCTCAGTCTATTTATGAGCTCGACTAATTCTGTTGATTCAATTTCTATTGTCGACGATCTTTCAGTACAGAGTAGACTCTTAGGTCAACGAACTTGGAGCATAGTTTCAGTTTAGTTTATTCAGTATTCAATTTGCAGAGCTCAGGTCGATGAACAGGATTTCTCAGTTCGATGATCTCCGATTGCAGCTCGACGAAATCTATTCCCTGGTCAACAAAAAATGTAAGATGTCTTGTTCCTTATTCTTTCCAAATATGTTCCTTTATTATATTAAGTCGTAATTTCGCTTAGTAATCAATACTTATATTCCCTATGAATATATCCGTTTATGGCAGCATTGATTATGGTATTCATCAGAGAATTTACTTGACATATTTCTCGGGACAGATGAGGAAATGAATATTGAAAAGGCATGCTTGTCGTTTTCCCTCCCAATTTTCTAGCAGCGCATTTATTGCCTGATTTGAATTCACAAAAGGTGTTTTTGCTATTCGTTTTTGAGATACTCTTTTAGAAAGAATCATTCAAAACCACGAAAAAACATAGAAAAGAGAATACGAGACACAAAAGTTTTTACAGAAAAGAAGCACAACATAGTTTTCTAACAGTACAGTACAGGAAGAAAAAAAGTGTTCTCAGGTTCATTGTTTCAGAGCTGCTCTCAATCTCTATTCTTACAGTGCTCTGAAGAAGAAGAAGGAAGAAGAACAACAATAATATATCCAGAGTCTTCTTATTCTTCTTTTCCATGATCTTGTAGAGACAACAAATCTCCATCTGTCTAGATTTCCTGGATCTTGTTTTACAAAGCTGAAGGCCTACCTCACCCTTAGCAAAGCTTCTCATCCTATCCATCAACATCTCAGGGGGAGCTTTGACAACATTCTGAATCCACAAAATCCTCTCAGTTTGCTTATTTAGAAAAGAGAAGACTCTCATCAACTTTTCCTTCCACCTCTATATAGGGTTTTAACTCCCTTCAAAAGTTAGACTGGTTTACAAGTCTCCTTCCAAAATACTTGAGTTTTGTTTTTGGGCACCTAGTCAAAAGCTCAAAGGGTTGGTATATCTCCCTAAAAATAGATATATTGGTGGCAGTCACCTGATCAAAACCTGTAGTTGATTCTTACTAAGGGTGGTAGAAGAGTGGATGTACATAGTTGGGGAACCACTATAAAGTTCATGTGTTGCAGTCACCTAGTCTGGGTTGTGCTTGCTATTTCCTTTGTGCTTGTGTTGTGGTTAGGTTAGTATAGTTTTTACTTTATCTCTGATATGATTGCTTAGCCATATATATATAAAATCACCTACTTTGTCACTTAACATAATATTTGTAAAAAGATAAAAGGTTTTTTTATAAACTCTATTCACCCCCCCCCCCCCCGCAAGAGTTATTCTGATATTATCTCCCCCCTTTTCTTTCAGAAGGGTAGAATCATCAATTGCACTGACAATGATATTCTGAGCCCTCTTGTCCATGGTGGCAAGAATGACTTCATCCTTTGTCATCTCAGCATAAGTCTTGGGTGTCTGGACATTCGCATCCAGAATAGACACTTTCATAGGGATGAAAGGTCCTTCCTTAACTATTATGAAGATTCAAGGGTCAGGTGCTTCCATGAATTGCCTAACGCTTTCCTTCCAAATGCCAAAACCTTCTTTCCTGCAGATAGGAAGCTTCATGGCACCTAGCTCCTTGGCGTTCACTCCTGAACCCATAAGGACTATATGTAGCTACCTTGGAGAATCACTCAGATGGTTAGATCATTTTTGAGCAACCTACCTCTGATACCACTTGAAAGTCTTTATTTTCAAGGTAGCATACAACCTAGGGCAGTGAATAGGTTATTTCACAAATATTATTCTCTTTTTTGTTTTTCCTTTAGCTCAAAGTGTTTTGGCAGTAGTTTGCTTTCAAAAACAAGTATAAGGAAAACAATACACAAAAGCACATACAGATTTGTAGTGGTTCCCCAACTTATGTGTACATCCACTCTCCTCCCACCTTGCCAACTTCCTATTAGTCAAGGTACTTTTCCAAAACATTGCTCCAAGGAGCTTACACCTTAGATATCTCAGGATCTCTCAATCTCATCCAAGACCTACAACTCAGCCACAAGGGGCCTACAACAAAGTGATCAATAGACAACCTACCACACGCCAATGGCCCTACACTCAGGCTGGGAGGACAGCCCTACCTCAAAGAGTTACACTCTCCTACAGCTCTGGCAAATTGCCCTACCTCAAGCCAGTGGCCCTACTGCTCAGATCCAGTTGGATCCTGCAACTCAGATAGCTTTACTCTCCTACGTATGGTGGTCACTAAGCTTCGAAGAAAATAAAAGTAACCAAACTTGCAATCAAATGTGGCAAGTATACCTATCGAACTGTAGCTAGGGGACATAAGTATCGTATTGAAACCCAGGAACTGTTGAGTACATTTACTCACACGAAGACTTTTATTTTATCGACGGAAAATCTACGGTTTAGAGAAACTAATTGCAATAAAGGAAATAAAGCTATGCTAGAAAGAGAACAACTGTAGTTAATTAAAGAGCTATTAGAAGCGATTACAACGAAGGGCTGAAACTATGAAATGGAAATGCACTCGATCAAGAATCACCTCGGCTAAAGTCGACTAAGAAATGCGATAAAAACCAAAACTCAATAGGGTAAAGTTCCTTGACCGTGGAGGTTCCTAAAGCTTGAACATGCTTCTCTCGAAGTCGGGCCCAACTGAGGTTAGGAAGGTCCAACCGACTCTCGTCTAAATTGGAGGCCTAAAGCTTGCTTTACGTGGTTAACCCCACTATTGGATTTTACTCCAATCCGGGAGGTTTGAACGTCTTCCACTCTCAAGGGGTGCGTACAACTCCCTTTACTCTTGAGCTCTCACTTCAAACTATTGGCCTCTCGGCATGCCCAGAATGAAAACAAAAGTGGAGAATATATATCGATGATATATCTCCAACCCAAAATAAGTCAAGAGTAATTGAAGGCCAAACCCTAAAAAGAAAAGGTAGAATTAAAGCATCATAACTTAATCACTCGAACCTCGGATCATCAAGATCGAGTACAAGGAGGATTAGTTAATCATAATGGAGTGGAGGAAGGGGGATGAGTAGTAAATCATAGTACGAACACAAGTAATAAAGGAGAGAACACAACACTTTAATATTAATGAAAACAAAGAGCTACAAACTTGGAAATGAAAAATTACAAGTACATGAAAAGTAAACTAAGCTATCACTCACATTAAGCAACTAAAATAAATACAAGAACTAGTACAAAAGCTTAAACTAAACTAGAGTTAAGGGAAAACACAAAGTGAGAAAAAGAGAGAGAGGGAAGAACATGAAAAAGACAAGAAACCAAAGGGGCAGCACCTCCCCCTCTCAACCCAAGCTCTGGTGAAATGAAGGGGGAGGACTCAATTTATAAAAAAAACTTAAGGTGGGTGACACGGCTAGCGACACGGCCGTGTTGCTGGCCGTGTCATGTATAGTTGACCTCACGCAGCGGTTTTGGCAGGGGTGATCATGGCATCGTTGACATTTCGGGTTCTCTTCTGACGACACGGCCAGCAACACAGCAATGTTGGTGGTCGTGTTGACTGCAATTGATGGACTTTGACACTAGATACATTTATGGCGGGCAGCAGGCTTCGATGTGATGGCGACATGCCCGGCGACACGGCCGTGTGGGTGGTCGTGTCCTGCTCGGGAGGGTCTTCGGCTTCTGGCAACACGGAGGAGACACGACCATATTTATTGGTCGTGTACTTCTCTGGAGAGTCTTCAGCTTCTGGCAATACGGCGGCGACACAGTCGGGTTGACACGCCTAGCAACTCGGCTAAAGACACGGCCGTGTCAACTGGCTGTGTCCTTATCTGGAATGTCTCTTGAATTTTCCTTTGGTGACATGCCATGTTGACACGGTAAGGTTGACACGCCCTAAGACACGGCCGTGTTAGTGGCCGTGTCAGGTCATTTTTTTGCCAAAATTTAGGAAACCTGCAAAAATAGAAATAAACATTAGCGGCAAAAATATTTACATAAGAAATATAAAAATAATCTATAATACAAGATAAACGCGATAAAAATAAGGAAAAATACCCTAGTAGTTTAGACTACAAAACGTACTATCAAATTCCCCCTAGTTAAAGCTTTGCTTGTCCCCTAGCAAAGATATAAAAACTAGATAATCATAAAAAGGCGACTAATCAAAAGATTCTAATTTTGCCTACACAAGTATTATGCGAAATTCTAAGTAGGAAAAAGGTCAAACGTAAATCAAAAACAATTATTTAGGTATGGTTAAACTTTTATAAACTTTACTTAACGAAAATAAATCATCCAAAATTTTAACAAAATTCTTTAAATAGATTTAAGCAAAGCAATGAAAATGAAAAACGCATTGAGTTGTTACTAGATCCTAAGTGGCATTTTATACCCAACTTAAATAAAGAACAACAATCTAAATTTAAATCCAAGACTAAACTAGTCTACTATTTCTCTTTACCTAGCTAAAAGAAAACCTAGGAGCATGAATCTACAGGACTTAATAGGACTAAAACGTTTGTTTAGGCATATAATTAGGAATGGAATTCAAAGATAAATATGAAGACTTAAAATCACGCTAAACCAAAAATAAAGAGCTTCCAAAATCTTCATAAAAACATATATATATATATATATATATATATATATATATATTTCTTTTCTTTTTCTTTTTCTCTTTTTTTTTAATTTTATTTTCAAAACAAAGGCCATCAACATTTTGAAATTGGCCACAAAAAGAAGCAAAACTTTTGAGCATCCTTTTTCAAAAAGATTTCCAAAAAAAATTCAAAGCAAACCAATCACATCATGAAATTTATGAAGCTCAAAAATTTAAGCGTGACAAGAAGGGTTGAAAAAATTGGCTTTGGTGAACATGGTATGAAAAGTGGAGTTATCAAATGAAATTGAAAAAAGGATCAAAAGCGGCTAACTAGGGGGATAATTTTAGGGTTGGCAAGAAGGCTCAAACGAATACAAAAATGGCATATATCATTTTCATGCTCCTAAAGTTTGCCTAAAGCATTAGTTTTGAAAAATTTCAAAAAGTAGATCCTAGAAATTAAATAGAGATTAATGAACTTGGTTTAAAAATTAGGATAATATGAGTCTAGAATCATTCACATCTACTACGCTAATCAAAAGTTAACTTTACAAAAATTATCTAAAAACGAAAAGGAAAATAGTGGATGATGAATTTTTGAGAAAGTATAGAAAATAAAGAAGGAAAACCATAATGGAAATACGAGTTTTAGAAAAATATTTCTCCTTAACATACTACCATGAATAAAAAACACAGCATGACCAGCATTTTACTTGTGAAACATAATTAAAAAGGACGATTAGAAAAATTATAATTAATTAAGTTATTTATATCATATTTTGAGAAAAACAAAACAAAAGTTAGGGGTACTATTGAAATACCAAAACGTATAAACTATTAAAGTGAAAACTAAAAAGATATATATTATTTTTTTATTTTTGAAATATTCTCTTTTTTTGGATTTTGGAAATATTTTCTTTTTTTAAAGATTTTAAGATATTAAATTTTATTTTTTTTGGGTTTGTTTTTAAAAAAAAAATTATACACAAAAAGCAAAATATTTACACGAAGCAAAAAAGAAGGAGGAAGTCCTCCCCCAAGCTTAAAATGGACATTGTCATAAATGGCAAAAGAAGGGGATTTGAGAAGCAGAGAAAATAAAATTACAGAATTGTAAAACAGAATTAAAAAACAGGTACTTCCCCAGATTTATTTACTGCAAAAGCTGAGTGATGTCGTTCTCCCAAATGTCTTCTTTGGACTTCATGATGGATTCAGCAACGTTGGAGCAAGCGATGGCAGAAGCTTCAGCTTGTCGGAGCCGTCCGGGTCAAAAATTGTAAAATAAAGAAAACAGAAAAAGATAACTTGGGTTGCCTCCCAAGAGCGCGCTTTGTTTAAAGCATCGTTTGAGCTCGACACATAAAAATAATATTGTCCAAAAATATTGTTATCCAGAATAAAAATTAAAGTTTTTAACAAATAACAATAGTTCAAAGTTAGAGTTCGTGCAGCAGATACATAACAATG
This sequence comes from Platanthera zijinensis, assembly GCA_039513925.1. NCBI lineage: Eukaryota > Viridiplantae > Streptophyta > Magnoliopsida > Asparagales > Orchidaceae > Platanthera > Platanthera zijinensis. The sequence goes on along the minus strand of CM077079.1, from coordinate 181,900,887 downwards.
TTTGGACTGACATCATCATCACCAGAGAAATAAATTTTAAGACGCTGGCCATTCACATTGAAATTACCCTTATCAGGGTGAGAAATCAAAAAAGTTCCATAAGGAAAAATTTCAAAACCAGTAAAGGGCCCAGACCAACGTGACTTTAATTTTCAAGGAAATAAACGTAATCGAGAATTATACAAAAGAACTTGGTCGTCCGGCTTAAAGGTTTTAGGGTGCCTTAAGTGTTTATCGTGAAAATGCTTCGTCCTCTCTTTATAAAGTTTACTATTCTCGTATGTGTAATAGAGCCCCTCGTCGAGATCGTTGAGTTGAAATTTTCTAAGGTCACTGATAGAGTAGGAATCGAAGTTTAAAAATCTTAAAGCCTAAAAAGCGCGGTGTTCTAATTCTACGGGTAAATGACATGATTTTCCATTGACCAGCTGATACAGCGTACATCCGAGGGCGGTTTTGTACGATGTTCGGTAGGCCCATAGAGCATCGTCTAATTTGGCTGACCAGTCTTTCCTAGAAGTTGAAACCGTCTTTTCTAATATTCATTTTATTTCTCTATTCCCTACTTCAACTTGTCTGTTAGTTTGGGGGTGGTAGGCGATTGAAAGTTTATGCGTAACACCATATTTAGTAATAATTTTAGAAAATTGTGCGTTACAGAAATGAGAACCCCTGTCATTAACGATGGCTCGCGGTGCACTGAATCTAGAAAATAATTTTTTAAAAACGTAACTACAACTCGGGAGTCGTTCGTAGGTAGAGCTTCGGCTTTAGCCCATCGAGAAACGTAATCAACGACAACTAAAATATACTTATTTTTGAAGCTAGAAGGAAGGGGGCAAAAAAATCGATCCCCCATAGGTCGAAAATTTCGCACTCAAGGAAATAATTTTGCGGCATCTCATTTTAATTGGAATAGTTGCCCGACCGTTGACAACTATCACACATACTCACAAAGGCTTGCTCGTCTTTAAACAGGCTAGGCCAGTAAAAACTCACGCAGAGCACCTTGTGAGTGGTGCGAGCAGCTTGATAGTGCACACCAGTCGGACCTCCATGTAAGTGTTTTAAAATATCAACTCCTTCTACATAAGAAACACATCTCCTTATCACTTTGTCCGCATAGATTCTGAAAAGATGCGGGTCTTCCCAAAAATAGTTCTTCAGCTCAGAAAAGAATTTCTTCTTTTGCTGAGAGGAGAACTCTTTTGGGAGCACCCGGGCCACTAAATAGTTGGCGATGTGTGCGAACCTAGGAGAAGTAGATGTGTTAATTGAAAGCAGCTTCTCATCAGGAAAATAATCATTAAAAGATTTTTCATCTAACTTTTCTATAAAACGGTTATCAAGATGGGATAGATGGTCGGCAGCTAAGTTCTCAGCTCCTCGCTTATCACGGATCTCTAAGTCAAACTCCTAGAGGAGTAAGACACAGCGAATCAAGCGCTACTTGGCATCTATTTTGGAAAGAAGATATTTGAGGGCCGAGTGGTCCGTAAAAATGATAATTTTTGAAAGTGTAATATAAGGACGGAATTTATCAAACGCGAATACTAAAGCTAGGAGCTCCTTCTCGGTCGTGGTGTAATTTTCCTATGCAGATGTGAGTGTTTTACTTGCGTAATAGATGGGGTGGAAGTTTTTCGATATGCGTTGACCTAATACGACTCCCACTGCTAAACTACTCGCATCGCACATTATCTCATATGGAAGGTCCCACACCGGAGCTATCATAATGGGTGTGTTAATTAACTTTTCTTTTACTAATTTGAAGGCAGAAAGACAAGAGTCATTAAAAATGAATGGGGCGTCTTCTTCTAAGAGATGGGTAAGGGGCTTGGTGATCTTGGAGAAGTCCTTTATGAAGCGGCTGTAAAAACCAACGTGAAAAAACTTCTTATAGCTTTTATGTTCGTAGGTGGCGGTAGGTTCTCGATAACTTTTATCTTAGCAATATCTACCTCAATTCCTCTTGCCGAAATCTTATGACCCAAAACTAACCCTTCCCCCACCATAAAATGGCATTTTTCCACGTTTAGGGAAAGGTTAGTCTCTTCGCATCGTTCTAAGACTTTTTCTAAATTTTCCAAACAACTATCAAAAGTGTCACCGAACACGGAGAAATAATCCATGAATACCTCCATAATGTTTTCTACGTACTTGTCAACGATAGCGAGCATACATCGCTAGAATGTAGCTGGCGCATTGCACAATCCAAACAGCATTCTTTGGAAAGTGAAGGTGCTGAAGGGACAATTAAACATAGTTTTATCTTGGTCCTCGGGAGAGATGGGGATTTCAAAATACCCCGAGATACTATCGAGAAAACAATAAAAGCTATGCCGGATAATCGTTCTAAAATCTGATTGATGAACGACAAGGTAAAGTGATCCTTGCATGTGGCATCATTTAACTTACGATAATCTATACACATGCGCCACCCCGTCACCGTCCGTGTCGTGATTAAATCATTATTTTCATTTACAACTACAGTTATCCCTCCCTTCTTTGGCACTACCTCAGTAGGGCTAACCCACTTACTATCTGATGTAGGATAGATAATTCCTGCGTCTAAGAGTTTCATAACCTCGCCCTTAACTACGTGTTTCATTTTTGGGTTTATACGATGCTGAGGTTGTTTAGAGTTACGTGAATTATCTTTCATTAAGATTTTGTGAGTACAGAAAGATGGGCTTATGCCCTTGATATCAGAAATTTGCCAGGCAATAGCTCGGTGATGCTTACGTAGAACTAAATGAAGTTTTTCATTTTGGACATCCGCGAGGTAGGCAAAAACTATAACTGGCAGCTTGGAGTCTTTTTCTAAGAAGGCGTACTTGAGATGTTCAGGAAGTTATTTAAGTTCTAGGGTAGGGGGTTCTTCATAAGAGGTTTGATAAATTCTTTCTTTTTCAAATACTATATCTTCGTAGATCTTTTTAGACGGAAAATTAAAAGGGGTGGAGCTGGTTTCCAAGGCGGCTTCTTGCAGCGATTTAGTTAGAAGAGTAGAAGAGGAACAAAAATAAGAAAATTCTTTTTCAAAATCAGATAGAAGATAAGAGGATTCTACACTTTCTTCACTTAGGTGTAGCGATTCAGTTGGAAGAGAAGAGGACGAACAAAAATCAGAAAATTCTTTTTCAAATTTAGAAAAGCAGTAGGAAGTTTCATCACTTAAGGATTCTAAGAAGAAACAGGAGTCGTCATTTGCTAAGGTGTTCTTCATCGAGGGGGTGATAGAGAAAGTGACTTCATAGTCGCCTACTCGAAGGAAGAACTTACCATTGCTTACGTCAATTATAGCTCGGGAGGTGGCAAGGAAGGGTAGGCCAAGGATCAGGGGAACCTCGACATCTTCTTCGATGTCCAAAATGGCAAAGTCCACCGGGAAGATGAACTTGTCGACTTTAACTAATACATCCTCCATGATTCCTAACGGGTAATTGACGGATCTGTCTGCGAGCTGGATACTCATGCGTGTGGGGTTGAGGCTTCCAATTCCTAACTTTTAAAACAACGAGAGGGGCATCAGGTAAATACTCGCACCTAAGTCGGCTAATGCATTCTTGAAAAAAAGAAAACCAAAGACATAAGGAATAGAAAAACTACCCGGGTCACAGATTTTCTTTTTTAAGCCGTTTGTCAAAACTGCAGAGCACTCGGCATTTAACGTGACGTGTGAAAGGTTCTCTAACTTCTTATTGTATATTAGGAGGTCCTTAAGGTACTTGGCGTACTTCGGCATCTGGGAAATCGCTTCATAAAAAGGAAGATTTATGTGGATTTGCTTAAACATCTCTAAGAAACAGGAGTATTGATCGTCCTGACGTTGTTTATTAAGTTCGAAAGGGTAAGGCGGATTTGGATTATTTCTAAAGATGGGCGGTGGAGTGAGATCTTTTTCTAAAATGGGGGTGATAGCTTCTTCAGCAGAGGGTGGAATTTTTAAAATGGGAGCGAAGCATTGATATTTTAGAGTGGGGGCGGAGCTTGCCTCGGGCTTTTCACTTACCATACTGGGAACTTGCTTCCTACTCCGAAGAGTTATAGTTTTCGCTTGCTATCTCAGGTTGGGCTCTGTATTGGAAGGAAAAGACCCTGCGGGTCGCTCAAAAATAATTTTACTGAGCTGTCCTACTTGATTTTCAAGACTTTTAATGCTTCCAGTTAAGTTTCTTATCGTAGCGTCATTTGTTCCGATATATTTGGAAAGTAACTCCTCCAAGCTTGGAGGTTTTGGAAAGTTTTGAAGAGGTGGTGGTGGTTTTCAAAAAAATTGTTTTGTGGTGGCGCGCGCATCGCGTTCGAAGGATTACTCCAAGAAAAATTCGGGTGATTTCTTAAAGCAGGATTATAACTATTCGGAATATTAAAATGAGGAGGATGAAAATTCGCAGCAAAAAAATTATTAAATGCATTTCTAGGCATATTGTTAACAAAATCTAATTATTTTGGTGCAGGAGTTGCAGATTCCCATACCTGTGGGGCGGAGGCAGCAGTCATCTTGGTTATCTTTTTGCTTAATATTTCAACTTGTAGAGCGAGCTGGGAGACGTTGTCCACTTCAAAGATACCTGCATGTTTGTTTGGGTGGGACCAAGGCACATTCCACTGATAAGTGTTCATGGCCATGTCCTCGATAAGATCAAGAGCTGCTTATGTGGTCTTATGGTTAAAAGTACCGCTAGAGGCTGCGTCTATCATTTGCTTTGTATTTTTATTTAGCCCATTTTAAAACGTCGGCACTTGTAACCATACAGGCAGCGCATGATGTGGGCATCATCTTAATAATCTTATAAATCTTTCCTAGGTTTTGTACAAGGTTTAAGAGTCTATTTGCCAAATAGAGCAAATGTCGTTCCTAAGTTTTGCAGTTTTAGCTGGCGGAAAATATTTCGCCAAAAATTTTTCAGTTAATTCATTCCAAGTTGTGATGCTATTTTTAGGTAGTGTGTTCAGCCACTGCTTAGCCTTAGTTCTTAGAGAGAAAGGAAAGAGTCTTATCCTAATAGCATCATTTGTAACACCATTTATTTTGAAGGTGTCACAAATTTCAAAAAAGCTTACTATATGTGCGTTCGGATCTTCATCTTGAAGTCCGTCAAATTGCGCATACTGCTGCACCATTTGAATTATGCTAGGCTTTAATTCGAAGTTATTATTTGCTATAGCAGGGCGAACTATGCTTGATTCTGTTCCCTCGAGATTCGGTCGTGCATAATAGGATATATTCCTTTGCAAGGCTTCATTTATGTTGGGTTCTTCCATTCTTAGAGTAGAGAATGACTCGGAGTCCTCAACCGGCACATGGATAGTAGGACCTTGAAATCGCAATCTTCTCCGAAGAGTACGCTCAATTTTGTTGTCCAAGTCCAAAATAACCAATGGACTCCCGCGGGTCATACACTAAAAGAAAAGAAGATAAGAAAGAGTAATAAAATAAATTAGAAAGAAAAGCTAGATTTTTTTTTGAAATAGATTTTTTTAATAGGTTAACTCCTGAACTTCCCAAGGACTACCCGGTGAAGGGTTCGCAAGGTACTAGAAAAGATAGCGGCACTTAAATTCGCTTTGCCCTTTTCGAGAGAATTAGGTGGCGTAGAAAAATTATGATGTGGGTTACTATTAAGAGAGGTAATAAAAAAAATTTTGATTTTAAAATTTTTAAGAAAGAGGATGAGAAAGAGAAGAGATAAAATAAATAGGTACGTGTTTTCAAAATATCAACGAAAGTTGCTCCCCGGCAACGATGCCAAAAACATGATGGTATCTAAGCTTCAAAGAAAATAAAAGTAACCGAACTAGAAATCCAATGAGGCAAGTATACCTATCGAATTGTAGCTAGGGGACACAAGTGTCGTATTGAAATCCGGGAACAGTTGAGTACACTTACTCACACAAAGACTATTATTTTGTCGACAGAAAATCTATGGTTTAGAGAAATTAATTGCAATAAAGGAAATAAAATAATGCTAGAAAGAGAACTACTACAGTTAATTAAAGAGCTATTAGAAGCGATTACAACGAAGGGCTGAAACTATGAAATGGAAATGCACTCGATCAAGAATCACCTCGGCAAAAGTCGACTAAGAAATGCGATAAAAACCTAAACTCAATAGGGTAAAGGTCCTTGAACGTGGAGGTTCCTAAAGCTTGAACATGCTTCTCTCAAAGTCGTTCCCAACTGGGTTTAGGAAGGTCCAACCGACTCTCGTCTAAATCGGAGGCTTAAAGCTCGCTTTACGCGGTGAACCCCACTAATGGATTTTACTCCAATTCGAGAGATTTTGATGTCTACCTCTCTCGAGGGGTACGTACAACTCCCTTTACTCTTGAGTGCTCACTTTAAACTATCGGCCGCTCGGCTAGCCCAGAATGAAAGCAAAGGTGGAGAATATATATCGATAATAAATCTCCAACCCAAAATAAGTCAAGAGTAATTCAAGGCCAAACCCTCAAAAGAAAAGGCAGAATTAAAGCATCATAACTTAATCACTCGAACCTCGGATCATCAAGATCGAGTACAATGAGGATTAGTTAATCATAATGGAGTGGAGGAAGGGGGATGAGTAGTAAAGCATAGTAAGAACACAAGTAATAAAGGAGAGAACAAACCACTTTTATATTAATGAAAAAAAAGAGCTACAAACTTGGAAATTAAAAATTACAAGTGCATGAAAAGCAAACTAAGCTATCATTCGCATTAAGATACTAAAAGAAATACAAGAACTAGTACAAAAGCTTAAACTAAACTAGAGTTAAGGGAAACACAAAATGAGAAAAAGAGAGAGAGGGAATAACATGAAAAAGACAAGAAACTAAAGGGGGAGCACCTCCCCCCCTCAAACCAAGCGCTGGTGAAATGAAGTGGGAGGGATCAATTTATAGAAAAACCTAAAGGGGGTGACACGGCCAGCGACACGGCTTTGTTGTTGGCCGTTTCTTGTACAGTTGACCTCGGGTATCGATTCTGGCGGGGGTGATCATGGCGTTAATGAAATTTCAGGTTCTCCTATATCGACACGGCTAGCGACATGGCCGTGTTGGTGGTCGTGTCGACGGCAGTTGATGGACTTTGATGCTGGATGTATTTATGGCGCGCAGCTGGCTTCGATTTGATGGCGACACGCCTAGCGACACGGCCGTGTGGGTGGCCGTGTCCTGCTCGGGAGGGCCTTCGGTTTCTGGCAACACAGCGACGACATGACTGTGTTTATTGGCCCTGTCCTTTTCTTGAGAGTCTTCAGCTTCTGGCAACACGGCGGCTATACGGCCGAGTTGACACGCCCAGCAACATGGCTAGAGACACGACCGTGTCAACTGGTTGTGTCCTTCTTTGGAATGTCTCTGGAATTTTCCTCTGGTGACACGCCATGTTGACACGGCAAGGTTGACACGCCCTATGACACGGCCGTGTCAGTGGCTGTGTTAGGTCATTTTTTTGCCAAAATTTAGGAAACCTGCAAAAACAGAAATAAACATTAGCGGCAAAAATATTTACATAAGTAAGATAAAAATAAGCTATAATACAAGATAAACACGATAAAAATAAGGAAAAATACTCTAGTAGTTTAGAATATAAAACGTACTATCAACATAAAACTCAGGCAATTTTTCCCTACCTCAGGCCAGTGTCCCTACAGCTCGGATCCAGTTGGATCCTACAGAGAGATGAAGATTTGAATGTTTTGACACAGGGAAATTTCTCTGTTTCAAAAACTAGGGTTGAGTTATCTCAACAGTATCTTGCTTCACCGCAGCAGGAAGAAGTTCTCCCTATATTGGAAGAAAATTAGAATAAAGTTTCTGATCTTGCTGAAAAAGAAGATGAACTTGTGTTCTTCAATTAGCCAACTGAACCCATTGGAGAATAATTGCTCTTCTTTGTTCCTCTATCAGAGATCTTTCTGATTATGCTGTAGCAAATGAATAAGCAGTAGCTCGCTGAACTTTTTGTTCCTGCAAGAATACTTCAAGCTCTTTCTCGGCGATAATTGTGAGAGAGATGAAGTCTGGCCACAACCTTTTGAAATAAATAAAGCACTAAAAGTTGTTTTTCTCCTTGGCCCATCTCTTCCTTTTGTAGTTCGCCGATCATCGGCTCTTTGAGATTAGTGGGCCCCACCTATAGCTTCCAGCTGCACCTTGCTTTAACAGAAGAAGACGTATTGTACCTTCTCGATAGAGTTTGTCGTGTTCTGTAGCTTCTCCGTACTTGATTTGAAATCAATTGACTTTATCGATTTTGTGGACGTCAGCACCTGTGTACTTAGCCAAAATCGAGCATCAGTAGAATAGGCATTGAGTAAATGAGCATCACTCAATGCCAAGACACTTAGATAGAATTTTGTCTATCTAGGCATTGACAGCGTTTAGTGAACACCCCTCACTCAACTCTTTTTTCCTTAGCAAATTCTTTAGCCTTTTTGCATGCTTGGCATTGAGAGAGTTGAGTGACCACGCCTCACTCAACACCTTATGCCTTAGCCATTTTCCTGCTTCTTAAGCATCTTTAGCATTAAGAGCGTTGAGTGACCACGACTCACTCAATGCCTTTTGTTTTAGCCAAATTTTTTGAATTATGGCGTTGAGAGCATTGAGTGAGCATGTCTTACTCAACGCTTTTTGCCTTAGCCAAATTTTTCTCCACCTTGGCGTTAAGAGAGTGAGCTCCACTCAACGTATTTGGACTTAGCCAAATTTCTATGTTTGAACACACAGGTTCTGACTGAATGAGATATAGTCAACGCTTTAACTCATGTCGTTGAGTTAGCTTGCCTCACTTAATGCTTGTGGACTTAGTCAAATTTCAGCACAGATTTTCTGTGGCTTTGACTGGCTGAGCTTGTCTCACAGCCTTAAGCTGAATTGCGTTGAGTGATTAGACTTCACTCAATGCCTGTGGACTTGGCCACTTTCTCAGCTTGCCACTCCTTTTGCTTTGAATGTATAGGCTCCACTCAGCACTATAACTCATCTTGCGTTGAGTGAGTAACCTTCACTCAATGCTTGTGGACTTAGATAGTTTTTTGTCTATCCACATCTTAGGTAAGTGTTTACCTGACTTAGCCACTTAGGCTATCTGTCCCATCATTGTTACTAGGACTAACCTGCATGTATGAATTTGAACATATATTAAATATACCATTGTGTATGCTCATTGATATATTTGACTTCTTAAAATCTAGAACATTGTGGGAAATGGACCCAACAGTTCTTATTATCATGCCCAATCTTGTTTGGTGCTAGTAAGCTATTTATGAATTATAGATATTGGGCTGTGAGTGTTACTCGACTTTACCACAAACACAGTACCATTTGTTTTGGCATGTTGGGTTGTGTTGGTATGTGATCCATCCCCACAACACCTTTTGGTTAGGATTGTTGGGTTGTGTTGGTAAGCAAGCCACCCACATAGTACCTTTTGTTTAGGACTTTTAAGTTGTGTTAGTAAGCAAGCCACCCCACAATACCTTTTGTTTAGGATTGTTGGGTTGTATTGGTAAGGAAGCCACCCAAACAGTATCTTTCTCGAGCTGATCAGTCTCAGTTATTAAATTATATCTATATAGAATTATAATATAGATTTCAATTACACCTGGTGCACAATTTTTCTCATGACTAAATTAATATGAACTATCATTCTCACTATTCATGTGATTTTCTTTGAATATTCTTATTTTGTTCTAGTTTCCACTTGTACTCTCTTGTTGAGGCATTTTTTTCTTTTGAATGCCCCAAACCGAGATCAGTTGTAGTAAGGGAAGTTATTGTAAAATTTCCAGGGGTGCTGTGTACAATTTAGTGTTCGTTGAGTGGGTCCAATAAGTTAGAAGAGGGTCCCTCAATATAACCCGACCCGCATCATCTCGATAGACGAGGGAGCCCAGGGGACAGCCGACCCTCCTCCACCACGTAGGCAGGTGAACCACGCGAGTCGGTTCGTTAGCCCACATTTGCTTGAGTGGCCACAAGACAAGGACTGCCGACCCGCCTCTATATAAGGGGCAGGAGAACTGGGGGAGCCTGACTCGCGCTCGCCTAAAGAGAGAGGCGAGCTGCGAAAGCTTGGTCGTATTTGGCTAGGTGATTGGCGAATTGGTCACGGTTCCTTCCAATGAGTGGGGTGCCGATATCCTACATTTAATGTGATTTGGTCTGCTAGTAGCCTCTGTGAATGGCAGAGTTTAGTTGTTGGTAGACCAACTTTGGGCTACATATAACCGTTTATAACTGCGGAGTTGTGCTATTTGCAGGTCAGGCTTTAAAATCTATAAATAGACCCAAGGGGGTATCTCAGAAGGAAAGCTTTCTAGTTTTCTCATTCCCAGATCTTCTTGCACTTTCTGAGGTGCCCTTAGCTCAGCCCTAGCTAAGGAGGGGAAGCGCTCTAATATCTTACGGGTGTGTGCTAGGGCCTCCGTGTTGGATCCTTGGGTTAGTTTCGAGTTCTAATTCTTCAGTCAGTCAAGCTCACTAGGAGAAGTAGGTGTGCAGTCACCCCTTTCCTAAGGGTCCGAAGTCCACAGAATCTGGTTCTGGATTTAAACGTTTTAGTGTGGTGAGCGTAGAGTGTGACTAGCACAGAATATCCAAGAGAGTTCAATGTCTGTAATTGAAGGACAAGGATCTGACCGGGCCGACTCGCCACCTCCCCTCCACTCGCAACCCTCGGAATGTTTGAGGATTTCAGGCAGGAGATGTGGAACCATGTCATTTTCGCACTCGAAGCTCGCAGCGAGTGCTCAATTCTCGTTGTCCCAGTTGTCACCTCCCCAGCTTTGGGCAAGAACGCCCCCGTCAGGCGACCTAGGAAGGAAGTAGTGGAGGAGGGGTCGAGCGAGATCTCCCAGGGCGAGCCTTGTTCCCCGTCTCGGCAAGTGCGGGAAGGACTGGCGAGGTGGAGGCGCGAGTGATATTGGGAATCGCAATGGTGGAGAGAGGGTTAAAAGAGAAGAGAACGTTGATGTGGTGGTTGAGAATATTCTCTGATTCTATATCCGATAAAGGCAAGCGTACCTTATCGGTTATAGTATAGGATACTAAAGATTAATATCAAGGTCGTATTTCCCTGGGGCGTAATGATTACTTCTACTCAGAGGAGATCACTATTATTTTATCAAATAATTTTTTTGATTAGATAAATTAACTAAAAATAGGAATTTGAAATACTAAACTAAAAAGAAAAATAAACTGATTGCAGAAATAAAAAGGGTTAGAGCTAGTGATAAAGGGTTAGTACTCAATCTAGAATTACCTGGAAATAGGAAAATCAAAATGAAATAACAACTAGTTCTAAATAAAGTAAAACTACCTTTACAGTGGAGGTTCCCGAAGCATGAACGCGCTTCTCTCGAAGTCGCGCCCACCTGAGTTTAGGAAGGTCCGACCGACTCTCGTCTAAATCGGAGGCCTAAAGCTTGCCTTAAGTGGTAAACCCTGCTATTTGATTTCACTCCAATCCAGGAGATTTGGACGTTCGCCTCTCTCGAGGGGTGTGTGCAACTCTCATTACTCTTGGGTGATCAATTCAATCTACGAGCCTCTTGGCTAACTAAGATTGAAAACACAAATGGAAACTATATACCGACAATATAGCCCCACTAAATAAAAACCAAGAGTAAATCAAAAGTGATTACTTTAAGAAGAAAAAGATGCTAAAACATCATAACTTGATCAACACATTCTCAGATCATCACGATCGAGTACAAATGAGGATTAGTTAATCATGGTAATAGGGAAAGAGAGGGCTAAATAATAAAGGTGCATGAAAACTAATGAGAGGGAATTAGAGAAAGGAAATGCTAACCATAATTTTATTAAAAGGAAGAGCGATTACAACTAGGAAATGGAGATTACAAGTGCATGAAAATAAACTAACTACTGCGATAATACTAATCAAAAGCTATTATAAGAAATGGAAGTGCATTACACGAAAATAAAACTAGAAATGGAGGGAGAGAGAGAGCAAAACATGAAAATAAAAGTAATAAAACCCTAAGAAATGAACTAGCAGCACCTCCCCTCTCCCCAAAAGATGGTTCTTAATGCTGGGAATGTCCTGGTATTTATAGAGTTTTCCCACGGGTTGGTCAGGCCCTAGGTCACGCCCTGGGAGGGCGTGTCAGGGGGCGTGACAGGTACGGAGTTGACCTCGGGAGCTGAATTCTGGCGGGAACGATGATTGCCTTGGTACGATTTCAGACACGCCCTTGGTCAATCACGTGACCGGGGGGCGTGACTGGCGCATCATTTCAAAATTAGCGGTCGGAAATCCATCAGACGTCGGAAAAAGGCGGGTCACACCCTGTGACATTCCCATGGAGGGTGTGTCTTGGGGGCGTGATAGTACTGTTTGCTTGTAGTGGAGGAGAAAGCATTGAATGATCCGGCAAGCTTCGTGATGAGGGTGACACGCCCTGGGACACATCCGGGGAGGGCGTGTCATGGGGGCGTGACATGGGATTTTGGTGGGAAATTCCTTCTGGAGGGTCTCAACATCGGGATCAGTCTACACGCCCTATGATACGCCAAGAGAGGGCGTGTCAGGGGGCGTATCAGAGGACTTGTGACTGAAAACTTGTGGAAACCTGCAAAAACATAAAATAAACATTAGTTATAAAATTTACATAAAAAGAAACATAAAATTACAAAAAGGAAGAGATTTAAAATGAAAATAATATATTTTTACCATAATAAATTAAGCTAAAATATGCATCATCAAATTCCCCCATACTTATTATTTTTCTTTTCCTCAAACAAAGACTACGAGTTAGAGAAAATAAAGAGGATTTATTGAAAAGTTTAAAAATGCTATAAACGAGTAAGACGAGAATTTAGAGGTAGAGGAATATTTTTTAAAAAAACCGAAAATTCCTAATTTAACATAGCACAAAATTTTATAAATTTTATTAAATATAAAAACAAATCATCCCATATTTTTACAGAATTAAAACTTAATAAAGTAATGAGTAAAAATCGCATTGAGTCACTATTAAAGTCTTTGAGACAAATTAAAACCATTGTCAATCAAGACAAAGTTCAATATTTCTATCAAAAACACTTACTCAGTCTATTTTCTCGCTACTATTCTAAAAATTAAATGTAGGAAGCATGAATCACTAGGGCTTTCATTAGGCATACAGTTAGGCTTAGGTTTTTAAGGGTGCAATATTCAAAAAGATAAATGCGAGGTGTATTTGCACACTTAAAACAAAAAGAAAATGAGCTTTGCCAAAATAAAGCTAGCCAAAATAAATACACTTTTCTTTTTCTTTTCTTTTACTTTTCTCATTATATATTTTTCTAATTTTTCATTTTTTTCTTTTTTTTCATACTTAAGAATTTCCACTTTTATAGCAAAAGATAATACAAAGATTTTCCACAAATTATTTTTTCAAAAAGTTGCACATTAGCAATTAAAGCTCAAAAATAAATTTAAAGTGTGCATATAGGTAAGCTATTTGGCCGTGGTGAAATAAAAAGTGGGGCTACAAAAAGAAAAGGAAAAGGCACAAAAATGGCTAGCAACGATTATTATTAGGCGGGGTGCAAAGGCTCAAATGTTTCAAAAAAAATGACTAAATCATTTCCATGCTTCCTAAATCTACTCAAAGTAAAGCTTTGAAATTTCAAATGAGGATAAGCACAAAAAATTAAAAATAGAGAATTTGCTTTCATGAAAATAATGATAATAAGCGTCTAGACCGGTTTGTGTCTACTACACTTAATACTAATTAACGTTTAAAAAGATTTTAATAAGGAAAAATAAAGGATTATAGGTTTTAAAAAGTAAAAGAAGTAAAAGAAAGGCTAAGGAAAAGTGAAGAAAAATTCAAGAAATTTTTAAAAAATAGCAAACTACCTTAAATAGGAACACTGCATGAGTCAACATACTACTCGCTAAACATACTTAAACAGAAAATTAATCTAATTTATTCTAACTAAGCAAGTAGACATGTGCTTAAAAAATAATAAAATGCAAAGTAGCGGGGTACTAATTGATTTCGCAAAAATTAACTCTATTTAATTTGGGATTTTTTTTAAAAATTTTATATAATTTTTTTGGATTTTTCAAAAATATATTATATACACTTTTTTTTTGTTTTCTAAAATTTTTATAATTAATTTTTTTTTTCTAAAGTAAAATATTAAGGGAACGCTCCCCCATACTTAAAGTTAAACATTGTCCCCAATGTTTAAAGTTAAGTATAAAGACAGTGAGAAGAGAGAGAAAAGAAGAAAAAGAAATGCAAAGAGAGGGAAAAGATGCTTCCCTAGTGCTTGATGCCTAGATGTGGGAAAATGCGTCCCCCCAAACCTTGAGCTAAAGATCGTCTTGAGTCCAAGTTTAGAGGCGAGAAGCGGCACAAGCACGCAGGAGCGGCACAAACTAGTGGGAGCTTATTTCTGTACAAAAAAAAAAAAAAAGATAAGTAAGGGGTGCCTCCCAAGAGCGCTCTTTGTTTAAAACGTCGTTGAGCTCGACGTTCTTGGTTAGCTAAAAGGAAAATAAAAAAAGAAATGTAATGGCAGCTCACACAATATTCATTTCGGTGCGAGTGCCAAAACATTTTTTAAGAAAATAAAAAAAAAAATTGGAATTTTTTATTTTTTAAATAAAACAAAAAAGAAAAAATGCTAGAAAATGAAACTAAACTATTAGAAGGGGGAGAAGAAGAAGAACTAGAAACTAAACTATAAGGAAAAATATAAGAAGAAAAGAAACGGAATTTTCGTTAGGAGGGGGAAGAGAAGAAAAAGAAGAAGGCGGTGGCGGTTGATCACAAGAAAATGGTTGAATAGAAAGATTCGATTGCTCCACTTGAATATAAATCATTTCGGTAGATTGAGAGAAAATCAAGATATCCGAAAAATCAATCTCCTTGGAAGATCGAACACAAGAAAGTTCGCCTTCCTCAGAAACTTGAAAAAAAAATCGGCATATCAGGGGAAATTTCCTCCTCGAGAGGTGAAGGTACAATGGAATTTATGAATAATCGTCTTCCGCAAGTGATCGAAGGCACAGCAGAATATCCGAAGATTCATCATTCGAAAGATAAATAGGAGGAGGGGAAGAAAAAAATGCAGCCTCAGCAGCCAAAGCATCATAAATCACTTTGAAGTGAGCATTTATTCGTGCATCAAATTCTACACCATCAAAAATGACTTCATTTTCGCTAGAATCAAAAACGGGAGGGGCGCAAACTTGGGGAGAAAAAGCAGAGAAATCTTGAGATGGAATGAATTGATGATCACCTTGGCCCCAAGAATGATCAGGGTGTTGCCACCCTGAGTAGTTCAAAGTAGGGCTAGGATCAAAATGTCCATTCAAGAAATTTCCGGAAAAATTAAAATCAGAAAAATTCGGAGGAGAAGGGTAGTAAGGCATTTGAAAACCATCGTAACCCCATGAAAAAAAATTCGCAGATGGATCAATTTGGCCAAATTGATTCGATCCGGAAGGGATAAAATCATGGGTGGATGAAGGATATCTTACCCAAAACTCCTCGCGAGAGTGACCGAACTCTCCGCAATTAAAACAATGATTAACCATTACAAAAATAAGTAAATCAACCGCGAAGGAGGGACGAGAGAGAGAGATAAAAACAAAACAAAATGATAAAATTAATAGCTATCCTTTTTTCAAAATATCAAAACAATCCCCAGCAACGGCGCCAAAAACTTGATACAGGGAATCACAATGGTGGAGAGAGGGTTAGAAGAGAAGAGAAGGTGGATGTGGTGGTTGAGAATATTCCCCGATTCTATATCCGATAAAGTCAAGCATACCTTGTCGGTTCTAGTATAGGATACTAAAGATTAGTATCAAGGTCGTATTTCCCTAGGGCATAATGATTACTTCTCCTCAGAGGAGATCACTATTATTTTATCAAATGATTTTTTAGATTAGATTAATTAACTAAAAATAGGAATTTAAAATACTAAACTAAAAAGAAAACTAAACTATTTTTAGAAATAAAAAGGGTTAGAGCTAGTGATAAAGGGTTAGTACTCAATCTAGAATTACCTTGAAATAGGAAAATCAAAATGAAATAACAACTAGTTTGAAATAAAGTAAAACTACCTTGACCGTGGAGGTTCCCGAAGCATGAACGCACTTCTCTCGAAGTCGCGCCCACCTGAGTTTAGGAAGGTCTGACCGACTCTCGTCTAAATTGGAGGCCTAAAGTTCGCCTTAAGTGGTGAACCCCGCTATTGGATTTCACTCCAATCTAGGAGATTTGGACGTCCGCCTCTCTCGAGGGTTGCATGCAACTCTCATTACTCTTGGGTGATCGATTCAATCTACGAGCCTCTCGGCTAACTAAGATTGAAAAAACAAATGGAAACTATATACCGACAATATAGCCCCACTATATAAAAACCAAGAGTAAATCAAAAGTGATTACTTTAAGAAGAAAAAGAAGCTAAAACATTATAACTTGATCAACCCATTCTCAGATCATCGCGATAGAGTACAAATAGGGATTAGTTAATCATGGTAATAGGGAAAGAGAGGTGTAAATAATAAAGGTGCATGAAAACTAAAGAGAGAGAATTAGAGAAAGGAAATGCTAATTATAATTTTATTAAAAGGAAGAGCGATTACAACTCGGAAATGGAGATTACAAGTGCATGAAAATAAACTAACTACTGCGATAATACTAATATAAATCTATTACAAGAAATGGAAGTGCATTACATGAAAATAAAACTAGAAATGGAGGGAGAGAGAGAGCAAAACATGAAAATAAAAGCAATAAAACCCTAAGAAATAAACTAGCAGCACCTCCCCTCTCCCCAAAAGTTGGTTCTGAATGCTGGAAATGGCCTGGTATTTATAGAGTTTTCCCACGGGTTGGTCACGCCCTAGGTCACGCCCGGGGATGGAGTGTTAGGGGGCGTGATAGGTACGGATGTCACCTCGGGAGCTGAATTCTAGCGAGAATGATGATTGCCTCGGTATGATGTAAGACACGCCCTTGGTCATGCCCGTGACAGGGGGGCGTGACAGGCATGTCTTATCAAAATCAGCGGTAAGAAATCCATCAAATGTCAGAAAAAGGCTGGTCACACCCTGTGACACGCCCATGGAGGGCGTGTCATGGGGGCATGATAGTACTGTTTCCTTGTAGTGGCGGAGAAAGTATTGAATGCATCGGCAAGCTTCGGGATGAAGGTGACACGCCATGGGACACACCCGGGGAGGGCGTGTCATGGGGGCGTGACATGGGATTTTGGTGGGAAATTCCTTATGGTGGCTCTCAACATCGGGATCAGGCTACACGCCATATGACACGCCCAGGGATGGCATGTCAGGGGGGCGTGTCAGAGGACTTTTGGCTGAAAACTTGTGGAAACCTGCAAAAATAGAAAAAAAAACATTAATTATAATATTTACATAAAAAGAAACATAAAATTACATAATGGAAGAGATTTAAAACGAAAATAATATATTTTTACCCTAATAAATTAAGCTAAAATATGCATCATCAGCGAGATCGCTCGGCTCGCCTGGTAGGAGAAGGGAGTCCCTTCAGTGTGCTGGTCTCATCCGCCCCAGTTCTAGAGGGGTTCTGTTAGCAATTGATGTCCTACTATACCAAAAGCTATGATCTAGTCCAGCAAATCCAGTAGTTCGAGGATGTGGTTTCGATCTGTCAGAGTCAGATGCCTTCAAGTGTCATCTCTCGCCATAAACATCAAGGAGAAGATAAGGGATTGGTTCCCTCAGCTTCCTGTCAGCTTTATTTACTACTTTGAGGAGCTGGGCGGAGGTTTTTTTTTTAGGTTTACAACTTCGAAGAAGAGGAAGTAGGAGTCGGAGTCCTTATTTCTCATCAAATAGGGGTTGAATGAGACACTGGAAAGCTACGTGGATAGTTCCAAGAGGTGGCCATTACCCTAGGACTGTAGTAGGGGTTCTTCATGATGGAGCTGAAGAGGGTTCCTCCGCTATCCTTCGAGGAGTTGATGGAGAGGGAAGTTAGGGAAGTCGAGGGAGAGGAATCGAACCCGACATTTGCCAAGAAGCTAGACAGGTGGGCTATGGAGGAAGAGAAATAGCTAGGAGGTAGCAAGGATTAGGAGGTTAGGAGACTAGAGCCCCGGCCACGGGAGCAACAGTAGCAGTAGTAGAGGTGGGGTTGCCAGGACCTTAATAATTGCCTAGGATGGAGGAAGCAAGACTGGCATTACCAGGACTTGAGGCTAGATTTCCACAGAGGAGATAACCACTAAGGTGGGCAAGGCTAGTTCAACCACCAGGCTGGAGGCAAGGCTAGAGGCCCCCTCTACCCAATCAACGTCACGCTTTGGCAATAACCCTGGGGAGGAGGAGGAGAGGGGACAAGAGGAGGAGGCTGGGAGGTAGAGCAAAGCTACCTTACTGTGACTTCTATCGGGAGGAAGGGCATACGACGGCTACCTTCTCAGAGTTTTGGATATGAGGGGAACCAGAGGACAACCCTGTTTAATTCCTTTTTATTTTTTATTTTTGTTATTTAGAAAAATAAGAAAAGCTGATGACACGTCAACGACACGCCCGTGACCCAATAAGACACGCCCGTGCTCGCACCAATGTTAGCCCGTTTCCAGCAAGATGTTGCGCTGTCGTCATGCCCCATGCCGCCTGATGACCCGACTACCAAACACGTCCGTGACACAATTTGACACGCCCGTGACCTGATGAAGTTCTATCCAAAGTTCAGCCCAGCTCGACACATGTCCTGACATGCTTCCAGACACGCCTGTGACACAATTCGACACACCCATGACCTGATGAAGTTCTATCCAAAGTTCACCCCAGCTCGACACATGTCCCGACACGCCGCCCGACACGCCCGTGACCTTGTCACGCCCACCCGACATGCCCGTTTCCAAGGGCATGTCATTTCAAAATTTTTTATATAAATAGAGGGGCAGAACATTGTAAAATTATTCGAACACCAATAGCTTCCTAAAGAACTGTTAGGACTCCACAGCTCTCTAACAAAGAATTGGTAGTAGCTTTCAAGTATTCCAAGTTCTGTAAGTTGTAAATTTTTTAGCTTTCTTTTCAGCTTTGTAGAAAGTTGTAATAACTATTTGAATTTATAAAATAGAATATTTCAATTTCAATTTACTACTTTACAGTTTTATTTTCTGTTTTAGTTTACTTTATTTTCTCATACTATCCCGAATGAAAGATGAAGCTCTGCTTATGTCCTGGATTAAGATAGCGTGAAACTGCTTTCAAACTATTTTTCAAAACCTTATTATTTCAAACTATCCCGAATGAAATGACAGGCGAAAGCCTATGTCCTGGTTAAAGATAGTGTGAAAGCTTTTCAATAGTTTAGATTTTACTACCCTATCTCGAATGAAAGGCAAAGCGAAAGCTTAAGTCCTGAATTAAGATAGATAGGTAGATATTATTTTATGCACTTTATACCGCCCCCATCCTGATAAGAGGCTAAGAACCCTTAGCACTTGGTCAAGATGAGCTCTGGGCTTGATATTATTTTCAAATATTTCAACTCTACGTTCTAGTTATTCTAACTAGGGTTTACTGTTAATTGATCATATACCAGGTGAAGATACACTACGTTTAACGTTAACCCATTTTAAACGCAAGCCTCCAGGTCATACTTTCGAGTCAGTAATGCTACAAAAGGGACCCTCTCGTTAAGTTAGTAATTAAGAAATAAAGTTGTTCTTTAATAGGTGAATTAATATTCTCTCATAATAATTCTGAAATCAAGGACTACCTTCAGAGTCCTTATCTTAATAAAACCACATATTTATATTTTTCTGTCTTTTATTTTTAATATAAACTCCACTCCGTTCTTTCGATAAGATAATAGTACGTTCTAAAAAGTAGAATAATTAACACCGATCCTAGGAAAAATACGACCTTGATATTTTCTACAAAATACTACTCCTATGCGATAAGTACTCTTGCCTTAATCCACAGGATATAAGTAAGTAAAAAAAAGATAGACTTATATACATAAAAGATTATATAACACCAAATCTATCCTCTTTAAATCAAAATTTACTTATCAAGCTTTTTGGCGCCGTTGCCGGGGATTTGTTTATATGTGTTAATATTTGAAAATAAAAGAACGCTATTAATTTTATCTTTTTTTCTTGTAATTTAAAAACCTTAATTTTTATTAAAATAAAACAAACATAAAATTCAATGAATTTAAAACTTTGTTTTTATAAAACCTAACTTTTTATTAACAATTTTATTAACCACTAACGAATTGTAACAAAATAAACAAACATACTATTTTAACATATTTTATATAAAACGTTTCTTATTATAAAACTAGTTTATAATAAAACTGCTTCTTATAAAAAAACCTGTTTTATATAAAACCTTATTTTTAGTTATTTTCCTGTTTTAAGTCTTTTTGTGTGTTTGTATTTGTGTGTTTATATATATTTGTTTTTAACTTAGTTTTTTTTAATTGTAACTTATTTTTTACTTAGTTTTTTGTTTTATTTTTTTGTTTTTATAAAAAGTCTTTTTTAGTGTATGACCCGCAGAACTCCATCTGATTTAAATCTTGAATTTGATCCTGAAATCGATCGCACCTTTCGCAGGAACCTTCGATCTCTAAATCAAGAGCTAGTATTAAATCTGAAAGAGTCTGTAAGCTCCGCACACGTACAAGAAATGGCAGCAGAGCAACAACAAACCCCAGAGGTGGTCCCCAAAAGGACCATGTCTTATTATGCACGACCCAATTTAGATGACACAGGGTCTAGTATCGTTCGGCCAATAATTGCTAATAATAAATTCGAGATTAAATCGAGTATAATCCAAATAATTCAAAATCTTGTTCAATTCGATGGATTGCCCGACGAAGATCCAAACACGCACTTGTCCAACTTTTTAGAAATATGCGACACATTTAAGATAAATGGCATCACTGATGATGCCATCTGTCTTCTCTTATTTCCTTTTTCGCTACAAACGAAAGCCAAATAGTTGCTAGCTTCTCTCCCCAAAGGATCTATCACCACTTGGGCTGACATGACCGAGAAATTCCTCACAAAGTACTTTCCACCTGCAAAAACTGCACGTCTGCGTGCGGATATTTCTTCCTTTGTGCAAGGCGAGTTCGAGTCTCTCTATGAGACTTGGGAACATTTTAAGGAATACTTATGTCGGTGTCCACATCATGCGATACCAGCTTAGCTTCAGGTACAGACATTCTATAACGGTCTGAACACTCAAACCCGACAAGCCATTGATGCTGCCGCTGGGGGCACACTCAATAACAAAACCCCCTAAGGCCGCTCAAACCCTGTTTGAGGAGATGGTCATGAATGCGTACCAGTGGAATGTGCCGAGGTCACGCCCTAAATAAGCTTGGATCTATGAGCTCGACTCCTCTTCAAACTTAGCTCTCCAAGTAGAATATCTCACTAGGCAAGTGGCGAGGATGAGTGCTTCCTCCGCCTCTACATCTTTGAATCCACCTAATTCAACTAATAATAATAATGAAGAAGTCGACTATATGGGGAACTCATATAGACCCTCCTATAATTCAAATAATAATAATAATTCTTACAATCCAGGATATAGGAATCATCCTAATTTTTCGTGGAGCGACCCCAATAATGCTCAACGCCCTCCGAGTGCAAATCCAATTGGATTTGCACTGCAACCCCCACAACCATAGACACCACCACCACAACTGTACCAATTTAGGCAAAGCCCG
This sequence comes from Platanthera zijinensis, assembly GCA_039513925.1. NCBI lineage: Eukaryota > Viridiplantae > Streptophyta > Magnoliopsida > Asparagales > Orchidaceae > Platanthera > Platanthera zijinensis. The sequence continues at coordinate 181,879,165 of CM077079.1, read as the reverse complement.
ATAGAAGACATATTCACGAAATATGTAAGTATCAATGAGTCCAATATCCGGAACCTGACCGGATCAATTAAAAACTTAGAAACACAAATTGGACAACTTTCAAAAATATTATCGGAACGCCAACCTGGTAATTTGCCAGGAAATACGAAACCAAATCCGTGGGAAACTGTCCATTCCAGTAACCCACCAAGTTGACAATCCGTCAAACTACAAAGTGGCAGGGATCTACCACCACCCGTTAAGGTAGAAAAAGAAACTACGGTTAGCCCTCCTACACCACCTCCTATTACGTCTCTGCCACCAAAACCTCCGCAAATTATTCCACCTCATGTTGTTGTACCTTATCCTTCAAAATTAAAAGATGAGCGAGAAGATGAACAGTATAAAAATTTTCTAAAAATGTTAAAACAAATTCAAATAAATATATCTTTCTGCGAGGCAATTGCATAGATGCCTAAATACGCAAAATATTTAAATGCATTACTTTCAAATAAAAAGAAACTCGAAGATATTTCAAGAGTTTTCCTTAACGTCGAATGTTCAGCCGTCTTTTTACATAAATTACCCCCAAAATTAAACAATCCGGGATGATTTTCCATCCCATATCTCTTCGATAATCAATTAATAAAAGATGCGTTAGCAGACTTAGGTGCTAGCATAAATTTAATTCCCTACTCACTCTTTAAGAAACTAGGATTAGGTAACCCCAGCCCAACTAAAATGAGCATCCAGTCAGCAGATCGTTCTATTAAATATCCAATAGGGATAGTAGAGGATGTTCTGGTCAAAATAGACAAGTTTATCTTCCCGGTAGACTTTGTTATACTTGACATAGAGGAAGACGTCGATGTTCCCATAATTCTCTGTCATCCTTTTCTCGCAACCTCTCGCGTAATAATAGATGTAAGTAACGGTAAACTTCTATTACGAGTAGAAGATGACGAGGTTACTTTCGATATAAATCCCTCTATGAAAAATTCTTTAATAAACGACGATTTCTGCTATCTTGCGGAAGCCTCTTTTGAGGAAAATGGTTTTCCCTATTCTGATTTACTTTCAATAACTGTAAAAGAATCGGACTTGGCAGACTTACCCCTTTCACAAGAAATGCCTACTGATGACCCTTTAGAACCTTTTATATCCTTAACTTCTACAACTGAAAAAACCCCAACTTCGTATGAAAAACCACCAACCCCCGAGCTGAAAAAACTTCTCACACAGTTAAAATACATTTTCCTTGAATCTGAATCTAAACTCCCTATTATCATTTCTGCCGAATTAAATGATAAGAAAACGTCTGAATTAATAGAAGTGTTAAAATAACATCGCCATGCCTTAGCATGGCAAATTTCTAATATACAAGGACTTAACCCATCTTTTTTAACACAAAATATTTCTTGAAGATAACCCTCGTAGATCTATCCAGCCCCAATGATGTTTAAATCCTAATATGAAGGATGTCGTAAAAGCTGAAGTAATGAAATTATTAGATGAAGAAATTATCTATCCAATCTCAAATAACATATGGGTTAGCCCCGTACAAGTTGTACCTAAAAAGGGCAGTATAACGGTAGTGCTAAACGCTAATAATGAACTAATTCTAACACGTACTGTTACGCGTTGGAGGATGTGCATCGACTATGGAAAATTAAATGATGCCACCCATAAAGATCACTTTCCACTACCATTTATAGATCAAATATTAGAGCGACTCTCAGGTCACTCATATTATTGTTTTCTCGATGGTTATTCAGGGTATTTAAAAATCCCTATAGCCCTTGAAGACCAAGAGAAACTATGTTCACTTCCCCTTTAGTACTTTCGCCTATAGGCGAATGCCGTTTGGACTTTGTAATGTGCAAGCTACATTTCAAAGATGTATGCTAGATATTTTTGGCAAGTTTGTAGAGGATGTTATGAATGTGTTTACGGATGATTTCTCTGTATTTGGAGACTCATTCCATACGTGTTTAGATAACCTCGCTCGTATTCTTAAACGCAGTGAAGACACGAATTTAGTGTTTAACTGGGATATATGCAACTTTATGGTCCGCGAAGGTTTAGTTCTCTGTCATTAAATTTCTTCCCAGGGAATCGAGGTCGATAAGGCCAAAATAGAAATAATTGAAAAACTTTCTCCTCCAACAAATGTAAAATCTATTCGAAGTTTCTTAGGCCATGCAGGTTTCTATAGACGGTTCATTCAAAATTTCTCTAAAATAACAAAATCGTTAACTCATTTACTAGAAAAAGAATCCCTATTTATATTCAATAGCTAATACTTAATAGCATTCAACATTATTAAGGACAAACTTATCAACTCTCCTAATTTAGTAGCCCAAGACTGGTCTTTTCCTTTTGAGATCATGTGTGACGCGAGTGATTATGCGGTAGGAGCTGTCTTACGACAATAAGTAGACAAATATTTTCATCTTATCTTTTATATAAGTAAAACTCTCACATCCACACAAAACAATTACACGACCACGGAAAAGGATCTAATGGTAATTGTATTCGCATTTGATAAGTTTAGATCTTATATAATGCTATCGAAAGTTACTGTTTTTACGGATCATTCGGCTTTAAAATATTTACTAACTAAGGCAGACGCAAAACCCTGTTTATTACGTTGGATTCTCTTATTACAAGAATTTGATTTAGAGATCCGAGACAAGAAAGGCGCAGAGAATTTAGTAGCCTGTAATCTTTCTCGACTAGAGAATGCTGCAATAGATACACTTGTGGAAGCTGACATCGAAGATAAATTTCCTGAAGAAAGTCTCCTCGCCCTCGAAACGATAACAAACTCTTCTACTCTTTGGTTTGCAAGCTTGGCTAACTATTTAGTAGCCCGAGTCCTTCCAAAAGCTATTACAATTAAAGAAAAGAGGAAATTCTTTTCTGACTTGAAAAACTACTTTTGGGAAGACCCGTATTTATTGAGAGTCTGTGCCGACCAAGTAATTAGAAGATGTATTTCGAATGAGGAAGGACTAAAAGTACTACGACACTGCCACGAAGGACAAACCGGCGGATATTAACAAACCAACTGGACTGCACATAAAGCCATTGAAGCAGGATTCTTTTGGCCTACTTTATTCAAGGATGCTCAACAATTGGTAAGCATTTGCAACCGCTGCCAACGGTCAGGTAACATTTCCCGTCGGGACGAAATGCCCCAAAATTTTTACTTAGAATGTGAAATTTTTGATCTGTGGGGCATAGATTTTGTAAGCCCTTTACCTCCTTCTTTTAAAAATCATTATATCTTAGTAGCGGTCGATTACATTTCACGATGGACTTGAAGCGCAAGCTTTTCCCACCGCTGACGCGAGAGTCGTCGTTAAATTTTTGAAATCCTATTTTCACGTTTTGGCATGCCTAGGGCTATAGTTAGCGATCGAGGTACTCATTTTTATAACACTCAGATGGCTAATATGTTAGACAAATATGGAGTTACTCATAAACTCGCTACCGCTTATCACCACCAAACAAGCAGCCAAGTGGAGGTAGTCAATAGAGAACTAAAGCGCATATTAGAAAAGACTGTAGATACCAATCAAAAAGATTGGTCCCTCAAGTTAGATGATGCACTTTGGGCCTACCGTACAACATTCAAAACTGTGACCGGTTGTACACCTTATTGTTTAGTATATGGAAAGGCATGTCACCTACCTGTAGAATTAGAACATCGCGCATACTGTGCTCTAAAATTTCTTAACTTAGATACAAACTTAGCCGCTGAACAATGTAAATTTCAACTCAATGAACTTGAGGAATGACGTGCAAATGCCTATGAAAATAATAAATTTTATAAAGAGCGATCAAGGTTTTATCATAGGAAAATTAAATTTCAAAAATCTTTTTCACCGGGTAATCTTGTCCTACTATATAACTCACGTCTTAAATTATTTCAAGGAAAATTAAAATCCAGATGTACCGGACCCTCTACTGTTAAACAAATCTGGCCATATGGGACTGTTCTTATTTCTAACACTGAACTAGGATCTTTCAAAGTAAACGAACACCGTTTAAAACTATATTTTACTGGGGACCCTTTTCAAAAAGAACCTAAAACCCTAACACTACTCCATAACATCGAAATATAAATTCACTTGTATATTTCCATCTTTTATGCTTTTGTATATTCTGTACATATGCTTTTTCTGTCTTCATTTTGTCACTTCATACCAATGCCTAACATAAGTATGGAGGTGCTTTTAGCTACATTTTTTATCACTTTTATGCTATATTTTTCCTTTTAAATAAAAACATTGTTTATTTTATTACTCATCCAAAAAACGTCAAAACTTTCAAAACCATACTATTTATATGTATTCCAAAAATCTGCTTTGATAAAAATGCAAATTATTCAATTTTCAATTTTACTACTTCTCATAACTAGATAGATATAAATATCCGGAATAAACTTGTAAACTCTACCTTGTAAATTTTATTACAATCGGAGTTATTTTTTTAGCAAGCCTGCTTTAACATATCAAAAATACATATATATATACAATAGAAGCAAAACATATTATGTTCACCAAACAATTTTAGACTGTAATTTTCCTTACTCCATTCTTAACGAAATATAAGAAATACAAACTATTATAGTTGCTCTCAAAATTTTTTATCCAACTCTTGAATATATTTTTATTTCTACTTGGCATGTTTTCTTACGCAAGCAAGTATCTAGGAGTATGTGCTCCTAGTAAAAGAAAAGGTCATATGTCAATGGGAATAAGATTTCATTCCGTACACATAGGCATCCAATAAATATGAAAAGATTATATGGAAAGGAGTATGTGCTCCTCTAAATATACATTAGATTCAATTAAAAACTCAAGTATGCATTGTATTTTTTTGCAACTTTTGAATTACATTCCTTAGTAGTTATAACAATGCATAACTTAGATAAAAAGATGATAGAATACAAAAATCTATCACTTCTACAAAAGCCTATTGTATAGGTAAATTCCACCCTTCACAAGTTGATATTCTATTTTTGTTTAAAATTTTGAGATAGCATAAATAATATGATGTATATTTTCCAATATATCTCGAATAAGATTTAGTAATCATAAAGCCAATCTATCCTTGTTATATCTGATTTTAATATGTGCCTACTATTTTGTTTTCAAAAACTTTTTATGGCTATAAATTCTAACTCTAGTATCAATTATATATATATATACGATAACATTTTACTCTTTATTCACCGGATTTTTATACATGTTTTATCTTGAAGAATTAAATTGATAGTAAATAGAAAATATCATAACTTGTAAATATACTCAACTATATATTTGTTCTGGAATAGCAAAATCTAAGTATGGGGGTATTTGATGTGTATAAAAATATACAATTTTGTATAGTATTAATTTTGTATATTTATAAATAAAACCTTAGTTTTTATATATATAACTAATTATTTTTATTATATTTTATTTTTTATGTTTTATATTTATTTTCTAAAGTTTTTCTGAATTTTTGTATTTTTTACTTAGGTAACGCCCCTAGGTCACGCCCGTAACCTAGGGCGTGAAGCCCTGTTTAATTCCTCTTTATTTTCTATTTTTGTTATTTAGGAAAATCGAAAAAGCTGATGACACGTCCACGATACGCCTGTGACCCAATCAGACATGCCCGTGCCCGCACCGATATTAGCCTATTTTCAGCAAGATGTCGCGCTGTCGCTATGCCCCGTACCGCCTGATGACCCGACTGCCAGACACGCACGTGACACAATTCGACACGCCAGTGACCTAATGAAGTTCTATCCAAAGTTCAGTCAGCTCAACACATGTCCCGACATGCTGCTAGACACGCCCGTGACATAATTCGACATGCCTTTGACCTGATAATGTTCTATCCAAAGTTCAGCCCAGCTCGACACATGTCCCGACACGCCTCCCGACACTCCCGTGACCTTATCACGCCCACCCGACACGCCCGTGTCCAGGGCGTGTTGTTTCAGAATTTTTTCTATAAATAGAGGGGCACTGCTTTGTAAAATTATTCAAACACCAGTAGCTTCCTTAAGAACTGTTAGGACTCCCCAACTCTCTGACAAAGAATTGGTAGTAGCTTTCAAGTATTCCAAGTTATGTAAGTTTTAATTTTTTTAGCTTTCTTTTCAGCTTTGTAGAAAGCTGTAATAACTTTTTGAATTTATAATATAGAATATTTCAATTTCAATTCTAAGTACTTTACAGTTTTATTTTCTGTTTTAGTTTACTTTATTTTCTCATACTATCCTAAATGAAAAGCGAAGCTCTGCTTATGTCCTGGATTAAGATAGCGTGAAACTGCTTTCAAACTATTTTTCAAAACCTTATTATTTCATACTATCCCGAATGAAAGGCAAGGCAAAAGCCTATGACCTGGATTAAGATAGTGTGAAAACTTTTCAATAGTTTAGATTTTACTACCCTATCCCAAATGAAAGGCAAAGCGAAAGCTTAAGTCATGAATTAAGATAGACAGGTAGATATTATTTTCTGCACTTTATACCGCCCCCATCCTAATAAGAGGATAAGAACCCTTAGCACTTGGTCAAGATGAGCTCTGTGCTAGATATTATTTTCAACTATTTCAACTCTACGTTCTAGTTATTCTAACTGGGGTTTATTGTTAATTGATCATATACCAGGTGAAGAGACACTACGTTTAACGTTAACCCGTTTTAAACGCAAGCCTCCCTAGTCATACTTTCGAGTCAGTGATGCTACCAAAGGGACCCTCTCGTTAAGTTAGGTAATCAAGAAATAAAGTTGTTCTTTAATAGGTGAATTAATATTCTCGAATAGTAATTCTGAAATTAAGGGCTACCTTCTGAGTCCTTATCTTAATAAAACCACGTATTTATATTTTTCTGTCTTTTATTTTTAATATAAACTCCATTCTGTTCTTTCGATATGATAATAGTCTATTCTAAAAAGTAGAATAATTAACACCGATCCTAGGAAAAATACGACCTTAATATTTTCTACAAAATACTATACTCCTATGCGATAGGTACTCTTTCCTTAATCCACTGGATATAAGTAAGTAAAAAAGAGATAGACTTATATACGTAAAAGATTATATAACACCAAATCTATCCTCTTTAAATCAAAATTTACTTATCAAGCAACACCGCTAAGAGGTGCAGATTGAAGAAGTCCTGTCGGGAGCAAAGGAGGAAAGGTGTGAGGACCGAGCCGATGAAGGAGGCTGAGGAGGGATCGGGGTGATCCACGTGGGTGGGGGAGTCGAGGCCGCCCAAAAGGCAAGCCTCCGCACCATGTATCGCCAGAGAGTCACCTCCATATCCCAAACCCCACCCCCAGATGAGAAGATTACCATCTCCTGGAAGGACATGCCGGATCACGAGGATCCATTTTGTGATGCCTGGGTCATTTAGGATGCCATCGAGAACTTTACCATCTCATGGATCCTCGTGGACAATGGGAGATCCGTCAACATAGTCTTCAAGAAGGCATTTGATGTGATGATATTGGAGGCCAGGAGGGTGTTGGCCTCAGACGGGCCTCTGTTTGGTTTCTCCGGGGAGAGGTAGGAGGTAGAAGTAGGAGTGGGACTCCATGCTACCTTGGGGGGGCCAGTCCAGGAACTACAGGTTGATCATTGTCGATGATCCTAGAAGTTACAATGTGATCTTCGGAATTCCTCTCATCATCGCCTTGCAACACCCCAAATTTTAATTTGGAGTTCAGGGAAGGTGACACGGCCTGGGAAACGGGCGTGTCCCAGGGCGTGTCCAGCTTTGGTTACTCGAGTGGGTCTAGAGTAGGACTCGAGTGGGCGTCGAGTGTGTCTCAAGTGAGGCACACGGCCTGGGACATGGGCGTGTCCCCGGGCATGTCCTTCACTGTACGTGTTGAGTTATCAACACAATTCAGTCGACGATCATATAAAGGCGACACGGCCTGGGACACGGGCGTGTCCCAGGGCGTGTCCTGCTCGGGTTGGTATCTGGACGGTGTTGAGTGGCGTTAGGTGTAGAACATGGCCTGTGACACGGCCGTTTCACAGGGGCGTGTTTGGTAAATAGCTAAGGACACAGACGTGTGCCTTAGCTGTGTCCTTCTCGGAGGAGTTGGTCATGTGTCGAATGAGGGATACGCCCCTAAATACGGGCATGTACCTTGTGACATGAGTATGTCAGGTGATTGACACAGGCGTGTCTTAGCCCGTGTACTAGTCTGGATTGAGTCGGTTCCCTAGCCTCTTAGGGAACACGGCCTGTAACACGGGCGTGTCACAGGACGTATCAGCCCAAAAATAGATATTTTAGGGCAAATCGTTGCCGTCAATTTCCTCCTTCCTGGATCCTGTGGCCCAAGCTCTTCCCTGCTGGTTTAACTCCGGATTGGAATGAAGTTTTCATTCATAACTTGGCCAATCTCTTTCTTAAGAGAAGAGAGAGAGGAGAGCTTAGAGGAGGAGAAGGGAGAAGGATTCTGGCCGCCGGTTGAGCTACAGCGGTCCGACTCAAGATTTGAGGCCAGCGTTGTGGAGGCAAGGCCGTCGCAGTGATTTCCAACCAGCCAGTTTTCCATGGCTTTGAAGTGATCGTCATAGGTAACGATCTACTTCTTGGACAAGTGAAGTCCTACTTTATACATATGCATGGGATTCTCCACCAAGAGGTGGAAAGCGTAAGCGATTTCAGCGATTGAGTCTTCATCTAGATCCAGAAGTGTGTAGTATGGAATAGGCATGTTGTGTGAAGCCCATCTGGACTGGTAGTCTGGATGGGTGATGTTGCGAACCGAAGAAAACTCCGTGTATAAAACACGTAGTTTACGGAGTTTGTTAGGATGTATGTGAATTGGGGGTTATGTAAACTCCTTTTGTTGTGGGCTCTACGTGAGTTGTATGTTGATTGGGGAAGCTTTGCGTAAGCTCCTTATGTTGTGAGTGCATGCGTGCACTGGATGCTCTACATGAGCTATGAAGCAGCGGCTGACCGCGAGAGGATAGCTGACCCGCATCAAGATGTGTGCTATTAATGAATTGAGCAACGGGAAAGTGTTGTCCTATCACTGGTTATTTGGGAGATCGATTATTGGCAATGAAAATGTCGGTTGCGGCCATACCCGGCTTTTTACACTACTGTGGTAGGTCGGTCTGAAATGCTCAAGTATTGCTGGGAGGTGAACACCTCTGAGTGGAATGGGCGCGAGAGGTCTCCAACATGGGTGTTGTAGTAGACTATTGCCCATATCCAACAATTTAAGCACCTCTGATCGGTGGTGTCACCAAGGGTTGTTCGGTACAACGTAAATGTACCCTGAGTGCACGGAGCGTCGGGATGCGGTCGGCGGTTGTGATGTTGTTGTGCTTGCAAGCATTTAATGTGATATAAAGATATATGTTGTGATTTAAATGCATGCAGGGAAGGAACCACTGCCCCGAGTAATGGGTAGGGTCGTTATAATTGGTCAGCTGAATGCTTACTGATGCTTTGTTTATCACCCTTGGGGTGTACGTCCATATGCAGGTGCTGCCTTGGTGATGCTGACCTTGATTGAGCGGGTTGAAGCCCTCGCTGCTTCTGCTGCTTGTAGGCCCTTGAAGACCGTGCGAAGAATTTGATTTCATGTATGGCGGGCCTGCGTGCCGATGTATGAAATCACCTTTTGTGAACAGAAACTTGTAAGGCCTTAAGGTCATGAGCGGTGTGTGCTTGTATACATTCTTGGTAATTTATATAAATGTGATATTTATATAGTAGTGGACATTCAATAGTTGAGTTCTTGCAAGTAATAAGCTTCCGCTAGAATGCTCTGGGTTATGGTGCGATGATATTTTGGTATTAACCTATGACCTCACTGTCTTTTTGTTACATATAGTATGGGGGCCCGGCCGTACCTTCTATTATATGTTATTTAACAGGTGAAGTCGTTCGAGCACGTGTGCGTGTGAACCATGTTAACATAAATGAACTCACGAATGTCCACTAGGAATGTGAGCGTGTATATTCGGTATGTTTGCTGTTTTGGATTGGAGCTTACTGATATCTTGTTCACGTATAGGTGACAAGGAGTTCTGCTGGGCAGTCTGAGCCCCAGCATTCGGATGAGAGTGTAGCACTAGCTGAGGTGCCCACACCTCCCCCTTCTACAGAAACCATATACTTAGTTGCGAAGATGGTATTTGACATGTTTCAAGCATAACCTATTGGGCAGGCAAGGCCTGCAGTGGAGCCAATACAAGTTGGTGCGAGGCAAGAGTGTGTGGAGGTTCTACTTGATGCGAAAGCAGCTGACGAGCAACTGAAGCGGTTTATGGATTTTAATCCACCTATATTTGTCAGGGCGCATTCCCCAACACCGGGGTAGGATTGGCTCTCAAGAGTGAAGAGGATCCTAACAGCGATCAGGATTGATGAGGGTCTGAAATTCACATTAGCCACTTTCCTACTGGAGGAGAGGCGAGACTTTGGTGGGATGAAGTCGAGTTGCACCAATTGGCAGGAAGAGGCCTGGGAGAAGTATTGATGGAGGAATTCTCCAGATTATTTTGGGAAAAGTATTTGCCAGTATTGCAGCAAATTACAATGGAGAAAGAATTTCAACGTTTTGTGCAGGGAAAGTGGACTATTGATGATTACCTGCATGAGTTTACCAGGCGGGGGCATTATGAGGGGTCGACTTTTGCGGAAGAAGCGCGGAAGATGAATAGGTTCTATGAGGGACTCCGAGATGAGCTGAGGCTAGCGCTCCCGAGTTCAGTGAACTAAGGTTTCCAAGCACTAGTAGATACAACATGTGCGCTGGAGAAGGACCTTAAACGGGTGCACGATAAGAAGAACTTGGTTGTAGAAACGCCAAAGTTCAAAGTTCTGCAGTCGGAACAATCAAAGTTTAGGAAACGGGATAAGAAGAGGTTCAAGTCTACTGAACAAACTTCTTCAGATGTTACTTCAGGAGCCACGTATGGGCATGGACGTGTTGAGACACTTACATGTTTTAAATGTGTGAAGCAGGGACATCTAGCCAATGCTTGTTGGAGTGGCCCTCCAAAGGTTGAGAAAAATAAAGGGGCGTCCTATGAGGAAAAGGGCAAGGCTGTGGAGGAATCATCTGCATCCCGGGCACAACCGCAAGTGTACATTCTCGAAGTGCAGGAGCCGCAAAGCTCAAATCGTGAAGAGCAGCATAATCACGTGTATAATCTGGGGTTACAGGAGGCTGTAAAATGGATTATGAGGGACGGGGATGAGAGGAATTAAAGTAAAGAGTGTACTTTACTTTTGTTGTGATGTAATATGTACATATTGTATGTATGTGTGTTTGTTGAAAACACGTGTGCTTATGCAAGGTCGTAGGGCGAGACAAGCTGAGGCCTCTGAGCTTTAAACCCGGATCATTTTGGTTTTTATTACAACGGAGTGGTTGTGTTGATATAACTGTTGCGCTAAATTTTGGGATGAAATTTTGTAAGGAGGGGAGAGTTGTAACACTCCAAATTCCAATTTGGAGTTCAGGTTGGGTAACACGGTCTGGGATACGAGCGTGTCCTAGGGCATGTCTAGCTTTGGTTTCTCAAGTGGGTCTCGAGTAGGACTCGAGTGGGCATCGAGTGTGTCTCGAGTGAGGCTCGTGAACTTTGACACGGGCGTATCCCTGGGCATGTCCTTCACTATGCGTATCGAGTTGTCGACACAATTCAGTCGACGATCATTGAGAGGCGGCACGGCGTGTCCCAGGGAGTGTCCTGCTCGGGTTGGTAACCGGGCGGCGTTGAGTGGCGTTGAGTGTAGAACATGGCCTGTGACACGGGCATGTCATAGGGGCGTGTTTGGCACGCGGCTAAGGACACGGGAGTGTGCCTTAACCGTGTCCTTCTCGGGGGAGTTGGTCTTGTGTCGATTGAGGGACACTCCCCTCAACACGGGCGTATAACTTGTGATACTGCCATATCAGGTGATTGGCACGGGCGTGTCTTAGCCTGTGTCCTGGTATGGATTTATTCGGTTCCCTAGCCGCTTAGGGAACACAGCCTGTGACACGGGCATGTCACAGGCCATGTTAGCCAAAAAATAGATATTAGAGGGCAGATCGTGGTCGTCCATTTCCTCCTTCCAGGATCATGTGGCCCAAGCTCTTCCCTGCTGGGTTTAACTCTAGATTGGAATGAAGTTTTCATTCATAACTTGGCCAATCTCTTTCTAAAGTGAAGAGAGAGGGGAGCTTGGAGGAGGAGAAGGGAGAAGGATTCCGGCCGCAGGTGGAGCTACAGCAGTCCGACTCGAGATCCGAGGCCAGCGTTGTGGAGGCATGGCCTTCACGATGATTTCTAACCGGCCAGTTTTCCATGGCTCCGAAGCGATTGTCAAGGGTAACGATCTCCTTCTTGGACAAGTTAAGTCCTACTTTATGCATATGCATGGGATCCTCCACCAAGAGGTGGAAAGCGTAAGTGATTCTAGCGGTTGAGTCTGCATCTAGATCAGGAAGTGTGTAGTATGGAATAGGCATGTTGTATGAAGCACATCTTGATGGGTAGTCTTGATTGGTGATGTTGCGAATCGGAGAAGACTCCGTGTATAAAACACGTAGTTTACAGAGTTGGTTAGGATGTATGTGAATTGGGGGTTATGTAAACTCCTTTTGTTGTGGGCTTTGCGTGAGTTGCATGTTGATTTGGGAAGCTTTGCATAAGCTTCTTGTGTTATTAGTGCATGGGTTCACTGGATGCTCTGCGTGAGAAATAAAGCTGCGGCTGACCGGGAGAGGATAGCCGACCCGCGTCAAGATGTGTAATATTTATGAATTGAGCAACGGGAAAGTGTTGTCCTGTCAGTATTTATTTGGGAGATCGATTATTGGTAATGCAAATAGGGGTTGCAGCCATACCCTGCTTGTTACACTACTATTGTAGGTCGGTTTGAAATGCTCAAGTATTGCTGGGAGGTGAACACCTCTGAGTGGAATGAGCGCGAGAGGTCTCCAGCATGCGTGTTGTAGTAGACTCTTGCCCATATATAATAAGTTAAGCACCTCTGATCGGTGGTTAACCAATGGTTGTTTAGTACACCGTAAATGTGCCCTGAGTGCACGGAGCGTCGGGTTACGACCGGCATTTGTGATGTTGTTGTGCTTGCGATAATTTGATTTGATATAAAGATATCTGTTGTGATTGAAATGCATGCAGGGAAGGAACCACTGCCCCGGGTAAGGTGTTGGTACCCTAGTTTGATTTGAGTTTAGTCTTGTCTTTTTAGTCCCTTGACCCAAGAGATATCTATGGTCAATGGTTAGTAGTCTAGCTGTAGAGTCCTCACTTTTCCAGATTGAGAATTTGGTTAAGTAGTTTGTTCGTTCGACTATCGTCGAACGCCGCTCGACTATCGTCGACTAACTGTTCGACGATCGTCTATCAGTTGTTCGACTTTCTATCTGCGAGGATAGTTCGACTATCGGCTGATAGTTCGACTATCTGTCTGTTTTGATAGTTTGACTATCTGCTTAGATAGGTCGACTATCTGATAGGTCGACTATCTGATAGCTCGACTATCTGTTGATAGTTCGACTATCTGCTCTGCTTTGATAGTTCGACTATCTGCTTGGATAGGTCGACTATCTGATAGCTCGACTATCTGTTGATAGTTCAACTATCTGTTCTGCGTTGATAGTTCGAATATCTGTTGATAGGTCGACTATCTGTTCTCGCTTGGTAGTTCGACTATCTGCTTTGATAGTTCGACTATCTGATAGTTCGACTATCTGTTGATAGGTCGACTATCTGTTTGTTTTTGATAGTTCGACTATCTGTTGATAGGTCAACTATCTGATAGCTCAACTATCTGTTGATAGTTCGACTATCTGTTTTGCCCTGATAGTTCGACTATCTGTTGATAGGTCGACTATATTCTGGTAGTTCGACTATCTGCTGAGATAGTTCGACTATCTCCTTTGATAGTTCGACTATCTGGATCATTCGACTATCTGTCTGATAGTTCGACGATCTCCGTGCGTCGGTCGACGATCTCTGAAGGTCGTTCGACGCTTTCTGTCTGCCTTTATATTTTGTATTTATTTATTATATTTAATTAATTAATACATTATCTGGCATATCCTTTTAGCTGTTTTAGGATAATATTTCCAGGCAATATATGCTCCATCCTTTTTGCCTAAGTAAAATCTTTTCAGATAAAGTTGTTTGTCTTATTAGCTGACTTTGTATTTTACTTTATCTGCTAACAGTCCTTTATAGCCGTTAGACTGAAAAGTCTTCCTTCTGCTATAAAGAGTATTTCTCTGATGTGACTTTATTTAGTCCTTCTGTTATTTGATTTGATCCTGCAGCTTCTTAGATAGAGGTTTATTCCTTTTATAGGATGTCTTGCTGCAGAGATTGTTTTGTCTTCTTGATATTTACAGCCCAGGTCTCAAGTTTCAGAAGAAGACAAGTAATTCAAATTGAAGAGAGTCGTTGCTTGCTGCTGTTATATAAAGGACCCTTTGAAGAAGGATTCAAGCAAGCTAACTTGTTAACCTGTTCATCTGCTTTCAAGCCTTCATCAAGATCAAGTCATCTGCTCTCAGCAATACTCATCCAACTGAGAAGTGTTAAGATCTTCTACTCTTCTTCAACCTGAGTTCTCCTGCTTTCAGGAAGTTCAAACTCAGAGTTCTTTTGAAGAAGAAGAAGATAGCTGCTTGAAGATCTTTAATTTTATTATTTATTATCTTCTTATAGTTTTTCCTTCAGAGCTTTCTGAAGAGTTTTCTGCACTAAAGTAAGACTTCACCTGGACATCTTTGAGCCAGGGGGAGCCTTGATTCTTTAGAGCTCTCTAGCTCAGTGCAAGTTTTTGTGCTTTTCTAATCTATTGTAAAATAGAGAAGACATCTTAACCTTCTTCCCCCTCCTGTACAGGGTTATTACTCCCTTCAAAAGTATCCCTTGGTGGCAGGGCACCTGATCAAAAACCTGTGCTTGGTTTTTAGACACCTGATCAAAAGTCTAAAGGGTTTCTGGATCTACCTGAAGCAGATCCTGTTGGTGGCAGGGCACCTGATCAAAAACCTGAGTGGATTCCTACCGTGTGGGTAGAAGAGTGGACGTACCCAAGTTGTTTGGGGAACCACTATAAATTCCTTGTGTCGTCTGGATTGCCTTGTTTATTTCCTGCATTGTGGCTGTGAATAGATATAACTAGGTTGCTAGTTGCTGATTAGGTTTTCCAAGCCTTAACTGTAATTACAGTTAGCTTGAGTTTGTGCACAACACTTGTGTTAGGCTTTAGGGTTAATTTTATATCTATAATATTTTAATTCCGCAATTCACTCCAAGGGAGTTGGGTAGACCTTCAAGTTTTGTCTAGTGCAAAATTTGATAACTCTATTCACCCCCCCCCCTCTAGAGTAGTATCTATCCCTTCACTTTCAATTGGTATCAGAGGGAGGTTGGCTGACTGAATAGGCTAACACCTAAGTCACAAGATCCTGATAGATACCAAAGCTTATAGATATTCACTATCATGGCCCAGTCCAAGGATTATTCTAGCACCAGACCTCCAGCATGCAACTTAGCTAAGTTTGGCATCTCGAAGGCAAGGATAAAATTATATATGAATTCTATTGATGAAAGCATCTTTGCTTCTATTTTGTCAGGTCACCCAAGAGCACCCGCTGGTGCCACTGCCTCATCATCAACTGATATGAGTGCAGTGCCTCCTCCAGATTACAACGACGAGTACAAGAAGGCCAAGATAGCAGATGCCAAGGCAATGAATATTCTGGCTCAGACAATGTCTGATGAGGTATTCCAGAAGGTAGCTGACTGCTCTTCAGCAAAAGCTATGTGGGATACACTGAACCAGATTGTAGCTGGCTCAGCTGATGAAAGGAAGGACAGAAGGTCCAACCTTATCTCACAATATGAGAACTTCAAGAAAACTGATGCAGAATCAGTTGAAGCCATGTACACCAGGCTCAGCTCAATCATCAATGAGCTGAGGACCCTTGACAAGGACATATCATTGACAGAGGTCAATGATAAGATTATTATGTGCTTCCCTAGCACATGGGATCTAAGGATCTGGCCCATCAAGGAAGCCAGAAGTACAAATGAGATCTCCACTGAAGCTCTTCTCGGCAAGCTCAAGTCTTTTGAGCAAGTGCTTAAGATAAGGGAAGCAGAAGCAGAAGCAAAGACCCCTACTCCAACAAGGAAAGAGCAATCTCTAGCTCTTAAGGCTGCTGATGCTTCTGAAGGCAGCCAATCAAATGAGGAGCTAATGGCATTGTTTGCCAAGAGGTTTCTCAAGATGGGGAGAAAGGAATTCAGAAAGAAGTCTTCACGCTATGAAGACAAACCAAGGTATGATCGTTCACCTGCTAAAGAAATTATTTGTTATGGTTGCAGGAAGCCTGGACAAATCTTACCAGAGTGTCCAGAGGATAAGAACAAAGACAAGAGAAAAGAAAAGGAACAGCACAGGAAGCACTCCAAGCCATCATCCTACAAAAACAAGAAGAAGGAGAGAGGTTTCATTGCTGAAACCTGGAGTGATTCTGATGAAGAATCCTCCTCATCAAGCTCCAGTGAGGATGAGGAAGAGAAGAAGGCAAAAGAAGTTTGCCTGATGGCAATAGATGCTTGCAGCAACCACTCAGCTGCAGAGAGTTCAGATTCAGATGAAGAGATGCCAACAGAAGATGAGGTACTATCTTCTTATGACTTTACTTCTGAAGAATTTAAATTAGATTTTAAATCTTTATGCTTAGATTTGATTAGCTCAGAAAAGGAGATAAAAGAACTTAGAAATAAGTTAGCTGACTCAGAATTAATTGCTACAGAAAATGTTAGGTTAAAGGAAGATCTCACTACTTGTAGTGAAGAAATTAAATTTCTTAAAATGGAGTTAGCTAAGTCTAAGAGGTTAGAAGAATCACTTAATGATAGAAGCCTTAAGTTGTTAGAGATTACCAGCATGACTAACACTAGGTCAGGTAATGACAAACTAGGCTTAGGAGCTTCTCCAAGTGAACCCCCAGTTATTCTTAAAAATAATCTTTCAACTCCAGTAAACTTCATTTCAGCTAGTGGAATGAAGAACACTGAGCAAGTAAACCTAGTTAATAAAACTTTAAATAAAGCTAAGAGAGAAAAGAGAAAGAAATTTTTTAAAGAAATGCAAAGAGCGTCGAACGCCGCTCGACGATCGGAAGCTCAATGGTCGAACGAAGCTCGACGATCTGAGCGCCCATCGTCGAACGTCGATCGACGTTTTCAATATGATTTTCAAAATCATCATCAGTACCATAGAAACCTAAATGAAAATAGAAACCCTAGGTTTGTTGACCCATCATCTGCATGGAGAATCCCACCTAGGAGATCTCACCCATTAGGTTATCACCCTCAGCCTGCATTTTCATATATTTCCAGTTTTTCTTATGTGAAAAACAAGGGACCCAAGGTTACCTGGGTCCACACTGTCTAAATAAATGTCTTGCAGGTGAAGGCCTATCCAATCACTCAAAATAAGTGGTATTTGGATAGTGGATGCTCCAAGCATATGACAGGAAATAAAAATCATCTGTCAAAATTCAAAGCTAAGCTCGGCCCAAAGGTTATCTTTGGAGATTCCAGCTGTGGTCAGACAGAAGGCTATGGCAGGATTACTATTGGAGATGTTACTTTCAAGAGAGTTGCATATGTGACAGGACTGAAGCACAATTTGATTTCAGTCAGCCAGCTATGTGATGCTGGCTACCAGGTTTCATTTTCTAACTCTTCTTGTAATATTACTTTAAATAATAATATTGTTTTAGTATGCATTAGAATAGGTAATATTTATTTTGTAGATTTCAATTCAACTCATTCTGAAATCTGCCTGTTTAATGAAGTAACACTTAATAATAATTCTTTGTGGCATAAGAGGCTTAGTCATGTTAACCTTAAAAATATATCTAGGTTATCTAAACACAACCTTGTTAGAGGTTTAACTTCTTGCCCCTATAAGAAGGATAGCCTATACAAGGCTTGTCAGCTAGGCAAGCAAACCAAAAACTCTTTTAAATCTGTAAATAAGAGTGATTCTCCTAGAATCCTGTACCTATTACATTTGGACCTATTTGGCCCAATAAATGTACAGAGTTTAGGAGGGAAGTATTACACTTTAGTAATTGTAGATGACTTCTCCAGGTTCAGTTGGGTTTTCTTTTTGAGAACCAAGTCTGATAACTTCAAAGCCCTTACAGACTTTCTACTATGTGTGCAGACTAAGTACTCTACTCATATGGCCTTGATCAGAAGTGATCATGGTACTGAGTTTGACTCTCTTCTCATGCAAGAATTCTGTGAGAGAGAAGGTATCAAACATAGTTTCTCAGCTCCTAGAACTCCCCAACAAAATGGGGTAGTTGAAAGGAAGAACAGAACACTCATTGAAGCTGCTAGCACATTGTTGGCAGATGCTAACATGCTTCTCTCCTATTGGGCAGAAGCTGTTAGTACAGCCAATTATGTCTTAAATAGAAGTTTGATACACAAACTTAAGTGTAAAACTCCTTATGAGTTGCTTAAAGGAAAGAAACCTAAAATTAATTATTTTAGAGTATTTGGTTGTATTGTTTATATTCATAATAATAATAAAGAATATATTAGAAAATTTGAAGCAAAAGCTTCAATGGGAATCATGCTTGGATATTCCCAAGTAAGCAAAGCTTATAGGGTTTATAACAAATCAACCTGTAAAATTGAAGAATCTGTGCATATATCTTTTGATGAATCTCAGATGTTTTACAAGGAGAAAGAAAATTCTCCTTCCTCTAGTTCATTGCAGGTACCTGATGTCCCTCAAGAAATTCTTCAACTATCAACTCTTCAGATCACTGAATCAGACAGTGATGAAGACATTATAGAAGCTGTTGTTGTACCACCAACAGTAGATCAAATTCCTCCTGAGGAATTAATCCCAACTGTTGCTGAAGATCACATCCCACCTGTTGATATTGTCACACTCAGAGATCACCCCACATCTCAAGTGATTGGAGACATATCAGCTAGTGTGCAAACAAGACACCAATTAAGACAGGATGTGATGCACGCTTGTTTCCTCTCACAGGTTGAGCCCCTCACCTTTAAAGATGCAGAGCTAGATCCCCACTGGATCATTGCTATGCAAGAGTAACTCAATCAGTTTGAGAGATGTAAAGTTTGGACTTTGGTTCCCAGACCTAAAGGTCAACTGATCATAGGCACCAAGTGGGTGTATAGAAACAAGTTGGATGCAAATGGAATTATTGTAAGGAATAAAGCAAGGCTTGTAGCTCAGGGCTACAGACAGGAGGAAGGTATAGATTATGACCAAACCTTTGCTCCTGTTGCAAGGCTAGAAGCAATAAGGATCTTCTTGGCCTATGCAGCCTACATGAAGTTTAAGGTGTTCCAAATGGATGTCAAAAGTGCATTCCTGAATGGTGAGCTTAAGGAAGAGGTGTTTGTTGAACAACCACCAGGGTTTGTTTCTTCAACTCAGCCCTCACATGTGTTTAAGTTACAGAAAGCTCTATATGGACTAAAGCAAGCTCCCAGAGCCTGGTATGAGACCTTAGCTAGTTTCCTGTTATAGCACAACTTTACTAGGGGAGTAGTTGATAGAACCCTTTTCGTCAAGCATCACAAGGACACAATCCTGTTAGTTCAGGTGTATGTAGATGATATTATATTTGGCTCCACTGATTCCAAACTTTGCAAAAGGTTCTCTGACCTGATGCACTCTAAGTTTGAGATGAGTAGTATGGGTGTGCTGTCTTACTTTCTTGGTCTCCAAGTTAAGCAAGATGCTGATGGTATCTTCATCTCCCAATCCAAATACGCCAAGGAATTGGTAAAGAAATTTGGGATGGCTGATGCTTCAGCAATGCCTACACCTATGGCCACTAATGTAGTTATTGATTCTGATGATCACGACAAGCCAGTTGATCAAAAGAATTATAGGGCCATTGTTGGTTCCCTATTATATCTAACTGCAAGTAGGCCTGATATAATGTTTGCTACATGCCTTTGTGCTAGATTCCAGGTCAACCCCAAGGAATCTCATCTGATTCTTCTAAAGAGAATCCTGAGATACCTGAAGGGATGTCCAGATCTAGGACTTTGGTACCCAGCTGAGTCAGAATTTGAATTAATTGGATATTTTGATTCTGATTATGCTGGTTGCAGAGTTGACAGGAAGAGCACCTCAGGAACTTGTCAGTTTCTGGGAGAGAGATTAGTCTCTTGGTTCTGTAAGAAGCAGGCTTCTGTCTCAACTTCAACTGCAGAGGCTGAATATATAGCAGCTGCTAGTTGTTGTTCACAGATCCTGTGGATTCAAAACCAGCTTGTGGATTATGGTTACTCACACAAGAATACCAAAATCATGTGTGACAGTACCAGTGCTATCTCAATTGCACAAAATCCAGTGCACCACTCTAGAACGAAGCACATTGAGATTCGGCACCATTTCCTGAGAGATTGTGTGGAAAAGAACAAGATTTGTCTTGAGTTCATATCCACTGAGTTTCAGAGAGGTGATATATTCACCAAGCCTTTAGATGAACAGAAGCATCTGTTCTTTTTAGTTCAACTAGGAATGATCAATGGACGAGACTTAGTGTGACTATATCTGCCTATGTTGAAACCTGCTTGAAGATCGTCGAACGATGATCGAAGATCGTCGAACGGATTAAGCCTATCGTCGACCTCTGGTTAATGATAGCTTATCTGTTTGAAGATCGTCGACCGGCGTTCGAAGATCGTCGAACAGGTCGAGCTTATCGTCGATCTCTGAACGACGACAGCTTGTTGTTTGAGAAGCCAGAAATAGTCGAACGATGGCTCGACTACTCTGCTTCTGGGCCGATCGTCGAACGGCCGTTCGACCATCGGGTCTAGTATCTTTTTAATAGATCGACTATCTCCGGTCTAATATAAAGCCGATAGTCGACCTAGGTTAAAAGATCTTTTATTCTATCATCGACGGAGCGTGACTTTTCGCATTCTGTCTTCCCGCTTGCGATTTTCTGCTGCTTCGTCCCCTTCGTCTTCGCCGTCCTTCTCGCGCTTTCTCCAGCAATCAATGGCGGTTTCTCCAGCAGTACTAGCTGTCGTGAAGTTCGATGCAGGCTTCGGCGTCGATTTTGACGCGTTCAGTTGCTGTGAAGCAGGAATAGTAGAAGTTCTTCAGTTGTGCCGGGATCAAGGACTAGAAAGGTTAATGTCGACAAGGATAAAGTTGAATATTCCCGAGATCAAGGAATGGGCTTTCACTTCGTCATCCACCGACGATTCGATGACTGGCACCATCGGCGGAGAAGAGGTAATTTTAACTCCGGCCGTTCTGACTGATGTTTTTGGTTTGATAAATGGTGAAGAAGATTATGAGCAAGATGCTCAAGAATTTGGAAGGATGTTGACTGAGCTGGGACATGCGGCCCACCAAGCTGCTCAAGGTCAATTTTCCCTTTAAGATTAAATTTCTCGCTGAGTTAGTTGGAAAAGTGCTCCTCGGAAAGCACTCTGCTCATGACAATATAACAAAGCAACAATTTGCACTGATGTGTGCAATTGTTAATCAGAAAAAGATTGATTGGGCAGGAGTAATGTTTGATTTGATAAGGAAAAAGAATAGTAAGAAGGAAGTTACCCTCGGAAGGGTTATTGGAATTTTCCTGAAAGAAAAGTATCCTCAACTGCTGGTCTCCGCCGCAACAACAATAAATGCAAGCAAGAAGATGGACCCAAACCTGTTCTCCAAGTGGAAGAGGACTTTTGTGAAACCCGCTCTCACAGGGGTTGCTCCAGCGACATCAGAGAGCACCAGGACTGATTCGGTCGCTCCTCACCCTGTAGAAGCTGGCTCAGCTCTTTCCCTTCCCTCATCTTCTGCTATGCAGTCTGCTTCAGTTGAAGTTCCATCAACTTCAGCTGAAGTACGACTTTCCCCCTCTCCTGTTAGAGAAACAACCACGGTTGTTCTTCCTTCCCCTCCAGCATCTCCTCTTCCTTCTCATCTGGCTAGGATATCTGCTCCTGGTTTTGATCTGTTAGGATCTGAGAGGATTCCAACACCTCCTCAGTCTCCTATTCATTCTCCAGTTAACACTCCTGTTAACTCTCCAGCTCCATCTCCAATTCAATCTCCAGTCCACACCACTTCTCATCCCAACACTACAACCATATCTGCTGCATCTCCATCCACTGCAGTTCCATCATCTTTTGAGATCACCCCAGCCTTCATTTCTAGCATTTTGGAGTTGATTACCCCTTCAATCAAAATTATGATTGAAGAGGCAATTGCTCCACTTGCCTCCTCCATTGCCACCCTGACTGCTTCCATCCAATCACTTTCCAAATCTGCTGAGCCCTCTTCCTCAAGGGGCCTGGTTTCAGTTTCCACTGAAATCAGGCAGGGGGAGATGTTCTGTGAAGATTCCTCAGAGCCTCCAGCCTCCCTTCCAGCAGTTCAAGAAGAGACTGATGCAGTTCAAGTTCAAGATAAATCAGTTTCTGTGTTATCAAAAAAAGAAATATCTGATGTTATTATGTTATCTGAATTTGTTGTGAAAGTTTGCTTAGAAGATCTCACCACTCCCGTGATTGCCCATTTCCTAGAAGGGATTATTACATCCTACCTAGATGAGTCTTGGGAGTTGGTAAAATTTGAAGGTAATTCACTCATTCGCTTTATTGACGAGTCAATTAATTTGCTAGCTAGTGAATACCTAGAAGGAATGATTTTAGCTTATTTAGCAGATTTGTATTCATAAATCTACAGATTATATTAAAGAAGATTTAGCTGCTCAGATTATAGCAGTTGTTTCTAAAGCTGCTCCAGATGTTTCTGAGGTTCAAGAAGATCCAGAATTGGATTCATTTTTAGATGACATGGAAGATGTATCTGAAAATCAAGAAGAGAAAGCAAGAGTTGCTTGGAACCAAAGAGTTCAATCTTTGTTAGAGGAAAAAGAAAAAGAGTTGCAAGTTGAAAAGTCAACTATTTGGGATGATTCACCAGGGTTGGATTTGGATTTCCTTCTGGCTCAGGATGCCATTGAAGAGGAAAAAGAGAAAGCTGCTTTAAAAGAAAAGGCTGTTTCTGAAGCCTATGATCCTTATGACAATCTTCCTTCATCTCACTCTGAAGATGAAGAGGATTCTGATTTATCTGAAAATTCGAAGAAAAAGAAAGCTGCTCAGAAGAAAAGGAAAGCAATTGCTCCTCCTCCTCCCAGCCGTGACAATGATACTCCATACTATATTCTTAAAGGAATTGACCCCAAATCAAAAGAATTTCAACATTGGATGTGGTTCTCCAAGAACCAGCAGAAAGAGAGAAAAAGATCTAAGAGGTATGATAGTCCTGTTTCAAGATGGACTCCCAGAGGTCCTCCTCCTCCACCTCCCAGTGCAAGAGCCTCTGGGAACCTTTCTGCTAATCCATCTGCCTCTTCTGGAAAATCTGCACCTTCTCAGCCTCAGTCAAGGAAAAGCTCTCAAAGTTCCCAAGGCAGATCTTATTCTGGTTCTCAAAAACATGTTACTGAAGTAAGAGAACAAGTGAAGGAGGTTGTGTATCAAAGACCAACCTTTTCCCCTCCTCCTTCTCCAAAGAAAAGAGTTTCTTCCCCAATACCAGTGCAGTCTGAAAAAATTGTTTCAAAAGTTAATCAAGATAAAGAGGTTGCTCCTTCTGAGACTGCTTATGAAAGTCCTGAGCTTGATCCTAACTTTAGGATGGCTCGTTTTCACGAATTGGTTGGAGCAGCTCAGATCAGAAAAGCAAAAACTGAAGTGAAGGACACCACTGGCTTAACCACTATGTCTTCATTCAGAAAGAAGGAGTTTGAAAAGTTCTAGGTTAATCCTGATGTATTTGACCCCTCAAAGTATATGGAAAAGCACCCTGAAGCAGTTGTTCCAAGGGCTGCAGAATTGAAAATCATTGGTGTGCAGGACTTGAAGATGTCAAAGAAAGAGACTGATGATCCTCTGAGGAAAATTTCTTTTGTTCCAAGTTCTTCTGACTCTTTGCCAGATTCTGTAGACTCTTAATTTTTTGATTGACTGTTGTTTTATATCTATCTGTTTGATAATTGCTAGTTAATTACTATCTATTTCCTGTATTAATTTTATTGCTCTTTAGCTAGCTCCTTGTTTTAGTTTTTGAGAGACTTAACTCAAATAGGGGGAGATTGTTGGTACCCTAGTTTGATTTGAGTTTAGTCTTGTCTTTTTAGTCCCTTGACCCAAGAGATATCTATGGTCAATGGTTAGTAGTCTAGCTGTAGAGTCCTCACTTTTCCAGATTGAGAATTTGGTTAAGTAGTTTGTTCGTTCGACTATCGTCGAACGCCGCTCGACTATCGTCGACTAATTGTTCGACGATCGTCTATCAGTTATTCGACTTTCTGTCTGCGAGGATAGTTCGACTATCGGCTGATAGTTCGACTATCTGTCTGTTTTGATAGTTCGACTATCTGCTTAGATAGGTCGACTATCTGATAGCTCGACTATCTGTTGATAGTTCGACTATCTGCTCTGCATTGATAGTTCGACTATCTGCTTGGATAGGTCGACTATCTGATAGCTCGACTATCTGTTGATAGTTCAACTATCTGTTCTGCGTTGATTGTTCGACTATCTGTTGATAGGTCGACTATCTGTTCTCGCTTGGTAGTTCGACTATCTGCTTTGATAGTTCGACTATCTGATAGTTCGACTATCTGTTGATAGGTCGACTATCTGTTTGTTTTTGATAGTTCGACTATCTGTTGATAGGTCGACTATCTGATAGCTCGACTATCTGTTGATAGTTCGACTATCTGTTTTGCCCTGATAGTTCGACTATCTGTTGATAGGTCGACTATCTTCTGGTAGTTCGACTATCTGTTGAGATAGTTCGACTATCTCCTTTGATAGTTCGACTATCTGGATAGTTCGACTATCTGGATAGTTCGACTATCTGGATCGTTCGACTATCTGTCTGATAGTTCGACGATCTCCGTGCATCGGTCGACGATCTCCGAAGGTCATTCGACGCTTTCTGTCTGCCTTTATATTTTGTATTTATTTATTATATTTAATTAATTAATATATTATCTGACATATCCTTTTAGCTGTTTTATGATAATATTTCCAGGCAATATATGCTCCATCCTTTTTGCCTAAGTAAAATCTTTTCAGATAAAGTTGTTTGTCTTATTAGCTGACTTTGTATTTTACTTTATCTGCTGACAGTCCTTTATAGCCGTTAGACTGAAAAGTCTTCCTTCTGCTATAAAGAGTATTTCTCTGATGTGACTTTATTTAGTCCTTCTGTTATTTGATTTGATCCTGCAGCTTCTTAGAAAGAGGTTTATTCCTTTTATAGGATGTCTTGCTGCAGAGATTGTTTTGTCTTCTTGATATTTACAGCCGAGGTCTCAAGTTTCAGAAGAAGACAAGTAATTCAAATTGAAGAGAGCCGTTGCTTGCTGCCGTTATATAAAGGACCCTTTGAAGAAGGATTCAAGCTAGCTAACTTGTTAACCTATTCATCTGCTTTCAAGCCTTCATCAAGATCAAGTCATCTGCTCTCAGCAATACTCATCCAACTGAGAAGTGTTAAGATCTTCTACTCTTCTTCAACCTGAGTTCTCCTACTTTCAGGAAGTTCAAACTCAGAGTTCTTTTGAAGAAGAAGAAGAAGAAGATAGCTGCTTGAAGATCTTTAATTTTATTATTTATTATCTTCTTGTAGTTTTTCCTTCAGAGCTTTCTGAAGAGCTTTCTGCACTGATGCAAGACTTCACCTGGACATCTTTGAGCCAGGGGGAGCCTTGATTCTTTAGAGCTCTCTAGCTCAGTGCAAGTTTTTGTGCTTCTCTAATCTATTGTAAAATAGAGAAGACATCTTAACCTTCTTCCCCCTCCTGTACAGAGTTATTACTCCCTTCAAAAGTATCCCTTGGTGGCAGGGCACCTGATCAAAAACCTGTGCTTGGTTTTTAGACACCTGATCAAAAGTCTAAAGGGTTTCTGGATCTACCTGAAGTAGATCCTGTTGGTGGCAGGGCACCTGATCAAAAACCTGAGTGGATTCCTACCGTGTGGGTAGAAGAGTGGACGTACCCAAGTTGTTTGGGGAACCACTATAAATTCCTTGTGTCGTCTGGATTGCCTTGTTTATTTCCTGCATTGTGGCTGTGAATAGATATAACTAGGTTGCTAGTTGCTGATTAGGTTTTCCAAGCCTTAACTGTAATTACAGTTAGCTTGAGTTTGTGCACAACACTTGTGTTAGGCTTTAGGGTTAATTTTATATCTAAAATCTTTTAATTCCGCAATTCACTCCAAGGGAGTTGGGTAGACCTTCAAGTTTTGTCTAGTGCAAAATTTGATAACTCTATTCACCCCCCTCTAGAGTAGTATCTATCCCTTCACTTTCATAAGGGTTAGGGTCATTATAATTAGTAAGCTGAATGCTGACCGTTGCTTTGTTTATCACCCTTGGGGTGGACATCCATATGTAGGTGCTGCCTTGGTGATGTTGACTTGGATTGAGCGGGCGGAATCCCTTGCTGCTGCTCCTGTTGGTAGGCCATTAAAGGTCGTGCGAAGAATTAGATTTCATGTGTGGCCGGCCTGAGTGCCGATGTATGAATTCACCTTTTGTAAAGAGAAACTTATAAGGCCTTAAGGTCGTGAGCGGTGTGTGCTTGTATATATTCCTTGTTATTTATATAAATGTGATATTTATATAGTAGTGGACATTCAATGGTTAAGTTCTTGCAAGTAATAAGCTTCCGCTAGAATTCTCTGGGTTAGGGTACGATGGTATTTTGGTATTAACCTGTGACCTCGCCGTCTGTTTGTGACATATAGTGTGGGGACCCGGTCGGACCTTCTATTATATGCTATTTAACGGGTGGAGTCGTTACACGCCTTCCATTACGTGCCCTCTTATTTCCACCAATATCGCAAGTTCAATGCCAAGGGTATCCAGGTCCGGGTCCGGGGAAACCCCAAGGTAGCGAGTGAGTGCTGCGTGACTACAATCAACACCATATCCAAGCAAGGAGGACCCGAGGAGATGGAGAGAAGGATTGAGGAGATGTCTGTCCTGGAGGCCGTGGGAGAATCTGAGTATATGGAGGTGGAGGAGGAATAGATTCGTGCCAATGTAGAGGTAGCAGAAGAAGTGTTGGAGGAGCAGGATGAGGTGATGGTCGTGGAGGAAGCCAAGGAGGAGGACACTCTTATCCCAGGAGTGGGGACCGTGGGCGAATGGGAAGAGTAGTCCTGGCTAGAGGCAGCAAAGAAGGTGTTGGAGATGGAAGTTCTCACCTAGGAAGGAAGGGTGGAGAAGATGCGAATCAGTGAGAGGATGAGTCCGAAAGATTAGAGGAGGATGCTGGAGGGAATCTAAAAGAACATGGACATCTTCATGTGGAGTGTGACTGACATGCCAAGAATTGATGCGGATGTGGGTTGCCACCGCCTCAACCTTGATGCCGACGTCTATCCCATCGGCCAGAAGAGGAGGTACACTATTGACAAGCTGGCCGAGCCAATGCGTGAAGAGGTGGAGAAGCTCCTGAAGGCGGGGTTTGTATCGGAGATCCAGCATCTAGATTGGGTCTCAAATGTAGTGATGGTCAAAAAAGGGGAAAGACGCTGGAGGATGTGTGTCGATATTTCTATTTTAAATAAATCATGTCCTAAATATTAAAACCCCTTGCCTCAGATTAACGTGTTGGTTGACTCAGTCATTGGTTTTTCTCTAATGAACTTTCTAGATGCATTTTCAGGTTATCGCCAGATCAGGATACACCCACCTGACATGAAATATGTCTCCTTCATCACAGGGGGGTGCTACTGTTATAAAATGATGCCCTTTGGGCTTAAAAATATAGGGGAGACATACGAGAGGATGATGGATCGGTTCTTTTAGAAGTAGAAGGGAAGGAACCTAGAGATGTATGTGGATGACCTCTTGATCAAGAGTTGATACGTGGACTCTCACCTCCGAGATCTGGAGATTTAATAATCTTAGGAAAAATAAATTGGTTGGCTTAAAGACTTCCAAACCCTCCCAAATTTTGGTGAGTGGTCCCAGGGTTCATCATGAGGCTCTGTATAATTGTTCATCTCATTTTGAGATGTTTTAGGTACGAAATGGACAACCCTAAGCTATGCCCTATTAAGGGGTTTTTAGGTTAAAAGTTCACTTTGAGATTTGAGTGGTCAGATAACCTCAACCGATGCTGAGATTTTTACCACTGACTAGGAATGCCCTCTAGCACCCCCTCATGGATTTTGAGGTGGATTGGGGTAGATTTGCCCTAGGATCCAAGGCCAAACCCTAAAGATGGCTCTTAGTAAATTGTGAAGGTCATGGGGTCAAATGACCTTGGAATGACTTGAAATTTAGTGGAGAGGACCATAGGGCCATTATAGTTCTCTGGACAAAATCTTAGGGGATTTGGAGACAGTTAGGCCACCTAAAATCCTAACCCTAATTTAGGGCACCAATCTTAATTTGAACTATTATGCTGATATATGAACTACAAATCAAATAAAATTTTTGCAGAATGATTTTCTGGTCTAAATGTCCATAATATAATTTTGTTGGGATTTTTGGGTTAATTTATACAGTACTTCATTCACAATTCTAGTTGTGCCCTAGATATTTATTTTGATGATTCTGGAATT
Source organism: Platanthera zijinensis (assembly GCA_039513925.1). Classification (NCBI taxonomy): domain Eukaryota; kingdom Viridiplantae; phylum Streptophyta; class Magnoliopsida; order Asparagales; family Orchidaceae; genus Platanthera; species Platanthera zijinensis. The sequence goes on along the minus strand of CM077079.1, from coordinate 181,850,458 downwards.
TCTGTTCGCTGGAAAGTTATGAAATCTTGGATTAGGGCAACTTATAGCATGTTATACCTTCTGTATTTTTCTTGAGAGTTTTATCTGATTATTTTGGGTACTTGCTTCTTTAACTTACCATTTGGGATATGTAGTAAAAAATACAAATAATGCCCAATTATTATTTGGAAAATTATGAAATTTGGTAAGTGGGTGTTTCAAACCATGGTAGTCACCCTGTAATTTTCTCTGGATTTTTAGATAATTAAACATAGTACCTCCTGCATTAAGCTAGGAAAATTAGTATTTCACATTAAATAAAATTCTGAGCCCAAATTTTAGAGAAAATCATGGGACTTGGTTTCTAATAGTTTTAGGTCACCGTCAAGCTTCTGTAATTTTCTGGTGATTTTTGGGTACATATTTACAGTACTTGCTTCATAATATTGTAGAGGTGGTCAAAATGGTAAATTAGGAAATATAGGCCTAAACACCTCTGAAATTTCTCAAAATTTGGAATTACAGCTTAAATGCCTCATAGGAGTTTTACTAATTTTATGATGATTTATTGTTGTCTCATTAGTGCACTTCATGTTCGTACTAGGGCATTGGGAGGCTTAGAATAAATAAATTAAATGCCCGATAAATAGGAAAAATTTAGAAATCTTGGACTTAGTTATATCATGTCATGATAGACCTCCAGTAAATATTATAGGAGATTGGGAAGATAATTTGGAGTACATCCCCTTATATACCTCAAGTATCTTAGGATGGTCTGTATAAAGTAAAACCACAGAAACTGAACAAGAGTGGGTAATGAACGTGGGGAGATGGAATTTTGGTAGTTTGCTAGTTGGATAGGGCAAGTTAGGTTAAGTTCATTATTGGAAGTCAGGATAAGTAGAGTGTGAGATTAGCTAGTGTTAAGTGGTGTTCGGGAACGACGAAAGATCGTCCACCCCGGGTAGGAGAGGAAGAGTCATAATTCTTTAGAGCTAGGTCTAAAGTAATTTAAAAGGGATCGGGTAAAGGGAGATTAACCAATAACACTAAGTGCCTTGCGAAAGGGAACGATGGGCTTCAGTTATCATCATAGTTTCTAGTGCCCTTTGAGAGCCCTTCACGGGGAATACCGGGGGCAGTCCTAGGCAAACGTAAACCATAGGAATAATAAATTAAAAGAGCAACTAGAATATCTAGGGTTGCACATTCTCACACCCTAGTAGCTAGGGAGATAGAATAAGCTGGTTTGGTTTCCATTCAGACGGTAGCTCTGGAGGTAGATGCACGGACGGGACAGTCCGGGGAGCCAGGGCTCGAGGGTTTGAGTACAGAATAAGATGGTGGGTCTTCGGTATTTGATTGTCGTTCACACCGACATCGGTATGTTGACTCGGCGGTGTGGGACACTTAGCCAAAGAAAGTATGGTGGATATAGCCAGTACTAGTACGCGGATACTCTAGGTTGTGTTCTTCTAGGGCGTACGGAAGGGCTAGGCTCGGTAGTGTGGATACCCGCCTAGGAGTGGGGGGCCCGACCCACTATCTCTGTTTGCCACTACGGAGGTTCCTGGGAGTGAAGCTAGCTTCCCGAACAGGGGGAACTAAAGGCCTGTGCGCATAGAGTCGTGTGCGTGAGTTGCACTTGCATGAATCATGGCATAGCATATCACTACACTCATATTTGCATACAACCGACACCCCAACGTATAAATCGGTATGGGACTTTTTATACAATTGGAGCCTTGTAAAAGACCCCTTAACTTATAAGTTTGTATGGGCATACATATAAGTTAAGGTTACTTACTTATTTACTTACTTTCTTTCTATTTGTCTTCTTATATATTTGCCACTTACTACACGTCTACTTTATTACTTACTACCGTAGAATTGCTAGATGTACTTTATTCTAGATAGATGTAAATATACCATGATAGTTCTTAGATTAGCTCAATTGTCATCTGCTTGATTACTCTCCACCTTTGTAGCTTCCCTTTCCTCCTCTCCGCTCGGTGCTTAGGAGTCGTGGGGGGAGGGGTAGGGGATGATAGGGCTTAGTCTTTATGACTAATGGTTTTCGAACCACAACATTACAGGAGCTCTGGATGGGAGACAGGGACCAGCAGTCTAGGGACCAGCACCAGCAGAGTACGGTGGGCATGGAGGTGGGCCAGTCTAGCACCGGAGCACCTGTGACCAGCTCCGTGAGTGATTAGTATTTTTATAGCTTCTGTGATTAATGATTTGTAGTGAGGACTCTGATGTACCGGGCTCGAGCCCGTTCCTTTATATTTCTTCTGAACTGATCTTTGTAGTACCTTTATTTTCTGTTATTATTTATTGATGGACTGGTTGTGATTCTCTATTCATACATGTTTCTGTAGACTTGTTTACATTTTATGTATACTTACTTCTCTCTCTTATGATCAAAAAGGGCCGGTAGAATTGGCGTTTTGTAGTGGCGGCCTTCCCGTGAGTCGGTGCCACCGCAAAGCGGCAATTCTGGGCTACGACCCCGGTGTTTGAAAAGAAAAAAAAGAAGGTCTTACAAGTGGTATCAGAGGAGACCTCGATCGGAAGAGAAGTAGTCCACAAAACCCTGGGCCACCCCCATGCGAGCTTAGTTTGCGGACAAACTAGCAGCAGAAGCAACGGTGTGCCCATAAGGAAAATCACGTGTGAAAGTCCATCCTACCCTTTCTTATATTCCATTCATATATTCTCTAACAAGTGGAATTTTTCCTTGTAGCCTGCGACGAACCCTACATCACAGTAGGGGACCCCTTAGGATCCGAATGTGGTCCTGCCTCCGCCGGCTCCAGCTCCATTCTAGTAGACGGAGATGGGGCAAACACTGATGGCCATTCTGGAGGCCTTCAGAGCTCAACAAGCTCCGACTCCACAGCCAAACCCCAGGGCCAATTGGATGACTGTCTTCCGGGGACTTTCCCCTCCATCCTACCTGGGGACGGAATCTGCAGTACGTACAAAGGAATGGTTGGATACCATTTATGAGACGCTTGCGGGGATTCGATGCCCCACCGAGGAGGCAGTTGCGTTGGCGGTCTCCTGCCTGGAGTCACACGGAAAGAGGTGGTTGAAATCTCAGCTGGACACCACCTTTGTGAGGATGGAGTGCGCTGATATTACTTTGGAGGAGTTTAGAGCAGCACTCCTGGGACATTTTGTACCTCAGTCGGCGAGGGACGACCTGGAGGATAGGTTCCTGCGGTTGAGGCAGGGGAACAGGACTGTGGTGGAGTATTATCAGGAGTTCACTCACCTGGCCCGCTATGCGGACGCTTATCAGTTGGACGACGCTGGCTATGCCCGGAGGTTTTATAAGGGGCTGCAAGACGACATGAGACAGGCCCTCCTCTTCGTCAAAGAGGGGAGTTTGGCCAGGATTCTGGAGATGGCTAAGAAGAGAGAAGCGGATCATCTTACAGTGAAGAGCCGGAAGAGACCGGCTGATGATACAGAGATTGGAGGTAGTAGAGACCGTCCTCGAGGCCAGGTTATTAGGGAGAGAAGGAACAGAGATCAGCCTTGTCAGGAGTTTGGGCAGGAGCAGAGGAGTCAAGGGGTACTGGCTCCCCAGCCTTTACAGATGCTGGAGATGCCATGGACAACAGAGCAGGCACCGGTATGCTTTCAGTGCAATCAGCCGGGGCATATCAAAAGGAACTGCCCTATGAGGCGAGCACCCCCACCAGCACATCAGGGCGCTCCACCTCCCCGACAGTTTGGCAGACGAGGATAGGACCGAGGACGAGGATTTCAGGATCGAGGCCGCAGGCCAGAGAGAGCAGGTGTATGCTCTAGACCTGACACAGCCCCGGAACCCGGAGCAGGTTATCGCAGGTATGGCAGTACTTTTAAGTTTTCTTCATATGACCTAGTATTCTAAACATAACCTAGTTAGAAATTAAAAGAAGACAACTATAACAAGAATACTAAGACACTTAATTACCCAAGGCATAGTCTTCGTTAGCGGCAAGCCCGCTCACACTCTCTTCGAAACTGGGGCTTCGCACTCATTCGTGTCGGAGGATTTCGTGAAAGGACTGGCAGGTATAGATCCATTCATTGGGAAGATGATGAGGGTGCTTCTACCCGATGGATCAGAGATAATGACCTCTTCTCATTGCAATATGGAAGCGAGGATCGGCGGGAAGTCGTTTGAGGCACCAGCAACGATTCTAAAGATGCCAGATTACGATCTTATCCAGGGCATGACTTGGCTGTGCTGGAACCATGTCCAGATCGACTGCGTGGCGAAGAGGATCACCATGAGGCACGGCGACTCCTTCATTGTCATCGAAGGTATTATACCAACACCCCGCACCTTATTATCGTCTGTGCAGGCCGTTAAGGCCAATCTGCAGGGGGAAGAGGTTTATCAGGTCCTTTTTGAGGCGGTCGTGGCCAAGGACTCCATTTCAGATATTCCAGTAGTTTGGGACTTTGCTAACGTATTTCTGGAGAAGCTACCAGGGCTACCCCCGCACCGAGAGAAGGATTTCCAGATTCAGCTCGTACTAGGGGCTAAACCGGTATCCAGAGCTCCCTATCAAATGGCCCAAAGGAGTTGGTGGAATTTCAAAGCCAGCTTCAGGAGTTAGTGGAGGCCGGGTTCGTTCGGCCTAGCTCTTCACCATAGGGAGCTCCGGTGTTATTCATTAAGAAGAAGGACGGGACTCTTCGACTGTGTATAGATTACCGGGCCTTGAACAGGTTGATGGTCCGGAATACTTATCCCTTACCAAGGATAGACGAGCTATTTGACCAGCTGGAGGGAGCCCATTGGTTCTCAAAGCTGGATCTGAGGTCGGGGTACTACCAGCTTCGCATTCGGGAGGAGGACATCCTGAAGACGGCCTTAAGAAGCAGATATGGTTTGTACGAGTTTACCGTGATGCCTTTTGGGCTCACGAATACACCCTACGCATTTATGACCTTGATGAACCGGGTGTTCGAACAGTATCTGGATGTCTTTGTTATCGTATTCATCGATGACATCCTTATCTATTCAAGGACGGAGGAGGAGCACGCGAGACATCTGGCCTTGACCTTGGAGAACCTACGGGAGCATAAGATGTATGCCAAGTACAGCAAGTGCCAGTTCTGGCTTAAGGAGGTGGCCTTTTTGGGCCATGTCATCAGTGGAGCAGGTATGGAAGTGGATCCGGCGAAGGTCCAGGCAGTACGGGATTGGCCACCACTAAAGTCGGCCTCGGATGTTCGAAGTATCTTGGGACTTCTCAGTTATTACCGGAAGTTCGTAAAGGGGTTCTCTCAGATTGCCCTCCCTCTTACGTCTCTGACGAAGAAGGAGTCCCCTTTTATTATGATGCCACGATGCGAATCTGCTTTCCAGGAGCTGAAGGATCGTCTTACCTCAGCTCCCATCCTTGCTCTTCCGTCAGGGAAGGAAGGATTTCAGGTGTACACAGATGCTTCCTATCAGGGGATGGGTGCCGTTCTGATGCAGAACAGGCACGTAATAGCCTATGCCTCCCGTCAATTGAAGTAGCATGAGCAGAACTACCCCGTGCACGATTTGGAGATGGGGGCAGTCGTTTTTGCTCTTAAGATTTGGCGACACTATATCTACGGAGTACATTACGATATCTTCTCTGACCACAAGAATCTGAAGTACGTCGACACCCAGAAGGAGTTGAATATCAGGCAGAGACGCTGGGTAGAGTTTTTGTCAGACTACCAGTATACCATGCACTACCATCCGGGGAAGGCGAACGTGGTCGCAGATGCTCTGAGCCGGAGAGCGAGTACGTCAGGAGTAGGCCCGCAGCTGATGGCCTTGGAGTTGGTTAAAGCATTCGAGGAGATGCAGATATCACTAGTGTCTGAGGATGATCAGGAGTTATACATGGAGTACCTGGGGTCAATGGTTACTACTGATGATATCCGGGACCGCATCAGAGATGGGCAGATGCTGGATGAGAGAGCTGAGCCTATATTCCGAGCCTTGGCGGAAGGCACGACAGGAGATTACTCTTTGAGGGATGGTCTCCTGTGTTTACGAGGCAGAATCTACATACCGGTAGGAGGCCAGATCCGAGAGGACATTATAACAGAAGCTCACTGCAGTCGATATTCGGTACACCCGGGGATCACCAAGATGGTAAAAGATTTGAAGAGGACGATGTACTAGTCGGGTATGAAGAATGACATTACGTACTTTGTGACACATTGCGAGGCCTGCCAACTCGTGAAGGCAGGTGTAGGAACCTGGCAGGCTTGCTGCAGCCACTTCCGGTGCCAGAGTGGAAATTTGAGAATATAGCCATGGACTTCATATATGGGCTACCTCGATCCCGGGCGGGGAATGACTCGATCTTAGTGATAGTGGACAGGCTAACAAAGGTGGCCAGATTCATTCCAGTGGAGAAGGACGCTCCGGTTAGTGTATTAGTACGGAGGTTCATTGAACAGTTTGTGCGTTATCATGGGGTGCCAAAGACTATCTTTTCGGATCGGGATGGGCGGTTTACATCCAGGGAATGGAGGTCAGTCCAGGCCCATCTGGGTTCTTGGTTGACATTCAGCACAGCTTTTCACCCTCAAACTGACGGACAGACAGAGCGCACCAACCGTACACTGGAAGATCTTTTGCGCCTGTGTATTTTGGACCGCGGCGAGCCTTGGGATAGATTACTGCCAATGGTCGAGTTTTCGTACAACAATGCCCATCAGTCCAGCATAGGCATGGCTCCATACGAGGCGTTGTATGGAAGGAGGTGCAGGACCCCACTATCATAGGTTCAGGATGAGGATCCGCAGGCACTAGGCTCGGAGTTTGTGGGAGATACAGATGCTCAGATTAGATTGATCCGAGAAAGGATGTTGGAAGCCCAGAGCAGACAGGCCAAATATTACGATGTGAGGCATCGTCAAGTGGAGTTCCAGGTGGGAGACCGGGTTTTCTTGAAGATACGTCTGATGCACGGAGTCTTGCGGGTTCGCGGGCGGAAGAAGCTTAGTCCGAGATATATGGGGCCTTACAGGATCCTGGAGCGGATCGGCCCCTTGGCTTATAGACTAGAGCTACCGCCGGAGTTAGCGGGATTGCATGACGTCTTCCACGTCTCCTCACTTTGGAGGGATCTACTACGGCCAGAGCAGCTAATTTCCACAGCAGATGGCCCGGTGGCCTCGGATTGGTCAGTCAACCTTGAGCATATCAGGATCGATGACACGGTAGTGCGGGTCTTGCGATGGAAGAAGGTTCTGTTAGTCAAGGTTCTGTGGAACAATCATGGGCAGGAGGAGCATACATGGGAGCCACAGGACTTGATGCGGCAAAAATACCCGGAACTTTTCAGTCAGGTATACCTCATAACCCCTCTGGACAATCAATTTGCTTTCCTGATTTAAACCAATAGGACTGAAATTTCCAGAATAGGGGCTAATCTTTTGTTTATTGGGGTATACACCTAGTCAATTAGACGAATTGGTCTTAGACTTGAAACCGCACATATCAAACGTAACATAGAGATGTAAATCTTTCAACTCTCATGGGATGTTACAAGCCTTTTTCTCCCGATAGGAGCCCCCGTAGGCTTAACCTTTATTTCGGGGATTAAATCTTTGTTTTGTTTATTGGGATTTGTAACATCCCATTTCCAACTAGACCCTTGGAAGTGGTTTTGTCATAATAGAACCCTATAAAAACCAGGAATTAAGGTTTATCGACCAAGATTTCGAGTCAAGGGGTGGTCACGCCCGTGACCGACCCGTCACGCCCGTGACCTAGGGCGTGACCCCTTCGACGATCGTTGACCTCAGAAAGACGATCTGCGAGCTCAGAAATTTCAACATGGGCCTGACATGCCCGTGACCGATCCATCACGCATGTGACCTTGGAATGGCGTTGAGTGAGCTAAGCTCACTCAACGCCGTAGTCTGGATGGCGTTGAGTGAGCTTAGCTCACTCAAATCCATAAGCTAGACGGCGTTGAGTGCACAGACTGCACTCAATGCCATCTAGTGTCATCTAGTTGGTGTTGAGTGAGCTGAGCTCACTCAACACCGTAGACTGGATGGCTTTGAGTGAGCTTAGCTCACTCAATACCATAAGCTATCAGACGGGATGGCGTTGAGTGTGTTGAGTGCACTTAACACTATAAGTTGAATGGCGTTGAGTGCACTGACCGCACTCAACCCCATATGGTGTTGTCTGGATGGCGTTGAGTGAGCATAGCTCACTCAATGCCATAATCTGGACTGCGTATAGTGAGCTAAGCTCACTCAATGCCATCGTTTAAAAGGACTGATTTTGGATGGCGTTGAGTGAGCAGAGCTCACTCAACGCCATAATCCAGATGGCGTTGAGTGAGCTGAGCTCACTCAATGCCATAGTCTGGGAGGCCATTCTGGATGGCGTTGAGTGAGCAAAGTTCACTCAACGCCGTATCTGGGATAGCGTTGAGTGAGCAGAGCTCACTCAATGCCATAGCAAGGATGGTGTTGAGTGAGCAGAGCTCACTCAACGCCATTATACTTAGAATTTTCTGGCATTTTCCGGGCAGATTTGTTATTGCTGGGTGCTGGTTCAGCTGAATCGGGCCGGTCTAGGAGTGGGCCGTTTTCTCCTAATAAGACCTAATAAGTCTTACTTAAATTAAGTTTACCGGTCAACTGTGACACGTGGACCGACAGCTTTGCAAAAAGAGCAGTTACGGTCATGGCCGATCCCCGGCCTTCATGGCCATCAATGGCATTTGATGTCGTGGCCTTCCCCCTTCCCTTTTATGGCTGGATCCAACTCCTCTAGGGAAGAGGAGGAGTTTCCAGCCGTTAGCTTGCTGTCACAGAGCCGTTTCAGTCCCCCTCCACCATGGCCGACCTAAGCTTTAATGAACCAATAATGGTCATTGAAGCTTTGGTCATTCCCTCTCCTTGTCCAAGCTTTTAAACACCCTCAGAGGCCCAAGAGGAGGTTTTCCCAGCTTTTACCTGAAGTTTTCGAGCCTCCCACTGTGCTATTGAGAATTCCGGCGATGCCACCACCGCACCAATGGCATCCCGACGGTCTGCACGCCTCCAGCCCGCGAACAAGGTCCTCCCCTCCTCTCTTTCTACTGGTAGATCTTAGCTTCTTTAGGATTAAGATTCGGGCTCAATTGAGCCCGATCAGAAGAGCTTCTCTTTCCGATTTTTCCGTAAAAAAATGAAGTCTCGGGCTCGCCGGAAAAAGCCTCTCCGGCTGCCGCGCCGCAACCCGGCGATGGCCACCACCTCAACGGAGGTGGTGGTGGCGGTGGCCGGCCAGGGAGGAGGCTGGATGGCCGGCAGCTGCGCTTGGAAGTGGTTCCAGGTCGGGCAGATCGTGGCCTTTGGCTGAAGGAAGAAGACAATGTCAGGTCCCTTAAATCTTGCTTCAAGATCTGTGCTTTTTAAATTAAGTTTTTCTTTTATGTGAATTTTTATACTATAATATCAGTCACTTTAGAAAATTTAGAAAAAATACTTATGGGATTTTTATGAAGAAATAGTCAACATGTAATTTGTATCCCTATGGGTCTACTTTATTTTAAAATTATATTAGGTCTATTTGGTCAACTAGTTTGACCAGGACACCTCTTTTGGTTGGATCTAGACCTAGAGCTAGGCAGAGACTAAAAGGTGTGCCCACCCTTCATCCTTTGACCAAATGATCTGAAATTTGGGCAGGGAGTCTAACCTAGCTATACCTAAGGCTTATCCAAAAATGGGAATTTTTGGAGAATTGTTTTCAATAGTTTTTAGAAAAATTTAATAATCTTGGGAAAAAATAATTGGTTGGCTTAAAGACTTCCAAACCCACCCAAATTTTGGTGAGTTGTCCCTGGGTTCATCATGAGGCTCTGTATAATTTTTCATCTCCTTTTGAGATGTTTTAGATAGGAAATGGACTACCCTAAGCTATGCCCTATTAAGGGGTTTTTAGGTTAAAAGTTCACTTTAAGATTTGAGTGGTCAGATCACCTCAATAGAGGCTGAGATTTTTACCACTGACTAGGAATGCCCTCTAGCACCCCCTCATTGATTTTGAGGTGGATTGGGGTAGATTTTCCCTAGGATCCAAGGCCAAACCCTAAAGATGGCTCTTGGTGAGTTGTGAAGGTCATGGGGTCAAATGACCTTGGACTGACTTTAAATTTGGTGGAGAGGACCATAGGGCCATTATAGTTCTCTGGACAAAATCTTAGGGGATTTGGAGACAGTTAGGCCACCTAAAATCCTAACCCTATTTTAGGGGACCAATCTTAATTTGAACTATTATGCTGACATATGAACTACAAATAAAATAAAATTTGGGCAAGGTGATTTTCTGGTCTAAATGGCCATAAAATAATTTTGTTGGGATTTTTGGGTTAATTTATATAGTACTTCATTCACAACTCTAGTTGTGCCCTAGATATTTATTTTGATGATTATGGAATTTATGTTCACTGGAAAGTTATGAAATCTTGGATTAGGGCAACTTATAGCATGTTATACCTTCTGTATTTTTCTTGGGAGTTTTATCTGATTATTTTGGGTTCTTGCTTCTTTAACTTACTATTTGGGATATGTAGTCAAAAATACAAATAATGCTTAATTATTATTTGGAAAATTATGAAATTTGGTCAGTGAATATTTCAAACCATAATAGTCACCCTGTAATTTTTTCTGGATTTTTAGATAATTACAAATAGTACCTCCTTCACTAAGCTAGGAAAATTATTATTTCACATTAAATTAAATTCTGAGCCCACATATTAGAAAAAATCATGGGACTTGGTTTCTGATAGTTTTAGGTCACCATCAAGCTTCTGTAATTTTCTTGTGATTTTTTGGTACATATTTACAGTACTTGCTTCATAATATAGTAGAGGTGGTCTAAAATGGTAAATGAGGAAATATAGGCCTACACACCTCTGAAATTTCTCAAAATTTGGAATTACTGCTTAAATGCCTCGTAGGATTTTTATTGATTTTATGATGATTTATTGTTGGCTCATTAGTGCACATCATGTTCATACTAGGGCATTGGGAGGCTTAGAATAAATAAATTAAATGCCCGATAAATAGGAAAAATTTGGAAATCTTGGACTTAGTTATATCATGTCATGATAGACCTCCAGTAAATATTATAGGAGATTCAGAAGACAATTTGGAGTACCTCCTCTTATATACCTCATGTATCTTCGGATGGTCTGTATAAAGTAAAACCACAGAAACTGAACTAGAGTGGGTAATGAACGTGGGGAGATGGAATTTTGGTCGTTTGCGGGTTGGATAGGGCAAGTTAGGTTAAGTTCATTATTGGAAGTCAGGATAAGTAGAGTGTGAGATTGGCTAGTGTTAAGTGGTGTTCGGGAACGACGAAAGATCGTGCACCCTGGGTAGGAGAGAAAGAGTCATAATTCTTTAGAGCTAGGTCTAAAGTAATTTAAAAGGGATCGGGTAAAGGGAGATTAACCAATAACAATAAGTGCCTTGCGAAAGGGAACGGCGGGCTTCAGCTACCATCATAGTTCCTAGTTCCCTTTGAGAGCCCTTCACGGGGAATACTGGGGGCAGTCCTGGGCTAACGTAAACCGTAGGAATAATAAATTAAAAGAGCAACTAGAATATCTAGGGTTGCACATTCTCACACCCCGTTAGCTAGGGAGGTAGAATAAGCTGGTTTGGTTTCCATTCAGACAGTAGCTCTAGAGGTAGATGCACGGACGGGACAGTTCTGGGAGCGAGTACTCAAGGGTTTGATTACAGAATAAGGTGGTGGGTCTTTGGTATTTGATTGTCGTTCACACCGATATCGGTACGTTGACTCGGCACTGTGGGACACTTAGCCAAATAAAGACTGGTGGATATAGCCAGCACTAGTACGCGTATACTCTAGGTTGTGTTCTTCTAGGGGCGTACAGAAGGGCTAGGCCCGGTAGTGTGGATACCCGCCTAGGAGTGGGGGGCCCGACCCACTATCTCTGTTTGCCACTACGGAGGTTCCTGGGAGTGAAGCTGGCTTCCCGAACAGGGGGAACTAAAGGTCTGTACGCATAGAGTCGTGTGCGTGAGTTGCACTTGCATGAATCATGGCATAGCATATCACTACACTCATATTTTCATACAACCGACACCCCAACATATAAATCGGTATGGGACTTTTCTTACGATGGGAGCCTTGAAAAAGACCCCTTAACTTAAAAGTTTGTATGGGCATTCATATAAGTTAAGGTTACTTACTTATTTACTTACTTGCTTTCTATTTGTCTTCTTATATATTTGCCACTTACTACATGTCTACTTTATTACTTACTACCGTAGAATTGCTAGATGTACTTTATTCTAGATAGATGTATATACACCATGATAGTTGTTAGATTAGCTCCATTGTCATCTTCTTGATTACTCTCCACCTTTGTAGCTTCCCTTTCCTCCTCTCCGCTCGGTACTTAGGAGCCGTGGGGGAGGGGTAGGGGATGATAGGGCTTAGTCTTTATGACTAATGGTTTTCAAACAACAACATTACAGGAGCTCCGGATGGGAGATAGGGACCAGCAGTCCAGGGACCAGCACCAGCGGAGTACAGTGCGCATGGAGGTGGGCCAGTCTAGCACCGGAGCACCTGTGACCAGCTCTGTGAGTGATTAGTATTTTTATAGATTCCGCAATGAGTGATTTGTTGTGAGGACTCTGATGTACCGGGCTCGAGCCCATTCCTTTATATTTCTTCTGAACTGATCTTTGCAGTACCTCTATTTTCTGTTATTATTTATTCATGGACTGGTTGTGATTCTCTATTCATACATGTTTTTGTGGACTTATTTACATTTTATGTATACTTACTTCTCTCTCTCTTGTGATCGAAAAGGGCTGGCAGAATTGGCGTTTTGTAGTGGCGACCTTCCCGTGAGTCGGTGTGCAAAGCGGCAATTCTTTGTTAAGACCCCGTTGTTCGAAAAGAAAAAAAAGGGGGGTCTTACACATGTGCTCACCACCCCTTAAAATAATTCGCCCACGAATTCAAATACAGATGACCAACAACCTAGTATGATACCAAATTGTAACACCCCCATCCGTCGTATGGCATATAATAAAAGGTACAGCTGGAACCCGATGCCATATAACACGGACTGTCGGAAGGGTTACATAAAAATATCAAAAACTCAACTACTCGTCTTAACATAGAGCATTCTAGCGGAAGCTTTTAAACAGCTTAAGATAACCCAAAATTTGCACAACAACGACATGAATTTCCACTATACACCACAGGAATGAAATACAACAAATACACAAAAGAGTACTTGGCCTTATGTCCTTACAAATGTTCACTTGGCAATATAATGTTTTACAAACATCAGCTCACAGTCCTGCCACACATGACAAAAGTAAAAAACAACAGTTCTCTTTGGCCTTCGATGGCCAGCTCAGCAACGTGGGCTTCAGCCTGCTATTTGGCGCTTGGTTCCGCAGCACCTGCAATCAACATTCCACCGCATGGTTGCAAACAAAGAAACGGTCAGTTAAGGCTGAAAAAATTATAATGACCCCGCCCCTTACTCGGGACAGTGTTGCTTCTTCCCTGCATTTCATTAGCCCAGTTAAACAATTAAGTGCATAAGTATAATTCGCCACAGGTGTAGGCTTGCTCGGCCAAACACCCCGTGCACTCAGGGCACATTCTCGGTGAATCCGGTCAATTCTATGGCTTCACTACCATCCTCGGTACGGCAAACATTATGAGCATTTTTTAGTCTTTCCGACCGCAGTCAAAGACTCCCGACTATGCCAACGACCAGTTCCACATTAGGGCCTCTAGCACCGAACAGCAAAGCCAAGGTCCATTTCTACCCGCCCGTTGCTCACTCCGCCTAGTCAATTTAAGACATACGCGCGGGCCAAGCTTCACCCGGATCTTAATTAATTACCAAACATCACATAACTCAGTTATGTTCAAGGCTGGCTTCCCGACCTCCAAGTTAGCAGAATTACGTTTCCGCCCAGTTTTCCGGGTGCGCCTTGGAGTTAATCCCCAAGGATCCCTGCTGTATTCTACCGCGTAGAAACCCGAAAACAATCAAAGGCATGGAGTATTCTCCGGCTACACATGCAATGCAACATCACCGATCCAGACAAATACGTCTGGGTAGGCTTCACACACAATGCCTATGTATGTACTACTATTTCGGACTCTAAACAAGGGGGACTTTACATATCTACCCCAAGGAACACCGCGAACTCACCGCACACTCGCGTGAGAGGGTTTTCCTATATAAAGGAAGAAGAGCTTCACATGCTCAAGTTGAGAATCGTTACCCTTGAAGTATGCTTTGGCTCCATGAAAAACAAGCCGGATGAAAGGCTTTGCAAGAAAATTCTCTCAACGGAACTTGTCTCGGTTCTCAATTTCATGCTCCGATGCTCCGCCGGCGGCCAGAATCCTCCCCTTCCTTCTTCCTTGCTCTCTCCTCTCTCTAACTGCTTAGAAAGAGAAAACTTAAGACGAAATGAGGAATTAATCCTCTATTCTCGGACTTAAGAAAGCAGGAACTCATCTGGGCCGTCAGATCTTGTTTAAAGAAAACGAACGGCTAATATTTGCCTAAAATCTCTTAATCCTGGGTTGAACACGGCTTTGCACACGGCCGTGTCCCAGGCCGTGTTCCTCGATCCAGACTCGATTGTCGAGTACATAAAAGCTCACGGGTTAGGACATGCCCGTATCCCAACCTGACACACCAGTATTGGGTCATCGACATGCCCGTGACCAGTGGCGTGTCACGAATAACCGCCACACCAACCGTCACGACCCTTGGTTGATATGGGTGGCCACACGCCCGTGCCGAATCTGACACGCCCGTGTCATACAGTACATGTCTGTGTTCCGGGTCGTGTCCCAAGTCGACACAGGACCAAACTTCTAGAATAGTACACGGCTATGTAACACGCCCGTGTTACATGCCGTGTGCCTGACACGCCTTGGGAGACGCCCGTGTCCCCGGCTATGTTCGAGAACTCAACGCTCGTCGATCTCAACTCGGCGACCCGATCACGACACGACCATGTGACACACCCATGTCACAGGACGTGTTCACCCTACAAAGACCCGAACTTGGTTCGAACACCGCCCGTTTCACTTTTAAGTTTCGGGGTGTTACAGCGACATCCAGGGGTGACCTGTTGTAGGCCGCGACTTGCAAGCTAGCTACCTTAGGAAGGATCGCCGATTTTTGGGTTAACAATCCTTATTGGCAACATAATTTAATTTGTAGTAGTTGATGCATACCTACCATCCGGTAATAGTTCTAGTAGGGATTAATTCATTTTTTATCTTTAGGACCTACCTTTAATCCTTCTTTCTTAGGCAACACTTGGACCGAACTAACCCGGGCTATTTGAAATTGGATAGATAATTCCCTAATCTAATTATTAAATTACCTCTACCTTAACTACCCTTCATATTAGGATTTAGGCATCGTTAAGGTTGAATTATTTTGTTGGAATTTTCCTCCAATAAAATTTTATGTGACAAAAGGAGGGACTAATCCCTTTTAAATCTAAAATCATTCACATAATTGCGCGGCGATGAACTTTTAAAATATTTAATAATTTACAATTTTTCTCCTTCAGACAAAACCGCTGACACAATAACGGGAAGTTTAGAATCATCCTCTAAAGGTAAAAATTCTAGATGATCTAGTAATTGTTTTAATTCTAAAATATGAGGTTATTCATAAGAAGTTTTAAGATGATCACTACCTAATTCTAAAGTATCCAACAATTGTGCGTGATTGATCGTGTCGTCATTATTTTCATGAGATAAATCATTAAGAGTTTCAAAATCCTCATCATGAAAAGAAGATGGTGAGATAAAATCAGAAAGTAAAATGAAGTCTTCATCATGTGAAGCCTTCAAAAAGAAACATGAGTCGTCATTAGAGTGCGCATTTTTCATAGAAGAATTAATAGTTAAGTTAACATCATCATCTCTGAATCTAAGGAGAATTTTACCAATACTAACATCAATTATAGCGCGAGAGGTGGCAAGGTGTGACCGAGAATAGGTGGTACCTCAATATCCTCTTCTATATAGAGGATGACAAAATCAATCGGAAAGATAAATTTGTCGACCTTGAAAAGCACATCCTCAATAATACCAAAGGGGTATTTTATAGGTCGATCCACCAATTGGAAACTCATTCTCGTGGGATTAGGATACCCTAATCCTAATTTCATAAAAACATAATAAGGCATCAAATTTATAGAAGCGCCATGATCGGCCAAAGCATGTTTGACTAATTAATCACCAAAATGACAAGGGATAGAGAAACTACCCGGATCGGTTAATTTCTTTGGCAAATTATTAAGTAAAACAACCAAACATTCCACGTTCAATTGAATGGTAGAAATATCCTCAAGTTTCTTTTTATTAGATAAAAGATCCTTAAGTTATTTAGCTTCGGTATTTGGGCATTGGCTTCGAAAAATGGTAAATTAATATAAATTTGTTCATCCATTTGATCTTTCTTTAAATTAGTCAAATAAGGAAGAGGTTGTTGAAATTCCTTAATTTTACTTTGAATTGAGATTTAAGGAGGAGAATATGAAGAAATTATTACTTCTGATTCAACAGATTTGGTCGGAGTAGTGGCCTTCTTCCCGCTCTGTAGTATGATTGCTATTACTTGCTCCTTTGTGTTGGGCTCCATATTGCCCAATAATTCTCCTTATTGGCAATCGAAGAGCATCTCTGAAAGTTGCCCAATTTGATTCTCCAAATTGAGGATGGATCCAATGATATTACGTATATTGGCATCATTACTTGCCACATATTTGGTGAAAACTTCCTCGGGAGAGGGAGGTTTGTGATCTTATGGCGGTGGAAATCAAGGTGGATTTGTGTTTGGTGGATGCTCCGCATTCCTCGGATTACTCTAAGATAAGTTGGGGTGATTCTTAAATCCTGTTGATATGTGTTACCATAATTATTATTGCTCGGATTAAAGGGTGGCTGATTCAGATTACCCATGTAATCTATATGTCAGGTTATAGTGGAAGTAGGGTCCTAGGTAGGTGAAAGAGGAAGCAGACATCTCTTCTATTTTTATTTACTATCTCAACCTGGAGAGATAAATTTGAAACCATATCAACTTCATACATCCAGGCCAGTTTAGTTGGGCGAGACTGAGGTGTACTTCATTGATATGTATTTATGGTCATACCTTTTATAAGCTCTTGGGCGGCCGCCAACGTTTTGTTGTTTAGATTCCATCAGCAGTGGCATCAATATGTTGTCTCATTTATGAATTAAGTCCATTATCAGAGGTTTTAAATTACAACCAATCAGGGATTTCTTGATGAGGGCAACGACGAAACATTTTCTTAAATCGCTCTCAAGTATCATATAACATTTTTGAATCAACTTAGCAAAATAAGTGATATCATTGCATAATTTTGCCGTTTTTGCTGGAGGAAAATATTTCATGAAAGAATTTTCCATCATCTCTACCCATGTAGTGATGGATACTTTTTGTAGAGAACTCATCCACTACATAGCCAAGGTACATAATGTAAAAGGAAAAGCATAAGCCGGATTGCATCATCGAAAACCCTGTTGATTTTAAAAGTTTCACAAATTTCTAACAAATTCGAAAAATATGTGTTAGGATCTTCAACTTGAAGCCCATCAAATTGTACATATTTTTGTACCTTTTGAATGATGCTCGACTTCAATTCAAAGTTATTGTTCGCAATGGCGAGTCAAACAATACTTGATTGAGCCACATCTAAATTTGGCTGAGTATAGTAGAACATAGTTCGTTGTTTGACAAAATTAAGATTAGGATTTGGGTCCCCCATAATAGAAGTAGTGTAGAGGAGGAAGAAGAAGAAGATGAAGAAGGTAGGAAGAAGGAAAAGAAGTGTCCCCTATGAATTCCTCAACCAAATCTTGAGAATTAGTGTCACAGAATCTTAAGATTCATCAAATGGTTTGCTCAATTTTTGAATCCAAATCAAGTATATTTGATGGATTCCTTTGGTTCATACACCAAACAAAAAAAAATTAAAATTTATAATTTATAAAATAAAATTTGCATACATTTCCCAAGGGCTACCCAATGACGCGCTCGTAAGGTATTAGGCGGTCTTATTTGATGATAATCCAACACGGCCCTTTTGCAAGAAATTTTAATTATAAAAATTTAAAATAATTTCTTTATAAAAATAAGCAAAAATATCTTTTTGGATTTCTTAGAGAAAAAAGTTAAAATTAATAGAACATTACTTTCAAAATATCGACAAAAAGAACCCCCGACATCGACAACAAAAACTTCATGACAAAAATTACGAATGCGCAATTCCAAAATAATTTGATAAGGCAAGTGTACCTATCATATTGTAGAATAGGATCAAGTGTCATTTTTTTTGGGCTTATTGAGTACTTCTTCTCACAAAGAAGAGCTATTATTCTATCGGTCGGAAATTTGGGTTTAGTTCAAAAAGCTAAGAAAAAGAGAGATTAAAACTTAAGAGAAAATTCGATGAATAAAAGACTACCACCTGATCTAGAATCCTATTGGAATAAAACAAACATTCATAAAACATTAAACCGCAAACATCTCATTTAATTTCTTGGATCGTGTAGGTTCCCAAAATATGATAGCACCTCTCTCAAGAATCGCTAACAACTAACCTTTGGTTGATCGATTAAGACCCCTCGGCTAGTTGAAACCCCTATGCTTGGTTTAGACGATGAACCATACTTTTGGATTTGACTCTAATTTGAAAGATTTATGTTATCCTCTCTCGAGGAGTGCATGGAACTCCTTTTATCTTTGAGTGATCTCCTCATTTGCACAGATCTCTCCATCAACTAGCATAATGATCTTACATCAAAAATCATACTCGCAACATATGAAATCTAAGCAAAGTAATTCAAAGATTAATCAAAGCAAAGTAAGTTGAGAGTTTGATAATTTTAGAAAGACAACAAGAATTATTTTATTCTGATGTTCATCATGATCAAGTGTTAAATGAA
This sequence comes from Platanthera zijinensis, assembly GCA_039513925.1. NCBI lineage: Eukaryota > Viridiplantae > Streptophyta > Magnoliopsida > Asparagales > Orchidaceae > Platanthera > Platanthera zijinensis. The sequence continues at coordinate 181,831,443 of CM077079.1, read as the reverse complement.
GTTTGGCTATACATCATGATGGGGGAAATACAAGTAAAGGTAGGGAGAGACATGATTGAAAACTAAGCAAGCACTTGAAATTAAAATTGCACAAAGCTAAAGTTTACACCTTGAAAGAGAAAATTAAACAAAATAGTAAACTAAAGCTATAAATAAACTCCAAAATCAAACTCATGTCCTTCTGGACACTATTGGATTTTATGGTTTAAAAAGTTGAGAAGTCACGTGTAACACATCCCTTATAATGACCACATAATATGGGTCCGGCCGGGGCCCCAAAACATATAGATACAGCAGTTTTAGCATTATAAAGTGATATAAAAGAACTACCCATCTCAAAACTCAGAAAAAAAGACAACAAAAACACACAACAAGACCAAAAATTATCCTCAACCGTAAGAGTCCGAAATGGACTTAAGGCCTTACACCCTTCAAATGTGCCAAATTTTAATAACACAAAACATAGCAATGTACCTTAGCACTTCTAGGCTACCCCGGTATGCAAGCCCGATTACAGTACATGGAACATAACATTCAACAATTCAAAAACTAATAGAAGAGGGTACACTTCATGAGGCTTAGGACTTTTTGGTTGGCGAGCTTGCTCCAGCTTGCGATCCTTGCCCTATAAAATTTGTTATAACGTGGGTCAGCAAAGCCTGACCTCAACTTTGTAACCAGCACATCTCCTCTCAGCCGTCCCTAGCTGACCCTGGGGCACTCCATCACCCTGTAGGTGAGCACTTCGTATGCACATTTAAATAAACACAATGTTGCATAGAAAACAACAGGTTTAGGTGTCTCATACATCAAACACATTTATTTGTTGAGCATTTTAATAAGAAGGGGCAAATAATGAAGCATGTATGCAAACCTGGGTTTCACCCAAGGCACCCTATAACACGTATTATTCTAACATATCATCATGCATTGGCACATCACATCATGCATATGGGTACTTCAAATTTTGCCCATCGGTATTCAAGCCGCAACATGAAACTCTTGCATAGGTGATGATCAGTAAATTATACTCATTTGTTCGTATAGTTTGAATATCATTTTGTACTTAAATATGAAATTATTTATATAAATTAAGGAATAAATGGTTTGTTTTAAATTTTCTTCTTAAAATAAAATTATGTAGAAAGTATTATGGTATTATCGCAAAAATGAATATATTAAAGTTAAATAAATATATATATAAGTTATGTATAGAATTAGAAGTAATATATTTAAGTTAATTACAATTATTTATAATATTAATTATAAATATATAATAAGACTTATATGTATATATATATTAAATATATAAAAATAAATATATGTTTTATAAAATAATATATAAAATAATTATTAATAATAAATAAAAAGTTAATAAATTCTATATAGTTTATATTTAAAATATGTTTGTGTTTATGCAGAAATGATCAGCTGGCCTAGTAGAGTGGGAGCTTTGGTGAGTTTCTTAATGTCGTGGGTTCAAATCCACGCTGTAGTAGTATATTCACAAATTTATCTAGCTGCCCAGTCAGCAGACCAGCCAGCTTCAAGCTTATCCAGCTAGCCTAGACAACAGTCTAGTTAGCTTCAAGCTTATCCAGTCAGCAATCCAGTCAGTAGTCCAGTCACCCATAAGTTAATTTTAAGCTTTTCAAAAAGCTGATTGGCAACTTTTCCAAAAGCTGTTTGGCAACTTTTCCAAAAGTGCTTTTCCAAAAGAACTTATTTTTTTCTCTATAAATAGATGGCCAAGGCTGATGGTTAGAGGAGAGCTGGTAGAGTTCCACATAGTTCTTCTTAGTGTTTATGAGTTGCATTTGAGTGATATTTTCCAAACCCTATTTTGGGTTCTGTGTGAAACACTTTTAAGTTAATAAATTTAAGTTTTCAAGTTATTGTTCAAGTATTATTTCATATCTAACTTTCAATTTCTACTACCACCCCATCCCAGATGAGAGGCTAAGAACTTCTTAGCACTTGATTAAGATGGTTGGTACGAATATTATTTCTACACTTTTATATGTTATTTCAATTTCTACTACCACCTCTATCCCGGATGATAGGCTCATTTTAGCGCTTGATTAAGATAGTGGGATGGATATTATTTCTGCACCTTTATATGTCATTTAAAATTCTACTACCGCCCCTATCCTGATTGACAGGCTAAAAACTTTTTAGCGGTCCACCGAGATATGTTGGGAAGGATATATATTTTTGTAATTCCAACTGTATTTTAAAAATACTTCGTTATAGCGCTCGCTTGAAATAAATATTGGAAATAATATTTTTTAAACCCTAAGTTTCTACATAATAAATTAAAAACTTAAGAATTACCTAAGAACGAAGTTAAGTTGAACCATACAAATCGATATATGGTTTTCACTTCTGAATTTTGTAACTAGTATCTGAAAGATTCGTGTTTATGAATTGATCACTCTCAGGTAAGAGAAACTACGCATCGTACTCGAAAGAGATGAATGTAAGCCTCCTGAGTTGAACCTTTGAATATCAGTAGGTGTTCAATAGTGGGGTTCACAACGTATAGCGTGTGTTTAGATATTTTTGGAGGATAAAAGTTCGATTAATTTATCTTAATCTCAGGTGAGTGTATCCTCAATAGAGGTGCATTCATATCTAGGGAACCTCCACGGTCAAGTATTTGAATTAATAATAACTTCAAATGTTTCTTAAATATCTTCCAAAATATTCAAAATTGAGGGCTCTCTCCATCATCTATTTTCAAAACCTAAGCATATAAATTTTATTGTCACTTTAAAAACAAACATAAACATCTACTCTTTTCGATAAAATAATTGCACCATTCCTTCAAGTAGAGTACGCGACACAGATTTGTGGAAAAATACGACCTTGATATTTGAAAACAAATACTATACTATTACTCGATAGGTACACTTGCCTTAATCGCAGTATATAAGTAAAGAGATAAAACGCAACGCATAAAATGAATTATCCAAATCACCATTAAAAGAAAAAAAACACAACTTTTTACTTATCAAGTTTTTGGCGTCATTGTCGTGGATCATTTTTGTGTTGATAATTGAAATAAAAAGGAATTACTATTACTTTTATCCTAGTTGTTATTTAAAAACTACTGTTTTTATAAAAATAAAGAAAGCACAAATTCTCTGTTTAAAAACCTTGTTTTTATAAAAACTATATTTTTTTATTAACAACACTTTTATTTTTGTCTTTTTATTTTCTAAAAAACAAACAAAACCACACAAAAAAATAATAACAAAAAAAAATTTATAATAGTTTTTAGTGCATGACCGACGAAACTCTCCAATAGATCATAATCTTGATTTTGATCCTGAAATCGACCGCACCTATTATAGGTGCCTTCAATCTCATGACCAAGACCAAGTTTTAAATCTAGAAGAGTCTTTCGGAACCTCGCACGTAGAAGCTATAGCAGATCAAATTCCAGTTGCGGCCCCGCAAAGGACAATGTCTTATTATGTGAGGCCGAACTTGGACGACATCGGGTCAAGTATAGTTCATCCCATGATTGCTAATAAAACTTTGAAATCAAATCTAGCATAATCCAAATGATTCAAAACTCCATAATAATTCGATGGATTGCTAGATGGAGATCCTAACACTCTTATGTCTAATTTCTTAGAAATATGTGATACATTTAAAATAAATGGCGTCACTGATAATTCCATTCATTTGCGTTTATTTCCATTTTCATTATGGATGAAAGCCAAGTAGTGGTTAGGTTCTCTACCTAGAGGATCTATCACTACTTAGGCTGATATGACCGAAAATTTTTTAACAAAGTATTTTCTGCCTGCTAAAACCGCTAAATTATGTGTGGATATTTCTTCCTATGTTCAGGGCGAGTCTGAGTCTCTCTATGAGACTTGGGAACACTTTAAAGAATTTTTACGTAGGTGTACACATCACGCACTGCCGGCTTGGCTCCAAGTGCAGAAATTCTATAATGGTTTGAATTTCCAAACTAAACAAATGATTGATGCTGTCGGCAGGGGAACATTAAATAATTAAACCCCTGAGGCCGCTCAAGCTTTGTTTTTGGAAATGGACATGAATTCCTACCAGTGGAACGTGCTTAGGTCACGCCCTAATAAACCTGTTGGGCTTTATGAGCTCGACGCTTCTTCAAATTTAGCACTCCAAGTAGAATTTCTAACTAGGCAAGTAGCGGGGTTGTCTGCTCCCTCCGCTACTCCTCCTTAGAATTCAACTAATAATAATATAATTGAAGAACAAGTCGATTATATGGGGAATCCATATCGACCTCCTTCCTATAACCAAAATAATAATTCGTATAATAATACTTATAATCTAGGGTTTAGGAATAATCCAAATATGTCATGGAGCAGCCCCAATAATGCTCAACGTCCGCCTAATGCAAATCCAAATGGATTTACACCACAAACATCGCCACCACAATCACATCCACTATAACCCACCCTGATAGAAGACATCTTTACTAAATATATCGTCACAAATGAGTCAAATATCTGAAACCTGACCGGATCAATTAAAAATTTGGAAACTCAAATTGGACAGATTTCAATGATGCTGTCGGAGCGCCAACCTGGAAATTTACCAGGAAATACTAAGCCAAATCTGCGAGAGAATGCCCACGCCATCACACATTGAAGTGGAAAGGAGGTATAGTTACCTGATAAAGCTGAATCTGAGGTTAGAGTTTCTACCCCCCCCCCCCCCACCTCTTATTACTTCTTCTTCTCCTCCTTTTATTTCACTGTGTATTCTGCCAACTACTTTACCATATCCTTCTAAACTAATTAATGGGAGGCAAGATGAGTATTATAAAAAATTTTTACAAATTTTAAAACAAATACAAATTAATGTTCCTTACTGCGAGGCAATCGCATGGATGTCAAAATACGGAAAAAATCTCAAAGCGTTACTTTCTAATAAAAAGAAACTCGAAGATATATCTAGAGTTTCCCTTAACGCTGAATGTTCGGCAGTTTTATTAAACTAATTACCTCAAAAATTAAACGATCCGGGATGATTTTCAATCCAGTGCTTTTTCGGTAATTTATTAATAAAAGATGCCTTAGCAGATTTGGCCGCTAGTATTAACTTAATGTTGTACTCGCTTTTTCAAAAACTAGGATTGGGTATTCCAAGCCCAACCAAAATGAGCTTCCAATTAGCAGATTGTTCTATAAAATATCTGATAGGGATAGTGGAGGATGTTTTAGTCAAGTTTGACAAGTTTATCTTCCCGGTAGACTTTGTTATCCTCGACATCGAGGAGGACGCTGATGTACCCATTATACTTGGTTGCCCCTTTCTCGCCACCTCCGACACTTTAATTGATGCAAGTAATGGTAGACTCCACCTTCGGGTTTGAGATGACGTGGTTACTATTAATACAAATCCCTCTATACGGAACTCTCTTTCAAACGACGATTCCTGCTTTCAACTGGAATCCTCTTTTGAGGAAAATGGTTTTTCTTTTTCTAACGAATTTTCTAAAACTTTAGAAGAAACGGACTTGGCAAACTTACCTATTTCATATAAAAAATCTAATAATTTTCCTTTTGAAACCATTACTTCTAAAAATTTCAAAATAAAAAATTCCTATGAAGAACCACCAACCCTCGAGCTTAAACCACTTCCCGATCATTTAAAATACATTTTTCTCGAAGAAAATTCAAAACTCCTTATTATCATTTCTTCAAAGTTAAACGATTCGGAAACCTCTGATTTAGTGGAAGTGTTAAAAACATCGTCATGCAATTGCATGACAGATTTCTGATATTCATGGGATTAACCCCTCGTTCTGTACACATAAATTTTTCTCGAAGATAATACTCGCAGATCCATCGAGCCTCAACGATGACTAAATCCTAATATGAAGGATGTCGTTAAGACTGAGGTAATGAAACTTTTGTATGCAGGGATTATCTACCCAATTTCAGACAGTACGTGTGTTAGTATCGTGCACCTCATCCTGAAAAAGGGCGGTATAATGGTAGTGTCAAACACTAATAATGAATTAATTCCAACTCGTACTGTTACGGATTGGAGGATGTGCATCGACAATAGAAAACTAAATGATGCCACCTGAAAAGATCACTTTCCACTACCGTTTATCGATCAAATTTTGGAGCAGCTCTCTAGACACTCATATTATTGCATTCTTGATGGTCTGTCGGGGTATTTACAAATACCATTTGCCCCCGAAGATTGGGAGAACACCACGTTTACTTGCCCCTTCGTCACCTTTGCATATAGAAGAATTTCGTTTGGTCTTTACAATGCACTAGCTACATATCAAAGATGTATGCTGGCCATTTTTGGCAAGTTAGTAGAGGATGTTATGGAGGTATTTATGGACGATTTCTCCGTATTCGGAGACTCATTCGAAATTTTCTTAGATAACCGCGCTCGTGTTCCTCAACGCTGCAAAGACACGAATTTAGCACTGAACTGGGAGAAATGTCACTTTATTGTCCGAGAAGGCTTAGTTCTCGGTCATAAAATTTCTATCCAGGGAATCGAAGTCAATAAGGCCAAAATAGAAATTATCGAAAAACTCACCCCACCTACTAACGTAAAAGCCATACAAAGTTTTTTAGGCCATGCAGGTTTTTACAAATGATTAATAAAAAAAATTCCAAAATTTCAAAACCACTGACTCACCTCCTCAAAAAAGAATCCCCCTTTATTTTTGATAGCGAATGATCATACACATTCAATTTTATAAAAGAAAAACTTATCAATTCTCTTATTCTAGTAGCACCAGACTGGTCCTTTCCATTTGAAATAATGCGTGATACAAGCGATTATGAAGTAGGAGCTGGATTAGGATAGCGCATAAACAAGTATTTTCATCCTATTTATTATGCAAGTAAAATGCTCACATCTACACAAGTCAACTGCACCACTATGGAAAAGGAACTACTAGCGATTGTATTCGCTTTTGATAAGTTCTGATCATATATAACGCTATCTAAAGTTATTATTTTTACTGATCATTCTGCTTTAAAATATTTATTAAGTAAATCAGAAGCCAAACCCCATTTACTACGCTGGATTCTCCTCCTACAAGAATTCTACTTTGAGATCCGAGATAAAAAAAGGCGTAGAGAACTTGGCAGCCGATCATCTTTCTCGACTAAAAAATGTTGTTATAGATACGCTAGTGGAGGCCGACATTGAGGACAAATTCCCTGAAGAATGCCTCCTCGCCATCAAAATGGTAACGACTTCCTCTACTCCTTATTTTGAAGACGTAGCCAATTTTTTAATTGCTCGAGTGCTTCCGAAAATTTTTTCAAGTCGGCAAAATAAGAAATTCTTTTCTGACCTTAAAATCTATTTTTGGGAAGACTCATTTGTATTCCTAGTCTGTGCGGGTCAAGTGATTAGGAGATGTATTTAGGGTGAGGAAGGCATCAAAATATTGCGACACTACCACGAAGGACAAATCAGCGGACATTATCAAGCAAACCGAACTGCGTGAAAAGTGCTTGAAGCGGGCTTCTTCTGGCTCACTTTATTCAAAGATGCTCAGAAATTGGTAAGCACTTGCAATAACTGCCAATGGTCAAGTAATATTTCTCGTCGAGACGAAATGCCCCAGAACTTATTTATCGAATGTTAAATAATTGATCTGTGGCATATCAATTTTGTAGTCCCTCTACCCCTATCTCTTAAAAATCGTTATATTTTAGTAGCGGTTGACTATGTGTCAAGTTGGGCAGAAGCACAAGCTCTCCCCACCAATGACGCGAGAGTTGTCGTGAAATTTTTTAAAAACTTATTTTCTCATTTTGGCACGCCTAGTGCAATCGTTGTAAGCCTTATCGGTTATTCTACGAAAAAGCGTGTCACCTTCCAGTAGAATTAGAACATCGTACCTACTGGGCGCTAAAATTTTTATCCTTAGATATGAACTTAGCGGCCGAATAAAGAAAATTTCAACTCAATGAATTTGATGAATGGCGTGGCAACGCCTACGAAAGAAATAAATTTTATAAAGAGCATTCTAAGTTTTATCATGATAGAAAAATAAAATTTCCAAAATCTTTTTCACCGGCCGATCTTGTCCTTCTTTATAACTCAAGCCTTAGACTTTTTCCGGGGAAATTAAAATCTCGATGGTCCGGCCCCTTTACTGTTAAAGAGGTTTGGTCATATGGGATTGTTCTTATTTCTCACCCCGAGCTAGGCTCTTTTAAAGTACACGGGCACCGCTTAAAACTTTACCTTACGGGGGACTTTTCGAATAAACAAATGGAATCACACACCCTCCTTAACATATAAATCATTCCACTAAATATGTCAAGCTACGTGACGGTAAACAAAGCGCTTGTGGGAGGCACCCCATAGTTATCTGTTTTTTTATACTTGTTTTTTTCTGTTGGTTTTTTTACGGCTTCCCCGACTGCCACATGAAAGCCTCTTAACTTTTTTATACTTTAATTTTTGTACATATCATCTTTTGCTTCATACTTATATGCAACATAAGTATGGGGGTACATTTTCTTTCTAAAAACTACATTTTTACGTATAAGTATTTTCTAAAATGTTTGTCTTTTTTTTATGTTTTTCAATGTTGTCTTCTTTCATGTATATATTTCTTCGAAAAATAATATATATATCCACCTAAGTATGTATATTTTTTTATTGTTGACTGACTGCACTCATCCAAAATGAAAACAAAACTGTGAAACCCCAACTTCATTTGTCTCTTTCCAAAAATAAATATATAAACATGAGTTTAGGTATACATAGTTATCTTAAATTTAATCTACTAGTCATTTCTCTATCATAACTAGATAAATCTACATACCCGGGATTAAGTTTTAAAGAATATTTTGTGTATTTTATTTTCAAAATTTAGAGATTTTGTTTTGAGCACTACTTCTGGTTAATAAAAAATAGAGGCACGTGTATTATGTTAGCCAAACATCTGTAGACTGCAATTATATTTACTTCACTCTTATAGAAATATAGGAATGTTCAAGCTATTATAGTTTCTCTCAAAATATTTTATCAAAAGTTTCTTTGAAACCCCCTATCTATGTTTCTTGGCATGTTTTCTTACGCACGCAAACATCTTGGAGTATGTGCTCCTAGAAAAGAAAAGATCTTATGTCAATGGGAATAAGATTTCATCCCGTAAATATAGGTATCCAATAATGTTAAAAGACTATATCAAATAGAGTATGTGCTCCTATACATATACATTGGCTTAAAATAAAGGTCAAACTCTGTAAAGTTTTTTTTTGCTACTGTGGAAAAGCTTTTCCTCAACAGTTACAAACAAAGCAAAAATATGAAATAAGGTGAGAGGATAATATCCATCACCTCCTACATCAAAGCCTATTATATAGGACAAAATTAAGTTCATACCCCATCACACCACTACAAATTGATCTAATTTTGCATAAAATTTTGAGAGAGCATAATTAATTGGTTGTCTGTTTTCCATCATATCTCTTTCAAGGTACGGTTGTTATAATTCCAATCTACGTTTGTTGCTAATGATTGCAATGTCGCTTGCTATTTTGTTTTCTCAAGAAGTTTTTTTGCTACGAACATTTATTTCTAGCTAAATCATTTGCATAATGTAGGACTTAACTCTTTATACTCTGGACTTGTATATATATATCTTCCCTTTATTAAATAAAATGACAATTGAATTAGAAAATGTATAACTTTTCGTATAGTCGACTCATGCTTTTGCTCTGGAATAGCAAAACTTAAGTATCGGGGTATTTGATGAGTAGTAAATTATACTCAATTGTTAGTATAGTTTGAATATCATTTTGTACTTAAATAAGGAATTATTTATGTAAATTAAGGAATAAATGGAGTGTTTTAAATTTTCTTCTTTAAATAAAATTATGTAGAAAGTAATACTGTATTATCGCAAAATTTAATATATTAAAGTTAAATTAAAATATATATAAGTTATGTGTAGAATTAGAAGTAATATATTTAGGTTAACTACAATTATTTATAATATTAATTATAAATATATAATAAGACTTATATTTATATATATTAAATATATAAAAATAAATATATGTTTTATAAAATAATATGTAAAATAATTATAAATAATAAATATAAAGTTAATAAATTCTATATAGTTTATTTTTAACATGTGTTTGTGTTTACGCAGAAATGATCAGCTAGCCTAGTGGAGTGGGAGCTTTGGTGAGTTTCTTGAGGTCGCGGGTTCCATTCCATGCTGCAGCATTTTTTGCACCAATTTATCCTACCGCCCAATTAGTAGTCCAATCAGCTTCAAGCTTATCCAGCCAGCCCAGTCAACAGTGTAGTCAGTTTCAAGCTTATCCAGCCCGCCCAGTGAGTAATCCAGTCACCCATAAGATGATTTTCAACTTTTCCAAAAGCTATTTGGCAACTTTTCCAAAAGTTGTTTAGCAACTTTTCAAAAAGTGTTTTTCCAAAAGAACTTATTTTTTCTCTATAAATAGATGGCCAAGGCTGATGGTTAGAGGAGAACTGGTAGAGTTCCACATAGTTCTTTTTAGTTATTATGAGTAGCGATTGAGAGATATTTTCCAAACCCTATTTTGGGTTCTGTGTATAACACTTTTTAAGTCTAATAAATTTCCATTTTTAAGTTATTGTTCAAGTATTATTTCATTTCTGACTTTCAATTTCAACTACCACCCCCATCTCGGATGAGAGGCTAAGAACTTTTTAGCATTTGATTAAGATAGTTGGGACGGGTATTATTTATGCACTATTTTATGTCATTTCAATTTCTACTACCACCCCTATCCCGGATGAGAGGCTAAGAACTTTTTAGCGCTCGATTAAGATAGTTGGATGGATATTATTTCTGCACCTTTAATTTCAATTTCTACTACCGCCCCTATCCCGATTGACAGGCTAAGTACTTTTTAGCGGTCCACCAAGATACGTTGGGAAGAATTTATATTTTTGTAATTCCAACTGTATTTTAAAAATACGTCATTGTAGCACTCGCTTGAAATAAATGTTGGAAATAATATTATTTGAAACCCTCAATTTCTCCATAATAAATTAAAAACTTAAGAACTACCTAAGAACAAAGTTAAGTAGAATCAAACAAATCGATATATGGTTTTCACTTTTGAATTTTGCAACAAGTAGTCGAAAGGTTCGTGTCTACGAATTGATCACTCTCAGGTAAAGAGAAACTACGCATCGTACTCGAAAGAGATGAATGTAAGCCTCTCGAGTTGAACCTTTGAACATCAGTAGGAGGTCAATAGGAGGTAAACAACATAAAGCATGTGTTAATATTTTTTGGAGGACGAAAGTTCGATCAATTTATCTTAATCTCAGGTGGGTGTATCCTCGATATAGGTGCATTAATATCTAGGGAACCTCCACGGTCAAGTATTTTAATTAATAACAAATACGAAGGTTTCTTAAATATCTTCCAAAATAATTAAAATCGAGGGCTCTCTCCTTCATCTATTTTCAAAACCTAAGCATATAAATGTTATTTTCACTTTAAAAACAAACATAAACCTCTACTCTTTTCGGTAAAATAATAGCTCCATTCCTTTAAGTAGAGTACTTGACACAGATCCGTGGAAAAATACGACCTTGATATTTGAAAACGAATACTATACTATTACTCGATAGGTACGCTTGCTTTAATCACAATATATAAGTAAAGGGGTAAAACGCAATGTATAAAATGAATTATCCAAATCACCGTTAAAAGAAAAAAAACACAACTTTTTTACTTATCAATAGGCCCAACCCGCTTGTGGGTCTAAATACCCAGGCTTTCCTGTAAGCTCTAACTCTCACATCAGTTCTGTCACACAAACAAACCGATCCTAATAACCCTTGCGTGACATTGCTTGCTTGTGGGCTTCATCTCCTGGGCTTGACCAAAAGCTTGGCATTCTCATCAGTTTCCACAAAAGGGGACTTGTCTTACTGGAACACTCTCCACACGTGACTTGCAACATCATGGGATAGCCATCCAACCACAGAGAAAAAGTCATGCCTTCACACAACATTCAACAATCGCATCATTCCTGCCCTAAATCACCATTCATCCACACAAGAAAAAGAGGGCATCGCAAACGGCGTATTCGCCGTAATCAGATTTCTAGCAAAATCCCTAGTGCTCATCATGTAATATCACTATATCGGACCACCGGTAGAGATTACGGCTTCACCTACAATGCCTCATCCACTAACAGGGCAGATTTCTTGTGCAACAACATGCCGAGGATGGACTCAAATGACCAAGTGGCTCCACTTGAATATTGGCGACCCAAACCCCTCTCATTTGAGAGATCTGGTGCCTAAATGCTTGAAAGAAAGCAAAACTGAAATGGATGTCATGCACGCATCCTAAGATCCAAGATAATAAATTTCATTACCTTACAAATCATCTTCCTACCCATGAAGATCTTGATTTGCACGGATTAAATGGTGCACCTTCAATCCCTCTCCACAAATCCAGCCTCGGATCGATGAACGGAGATCTGAAGCTTCGTTAATGGCGAAGGATTACTCTTCTTCCTCCTGTAAGATTTCCCTGTTACAAACCCTAACTCTAACTCAATGATGAGAAACTGGGAGGAAAAGAACCCCTTAACCTTACTTAAGGCTCAAGAACGGAGGATTCTGGGCCATACGATCAAATACCAAGAAGATCACTAGTTATAGAACTATTTTCGCCCACTATCACCGGGCGGTAACTACCTACAACATTGTGGTAGCTCACAGACCTGCATGTATCTACAGAACGCCACACTACCGTCGCATGATAGCTTCTCAATGTATTCGTCTCGACTCTTTCGTCTTGACTCCCTCGACAAAAAAGGGTTACCGTCGGGCGGTAGCTACCTAACGTCGTGCATTAACTACTCGATGATTTTTCTCGACACTTCAGTCTCGATGAACAAATACTCCTCTGGCGCCATCTTGATACTCGCCTAGAAACTATTGTTATACGCAAAGTCCACCATAAAAAGGTGGTATTCCCACTTCTTACCAAAATCATGGTCACACATCCTCAGTAGATCCTCCAATGTACGATTCGTCCTCCAAATTTGACCATTGGTTTGGGGATAGAATGTCGTACTTAGCTTAAACTTTGTGCCCAAACTCTTTTGCACTAGTCTCCAGTCTTTGGACATGAACTGCCCATCGTGATCACTAACAATACTCATTGGAATTCTATATAACCGCACAACGTTACGAATATACAATTCCACAAGCATCTCAATGATGTGCTCCTTCCGATTTGGAATGAAATTAGCCACCTTAGTCAGGCAATCCACAACCACCCAAATCGCATTGTTACCCTGTTGCAACCGAGGCAAACCATGCACAAAGTCCATAGAGATGTCGTAAAATTTCTACTTAGGGATAGGAAGGGGCTTCAGGAACCCTCCGGGCATCTAACATTCAGCCTTCACTAAGGCACGGGTCTGGCACCGGCTCACATACAAAGCTACATCCAGCTTCATCCCAGGCCATCAAAAGAATTTCTTCATATCCAACTACATCTTTATACTGCCCGGGTGAATGGAGTACGTCGTGAAGTGGGCCTCAAACATCAACTCCTCATAGAGCTTGCCGAACTGCGGTATACATACCCTTCCATCCCTCTTTAAGATCTTATCAACCCTCTCCAAGGTACTAACCTCGCCTTTCTGAGATTCTGCCACTAATGGCTGGAACTCTACATCCACACTAGTCACCTCTCTGATACAATCAGATAAGTCACACTGCAAATCTATCCAGTTAAATCGAGCTACACTAAACTCGTCTCTCGCTACACAATCAATGTCAAGGGACTCAAAGTCTCGAACCAACTGCTCATCATGAGCTTCAATCCAGTTCCTTTGTCAAGAATATTTTCTACCCAAGGCATCGACCACCACGTTGGCCTTGCTTGGCATGTACTAAATTGGTATATCGTAGTCCCCAAGGAACTCGATACACTTGTGTTGTTGCATGTTCAAGTTTTTTGGATTCAAAAGATACTTTGGCTTTTGTGGTCTGTGAAGATCTCCACCTACATACACATAGTGCCGCCACAACTTTAATGCAAAGATTACTACCTCCAGCTCCAAGTCATGGACGGGAAAATTCCTCTCATGATGTTTCAACTATCTAGACCCAAAGGCTAACATATTGCCATGTTGTACTAGCACGCAACCCAAACCACAACCTGATGCGTCGCTGAAAATTTGAAATCCTTTAGTCCCCTTAGGAAGACTTAGTATTGGAGCTGACATCAACTTTTCCTTCAAGGTGTCAAATGCTCGGTTACACTCAAAGGTCCACACAGACTTTTGGTCCTTACAAGTTAGAGAAGTGAGGGAAAATCTATCCGTGAAAAGTTTTCCACAAACCTTCAGTAGTACCCCGCTGGTTTAGGGAAACTCCTAACTTCCGCCACGGTTCTCAAAACTAGCCAATCCCAGATGGCCTCAATTTTTGCCGAATCCACCACTACCCCATCACCACTAATCACATAGCCCAAAAAATGCCACCTTCTCTGACTATAACTCACACTTCGAGAACTTAGTAAAAAGTTGGTTCTCTCTCAGAACCTGTAAGACTACTCTCAAGTGAGTCTCATGCTCAGCCTCCGACTTGGAATACACTAAGATGTCATCGATGAATACCACCACCAACGAGCCCATGTACTACCGAAACACTCAGTTCATCAAATCCATGAACACTGATGGTGTGTTTGTTAACCCGAATGATATAACCGAGAACTCAAAGTAACCATACCTCGTACCAAATGTTGTCTTGGTTATGTCCTCATCTCAAATCCACAACTAAAAAAACCTTGACTTCAAGTTAAGCTTAGAGTACACCATTGACCCAACAAAATGGTTGAACAGGTCATCTATTCGTGGAATCAGATACTTATTCTTGATGGTCAGTTTATTTAGCTCATAGTAGCCTATGCACAACCTCATACTGCCATCTTTCTTTTTTACAAACAACACTGACGCGTTGCATGGCGAAGAGCTATGCCTAATATATCCCTACTCCAATAGCTCTTGCAGCTATACGTTATGCTTGGCTAACTCCTTTGGTGTCATCATAAAAGGAGAATGTGACACTTGCCTAGCTTCTAGCACCAACACAATCTTAAAATTAATCTCCCGCTGAGGAGGTGCTTCGGGAAGCTCCTTAGGAAACACATCCTCGAACTCTGCCACTACCGACACTTCTCTATTTGAAAACTTCGAAAGTGAACCTCCAACAAAGCTATGAATGATACCCCTTGCTTATTAACTGCCTGCACCAATTGCATGCCCGAAATCAGGGAGCAGGACACTCCACTAAGGCCCTCAAACTGAACATCTTCCTTTCCCTGGCTTCTTAGGGTGACCACCTTTGATAGGCAGTTAGTACTGGTCCACTGCTCTGCAAGCCAGTCCATCCCCAAGATCAAATCAAACTTGCCTAACGGTAGGATCGACGACACAAACACGAAGTCTACTCCGCCTATACCCCAACTAATGCGCCTTTTCTTCCCGATAGTCATGAAAGACCCATTGGTCTTGTGCACCCTAAGCTCTGCGTCCACTGAAAAGGGCTCGACCACTCAATGCCAACAGGTTCTAAGCATTGAGTGGTGTTGATAAAACTCAACGCCAACATCATTCCGCAGATTCCAAGTATTTATTGGCGTTTCAAAAACCTTGATCCTGTTCTTGCTTATAAAGGGAGAATATTCAGAATAAATATCTTTTATCAGCTAACCTTTATTGGCAGGAAAATGAATTATATTGCCTCTCCTTCTGTCTAGATAAAACTATGTACATATATCTTCTTCTTCAACGATCCAAAGATAGATCTTCAGATTTGACTCAGCTTGGATCGTGAATCAACTTCAGCTAGGGTTTGCCTAGACTGATTCGTCTTCCTTAGAGAAATCCTTTGTTCTAACTATAGAAGATGTTGATTGCACCAGCAAACTCAAAAACCATTCAGATTTTTTAATTGAAGTTCTTGGTTCTGTAACAATGGCTGATGAAGATCACGAACTCCCGCTTCTTGTTTTTAGAATGTTAATCAGAATCCTCTTTTGATCTTAATCTCAGCTGTTATTTATAACCCCATCGATTTGTGGGATGTTGGACACGTGTCCCAGTTTTAACGGTGGTTAAAACCTCAGCTTAATCAAATTGAGATCCACTGTAGACTAACGGCGACGTTAATGTCGATTTGCAGCATTTAAATAACAAATCAAAAAATTGTTGACTTGTTAACTTTGTTAACGTCAGCATCATTCTGGACTTAGCCAAAATCAAGCAATACTTCAGAAATCCTCAGTTCGACTAACTCAAAACTCCGTTCGACGAACCCAGAGCTCAGCTCAATGAAATCAAGCAATACTTCAGAAAACTTCAGTTCGATGAACTCAAAACTCCATTCGACAAACCCAGATCTCAGCTCGACGAAATCAAGCAATACTTTAGAAAACTTCAATTCGGCGAACTCAAAACTTAGTTAGACAAATCCAGGACTCAGATCGACAAAATCAAGCATATTCTCAGAAACCTGTAGTTCGACGAACTCAAAACTTAGTTCGACGAATCCAGAACTCAGCTCGATGAAATCAAGCATCATCTCAGAAAACTTCAGGTCAATGAATAGGTGAAAGCAGAGTTCGATGAAATCTGAACTTAGCTCGACGAAATCAAAGCTCAGCTCGACGAAAACTGAATAAGCAATACTTCGACGATTCTGAACTTAGAATTTTCTTCAGCTCTGCTAGACGTTGAGTGGCATTGAGTGAATAGGTCATTCTCAACGAATCTGGACTTAGAAATATTTTTGCTCTGCTAGGCGTTGAGAGCGTTGAGTGTATATCCCTCACTCAACGCTTTTTACCTTTGTCATATTCTTCAGCTTTCTGCCTGATGGCGTTAAGAGCATTGAGTGTATAAGTTTCACTCAACGCTTTTATACTTAGCCTGATTTTCTATAATCTTGCCTTCTTGCTGAAGTTTGGCGTGTACAAACTCAGCATGGCATTGAGTGATGGAGCTTCACTCAACGCTTCTGGACTTAGTTGATATTCTGGATTCCACTTCTTAGGCTTTGACATGATATCCTTGTCTCAATGATTCTATCCATATGGCACAAAGAATGTTGAGTGAGCTTGCCTCACTCAACGCTTCTAGACTTAAGTATTTTTCTGACTTTCCCGCCTATCACCTTGAGTCCACCTGTCATTGTCTCTTGAACTATATGTCCAATCATTGTGACAAAGACCAACATATATGCATGAACTTAAACATACATCAAATATAATTATGTGTATACCATTGACTTGTTTGACTTCTTATAAATCTAGGTCATTAGGATCAATGGACCCAACAATCTCCCCCTATTTGAAGAAGTCAAAACACCACTTAAGAATTCTTTGTCAATGATATCACTAATATAAGCAGCAAAAATATTATTAAAGCAACAAGAGTTTCAACTTATCAATAATTTTACCAAATTTTCCCTTGTACTCCCCCTGTTTTGCTGTATTTTCCCTTATTCTCCCCCTACATTGTTGCATCGTGCAGTTATAAACTGCTTCTTTGTTTCTGCTACTCCCCCTTGCTACTTTGTTCTTATATTACTTCTCCCCCTTTTTGACTTCTTTGAAATAGCACTTGAAAGTCTTTGATATAGCTTAGGAGCAGCATGCAATCTACTCCCCCTATTTGAGATCAGAGAAGCACCTAGAGCAGAACTTGCTCCCCCTAAATAAGAACAACTGAAGCTATACCAAATTCAACTTACCCAATTAAAATTTGAAGGTGTTTAACTTTGCTTCATCTAGTGGCTTGGTGAAAATATCAGCCACTTGCTTGTTTGTTGGGACAAACTCAAGACTAATATCCTCACATTCCACATGCTCTCTTATAAAATGATATCTAATCTCTATGTACTTAGTCATGCTATATGATACAGGATTCCAAGCCATATAGATTGCACTTGTAGAGTCACAAAACAAAGGGCTTTTACTTATCTAGAGGTTATAATCCTTGAGTTGATGCTGAATCCACAGCAACTGTGCGCAGCAGCTTCCTACAGCTATGTATTCTGATTCTGTAGTAGAAATAGATGCACTAGTCTACTTCTTGCTGCTCCAGGACACTAGCCTTCTGCCCAGAAACTGGCAGGAACCTGATGTACTTTTCCTGTCCTCTCTGCAGCCTGCAAAGTCTGCATCTGAATAGCCAATTAGGTCAAAAATTTTATTCCTAGGGTACCATAGGCCAAGATCTAGTATGCCCTTTAAATATCTCAAAATTTTCTTAACAGCTAAGAAATGAGTCTCTTTAGGGCATGTCTGGTATCTAGCATAGACACATGTAGCATACATTATGTCTGGCCTACTAGTAGTGAGGTATAAAAGAGAACCAATTATCCCTCTATATAAAGTTTGATCAACAGGTTTTCATGCCTCATCTTTGTCTAAAGACATATTTAATCCCATGGGAGTTTTCATGGAGGAAGCATTCTCCATCCCAAATTTCTTAAGTAACTCTCTTGTAAACTTAGACTATGATATGGATAATCCATTATCAGTCTGTCTTACTTGGAGACCCAAGAAGAACTTAAGTTCACCTATGCTACTCATCTCAGACTTCCCTTGCATAAGTTTGGCAAACTTCCTACAAAGGTTATCATCAGTAGACCCAAAGATAATGGCATCAATATATATCTGGACTAGGATGATCTTGCCCTTAGATTCCCTAAGGAATAGATTCTTGTCTATCTTCCTCTTTGAGAATTTATTTTCAATAAGGAAGCTAGACAATGTTTCATACCAAGCTCTAGGGGACTTGCTTTAGCACATATAGAGCTTTCCTTAGTCTATAAACAAAATCAGGATGGTAAGGAACAACAAAACCTTGAGGTTGTTCCACATAGACTTCTTCTTTCAAATCTCTATTCTGAAATATTGATTTCACATCCATCTAATAGACTCTGAATCCTTGGAATGCAGCATATGAAAGGAATAATCTGATAGCTTCTAGTCTTGCTATAGGGGCAAAGGATTGACCAAAGTCAACACCTTCCTCTTGTTTGTACCCCTGAACCACCAGTCTAGCTTTATTCTTAACTATAATACCATTTTCATCAATCTTATTCCTATAGATCCACTTAGTTCCAATGACATTATGTCCTTGAGGTCCGGTAACCAGCTTCCAGACCTTACATCTTTTAAACTGGTTCAATTCCTCTTGCATAGATCCAATCCAAAACTGGCATTGGTTAGCCTCTTCAAATTTCTTAGGTTCTACCTGTAATAGGAAGCAAAAGTACATTGTTGTGTTGAGACATCTGCTCCTTGTCACTACTCCTTATCTTGCATCACTAATAATCTGATGTTATGGGTGATCCCTCAGATGTCTTACTGCTGGAGGCAGTACTGCTTTAACATCATTTTCTTCATGATGTTGATCTTCATCTACTTCCTGTGATCCTTGTGCTTCCTCTAGAATGTACACACCCTCTTCTTGGTCTTGCATAGTTGGATCATCTTCTTCATTTCACTTGAGAGTGAGCTTTTTCAACCCTAGTTTAGTACCTGTAGAACTAGAAGAAGAGCTTGATAGCTCATTGTTAATCATATTTGCTTCATCAAACACTACATTAATTGACTCCTCTACAACTTGACTTGTCAAGTTATAGATCCTATAAGCCTTACTATGATTGTTGTACCCAACAAATATCCCCTCATAGGATTTGGCAGCAAACTTAGTTTTATAGGATTTCTCATTGTTGAGTACAAATCACTTGCTCCCAAAAATTCTGAGATATGCAAGGTTTGGTTTCCTACCCTTCATAATCTCATAGGGAGTCTTATTGTGGCTCTTGGTGATAGAAGCCTTGTTAAGGACATGAAAAGTTGTATTTACAGCCTAAGCCCAGAAATATTCTGGGAGAGAAGTGTCATTTAGTAGTGTTCTACCAGCCTCTATGAGAGTTCTATTCTTCCTCTCAGCTATCCCATTTTGCTGGGGTGTTCTTGGAGAGGAAAACTCTTGCTGAATCCCATGATGTTCACAGATTCTTGTCATGCATTAAGACTAAAACTCAGTCCTATGGTCACTTCTGATTTTGACCACAGTATTGTTCAACTCATTTTGTATTTGCAAGACAAATGTCTTGAAAACATCTGAGGTTTCAGACTTTTTCTTCAAAAAGAATACCCAAAGAAATCTGGAAAAGTCAATAACCACCACAAAGGTGTAGACTTTCCTACCTAGACTATGAACTGGCATTGGACCAAACAAGTCCATATGCAAGAGGTATAAACACCTCACAGAATCTTTAGTCCCAATGCTTTTGAAAGAAGCTTTTGTCTGCTTACCCTTTTGGCATGTAGAGTAAATACCTTCCTTAAAGCATTTCATGTTAGAACCATTCCTAACTAGCTCTTGACTATAGAGATTTCCTATAGTCTTATAATTTAAATGAACTAGCCTCTTGTGCCATTTGACACAATATGAGGCTTTCTCATTTGCAACTAGACAAATGGGAGAGTAAGATGATAAACAAAGAAAATTAAGACAATAGACATTCCCACTCCTAGTGCCAGTCAAAGTGACCTCTTGGTCACTTGATCTTCTTATATGGCACTTATCCTTGTGGAAAGAAATAACATAGCCAAGATCACATAGTTGGCGTATGCTTATAAGGTTGTGTTGCAACCCTTGCATATAAGCCACTTTTGTGAAAGTGAGTAATCCATTAGTGATCTTACCATAACCTTTGGTGATTCCATTATCTGATCCACCAAATATCACCTTATGTCCATCCTTTACTGGAATAAAATCCTTCGGAATGCACTTTGTTCCAGTCATGTACCTAGAACAACCACTATCCAAGTACCATATAGGGGTATGGCTACTTAGACTCACCTACAAGAAATAAATCACTTATCTTTAGGAACCCAATTCTCATTAGGTCCTAGGTGCATGTTAGGCTTAAGATGAATATGCATGCTTGCAGCTCTTCTGACAGGTAAGTGTACATTAGCTCTATGTACACTATTATTGTGCCAACAATCAATTGCATATTGGCCCACTTTACCACAACCCCAGCACTCAAAGATGTTTTACCTCCTTGTAAGGGATGGTTTAACAGCATTGTTGTAAGTAGCTCTTAGTCCAGCAGGTACAGTAGCAAACTTTTTCTTGAGTGTTGGGGCTGGTACACCAAACCTAAATGGTTCAGGATGGGCCATTTGAACCTCCTCATTGGTTGCCTTATAGCCACAAGCACCCTTTCCATTCCTACCACCATAGTGGTGAACAGCTTTGTTCTTCCTTTTGGAATTACCAGCTCTGGGGGTTCCCTTTGAAACTTATTCCTTTCCTATCCTTTTGGGAGGAGAAGGAATCTATTAAAGGCAACACAGTACATGGCTTTGAAAACTTAGCCACTAGCTCCTTCTCCCTTTGGAGCTTACTTTCTAGATTCCTGATAAACTCATTCTTAAAAGTTGTGGTGCCCATCTGAATAACAGTAATGTTCTTCAGCTGGCTAACTTCCCTAATTTGTTGTTCTAGCAAAGTTGTTGTTTAGAATGCTGGGAAGCAGCAAGCTTCAGAGATGCAATCTCTTGAGCCTGCTGTTTGATCAACAGCTTACTCCTTCTGAATGCTTCCAGAAGTTCACCATATCTTTCAATTATTTGATCTCTATCTTCCTCAGATTTAGAGACATCTTTATATCTTAATGAAGAAGCACTTGAATCTGATCCAGTCACATATTTGGACTTGGATGAAGAGTTGGATGAAGAGTGTACCCTAGATGGTCAAGGCTTATCCTGGCAGGATTCCTCATGTTATTTTTCCATCATCCCAATGTATGCTTCATCATCCTCTTCTGATTCTAATGAGGAAGACTCAGTCTAGCTTTTCTCCCTCTTAGCAATGAAGGTTTTCTCCTTCTTACTTCTCTTGTGGTGATTATTCTTTAAACCAGCTTCTTTTTTTGCAGGACAATCAGCCACAACATGACCTGGCTTGCTGCAACAGAAGCAAACAATCTTTTTAGAAAAATGTTTACCAGGTTTTGGATCATATTTGCCCTCTTTGGGGGGTTTCTTCTTATTTCTGTAGTAGTCCTCTTTGTGCTGGAAGGAAGAGGTAGGTTTGCTTATCCACTCTTCTTTTTCATCAGCCTCATTAACTGCTTTGAGAAAGCAGCAAACTCCTCATCAGACATGTTGGAACACCCTATTACTAATTTGGGTAAGGATCACTATGTTTGTCTTAGGAAACTAGGTTGACCTAGTTGTATAGTTGTAAAGGTCAACATTAGAATGATTCTAGGGCTTAGAACTTAGGTTTGAAGCTGCCCCCAGGACCATTCCAATGTCAAGGATATAGAGCCAAGTCTAAGGCAATTTTTGTCGAGCTCCGTTCGACGAAACGTCGAACTCGGTTCGATGCTCTCTGAGCTCAACTTGATAAATCGTCGAACTCCGGTCGACGATCTTTGAGCTCAGATCGACGATCTGCTTTCAGACAATTTTGGTTAGTCGTCGATCTGCATTCTACGTTTTTCTAGCTCAGGTCGACGATCTCTCTTCAGCTATTCTTCAGGTCGCTGAGCTCGGTTCGACGATCTTCGAGCTCAGTTCGACGTTTTCTGTCTGCTTGATCTGTTTTCATCTCTGAGCTCAGTTCGACGATAGTAGAGCTCAGATCGACGATTTTTCTGAGAAATCAACGATTCTAAGGATTCAAATACTGCCAGTCTTTGGAATGTTTTTGAAATCCCTCAGCATTTATGTTAAGGAGATCTTCCAGCCGTTTATCTTTATTCTGGAGCAAGTTTCAAGGAATTGTTCAGGAAATATCTTATTGGTCCTTCCTCTAAAAGACAAGACTCTTTATGGAAGACATTTATGACTGCCAACGGCTATCCTTGACAAGAATTTTTCAGAGAATAAGATTCTCCCTTTTTGTCTTCAGAAATATAGAGATAATACAAGACACCCAGAGAACAACAAGAAGAATTAAGCTGTGACAGATAACAAGTGATCATCTTCTGAAGAATCAGAATAACAGTCTTTTTGCTTACAGAAAAGTGATCACAGTCTCATCTCAAGAACTCCAGACACCTCATCTTTCAGCCTTTTTACTGAAACAATCCTTTGCTGGAGATCTAAAGTTCTGAAGGCCTATCACCCTAGAGCAAAGCTTCCATTCCTGAACCTGTCTACAACTCAGGGGGAGCTTTGACAATAAAAGATCCACTATTCTTCTCTCATTTGATTTGAGAACAGAGAAGACAACTTCACCCCTTTATCTTTTCTTTTTCTGCTGTAAAAGGGTTCTTGAACTCCCTTCAAAGGTTCTATCTGGTTCTGAGAGCCTTATCAAAACTCAGTGGTGACAAGACACCTTATCAAAAAATCCAGTTTTGGTTTTTGAGCACCTTATCAAAAGCTCATTGGTGTCAGGACACCTGATCAACTCATCCTGAGTGGATTCCTACCAAGGGTGGTAGAAGAGTGGATATACCCAGGTTTTTGGGGAACCACTATATTTCCTTGTGTCTTCTGGGTTGTTTGTGTGATTGATTTGCTGTGTGCTGTGCTCTTTACCTCTTTGTTTTTAACTCTCCATTAACACTCTACATTATACTATAAATTGAATTTTATATTTGTTGATCAATTTGAACTGTGAAATTAACTTAAATAAACTCTATTCACCCCCCTCTAGAGTTAAGATAGATCTTACTCTCACTTTCAATTGGTATCAGAGGTAGGTTGGTTGCTCATACAGGCTAACACCTGAACGAAAAGATCCTTGATAAGATCAATCTCTTAAGAGGGTTATTTTCTTTATATCTTATATTATTCAAAGACATGGAACAGAACAAGGATTATGCAAGCACCAGACCTCCAGTGTGCAATCTATCTAAGTTTGCACTCTGGAAGGCAAGGATTAAATTATACATGAACTCTATTGATGAAGATATTTTCAATTCTGTCTTGACAGTTTGTCCAAGTCCACCAGCAAGCTCAAGCACAAATACTGTTCCACCTCCCTCAGGAACAGATGCAGACATAAAGAAATGGAAAACTGCAGATGCAAAGGCCATGAACATCTTAGCTCAGACAATGTCTGATGAGATATTTCAGAAAGTAGCTGACTGCAACTCAGCCAAAGGAATTTGGGACAAGCTCTCTGAAATTTTCTCAGGGTCTGCTGATGAAAGGAAAGACAGGAGATCTCACCTCATAACCCAATATGAGAATTTCAAGAAAGGAGAGACTGAGTCAGTAGCAGATATGTACAACAGATTGAGTCTGATTGTCAATGAGCTAAAGACCTTGGATAAAGAAATCTCATTGACTGAGCTCAATGACAAGATCCTAATGTACTTCCCCAGCACGTGGGATTCAAGAATCTGGCCAATTAAAGATGCTTGAAGTCTAAATGAAATCACTAGTGAAGCTCTCCTAGGCAAGCTCAAATCTTATGAGCTGCTCATTAAGAATAGAGAAGAAGAACAGAAGGCTGCCTCACCAGCCTCAAAGAAAGAGAAGTCAATAGCTTTCAAAGCCATTGAGAATCAGCCTGAAGAAAAGCTCACAGGCAATGAGGAGTTGGTCAGCCTACTGGCCAAAAGATTTTACAAACTGGCCAAAAAAGACTTCAAAAAAGGCCATACAAAGGACATGATAAACAAAGGTATGATAAGTCAAATAATGATAAAGAAATTATATGCTTTGGCTGCAGGAAACCAGGCCACATTGTGCCTGACTGTCCAGAAAACAAGAACAAGGACAGAAAGGATAGAAGAGAAAGAAGGAAAGAGAAAGACTTCAAAAAGAACAGCTCAGATAAAGCCTCCTCCAGCAAGAACAAACATACAAGGAAGGGCTTTGTTGCTGAGACATGGAGTGAGACAGAAGAGGATTCTGAAACTTCATCCAGCTCCAGTGATGATGAAGATGACACAGATGAAAAAGAATTTTGCATGATGGCTATCAATGCCTCACAGCAAAACTCTGATGCAGAATCAGATTCAGACTCAGAAACTCAACCAGAAGAATATCAAGTAATTGACTCTTTTGATTTTAATTCTGAGGACTTTAAAATTGAATTTAAGACATTGTGTTTGGACTTACTAAAATCTGAGAAAGAGATAATCTCTCTCAGAAAAAAATTATCTGAATACAGTGTCCTAAACTCAAATAACCTCAAACTCTCTGAGGAGTTAGAATGTTGTAGGGAGGAGATAGCTTCACTGAAAAGTGAACTATCAAAGGCCAAAAAGTTTGAAGAATCCCTAAATGGGAGAAGTATCAGACTGATGGACATTACAAGCACAGTGAACTCTAGATTCAACAGTACACTGGGCTTGGGTGCCTCATCCAGCCAACCTATAATATTAACAACTCCAATCAAATTTGTCTCTGATAAAGGAAAGGGAGTAATAGAGGTAGCTAGGAAGAATGCAGATCTGCCAGAGAAAACTTCAGTTCAACAGATTGCGTCGAGCAGAGCTCGACGATCGTTGAATAGAGCTCGACGATCTAACCTAAGATCGTCGACCTCAGCTCGACGATATCCAAACTCTGAACTTCAGTATAATCGATCTTCGAACAGAGATCGACGATCTGACCCAACATCTTCGACCTCAGTTCGACGATCGTCGAACAGAGATTAGGTCTGTGAACATTCCTTCAATGAAACATCTAGATTCAATCCTAGAAGTCCCACATCTCAAGGCTTTAACCCCTATACTGAATGGATAATACCTCCTAGGAGATATCATCCTGAAGGCTATAAGAGCCAACCTGAGATGTCTTTCATTTCTGAATTCAAAGGATATCAGCCTAGGCCCAAGGTTAACTGGGTCAAAAACAAGTAAGCTGTTCATGTGCAGGTGAAGACCTATTTAGTATCTAACCAACAATGGTATCTAGATAGTGGGTGCTCAAAGCACATGACAGGGAACAGGGAGAACCTATCATCCTTCATAACCAAACATGGACCCAAAGTGATTTTTGGTGATTCAAATTTTGGCCAAACCAAAGGATATGGTGCTGCTCAGATAGGCTCAGTCACTTTCAAGAAAGTGGCATATGTAGAAGGACTGAAGCACAATCTGATAAGTATCAGTCAGCTATGTGATGAAGGCTACAAGGTGACTTTCAACAAATCCCTGTGCAAGATCAAGTCAGAGAATAACACAACTGTGTTAACAGGTAAAAGGACAGGTAACATTTACTTAGTAGATTTTCTTTCATCTAAAGTAGATATCTGTTTATTTAATTCCATATCTAAGCCAAATGTTTTATGGCATAAGAGATTAGGACATCTAAACCTTAGAACCATTACTAGGCTATCCAAGGACAACCTTGTTAGAGGACTACCTTCTGGCCCCTACGAGAAGGAAGGACTTTGCAAGGCTTGTCAATTAGGCAAGCAAACTAAAAATAGCTTTAAGTCACTTAATAAGAGTGATTCACCTAGGATTTTGTATCTGTTGCACATGGATCTTTTTGGACCCATCACAGTACAAAGCTTAGGGGGGAAGTCCTATACTTTAGTGGTTGTAGATGACTTCTCAAGATTCACTTGGGTATTCTTTCTGAGGAAGAAGTCTGATAACTTCAAGTGTTTGACAGATTTTCTCAAATGCATTCAGATTGAGTTCAACACTCACATTGCCCTGATCAGAAGTGATCATGGGACAGAGTTTGATTCTCTTTTCATGCAAGAGTTCTGTCAAAGTGAAGGGATCAGGCATACTTTCTCAGCTCCTAGAACTCCTCAACAAAATGGGGTAGCTGAGAGAAAAAATAGAACCCTAATTGAATCTGCTACTACATTATTGGCAGATGCTCACCTACCTCTATCCTTTTGGGCTGAGGCAGTGAACACCTCCAACTATGTGCTAAACAGAAGCCTGATACATAAACTAAAGGGCAAGACTCCCTATGAATTGCTCAAAGGGAAGAAATCTAAAATAGCTTATTTTAAAATTTTTGGCTGTACTTGTTATATTCATAATAATGACAAGAAGTATCTAGCAAAATTCCAAGCTAAAGCTGATGAAGGAGTGTTTCTGGGATACTCTATGACCAGCAAGGCATATAGGGTATATAATAAATCCTCTTGTAAAATTGAAGAATCTGTTTATGTTACTTTTGATGAGACTAACATGTGTTACAAGGAGAAGTCTACTTCTACCATAGAACCTTTGCAGGTACATTCTATTTCAGAAAATATGAACAGATTACAGGTTAAAGAAGAGAACACAACCTCTTAACAAAAGAATGAGAGCAGTGATGATGAAGAAGAAGTTCAACCTCTTGAAGAAAATCATCCTGAAGAGCCAGTTGTTATTCCACAAGAGGAAACAACAACACAGGCTGGTGAACAATCAACACCCCCTGTTGATTTAGTAACAACAAGAGATCATCCAATCACCCAAGTAATTGGAGAGATCTCAGCTGGTATGCAAACCAGAAATCAGGTCAACCAGAACCTGATGCACACTTGCTTCCTATCTCAAGTTGAGCCTCAATCCATTCAAGATGCAGAGCAAGATCCACACTGGATCATTGCAATGCAAGAGGAGTTACATCAATTTGAAAGGAATAAGGTTTAGGAACTAGTACCTAAGCCAAAGGATCACTCCATTGTTGGAACAAAGTGGGTTTTCAGAAACAAGCTGGATGACCAAGGAATTATTATCAGAAATAAGGCAAGGCTAGTTGCCCAAGGCTATTCTCAGCAAGAAGGAATAGACTATGACCAGACCTTTGCACCAGTTGCAAGGTTAGAGGCCATTAGAATATTCCTAGCTTTTGCTGCTCACAAGGGATTCAAGGTTTACCAGATGGATGTGAAGAGTGCATTTCTCAATGGGGACATCAAAGAGGAAGTCTATGTTAGACAACCTCCAGGTTTTATCTCTCTAACTCACCCTGATTATGTTTTCAAATTGCATAAAGCATTATATGGTCTCAAGCAAGCTCCTAGAGCATGGTATGAGACCCTAGCATGCTTTCTTCTGGAAAATGATTTTGTTAGGGGAGAGTAGACCAAACTCTTTTTACTAGAACCCATAAGTCCCACACCCTACTAGTACAAACTTATGTAGATGATATCATATTTGGATCTACTGATTCAAACTTGTGCAGAAAGTTTTCCAACCTAATGCATTCCAAATTTGAAATGAGTAACATGGGTGAGCTCTCCTTCTTCTTAGGATTGCAAGTAAAACACCATGCTGAGGGCATATTTATTTCCCAAACCAAGTATGCTAAAGAATTGGTTAAGAGATTTGGTATGTCTGAGGCATCTTGTATGAAAACACCCATGCCTACCAATGCTGTATTGGATGCTGATGAACATGGGAAACCAGTTGATCAGACAATATATAGAGCAATGATTGGCTCTCTATTGTACCTTACAGCCAGTAGGCCAGATATAATGTTTGCTACATGCATATGTGCTAGATTCCAAGTTAGCCCTAGAGAGTCACACCTAACTCTAGTTAAAAGGATTCTTAGGTATGTAAAAAGTTGTCCAAATCTAGGACTCTGGTATCCAAAAGACTCAGGATTTGAATTAACTGGATTCTCAGATGCTGATTATGCTGGATGTAGAATAGACAAGAAAAGCACCAGTAGAACATGTCAGTTCCTTGGTGACAGACTTGTCTCCTGGTTTTGTAAGAAGCAAACATCTGTGTCAACCTCAACTGCTGAAGCTGAATATATGGCTGCAGGCAGTTGCTGTTCACAAATACTGTGGATACAAAATCAGCTCATAGACTATGGCTACAACTTAGAGAAGTCTAAAATTTTTTGTGATAATACTAGTGCTATCTCTATAGCACAAAATCCAGTCCTCCATAGTAGGACAAAATATATAGAGATTAGGCATCACTTTCTAAGGGATAATGTAGAGAAAAACAAAATAGAACTTCAATATATACCTACTGATTTGCAAAGGGGAGATATTTTCACCAAGCCCTTGGATGAAAAGAAACACAGTTTCTTCCTAAATCAGTTAGGCATGTTAGGTGGAGGAAGCCTAAACTAACTTACAAGATTTTTGAAAAGATAAAACAGACCAAGACTAGGCTAAAAAATCATTTCCTTTTGTGTCTGTAGAATAGGCTTTGTCCCTAAACTGCGCTCGACGTTTTCCCAGAAAACGTCGAACGTAGATCGACGTTTCTCTAAAAATCGTCGACCAGAGATCGACGTCTCCAAAATCGTCGATCTGAGTTCAGCACCTCCGTTAGCTCCAGGTTTTCTCTCCTTCTGTTCAGAGGCCGTCGAGCGGAGCTCGACGCTTTTCAACATCGTCGAACAGAGATCGACGATATTGACGTCTCTTCAGATTCCCTCTATAGCCCAAATCGTCGAGCTGAGATCGACGTTTGGTCAAACTGAGCTCCACGATTTTCCGTTTCGCCGTCGAACCCTAATATAAAATCATTTCTGCGGCCATCGTTCATCTTTGCGCTTTCATACTCTCTGCAACTATCTTCGTTTTCCCTCCAAATCTTCTGCGCTTGGTTGCGTTTGTTTCTTTGTTGCAGGTAAAAATGGCTGGCTCCAGTGCTGCAATCTCCAAAATGAAATTTGACACCGGATTTGACATCGACATGAACTCGTTTGATGGAAGCAATCAGCGCTTCAAGGATATTCTTAATCTATTCACAGATCAGCAGCTATCGCAAATAATGACTATCAGAATGAAGATTGCATCCGAAGAGATAAAGGAGTTGTGTTATACAGTGACAGATGAGAACGAGAACTCTGTCATCGGCTTCATAAAAGGGACTCAGGTACATCTGTCCCCTGCTCTTTTAACTGAAGTTTTTCATCTTAGTTCTGAAGAAGATTCCATAGAGTTATCTGGAGAGGAGTATGAATCCATGCTTGATAGAATGGGTCACAATGCTGTGAACCCTAGCAAACTGCTGAAGAAAAATCCGTCGATAGAATTTCTGTTTTTGGCTGATGTAGTTGGGAAAGTGCTTCTGGCCAAGCACTCAGCCCATGATACCATATCAAGATATCAATTCTGTCTGATGGGAGCTCTGCTTGATAAGAAACATATAGACTGGGGATCAATTTTCTTCAACCTGATTAAGAAAAAGCTGAGTAAGACTGCTGTCAGCTTTGGGAGAATTCTAGGGGTCTATCTGAATTCCAGATGCCCTGAGCTGCTAACCTTTTCTGGGATGTTCATTAATGCATCCAAGAGGCTCTCCTATGCCCTTTTCAGCAAATGGGACAGGCAGATTGTAAATCCCTCCAGAGTTTCTGCACCACTATCTTCAGGCACCAGGACTGTCTCAGTCACTCCACCTCTGGTCTCTGCCCCAGTAGAAGTGTTGCCTGCCTCTTCTCCTCCTCCAGCTGTCTCCACCCCAGCCACTTCATCCTCACCTCAAATCACCACCATATTGATATCTTCCCCCATTAACATTTCTTCACCAGTTTCAACCCCTCCAGCATCTACCTCAGAGGAATTCCATCCTCTTTTCTCTTATCCAAGCTTCACCTCTCCATCATTTTCCTTGGCAGATGATTCCTTTATGGATGATTCCCCCTCCTCTCCTCCAGATCCTCCCTCTACCTCCTCATTCCAACAATTGCTCCAAGAAATTCTATCCCAATCATCCTTCACACCTTCTCTTGCCTCACCTATCTTCACCTCAACATCTTCAATCCCCTCCTTTCCCCCTTCAGAGCCATCCTTAGCCCCATTCTCCATGCCACCAGCTCCAGCAATCATCCTTCCAACAACCTTCTCTCCTACCTCTGCTCAAGCCCCTCTTGAGCATGTAGATTTATCAGCCCTGGCTGACAGGTTATATGAGCTGCTAGCTCCTAAGCTAACCTCATTACTGGAGACCACTCTGGCTCCACTCCTGACCCATGTCAAGGAGCTGTCTTCCAAGCTCTCCTCCTTTTCTCCCTCTCAGGCAATTACCTCTTCTGGGTGCCTTGACTCAGTTATCCCTGAATCCAGGCAGGGGGAGATGCCTTCTGAAGTAGTGTTTGTGCCTGAGTATGCTCCAGCTCTGGCTCCTGCTCCTGCCTTTGCATTGGACCTCCAGAGCTTGCTCTCTGTGTTTGATACAGTTTACCTCAGATCCTTGCCAGTTCCTCATGCTGAAGACTTGTCTAAGGCCATTGTGCCTATTTCTGTCTGTGATCCCAGCCAAATTGAAGCATATGTAAATTCCTGGAAGGCTGTGGATGTTGGTGTTTCCATCTCTGATGCTGCTACTAAGGCCATTGTGCCTCTTGTTGTTGAAGCTGCTGCTGCTGTTACTGAGGATACTGAAATGGTTTTTGTGATTGAAGATACATCTGCTGCTGAAGAAGTTGTTGCTTACCTAGAAGATCCTGCACCTACTGTTGTTACTGTGATTACTGCTGATGTTGCTTCAAAAATTCCCTCTGCTCAAATTTCTGATGCTGCTCCTGCCCTGACTGCTGATCAGTTGAAGTTACAAGAGAAATGCATAAAAAGCATTGATGATTTGTATGACAATCCTCAGAGTTCAGAGAGTGATCAATTTCAAACTGATTCAGATGACTCTGCAAATGCTATTGCCAAGAAGAGGAAGGCCAGATGCAAGGCCATGATGTCAGTCCCCCCAGCTAAGGCAAAGGATTCTAATGACATTCCCTACTATATTCTGCATGACTGCCCCATATCTAAGCCTTGGATGCAGTATTCCAAGAACCAATCAAAGGCTATGAAGAAGAGAAGGAAACTGAATAAGTATGAAAAAGGATCTTCTCAGTATCAGCCTCCTCCTCCTCCAGATTCTGGTTCAGGCTCAGCCCCTCAAGCTCTAGCTTCCAGGCATAGCTCCTCCCAGTCTTATCAGAAATATTATCAAAGGGGGCAACATCAAAGGGGATATCAATCTAGTAGAGGCCAATATAGAGGAAGCCAGAGAGGGCACAGATTTCATCAAAGGGAAGGACAAGGTCATACTGATTCTACTGCAGGTCCTTTCCCTTATAAGCTAAAAGATGCAGTTGTCTCCAGGACTCCTCCTACTAATTCTAAATCCATCAACATATATGAACCTCCTGTTTCATTTGAGGATCCTGAGAACAACCCCTTGTCCTGGACAGCTAGAATGAAAGAGTTGGCTGCTCTTAATCAAATAAAGAAGTCCAGAGAGCAAGGCAAGGACACTTCCAACATAACAACTTTATCAGATCAGAGAAAGAAAGAACTGGAGAAATATTCATCAAGAAAATTCTTTAATCCAGAAGATTATATGAAGCTGCATCCTGAGGCTGTAGTTCCAAGGCCCAGATCTCAAACTTCCTTAGGTGCAGAAGATGATAGAAGATCTAAGAAAGAAGCCCTCAATCCCAACAGAGAAATTATGTTTAAAAAGGGAACTGAGAAGTAAATTGTGTAAGCTGAACAATCATCCTCCTTTGGATATTTGCTGACTTCTTATCTATGATCTGCATTGCTGCTATATCTTTTCTTCTGCATTGTTGATTTAGTTTCTGTCTTGAATGTATACTTATTTATTTCCTAATTTTGTCTGTAAATAGTAATCCTAACCCAAATAGGGGGAGATTGTTGGAACACCCTATTACTAATTTGGGTAAGGATCACTATGTTTGTCTTAGAAAACCAGGTTGACCTAGTTGTATAGTTGTAAAGGTCAACATTAGAATGAGTCTAGGGCTTAGAACTTAGGTTTGAAGCTGCCCCCAGGACCATTCCAATGTCAAGGATATAGAGCCAAGTCTAAGGCAATTTTCGTCGAGCTCCGTTCAACGAAACGTCGAACTCGATTCGACGCTCTCTGAGCTCAACTTGATAAATCGTAGAACTCCGGTCGACGATCTTCGAGCTCAGATCAACGATCTGCTTTCAGACAATTTTGGTTAGTCGTCGATCTGTATTCTACGTTTTTCTAGCTCAGGTCGACGATCTCTCTTCAGCTATTCTTCAGGTCGCTGAGCTCGGTTCGACGATCTTCGAGCTCAGTTCGACGTTTTTTGTCTGCTTGATCTGTTTTCATCTCTGAGCTCAGTTCGGCGATAGTAGAGCTCAGATCGACGATTTTTCTGAGAAATCAACGATTCTAAGGATTCAAATGCTGCCAGTCTTTGGAATGTTTTTGAAATCCCTCAGCATTTATGTTAAGGAGATCTGCCAGCCGTTTATCTTTATTCTGGAGCAAGTTTCAAGGAATTGTTCAGGAAATATCTTATTGGTCCTTCCTCTAAAAGACAAGACTCTTTATGGAAGACATTTATGACTGCCAATGGCTATCCTTGACAAGAATTTTTCAGAGAATAAGATTCTCCCTTTTTGTCTTCAGAAATATAGAGATAATACAAGACACCCAGAGAACAACAAGAAGAATTAAGCTGTGACAGATAACAAGTGATCATCTTCTGAAGAATCAGAATAACAGTCTTTTTGCTTACAAAAAAGTGATCACAGTCTCATCTCAAGAACTCCAGACACCTCATCTTTCAGCCTTTTTGCTGAAACAATCCTTTGCTGGAGATCTAAAGTTCTGAAGGCATATCACCCTAGAGCAAAGCTTCCATTCCTGAACCTGTCTACAACTAAGGGGGAGCTTTGACAACAAAAGATCCACTAGTCTTCTCTCATTTGATTTGAGAACAGAGAAGACAACTTCACCCCTTTATCTTTTCTTTTTCTGCTGTAAAAGGGTTCTTGAACTCCCTTCAAAGGTTCTATCTGGTTCTAAGAGCCTTGTCAAAACTCAGTGGTGGCAAGACACCTTATCAAAAAATCCAATTTTGTTTTTTGAGCACCTTATCAAAAGCTCATTGGTGTCAGGACACCTGATCAACTCATCCTGAGTGGATTCCTACCAAGGGTGGTAGAAGAGTGGATGTACCCAGGTTTTTGGGGAACCACTATATTTCCTTGTGTCTTCTGGGTTGTTTGTGTGATTGATTTGCTGTGTGTTGTGCTCTTTACCTCTTTGTTTTTAACTCTCCATTAACACTCTACACTATACTATAAATTGAATTTTATATTTGTTGATCAATTTGAACTGTGAAATTAATTTAAATAAACTTTATTCACCCCCCCCCCCCCCCTCTAGAGTTGAGATAGATCTTACCCTCACTTTTAAGACATATTATAGCCTGATTTCTCTTGATCTGATTCTTCTGACTCAGCTGGCCTTCTTAGGGGAGAAGGATTCTTCTCCTTTCTCCTCTTGTAGCTATCTGCCTTGAAGGCCACAGAATTTTCTTTAGCTTGACCTCTGCTTGTCTTCTCTACCTCCTTCCTTGTTGTCAATTGCATCTCATATAAAAGAAGCTTACCAAATAGTATGGATGGTGGAGTATCTGTCAGCTTTGTCACTTCTCTAATGGCACATATCTTAGTGTCCCAGTCTCTAGTAAGAGACCTAAGAAACTTATCATTTAGCTCATAATCATTAAAGGCCTTGTCATAGGTCTTTAACTCATTGACTGTCCTGAAGAACCTTTTATAATAGCTAGTTATGGTCTCCTCCCTGATCTGCCTGAAAGCTTCATACTCTTAATTAAGCATTGACTTTCTATCATCTCTCACTTCCTCAGTTCCTTCCATATACACTATCAAGGTGTCCCACATTTCCTTTGAGGTCTTGCAGTGCACCAGGTTTTGAAAGGTGGAGTCATCTATGACACTAACTATGATGTTTTGTGCCCTCTTATCTATTGTTGCTAAGATGACTTCATCCTTAGTCATTTCAGTGTACTTATTTGGATTCTGAAGATTTGCATCAAGGATAGATATCTTCATTGGGATGAAGGGTCCTTCTTGAACTGTGATATAGATCCTAGGATCCAAGCTCTTTATGATTCTCTCCTGAACCTATCTTAACCTTCTGACAGCTACCTTTGAGATCTCCTCAGACTGTTAAGTCTTTTC
Source organism: Platanthera zijinensis (assembly GCA_039513925.1). Classification (NCBI taxonomy): domain Eukaryota; kingdom Viridiplantae; phylum Streptophyta; class Magnoliopsida; order Asparagales; family Orchidaceae; genus Platanthera; species Platanthera zijinensis. The sequence continues at coordinate 181,796,467 of CM077079.1, read as the reverse complement.
TTGAGGAACCTCCCTCTGATACCACTTGAAAGTATTTGATTACAAGGGTAGCCAATCACCTTGAGGAGGGTGAATAGGTTATTGCAGTCTTTTATTGAGTCTTTAAAATCTTCTTTGACTTATGTACTACTGTGTATACTCATTTCATCTTTCAAGAAAATAATATTCAGCATAGAAAAACACAATACACAGCACACCAGATTTTAAAGTGGTTCCCTAGTGTATGTGTACATCCACTGTCCCTCTCCACCTTTCTAACAGTATGTTAGACAAGGCTCTTCTCCAAAAACTCTAGCTCCTCAGAGATTACAGCACAATCCCACTGGATCAGTCAGCCTCCACTGAGACTTACAACACTAGCTCACAACCCTCCACACAGTAATCACCTGAAAATCACACATAGGAACAAATGCCCTTTACACAGGCTGGGAGAAACATTCTCACACAGATTCACACAGGAATCCAATCACACAGCCTTTATAATTTAGGCTTTACAATTAGATCTCACAAATCTCACACAGAGCCTAATCAATTTAGGCCTCACCACAGATCTTTCACAGCTCCACTGATTTTGAAAGTGTTTGTTGATTTGACTCAAGAGAAATTATTCCCTGATTCAATTTCTTCCTGGGCTAAGAAATCGCAGCCCTATTTGCTTCCCAGCAATAAGGATGAGAATCTTTGACTATCTGTTGCTTGGGCTTGAAGTTCCTCGGGACCTTGATCCTATTCTTGCTGATGAAGGAGAATATTCAGAATAAATATCTTCAATCCGCTAACCTTTATTGGCAGGAAAATGAATTGCACTGTCTCTGCTTCTATCCATAGAAAACTCTGTGCAGATATCTTCTTCTTCTTCAACGATCTAGAGATAAATCTTCAGATTTAGCTCAGCTTGGATCGTGAATCTACTTCAGCTAGGGTTTGCCTAGACTGATTCATCTTCCTCAGAGAAATCCTCTATTCTTACTGTAGCAGATGTTGATTGCACCAGCGAACTAAGAAACCCTTCAGATTTTTCAATTGAAGTTCTTGGTTCTTTAATAATGGCGGATGAAGATGACGAACTCCCGCTTCTCGTTTTTAGAATGTTAATGAGAATCCTCTTTTTATCTTAATCTCAGCTGTTATTTATAACCCCGTAGATTTGTGGGATGTTTGACACATTTCCTAGTTTTAACAGTGGTTAAAACCTCAACTTAATTAAATTGAGATCCATTGTAGACTCACGGCGACATTAATGTCGATTTGCAGCATTTAAATAACAAATCAGAAAATCGTTGACTTGTTAACTTTGCTAACGTCAGCATCATTTTGGACTTAGCCAAAATCAAGCAATACTTCAGAAATCCTCAGTTCGACAAACTCAAAACTCTGTTCGACAAACCTAGAGCTCAGCTTGACAAAATCAAGCAATACTTCAAAAAACTTTAGTTCGACGAACTCAAAACTCCGTTCGACGAACCCAGAGCTCAGTTCGATGAAATCAAGCAATACTTCAAAAATCTTTAGTTCGACGAACTCAAAACTTATTTCGAAGAATCCAGGGCTCAGCTCGACGAAATCAAGCATCATCTCAAAAAACTTTAGTTCAACGAACTCAAAACTTAGTTCGACGAAACCAGAACTCAGCTCGACGAAATCAAGCATCATCACAGAAAACTTCATGTCGACAAATAGGTTAAAGCTGAGTTCGACGAAATCTGAACTTAACTCGACAAAATCAAAGCTTAGCTCAACAAAAATTGGATAAGCAATACTTCAACAATTTTGGACTTAGAATTTTCTTCAGCTCTGCTAGGCGTTGAGTGGCGTTGAGTGAATAGATCATTCTCAACGAATCAGGACTTAGAAAAAATTTTGCTCTGCTAGGCATTGAGAGTGTTGAGTGTATATCCCTCACTCAATGCTTTTTGCCTTTGCTATATTCTTCAGCTTTTTTCCTGATGGCATTAAGAGCGTTGAGTGTATAAGCTTCAGTCAATGCTTTTATACTTAGCTTGATTTTCTGTAATCTTGCCTTCTTGTTGAAGTTTGGCGTTGACACACTCAGCATGGCGTTGAGTGATGGAGCTTCACTCAATGCTTCTGGACTTAGTCGATATTTTGGCTTCCACTTCTTAGGCTTTGACATGATATCCTTGTCTCAATGATTCTGGCCATATGGCGTTGAGAGCATTGAGTGAGCTTGCCTCACTCAACGCTTCTGGACTTAGGCATTTTTCTGACTTTCCAGCCTATCACCTTGAGTCCACTTGTCATTGTCTCTTGAACTATAAGTCCAATCATTGTGACAAAGACCAACCTTTATGCATGAACTTAAACATACATAAAATATAACTGTGTGTATATCATTGACCTGTTTGACTTCTTACAAATCTAGGTCATTGGGATCAATGGACCCAACACTTGTCCACAGAGAATCTGAGCCTTGTCAGCTAGGTGAGAACCTTACAGCAGGTGTTGAGCATCAACCGGCCTCAGCCCTCCAGGGCCATAATGACGTCACTCGAGGATCCCTACCCTGCCAGCTAGGTGGGACCCTAGCAGCGGGAGCATCTCGGGACCTAACCCTAGAGCGGGAAAACTTGTCATCACATATCCTTCGGGCGCTACCACCGTCCCAATCAGCTAGGTGGGAGCCTGACTATAACATCCCATTTCCGGCTAGACCCCTAGGAGTCGGATTGGTCGTGACGGAACCCTGTGAAGCCCAAAAATTGAAATAAATCGATCAAGGTTTCGGGTCACGGGTTGGTCACGCCCGTGACCGACCCGTCACGCCCGTGACTTTGGGCGTGACTCCTTCGACGATCGTCGATCTCCTCGAGACGATCGTCGATCTCCTCGAGACGATCGTCGAACTTGCAGCCCGGGCATGTCACGCCCGTGACCAAGCTGTCACGCCCGTGACCTAGGGCGTGACTCCTTCGACGATCGTCGATCTCCGTAAGGAGATCGTCGAAATTAAACTCGGGTCTGTCACGCCCGTGACCTAAGTGTCATGCCCGTGACCTAGGGCGTGACCAGCCATCGACGACCGTCAATCTCAGTTCGACGATCGTCGATCAAGAAATTGTCGTTCGGCCTGTCACGCCCGTGACCTAGGTGTCACGCCCGTGACCTAAGGCGTGACTACCCTTCGACGACCGTCGATCTCAGTTCGACGATCGTCGACCCCAAAAATTGTCACCCGGGCCTGCCACGCCCGTGACCTATGTGTCACGCCCGTGACATTGGCCGAAACGACGGTTCAGGCCCGAAATTATTCTAACACGCGTGGAAATAAATGCTGGTGTGGGAAGTTACACCAGGAGTAATTACGGGCCGTTTTTCTTTCTATAATTATATAATAAAGGAGGAAGTGTTGGTCCAATAGGAAACCGCCAACTGGACACACCTGTTCATCTTCCACCGTTTCTTATCCCGTCACTGTAACCGAAAGGCTATTAAGAGGAGCCTTCATGGCCATTACGGTTTTACCCTTTCACCTCCCCACTTTCTGACTTATAAAAGCCCACTTGGAGCAAGAGGAGAAGTTTACACGCTCAAGTAAATGGATCAGATCTTTGTTCTTGCTATAGAAGAAGTTCGGCTACGCCACCACTGCGCCATGGCACCCCGTTGCTCTTCTCGCCTCCAAACCGCGAACAAGGTCCTCCTCTGCTCCTTCTCTTTCATGGGTAGATCTTAGGATTCTTAGAAAGGTAGTTCGCGCTCAACGGAGCCGGACCCATCTCTCGTTTTCATGGGAAAACCATGAAAAAGGTTTTTTTTTTTTTTTTAGTTCGCCGGAAACCGCCACCTCCGGCGGCCAAACCACCGCCGACCGCTAGCCATCGCCTCAACGGAGGTGGTGGTGGTGGTGGCTGGCCAGGGAAGTGATCGGACGGCCGGCGACGGATCACGGAAAGCTTACAGGAAAAATGGTTTTTTTTCTGGGTCTGGTTTTCGGGTTCTGTAGGAGATGAATAGTAAAAACTGTTTATATTATATAAATTATGTAAATAATTTTATAAGGAAAATATACTTGGTTGGGCACATTTTGATGCTGCAAAACGAGGCATTTAGAGGCCGAATTAGGAAAAATGACCACTCACAAAAGTTGTAGCCCTCTGGGTCTACTTTAATTTAAAATTGATTTTGTTCAATTTGGGTGAGTGGTTTGACCACAACACTCATTTTGGTGGGATCAAGACCTAGGCTAACCAGAAATTGAAATGGTTGCCCACGACTCATAACATGTCCAAATGACTTGAAATTTGGACTGGAGATCTATAATATGTATATCGAGAGGCTGTCCAAAAATAAGAATTTTTGGAGAACTTTTTCCTAAAGTTTCTGTAAAATTTTAATAAACATTATAAAACTTATTAAGAGATGAAAATAAGTCCAAACTTCCCCAAATTTTGGGTGGTGGTCCCTGGCTATAAAACCTAGGTCTGTACAAAATTCCAACTGATTTGGAGGAGCTTTGGGTAGGAAATCTTCTACCCTTAACTAGGCATTAGTGAGACACCCTTTAATAAAAAGTGCACTGAGAGTTTGGAAAGGTCAAATCACCTCAACAGAGGCTGATTTTCTGATCTCTGACTTAGAACGGTGTTACAACCTGCTTGGAGAAAAATGGTGAGGTTTAGGGTTGATTTACCCTAGAATCCAAGCTCAAACCCTAAATAAAGGGTTTTGAGGTTTGTGAAGGACATAGGAGCTAAAGCTCTTGTATGCCCTTTAAATTTGGAGGAGAGGGGGATGATATGATGAAAACCCTCTGGTCGAAATAGTGAAGGAAGTGGAGGTAATTAGGTACCTCGAAAGTTGAGATTTTGGATTAGGATAAAAATATAATTTAGTTATTTTAAGCACTAAATCTAATCCAAAAATTATGAAACTCGGGAGGAGGGAGTTTTAGGATGTTTTAGACTTATGGTAATTTTCCTGGAATTTTATGAATAATAAGTATTATACTTCATGTGTTAAAGGATTATTAGCCTGATTTGTTATTTCAAATATTTGGAGGTTTTAAATTAATTATAATCAGTTAAAATTCTGGATTTAGATCTTGATTGGTAGGACATTGATCCCTGAATTTTGATAGAATTTTATGTTGAGTAAATCTAGTACCTTATTCACAGATATTAGAAAGGGGTTTTATTATTTAGAAATTAATTATGGATAAAATACTTGCTGGACAATTATGAAACTTGGCCAGTGCTAATTTTAGGCCTTTATCTGCATGCCATAAATTATTTATAATTTTTGGAAGAATATTTTTTGTACTTGATTCATAAACAACAGAACTTAGAGATTATTTATAAAATAGTTTTCATGCCCTTTTGATGATAGAAAAATTATGATACTTAGGATTTAACCTATTGAGATAACTTACTATTTATCATAAATTTGCTGGACATCTTGCATGATTTCTTAGGGTAGTTCATGTTCAAACCGGTAGCCCTTGGGATTTTCGAGGAATTTAATTAAATGCCAAATAAATTAAGAAAATTTCCATTTTCTGGATTTAGGTCATTTATGTCATGGTAAGTCTCCAGTAAATAGTTTAGGGCATTTGGATGAGTATTGGATCATTGCATAACCGGTTCGACATATAGTCTAGATCGGCCTGCATATAACAAATTTGTGAAATGCAATAGGACAAGATCTGAGGAAGTCTTTGGAGTTAAACACTTTGTCAGGGTGGACAATGGTGGAGGAAATCACAATAGGAAGATATAAAGAGTAGCGAGAAGTGGTGATAGCTAGAGTTAAGAGGTGCTCGGGTTCGACGAAAGATCGTCTTCCCCGAAGAGTGGAAGGTTTAAAAATCACCCTAGGATAGTCTATCGTAATATGAGAAGGGAATCGGGCTAAGGGAGATAACCTAATAATAATAAGTGCCTTGTGAAAGGGAACTTCGGGCCGTAATGCCGCCGTCTTGGTTCCTAGTGCCCCTTGAGAGCCCTTCACGGGGAATACCGGGGGCAGTCCTGGGCTAACGTAAACTGTAATAACAAACTGGCAAGAGTAACGTAGTAACTAGGGCTGCACTTTTCACAAACACTGTTGGCACAGGAAGATTGATGAGAGCTTCGGCTCGGGTGATTAAGAGACGGACGGGATGGTCCGGGGAGCTTCGGCTCGGTTGGTTTGGAGACGGACGTTTTGGTCCGGGGAGCTTCGGCTCAGTTTTGTGTGTTTACGATTAAACTTGCATGTGCATAAGATAGGAAAAGTTAAGGTGGTGGGTTTTTCGATATCGGGGAGTTCGATTGCACCGACACCGATGTCGTTGACTCGGCGGGGTGATTAGCACTTCGCCAATAGAAGTCCGGTGCGCCAGCCAGCAAGAGTACGCAGGCGTCCGCTTAGTGCACCAAGCATTGAGGCGTACGATAGGTCAGACCAGTGGTGCTTTTACTGGTTTTGAGGTGGGCGAGGCCCAACCCACCACTTCCGTCCGCCACTACGGAGGTATCCTGGGAGGTAACGGCTCCGAAAGGGGGAACTAAAGGTCTGTGTGCACAGAGTCGGGTGTGTGAGTTGCACTTGCATGTTTCATCATACCTACTAGCATGTCATAGCATAATCGATTCATTTAACCCTGACACCTAAAGTATAAGTGGTATGGGACTCTTATACATTAGGACCTGCAAAACGACCCCTTGGTCTATAAGCTTGTGTGGGCAAGTTTATAAATCAAAGGTTAATTTCAATATATAACAACCATTGCTGTTTGATAACTGACACCCCAAGGTATAAGTGGTATGGGACACTTATACGATGGGAGCCTTGCAAAAGATCCCTTTTGCTTATGTGTTCTCGCATAAGTGAAGGTTTAAATTCATATATTTGCTTTTCTTACTGCTAGACCTATTATAACATTCATATTAACTGCTCACCGAATACAACTTGCTAGATTAAGTCCACTATCACCTGTTTACTTTTATTCTCCACAAATATGTCCTCCCCTTTCTTCCTCCTCGCTCGGTACCTAGGAGCTATGGGGGAAGGGGTAGGGGATGATAGAGCTTAGTCTTTATGACTAACGGTTTTCGAACCGCATCATTTAGGGGATCGTGGAGCCCAGCATGGAGGAGCAGCCCCAGAGATCGGTGCGCCTAGAGATGGGGCAGTCTAGCTCCGGAGTTCATACAGCCGGGACCGTGAGTCTCGACTCTGAGTAGTTCCTATTTTTGCTTCCGCATGAGAGACTTGTAGTGAGGACATTTTGTACCGGGCATAAGCCCGCATTTATAGTACTCTGATGTTTTCTTTGGACACTCCCTTCGTGGAGATTTTTATTCTATATATGTGATCTATTGCTGTGGACTGCATTGCTCTTACTTCATTTATTGTGCTACCTTTCAGTGATCGAATTGGCCGGCAGAATCGGCGCCTTGTGGTGATGACCCTTCAGGACGTGAAGGTGTCACCGCAAAGCGGCGATTCTGGGCCTAAGACCCCGGTGGTTGAAAAAGAAAAAAAAAGGGGGGGGGTCTTACAAGTGGTATCAGAGGGAAACATCGATCAGAAGGAAGTAGCAGTCCACAAACCCTGGGTCACCCCCGCTCGAGTTTAGTTTGGGGACAAACTAAGCAGCGGAAGCAGTGGTGTGCCCATATGGGGATCACATATAAATTGTCCACCTTTATGTAATATTTGAACGTTTTCTCAGCGTGTGTTTTTGTTACGCAGCCTCCAGCACGGACTATGCCACAAGGTGGAGTTCAACAGGCTCAGGATGTTGCACCACCCCCACCGGCCCCCACTCCTTTCCTTCAGTCAGACATAGGACAGACCCTGACTGCCATCCTGGAGGCCTTCAGGGCCCAGCAAGTTCCGGCCCCGCAGCCAAATCCGGGGGCCAACTGGCTAAGCATCTTCCGAGGACTGTCTCCCCCGTCCTACTTGGGGATAGAGTCAGCGGTTCGGACGGAAGAGTGGCTAGATATCATGTACGAGATGCTGACCGGGATACGGTGTCCCTGGGAGGAGAGGGTGGCTCTGGTCGTCTCTTGCCTGGAGTCCCATGCAAAGAGGTGGTGGAAGACGCTATTGGACACGACATTTGCCGATAGGGAGGTTGCGGAGGTTACCTGGGAGGAGTTCAGGGTCGCATTGCTAGAGCATTTCGTTCCACAGTCGGCCATGGATGATTTGGAGGAGCAGTTCTTACAGCTGAAGCAGGGCACACGGACCGTGGTGGAGTACCATCGAGAGTTCTACCATCTGGCTCGATACGCAGATTCCTACCAGCTGGATGAAGCAGGGTATATCAGGAGGTTCTATAAGGGCCTGCGGGAGGACTTGAGGGAGGCTCTGTTGTTTGTATCTGACGGGCCCATCTCCCGGATTTTGGAGATGGCAAAAAGGATTGAGGCAGATTGGCACGCCACTCGGGGCCGGAAACGGCCAGCAGAGGATCAGGGACGGAGGGGCAGAAATGACCAGAGGCGAGGTGTTGTACTAGAGGGGAGGAGGACAGAGGACCAGCCTCGTCGGGACGTGAGGCAGGAGCTGAGGGAACATGTGATACTGTCCCCTCCACCTCTTCGGATGCAGGAGATGCCGAGACCCGGGGGAATGGCGTATCCCCCACCGGAGTGCTTCCTTTGTCGTCAGATTGGGCACATTCGGAGGAACTGCCCGATGAGGGGGGCACCACCTCCATCACCACTGGGAGGCCCACCAGCTCAGCATTACGGAGGCCGAGGATGCGGCCGTGGTCGTGGATACCAGGAGGGAGATCGTAGACAAGGAAGAGAGCAGGTATATGCTTTGGACCTTGCGCAGCCTCGGAATGCGGAGCAGGTCATCGCAGGTACGCTGCAATGCTTCTTTATTTTCATAGAATTTCCCTTTAAGTTGTTAAAACTCAGAACCGCACTAGATAGATTAACAAGGAAAGAAAACTCTTTATAGAACCCTAAGATATTTAATCACCCCAGGTATAGTCTTCATCAGCGGCAAGCCTGCCCGCACGCTTTTTGATACTGGAGCTACTCACTCCTTTGTGTCGGAGACGTTCGTAGAAGGAATAGAAGGCGTGGAGCGGTTCACAGGCTCGAGGATGAGGGTGCGACTACCAGATGGATCTGAGCTCCTTACCACGGATCACTGCAATATGGAGGCAGAAATTGGTGGAAAAGCGTTCGAGGCTCCAGCGACGATTTTGAAGCTGACGGACTACGACCTGATCCTGGGCATGGTATGGCTGCACTGGAACCATGCCCAGATTGACTGCCAGGCAAAGAGGATCACCGTAAGACACGGGGACTCTTTCATTACCATTGAAGGTATAAGACCTGTCTCTCGTATACTCTTATCTTCGGTACAGGCCGTTAAGGCCCATCTGCAGGGAGAGGAGGTCTATCAGATTCTATTTGAGATGGCGGAAGTTAAGGAGTCGGTGACAGACATCCCGGTGGTGCGAGATTTCGCTGACATCTTTCCAGAGAAACTGCCAGGACTACCTCCACACCGAGAGCAGGACTTTCAAATACAGCTTGTGTCGGGGGCCAAGCCGGCATCTAGGGCCCCTTATCGGATGGCCCCAAAAGAGTTGGCAGAGTTTCGAACTCAGTTGCAGGAATTAGTTGAGGCAGGATTTGTTAGACCGAGTTCCTCTCCATGGGGAGCACCGGTCCTATTCGTGAAGAAGAAGGATGGGACACTCCCCCTGTGCATCGATTATCGAGCACTAAACAGGCTGACCGTCCGGAATACCTATCTGCTCCCACAGATAGACGAATTGTTCGACCAGCTGGAGGGGGCCCATTATTTCTCGAAGCTGGACTTGAGATCAGGATACTACCAGTTGCGGATCCAGGAGGAGGATATCCCAAAGACGGCCTTCAGTAGCAGATATGGCCTGTATGAGTTCACCGTGATGCCCTTCGGGCTCACGAATGCTCCGTCGGCGTTCATGAGTCTCATGAACCGGGTTTTCGAGGCCTACTTGGATGTGTTCGTCATAGTATTCGTAGACGACATCCTGATCTACTCTAGGACGGAGGAGGAGCACACTAGGCATCTGGCACTCACTCTGGAGAGGTTGCGGGAGCATCGCCTTTATGCAAAATTCAGCAAGTGTCAGTTTTGGTTGAAGGAGGTGGCCTTCCTAGGCCACATTATCAGCGGAGCCGGGTTGGCAGTGGATCCGGCAAAGATTCGGGCAGTTCGAGATTGGCCGCAGTTGAAGACAGCCACCGATGTATGAAGTTTCTTGGGACTTGCCGGTTACTACCGGAAGTTCGTGGAGGGGTTCTCTCAGATTGCCCTCCCCCTTACATCGTTGACGAAGAAAGAGGCACCTTTCGTTTGGACCCCGCAGTACCAGGCGGCTTTCCAGGAGCTGAAGGACCGACTCATCTCAGCCCCTATTCTGGCCCTTCCATCTGGAAAGGAAGGATTCCAGGTGTATACCGACGCATCATACCAGGGGATGGGAGCAGTGCTGATGCAGAACGGACACGTCATAGCATATGCCTCCCGCCAGCTGAAGACCCATGAGAAGAACTACCCAGTGCACGACCTTGAGATGGGAGCGGTCGTTTTTGCTCTGAAGGTCTGGCGTCATTATCTTTATGGAGTCCACTGCGATATCTTCTCCGATCACAAGAACTTGAAATACGTGGACACGCAGAAGGAGCTAAATATCAGGCAGAGGCGCTGGGTGGAGTTCTTAGCAGATTACTAGTATGAGATGCACTACCATCTAGGGAAGGCAAACGTGGTGGCCGACGCGTTGAGTCGGAGAGCGGCCACTTCCGAAGACGGGTCCCAGGTTATGTCCATGGAGCTAGTCCGGTCATTTAGAGATATGCAGATATCCCTAGTGTCCGAGGATGATCCAGAGCTGTATAGGGAGTATCTGACATCGATGGTGGCCATAGATGATATTCGGGATCGCATTCGGGACGGACAGAGGACAGATGCGTGGGCAGAGCCGATGTTCCGAGCCTTGGAGGAGGGTTTGACAGGAGATTATTCCATGAGAGACGGTCTGCTACATTTCAGAGGCAGAGTATATATACCCGCAGGAGGCCAGATCCGAGAGGATATTATGACAGAGGCGCATTGCAGCCGGTACTCTGTGCACCCGGGGATCACAAAGATGACCGCTGATCTGAAGAAGATGATGTTTTGGCTGGGCATGAAGAAGGATATTACGTACTTCGTGACCCATTGCGAGGCGTGTCAGTTGGTGAAGGCGGAGTGCAAGAACCCCGCAGGATTGTTGCAGCCACTCTCGGTGCCGGAGTGGAAGTTCGACGATATAGCGATGGATTTTATACATGGTCTTCCCCGGTCTCGGACGGGGAATGACTCGATCTGGGTGATTATCGATCGGTTGACGAAGGTGGCCCGCTTTGTGCCGATCAGGAAGGATGACTCGGTGGGAGTGCTGGTACGGAAGTTCGTGGAGTAATATATCTGATATCATGGCGTGCCCCGGACGATAGTGTCGGACCGCGATGGATGGTTTACATCCAGGGAGTTGCGGTCAGTGCAGGCATATTTGGGCACCCGGTTGACTTTTAGCACGGCCTTCCACCCTCAGACGGATGGGCAGACAGAGCGCACCAACCGGACCTTGGAGGATTTACTACGGCTGTGTATACTGGACCGAGGGGAGCCGTGGGAGAAGATGTTACCGTTGGTCGAGTTCTCCTATAATAATAGCTACCAGTCCAGCATCAGGATGGCGCCTTATGAAGCCTTGTATGGAAGAAAATGTAGGACCCCGCTTTCTTGGGTTCAAGATGAGGATCTGAAGGTGTTGGGATCGGATTTTGTTGTAGACACCGAGGCTCAGGTGAGACTGATCAGAGATAGGATGTTGGAGGCGCAGAGCAGACAGGCTAAATACTATGACGCCCGGCATCATCAGGTGGAGTTTCGGGTAGGAGATTGAGTGTTCTTGAAGATCCGGCCCATGCACGGAGTCTCACGGGTGCGCGGTCGGAGGAAGAAGCTCAGCCCTAGGTATATGGGCCCTTACTGGATCCTGGAGCGGATCGTACCCCTAGCCTACAGGCTAGAGTTGCCGCCAGAGCTGGCAGCTCTACACGACGTCTTCCATATTTCTTCGCTGAGAAGGGCTCTACTACGCCCGGAGCAGCGGATTTTGACCACCGAAGGGTCGGTAGCTTCAGACCGATCTGTTCACTTGGAGCCGGTTCGGATCGACGACAAAGGAGTACGGATCTTGCGCCGCAAAAAGATCCCCTTAGTCAAGGTTCTGTGGAGAAACCACGGTTAGGAGGAGCACACCTGGGAACCGCAGGATCTGATGAGGCAAAGATACCCGGAGTTGTTCAGTCAGATACATCTCACCACCTCTTGGTATACTATAGATTGCCTTCTTGTTTTGGACAGTTAAGACTAGATAAGAAAATCCAAGACCTAGGCATGCGCACATAATCAGAAAAGTAGGGGCTAATCTTTTGTTTATTGGGGAGATTGTCTTCGTTTATCAAACGAATAGTCGCCTAAACCTGATAGAAAGATCGTATGGGATGTTACAAGTTTAATTTATTCTGATAGAAATCCCCGTAGGCTCAACCTCAATTTCGGGGACGAAATTTTTGTTTTGTTTATTGGGATTTGTAACATCTCATTTCCGGCTAGACCCCTAGGAGTCGGATTGGTCGTGACGGAACCCTGTGAAGCCCAAAAATTGAAATAAATCGATCAAGGTTTCGGGTCACGGGTTGGTCATGCCCGTGACCGACCCGTCACGCCCGTGACTTTGGGCGTGACTCCTTCGACGATCGTCGATCTCTGCGAGACGATCGTCGAACTTGCAGCCCGGGCATGTCACGCCCGTGACCAAGGTATCACGCCCGTGACCTAGGGCGTGACTCCTTCGACGATCGTCGATCTCCGTAAGGAGATCGTCGAAATTGAACTCGGGTCTGTCACGCCCGTGACCTAAGTGTCACGCCCGTGACCTAGGGCGTGACCAGCCTTCGACGACCGTCGATCTCAGTTCGACGATCGTCGACCAAGAAATTGCCGTTCGGCCTGTCACGCCTGTGACCTAGGTGTCACGCCCGTGACCTAGGGCGTGACCACCCTTCGACGACCGTCGATCTCAGTTCGACGATCGTCGACCCCAAAAATTGTCACCCGGGCCTGTCACGCCCGTGACCTATGTGTCACGCCCGTGACATTGGCCGAAACGACGGTTCAGGCCCGAAATTATTCTAACACGCGTGGAAATAAATGCTGGTGTGGGAAGTTACACCAGGAGTAATTACGGGCCGTTTTTCCTTCTATAATTATATAATAAAGGAGGAAGTGTTGGTCCAATAGGAAACCGCCAACTGGACACACCTGTTCATCTTCCACCGTTTCTTATCCCGTCATTGTAACCGAAAGGCTATTAAGAAGAGCCTTCATGGCCATTACGGTTTTACCCTTTCACCTCCCCACTTTCTGACTTATAAAAGCCCACTTGGGGCAAGAGGAGAAGTTTACACGCTCAAGTATACGGATCAGATCTTTGTTCTTGCTATAGGAGAAGTTCGGCTACGCCACCACTGCGCCATGGCACCCCGTCGCTCTTCTCGCCTCCAAACCGCGGACAAGGTCCTCCTCTGCTCCTTCTCTTTCATGGGTAGATCTTAGGATTCTTAGAAAGGTAGTTCGCGCTCAACGGAGCCGGACCCATCTCTCGTTTTCATGGGAAAACCATGAAAAAGGTTTTTTTTTTTTGAGTTCGCCGGAAACCGCCACCTCCGACGGCCAAACCACCGCCGGCCGCTAGCCATCGCCTCAACGGAGGTGGTGGTGGTGGTGGCTGGCCAGGGAAGTGACCGGACGGCCGGCGACGGATCACGGAAAGCCTACAGGAAAAATGGTTTTTTTTCTGGGTCTGGTTTTCGGGTTCTGTAGGAGATAAACAGTAAAAACTGTTTATATTATATAAATTATGTAAATAATTTTATAAGGAAAATATACTTGGTTGGGCACATTTTGATGCTGCAAAACGAGGCATTTAGAGGCCGAATTAGGAAAAATGACCAGTCACAAAAGTTGTAGCCCTCTGGGTCTACTTTAATTTAAAATTGATTTTGTTCAATTTGGGTGAGTGGTTTGACCACAGCACTCATTTTGGTGGGATCAAGACCTAGGCTAACCAGAAATTGAAATGGTTGCCCACGGCTCATAACATGTCCAAATGACTTAAAATTTGGACTAGAGATCTATAATATGTATATCGAGAGGCTGTCCAAAAATGAGAATTTTTGGAGAACTTTTGCCTAAAGTTTTTGTAAAATTTTAATAAACATTATAAAACTTATTAAGAGATGAAAATAAGTCCAAACTTCCCCAAATTTTTGGTGGTGGTGCCTAGCTATAAAACCTAGGTCTGTACAAAATTCCAATTGATTTGGAGGAGCTTTGGGTAGGAAATCTTCTACCCTTAACTAGGCATTAGTGAGACACCCTTTAATAAAAAGTGCACTGAGAGTTTGGAAAGGTCAAATCACCTCAACAGAGGCTGATTTTCTGATCTCTGACTTAGAAGGGTATTACAACCTGCTTGGAGAAAAATGGTGAGGTTTAGGGTTGATTTACCCTAGGATCCAAGCTCAAACCCTAAATAAAGGGTTTTGAGGTTTGTGAAGGACATAGGAGCTAAAGCTCTTGTATGCCCTTGAAATTTGGAGGAGAGGGGGATGATATGATGAAAACCCTCTGGTCGAAATAGTGAAGGAAGTGGAGGTAATTAGGTACCTCGAAAGTTGAGATTTTGGATTAGGATAAAAATATAATTTAGTTATTTTAAGCACTAAATCTAATCCAAAAATTATGAAACTCGGGAGGAGGGAGTTTTAGGATGTTTTAGACTTATGGTAATTTTCCTGGAATTTTATGAATAATAAGTATTATACTTCATGTGTTAAAGGATTATTAGCCCGATTTGTTGTTTCAAATATTTGGAGGTTTTAAATTAATTATAATCAGTTAAAATTCTGGATTTAGACCTTGATTGGTAGGACATTGATCCCTGAATTTTGATAGAATTTTATGTTGAGTAAATCTAGTACCTTATTCACAGATATTAGAAAGGGGTTTTATTATTTAGAAATTAATTATGGATAAAATACTTGCTGGAAAATTATGAAACTTGGCCAGTGCTAATTTTAGGCCTTTATCTGCATGCCATAAATTATTTATAATTTTTGGAAGAATATTTTCTGTACTTGATTCATAAACAACAGAACTTAGAGATTATTTCTAAAATAGTTTTCATGCCCTTTTGATGATAGAAAAATTATGATACTTAGGATTTAACCTATTGAGATAACTTAATATTTATCATAAATTTGCTGGACATCTTGCATGATTTCTTAGGGTAGTTCATGTTCAAACCGATAGACCTTGGGATTTTCGAGGAATTTAATTAAATGCCAAATAAATTAAGAAAATTTCCATTTTCTGGATTTAGGTCATTTATGTCATGGTAAGTCTCCAGTAAATAGTTTAGGACATTTGGACGAGTATTGGATCATTGCATAACCGTTCGACATGTAGTCTAGATCGGCCTGCATATAACAAATTTGTGAAATGCAATAGGACAGGATCTGAGGAAGTCTTTGGAGTTAAACACTTTGTCAGGGTGGACAATGGTGGAGGAAATCACAATAGGAAGATATAAAGAGTAGCGAGAAGTGGTGATAGCTAGAGTTAAGAGGTGCTCGGGTTCGACGAAAGATCGTCTTCCCCGAAGATTGGAAGGTTTAAAAATCACCCTAGGATAGTCTATCGTAATATGAGAAGGGAATCGGGCTAAGGGAGATAACCTAATAATAATAAGTGCCTTGTGAAAGGGAACTTCGGGCCGTAATGCCGCCGTCTTGGTTCCTAGTGCCCCTTGAGAGCCCTTCACGGGGAATACCGGGGGCAGTCCTGGGCTAACGTAAACTGTAATAACAAACTGGCAAGAGTAACGTAGTAACTAGGGCTGCACTTTTCACAAACACTGTTGGCACAGGAAGATTGATGAGAGCTTCGGCTCGGGTGATTAAGAGATGGACGGGATGGTCCGGGGAGCTTCGGCTCGGTTGGTTTGGAGACGGACGTTTTGGTCCGGGGAGCTTCGGCTCAGTTTTGTGTGTTTACGATTAAACTTGCATGTGCATAAGATAGGAAAAGTTAAGGTGGTGGGTTTTTCGATATCGGGGAGTTCGATTGCACCGACACCGATGTCGTTGACTCGGCGGGGTGATTAGCACTTCGCCAATAGAAGTCCGGTGCGCCAGCCAGCAAGAGTACGCAGGCGTCCGCTTAGTGCACCAAGCATTGAGGCGTACGATAGGTCAGACCAGTGGTGCTTTTACTGGTTTTGAGGTGGGCGAGGCCCAACCCACCACTTCCGTCCGCCACTACGGAGGTATCCTGGGAGGTAACGGCTCTGAAAGGGGGAACTAAAGGTCTGTGTGCACAGAGTCGGGTGTGTGAGTTGCACTTGCATGTTTCATCATACCCACTAGCATGTCATAGCATAATCGATTCATTTAACCCTGACACCTAAAGTATAAGTGGTATGGGACTCTTATACATTAGGACCTGCAAAACGACCCCTTGGTCTATAAGCTTGTGTGGGCAAGTTTATAAATCAAAGGTTAATTTCAATATATTACAACCATTGCTGTTTGATAACCGACACCCCAAGGTATAAGTGGTATGGGACACTTATACGATGGGAGCCTTGCAAAAGAGCCCTTTTGCTTATGTGTTCTCGCATAAGTGAAGGTTTAAATTCATATATTTTCTTTTCTTACTGCTAGACCTATTATAACATTCATATTAACTGCTCACCGAATACAACTTGCTAGATTAAGTCCACTGTCACTTGTTTACTTTTATTCTCCACAAATATGTCCTCCCCTTTCTTCCTCCCCGCTCGGTACCTAGGAGCCATGGGGGAAGGGGTAGGGGATGATAGGGCTTAGTCTTTATGACTAACGGTTTTCGAACCGCATCATTTAGGGGATCGTGGAGCCCAGCATGGAGGAGCAGCCCCAGAGATCGGTGCGCCTAGAGATGGGGCAGTCTAGCTCCGGAGTTCATACAGCCGGGACCGTGAGTCTCGACTCTGAGTAGTTCCTGTTTTTGCTTCCGCATGAGAGACTTGTAGTGAGGACATTTTGTACCGGGCATAAGCCCGCATTTATAGTACTCTGATGTTTTCTGTGGACACTCCCTTCGTGGAGATTTTTATTCTATATATGTGATCTATTGCTGTGGACTGCATTGCTCTTACTTCATTTATTGTGCTACCTTTCAGTGATTGAATTGGCCGGCAGAATCGGCGCCTTGTGGTGATGACCCTTCAGGACGTGAAGGTGTCACCGCAAAGCGGCGATTCTGGGCCTAAGACCCCGGTGGTTGAAAAAGAAAAAAAAGGGGTCTTACACTGACGGCGGGTGTTGAGCATCAATCAGCCACAGCCCAAGGGTCATAACGATGTCCAACGGGGATCCTGGCCATACCATCTTGGTGGAAGCCTGACAGCAGGAGCATCCCGGGACCTAACCATAGAGCGAGAAAACTTGTCATCACTTATCCTCCGGGCGCTACCACCGGCCCAATCAGCTAGGTGGGAGCCTGACAGCGGGGGTTGAGCATCAATCGGCCTCAGCCCTAGGGTCATAATGACGTCCAACAGGGATCTCGGCCCTGCCAGCTAGGTGTAAGCCTAACAGTGGGAGCATCCCGGTACCTAACCCTAGAGCGAGAAAACTTGTCATCACTTATCCTCCGGGCGCTACCACTGGCCCAATCAGCTAGGTGGGAGCCTTACGGTGGGTGTTGATTATCAACCGGCCTCATCCCCAGGGTAATAACTGTAACATCCCTCAGAATTTTAGACCCCTAGGATGGTTTTGTTATTACTGGGTCATGACAAAACCCGGAGAAGAACTAAAGGTTTTGGGGGAACAAGAGAATTAGGGTGTGAAACACCTTGGGCTGCAAATAGTGAGTTGCAGTTATCATGACCTTTTGAAAACATTCGGCCTCATGTTGATATAGAACCTGTCAAATTCGACGAATAGAGCAAATTAGTCGAACTGTGCTCGGGGCGTTGAGTGCACTCAACGCCATAGGCTGATTGGCATTGAGTGCAATGAGTGCACTCAATGCCATTATACTTGGAAGGTTTTTTGGCTCGGGTCGTTGATTGTGTTAAGCTCACTAAATGCCATAGACTGGTTGGCGTTGAGTGAGTTGAGCTCCCTCATCGCCATTTTTCTTAGAAAGGTTTCTGGCCGATTTAAGTGTTGAGTGTGCTGTCTTGACTCAACGCCATAGACTGATTGGCGTTGAGTTAGTTGAACTCACTCAACGCCATTTTACTTAGAGATTATAGACCGATCGGTTTCGTCGAACTCAGCCAGCAATTCGTCTAACAAAAGCGTGTTCGTCGAACTCAGCAAGCAGCTCGTCGAACGGAGCGGATTCATCGAACTAAGCAAGAGTTCGTCGAAGGGAGCGAATTCATCGAGCTCAATAAGAATTCGTCGAACGGAGCAAGTGTTGAACTGGGTTCAGAGTTCGTCGAACGGAGGTCGACAAACGGAGCATGTTGCTGAACAAAGTTCATCCTTCGTCAAACGGGGCATATTCATCAAACAGAGATCAACGAATAGAGCAGATTCATCGAGCAGAGTTCGACGAATGGGGAAAATTCGTCGAACGGAGTTTGACGAATAGAAAAAAAAAATCGTCAAACTAAGCTTCTGGAATTGGTGGTTTGAAAGACTTGATTTCAAGAGCCTAGATACCTAAAGGGGGGGTGAATAGGTTCTAATTTACTTTAAGAATTTTAGGCAATTAGCTTGTTCTAACTTAGCACAGATAATACAATTCTCAGCACAGCAATCACAGCACAGTACAGTTAACCAGATTTATAGTTGTTCCCCAAGATATGGGTACATTCACTTTCCTCCTTCGCCTATCCAGTAGAGAACTGGATTCAGCCCAACTTCCTTCCACTTACTCAGATCCACAGATCTTACAACTCAGAACCAGATTGGTTCCTACAGCGCAGACTTAACAAGTCTTACCTCAGATTCTTCCCAAGAATCCTACCTCAGGCCTCAGCCCTACCTCAGCTTTTATTACTAGGCTTACAACTCAGACTTTCACAAGTCCTACACCTCAGGCACTCAGCCCTACCTCAGCCTTTATAATTACTGGCTTACAACTCAGATCTTATAAAAGATACTATAAGAAAATTGAATGTTTTAAAGGGGTACAGAGATTTCACCAGATAGAACTCTCTATTTATGTGAGCTTCTTGATCAGTTCTTGAATAAACTGAATCTTTAGATCCAACCTTACTTAGCTGTTTCAAAGCTTCTTGATTGAACAAAATAAGGTTGATCTTCACTTGATGTAGAAGTTGATCTTCAGATAGCTCCTTCCTTAGTTTCAGAATTAGATCTGAATCTTTCTTACAGACTGTTCTGGATCTTCCTTCTTAAGGGTTTCCCCTTTACTTGTTGTCAAACTCTCTTTCCCATAATTGCTTGATTACTTTCTTAGTTATTCCTGGTTATCAAGGATTAGTCCCTTATATAGAGTTTCCTCATGATTACCGGCTGATCCGATTTGTAACAACCTTCTGACAGTTCTGATAAAGGTGTCAGACATATTGGTTATGACAGCTGTCGAGTCCCCAGTCAATACAGTTGATTCCTCAAAGACTTTATAACTCAGCATGAACCACTCAGCAAACTGCTTCACATGTGTCGACACAAATAGACTAAGTGTCGACACAAGTCTTGATGATGTCAACACAACACTCCATGTGTTGACATAGTCATTCTTCTGATACTCGACACCGCTCTTATTTGTATGTGTCGACACAAGTCCTGTGTGTCAACACAATTGCTCCTGGTCTCGACATAACTGATGCTGACAGATGGCGTTGAGTGTATTTCCAGCTGTTGTTGAGTGTATGTCGAGACGTCGTTGAGTGTGTGTCGACACAAGTCCTGTGTGTCGACACAAGCCTTCAGACTCAGTATAGCAGTTGTTGTTAGATGGCATTGAGTGTCGTCCAGATGTCATTGAGTGTGTGTCAACACAAGTCTTGTGTGTCAACACAACTGCTTTTGATCTTGACATAGCTGATGCAGACAAATGGCGTTGAGTGTGTGTCGATATAAGTCTTGTGTGTCGACACAAACCTTCTTTAGGTTTCGACACAATTCCTGAGTGTCGACACATATCTTTCTTCTGGTGTCGACATAACTCCTGGGTGTCGACACAGGCCTTGCTTCTAGTGTCGACACAACTTCTGGGTGTCGACACAATTCTTCACAAGTGTCGACACTTATACTTAGAGAATTTTCTTGCAAACCTTACACATGCACAATGAAACTCAAACATCCCATCAAATATAAATTGATGTGTATCATTGAGTAAGATGAGGCTTCTCCAAATCTGGTATATATTTTTCAGTGTACCCAACAATCTCCCCCTATTTGTAGAAGTCATAACCCTTAGTCAAAGATATACCTCACTCATAATAAAACACACACAAAAATGATGTACATTCATTTCAAAGCATGATAATAACTAACATCAATACTGAAACTGATTTTATTCATTAATCAGAAAATTCTAGGTTTATATGTTTTTCTATAGAACAACAAAAAACAAAAGATTACATTGTTCTAGACAATAGCCTATTTATTCTATCATAGACTAGGCTTCTTAATTACAATTCCCTTCACAGATCTGATCTTAGCCCGCACAGTAGGTTCAGTATCATCAGCCGGTTTCTTTCCTTTCAAATCCTTCTTCTTCAGTTCTTCAGCCTTTATCCTTTGCCTTTCAAAATAGTGAAAAGGCTTTGTGAAGTACCTGCTAGGCTCTAGAGCATTAGCAGTTAACTTCCCAGCTTTTGCACTCCTTCTGTACTGAAGAATGGCTTCTTGTCTGGCTTGATACTTATTCCACTCTTGCTCAGAATACCATTTACCCCTATCATAGGTCTTGTCCTTCACAGCTTTCCAGACAGTCAAAATAATATTCCTGGAAGTAGGGCTCCACTACTCAAAATCAGGCTTCAATTTAGCCTGTTCTCTAAACCTTTTCTTGGACAGTTGTGCTTCCTTCTGAGCTTCCTTGGTAGCCTCTGACATGTCTACTTTTTCAATGATAATATTTGTGCCTCTTGTGGAGGGCTATATATTGTCTGAACTTCTTATTGGATTATGTCAAAATCAGCTGGAGGGTAAATGACTTGTGCAACCTCTGGCTGATCCCCTTCAATGTAGGCAAGTTGCACTCCAGACTCAGTAGTATTATCATCCTCACATAGAGGTGGAAATCCAAGTGTAGCTCTGATGGTGTTAGATACCCATTTTACATGGTCAGAGCTGGCTTTGATTAACATTCTCTCCCCCTTTATGACTTCTCTAGCTATATGATCCCTCAGATCATTCTTTTGAAACCTTATTTGATCAGCTAGATATTTTGTACCTTCTTGATAGTAGGCTTTGAACTTAGCCAGGTAATCATAAATAGTCTTTTGAGAGGCTTCAATGGTTGTTTGGACAGCAGTTAGATCTTCTTGTAATTGCTTTGATATTTTAGTTTTCAAATCAGTGGAAATACTTCCCAGTTTTTTGAGAATTTATTCATGGGAGTCTTTGAGATTTTCATTAGACCTGAATTGATTTTATAAGACATATCCTTTCTTGGTGGCAATGTCCTCAACCTCAGTCTTCAGCAGCTGTTGTTGCTCAGCCAAATATACTACAGCATTGCCTCCCTTATGGAAGCAATCTGTCATTTCTTTCATAAGCAGATTGAATTCAAAGGTGATTGATTTAATTTCTTGAGCCAGCTGAAACTGCAGTTCTTTATTTGACTCATCCATATATTTCTCTAAGGACTGCCATTATTCTTCCAATTTGACTTGCAGTTGGACTAGTAATGAACTGAAGTCCATGCTTGGAGCAGGTGGTTGATTGACTGTTTGTAAGGCCTTTTTATAGACTGTACTCTTTTTCTTGATTGCAACCATCTTCCTCTTCTTAGTCATAGAGGCTTCCTCATCATCAGAGGGTTGTGATGAGCTTTCTAGATCAACTGCTTCCTTATTAGATGGGGCATTCAGTAGCTCCTCCCCCTCAGTTCCTGGCAGTTCCTTTTCTACCTGTGCTTGCTCCCCCTCAGTCCTCGTAGCTGGTAAATCAGGAAACATCTCTTCCATAGTTACCTCTTGATGCATCTGTACAGGAGGAAAAATATTAGTTTGGAAAACAAAAGGTTCTCCCTTGACATCCAGATTTTTGTCCAGGGCCTTCTCTATAAAAGAGATACTTGCTCATCTTGAGCTGTATCTTTTATCTGCACATCTTGTACTTCCTTCTCAGCAATTTCCAGTGCTTCTTTGTTTATATCTAATACAATGTCCATCACTGTATCAGTAGCATACTCACTCTCTACAGTAGCTTCAGCAATGCCTCCCTCTTGGGCAGGCAGCTCAGATAGCTAAGTGTCTTGTTCTGCTGGTTAAGGGTATTCTCACCCTAGAGTGGAGGCTATCTATTGCTTGGGGTGCTGACTGCTCTCTTCTAGATCTTGAGCTTCTTTTTGTTGTTTTTCTTCATCTGAACTGAAGACTACCTCCTCCTCAGAATCACTGGAGGATTCTTCTTGTTGAACAATTTCTTTCTTTTTCTTATCTTTCTTGACCTGTTTATGTGGAGTAGAAATCTCTTTGGTCAATACTCTATCCCATCTGGATAGAATCCTTACATCCATTCTCCTCATATGGTTGATCTTGGATCCTGGTAGTTGGTTCATAACATCTGGTATTGTAGAAGATAGACATAAGCTTAGTATCCTTGCCAGATTTGGCCTCTTTACTCCTTGGATCTTGTCAAATACTATTGATGCCAGTCTGTTTTTATAGTGAATATGACCCTTGTCATTAGATTGAACATGGAGAGTGAAACTCTGTCATGTCCACCAGTTTTACACAGAATCACCTTGCCTACTATTTCATACATAAATTTTCCTTGGGAATTCATCCCTTTCTGGGTAATGGATGATCCAACTTTGGTATTAGGGTTCAGCCCGCACCAACTTAGTGCATCTTTAGTCATGGATGGAACTATTTCATCATCATCCTCAACCATGGGAAGTTGGAGTGATTTCCTGATTGTCTTAAGTTTTAGTTTCACTCAGGAATCTTGAGCTGTCGCTTTGATCTTCTTCCCTTCAGCATCCACAGTTGCTGATGAATAAAATTCCAGTACTTCCTTTTTCCAAATTCTTGTTGGTTCTGAGACCAAGAACTCCAACCCATTTTCTGAAATTAGGGTAATTACACCCTGGATATCTTGTGAGGTTGTCGTGAATCAACCACAAACAAGCTCATAACCTTCACTCACCTTGTCATCCTTGTGGGGCACCATTGACGAGAGGGAGAGAGAGAAGAGAAGTGAAGTGAATATCTATGTCGACACATGGTCTAGAGTCAAGAAATCTGAAGGCGTAGTCGACCAGATTTTGTCTTCCCCTATTTATAGTCTACTGGTAAAGGGTAGGTCAAAGTACGCACCTTAGTAAAAATACATGTCGACATAGTTGTACATGTGTCGACATAAAAGACTTAGGTCACGACAAAACTTAATTTTAGTCAACATGTCTATGTGTCGACATATCTATGTGTTGACATACTTGTGTTAATGTCGACACGGGCTGGTGATGTCTCGACATAGTTGTGTAGACACCTATTCTTCTGTCGACACAGATACTGTTTCTGTGTCGACACATCCTTTTTCTTTGTCGACACAACATACTGAGTGTGTCGACACAATTTGCTTGTGTCGACACAAACTTTGTACTTAGACAAATTTCCTGAGAAATATTGTGCTTATATATTCCACTTAGGAATGCTTGAGCTCACCTATTCTAGGTTCAACATACCTAATTCAATTTTAAAATAATTGAATTTAGTTTCATCCAGAGGTTTTGTAAAAATATCAGCAATTTGATTATTTGTGTTTACAAATTCTAGACTAATATCTTCCTTCTCCACATGTTCTCTTATGAAATGAAACTTAATTTCTACATGCTTGGTTCTACTGTGTGATACAGGATTCTTAACAATAGAAATAGAACTAGTAAAATCACAGAATAGTGGAATTCTACTTACCTTAATGTCATAGTCTTCAAGTTGATGCTTTATCCATATCAACTGTGCACAGCAGCTGCCTGCAGCTATATATTCTGACTCAGCAGTTGAGATAGCTACACTTGTTTGCTTTTTACTGTACTATGAAACAATCCTTCCACCTAGGAATTGACAAGTTCCTGTAGTACTTTTCCTGTCTTCTTTGTATCTTGTAAAGTCTGTAACTGAGAAGCCTGTTAGTAAGAAATCTCTATTCTTAGGGTAACAATGACCTAGATTAGGTGTGCCCTGAAGATATCTCAAAATTATCTTAACTACAGTATAATGAGATTCCTTTGAGCAAGCTTGGTACATAGCACAGACACATGTAGCATACATGATGTCAGGTCTACTAGTAGTCAAGTAGAGTAGGGAGCCAATTATCCCCTTATACAAAGACTCATCAATAGGTTTCCCTGTTTCATCTTTGCCTATAGGCATACTTGTTCCCATTGGAATTTTCATGGTGGAGGCTGAGTCCATTCCATATTTCTTAATCAACTCCTTGGTGAACTTAGACTGAGATATGGACAATCCATCATCAGTATGTCTTACTTGAAGTCCCAAGAATAACTTCATCTCACTCATACTGCTCATCTCAAACTTCCCTTACATAAGTTTGGAAAACTTTCTACAAAGATTGTTTTTAGTAGATCCAAAGATAATGTCATCAACATATATCTGGACTAGGATTATCTTGCCTTTAGATTCCCTAAAGAATAGAGTTTTGTCTATCTTTCCTCTAGAGAATTTATTCTCAATAAGAAAAGCAGACAAGGTTTCATACCAAGCCCTAGGGGCTTGTTTCAAACCATATAGAGCTTTCCTAAGCCTATATACATAATCAGGATAATGAGAATCTACAAAACCTGAGGGTTGTTCAACATAGACTTCCTCTTTTAAGTCACCATTTAGAAATGCTGACTTTACATCAATCTGATATACCTTGAACCCTTGATAGGCAGCATAGGCCAAGAACAACCTTATAGCCTCCAATCTTGCCATTGGGGAAAAGGTTTGATCAAAGTCAATCCCTTCCTTTTGCCTGTAGCCTTTTGCTACCAGTCTAGCCTTGTTCTTGATTATAGTGTCATTCTTATCAAGTTTGTTTCTATAGATCCACTTGGTTCCTATAATATTGTGATCCTTTGGTTTAGGAACTAGTTCCCAGACTTTACATCTCTTGAATTGATTCAGCTTTTCTTGCATAGCATCAATCTAGTTTATGTCTAGCATGGCTTCTTCAAACTTCCTGGGTTCTATCTGTGACAAGAAACTTGAACATAAAACTGTGTTCATGTTCTTGCTCCTAGTTAGTACACCTTGACTTGCATCACCAATGATTTGATGAGCTGGATGATCCTTTAGGTTTCTTCTTGCTGGAGGAAATCTGCCAACCTCTTAGCCTTCTTCATTTTCCTCAACCTGATGCTCCTTATTTTCTTCTTCATCCAGTGAGTCATGTTCTCCCCCTGGACAGCATGCATCCTTTTCTTCATCCAGCCTAGCAGGGGCTTCTTCATAAATAGTCAGCTTGTCCATCTTATCCTTTAAACATGTAGAACTACTTGAAGAGCTAGATAATTCACTGTTAATCAACTTAGACTCATCAAATACTACATGGATAGATTCTTCTACAACTTATGTAGTCAAGTTGTAGATCCTGTATGCCCTACTATTATCTATGTACCCAACAAATATCCTTTATAGGGATTTGGCAACAAACTTAGTTTAGTAGTGCTTACCATTAACTAGGACATAGCACTTGCTACCAAAGATTCTGAAGTAGGAAATGTTTGGTTTTCTACCTTTCAAAATCAGATAGGGAGTCATCTTATGTTTCTTATTAATGGAGGCTCTATTGAGTACATGACATGCAGTATTTACTGCCTCTGCCCAGAAGTACTCAGGGAGAGTATTGTCACTAAGTAGTGTTCTACTTGCCTCAATTAGAGTCCTATTCTTTCTTTCAGCAACACCATTTTGCTGGGGTGTTCTAGGTGAGGAGAACTCCTGATGAATCCTAAGTTCTTCACAGAACTTTATCATACATTCAGACTGAAATTCAATTTCATGGTCACTTCTGATTTTTACCACTAAATTGTTAAATTCATTTTGAATTTGTCTAACAAAGGTCTGGAAAACAGTAGGAGTTTCAGATTTCTTCCTCAAGAAGAAAACTCATGTGAATCTAGAATAGTCATCCATAATAACTAATGTGTATACTTTCCTACCAAGACTATGAACTGGCATAGGACCAAACAAATCCATATGCAAGAGATATAAACATCTCATTGAATCTTTAGTATCAAGTGCATGGAAAGAGGACTTAGTATGTTTGCCCTTTTGGCAAGCTGAACACACACCCTCTTTAATGCCTTGACTTGAGGACCATTCCTCACTAACCCCATGCTGAACAGCTGTCCTATTGACTTATAGTTCAGATGAGCTAGCCTCTTATGTCATTTGACACATAGTAAAGCTTTCTTTCCTGTAACTAGACAAATGGGTGAGATGTTAAACTCACAATAAAGGTTAAGACAATATACATTCCCTTTCCTAGTGCCAGTCAAAATGATCTATTGATCACTTGACCTCCTTATTTAGCACTCCCCTTTGAGGAAAGAGATGTCATAACCTAGATCACTAAGTTGACTTATGCTAATCAGGTTTTGTTTTAGACCCTTCACATAAGCCACTTTAGTGATAGTAATTGAATCACTAGAAAGGTTACCAAATCCTTTGATGATTCCTTTTTCTGATCCACCAAAGATTACTTTGGGTACATTCTCTATGGGTACATAGTCCCTCAACATTCTTCTTGTTCCAGTCATGTGTCTGGAACATCCACTATCATAGTACCATATAGGGGTATGGCCACTTGGATTCACCTGCATCAAATGAAGAATCACTTATCCTTAGAACCCAAATTATTATTGGGTCCTAGGTCCTTGTTAGTTTGAAATCCTGCAGCTGTTCTGACAGATAAACTATTCTTGGTTTTAACACTTATGTTGAACCAGCAATCCATGGCAAAGTAGCCCATCTTGCCACAACACCAACACTCAAATCTATTGTACCTTCTTTTAGGTACAGTCTTCACAACTTTATTGTCAGCAATCCTGTTAAGTGTAGGTGCTAGAGCAGCAAACCCCAAGAATTCCTTTTGAACCTGATGGGCTTGCCTATAGAGTGACCTATTGGCATTTTCACCCTTGCCCATGAGATCTCCATACTCACAGTGACCATGAGTAATATTCTGATCATACCTGTTTGTAGGTTGCATCACTTTCCTAAAGAAAATAGGGGGCTTTTTAGCTAGTGGCTGAACTGGGGCCTTACCTTTTTTTATGAGAATTGGTGGCCCTAGTTCTTCCCTTAAAACCTAGACCAGTCTTTCCTTTATGGAAAATGAAATTTTCTATTAAGGGCAAGATAGATTTTGGCTTAGAGAATTTAGCCACTAACTCTCTTTCTTGCTGAAGTTTTGCCTTCAGTTTCTTGATATGATTTTCCTTGAAAGAGATTGTACCCATCTGAATAACAGTAATGTTTTTCAGTTTGGCAACCTCCTTCAGTTTTAAATCTATCAATATGGCTGAATCTGATGCAGCCTGCTTAAGAGACTCAATTTCCTTAGCCTGCTCCTCGACAAGAAACTTGCTCCTCTTCAGAGCTTGCAATAGCCCACCATACTCATTAATGAGTTGATATACTTTCCCCTCAGAATCAGAACCATCAACTTCTCTTGAAGTTGATGCTACTAATTCTGATCCAGTAAAATAATCAGAAGCTGAGGGAGAATTGTATACCTTGCTTGGACCAGGCTGATCCTGGCACTGATCATTTTCTGACAGAGCCATCAGCCCTCTAAAGCAATAGTCTTTCACTCCATTTATGGAGTCCAGCATTTGTAGGAATTCTAGTTCCCTAGAATCCTCTTCTGTTGAGAACAGCCCAATATATGCTTCTGCATCATTTTCTTCTCCTGATCCTGAAGATGAAGAGTCTGTCCAACTCTTCTGCTTTGGAGCAACAAAGAATTTCTCCTTCTTGCCTTTCACTTGATGCTTCTTCTTATCCTTATATTCAGTCCTCTTGTCTGGATAGTCAGCTATGACATGTCCAGGCCTGTTGTAACAATAGCAAACAATCTTAGAATTAGTTTGTTTACTAGGTTTTGAGGCATACCTGTCCTCCTTGGGAGTCTTCTTTTTCTTGTAATACTCATCCTTGGAGAAGGATGTAGATAGCCTGGTTCTCCATTTCTTCTTTTTCATGAACCTTTGAAACTGCCTTGTAAAGGCAGCAAAGTCCTCATCAGAGGTGTGGCTATCTGATGTGTTGTTGTCAGGATTTTCTTCTTCTGCCTTAGCACTCCTTCTGGGTGGAGAAGGAGACTTTCTCCTACCCTTTCTTGTGCCTTCAGCCTTGAAGGCTACTGACTTCTCTTTATACTCAGACCTACTATTTTTCTCCTCCTCTTTTCTAGCAGTGAGCTGCATTTCATAGGATAGCAGCTTTCCAAATAGTATTGGTGGAGGTGTATCAGCAAGCCTAGCCACCTCTCTGATGGCACATATCATTGTGTCCCAGTCCTTTGTTAGTGATCTGAGAAACTTGTCATTCAGTTCATATGTGCTGAAGACTCTTCTATAGGTCATCAGCTCATTTACTATCCTGAAGAACTTCTTGTAACATTCAACTATGCTGTCAGACTTGGCTTGTCTAAAGCTCTCATATTCTTGATTTAGCATAGATTTCTTGTCTTCTCTGACATCTTCAGTTCCCTCCATGTAGACAATCAAGGTATCCCACATCTCCTTAGAGGTTTTGAAATGCACCAGATTCTGAAAGGTGGCATCATCTATAACACTTACAATAAGGTTTTGTGCTCTTTTGTCTAATGGTGCCAGGATGATCTCATCCTTGGTCATTTCAGAATAACTCTTTGGGGTTCTATCATTTGCATCCAGAACTGATACCTTCATTGGAATGAAGGGGTCTTCTTGTACTGTGATGTAGATTCTTGGATCAGATGCTTCCATGAACAACCTGACCCTTTCGTTCCATATGCCGAAGCATTCTTTCCTACAAATAGGCAGTTTCATAGATCTAAATTTCTTCTGATTCTCATTTGAACCCATTCTTAAAATCTGTTAATTGCCTTGGAGATTCACTAGGACTGTTAGGTCTATCTTTTAGTAACCTCCCTCTGATACCACTTGAAAGATCTGATTTCAAGATCCTAGACACCTAGAGGGGAGGTGAATAGGTTTTAATTTTCTTTAAGAATTTTAGGCAATTAGCTTGTTCTAACTTAGCACAGATAATACAATTCTCAGCACAGCAGTCATAACACAGCAATCACAGCACACCAATCACAGCACAGTACAGTACACCATATTTATAGTGGTTCCCCAAGATATGGGTACATCCACTTTCCCCCTTCGCCCATCTAGTAGAGAACTGGATTCAGCCCAACTTCCTTCCACTTACTCAGATCCACAGATCTTACAACTTAGAACCAGATTGGTTCCTACAGCTCAGACTTATACAAGCCTTATCTCAGATTCTTACGAAGAATCCTACCTCAGGCCTCAGCCCTACCTCAGCCTTTATCACTAGGCTTACAACTACGACTTTCACAAGTCCTACACCTCTGACACTCAGCCCTACCTCAGCCTTTATAATTACAGGCTTACAACTCAGATCTTACAAAAAATCCTATAAGAAAATTGAATGTTTTAAAGGGTACAGAGATTTCACAGAATAGAACTCTCTATTGGTGTGAGCTTCTTGATCAGTTCTTGAATAAACTGAATCTTCAGATCCAACCTGACTTGGCTGTTTCAAAGCTTCTTGATTGAACAAAATAAGGTTGATCTTCACTTGATGTAGAAGTTGATCTTCAGATAGCTCCTTCCTTAGTTTCAGAATTAGATTTGAATCTTTCTTACAGACTGTTCTGGATCTGCCTTCTTAAGGGTTTCCCCTTTACTTGTTGTCAAACTCTCTTTCCCGTAATTGCTTGATTACTTTCTTAGTTCTTCCTGGTTGTCAAGGATCAGTGCCTTATATAGAGTTTCCTCATGATTTCCGGCTGATCTGGTTTGTAACAACCTTCTGACAGTTCTGACAAAGGTGTCAGACCTGTTGGTTATGACAGCTGTCGAGTCACCAGTCATGACAGTTGATTCCTAAAGACTTTACAACTCAGCATGAACCACTCAGCAAACTGCTTCACATGTGTCGACACAAATAGACTAAGTGTCGACACAAGTCTTGATGATGTCGACACAATACTCCATGTGTTGACATAGTCATTCTTCTGCTACTCAACACAGCTTCTATTTTTATGTGTCGACACAAGTCCTGTGTATCGACACAACTGCTCCTAGTCTCGACATAACTTATGCTGAAAGATGGCATTGAGTGTATGTCCAGCTGTCGTTGAGTGTGTGTCGAGACGTCGTTGAGTGTGTGTCGACACAAGTCCTATGTGTCGACACAAGCCTCCAGACTACGTATATTTGTTGTTGTTAGATGGCGTTGAGTGTCGTCTAGATGTCTTGAGTGTGTGTCGACACAAGTCCTGTGTGTCGACACAACTACTTCTGGTCTTGACATAGTTGATGCAGATAAATGGCGTTGAGTTTGTCGACACAAGTCCTGTGTGTCGACACAAACCTTCTTTAGGTGTCGACACAATTCCTGAGTGTCGACACATGCCTTTCTTCTGGTGTCGACATAACTCCTGGGTGTCGACACAGGCCTTTCTTCTAGTGTCGACACAACTTATGAGTGTCGACACAATTCTTCACAAGTGTCGACACTTTTACTTAGAATTTTCTTACAAACCTTACACCTGCACAATGAAACTCAAACATCCCATCAAATACAAATTGATGTATATCATTGAGTAAGATGAGGCTTCTCCAAATCTGGTACATATTTTTCAGTGTACCCAACATGATTTGAAGGAGAGAGAAAAGCTTGAGATTAATGGCCATCATGACCATGGAGGCTCCATAACTCCCACTTTTATGGGGCTTTTATTCCTCTGAGGGAGAGAAGGAGTTTCTGGAGGTGGCCGGCCATTAATTTGGTTCAGCCCCCTTAATTTGGTTGAAACCGAAGGGGTGGAGTTTATGGCCATTAATGGAATTTAATGGCATTGGGGAGTAACAAGCCTCCTCTCCCAAATTCTCTCTTTAAGGACCTTCACCAGAGCAGGGAAAATTTTTCCCCCGATTACTTTTCATTTTCGTTGAGGTTGGTGTAGAGGTTGTAGAAGAGCCAAATTTTGGTGGCCGGAAATGGTGAGGAGGCAAAGCACACGTCTTCAGGCCATAAATCAGGTCCTCCTCTACTCCTTCTTCGTGGACTAGATCATAGGATTCATTAGAGACAAGAATTGGTCTCAGTTGAGCCAATTGAAAGCTTCAAAATCCATAAAATTTTGGATTTGGGCTTCCTCTCGGGTTCGCCGGAATCAGCCCCTCCGGCGGCCGTGTCGCCGCCCAGCGATAGCCACCACCTCAGCGGAGGTGGTGGTGGCGGTGGCCGGCCAGGGAGGTGGTCGGGTGGCCAGCAAATTGAATTGGAAGTGCTCCAGGTCGGGTTTATCTCATCCATTGGCTGGAGGAAGAAGAAAACTAGGAGCTACTCGATTTGCTTTAAGATCTGTGCAGATCTATTTATATTTGATGTTTTATATGTGCATTTCTGTCACTTAATATCAGTTACTTTAGGAATTAAATTAAAAACATTTAGAGGCCTTTTATGAAAAAGTGGGCAATATGATTATTATAGCCCTATGAGTCTAGATTAATTTAAAATTAGTTTGGACCAATTTGGAGTTCTGGTCAGACAACAGCACTCCTTTTGGTGTGGTCTATACCTAGGCTTATTCAGAGTTTTTTTGAGTGCCCCCATCAATCCAGCCATCCAAATGACTTGAGATTTTGGTTGGGGGTCACTCTTACCTATACCTAGAACATATCCAAAAATGGGAATTTTTGGAAGATATTTTTCTAAAGTTTTTGTAGGAATTTAATAAACCATGTAAGAATTATTTACAAGGTCTAATGACCACTAAACCCACCAAGATTTTGGTGACTGTCATACAGGGTAATATTATGACTCTGATAAAAATCTCAGCCCAATTGAGTTAGATTTCAATAGGTTTTGGTGAGATCAAAGTGTGGCCCTTAAGAGTTAATTAGGGCCAGTGTGAGCTTGGGGCATGGAGGGGCCAATTCTCACCCAAAGGGGTGGGGACTTTGGCCAGAGCCCCATGGTTAGTTTAAACACCCTCACATGGAGTTTAGGGTGGATTAGGGTGGATTTTCCCTAGGACCCAAGTTCAAATCCTAAGGTTGAACTTTGGGGTTTGTGAAGGACATGAGGGGATATGTCCTTGTATGGACTTGGTGTTTAGTCCATGTGATCTTAGGGTTGTGAAATGCCCTAGGAAGGAATTTGGTAGTATTTGGACACATGCACACCACTTAAAGCACTTGTAAATTATTTAGGTCTATACACCTTAACGAATAAATAAGGGGTCTTATGTCCTTGGATCCTTATGAAACAATTGTAGAAGTAATTTTATAGTGTTATTGACCTCTGTGATTTATTATAGGATGTTTAGAAAACAGTAGCTCATACTTATAGGTATAATCTCCACCTTGCCCTTTTTGATGATTTTGAAGTAACCATGGTTAGATTAACTTAGAATGATATGAAACTCTTGCAAAATCAATTAAATATTATTTAGAGGCACTACTAAATTATTTGGATCATTTGAGCATTTCCACTTAGTACTTCATGTGTAAAGTAAACTAGTGCACTATACTTTGATAAATAGATAATAAATATTTTACTTTTCTGGAAATTTGTGTTACTTGGCCAAAGAATCTTTTAGGGCAGAATAAACACTAGAAAATTTGTTACATGTTATTTTGATGAGTTTATAAGAATGTTGTTTCACAAAGTGCACTTGAATGGAATTAGTTAAAGTATTTTTATACATGACTCACTGACCTAGGAATTGCATGAAACTTAGTCAGTAATATTTTATGATCACAATGAAGCTCTGGTATTTTTTATACAATTTTTGGACTATGAAATATTGTACTCCCTTCATTGTCTAAAATCATTTGAATTATCTTGAATTAATTATTTAGAAGTTATTACATTTATGAAAATCTGTGAAATTTAAAACTCACTGATGTTTTGCTATCATACATTAGTCATAATTTTTGGGTGGCCATAAATTAAGGAAATCTAGTACTTCATGTTCAAAATTACCCATGGCCTAACTTTTGGGAAAATCTAATAAATGGTAAATTAATTAGGAAAATTACAAGTCTCTGGATTTAGGCTAAATGTGTCATGATAGACCCACAATAATTATCTTAGTGCATTTGGATGAAAATTTTGAGTACATTCTATCATGTACATCATATAGCTTAGGTTGGTCTGCATTTAGTAAAACTGCGAAAATTGTGTTAACATGGGGGATGGTCATAGGAAGTGGGGAGTAATGTTTTCTAGTTTGGTAAAGTGAAAAATAAAAAAGAGAGCTTCATTTGGAGTCATGATGAGGAGAGTGTTGGGTTGGCTAGTGTTAGGTGGTGCTCGGGATCGACGAAAGGTCGTCTTTCCTATGGAGAGGAAGAGAGTCAAAATACACTAGGGTTAGCTCCAGTATAATATTAAAAGGGATTGGGAATTGGGTAATAACTCATATTAGTAAGTGTCTTGCGAAAGGGAACGATGTGCTTCAGCTACCATCATAGTACCTAGTGCCCTGTGAGAGCCCTTCACCTGGAATACCTAGGGCAGTCTTGGGATAACCTAAACCGTAAGAATAATCAATGTTGAAGAGTAACTAGTATAACTAGGATTTAACTTACACTCACACTCCCTGGTGTTGTGGGAGTTAGGTTATGTCCCGCGAGGGGTAGGCTTGGTGGTTTTAGTGATGGGCAGATTAGCCCGGCGAGTCAATAGCTCGGTAGATATTGTGATAGACGGGATAGTCTGGGGAGCTTTGGCTCAGTGGAAAAGCATACTAAGGTTGCATGTTCTTAAGATATAAGGTGGTGGGTCTTCGGTATTGGAGAGTCGTAACACCGACACCAATACGTTGACTCGGCAAGTGTGGTTTAGCACTTGGCCAAATAAAGTCTGGTGCGCAGCTTTGCATACTGGACCGCAAGAGCTCCGCTTAGTGCACCAGCGTTGAGACGTACGATAGGTCTGACTGGTAGTGTCGATACTGGATTAGAAGTGGGTGAGGCCAAACCCACCGCTTCCGTTTGCCACTACAGACGTATCTTGGGAAGTTAGGTTCCAGAATGGGGGAACTAAAGATCTGTGTGCACAGAGTCAAGTGTGTGTTTTGCACTTACATGTTCACATCATAGCATACTTGCATGTCATAGCATCATCATTGCATATAACCCCTGACACATATTATATAAAATGGTATGGGACACTTTATACAATAGGCCTTGTAAAACGACCCCTTGGTCAATAGGTTTGTATGGGAATTCCTATAGGTCATGGTTACTTAGTTTACATTCTCTTACTTTACTTACTCACTTGTTCTTAGGTATACTTGTACTGCTTACCTACTACTGCTTATATATACTTGCTCTGTTTATGAACTCATGATAGACTAGTTCCGTCGCCACCTGCTTACCTTTGTTACTCTCCACCTTCATTACCTTCCCTTTCCTTTTACCCACTCGATGCCTAGGATCCATAGGGGAGGGGTGGGGGATGATAGGACTTAGTCTTTTAGACTAACGGTCGTTGACCAAATCATTTTAGGGGATCGTGGAGCCGAACCTGGAGATGCAGCCCTAGAGGTCAGTGCGCTTGGATACGGGACAGTCTAGCACGGGAGTTAAGCCAGCAGGGACAGTGAGTCCCAATCATTAGTAGAGATTAGAGATTTGCTTCCACAGTTGAGTGATTTGTAGTGAGGATTTTGATGTATCGGGCAAGAGCCCTCTTTAGTACTTTACTTTATCTTTTCTGTGGACTCTCCCTTCGTGGAGATTTATAATATTTCATGTGATTTTTTATGGAGCAGTATTTGAGTTTTCATGTACTCTTATATTCATTCTACTCTTCTGCGATTGGTATGGTCGGCAGGATCGGCATTTTGTAGTGACGACCTTCACGGGTGTGTTGGTGTCACCGCAAAGCGGCGGTTCTGGGCATAAGACCCCGGTGGTTTAAAAGAAAAAAATGGGGTCTTACAAACTGGTATCAGAGGGAAACCTCGATCAGAAAAGTAGAATTCCACTAACCCTGGTTCACCCCGCTCGAGTTTATTTTGGGGACAAACTAAGCAGCGGAAGCTGTGGTGTGCCCATATGGGGATCACATTTAATTGTCCACTTTTGACTAGGTTTAGGTCAAGACGATGGTTGCCGATATATCGGTGGTGCGGAACTTTGCGGATATGTTTCTAGAGAAGCTACCAGGATTTTCGCCGCATCGGGAGAAGAATTTTCAGATCCAGTTCGTGCCTTGAGCTAAGCCGGTAACTAGGGCTCCCTACCAAATGGCTCCAATGGAGCTGGTAGAGTTCAGAAGTCAGATGAAGGAGCTGGTGGAGGCTTGATTCATTAGGTCGAGTTCCACTCCTTGGGGAGCTCCGGTCTTGTTTGTGAAGAAGAAGGACGGGACGCTCAGGTTGTGCATCGACTATCGTGCACTAAACCGGTTGACAGTCCAGAACACCTATCCACTACAAAGGATCGATGAATTATTTGATTAGCTAGTGGGAGCACATTGGTTCTCGAAGCTGGATTTGAGGTCGGGATATTATCAGTTACAGATTCAGGAAGAAGACATCCCGAAGATGGTGTTTAGCAGCAAATATGGCATGTACGAGTTTATCGTGATGCCCTTTAGGCTCACGAATGCTCCATCAGCTTTCATGAGCTTGATGAACCAGGTGTTCGAGCAATACCTCGATAGGTTTGTCATTGTATTCATAGATGACATCCTCATTTATTCGAGGATGAAGGAAGAGCATGCACAACATCTGGCCTTGACTTTGGAGAAGCTCAGGGAGCACCAGTTATATGCCAAGTTCAGCAAATGTCATTTTTGGCTGATGGAGGTAACCTTTTTAGGCCACATTATCAGTGGAGCGGGATTGGCGGTGGATCCCGCGAAGATTCAGGCAGTGTGAGATTGTCCGAAGTTTTCTAGGATTGTGAAAGACTTTGTTTCAAGAGCCTAAACACCTAGAGGGGGGTGAATAGGTTCTAATCTTTTAAAGTCCTTTTCAGGCAAATAGTTAGATCATTATTCAACACAAATTAATCAAATCACAGAACATAAACACATCACAGCAAACACCAGATCTATAGTGGTTCCCCAAGATATGGGTACATCCACTTTCCCCCTTCGCCTATCCAGTAGATAACTGGATTCGGCCTAACTTCCTTCCACTGGCTCGGATCCGCAGATCTTACAATCTCAGAACCAAAATGATTCTTACAGCTCAGACTTAACAAGTCCTACCTTAGATTCTTCCCCAGAATCCTACCTCAGGCCTCAGCCCTACCTCATCCTTTATAACTAGGCTTACAACTCAGACTTTCCACAAGTCCTACCTCAGATTCTTCCCCAGAATCCTACCTCAAGCCTCAGCCCTACCTCAGCCTTTATAACTAGGCTTACAACTCAGATCTGATAATAGATCTTACAAGAAATAGAATGTAATAAGAAACAAACAAATTCACCAGCTAGATTCCTATGTTGGTGTAGCCTTCTTGATCAGTTCTTGACTGAACTGATCCTTCTGATCCAGCCTGACTTAGCTTCTAAAAGCTTCTTGATAGAACAAAAAAAGATGGATCTTCTTGCTATTGAAGTTGATCTTCAGTCAGCTTCTTCCTTAAATTCAGATTGGAATCTGAATCTTTCTTGCAGAACAATTTTGAATCTATTTCTCTTCAAAAAATTCTCTTTTTCCTTTTTTTATTTCCCCCTTCTGTAGTTTCCGATCTGTCTCTTATATAGAGTTTGCTTCATGGTTACCGGCTGATCCAGTTTCTAATAAACTACTGACAGATCTGTCAGAGATGTCTGAACGTTTGGATATGACAGCTGTTAAGTCACCAGACATGTCAGTAGATTCTTTAGAGTAATTCTAACTCAGTACAAATCACTCAGCAGGCTGCCTCATATTTGTCGACACATATTGTCCAAGTATCGACACAAGTCTTCATGGTGTCGACACAATACTCCAAGTGTCGACACAGACATACTTCTGCTTCTCGACACATCCTCTGTTGAATGTGTCATCCAGTGTGTCGACACAAATGCTTCCGGTGTAAATACAGCTGTTGCTGGCAGATGGCGTTGAGTATGTGTCGACACAAGTCCTGTGTGTCGACACAGTAGCTTCTGGTCTTGACATAGCTGTTATCGACAGATGGCGTTGAGTATGTGTCGACACAAGTCATGTGTGTCGACACAGCTGCTTCTGGTCTCGACATAGTTGTTGTCGACAGACGGCATTGAATGAATGTTGACAGTGTTGAAAGTATCTAGACGGTGTTGAGTGTGTGTCGACACAAGTCCTGTGTGTCGACACAATTACTTCTGGTGTCGACATAACTCCTGGCTCAGGTGACGACACAATTCTGAGTGTCGACACAGCTTCTTCAAAAGTGTCGACTTAGCTTGAGTGTCGACACAAATTCTTCATAAGAGTCGACACAACTTGAGTGTCGACACAACACCTTCATAAGTGTCGACACAACTTCAGAGTGTCGACACAAGTTCTTCATAAGTGTCGACACAGCTTCTGGGTGTCGACACAGCTTCTTCACAAGTGTCGACACTTGTACTTAGAAAATTTTCTTCAAATGCTTAAACCTGCACAATGTAACTCAAACATCTATTAAATACAAATTGATGCATATCATTGACTAAGATGAGGCTTCTCCAAATCTGGTACACATTTTCTAATGTACCCAACAATCTCCCCCTATTTGGAGAAGTTATAACCCTTAGTCAAAGACATACATCTCTCATAATA
The DNA here is from genome assembly GCA_039513925.1 of Platanthera zijinensis. NCBI lineage: Eukaryota > Viridiplantae > Streptophyta > Magnoliopsida > Asparagales > Orchidaceae > Platanthera > Platanthera zijinensis. The sequence goes on along the minus strand of CM077079.1, from coordinate 181,758,167 downwards.
AAACAAAAATAGAAATAGATGAACATTCAATTTACAGTAGGTAAACACATAATCATTGTAAACAACAAAGAGATTAAAACTGAACTATTTTCATTCAATTTTTAGAAAAAAAAGTGTCATGTTTACAAGGATTTTTTTCTAGATCAAAACACAGAATGTTACATTATTCTAATACATAAGCCTATTTATCATGTTATTGACTAGGCTCCTTAATGACAATTCCTTTTCCAGTCTTGATCTTTGTCTGTACAAAAGGTTCAGCATCTTCAGCAGGCTTCTTCCCTTTTAGGGCTTTCTTCTTTAGTTCTTCAGCCTTAATTTTCTGCCTTTCAAAATAGTGGAATGGCTTTGGGAAGTACTTGCTTGGCTCCTGAGCATTAGCAGGTAGCTTCCCATCCTTAGCTCTTCTTCTATGTTGAAGAATGGCTTCTTGTCCAGCTTGGTATTTATTCCATTCCTATTCTGAATACCATTTACCCCTGCCATGGGTTTTATCCTTTACAGCTTTCCAGGCAGTAAGTATAATGTTTCTAGAAGGTTGGCTCCACTGCTCAAAGTTTGGCTTCAGCTCAGCCTGCTCTCTGAATCTCTTCTTGGATAGTTGGGCTTCCTTCTGAGCTTCTAAGGCAGCTTCTGACATCTCTACTTTTTCCAGATTTATATTTTGTGCCTCTTGTGTGGGACTATACATTTTCTGCACTTCTTCTTGAACCATTTCAAAGTTTGCTGGTGGGTAGATCACCTAAGCAACTTCAGGCTGATCTCCTTCAAGATAGGCAGGTTATATTCTAGATTCTGCTACATTATCATCATCACAAAGAGGATGATATCCAAGAGTGGCTCTGATGCTATTGGAAATCCATTTAGCATTGTCAGAGATAGCTTTGACTAGTAATCTCTCCCCCTTTATGACTTCTCTTTCAATATGACTTCTCAAATCATCCTTTGGAAACCTGACCTGATTAACAACATGGTCAGTTCCTTCCTTAAAGTAATCTCTGAATTTTATCAAGAAATCAGATATATTATTTTGAGAAGCCTGAAAGGTTGCCTGAACCGTAGCTATATCTTCATTGATTTGCTTTGAAACTTCATCTTTCACAGCAGTTGATAAATCATATATCTTTGACAGTATAGCAAAGTGTGAATCTTTAAGATTGTCATTCATTCTTATCTGATTTTCAAGTACATATCCTTGCTTTACTTCAAGTTCATCCACTTTAACTGTGATAGCTTGTTGTTTCTTGGCCAGGAACACCACAGCATTACCTCCTTTATGGAAGCAATCTGTCATCTCCTTCTTATTTTGATTCACTTAAAATCTAATAGATTTGATGTCATGGGCCAATTGAAACTGTAACTCTTTATGAGTTTCATCCACAAATTTTTCTATAGATTGTCTTTGTTCATCTAATTAAATCTGCATCTGGACCAGTAAAGAACTGAAGTCCAAGCATGGTGCAGATGGTGCTGTGCTTATTTACAATGCCTTTTTATATCCAGAACTCTTTTTCTTCAAAGCAGCTAGTTTACTTTTCTTAGCCATTGTGGCTTCTTCATCTTCAGAAGATTCAGTTGTACTTTCAATATCAACTGTATTCTTTTCAGCTGGAGCATCCTTAGACAACTCCTCCTCAGTCCTTGGAATATCTTTTTCTTGTGTAATCTGCTCCCCCTCAGTCCTTGTAGGAGGAAGATCAGAGAATAGATCATCCATGGTGAATTCCTGCTGTATTGGCTCATTTTGAGCTTCTGTCTCAACAGTTTCTTGAGCTACAATGTTGATTTCAGATGCTATGTTCATGACAGTTTCTGATGCCAAGTCACTTTCTAAGACTGCATCATCAATGCCTCCCCCTTAGGCAGGCAACTCAGTTGCTTGTTCTATATGTCCTCCCCCTGGAGTTGTGTCCATTTGTTGTTCTTGGGGCACACTGCCCTGCACTTGTTCTTGTGCATCCTTTTGTTGCTGGTCTTCATCAGAACTGAAGACCACTTCCTCCTTAGAATCACTGGAGGATCCAGCCTGTGGAACACTTTCTTATTTTTCTTATCTTTCTTATTTTGCTCCTGAGGAACAGGGACTTCCTTAGTCAGAACTCTATCCCACCTTGATAGAATTCTTACATCCATCCTCCTCATATGATTTATTTTTGATCCAGCCACTTGTTTCAATACATCTGGTATTACAGCAGATAAGCATAAACTCAGAATTCTTCCCATGTTTGGTTTCTTAGTTCCTTCATGAACGTTATCAAACACTACTGCTGCCCAGTCAATGTTTATCTTGAATATGATCCTTACCATAAGATTGAACATGTGGACAGAGATTCTATCATGTCCACCAGTTTTGCAAAGAATCACTTTGCCAACTACTTCAGATAGGAATTTTCCTTGGGAATTCATCCCTTTTCTGGTAATAGATGATCCAATCTTAATATTGGGGCTTAGCCCACACCAGCTTAAAGCTTCTGTAATCTGGGAAGGGGTTATTTCATCTGTATCCTTGACTGATGGAAGCTGAAGTGATTTCCTTATAGTTTTTAGTGTGAGTTTCACTAAGGAATTTTGAACAGTCCCTTTAATTTTCTTGCCTGCAGAATCCACTATAGCGGTTGAATAAAACTCAAGAACTTCCTTCTTCCATATCTTTGTTGGTTCAGAAACCAAGTACTCCAATCCATTTTCTGAAATTAGGGCAATAACACCTTGAATTTCATCTGAAGCTGTTGTGAAACCTTAACGAACCAGTTCATAACCTTTATTGACTTTATCTTCTTGACGAGGCGCCATTGACGTAAGAGTTGGAATAGAAGAGAAGAGAAAAGAAAAGCTTTGTTGACAGAAAGTGGAAATTTAAGAATACTGAAAGCGTAGTCGACCAGATTTTGGTTTCACCAATTTATAGTATAAGTGTAAGGGCAGGTCAAAAGACGTGCCAGTGTCGACAAGTTTTCATACATGTCGACAGAAATGACCTAGGTCTCGACAATACGTGTTTTAAGTAGACACGACTATGTGTCGACATACTAATGTCAGAGTCGACAACTCATCTTAAGTCGACACATTTATGTGTCGACAAACTTATGTCTGTGTCGACACACTTGTGTCTGTGTCGACACTTACTACTTAAGTCTCGACAGACTTGTGTCGACACTTCCTTTGTGTGTCGATACATGAATCCTCTCGACATATAATCTCGACAAAGTTGTGTCAACATCAATTCTCCTGTCGACACAGATACTGTTTCTGTGTCGACACTTCCTTTTACTTAGTCGACACAACATATTGAGTGTGTCGACACAGCTTGTTTGTGTCGACACAAACATTGTACTTAGACAAATTTCCAGAAAAATTTGATGCTTAAATATTCACCTTAGGGATACTTATGTTAACCTATTCTAGGTTCAACATTCCTAATTCAATTATAAAATAATTTAATTTAGTTTCATCCAGAGGTTTTGTAAAAATATCAGCTATTTGATTATCAGTTTTCACAAATTCTAGGCTAATATTTTCCTTCTCTACATGTTCTCTGATGAAATGAAACTTAATTTCTATATGTTTGGTCCTACTATGTGATACAGGATTCTTAGCAATAGAAATAGCACTTATAGAATCACAAAATAGAGGAATTCTACTTATGTGGATGTCATAATCTTCTAGTTGATTCTTTATCCACATCAATTGTACACAGCAGCTACCTGCAGTTATATACTCTGATTCAGCTGTTGATATAGCTACACTAGTTTGCTTCTTACTGCTCCATGACACCAGCCTCCCACCAAGGAATTGACAAGTTCCTATGGTACTCTTCCTGTCTTCTTTGCATCCAGCAAAGTCTGCATCTGAGAAACCAATTAGAAGGAAATCTCTATTCTTAGGATACCAAAGGCCTAGATTAGGTGTACCCTTAAGATATCTCAGAATTCTATTAATTGCATTATAATGAGATTCCTTACGGCAAGCTTGATACCTATCACAGACACATATTGAATATATGATGTCAGGTCTACTAGTAGTCAAATAGAGTAGAGATCCAATTATCCCTCTATACAAAGACTCATAAACAGGTTTCTCTGCCTCATCTTTGCCTATAGGCATACTTGTTCCCATTGGAGTTTTCATGGTAGAAACTGAGTCCAAACCATACTTCTTAATTAACTCCTTGGTGAACTTAGACTAAGATATGGACAATCCATTCTCACTCTGTCTAACTTGAAGTCCCAAGAAGAACTTCAGCTCACCCATACTGCTCATCTCAAACTTACCTTGCATAAGTTCGGCAAACTTCCTACAAATGTTTTTTCAGTAGAACCAAAGATAATGTCATCCACATATATCTGGACTAGTATTATCTTGCCTTTTGATTCCTTATAGAATAGAGTTTTGTCTATCTTTCCTCTAGAGAATTTATTCTCAATAAGGAAGGTAGACAAGGTTTCCTACCAAGCCCTTGGAGCTTGTTTCAAATCATATAGAGCTTTCCTAAGCCTATATACATAATCAGGAAAGTGAGAGTCTACAAAACCTGAGGGTTGTTCAACATAGACTTCTTCTTTTAAATCACCATTCAGAAATGCTGATTTCACATCCATCTGGTATACCTTGAACCCTTAATAGGCAGCATAGGCCAAGAATAGCCTTATAGACTCCAGCTTTGCCACTAGAGCAAAGGTTTGATCAAAATCAATACCTTCCTCTTACTTGTAGCCTTTTGCTACTAGTCTAGCCTTGTTCTTGACTTTGGTGCCATTCTCATCAAGCTTGTTCCTGTAGATCCATTTAGTTCCAATTATGTTGTGATCCTTAGGTTTTGGCACCAGTTCCTAGACTTTACACCTTTTGAACTGACTGGGCTCTTCTTGCATTGCATCAATCCAGTTGGTGTATTGCATTGCTTCTTCAATCTTCCTGGGTTCTATTTGAGATAGGAAGCTAGATCATAGAACTGTGTTCATGCTCCTGCTCCTTGTTAGAACACCTTGACTTGCATCACCAATGATTTGGTGAACTGGATTATCCTTCAGGTGTCTCCTTGCTGGAGGAAATCTGTCAGCATTATGGTCTTCTCTAGTTTCCTCAACTTGATGCTCCACACTGTATTCTTCATCCAGAGAGACTTGTTCTCCCCTTGGATAGTTGGCATCTTTATCTTCATCCAACCTAGCAGGAACATCTTCATTGATGGTCAGCTTGTCCAGCCTATCTGTTAGACCTATAGAGCTAACAGAAGAACTAGACAATTCATTGTTAATAAATTTTGACTCATCAAATACAACATGCACAGATTCTTCTACAACTTGGGTAGTCAAGTTGTAGATTCTGTATGCTCTACTTTGGTTGCTGTACCCAACAAATATCCCTTCTAGGGATTTGGCAGCAAACTTAGTTTGGTAGTGCTTACCATTGACTAGTACAAAACACTTGCTACCAAAGATTCTGAAGTAAGATATGTTTGGTTTTCTTCCTTTCAAAATTTGGTAGGGAGTCATCTTGTGTTTCTTGTTGATGGAGGCTCTATTGAGCACATGACATGCAGTATTAACTGCCTCAGCTCAGAAATATTCAGGGAGAGTAGTATCATTTAGTAGAGTTCTACTAGCCTCAATTAGAGTCCTATTCTTTCTTTTAGCAACACCATTTTGCTGAGGAGTTCTAGGTGAAGAGAATTCATGATGAATTCCAAGTTTTTCACAAAATCTTGTCATACATTCATATTGAAATTCAGTTCCATGGTCACTTCTGATTTTGATCACTAAACTATTGCATTCATTCTGTATTTGTCTAACAAAAGTCTGAAAAACAGATGGGGTTTCAGATTTCTGCCTCAAGAAGAAAACCCATGTATATATGGAATAGTCATCAACAACAACAAGAGTGTATACTTTCCTACCAAGACTGTGAACTGGCATAGGACAAAACAAATCCATATGAATGAGATACAAACATCTCATTGAATCTTTGATGTCAAGTGCTTGGAAAGAGGACTTAGTCTTCTTGCCTTTTTGGCAAGCTGAAAACACACCCTCTTTGATGCACTTAATTTGAGGGTCATTCCTCACTAATCCCATGCTGAACAGCAGTCCTATAGACTTATAATTCAAATGAGCTAGTCTCTTGTGCAATTTGACACATAGGGAAGCTTTCTCTCCTGCAACCAGAAAAATTAGTGAGTTGTTAAACTCATAATCTAGGTTAAGGCAATACACTTTTCCTTTCCTAGTGCCAGTCAAAATGATCTCTTGATCACTTGACCTTCTTATCTGGCACTCCCCTTTGAGAAAAGAAATGACATAACCTAGATCACTAAGTTGACTTATGCTAATTAGGTTATTCTTTAAACCCTTCACATAAGCCACTTTAGTGAAAGTAATTGAATCACTAGTAATGTTACCAAATCCTTTGATGATACGATTTTCTGATCCACCAAAGATAACTTTGGGTCCATTCTCTATGGGCACATAGTCCCTCAACATTCTCCTTATTCCTGTCATATGTTTGGAACAGCCACTATCCAAGTACCATATAGGGGTATGGTCACTTGGATTCACCTGCAACACATAAAAAATTACTTACCCTTAGAACCTGACTTGCTAGTGGGTCCTAGGTCCTTATTAGTTTGAAATCCTGACTCTGTTCTAATAGAAAAACTACTCTTGGTTTTAACACTAGTGTTAAACCAGCAATCCATGGCAAAGTGCCCCACCTTTCCACAATACCAACACTCAAACCTATTATACCTTTTCTTAGGTAAAGACTTTACTGCTTTGTTGCCAGCAATCTTGTTGAGTGTTGGTGCTGGAGCATCACTCTTTAAGAAATCCTCTTGAACCTGATGGGCATGCATATAGTGTGGTCTATAAGCATTTGCACCCTTGCCCATGTGATTTCCATGCTCACAGTGACCATGTGTAGTATTATGATCATACCTGTTAGAAGGATTCACCACCTTCCTAAATAAAATAGGGGGTTCAGCAACTAGAGGCTAAACTGGGCCCTTACCTTTTCTATGTGAATTGAAAGCCCTAGTTCTTCCCTTAAAGCCTAGACCAGTCTTCCCTTTTTGTGAAATAAAATTGTCTATTAGGGGTAAGACATATTTTGGCTTGGAGAATTTAGCCAATAGCTCTCTCTCTTGCTGAAGTTTTGCCTCCAGTTTCTTGATATGATTCTCTTTGAAAGAGATTGTGCCCATTTGAATAATTGTAATGTTCTTCAATTTGGCAACCTCATTCAGTTTTAGATCCAACATCTTAGCTGAATCTGTTGTAGCCAGCTTAAGAGACTCAATCTCTTTGGCCTGCACTTTAACAAGAAACTTGCACTTCTTCAGAGCTTGCAACAACCCACCATACTCATCAATGAGTTGGTGTACATCCCCTTCAGACTCAGATCCATCCACTTCTTTTGAAGCAAATGCTTCTGATTCTAATCCAGTAAAGTAATTTGAAACTAAGGGAGAATAGTTTACCTTACTTGGTCTAGGCTGATCTTGGCACTGATCATCTTCAGATTGAGCCATCAGCCCTCTACAGCAATGTTCTTCAACTCCATTTATGGAGTCCAGTATCTGTAGAAATTCTAGTTCCCTAGACTCCTCTTCTGTTGAGAATAGCCCAACATATGCTTCTGCTTCTTCTTCTTCTCCAGATTCTGAAGATGAAGAGTCTGTCCAACTCTTCTTCTTCTGAGCAACTAGAAACTTCTCCTTCTTACCTTTGACATGCTGCTTCTTCTTGTCCTTTGACTCCTTTCTTTTGTCAGGATAGTCAGCTATGGCATGTCCAGTCCTGTTACAGTAATAACACACAATCTTAGTATTAGATTGTTTACCAGGTTTAGAGGCATACCAATCCTCCTTGGGTGTCTTCTTGTTCCTGTAGTACTCATCCTTGGAATAGGATGAAGATGATGGCCTGGTTCTCCACTTCTTTTTCTTCATAAACCTTTGGAATTGCCTTGTAAAGGCAACAAAGTCCTCATCAAAAGTATTACTATCTGATGTGTTATTGTCAGAAATTCCTTCTTCTGCCTCAGCACTCCTTCTAGGTTGAGAAGGAGATTTTCTCCTACCCTTTCTTGAGCCTTCAGATTTGAAGGCCACTGACTTTTCCTAAAACTCAGATCTGCTGCCCTTCTCCTCTTCTTTTCTGGTAGTAAGCTGCATTTAATATGATAGCAACTTTCCAAACAGTGGAGGTGGAGGTGTATCAGCCAGCCTGGCCACTTCTCTGATTGCACATATCTTAGTGTCTCAATCCTTTGTTAGAGACCTAAGAAACTTATCATTCAGTTCATAAGTGTTGAAGACCCTTCCATAGGTCATCAGCTCATTCACTATTCTAAAGAACTTCTTATAGCATTCAGCTATGCTGTTAGATTTAGCTTGTCTAAAGCTCTCATACTCCTTGTTCAGCATAGACTTCCTGTCCTTTCTGACTTCTTCTGTGCCCTCCATGTAGACAATCAATGTGTCCCACATTTCTTTGGAGGTTTTACAATGCACCAGATTCTGAAAAGTGGCATCATTTATAGCACTTACAATAATGTTCTGTTCTCTTTTATCTAGTGTTGCCAGGATGATTTCATCCTTGGTCATTTCAGAATAGCTCTTTGGAGTTTGAATGTTTGCATCAAGAACTGATACCTTCATTGGAATAAAGGGGCCTTCCTGTACTGTGATATAAATTCTTGGATCAGATACTTCCATAAACAACCTGACCCTTTCCTTCCAAATGCCAAAGGATTCTTTCCTGCATATAGGTAATTTCATAGATCCAAATTCCTTTTGATTCTCATTTGAACCCATTCTTGATATCTGTTATTTGCCTTGGAAAATAACTCTGACTGTTAAGTCAATCTTTGAGAAACCTCCCTCTGATACCACTTGAAAGACTTTGTTTCATTAGCCTAAACACCTAGAGGGGGGTGAATAGGTTCTAATCTTTTAAAGCCCTTTTTAGGCAAACAGTTAGATCATTATTCAACACAGATTAATCAAATCACAGAACATAAAATAATCACAGCAAACACCAGATCTATAGTGGTTCCCCAAGATATGGGTACATCCACTTTCCCCCTTCGCCTATCCAGTAGATAACTGGATTCAGCCTAACTTCCTTCCACTGGCTCGGATCCGCAGATCTTACAATCTCAGAACCAAAATGGTTCCTACAGCTCAGACTTAACATGTCCTACCTCAGATTCATCCCCAGAATCCTACCTCAGGCCTCAGCCCTACCTCCGCCTTTATAACTAGGCTTACAACTCAGACTTTTCACAAGTCCTACCTCAGATTCTTCCCCAGAATCCTACCTCAAGCCTCAGCCCTACCTCAGCCTTTATAACTAGGCTTACAACTCAGATCTGATAATAGATCTTACAAGAAATAGAATGTAATAAGAAACAAACAAATTCACCAGCTAGATTCCTCTGTTGGTGTAGCCTTCTTGATCAGTTCTTGACTGAACTGATCCTTCTGATCCAGCCTGACTTAGCTTCTCAAAGCTTCTTGATAGAACAAAATAAGATGGATCTTCTTGCTATTGAAGTTGATCTTCAGTCAGCTTCTTCCTTAAATTCATATTGGAATCTGAATCTTTCTTGCAGAACAATTCTGAATCTATTTCTCTTCACAAAATTCTCTTTTTCCTTTTTTTATTTCGCCCTTTTGTAGTTTCCGATCTGTCTCTTATATAAAGTTTGCTTCATGGTTACCGGCTGATCCGGTTTCTAATAAACTACTGACAGATCTGTCAGAGGTGTCAGACCGGTTGGATATGACAGTTGTCAAGTCACCAGACATGTCAGTAGATTCTTCAGATTCATTCCAACTCAGTACAAATCACTCAGCAGGCTAACTCATATGTGTCGACACATATTGGCCAAGTGTCGACACAAGTCTTCATGGTGTCGACACAATACTCCAAGTGTTGACACAGACATACTTCTACTTCTCGACACATCTTCTATTGAATGTGTCGACACAAGTCCTGTGTTTCGACACAAATGCTTCCGGTGTCGATACAGCTGTTGCTGGCAGATGGCGTTGAGTATGTGTTGACATAAGTCCTGTGTGTCGACACAACTGATTCTGATCTCGACATAGCTGTTATCGACAGATGGCGTTGAGTATGTGTCGACACAGCTGCTTCTGGTCTCGGCATAGCTGTTGTCGACAGACGGCATTGAATGAATGTCGATAGTGTTGAAAGTATCCAGTCGGCGTTGAGTGTGTGTCGACACAATTCCTGTGTGTCGACACAATTATTTATGGTGTCGACATAACTCCTGGCTCTGGTGTCGACACAGCTTCTTTAGAAGTGTAGACTTAGCTTGAGTGTCGACACAACTTCTTCATAAGAGTCGACACAACTTGAGTGTCGACACAACACCTTCATAAGTGCCGACACAACATCAGAGTGTCGACACAAGTTCTTCATAAGTGTCGACACGACTTCTGGGCGTCGACACAGCTTCTTCACAAGTGTCGACACTTTTACTTAAAAAATTTTCTTCAAATGCTTAAACCTGCACAATGTAACTCAAACATTTATTAAATACAAATTGATGCATATCATTGACTAAGATGAGGCTTCTCCAAATCTGGTACACATTTTCCAATGTACCCAACATATTGGCCAGGTAATACCGGAAGTTTGTGCATGGATTCTCTCAGATAGCCCTTCCACTCACTTCTTTAACGAAGAAGGACACTCTGTTCGTTTGGATGTTGTAGTGTGAGGCGGCCTTCCAGGAGTTGAAGGGTCGGCTTACGTCAGCTCCTATCCTCGCTCTCCCGTCTGGGAAGGAGGGCTTCTAGGTGTACACTGATGCGTCATTTCAGGGGATGGGCGATGTACTGATGCAACATGGATATGTTATAGCATATGCCTCCCGCCACCTGAAGAAGCACGAGCAGAACTATCCTGTGCATGACTTGGAGATGGGAGCAGTGGTGTTCGCTCTGAAGATTTGGCGGAATTACCTTTATGGTGTGCACTGCGAAATATTTTCGGATCACAAAAATCTGAAATATGTCGATACGCAGGAGTTGAACATCCTCTAGAGACGATGGGTGGAGTTCTTGTCTGATTATGAGTACATGATACATTATCACCCGGGGAAGGCGAATGTGGTGGCAGATGCACTGAGCTGGAGGGCTACCACTTCGGGAGCAGAGCCCTAGTTGATGGTTATGGAGCTGGTACGGATGATGGAGGATATGCAGATTACATTGGTGTCCTCGGATGACTCAGAGCTTTATGAGGAGTATTTGGCCGCGATGAGCACTACCGATGATATCCGAGATCGCATCAGGGCTGAGCAGAGAAGGGATAACAAGATGGAGCCAGAATTCAGGACCTTGGAGGCAGGCACGGTCAGGGAGTATATTGAGAGAGATGGGTTGATATGCTTTAGAGGACGGGTGTACATACCAGCTGGGGGCAGGATTCAGGAGGACATTATGATCGAGGCTCACTACAGTAGGTACTCGGTGCACCCAGGCATCACTAAGATGATGGCCGACCTGAAGAGGACGATGTACTGGCCGAGCATGAAAAGGGATATCACCTACTTCGTGACCCATTGCGAGGCCTGCCAGTTAGTGAAGGCCAAGTGTAAGAGTTCGGCCGGATTTTTGCAGCCACTTCCGATGCCGGAATGGAATTTCGACGATATCTCCATGGATTTCATACATGGTCTTCTTCAGTCACATGTGGGGAATGACTCGATATGTGTGATCTTCGATCGATTAACGAAGGTGGACAAATTTATACCGATCAGGAAGGACGCTCCGGTGGGTGACTTGGTGCGGAGGTTTGTGGAGCAATTCGTCTGATACCATGGAGTGCCGAGGATGATAGTGTCCGATCATGATGGACGATTTATGTCTAGGGAATGGAGGTCGGCCCATGCTTATTTGGGGACCCGGTTGATATTAGTACCGCCTTCCACCCTCAGACGGATGGACAGACAGAGCGCACCAATCGGACACTGGAGGTTTTGTTACGTCTTTGCATACTGGACCGCGGAGAGCCATGGGAGAAGCAGCAACCATTGATCGAATTCTCGTAAAACAAAAGCTACCAGTCCAGCATCGGCATAGCCCCTTATGAGGCTTTATACAGGCGGAGATGCAGGACTCCTTTGTCTTAGATCCATGATGAGGATCTGAAGGCACTTTGCTCAGAGTTCATTGAGGATACGGATGCTCAGGTGCGGTTGATTCGATATAGGATGTTGGAGGCCCAGAGTAGACAGGACAAGTATTATGATGCTCGGCATCGTCAGGTAGAGTTTCAAGTAGGAGACCAGGTGTTTCTGAAGATACGATCGATGCATAGAGTCTCGCGGGTGCGTGGTCGGAAGAAGATCAGTCCGAGATACATGTGGCCTTACAGGATCCTGTAGCGAATCGGTCCCTTGGCATACAGACTAGAGCTGTCGCCAGAGCTAGCGGGTTTGCACAACGTTTTCCACGTATCCTCCCTCAAGAGAGCTCTACTTTGGCCGAAGCAGCTGATTACGACTACAGATGGTCCTATAGCTTCTGATCGATCGGTGCACCTGGAGCCGATCCGAATAGACGATACTGGGATGCAGGTCTTGCGACGCAAGAAGGTTCCGCTGGTCAAGGTCTTGTGGAGGAATCATAGACAAGAGGACCACACGTGGGAGCCACAGGACTTGATGCAGCAAATGTACCCGGGACTTTTAACGTCAGGTATTCCCGTTAACCTCTCGAGATGTTACACTTTATTTCTCATACTTGAAACCCCGTAGGCCTAACTTGAATTTCAGGGATGAAATTTTTATTTTTATATATTGGGATTTGTAACATCCCTCGGACTTATAGACCCCTATGATGGTTTTGTCATGACTGGGTCATGACAAAACTCGGAGAAGCACTAAAGGGTTTTGGAGAACAAGGGAATTAGGGTGTGAAACACCTTGAGCTGCAAATAGTGAGTTGCAGTTATCATGACCTTTTGAAAACATTCGGCCTCATGTTAATATAGAACCTGTCAAATTCGATGAATGGAGCAAATTCGTCGCACTGTGCTCGGGGCATTGAGAGCACTCAATGCCATGGGCTGATTGGCGTTGAGTGCGTTGAGTGCACTCAACGCCATTATACTTGGAAGGTTTTCTGGCTCAGAGCGTTGACTGTGTTAAGCGCACTCAATTCCATAGACTAGTTGGCGTTGAGTGAGTTGAGCTCCCTCAATGCCATTTTTCGTAGAAAGGTTTTTGACCAATTTAGGCGTTGAGTGTGGTGTCTTGACTCAACGCCATGGACTAATTGGCATTGAGTGAGTTGAGCTCAATCAATGCCATTTTACTTAGAGACTATAGACCGGTCGGTTTCGTCAAACTCAGCCAGCAATTCGTCGAACCAAAGCATGTTCGTCGAACTCAGCAAGTAGTTCGTCCAACGGAGCAGATTCGTCAAACTCAGTAAGAGTTTGTCGAAGGGAGAGAATTCGTCGAGCTCAGCAAGAATTCATCGAACAGAGCAAGTGCTAAACTAGGTTCAGAGTTCGTCAAACGGAGTTCGACGAACGGAGCAAGTTGCTGAACAAGGTTCAGCCTTCGTCGAACGGGGCATATTCGTCGAACGGAGATCGACGTTCATTCTATGTGTCTGACTTCTTTTATTTTTAGCAGTTGTCTTGAAGATTTATTTCCTAATTCATTGATTCTATTTATGTCAAATAATCTCTGGTAGTTAATGCTGACATTCTCAAGGCATATAGTCGTTTCTTCACAGCATTAACTATGGTATTTCACAAAGTTATTATTCTAACTTATTTGCCAAGACAGATGGGGAGAAAATTAATTGCCAGAATTTGTAGTCGTTTCTCTCTTCATCTTCTGCAGTAATTTAAGGAATATTTTTGAATCTCAAAAAGAGATATTCAGACTGGTTAATAGACAGACAAGCAGATTCAGAAACAGTCTCTCAGAGAACACAAGCATTTTTCTACAATAGCTCTCAGAATTCTCCATTCTGCTCTCAGAAAACAGAAGAAGAACAACAAATTTTCATCTTGAGTCTTCTTCTTCAGTTCTATCTTCAGGAATCTATAGAGACAGAAAATCAACATCATTCTACAGATTCTGAAGAGCAAGAACACCAGTCTATTGAAGACCTACACCCTAGACAAAGCTTCCATCTTCCTAAATCTACTCAATATCTTAGGGGGGCTTTGGCATCATCAAATCCACATAGTATTCTCATTTTCTTTGAGAAAGAGAAGACTGCCATCTATTTTCTTTAACCTCTCTTGTACAGGGTTATTACTCCCTTCAAAAGTATACTCTTTGGTGAAAGGACACCTGATCAAAAACCTATTAGTTTTTAGGAACCTGATCAAAAGCCTGAAGAGTTTCTAGATCTACCTAAAGCAGATCTTGTGGTGATAGGGCATCTGATCAAAAACCTAAGTTGATTCCTACCAGGGTTGTAGAAGAGTGGATGTACCCAGATTTGGGGAACCACTATAATTTTCTTGTGTCATTTGGTTGCTCATCTTTCTTAATTCTTGTTGTGCTGTGTTTGCTTTTGTTTTTAATTCTCTTATACTTATTAGTAACACCTATTTTAATTCCGCTATAAAAATTAATTAAAAGTTTTTTATAATCTATTCACCCCCCCCCCCCCTCTAGAGTAGATTTGATCTATCCCCTCTCTTTCAATTGGTATCAGAGGTTCGTTTCTATTGGTTGTAGAGGCTAACACCTGAACCTGAAGATCCTTGATAGATCCTCTTCTCTCCTTCTTTCTTTTTTATAAACCATGGCAAAAAATAAAGATTATGCAAGCACCAGACCTCCAGTATGTAACCTGAATAAGTTTGCTCTCTGGAAGGCAAGAATCAAATTGTATATGAATTCTATTGATGAGAATATCTTCAACTCTATTTTGACAGGTCCACCAGCTCCAGTGGCAACTACCTCAACAACATCAACAAGCTTAAATGTTATTCCTCCTCCAGACTACAATTATGCTCAGAAAAAGGCTAAGATTGCTGATGCAAGGGCCATGAACATTTTGGCCCAAACTATGTCAGATGAAATCTTCTAGAAGGTTGCTGAATGCACTTCAGTCAAGGCCATCTGGGATTTCTTAAACCAGATTGTTGCTGGATCTGCAGATGAAAGAAAAGATAGGAGAGCTCATCTTATTTCTCAGTATGAAAACTTCAAGAAAGCAGAAACTGAGCCAGTAGCTGAGATGTACAATAAACTCAGCATCAATGTTAATGAGCTGAAAACATTTGACAAAGACATCTCACTGACTGAGCTAAATGGCAAGATACTCATGTGATTTCCAAAGTCATGGGATTCCAGAATCTGTCCTGTCATTAAAGGAAGAAGCATCAATGAGATCACAACTGAATCTCTATTAGGCAAGTTCAAAAGCTATGAGCAGCTCCTCAAGACAAGAGAAGAAGAACAGAAGATTTCTACCCCTCTAAGGAATGATCAATATATAGCATTCAAAGCATCTGAAGAATCAGAAGCAACTCCGTCCAATGAAGAACTGATGAGTCACTTTGCAAAGAGGTTCTTCAAGATGGGAAGAAAAGATTTCAGAAGGAAGTCTTCAAGAAATGAAGATAAACCAAAGTATGACAAAACTCCAACTAAAGAAATTATATGCTTTGGTTGCAGAAAACCTGGACACATCCTACCAGAATGTCCAGAGAATAAACACAAAGAAAGAAGAATGGAGAAAGACTCTAGTAAACACCATAGCAAACCATCCTCTCACAAGCACAAGAGGAAAGAGAAAGTTTTTGTTGCTAAAACCTGCAGTGAAACTTAAGAATCATCCTCCTCCAGCTCTAGTGAAGATGATGAAGATGCAAATGCCAAAGAAATGTGCTTAATGGCTATCAATGTTTCAGGTCATGTATTAGAAGTAGAAGAATCTGAGAATATTCAAACTGTGATCAGGTAATAGAATCTTTTGATTTTACCTCTGAAGATTTTAAAAATGATTTTAAATCTATGTGTAATGATCTTATAAGATCTGAGAAGGAAATTAATCTTCTCAGAGATAGACAACTTGAATATGATAACTTAGTATCAGAAAATATCAAATTAAATAATGAATTGAATATGTATAGTGAACAAATCACATTTCTAAAAACTGAACTAAGTAAAGCAAAATAATTAGAAGAAACTTTAAATGGCAGAAGCCTACAGATGGTAGAAATCACTAGCACACTAAATGCTAGGTTAAACAAAATGAAACTAGGATTAGGTGCATCACCTAGTGAACCTCCTCTAATTCAGAAAAATATCTTATCTAAACCTGTAAATTTCATTTCAGAAAAAGGTAAGAAAAACATTGAACACATTGAAAAAGTGAACAAAGTATTAGAACAAATTGAACTAGAAAAGCAGAAGAAACAAGATCAGAAAAATAAGTCTAAACAGAAATCGTCGAACCAAGATCGACGATCGCAATACTTTTCGTCAGACGCCGACTGACGATCTCTGAACCCAGAGATTGGGTTTAATTACTCAGGAAAGGGAGATCGACGATATCATCAAACATCGTCAATCAGAGATCGATGATCGTGGAACACTGATAGTAGCAACTATTATTCTGTGAACCGAGATCGACGAGATCAGCATTGGTCGTCGAACTCAGATCGGCGATCTCTACATAAATCATCGAACCCAGATCAGTTTTATAAAAACTCTAACTACAACAGAAACTTCAATAAAAACCCTAAACTTGTTAACCCTTTTTCTAACTGGATAATCCCACCTAGAAAATTTCATCCCTTAGGTTATAAATGCCAACCTGTATGTTTCTTTATTTCCAGTTTCAAGTATGAAAAGAGACAAGGACCCAAGGTCACCTGGGTCCAGAACATTTAGTCTGCTCTCTTGTAGGTGAAGACCTATCCTACCACACAGGATAAGTGGTATTTGGATAGTGGGTGCTCAAAGCACATGATAGGGAATAGGGACAACCTAACTAATTTCAAGTTCAAGCTAGGTCCAAAGGTGATCTTTGGGGATTCAAGCTTTGGTCAGACAGAAGGCTATGGAAATTTTACTATTGGAGCTGTAACATTCAGCAAAGTAGTTTATGTAAATGGTCTGAAACATAATCTAATATCCATAAGTCAGTTATGTGATGCAGGTTATCAGGTATGCTTCACTGAATCCAAATGCAACATCTCTTTAAATAGCAATATTGTTTTATCTGGTTTTAGACAAGGTAATATATATTTTGTTAACTTTAATTCTGCTAGTTCAGAAATTTGTTTATTTAATCAAGTTAGCAATAACAACACCCTTTGGCATAAAAGACTAGGTCATGTAAATCTTAGAAACATTGCTAGGTTATCTAAAGACAACCTTGTTAGAGGATTGTCCTCTTGCCCCTACAAGAAGGAAAGCCTTTATAGGGCTTGTCAGTTTGGCAAGCAAACTAAAAATAGTTTTAAATCAGTAAATAAGAGTGATTCACCTAGGGTCCTGTACTTGCTTCATTTGGACCTTTTTGGACCAATTATTGTACAGAGCTTAGGAGGGAAGTTTTATACTTTAGTGATTGTAGATGACTTCTCCAGATTTACTTGGGTTTTCTTCTTGAGACACAAGTCTGATAACTTTAAAGTTCTTACAGACTTTCTGAAATGCACAAGGATTGAGTATTCTACTCCAGTTGTTTTCATCAGAAGTGATCATGGTACTGAGTTTGAATCTCTTCCCATGCAAGAATTTTGTGAGAGAGAAGGTATCAGGCACTGTTTCTCTACTCCTAGAACTCCTCAACAAAATGGGGTAGTAGAAAGGAAAAATAGAACACTCATTAAAGATGCAGGCACATTACTTGCAGATGCTCACATGCCTCTATCCTATTGGGCAGAAGCTGTAAGCACAGCAAATTATGTCCTGAACAGAAGCTTGATACATAAACTTAAGGGCAAGACTCCCTATGAACTACTCAAAGGGAAGAAACCTAAAATAGATTATTTTAGAATTTTTGGTTGCATCTGTTACATTCATAATAACAACAAAACTTATCTTAGAAAGTTTGAAGCCAAAGCTGCAATGAGAATTTTTCTAGGATATTCCCAAGTTAGCAAGGCATATAGGGTTTTCAATAAATCATCTTTGAAAATTGAAGAATCTGTCCATATTACTTTTGATGAAGCTAATATGTTTTATAAGGAGAAGGAAGCTTCTACCAGTAACTCTTTGCAGGTACCCCAACTTTGTGAAAAATTTGATGATCTCAACCTTACTCAAAAGGTTACATCACATTCCTCCTCATAAGTTGATGAAGAAAGTGAAGAAGAAACTTTTGAAGTGGCTAAACTTCCTCCAACAGCTAAGTCAATTCCACAAGAGGAATTATTTCCCCAAGCTGGTTCTTAACCAACTCCACCACCTGAACTTGTCACACTTAGAGATCACCCTACATCTCAAGTGATTGGAGACATAACAGCTGGTGTGCAGACAAGGCATCAACTCAACCAAGACTTGATGCATTCCTGCTTCTTATCTCAAATTGAGCCCCAATCCATTAAAGATGTTGAGCGAGATCCACACTGGATTATTGCAATGCAAGAGGAGCTTAACCAATTTGAGAGATGTAGAGTTTGGGACTTAGTTCCAAGACCCAAAGACTACCCAGTCATTAGAACTAAGTGGGTTTTCAGGAATAAGCTTGATGCCCATGGATCAATCATAAGGAACAAAGCAAGACTTGTAGCTCAATGCTATAGGCAAGAGGAAGGAATTGACTATGATCAGACCTTTGCTCCTGTTGCAAGGCTAGAAGCAATCAGGATATTTCTTGCTTATGCTGCATATAAGAAGTTCAAGGTATATCAAATGGATGTCAAGAGTGCCTTTCTCAATAGAGAACTAAAGGAAGAGGTTTATGTTGAACAACCTTCAGGTTTTATCTCTTCATCCCATCCCTCTTATGTTTTTTGATTGCATAAAACTCTCTATGGTCTAAAGCAAGCTCTAAGAGCTTGGTATGAAACCTTATCTAGCTTTCTCTTAGAGCATAAATTTTCTAGAGGAATAGTAGATAGAACTTTATTTATTAGACATCATCATGATAGAATCTTGTTCGTACAAATTAATGTAGATGATATTATTTTTGGTTCTACTGATTCCAAACTATGCAAAAGGTTCTCTAACCTGAAGCATTCTAAGTTTGAAATGAGTAGCATGGGTGAACTCTCTTACTTCCTTGGTCTCCAAGTGAAGCAATCACCTGATGGCATCTTCTTATCTCAGTCCAAGTATGCTAAGGAATTAGTAAAAAGGTTTGGGATGGCTGATGCCTCAGCAATGAAAACACCCATGGCTTCCAATGTTGTGGTTGATTCTGATGAAAAAGGGAAACCTGTTGATTAGAAAACTTATAGGGCTATTGTTGGATCCCTATTATACCTCACAACAAGTAGACCAGACATCATGTTCTCTACATGTCTTTGTGCTAAGTTTCAAGTGAACCCTAAAGAATCTCATCTAATTTTGCTAAAAATAATTTTGAGATATATAAAGGGTTGCCCTAATCTAGGACTTTGGTATCCAACAGATTCAGAGTTTGAGTTAATTGGAAACTCAATTGCTGACTATGCTGGATGTAGAGTAGACAGAAAAAGCACATCAAGAACATGCCAATTTCTTGGTGACAGGCTTGTGTCTTAGTTTTGTAAGAAGCAATCATCAGTGTCCACTTCAACTATAGAGGCTGAATACATTGCAGCTGGCAGTTACTGCTCACAAATAATGTGGATTCAAAACCAATTGCTGGATTATGGATACAATCTAAATAATTCAATTATATTTTGTGATAGTACTAGTGCAATTTCTATTGCTTAGAATCCAGTTCATCATTCTAGAACTAAGCATATAGAAATAAGGCATCATTTCATTAGAGATAGTGTAGATAAAAAGAAAATTAATCTTAACTTTATCTCCACTGATTTTCAAAGAGCAGATATCTTCACCAAGCCTTTGGATGAAAAGAAACATCTATTCTTCTTAAATCAGCTTGGAATGATAAATGGAGTGGATTAATTTATTTTATGTCTGTGTTTGAAGATCTGTTCACAAATCGTCGAACGGAGATCGAAGATCGGTGAACTCATCTTGAGCTCTATCGTTAACCTGAGATCGACGACACCTCTGTATGAAGCTAAAATCGTCAACCGGAGTTAGACGACTTTTTTCTTTAGAAAATAAATCATCGACCTGAGATCGACGATCTATTTTCCCACTTCATTAAGAGGTCGACGATAATATTTGTCTATAAATACGTCGTCGACCTAAGATCGAAGTTTTCTTAACTTATCGTAGGATAGAGCCCGACCTTTTGTATTCCAAAAGAAAAACCTATATTGAGGTTTCTCATCGTGCTCTATCCCGCGCCTTCCAAATTCTCTTGCACTTGATCTTTGTTTTCTTTGCAGGATGATAATGGTGATTTCAGCGGTCGTTCTTACTTTGATGAAGTCCGACACAGGTTTTGAAATTGACATGGATTCCTTCAACCACTACAATCAAATCTTCTTAGATATACTGAATCCCTTCAAAGAATAGAATCTGAAGAAGATAATGTCAACCAGGATCAAGCTTCCAGCATCTGAAATTAAAGAATGGGTTTACTCTTCAACATGTCTAGATGAATCGACTATGGTTGGAACTATTTCTGGAACCCAGGTTATTCTGACTCCAACTATACTTTCTGAAATTTGTAAATTAGTAAATGGAGAAGATGCTCTAGAACTAAATACCTCTGAGTATAGTTCAATGCTGATAAGAATGGGTCATCCAGAAGGAACACCATTAAAATTGCTTAAGAAAAATATGTCTGTAGAATTTAAATTCTTGGCAGATGTTATTGGTAAAGTTCTGATAGGCAAGCATACAGCTCATGATAACATTAACAAGCAGCAGTTCTCTGTGATGTCTGCTCTAGTTAATAGGAAATATATAAATTGGGCAGCTCTTTTCTTTGAGTTGATTAAAAGGAAAAACACTAATAAAGAGGTTTGTTTTGGGAGAATATTAGGAATATTTCCAGGCTAAAGCTCCTGAATTGTTGGTCTCCCAGACCCAATTCATAAATGCCAGTAAGAGGTTGGACTCCTCTCTGTTTGCAAAGTGGGAGAGGACCATTATTAGTCCTTCCAGTGCCTCCAGGACTTCTGAGGATACAAGAGCTAATGCAGCTACTTCCCCAACCCCAGAAGATGTTCCTCTCTCTGTCTCAACCTCACTCCCCTCAGCCCCTGCCTCCCAAATCCAATCCTCTCCAGTTCTTTCACCTCCACCTCCTGCTTCACCTATCTAACTTCAGAACTCCCCAGATCATTCTGCATCTCCTCATGCAGATAATCATGAATCTCCTCAGCACATTGCTTCTCCCATCATTTCTCCATCAATATCCTCTCAGATTCCCTCTGAGCCCATCCAAAAGGATGTTCCATAATCATTTCTTCCCTCTGATGTTCCTCCATCATCCTCTTTTCCTGAGTTCACCCATACAGATTTCCCTTCTGCATTCTCAGTTTGCTCAAATTGTGGACATCAAACTCCTTACACCTCCTCTGAGCATGAACCCTTATACCTAAATTGCTTAGATATAGCTCAAGATCTTCTGAAATTCATTTATCCCTCCTTAGAGCATCTTATAGCACAAGTTATATCTCCTCTCACAGCCTCCATCAACACTCTTACCCATAGAGTTGTTAACCTCTCCTCTGTTCCTTCTTCTGGGGGCCTGGCTGCAGATGCCTTTACAGCTAGGCAAGGGGAGATATCCAATGAAGAAGCTCCTATACTCTCTCCAGCAGCAGCTATTTCAGCAGATATGTAGGAAGATGTCTCCTTAGATGATCAGATGGCTTTAGATACTGAAATTATTGATATTAATACTGATACAAAAGAAATAGTTCTTCCAGAAGTTTTGACTGTTGGTGATTGTTGCATCAATCCCACAGTAGATATCTTTGGATTATTGAGTTCCTTCTGTACACTTTTTCTAAATTGTCTTCCAAGTTTTAAGCCATCTTCTTTGGTTATTGTGTGTTGTCCTCCCTCTATAAGTCCTGAAGTTGTCAGACAACTAAAGGCAAGTTTTGTAGTTCCTCTAGCAGAAAAGTCTGATGATTAGACTGCAAGATCTCCTGGGCCATCCTATATTTTGGATGATAGCCCCAATCCAAGTCTTGATGATCTCATTGCTCAAGATATTGCTATGGAAACTGAAGCAGTTCCTGCTGAAGTTATCCTTCCTCCAACTGATAAGGAAGTTCCAAAGGAAGTAATTAGAGAGATTGATGCACTGTATGATATTCCCCAAGGCTCATCTGATGATGATCAAGATGATAATTCAGATTCTGATGACAGCAAAAAGAAAGTGTCTAAGAAAAGGAAAGCTGCACCTAAGGCAGTTCCAAAGCCAAATCCTCATAATGACACTCCATACTACATACTCCAGAAGATTACTCCTTATCAAGGAATGCCACAATGGATGTGGCTGTCAAAGAATGAGAAAAAGGCTAGGAAGAAGAGAAGAAGGTACTCTCCTCCTCCTCAAAAGTTCAGGAGAGGTCCTCCTCCTCCTCCTGTTGTAGGAGCTTCAGGCAATGTAACTCAAAGTTCAAATATCTCTAAGTCTTCAAAGCCAACTCCTTCTCAGCATCAGAAGCAAGCTCCTTCTTGATCTCAAAGGCATTCCTCTTCTCAATCTTCTAAGTCCAAAGGCAAGTTCAGCCAAGCTCCTCCTCCAAGTTCTCTTTACTCCAGTAAATAGCAACAAAATCTTGTATCAACAAACTTTTAAGCTCAATCTACCCAATTCAGAAGCTTATCTCAGAAGCCATCACAGGATGCTGATCTAGAGAAACCTTCCTCTCCTCCTGCTGATCCAGAACTTGATTCTAACTTTAGGATGGCCAGACTTAATGAGCTAATTAGATTGTCTCAGATTAACAAAGCCAGAAAAGAAGCACAAGATCACTCACAGTTTACTACTATGTCCTCTTACAGAGAAAAAGAACTTGAAAGGCTTCAAGTAAGTAAGAAAGTATTCAATCCTGCTGAATATATGTCACTTCATCCAGAAGCAGTTGTACCCAGAGCCACCTCTCAGAAAACCCTTGGTGAGCAAGACTTAAAGATGTCAAAGAAGGAAGCAGAAGACCCAACTAGGAAGATTGCTTTTACCAAAACTTCTTCTGCTCCTCCTCCTGCTAATTCTTAAGTTTTTCTCTGAACTGCTATTACTTTATTGCTTTACTGTTTACTGGTTTATCTGAATTGAATGTGCAGTACATTGCTATACTATATCTGTTGATAATTTTAATTTTATCAGATATGTATGGCCTTGTATTTTTAGTTTCTTTTTACTTTGAGTGACCTCACCCAAATAGGGGGAGATTGTTGGAAACCTTGTTTGATTTGGGCTAGGTCCACTCTTAGGATGTTGACCCATATGTATAGCAGGGTCAAGGTCTAGGTCTAAGTTAGTCTCTATAGGTCAGACTTCTCGAGACCAACTTTGTATTTCTCTCATAGATCTCAAACTCAGAAGAAATCTGTGGGTTTCATATCAGTTTGACTTTCATCGAACTCAGCTCGACGATCGTCGATCTTTGATCGACGATCTCAAAGATTAGTCTCTGAACTTAGCTCGACAATCTACGAGCTCAGGTCGACATTTTATCTTTTGTTCTCAGAAGTCTCAGATTGCATATAGTTGATCTCAGCTCGACGATCTTCCAGCTCAGATCGACGTTCATTCTCTGTGTCTGACTTCTTTTATTTTCAACAGCTGTCTTGAAGATTTATTTCCTAATTCATTAATTCTAGTTATGTCAAATAATCTCTGGCATTTAATGCCGACATTCTCAAGGCATATAGCCATTTATTCACAACATTAACAATGGTATTTCATAGAGTTATTATTCTGACTTATTTACCAAGACAGTTGGGTAGAAAATTAATTGCCAGAATTTGTACCCGTTTCTCTCCTCGTCTTCTGCAGTAATTTAAGGAATGTTTTTGAATCTCAAAAAAAGATATTCAGACTGGTTAATAGACAGAAAAGCATATTCGGAAATAGTCTCTCAGAGAACACAAGCATTTTTTGGCAATAGCTCTCAGAATTATCCATTCTGCTCTTAGAAAACATAAGAAGAACAGATTTTTATCTTGAGCCTTCTTTTTCAGTTCTATCTTCAGGAATCTACAGAGACAGAAAATCAACATCATTCAACATATTCTAAAGAGCAAGAACACCAGTCTATTGAAGACCTACACCCTAGACAAAGCTTCCATCTTCCTGAATCTACTCAATATCTCAGGGGGAGCTTTGGCATCATCAAATCCACATAGTCTTCTCATTTGCTTTGAGAAAGAGAAGACTATAATCTATTTTATTTAACCTCTCTTGTACAGGGTTATTACTCCATTCAAAAGTATACTTTTTGATGATAGGGCACCTGATCAAAAACCTATTGGTTTTTAGGCACCTGATTAAAAGCCTGAAGGGTTTCTAGATCTACCTGAAGCAGATCTTGTGGTGATAGGGCACCTGATAAAAACCTAAGTGGATTCCTACCAGGGTGGTATAAGAGTGGATGTACCCAAATTTGGGGAACCACTATAATTTTCTTATGTCATCTGGTTGCTCATCTTTATTTATTCCTGCTGTGTTGTGTTTGCTTTTGTTTTTAATTCCCTTATACTTATAAGTAACACCTATTTTAATTCTGCTATAAAAATTAATTAAAAGTTTTTTATACTCTATTCACCCCCCCTCCCCCCCCCCCCCCCTCTAGAGTAGATTTGATCTATCCCCTCTCTTTCACAGAGTTCGGCGAATGGAATAAATTTGTCGAACGGAGTTTGACGAATGGGGAAAATTCGTCGAACGGAGTTCGACGAATAGAAAAAAAATCGTCGAATTAAGCTTCTGGAATTAGTGATTTGGAGGAGAGAGAAAAGCTTGAGATTAATGGTCATCATGGCCATGGAGGCTCCATAACTCCCACTTTTATGGGGCTTTTATTCCTCTGAGGGAGAGGAGGAGTTTCTGGAGGTGGCCGGCCATTAATTTGGTTCAACCACCTTAATTTGGTTGAAACCGAAGGGGTGGAGTTAATGGTCATTAATGGAATTTAATGGCAATGGGGAGTTACAAGCCTCATCTCCCAAATTCCCTCTTTAAGGACCTTCACCAAAGCAAGGGCAAACGTTCCCTCCGATTACTTTTCATTTTTGTTGAGGTTGGTGTAGAGGTTGCAGAGGAGCCAAAGTTTGTTGGCTGGAAATGGTAAGGAGGCAAAGCACACGCCGTCAGGCCACAAATCAGGTCCTCCTCTACTCCTTCGTTGGCTAGATCATAGGATTCAATAGAGACAAGAATTGGGCTCAGTTGAGCCAATTAAAAGCTTCAAAATCCATAAAATTTCGGATTTGGGCTTCATCTCAGGTTTGCCGGAATCATCCCCTCTGACGGTCGTGCTGCCGCCCAGCGATAGCCATCACCTCAACGGAGGTGGTGGTGGCGGTGGCCGACCAGGGAGGTGGTCGGGTGGCCGGCAAATGGACTTGGAAGTACTCCAGGTCGAGTTGATCTCAGCCATTAGCTGGAGGAAGAAGAAAACTAGGAGCTACTCGATTTTCTTTAAGATCTGTGCAAATATATTTATATTATATGTTTTATATGTGCATTTCTGTCAATATCAGTTACTTTAGGAATTAAATTAAAAATATTAAGAGGCCTTTTATGAAAAAGTGTCAAATATGATTATTGTAACCCTATAAGTCTAGATTAATTTAAAATTGGTTTGGACCAATTTGGAGTTCAGGTCAGGCCACAGCACTCTTTTTTGTGAGGTCTATACCTAGGCTTGTACATAGATTGTTTTGAGTGCCCCCATCAATCCAGCAACCCAAATGACTTGAGATTTTGGTTGATGGTCACTCTTACCTATACCTAGAACATATCCAAAAATGGGAATTTTTGGAAGACATTTTCCTAAAGTTTTTATAGGAATTTAATAAACCATGTAAGAATTATTTAAAGGGTCTAATGACCTCTAAACACACCAAGATTTTGTTGACTATCATTCAGTGTCATATTATGACTCTGATAAAAATCTCAGCCCAATTGAGTTAGATTTGAATAGGTTTTGGTGAGACCAAAGTGTGGCCCTTAAGGGTTAATTAGGGCCAGTGTGAGCTTGGGGCATGGAGGGGTCAATTCTCACCCCAAAGGGGTTGGGACTTTGGCTAGAGCCACATGGTTAGTTTAAACACCCTCACATGGAGTTTAGGGTTAATTAGGGTGGATTTACCCTAGGACCCAAGTTCAAATTCTAAGGTTGAACTTTGGGGTTTGTGAAGGACATGGGGTGATATGTCCTTGTATGGACTTGGTGTTTAGTCCATGTGATCTTAAGATGGTGATATGCCCTATGAAGGAATTTGGTAGTATTTAGACACATGCACTCATCTTAAATCACTTGGAAATTATTTAGGTCTATACACCTTAACGAATAAATAAGGGGTCTTATGACCTTGGATCCTTATGAAACTTTGGTAGAAGTAATTTTATTATGCTATTGACCTCTGAGATTTATTATACGATGTTTATAAAATAGTTGCTCATACTTATAGGTATAATCTTCACCTTTCCCATTTCTATGATTTTGAAGTAACCATTGTTAGATTAACTTAGAATGATATGAAACTCTGGCAAAATCAATTAAATATTATTTTGAGGCACTAGTAAATTATTTGGATCATTTGGGCATTTTATCTTAGTACTTCATATATAAAGTAAACTAGTGCACCATACTTTGATAAATAAATAAAAAATATTATACTTTGCTAGAAAATTGTGTTTCTGGCCAGAGAATCTTTTAGCGCAGAATAAACCCTAGAAAATTTGTTACATGTTATTTTCATGAGTTTATAATAATGTTGCTTCACAAAGTGCACTTGAATGAAATTAGTTGAATTATTTTTATACATGGCTCACTGACCTAGGAATTGCATGAAACTTAGTCAGTAATATTTTATGATCACAATGAAGCTCTAGTAATTTTTTACAATTTTTGGACTATGAAATATGGTACTCCCTTCATTGTCTAAAATCATTTGAATTATCTTGAATTTATTATTTAGAGGTTATTACATTTATGAAAATCTGTGAAATTTGGAACTCACTGATGTTATGCTATCATATACTATTCATAATTTTTGGGTGGCCATAAATTAAGGAAATCTAATACTTCATGTTAAAAATTACTCATGGCCTAACTTTTGAGAAAATCTAATAAATGATAAATTTATTAGGAAAATACAAGTCTCTGTATTTAGGCTAAATGTGTCATGATAGACCCACAATAATTATCTTAGTGCATTTGGATGAAAATTTTGAGTACATTCTATCATGTACATCATATAGCTTAGGTTGGTCTACATTTAGTAAAACTGCAAAAAATTGTGTTAACATGGAGGATGGTCATAGGAAGTGGGGAGTAATGTTTGCTGGTTTGGTAAAGTGAAAAAGAAAAAGAGAGCTTCATTAGGAGTCATGATGAGGAGAGTGTTGGGTTAGCTAGTGTTAGGTGGTGCTCGGGATCGACGAAAGGTCGTCTTTCCTGTGGAGAGGAAGAGAGCCAAATGCACTAGGGTTTGCTCTAGTATAAAATTAAAAGTGATTGGGAATTGGGTAATAACCAATAATAATAAGTGTCTTACAAAAGAGAACGATGGGCTTCAGCTACCATCATAGTTCCTAGTGCCCTGTCAGAGCCCTTCACTGGGAATACCAAGGGCAGTCCTGGGCTAACCTAAACCGTAAGAATAATCAATGTTTAAGAGTAACTAGTATAACTAGTATTTCACTTACAATCACACTCCCTAGTGTTGTGGGAGTTAGGTTGGGTCCCGCGAGCGGTAGGCTCGGTGGTTTTAGTGATGAGCAGATTAGCCCAACGAGTCGATGGCTCGGTAGATATTGTGGCGGATGGGATAGTCCGGGGAGCATTGGGTCGGTGGAAAAGCATACTAAGGTTGCATTTGCATAAGATATAAGGTGGTGGGTCTTCAGTATTGAAGAGTCATCACACCGACACCAATACGTTGACTCGGCAAGTGTGGTTTAGCACTTGGCCAAATAAAGTCTGGTGCGCAGCCGGCAAGAGTACGCAGGAGCTTTGCTTAGTGCACCAGGATTGAGGCATATGATAGGTCTGACTGGTAGTGTTGATACCGGTTTAGAGGTGGGTGAGGCCCAACCCACCGCTTCCGTTTGCCACTACGGAGGTATCCTGTGATGTTAGGCTCTAGAAAGGGGGAACTAAAGGTCTGTGTGCATAGAGTCAAGTGTGTGTGTTGCATTTGCATGTTCACATCATAACATACTTGCATGTCATAGCATCATCATTGCATATAACCCATCACACCTATTGTATAAAATGGTATGGGACACTTTATATAATAGGCCTTGCAAAATGACCCCTTGGTCTATAGGTTTGTATGGGCATCCCTATAGGTCATGGTTACTTACTTAGTTTACCTTCTCATACTTTACTTACTTACTTGTTCTTATGTATACGTATACTACTTACCTACTACTGCTTACATATACTTGCTCTGTTTATGAACTTATGATAGACTAGTTCCGCTACCACCTGCTTACCTTTATTACTCTCCACCTTCATTACCTTCCCTTTCCTTCTCCCTGCTCGGTTCCTAGGAGCCATGGGGGAGGGGTGGGGGATGATAGGACTTAGTCTTTTTAGACTAACGGTCGTTGACCAAATCATTTTAGGGGATCGTGGAGCCGAACTAGGAGATGAAGCCCCAGAGGTCGGTGCGCTTGGAGACGGGACAGTCTAGCATAGGAGTTCAGCTAGCAGGGACAGTGATTCCCGATCATTAGTGGAGATTATAGATTTGCTTCCGCGATTGAGTGATTTGTAGTGAGGATTTTGATGTATCGGGCAGGAGCCCTCTTTAGTACTTTACTTTATCTTTTCTGTGGACTCTCCCTTCGTGGAGATTTATTATATTTCATGTGATTTTATGTGGACCAGTATTTGAGTTTTCATGTACTCTTATATTCATTCTACTCTTTTGCGATCGGTATGGCCGGCAGGATCAGCGTTTTGTAGTGATGACCTTCCCAGGTGTGTTGGTATCACCGCAAAGCGGCGGTTCTGGGCATAAGACCCGGTGGTTTAAAAGAAAAAAATGGGGTCTTACAATAATGACGTCCAACGGGGATCCCGGTCGTGCCATCTAGGTGGAAGCCTGACAGCGGGAGCATCCCGGGACCTAACCCCAAAGAGAGAAAACTTGTCATTGTCCAACCTCCGTCCCCTGCCAGCTAGGTGGGAGCCTGGTAACTGGGCATTTAGGGACTTAGCTTGATAAACACAACTCGCCATAACTTAATCTGCAAAAGAGTTGGGGCATCAAAATATTTCATATTCATTGAAGGGATGGACGTACATACTTTCACGAATAAAAACACTTTAATTCATTACCACTCTAGGTGTGACTTTAGGTCTCGCCCTCCACATTTCGGAGGCAGTACCACCCTGACCTCAGAGCCTCCTGGACAATATATGGGCCTTCCCAGTTAGGTTTGAGCTTCCCCACTGCCGCTGACCTCCCTGCTGCATCCACCTTCTTCAGGACCAAGTCCTCTTCCGCAAACTGTTTGACCCTGACGTGCTTTCCAAAGTATTTTTCCATTCTTCACTTTACCTCTTCCTATCGGATTGCGGAGAGATCACGCAGCTCTTCCAACATGTCAAGGGAGATTCGTAGCTCCTTATTTTCAGCTCGTCATTCTTCCCTTCCTTCCTCTTCCTTGACCACCCGAGCCGTCCGGACCTCAAACTCCATTGGAAGCACGGCCTCGCATCTATGGGAGAGCTTGAAAGGGGCCTCCCCCGTGGCAGTGTTGGGAGTAGTTCTAATGGCCTAAAGAACTGAAGGAAGCTGCTCCATATAGCTACCCTTCAAATTCTTTACCTTCTTCTTGAGGAGGTTGACGATGATTTTGTTCACCGCCTCCACCTGCCTGTTGCTCCTGGGATGGTGGACAGATGCGAACCTGAAGTCGATCCCGAGTAGTACACAGAAATTGATGAACTCGGTGATGGCGAACTATGGCCCATTGTCCGTGATAATGGCCTGTGGTAGACCGTGTCGGCAGATGATCTCCCCCCAAAGGAAATTTCTGATTACTTGGGAGGTCACCTTGGCTAGCGCCTTCACTTCCAACCACTTAGAAAAATAATCTATCATCACCAGTAGGAACCTCCTCTTCCCGCTGGCCTTAGGGAAAGTCCCTATTAAATTCATTCCCCAAATGGTGAAGGGTCAGGGTCTATGATACTCTTGAGTCGCTGAGCTGGTTAAAGCTGGAGGGGGCCAAAGAGCTGGCACTTGTGGCAATTCTTTGCAAACTCTGCAGTGTCCTGACTCAGGGTCGGCAAAAAGTACCACTATCGGACTATCCTTGTAACGCCCCCGATTTTTCGATATTTTGTTTAACTCGTTATCTAGAATGTTTATGACGTCAGGGTGTTACGTTGATGCATTTTCGGCATATACCATTGTTAGAGCGTAGTTTTAGCTCTTAGGTTTTTTTGTGTGTGGCTGGGTTTAGCCTATTTGCAAGATTCCCTAGCGAGTCGGGTCTGTTTTGGTGACTCGGTGTAGCCTCTTTGGGAATGCTTGTGTTTTTACTTCGGGAGGAGTTTGCCCGAGTTTGGTTCGTCGAATCTTTATTTCGACTGCGTTGTTGGGTTCGTAGCATCGGTATTTAGCAACGGTGTGATTTTCGTAGAAATTCGTGTTGTCGTGAATTTTGTGTCATTTGGACCATTATTTAATTATAAACTATTGTTATAAAACTTATATTTCTAAGTATAAATAGCTTGGTGAATAGACAAACCCTATTCATCATCTTTTTCCTGAAACCGTCGGCTGTCATGGGAAGAGCGAGAGAGGTGATCTCTTCTAAGCTTTCGGCCACTGATTTCTAGAGTACTAGTGCTCGAAATAATCTTTGGAGAGTAAATCCGGGTAGATCTCACCTAGATCTACGTTTCTATGGTAAGTTGTTCCCGTTTCGTGGATTTTTATAGGTTTAGGTTACGGTTTTGACCTTCCTTCCTCTCGAAAAGTTTCAGGTTTTTTTGCTTAGGAGTTCTTACGGCCAGATCCGAGAGGAGGGGTGTTGTTTGCCGGTTTTCTGGAGGTTGAGGCAAGTGGTGCTTTCTCGCCCTTTCCAAGTTCGTTTTCTTTGTTTTCTTTATGGGTTTCCTTCACTTCTCTATTCCTTAGATTTTAGGAGTGGTGTAGGGTTTGGTCAAGAACGGCCTTATGCATGTTTAAAAATTTCATATTAGGTCGAGGTAAGTTTTTTCAATTGGACAGTTAGCTTCAGGAAAAAAATCATCTTTTATGACTGCTAGAATTTTCCTGTTAATCTGCTTAAGTATAAGTTAGCCTTAGTATAAATCTATTATTCTAATTAAACTCATCTTACATGGTCATCAGCCTATGTTAGAACTAGCTGTCAGATATTCTAAGTAAGCAAGAAAAAAAATTTGTCATATGGGGATGACTAGAGTAAGTCGGGAAAAGCAATCCTTGATGACAGTAGGCATTTTTCCTTGCCATTGAGTCTTAGACTTAAGGTTTTTGTCAAGCAGGTTTAAGCGTTGAGCGTAACCTTAGCACTGAAGGCCAATTTTTAGCCTAAGTCCAAAAGCATTGAGTGAGCTAACTTCACTCAACGCGGCGTTGAGTGTGTTGAATGCACTCAACGTCATGCTAGTGTCTGAGCGGCTAAGTGTAAAATCATTGAGTGAGCTGACTTCACTCAATGCGGCATTGAGTGTGTTGAATGCACTCAATGCCATGCTAGTGTCTGTGTGGCTAAGTGTGAAAGCGTTGAGTGAGCTGACTTCACTCAACGCGGCGTTGAGTGTGTTGAAGACACTCAACGCCATCTCTTAATTTGTTGTCTAAGTTAGAAATCGTAGAGTGAGTGGCATTCACTCAACGCAGTGTTGAGTGAAGCCTCGCCATATAGTAAATTCTGAGTCTAAGTCAAAAAGCATCGACAGGGTTAAGTGGACTCAACGCGGCGTTGAGTGGACTCAACGCAACGTTGAATGGTATGGTTTTTCGCTGAGTTTAGCTTGATGGCATCGAGTGTGTTGACTTCACTCAACGCGACGTCGAGTGTACTCGACGTGACGTCGAGTGTACTCGATGCTTTTTCGTGGACTTAGAATTATTTCGCTGATTCTTGTCTGATTCCTTGGGTATGAGCCTCAGGGTGAATTTGGGGTTTTCTTCCTCATTTTAGCAGAATAAACCATTGTTGGTTGAAGTTTTGCCGGTTCATGGATGCTAGGGCCTTTGGTGCCCGGTTTTGTGCATCTTTACCCTATATGGGCCGGTGGCTGGTGGTGTGTTGGGCAGGACCCTTCCATTGTGGGTTTGCGACTGCTGGTGTGTTGGGTAGGTCCCTTCCACCGCAGGTACCGGTTTTTTACCGGGTTTGGGTGTGTTGAGGCATGAGACCACCTTTTCTTGGGCCCAGTGAAGTTTTATTATTGGTGTGTTGGGCAAGTCCCTTCCACCGTGGTGTGTGGGGTAGGTCCCTTCAACTGCTTGTGTCGGACTTTGCCAGTGTTTGTTTTTGCTCTCTAATGATGAATTGACCAATTTCTTTTCATTTATGCATGTATTTATGCTTATGTTATTTAAGTCTTGATCCTTATAGCACTTGGTGCAACTTGGGATGTTTTACCTTTGTGAGTTCCCCTTATAATCATCTAGTCATGGGTTGGTAACCCTTTTGACATTTTGTTATCTATTGATTGAATTCTATTATCACTTGTATTTTCTTGCTGAGGTGTTCTTTTTTTTGGAATGCCTTGGATTCAGGGTAGTAGCTGGGTGAGTGGCTAGGTTTAGAAGTTTGCTAGTGGACTGCTATTTTGCAGAGGTTTTCCTCATAATAGTGAGGTAGTGTTTTGTTGCTTTCATGTTAGTACAGACATACATGCTCTCCAATAGGTTTGTGTCAGGTTGTTGATGCCCACTGGGGCTTTCTTTTGAAATGCTAATTACTTTGCTAAGCTGCTTAGTTTGTCAGTTTTATGGTTGTGTTTACTTGCTCTTTGAGAATATTTATGCTAGGTTGCATGTTAGGTATTTTAACTTATAAAAGCATTACTACTAGTATTTCATACATGTCATCTTTCTAAAACTAAAATGTTATTTTCTAACTAACGTAAAGACTATTTTTATACTTATAAAAAATCTAGAGCCTTGTATACCGCGAGTTGTCCTTCGGGGATGTTTATGCTCATGTAGGATGTTAATCCAACATAATCAAAGTATTTCCGCAGCGTATAACTATACTTTTACTCGTG
The DNA here is from genome assembly GCA_039513925.1 of Platanthera zijinensis. Taxonomy (NCBI): domain Eukaryota; kingdom Viridiplantae; phylum Streptophyta; class Magnoliopsida; order Asparagales; family Orchidaceae; genus Platanthera; species Platanthera zijinensis. Next base: position 181,724,670 of record CM077079.1, on the reverse strand, counting down.
GACTAGATGATCTACTGTGCCGAGGGATACGGCCATCTAAACTTAAACTGGTTTTTACTTAATAACTTATGGATTTCATTTAAACTGTAGAGTTTGGAGTCTTGCCTGAGCGCCTACAGTTATCCCCTGCACAGCGTGGCATCACGGCGCGTATTTTTTCTTACTCTGATATAACTTAAATGTTGAGAAAATGTGGGTTGTGACAATCTTCCCTTCCAAGGTTCTGCTCCAAGAGTGGCTTCTACACTCCCCTGAATGCACCTCCTCTAGAATCCTCTGGACCTCCCCCTCGGTTATGAAACGTGCCAACATCCCTGAGAGAGTCTTCCTATACAATTTCTTGTCGCCCAATGTTGGGGTAAGGAAAGGGGCTGCTTTCGGTGCAGACAGAAAGGACATTTCAAGTCGAAGGGCCCGCAGGCTTATCCCATATTACAACCAGTTCCACTTCTGGCTTTGCCACCGCCGCAGCATTTGTGCAAGAGAAAGGGGAAGCTGAACGTGGTGTCTCTTGAGTAAGCCCAGACGTCAACTCAGGTTATTTCAGGTTAGATCCTAATATAGTTTTAGCTTTTAATTCATAGATATAGGTTCAATGTTCGTCCTCTTAGTCACGTATGCGATTATTTTTATAGGAAGGTTTAAGGTAAAGAACCATTGGGCACGCGTTCTTTTTGATTCTGGTGTTACCCACTCGTTTGTGGTTAGGACCTTTGTTGAGAGTCATCGTCTGACTCTAGATCAAGTTGGCTATGTGTTTCATGTCAAGTTTCCCTCTGGTGATTCAGTGATATCGGACCATGGCATTCAGAGTTATCTGATTCTGTTAGGTGATTTTCTAGCAGTTGCTGATTTGAAGCTGATAGACTTGGAAGATTTTGATGTGATATTGGGCATGGACTGGTTCTCTAGATATGATGTTGTTATCCAATGCAAGGTTAAGCGCATGGACTTCAAGATGGACAACGATCAACCCAGGAGTGTTTATGGTTATCCGCGCCAGAGTTCTCCGATTATTTCTGCGGTATGTACTCAGAAGCTTTTAGATTCCGGATGTTTTGCTTGTTTGGTTTCAGTTTTGGAAACCAAGGTTATTTTGCCACATTTGGAGGAGATCCCCTTGGTGAGTGAGTTTCCTGATGTATTTCTTGATAATCTTTCTGGTCTTCCACCTGAGAGAGATGTAGAGTTTGTGATAGATTTGGAGTCAGGTACTCATCCTATTGCTAAGGCACCATACCGAATGGCCCCTCATGAGCAGGAGGAGTTGTGTACCCAGCTGGATGATTTGTTGCAAAGCGGATTTATTAGGCCGAGTTCTTCACCTTGAGGAGCCCCCATGCTATTTGTGAAGAAAAAGGATGGATCTATGAGTTTGTGCATAGATTACAGAGAATTAAATAAGGTAACTATCAAGAATAGGTATCCCCTGCCGAGAATTGATGATTTGTTTGATCAGTTGCGTGGTAGCACTGTGTTTTTAAAGATTGATCTTCGTTCAGGCTACCATCAGTTGAGGATTCATGAGACGGATATCCCATAGACTGCCTTTCTTTCCCGGCACGGACATTTTGAGTTTTTGGTGATGTCTTTTGGTTTGACCAATGCACCCTCTGCTTTTATGGATATGATGAATAGAGTGTTCAAGGATTTTCTGGACCGTTTTGTGGTCGTATTTATAGACGATGTTCTAGTTTATTCCCGCAGTGCTGATGAGCAGTCCCAGCACTTACGTTTAGTTTTTTCTACTTTGAGGGACAATAAGTTGTTTGCTAAGTTGAGCAAGTGTGAGTTTTGATTGCCTCAGGTTTCTTTCTTGGGTCATATGGTAAATAAAGGTGGAATTTCAGTTGACCCTGAGAAGATAGCTGTTGTTATGGATTGGAATAGGCCCACCATACCCAAGGAGATAATGAGCTTCCTAGGGTTGGTTGGCTATTATAGAAGGTTTGTAGAGGGTTTCTCTACATTGTCTGCGCCACTGAATAAACTGACGCAGAAGAATACAGCTTTTTTCTGGAGTGATAAGTGCAAAGAAGCTTTTCTGGAATTGAAGAGGAGATTGTGCAATGCTCCAGTGTTTACCTTATCTACGGAAGGAATAGAATATGTTGTTTATGTAGATGCATCACATGTTGGTCTGGGTTGTGTGTTGATGCAGGAAGGTAAGGTGATAGCGTATGGGTCTAAGATGTTAAAGATTCATGAGAAGAACTACCCTACGCATGATTTGGAGTTCGCAGCTGTAATTTATGCACTAAAATTATGGAGGCATCTATTGTATGGTGCGTTGTGTAAGATTTACACCGATCATAAGAGCTTGAAGTATGTTTTCACTAAAAGGGAGTAAATTTGCGTCAGCGAAGATGGTTATAGTATGTTGCAGATTATGATATTGAGACCCAGTACCATCCGGGCAAAGCCAATGTGGTAGCCGATGCCCTGAGTAGGAAGACCGCAAAATTTTTTAACCTCTCCGTGGATTCGCTGGTAAAAGAATTTCTCTATATTGATATTTCTGTTGGGAGTTGTGACTCGTCGAGCAGTTTGGTTGTAGCAGAGCCTTCTTGGATTACACTTATGGGCTACATCAGAAGGATGATCCGGATTTGTTGCACCTTTATCTTAGAACTGAGAAAGGGGAGTTACCAGACTTTTCCATTGATGACGCGGGTACTTTGAAATACCGCGGCAGATTTTGTATCCTTGCTGTTTCGTACATTAGATTTAAGTTGTGCAGTGAGGCGCACGGTTCTAGTGTTTCCTACCACACAGTTTCTACAAAGATGTATCAAGACTTAAAGCAGATTTTCTGGTGGTTTGGAATGAAGGGTGATATAGGTTCGTGTCTGAATGTTTTACATGCAAGCGTGTTAAGGCCTATCATAGAAGGCCTGGTGGCAAGTTGGCGTCTTTGGATATTCCAAGCTGGAAATGGGAAAGTATTTCCATGGACTTCATTACGAGTGTACTGAGTTCTCCCCGAGTCATGATTCTATTTGGGTGATAGTAGATCGACTGACGAAGTGTGCTCACTTCGTGCCATTTAAGATTGGCTACTCCATGAAGAAGATAGCCGAATTATATTTAGATGAAGTCATCAGATTGCAAGGAGTCCCATTTAGCATTGTATCGGATCGAGACTCCAGGTTTACGTCTCGCTTTTGGAAAAGCTTACAAGAAGGGTTGGGTACCGATCTGAGGTATTCCACCGCTTACCATCCACAGACTAATGGTCAAACAGAGAGAGTAAATCAGATCGTGGAGGATATGATCAGATGTTATATTTTGGATCACGGAGGAGCATGGGATGAGCGACTCAGATTGATGGAGTTTGTATACAATAATAGTTATCAAGAAAGTTTGCAGATGGGCCCATTTGAGGCCTTGTATGGGAGGCGATGCAGAACTCCCTTGTTTTGGACCGAGGTCAGTGAGAGACCGTTGTTAGGTCCTGAAGCGCTAGAAGAGATGGAAATATCTATAATGCTTATTCGAGAGAAGCTTCAGATAGCGCAGGAATATTATGAGAAGAATGTCAATCGACGTAGGACAGATTTGGAGTTTGTTGTTGGGGACCTGGTTTTTTTTAAGGTTTCCCCAATGTCCGATGTTAAAAGATTTGGAAAGAATCATAAGTTGGATCCGAGGTATGTGTGACCTTTTAGGGTTATTGATCGTATTGGAGTATCAGCTTATATGTTGGATTTGCCCGCAAATTTTCCTTGTGTGCACGACGTGTTTCATGTGAGCCAGTTGCAAAAATGTGTGCTCAACGACCGATAGATTCTTGATTTTGTGCCCCAGTTAGAGCCTAATCTTTCTTATGTTGAGATGTCTATTCGCATTCTGGATACTCAAGATCGAGTGTTGCGGAGGAAAACCATACTAATGGTTAAAGTTTTGTGGCGAAACCAAGACGCGGAAAGCGCCACTTGGGAGTTGGAGTCAGCTATGAGGGAGGCTCATCCTCATCTGTTTTCCTAGTTGATTGGTATGTAATCTTTTCAATAACCCTTGGTTATTTCTTTTTCTTTTGTAATAGAGGTTTTTGTACGTAAAGTTTTGGGACGAAACTTTCTTTTAGGGGGAGTGGCTATAACGCCCCCGATTTTTTGATATTTGGTTTAACTCATTATCTGGCATGCTTATGACGTCAGGGCGTTATGTTGATGCTTTTTCGACATATGCCATTGTTAGAGCGTGCTTTTAGCTCTTAGGTTTTTTATGTGTGGCTTTGTTTAGCCTGTTTACAAGATTCCCTAGCGAGTTGGGTCTGTTTTGGTGACTCGGTGGAGCCTCTTTGGGAATGCTTGTGTTTTGGCTTCGGAAGGTGTTTGCCCGAGTTTGGTTCATTGAATCTTAATTATGAATGTGTCATTGGGTTCGAAGCGTCAGTATTTAGCTATGGTGTGATTTTCATAGAAATCCGTGTTGGCGCGAATTTTGGGTCGTTTGGACCATTATTTAATAATAAACTATTATTATAATACTTATATTTCTAAGTATAAATAGCCTGGTGAATAGACAAACCCTTTCATCATCTGTTTCCTAAAACCGTCAGCTGTCACGGGAAGAGCGAGAGCGGCGGACTCTTCTAAGCTTTCGACCACTGGTTTCTTGAGTGTTGGTGCTCGAAATCATCTTTGGAGAGTAGATCCGGGTAGATCTCACATAGATCTACGTTTCTACGGTAAGTTTTTCCCGTTTCGTGGATTTTTAGAGATTTAGGTTGCGGTTTTGACCTTCCTTCCTCTCAAAAAGTTTCAGGTTTTCTTCTTAGGAGTTCTTGCGGCCAGATCCGAGAGGAGGGGTGTTGCTTGGCCGGTTTTCTGGAGGTTGAGGCAAGTGGTGCTTTCTCGCCCTTGCCAAGTTCGTTTTCTTTGTTTTCTTTATGGGTTTCCTTCCCTTCTCTATTCCTTAGATTTTAGGAGTGGTGTAGAGTTTGGTCAAGAACGTCCTGATGCATGTTTAGAAATTTCAGATTAGGTCGAGGAAAGTTTTGTCAATTGGACAGTTATCTTCAGGAAAAAAAATCATCTTTTATGACTGCTAGAATTAGCCTGTTAATCTACTTAAGTATGAGTCAGCCTTAGTATAAATCTATTATTTTGCTTAAACTCATTTTACGTGGTCGTCAGCCTATGTTAGAACTAGTTATCAGATAGTCTAAGTAAGCAAGAAAAAAATTGTCTTATGGGGCTGACTAAAGTAAGTCGGGAAAAGCAATCCTTGATTATAGTAGGCATTTTTCCTTGCCATTGAGTCTTAGACATAAGCTTTTTTGTCAAGCAGTTTTAGGCTTTGAGTGTAACCTTAGCACTGAAGGCCAGTTTTAGCCTAAGTCCAAACGCGTTGAGTGAGCTGACTTCACTCAAAGCGGCATTGAGTGTGTTGAATGCACTCAACTCCATGTGAGTGTCTGAGCGGCAAAGTGTAAAAGCGTTTAGTGAGTTGACTTCACTCAACGCGGCGTTTAGTGTGTTGAATGCACTCAACACCATGTTAGTGTCTGTGTGGCTAAGTGTGAAAGCGTTGAGTGAGCTAACTTCACTCAATGCGGCATTGAGTGTGTTGAAGATACTCAGCTCCATCGCTTAATTTGATGTCTAAGTTAGAAATCGTTGAGTGAGTTGTATTCACTCAACGCGGCGTTGAGTGAAGCCTCGCCAAGTAGGGAATTCTGAGCCTAAGTCAAAAAACATCGACAGCGTTGAGTGGACTCAACGCGGCGTTGAGTGGTTTGGTTTTTCGCTGAGTTTAGCTGGATGGCGTCGAGTGCATCGAGTGCACTCGACGCGGCGTCGAGTGCACTCGACGCTTTTCCGTGGACTTAGAATTATTTCGCTGATTCTTGTCTGATTCCTTGGGTATGAGCCTCAATGTGAATTTGTGGTTTTCTTTCTCACTTTAGCAGAATAAACCTGTGTTGGGTTGGTGGTTGCTGGTGTGTTGGGTAGGTCCATTCCACTGTGGGTTTGTAACTGTTGGTGTGTTGGGTAGGTCCCTTCCACCGTAGGTACCGGTTTTTTCCCGGTTTTGGGTGTGTCGAGCATGAGACCACCTTTTCTAGGGCCCAGTGAAGTTTTACTATTGGTGTGTTGGGTAGGTCCCTTCCACCGTGGTGTGTGGGATAGGTCCCTTCCACTGTTTGTGCCGGACTTTGCCGGTGTTTGTTTTTTGCTCTCTAATGATGAATTGACCAATTTCTTTTCATTTACGCACTTATTTATGCATATGTTATTTAATCCTTGATCCTTATAGCACTTGGTGCAACTTGGGATGTTTTACCTTTGTGAGTTCCCCTTATAATCATCTAGTCATAGGTTGGTAACCCTTTTGACATTTTGTTATCTATTTATTAGATTCTATTGCCACTTGTATTTTCTTGATGAGGTGTTCTTTTTTTTTGAATGCCTAAGGTTCAGGGAAGTAGCTGGGCGGGCGGCTAGGTTTGGAAGTTTGCTAGTAGACTGTTGTTTTGCAGAGGTTTTCCTCACAGTAGTGAGGTAGTGTTTTGTTGCTTCATGTTAGTACAGACATACATGCTCTCCAGTGGGTTCGTATCAGGTTGTTGACGCCCACTGGGGGTTTTCTTTTGAAATGCTAATTATTTTGCTAAGCTGTCTAGTTGGCCTGTCTTCTGGTTGTGTTTACTTGCTCTCTGGGAATGTTTATGCTAGATTGTATGTTAGGTATTTTAACTTATAAAAGTATTACTACTAGTATTTTATACATGTCATCTTTCTAAAACTAAAATGTTATTTTCTAACTAACGTAAAGACTATTTCTATACTTATAAAAAAATTAGAGTCTTGCATACCGCGAGTTGTCCTTCGGGGATGTTTATGCTCGTGTAGGATGTTAATCCAACATAATCAAAGTATTTTCGCAGTGTATAACTATACTTTTACTCATGGACTAGCTGATCCACTATGTAGAGGGATACGACCATCTAAACTTAAACTGATTTTTACTTAATAACTTAAGGATTTCATTTAAACTGTAGAGTTTGGAGTCTTGCCTAAGCGTCTGCAATTATCCCCTGCACGGCATGGCATCACGGCGCGTATTTTCTCTTACTCTGATATAACTTAAATGTTGAGAAAATACGTGTTGTGACAATCCGCCCTTCCAAGGTTCTGCTCCCCGAGTGGCTTCCACACTCCCCTGAATGCACCTCCTCTAGAATCCTCTGGACCTCCCCCTCGGCTACGCAACGTGCCAACATCCCCGAGAGAGTCTTCATATACAATTGCTTGTCACGCATAAGATAATATGTCGACTTGTGTTTGAACTTCTTCTTATCTATCCCTTCAGGGAACTCCCTTGTTGGCAGGAATGTTTCGAATGGATCCATCCTTGAGGGGTGTTGGTCTACCTCCATCAGCTTTCCCTCTTGGAAGGACGGACGGAAAAGGTCAGTGATGGTACCCCCACCCAGGGACCATGGTTGGCTAGCTGATCAACCTGCTCATTCTCTTCCTGCGGCACATGTCAGATTGAGAAGGTTTGGAACGTGCCGATGACCCCCTTCACTTTTGCCAAGTACAACTAAAGAGTTAGTTCCCTTACCTCAAACTCCCCATTTATCTGGGAGGCCACCACCATGGAGTCAGTGAGGACCTCCACATCATGCACCCCCAGCTCCCTAGCTAAGCGTAACCCTGCTATCACGACCTCGTACTCGGCCTGATTATTAGTGATGGGAAAATGCACCACCACTGTCTGCTCGATCCTCGTTCCCTGGGGGCTTTCCAAGATCACCCCCGCCCCTAGGTAATGCCTTCCCGAAGCGCCGTCCACCATCACCTTCTAAGGGACCGAGTGAGTGAGTTCCGCCTCCGCCACCTCAACCACATAATCAGCAAGGAAGTCGGTCATCACCTGATCCTTGTTCGAGATGCGAGGGACAAAGGAAATATCGAATTCACTCAACTCTACCCACCACTTCGCCAACCTTCCTGAATGATCCACCCCCTCGAAGAAGTTGCAGAGGGGGTGGTCCGTCACCACCCGGATGGAGTGTGCCTGGAAATAGGGTCGGAGCCTCCGAGTCGAGATGACCAGAGAAAAGGTCAGCTTTTCCAAGTTGGGATAACGGAGCTCTGCCTTCCTCAGGACCCTACTCACGTAGTATATGGGCAGCTGCTTCCCCCCTCTTCCCGAACCAGGACGGAGCTCAAGGCCTCTGCGCCGACCCCGAGATACAAAGACAGATCCTCCCCCTCCTTCGTCCCTTGGAGAAGGGGGCCTGAGTTAATTGCCTCTTCAAAGCCTGGAATGCCTCCTCGCATTCCTCGGTCCACTCAAACTTCTTGCCTCCCCTCAACGCCTTGAAGAAGGGAGAGCACTTCTACCTAGCCCGGGAAAGGAACCTTCTTAGCCCGGCCAACTTCCCCGTCAATCGTTGCACCTCCTTAGCATTCCAAGGCGACCCCAACTTCATGATCACCTTGACCTTGTCAAGATTTGGCTCCACCCCTGCGGGGGTGAGAAGATGGCCCAAGAATTTTCCCCTGCTGGCCCCAAAGACACACTTTAAGGGGTTCAACCTCATCTTGTATCTCCGGAGGGTGCCGAAAGTCTCCTAAAGATCCTAGAGGTGAGAGTCCACCTCTCTGCTTTTGATCATCAGATCATCCACATACACCTCCAGGTTCTTTCCCTTTTGTTCCTGGAAGACCTGATCCATCATCTTTTGATATGTTGCCCCTACATTTTTCAACCCAAAGGGCATCATCTTGTAGCAGTAGCACCCATCCCCAGTGATGAAGGAGACATCTTTTACAATAGGGGGTGCATCCTGATCTGATGATTACATGAAAAAACATCTAAGAAACTCATTGCAGGAAAACCAACGGCTGAGTCAACCAGCGCGTCGATTCAAGGCAAGGAGTAAACATCTTTAGGGCACGATTTATTAAGCAAAGAGAAATCAACACACATTCTCCATCGGTCATCCCTTTTTTTACCATTACTATATTGGAGAACCAGCCAGGGTATTGAATTTTGGATATAAAGCCAGCCTTCAGGAGCTTGGACACTTCTTCCCTGATGGGCTCGGTCAGCTTGTCCGCGATGGACCTCTTCTTCTGGTGGATGGGCGAGCTTCTGGGTACAGGTTGAGGCAGTGGCCAGCAATGCCCGCATCTATCCCCGGCATCTCCGCGACACTCCAAGCAAAGATGTCCACATTCTTCTGGATGCATGCCAGCATCCTCTTCTGGTCCACTGGGGTCAGCCCCTTGCTGATGCACACCTTCTCCACTTCGCCTCCCAGGGTGAGGACTTCCATCTCCACAACCTCCTCTACAGCCACCCAGCGGGACTGCTCCCCCTATTCTTCGTCGTCACCCTCTCCTGGGACAAGGACCTCCTCCTCAGCCTCCTCCACATCCATTGCCTCGTCCAGCTCCTCTTGGACTCCCTCCATCACCTCCACCTAGGTGTGGCTCTCCACCTCCATCTCCACTCCACCCGCCTCCTGCTCCGCCTCCTCCATCCTCCGCTCCATCTCCTCGGCACCCTCCTGCCAAGAAATAGAGTTCACTGCGGTGACGTAGCACTCCCTCGCCACCTTGGGGTCTCCTCGGACCCGGACCTGGATCCCCTCGGCATTGAACTTCAAGCACTGGTGAAAGGATGATGGGACGCAGCGGAAGGCGCTGATGAGAGGTCGCCCAAAGATGACATTGTAACTGCTGGGGGAATCCACGATGACGAACCTGTAGTTTCGGGACTGCCCCCCCCCCCCCAGAGTTACATGGAGCCCCACACCTCCTTCCACCTCCTTTCTCTCCCCCAAAGAACCCAAACAGAGGTCCGTCCGAGGCCAGCAGCCTCTTGGCCTCCACCTTCATCGCGTTGAATGCCTTCTTGAAGATGACGTTGACCGAACTCCCGTTGTCGATGAGGATACGGGAGACGGTGAAGTTCTCGACCGCTGTCTAGATGACCAATGCGTTGTAGAAGGGATCCTCATGATCTGGCATTTCCTTCCTTGAGAAGGTGATCTTCTCCTTTGGGTGTGGAGTCTGGCATGTGGAGTCAATGCTCTGGAAGTACATGGTATGGAGACTTGCCTTCCTGGTAGCCTCGACCCCCACCCCACCCCACCCCCCATGGATCACTCTGATCCCTCCTCGGGCCCCAACCTCGGCCCGATCCTCACACCTATCCTTCTCTGCTCGAGGCAGGACTTCTTCAATCCACACCTCCCGGCGGTCCTGCTGCTGTTGCTGCTCCCTGTTTCCTCTCGCCTCGAGGAACTCCAGGCATATGGCTGTAGCGTACCCCTCCTCCTGGTGGAAGTCACAATAGGGAAACTCCACCCTGACTTCCCTCCTCCTTCTCTGCTGACCCCTCCTCCTTTACATGGCTATCGTCATAGCCTGATGCTGATCGTGGAGGGGAGGCCTCTTAGCCTGCCTCCATCCTGGAGGGTTAAAGTGTCCCTGACCTCCCTGGCGGTTGTCTCCTCCACCTCTTCGTTGTCCCTGATCCTGCCACTCCGGCTGCCTCCAGCCGAGCCAATTATTCGGCTCCTGACGTCCCCATCTCGGCTGCTGCTGCTGCACCTACTGCGGTTGTTCCCACTGCCGGGATTAAGCTCTCCTCACCTCCTAACCTTAGCCACCTCCTGTCCCCTTCTCCTCCTCTGTGTCCCACCTGGAGATCTTCCTCGCGAACTCAAGGATAGACGCCTCCCCCTCGACTTCCCTTGCCACCCTGTCCATCAAATCCTCGTAGGAGAGGGGTGGCACCCTCTTCAGCTCCATCCTAAAGAAGCCCAACTGCAGCCCCAAGGTGAATTCCATCATCAGGGTGTACCCTGGCATCTCCTAGACCTGGGTGACCTCCTCCTGGAACCGGTCCATGAAGCTTCCCAAGGACTCGTTCACCCCTGCTTGATGTGGAACATGGACTCTGACTCCTTCCTCTTCTTAGAAGTGGTGAACCTCAACATGAACCCCCCGCACAGGTCCTCGAAGCAGTAGATTAAGTTGGTCGGCAACTGGTGGAACCACTCCCTCACCTTCTCCTTGAGGGTGATGGCGAAGAGTCGGCACTTGAAGGCATCCAACATCTGCCTTATTGAAACCACATCCTCGAACCACTGGATGTGCTGGACCGGGTCATCCTTCCCGATGTAGTAGGACATCTCTGGCTCCCTGAACTCCTCTAGAACTGTGGCAAAAGAAACCAACTCGTTGAAGGGGCTGCCTCCCCCAGCTGGGCGAGCCAGAGGATCTCGCACCCCCATCTCGCCGAACCGGCCTCCGCTCGCCGACCCAAGGAAGAGCACTCACCCGGGGAGATCGCACTCCCTCCCCTCCTCTACAACCTCCTTCCCAGCTCGCTAAGTTGGGGCATCCTCTCCTAGAGCCGGAGCGAGGGCAACTGGAACAGATGGTGTCAAGCACTCAGCACGCGCGTCGAGTGCGAACCTAACGAGGTCAAGCACCTCCTGCCTGAACTCCTCGAACATCCCCACTATGGTGAGAGGGAGAGGGGGTGGCGAGTCGGCCCTGTCCGAACCTTTCCCTTCTCCTCCAGTCATCGGGACTGCTGAAGATTTTCCGTGCTGACCACGCTCCACGCTCACCATGCTAAAATGTTGAAACCGAAAGCTTGGTCTCTGTGGAGTTCACCCTTGGGGAAGGGGTGATCGCACACTTACTTCTCTCTCGTGGACAAAACAACTAAGGAAAAAGAGCAGGTAAAGGACCCAAGGGCTCGACATGAAGGTCCCACCACACATCCAGAAGATATTAGAGTACTTCCCCTCCCTAGACAAATGCCGAGCTAAGGGTGCCTCAGAGAGCGCAAGAAGACCGGGGCACAATTAAGCATGCCTTCTGAGGTACCTCCTTGGGTCTATTTATAGATTTCTGAAAATGGCCTACAAATAGCCAACCTCCGCTGTTCTGATTAGATATGTGCATCCCAACTGGGTCTGCCAACAGCATAACTCTGATGTTCCAACAGGCTAAAGACTGCCCAGCGAGGGTAAACCAGTAAAAATACACCACAGGAGACTGGGCGAGCGGCCCTATGGAGCCTCCGCTCGTCCGGGGTGGCGAGTGCTCGATGGAGCTGGCACTCGCCGCCTCTGCCAGCCTTGGGCAAGTATGGGCCCGCCCTACCCCACTCGCCCGCTGCACGCCAAACCCCCGGGGAGAGTGTGAGCCGACCCGCTCCACTCGCTCGCTTCTTGCGAGGCCCTTGGGGCGAGTGCGAGCCGACCCGCTCCACTCGCCCCTCCAACGATTCACCCCCATTTGGGCGAGCCGGGCCACTGGTCTTTGGCCAATCTGGCCCCTGTTGACCTGCTCTACTCGCCGGATATTGGGTTGTACAGATACAAAGGCCAGTGCGCAAAAAACTGGCAGACTCCAGAACTAGTATGCACAAATTCGAGAACTGCATGAATAATCATCCTATCTGCCTGGTTACCTCCAGGAACAAGCCGTCTGCAGAACACTAGCCAACCCGGCTAGCCGCCACCCTTGTCCGTACGGTCCGTATGGGCAGTCCAACCAGGCTGCCACCACCTAGCAGCACGGTCTGTCCAATTAGATCGCCACCATATAACTGCACAGTCTGCCTGATCAAACAACCACTTTCACTTCAAAAATTCAACATGCGACAAGTTCTAGATGAGCCTTTGGCAATGAGGTGAGCGATGGAAAAGCAACTGAAGCATATTATGAGTTCTACCCTCCAACGTATGAGGGAACTGGATCCTCCACTCAAGCCAAAGATTGGCTCTCAAGGATAAAGAGAGTCTTGACAGCGACGGAGATGGAGGAGAGGCAGAAAGTGTTTTTGGCTACCTTTCTTTTGGAAGGAGAGACAAGACTCTAGTGGGATGAGCTGGAACTACAACAGTTTGATGGAAGGCAACTGTCCGAGATATCGATGGAGGAGTTCTCGAGGTTTTTTCTGGTAAGATATCTCTCATCTACTCAGAGGATTGCTATGGAGAATCAGTTTCAGAGGTTAACTCAGGGTGAGAGTAGTGTTGATGACTACTTACATGAGTTTACTAAATTGGGGCAGTATGTGGGCTCTATGTTTGTTGATGAGGAGTGCAAGAAAAACAGATTCTATGAAGGTCGTCACAACGATCTGAGATTACTTCTCTCGGGTCCGATGACATGGGGCTTTCTAATGTTGGTCAATACTGCCCGATCCCTAGAGCAAGATCTGAAGAGAGTCCAAAGTAAGGACTTGGGTGTGAAGAAGCCAGAGTTCAAAGTACTGAACTCTTCAAAGACTTGGTACAGAATGTGGAATAAGAAGTCCAAATCTTCTGGACCGGCTCCTTCTATTGTGTCTGTAGCAACTTCTAGGCGAGACCCAATGATTTGTTATACTTGTAGCAAGCTGGGACACATAGCCCGCGATTGTCGGAGTGTCCCTCCAAAGACGTAGAAAAAGGCAAGAGAATCTTATGCTAAGAAGGGCAAGGTAGTGGAATCAACTGCATCCCATAATGCTTTATCCTAGCCCAGAGCATATAATCCTGGCCAACAGGAGGCCATAATGTAAAGCGATGTGGTGACAGGTATGGTTTAGTATATAGCTTTTATTGCTTTATATACTTGTTACCTTATGTGTTTCTTGTGTATAACTTATTTTAATTAGGCTTTGTACTAATCTTGGACTATCCGGTGAGAGCACTATTAGATACAGGGGCTTCTCACTCCTTTCTATCCGAGGACTTTGTGTTGCGTATCAGAATGCCTTATTTTGTGATGAAGGATAGATTGGATATAATGCTACCTAACGGATGCGTGATGCGTGCAGATAGGTCCTGTTGTGTTCAGATGTAGATAGGAAGTCATGACTTGGATTGGAAGCATCTATACTGCCAATTTCTGAATTCGATGTAACCTTTGGCATGGATTGGTTCTTGGAGCAGCATGTCTGCATTGATTGCAACTCAAAGGAAGTCAGACCTGGATAGAATATCGAACGTGAGACTAAATTCGTCGGTATGCGAGGATTGAGCAAGATACTGATGGCTGCTCTTCAAGTAGTCAAAGTGGTTCGGAAGGGTGCAGAGTTATTTTTCACACTATTGGAGGTTGTAGAGCCGAAGTCTAGTTTGAGTGACGTCCTTATTTTGTCGGAGTTGGCAGATGTGTTTCCTAAGGATCTCCCTGGACTTCCACCCCAGCAAGAGATTGACTTCACGATTGTGTTGTTGTAAGGTGTGAAACCTGTGTCACGCTCACCTTACCGTGTGGCGCCAAAGGAGATGGCAGAACTAAAGGTTCAGTTGCAGGAGTTACTAGAGCAAGGCTATATACGTCCGAGTATGTCACCTTAGAGTACATCGGTTCTCTTTGTGAAGAAGAAGGACGGAAGCTTGCATCTAACTACCGTGAATTGAACAAGCTGATGGAGAAGAACAAGCATCTGATTTCAAGAATCGATGATTTGTTTAATCAGCTGGCTTGATCAACTGTCTATTCAAAGCTGTATTTGAAGTCCGACTATTATAAGTTAAGGATCAGGGAAAGTGATATTCCCAAGACAGTGTTTGTACATGCTATGGGCATTATGAATTTACTGTAATGCCTTTAGGGCTCGTTAATACGTCATCAGTATTTATGGAGTTGATGCACAAGACCTTTAGAGAGTATTTGGACCTGTTTGTGATCGTCTTTATTTACGACATACTGTTATACTCTAAGTCAGAAGAGGAGCATGTGAATCATCTGAGATTGGTTCTGCATACCCTGAGGAGGAATCAACTATATGTCAAGTTCTCTAAGTGTGAGTTTTGGCTATATTCAATGGTGTTTCTTGGTCATGTAGTTATTGGAGAAGGTATTGCTGTGGATCTGGCAAAGATAGTTGCAATACGAGAGTGACCTGTACTTACTACTGTGGAAGAAGTCAAGAGCTTTCTTGGACTTGCTGGCTACTATATGTGCTTTGTAGAGAACTTTTTGTGGTGAGCTCTGCCTCTCACTACGTTTTCAAGGAAAAATCAGAAGTTCGTTTGGACGCTACTTTTGAGGAATTGAAGAATCGTCTGACCATGGCGCATGTGTTATGCTCGCCATGTGGAATAGAAGGCTATGAGATATATAGTGATGCCTTAGGGAGTGTCTTAGGCTGCGTTCTCCAGCAGTTCGGGAAGGTTATAGCTTATGACTCTCGCCAACTAAAAGTGCATCAGAGGAATTATCTGGTCCATGACTTTGAGTTAACAGCTGTGATATTCGTTCTTAAGATGTGGAGGCACTACTTATATGGTGTGAAGATCAATATCTTTACGGACCATAAGAGTATGAAGTATTTGATAGACCAGAAGGACTTGAACATGCGACAACGAAGGTGGATGGAGTTTCTTGGGGACTACACCTTCAAGATTCACTATATTCCAGGCAAGGGAAATTTAGTCGCGGATGCGCTGAGTCGCAAGGCCCCAGCACAGGAAAATTAGTTACAGATGCATGATGAATGTCTTATTTGTGATTTGGAGGCTTTGAACATCTCTTGTATTGACGGGAGGACGAGCGTGGATGCATGCTTAAACAAGACGGAGGTGCAATATGACATCGCGGATAGAATTCGACGGGTGTTGGAGCTTGATGAAAGCATGAAGCGCTATGTAACGAAAAACGTGGATGGGTCTAATGCTGATTTTTTGTATGAAAATGGTCTTTTGCGGAAAGACGGTTGTTTGTGCGTCCCAAATTTTGGTACCTTATAGGAGGAGTTGATGTATGAGACTCATTTTACCAAGTACTCGATCCACACGGGGAGCACAAAGATATATAATGACATGAATACGTTCTTGTGGCCAGGTTTGAAGAAATAAATAGCTCACTACATGGCGAAGTGTCATACTTGCGCACTAGTGAAGGTCGAATGTCAGAAACTGGGAGGATTCCTAAATTCTTTACCGATTCCGGAATGGAAATTCGACGACATATCGATGGATTTCGTGCATGGATTGCCGAGATCGCAGCATGGTAACGATGTCATCTGGGTAATCGTAGACCATTTGACAAAGGTGTCATACTTCATTTCAACCGGAAGGATGATTTAGTGGAAAAGCTGGCGAAGCTTTATGTTGACAATATCGTACGATTGCATGGTGTGACGCGTAGCAACATAAGTGATCGTGATGGGCGTTTCACTTCTAATGATTGGAGGCTAATCCACTAACTATTGAAGACCAAGTTGAAGTTTAGTACGTCCTTTCATCCTCAAACGGATGGTCAGACCGAAAGGACCAATAGGACAATGGAAGATATGCTTTGCATGTGCGCCATGAATTGCAAAAAGAGTGGGAGGACCATCTCTACATGATTGAGTTCTCCTATAACAACAGCTACCAAGCGAGTATTCATATGGCATCCTTCAAGGCCCTTTATGGTAGGAGGTGTTGTACACCTTTAGCTTGGGCGAAAACAGACGAGAATAAGTTATACAGACGGAAAGAGGTCGAAGATGCAAATTCGTCTATACAAATAATCAGGGAGCGATTGTTGATCATTCAGGACAGGCAAGCCAAATACTATAATGCCAAGGACCATAATGTCGAGTTCGCCATGGGCGATTGGGTTTATCTAAAGATCAAACCGTTCAAGGGCGTATCAAGGACTCGACGCTTGAAGAAGCTAAGTCTGAGGTACCTTGGGTCATTTGAGATCTTGGAGCGCGTTAGTGAAGCTGCCTATCGGCTCGCTCTTTCGATAGAGTTAAGCGGTTTGCACGATGTGTTCCACATATCAGCATTGAGGAAGTCGTTGAAAGAGCCTACTCTGGTGGTTGTCGTTAATCAAGTGTCGATTGATAGTGGGTTGAAGACGAAAGTCAAGCATATTCAAATCGAACACGCGGAGGTCAAGCAATTACGAAACAAGGTGATCAGGATGGTCAAAGTCCGGTGGGACAACTGTGGCAGTGAGGAGCTCACATGGGACCGCAAGTAAACCATGCTTACGGAGTTCCCCGAGCTGTTCCGTTGAGGTACAAATCTTTTGTGTTTTGTACTTCTTTATTTATTGTCTGTACAATTAAATTTCGGGACAAATTTCTTTAAGGGGGGGAGAATTATAACACCCCAAATTTCACCAGAAATAGCTCTCTGAGAGCTACCACTCGGCGATAGAACTAGATCTGGTGGTAGCATAGCCGATTTTATTGGCGTGGCTCTTTGTGAGCTATCGTCTGGCAGTAGCGATATCGCATAGCGGTAGTGATCTTTCGTCATAGACATCGTAATGACATGATGCATCACCTACTGCTCGGCGGTAGTATAGTACCGCACGGCGGTAGCATGACATTTACGGCACGGCCACGTGTCGGCGTGTGATTGGAGAGTTTAAATGGTGGGCTTGCCAAACTAGCCATCTTTCGAGGCACCGCGCGGAGGTAGCTTATTACCACGATGTGGTAGCACTCTATACAGGAAACCTAACTCTAATCGTGTCCACTCGTGGATCTTAAGTAGGATCCGACGATGGAGCTGCTTCCCCAATTTTATAAGGTCGGGAATGAGGGTTTGAACCTCATTTTCCCTTGGGCCCTTCTCTTTCTAAGTATTAGAGAGAGGGGAGAGCAAAGGTAGAGGAAGAAGAAGGAGATTCCGCCATTATTGGAGCTTTCGAGCTCCAAGTCATGAGCCGAGTTAAGATCCATGGAGGTGGGTCCGTTGCAGTCATTTTCATTTGGCTAGTGTCTCATCCATGGCGCCAAAATGAACTTCAAGAGTAACGATCTTCCTCCTTGAACATATGAAGTCCTTATTTTGGCATGTTTGCATGAAATCCCCCATTAATTAGTGGAGAGCAAAGGGATTTCCAATGGGTTGATTGATGTTATCCTCCTGAGATACTTGCATGTAGAATCCGGAATCGAAGTACGGAATAGGCATGATGTGTGAAGCCCATTCAGACAGGTTGGTATTAATTAGTGATGTATTGCTTTGCGTGTCGGAGAAGACTCTGTGGTTAAACATGTAGTTTACGGAGTTACGAGGTGTGCAAGCTGATGTTGTGAGAGTACTGGAGGTGGTCTCCAGGAAAACACCCGATTTTGGGGAAGAAACGGTATTCTATCCCCTAGAACACGGCGGTAGCGCTACCACTAGTAGTTGCTCCCAGTGAGCTATTTTTGAGGCATGTCTCTTGGAAACTATGGGGATTATATGTTTGGCAGTAAGCTTATGTTGCCCAGACATGGTGGCCGTGAGAGCCAGCCTTGGAACATAACGTGGTTATGTATTTTTGTGAATGGGAAAGGGGAAGCTTGTAACACTTCCCCTGTAATGACCGTATAATATGGGTCCGGTCGGGACCCCACAACATACAGACGTCACAGCTTAAGCATTAAAATATGATATAAACTACCCAAACTCAAAACTCAGATTATAATAGTGGAAACATACAACTAAACAGGAAGTTAACTCCGCCTAGACTCCAACAAATGCGCCCCATCACCCCAGTAATCATGGAAGACCCATTGGGCATGCGTACCTTTAACTCTGCGTTCGCAGAGAATGACTCAACTCTAATTCTCCGGATAAAGTTTTCTGCAAGAAAGAAGTATGACACTCCCGTATCAAACAATACCCTAGCGGGGTATCCGGAAACTAGCACAAAGCCTAAAACATAGGCGACATACATAAACGGTCGCGAAAGTATAAAGCAAAGAAATTAACTTGAACTTTCTCATACATGTCATCACATCGGGCTGGCGGATCGCTTCCTGTTGCCCAAGGTTATAAGTCATTGGTTGCACGGGTTGGAAATGAGAAGCGCTAGACTCCGTCATCTTTCCTTTTTCCGCGGTGCTGGGGCCGGACCGCACGGACTGCTCCTGCCTTGGCTCCTACTCAGCACCATTCTCAATACAGAAATGAGCTATGTGACCTGGCTTGCCACACTTAAAGCACGACGGTGGTCCCTTGAAGCGAACCCTCCAGACGTCATGTTACTTTTCTCACCGAACTTGAAAGGATGAGGCTTCTTCTTCCACCGGTTCCCTTCAGACTTCCCTTGTGATTAAGAAGGCTTCCCTTCTCCCTGCTTGGTCGCAAACCCCTTACGACGTTCTTCGAACGTCGTTCGACGTTCGTCGAACCCGCTAGACAGCACCATTTTCATCTCCCGCCTCTGTTTGACGAAAACCTACTCCTTATGGGGTGTTACAATCCTCCCCTCCTTACAGAAATTTCGTCCTGAAATTTAACTCAGTTGTAGGCACAAAAACAGCAACTAATTTGTTGCAACATCTTTTCCTTTCACAAAATATTTGTTACAACACTTTATACAAATAACTCTAGAAATTCCGCACGCATGGTTTGCTCCCGCTCGTATGAGAACTCGTCTCGCCCGCAGTTATCCCAGCGCACTTTCACGAGCTTAACCTCTTTGTTCTGCAGCTGCCGAACCTCTGAATCCTCTACGCCAACCGGACGACCTTCGTCCTCAAGTCCTCTTCTATCGGCACCGTCCCCTATTCGATCACAACACTAGCCTCCACCAAGGCTTTCCGCAAGATGGAGGCATGGAATACATCGTGCAATCCACTCAGCTCCGCAGACAACATTAATCGGTAAGCTACTTCTCCAATACGTTCTATAATCTCGAACGGTCCAAAAAACCTCGGACCCAGCTTCTTGAGTCGGCGAATCCGCGAAACGCCTTTGAACGTCTTAATCTTGAGATAAACCCAGTCGCCTACCGCGAACTCCACGTTCATATGGCGAGCATTAAAATAGTTTGCTTGTCAGTCCTGGGAAACCTTGCTTTGCACGAATGAAAATGTGTGCCTCCAAGTCCTCTTCGCGGATCTGGACTCGGAACGACGATCGGAGCTCTGAAGCTCCGTCAATGGCGGATAAGGGAGTTCGACGAATGTCGAGACGGATTCTCGGGTTCCATTGATTGTCTTTGTAGCCGTTTGATTTCACATCAAAGCTGATCGTAGGTCCCAGGATCCTCTGCCCAAAGGGCTTATGTAGGGCTGAACGGTTTTCTCCCTCATTTTTTCTTCTCATTTTTGAGTTGACTTAGGGCTTGTGAGTTGGAGAGCATAGGAGGAAGGAGTGCTTTCTCCTGTCACGGCTCCACTCTAGGCATCGCTATAGGGTTGCAGCCCAAGCACCCCAACCCCTCTCTAGCCCACTGGCGGATTGTTGGTGGCCACAGGCTCCCTTTAATGAGTCAAACTCGATAGTCAAGCGCACCACGGGGACATCCCAGGAGGTCACCCATCCCGGTACTACTCCAGACCGAGCATGCTTAACTATGGAGTTTTCCAATTTCTCATCACCAATTGAGCACGCTTAACTATGCAGCTCAATTGGTGATGAGAAGTTGGAAAACTCCATAATTAAGCGTGCTCGGGCTGGAGTAGTACCGAGATGGGTGACCTCCTGTGAAGTCCCCGTGGTGCGCGCTTGACTATCGAGTTTGACACATCAAAGGGAGGTTGTGACCACCAACAACCCGCTAGTGGGCTGGAGAGGGGTTGGGGTTTTGGGGCTGCAGCCTGGTAGCTATGCCTAGAGCGGAGCCGTGACATTGTCACGTTTGATCGGCTAGGGTCGTTACAAAGCTGACCCGCATCGTGGCTTGTTGCGCCTGATGATTTGAGCAATGGGATGTGGTTGAACTGTACCTAACCATATGTCGTTCGACTTGGAGTGAATGATTGAGATGAATTTTGTACGTGTGACGGACTTCAAGCCTATTTTTAGGCATGATTCAGTCAAATTCAGGTCTCGAGCTCAACATGAAAGTTGTAGCGCTCAAAAAAAACTTTCCAACAAGTGGTTTCACATTTTGTGGAGAGCTCTATAGCTCCCTAAAAGTAAAATCGAAGTTGTTGTACTGAAATAATTTTGTACAGGATAGAGTCTGTCCAGGCTTGCACGGCCGAGTTCAAACCTGATTTTAGGCATGATGGACTTAGGCTTCATTTGGT
Organism: Platanthera zijinensis; assembly: GCA_039513925.1. NCBI lineage: Eukaryota > Viridiplantae > Streptophyta > Magnoliopsida > Asparagales > Orchidaceae > Platanthera > Platanthera zijinensis. The sequence goes on along the minus strand of CM077079.1, from coordinate 181,703,706 downwards.
TTGGCATTTCGCTGCCGCTGTTTGGAGAAAACGTCATCGAACGACGGGTAAACAAACGGTCGGCGGCAGCTTTGCTCTGTTTGCACCCACAGTAAGGAGAAAACGGCTCCGATCCGCTTCGTTTTGACCCCCACTTCTCCCCCTCCGGTTCCAAAGTGACGTTTTGGCATACCGGATACACCCGCCACCGCCGAACACAATATAGCCTTAGATCTTGACCTAGGACTTTACATTAAATTTGTAGTCCTTAGAAATACCTTTCCGGAATGAGGTTAAACTTAATTTTTGGTGGTCAGTAGCTCCGGGAAATCCAGTTTTCGTAAGCTGTGTCGTAAATATATAGATTTTGATGTTTCATGAATTTCTCTAAAATTGTTTATTGGAAGCTTTGGAAAATTGGTAGATAAAAAGATTGATGACAATGTGGACACCCTATTAAGTTTCATAATTTATGGATATATATCTGATGTGAATTTGTCAATATTATGTTATAACTTATTGTGTTGTAAGTGATTATCATGATTATCTGAATGAGCTGAAATTGTGTGTAAACACTCAAGATGGCAACCATGACATATGGTAGAAATTTCAGCGAATTTGGGTTGATATAAACACTTAATTAATCATTGGTTTCATGACTTGTTGGTAATTGTAAGATATGTTGTATCATAGGTTGTATTGTGTAAGGACGTGATTGGAGGTATTTTGGAGCTTCTTGGTTTGTTGGTACATGGGGATTTATGGTGTATATGTTGATACACGGTTGTTGAATGATCCTGAGTTGAAGATTACTTGTGATAGGTCTACGGGCTTGCCGATCGTCACACAGATGGAAGTTGGCAGATAGACCTTGGCCGATTGGGTTGGGTTCTTTGGTGGTTACTTCCCAAAGATCCCTTCCGTGCCAATTGAGCTGGTTGGGCTGGGCTCTTTGGTGTTTACTTCCCAAAGACCCCTTCCGTTCTATTTAGCCATGTTGGGTCGGGCTCTTGGTGTTTGCTTCCCAAGACCCCTTTTATGTCGTAGTATGTAGGAGCTCCGTTGTTGGTTTTGTCAGCATTGAGGCATACAGAGGCCTAGTCCTAGTAGTGTGTATGCCTGCATGGTAGTGGAGATGCTCGCTCCACTATCACTGTTTGACCACGACGGGTAATGCCTGAGAGGTTCGGTACTCCTTGAAAAGAGGGAACTAAAGGACTATGTCGAAATAGCAAAACAGAGTGCGTGTGTAAACATGTGTGAGCCATCATAACACATTCATTACATTGCATTGCACTGCATAAGATCTTCATCATGTAAATTTGTATGTGCACTTTTACATGATGAGTTACTTTCTATTGTACCTGATCTTGAACTTATAAATTTGTATGAGTATTTTTATAAGTTAAGTTCAATTATGTACCTATGATAATACTACTAGTTTTTATGCTCTTACTCACACGTTGTTGTCACTTTTCTTATTGCACGTGTACTACTATTGATTGTCCTTATTAACTACTAGCTTAGAGCTTACCAGTTGCTTTACTTGTACCTACTGATTATATTGTGCTCATATTTCTTTCCTTCCGCTCAGTGCCTAAGAGTCGCTAGGGTGAGAGGATGTGAAGCCACTTAGTCTTTATGACTAACGGTTGCTACACCCACCTTTTTAGGAGGACACCCCTCAAACGGAGCAACAACATCACCCCGTACAAAAGGATAGCCAGACCATAGAGACAGGGCCCAGCACTACGATTCCTTCGCTTCCTCCAGTGACAGATATGAGCGAGCGTTTTATTTGTAGCCCCTTTTGGGCAAATCGTGTACTCTGATATTTGTAGGAGCTTTTGTAGCTTCCTGACTATTATATAATTCTAGACTTTTACTCATTGTGGATTATGACTTTTGTGTTATTTTTTTGTTGATGGGTTGACAATGTGATATTGGAAATTAGCTGGCATAATAGGCGACTTGTAGTACAGATTTTCTCGTGTGTTGATGCTACTGCAAAGCGGCTATTCAGGGCATAAGGCTCCCCTCGACCGTGTCTTATATAATAGAAGGAGGGTCTTACATGTGTGCGGTTTTGTCCCCTTCTCGGGTGTTTTTTGGCCTTTTGGGTGAGCACGGCTTTTTGCACGCGACCCGTCTGGCCGGGTTTGCTTGCCCCCGTGTCTTCGAAAGGTATGTTTGTTGCCCCCCAGTATTTTTTCCTCTTTTGTCTTGTGATGTGCGTTTGAATAATTTGTTTTCTGTGTTTGGAGGTAGATGAAGCTCGCGACATCGCGCTCTTGTTGAACGGTACCTACGTAACCACGAAGGATGATTTTCTCTCTCTACGGACTCGCTGGCTGCATCCGAGAACTCACTAGCGGAATCCCAGAGGAAGAAGAAGGAAGTTGTTTTCTAGATGGTTAATGCGGAGTCCCAGTTGCCCTCTTCCCAGGCTGAGGTTGAGACTCTTCGGGCGAAGCTGAGTGCTACTGACACTGAGATCGCATCTCTTTGCGAGAAGTTGGTCTCCGCTGAGGAGACTCTTGCGGAGTCGATCCGTTGTACCAAGCTGGAAGATGTTGCGATGTACCAGCAAGAGGCGGAGGTTAAGCAGCTAAATAAAGAGAACGCTCGGCTAATTTCGGAGCAGGTGGGGGTCGAGGTCGTGTTGGCGGCTGTGGTGGCCGAGTACAAAGTCTCTCATGACTTTGAGGTGGAGTGGTTTTGCATTGCGGAGGAGATGCGCTCTGAGATGATGGCGACAGAGGTTCACCCACTCATGGAGGATGAGTGTGATGTCGCATACTGGTTAGGTTTCGGCAAGGGGTTTCGGGCAGCTAGGAGTTTTCCTAAGTGCGATGCTCTAGGCATGGAGGATGACTCAGACGGCGATGTTGATGTTATCGTGGGGGGATAATCTTGTGGACCTCTTCTTCCCATGTTTGTTTTGATCTGCATGTTTTTTGTTTTGTAAGCGTATTTTTGTGTTGTTGCATGTTTTTGTTTTTCATGATGATGTAGCTCGTGTGGAACCTTTTATTTGAGTGAATACTCTTTTTGGATTTTGGATCTGTTGCGTTATGGTTGCGCTTTCGACAGGGTAGTGCTTTGCTCAAGTGTTGTTTGTCTACTCGCGCTTTTGGGGAGAGCTGTAGGCCACTTAGAATTTGGAGATGATGAGCCCTGGTTCGCTCGCACTTTGAGCGGAGATGGTGGGGAACATTCGTTCGTTTACACCTTAAGAGAATCGGAGTTCGTTACCGTGGAGGTGGCGAAGGACCATTGATTGTTCGCGCTTCAGGAGGGTCGGGGTCCGTCCGGGTGGAGGTGGCGAAAAAACTTTGTTCGTTCGCGTCTCAGGAGAACCGGGGTTTGTACGAGCGGAGGTGGCAAAGAACCATTGTTCGTTCGCTCCTCAGGAGAACCGGGGTCCGTCCAAGAGGAGGTGGCGAAGAATCTTTGATCGTTCGCGCCTTAGGAGGATCGAGGTCAGTCCGGGTGGAGGTGGCAAAGAACCTTTGTTCGTTTGCATTTTAGGAGGATCGGGATCCGTCCGGGTGGAGGTGGCGAAGAACCTTTGCTCGTTCATGCCTCAGTAGGACCGGGGTCCGTCCGGGTGGACGTGGCAAAAACCTTTGTTCGTTCGTGCCTCAGGAGGACCGGGGTCCGTCTGGGTGGAGGTGGCGAAGAACCTTTGCTCGTTGGCGCCTCAGGAGGACCGGGGTCCGTCCGGGTGGAGGTGGCGAAGAACCTTTGTTTGTTCGTGCCTTAGGAGGATTGGGGTCCGTCCGGGTGGAGGTGGCAAAGAACCTTTGTCCGTTCGCACCTCAGGAGGATTGGGGTCTGTCCGGGTAGAGGTGGTGAAGAAACTGTGTTCGTTCGCTCCTCAGGAGGACCGTGGTCCGTCCGGGTGGAGGTGGCGAAGAAAATTTGTTCGTTCTTGCCTTAGGAGGACCAGGGTCCGTATGGTTGAAGGTGGCAAAAAAACCTTTATTCATTCGCGCATCAGGAGGACCAGGGTCCGTTCGGGTGGAGGTGGAGAAGAACCTTTGTTCGTTCGTGCCTTAAGAAGACTGGGGTTCGTCCAAGTGGAGGTGGCAAAAAATCTTTGTTAGTTTGCGCTTTAGGAGGACTGGGGTCCGTCCAGGTGGAGGTCGTGAAAAACCTTTATTCGTTCGCACCTTAAGAGGACCGGGGTCTGTCCAGGTGGAGGTGGCGAAGAACCTTTATTCGTTTGCTCCTCACGAGGACCAGAGTCGGTCCGGGTGGAGGTGGCAAATAACCTTTGATTGTTCGCGTCTCAGGAGAACTGGGGTTCGTCCAAGTGAAGGTGCGACGGACCTTTGTCCATCTCGCCTAGAAGGTGCAGACAAACTTTTGTCTGTCTCGCCCAAAAGGACTTTCGCTGATCTCGCCTGGGAGGTGCAGAAGGGATTTCGCCTATCTCGTCTGGGAGGTGCGTCGTTCGACGTGGAATCAAATATTTCATTGCTTGGAAATGAAGATACATGTACTCGCAAGCTTCTTCCCACGACTTATTCTTTGGAAAATAGGAAAAGTAGTAGATAGTAAGGGGCGTGTTGGCTTAAGGTGTACTAGAACTTTCACGTCCCAGGTCCCTTGGGAGACGCATCTTGCAAGCGGACGTCCAACGTGATGCCTTGAGCTAGTGTGTTGGCACGGAGCGCCCTTAGTATTGGTCCCCTGAGGATGGCGTCGCAGGTTGAGGCGGCTTGGATGATGATGAACTGAACGTCGTACATTGCTAGTGCTAGGGGGACTCCCAGAGTTACTGGAAGGATGATACTTCCCATGATGGGGATTATTGGGTGTCTCGTGACATGTGCACCTACAGAGAAAAGCTAGACGTCTCTCCCGGAGATTCCAAGCTGGAGTGGCATTGATAGAAATAGCACATTGGCGGATTCATTTTCATCGATTAATATCTTGGCCACCTCGACTAGCGGGCTTCCGAGGGTTGCCTGGATGTGTTGAGGGAAAATCCTGATGTACTGGGAGCGGATGGCTGGACCGGCTCAGGATGCTTTTTGGGTGCGGCCTCCTAATGGTACTGTCCCTCTGTGGGTTTGACCAGGGCTGGTGGCGCGGCAACTTTCTCTCTGTGGAGTTCTCTGAGGAATATGGGTTGCACGAGCCGCTCGACTTTCTCCTTCAGGCGCATGCACTCCTGTGTCGTGTATGTTCCCTTTGTGAAAGTTGCAATATTGGGATTGGTCGCCACTACCTCGCGGGAGTGCCTTAGGCTTCTGAAGTTGCGAATGGTTTCTCAGGGCGTACAAAACATCTGTAAGAGAGAGACCGAGTTCAATAAAGCGTTGCTGCCCCCCCCCCCCCCCCCCCCCCCGGGCTCGCGAGGTTTCGCTAGGATGCTTATTTTGTTTTTCGGGGGTTGGGATTTCTATGACCAGTGCCCCCTGAGCTTTCGTGTGCCGCGTGGCGCAGGCCACCCCACTGAGCGATCGGTGTTCTGAGCGAAATGACCTCTGGCCGCCTTCGACGGGGCATGCCCCCGAGGTATGGGAGGCTCCCAATTCGCTTGGCAAAATAAGCGCTTGTGTTTGGCGCTCTTCCATCTGGCGCATCCGTTCTTCCACTGATCATGTTAGTGCAACGATTACCTCCTCGAGGCGCGACGTAGGGCTAGCAGGCAAGTCCTTGGATGTCTGGTCACTAGGCGCTTTATAAGGTGGTTGGATGACGGTGTGTGTGCTTCCCTTTGTCATTGATACTATAGTTGGGGTATGTTGCAACTTGTCAAAGCATTTGGGAACATCTTTCTCACAGACAGTGTCAAACTGTTGCGGGTCACCCGATCTTTCCCCGGACCGGAGAAATCAGACCGCCTTAGCTATGAATTGGACAGGAAAATAGTCAAAGTAAACAGCAGCAAATGGCAAGAGGATTTTTTTACGTGGAAAACCCGAAAAGTGTGAAAAATCACGTGATTGGATCTGTGTCGAGTCAAAATTCACTAGTGCATATGAGTTTACAGATATTGAAATTTGATCTTGGAGGGCGACAGACCGCTTTCTACTACAATTGCAAAGTACAAAAATAAAGAAATGAAACTAAGTCTTTGTAGCCTCGATGGAAAGCGCTCCGACCTTAGAAATTTGGCTACGTCCACAGAACCTCGATGGAGGCACTCCGGCCTTGGAAATTTGGCTAAGTCCACGGAACCTCGATGGAAGCGCTCTGACCTGAAAATTTGATTAAGTCCACGAAATCTTAGTGGAAGCGTTGCAGCTGGAAAAATCTCTTAAGCCCACGTAGCCTTTGCGCAAGAAGAAAAGCTGAGCGAATTCCTAAGCGGAGGATCGGCCTAAGTCCATGATCTCGTCGGAAAACCTCAGAGCTCTCTCTTGCCTCTGTAGCTGTTTGTCTTCAAATGAAGGCCCGGGGACCTATTTATAATCTTCTGGAGGGATACGTCGGTTATTGCATCGGGGCAGAATTTGTGCTAGCGAATGGCGTCGCTCCATTTCGATCACCCGGATCACCAATTTTAGCAAAATGATGAAAATGCCCCCCAGGCAGCTCGAGCAGGGTGCCCAGAGGCGGGCAGTGGAAGGCGGAAGGCGAAGTCCGGAGGTGGTCGGGTCGGTGGCACGCTTGGGGGCGCGGCCGCGCGGGCTGGCCGCGCGAGGTCGCATAATGTGTGGTCGTGCAAGCTGCCCGCGTGCGCAAGCTGCGCGCACGCGCTGGACACACAGGGTCTGTCTGCGCGGGGGTGCGGCCCTGTGGCCGCGCAGGCTGGCTGCACGTGCGCAGGCCAGCTGTGCATGCGCGGCCTAACCGTGCGTGTGCAGGGGCACTTTCTGGCCGTGTGCGCCGACTCGATCTCCTTCTTGGGTGCTTTCGGCACTTGGGGGAGGCGCGACTTCGCACGCGTGACTTGCCCGGTCGGGTTCATGCATACTTGATCCGAATCTCGTTGTTTTGACTTGAGATTTAAAGGGGAACCCCATCAAGTAGTAAGAACTAAGAACTATAAGTCCGTCCAAAGATTATGTTAACAAATGAATAAATTTTCAAATATTTACGATTTGATATTCCCCTATAAGGTTCCAAGTAGTAGGTAGATATATTGTTTACTATCAATTAGTGCTGCAACTTCTTTCCCTCAACAAAAAAAAAAACATTGATTTTAAAGATTTCAGCAAATACAACCCATGAAAAATTGAACTGACCCAAACTGAACAAGTCGGCTGGATTTGGGTAGGTAGAAATCGATGTTCGGTTCAGAGTCGGTTCAAGTCTAAACTGTCCCGAACCAAATCATTCTCATGCCCAGTAAGAGGATGGTACTAGCAGATCAAACCAATGCTAGAGGTGGCGAAATGAGATCCAACTATAATCAACATAGAGGAGGATGCAAAAGACCAGGGAAATCCACCAAGAGCAACTAATTTGATAGCCTTAGGGAGCAACACTAATACGCCAAAAGATGAATACATGAGTTTTTCTTCCAATATTACAATAATATCTAATGACAAATGGAAAAAATGCAATTACATTTAATTCAATATTAAAATATAACCGCTGTAGTCCTGCCCTGCTGGAGGCTTAAGTACCGCCCGCTGTAGTCCTGCCCTGCTGGAGGCTTAAGTACCGCCCGCTGTAGTCCTGCCCTGCTGGAGGCTTAAGTACCGCCCGCTGTAGTCCTGCCCTGCTGGAGGCTTAAGTACCGCCCGCTGTAGTCCTGCCCTGCTGGAGGCTTAAGTACCGCCCGCTGTAGTCCTGCCCTGCTGGAGGCTTAAGTACCGCCCGCTGTAGTCCTGCCCTGCTGGAGGCTTAAGTACCGTTTAGACCATCTATCGTGTGGGTTACCTCATCCCTCTGTTGGGCCCTCCGTAATAGCAAACATTAAGGGCATGTTTGGGAAAGCTTTTTAGAAAGGAGGAGTGCTAGTAAAAGGATGTAGGAAAATGAGATTTTGGAAAATGTCTATTAGAAAAGGAGAACTGTTTGAGTGAACTTCTTACGTTTGGCAAATCTCCGTTGCGGTAATTTTTTTATTAAAAATGTGCGTCTGAGAGAAAATGCGCAATTATTTCGCCGGGGCAAGTTTTTTCGCCCGAGAGCGATTTTTTCGTCCGGGATGAATTTTTTCGTCGGGGCCTGGATTTTTCGCCCGGGCAAAAAATTCGCGACCGATCGAAAAAAGACAAAAAAATCGCGCCCGATCGAAAAATTCCCGATCTGGCGAAAAAACAGGGCCCGGGCCAAAAATTCGCTCCCGCGAAAAAACCGCGCTTAGGAGAAATTGCGACCGGGCGAAAAAAACCGCTCTCCAGCGAAAAAAACAAACTCCGATGACAAATATCGCTCTCGGGCGAAAAATTCGCGCCGGGACGAAAAAAATAGTGCTCGGGCGAAAAACCGCTCCCGGGCAAAAATATCTCGCCCGGGCAAAAATCGCGCCCGGGCGAAAAAATCGCTCCCTGGCGAAAAAATCGCGCCCGGGCGAAAAAACGCGCGCGGGCGCAAAAATCGGCCGCGGGCAAAAAATCGTGCGAGGGCGAAAAAACCGCCGGTGCAAAAAAAATCGCGCCCGAGTGAAAAAATCGTGTCGGTGCAAAAAAATCACGTCCGGACGAAAAAAAATCGCGTCCGGGCGAAAAAATCGCGCCCGAGCAAAAAAATCGACTCGGGCGAAAAAAAATCGTGCACCGGCAAATAAATCGCACCCGGATGAAAAAAAATGCACCCAGGCGAAAAAATCACGTCCGGACGAAAAAAAATACGGTCGGGCGAAAAAAAAACATGCACTGGAAAAAAAACCGCACTCGGGCGAAAAACCCCGCGCCCGGGCGAAAAACCCCGTGCCCGGGCGAAAAATGTCAGCCCGGGCGAAAAATGCCAGTCCGGGAGAAAAATGCCAGCCCGGGCAAAAATTCGCGCTCGGGCGAAAAATTCGCTCCCGGGCGAAAAATTCACGTCCGGGCGAAAAATTCGAGCCCGGGCGAAAATTTCGCGTCCGGGCGAAAAATTTGCGTCTGGCAAAAAAAACACGCCCGAGTAAAAAAAATTACGCCTAGGAAAAAAATCGCGCAAAGACAAAAAAATCAAGTTGTAGATTTTTTTAAGAGTTCAGTGTTTTTGGATGAATAAGTGTTTTTTGAAAAGGTTGAAAAGTAGGTGATAAGTGACTTTTCCAAAAGATAAGAAAATGGAGTTTTTCACAGTAGCTTTTCCCACCGATAGACAATCCAAACGGTCTCTTAAGTGTGATAGCGTTTTCCAGAAAACAAAAAGGAGTTAAAAAGCCCTCCCAAACAGGCCCTAAAAATGTGGCCGAAGGAAGCATAGATGTAGACTTGTAGGAAACGGTGGTGGTGATTCAAGATGATGAATCAAGCACTCTTAAATTTCTCAGTAGACTTGAGGGCAGAACAAGAACTAAGGTAAAAAAATTGACCACCTTCGATTTGATTTCAAACATTAGTTGATTAGAGTTTATGCTATATAGGAATAGTATGCTCAAACTGCCAGGATGCTTATTTCTCTCAACTCTTTCTGAATAAGTTTCTTCCTCTGCATGCACCATTCCTTAACATCTCACAAGAAAAAAAACAAATTATTGTATACTTACAGAAATATCAAATCTTATGTGTAAATAGGAAAGTAATAAAGAAAAGAAAAACTGAATAAATCTGACTCATCTCGACTCTCTACTACCTTAGTGATAACCACCTTTTATGAGAAGTCAATAAAGTATCTACACGCACAAAAAGGGAGAGCGACGTGTGTTTCCCTTTCCTAAATCATAGTATCAGGCTTCAAAAGAAAGTATATACCTGATGTGAAGTGCACAATCCGTCAATCCATGCCCGATGTTGAGGAGCAAAACTTCAACAAATTTTGATCATATTTTACTTGATACTCCCTCACATGCATGGTCATTGAAAGATAGCACGTAGACTTAATTTAAATTGAGTGACACAAATATAAGTTATTGAGCACAGCATGCTCTAATACCTGTGTTAGAACTATACATCCACTTCAAAATCAATTGTTTGCAAGTTGAGAACTTGAGATCTATATAGAGCACAAGATTACTCAAGTTTTTCAATGTGGAACTACTTTCACAACATTACCCTTTGGATTCCAAATGCCAATTACAAAACAAGAAATAAACTATTACACAAGGGTTCCGTTTGGCATGGCGTTTTTGCTCCGGTGAACATAAAAGTGGATGAAGCCTTAGGTGAGGTCAAGCGTTCACGAACGACGGTTCATAACCACCGCTTTGACGACCGCTATCGCCACGCCAAACGGAGCCAAGGTATAGATCTTTATGCTTTAATCAAAATTAAAGATGTTAGAGAGTTTAAGTCGGAGAATAAACTTAGTACCAAAATAAAGAAGGGAGAAGAAAAAAAGACTTAGAATGTTAGCATTTGAAAGGAGTTCAACTGTAATATATTACAATAATAACAAAGCGCACAAATGTCATATATTTCCATAAGAATAGTTAAAAGAGATGCTCAACTTACAAACAAGAAATTAGCACACTTACAACGGAAATTAAGCACACTTGAGCAGGATCCATTAATGGGCGAGTTTGAAATATAGTATGAGTAGAATAGCCAGAACCAAGGTGATAATTATGCCTCCAATGATCCACTTGTTTTTGTCCATCCTTCTAGACATGGCCGTGAGGACCTTCTTGCTCTTGCCTATGTTGTCATCAACGCCATGCAGCTGCATGACAAACATAGTACCAACCATTTTTCAATATGAAAACTAAAAGATCTTCTGGCATCAAAGTGCACATCTCAACTAGCTGTGAGAAATAATATCTAGAATTTTTTTTAACAATTTGGGAGAATATCAAATAGATTTTGAAGGGAAATGCAGCTATTTAGCATTTCAAGTCATCTGCCAGCATCAGAATAAGATCCGAACATTAAGGTGTCAGGTAGGTCAGCCCTTGCCCTAGAGAAGGGAAACGCACCTACCTACAAGTGTAACTAAAAGAGTTCAATTGGTCTCCATACTGCTTTACATATAACTCATTGGCAACTTTCACTTCCCAGTTCCCAATAGGGCTGTTTGTGATCAGTTCAGCTAGAACAAATTTCGAGGTGGTTCAAAACTAGGGCTCATATTTTTTTACTTGTTTTTTAATGGCCCAACTCCTTAAGTCATTGACTTATTAGTTGAGATCGATATAAACCTTCATCACATGATGTTAACAAAGAAACAAAGTAATGAGAATATAAGATCAAGATACAAATCATACAATTAACAATATACTATTGGACTTAACCATCTGATGCTTTGACGAGTTAATTTATATGATGTTGATGCTCTAAGTTACATACCTATATTGGTTTATACACACTCAAATTATAATCATCAGCACAATGAAATTGCATTCAATGCATTTGGAGTTAAAAAAAAGAGTAAATGGCAGTCTTTATGGCAGTTAAATCCTCATCATTCAATGCATTCTCAAAGCACATGAATGCTCAGCCCATCACATGCAAATTAATAAAGAAAAATAATTAAACCTGAATGACAACAAGTCAAAGTTTGATTACTATAAAGAACAAATGTTTCAGATTTTATATTTTATATGTATTTTTTCTTTGTTTAAACACATAACAAACTGTATTTGGTTCTCTCTTAGTGCAGCTTACTACCAAATTAATGGCGAGCCCACTAATTTCATGCAGAATTATTCGCCATCATCTGAAGTCTTTCGTATGTTTGATCAAATCCTGCTAGAGTAATGTATAAATCTACGAAGAAAACAAGCAGAGGAGAGGCAGCAAATTTTTTCTGGCTATTTTATTCTAGTGTGGGCAAGGAATATGATTAAGTTGACGACAAAGTATTCAAAAGATCATGGGTTTAAGACTCACAAAAGATCACTTCATAAATAGGATGATTATATTATATAAATACACTGATAAATCTTGACGTGCGAGAAGTTCAAATTTTCAATTTTCCAAAGATTACAAGCAATAACATTCTCAATTACTTCTATTCACTGAGCCGATCAACTAGTAGCTACATTAAAAGATGCAGGTAAATAAACTGTCATTATATGAGGAATAACTTTGAAATAGACCCAAATAAGTAAACTAGCTATATAACTGATGATTACAAGCCATAACAAGAAGCCTGCATGTATTCTAAGTAGATGATGCAGCCTCTGTAGCATCCGGAGACACTTAGCATCCTCCCCTTTCACGTTGTTTTATTTTTTGCATCATCCTATGAATTTTACTTTCCAAGTGTTTTTATTTCTCGCATATATTGTACAGGCTTAACTGGTGTGACCACCCAGTAAAACCTTAAATAAATAGGTCCGGCAATTTGGGATAGCTAGGGAGAAAAAGGCAAAGCTCAAATTGTTAAAATTAATAATAAATTCAAATAGGCATAAAATAATTCTAAATCAAAAGGGAATAAAAGAGATATCAAATCTTTGCAACATTAGGGAGGATTAAGCAAAAAAGGAAAAAAAATCAAATTGCCCGTATTAAAAAAACTCTTTTTTAAACCCATCTACCACGAGAGAAGCGGCAGACAATTGATGAGCTCTACTAATTGACTCCCACCACTAACACATCAACCCCTACAGTTAGGACCGCTGGACCCTCTCGTCCGACCATGCCCCCGAGAAGATCTGTGCTTCCTGCCGCTCCCTCTAGAGACAAGGAGATTATATGAGCTAAACCGGGTTTTTAGATGTTTTAAGTGTATTGAACCGGGTTACAAATCCTTCGAGTGCCCACGACATCACTTCATCGCACATTGATTCTGACAATGGGTAAGAACCTGAGTGTGAGTCTGTTACGGTCCCACTTTTGTCCCGCCGTTTTGACTATTTACTTCTATTTTATGCTTATTATTATGCGTATTTTGATCCTCCGTGTCTAAGCCCAAGGAGGGGGCGCTTTGACTATTAATACCCGGTTGGGTGAACTTGGGAAGAAAGCAAGAAGTATTTTCCATTTTTATTTCTCTAACTCTCTCTCTAGTTCTCTCTCTCTCTCTAACCTTCACGTTATCTCTCCCCCCCACGGACCGAACCCGCCGGGTGCCCTAGCCGCCGATCCCGCATATCGCGAAGACCGCGATACTCGCGGTTCGCCCGTGCCGCCACCGCCGATCTGCACTCCGCAAGCCACAGCCTCCATTGCTCGCCGGGATCACTCCGCCTCCTCTCTTGGGGACTTCCCTCCTCTTCCCCGGAGCACACGCTCGCAATCCCGTGCTCGTATCAACTTGGTATCAGAGGGTACGCTTCTCCCCGCCTCCTCCACGCCAGATCCGCCCCGACCGAGCTCCGCCCCGACCATTTCCGGCCCGCACAGCGCCGCCCCGACCATCTCCAGCCAGCACAACGCCGCCCCGACCTCCTCCGGCCCGCACAGCGCCGCCCCGACCATCTCCAGCCCGCACAACGCCGCCCCGACCTCCTCCGGCCCGCACAGCGCCGCCCCGACTTCCTCCGGCCCGCACGGCCCCTTACCGCCCAGCTGCGGTCCGTCCGGCTCCTCCCCGACCTCCTCCGACCTCCTCCGACCCGCACAACACCTCAACACAGTCAAGCCCTCCGCACCCGGCTTCGCACCGGCTGCTCCTCGCCGGCCCCTCTTCACCACGCATCCTTCTCGGCTCCTCCCTCGACGGGGGCCCCTTGCTCGCTGCCTCTACAGGACTCCTTCCGCCACCGGACCCTTTTTCCTCCATTCCCTCCGGCGCCGCGAACCCACCACCTCCGCCTCCCGCAATGGCCGACCAACCCTCCCTCTCACAAGTTTTCGAGTCTCTCGCCAAGCTCCTCACGGATAACAACAACGCCCTCATTGCCGCCGTCACCACGCAACTAGCGGCTAACAGACCGGCCCAACCGGCCACGGGTTCCTCCAGTGAAGCGCCGATTCCACCACTTCTGCCAGAGTTTGATCCCCCGCGGCATGACGGCTACGGGCTGCCACGATACTTGCGGCTGGATTTCCCAATATTCGACGGCCACGAAGACCCTTTAACTTGGCTCTCTCGTTGCGAGCAGTTCTTCGCCCACCAGCGCACTCCGTGGGACGAGTGGCTCGGCATTGCTGCCTTTCACCTCATGGGCCCGGCACAGCTTTGGTTTTCCCAACTGCAACGGGAGAAACCTCTCCATTCTTGGGACGATTTCAAGATGAACTGCACCCTCTGTTTCGGGCCACCCCTCCACAGTAATCCCTTGGGGGATCTCATTTCCATCCGGCAGACTGGTCTGATCGACGAGTACCTTGAACAGTTTCAAGTCCTACTGGCCCGCACTACCACCGTTCTTCCGACACAGCAGGTGTCCATCTTCACAGCGGGACTCCATGAGCGTCTCCGCATGGACGTAGAATTCCGGGCACCCGAAGATCTGACCACAGCAATGAGTTTGGCTCGCATTTGCGAGAAGCGTCTACTTTTGGACCGCCCTCATCTACATCACCAGGACACCGAGGGGTCCAAGCGTCTTCCGCGGCCTATGTCATCGCCCACACCCAGTATCCTCGCACCAAATCGCGACGCCGACCCCCCCCCCCCCACTGTTATTCGGCGACTGTCGCCCCAGGAGATGAATGACCGTCGTGCCAAGGGCCTCTGTTACAACTGCGACGAGCCCTTTTTCCGTGGACATCGTTGCAAGCGCCTCTTCTGGTTGGAGATCGACGACTCGGCTCCTGACTGGGATGCAGACACTGACACGGGAGATCTGACGGCCACTGTCACTACAGATCAAGCTTGAGGGCAAGCTTGTCGTCGGGAAGTGTGGAGATGTTACGGTCCCACTTTTGGCCCGCCGTTTTGACTATTTACTTCTATTTATGCTTATTATTATGCGTATTTTGATCCTCCGTGTCTAAGCCCAAGGAGGGGATGCTTTGACTATTAATACCCGGTTGGGTGAACTTGGGAAGAAAGCAAGAAGTATTTTCCATTTTTATTTCTCTAACTCTCTCTAGTTCTCTCTCTCTCTCTCTAACCTTCACGTTATCTCTCCCCCCACGGACCGAACCCGCCGGGTGCCCTAGCCGCCGCTCCCGCATATCGCGAAGACCGCGATACTCGCGGTTTTGCCCGTGCCGCCACCGCCGATCTGCACTCCGCAAGCCACAGCCGCCATTGCTCGCCGGGATCACTCCGCCTCCTCTCTTGGGGACTTCCCTCCTCTTCCCCGGAGCACACGCTCGCAATCCCGTGCTCGTATCAGAGTCTTCCTTAGTGACTCCCAGCCTATGTTTTGAAAGGCGCGCCTGAAGCGTCGGGCGCATCGGGCGGAAGTAAGGGCGCCTTGGCAAGGCGAAGGCGGGTGATTTGCCTCAGGTGCACGCCTCATGGATTTTATAGGTACAATGCAGGCGCGCATGGCTGTTAAGGGTTAACACCAGTTCAGTTTTTTTACGGTTATTATCGGTTAAAGGTGTGGTTCTTCTTGTATCTCCTCATTCTTCGGCCCGTTGTTGTACGTTTCTCTCAGTGTGGTTGTCGGTCTCTTCCTCTCTCCCACTGTTGTCTGCTGGATTCGGAGTCGCCGCCGCTCGCCAGAGACGCAAATCTGATCCTCTAGCCTCTCTTCTAGCCCGAGTCGCTGCCGCTACACTAGCCACTCTTCTCAAATCAAGCAGTCACTTTCTTTATCAACTGTATGAGAAAGAGCTTTCAATGCATTTTGTTGGAGTCATTCATTTCACTGTGATTTCACCATGATAGACATAGTTTCTAGTTTTCATATGCTCTTTACACCATTTGATGAAGATGATGTATCTACATTTGCTCTAATAAAATGTGCCAACAGCAGTCACTATTTTGAGAATAATGAAACTAAAAATAGAGTACTCCTAGTTGGCACTTGGCAGTTAATTTCTGATTAAAAATTAGTAATATTTCAAGTAGTTATTGAACTATTATGCTACAGTTTGAATCTAATTGAAGCTTAGCTCGTGAAAAAAGTTTGAGTTCATTTTGATCTATCTTAGGCTTGTTGGTTATCCTTTAATTTTATTTATTTATTCGATGAGTGAAGTAGAAATTAGTAATAATGATTCTCACTCTATATGAATCCTTTGTAGTCATTGTGCCCTATCTTTTGTCATAATCTCACTAATGCCCAAGTACATCATGTCTTTCCTTACAGGCTGGAATGTTGTTGTTATTTGATGAGTCTATTAGATAAAATATGAAGTAATCAACTTTTCCTTTTTGAAAATGTTTCATATGAAAAATCCTTCTCATATTTGGGAAACAAAATCCAATGCAGATACTTTATAAGTGGAGACTCTTCTGGTAGTTCAAAATATGTCGAACCTCTAGATTAGGAGCTAATTGCTATTTTATATATCCTTTGAAAATGCTGGTCAATGGTTTCAATCCCCTAAGAAAAAAAATAAGCTAGATTTTTTTGCAAAAGCAAACTATAAAAAAAATGTCTTATATAACTGAATGTATTTACAAATAATGAAAAGAGAAGAAAGAAATATTTGATGCAATTATTCTCGTGTACTACATTTCTATTGCTCTATATTTTCTTGAGCTTCAATTGTGTTCATGTATTGTGTTCCTCTTATATATTTATGGTGTTATTACAGTGAATTGGCGGATATTGTTAACAATTCATGTATTGTGCTCCTCTTCAATTGTGTTCTTATATATTTTCTTGAGCTTCCACCTTCAATCGTGTTCATGTATTATGTTCCTCTTATATATTTATGGTGTTATTACAGTGAACTAGAGGATATTTATGGTGTTATGGTGTTATATATTTTCTTGAGCTTCAACTGTTTGCCCAGTTCAGGCTTCCGGTTCACTGTTTTACAATAATTATCTTGTTATATATACTCATTATTTTTGTTATAAAATGATTTAATAGCCGGAAAAGGATGTGAAGTTCTGGTTTATCAAGTGTCCAATCAAGGATTGTTCCGGGTCTTGGGGGATTTAGAAATACTAAAGCTTTGTCCCAAATGCCCACATGTACGGACAGAAATTCAAGAATATATGGAAAAGAGAATGAAAGCAGGCAATACGAAAAAGCAAGCATTCCCTGACTTTGAAGATGTAGATATTTTTGGAAGCGATGAGGATATGGATGACAACGGAGTGAAGATTCATGGATGCGGACCAAGCGGTGCGTCTAAAAAGCCCTGGACCAAAGAACGATGAATGTTTTTTTGTACCTAACATCGAGAAGAAAATGCAAAAAAAGGTCCAACAAAAGCTAATGAAGCAACCTACAATTAAAGAAGCATGTAAGAAGGAACTTAGATGGAGAGCTTACGAACATATAGCTCAATGGATGTATGATGCAGCTATTCCTTCTAATGTTGTTACTTATCATAGTTTTACAGTGATGATTGAGTATGTTGGATAGTTTGGGGTTGAAATGAAACCACTCAGTTACCATGAAGTTGGTGTGCCTTTATTGAATAATGAAGTGAAATCAAGAGTATGATGAAAAATTATAAGGATGAGTGGAGGTTGTATGGATGTTCAATCATGGCGGATGGATGGACAGATTAAAAATAAAGAACACATGTAAATTTTTTGGTGATTTTACCAAAAGGAACATTTTTCTTAGAATCTGTTGGTACATCCAATTATGCAAAGAGTGGAGAGATGATGTTTGAATTATTGGATAGAGTGGTGGAACGTATTGGAGAATACAATGTCATTCAAGTTGTTACTGATAGTGCAAGCAGCAATGTACTAGCAGGTAAATATATCATTAGTCATCATTATTTACTAATATCTAATTTTATTGTCATATATTGACTTGTTTTTTTTGTAACTCACAAACTCTAATATGTAATAGGAAAATTATTGGAAGCAAAACAATCAAATTTATATTGGACACTGTGTACTGCCCATTGCATAGACTTAAATTGGAGGATATTGGGAAGATGTCGAGTATTAGTAGAACAATTAAAAGAGCAATGATCATAAATAATTATATTTATGTTTGCCCTTGACTTGTCAACATGCTAAAGAGCTTTACAGAGCAAGTGGAGCTTGTTAGGCCTGTTATTACGAGGTTTAGGCTTCTTTCCTTGCTCTTCAGCACATTCATAAGAAAAGGACCAATCAAAGAAAGATGTTCACTTCACCTGAGTGGACATCAAGCAAATGGGCAGAGGAAACGTGAGGTAATTAGGTACAAGGCATTATATTAATGGACTTTTTCTGGAGTGCTATTGTGTACATTTTAAAGATTTTTGGACCTTTAGTTCGGGTACTAAGATTGGTAGATGGAGAGAAAAGACCAGCTATGAGTTATATATGAGGCTATGGATAGAGCAAAAGAGACAATCATTAACTCTTTTAATGAGAAAGAGGAAAAATACAAGGATGTCCTGGAAATTGTGGACAAGAATGAGAAAATCAGCCTCATCGACCATTGCATGTAGGGACTCATTTTTTAAATCCGTAATTCTTCTATTCAAACCCTGATATTCATTAGATGGACAAGTAATAAAAGCTTTATACCAAACAATGCAACTGATCATTCTAAGTCATGACAATCAAAATAAAAATATGGATCAACTATGTTTATATAGGAATGCGGAAGTTTTATTTTGAATGCAATTTACAGTTTGGAATAGGAAAACAAAATCCCCAGGTTAGTAAATTAGACATTATTCAAAGTTTCAAACAAAATTTATTTATTAACCATGCTTTATTAATTTCTTGTTATTCCTTTTTTGGGCAGCTGAATGATGGCAATTATATGGAGCTGATACTCCTAAACTGACTAAATTTGCTATAAAGGTTCTAAGTCTCACTTACAGTGCATCTAGATGTTAGCGTAATTGGAGTTTTTTTGAACATATATGCATTTTTTGAACATGTATGTAAATATTAATTTATATCATTATATGATTAATTTTTTATTTGTTTAAGTTGCAAGTTCATAGTAAGAAAAGAAATCAGCTAGCTCAGCAGCGTCTAAATGATTTGGTATTTGTGAAATACAATCGAGCGTTACGTCGGCGATATGATTCACGTGATCGTATTGATCTAATCTCGCTGAAAGATATTGACGACATTAACGAATGGTTGATGGTCAGAATGGAGGAAGATAAGTGATACAGAACAGAGACGAGCACGAGCTTTGGGCCCGTTAAGGGCTAATTTGGCGACTTACCATATATGGCATGCTCGGATTGAAGATCAGACTCCGCAGTAGCGTCCAGCACGTCGCCGCGAGTCAAAAACATATATTAGTTTTTTTTTTGAGTTTATTTTCATGTATTTAGTGGTCAATCCCACCGGCCAATCTCCGTTGATGGTGAAGCCCTAATTTATTCTCTTCTTATAAATATTGGTCTAAGTGACTGAACCAAGGTATTGCAGAATTTGGAGACTTCAATTCCCGGATTCCAGTGATCACTCCCCGGTGCCGACGTCGTGGAACCCTAGGTGACGACTCCTAGGCGCTCAAACTTCCCCCACAGATACTACCCATCCATAGTCTTCTTCTTCCCCCTCCGAAACCCTCATTCTCAACCCTTAAAACCCCCAAATCCCGACCCTTACCATCGAACACTGTTCACGGGAACTATTTACCGAAAACACTGTTCACGGGAACTGTTCAACGAAAACACTGTTCACGGGAACTGTCCACCCGGTTGTTGTTAACTGATTATTGTTCATGCAGTTACTATTCACCCGATTACTGTTCACTACAATACTGCCCACCGAAATATTGTTCACGCCGACCCTCCACTTCTTCCCTCCCGTGGATCCACCCTCCATTAGCCCTAATTTCTTGGATCAACTCAGATCTAGGAATTTCAGCTCTGATCCGTTATTTCCACCTTTCGTTCATCACCCCTCCACCCGGATTCGACCCTATATAGCGGATCCACCCTTCCCCGGCCCAGATCTACTTGTACGTGGTCGGATCTACCCATTTCACGTCCGATCTCACCATTTACCGTCGAGGATAGCCACCTCCATCATTTTCACGCCGCTGGTTCCACCTTCGAACGTCGATCTACACATCCGGATCCTAATTCTTCAGTGCCTCGGTTCAGCCCTCTACTTTGTTAGCGTTTGTAGTATTGTACTATTTGATTCAGCATTTTCAATTGGTGATTTATTATATTCTGATGTGATTCCTGTTTATAGAACTTTGTTTTGGTGTCTTAATAACTTACAGGAGGAGACATTCGTCGCGCGCTTAGCTTTGGCCCTCCGAGCGGAGGAAAGCCATTATAATATTGTAAAAATAAATATTTGTTTTCTATTTTAATATTTTTGCGGTGCTGACTTTTCATTGCTTAAATTTATTCGTCAAAATATCGATCATTGCATTGCATGTAGGTTTGGATTAGCGTGTCACCCGTGCACTCACACCTAGCGTTGTAGGTTTGTGCACCACTAGCCTACCCCTACATCATTTTGGTATCAGAGGTCAAGGTTAGGCATGTACAACCCCATATCCGGCGAGTAGTAGTCGACAGGAGCCAGATCGGCCAAAGTCCAGTAGTCCGGGCCCTAGGCGAGCTGGAGGCGAGATCCCTGAAAGCCTCTCGGCTCGCCCAAGTGGGGCGGATCGCGCGAGGGGCGAGTGGAGCAGGTCGGCTCGTGCTCGCCCAGGGGCTCGGCGAGCAGCGGGCGAGTGGGGCGGGTCAGGCCCACACTCGCCCAGGGCTGGAAGAAGCGGCGAGTGCCAGCTCCTTCGAGCACTCGCCGCCCCAGGCGAGTGGAGGTTTCAGAGGGCCACTCGCCAAGTTTTTTTGTGATGTATTTTTACTATTTTTCCCTCATTGGCCTGCCTATAGGCTGCCAGAACAGCGGAGTTACGTTGTTGGCAGACCCAGTTGGACGGCACATAACTGTTTGGGACAGCGGAGGTTGGCTATTTGATGGCCGTTTTCAGAAATCTATAAATAGACGCAAGGGGGTACCTCAGAAGACATGTTTTTCTTGTGCACAGGTCTTCTTGCGCTTTCTGAGGTATTCTTAGCTCGGCATTTGGCTACGGAGGGAAAGCGCTCTAAGATCTTTCGGATGTGTGGTGGGACCTCCACGCCGAGCCCTTGAGTCTGTCCCCTGTTCTTTTTTCCTTAGCCGTTTGGCTCGCGAGAGAGCAGTAAGTGTGCAATCACCCCTTCCCCAAGGGTGAATTCCACAGAGACCAAGTTTTTGGTTTCAACACTTTTGGTGTGGTGAGCGTGGAGCGTGGTCAGTACAGAAAATCTTCAACAAGCTCGATGACTGGAGGAGAAGGGCAAGGTTCGGACAGGGACGACTCGCCACCCCCTCCCCCTCTCGCCACAGTGGGGATGTTCGAGGAGTTCAAGCAGGAGGTGCTTGGCCTTTTCAAGTTCGCACTCGGCGCGTGTGTCGAGTACTCGACACCAGCTGTTCCAGTTGTCGCTGCCCCGGCTCTAGGCGAGGATGCCCCAGCTCAGCGAGCTGGGAAGGAGATCACAGAGGAGGAGAGGGAGCGCGATCTCCCTGGGCGAGTGTTCTTCCCCGGCTCGGCGAGTGGAGGCCGGTTCGGCGAGATGGGGGTGTGAGATCCTCCGGCTCGCCCAGTAGGGGGCAGCCCCTTCAGCGAGTTGGTTTCTTCTGCCCCAGTTCCAGAGGGGTTCAGGGAGCCGGAGATGTCCTACTACACCGGGAAGGATGACCCGGTCCAGCACATCCAGTGGTTCGAGGATGTGGTTTCGATAAGGCAAATGTCAGATGCCTTCAAATGCAGACTCTTCGCCATCACCCTAAGGGAGAAGGCGAGAGAGTGGTTCCACCAGCTACCGGCCAACTTAATCCAATGCTTCGAGGACCTGCGTCGGGGGTTCATGTTGAGGTTCACCACTTCCAAGAAAAGGAAGGAGTCAGAGTCCCTATTCCACATCAAGCAGGGGGTGAACGAGACCTTGGGGAGTTACGTGGACCAGTTATAGGAGGAGGTCACCCAGGTCCAGGAGATGTCAGGGCACACCCTGATGATGGCCTTCACCTTGGGGCTGCAGCAGGATTTCTTCAGGATAGAGCTAAAGAGGGTGTCGCCCCTCTCCTACGAGGAGCTGATGGAGAGGGCGGCGAGGGAAGTCGACGGGGAGGCGTCTAACCCCGAGTTCGCGAAGAAGTTGGCCAAATGGGCCACGGAAGAGGAGAAGGGGTCAGGACTCGGGAGGTGACCGAGGTAAGGAGGTGACGAGAGCCGAACCCCGGCAGAGGGAGCAGCAGCAGCAGCAGCCCAGGTGGGGGAGTCAGGAGCCAAACAACCAGCTCGCCTGGAGGCAGCCGGAGTGGAAAGACCAAGGCCGGCGGAGAGGTTTCCACCGAGGAGAAAATCGTCAGGGGGGCCAGGGTCAGTTCCACCCTCCAGGATGAAGGCAGGGCCAAAGGCCTCCTCTCCCTGTGATGCAGGCTTGTACGCGGATACGGATATTACGAACAAAACTCGAATTCCTCCCGACGCCCAAATTCTACGATTCGCAAAAACTTTCAGCGCAGCACATACGTTATTCAATTTTATCAATTAAATGCTAACATACGGATAGCCAAACCATTTAAGATCGAACAACGGCTATAGGTTGATATTCTCTCAGGCTAAAAGGACTCACCCAGTCTGATCGAGCGGTTGTTGTACCAAAAGAGATCCACCAAAAATTACGATTCGGGAAACGGTAGATCTCTCCCAACAAAAAGGAAACGAGGTTCGTCAATCCTCTCGAAATTAAACAAATCAAGATAGACAACAAAATCGATAGAAGAAAACCACGACTAATTCAATGCTATCAAGAATCAACGCAAAAGTATTCCACCACAGAAATTATCTAGAGGGAAAATAAAATCACTAAGAGAAAGTAGAAATTTGTGTTACCCCATTCGGAGATTTATATTCTCCAAAGACTTGGATCGCTCGTCACCGGATCCACCGGAGTCGCGCCGAACGGAGAGAAACACCTCCGCCTTCCTCGCTTCACGCCGGATCCAATTCCCGAAACCACGTTGAGAGGCGCCTTGGCCGGGATCCACCACAAGGTGGGCTGATCGGTTTATTCCCACAAGGTTGTCGGGTTTGTGAGAAAAGGAGGGCTGCTCGAGTTTTGGGGTTGTCAGGAGGGTGGTCGGTTTTGTTGGTGGAGAGGGAGGAGGGTGGCCGAGTGTTGCAAGGGAAGGGAGAAAGGGGGGCAGCGGCTAAGAAGGAGGAGAAGAGGGGGTCGGCGGTTTTGGAGAGAGGAAGGAGAGGCTTGGCCGAATTTTGAAGAGAGGGGGTAGAGATCAATAGGGGGAAAACTCAATTAGGTTTTTTTCTTATCATTCAACTTAATAAAATTAACAATAGAAAGGCCTTATATAGGCTTACAACAAGGATTGGCAACATACAGCCCAAAATAAAAATAAAACACACATAAGTTTAAACATAACATGACAAATAAAAGTGCTCACAAAATAACAAATAAATTCAAATAAATATTAATAGGTTGTCTTGCGCCGAGGGCGGAGATTGTAGCGTCGCTCCACAAGGTCACCACAACGCCGCAAGTCTTTGACTGGAGACGGAGAAGGATCTTCCGTAAGCATGTCGTCGCCTTCTTCATCATGTTGGGGGTTGCTGTCTTCATCAATCCTCCCCCGCTCAAAAGTACTCATCACCGATGAGTTGGTCGGAATGTACCATCGCGGAAGAGCATCATCCAAAAGAGCCACCTCTGATTCAAGAAGCCAAGAGTCATCGGAGGCCGGACGATCACGTCATCGAATCAAGTAGCGGCGAACATCACCACTTGGAGAGGAGAGCACTTCATCTTTGAGGATCCTGTCAGGCAAAAAGGTGGTCCTGGGGAATCTTGGAAAAGCATTAGTCAAAGAAGGTGAAAAAGTTTCTACATCAACATTCAACGTACCTCCAGTGGAGACCGATGGAGAGAGCGATCCAGGAACAAGCTCACCACCCAAACCATTAGAAAACTCAATGGACCCAAACGGACAAGCAGATAATTCAAGTGGTGGAGAAACATATGGCGTTAAATCCGAAACATTAAAAATAGGGAAAATTCCCCAATCAGTGGGTAACTCCAAAAGATATGTGTTTTCTCCTAATTTCTTTAAAATTCGAAAAGGTCCAGCTCGCCGATTCGCCAACTTTTTATAGTGTCTGAAGGCATCCGTTCAGGGACGAGACGCACAAAGACTAAATCGTCAACCTTAAAGTGAGACGCTCTTTTATGTAAGTTAGCATGAGATTGATAAGATGCATATTATGTGGTTAGCGCCTCATTAATGTGCTTATGTAAATTGCGAACATGAGAGGCAAAATTTTGTGCAAATTGACTTGACTTATAAGATGGAGGTAACGGAATCAAGTCAAGTGGAACTGGTGCTTTATATCTGTGCACGATTTCATTTGGTGATAAACCTGTGGACCTATTTTTTGAATTATTGTACGCTAACTGAGCATGGGGAAGGATTAGGTCCCACGTACCCTTGTGGTCACCCACAAGACAGCGAAGTAAACTACCCAAACTTTTGTTTATCACTTCTGTTTGTCCATCCGTCTGTGGATGGTAGGCCAAAGAAAATAATAATTTGGTGCTCATAATCCTCCACAGGGTCTTCCAAAAAGAAATAGTAAATTTCACGTCCCTATCGGTCACTATATTTTTGGAACACCCCAATGCCCAACAACTTCCTTAAAAAATAATTTCGCGACATATGACGCATCATTGGTTTTATTACACGCAATAAAGTAGGCCATTTTAAAAAACCGATCTACTACCACCAGAATGGAATCATGACGTCTAAACGTGACGGGTAAGCCTAGAATAAAATCCATACTAACATCTTCTCAGGGAATGGAAGGAATCGAAAGAGGGGTATAAAGTCCCGCATTCGTTTTATTACCCTTAGCTAATTGGCACGCGCGACAACTTCCCACAATTTTATTAACCGTTGACTTAAGACCGGGCCAGTGGAGCTTGTCTTCTACTAACGTAATGGTCTTGTCACGCCCGAAATGACCACCTAACCCACCACTATGTAATTCCCACACAATGAAATGACGTAGGAAAGAACGAGGAATACAAAGCTTCGAATGCTTAAATAAATAACCGTCCCAAATATAATATGCTGAAATGGTAGTGGGAGAGTTGTTTTGCATAGAAAAATAGATTTCCTTGAAATCCGGGCAATGAACGTACACATCCTTAATCCTATCGAACCCTATCACTTTCACCTCTAGCGTAGACAACAATAACGAGACACGACTAAGAGCGTCCGCCACACGATTTAGAGTTCCCTTAAGATGTTTTATTATAAAGGTGTACTCCTGAAGATAGGAGACCCATTTAGCATGCCTTGGGCTAACCTTATTTTGGGAATTGAAAAACCTCAAAGCCTCGTGATCGGATAGGATAACAAACTCCTTAGAGAGTAAATAATGTCGTCAATGCTGTAGACACTGAATAACCGAATAAAACTCTCTATCATAATTAGAATAATTTAATTTCGGCCCCGCGAGCTTCTCACTTAAGTACCCAATAGGATGACCCTCTTGACTCAATACACCGCCAATACCGACTCCAGACGCATCACAGGACAATTCAAAAACTTATTAAAATCCGGTAATCGTAAAAGAGGAGCTTCCGACATTCGGGATTTAATTGTTTCAAACGCTTTAGCGGCCGATTTGGTCCACGTGAAATCTCCCTTCTTCATGCACTCCGTGATCGGTGTCATGATACTACTAAAATCCCAGATAAATCGGCGGTAAAAAGTAGTCAGGCCGTGAAAACTCCAAACATCCCGTATATTGGTTGGTTCCGGCCAATCTTTAATGGCTTGGACCTTCTTAGGATCAACATGTATGCCCTCCAAACTCACAATATATCCAAGGAACTCCACAGATGGAACATTGAACATACATTTTTTAAGATTAACAAATAATTTTTCCTTTCGCAACGTGATAAGTATTGTCTCAAGTGAGACTCATGATCGTTCGGAGAGGCGCTAAAGACTAGGATATCATCAAAATATATAACTACGAATTTTCCTAAGGCTTGAACACTAAAGTCATCAACCTCGAAAATGTACTCGGGCCATTAGTGAGCCCTTCCCCGAGCACCAACCACTCATAAAGT
This sequence comes from Platanthera zijinensis, assembly GCA_039513925.1. Lineage (NCBI taxonomy): Eukaryota > Viridiplantae > Streptophyta > Magnoliopsida > Asparagales > Orchidaceae > Platanthera > Platanthera zijinensis. The sequence continues at coordinate 181,677,610 of CM077079.1, read as the reverse complement.
CCATCCTTTGAATTAAATGTCGTCTTCTACTCGTCTCCCTCCCTAATCCTGATTTGATGGTAGCCACTATTAAGATCTAATTTAGAAAAAATTGTGGCCCCGGCTAACATGTCCAATAAGTCGTCCAAATGAGGGATGGGAAACCTGTATTTGACTTTTATTTTATTAACGGCCCTATAATCCACACACATCCTCCAAGAACCATCTTTCTTAGGGACCAATAATGCGGGTACGGCACAAGGACTCTTACTATGACGGATGAATCCCTTAGCAAATTCGAAATTAATTTTTGTAATTCAAGGTGTGCGGAAGGGTTAAGTCGATAATGGGGAAGGTTGGAAAACGAGGAACCCGGAACGAAATCAATCTCGTGTTGAATTTCTCGCATGGGGGGTAACTCGGGCGGTAAATCATCTGGGTAGACATCCTTAAATTCTTCTAAAAGGGTCTTCAATGCTAGAGGTAAGTTCTCAAAAGATGAGCTATCTTCCTTGACTTGCAAACATACTAACGCATACATGACACTATCTATAAAAGTCTCGCGCTCAAACTCCTTCTTACCTATCAAGCTTAACGTTTTCTTCTCTACAGGCACAATCGTGTCTTTAGAAGAGACCGAAGGATCTTTAGGCGGAGTGGGTTTAAAGATAATGGTCTTGCCATTAAATTTGAACTCATATGTGTTGGCTCGCCCTAAATGAGTAACATCATGGTCATAAAGCCATGGGCGTTCTAGTAAGACATGACAGGCATCCATGGGGATGACGTCACACCAAACCTTTTCAGAGTAAGCCTTGATGGTAAGGGGAACCAAACAATGCTTCGAAACCAGGAGGGATGTCTTATTTACCCATGTCACCTTATAGGGGTGAGGGTGCGGCTCAGTAGCTAATAACATTCGGGACACCGTGTTTTCAGAAATCAAATTCATACAACTTCCACTATCAATGTTCAACTTACACCACTTTTCTCCACTCTTAAGATTTAACGAAAAAATATTCGTCCTATTCCAGTCATCTAACGCACGTGGAGTAGCCAGAACACACCGCATGACCATCATATTAGCATCATCTTCTATATCACTCGGCACTCCTTCCGACTCGCAATCTTCTCCTCCATCATATATAAGCTAGGCCGACCCAGACGAGGAATCTAAAAGGGCTAGTGGCTTGGGCTTGGTAGGACACTCACTAGCGTAATGGCCCTGAATTCCACAAGCAAAACAGGTAGCATTCGTTTTGCTGACCCTTCCTACAGGAACTCTCTCACCCGTTGGGTTTCTAATATTCCTAGCAGTCACGACAACGGAGTTCGAGTCAATGGACCGAAACTTACCTTTATCCTTATAGGTGGAGGTGGGGGGGTCCTAAGATGGACTTTCCCTTCTGAAACGAGCAAGTCTTAGTCTTGTGTATAATGTGCTTCTCAATATCCAAGGCGGCATTGAAAGTGTTGTTTAGGTCGGTGTGTCCATAACGCAGCAGTTTACCCTGGATGTCAGGGTTTAACCCCTTACGATACCTAGAGAGGGTGATATCGGGCATCTCACTAATTTCACACCTGACCATCATGTCCTTGAGAAGGCTCATGTACTCAGTGTCTGACTTATTCCCTTGTTTAAGGGTAGCTAAGTCATCGAACATCTGCGTCCTATGGTACGCAGGGACGTACTGGTCTATCAACATGGCCTTCATGCCAGCCCAACCAATGGGTGGTAAGCCGTTTACGGCTCCAAGGCATCGTTCCTCGTTCAACCAGAAAATCTTGGCTCTACCTAACAGTTTCATCCTCGCAACGCGCACCTTATCTACGTCAGTCAGTTTGTGCCACTCGAAATAACACTCGATCTCCATAACCCAGTCTAAGGACTAAGAAGACTTGGGGTTCACCCAATCCATCGTATGATGGGGGTTTGACTCGAACCGCCCTAGTAATATCAAACTCAAATGGTGCTTGGTTATTGTGAACCGGTGCACGCTGGTCGTAATCATTATTAATATTATTATTATGGTTATTCCCTTCATCACGTTGGTTGGCGGCATGATTACGGGGAGCCGCTTGATTTAATCTTAATTCGTGAAGCATCTCCCTAATCTCCGTCAACTGATTAGTGAACTCCTGGCAGAGTTCATCAATCGCTGTGGGACCGTGTACCGTATCCCGTTCGTCCGCCATATGGGAGGAAGAAGGGGAATACTCCGTACCTAATCTAGTGCACATGCAAGAAAATATGGTTCTGACGCAATATAATTTATGACAGATGAAATTGTTCCCTCTTAATAACTAGGGTAGTAGAAAAAAATTTTTGATTTTCTTAATGAAAATAATAAGGAGATTATTAAAAAAAATTTTTGATTTTTTGCAGAAAAATAAAAGTTTTCAGCCGCTATTGGCAGACCAGAAAAAAATATTGTAATTTTTGACAATAAAACGTGCAAGACAAGTGCGTGTCGACGTCCTAAGAAAAGGGGAGGGTGACAATTAGGAAATTGACACAAACCTTCTTCAGATACCAAATTGATGCAGGCTTGTATACGGACACGAATATTACGAACAAAACTCGAATTCCTCTCGACGCCCAAATTCTACAATTCGAACAAACTTTCAGCGCATCACACACGTTATTCAATTTTATCAATCAAATGCTAACGTACGAGTAGCCAAACCGTTTAAGATCGAACAACGACTATAGGCCGATATTCTCTCAGGCTAAAAGGACCCACCCGGTCCGATCGAGCGGTTGTTGTACCAAAAGAGATCCACCAAAAATTACGATTCGGAAAACGGTAGATCTCTCCCAACAAAAAGGAAACGAGATTCATCAATCCTCTCGAAATTAGACAAATCAAGATAGACAAGAAAATCGATCGAAGAAAACCACGACTAATTCAATGCTATCAAGAATCAACGCTAAAGTATTCCACCACAGAAATTATCTAGAGGGAAATAAAATCACTCAGAGAAAGTAGAAATTTTCGTTACCCCACTTGGAGATTTATATTCTCCAAAGACTTGGATCGCTCGTCACCGGATCCACCGGAGTCGCGCCGAACGGAGAGAAACACGCCCTCCTTCCTCGCTTCATGCCGGATCCAATTCCCGGAACCACGTTGAGAGGCGCCTTGGCCGGGATCCACCACAAGGTGGGCTGATCGGTTTATTCCCACAAGGCTGTTGGGTTTGTGAGAAAAGGAGGGTTGCTCGGGTTTTGGGGTGGTGAGGAGGGTGGTCGGTTTGGTTGGTGGAGAGGGAGGAGGGTGGCCGAGTGTTGCAAGGGAAGGGCGAAAGGGGGGTGGCGGCTAAGAAGGAGGAGAAGAGGGGGCCGGCGGTTTTGGAGAGAGGGAGGAGAGGCTTGGCCGAATTTTGAGAGAGGGGGAAGAGATCAATAGGAGGGAAACTCAATTAGGTTTTTTTCTTATCATTCAACTCAATAAAATTAACAATAGCAAGGCCTTATATAGGCTTACAACAAGGATTGGCTACAAGGAGCCCAAAATAAAAATAAAACACACATAAGTTTAAACATAACATGACAAATAAAAGTGCTCACAAAATAACAAATAAATTCAAATAAATATTAATAGGTTGTCTTGCGCCGAGGGCGGAGATTGTAGCTTCGCTCCACAAGGTCACCACGGTGCCGCAAGTCTTTGACTGGAGACGGAGAAGGATCTTCCGTAAGCATGTCGTCGCCTTCCACCGGGAGGAGGGCCACGCTACGGCCACGTGCCCGGAGGAGGGCCACGCTACGGCCACGTGCCCGGAGTTTCTCGAAGTGAGAGGAAACAGGGAGCAGCAGCAGCAGCGAGACAGCCAAGAGGTGCGGATCGAGGAAGTCCTGCATCAGGAAGAGGAGGACAGGTGTGAAGACAGGGCGGATGTTGGGGCCCGAGGCGGGATCAGAGTGATCCACGGGGGGGTGGGAGTTGAGGCTTCCCGGAAGGCAAGCCTCCACACCATGTACCGAAGAAGCGTTGGTTCCACATCCCAGACCCCGACCCCGGAGGAGAAGATCACCTTCTCCAGGAGTGACATGTAGGATCATGAGGATCCCTTCTGTGACGCGCTAGTCATCCAGACCGCGGTCGAAAATTTCACGGTCTCCCGGATCCTCATCGACAACGGGAGCTCGATCAACGTCATATTCAAGAAGGTGTTTGATGCGATGAAAGTGGATGTCAAGAGGGTGCTTGCCTCGGACGGGCCTTTGTTTGGGTTCTCTGGGGAGAGGAAGGAGGTGGAAGGAGTGGGGCTCCATGTCACTCTGGGGGGCAGTCCCGAAACTGTAGGTTCGTCATCGTGGACGCCCCCAGCAGTTACAACGCCATCTTCGGACGACCTCTCATCAACGCCTTCCGTTGCGTCCCCTCTTCGTTCCACCAATGTCTGAAGTTCAACGCCGAGGGAATCCAGGTCCGGGTCCGAGGAGACCCCAAGGTGGCGAGGGAGTGCTACGTCACCACGGTGAACTCCATCTCTTGGAAGGGGGGAGCTGAGGAGATGGAGCGGAGGATGGAGGAGGCGGAGCAAGAAGTAGGTGGAGTGGAGACGAAGGTGGAGAATCGCACCCAGGTGGAGGTGGCGGAGGGAGTCTAGGAGGAGTCGGCCGAGGCAATGGTCATAGAAGAGGCTGTGGAGGAGGTCCTTGTCCCAGGAGAGGGAAACGTCGGAGAATGGGGAGAGCGGTCTCATCTGGAGGCTGCAGAAGAGGTGGTGGAGATGGAAGTTCTCACCCTGGGAGGCAAGGTGGAGAAGGTGCGCATCAGCGGGGGGCTGACCCCGATGGACCAGGAGAGGATGTTGTCATGTATCCAGAAAAACGTGGACATCTTCGCTTGGAGTGTGTCAGAGATGTCGGGGATCGATACGGACGTCGTCTGCCACCACCTCAATCTGGATCCAGAGGCTCGCCTCATCCAGCAGAAGAAGAGGTCCATCGTGGACAAGCTGGCCGAGCCCATCAGGGAGGAGGTGGCCAAACTCCTGAAGGCTGGCTTAGTATCCGAAATACAATACCCCGGCTAGGTCTCCAATGTTGTAATGGTAAAAAAAGGGGACGGCTGGTGGAGAATGTGTGTTGATTTTTCCTTACTTAATAAATCATGTCCTAAGGATTGTTACCCCTTGCCTCGAATCGGCGCGTTGGTTGACTCAGCCGTCGATTTTCCTATAATGAGTTTCTTAGATGCTTTTTCAGGTTATCATCAGATCAGGATACACCCCCCCCCCCTGATGTAAAAGATGTTTCTTTCATCACTGGGGATGGGTGTTACTGCTACAAGATGATGCCCTCTAGGTTAAAAAATGCAGGGGCGACATACCAAAAGATGATGGATCGGGTCTTCCATGAGCAAAAGGTAAGGAACCTGGAGGTGTACGTAGATGATCTGATGATCAAGAGCTGGGAGGTGGACTCCCATCTCCAGGATCTGGAGGAGACCTTCGGCACCCTCTGGAGATACAAGATGAGGCTGAACCCCTTGAAGTGTGTCTTCGGGGCTAGCAGGGTCAAGTTCCTGGGCCACCTTCTCACCCCCGCGGGGGTGGAGCCGAATCCTGACAAGGTTAAAGCGATCATGGAATTGGGGTCGCCTCGGAATGCTAAGGAGGTCCAGCGACTGACGGGAAAGTTGGCAGGGCTAAGCAAGTTCTTTTCCCGGGCTGGGGATAAGTGTTTTCCCTTCTTCAAAGCCTTGAGGGGAGGCAAGAAGTTTGAATGGTCTAAGGAATGCGAGGAGGCATTCCAGGCCTTGAAGAGGCAATTAACTCAGGCCCCCCTGCTCCAGGGGCCGAAGGAGGAAGAGGACCTGTCGTTGTATCTAGGGGTCGGAGCTGAGGCCTTGAGCTCCGTCCTGGTTCGAGAAGAAGGGAAGAAGCAGCTGCCCATATACTATGTAAGTCGGGTCCTGAGGAAGGCAGAGCTATGTTATCCCAGCTTGGAAAAGCTGGCCTTTGCCCTGGTCATCTCGGCCCAGAGGCTCCGACCTTATTTCCAGGCACACTCCATCCGAGTGGTGACTGACCATCCCCTCCGCAACATCTTCGAGGGGGTGGAGCATTCAGGAAGGTTGGCAAAGTGGTCGGTGGAGCTGAGTGAGTTCGATATCTCTTTCGTCTCGCGCTTCTCGATCAAGGCCCAGGAGATGGCGGACTTTCTGGCTGACTATGTGGTCGAGGTGGCGGAGGCAGAACTCGCTCGTCTGGTCCCTTGGAAGGTGATGGTGGACGGCGCTTCGGGAAGGCATTCTCTGGGGGTGGGGGTGATCTTGGAGAGCCCTCAGAGAACGAGGATCGAGCAGACGGTGGTGGTGCATTTTCCCATCACTAATAACCAGGCCGAGTACGAGGCTGTGAATAGCAGGATTGCGCCTAGCCAGGGAGCTGGGGGTGCATGATGTGGAGGTCCTCACTGACTCCATGGTGGTGGCCTCTGTTGGTACCCTAGTTTGGATTTGAGTTCAGTCTTCTCATTTAGTTTCTTGACCCAAGATTTATCTATGGTCAAAGGATAGTTGTTTAGTTAGATTGCTCTAGTTTTAGAGTTGTCACTTATCCAGATGAAAATTTGGTTAAGTTGTTTTTGGTTCGACTATGGTCGAACGCCGCTCGACTATCGTCTATCAACTGTTCGACGATCGTCTATCAGCTGGTCGACTATCGTCTGTCAGCAGATCGTCTATCTCTGAGTTAGTTCAACTCTTGTTAGCTCGACGATCTGTGGTATCTGTCTCGTCGATCGTCGAACCCCGCTCAACTTCTTTTGACCAGACAGATTTCTTGATAGTTCGACTATCTGCCTTGATAGTTCAACTATCTGATAGCTCGACTATCTGTTTGATAGTTCGACTATCTGTTTTGTTTGATAGTTCGACTATCTGTTTGGATAGTTCAACTATCTGATAGCTCGACTATCTGTTTGATAGTTCGACTATCTGTTTTGTTTGATAGTTCGACTATCTGCTTGGATAGTTCAACTATCTGATAGCTCGATTATCTGTTTGATAGTTCGACTATCTGTTTTGTTTGATAGTTCGACTATCTGCTTGGATAGTTCAACTATCTGATAGCTCGACTATCTGTTTGATAGTTCGACTATCTGTTTTGTTCGATAGTTCGACTATCTGCTTGGATAGTTCAACTATCTGATAGCTCGACTATCTGCTCTGATAGTTCGACTATCTGCTCTGTGTTGATAGTTCGACCATCTGTTTGATGGTTCGACCATCTGTTTGATGGTTCGACTATCTTTTTGATAGCTCGACTATCTTTTTGATAGCTCGACTATCTGCTTTGATAGTTCGACTATCTGTGTCATTCGACTATCTGTTCTGATAGGTCGACGATCTCTGTGGCTCGTTCGACGATCTCCGAGGGTCGTTCGACGTTTTTTTGTCTGCATTTAGTAATTTTGTACTCCTTCCGTTCTTTGATTTATTTTCTGTTTATTTAGCATATTTTATTAAAGATTATTTCATTGATTTTGTGCATACATCTCAAGGCAATCTTTGCCCCATCCTTTGTGCATAAATCAAGCTTTATCTGACAAAGTTTTTTGTCTTATTAGTTGAAATATTTTTTTTGCTTTATTCTGTCATGCTGTCATTTATAGCCATTAGACACAAAAGTCTTCTCTGGCCGTAAAGAGTTTAGTCTGATGTGACTTTCTTTAGTACTCCTTTTATCAGATTGGATTTGCAGCTTCTTAGAAAGCGTTATCCCTTTATAGCATGTCTATCTGCAGGATATGTTTTGTTTTGTGCTACTTGCAGCCCAGATCGAAGATTTCAGAAGAAGACAAAATTCAAACAAAGATTAGAGTCGTTACAAAGGCCCATATATAAAGAGCTTCTTTTGAAAGAAGAATATATATATACAATATATACAAGATATACAAGTCAACACAGATATTGATATACAGATTAAAAGAGATACAGCTCTCAGATATTGTTACATCCAACTGAGAAGATCAACATTCTTCATCTCTCTCTTCTTCAATCCTGAGTTCATTCTGCTGCAAGGAACATTCACTCAGAGTCTCAAGAAGAAGAAGAAGAAGAAAGAAAAGCTGTTGAAGAAGAACATCCATTACAAATCAAGAGTCTTCTTCAAACTGCTCCTTCAAGAACTTCAAGACAGCTCTCTGTCACAAGTTCAGAAGAGTTCCTGCACCCTGAAGCAAGACTTCTTCCTGGATATCACTAAGCCAGGGGGAGCTTGATTCTTTAGAGCTTTCTAGCTCTGTGCAATCCACTTGCCTCTCTAATATTGTTTTTACAATAGAGAAGACCCTCTAACCCTCTCTCAACCTTCTGTATAAAGGGTTATTACTCCCTTCAAAAGTGAACCTTGGTGGCAGGGCACCTGATCAAAAACTTGTGTTGGATTTTGAGCTCCTGATCAAAAGCTCAAAGGGTTTACTTGATCTACCTGAAGCAGATCAGTTGGTGGCAGGGCACCTGAACAAAAACCTGTAGTGGATTCCTATCAGGGTGGTAGAAGAGTGGACGTACCTATTTAGAGGGAACCACTATAAACTTCTTGTGTCGTCTGTGTTGCTTCATTTAATTATTGCACTGTGGCTGTGAGTAGAAATAACTAGGATTGCTAGTTGCTGTGATAGGACCAAAGCTCAACTGTAATTACAGTTAGCTTTCTTCTGTGCACTACACTTTGTGTTAGGCTCTAGGGTTTCAAATATCTATAAACTCATTCCGTAAATTAACTCTAAGGGAGTTGAGTAGGGTGTCATAATTTTTGAAAACTCTATTCACCCCCCCTCTTGAGTTGTATCTATCCTCACTTTCAGCCTCCCAGATCAATGGGGAGTTTGAGGTAAGGGAACCTACTCTCCAGTTGTACTTGGCAAAGGTGAAGGGGTTCATCGGTATGTTCCAGACCTTTTCCATCCGACATGTGTCGCAGGAAGAGAATGAGCAGGTTGATCAGCTAACCAAGTATGGTCCCCGGATGGGGGGTGTCATCACTGACCTGTTCTGACCGTCCATCCAAGAGGGGGAGCTGATGGAGGTGGACCAACACCCCTCGTAGATGGACCCTTTATCAAGTTTCCTTTCCACGGGGGAATTTCCAGGGGGGGTGGATAAGAAGAAGTGCAAGCACAAGTCGGCATATTACCTTATACGCGACGGGCAGTTGTATAGGAAGACTCTCTCGGGGATGTTGGCACGTTGCGTGCCCGAGAGGGAGGTCCAGAGGATTCTAGAGAAGGTGCATTCCGGGGAGTGCGGGAGTCACTCGGGAAGCAGAACCTTGGAGGGGAGGATAATCCGACATGGGTACTTTTGGCCGACCCTAAGTCAGGATGCCGCTGAATTTGAAAGAAAATGCCACAAGTGCCAGCTGTTTGCCCCCCTCAAACTCCAACCAGCTCACGACCCCCTGGCCCTATGCCATTTGAGGGATGGATTTGGTAGGACCTTTCCCCCAGGTCAGCAGGCAAAGGAGGTTCCTGCTAGTGATGATAGATTATTTTTCTAAGTGGTTGGAAGTGAAGGCGCTAGCCAAGGTGACCTCCCAGGTAATCAAGAACTTCGTATGGGGAGAGATCATCTGTCGCCACGGCCTGCCCCAGGCCATTGTCACGGACAATGGACCTCAGTTCGCCAGCGCCGAGCTCATCAATTTCTGCAGACAGCTCGGGATCGATATCAGGTTCGCGTCGGTCCACCATCCCAGGAACCACGGGCAGGTGGAGGCGGCAAACAAAATCATCGTCAACCTCCTCAAGAAGAAAGTGGAGAATTTGAAGGGTAGCTGTAGCAGCTTCCTTCGATTCTCTGGGCCCTAAGAACCACTCCCAACACGGCCACGGGGGAGAACCCCTTCAAGCTCTCACATGGATGCGAGGTCGTGTTTCCAATAGAATTCGAGGTCCGGACGCCTCGGGTGGTCGAGGCAGAGGCAAGCAGGGAAGAATGGCAAGCTGAAAACGATGAGGAGCTACGGCTCTCTCTTGACATGGTAGAGGAGCTGCGTGATCTCTCCGCCATCCGACAGGAAGAGATAAAACGAAGGATGGACAAGTACTTCGACAAGCACGTCAGAGTCAAACAGTTCGCGGAAGGGGACTTGGTCCTGAAGAAGGTGGATGCGGCAGGGAGATCCGCGGCAGTGGGGAAGCTCAACCTTAACTGGGAGGGCCTGTACATTGTCCAGGAAGCTCTAAGGTCGGGGGGGTACCATCTCCGGATGGGGAGGGCGAGACCCTTAGTCACACCTGGAGTGGTGATGACTTGAAGCGTTTCTATCCGTAAAGATATGTACGTCCGTTCCTTCAATAAATATAAAATCTTTTGATGCTCCAACTTTTTTGCAGATCAAGTTTGTTACAAGTATTTATGAAGCTAAGTCCTGAAATGCTCCCACTGCCAGGCTTTCGCCTAGCTGGCAGGGCCGGAAGACTGGCTAATGAAGTTTTCTCGTTCTGGGGTTAGGTCCCGAGACGCTCCCGCTGCCAGGCTTTCACCTAGCTGGCAGGGTCGAGATCCTCGAGTGACGTCGTTATGACCCTGGAGGGCTGAGTCCGGTTGATGCTCAACACCCGCTGTCAGGCTCACACCTAGCTGATTGGGCTTGTGGTAGCGCCCGGAGGCTTAGTGGTGGAAATTTTTCTCGCTCTGGGGTTAGGTCCTGAGTCGCTCCCGCTGTCAGGCTTCCACCTAACTGGCAGGGCCGGGATCCTCGAGTGACGTCGTTATGACTCTGGAGGGCTGAGTCCGGTTGATGCTCAACAACCGCCTTCAGGCTCTCACCTAGCTGATTGGGCCGGAGGTAGCGCCCGGAGGCTAAGTGATGGAAAGTTTTCTCGCTCTGGGGGTTAGGTCCTGAGACGCTCCCGTTGCCAGACTTCCACATATCTGGCAGGGCCGGGATCCTCGAGTGACGTCGTTATGACCTTGGAGGGCTGAGTCCGGTTGATGCTCAACACCTGCCGTCAGGCTCTCACCTAGCAGATTGGGCCGGTGGTAGCGCTCAGAGGCTAAGTGGTGGAAAGTTTTCTCGCTCTGGGATTAGGTCCCAAGACGCTCCCACTGTCAGGCCTCCACCTAGCTGGCAGGGCAAGGATCCTCGAGTGACGTCGTTATGACCCTGGAGGGCTGAGTCCGGTTGATGCTCAACACCCGCCGTCAGTCTCTCACCTAACTGATTGGGCCGGTGGTAGCACCCGGAGGCTCAGTGATGGAAAGTTTTCTCGCTCTGGGGTTAGGTCCCGATACGCTCTCGCTGTCAGGCTTCCACCTAGCTGGTAGGGTCGGGATCCTCGAGTGACGTTGTTATGACCCTGGAGGGCTGAGTCTGGTTGATGCTCAACACCCGCCGTCAGGCTCTCACCTAGCTGACTGGGTCGGTGGTTGCGCCCGGAGGTTAAGTGATAGAAAGTTATCTAGCTCCGGGGTTAGGTCCCGAGACGCTCCCACTGCCAGGCTTCCACCTAGCTGGTAGGGTCGGGATCCTCGAGTGACGTCGTTATAACCCTGGAGGGCTGAGTCTGGTTGATGCTCAACACCCGCCATCAGGCTCTCACCTAGCTGACTGGGCCGGTGGTAGCGCCCGGAGATTGAGTGATGGAAAGTTTTCTCGCTCTGGGGTTAGGTCCCGAGACGCTCCCGCTGTCAGGCTTCAACCTAGCTGGTAGGGTCGGGATCCTCGAGTGACGTCGTTATGACCCTGGAGGGTTGAGTTTGGTTGATGCTCAACACCCGCCGTCAGGCTCTCACCTAGCTGATTGGGCCAGTGGTAGCGCCCGGAGGTTAAGTGATGGAAAGTTTTCTTGCTCTGGGGTTAGGTCTCGAGATGCTCCCGCTGCCAGGCTCCCACCTAGCTGGCAGGGCCGGGATCCTCAATGGACACCATTTCGGTTCTAGAGCTGTCTCCGATCGCGTTTGCCAATCAACACCAGGAATCTGAAGCTACTTGGGGCAGAAGCGGGGGAAATATTGGCTCTAGTAAATCTCAGGGCAAGCTGGCAAAGGCGAGCCGAAACCTTAGCAGGTCGGCGAGCTGAGACTATTATCAGCAGTTACACTCCAGCCCGCCAAAGTTTTACTTGGAAGATTCTTGGCTTTTTAGCCGTCTCAAAAAAGAAGGGCCGTCACAGGCGAGCTGGGTATTCGCGGGCCCAGCTCGGCAAACGGCCTAGCCCAACTACCGTGGGGTGAATATCTAAATGCAGGGTAAAGGGGATGGCGAGCTGAGGTCTCGGCGTCTACTGGGGAAGGCGAGAGGAGGCGGTCCTCGGCGGTACATTTCCACCCTCTTAAAATTTTACTTGGGAATTTCTAACAACTTCAGCTTAACATTGGCGGGAAGGAAGAGTGCTCGCGGGCGAGTTGGGAAGTCGCGAGCCTACCGCGATGAGTAATCCGCCTCTTAACTGTCCGGGGTTAGCGAGCTCCCATGGTCCCCCCGCAGGTACGAACCCTAACTCAAGTACATTCTAGCGGCCCGTTCTACCCTGGCGGGGTCGCTCTATGGAGAAGGGCAGCTCGCAAGCGAGCACATTACAGAAAGTTCAAAAAAAGAGATAAATTCGAGCAAATCATTTTTTCATTAACAAATGTCATTTTACAAAATGGAGAGCTCGCCTCGGCGAGGTTACAAAAGGAGGGAAGAGAATTACAATAGAAGAAAAAACAAAATGAGAGGGAGGTGCGAGTCAGCTCTCGCCCTCCCCTCCATACAGGTGGTCCTCCTCGCCATCCCCTCCATACAGGTGGTCCTCCTCGCCATACCCTCCGGATGTGTGGTCGTCCTTGTAGCCCATGACATCCTTGAAGAGCGACTCGAAACTTTCCTCCACGCTGGGAGGGGTAGCCGGCGGAAACAGCTTCGGCACAAGGTCCCTCGCTGTGATCTCTCCGCATCCCTCCACCAGCACCTCCATATCTTTCATCATCTGGAGGGTGTAGTCGGCGGTGCTGATGGAGTTGATCTGCAGCCTCTCGGCGACCTCGGCCTCACTGTTAAACTTTTTGCCATTTGGGAGGAATGCTCGGCTCGCCGCCGGACTGGGGGAAGAAGATGTCTGTATGCCGAATCAGCTCGCTCTTGAGCCCTTTGTTCTCCCTCAGTTTGTGGTTCTCCTTCTCAAGCTCGGTGGCGCGAGCTCGCAGCTCGCTCGCTGCTTCGGCATCTTGGGAAGAAAGGCAAGATAAGATTAATATGCGTGAAAAATCCTAATAGAAAAAGGAAGGGGATAGCCGCCACTTACCATCCCGCCGGCGGCCTTTGCGAGAAGGTTCTCAGCGACTTTTAGTCGCCCCGCCAGGTCGGCGGCGCTGTCCTTGGCGAGGTCGCGCTCCTGCTCGGTTTTCAGCAACTGGCGGTTGAGGCTGAAGCCGCGGCGGACCACCATATGATGCAGCTCCAAGGCCCGCATCTGGGCTTGCAGACCTTTGTGGCCGAGCTGCCGAAGAGTCAGGCCCTTGTAGGCCTCGGCATCCTCGCGCCCATATAGGCCGAAGCCCAACGCATAGGCTTGCCCAGAGGCGGGTTGACCCCCCGACCAGGAGGGATGGAGTGATGAGATGGAAACCATGTGGGTATGCTCATCCCATCGCACCATCGGCTCGCTGGCCGGGTCTTTTGACTTTCCCCCGAAGCCGAAAAGGGGGTGGCTCTTCGACAGGCCCGGCTCGCGGGCCACAATCTCCGCTGCAGCAAAGGGAGCGGAGGGCTCGCCACCCTCCTAGTCTTTCTTCGGCGAGCCCTTCAGCGAGCTCTTTGGTGACCCTTCAGGCGTGGTCTCCGGCGAGCTTATGTAGATTTGTTGTGGTTGCTTCCTGGAATCCACCAGGGCTTTCATCTTCTTTAGCAGTGGAGGGCGGCGAGGCGAGCTGGATCCAGCGCGGTCAAGTTGCCTCTTGCTGTAGGAGGGTCCGCTAGACCCCAGCTCGCCTCGGCAAGCCGTCGCGGCTACCCGCTCGCGCGCGAGCGGGTCCGGGTAGAGTCCCAAGTCTGCATGGGGCGGATGCTCAGGAATTGATCGCTCCCCTGCAGAAAATGACTTGGGTTAGAAAGTTATAATCATAGGCGAGCCCATAAGGAGAAAGGGGAAAAATATACCTTCGTCGGGGAGGACTAGGGGAAGCGTGTAGAGGCCCCTTCGAAGGAAGGCGACCTCAAAGTCCTTCCCCAGGAAGAACTTGTGCAGCTCGGCGTCGTCGCTTGACAGCGTTGGAGGCCGATATACCTCCTCGCTCTTCTGCTGGGGGAAGAAGGGAATGATTCCCAGGTCGCCCTTGATGAAGACAACCTTGGACACCAAGTTGTGGTTTTTGTTCGCGGTCTCGCGAATCTTGATGCGCGAGCCCATCAGGAAGGCGACCGCGCGGTAAGTGAAAAGTTTGCGGAAGACGGCGAGGTTGAATTCAATCCGCTCCCGGCGGAAGAAGCAGGCGAATGAGACCATCATGGCAATCGCATTCGGGTTCAGTTGCGCAGGCACCGCGCCGAAATACTTGAGGATCTGGCGGATTTCCGACCAGAGCGGCAGGCGCAACCCCACCTCGAAGTGCGAGATGGGGAAGGCGAGCTCATCCCGGTAGAAAGTGTTGATTTTCTCTCCCTCTGCAGGCCGGCACGCCTCATAGCCAGGGGGAAGGAAGTTGGCGTTATACTCAGTGAGCTCGCGCTCGGTGGTATTTCCTTCGAAGAATAGGTACTCGGCAAATTGTCGAGCACACTTGGACCGCCCGTCAGCGTCAGGTTGCGCCTTGCACATGTTCGCAAAAGGGTTGGGGTGCGAAAGCAGGTAGCGGGAAGAGCAGCAAAGGGAGATATGAATGCAATATAGGCGACAGTCAGGGGGTTGGTGAGGGGGCCTATTTATAGAAAATCGGATTTTTGGACGGGCTGACTGGACAGTCCAGCTTGCCAATCCCGCTTGTCAGCCCCAGCTCGCCAACTCCGACTCGCCGACCCGGCGACCTGGCCTATCCTAGTGCGAGTTGAACCTCGATGATACAGCATATTATTTCAAATAACATAATGAGTTCTAAAAATTATTTAAGTTATTACAGACAGAGACATTCGCAATCCCAAGAAAGAAGAAGTTCATAACAATCAGGAGAAAGTTCGGTCAACACGCGCGAGCTGGGGGTGCTGGGGGGCGAGGGCTGGGGGGCGAGGGCCGGTAGGCTAAGCTAGGGAGTCATTTCCATCTATCCCGGCCTCGCACCCCCATCCCGGGAGGTCGGCGCGGGTTGAGGAACTCGCGGACCAGGTCCAGATCCCGGCCAAAGGTCTGCAGGTTGTCATCAAGTCTCTCCATAACTGGGGTGAGGGACATCATCTCGCTCGCCGAGCCGTGCTCCACCTTGTCCGCGAGCAGCACATAGTCCCGCTCCAACGCCTTCAGTCTCTGCTCGTGATATGCGTCGTACGCTCGAAGTTGGCGCAAGTCGGCATCCTGCTTCTTCAGCACCTCTATTACTCGCCGCCTCAGCTCGACAGGATCCAGCGAGTCATCCAGGAAGCTTTCCATTCCAGGCTCAGGGGGTGGCGAGTGGCGAGCTTGTTCTGAAGATTCTTCGACTTCAGACGGAGCAGGGAGCCCTGCTAGAAACAATCAACTCCGGTAGAAAGAGGGTGCGAGTACAGTAAAGATGTCGAGGCAAAATATTCTAGTAAAAGTGGAGCTTACGGGATGAGCTCGGCAGTCCTGAGGGGGTGTGCGAAGGAGGTAAGGCTAAGTTCTTGCCGCGACCCGGAGGGTTGATTCCTGGGGAGATGAGGTTGAAGTTGGGAACCGGGATGTCCCCGACCCTTTCCCCCGCGAGTGCAGAAGTAGTGCGGGCTGCTGAGAAGGAATGCGAGCTGGCGACCTGGACTTCGACGGATCAAGCCTCGTGGTCCCAAAGGGGGGTGATTTGCTCTGCATGCGGGTGTCAGGGGGAGTCTGAGGTCGCGAGTCGTCGTGCGGGGTGTGGACTCGCGGCGTGGAGGACTCGACATCGATCTGATGGCTCTCGGGGTCGGCTGTAATATCGACGGCCATTTTCCCTTTGGGGTCGGCAGCCGGTTTAGAGGAGGCGAGCCTGGGATTCAAGGTGGATTCCAGGTCGCGGTAGATGGATTCAGCATCCTTTTGGATGGACTTAGCGCTCTTGGCAGGATTGGATTTCGCCGGCTCGCACAGTGCAGCGTTGGGAGGCAAGCAGACTAGCGCGGCAGCGCGAGTGGCGTTGAGCTCGCGGGCGCGACTAAGCTTCTCTTGGAGCTCTTTAGAGAGAGGCATCTCGGCAAGGTTCAAGGGGAATGGCGGAGGCCACCCAGGTACGTGGGCATGTATTTATAACCGCTGGTGGAGCCCACCAAAAGATTCTCTGTCCCCTGTCGCACTCGCCGCATATTGCGGGGTTGGATGTTTCTTTCCGAGCTTAGGCCAAACTCGCAAAGAGCGGGGATTGTGTACAACCCCATAACCGACGAGTAGTGGTCGACAGGAGCCAGATCGGCCAAAGTCCAGTAGTCCGGGCCCTAGGCGAGCTGGAGGGAGGCAAGATCCCTGGAAGCCTCTCGGCTAGCCCAAGTGGGGCGGATCACGCGAGGGGCGAGTGGAGCAGGTCGGCTCGCGCTCGCACAGGGGCTCGGTGAGCAGCGGGCGAGTGGGGCAGGCCAGGCCCGCACTCGCCCAGGGCTGGAAGAGGCGGCGAGTGCCAGCTCCATCGAGCACTCGCCGCCCCAGGCGAGTGGAGGTTTCAGAGGGCCACTCGCCCAGTTTTTCTGTGATGTATTTTTACTATTTTGCCCTCATTGGTCTGCCTATAGCCAGCGGAGTTACGCTGTTGGCAACCCCAGTTGGACTGCACATAGCTATTTGGGACAGCGTAGGTTGGCTATTTGCAGGGCGTTTTCAGAAATCTATAAATAGACCCAAGGGGGTACCTCAGAAGGCATGCTTTTCTTGTTCTCAGGTCTTCTTGCGCTTTCTGAGGTATCCTTAGCTCGGCATTTGGCTAGGGAGGGGAAACGCTCTAAGATCTTCCGGGTGTGTGGTGGGACCTCCACATCGAGCCCTTGGGTCTGTCCCCTATTCTTTTTTCCTTAGCCGTTTGACTCGCGAGAGAGAAGTGTGCGATCACTCCTTCCCCAAGGGTGAACTCCACAAACACCGAGTTTTTGGTTTCAACAAGGTCATTTATATATGTAGTGGTAGGTCATATAAAGTCTTTAGGTTCATCCATAACTAATTATCGTCGTCGTTCCTCTCCTCTCTTTGGAGATTCTGAGTCCGCTTATACTCAATCTCATAGAGCGACTTCAGAGAAATCCTCAGGTAATCATGATGATTATTATCGTCTGCGGCACACCACTTCCCGAGATCGTGCCGACCCACCAACACAACCTCACTATGCCAGAGACGATCAGTATGATAATTGTCGTCGTTCATATCCTTGCACGCGAGTGGATCGTGTTGATCCTTCGACTTGACCCGATTACCTTAGGGATGACTATTATGAGGATCGTCACTTTGAGAGAGATCTTGAGAGTCAGCTTCGTACAGTTTTCCCTTCCTTTGACGGCTCATCGAGTCCTGAGCCTTTCAGTTATTGGCTCGTGGATATTGAGTATTATTATCTTGATCAGTTTGAGTTATTCGGTGAGCGTCGCGTTAAGTTTGCAAAACTTAGACTTTTAGATCAAACGAAGACTTATTGGGCTAGCGTTGAGAGGACCCGCGAGCGAGACCGTCTTCGTTGCATCACTAGTTGGGTGGACATGAAGCGTACATTGTGTCAGAGGTATCTGCCTTCATCATATTGGAGTCGCTTGCTCGACCAATTATTTTCCCTTCAGCAAGAATCCATGTCTGTCGCTGAGTACAGGGATTGCTTTGATGAGTTAGTAGTGAGGAGCGATATCCGAGAGGACTCAGCCATGACCACTTGCAGATTTTGGTCTGAGCTTCGATCTGACATCCGTACTAAGGTGGTTTATCATAGCTCGAAGTCCCTCGAGCAGACGTATCAGCTTGCCCTTCATTACGAACAGTCTTTGAGATCCGCCAGAGCTGGTCGGTTGGACCCTCACCTTGACCTTCGCAGTACGAGTCCTCATACTGAGGTCACCACGATGCTTACCACTGTCTTGCCACCCACAACGGAAGTGATACCGGATACAGATTGCTTTCACCCCAGCGACATGCTTTAGCCCCATGAGTGACCTATCTCTTGTTTCTGACCCGTCTCTTGTGACTCCGACGGAGGGTGAGCCTGAGCGAACTATTGAGTCTGTAGTGTTGTGCCCCTCACCCACACCTCCACTTTTGGCATGTCCGAGATTGATTAACACTCATACCCTAGACTCATGTCTTGACACCACACCCGCAGACCCATTCTTGAGCATAGGTCTATGTCGCTTTTCCCTTGGCACTACCCTGAGCCACATTACGACTGAGAGCTCAGAGCCTAGTGTTGATCTCGTAGTGGCTATGTCACCCATGCACGGGGACACTACCCCTTTTGATGGTCCTCATCGGGAGGACCTTGACCTTATTGACGAGCCCCCTGTTGAGCCTCCTGATGATCCGCCACATCTTGGTGAGGATGAGACTCTGGTGAGCCACTCAAGTATGACGCCTCTTTCATTATCATCTCTGGTCTTACCCCAGAGAAGGGACCTTGAGTGGAGCATGATATATGTAGGGCCTACCTTGAGTCCACTTGAGCATACTCATATTGTGAGGACCTACCTTATGACACCTCACACTCTGGATGAGTTTTGGGACACGTCACCCGCTGAACCACCCGATGAGTTCTTTCTTGTCTGGGACGCTCACCATATTCTAGATTCACGAATTCTAGTCTGTGTGCACAGTTTTCACTCAGGTGGTCGTTTTATCAGTGATGACTTGTCGTACACACCTCCTCGTGAGCCCCCTGATGTGCTACGTTCCCTGAGAGACACCTGGCTCGTTACGAGCTTGTATTTGAGTATAGTTGTCTCTCAAGATCATCTGAGCACTAGTCTTACACGATGAATATTTTTATATTCCACCGAAAGAACCTCCTGATAGGCCACCACATTTTAGAGACATCTCAGACATTATTAGATTTTCCTATAAGGAGTATACCATGTCTGTCGTGTTGTCTTTGCACCATTTGCATTACCTGCATGAGCCTGCTGAGTCTTTTACACGACATTTACATGAGTCGGTCCGTCAACGAAAAATAACAAGCAATGAAAATTATAAAGCTCATGCAGATTAGTGAAGACGAGAATGAATATTTAATGAAAGCGAAAGGGTAATGGTACGAATCCGCCCCGAGAGGCTCCCTTTGGGTCCTGTCAAGAAGTTAAGCGCTAGGCGAATGGGTTTGTACTCTGTTATTAGTCGCATTGGGACAAATGCTTACCGGCTCGATATCCCGGCTAGTATGGAAATTCACCCGGTGTTTAATGTTGAGGATCTGACTCCATACTACGAACCTCACGAGTATGTGGACCCGAGCAGTGGAGATACCCAGCCACCCCTATTGGGTTTTGCTATACGACACAACAGTTGTGCGTGGCGGAATGAGGAAACAAGGAAAACCCAAAAGTATGTTGTGGATCTTGCGATGACCATTAATCAAGAAGTAATGTTGCAAAAAATAATTTATACCTTCACGGGATTGAGTCAATACTCAACCTAGGTGCTCCGATTGATTCTAACGAACGGCAACGGCCGGAGTTCCGAGCGTAGAATAATGTCCACGCCTCTATAGGTATCCACACGAGCACGGAGAACCCTACACTCTTGTCGCACAAGATCTAGGTCGGAAAGAGGCTTGCCCTCAACGTCTCCACGGAGTACTAGATCCGTCCAAGGAAAGGCGGCAACAACGATGACGACGCCTTGGAAACACTTTCGGGCGGCGGCAAAGGACGGCAGACTGTCGGCGGCGACAAGCGAAGGTCGGTGGGTTCAGCGTCGGTCGCGAAATCGGAACAGTTCCGTCGCGAAGAAAGACGCCGTCGCGAAATTAGGTCGGGATGAACAGTCGCTCTTCTTCGGATCAACAGTAAAATCCCATTTATACCTTGAACCGAACCGGCTAAAGCTAGCAAAGAACGGCTGAACCGCACTTAGAAGAAATAAACCGTCGAGACAGAATTCGGTGAGTATCAGGTCGATACACGACGAATCGGCGAATGGTCATGACGAAACACGACGAATCGAAGAGTAGTCACGACGATACACGACGAATCGCCGAGCATTACTTCAATACTCGACGAATTATCGAATGGTCACGACGATACTCGACGAATCCAGCTCATTCGTCGAAACCCCTTACACATACTCGACGAATTTTCCTTAGCTTCTACCGACTACATACCGGTCGACCCATATTCATAATACAGGTCCCGGAATAAAATTCCACCATGTCCAGAACATCATAGGCTTGGTCCTTCACTCATATCACATATGAGCAAGGCCAACACAAACCTATCCAACTTCTCCAATACTTTTATGTGCGACCTCATAGGCTCATACTGCGTTGGCAGTGAGGCTACATGTTTGATCACTTGCAGATCACCATGGTAGAATCAACAGTCTCTCACTTGATCTTGAAAGAATCAAACAAAAGTTTCACAAACAATGAGCGGCATCTAGCAATGCATCATTGCTCCCCAAGTAATAAGAACTTAAAACTTGAAAGTCATTGTGACCAATGTATCAGTGTTGTCATGTCCCTTCGTCCCTTACATCCGGATAGAACTAGAGGTACAGATCGTGTCACTCTCATAATTGTTCAATCCTAGTTTTCTTGATCTAGAATGGACTTCCAGAAATTGGTTAGTCCAATATCATATATTGACTCAACCAAGCATGGTCATGCATTTCTCAATCTCATTCCATCAAGGGGCCCATGGATGCAACTTCTGTCATATAGGAAGACAAAACTCATATTTGCTCACACGCAAACACCCAAATGATTCGTAACGTACCCAATAATCATCTTTATCATCCAACTTTCTCAAGACTGGACTTTTGATAGCATCAAAGCACGCTCTTCCTCAATCAGTGAGTGTTGTGACTTCAGGTCAAAGAACCACAAACACCGTTGTCACTTGAGTCATACTTGTGACACGTTCATATAACAATCCACAAAGTATTCTCACGGTGGGTCTGCCCAGTATAACTTGTTCATAACAAGTACCCATGTGATGACTTGATATCACAATATCATGACATGTGAGGACGGGTCATCAGTCAACGCACATGCTAGTCTTAAATGTATCATCATCGCCCTTAGCTTCTAAGATGATACAACGACCAGGGACCTTTAAGAATGAAGCTTTTAAGATCATAGGTTCTCACTTCAAGTCACTACTTGACCTATGGAAGCAAACACTCTAATGACATTTATACAGTTAACTACTTTATCACAATAGAAATAATTACACAATAAAAGAACTTTCCAAAATATATAAATGAAATGTGTACAGTACTTTATTCATCAAATGAAATATCTAACAGCCAACAAACATACAATCCACAAGACTCAAACTAGAGTTGATCATTCACGTATCGTATACTCATTGATCTAACATGACCATGTTTTCTCTGTGCGAGAGGCTTTGTCAGTAGATCCGCAATGTTCTCCTCAGTCGGCACTCTGCATATGTTCACATCTCCTCAATCAACAATCTCTCGAATTAGATAGAACCGTCGAAGTATGTGCTTAGAGCACTGATGAGATCTAGGTTCCGAAGCAAGTGCAATTGCACCGTTGTTGTCACAGTAGAGATCTATTGGATGAACAATGCTAGAAACTACATCTAACTCGCCAATGAATTTCCTAATTCATACAGCCTCCTTCGCTGCATTTGCAGCGGCGATATACTCAGCCTCAGTTGTAGAATCAGCGACTGTCTCCTGCTTGGAACTCTTCCAGCTAACAGTTCCTCCATTTAGGCAAAACACAAACTCTGACTGAGACTTTGAATCATCCCTATCAGTTTGGAAGCTAACATCAGTGTAACCCTTTACAACGAGCTCTTCCTCTCCGCCGAATACCAAGAATGTATCATTATTCCTTCTCAAGTACTTCAGGATGTTCTTGACGGCTGTCCAGTGACTTTCACCGGGATCAGACTGATACCTGTTAGTCATGCTCAAAGCATAAGAGACAACGGGTCTAGTACATATCATTACATACATGATTGACCCAATTGCCGAAGCATATGGAATCAATTTCATGCGATCCTTATCTTCACAAGACTTAGGACACTAGTCCTTAGAGAGACTCACACCATGAGACATGGGTAAGAATTCTTTATTGTACTCAAGCATGTTGAACCGTTTCAACACCTTGTCAATATATGTACTTTGGGTTAAACCTATCAACTTCTTTGATCTATCTTTATAGATCTTAATACCTAGAATATAAGTCGCATCACCCAAGTCTTTCATTGAAAAACAGTTCCCTAGGTTGTTCTTAACAACATGTAGGGTCGGTTTGTCATTCCCGATCAGCAGTATGTCATCCACATACAATATCAGGAAGACAACTATGCTTCCACTAATCTGTTTATAAACACACGGTTCATCCTCGTTCTTGATAAAACCAAACTTTTTGAACTTTTCATCAAAACGAAGATTCCAACTTCGAGAAGCTTGTTTTAATTCATAAATGGATCTCTGCATCTTGCATATTTTAGTAGTTTTACCTGAAGATACAAAACCCTCGGATTATGTCATATACACTTCCTCAAGAAGATTCCCATAAAGGAAAGCCGTTTTGACATCCACCTGTCAGATCTCGTAGTCATAATACGCAGCAATAGCAAGCAGAATTCTGATGGACTTAATCATAGCAACAAGGGAAAAAGTTTCATCATAGTCAATACCATGAATTTGCTTGAAACCTTTAGCCAAAAGTCTCCCTTTAAATGTCTGTACATTCCCATCCATATCAGTCTTCTTCTTGAAGACCCACTTGCACCATATGGGTCTTACCCCTTCAGGTGGTTCCACCAAAGTCCATACTTGGTTTTCATACAAAGAGTCCATCTCAGATTTCATAGCCTCAAGCCACTTCTCAGAGTCCGGTCCACTCATAGCCTCTTGGTAGGTTGCTGGCTCATCATCATGATTCATAAGCAACACATTACCTATTTGAGACATGAGAAATCTATATCTCTCATACTCAAATCTTGGGAATGAGCCGGAATTGGAACCTGAGCAAGGACTACAAGTTGTTGTAGCTGGAGAACCTGCTAAAGAAACATAAGTTCCAATTGTAGTCCTCCAGCTACAACAACTTGTAGTCCTTGCTCAGGTTCCAATTTCGGCTCATTCACTGTTTGTGGTTCTTGAACTTCTTCAAGTTTTACCTTAGCAGTCTTTCTACTTAAGAATTCTTTCTCAAGAAAGACATCAGTTCCTCGCGACAAACACTTTGCCCTTAGACGGTAGGTAGAAATAATACCTTTTAGTTTCCTTAGGATACCCCACAAGATAACACTTATCTGACTTAGGTTCTAGCTTGTCAGGCAATGGACGTCGCACGTATGCCTCACATCCCCAAACCTTGATGAACGACATACTGGGACGCTTCCCAGTCCATATCTCATATGGTGTCTTTAGAACCGCTTTCTCTGGTTTCACCACCGGCATCACCGATCGCACCGGGACCCACCTTTTGAGAGATGAGAGCATCACAGAGTTCAGATTCCACCAGCTTGTTCCTACTTCAGATGGGTAGCGTTGTCGCTACTTGGTACATTGGCGGGGCCGCCCCGACGCAATTGACGCTTGGATACTTGCAGCAGAGCTTGATCGATTCACCCCTAGACTTCGACTTCAGCACGGCCATCTTCATTCACCGGAGATGACAGCTTTTCAGTCAGGGGGAGTTGATTTGCGAGGACACTCTTCCGCCGACGACACTTTGACGACTTCTGATGGACCTCTTCGAGTTGTACCTGGCGATCAGCGAGAGAATTTCGATCACAATTCATCGGGAGATGAATTCTTTCAAGCCGGGGAGATTGATGCGGAGCAGAGACGAGCACGAGCTTTGGGCCCGTTAGGGGCTGATTTGGCGACTTACCATATATGGCGTACTCGGATCGACGATCAGACTCCGCGGTTGCGTCCGGCACGTCGTCGCGAGTCAAAAACATATATTAGTTTTTTTTTAGTTTATTTTCATGTATTTAGTAGTCAATCCCACAGGCCAATCATAGTCGTTGATTGTGAAGCCCTAATTTATTCTTCTTATAAATATTGGTCTAAGTGGCTGAACCAAGGTATTGCAGAACTTGGAGACTTCAATTCCCGGATTCCAGCGATCACTCCCCGGTGCCGACGTCGTGGAACCCTAGGTGACGACTCCTAGATGCTCAAACCTCCCCCCAAGGTACTACCCATCCATAGTCTTCTTCTTCCCCCTCCGAAACCCTCATCCGCAGCCCCTACAACCCACAAATCCCAACCCCTACCGCCGAACACTGTTCAAGGGAACTGTTCACCGAAAACACTGTTCACGGAAACTGTTCACCCGATTACTGTTCACCAGATTACTGTTCATCCGGTTGCTATTCACCCGATCATTGTTCACCGAAATACCTGCCCACCGAAATACTGTTCACGCCGACCCTCCACTTCTTCCCTCCCGTAGATCCACCCTCCGTTAGCCCTAATTTCTTGGATCAACTTAGATCAAGAAATTTCAGCCCCGATCCGTTATTTCCACCTTTCGTTCATCACACCTCCACCCGGATCTGACCCTATATAGCAGATCCACCCTTCCCCGCCCCGGATCTACTTGTACGTGGTCGGATCTACCCATTTCACGTCCGATCTCACCATTTACTGCCGAGGATAGCCACCGCCATCATTTTCACGCCGCCGGTTCAACCTTCGATCGCCGATCTACACATCCGGATCCTAATTCTTCAGTGTCTCGGTTTAGCCCTCTACTTTGTGAGCGTTTGTAGTATTGTACTATTTGATTCAGCATTTTCATTTGGTGATTTATTATATTCTGCTGTGATTCCTATTTGTAGAACTTTGTTTTTGTGCCGTAATGACTTGTAGAAGGAGACATTCGCCGCGCGCTTCGCTTTGACCCTCCGAGCGGAGGAAAGCCATTATAATATTACCAAAATAAATATTTGTTTTTCTATTTTAATATTTGTGCGGTGCTGACTTTTTAATTGCTTAAATTTATTCGTCAAAATATCGATCATTGTATTGCATGTAGGTTTGGATTAACGTGTCAACCTTGCACTCTCACCTAGCGTTGTAGGTTTTGTGCACAAGTAGCCTACCCCTACATCAATAAGGAGTCTGAGTAGGATGAAGAATTAGTTTTTGATGACGATTTATTGACTTGGGTTGCAGTTGCGCCCAAAGTAGAAGAAGACATCTACCAGACGCGCTTATCCAAAGGGAAGAGGATAGTTGACAAGAGGAACACATTTAGGATGAGGGCTCCTACTCAAGCAATCCTTACAGATGATGCCGAGGATGGAGAAGCTGAGTACAATGAAGAAGAAGAAGATTATAGTGAAGAAGATGAATACATAATTGATTCAGAGGATGAGTAATTAATATTTAATGATGACGAGTCCGAGGAAAATTGAAAAACTATGCAATGTTATTTTATTTTCTTGCACAATAGTTTAGAGTTTATGATTGCTGACTTGGTAGTTTATGTTTGTTTTTGGTGCGAAATATAGCATTGTTGGCTTGGTAGTTTTTGTTTGTTTTGCTTATTTAATTAAGTTAAAAGTCTATATTTATAAGTATAAAGTATGTTGCATTGTTCAAAAATATAGGATGCAACTATTAGGCAGCTTCTTTCAATTTTTCTTTCTTTGTTGAAAAATGAATTCCCAGATGGCCACATGTTAGACTAAACATCATCAACAAGCTTGATCGAGTAAATCAGGTATATATTTTCTTCTAATGTTTTTTTATTCTCTTGTTGTTAATGCATATAAAAATATACTCGAATTGTGATGTATTCAATCCTTTTGTTTTTTTATTTTCCTTCTTTATATGTTTTTGTGCTTGTCTTAGAAACTTGATATGGTTGCTACTTTTGATACTATAATCAATTGCAAACCTAATTGTGCAATCCTTATATATTATGATGATATTCATTTTTCTTTTGCAAAGCTGTTTGAAGAGTGGCGGCTATTTAGGGAATTGGGCTCCCAATTGCATCCAATTCACAGATTTTATTTCAATTTTTCATTTTTGTCCCTAACGTGGCTCGGCGCGCGCCTGCGCCTAGGCTCCAGAACTCCTGTGCGCCTCGGTGAGTATTGCGCCTTTAATAACATAGCTCCCAGACTGACTCTATTTCTGAGCCTGGGTTAGAGAGCAAGCTAGAGGTCGAAAAAGAACAACCTGGATTAGTTATTCTGTGTTGTCAAACACAGTTTATTGACCTAATTGTGCAGTAATAAGGAAAAAAAATTGTTAACGCATGATCGACAAATTAAAACTAAAATTGTTTTCCAAAAGTAGCACATATCATAAAGCGGTATATTGTCATGTTGTCGCTTTCGAGGTCTATCATATCCTATTAGGACGAACTTGATAGTACAATAAATATGTCTCGCATGACGGTGTAAAGAACTGTCACTCCTTCGAGTGCAATGAGCACAAGATTTTTCTTCTCCACCAGAAGAATAGTCTTATTCCTAAAGCCCTCGAGAGGTCTTCACACCCCTCTGATACTGTGTCTGTCATACCTTCCCCTCTAATATTGTTTCTATGGACATGGATGTTATCAAATTCAGTAAAACAACACGTTTGGCCTTGGTTTGCTCACAATTAGTGTCTATTTTTTTACCAACCGCAGAATATATTTTTACCGGTTTGCTCTCAATTAGTGTCTTCGAATTTTTGGATGATCTCAACTGAGATTTCTATTCTTTTGTAAGTTGACTGCTTTTTGAAGAAGGAATACAAGGAGTCATTTTGAAATAATTAGGCGAGTTAGAAAGAATGTCTCTTAGTAGTTCTACGTCTCTATGCATAATTTCATAAAAAAGTTTTTAATACTTTGCAAATGAAATGAAGTGAAGGAAAGGAAGTAGAGAATCAACGATTGTCTTTAATTATCGCTTTTGCTTTTTAATGCTTTGTAAATGGAATAGGTGGAAGATAAGAAAGAACATGTTTTCAAGACCACTTTCTAGTTTGACCGCACTTTCCTTTTGCATCGTAGGTGATTGATGATAATTGACAAGATGTAAATGATGTGGTTTGATTGACTCGAAATTAATAAATAACGTTGATCAACTACAAAAAAATACAGTCATAGCAATATCTTAATGTAACCACCACCGCCAGTTGAACCCTTTCAAATCTGTTTAGAATTAAATTTTTTGTGTTAACTCATCTCTAGAAGCATTGCTATTTTTTTCTAAAGTTGCAATTAATTTTCCTACATCTTATGGTATTAAAAAATAATAATGCATAGGATCCCAATGGATCATGCCTCTGATCCTATTTCTTGCTCCATCATGCGGAATCCTTGAGGATTCATATACAGCTTTGGGTGGTGGGTTCCTTATCCAACGGACGAACATTTAAATTAAAGCCCCGATGTGAATTTCTTGAAAATTATTAAATTTTTAACTTTAGTGTTAGATGTTAGTGCTATTCATTTCTCCATCTATTTAGTGTTATATTTTTTGCACGTTTAATGGAAAGAAAGTGATGGGGGCCATCTAGCGGACTCGGTGCAAGGCGGACATCACCTTTGTTTATTCACGTAGACGAACTTGATCGAATCGGCGATCTGCCACCGCGGATACGTCCGGCTCGCTGTTCCGATGTTTTTTCATATATAGCTTCATTATTTTTGGACAATATTTCATGTATCTATGGCATCGAAACCATCGGCCAATCATAGTCGTTGATTAGGGGTGTCCTAATTTCAGTTTCTTATAAATAGTATGTTACAGCCGCATTTTTCTTTTCTCATTGTTGAAATTTGCAGAGTTCTTCCTCATTTCCGGTGTTCCCCACAGCAGTGTCGACTCCGTGGAACACCTTCCCTTTATGACGACTCCTCGGGTAAGCTTTGTATCTTTTGAATTTTCCCCCACCACCCTTCCCTCTTGTTGTCCAACCGCCGCCCACCATCAATTTTCCCTCCAGTCATCATTCCACAAGATGTCGCCCCTCAATCCTTCAGACCGCCCCTCAATCCTTCAGGCCGCCCTTTCCCCCATCAGGCTGCCGGCCCTAATCCATCCAGAACCCGCTTGAAGCCTCCCCCTCCCTGTTTCAGCCCTGATGCCACTCCCCCTTTAGCCCGCCCTTTTTTCTATAGGCCGCCGCCACCTTATTCCCCCATATCCAGCCCCTTGTCCTTCCCCTAACTGCCACCGTCCCCCATCACGTGAAACAACCTCCAAACCACCATCTACCATTACATCTACCCAGATCTGGGAAATCCAGCCCGGATCCAACCACTTGGTTGTAAATATTGTTGTGGTTTGCCTATTACATACTTGCTTGAGATTTCAATTTATTATAGTATTTTTTTCAAGATAAATCTCTAACTGCAGGAATGATTGATTCACCGTGCGCTCGCTTTTGGCTTCCGTGTGGAGGAAAGCCACTGTCATAAGCTTAAAGAAAATACTTTCTCTTATTTATGAATTGATGTTGCGTTAGTTATGCTATTTAATTGTTTGTGTTAATTGTTAGATCTTAACTGCAAGTTTTGCATGCATTGAGTCATTGGGAAGTTGGGAGTCAACCTTCTCTCACCACTAGTTTGCATTCTAGGAGTCCACTACACATCCTACCCTACATCAGTTTGTATAAGAGCCTAAGGTTTGGGTCACGTCTATGCTCTGTAGTGATAGTGCTTATAGATCCCCAATATCTGACCCTAACGTCACTGATGATCGAGCAAATAATTCGAACTCGGGTGCGACCTTTGCTGAATTTCAGCGGCTTGTCCTTGACCGTTTAGATACCATGGGTACCCAGTTTCAGGGTTTTCGTCGTGACCTTACAGATATCAATACCAGGTTAGGGCACCTAGAAAATCAGAGTGCGCCATCTCAACAGGGGGAACCTTGTGAAGATGAGCCTGAAAGTCCTCCTCAACCGGATCCATATCATAGGGGTGCACCACCACCTCTTGGGAGACACTATCGTGATGCTCCCCGTCGGAGTCCCGTCCCTAAGCGCCGACAAGGCCCTGATTATGATACGTACCCACCCCAGCGCGACAGACCCTGAGTAGTCCCTCAGAATTTTAGAGCTCGTACCCCGCAGCACGACCGTCGTGATCTTGGTCGCGATGACTATTTTGGCCCTGGCTGCAGAGACGTGGACCCCAACCCACTCTACACGATTACGCTCGAGATGAGTATTATGAGGATTATCCGGAGCCGTGTAGCTGCAATTACCAATATGAGGGTGACATCTCCAGGCGCATTCGCATCGACGCTCCTTCATACGATCGACGCATGGATCCAAAAGCGTTTAGCGATTGGCTCCTCGATATGGACCATTATTTTAAGTGGTATGACATGAGCGACGAGCGCTGTGTTTGCTTTGCCAAAATGAAGCCGGTCAGACAAGCCAAGGTATTTTGGATTAGCGTAGAGAGAGTCGTTGAGAGGGATAACTATTATCCTATCACCTGATAGGATGGTATGAAGCAAAGGCTGAAAGATGAGTACCTCAATGCATCCTACCGAGACCAGTTGCTTGATCAGTTACAGAAATTACGATAGGGGACACTTACTGTCGCTGAGTATATAGCTCGCTTTAATGAGCTTGTCGTTAAGAGTGACATCTCGGAAGAGCTCATTGCAACCGCCTCACATTTCAAGGTTGGCCTACGATCTGAGATTTAGAGAGAGCCGATTCCCCATCGTCTCGAGACCGTCTAACAGATATTTCAACTCGCCCTAGAGTACGAGCAATATCTTTGCTCGTCTAGCACGAGGCAATTCCCCTCTCGGACCGATACCTCAACATATAGGAAACCAGCTCCGCCCAAGACTACTGCGACTGCGCCCCCACGTGCCCCAGCTGGCACGAAGGGCAAGGCCGTCGCCACTGATGGCCAGCAATCTGGGGTATTCAGTGTTTTAGATGTTCCAGTAGAAGACACGTGGCAGTGCAGTGCTCCACGCGAAACCTGCTAATTGAGCAGGAACCGGGTTTAGAAGGAGAAGAGGAGGTTACTGAGGAGAATACAGCCACTGTTGAGGGCGGGTGGGAGAGTGGCATTGTGCGGTCCTTAGAGGTGAGTGTGATTAGGCTATTCTACACGTACTTTCCTAGTGCAGGCGGTCCCTACAAGCTAGTCATCGACAGTAGGAATTGTGTGAATATTGTGTCCCAGAAGGGTCTTGACCGTATGCAGGTGAAGGCCGAGCCTCAGCCACACCCCCTATCATGTCATTTGGGTAGATAAGAGAACGATTCAGGTTACCCAGCGTTATCTCGTACCGATAAGCTTCGCTTCATTCGAGGATCAGGTTTGGTGCGATGTCATTCTCATGGACGGCGCACATGTTCTGCTAGGCCGCCCTTGGCTATTTGATCGTGACGTCACGTGTTTCGACCGCTCGAACAGTGTGTCTTTTATCACAAGGGGCGGAAGATCATGCTATCGCCTACCTAACCCAAGGAGAAATCCAAGGGTTGGATTGAGCCTTCCGTGAGAATGAGTTATTCGAGACCCCCTACATATCTTGAGGCGAGACGAGTTTCTGCGAGATAGCATTGAGCCCGACATTATTTATGTGGCAGCTGCCACCATGGCTTCTAAATGCCCTCTTGACCACGCCCATGCGGTGCGTGATGAGTTTGCGGACATCATGCCCGACGAGCTCCCTGACGAGTTGCTACCCCCCATTCAGCACACCAATGACCAGATCTCGGGGGCTTTTCTCCCGAACCTGCCACACTCTCGCATGCATCCTAATGAGCATGCTGAGCTCAAGAGGCAGGTTGATGAGCTACTTCGGAAGCAATTCATTCGAGAGAGTTTGAGTCGGTGTGCGGTCTCTGCCCTTCTTACCACTAAGAAGGACAAAAGTTGGTGAATATGTATTGATAGTAGGGCAATCAATAAGATTACGGTCATGTATTGTTTCTCCATCCAACGACTCGATGCCCAACTGGATACTATGTCTGGTGCTCAGATCTTTTCCAAGGTCAATCTTTGTAGTGGGTACCATCAGATTCGAGTTTGTGAGGGAGATGAGTGGAAGAGGCCTTTAAGACTAAGGATGGTCTGTATGAGTGGCAAGTCATGTCATTTGGGCTACCAAACACCTCGAGCACTATTATAAGAGTAATGACACAGGTGCTACGGCCCTATATGGGCAAGTTTTTGGCTGTATACTTTGATGGTATACTGATTTATAGCTAGACCCAGGCCGACCATTTTGACCATCTGAGGCTTCTCTTTGGCACCCTACGTCAGGAGAAATTGTATGTGAACCTGAAGAAGTGTTCATTCTTATCGGAGTCTGTCCATTTCTTAGAATTTATTGTGTCATCCACTGGCTTATCTATTGACCCTGAAAAAGTCAAATTCATCCGTGATTGGCCCGTACCGATGAATATCCACGAGGTACGCAACTTCCATGGACTTGCCACCATCTATAGGAGGTTTGCACAGGTATTTAGCACAAACATGGCACCATTCACGAGTTGCCTTCAGAAGGGCAAGTTTCAGTAGACCGTCGTCGTCACTAGAGCATTCAAGGAAATTATGGAGAGACTGACGACGGCCCGTCTTGAGACACCATGAATTTAGTCGCGCATTTGAGGTTGCGTGTGATGCGTTCGATATCCATATCGGTGGCGTGTTGAGCCAAGAGGGGCACTCATTTTCTTACTTTAGTGAGAAACTGAACGAGGCAAAGCAAAAATACTCAATCTACGATCGAGATTTTATGTTATCGTCCAGTCTCTACGTTACCGTAAGCACTATCTCTTACCCCAGGAGTTTGTGCTTTACACCGACCATCAGACATTACGTTACCTAGACTCACAGCGCAAGTTAGGACATCAACATGCCAAGTGGGTTGAGTATCTACGGGAGTTTCATTATGTTCTCAAACACGATGCTGGAGTTGAGAACAAGTCAGCGGATACACTAAGCCATCGAGTTACGCTCTTGCTGACGATGAGATCTCGAGTGGACGAATTCGAGAAATTTATCATGGACTATCCTACCTGTCCGGATTTTGGAGAGGTACATGTCGCGCTATCAAGGGACCCTTCGGATCCTATCGAGGGGTTTCGGATTATCGACGGGTACCTATTTCTATCGAGATTACTTAGTATGGGAGTTACATGCAGGTGTTGCCGCTAGCCATTTTGGGAGAGACAAGTCAATAGCTATTGTAAAGGACCGTTTTTATTGGTCGAGCCTGAAGAAGGATGTAGCCCGCAGAGTGCGACACTGTTGTATCTGCCAAACGGTCAAGGGTACAAAACAGAACACTGGTTTGTATACCCCACTACCCGTCCCCACCGTCCCAGGGAGGACATTAGCATGGATTTTATACTTGGGCTCTCTCGCACCTTTAGGAAGCATGACTCGATCTTCGTCGTGGTTGACCAGTACTTTAAGATGGCTCACTTTATTGAGTGTAGCAAGACCGTCGATGCCCTCCATGTCGCGGACTTATTTGTTAGTGGCGTCTTTAGATTACACGCCTACCGAAATCTATTGAGTCTGATCGGGACGTGAGATTTGTTAGTTATTTATGGAAGACCTTGTGGCGAAAGACCGATACTACACTAAAATTTTCATCTGCTTACCACCCTCAGACGGACAGTCATACTAAGATAGTGAATAGAAGTCTAGGCAATCTACTTAGGTGTTTGGTAGGAAAACATGCGTCTAGTTGGGATTCGGTGCTCCATATCACGAAGTTCGCATATAACAGTTCAACAATAGGTCCACAGGGTTGAGTCCATTTCATATAATGTCAGGTTATGACGCAAGGAAGCTTATTAATCTTATTCCCATCCAAACTGAGTCACGCCCTAGCGAGTCTGCCGAGTCCTTCGCACGTCATTTGCATGAGTTGCATGAGTCAGGCAGGCACAAAATTAATACAAGCAATGAATACTATAGGGAACATGCAGATAAACATAGGCGAGAATAGGGCTGAGCATATTATTCAAAACTCGAAAATCGTTCGAAAATTGAGCCGAATCGGAATCGGTTAAAATTGATTCAACTCAATTTGAGTCGATACAATTTGACTCGAATATGATTTCGAGTCGATTTCGAGCCAGCCCTGAATCACTCGAAATACGATTCGAATCAACACGGATTAATTAAAAAAATTATGTATTTATTAATATATTTGTATTTTAAGATTAAAAATAACAAAATTTAAACCCAAATAAAAAAGAATAAAGGCTTTAAGTGTTTCATTTGCTAAATTTATAGTTTGCCCAATTTAATTTTGAGCAAACTAGGAATAAAACGAAAAAATGCTCAATTTCGAGCCGACCTGATTCGATTTCGAGCCGACCCGATTTTATTTCGAGCCGACTCGGAATCGAGTCATTTCGATTCGAGCCGACTCAATTCGAAATCAATTTTGATTTTGAGCCGAGTTCGAGTCTAAAATTTCGATTTCTAGCCGAGCCAAAATCTCTCCAACTCGACTCGATATCAGCCCTAGGCGAGAAAGGATCTTTCTAGTAGGTGAATAGGTGATGGTAAGAGTACGCACTGAGAGGCTCCTTCAGGGGTCTGCTAAGAAACTAAGTGATAGGCAGATCTGTCCCTACACAGTCTTGAGACGCATCGGGACAAATTCTTATGAGTTGTACATCCCCGCGAGTATGGGTATCCATCTCGTGTTCAATGTCACAAGACCTGTCGCTATACTTTGCACCTCACGAGTATTCGAACCCATATCTAGACGGCCCTCCCGATCCATTACCACCACTTTCACCCTCCACCACTCAGCCCACGCCCGAGACTTTCTCACCGCACTCATTGCCCCTTGCTAAGCCCACATCTGACCCCCACCTACCCGAGATTTCGTCTCCACCTATTTCACCAATGGCACCACAGATATTATTATGGATCCTCCTACTAGTTTGTTGAGCGATAAGTATATCACTGAGATCATTACGCATGAGTACTTCCCCTCCAAGGACGGTCATGTGTGCCTATACCTGGTTCGCTGACGCAGATAACCTTTTACCGACGACACCTGGATTGCTGCTGCGGAGCTTGATCGACTCGCCCCTGAACTTTGACCACCATATGATTGTCTCCATCATCAGAGATGAAGACTTTTCAGTCGAGGGGAGTTGATGGGGGACCATCTGGCGTGACTCGGCGCAAGGCAGACCCCACCTTTGTTTGTTTACGCAGGAGGACTTGATCGAATCGGCGATCGGCCACTGCAGGTGCGCCCGACTCGCCTTTTCGAAGTTTTTTCATATATATAGCTTCATTATTTTTGAACATTATTTTCTGTATTTATGGCCCTAAAACCATCGACCAATCATATTCGTTGATTTCAGGTGCCCTAATTTCGGTTCCTTATAAATAGGATGTTAGGGCTGCACTTTTCTTCTCATTGCTGAAATTTGGACAGTTCTTCCTCATTTCCGGTAACCCCCTCCGCGGTGCCGACTCCGTGAAACCTCTTAGTGACGACTTTTTGGGTAAGCTTTGTATCTTTTGAATTTTCCTCCACCTCCTCCCTTCCCTCCTGCTGTCCAGCTGTCGCGCACCCTCAATTTTCCCTCAAACCTCATTCCACAAGCTACCGCCCCTTAATCCTTCAGGTCGCCTGTTACGCATCAGTTATCTTGCAGTGTTACGCGGTCACATTCACTCAAGTGGACTCCGTTCGTCAAAAAGTATGGAGCGCACATATGGAAGCCTCCATGGT
Source organism: Platanthera zijinensis (assembly GCA_039513925.1). Lineage (NCBI taxonomy): Eukaryota > Viridiplantae > Streptophyta > Magnoliopsida > Asparagales > Orchidaceae > Platanthera > Platanthera zijinensis. Next base: position 181,642,711 of record CM077079.1, on the reverse strand, counting down.
TGCGGGAACATTCACTCAAGTGGACCCCCTCATCATAATTTATGGAGCGCGCATATGAAAGTCGCCATAATCGATGTTCTTATAATTAATTCATATGAATTAATTAATTGATATTAATTAATTCATACTAATTAATAGCAATCAATTAAGTTAATCATTTTGTATTTCCTTGTTTGGTTGCCTTTTGTATTTCCTTGATTGAGTGGGTTTTTTATTTCCTTGTTTGAGTGGGTTTTTTATTTCCTTGTTTGGTTGCCCTCCCTCATCTATATAAGGGGGAGGGGTTTATGTGGGAATTCATCTTGGAATGTATGAAGATTTCTAGGGTTGCTCCCTAATTTCATCTCTTCTCGTCCTCCTTCATTCTCGCTCAGCCCCGCCAGCCCTTCCCTAGGAAGCACCAGTACGGGTACGGGTACCAGGTACGATACGTATCCGGTACGGCGGTACGCCAAAATTTTAAAAACAAGGATACGGGTACGACATGATACGTTATAACAAATATAATTTATATTAATTACAAGTGCAATAAATAGTTCTCAAAACATCGAAACATCAAACATAAATCATAACTTGAAGTACTGATGGCGAAGGCCATCATGATGGAGCACTTGGAGCACTTGGAGCACTTGAGGATGGACCATCGAGGAGTGAGGAGGTTGAAGATATACCAGCAAAAGACTTGCGACGACGTAGCGGTCATGGCTACGGGCTTCGCCCTCGCAACAAAACTCGTGTTTGAATATTTTTCTTTATGGTGTGCTAATAGCCTTTTCATGAGTGGCTATTTTAAAACAATATTTTATTTCCTGCATTTCATTTTATGTGGTGTGTATTTAGCCACTAGTTTTTTCATTTGGGATGTAAGCCTATATAAGGCTATGACTCTTTCATATTGAGGTAGATTATTATTGAATTAAAAATTGAGATTTCCTAAACCTAATCTTCTTGCTCTCTCTCCCTCTCTCCCTTGCCCTCATCTTAGCCGCCGCCCCTCTCTTTCCCTCCTCTCCAAACCGACGGCCTACCCCCTTCTCCCTCCTCAAGAGATCGGCCAATCTCTTCTTCTCCTCTCATCCCCTAGCCGCCACCTTCCCTATATCTCCTACCCAAACCGACGGCTCTTTGCCTCTCCATCTCAAAACCGAGAGGTGATCCTCTCCTAAAGGAAGTTCGGCCACATCAAGATCTTGCAAGGAAGGAGGTCTTCTAGAGGATCCTCGCCGGCGTGACGTGAAAAGGATTTCAAGATTCGTCATCCATAACGCTCTTCCGTGGACATCAAAGGAGAAGCGATCATATCCGGTGGATCCACGCATCTCGGATCTATCATTCCGTGAGGGGTAACGAAATTCTACACAAGAGATTTCTCTTCTTAGATAATTCTAGTGGTGGACGAATTTTGCGTTGATTTCCGAAATTGTTATTTCTTCGTAGCTAACAAATAATAGATTAGTATTTTTCGTTTGGTTTTCCGAAGGATTCGTAAAAGGATTTGGCACTCCTCGCTTTCTTTTTGTTGGGATAGATCCAACCACCTTTCGAATCGTTTGTTCTTGGTGGATCTATTTTGGTACAACCCAAAAGCTCGTCCGGGATCAATATTATCCCTTTTAGCCGGAAAGAGTTCGGCCTATAGCCGACACTCGATCTAATTGCGGAACGGCGATCCGTATTGTTAGCGCGTGCGATAAATAAAATAATTGTTGTGGTTGCGTTTACGTTAGTGTGCGGGATAGAGGTCGTAGATCGTGTCATAAGCGTCGTCGCGATCACGCGACGTGACTCGAAGAGACATCCCTACATCAATTTGGTATCAGAGGGAGGTTGTGCTGATTTCCCAATCGACACCATCCTCACTTTTATCATAGGGTTGTCTTTTCCTTTACGTGTGCACTTTCGTTACGAACCGTGTCAAAATCTGAATTTTGGGCTGCGTTTAGTAAAACTCACAAATTTTATTTTTCCAGAAAATTACAAAAAAAATTCTGAATTTTCTTCTCATTTTTTTAAGAAAAAAAGTCTAAAAAAAATTTTTCTGTTGCTCAATAGTTTTGCGTCAAAAAATTCAAACGCGTAATTTAAGGCAGGACAAAATTGTTGTTTGTACCGTTCGTTCATGCGCACTAGGCTGGGCACGGAATATCTTCCCTCCACCTCACACATGGCCAACACCCAAGGCGACGAGCCTGCTCCGGCCACGATCGCCCAGCTCCGAGAAGAGTTTAACGCTAGGTTTGACGCACTGACTCAGTTAGTTGAAGGGCTCGCTGTAAATCAAGCGGCGCCTCGAAACAACGGCGTTGGCAGAAACCGACTGGGCCCCCAACCCCCGGCAGCCAACCAGCGAGAGGAACGACAAAATCACCCACGTGATTTAGACGATGAGTACTCACCCCGAGGTCATTATGAGTTTGATGTGACAAGGGCCGTGAAAATGAACGCACCCTCCTATGATGGGATGGGAGAGCCCCAACTTTTCCTAGACTGGGTCATGGACATCGAGTGCTATTTTGAATGGCACGACTTAACTGACGCTGATAAAGTGAAGGTCGCACGTATGAAACTACTAGGAAGGGCCAAAACATATTGGTTAAACGAAGAGAGGCGCCTAGGAACGGTAAACGGAACACCCCCACTTGGGTGGACCGCAATGAAAGCGCTACTACATGATCAATACGTTCCCACATATCACCGAACTCAGATGTTCGACGATTTAGCCACCCTTCGGCAAGAGAATACGTCGGTAGCAGATTATATGGGACGCCTTAAGGATATGATGGTGCGTTGCGATGTTCGTGAAATGCCCGAAGTTACACTCTCACGATTTCGTAAGGGCCTCAACCCGGATATACAAGGGAAACTCTTGCGTTATGGTCACACGGACCTTAACACCACCTTCAACGCCGCCTTGGATATTGAAAAGCATAACGCCTACAAGTCCAAAGGACGTAATTTCCAGAAAGGGAAATCCATCTTAGGCCCGCACCCTTCTTCATCCGCGCGTGATAAAGGAAAGTATCGATCAACCGACTCGGAGTCCATTGTCATTACCGCTAGGAATAATAGAAATCCCACCGGTGAGCGAGTACCAATAGGACGAGTTAACAAGACAAATGCCACGTGTTATTCGTGCGGCATTCAAGGGCACTATTCTAGTGAGTGCCCCACGAAAAGCAAGCCTTTAGCTTTACTAGACTCTTCGTCTGAACCTGCTGATATCGTCTATGGAGCTGGCGAAGAATCTGACGCCGAGCCAAGTGACATTGAGGACGATTCGTACATGATGGTGATGAGGTGCATTTTAGCCACACCGCGAGCGTTGGATGAATATAACCGGACAAATATATTTACATTAAATTTTAAAGACGGTGAAAAATGGTGTAAGTTAATTATCGACAGCGGCAGTTGTATGAACGTAGTCTCGGAGAATGCCATCACTCGCATGCACTTAGTAACCGAGCCGCACCCACATCCTTATAAAATTGCTTGGGTAAACAAGACATCCATAGCAGTCTCTAAGCGATGCTTGGTTCCGATAACTTTGAAAAACTACGTTGATAAAGTTTGGTGCGACGTCATTCCTATGGACGTGTGTCATGTGTTATTAGGACGACCATGGTTGTACGATTATGACGTGACCCACTTCGGTCGCGCAAACACATATGAGTTCAAGTTTAATGGTAAAACCATTATTTTGAGGCCGTCAGCGCCCAAGGATCCATCATCTATTTCCAAAGACACGGTTGTGCCAGTGGAAAAGAAAAGGATAAGCTTGATTAGTAGAAAGGACTTAGAACGTGAGACTTTTATGGATGGCGTTATATACGCGTTAGTATGTTTACAAGCGAAGGAAGAGTCACAAACTTTTGAGAGCCTCCCATTATCGCTACGAAATCTCTTGGAAGAATATAAGGATGTTTATCCGGTGGATCTACCACCCACGTTACCACCGATACGTGACATCCAACATGAGATAGATTTTGTCCCGGGATCGTCATTACCAAATCAGCCCCATTATAGACTCAATCCTTCCTCTCATGAAGAATTGCAAAAATTAATTTCCGATCTGTTGGCGAAAGGATTTATACGACACAGCAAAAGTCCTTGTGCCGTCCCCGCTTTATTGGTCCCGAAGAAAGACAAGACATGGCGACTATGTGTCGACTATCGGGCTATAAATAAAATAACAATCAAATATCGGTTCCCTATTCCCCGTTTGGACGATCTATTAGATATGTTATCAGGAGCCGCCATATTCTCTAAGTTGGACCTTAAGAGCGGTTACCACCAAATACGAATACGGGAGGGAGACGAATGGAAGACTGCTTTCAAGTCTAAGGATGGACTTTATGAATGGCTAGTGCTTGGAGAAGGACTTACAAATGGACCAAGTACTTTCTCACGATTGATGACCCAAATCTTTAAGCCCTTTATGGGAAAATTTGTAGTGGTCTATTTTGACGACATATTGGTATTTAGCATGTCGCCGGGGGACCATGAGACTCACCTAAGAACCATCCTTACCACGTTGCGCGCAGAGAACTTATATATTAACTTTAAAAAATGCGCTTTCGGTGTGCCTTCTGTTGAGTTCTTAGGATATATCGTGAGTTCAGAGGGCATTCATGTGGATCCCAAGAAAGTCCAAGCGATTAAGGAATGGCCGGAACCTAAGAACATTCGAGACGTTAGAAGTTTCCACGGATTGGCCACGTTTTACCGAAGATTTATTCGGAATTTTAGCAGTGTTATGGCACCCATAACTGAATGTATGAAAAAGGGAGAATTCACATGGACGAAATCGGCCACTAGTGCTTTCCAAACGATTAAGGAACGAATGTCTGAAGCTCCTTTACTCCGATTACCAGATTTTAGCAAAGTTTTTGAACTATCATGCGACGCATCGGGGGTAGGAATTGGAGGAGTACTAAGCCAAGAGGGACACCCGCTAGGATACTTTAGTGAGAAGCTAGCCGGGCCGAAATTAAATTATTCCAATTATGATCGTGAATTCTATGCGGTGATCCGATGTCTCCAACATTGGCGACATTACCTTATATCAAAAGAATTTGTAATATTATCAGACCACGAGGCCCTCAAATTTGTGAATTCTCAAAATAAGATTAGTCCACGGCACGCAAAATGGATATCCTATCTACAGGAGTACACCTTCATAATCAAGCATTTGAAAGGAACACTAAATCGTGTAGCGGACGCACTAAGTAGAGTCACACTGTTATTAAATACCATGGAAGTGTCGGTCATAGGATTCGATAGGATAAAGGACGAATATATCCATTGCCCCGACTTTAAGGACATTTATTTCGCCGCTAAGGATAACTCCCCTACCACTATTTCGGCATTCTATATTCGGGATGGATATTTATTCAAACATGTGCAATTGTGCATACCCCGGTCGTCTTTACGACATTTCATTATATGGGAGTTACATAGCGGGGGATTAGGCGGACATTTTGGGCGAGACAAAACGATCACACTTGTGGAAGATAAGTTCTTTTGGCCGGGCCTTAAACCCATGGTCAACAAAGTTGTAGGAAGTTGTCGTGTTTGTCAACTAGCTAAGGGAAACAAGACCAATGCGGGTCTTTACACACCCCTTCCGATTCCGTCGGTACCATGGCAAGATGTTAGCATGGATTTTATATTGGGCTTACCTATGACCTTTAGGCGACACGATTCCATATTAGTGGTGGTAGATCGATTCTCAAAAATGGCATATTTTATTGCAAGCAACAACACCTACGATGCTTCAAATATAGCAAAACTATTTTTCAAGGAGGTTGTAGCACATCGAGGTGTGCCCAAGACGATAGTGAGTGATCGAGATGTAAAGTTTACAAGTTATTTTTGGAAGACACTCTGGAAATTAATGGGCACTAAACTGATGTTTTCGTCGGCCTATCATCCTCAAACGGATGGGCAAACGGAAGTCGTCAACCGTAGCTTGGGAGGGTTACTTCGTTGTCTAGTAGGCGAACATAAGGGTACTTGGGATCTTATCCTCCCGCATGCTCAGCTAGCGTACAATAACTCTAAGAACCGGTCCACTGAATTGTCCCCGAATGAGATAGTGCACGGTTATAAAGCGCCAGTGCCACTTGACTTGATTCCTTTACCACCTTCTTTTAAGTCAAGTCAATTTGCACTAGAATTCGCTTCACATGTTCACACTCTCCACGAGCACATTGGCAAGACGTTAGCTAAGCAATATTCTATTTATCAAGCGAATGCTAATGTACATCGGCGAGTAGTCTCTTTGAACATAGGCGATTTGGTTATGGTTCGTCTAATCCCTGAACGGATGCCTTCGGGCACCATAAAAAAATTAGCGAACAAGAAAGCCGGTCCTTTTCGAATCTTGAAGAAATTAGGCGAAAATGCTTATTTGTTAGAGTTACCTACTGATTGGGGAATCTCCCCTGTGTTTAACATTTCCGATTTAACGCTTTTTGTTGCTCCACCACCTGAATTGTCTATCTCTCCGTTTCATATTGCTACGAAAAATTCTAATGGGGTGGGGGGTGAGTTAAAATCTGGATCGCTTTCTCCTACGAAGTCTACGGAAGGTATGCAGTTTATTGATGATGAAAATTGTTTTTCTGCTTCACCTAACGCTTTTCCGAGGTTTCCCCGGACAGATTTCTTGCCTGACAAGATTTTGCAGGATGATGTTGTTCCCACTACAGATGGCGACGTTCACAGGTTCTTGGTTCGTTGGCGTGGTCGTCCGGCTTCGGACGACTCTTGGCTCTCGACTGCACAGTTGGATCTTCTTGACGCGGACCTCCTACACCGCTATCTCTCTGACCACTCATCGGGGATGAGTCCTTTTGAGCGGAGGAGGATTGATGGCGAAGGCCATCATGATGGAGCACTTGGAGCACTTGAGCACTTGAGGATGGACCATCGAGGAGTGAGGAGGTTGAAGATATACCAGCAAAAGACTTGCGACGACGTAGCGGTCATGGCTACGGGCTTCGCCCTCGCAACAAAACTCGTGTTTGAATATTTTTCTTTATGGTGTGCTAATAGCCTTTTCATGAGTGGCTATTTTAAAACAATATTTTATTTCCTGCATTTCATTTTATGTGGTGTGTATTTAGCCACTAGTTTTTTCATTTGGGATGTAAGCCTATATAAGGCTATGACTCTTTCATATTGAGGTAGATTATTATTGAATTAAAAATTGAGATTTCCTAAACCTAATCTTCTTGCTCTCTCTCCCTCTCTCCCTTGCCCTCATCTTAGCCGCCGCCCCTCTCTTTCCCTCCTCTCCAAACCGACGGCCTACCCCCTTCTCCCTCCTCAAGAGATCGGCCAATCTCTTCTTCTCCTCTCATCCCCTAGCCGCCACCTTCCCTATATCTCCTACCCAAACCGACGGCTCTTTGCCTCTCCATCTCAAAACCGAGAGGTGATCCTCTCCTAAAGGAAGTTCGGCCACATCAAGATCTTGCAAGGAAGGAGGTCTTCTAGAGGATCCTCGCCGGCGTGACGTGAAAAGGATTTCAAGATTCGTCATCCATAACGCTCTTCCGTGGACATCAAAGGAGAAGCGATCATATCCGGTGGATCCACGCATCTCGGATCTATCATTCCGTGAGGGGTAACGAAATTCTACACAAAAGATTTCTCTTCTTAGATAATTCTAGTGGTGGACGAATTTTGCGTTGATTTCCGAAATTGTTATTTCTTCGTAGCTAACAAATAATAGATTAGTATTTTTCGTTTGGTTTTCCGAAGGATTCGTAAAAGGATTTGGCACTCCTCGCTTTCTTTTTGTTGGGATAGATCCAACCACCTTTCGAATCGTTTGTTTTTGGTGGATCTATTTTGGTACAACCCAAAAGCTCGTCCGGGATCAATATTATCCCTTTTAGCCGGAAAGAGTTCGGCCTATAGCCGACACTCGATCTAATTGCGGAACGGCGATCCGTATTGTTAGCGCGTGCGATAAATAAAATAATTGTTGTGGTTGCGTTTACGTTAGTGTGCGGGATAGAGGTCGTAGATCGTGTCATAAGCGTCGTCGCGATCACGCGACGTGACTCGAAGAGACATCCCTACATCAAGTACACGTCCACAAATCAACACTTTCTAGCATACTTGGTACGGACACACTACTTAATTGGACGTACCAACACTTTCTAGCATAGAACCAACTTTTGTTTACTCTAGAAAAAGAGACTCCTATCACAATATACAAAATGATGTGCTAAGTCCAAGTGTGTCCATATAGGTGTATCCATCGAGTATCAGGTACGTATCGGTACCGGATACGTATCCGGTACGGGTACGCTGCCTTCAGGGAAGTATCCGTGCTTCATAGGCCCTTCCCCTTGCAGGATTCCTCCTGGAATTTATCCGTGAACGTATCAATTGGTCCGACCTGCCGGATCGCCCACCAACTTGTCGTCGGTGCTCGTGTTTATGCGCATCAACCCTGCTGTTGGTATCGAACCCAAATCCGTGCTTATTTTTTTGTTTAATCAACCCGCCTGCTTCCGCTCAGCAATCGCGCGTCCAGATTCCGCACAGGGCTCCGACTCCAGCGATCCCGCGTGCAGGAATAACAGTCGCGCTTCCATTTCTTCGCACAGGCCTCTGGCTCCGCCGCTCGCCCAGGTCACATGTTCTGCTTGGAACCTGTGCGGGATCTCCGATCCCGCGCCACACCTACGCCCGCATCACGCATCGCGCGTTTTCGCCGCTTCAGCGCAGGGCCTCCAGCCTCCGCTCTGTCGTTCCCCGTCCACCCTATCACCGGCTCTGCCAATCCCTGTCCAGCGTCGCTGCCCTCCATGCAGATCGCTCGATCTGCCGCAGGAAGGTTGTCAGCCTTCCATTCCCGCCACCCTAACCCTATTTCCCTTTTTGGAGAAGTGATCGACCGTTGTTTTTGTACACATCCAGCCCAGATCCCTTCTGACGCCGTCTTCATCAAATCAGCCCCCCTACCGACCCTAGTCGGCAATTTCCGCGACCCTGCTCTGCCGAAATCCCACCAGATTTTCCTTCCTTGTTGACCCGCCCTTCTGCAGCCCTAGTTTCGTTGAACCTTCGTCGGTTCCCCCTTCTCCCGGCCGTCATCCGTCGTCTTGTTCATCCAAGGCTCCCACCATGGCCGCCGCCCACTCAGCCACCCTTGGCCCGTTGTTCTTGTCGTCGACGGACACCAGCCCTCGACTGGATTTTTCTGCCCTCGCTGCACAAATCCAGGCCACATGCGCCTCTCTCCACGCCAAAGTCAATCGCCTCCTCGCTCTCGACGGACGGGCCTTCACAACCTCTCACGAGACTCCCCTCCCTAGGTCGCCTCCACCACGACAGCCTATTGCACCTTGCGAGAGTTATCTTGCCATGGCGTACCCAATATTCCTCTACAACACCAACTAGCCCCTCCTCCACGCGGTCAATCCTCCTGTCGAATGCACACCGGCCGCTGATGTACCACCTCTCTCCACGGTGGTCGTCCCTCCACCGCGTCCGTCACCTCTCCGGTCACCCGCTTCGCCGTCTCCGGTAAACTCGCTGCCTCCTCTACCAGCTCTTACGCCGCCGGCCCCGGTCTTGCCCCCCCCCCTCCGGCCATCTCACTGTCTTCTCTCCTGGATCTGGTTCCACCGGCCCCTGCCTTGCCGCTTCCACCGGCCGCATCGCCGCCTTTTCTGTCGCCCCATGCTCCGCTAACCCCGAAAGACCCATTCCTGCTGTCAGTCGTCGCATCTCCGACATCCTTGTGGTTGTTGCTCCACCGGCCCCTGCCTTGTCGCCCCCTCCGGCCATGCATTGCCTTGCCACTTGCACCAGCCGCATCACCGCCTTTTCTGCTGCCACGTGTTCCGCCGACCCCGACAGACCTGTTCCTGCTGTCGGTCATCGCGTCTCTGACATCCTTTTGCTTGTTGCTTCCTGCTGCCGGTCATCGCATCTCTGACATCCTTTTGCTTGCTGCTCACCACCGCTCCACCGACCTTGCGGAAGCCTTTACTTCCTCCTGTCTTTCCAATGACGCCTTCGCTACTCACCAGCACCGTCGTCGCTGTCACGCGCTACTTGGCCTTGTTCTGGCGGGAGGTCAAGGTACCAGATGATCTAGCCACCCGCTTGGTACACGAACTTGAGGGCAAGCTCGTTTTGAAGAACGGATGGAGTGTTACGCATCAGTTATCTTGCAGTGTTACGTGGTCACATTCACTCAAGTGGACTCGCTCGTCAAAAAGTATGGAGCGCACATATGGAAGCCTCCACAGTTGCGGGGTACATTCACTCAAGTGGGCCCCCCTCATCATAATTTATGGAGCGCACATATGGAAGTCGTCATGATCGACGTTCTTATAATTAATTCATATGAATTAATTAATTTATATTAATTAATCCATATTAATTAATAGCAATCAATTAAGTTAATCATTTTGTATTTCCTTGTTGGGTTGCCTTTTATATTTCCTTGTTTGAGTGGTTTTTTTATTTCCTTGTTTGGTTGTCCTCCCTCATCTATATAAGGGGGAGAGGTTTATGTGGGAAGTCATCTTGTAATGTATGAAGGTTTCTAGGGTTACTACCTAATTTCGTCTCTTCTCGTCCTCCTTCATTCCCGCTCACCCCCGCCGGCCCTTCCCCTTGCCGGATTCCTCCTGGAATTTATCCGTGAACGTATCATCGCCCCTTTACCCAATCAGGCCGCCGGCCCAAATCCATCCAGAACACGCCTGAAGCCTTCCCCCTCCCTATTTCATCCCTTCCATCACTCCCACTTCAGCCTGCCCACTATTTTACAGGTCGCCACCCCCTTATTCCCCCAGATCCATCCCCCTCTCCTTCCCCTAACTGCTACCGCCCCCCATCACGTGGAACCACCTCCAAACCGCCACTCATCATCAGATCTGCCCAGATCTGGGGAATCCAGCCAAAATCCAGCCCCTCTCCTCTCTGATCCAGTCCTCCAACCCCCAACCATCCTTCCCCTTAACTGATCCAATCCACCCACCACCGGAACCACTCTTTTACCCCTCCAACGTTAGGATCTGCTTTTATTACAGCAACCCTAATATTTTGTGTTGTGTTTTATATTGGTTGTTGGTTGTAAACATTGTTGTGGTTTGTTTATTGCATGCTTGCTTGAGATTTTAGTTTATTATAGTATTTTCTTCAAGATAAATCTCTAACTGCGGGAAGGATTGATTCACCATGCGCTCGGTTTTGGCCCTCCGTGCGGAGGAAAGCCACCGCCTTAAACTTAAAGAAAATACTTTCTCTCGTTTATGAATTGATGTCGTGTTAGTTATGTTATTTAATTGCTTGTGATAGTTGTTAGAGCTTAACTGCAAGTTATGCATGCATTGAGTCATTGGGAAGTCGGGAGTCAACCTTCACTCACCACTAGTGTGAGTTCTAGGAGTCCACTACACACTCTATCCTACATCAGAAAGCTGTCTTGATTTGAAAATGTTACCTCAATTGAGTTGTTTAATAATCAATATATATATTTGCATTACTACACCTGTCAGCAAATATACCTAACTATAGCTTAAAGGATAATTATGTTGAAATTTTCATCTTTCTGCCCGTTCAATCAATACATCCAAAACCTTAATGAGGTAAGTTATCTTCTCCAAATAGCTATATGAAACAATATTATTATGCAAGTATGTTTTCTTCTCATTTGACTCATTCAATGCATCAAGTACATCTTATTCAAATTTGTGATATTCATTGCAATAAAATGGCTTACTAGTTACTAGCATCTAAATAACAATTTATTAGTGTTAAACCGAGGGTAAAATAGTTTTTTCCGTCATTGTGGGCACCTCTTGAATGCAAACAATTTATTAGTGTCACACTTATTTAGTTTGTGTTAGAAAGGGAGAGAAATCCTTAAGATTGATGGACATTTGATGATAATTTTATTGTTGCATTATTTAATGTTATTTATCAAATGTTATTTTCATTTCATCATTTCTTTCCCCTAAGAAAAATTATTATTAAAAAGATGTTCTTTGGTTTTCATGTGTCGTTTGATATTTCTGCTATTACCAAGACATAAAAGATAAAATTTTAATTAAATAGTTATAAATAGTTTTTTATAACTACAAAATAAAAATTATAAATAGTTTTTTGATCATTTGATTATACTAGGCACCTACTCCTAATTATTTATCAAAGGGTAAGGATGGTTATCCTTTCTCACGCCCTTATTTTGATCCCTACTTCATGATGCGGAGCAGAGACGAGGACGCGCTTCGGGCCCGTTCGGGGCTGATTTGGCAACTTTCCATATATGGCGTGCCCGGATCGACGATCGGGCTCCACGATTGCGTCCGGAGCGTCGCCGCGAGTCAAAATACTATATTACTTTATATTTTTCAGTTTATTTTTGATGTATTTTAAGGGCGAACCCGCCGGCCAATCATAGTCGTTGATGGGGAAACCTTAATGTGTCTTTTCTTATAAATAGGAGTGTAAGAGGCTGATTTGAGTTATTGTTGGATTTGGAGAAGAAGCATTCCCGGATTCCAGCGATCCCTCCCCGGTGCCGACGTCGTGGATCCCTAGGTGACGACTCCTATGCCGCCAAACTCCTCCCCAAGGTACTACCCATCCATAGCCTTCTCCTCCCTCCGAAACCCTCATCCGCAGCCCTACAGCCCCCAAATTCCAACCCCAAACCGGTGAGTACTGGTCACGGTTACTGTTCCCCGGAAGCACTGTTCACGCACACTGTTCACCCGAAAACACTGTTCACCGAATACTGTTCAACCACCCATATTCACTCGATTACTGTTCACCGAAAACCATCCCACCGAACTACTGTTCACGCCGAGCCTCCACTTCTTCCCTCCCGTGGATCCACCATCCCAATAAACCTAAAATTCTAGATCAGTCCAGATCTAGGATTATAGCCCCCCGATCCGTTATTTCCACCGCACAACTTTCCATTTTTGCCCGGATCCGACCCTAAATAGCGGATCTACCCACCCCCGGCCCGGATCTACTTATTCGTGGCCGGATCCACCATTTTATTGTCCGTTCGCACCGATCTCCGCCGAGGGCAGCCACCGTCACCGTCGTGGGTTCCACCTCCGATTGCCGATCTACACATCCGACCCTCCAAATCTTCAGTGTCTCGGTTCATCCCTCTATTTTGTGAGCGTTTGTGGTATTGTACTATTTTTGGATTTGACATTTTTATTTGATGTTTTATTGTATTGTGCTGAGATTATTGTTGCATGGAAATTGGTTTTATTATACTAATAATTGCAGGAAGAATTATTCGCCGCACGCTTGCTTTGGCCCTCCGAGCGGAGGAAGTCGTTGCCTAATTGCTAAAAATTAATTGTTTGTCTCTTTTATTTTAATTATCTGTGTGGTGTTATTAATCACATTGCTTATATTAATTGTCGTCGTCGACCGACGGTCACATTGCATGTAGCATTGCATTAGTGTGTCACCCCTGCACCCGCACCTAGAGTTATAGTTTCTGAGCACCACTAACCTACCCTATATCACTTCATCTTAAACACATGCAGATGGCAGACCAAAATCTAGTTGAGACGTCGTCATCGTTGCCAAAACGGGGTGGGCCAATCCTCTTCTCTTTTAGATTTCTCGGTTGGGATTCAATAAGGTACCATAACACATTAAATAATGTTTTTGTAGTTAACATGGCCGCTGAAATTTAAGATATCTACAGATACAAAGATGGAAATTTACCAAAACCATGACACTTGATGCCTAAATCGGATTACAAAGGGATCTGAAAGATCATACGAGAGGTGCCAATAGATCTACACGAGAATGCTCAATGGGATTTTGTTTTCTGCGAGTTAAAATGGTTAAAGACTTTCCTGGTTCTGAAGAATTACAACTTTGTCGTGGCAAAAGAATATCTGCAAAAAAAGATACTAAGTGATTTTCCAAATTTGTGGTGTTAGGCTATTGTTAAGTGTTGTCGTCATTTATCCGCGTTCTATCTTCCAAATTTTTGAACTCTAAAATACTTTTTTTTCATCTATCTTTAAACCTCCCTAAACTCAGTATTCGTAATTTGAATTGTTCGAAGATTTGTGATTCATTACTTATACACTTGCACTTGATTTATCTGATTTTGCCCTTATATTTCAAACTCAACCCGAAGAAGAAAGGATTATTCTTACTGTTTTTTTATGTAGCAATACCCGCTTTTTTGGACGAGTGGACGGCCTAGAATAGCTGCAATAAATTTGAGAAATAATGAGTAGATCAATTCAGGCTTTTAGTAATCAGCAAAATATAGTTCTGGAAGAGATGCACGTAGTGTTCAACATACTCTCTGGCAATCGATATCATGGCATCGAAGCAGCCTCATCTGCATTTGAATTCAAATAGGTCCATCCGCAGCAATATCAATCAACCGCGACATGCACTTCAAATGATTCGGGTATGATAGTGAGAGGAGTTTACATATTATTTAGGGATACTCAATTTATCTCCATGGTAATATGGATTAACAACCAGATTATTATCTAACACGTTTAGCAATGATGCAAATATTACTTATCTCGCAGACTTCGCTCCATTTACATAACGAAACGGTGGAAGATGTGTGACTATCTCCTCCCCTGACAGAAGGAAAGAGGGTATTTTCCATATTTTATCATGTTATATATTTTTATCACTAGTTTTCAATTCTATATTACTAATGGAGATGATCCAGTAGTAAGTTGATTTATAACTTCTGGTTCAACATGCTCCAGAGGTTGTAGAAGGTTTGATTTATCAATAAATACTATTATTTGCATCTATATATACTGAAGCAACATTGAAATTGTAATGACTGAGCACTACGGAAACATTTATGACTAAAGAAAACCCCTGCTACATAAAAATCTACGCGGAAGCGATTGTTTAAGCAACAAAGCAAATAGTACTTATTTGGTGATTGATGATCATTTTTCAATTAGAGAAGAGATTCATTAAAGGATTGCTTCAGCACTACTGAAAATGTGATTCAGATATTGGTAAACATAAAAATATTTCCTCGACATAAATAGAACAATACCTTCGTTTAATTTTTTTTTCTAATTTGTCTTATCTATTTGACTGCAAAATTATTTATTTTTGAGTTCCTACCATTTAGATAGATGGTACCATTGTGTGCACACTAAAATTTGTAAACAGCGAGCTTCACATGCAACAATGATAAGTTTAACATAATTTCTTAACACATTTGTGAACCATATTGATTTATTTGTAAATTACGCTTTTGATTTATTTTTGCAAGTTACTTGGTCTCTTTTCTTTTTTGAAGGAAACTATCAGTGCATTGCCTAACAGGAGAAAAAAAGCAAAAGAAAAGGAACTCAAGACTTTGTTGGTTTGGTGAGCTGTCAACTGTAATTTGGATATGCATATTATGAAATTTATCTATTAGAGGAGTTAATTGTAAATATGAGTTGTTTTTTATTATGAATGTGCAATCCATTGTGTATAATACTAAGGTATGTTGTTTTTTTAGTGTTATGGTAAACTGTTAGAAGTTACAGTCAGCTGATGGATTTGGAGTGAATAGAAAAGGTAGCAATTTACTTATTATTCTTAGCTTTGTTTACCTTCTATTCATTTTTTACTCCATGAACCGTTTTCTTCTATGTTTCAATTTTTGGCCCTTCAAATTTTCCAACAAATTTGATAATTAATTGGATGACATGCTCCATTTAATTCAAATTGCTCTGTCTTGACATTGGACAGGACAGAGCAATTTGTATTCATTGATGTGATTTATATGCGGGTGCAACATGTTCAAAGGTGGACGCGGCCAATTTAGATCAGCGTGAAGCTCGCAAAATTTCTCATCTCTACAAATGCACATTTGGCGCAGCCCGCTCGAATGCGGGCGCAGCCCGCTCGAATGCGGGCGCAGCCCGCTCGAATGCGGGCGCAGCCCGCTCGAATGCTGTCGCAGCCCGCTTGAATGCGGGTGAAGCCCGCTAAGAGTCAGCGAGCACGGGTGAAGCCCGTGCAGAGCTGCTCGTATATATATATGTATATATATATGTGTATACATATGTATATATATATATATATCTGTATGCATATGTATACATATACGTATATATGCAAATATATATAGGTATATATCTTTCACTATTATAAGGGAAAAGTTGTCTTTGGTGAAACATTCAAAAATGTCAATTATGCCCTCATTTTTATATTTTAATGACTTGACATGCATTAGTCTATTTCAAAAAAATTTAAATACAATGTCCATTCAAGTAATTGCACTATCAAAAAAATGGAAGTAATGATGAAAATTCATTTGAATTCAAAAGTTTTTTAGTAGAGCTCATACACCTACTATGCTAGGTTGTCAATAGGCATGTCAACGATCTATTCAACCAATCAAATTTATTAAAAATTTAAAATCAAAATTAATATTTTTAGGTCAAAACATATATTATTTTACAAAATAAAAAATGTAATATTTATGTATATTTTTTACGGTCATTTTAAGTACTCATATGTATATGTTGCGGGCATAGTCCGTCTTGATGCTGGTGCAACTTGCCTTGATGCGGGTGCATCCCACACCGACCAGTCGGGGGCGGGCGAAGCCCGCCGTCGCCGGCCGAGTACTGGCGCGTATGGCCGTAGGGGCGGAGCCCCGTGTCGGGCACTCGTATCAATATATGTATTTATATATATATATGTGTGTGTGTTATATATGTATATATATACACGCATATATGTGTATATATATGTGTGTACATATATATATGTATATATGCGTGTATATATATGTGTGTGTATATCTATACTATTTTAAAAAGATATATGATGGTTGCCAATAAAATTGAGTTCGAAAATAGGGAGAAAAACAAGGGCCGTCGGATTGGACTGTTTTGATCCTAAGGCGTTGGATCTAGGGCTGCAAATAACGCATTTGGTGTGTCAATAAAAAAAACCCAAAAAAATCCCTCCTTCTCTCTCCTAAATCCCGACTCTCATTCCCGCTCCCCCCGCAAACTCACGCCGCTGATTTCCCCCTCTCCTCTCCTTAATCAGGCGATTGTCTTTTTATGTCGTCGTCCTCTCTTCTTTGTTCTTCTGTAGGTTTTATCCGAACTCAGGCCAGAAATTTCAGCGGCGTGGACGGCGTGGAGAACGAAGAGCGCAAGTTTATTTCCCAAATTATCCCCACCGCTTTACTATTAAATCTGAGAAGATCAGATATAATAATCGGCGGTTATGACGGTGACTCAGCGAGAGCATTTAAAAGCCCGACATGACTCCCATTCTCTTCCTCCATCCCAGTTCATAATTATTTTTTCTTCACCTTCTTCCCCATTCGGCTTTCATTTTTGATGTTCCGCCATTAAGAAGCTACTCCATCAATTTTTGGTGGATTGTTCAATTTTGCAAGTTAAAATATGGATTTGGTGATGTGTTTGCAAGTTAAAATATGGATTTGGTGATGTGTTTGCAAGTTAAAATATGGAATTGGTGATGTGTTTGCAATTTATTCACCGTATAATTATGAGAGAGATTAGGCACAGGCGAGATTGCCAGAAGCTTTTGCTGGGTCATTTTCCGCACTGGAACTCCAGCACATGGCCTCAACTCTCAAGTTCACATGACGGTGGAATCAATAATCTCTTTAAAAAAAGTAAATTTTTAAATATAAAAAAAAGGTGCCTCGCCGTCGGGGCGGGCGGAGCCTGCCGCCGCAGGCCGGGTACTGTCGCGCGGGACCGTAGGGCCGGAGGCGGTCGAAGCCCGTCGGGGGGGGGCGACGCCGGGGGTACTGTCGGCAAGTGGCGGGCGAAGCCCGCCGAGGGGCGGGTGGAGCCCGTCGTCGCCAGTCGGGTATTGTGGTGCATAGCCATCGGGCCGGAGGCCCGTGCCTGTCACTCGTATATATATATATATATATATATATATATATATATATATATATATATATATATATGTGTATGTATGTATATATATATGTGTATGTATGTATATATATATGTGTATGTATGTATATGAATTAGCCAATGAAGACGATACTGTGTTATGAGCACAAAATGATTCTAACAAAATTCAATATACAAATGGTGCAAAAAACATACTGTGTTATGAGCATGTAGAAGAGATTGCCTTTGTTGATGCAGGTCCTGCAGAATTGAAACACCAAGTTCTTCGGTCTCCAACATGGTTCGCCTACTCTCCTTTATCCTTTCACTAGAATTATTCAACCTATCAGTTGACATTAACAATCTCCCCCTTTGATCAGCAGACACCTGAATCATTGAAGGATCAGTGTTCACAGCACATCAATGAATACAAAATGATTTTTTAATGTAATTTAGAAAGGAACATTCATACCAAAAAAATTGAATAATCAAATTCCAGAAGGCACCACAAACCATTCTTAACAAGGAATCAATCTTTTGAGCTGATAATAAAGGCTTGTGAATTACTTAAGACTGCCTAGAGTTTATGTATAATAATCATAAATAATGTCAAATATCTAATTATCAAAGTTAACAATGTCAACTTCATGTGTTATAATCTTGAAGAAAAGGAACTCAAACTAAAAGGTCTCATTAAACTTTGATCAACTTAATTTTTTTTTATGCTAAAATCATGTATTCAATAGTAAAGAACTAGAGGCACGGAGTGAATATAACTGAGATAACCATAACACATAAAAGTATTGCCTTTTGTACATCATTACCAAGAAAGAGGACAATAAGCAGCTAGATATAAGCCATAATAGGGTAGAACAAGCAGCAGACCAAGTACGCGCATGAAATTAAAAAAAATAAAGATATATCATACAGCTAATGTATCTGCCAACCCAGATTCTAACAATTCTTCCCTTGATGTATTTTTCCCATTAGGTGTAGTAATTCTTTTAACTTCAGACTTAAGGTTATTGAGATCTGATTTGTATTCCCGTAACTTGGCAAGCAATCCTGCCTTCACACTTGGCTGCAGGCTTCGAGCCTCCAGGTCCATTTTCCGAATCTACACAAGACAAAATCAACTATATAAAATCAGTAATCGCAAATTAACCAAAGAGGGAATTATCAAGGAACTTTTAAAATCATCAATCAAGTCAAACTACCAAGTTTTCAGCATCCTCCATGCCAGATTTGATCTCAGAAACCTTCTGCTTTTTCTGCTCTGCACAATCACAAAAAAACAAATAATATTTGATGAATGCATTAAAAAAAGGTGAATATGTTAAGAGCCTACATCGTATAGTTTCATAAAATAGGAAAGAAATTAAGAAGCCCCACCAACCTCCATCAAGGGCGGCCGCACCCGTGCACTTCCGCGATAGAGAAGCAGAGATTTCGCAATATTGACGTTCGTATCCTTCAAATACCGTACTCATCGCGATAGATTTCTGCGCATAAGAACAAGTATGGATGCTTACTCCAGACTAGCTAGTAAAATTAACGGAATCAAGAAAACCTGAAAAAGAAATTGAAACAAGCTAAAATCAAACCCCTTAAAATTAGGAGACCTAAGCCAAGAAAAATCTACAAAATATTGATCGGTCATGTGGAAGTAGAGGGAAAGAAGCCGCACAGGTTGAGAAGAAGAACACACCTAGCGAAAGAGAACGGAGACCGATCGGAGAGAAGATCTGGAGCCGGAAACCTTCCTGCAAGCGAAAGAGGAAGAGGATCAGAGCCGGAAACACTTCTTCGCGTCGTCCACAGAGGCGAGAGCACGGGACATGCCAGATCGGGAAGAGCTCCTTAGAAGCGGCGAAGAGAGAGAAAAAAAAAGAGCAATACAAAGAGGCGATGGAAAAGTAGTTAGGCTCTCCGATCGGGAAATACAAAGAACGGCGATTAGAAAATGGAAAATGTTACTTTGGCGTGAACGAAATGTAGGCGATCGTGTATTAGGGTCTGTTTGTTTGGGCGGTGACAGCTGTCAAAACGGATTGTGAGAATGAGATTGTTGGAAAGGAGTTCTTGAAAATGAAAAAACAGTTTGGTAAAATAGTCGTGACAAAACTACTCAAAAAGAAGAAAAAATTTAGTAAAATAGCGGTGATGTTTCTATTACATTAATTATATAAAAAAATACAATTACACTAATTAAAATGGATTATAAATAATATTTATAATTAATTTAAGAATTATAAATTTATTAATAATAATATACTTTGTATAATCATAATAATAATAACAGTAATAATAAATAATAAATAATGATAAAATTGCAAAAAAGTATAGACTTCGAAAAATCTAATTTGATTGCACGGGAGGAGTGGTGGCGGGAGATTTCTACACGGGAGGAGCGGCGGCGGCGGGGGGATTTCTCACCGTGAATCGCCGGCGTTGAATCGAAGGAAGTCCTGTTTGGATTGCAGACTGCAGAGAGAGGCGACCAACGCCTGCAATCTTCACGGGAGGGGGGAGGACTTCTCACCGGCGACCAGCGTCGTCGATCTTCACGGGAGGAGGAGGCGAACAAGGCAGTTCCACCGCCTCTCCTTTCTTCAACCTCGTCGGCGTACAGATCCTCCTCCAGCCAGAGCACTGCCCCTTCTCCCCAGCGCACAGCTCCTCCCACCAGAGCGATGGGAACGCTGCGTTGGAAAGGAGTTCCTAGCTCCTGTGGGAAAGCTCTGATGGCAACGGTGTTCTACACATCCGTTACTGACGCAACACCCAGCCAAACTGGACAAAAAAAACTTTTTTGCAGTCGAAACGCAATAGAGGAATAACGCCAAAACAAACTGACCCTAGAGATGCAAAAATAAGAGCGGATCCGCGCATGTGAAAAACTCAATCGTATTTTCGATCACAACAATGACGGTAAAATTTGCATATATGCTTATTATTCATATATTTATATTGGTTTCTTCTCTATAGTTCTTTTTCTTCTTCTATATAGTTTTATAGGCTTCTTTTTCTTATAAATTTATATTGGCTTTTCTCTTTCTTCTTTTATAGGCAAAAATGAAGAAGATGCATTAATAAAAGAAGAAGCATATATTGAAGAAGAAGCTTAAAAAGCATATATGACTTGTATAAATGTGGTAGATACAAATCTCAGCCCTAGTTAGAAACTTCTTTTAGTTGAGTTGAGAAAGAAGATATTAAATCATGCTTTAAATGAGTGAGAAGAGTTCTCAACTCAAAAGCAAGCATATGTGTGGATTGTGAAGAAAAAGAGGAGGAAACTGGAATCCCATGTATAGAAGGAGTGATCACATGATTAGGAGTGATTATAGATGGAGGTGGTGTAGTAGTTGGAATATTCGACAAGTGAAGAATGATGAACTAAGGTGTTTATGTTGAGTTTTCTCTAAGGTCACATGATATGTGCGCAGCGGAATAATTTCAAGAAAAACCCAAAAGAGCTTTGGATCTTGTGAAAACCATTAATCAAGAAAAAAAATACAAAAGTATCTATTGCGGAATTAAGTCACAAGAACAGCAGGTCCTTCTACATAGTCAAAAATCTGAATCCAAGTAGATCGTCGATTTGCACCTGATTCGAAATTAGCGACTGACGTTCGATTGAGTCCAAAAAATCACATAACTAGATTTGCGACTTTTATGGATATCCACACTAATGTCAAGAAATGCCTCGCTCTCATCAAACAGAAGCAGTCTGGAAGGATCGGGCTCTTCGTCTCAACAGATTACTAGATCTGTTGCTAGAAAAGATGACTGGCGCTCAGGTTAAACTAACCACCATAAACGTCACTCTCTCAGTCGCCATTCTGAACACTTCAGAAAGGGGGTTGGAAGACGGTTTATATTATATATATATATATATATATATATATATATATATATATATATATATATATATCCGTGAATCAGGTACAAGTCTGCACTTAATCTAATATTAAGTCAAATCGAGTTCAGATCTAAGAGCGAAGGAGAAACGGTTCACACGGTTTCAAATCGATATACATTGCATTGACATGATGTTTAGTCGACATGCACTATGTCAAATTGAGATCTAATCGACATATACTATGTCGACTTGAGATCTAGTCGACAAACACTTATGTCGATTTGATATCTAGTCAACAATGTCTCAATTGATAGACTGTCAAGTCGATAGACAATCAAGTCGATATACGCTATATCGAGTTGATGTCTAGTCTACATAGTTCAAATAGACTAAAGTTCAAGTCGAAAGACAGATAGTCATGTCGATATCAATATATTGACTTGAAATCTAGTCGATATTATCTAGTCAACATAGACTTGGTCTAGTCGAAATACACTATATCGATACTCAGTCTATTCGACATTATGTAACACCCCTATCTGTCGCATAGCATATAGCAGTAGGTCCGGGCGGGGCCCGACGTCATATACCACAGACAGACCGGCGGATTACTAAATGAAACCATCCTTCCAATAATACACGTTCTATCCAGAGTACATTCTAGCGGAAGCAATTTATAAGTTGCAAAGATCAGACCCAAGCCAAAAGCATGAATGTCCACTAACAACCCAAATTAGGAATGAACGTACAAAATACACAAAGCACATAGCCTTATGGCCCTACAAGGGTTTACTTAAATAAACAGTGTTTTCCAAACATCGGCACGCAGGTCGGTCACACATGAATATAACAAGTAAACATTCGTATGGCCTTCGAGGGCCGGCTCAGCAACCTGGGCTTCAACCCGCTACTTGCCACTAGGCTCTGCAGCACCTGCAAGAAACAATCCACCGCAACGGTGGCAAACAAAGCAACGGTCAGCTAAAGCTGACCAAATTATAACGACTCCACCCCTTTCTTGGGGTGGCGGTGCTCCTTCCCTACAATGCATCAGTAAAATCCAACAATTAAAGTGAAAGTACAACATTTGCACAATACACCACAGATGCAGGCCCGTACGACCACACACCCCGTGCTCTCAGGGAACTTACTCGGTGAAGCCGGTCTGAACCCGGTCCGTTCCACGGTTCCACCACCGCCCCCAGGACGGCAAACCTTGTGAGCATTTAGTCCTTTTAGCCGCAGCCTAGACTCGTTCTTCAAATTATCGGTAAGTCCCATGTACGTTAGGTCGCTTAAACCGAAGCAGATGGAGTGGGTAGGGTTCCCCAAGCCCGTTGCTCACCCCGCCATGGCCATTTGGCCTTCGACGCGGGCCAAGTTTCCCCCAGTCCCAAACTATCGATCATACAACGATGCATAGCCCCGTTATGTACCAGGCTATTGGGTTTCTCTGTGAGGATGGCACAACGCTTGTGCACGCAGCGGAAGAAATAAAACATCAAGACAACCCAAAGAGATGGGATCGGGCCATGAAAATTGAATCAAGAAGTTAATACATAACTAGGCATAAATTACCTTAGCGACGTTGAGTCACAACTCAACGGAGATGCTCCAAGCTTCGTGTCCTCGTCGGTGGCGAGTTCTACGTGGAATAACGTCCACGTCTCTGCAGAAATCCACACGAGCGGGAGAACCCCGATCTTCGTCGCATGAAGGGTCGGGAGGAAGATCAACCGCACCTTTGCACTTCCCACTGACTGCTAGGTCTGCGCCAGGGAAAGCAAGACCGACGACAGTCGCCGGAGATGAGGTCGACGGCAGAGCGAACAGGCATCGGCGGAACGTTTCCGGCTGGCGGGGTCGGGATTTGGCGGATCGGGGATCGACGGAACTCTTTCCGTCGGCTCGATTCATCTACAGGAGAATCCCGATGAATGTTAATCTCTTCATCCCAAAAACCCTAAGTCCCCTATTTATACCAAAGGCATAAATAGTCCAAAGAGCACCGTTATCCGCAGACCACCCAAGTTAGGGTTTCAGAGTCATTCAGCGAGAATCAGCACAGGTTCGGCGAGAATTAGATCCAGATTCGGCGAGAATCAGCAGACAGATTCGGCGAGTATCATCTGCCGATTCGTCGAGAATCAAGGATAGAATCGTCGAGTATCACCAATCGCCGGGAATCAAACACTTTTGATTCTCGACGAATTCGTCGAGAGTCGTCGAGTATCACTCGATGATTCTCGACGAATCATTCGCGACGAATGATTCTCGACGAATTCGTCGAGAGTCGTCGAGTCATACTCGACGATTCTCGACGAATCATTCTCGACGAACTCTTCGAGAGTCGTCGAGTCATACTCGACGATTCTCGACGAATTTGCATTAGCAACATTTGCCTGACTCCCCCATACTATATGGTGATTGGTAACCCTTACCAACACAGTCAATCTTCCAATTTCTCCACATGCTCTTATGTGCGACCCTGTAGGCTCATATCGCGTTGGCAGTGAGATTACATGTTTGACCACTTCTAGATCACCATGGTAACTCCAACAGTCTCCCACTTGATCTTGAAAGTATCAAACCAAAAACCTCATAAACAATGAGCGGCATCTAGCAATGCATCATTGCTCCCCAAGCAATAAGAGTTCATAACTCATAAGCCTATATGAACAATGTCCCAGTGTTGTCTTTGTCCCTTACATCCGGAAAGAACTAGAGGCATGGACCGTGTCACCCTCATAATAGCTCAATCCAAGTTTCTTGATCTAGAACGGACTTCCAGAGAATGGTGAGTCCAATATCACATATTGACTCAACCAAGCATGGTCATGCATTTCTCAGTCCAGTTCCATCAAGGGGCCCATGGATGCAACTCCTGTCATATAGGAGGACAAATCCCATATCTGCTCACACACAAACACCCAAATGATTCGTAACGTGCCCAACAACCACCCTTATTATCAACCTTTCTCAAGGAAGACTTTAGATGCTATCAAAGCCCGCTCTTCCTCACTTGATGAATGTTGTGACTTCAGGTCAAAGGACCACAACACCATTGTCAATTTAGACCTACTCGTGACACGATTAAATAACAATCCACAGAGTAGTCTCATGTTGGGTCTGTCCAGTACAACTTGTTCATTAACAAGTACCCACGTGATGACTTGATATCACAATATCATGACCTGTGAGAACTGGTCATCAGTCAACGCACGTGCTAGTCTTAAGGTATCATCATCACCCTAAGATTCCATGATGATACAATGACCAGGGACCTTTTAAGAATGAAGCTTCAAATAAATCATAGGCTCTCACATTCAAGTCTCGTACTTGATGTCATGTGGAAGCAAACATTCTAAGGGTATTTATTATGTTAACATTTAACTATCGCATAGAGAAACCATAATAAAAGAACTTACCATTAATTATAAAAGAAAAACATTGGTATACAATTCATCATATGAATAAACAATAAACAACCAACAGAATATATGTTTACATGCAACCCACAAGGCTCTCACTAGAGTTTATCATTTAGGTATCGTATACCCATTAATCTAGTATGACCATCATGCTTTCTCTACGCGAGAGGCTTTGTTAGTGGATCCGCAATATTCTCCTTAGTCGGCACTCTGCAAATGTTCACATCTTCTCGTTCGATAATCTCACGAATAAGATGGAACCGCTGAAGTATGTGCTTGGAGCGCTGATGGGATCTAGGTTCCTTAGATTGTGCAATTACACCATTGTTATCACAGTAGAGAACTACGGGACCAACAATGCTAGGAACTACATCAAGCTCGCCGATGAATTTCCTAATCCATACAGCCTCCTTCGCTGCGTTAGCTGCAGCGATATACTCGGCCTCTGTTGTAGAATCAGCAACTGTCTCTTGCTTGGAACTCTTCCAGCTCACAGTTCCTCCATTAAGGCAAAACACAAATCCTGGATGAGACTTTGAACATCCCTATCAGTTTGGAAGCTAGCATCTGTGTAACCACTTACAACGAGCTCTTCCTCTCCACCATACACCAAGAACACATCCTTTGTCCTTCTTAAGTACTTCATGATATTCTTGACTGCAATCCAGTGACACTCACCGGGGTCTGACTGATACCTGCTAGTCATGCTCAAAGCAAAGGAGACATCGGGTCGAGTATATAGCATTGCATACATGATTGATCCAATTGCCGAAGCATATGGAATCAACTTCATACGGTCCTTATTTTCACAAGATTTTGGACACTGGTCCTTAAAGAGATTCACACCATGAGACATGGGTAAAAATCCTTTCTTGGACTCAAGCATGTTGAACCGCTTCAACACCTTCTCAATGTATGTACTCTGGGTCAAACCTAACAACTTCTTCGATCTATCTCTATAGATTTTAATACCGAGTATGTAAGTCGCTTCACCCAAGTCCTTCATAGAAAAGCAGTTCCCTAGGTTGTTCTTAACAACTTTCAGTGTAGGAATGTCATTCCCAATCAACAGTATGTCATCTACATACAATATCAGGAAGACAACAATGCTCCCACTGATTCGCTTGTAAACACAAGGCTCATCTTCATTCTTAATGAAACCAAACTCTTTGATTTTCTCATCAAAACAAAGATTCCAACTTCGAGAGGCCTGCTTCAGTCCATAAATGGACCTATTCAGCTTACATATTTTAGTGGCTTCATTTGGGGATACAAAACCCTCGGGTTGTGTCATGTACACTTCCTCGAGGAGGTTTCCATTAAGGAAAGTCGTTTTGACATCCATCTGCCAGATCTCGTAGTCATAATACGTAACAATAGCAAGCAGTATTTTTATGGACTTTACCATATCAACAGGGGAAAAGGTCTCATCATAGTCAATACCATGAATTTTCTTGAAACCCTTAGCCACCAGTCGCCCTTTGAATGTCTGTACATTCCCATCCATGTCGGTCTTCTTCTTGAAGACCCACTTGCACCCTATGGGTCATACCCCTTCGGGTGGTTCAACCAAGTTCCAAACTTGGTTTGCATACATGGAGTCCATTTCGGATTTCATAGCCTCAAGCCATTTGTCGGAGTCCGGTCCATTCATAGCCTCTTGGTAGGTTGCTGGTTCATCATCATGATCCATAAGCAACACATTACCTATTTGAGACATGAGAAATCCATATCTCTCAGGCTCAAACCTCGATCTACCAGATCTACGTAGGACTTGTGTTTCTTGAGCAGGTTCTCTAGCTACAACATCTTGTAGTCCTGTCTCAGAATCCAATTCCGGTTCATTCACTATTTGTGGTTCTTGAACTTCTTCAAGTTCTACCTTTTCAGTCTTTCTTGATAAGAACTCTTTCTCCAAGAAGACGCCAGTTCTTGCGACAAACACTTTGCCCTCGGAGGGTAGGTAAAAGTAATACCCTTTCGTTTCCTTAAGATATCCCACCAGATAACATTTATCCGATTTGGGTTCCAGCTTGTCAGGCATTTGACGTCGCACGTATGCCTCACAGCCCCAAATTTTAATGAACGACATACTAGGATGCTTCCCAGTCTATATCTCATATGGTGTCTTCAGAACCGTTTTCGTTGGAGCGCGATTCAGTGTCATTGCAGCAGTCTCTAAAGCAAAACCCCAAAAGGAAACAGACAAGTCTGCATGACTCATCATCAAACGTACCATGTCTAACAAAGTACGATTTCTCCTCTCACACACACCATTATGCTGTGGTGTTCTAGGTGGAGTGAGCTGTGATACAATACCACACTCTTTGAGATGATCACGGAACTCATGACTCAGGTATTCGCCACCTCAATCAGATCGGAGTGCTTTAACCCTTTTACCCAACTGGTTTTCTACTTCATTCTTGAACTCTTTGAACTTTTCAAAGGTCTCGGATTTGCACTTCATAAGATACACATATCCGTATCTACTGAAATCATCAGTAAATGTAACGAAGTAGAAATACCCACCTCTAGCCATGGAGCTCATGGGTCCGCATACATCACTATATACAACACCCAAGAGATCCTCAGCCCTCTCAGTATAACCAGTGAAAGGGGCTTTAGTCTTCTTGCCTAACAAACAAGATTCGCATCGCTCAAATGATTCATAATCAAATGAGTCCAAAAGTCCATCTTTATGGAGCTTGGATATACGCTTCTCGTTTATATGGCCCAAACGACAATGACAGAGATATGTAGGGTTTGAGTCATTCGTTCTTAGTCTTTTATTATTTTCTACATTATAGATCTGATGGTACAAGTTCAAAACATAAAGACCATTAAACAATTGGGCTACAGCATAACAAACATCATTCTTAAATATAGAACAACAGTTTTTCTTAATTATAAAAGAAAATCCAATCATGTCCAAGCATGAAATGGATATAATGTTTCTAGTTATGGCCGCAACAAAATAACAGTTATCTAGTTCTATTACAAGCCTACTGGGCAAAGAAAGACGGTAAACCCCTACGGCTACAGCAGCAACTCTTGCTCCATTGCCAACACGCAGGTCCACCTCCCCTTTACTCAGCAATCTTCTCCTTCCCAGTTCCTGCACATTTGTACAAATGTGTGAACCACATCCGATATCCAATACCCAAGATGAAGGAGCAGAAAGCTTTATCTCTATAATATAAATACTCGAAGCGGAAGTCATACCTCCCTTCATTTTCTGCAGACCCTCAATGTAAGAAGGACAGTTCCTCCTCCAATGACCAGCCTTGCCACAGTGGTGGCATTTCCCTTCCTTCACCGTGCTCTTCTTTTTAATCAGTGCATAAGACTTGGGCTCGAGATGTGACTTAGGTCCCACCTTCGTCTTTTTAGAGCCCTTGCCCTTACCCTTATGCACCATCAGTATGGGGCTGGCAGGCTTGGCCTTCTTCATATTGATCTCGGCAGTTCTCAACATGCATAGGAGCTCGGGCAGTGTCTTGTCTATTTCATTCATGTTGTAGTTCAAGACAAACTGCTCATAACTGTCCGGCAACAATTGCAGGATCAGATCTGTGGCCAACTCTTGACCCAGAGGAAAACCCAGTCTTTCAAGGTTCTCTATATACCCAATCATCTTGAGTACGTGAGTCCCTACTGAGTCTCGAACTCCCATCTTGCACTGAAACAACGCTTTTGTGACGTCAAACCTCTCTTGACGAGCTTGCCCTTGAAACATTTTCTTGAGATGCTCGTCAATCTCCTTGCACCCCATGTTCTCATGTTGCTTCTGAAGCTCAGAGTTCATGGTGGCAAGCATAAGGCATTCGACGTCTAAGGCGTCATCAGTATACTTCTTATAAGTATCTTTGTCAGCACGGGAAGAATTCCCGGTCGGCACCTCGGGGGCTTCTTCTTCCAAGACATAGAGCTTTCGCTCTTGCCTGAGAACAATTCTCAGGTTCCTGTACCAGTCCATGTAGTTAGTCCCACTGAGCTTATCCTTCTCAAGGATGGCTCTCAGAGACAGAGTGGAGTGTGAACCACTTGCCATGGAATTCTACAAGAATTCATGCAGAATAATATCAGTACCAAAATTTCAAAATACAATTTATTTTAATTTGGACTTCAATTAAAACTCCCACTATTTTATTCGAAATAATAGCCCTCACTATCAATTCGGAGAGTTCATGTGAGCTACTCTCTTAGTGGACAAGATCCGTATTTCACCAACACAATGAGTCAACTTTGGCTTTCCTCTCACAATGCGGTTATTTAGGTAGGCAACGCTTGCCAATTGCATCCTCATGCAATTCTTGTATGGTTGGTGAATAACTCCTTATTCGCATCTATCATATGGTTCATGCCAACCCTATGCCTCTAGGCACTCAACCTTTGAGGTCACCTAATTAAGCTTGACCCAATGTCGACAGTGGGATATCACAATTATCCGCTCGCACCCTTACCAAGATAGATTAATGCACTTTGCTTTGGCAAGCCCACACTTCATCGATCGAGGCATGAAGAGTGTCATCCATCGGAAGGCATCCGAACACTTAATATTAAATTAAGAGATTTTGATTATAGGTTAACAATTAACCATGATCAACATTTGATCATTGTGCACATCAACAGAAAAACATATTTCTAAAATCCACATGCATCCCTTATGTGCACAACCTGACACTATCAACATTTGATAGAAAGGAAGGGCTAAATCTGAACATCCGGACATTTCCAAATCTTCAGATTTACATGCATTGGACAAAAGCAAAGACAACTCAACTTAAAGCAGTAGACAAGCTCGTCTCTCATTGTTGGATTCAAAATCCAAAACAATACACTGATTCACTAACCATTCGAGGGATGGTTACTGCTAAGGAGACAACAATTTCTAACAATTAGAAATTACCACGAAATCCTAGACGTTCCTGGACGGGTTCCAAGGTGCAGAGCCCCTAACCTGTGGGTTATGAGCCCACCGATTTCCCTTGGAAAACCATCAACAATTGATGTACCAGGAATAAATCTAGACATTTAGAACACTTCTAAATCCCTAGGTTTACACGCACTAGAATAACCTAACTTCCAAAACAACAATCATGGTCGTAACCTGGCTCTGATACCACTGTTGGGTTTCTCTGTGAGGATGACATAATGCTTGTGCACGCAGCAGAAGGAATAAAACATCAAGACAACCCAAAGAGATGAGATCGAGCCATGAAAATTGAATCAAGAAGTTAATACATAACTAGACATAAATTACCTTAGCGGCGTTGAGTCACAACTCAACGGAGATGCTCCAAGCTTCGTGTCCTCGTCGGTGGCGAGTTCTACGTGGAATAACGTCCACGTCCTTGCAGAAATCCACACGATCGGGAGAACCCCGAGCTTCGTCGCACGAAGGGTCGGGAGGAAGATCAACCACACATTTGCACTTCCCACGGACTGCTAGGTCCGCGCTAGGGAAAGCAAGACCGACGATGGTCGCCGGAGATGAAGTCGATGGCGGAGCGAACAGGCTTCGGCGGAACGTTTCTGACCGGCGGGGTCGGGATTTGGCAGATCGGGGATCGGCAGAACTTTTTCCGTCGGCTCGATTCGTCTACAGGAGAATCCCGATGAATGTTAATCTCTTCATCCCCAAAACCCTAAGTCCCTTATTTATACCAAAGGCATAAACAGTCCAAAGAACACCGCTATCCGCAGACCACCCAAGTTAGGGTTTCAGAGTCATTCGGCGAGAATCAGCACAGGTTTGGCGAGAATCAGATCCAGATTCGGCGAGAATCAGCAGACAGATTCGACGAGAATCATCTGCCGATTCGTCGAGAATCAAGGAGAGAATCGTCGAGTATCACCAATCGCCGGGAATCAAACACTTTTGATTCTCGACGAATTCGTCGAGAGTCGTCGAGTATCACTCGACGATTCTCGATGAATCATTCGCGACGAATGATTCTCGACGAATTCATCGAGAGTCGTCGAGTCATACTCAACGATTCTCGACAAATCATTCTCGACGAACTCGTCGAGTCATACTCGACGATTCTCGACAAATTTGCCTTAGCAACATTTGCCTGACTCCCCCATACTATATGGTGATTGGTAACCCTTACCAACACAGTCAATCTTCCAATTTCTCCACATGCTCTAATGTGCGAGCCTGCAGGCTCATATCACGTTGGCAGTGAGATTATATGTTTGACCACTTTTAGATAACCATGGTAACTCCAACACAGGCTGGCTCCCAGGCCACCAAACCGGCAGAACTTCGCTTCCGCCCAGATTTCCGGGTGCACCTTGGGGTTAGTCCCCAAGACTCCCTGCTGCAATCTATCACGTTGAAAACCCAAAAACAACCATCAGCACAGAGTCTTCTCCAGTTATTCATGCATAACGAAACATCGCCGATCTAGACCAACTTGTACGGGTAGGCTTCACACACCATGCCTATGTCCGTACTTTGATTCCGGACTCTACATGCAAAACAACAGGGACTATTCATGTCTACCCGAAGGAATACCTCGCATTCACCGCATACTCGCGAGAGCGGGCTTCCTATGCAAAAAGGAAAGAGGACTTCACATGTCCAAGAATAGAATCGTTACCCTAGCATTTCTCTTTGGCGCCATGAAGATTTAGTCGGATGGAAAGCACCGTATCGGCTTCGCCTTCGCATATCTTGACTCGGATCGAGAATCGGAGCTCCGAAGCTCCACCGGCGGCCGGAGTTGACCTTCTCCTTCCTCCTTGCTCTCCTCTCTCTCCAAGGCTTAGAAAGAGAATGATGAAGATGGAATAAGGGTTTGAAACCCTATTTCGGGCCATAAAACCTTCCCAAGACCAACCAGGGCCCTTGGATCTCTTTTGAAAGAAACGAACGACCACGATTCGCCCTAAAAATAACATCTCTGGGCCGAACACGGCTTGCGACACGCCCGTGTCCAAGGCCGTGTTCCACACTCGCCGTAAACAAGGAAATCCAGAATAGGACACGACCTCTAACACGGCTTGGGACACGCCCGTGTCAAGCATGGACACGCCCGTGTCATGGGTCGTGTGCCCCAATCGACGCTGAAACCGTCGCACCCCGAACAGGACATGAGCTTAGACACGCCCGTGTCAACCTGTACACGCCCGTGTCAATCAGTACACGCCCATGCTGCGAGGCGTTGTTGGAACCCAAGTTTGGATTTGGGCAAGGAGTACTATTAGGATGTTTTTAGATTGACCCAAAATATATAGTTAGGGTCATAGGATTATTTCCAGGTCTGTCTCAAAAGAACTCCAGAGAAATGTTGCAGAAAAGAAATCATGCAAAAATCAGTTTTGACAAATGCAGGAAATGAGCTCGAAAATCTTCATGTAACAACCCGACTCATTAAATAACATATACTAGAAGGTCCGGCCGGGGCCCCACATTATATGTCACAAACAGTCGGCGAGGTCACAGGTTAATACCAAAATACCACGCATCCTAACTCAGAGCATTCTAGCGGAAGTTTACAAGTTGCACGAACTCAATCCATGAATGTCCACTAATATATAAATAACTCATTTATATACAAGACCAGGAATATTAACAAGCACACCGCTCATGGCCTTAAGGCCTTACAAGTTTCTCTTTACAAACACATGACTTCATACATCGGCACGCAGGCCGGCCACACATGAAATCCAAAGCTTCGCACAACCTTCGAGGGCCTAACAGCAGCAGCAAGGGCTTCAGCCCGCTCAATCCATTTCAGCATCTACAAGGGCAGCACCTGCATATAGACATCCACCCCATGGGTGAAAAACAAAGCAACGGTCAGCATTCAGCTGACCAATTATAACGACCCTACCCCTTACCCGGGGCAGTGGTTCCTTCATTGCATGTATTCCAATCTCAACACATATATACAATACACATTATCATCACAAACGTCGGCCTTTGTGCCAGGCGTTCCGTGTACTCAGGGCACACTTACGGTGTCCCAAGCTCCTCATGGTTCCACCACCGGTTCGAGTTGTTTACTTGTTGGCTGGGCCTAAGCCTCCAAACCCCCATTGAAGACCTCACGCACCCGTCCACTCAGAGGCACGCACCTCATAACAAACTGTGAGCGCTATCAGTCGACCTACCCTCGTAGTGTAACAAGCCTAGGGAAATCGCCCCGCTGCATTTCTACCAATCGATCACTCACCCGATCCTATCACTGAACTTGTTGGGCGGCCCACCCACTCAGAGGTTCTTAACTTGTTGGCTTATGGGCATTAGCCGCCAAACCCCTGTTGGAGGCCTCTCGTACCCACCCACTCAGAGGTGTTCGCTTACAACAATCCGATCAATGAACTTGGTGGGTGTCCTACCCACTCAGAGGTTCTCACATTCCTTCTCAACACCGACACATAGTGCCGCTTTCTATTCCATCAATACAGCTCACACCGAGCATACAACCAAATGAGCTATACAAAGCTCATCACAATCGTACTCACCATCTCCGTAAGGTAACCTATGTATACACGGAGTCTTCTCCGGTTCGCAGTATCACCAATTCAGACATCCATCCAGATGGGCTTCACACAGCATGTCTATGTCGTACTACACATTTCCGGCTCTAGATGCAGACTCAACCACTGCAATCACTTATGCTCTTCCATCTTTTGATGGAGGATTCCACAGATATACATGCATAAACAAAGGGCTTCACCTGCCCAAGGAAGAAAGACCGTTACCCTTGACAATCGCTTCGGCGCCATGAAAGAACTAGCCGGAAGGAAAGCACCGCAGCGACCTTGCCTTCGCAACGCTGAACTCGGCTCTCGATTCAGACCGCTGAAGCTCCACTGGCGGTCGGAAAGCTTCTCCTTCTTCCTTCCTTGCTCTCCTCTCTCTCTTCACTTTAGAAAGAGAATGGCTAATATGAGAATGAGATATTCATCTCCATTCTCGGCCTTATAAGAGCAGGGATGATCTGGGACCACAAGATCCAAATAGAAGGGAACGAACGGCCTCGATTGCTTTGAAAAGCATCTAAACAGATCTGACACGGCCTGTGACACGCCCGTGTCATAGGCCGTGTTCCTTGAGCGGTTCAGGAACTGACTCAATCTGGAACAGAACACGGGCTACGACATGCCCGTGTCACTCTCTAACACGCCCGTGTCAACCAGTACACGGCCGTGTGGATGGCCGTGTCACCTCATCAACATAAGGCTGAAACACCCGAGAAGGACACGGCTAAGGCACACGCCCGTGTCCTGGGCCGTGTGCTCAACACGCCCCTGTGATACGCCCGTGTCATAGGCCGTGTACCACACTCAATGCCACTCCACTCAACGCCACTCCACTCAACACTGCCCGAGCAGGACATGCCCTGGGACACGCCCGTGTCCCAGGCCGTGTGCACCAGACACGCCCTAGGACACGCCCATGTCCCATGCCGTGTCACCCATCCTGAACCCATTTTGGTACTTAGGGTTTTTGGGGTGTTACACTTCAATCTACGGTCGATGAATGTCAAACTCAGGTCGACGAAACTCAGAGTTCAAAATCTGAGTTGAGCTCGACGAACTCCGAGCTCCGGTCGATGATCGCTGATATTAAAGATAGAAACTCAGTTCGACGAAATTAAAGCCAAGTTCCGTTCGACGAACTTGGATCTGAGATCGACGATCTTCAATCTCAAGTCAGATTGTTGAGATCGACGAAGTCTAAGCTGAGGTCAACGAACTATAAGTTCAGGTCGATGAACTGCAGGCTGTGCTCAACAAAACCTGTGCATATTATTTTTAGCAGAAATTACTTAAGCAGCTGGCAGAATTAATTATTGATTAAGGCATTTAATATTTCTCTGATTTAAATGCTAACCATTCTTAAAGGATATAGCTGTTCAACAACAGCAGTTAATGTGATTAATTCCCCAAGCATTTTTCTCTCTCGGGAATGCTTCAGCCATTTCAAGATAGAGTTAATTCAAATGTTTGAAGATGGCTTAGGGGAATATATTCAGATTGGAGGTTTTGCAGATATAGAAGAAGTGACTGACAACAAAATGAGGCAGTAGTTAGAATAGAGATTCTGAAGAACACAACACAGCTTTCTTTCATATAGTGTTCTTCATCATCTGCTCTATGCTTTCAAGAGATAACAAATACAATATCAGTCTAGGAGCTTGCTGGAGAGCAATATAAGATTTGAAGACCTACACACTCCTGAACAAAGCTTCTCAATCCTGAACAACTCTACACCTTAGGGGGAGCTTTGACAAGATCTGGAATCCAGACAAAGTCTTCTCAATGTTGTTTTGAGAATAGAGAAGACTAACATCACTTTCTTCACCCCCACTGTACAAGGTTTTAACTCCCTTCAAAAGTTAGCCTGGTTCAGAAGTCACCTTCCAAAAGACTTGGGTTTGGTTTTTGGGCACCTGATCAAAAGCCTAAATGGTTGCTATATCTCACTTAGAAAATAGATATTATTGTGGCAGTCACCTGATCAAAACCTGCTAGTGGATTCCTATCAGGGTGGTAGAAGAGTGGACGTACCCAGGTTGATTGGGGAACCACTGTAATCCTTGTGTCATCTATGCTTGCTTGTTTATTCCTTTATTTGTGTGCTCTAATTTCTTTTTCTCCTTATATATTTATCTCTGAGTAAACGTAAGATCTATCCTATCTTTCAATTGGTATCAGAGGGTCGTTCCTTTGGTTGTACAGGCTAACACCTGAACCAAAACGATCTGATAGATCTTATATTTCTTAAGAGTTTTTCATGGCACAAAATGAGGAATATTCAAGCACTAGACCTCCTATGTGCAACCTAAATCAGCTTGTGAAAGTCTCTAGTGTCGACTAAATCCACCTATGGGGGGGGGGGGGGAATAGGTGTCGTGCAGTCTTTTGCGGAATTAAATTTACCTGCACAAATTAATAAAACAGAGCACATAAAACACAGAATTATAGTGGTTCCCCGATTTGGGTACATCCACTTTCCCCCTTCGACCTATCTCCCACCAAGGGATGACTCGGTCACTTCTCCAAACGGATTGAAATCCAATCCTCACACTACGGAAGGAACCCTTCCAACAAAGGAGTCACAACTCCACCACCACGGGTTGCACCCAACCCTTACAACAAGGAATGAAAATTCCTTTACAACAAACCAAAATTGAATGTAAAAGAAAATACAAACAAAGCTTTTGGAGATTCCGATGTCCTTCTTCATTCGTTGTAGCTTGCACGAAAAATACGAAGAGTCCACAACCAGATTTCTCTCTTAGAATGGGTATTCTCAAGATCGGCGACGACAAGTGATTGCGGCGGCGATACTTTGTAGATCCAAACTTCTTGACGAAGCAAGCAAGGTCTACGAACGATCTCAGTTGGATCAGTCGTCTCAACCAATTCGGAATGGAGAACAAATCTCGTTCAACGAATCGGAAGACAAGAGATCTCAAGAGAGATGCGTGAGATGCTCTGCTTGCCTCGGTATTATCGTCGGAAGATCAAAGAAGATCGGAGTTAAGCGGCGACGATGAGCTTGCGAGCGGCTACAGACGATCGGCGGTTTCCGCGATCGGCTAGGGCACGACGTCGGCTGCTTTCGTTTCTACGTGAATGTCTGTCTGTAGAGGTTCAAAATATGCGTATACATATACTAGGAGCCAACCCTAATGATCGTTGCGGGGCCCACAAGGAGAAACCATAGCCCCGGCCGAAACAGCGCACGGCAAGTTGGTTCGGTCCAACGAACGAGGAAATTTGCCTAAGGCAAAATCGGCGGGAATTGCTTGTGATTCCCGTCGATGTCGGCGGGAATCACTCACGATTCCCGTCGATTCTGTCTTGGTAGAATCCCTGATGAAATTTGTCAGCCGGAAGAAGTCGGCGGGAAAGGCTAACTGATTCTCGACGAATCGGCGGGAATCACTAACGATTCCCGTCGAAGTCGGCGGGAATCACTAGCGATTCCCATCAATTTTGACTTAGAAGAAGTTTCTCTTCCTTCCTTTGATGACTTGGTCTTTGACCCATCTTTGCTCCTTCTGCTCTTGATCTACCTTGACCCTGTACTTGAAAATAAGTACACTCCAATAGAGAGAGCACACGTGAGTCAACACACTGATCTACTCAACGAGGGATTACGTTGCGCAGACCCGTGTATATTGACCCACTACACCCTTACATTTGCGTGTACTTAGCATGGAATAGCTGCAAGCACAACTTGATAGAAGATCGTCAAATACATTGTCAATTCAACTTAGCTTGACTGGAGTCTTCTTCAAATCTAAGTAATTGTGGATACAATACCCAACAATCTCCCCCTATTTGAAGAAGCCTAAACCCTACAAGCTAAGGGTAATAGAACAGATGGGAATGAAAGACAGAAACAGAAAATTCAGTTGAGAGTGAAATTCATTATCATTTTATTGAGAGCATACTTAACATTGGCAACCACCTTAGCCTTAGCCGAGAGGGTAATCTCCCGCTTTTCGGCTTCTGCAAATCTAGGACTTCACTTGGAGCAAGATGTTCCCCCTCAGTTCTTGCATCCGTGCTCGATCTTGAGCTCCTAGCAGA
This sequence comes from Platanthera zijinensis, assembly GCA_039513925.1. NCBI lineage: Eukaryota > Viridiplantae > Streptophyta > Magnoliopsida > Asparagales > Orchidaceae > Platanthera > Platanthera zijinensis. The sequence goes on along the minus strand of CM077079.1, from coordinate 181,604,951 downwards.
TGCTTCCCCTCTATCCAAGAGCCTTGAGCCCTTCAGTCTTCAATCTTCATAGTTCAGCATGCCGAGTTAAGTTTTGAAGAGACTGAACTTGGCCTCGTCTAGGGGCTTTGTGAAGATATCTGCAATCTGCTTATCCGTGGGGACATAGCAGAGAGATATATCTTTATTTCAACATGCTCCCGAATGAAGTGGTAGCGCACTTCAATATGCTTTGTTCTGCTGTGCGACATTGGATTGTTCGCAATTGCAATTGCGCTCGAGGAGTCGCAATACATAGGAAATTCTCTGAACTGCAAGTCATAATCTTCGAGTTGATTTCTGATCCATAGAAGTTGTGCGCAACAGCTGCCTGCTGAGATGTACTCAGATTCAGCCGTAGAGGTTGCGACATAATTCTGCTTTTTACTGTTTCACGATATAAGCCTTCTTCCTAGGAATTGGCACGTCCCGGAAGTGCTTTTCCTATCATCCCTACTTCCTGCAAAGTCAGAATCTGAAAAGCCTATCAGCTCAACATCATTGTTTCTTGGGTACCACAAGCCAAGATTTGGTGTACCCTTAAGGTATCTATGAATCCGCTTTGCAGCAACATAATGAGATTCCTTAGTGTTCACCTGATATCTAGCACAAATGCATGTGGAAAACATAATATCCGGTCTACTAGTAGTAAGGTAGAGCAGGGATCCAATTATGCTTCTATATTTGGTTTCATCAAAAGGTTTCCCTTTCTCATCCTTGTCCAGAGACACAGTGGATCCCATTGGAGTCCTCATAGAGGTTGAGCTCTCCATTCCGAATTTCTTGATGAGTTCATTTGTGAACTTCGTCTGAGAAATGAAAATTCCATCCTCAGACTGTTTCACTTGAAGTCCCAAGAAATACTTTAGCTCTCCCATGCTGCTCATTTCAAACTTTCCTTGCATAAGTTTAGAAAACTTCTTGCAAAGATTATTGTCCGTTGAGCCGAAGATTATGTCATCGACATAGATTTGCACCAGCAAAATCTTGCCTTTGACTTCCCTAAGAAACAATGTCTTATCTATTTTTCCTCTCGAGAACTTGTTCTCAAGAAGAAAACTAGACAGAGTCTCATACCAAGCTCGAGGAGCTTGTTTTAAGCCATATAATGGTTTATTAAGAAAGTAAACATGATTAGGGAATGTTGGATTAACAAAACCTGGAGGTTGCGCGACATATACTTCCTCTTTTAAATTTCCATTGAGAAAAGCTGATTTCACGTCCATCTGATAGACAGTGAATCCTTTGTGAGAGGCATACGCCAGGAACAATCTGATCATCTTCGAGCCTTGTAACTGGTGCAAAGGTTTGGTCGAAGTCAATCCCCTCCTCTTGTCTGTAACCTTGAGCCACCAGTCTGGCCTTGTTCTTGATGATGATCCCGTGTTTATCCAGTTCGTTTCTGAAGATACACTTAGTGCCGATCACATTCTGTTTCTTTGGTCTGGGAACTAGCGTACAGACGTTGCATCGTTCGAATTGATGCAGTTCATCTTGCATTGCCAATATCCATGACGCATCTTTGTTCGCTTCGTCGAACTTCTTTGGCTCAACCTATGACAGAAAACTTAGGTGCAGAATCTCGTTAATTGTACCTCTGCGAGTTTTGACACCGTCTCGAGGATCTCCTATGATCTGATCTCTTGGGTGATCCCTCACGTGTCTGATCTCTAAGAGTCTGGCATCTAGAGCTCCAACAGCTTCTCGGGCTCCTCCCTCTTCTGGGAGAATTTCTCTATCCTGACCGTCATCTTCTCCAGGTGGCGTTGAGGTGGAGACCTTGACGTACTTGGGAGTTTCATCTTTAGCAGTCTCATCTAGACTTAGCTATTCAAGCCTTGTACCTGCATCTTCAAGAATGCCACTGGAAGAATTGCTATGAAGCAGACTTCCTTCATCAAATACAACATTAATGGACTCCTCTACCACTAGGGTTTTTGTTGGGTACATTGGAAAATGTGTACCTGATTTGAAGAAGCCTAACTTAGCTAATTGATATACATCAAGGTGTATTTGATGTTATTTTGAGTTTATATGTGCAGGCTAAGAATGTACTAGAATGCAGGAAAAATATTCTAAGTCCATGTGTCGACACTAGAAGAAAGTGTGTCGATACTTCAGAAAGATTGTGTCGACACTTGAAGAAGGCTGTGTCGACGTAGAGAAATAGAGTCGACAACAATTGTGTCGACACCTAGAGGCAGTGTCGACACAGAAGTTTGGTCGACATCAACTGTGTCGACACTGGGAAGCTGTGTCGACACACAGAATTGCTAGTCGACAACATTTGCGTCGACACCAGAAGACTGTGTCGACACACAGAAGTTTGGTCGACATCAACTATGTCGACACTGGGAAGCTGTGTCGACACACAGAATTGCTAGTCGACATATTTGTGTCGACACCAGAAGACTGTGTCGACACACAGAGGCAGAGTCGACAACAGCTGTGTCGACACCTGGAGGCTGTGTCGACACACACTATATTCTGAGTCTACATCAACTGTGTCGACACACAGGACTTGTGTCGACACACAGCAAAGTCTAGACTAAGTTAGTTGCTGGTGAGTGATGAAGTGTTTGTGTCGACACAAATACTCAGTTTCGACACATTCTCAAGATGCAGTATCAAGAAGCTGAGTCGACATAAAGGCAGACATGTCGACATCATCAAAGGCTATGTCGACACCTAAGTCACTTATGTCGACATATATTGACAAATGGTCTCGACACTTTCTAACAGACAGTCTCGACACTTTGCTGACAAAGACAAATTCACAAAATCTGTTTGAAGACTTGACAGCTGTGAGTTACAACAGGTCGACTGAAGCTGTCAGACTTGTCAGAAGTTTGTTAGAAACCGGATCAGCCGGTTACCAAGGATGAAGTCTATAAATAGACAGATTCAGAAGAAGAAAAAAAACTGATTGATTGATCATTGTTGTGAGATAAGATCTCTAATCAAGAAAGTGCAAGGCACAGAAGAAGATCTTCGAGAGAAGATCTAAGAAGACTTTCTGAAGTGAACATCCACTCAGATTCAGTCTAAGTTGAATTCATTAAAGAATTCAAAAGTATTATCAAGGATTGTGGATAGAGAGAGATCCAGCCATTTGAAGACAAGAAGGAAGCTATCACAGGTTTCTTAAGAAGCAGTATATTCCAAAGGAAATCAACTCAAACTAAGTTCAGATTCAAGAAGCCTTGAAGAAAGCTAAGATCCAGTTGATTTCATTCATCAGCCTTTTCAAGAATCTGATCAAGAACAGTCTTATCCCTTCTCTCTCAACAGGGGTAAGATATTATATAACTTCATTTTCAAATTCTATAGGATCTATTTATAGATCTGAGTTGTAAGCCTATTTTATAAAGGCTGAGTGTAGGAGAGGTATTTTCTGAGTGGTAGGGCTGTTTATGCCTGAGTTGTAGGAGAAGGTGTTCTCTGAGTTGTAGGCCTTATGGCAAGGCCGAGGTAGGGCTGGTTAGCCTGAGCTGTAGGAACCTTATAGGGTTCTGAGTTGTAGGAACCTTTCAGGGTTCTGAGTTGTAGGATCTGAGGATCTGAGTTAAAGGAGGAAGTTAGGCCGAATCTAGCACACTGCTAGATAGGTGAAGGGGGAAAGTGGATGTACCCAGACCTTGGGGAACCACTATAAATCTGTGTGTAATCTATGATGTGTACATGTTTGTGATTGCTGTGCTGTGTTAGCTGTAGAGTTTTCTGAATTTTAATATAACCTGTAGTTATATTCTGCCTTAAGTTAAAACAAGCATTAGAACCTATTCACCCCCCTCTAGGTGTTTAGGTGGTCTTGAAAGTAAAACTATTAAGTGGTATGAGAGGGAGGTTCCTCAAAGAAGGACTTAACAGTCTGAGTTAGATCCCTAAAGGCAGAATCAAGAATCAAGAAAATGGGTTCTGGAGAGAATCACAAGGAACTAGGGTCAATGAAATTACCCATCTGCAGAAAAGAGATTTTTGGAATCTGGAAAGAAAGGGTTAGGTTGTTTATGGAGGCTTCTATCCAAGGATCTATATTATAGTAAAAGAAGGTCCATATATCCCAATGAATGTGTCTGCTCTAGATGCAAATAAAAAAACTCCTAAAGATTTCTCTGAAATGACTAAGGATGAGATTATATTGGCAACTATGGATAAGAGAGCTCAGAATATCATAGTGAGTGCCATAGATGATTCTACTTTCCAAAATTTGATTCACTACAAAACCTCCAAGGAAATGTGGGACACTTTGATTGTCTACATGGAGGGTTCTGAAGAAGTTAGACAAGACAAAAAATCTATGCTTAATCAAGAATATGAGAGTTTCAGATAAGGGAAGTCTGATAGCATAACTGAATGCTACAAGAAATTCTACAGGATAGTGAATGAACTGATGTCCTATGGAAGGGTCTTCAATACATATGAGCTGAATGACAAATTTCTAAGATCTTTGACAAAGGATTGGGATACCAAGATTTGTGCCATAAGAGAAGTGGCTAAACTAGCAAACATTTCTCCTCCAACCTTATTTGGAAAATTGCTCTCATATGAAATGCAACTAATGGCTAGGAAGGAGGAAGAAAAAATTACAAAAGGAGAGCATAGAGAGAAGTCAGTGGCCTTCAAGGTTGAAGCCACTAGAAAGAGCAGGAGAATGTCTCCATCACCTTCTAAGGAAGTTGCTGAAGATAACTAAGAAAATTCAGACAATCAGAACTCAGAAAGCAGTGATTCAGATGCAGATTTTGCTGTATTTACAAGGCAGTTTCAAAGGTTCTTGAAGAAGAAGCAGTGGAAATCAAGGCCCTCCACATCACAGCTAGTTGATGATTACTATCAGAAGAGAAAATCATCAAGAAAGGAAAGGAACAGATCAAAGCCCAACAAAGCTATAACATCAAAGATTGTTTGCTATTGCTGCAATAGGCCAGGACATGTGGTGGCTGAATGTCCAGATAAGAGGAGGAGTCAACAGATAGAAATAAGACTCAATAAAAAGGCAAGAAGGAGAAATCCTTTGTTGCTAAGAAGGAGAAGAGTCTTACAGATCAATCTTCCTCAGAGTCAGAATCTGAAGCTTACATTGGACTGTATGCAGCTAATGAAGAAGAGGAGTTTATGCAATTGATAAACTCCATCTATGATCAAGAAGACCATCAGTGTATGGGACTGATGGCTGATTCAGAAGACAACAAGTGCCAGGATCAACCTGGTCCCAATAAGGTACAAAGTAATTCTAGAATTTCCGATTACAGTACCAGTTCAGAGTCAGATTCATCTGCATCAAGTAATGAGGATGGATCTGAATCTGAAGGAGATATTCATCAGTTGATAGATAAGTATGGAGACTTATTGCAGACTCTTAAGAAAAGCAAGAATCTAGCCAAAACTCAGGCTCAGGAGATTGCAGATCTTAAGATGGCTGCATCTGAGTTAGAAAAAGTATTGGATCAAAAGTGAAATGAGATTGCCAAACTGAAAAATATGACTATTATTCAGATGGGCACAATCACATATTACAAAGATCAAGTTAAAATTCTGGAGGCTAGACTGAGAGTAGAGAAAGATTTAGTGGCTAGTTACTCTAAGCCAAAATCAGTCTTACCTTTAATAGATGAGTTTGTGGCTCAAAAGGGTAAGGCAGGATTAGGCTTCAAGGGTAACACCAGGGCTGCCCAATTCAAGAGAAAAGGCAAAGCTCCAGTCCAGCCACGAAACCTTAAAGTCCCTGTTATGTTTAGAAAGGTACAAGTGCCTTCTAATAAATATGATCTTGAAAATATTCATGGTCATATTAAGACTGATATTCTGAAGAACAAGAATGTTTATGCCAATAAGTCAGTCTATGTCCATAAACCCCATGGTTATAAGAATTCAGTGGGTGTAGCTGCAGCAGCACTAGCTCAGAACAGAAATTTTTCTGCAAAAAAATGTATCTAGACCTAGATACAACAGGTATGAATGCTGGTGCTGTGGCAAGATAGGCCATTTTGCCTTAGACTACTGGCATAACATAAGTGTCAGGAAGAACAACAGTTTACTAGTTAGAAGAGCTGCTGGTAGGTTTGATATGAATGATGCTAACCTGAACCAAGGACCCAAGACTTACTTGGGTTCTAAGGGAAAGTAATTTTGTATTGCAGGAACGTCCAAGTTGCCATGCCCCTTTATGGTACTTGGACAGTGGTTGTTCCAGGCACATGACTGGAACAAGTGACTGCTGAAGGAGTACATACCTATCAAGAATGGACCTAAAGTAATCTTTGGTGGATCTGAAAGAGGAATCATCAAAGGATTTGGTAACATTTCTTCAAACCAAATTACCATCACTCAGGTGTCTTATGTAAAAGGTTTGAAACACAACCTGATAAGCATAAGTCAACTGAGTGATCTTGGATATGACATTTCATTTGTTAAGAATGGATGTCATATCAAGAGGTCAAGCGATCAAAAGGTCATATTGACTGGATACAGAAAAAGAAATGTTTATTGTCTTGACTTTGTATGTGAGAACAAGGTTTCTCCTATTTGTCTTGTAGCTGATGATAATGCATCTCATTGTGTCAAATGGCACAAGAGGCTGACCCATCTTAACTACAAGACAATTGGCCAACTCTTTAGTAAAGAATTAGTGAGGAATGGTCCTCATGTTAAGTGTATAAAGGAAGGGATATGTTCAGCTTGTCAAAAGGGCAAGCAGACAAAATCCTCCTTTCATAGCCTTGAAAACAAGGATTCAGTGAGGTGTTTATACCTCTTACATATGGATCTTTTTGGTCCTATGCCAGTTCATAGTCTAGGTAGGAAGGTCTACACTTTTGTGGTTGTAGATGACTATTCTAGATATACATGGGTGTTCTTTCTGAGACAAAAATCAGAAACCCTAAGTATTTTACACAGTTTTGTTAAACAAATTCAGAATGAACTGAACAGTACAGTGGTCAAAATCAGAAGTGACCATGACACTGAATTTCAATCTGAAAGTATGACAAGATTATGTGAAGAATTTGGGATTTTCCAAGAATTCTCCTCACCTAGAACACCACAGCAAAATGGTATTGCTGAAAGAAAGAATAGGACATTGATTGAAGCTGGTAGAACTCTATTGAGTGACACTTCTCTTCCAGAATATTTCTGGGCTGAGGCAGTAAATACTGCATGCCATGTGATCAATAGGGCTTCTATCACCAAGATCCACAAAAAGACTCCCTATGAAATTATGAAAGGTAGAAAACCAAATCTATCCTACTTTAGGATCTTTGGTTGCAAGTGCTATATACTTAACAATGGCAAGTCTTATCTAACTAAGTTTGCTGCCAAATCCCAAGATGGGATATTTGTTGGGTACAGCATCAATAGTAAGGCTTATAGAGTCTACAACTTAACTACTCAAGTGGTAGAAGAATCTGTACATGTTGTATTTGATGAAATAAGATTAATCAACAGTGAGTTTCCTTGTAGATCATTCAGTCCAACAGGTATAAGCAATAGGATGGACAAGCTTTCCATTGCAGATGGCACAATTACAGATGAAGTATTGGAAAATGATGGCTACTGTCCAGGGGGAGTTCAAGACTCTATAGAAGCTGATGACAACCAAGAGGTGTAGCATAATAAAGGAACTGAAGATGTTGAACCTGAAGAAAATCTACCTCCAGCTATAAGACATCTAAAAGACCATCCAGCAAATCAAATAATAGGTGATCCAAGACAAGGAGTGCAGACTAGAAGCAGACATCTGAGCACAGTCCTGCACTCAAGTTTTCTATCTCAACTGGAGCCTAAGAAATTTGAAGAAGCCATCCAAGACCAACACTGGATTATGCTATGCAAGAGGAGCTTAATCAATTCAAAAGGTGCAAAGTCTGGGAGTTAGTTCCTAAACCAAGAGACCACAACATCATTGGCACAAAGTGGATCTTTAGGAACAAGTTGGATGAGAGTGGAGTAATTGTGAAGAACAAAGCAAGATTGGTTGCTAAAGGCTACAGACAGGAAGAAGAAATAGACTTTGATCAAACATTTGCCCCAGTAGCAAGACTGGAGGCAATCAGAATGTTCCTTGCCTATGCAGCATATCAAGGCTTCAAAGTATACCAAATGGATGTGAAATCAGCATTCCTGAATGATGATCTAAAAGAAGAAGTCTATGTAGAGTAGCCATCAGGTTTTGTAGATTCTCTTAAACCTAGTTATGTCTATAGACTTAGGAAAGCATTGTATGGGTTAAAGCAAGCCCCAAGGGCTTAGTATGAAACCCTATCTACTTTTCTTATTGAGAACAAATTCTCAAGAGGTAAAATAAACAAAACTCTATTCCTAAGGGAATCTAAAGGTAAGATAATCTTAGTTCAGATCTATTTAGATGATATAATTTTTGGGTATACAGAGAACAACCTTTGCAAAAAGTTTGCCAAACTTATGCAAGGGAAGTTTGAAATGAGCATTATGGGGGAACTTAAGTTCTTCTTGGGACTCCAAGTAAGACAGACTGAAGATGGCTTGTCCATATCCCAGTCTAAGTTCACCAAGGAATTAATTAATAAGTATGGTATGGAATCATCCTCCACCATGAGAACTCCTATCAGAACAAATATGCCAATATGCAAAGATGATGCAGGTAAGCCTGTAGATGAGTCATTGTATAGAGGAATAATTAGCTCTCTATTATATCTCACTGCTAGTAGACCAGACATTATGTATGCTATATGTGTCTGTGCTAGGTATCAAGCTTGCCCTAAAGAATCACATTATACTGTAGTCAAAAGGATTTTGAGATATCTTAAGGGCACACCTAATCTAGGCCTTTGGTACCCTAGGAATGGAGATTTTCTACTAACAGGTTATTCAGATGTAGATTTTGCAGGCTGTAGAGAAGATAGAAAGAGTACTACAGGTACATGCCAATTCTTGGGAGGAAGATTGATATCCTGGAGCAGTAAGAAGTAGACTAGTGTGGCAATATCCACTGCTGAGTCTGAATATGTGGTAGCAGGAAGTTGCTGTGCGCAGCTATTGTGGATTTAGCATCAGCTAAAGGACTATGGTATTCAAGTAACTAGAACACCTTTATTATGTGATTCTAAGAGTGCTATTTCTATTGCAAACAATCCTGTTTCACATAGTAGAACTAAGCATATAGAGATAAAATACCATTTTCTTAGAGAACATGTAGAAAAAGAAGACATCTCATTAGAATTTGTTAAAACTGATTATCAAATTGCAGATGTATTTATTAAGCCTCTGGATGAAACTAAATTCAATAGATTTAAAATTGAATTAGGAATGTTGGCCATATGTTAGTTTATTAAAAAGAAAATTATTTGGCTAAGTAAAATGGTGTCGACACATTCAGTGATAATGAGTCGATATAGAGTAGTCATGTCGACTAGTTAGGGAAAATGTGTCGACACATGAGAATCTGTGTCGACACCTTAGGATCAAAGAGTCGACTCATCCAGAAATGTAGTGTCGACACAACCAGAGTAATGGTGTCGACACTTACAGATTTTGTGTCGACTCTTATATTAAGAGTCGACACATAATTTTGGCTGAACTATTCAGTATTTCCTGTGTCGACATATCATCAATTGGTGTCGACACATGGTAGTCTGCGCCGTGGTCGAGACTATAGAAGTATGTGTCGACACTTGTCAACAGTGTCGACACTTTTCGACAATTTTTGTCCGCCTCTTGACCTTCTGTGTTTTGAAAAGGTATATATATAGGTCGAGAACATATTCTGTCGACACGCTCACCAGGTTTTCGAGACTAAAACCCTGTGTCGACAATCTCTCTTCTCTCCTCTCAAGCTTTCTCATCATTCAATGACGCCAAAGGTTGAAGACAACGTCAATGAGGGATATGAGTTGGTTAGGGCTGCCTTCAAAAATGCCGCGCCAGAAATCAAACAAGTGATTTCTCTTCTTACAAACAATGGATTGGAATACCTTGTCTCTGAACCTACTATGATTTGGAAGAAAGAAGTTTTCGAGTTCTATACTGCTGCAACATTGGACTCCACTGGTCTCAAGATCAAATCTATAGTTCATGGGACTAAGGTTAAACTTACTCTAAAAAGTATAAGAAAGATTCTTCACCTACCCAGCATTCAAGATGAAGAAGAGGTCTCAGCCTCAAAGACAAGGGAGGCTCTCCAGTGGTGTGGTTTGGATTCAACCATAAAGATTGGAGCAGCCATAAACTGAAAGGGAATGAATCCACAAGGAAAGTTTCTATCTGAAATAGTAGGAAAAGTGATCTTATGCAAGCCAGGTGGACATGATAGGATCTCAGCCTATATGTTCAGCCTGATGACAAGAATTGTCTTTACAATTCCAACCAGTTGGTCAGCAGTTCTGTTTGAAAAAATCAAAGAAGGAATCAAGAAGCCAAACTTGGCTAGAATTTTGAGTCTATACCTGGCTGGAATCATTCTAGAGGTAATGCAACAGATTCCTGGGTCCAAGATCAATCATATGAGGAAAATGGACATGACATTATTTTCAAGATGGTATAGAGTTCTGTCAAAATAGTTGCCTGATGTGGACAGGCAGGAAACAACTGAGAAATCACCAGAACATGATCATGGCAATGCACAAGTTCAAGAAGAACAAGTTAGAGAGTAGGCTGAGGACCAGACTGGGTCTACTCAAGTCCAAGAGGAATCTATACCTGCACAGATGTAGGGGGAGATAGATCTTACTCCTGCTCAGAACATTACTGATCTGTCACAATTGCAGGGGGAGCACATTACTGAACAAGTTCAAGAGGAAGAAAGACTAAACTTATCAGAAGATTTGAACTCTGCTGCAATTGATGTTTCATCACCTGCTCAAGAACAAAAGGAATACACTCTAGAAGAGTTGTTTCCTAACTTTTGAAAGGCAGCTGAAAAAGATGACACCCTAAGAGTTGAGAAGGAGCAAGGTGCTGTTGAGGGGGAGGAAGTGCATGTTGAGGAAGTGCAACATGAAACTGAGAAAGAAATTCCTACAACTTCTCCAGAAAGAGTTCAGATTGAAAGTTCTTCAGAATCTGAGATAGAAGAAGCCAGGGAGGCTAAGAAAAGGAAGCTAATGGTCTTCAAGAGAAGAAGTCATAGCTATAAGTCAGCTCTCCAGACAATAACTCACCAATCTCCTACTGAGTTTGATTACAATAAGTTCATGGTAAATTTACAGGTGAAGATGGATGAGCAGAGAAAAGCCTTGGAGAAATTTGTAGATGAGAGTCATAAGATACTTCAGTTTGATCTAGCCCAAGACATAAAGTCAATCAGATTTGAGGTCAATCAGAATAAAAAGGAGGTGACAGATTGCTTCCACAAGGGAGGTAATGCTGTCACAACCCGCATTTTCCCAGAATTAAATTATTATCAGAGTATGAGAAAACGCGCGTCATGATGCCACGTCAAGCAGGGGATAACTGCTGACGCTCAGGCAAAACCAACTGCTACCCTTTATGGAAGAAAATCATGAGCTTAATGATTAGAAAATCAGTTATATTTTAGAGGCCGTATCCCTTGGCTCGGTGGATCACCTAGTCCACAGTTAAAAACTATACTTATGCGCTGCGGAAAAATACTTTATTCAGGTTTAGCATCCTAAAGGGTGTATAAGAGTTCCAAGAGAACCACTCATACTATGCAAGACTCTACATTTAATTTATATTATATATAAGAAAACCATATTTATACGCTGCTTGGAAAATAGTGATTTAGTTTTATAAAACATGCTGATCATGAGCTTACTTATAAGAATAATTATAGTTTAAAAGTAACTAGCAAGCTAGCATAAATCCTTCTCAGAGCAAGTAGACTATCTCCAGAAAACGGTAGCAGCATAAGTAATATATCCAGTACAAAGGTATAAACTACCAGTGGGCGCCAACAACCTGACACGAACCCACTGGCACATATGTATGTCTATAAGAAAGTACTGAAAACTACCTCACCAAAAAGGCAAACGGATCTCCAAAGTCCAAGAGACCACCAACACCACCACTGCAAACTAGCCACCCAACTGGCTACAGCTCAGAACCTGAGGCATTCCAAAAGAAAACAGAATACCTCAGCAAGCAAAACAAGGTAAAAACTGCATGAAAGAGTCAACCAAAGGGGAAAAAGTAACTGAAAAACATGCAGTAGAAAAAGTCACAACTGTCCAAAATAGGACGACAAGAAATGCACTACGTGCGAGGAAACAGCATCAACCCAGCTCAGGAACAACATCCTGCAGGGCCTACTAGACTACCAAGAGCCCAAAGTGCTTCAATCTACCAAGGAAGAAACTTCTAACACCCTAAGCTATGGGAGAGGGTAGTAGCAAAACAACAGCATGGATCTGGGTTGGAGGCAAACTCAGTCCCCCAACCACCAATTTCCATGCCAACAAGTAGGGGTCTACATGATAAAGCACAAGGGACCTCCCACCCCCTTGCCCAGCCCGTACCTGGAGCAAGATAGAAGAATAAGGGTGGCCTTGGCTAGATTACACAACACCTCCCCATGAAGAGCTTCAAACCACCACTACTATCCACATCCCACGATTCGGCCTTTAGGAAAGAAAACATGGCCGACAAGGAAACTACAAATATAATCAAGGAAACTCACTCGGGAACATAAATCGAGGAAAGAGAAACAGTGTTGAAGTTACTCAACACGGCTCGGCGTTGGGTGGAATCCACTCAGTGCCTAACTCGACCTTGGCGTTGAGTGAGTTAGCCTCAATCAGTGCCAGAACAGCCATGGCGTTGAGTGAGGTCCACTCCCTCAATGCCTTCAGCAAAACCACAAAACCTAACAGCGACGTTGAGTGAGTCTACCTCCCTCAACGCCAAAATAGCTTTGGCGTTGAGTGAGGTCAACTCACTCTACGCCAAAGTTCACTTTCGTAGGAGAACCCTAAGCCAACGCCAACAAGAGAAGGTCGGCGGGAAAGCCGACTGATTCTCACCGAATCGGTGGGAATGCAGGACGATTCTCGCCGAATCGGCGAGAATGCAGGATGATTCTCGATGACCGGCGGGAATCCAGAATGATTCTCGCCGAATCGGCGGGAATCAAGGATGATTCTCGCCGAATCGGCAGGAATCAAGGTTGATTCTCGCCGATCGGTGGGAATCACTGACGATACACATCGAAATCGGCGGGAATCACTTGGTGATTCCCGTCGATTTTGACTTAGACGAAAATTTTCAGTCAATCACCCCACCACTCAGCCGCAAAGAACAAACCGAACTATGGCTTTGAGTGTGTCCACCACACTCAACGCCAAGTCCAGGCGGCTTTTGGCTTTTAGTGTGTGCACCACACTCAACACCAAAACTCGAGAGTCTACCAAGACTAGTTCTAACCAGAGCCCTACCACAACAACCTCCCTCACTCTCTCTCTCGGCTCCACCCGCAAAAGCACCCAACTAGAACTACAAATCTGGAGTCTAAATGGTGAACACAACTAGCACGAGGAGCAAACAGCCCAAGGAGGGGGCTCATAGGAGAATCTAAGCCCTAAAACTTAGCAAGATAATAAGAGAATAAGCATGGTTTCTACCCTAGGGCTAACCGGGAAACATTCCAAAATTCAAAAGAACAACAATGGCAAGGGCAAGAATACCACTTGCCTCGATTTCTGACGAAGCTTGGTCGGCTTTCCCTCCTCTTCGTTCTGCACTAGAAGGAGAAGCACCTAACAAGCAAACCGTACATTAATGGCGGAAAACCACAAGAACCGGAAATCCAAGTCTCCTAAAACTCCACGAAAATCAAATATCTTACCGTCAAAATGAAGATCTGAGTGAGAGCAAGACAACGCCGCTTTCGGAATCGAAATCCGTCCACGAACAAGCCCGGAATCACCGTCCGAAGGGGAAGCAGGCCGGCGGTTTTCCTCCGTTTTCCGCGAACAGGAGGGGCGACGGTTTCGGTCTGGTCTCGGGAAGGAGGAAGGAGAAGTGGGTCCGCCACTTCTTAACAAGGCTTTTATAATAAAAGGACACGCTTATTCGGCCCTTACCGCTGCCTAAACTGCCGGTTCACTTAATTTAAAAGGGTTTCTAATTTGTTTTTTTTCCTAATAACACACCCAAAACGACTCGAAAACCGAACCACCTAGGAATTCGACGAAATTCGCACCGTAGCTAAATATCCACACTACGAACACAACGGCGAAGTAGAAATTAACTTTCGACGAACAGAACTCGAGTTATACCCAAATAAAGCCAAACACAAACATTCCCCCGAGAGGCCACACCGGGTCACCCAAAACGACTCGGCTTGCTAGGGAGATATTGCCAACAGGCTACAGAATAGGGCACTCAGTTCTAAGGAGTTAAACCACACTCCACAAATGGCACAAGCCACGGAAACGCAACATCGTAACTCCAAACGAGAATTAAATAATCGCAGAAAAAAATCGGGGGCGTTACAGTCACTCCCCCTAAAAGAAAGTTTCGTCCCGAAACTTTACGCACAACACTTCTACTAAAGAAGGAAAGTAATAATCCAAACATTACAAGAAGAAAAACAAACCAAACTAATCAGGGAAACAGCTGAGGGTAAGCCTCCCTCATAGCCGACTCTAACTCCCAAGTCGCGCTCTCCAAATCCCGATTCCTCCAAAGAACTTTCACCATCGGAATAGACTTCTTTCGCAGCACCCGTTCCTGAGTATCCAAAATACGGACCGGCACTTCAACAAAAGAGAGGTTGGGCTCCAACTGGGGCACAACGTCCAAGACTTGCCCACTACTGCGCACGCACTTCCGCAATTGGCTAACATGGAAAACATTATGAACACCTGGGAAGTTTGTTGGCAAATCCAACATATAAGCTGACACGCTAATTCGTTCCAAAATCTTAAACGGGCCCACATACCTCGGGTCCAATTTCCGATTCTTACCAAACCTCTTTACACCCACCATCGGGGAAACCTTAAGAAATACAAGGTCCCCCACAGAAAACTCCAAGGCAGACCTTCGCCGATTGGCGTTCTTCTCGTACCTCTCCTGAGCTATACGAAGCTTTTCCCGAACAAGCTTCACTACGACTTCCATTTCTTCGAGCGCATCAGGACCTAACAATGGCCTCTCACCAGCCTCAGCCCAAAACAACGGAGTTCTGCATCGCCTCCCATACAAGGCTTCGAACGGAGCCATCTGCAAGCTCTCCTGATAACTATTGTTGTAAGCAAATTCCATAAGTCGCAGCCGCTCATCCCACGCTCCACCGTGGTCTAAAGTGTAGCATCGGATCATATCCTCAACTATCTGATTCACCCGCTCCGTCTGCCCATTAGTCTGTGGGTGGTACGCAGTAGAATACCTCAGATCCGTACCCAAACCCTCCTGCAGACTCTGCCAAAAACGAGAAGTAAACCGGGAGTCTCGGTCAGAAATGATGCTAACCGGCACACCGTGGAGTCGGATGACTTCATTCAAGTAAAACTCTGCTATCTTCTTCATAGGGTAATCAATCTTATATGGCATGAAGTGAGCACACTTCGTCAATCTATCCACTATAACCCAAACAGAATGAAATCCCCTCGGGGATCGCGGTAAACCCGTGATGAAATCCATAGATATACTCTCCCACTTCCAAGTCAGGATCTCTAGCGGAGTCAACTTACCACCAGGCCTTCCATGATCGGCCTTCACTCGCTTGCAAGTATGTCACTCCGCAACAAATCGGGCTATATCTCCCTTCATGCCATACCACCAGGCAATTTGCTTTAAGTCACGATACATCTTCGTAGATCCTGGATGATAGGCAATGCTGGATCCATGAGCCTCTCTGCAAACCATACCCCGAATGTCCCCAACCGCGGGGATGCAAAATCTACCACGGTACTTCAAAGTTCCCGCATCATCGATGGAATAATCCGGCAACTCTCCTCTCTCAGTCCTGGAGTACAAGTGAAGAAGATCCGGGTCGTCCTTCTGGTGAAGTCTGGTCAAAGAAATCCAAGACGGCTCTGCCACTGACAAACTACTCTGCAGGCCACCGCATTCCTCTGATATATCCATAAGGAGGAACTCTTCCACTAAACGGTCGGCGGAGAGATTAAAGATTTTACCCGTCCTCCGACTCAGGGCGTCGGCTACCACATTGGCCTTGCCTGGATGATACTGGATCTCTACATCATAATCGGCCGCATACTCTAGCCACCGACGCTGGCGCAGATTTAACTCCTTCTGCGTGAACACGTACTTCAGGCTCTTATGGTCGGTGAAGATCTTGCACTGAGCCCCATAAAGTAGGTGTCTCTACAGCTTCAACGCATAAATAACTTCTGCGAACTCGAGGTAATGCGTAGGATAATTCTTCTCATGAGTCTTCAGTTGCCTTGACCCATAGGCAATCACCTTACCCACCTGCATTAATACGCATCCCAGACCCACATGCGAAGCATCCACGTATACATCATAATCCATGCCCTCGGTAGGCAAGGTCAGGACAGGAGCAGTGCACAATCTCCTCTTTAACTCCAGGAAGGCTTCTTCGCACTTCTCGCTCCAAACAAAAGCCACGTTCTTCTGAGTCAGCTTAGTCAGAGGTGCAGCTAGGGTAGAGAAACCCTCCACAAACCTCCTGTAGTAGCCGGCTAACCCTAGGAAGCTCCTGATCTCTTTGGGCGTGCCCGGCCTACTCCAATCCATCACTGCTGCGATCTTTTCCGGGTCAACCGAGATCCCATCCTCATTCACCACGTGGCCCAGAAACGAGACCTGAGGCAACCAAATTCGCACTTGCTTAACTTGGCGAATAACTTATGGTTCCTTAACTCCGATAGAACCAAGCGCAGATGCTGCTCATGCTCATCAGCACTGCGAGAGTAAACCAACACATCATCGATGAAGACCACCACGAACTTATCTAGGAAATCCTTGAACACCCGGTTCATCATATCCATGAACGCTGATGGAGCGTTGGTCAATCCAAACAACATCACTAAGAACTCAAAATGTCCGTGCCTTGATCTAAATGCAGTCCGTGGAATATCTGCATCACGGATCCTAAGCTGATGATAGCCTGAATGAAGGTCAATCTTGGAGAAGACCGTGCTACCGCGCAACTGGTCAAATAAGTCATCGATCCTCGGCAGAGGGTACCTGTTCTTGATTGAGACCTTGTTCAGCTCCCTATAGTCGATGCAAAGCCGCATTGACCCATCTTTCTTCTTCACAAATAGAACAGGAGCACCCCAAGGCGATGAACTCTGCCTGATAAACCCTTTCGCCAACAACTCATCTAACTGAACTCGCAACTCCTCTAGCTCTCGAGGGGCCATCTGGTACGGCGTCTTAGCAATAGGGCGCGTACCCGGTTCCAAATCGATCACAAACTCAACATCCCGCTCGGGATGAAGACCAGGAAGGTCATCGGGAAAAACATCGGCAAAATCTCGCACAACTGGAATCTCCTCTAAGCGCGGTACACTAACAGCGGTCCCAACCACCGAGACCAAACAAGCAAAACAGTCCGAAAGAAAAAACTTCTGAGCACATACCGCAGAGATGACAGGAGAATCCTGGCTCAGATCCGCATACACGCTTCCTGGCTGACCGTCGTCCCTGATGAAGTCCAAGCGATTCCCTTTGCACTGAATGACTGCATCATACCTGGACAGCCAGTCCATGCCCAAAATAACATCGAAGTCCTCCAGATCAATCATCTTCAGGTCTGCCTTTGCAAGGAAGTCCCACAACAAAACAGGGCAATCCAACATGCCCACATCTGACAACACAGATTCACCAGTGGGGAACTTAATACGAAAGGTATCCCGAACTCGATCTAAATTCAACCGATGTCGCTCTACAAAGGCTCTAGCCACGAACGAGTGGGTAGCGCCGGAGTCAAACAGAACACGCGCCCAGCGGTTCTTCACCTTAAACTTCCCTATAGGAACATATATAACTAAGGAACTACCACAACAATACTATATTTTAGCAAGATAAGAACAAAACATTCAGGCTGGAAGACAACTAACCTGAGATGACCAGAGTCGAAGCTTCAGCCTCCTCGGAAGAGATCACGTTCAGCTTTCCCTTTCCCTTGCCCACACTCTGAGGTGGAGGCAATGCCTGAAGGGGCACTACTTGCAGGGCAGGCTGGACCTGAGGACACCTAGACTTGATGTGTCCCTTCTGCCCACACTGGAAACAGACCTTATCCTTGGACCAGCACTGGGCAGCATCATGCCCGGGTCGCTTGCAAATAGAATAGGAGACATCTCTCCTCGGAGTACCCTGAATCGCATGAACCTGCTCCTTCCTCTGAGCTGCTGCTCTCTTAAAACATCTCTCGACCGGGTGGCCTGACCGGCCACAGAAACTGCACACCACTTTGCTCTTCTTCCCAGGAACCGCATCCGGTACCCGGGGTTTCTTTTCCTCCACAGACTTCCTCTTATCCTTCCTACTTTGCTGTCCTCTGCTCTTCGCGGTCTCAATAGCCTCCACCTTTAGAGCAGCCTCCACTACTCCTGCGTAAGTTTCTGACCCATAAACACTAGTCAACTGCTGCACCTCACTCCTCAAACCACCGAGAAATCGCTTAACTCGATCAGCCTCAACGCTGACCAATCCAGGGGCAAAACGGCTCAAACTTGTTGAATTCTATCTCATACTCACCCACCGTGAGCTACCTTTGCTTCAGATGGAGGAAGTCGTTCATGAGGCGGTCACGCTCGACCGAGGGTAAGAACTTCCTCAATAGCATCTCCTTGAACACTTCCCAAGAGCATCCGGTTACCAAGCTCTCCTTCTCTCTCAGCCACCAACTCTTAGCCAAACCTTTAAGCTGATAGGCGACTATCATCACCCTCTGATCATCTGCAATCCCTGAATACAAGAACATCTCCTCCATGGAGATCAGCCAGTCGTCTATCACCATGAAGTCTGCCTTCCCGTCATAAGTGGGAGGGCTCAGCCTCTGAAACTGCGAGATGAAGTCCATCTCCGCTGGCACCACCACTGGAGGTCTTAAGGGTGTAGGAGGGGGAGGAACAACAATCCCCCCTGCAGGGCCTTGCACTCCCTGAGTCTGACCCGCCACAACTGCTACCAAAGACTGGATCTAGGCTCGCACCTCCACCAACTGCCTGCTCAAGGAATCGCTACTCTGCGGTAAGCTTTCGATTACCGCATCATTCTGAGCTCCAGAAGACTCACCCTCAGACAGGGGAGTTGATCTAGTCGAAGGACGTCTCGCCATCCTAAAGTCATAGCAACGCTAGTCAGATCCTAGTACAACGGCTAGACTCAACCACTAGTGTAGACCATACATATATAGATATGAACTTAAAGCTGCTAAACTTGCTCTGGGAGTTTACCTTTTACAAAACTTTATGTTATGTCCTAACCTAGGATGGTTAACCACCACCATACTAATTCTTGTGCCTAGATCGGAAATGCATGACTTTATATTATTTTTGACTCGAAAACTTATGTGTGTACATATGTCATCCTGCCAGTCTTTAGCTTGGCACGTTGTGCTTATGCCATGTTATGCTATGCATGATTGTGCTATGCATTCTAAAAAAGTCCTAATGCATGTTATGAGCGGCGTACACATGAAAATGTTATGCATCCCATACTACATAACATTCGCATGCAATGAACAAGAAAATGTGCTAGTCGCAGCCATGTGGTGAGGTTATGCATCCCATACTACATAACCCTCACATGTTGCCCCTATGGTGGATCCATATACGAACACATATTATGCATCCCATACTACATAATATGCCCCGTATACTTCATGTTATGCTATGAGTGTAGTGTTCGTGCTTTTGCCAAGACGTGCTGATGACATATCGGTGTGTGAATGACATGATGCTGAACTACTAAAAGCAAACAAAGGAAAGTTGCCCGACTAACTTGTCAAGCAACCTCCCTCTGATACCAACTGTCACAACCCGCATTTTCCCCGAATTAAATAATTATCAGAGTATGAGAAAACGCGTGTCATGATGCCACGTCAAGCAGGGGATAACTGCTGACGCTCAGGCAAAACCAACTGCTACCCTTTATGAAAGAAAATCATGAGCTTAATGATTAGAAAATCAGTTATATTTTAGAGGCCGTATCCCTCGGCTCGGTGGATCACCTAGTCCACAGTTAAAAACTATACTTATGCGCTGCGGAAAAATACTTTATTCAGGTTTAGCATCCTAAAGGGTGTATAAGAGTTCCAAGAGAACCACTCATACTATGCAAGACTCTACATTTAATTTATATTATATATAGGAAAACGATCTTTATACGCTGCTTGGAAAATAATGATTTAGTTTTATAAAACATGCTGATCATGAGCTTACTTATAAGAATAATTATAGTTTAAAAGTAACTAGCAACCTAGCATAAATCCTTCTCAGAGCAAGTAGACTATCTCCAGAAAATGGTAGCAACATAAGTAATATATCTAGTACAAAGGTAAAAACTACCAGTGGGCGCCAACAACCTGACACGAACCCATTGACACATATGTATGTCTATAAGAAAGTACTGAAAACTACCTCACCAACAAGGCAAACGGATCTCCAAAGTCCAAGAGACCACCAACACCACCACTGCAAACTAGCCACCCAACTGGCTACAACTCAGAACCTGAGGCATTCCAAAAGAAAACAGAATACCTCAGCAAGCAAAACAAGGTAAAAACTGCATGAAAGAGTCAACCAAAGGGGAAAAAGTAATTGAAAATCATGCAGTAGAAAAAGTCACAACTATCCAAAATAGGACGACAAGAAATGCACTACGTGCGAGGAAACAGCATCAACCCAGCTCAGGAACAACATCCTGCAGGGCCTACTAGACTACCAAGAGCCCAAAGTGCTTCAATCTACCAAGGAAGAAACTTCTAACACCCTAAGCTATGGGAGAGGGTAGTAGCAAAACAACAGCATGGGTCCGGGTTGGAGGCAAACTCAGTCCCCCAACCACCAATTTCCATGCCAACAAGCTCAGGGTTCTACATAATAAAGCACAAGGGACCTTCCACCCCCTTGCCCAGCCCGTACCTGGAGCAAGATAGAAGAATAAGGGTGGCCTTGGCTAGATTACACAACACCTCCCCCATGAAGAGCTTCAAACCACCACTACTATCCACATCCCACGATTCGGCCTTTAGGAAAGAAAACATGGTCGACAAGGAAACTACAAATATAATCAAGGAAACTCACTCGGGAACATAAATCGAGGAAAGAGAAACAGTGTTGAAGTTACTCAACACGGCTCGGCGTTGGGTGGAATCCACTCAGTGCCTAACCCGACCTTGGCGCTGAGTGAGTTAGCCTCAATCAGCGCCAGAACAGCCATGACGTTGAGTGAGGTCCACTCCCTCAACGCCTTCAACAAAACCACAAAACCTAACAATGGCGTTGAGTGAGTCTACCTCCCTCAACGCCAAAACAGCTTTGGCGTTGAGTGAGGTCAACTCACTCTACGCCAAAGTTCACTTCCTCAGGAGAACCCTAAGCCAACACCAACAAGAGAAGGTCGGCGGGAAAGCCGACTGATTCTCGCCGAATCGGCGGGAATGCAGGACGATTCTCGCCGAATCGGCGAGAATGCAGGATGATTCTCGACGACCGGCGGGAATCCAGAATGATTCTCGCCGAATCGGTGGGAATCAAGGATGATTCTCGCCGAATCGGCGGGAATCAAGGTTGATTCTCGCCGATCGGTGGGAATCACTGACGATACACGTCGAAATCGGCGGGAATCCCGTCGATTTTGACTTAGACAAAAATTTTCACTCAATCACCCCACCACTCAGCCGCAAAGAACAAACCGAACTATGGCTTTGAGTGTGTCCACCACACTCAACACCAAGTCCGAGCGGCTTTTGGCTTTGAGTGTGTGCACCACACTCAACACCAAAACTCGAGAGTCTACCAAGACTAGTTCTAACCAGAGCCCTACCACAACAACCTCCCTCACACTCTCTCTCTCGGCTCCACCCGCAAAAGCACCCAACTAGAACTACAAATCTGGAGTCTAAATGGTGAACACAACTAACACGAGGAGCAAACAGCCCAAGGAGGGGGCTCATAGGAGAATCTAAGCCCTAAAACTTAGCAAGATAATAAGAGAATAAGCATGGTTTCTACCCTAGGGCTAACCGGGAAACATTCCAAAATTCAAAAGAACAACAATGGCAAGGGCAAGAATACCACTTGCCTCGATTTCCGGCGAAGCTTGGTCGGCTTTCCCTCCTCTTCGTTCTGCACTAGAAAGAGAAGCACCTAACAAGCAAACCGTGCATTAATGGCGGAAAACCACAAGAACCGGAAATCCAAGTCTCCTAAAACTCCATGAAAATCAAATATCTTACCGTCGAAATGAAGATCTGAGCGAGAGCAAGACAACGCCGCTTTCAGAATCGAAATCCGTCCACGAACAAGCCCAGAATCACCGTCCGAAGGGGAAGCAGGCCGACGGTTTTCCTCCGTTTTCCGCGAACAGGAGGGGCGACGGTTTCGGTCTGGTCTCGGGAAGGAGGAAGGAGAAGTGGGTCCGCCACTTCTTAACAAGGCTTTTATAATAAAAGGACACGCCTATTCGGCCCTAACCGCTGCCTAAACTGCCGGTTCACTTAATTTAAAAGGGTTTCTAATTTGTTTTTTTTCCTAATAACACACCCAAAACGACTCGAAAACCGAACCACCTCGGAATTCGACGAAATTCGCACCGTAGCTAAATATCCACGCTACGAACACAACATCGAAGTCGAAATTAACTTTCGACGAACAGAACTCGAGTTATACCCAAATAAAGCCAAACACAAACATTCCTCCGAGAGGCCACACCGGGTCACCCAAAACGACTCAGCTTGCTAGGGAGATATTGCTAACAGACTACAGAATAGGGCACTCGGTTCTAAGGAGTTAAACCACACTCCACAAATGGCACAAGCCACGGAAACGCGTCATCGTAACGCCAAACGAGAATTAAATAATCGCAGGAAAAAAAAATCGGGGGCGTTACAAATGCTGTGGTATATCTAGCTAAACAACAGCAAACTATCCTTGCTAAAGTGGATGACATTGCATTGAAACAAGGATATGTTCTTGAAAATCAGCTAAGAATGAATGACAATCTTACTGAATCTCACCATGAGATTCTCACTGAGTTCAAAGATACTGCTACAAGGCTGACTGCTGCAAGGGCTACAGACATGGAAGCTTATGATCAGAAGCTCAAGGCTGCCCTAGATTCAGTTCACACTGCTATAACCACCTCACAGAAAGAAATATCTGAAAAGCTTCAAAATTTAAAACCATTCTTTAAAGAGGGTGTGAATTTTCTCGATGGCCAAATAAGGTTTCAGAAGAATGATCTTAGGGATCATATTGCCAGAGAAGTCCTAAAGGGGGAGAGGATACTCATCCATGCTGGCTCAGAACATGCCAAGTGGGTGACCAACAATGTCAGAGCCACATTGGGATATCTACCATTATGTGATGATGATACCATTGCTAAGTCAGGGATACAACAAGGTCTACTTGAAGGTAATCAACCTGAGGTTGCCCAAGTCATTTACCCCCCTGCTGATTTTGAAATGATTCATCAGCAAGTGCAGGCAATGTACAGTCCTCCAAAGGAGGTTACAAATGTTTTTGTAGAAAAAGTAGATAAGCTAGAAGCTGATTTGAAGGCCCAACAAGATGCTCAATTATCAAAGAAGAGATTCAGAGAGCAAGCAGAACAAAAACTTAATTTTGAGCAATAGAGCCCCACCTTAAGGAACATAATATTAACTGTCTGGAAGGCTGTGAAGGATCAGGTGCATGAAAGAGGCAAATTGTATAATGTAATAGAATGGCAAAAGTATGAGGCCAGGCAGGAGGCCATAGTTCAATTCAGAAGAAAGGCTAAGGGTGGAAAGCTACCTCCTGATGCTCAGGAGCCTAGCAAGTATTTTCCCAAGCCATTTCATTATTTTGAGAGGCAAAGGATCAAGGCTGAGGCTCAGAAGAAAGCTGATTTGAAAGGCAAAAAGCCTTCTGATGATGCAGAACCTCTTGTGATGGCTCAAGTTCAACCAGGAAAAGGAATTGTTATCAAGGAGCCTGATCAGCCTTAGTTTTAGTTCTACTAGTTTTTGTCCTAGAACTATGTTATTGTTAGTGTGTTAAAACAATCAATGTAAACAAGCTGTAACAAACATTTCTGAATTTATAAACAACACTTTGTTCTATAATCGTTTCTTTTACATCTTTATTCTGTGATGTATCTGTGTTTAATGTTTTGTTTATAAAGTTCCCTGTGATATTATGCTTTTATACATCATCATATTGAATTTTCATAAATGGTGTATATCATTAGCTAAAAGGGTTATGACTTCTCCAAATAGGGGGAGATTGTTGGGTACATTGGAAAATGTGTACCTGATTTGAAGAAGCCTAACTTAGCTCAATGATATACATCAAGGTGTATTTGATGTTATTTTGAGTTTATATGTGCATGCTAAGAATGTACTAGAATGCAGGAAAAATATTCTAAGTCCATGTGTCGACACCAGAAGAAAGTGTGTCGACACTTCAGAAAGATTGTGTCGATACTTGAAGAAGGCTGTGTCGACGCAGAGAAATAGAGTTGACAACAATTGAGTCGACACCTGGAGGCAGTGTCGACACACAGAAGTTTGGTCGACATCAATTGTTTCGATACTGGGAAGCTGTGTCGACACACAGAATTGCTAGTCGACAACATTTGTGTCGACACCAGAAGACTGTGTCGACACATAGAAGTTTGGTCAACATCAACTGTGTCGACACTGGGAAGCTGTGTCGACACACAGAATTGCTAGTCGACACATTTGTGTTGACACCAGAAGACTGTGTCGACACACAGAGGCAGAGTCGACAATAGCTGTGTCGACACCTGGAGGCTGTGTCGACACACACTATATTCTGAGTCTATATCAACTGTGTCGACACACAGCAAAGTCTAGACTAAGTTAGTTGCTGGTGAATGATGAAGTGTTTGTGTCGACACAAATACTCAGTGTCGACACATTCTCAAGATGCAGTATCAAGAAGCTGAGTCGACATAAAGGCAGACATGTCGACATCATCAAAGGCTGTGTCGACACCTAAGTCACTTATGTCGATACATATTGACAGATGGTCTCGACACTTTCTAACAGACAGTCTCTACACTGTGCTGACAAAGACAAAGGCACAAAATCTGTTTGAAGACTTGACAGCTGTGAGTTACAACAGGTCGACTGAAGCTGTCAGACTTGTCAGAAGTTTGTTAGAAACCGGATCAGCCGGTTACCAAGGATGAAGTCTATAAATAGACAGATTCAGAAGAAGAAAAAAAAACTGATTGATTGATCATTGTTGTGAGATAAGATCTCTAATCAAGAAAGTGCAAGGCACAGAAGAAGATCTTCGAGAGAAGATCTAAGAAGACTTTCTGAAGTGAACATCCACTCAGATTCAGTCTAAGTTGAATTCATTCAAGAATTCAGAAGTATTATCAAGGGTTGTGGATAAAGAGAGATCCAGCCATTTGAATACAAGAAGGAAGCTATCACAGGTTTCTTAAGAAGCAGTATATTCCAAAGGAAATCAACTCAAACTAAGTTCAGATTCAAGAAGCCTTGAAGAAAGCTAAGATCCAGTTGATTTCATTCATCAGCCTTTTCAAGAAGCTTATCAAGAACAGTCTTATCCCTTCTCTCTCAACAGGGGTAAGATATTATATAACTTCATTTTCAAATTCTGTAGGATCTATTTATAGATCTGAGTTGTAAGCCTATTTTATAAAGGCTGAGTGTAGGAGAGGTATTCTCTGAGTGGTAGGGCTGTTTATGCCTGAGTTGTAGGAGAAGGTGTTCTCTGAGTTGTAGGCCTTGTGGCAAGGCTGAGGTAGGGCAGGTTAGCCTGAGCTGTAGGAACCTTATAGGGTTCTGAGTTGTAGGAACCTTTCAGGGTTCTAAGTTGTAGGATCTGAGGATCTGAGTTAAAGGAGGAAGTTAGGCCGAATCTAGCACACTGCTAGATAGGTGAAGGGGGAAAGTGGATGTACCCAGACCTTGGGGAACCACTATAAATCTGTGTGCAATCTGTGATGTGTACATGTTTGTGATTGCTGTGCTGTTTTAGCTGCAGAGTTTTCTGAATTTTAATATAACCTGTAGTTATATTCTGCATTAAGTTAAAACAAGCATTAGAACGTATTCACCCCCCTCTAGGTGTTTAGGTGGTCTTGAAAGTAAAACTATCAGTTTTCTTATTGAAAACCCTATATGCCCGACTATGGCTACTATAGCCCATGAAGATGCCTTCGAAGCATTTTTCTCTGAATTTAGTACGTGGGTACTTCCCATTATTTTGTACATCGCATCTGCAACCAAAAATCCTTAGATAGGACATGGTTAGTTTCCTGCCTTTCAGTAGCTCATAAGGCATCTTACGATGATTCTTGTTGATCAAGGCCCGGTTTTGTACGTGACAGGCTGTATTGACAGCCTTTGCCCAGAAGTATTCTGGGAGAGAAGCGTCATTCAACATTTTCGTACATGCCTCAATGAGCGTTTTATTCCTCCTCTCCGCAACTCCATTTTGCTGAGGAGTACGCGGGGAGGAAAACTCATGAAAGATACCATGTTCTTCACAGAATTCTGTCATAGCTCCATACTCGAATTCTGTTCCATGGTCACTTCTGATTTTGACCACGGAGCAGTTAAGTTCGTTCTGAATCTACCTGATAAAATTAGTGAAGATGTCAAACGTATCTGACTTTCGTTTCAAGAAGAACACCCACGCAAACCGAGATTTATCATCAACAATCACTAGCATATAAGATTTTCCTCCTAAGCTATGAACTTGCACTGGACCAAACAAGTCCATGTGCAGAAGATAAAGACATCTGGAAGAGTCTTTGTCAGCAATGCCCTTAAAGGTAGCCCGAGTCTGTTTGCCCTTCTGACATGCAGGACAAGGGCTATCTTTGATGCACTTAATAGTAGGGGCATCCCTTACTAAATTCTTAGAAAACAACATACTAATAGTTTTGAAATTAATATATGTCAATCTCTTGTGTCATTGTTCACAGAGAGATGCACTGTCTTTTGCTACTAGGCAAATGGGGGTAGAAGAGTCTAAGCTAAGAAAATCTAAGCAAAAAATATTTCTGCTCCTAATGCCAGTTAATACCGTCTCTGAAGAGGCACACAATATTATCAAGCACTTTTCCTTACAGAACTTAACGTCGTATCCTTTATCACACAACTGGCTTACACTGATTAGGTTATGGTTTAACCCTTCAACATTGGCCATGTCTGTGATAGAGAATACACCGTTGGAAATCATACCATAACCCCTGGTGTCTCCTCGATCAGATCCTCCAAAGATGACTTTGGGTCCATTTTCGACTAGGGAGTAATCACGCAACAGGCTTCTTGTCCCGGTCATATGTCGGGAACATCCACTGTCCAAGTACAAGATTGGCGTTTTGGTGGCCTTTGGACATACCTGCAAAACAAAATTAGTTTCCCTTAGGAACCCAATCAAACTTGGGTCCTAGATTCCTTGTTAGCACACTCCCCCTCAGCTGGTTAACCCTACAAGTGGTCGGCCTCGCATTGCTAACAAAAGAAGTCTCATTGTATCTCGGATAAAACCAGCAATCCATGGCAAAGTGACCAACTTTGGCACAACACCAACAGTCAAACCTGTTGTACCGTTTTTTTGGATCCTGCTTCACCCTTGGAACGGTGGGTCCAGCCGGGGCCTTGGATCTGGAGGTGGAGGCATCATGATGACAGCAGTCACACAATTTCTTCACTTCCTGTTCCTTCAGTATAACAGGCTTGGCCTTTAGTGCCTGCTTCCTATTATGGCCGCTAGAGAAGTGGCCATAATTCTCCACTTGGATTTCCTCATAAGGTGCCTTGAAGACACTCTCGCCGTAGTTGCGGGGAAATGTCCAACCATCATACCGGCTCTTGGGCTTTTAAATCGAGGGCCGGAAGAAGTGGCCATAGATTGACTCAAAGTCCTGCTCATTGCATGGAAAGCCAGGCTTTCTGAATGAAACAGGACCGAGTGGGGCCTTTCCCTTTTCTACAGTAGAGGCCTTCTTAGTAGCCTTATTTTTCCTCCGATTTCTGTTTCTCCTGGATGATTTACCAGGCACGGCCACATGCCCTAAGCCAGCCCCCTTAGCCTGAGCAGAGAATTCATCAACCAGAGGAAGAATGGTCTTGGGCATAGAGATACTTTTTACAATCTTCCTCTCGACCCCAAGTTGTTCTTCCAGCTTATTGATTTCTTCCTGTTTTTGGGCAAGGAGCCTTAGAGATTCTGAGTGCTCAGAAGTCAGGTCCAGGTGTTCCTGTCGGAGAGAAATTAAGCTAGTGATCTCTTCTCTTAGGGACACACCCTCAGCCTTAAGGAATTTGACTTCCTTTTTCTGAGCGCTCAACCTCTTTAAGCACTCTTCGAAAGTATTGAGCAGAAGCTCATACTTTTCGAGGAGTTCAGCCTCACGGGCAGATGGACTGTCCTCGTGGTCATCTTCAGGAGACTCAGAGTCAGAGTCAGAGTCAGAGTCAGAGAGGGGGGTGCGATCTTTTACCTTCCCAGTAAATGGGGGATAGTCTCCATCTGAGTCGGAGCGACCCATTAGCCCGAAGTAGGTGTAACATCCCATTTCTGGCTAGACCCCTAGGAGTCGGTTGGCTGTGGTAGAACCCTAGGGAGCCCAAAAATTGAAATAAAGCGACCAAGAATTCGGGTCACAGGTTGGTCACGCCCGTGACCGACCCGTCACGCCCGTGACCTAGGGCGTGACTCATTCGACGATCGTCGATCTCAGGGAGATGATCGTCGGGCACAGAATTTTCAATCCGGCCCTGTCACGCCCGTGACCCAGGTGTCACGCCCGTGACCTGGGGCGTGACTCCTTCGACGATCGTCGATCTCAGTTAGACGATCGTCGGGCGCGGAATTTGCCTCATGGCCTGTCACGCCCGTGACCCGCAATGTCACGCCCGTGACATAGGGCGTGACCACGTTAGATGATCGTCCATTTCAGTTTGACGGTCGTTGGCCAAGAATTGGCCACACGGGCATGTCACGCCCGTGACCCACAATATCATGCCCGTGACATAGGGCGTGACCACGCTCGACGATCGTCGATCCCAATTCGACGATCGTCGACCCAGAATTGGCCACATGGACCAGTCACGCCCGTGACCCGGGTGTCACGCCCGTGACCACCCTTCGACGATCGTCGATCTCAGTTCGACGATCGTCGATCTCAGTTCGACGATCGTCGAACCCAGAATTGGCTAACCGGGCCTGTCACGCCCGTGACCTATGTGTCACGCCCGTGACCAAGGCCAAAACGACAGCCAGACTGGAAATTTCCGTAACCGACGCCATAATAAATTCTGATTATGGGAACGAAAACCAAGAGTATTTATGGGCCGTTTCCTACTTTAATTATTTAAATGATTAAGGAAATGTTGGTTCAATAGGAAATCGCCACCTGGCGAACACCTCTTCATCTCCAGCGTTTCAAATGCCTTTGCCATAACCGAAACGTCATTAAGGGAATTATTAATGGCCGCGGACGTTTCATCCCTTCCCCTCCCCACTTGCTGATCTACAAAAGGCTCATAAGAGCAAGAGGAAAAGGTTACACTCTCCCTCCAACTGTTTCAGATTTTTCCCCTTGCTGTTGAAGAATTTCCGGCGACGCCACCACCGCGCCAATGGCTTCCCGACGCTCTGCACGCCTCCAGCCCGCGAACAAGGTCCTCCCCTCCCTCTTCTTCTGCGGATAGATCTTAGAAATCGTT
Source organism: Platanthera zijinensis (assembly GCA_039513925.1). NCBI lineage: Eukaryota > Viridiplantae > Streptophyta > Magnoliopsida > Asparagales > Orchidaceae > Platanthera > Platanthera zijinensis. The sequence goes on along the minus strand of CM077079.1, from coordinate 181,575,109 downwards.
AGGAGAGATATCGGGCTCAAAAGAGCCAGATCGGGTGAGCGTATTCGTGGTTTTTCCGAAAATTTCATGGTGGCGGGTTCGCCGGAAACCGCCTCTCCGGCGGCCGTGCCGCCGCCCGACGATAGCCCTCACCTCAACAGAGGTGGTGGTGGTGGCCGGCCAGGGAGATGGCTGGATGGCCGGGAAATAGCTTGGAAAAGCTACAGGAAATTAGGTTTTCAGGGATCTGGTTCGGGCTGTAGAAGAAGATGAACAGTGCCATTTAATTAGATTTTATTTGTGAAGCAATTTCTGAATAAAAATATCTGTCACTTTAAATAATTTGGGAAAAATATCTAGAGGCTCCTGCAGGAAAAGTGGTCAACATAGAAAATGTAGCCCTTGAAGTCTAGTTTAATTTAAAATTAATTTCACTCGATTTAGAATCCTGGTTAGACCATAGAACCCTTTTTGGTGAGGTCTATCCAGAGGGCCGTCTGGACCTTAGAAAAATTCCCCACTCTAAACCAGTCATCAAATTGACTTGAAATTTGGGATGTGGCCTAATCTTACCTATATCTAGGTGCTATCCAAAAATGAGAATTTTTGGGAAATATTTTTCTATAGTTTTGAGAAAAATTCAATAATCCTAGTTTAATTGAATTAGATGGTTAAATAATTTCCAAACCCTCCCAAATTTTGGTGAGTGGTCCCTGGGTTCACCATAAGGTTCTGTATCATTTTTCATCTCATTTGGAGATGGTTTGGATTAGAAATGATCAACCCTAAGTTTTGCCCTAATAAGGGGTCTTAGGTTAAAAGTGCACTTTTGAGATTTAAGTGGTCAGATCACCTCAACAGAGGCTGAGATTTTTACCACTAGCTAATAATATTCTCTAGCACCCCCTCATAGAGTTTGAGGTGGATCGGGGTAAGTTTGCCCTAAGAACCAAGGCCAAACCATAAGGATGGATCTTGGTGGTTTGTGAAGGTCATGTGGTCAAATGATCTTGGATTGACTCGAAATTGGGTGGAGAGAACCATAGGACCAATATAGTTCTCTGGATGAAATCTCAGTAGATTTGGAGACCGTTGGAATACCTAAAAATCTAACCCTAGTTTAGGGTGCAAAACTTGTAGAGATAGGAAATGACACTAAATCACATTGAAAAGTGTTGAGATTTGGGTAGAGTGAATTATAGGGATGTTACAAGCTCTGGATATTTTACTATGAATTTTAAGATTATTATTTTGGGTACTTCATTAACGATTTAGTAGCTTGTGTGATTCGCTTAGAAAATTTATTATGGAACACACACTTCCTGGAAATTGATGAAATTTAGACAGAGAACGTTTATTATGGTTTTAAATCTTTGTGAATTTTTATGGGATTTTTGGAAGTTTAAATCTAAGGCTTGCTTCATTGAGTATATTTTACCTTGATTGTTTGATTAAATCTTTAGTGGTGTTTAGCTAGCTAGTAAAATTATGATTCTTTGCACAAAGATCTTTTTTATACCATACTACTAAATAGTAATTTTCCTATAATTTTCTGATGAGTAATTCCAATACTTCCTTCATTACATAGAATTAACGTGATTATACTGGATAAATTATTTAGAGGCTAAATACTTTCTATAAAATTCTGGAAATTTGTATTTGAGGTTATCTTGCTGTTATGTAATGATCATGATTTTTGAGTAGCCATTACTTAGGAGGATCATATAGTTCGTGTTTAAAATGACCCATGGCCCGTCCTTTGGGAAAATTAAATAAATATCAAATTAATTAGGAAAATTATTAGTTTCTGGATTTAGACAAATTATGATATGGTAGACCTCCAGTAAATATTATAGGAGATTTGGAAGATAATTTGGTGTGCCTCTCCTTGTGTACCTCATATAGCTTAGGATGGTCTGCATATAGTAAAACCACGGAATTCTGATAATTGATGGTTGGTAGGGCAAGTTAAGATTGAGTTCATCATTGGAAGTCAGGACAAGTAGAGTGTGAGACTGGTCAAGGGTAAGGGAGTATGGGAACGATGAAAGATCGTCCATCCCGGGAAGAAGAGGAAGAGCTTTAATACTCTAGGGTTAGAACTAAAGTAACTAAAAGGGGATCGAGTTAAGGGAGATCAACCAATAATAATAAGTGCCTTGCGAAAGGGAACTTCGGGCCGTAATGCCGCCGTCTTGGTTCCTAGTGCCCCTTGAGAGCCCTTCACGGGGTATACCGGGGGCAGTCCTGGGCTAACGTAAACCATAGGAATAATGAATTAAAAGAGCAACTAGTATAACTAGGGTTGCACATTTACACTCCCCGATAGCTAGGAAAGTAGAATTATAGGATTGGTTGCCATTCAGACAGTAGCTCTGAAGGTAGATGCACGGACGGACTGTCCGGGGGGCCGAGGGCTCGAGGGTTGGAGTACAGAATAAAGGTGGTGGGTCTTCGGTATCTGATTGTCGTTCACACCGACATCGGTACGCTGACTCGGCGGTGTGGGACACTTAGCCAAAGAAAGTCTGGTGGGTACAGCCAGCAGTAGTACGCGGATACTCTAGGTTGTGTTCTTCTAGGGGCGTACGGAAGGGCTAGGCCTGGTAGTGTGGATGCCCGCCTAGGAGTGGGGGGCCCGACCCACTGTCTCCATTTGCCACTACGGAGGTTCCTGGGAGTGAAGCTAGCTGCCCGAACAGGGGGAACTAAAGGTCTATGCGCATAGAGTCGCGTGCGTGAGTTGCACTTGCATGAATCATGACATAGCATATCACTTCACTCATAATTGCATACAACCGACACCCCAACGTATAAATCGGTATGGGTCTTTTTATACGATGGGAGCCTTGCAGAAGATCCCTTAACTTATAAGTTTGTATGGACATTCATATAAGTTAAGGTTACATACTTATTTACTTGTTTGTTTACTTACTGTTCTCTAGCTGTCTTTTATACAATTTGCTACTTATTAATTGCTCTACCTATTACAACATTTATACTGTTCACCTGTTATAACTTGCTAGTTAGGTCCACCGTCACCTGCTTGACTATTCCCCACTTTTGTAGCTTCCCTTTCCTCCTCTCCGCCCGATGCTTAAGAGCCGTGGTGGGAGGGGTAGGGGACGATAGGGCTTAGTCTTTATGACTAATGGTTTTCGAACCACCACATTACAGGAGCTCCGGATGGGAGACAGGGACCAGCAGTCTAGGGACCAGCACCAGCAGAGTACGGTGCACATGGAGGTGGGACAGTCTAGCACCGGTGCGCCTGCGACCAGCTCTGTGAGTGATTAGTAGTTTCTTAGCTTCCGCTTTGAGCGACTTGTAGTGAGGACTCTGATGTACTGGGCTCGAGCCCATTTATCTATTTTCCCTTTTATTATCTTTTGATGGACTGGATATGATTCTCTTTTATTTACATGTTTCTGTGGGCTTGTTTACATTTTTGTATAAATACTTCTCTCTCTTGTGATCGAAAAGGGCCGGCAGAATTGGCGTTTTGTAGTGGTTGCCTTCCCGTGAGTCGGTGCCACCGCAAAGCGGCAATTCTGGGCTAAGACCCCGGTAGTTGAAAAAGAAAAAAAGGGGGGGGGGGTCTTACAAGTGGTATCAGAGGAGACCTCGATCGAAAGAGTAGTCCACAAAAACCTTGGACCACCCCCGTGCAAGCTTAGTTTGCGGACAAACTAGCAGCGGAAGCAGTGGTGTGCCCATAAGGGAAATCACATGTGAAAGTCCATCCTAACTCTTCTTAACTTCCATTCATTCGCTCTCTAACAAATGGAATTTTTACTTGTAGCCTGCGACGAACCCTACATCGCAACAGGGGACACCTCAGGCTCCGAATGTGGGCCCGACTCCGCCAGCACCAGTTCCGTTCCAGCAGACGGAGATGGGGCAAACACTGACGGCCATCCTGGAGGCCTTCAGAGCTCAGCAAGCCCCGGTCCCACAGCCAAACCCCGGGGCCAATTGGATGACGGTCTTCCGAGGACTTTCCCCTCCATCCTACCAGGGGGCGGAGTCTGCAGTACGTACGGAGGAGTGGTTGGACACCATTTACGAGATGCTGGCAGGGATTCGATGCCCCACAGAGGAGGCAGTCGCTTTGGCAGTCTCCTGCTTAGAGTCACACAGAAAGAGATGGTGGAAATCTCAGCTGGACACCACCTTTGCAGGGATGGACTGTGCTGATATTACTTGGGAGGAGTTCAGAGCCGCGCTCTTGGGACATTTTGTACCTCAGTCGGCGAGAGATGACCTGGAGGATAGGTTCCTGCGGTTGAGGCAGGGGAACAGGACTGTGGTGGAGTACTATCAGGAGTTCACTCACCTGGCCCGTTATGCGGACGCTTACCAGTTAGACGATGCTGGCTATGCCCGGAGGTTTTATAAGGGGCTGTAAGATGACATGAGGCAGGCCCTCCTTTTCATCTCAGAGGGGAGTCTGGCCAGGATTCTGGAGATGGCTAAGAAGAGAGAGGCGGATCAGCTTACAGTGAGGAGCCGGAAGAGACCGGCTGATGATACAGTGATTGGAGGACGTAGAGACCGTCCTCGAGGCCAGGTTATTGGAGAGAGAAGGAACGGGGATCAGCCTCGTCAAGAGTTTGGGCAGGAGCAGAGGAGTTAGGGGGTATTGGCTCCCCAGCCTATACAGATACTGGAAATGCCAAGGACAGCAGAACAGCCACCGGTATGCTATCAGTGCAACCAGCCGGGGCATATCAAGAGGAACTGCCCTGTGAGGCGAGCACCCCCACCAGCACATCAGGGCGCCCCACCTCCCCGACAGTTTGGCGGACGAGGACAGGACCGAGGATGGGGATTTCAGGATCGAGGCCGCAGGCCAGAGAGAGAGCAGGTGTATGCTCTAGACCTGACACAGCCCCGAAACCCGGAGCAGGTTATCACAGGTATGGCAGTACTTTTCAAATTTTCTTCATATAAACTACTATTTTGAACATAACCTGGTTAGAAATTAAGAGAAGATAAATTGCAAGAAGAATACTAAGACATTTAATTACCCCAGGCATAGTCTTCGTGAGCGGCAAGCCCGCTCACACCCTCTTCGACACTGGTGCGTCGCAATCATTCGTGTCGGAGGATTTCGTGAAAGGACTGGCTGGAGTGGAGCCATTCACCGGGAAGATGATGAGGGTGCGCCTACCCGATGGATCAGAGATATTGACCTCTGCTCATTGTAATATGGAAGCAAGGATCGGCGGGAAGGCGTTTGAGGCACCAGCGACGGTTCTGAAGATGCCAGACTACGACCTGATCCTGGGCATGACTTGGCTGTATTGGAACCATGCCCAGATCGATTGCGTGGCGAAGAGGATCACCGTGAGGCACGACGACTCCTTCATTGTTATCGAAGGTATTATATCAGCACCCCGTACCTTACTATCGTCTGTACAGGCCGTTAAGGCCCACCTGCAGGGGGAAGAAGTTTATCAGGTCCTCTTTGAGGCGGTCGTAGCCAAGGACTCCATTGCAGACATTCCAGTAGTGCGGGACTTCGCCGGCGTGTTTCCAGAGAAGCTACCAGGGTTACCCCCGCACCGAGAGAAGGACTTTCAGATTCAGCTCGTACCAGGGGCTAAGCCGGTATCCAGAGCTCCCTATCGAATGGCCCCAAAGGAGTTGGTGGAATTCCGAAGCCAGCTTCAGGAGTTAGTGGAGGCCGGGTTCGTTCGGCCTAGCTCTTCACCATGGGGAGCTCCGGTGCTGTTCGTTAAGAAGAAGGACGGGACCCTTCGATTGTGCATAGATTACCGGGCTCTGAACAGGTTGACAGTCCGGAACACGTATCCCTTACCAAGGATAGACGAGCTTTTTGACCAGCTGGAGAGAGCCCATTGGTTCTCAAAGCTGGATCTGAGGTCAGGGTACTACCAGCTTCGTATTCGGGAGGAGGACATCCCGAAGACGGCCTTCAGCAGCAGATATGGCTTGTACGAGTTTACCGTGATGCCGTTCGGGCTCACAAATGCACCCTCCGCATTCATGACTTTGATGAATCGGGTGTTCGAGGAGTATCTGGACGTCTTTGTCATTGTATTCATCGACGACATTCTCATCTATTCAAGTACGGAGGAGGAGCACGCGAGACATCTGGCCTTGACCTTGGGGAAGCTGCGTGAGCATGAGATGTATGCCAAGTACAGTAAGTGCCAGTTCTGGCTAAAGGAGGTGACCTTTTTGGGCCATGTCATCAGTGGAGCAGGTCTGGTAGTGGATCCTGCAAAGATCCAGGCAGTACGGGATTGGCCATCGCTAAAGTCGGCCACGGATGTTCGAAGTTTCTTAGGACTTGCCGGTTACTACCGGAAGTTCGTCGAGGGGTTCTCTCAGATTGCCCTCCCTCTTACGTCTCTGACGAAGAAGGAGTCCCCTTTTATATGGACGCCTCGATGCAAATATGCCTTCCAGGAGCTAAAGGATCGTCTCACCTCGGCTCCCATCCTTGCTCTTCCATCAGGGAAGGAGGGATTCCAGGTGTATATAAATGCTTCCTATCAGGGGATGGGTGCCGTCCTGATGCAGAACGGGCACATAATAGCCTACGCCTCCCGTCAGTTGAAGCAGCACGAGCAGAACTACCCCGTGCACGATTTAGAGATGGGGGCAGTCATTTTTGCTCTTAAGATCTCGCGGCACTATCTCTACGGGATACATTGTGATATCTTCTTCGTCCACAAGAATCTGAAGTACGTCGACACCCAGAAGGAGTTAAACATCAGGCAGAGACGCTGGGTGGAGTTTCTGTCGGACTACCAGTATACCATGCACTACCATCCGGGGAAGGCGAATGTGGTCGCAGATGCTCTGAGCCAGAGAGCGAGTACGACAGGAGTAGGCCCGCAGCTGATGGCCTTGGAGTTGATTAGATCATTCGAGGAGATGCAGATTTCGCTAGTGTCTGAGGATGACCCGGAGCTGTACATGGAGTACCTGGGGTCGATGGCTACTACTAATGACATTCGGGACCGCATCAGAGATGGGCAAATGCTGGATGAGAGAGCTGAGCCGATATTTCGAGCCCTGGAGGAAGGCACGACAGGAGATTACTCTTTGAGGGATGGGCTCCTGTGTTTCCGGGGCAGAGTCTACATACTAGCAGGAGGTCGGATCCGGGAGGATATTTTGACGGAAGCTCACTGCAGCCGGTATTCGGTACACCCGGGGATCACCAAGATGGTAAAGGATTTAAAGAGGACGATGTACTGGCCGGGTATGAAGAAAGATATTACGTATTTTGTGACGCATTGCGAGGCCTGCCAGCTCGTGAAGGCGGAGTGTAGGAACCCGGTAGGTTTGCTGCAGCCGCTTCCGGTACCGGAGTGGAAGTTTGAGGATATAGCCATGGACTTCATACATGGGCTACCTCGATCCTGTGCGGGGAATGACTCGATTTGGGTGATAGTGGACATGCTAACAAAGGTGGCCAGATTCATTCTAGTGGCAAAGGGCGCTCCAGTCAGTGTATTAGTACGGAGGTTCATTGAGTAGTTTGTGCGTTATCATGGGGTGCCCAAGACTATTGTTTCGGATCGGGATGGGCGGTTTACATCCAGGGAATGGAGGTCAGTCCAGGCCCATCTGGGTTCTCGGTTGACATTCAGTACAGCTTTTCACCCTCAGACCGACGGACAGACAGAGCACACCAACCGTACACTGGAGGATCTGTTGCGACTATGTATTTTGGACCGTGGCGAGCCTTGGGAGAGATTGCTGCCACTGGTCGAGTTTTCGTACAACAACGCTCATCAGTCCAGCATAGGCATGGCTCCATACGAAGCGTTGTACGGAAGGAGGTGCAGAACCCCACTATCATGGGTTCAGGATGAGGATCCGCAGGCACTAGGCTCGGAGTTTGTGGGAGATACAGATGCTCAGATTAGATTGATCCGAGACAGGATGTTGGAAGCCCAGAGTAGACAGGCGAAATACTACGATGCGAGGCATCGTCAAGTAGAGTTCCAGGTAGGAGATCGGGTTTTCTTGAAGATACGGCCGATGCACGGAGTCTCGCGGGTTCGCGGGCGGAAGAAGCTCAGTCCAAGATATATGGGGCCCTATAGGATCCAGGAGCGGATCGGCCCCTTAGCCTATAGACTGGAGCTACCGCCGGAGTTAGCGGGATTGCATGACGTCTTCCACGTCTCCTCACTTCGGAGGGCTCTGCTACGCCCTGAACAGCTGGTTTCCTCGGCAGATGGCCCGGTGGCCTCGGATCGGTCAGTCAACTTGGAGCCTATCAGGATTGACGACACAGCAGTGCGTGTTTTGTGACGGAAGAAGGTTCCGTTAGTCAAGGTTCTGTGGAACAATCATGGGCAGGAGGAGCATACATGGGAGCCATAGGTCTTGATGCGGCAAAAATACCCGGAACTTTTTCGTCAGGTATACCTCGCAACCCCTCTGGACAATCAATTTGCCTTCCTGTTTTAAACCAATGGGACTGAAATTTCAAGAATAGGGGCTAATCTTTTGTTTATTGGGGTATATATACCTAGTTAAGTGGGCGAATTAATCTTAGATTTGAAACCGCATAAAGCAAACATAACGTAGAGATGTAATTCCTTTAATTTTTATGGGATGTTACAAGCTTCTTTTCCCAATTTGAATCCCGTAGGCTTAACCTTGATTTCGGGGACGAAATCTTTGTTTTGTTTATTGGGATTTGTAACATCCCATTTCCGGCTAGACCCCTAGGAGTCGGTTGGCTGTGGTAGAACCCTAGGGAGCCCAAAAATTGAAATAAAGCGACCAAGAATTCGGGTCACGGGTTGGTCACGCCCGTGACCGACCCGTCACGCCCGTGACCTAGGGCGTGACTCATTCGACGATCGTCAATCTCAGGGAGACGATCGTCGGGCGCAGAATTTTCAATCCGGCCCTGTCACGCCCGTGAGCCAGGTGTCACGCCCGTGACCTGGGGCGTGACTCCTTCGACGATCGTCGATCTCAGTTAGACGATCGTCGGGCGCGGAATTTGCCTCATGGCCTGTCACGCCCGTGACCCGCAATGTCACGCCCGTGACATAGGGCGTGACCACGTTCGATGATCGTCGATTTCAGTTCGACGGTCGTTGGCCAAGAATTGGCCACACGGGCATGTCACGCCCGTGACCCATAATGTCACGCCTGTGACATAGGGCGTGACCACGCTCGACGATCGTCGATCCCAATTCGACGATCGTCGACCCAGAATTGGCCACACGGACCAGTCACGCCCGTGACCCGGGTGTCACGCCCGTGACCACCCTTCGACGATCGTCGATCTCAGTTCGACGATTGTCGAACCCAGAATTGGCTAACCGGGCCTGTCACGCCCGTGACCTATGTGTCACGCCCGTGACCAAGGCCGAAATGACAGCCAGACTGGAAATTTCCATAACCGACGCCATAATAAATTCTGATTATGGGAACAAAAACCAAGAGTATTTATGGGCCGTTTCCTACTTTAATTATTTAAATGATTAAGGAAATGTTGGTTCAATAGGAAATCGCCACCTGGCGAACACCTCTTCATCTCCAGCGTTTCAAATGCCTTTGCCATAACCGAAACGTCATTAAGGGAATTATTAATGGCCGCGGACGTTTCATCCCTTCCCCTCCCCACTTGCTGATCTACAAAAGGCTCATAAGAGAAAGAGGAAAAGGTTACACTCTCCCTCCAACTGTTTCAGATTTTTCCCCTTGCTGTTGAAGAATTTCCGGCGACGCCACCACCGCGCCAATGGCTTCCCGACGCTCTGCACGCCTCCAGCCCGCGAACAAGGTCCTCCCCTCCCTCTTCTTCTGCGGATAGATCTTAGAAATCGTTAGGAGAGATATCGGGCTCAAAAGAGCCAGATCGGGTGAGCGTATTCGTGGTTTTTCTGAAAATTTCATGGTGGCGGGTTCGCCGGAAACCGCCTCTCCGGCGGCCGTGCCGCCGCCCGACGATAGCCCTCACCTCAACAGAGGTGGTGGTGGTGGCCGGCCAGGGAGATGGCTGGATGGCCTGGAAATAGCTTGGAAAAGCTACAGGAAATTAGGTTTTCAGGGCTCTGGTTCGGGCTGTAGAAGAAGATGAACAGTGCCATTTAATTAGATTTTATTTGTGAAGCAATTTCTGAATAAAAATATCTGTCACTTTAAATAATTTGGGAAAAATATCTAGAGGCTCCTGCAGGAAAAGTGGTCAACATAGAAAATGTAGCCCTTGAAGTCTAGTTTAATTTAAAATTAATTTCACTCGATTTAGAATCCTGGTTAGACCATAGAACCCTTTTTGGTGAGGTCTATCCAGAGGGCCGTCTGGACCTTAGAAAAATTCCCCACTCTAAACCAGTCATCAAAATGACTTGAAATTTGGGGTGTGGCCTAATCTTACCTATATCTAGGTGCTATCCAAAAATGAGAATTTTTGGGAAATATTTTTCTATAGTTTTGAGATAAATTCAATAATCCTAGTTTAATTGAATTAGATGGTTAAATAATTTCCAAACCCTCCCCAATTTTGGTGAGTGGTCCCTGGGTTCACCATAAGGTTCTGTATAATTTTTCATCTCATTTGGAGATGGTTTGGATTAGAAATGATCAACCCTAAGTTTTGCCCTAATAAGGGGTCTTAGGTTAAAAGTGCACTTTTGAGATTTAAGTGGTCAGATCACCTCAACAGAGGCTGAGATTTTTACCACTAGCTAATAATATTCTCTAGCACCCCCTCATAGAGTTTGTTTTGGATCGGGGTAAGTTTGCTCTAAGAACCAAGGCCAAACCCTAAGGATGGATCTTGGTGGTTTGTGAAGGTCATATGGTCAAATGATCTTGGATTGACTCGAAATTGGGTGGAGAGAACCATAGGACCAATATAGTTCTCTGGATGAAATCTCAGTAGATTTGGAGACCGTTGGAATACCTAAAAATCTAACCCTAGTTTAGGGTGCAAAACTTGTAGAGATAGGAAATGACACTAAATCACATTAAAAAGTGTTGAGATTTGGGTAGAGTGAATTATAGGGATGTTACAAGCTCTGGATATTTTACTATGAATTTTAAGATTATTATTTTGGGTACTTCATTAACGATTTAGTAGCTTGTGTGATTCGCTTAGAAAATTTATTATGGAACACACACTTCCTGGAAATTGATGAAATTTAGACAGAGAACGTTTATTATGGTTTTAAATCTCTGTGAATTTTTATGGGATTTTTGGAAGTTTAAATCTAAGGCTTCCTTCATTGAGTATGTTTTACCTTGATTGTTTGATTAAATCTTTAGTGGTGTTTAGCAAGCTAGTAAAATTATGATTCTTTGCACAAAGATCTTTTTTATACCATACTACTGAATAGTAATTTTCCTATAATTTTCTGATGAGTAATTCCAGTACTTCCTTCATTATATAGAATTAACGTGATTATACTGGATAAATTATATAGAGGTTAAATACTTTCTGTAAAATTCTGGAAATTTGTATTTGAGGTTATATTGCTGTTATGTAATGATCATGATTTTTGAGTAGCCATTACTTAGGAGGATCATGTAGTTCGTGTTTAAAATGACCCATGGCCCGTCCTTTGGGAAAATTAAATAAATATCAAATTAATTAGGAAAATTATAAGTTTCTGGATTTAGACAAATTATGATATGGTAGACCTCCAGTAAATATTATAGGAGATTTGGAAGATAATTTGGTGTGCCTCTCCTTGTGTACCTCATATAGCTTAGGATGGTCTGCATATAGTAAAACCACGGAATTCTGATAATTGATGGTTGGTAGGGCAAGTTAAGATTGAGTTCATCATTGGAAGTCAGGACAAGTAGAGTGTGAGACTGGTCAAGGGTAAGGGAGTATGGGAACGACGAAAGATCGTCCATCCCGGGAAGAAGAGGAAGAGCTTTAATACTCTAGGGTTAGAACTAAAGTAACTAAAAGGGGATCGAGTTAAGGGAGATCAACCAATAATAATAAGTGCCTTGCGAAAGGGAACTTCGGGCCGTAATGCCGCCGTCTTGGTTCCTAGTGCCCCTTGAGAGCCCTTCACGGGGTATACCGGGGGCAGTACTGGGCTAACGTAAACCATAAGAATAATGAATTAAAAGAGCAACTAGTATAACTAGGGTTGCACATTTACACTCCCCGATAGCTAGGAAAGTAGAATTATAGGATTGGTTGCCATTCAGACAGTAGCTCTGAAGGTAGATGCACGGACGGACTGTCCGGGGGGCCGAGGGCTCGAGGGTTGGAGTACAGAATCAAGGTGGTGGGTCTTTGGTATCTGATTGTCGTTCACACCGACATCGATACGCTGACTCGGCGGTGTGGGAAACTTAGCCAAAGAAAGTCTGGTGGGTACAGCCAGCAGTAGTATGCGGATACTCTAGGTTGTGTTCTTCTAGGGGCGTACGGAAGGGCTAGGCCTGGTAGTGTGGATGCCCGCCTAGGAGTGGGGGGCCCGACCCACTGTCTCCGTTTGCCACTACGGAGGTTCTTGGGAGTGAAGCTAGCTGCCCGAACAGGGGGAACTAAAGGTCTGTGCGCATAGAGTCGTGTGCGTGAGTTGCACTTGCATGAATCATGGCATAGCATATCACTACACTCATAATTGCATACAACCGACACCCCAACGTATAAATCGGTATGGGACTTTTTATACGATGGGAGCCTTGCAGAAGATCCCTTAACTTATAAGTTTGTATGGGCATTCATATAAGTTAAGGTTACATACTTATTTACTTGTTTGTTTACTTACTGTTCTCTAGCTGTCTTTTATACAATTTGCTACTTATTAATTGCTCTACCTATTACAACATTTATACTGTTCACCTGTTATAACTTGCTAGTTAGGTCCACCGTCACCTGCTTGACTATTCCCCACTTTTGTAGCTTCCCTTTCCTCCTCTCCGCCCGGTGCTTAGGAGCCGTGGTGGGAGGGGTAGGGGACGATAGGACTTAGTCTTTATGACTAATGGTTTTCGAACCACCACATTACAGGAGCTCCGGATGGGAGACAGGGACCAGCAGTCCAGGGACCAGCACCAGCGGAGTACAGTGCGCATGGAGGTGGGACAGTCTAGCACCGGTGCGCCTGCGACCAGCTCTGTGAGTGATTAGTAGTTTCTTAGCTTCCGCGATGAGCGACTTGTAGTGAGGACTCTGATGTACTGGGCTCAAGCCCATTTATCTATTTTCCCTTTTATTATCTATTGATGGACTGGATATGATTCTCTTTTATTTACATGTTTCTGTGGACTTGTTTACATTTTTGTATAAATACTTCTCTCTCTTGTGATCGAAAAGGGCCGGCAGAATTGGCGTTTTGTAGTGGTTGCCTTCCCGTGAGTCGGTGCCACCGCAAAGCGGCAATTCTGGGCTAAGACCCCGGTAGTTGAAAAAGGGGGGGGGGTCTTACAGTAGGCTTCCTCATCATCACTGGAGTCTGAAGAGTCAGATTCACTCAGTGTCTTTGGCTTTTTAGCAATGTAGCTCCTCTCCTTCTTCTTATCTCTAGAGGGTTTGTGCTCCTCTCCTTTCCCCTTATCTCTCTTGCTTTGGTGGCCGTCAGCAATGACGTGACCTAGCTTATTGCATCCAAAGCATATAATGTCAGTAGAACGATGTTTGTTCTGTTTAGACTCATACCTGTCAGAAGAGTAATTCTTCTTATGATGTCTGGAGGAGGAGCTATCCTTTTTTCTCTGATTCCTCAACTTGAGGAACTTCTTGAACTCTCGAGTGATGAAGGAGAATTCTTCCTCAGATAGCTCTAAGCCGGATTAGCATGGCTCAGAGTCTTCTTCCTTAGCCTTTCTCCAAGAGCGGGACGAGGCTGCACCCTTGCCTTTCCTTGAGTGATTAGCTTTTAGGGCCACAGACTTTTCTTTGGCTGCGGCCTTATCGGCTTCTTCTTCAGCTTTTCTGGTGTTCAGCTAAAGCTTGCAGGACATTAGCTTTCCAAACAGAATCTGGGGATCAGTTTCTGCCAGCTTCCTAAATTATCTAATGTCGCAGATCTTGGTGTCCCATTCCTTAGTAAGGGATCTAAGAAATTTGTCATTTAGTTCACCATCGGTGAACACTCTGCCATAACCCTTCAGGGCATTGCCGATCTTCAGGAAGTTCTCGAATGTCACTCCAATTTCTTCCTTGGGACCTTGCCTGAAGGCCTCATACTTCTGGTTCAGAAGGGATCTTCGATCATCCCTTACTTCATATGTTCCTTCCATCAGAATGATCAGGCAGTGCCATATGTCCTTGGCAGTCCTGCAGTTGCTGAAATTCTGCATCATAGAATCATCGACGACGCTTACTAAGATGTTTTGAGCTTTCTTGTCTAGTCCGACAAGCACCATCTCATCCTTATCCATTTCGGAGAGCTTCTTGGGCACCATCTTGGTCGGATCAATGGTTGAGGCCTTAGTGGGGATATAAGGGCCCTCCTCCACTATCATGAAGAGTCGGGGATCCACTGCTTCCATGTATAACCTGATCCTTTCCTTCCAGATGGGAAAATTCAGCTTAGTGCATACTTGAATCTCTCCTGAATACTTGAGTCCGTCCATTCCTGAGATCTTCTTTCTTCTTGACACTAGACACAGGATCTTACTCAAGGTGTCAACCTTATTGATGAGTAACCTCCCTCTGATACCACTTGAAAGTCTCTAGTGTCGACTAAATCCACCTATGGGGGGGGGGGAATAGGTGTCGTGCAGTCTTTTGCGGAATTAAATTTACCTGCATAAATTAACAAATAGAGCACAAAAAACACATAAAGAATTATAGTGGTTCCTCGATTTGGGTACTGTTGGGTATTGCATCCACAATAGACCTGATTTGAAGAAGCCCCTGAACAAGCTAAGGTGAATTGAAAATGTATTTGATAATTCTATAAGTTGTGCTTGCAGCTATTCCATTCTAAGTACACACCAATGTTAGGGTACAGTGGGTCAATATACACAGGTCCGCGCAATGTAATCCCTCGTTGCGTAGATCAGTGTGTTGAGTCACGTGTGCTCTCTCTATTGGAGTGTACTTATTTTCAAGTACAGGGTCAAGGTAGATCAAGAGCAGAAGAAGGAGCAAAGATGGGTCAAAGAACAAGTCATCAAAGGAAGGAAGAGAAAATTCTTCTAAGTCAAAATCGACGGGAATCGCTAAGTGATTCCCGCCGACTTCGACGGGAATCGCTAGTGATTCTCGCTGACTTCGATGGGAATCATTAGTGATTCCCGCCGATTCGTCGAGTATCACTTAGCCTCTCTCGCCGACTTCTTCCGGCATACAGTTTTCGAACTGGAATTCGGCCAAGGCAGAATCGACGGGAATCGTGAGTTATTCCCGCCAACTTCGATGGGAATCACCAACGATTCTCGCCAATTTTGCCTTTGGCAAATTTTATTCTTTCGCTGGACCGAACCACCTTGTCGTGCGCTGTTTAGGCCGGGGCTATGGTTTCTCCTTGTGGGCCCCACAACGGTCATTAGGGTTGGCTCTGGTATATATATAGCCGCGTATTTTGAACATGAACATCGATCCATTCTCGGAAATAAAAAAGGAGGCCGAGCGTGACCTAGCCGATTGCGGAAAATCACCGATCGCCTGTAGCCGCTCGCAAGGAAGTCGTCGCAGATAATCGCCGATCATCTTTGATCTTCTGACGACAGTACCGAGGCAAGCCGAGCGTCTCACGCATCTCTCTTGAGATCTCTTGTCTCTCGATTCGTTGAACAAGACTAGTTCTTCATTCGGAATCAGTGGAGACGATTGATCCGACTGAGATCGTTGGTAGACCTTGCTTGCTTCGTCAAGAAGTTTGGATCTACAAAGTATCGCCGCCGCAATCACTTGCCGTCGCCGATCTTGACAAGATCCTCTCCAAGAGAGAAATCCGGTTGTGGACTCTTCGTTACTTTCAAGAAAGCTACAACGAACGAAGAAGGACATCAGAATCTCCAAAAGCTTTGTTTGTATTTTCTTTTACATTCAATTTTGGTTTATTGTAAAGGAATTTTTATTCCTAGTTGTAAGGGTTGGGTGCAACCCGTTGTGGTGGAGTTGTGACTCCTTTGTTGGAAGGGTTCCTTTCGTAGTGTGAGGATTGGATTTCAATCCGTTTGGAGAAGTGACCGAGTCGTCCCTTGGTTGGAAATAGGTCGAAGGGGGAAAGTGGACGTACCCAAATCGGGGAACCACTATAACTCTTTGTGTGTTTTCTGTGCTGTGTTTGTTAATTTGTGCAGGTTAATTTAATTCCGCAAAAGACCGCACAACACCTATTCCCCCATAGGTTGATTTAGTCGACACTAGAGACTTTCAAGTGGTATCAGAGGGAGGTTGCTCATCAATAAGGTTAACACCTTGAGTAAGATCCTGTATCTAGTGCCAAGAAGAAAACAAGACTCAAGCATGGAGCTATACACTTATGTCTCTCCCCTGAGACTGCCTGCCTGCACCAAAGAATATTATCCCATCTGGAAAATGAGAGTTCAGTTTCATCTGGAAGCCATTGACCCTCGTGCTTTATTCATTGTGGAAGAGGTTCCTTTCATTCCCATGAAGGCTTCTGGTTCTGGAAAAGATCTCCAAATCCCCAAGAGTCCCGCAGAGATGTCTGAAACTGAGCTCTCACTATTCAACTTGGACAAGCTGGTTCGACAGATCATTTCTGATATTTGGTCTGGATCATCTCTTACGAGATTGGATAAGTGTAAGACTGCAAAGTCCATGTGGCAAACTATCTCTGACCTCATGGAGGGAACGAAGACTACCGGGACTGACTGCTAGCAAGAGGATGAAGCATATGTGGGGGTCCTCGTCTCTGAAGATGAAAGTCAAGAACAACCTCTCAATATCAGGGCTCCCGTGTCTCTATTTGAGACTGAAGAAGAGATTGAGGAATGCAGTTGTGATGAAGCTGAAACATCAATCTCTGCAGACCATAACTCTAACCCTGATCAGCACAATCAGGATCAAGTATCTTCCTCTTCTTGCTCCTTTCCTCTTATATCTCCTGAAGACAGGAGAAGTTCAGAGGTTTGTCCATCAGTTGATGCAAGGGATATTGACAGCTTCAATCAACAGATTGAAACTCTTGATTCCCTTCGTAGAGCCCTTCAGGAGAGCAACTTACTTGTTGAAGTACAAGCTAAGGAAATTGCTCAGTTGAGGACCATGATGGACCTCCAATTGGAATCCATCAAGGTAAAGGACTCAAAGATCTCGGATCTAGAGTTTCATCTAGAGACCGAGAAGTGGATAATATCTAATTTTTCCAAGGTAGATGCTATTAAGAGAAAGGGAGAAAACAGGTGGATCTCGCGAATTATAAAATCGTGGAGAAATGGGGAAACTATTTACAGACCCCGCACACCGAGTATGAAGGGCACACATCATTCCTTCAGGTATGACCATAAGAACAACTATGATCACTGCAAGAATGATCGACATTCATGTGGAAACACCCATAGTGCAAGTGCTGTTATGGCTACCCATGAGAAAATACACACGACTCATTATGAACCGTTTGTATTTACGGCCTCAGCTCCCACACCTCATGACATTGCAGGAACCAGCTCTCACAGAAAATCTTCCCACCCTAAGACAAAGGAAAAGGGAGTTGGCAAACATGTGGGAAGCATCACTAGGACCCCCAGATGGGTGTTGGCTGAAAAGAAAGCACCACCCCCATGCCTCATGACACTCACCACATGTTCACCATCAACCCCCCTCGTGTCTCGGTGGAAAGGGTAAATCTTAGAACAGATCCAGCGTTGCCTCCTTAAGACCAAGGGTCATGACCAACTCCGTTAATAGATCTGGTCAGAAAAGGAGGTACAATATTCATGAATGGTGGTGCTATGGCAGAGTGGGTCACTTTGCCATAGATTGTTGGCACAATCCTTCTGTGCCAAGGGCAAGGGTATGTCCACATCCTTTGGCAAGAGACATCCTTCCTGACAGAAATCCTGTAGGAAGGCATGCTGTATTTTATGCTGAGAAGAACCTAGGACCCAATACCTATTGGGTTCCTAAGGTAAGGTAATTCTTTTTTGCAGGATTGTCTAGGTACCCATGAACATGATGGGACCTAGACAAGAGATGTTCCAGGCTTGCTATGGAACAAGATTATGGGAAAAGAGATAATGCTAACTACAGTGTCCTACTTGTACATGATACCCGTCGTACTTCAAATAGTGGATCCGAATAATCAACCTAGTAATCCCAGGAAGCAGGGATGATAGGAAAAGAACTTCCGGGACGTGCCAATTCCTCGGAAGAAGGCTTATTTCATGGAACAGTAAAAAGCAGAAATGTGTTGCAACCTCCACGACTGAATCTGAGTACATCTCAGCAGGCAGCTGTTGCACACAACTTCTATGGATCAGAAATCAACTCGAAGATTATGAATTGCAGTTCAGAGAAGTTCCTAAGTATTGCGACTCCTCGAGCACAATAGCAATTGCGAACAATCAAGTGTCGTACAGCAGAACAAAGCATATTGAAGTGCACTACCACTTCATTCGGGAGCATGTGGAAAACAAAGATATATCTCTCTCCTATGTCCCCACGGATAAGCAGATTGCAGATATCTTCACAAAGCCCCTAGACATGGCCAAGTTCAGTCTCTTCAAAACTGAACTCGGCATGCTGAACTATGAAGATTGAAGACTTAAGGGCTTAAGGCTCTTGGATCAAGGGGGAGCATCTGCTAGGAACTCAAGATCGAGCACGGATGCATGAACTGAGCGAGAGAATTTTGCTCCAAGTGAAGTCCCAGATTTGCAGAAGCCGAAAAGGGGGAGATTACCCTCTCGGCAAGTCTAAGGTGGCTGCCAATGTTAAGTATGCTCTCAGGAAAATGGTAATGAATTTCACTCTCAACTGAACTTACAGTTTATGATTTTCATTCCCATATGTTCTATTCACCTTAGCTTGTAGGGTTTAGGCTTCTTCAAATAGGGGGAGATTGTTGGGTATTGCATCCACAATAGACCTGATTTGAAGAAGCCCCTGAACAAGCTAAGGTGAATTGAAAATGTATTTGACAATTCTTTCAAGTTGTGCTTGCAGCTATTCCATGCTAAGTACACACCAAAGTCTGGGTCCAGTGGGTCAATATACACGGTTCTGCGCAACGTAATCCCTTGTTGAGTAGATCAGTGTGTTGAGTCACGTGTGCTCTCTCTATTGGAGTGTACTTATTTTCAAGTATAGGGTCAAGGTAGATCAAGAGCAGAAGAAGGAGCAAAGATGGGTCAAAGACCAAGTCATCAAAGGAAGGAAGAGAAAATTCTTCTAAGTCAAAATCGATGGGAATCGCTAAGGGATTCCCGCCGACTTCGACGGGAATCGCTAGTGATTCCCGCCGACTTCGACGGGAATCGTTAGTGATTCCCGCCGATTCGTCGAGTATCACTTAGCCTCTCCCGCCGACTTCTTTCGACAGACAGTTTTTGAACTGGAATTCGGCCAAGGCAGAATCGACGGGAATCGTGAGTGATTCCCGTCGACTTCGACGGGAATCACCAACGATTCTCGCCAATTTTGCCTTTGGCAAATTTTCTTCTTTCGCTTGACCGAACCACCTTGCCGTACGCTGTTTAGTCCGGGGCTAGGGTTTCTCCTTGTGGGCCCCACAACGGTCATTAGGGTTGGCTCTGGTATATATAGTTGCATATTTTGAACATGAACAACGATCCATTCTCGGAAATCAAAAAGGAGACCAAGCGTGACCTAGCCGATCGCCTGTAGCCGCTCGCAAGGAAGTCGTCGCCGATAATCTCTGATCATCTTTGATCTTTTGACGACAGTACCGAGGCAAGCCGAGCGTATCACGCATCTCTCTTGAGATCTCTTGTTTTTCGATTCGTTGAACAAGACTAGTTCTTCATTCCGAATCGGTGGAGACGATTGATCCGACTGAGATCATTGGTAGACCTTGTTTGCTTCGTCAAGAAGTTTGGATCTATAAAGTATCGCCGCCGCAATCACTTGCCGCCACCGATCTTGACAAGATCCTCTCCAAGAGGGAAATCTGGTTGTGGACTCTTCGTTACTTTCAAGAAAGCTACAGCGAATGAAGAAGGACAACGGAATCTCCAAAAGCTTTGTTTGTATTTTCTTTTATATTCAATTTTGGTTTATTGTAAAGGAATTTTTTTTCCTAGTTGTAAGGATAGGGTACAACCCGTGGTGGTGGAGTTGTGACTCCTTTGTTGGAAGGGTTCCTTCCGTAGTGTGAGGATTGGATTTCAATCCATTTGGAGAAGTGACCGAGTCGTCCCTTGGTGGAGATGTTCATGCATTCAATCCCTTGGTGGATTTCAATCCGTAATTTGTGCAGGTTAATTTAATTCCGCAAAAGACCGCACGACACCTATTCCTCCCCCTATAGGTGGATTTAGTCGACACTAGAGACTTTCAGGTACGTCCACTTTCCCCCTTCGACCTATCTCCCACCAAGGGACGACTCGGTCACTTCTCCAAACAGATTGAAATCCAATCCTCACACTACGGAAGGAACCCTTCCAACAAAGGAGTCACAACTCCACCACCAAGGGTTGCACCCAACCCTTTAAACAAGGAATGAAAGTTCCTTTACAACAAACCAAAATTGAATGTAAAAGAAAATACAAACAAAGCTTTTGGTGATTCCGATGTCCTTCTTCATTCGTTGTAGCTTGTACGAAAAATACGAAGAGTCCACAACCAGATTTCTCTCTTGGAATGGGTCTTATCAAGATCTGCGGCGGAAAGTGATTGCGGCGGCGATACTTTGTAGATCCAAACTTCTTGACGAAGCAAGCAAGGTCTACGAACGATCTCAGTCGGATCAGTCGTCTCAACCAATTCAGCGGCGACGACGAGCTTGCGAGCGGCTACAGGCGATCGGCGGTTTCCGCGATCGGCTAGGGCACGACGTCAGCTTCTTTCGTTTCTGCGTGAATGTCTGTCTATAGAGGTTCAAAATACGCGTATATATATACCAGGAGCCAACCCTAATGACCATTGCGGGGCCCACAAGGAGAAACCCTAGCCCCGGCCGAAACAGCGCACGACAAGTTGGTTCGGTCCAGCGAACGAGGAAATTTGCCTAAGGCAAAATCGACGGGAATCGTTGGTGATTACCGTCGATGTCGGCGGGAATCACTCACGATTCCCGTTAATTCTGCCTTGCCAGAATCCCTGATGAAATCTGTCAGCCGGAAGAAGTCGGCGGGAAAGGCTAACTGATTCTCGACGAATCAGCGGGAATCACTAACGATTCCCGTCGAAGTCGGCGGGAATCACTAGCGATTCCCGTCGATTTTGACTTAGAAGAAGTTTCTCTTCCTTCCTTTGATGACTTGGTCTTTGACCCATCTTTGCTCCTTCTTCTGCTCTTGATCTACCTTGACCCTGTACTTGAAAATAAGTACACTCTAATAGAGAGAGCACATGTGAGTCAACACACTGATCTACACAACGAGGGATTACGTTGCGCAGACCCGTGTATATTGACCCACTGCACCCTGACATTGGCATGTACTTAGTATGGAATAGCTGCAAGCACAACTTGATAGAAGATCGTCAAATATATTGTCAATTCAACTTAGCTTGATTGGAGTCTTCTTCAAATCTAGGTAATTGTGGATACAATACCCAACAGCTTGCACTATGGACGGCAAGGATTAGGCTCTTTATGAACTCTATTGATGAAGCCATTTTTAATTCCATTTTGACAGGTCCTTATCAATCTTTGGAAACAACAAGCTTCAATGTTGTTCAATCACCTCAATGGACAGAAGCCCAAAAATTACTAAAGATTGCTGATGCAAGAGCAATTGACATCCTTGCTCAATCAATGTCTGATGACATTTTTCAAGAAGTTGTTGAAAGTACTTCAGCAAAGGAAATCTGGGACTCCCACACAGCAATGGCTGCTGGATCAACAAAAGAAAGAACATTAAAGACTGAATCTTAGAGTGACTCTGAAGCTTCATCCTGTACAACTGAAGACAAAGAAGAGTCAAGAGCAAGAGAGTTTTGTCTGATGGCAATAAATGCATCCTGCAGCAAATCTGATGATGAATTAGATTTTGAAGAATCAGAATGTGAATTAGAAGAGGATCAAGTTATCTCTTCTTTTGATTTTTCTTCAAAACATTTTAAAGAAGATTTTAAAATTATATGCAATGATTTGATTCAATCTGAGAAGGAAATAAAACTTCTCAGAGAGAAAGTGTATAATCTATCTTCTAAAAACAAAAATCTTAAAGAAGATTTAAAAAATGTTTCTGAACAATTAACTTCTTTAGAAATAATTGAAGACAAAGAAAAGATAATAGATTTAGACAATATAACTGAATTTTTACCAAAAATAATTAAACAATTTCAGAAAATTTGTGTTCAACATAATTCGTCGAACGGAGCTCGACGAAAACTACACTCTTCGTCGAACCGAGGTCGACGATCTCTGAACAGAGATTTTGATTTTTACTTGTCTGAAAATTATGATCGACGAAAGAAATTTGCTTCGTCGAACCGAGATCGACGATCGTGGAACATAGAAAATAGATATTATCATTCTGTGAACCGAGATCGACGAAATCGATTCCCTTCGTCGAACTCATGTCGTTGAAAATATTTTTCGTCGAACTCAAAATTTCAGAACAGAAATTTTTATCCTTTTGAAAATTATAATCAAACTCAAATATTCAAAAATCCTTTTACCCAGTGGTTCATACCTTCTAGGAAATTTCACCCTCTAGGTTACAAAGATCAACATGTATATTCTTTTATATCTAATTATTATGAAAAAGAACCAGGACCCAAGGTAATCTGGGTCCAGAACTCCTAACCTCTCTTCTCAAGAAAAAACTTATCTTACCACAAAGGAATAATGGCATTTGATAGTAACCAAAAGCTTAGTCACAGTCAACAATAACTTTATTAGGGGGAGATTGTATAGGGGGAGATTGGTATAGAGGATACATCAGTAGCAATCTCAATTATTAAGGAATCTGGAAGATGATTTCAGGAAAATTATTGGAACCACATTTCAGCATATCTGAAATAAGCTCAATTGAAGATTAGCAAAAGAACAGCTATAGAGCCTATCAGAAGTTTTTCATATTTATTTCTCAAAACTTTGTTGTTGTATATTTTATTTCTCAAAGCACCTATTTTAAATTTGCTTTGTTTTCCTTTTGTGTAAATAGTATCCTCACCCAAATAGGGGGAGATTGTTGGAATACTAGTTTGGATTTGGGCAAGGAGTACTATTAGGATGTTCTTAGATTGACCCAAAATGTATAGTCAGGGTATAGGATTATTTCCTTGTATGCCTCAAAAGAACTCCAGAGAAATGTTGGAGAAAAGAAATCATGCAGAAATCAGTTTTGACAAAGGCAGGAAATGAGCTCGACAATCTTCAAGCTACGGTCGATGAATGTCGAACTCAGGTCGACGAAACTCGGAGTTCAAACTCTGAGTTGAGCTCGACGAACTCCGAGCTCCGGTCGGCGATCGCTGATCTCAAAGACAGAAACTCAGTTCGACGAAATTAAAGCCAAGTTCCGTTCGACAAACTTGAATTGAGATCGACGATCTTCAATCTCAAGTCAGATTGTTGAGATCGACGAAGTCTAAGCTGAGGTCAACAGACTATAAGTTCAGGTCGACGAACTGCAGGCTGTGCTCGACAAAACTTGTGCAGATTATTTTAAGCAGAAATTACTTAAGCAGCTGGCAGAATTAATTATTGATTAAGGCATTTAATATCTCTCAGATTAAAATGCTAACCATTCTTAAAGGATATAGCCGTTCAACAGCAGCAGTTAATGTGATTAATTCCCCAAGCATCTTTCTCTCTCGGGAATGCTTCAGCCATTTCAAGATAGAGTTAATTCAAATGTTTGAAGATGGCTCGGGAGAATATATTCAGATTGGAGGTTTTGCAGATATACAAGAAGTGACTCACAACAAAACGAGGCAGTAGTCAGATTAGAGATTCTGAAGAACACAACACAACTTTCTTTTATATAGTGTTCTTCATCATCTGCTCCAGGCTTTCAAGAGACAACAAATACAATATCAGTCTAGGAGCTTGCTGGAGAGCAACATCAGATTTGAAGACCTACACAATCCTGAACAAAGCTTCTCAATCCTTAACAACTCTACACCTCAGGGGGAGATTTAACAAGATCTGTAATCCACACAGTCTTCTCAAAGTTGTTTTGAGAATAGAGAAGACTAACATCACTTTCTTCACCCCCATTGTACATGGTTTTAACTCCCTTCAAATGTTAGCCCGGCTCACAATTCACCTTCTAAAAGACTTGGGTTTGGTTTTTGGGCACCTGATCAAAAGCCTAAAGGGTTGCTATATCTCCCTTAGAAAATAGATATTGTGGTGGCAGTCACCTGATCAAAACCTGCTAGTGGATTCCTACTAGGGTGGTAGAAGAGTGAATGTACCCAGGTTGATTGGGGAACCACTATAATCCTTGTGTCGTCTGTTCTTGCTTGTTTATTTCTGTATTTGTGTGCTCTGATTTCTTTTTCTCCTTATATATTTATCTCTGAGTAAACATAAGATCTATCCAATCTTTCAGGTGTGTTCCCCAATCGACACAGGACCAAAACATCCAGAAGAGGACATGGCCATATGACACGCCTGCGTCACATACCGTGTTTCAGACACGCCTCTAGGACACGCCCATGTCCCAGGCCGTGTAACTCTCTCGACACAGCCCGACTAACAGCCCGAGCAGGACACGCCCCTGGACACGCCCGTGTCTCAGGCCATGTGCCCAACCCCCAATGGTTGTCGACTGTATCTCGTCGACCACACGAAAAACTCGTCCAAACCGAGCACGACACGGCCCCGGGACACGGGCTTGCCCGTGTCCTCGGCCGTGTGACCCTTACCAGGGACCAAACTTGGCTCCAAACGCTGCCCGTTCCTCTTTTGAGTTTCAGGGCGTTACAATTCTCTCCCTCTTAAAAGAATTTCATCCTGAAATTATAGAAAGAAAAAGATACTCAAAACAAAACGGTACCTGAGTGGAATAACTCAGGGTACTCCTCAAGCATGGTCTACTCTCGTTCCCACGAAAGCTCCTCCTAACCGCAGTTGTCCCAACAGACATTGACCATCCTGATGTCTTTGTTACGCAGTTGCTTGACTTCCAAGTCCTCAATGCAAACGGGATTGACCTTCATCGTCAACCCATTATCGACGGGCACGTAATCGACCGCAATAACTTGTGACGGCTCTTCCACCGCCTTCCGCAACACCAAAATATGGAATACGTCGTGTAGACCACTCAATTCCACTGATAGCTTCAGTCGATAAGCTGCTTCACCAATACGCTCCAGAACATCAAACGGTCCAAGGTACCTCGGGCTTAGCTTCTTCAAGCGTTGTACCCGTGAAACACCCTTGAACGGCTTAATCTTCAAGTACACCCAGTCGCCAACAACGAACTCAACGTTCCGATGCTTGGCATCATAGTACTTAGCCTATCTGTCCTGAGCGATCAGCAATCGTTCTAGAATTGTTCGTACCAATGAAGTGGTGTCTTACACCTCTTATCGTTTGTACAACTTCAACTCACCCGTTTCTAACCACGACAATGACGTGCGACATTTTCTACCATATAGGGCCACGAAGGGCGCCATTTGAATGCTCGCTTGGTAGCTATTGTTATAAGCAAATTCCACCAAGTACAGGTGATCTTCCCACTACTTGCCAAAATCTAGGATGCACATGCGAAGCATGTCCTCCATTGTCCTATTGACCCTCTCAGTCTGACCATCCGTCTACGGATGAAAGGCCATGATGAAACTCAGCTTGGTCCCCAACATTTGCTATACCAACCTCCAGTCATTAGACATGAACCATCCATCTCAGTCGCTCACGATGCTGCGGGGCACACCGTGCAGTCGAACAATGTTATCCACATAGAGTTTCGCCAGTTTATCCACCGAATCATCCTTCCTATTCGGAATGGAGTGCGACACCTTCGTCAATCGATCTACGATCACCCAGATGACATCGTTCCCCTTCTGCGATCTTGGCAAACTGAAAGTTTCTAGTGTCAACCTAATCCACCTATAGGGGGGGGGGGAATAAGTGTCGTGCAGTCTTTTGCGGAATTAAACTAACCTGCACAAGTAAGCAAATAGAACACAGAAAATACACAAAGAATTATAGTGGTTCCCCGATTTGGGTACGTCCACTTTCCCCCTTCGACCTATCTCCCACCAAAGGACGACTCGGTCACTTCTCCAAACGGATTGAAATCCAATCCTCACACTAGGAGCAATGCTCCCCCAACCAAGGAAGGAACCCTTCCAACAATGGAGTCACAACTCCACCACAACGGGTTGCACCAAACCCTTACAAATAGGAATGCAAATTCCTTTACAACAAAATTGAATGTAAATAAAAATACAAACAATGCTTTATAGAGATTCCGATGTCCTTCTTCGTTCGTTGAAGCTTGCACGAAAAGTACGAAGAGTCCACAATCAGATTTCTCACTTGGAATGGATCTTGTCAAGATCAGCGGCGGCAAGCAAGTGTGGCGGCGATGCTTTGTAAATCCAAACTTCTTGACGAAGCAAGCTAGATCTTCGAACAATCTCAGTCGGATCAAACGTCTCAACCGATTCGGAAGGGAGAACAAGTGTCGTTCAACGAATCAGAAGACAAGAGATCTCGAGAGAGACACGTGAGACCGGCTGCTTGTCTTGGTGCTGTCGTCAAGCGATTAGAGATGGGCTGAGATCAGCGGCGACGACTACTTCCGATCGGCGACGTGCGGGAGGGCGAAGATCGCGATGCGCTAGGTCACGAGCGATTTTCGTATTCCAGTGGGTTGGTGTGTCTGGTAGACAACGGGAATAAGTACGTATTTATACCCAAAGGCAAACCCTAGAAGACCGTTGTGGGGCCCACCTCGGAAATCCCGAGATCTGGCCGAACTGAGCACGACGACCTGGACCGGTCCAGCGAGCGGCGAAATTCTGCCTAAGGCAAAATCGGCGGGAGTCGTTTGTGATTCCCGTCGATGTCGGCGGGAATCACTCCCGACTCTCGTCGATTCTACCTTGGCAGAATTTCAGACTTTTGCCAGCCGGAAGTAGTCGGCGGGAGACACTTAGAAATTCCCGTCGAAGTCGGCGGGAATCACTAACGACTCCCATCGAAGTCGTCGGGAATCACTAACGATTCCCGTCGATTCTTACTTGGAAGGATTTTCCTCCTTCCTTCTTTTGATAGCTTGGTCTTTGACCCATCCTTGCTCCTTCTTCTGCTCTTGATCTACTTTGACCCTATACTTGAAAATAAGTACACTCCAATAGAAAGAGCACACGTGGATCAACACACTGATCTACACAGCGAGGGATTACGTTGCGCAGACCCGTGTATATTGACTCACTGCACTCTGACATTGGTGTGTACTTAGCATGGAATAGCTGCAAGCACAACTTGATAGAATTGTCAAATACATAGTCAATTCAACTTAGCTTGCTCAGGATCTTCTTCAAATCAGGTCTATTTTGGATGCAATACCCAACAATCTCCCCCTATTTGAAGAAGCCTAAACCCTATAAGCTAAGGTGAATAGAACAGATGGAAATGAAAATCATAAAATTAAAGTTCAGTTGAGTGTGGAATTCATTACCATTTTCCTGAGAGCAACATAGCCTTAGCCGAGGTGATCTCCCCCTATCTGAGAGCAGCATAGCCTTTGTGGCCTACTTAGCACCACCTTATCCTTGGTCGAGAGGGTAATGTCCCCCTTTTCGGCTTCTACAAACCTGGGACTTCACTTGGAGCAAAATGCTCCCCCTCAGATCTTGCATCCATGCCCGATCTTGAGTTCCTAGCAGACGCTTCCTCTTGATCCAAGAGCCTTTAGCCTTCCAGTCTTCAATCATCAAGGTTCAGCATGCCGAGTTCAGTTTTGAATAAATTGAACTTGGCCTCGTCTAGTGGCTTCGTGAAGATATCTGCAATCTGCTTATCCATGGGGACATAGAAGAGAGATATATCTTTGTTCTCCACATGCTCCCGAATGAAGTGGTAGCGCACTTCAATATGCTTTGTTCTGTGTGCGACACAAGATTGTTCGAAATTGCAATTGCGCTCGAGGAGTCGCAATACATGGGAACTTCTCTGAACTGTAAGTCATAATCTTCAAGTTGATTTCTGATCCATAGAAGTTGTGCGCAACAGCTTCCTGCTTAGATGTACTACGATTCAGCCGTAGAGGTTGCAACACAGTTCTGCTTTTTATTACTCCACGATATAAGCCTTATTCCGAGGAATTGGCACGTCCCGGAAGTGCTTTTCCTATCATCCCTGCTTCCTGCAAAGTCAGCATCTGAAAAGCCTATCAGCTCGACATAATTGTTTCTTGGGTACCACAAGCCAAGATTTGGTGTACCTTTAAGGTATCTAAGAATCTGCTTTGCAGCGACATAATGAGATTCCTTAGTGTTCACCTGATATCTGGCACAAACGCATGTGGAAAACATAATATCCGGTCTACTAGCAGTAAGGTAGAGCAGGGATCCAATTATGCTTCTGTACTTGGTGTCATCAAAAGGTTTCCCTTTCTGATCCTTGTCCAGAGACACAGTGGATCCCATTGGAGTCCTCATAGAGGTTGCACTCTCTATTCTGAATTTCTTGAGGAGTTCATTTGTGAACTTCATCTGAGAGATGAAAATTCCATCCTCAGACTGTTTCACTTGAAGTCCCAAGAAATACTTCAGCTCTCCCATACTGCTCATTTCAAACTTCCCTTGTATAAGTTTGGAAAACTTCTTGCACAGGTTGTTGTCCGTTTAGCCGAATATTATGTCATCGACATAGATTTGCACCAGCAAAATCTTGTCTTTGACTACCCTAAGAAACAATATCTTATCTATTTTTCCTCTCGAGAATTTGTTCACAAGAAGAAAACTAGACAGAGTCTCAAACCAAGATCGAGGAGCTTGTTTTAAACCATATAATGCTTTATTAAGAAAGTAAACATGATTAGGGAGAGTTGGATTAACAAAACCTGGGGGTTGCGCGACGTATACTTCCTCTTTTAAATCTCTATTCAGGAAAGCAGACTTCACGTCCATCTGATAGACGGTGAATCCATTGTGAGAGGCATACGCCAGGAACAACCTGATCGTCTCGAGCCTTGCAACTGGTGCAATGGTTTGATTGAAGTCAATCCCCTCGTCCTGTCTGTATCCTTGAGCCACCAGTCTGGCTTTGTTCTTGATAATGACACCGTGTTCATCCAGTTTGTTTCTGAAGATCCACTTAGTGCCGATCACATTATGTTTCTTTGGTCTGGGAACTAGCGTCCAGACGTTGCATCGTTCGAATTGATGCAGTTCATCTTGCATTGCCAATATCCATGACGCATCTTTGTTCGCTTCGTCGAACTTCTTTGGCTCAACCTATGACAAAAAACTTAGGTGCAGAATCTTGTTAATTGTACCTCTATGAGTTTTGACACCGTCCCGAGGATCTCCTATGATCTGATCTCTTGGGTGATCCCTCACGTTTCTGAGCTCTAAGAGTCTGGCATCTGGAGCTCCAACAGCTTCTCGGGCTCCTCCCTCTTCTGGGAGAATTTCTCTATCCTGACCGTCATCTTCTCCAGGTGGCGTTGAGGTGGAGACCTTGACGTACTTGGGAGTTTCATCTTTAGCAGTCTCATCTAGACTTAGCTGTTCAAGCCTTGTACCTGCATCTTCAAGAATGCCACTAGAAGAATTGCTGTGAAGAAAGCTTCCTTCATCAAATACAACATTAATTGACTCTTCTACCACTAGGGTTTTCTTATTGAAAACCCTATATGCCCGACTATGGCTACTATAGCCCATGAAGATGCCTTCGAATCATTTTTCTCCGAATTTAGTACGCGGGTACTTCCCATTATTGAGTACATAACATCTACATCCAAAAATACTCAGATAGGACATGGTCAGTTTCCTTCCTTTTAATAGCTTATAAGGCGTCTTACGATGGTTCTTGTTGATCAAGGCTCAGTTTTGCATGTGACAAGCTGTATTGACAGCCTCTGCCCAGAAGTACTCTGGAAGAGAAGCGTCATTCAACATTGTTGTACATGCTTCAATGAGCGTTCTATTCCTCCTCTCTGCAACTCCATTTTGCTGAGGAGTATGAGGGGAGGAAAACTCATGAAAGATACCATGTTCTTCACAGAATTCTGTCATAGCCCGAGACTCGAATTCTGTTCCATGGTCACTTGTGATTTTGACCACAGAACAGTCAAGTTCGTTCTGAATCTGCTTGACAAAATTAGTGAAGATGTCAAACGTATCTGACTTTCATTTCAAGAAGAACACCCACGTAAACCGAGAGTGATCATCAATAATCACTAGCGTATACGATTTGCCTCCTAAGCTATGAACTTGCATTGGACCGAACAAGTCCATATGTAGAAGATAAAGACATCTGGAAGAGTCTTTGTCAGCAATGCCCTTAAAGGTAGCCCGAGTCTGTTTGCCCTTCTAGCATGCAGGGCAAGGGCTATCTTTGATGCACTTAATAGCAGGGGCATCCCTTACTAAGTTCTTAGAAAATAGCATATTAATAGTTTTGAAATTAATATGTGCTAATCTCTTGTGCCATTGTTCACAGAGAGATGCACTGTCTTTTGCTACTAGGCAAATGGGGGTAGAAGAGTCTATGCTAATAAAATCTAAGCAGAAAATATTTCTGCTCCTAATGCCAGTTAATACCATCTCCGAAGAGGCACATGATATTATCAGGCACTTTTCCTTGCAGAACTTAACGTCATATCCTTTATCACACAACTGGCTTACACTGATCAGGTTATTGTTTAACCCTTCAACATAGGCCACGTCTGTGATAGAGAATACACCGTTGGATATCATACCATAACCCTTGGTGACTCCTCGATCTGATCCTCCAAATATGACTTTGGGTCCATTTTTGACTGGGGAGTAATTGATGCGTGAAAATACGGCAAGCGCACCGGTCGCACAAGTAATAAAGTTTTAGGGAGTAAATCCCCAAGTATCGGTCTCTTGAGGAATGCAATTGGCGTGGAACGACGGACAATCCGAAGTTATTGCTAATGGAGTTTGTAAAATGAAAGAAGAAACAAAAGGGGCTTTGAGATTTGTGTTCTTACAAACAAAGAACTTAAAGCTAACTATGCGGGTCGCATTCACCGCTTCGCAAGGCAAGATGGGTGTATCGGTCGCTATGCCGTACTTCGGTAGGGCGAGTGGACCGTGAGCTAGTGGGTGAGGTGTTTAGTGTGGAGTGCAATCACATGAAATGATGGAAGTGAGATGGGGCAAGGCGCATCACAACACAAATCCCACAAACAAGTTTAAATAACAAAAATTCAATTACAAATAACTAGGAATTCGAAGTTTATAACAAGCTTGAGTCATTCATACACTACAAGAAGGGTAGAGGAAGAGTAAACCAAAAGAGTGAAGATCCACCGCGGTTGTTGGCTGGAGGTGCGGGTTGTCAATCCGCTTCCACGCGCGGTCCGAGGAGGCTTCCGGTACCGTCGAGCTGTCACCTCGAGGGCCTTTGAGTCCGTTCTCTAGGTTGTCTTCATCATCTTCTTCTTCGGTAGAAAACTCGGAGAAGAGGTCATTAATGGCCGGAGGGGTCACCGGAGGATGCAGAATGCTTTAGATGTGCCAGAAATCACCTCCCGATGGTAGGGATGAAGGTGGAGGTGGATGGAGCGTCTGGAATGCAGAAGGGCGAAGTGGCGGCTGAGTTCGATCCCGGTCTCTTTTCCCTAATTCGCGGAACAGGCGTATATATAGAAACAGGAATAAATAATGCGCACGACCACCGGCGCACGACCACCGGCGCACGACCAGTGGTCGTGCGCGAACAATGTCAGCGCCCGTGCGGCAACAACCTGTAGAACCTGCATCAGGAAATTTAAGTATACGCACGATCAGCAGCGCACGATCAGTGATCGTGCGTGGCAAGGGTGGTGATCGTGCGATATGGGACAAAAAAATGGAAAAAGATAGCATGACTGCGCACGACCAGCAGCGCACGAATAGTGATCGTGCGCGTTATAGCTGATGATCGTGCGATATGGCGGGACAGGACAATAAAATGAGAGCTCAGACTGCGCACGACCAGTGGTCATGTGCCAAAGAGGTCGATGGTCGTGCGTGGGTAAAAACGCACGACCATTGACTCCTTTGCTACAAAAAGTGAAAGCCCTATCCCGGACGCCCACACGATCCCAGAACCTGCAGGAAAACTGGACGGGATGTCGAAATGGCAGTCATAGATAGAAATAAAAATTCATCACACGATGAGAATAAATACACGTACAGAAATAGGCTAAAAGAGTGCACACGACGTGGAATGTCGTAGCGAACCAAAAGGAGTGCTAATGACGCTAAATGGTGGTGCCAATACATGCAAATGAGCCTAGATGAGTCCGGAATTCGGTATGAAATAGGGACTCATCAGTAATCACGCAACAGGCTTCTTGTCCCGGTAATATGCCGGGAACATCCACTGTCCAAGTACCAGATTGGCGTTTTGGTGGCCTTTGGACATACCTGCAAAACAGAATTAGGCTCTATTTGTTTGGGCGTTTTGATACTCCGTTTTGGGCAAACGCCGCTGGAAGGAGGGTAAACAAATGAACCTACGACGACGTTTGCTCCGTTTCCACCCGCCCGCCTTGAGAAACGCCCCAAAAAGCTCCGTTTGGAGCAGCCACCTCCCCCCTCCGATTCGAACACTCCGTTTCCACCCGCCGGATCGATCCGCCACCGCCAAACCAAATGAAGCCTTAGTTTCCCTTAGGAACCCAATTGGACTTGGGTCCTAGATTCCCTGTTAGCACACTCCCCCTCGGGTGGTTAACCCTACGAGTGGTTGGCCTCACATTGCTAACATGAGGAGTCTCATTGTTTCATGGATTAAACCAGCAATCCACGACAAAGTGACCAACTTTGCCACAACACCAACAGTCAAACCTGTTATACCGTTTCCTAGGCGACTGCTTCACCCTTGGAACGGTGGGTCCAGCCGAGGCCTTAGATCCGGAGGTGGAGGCATCATGATGACAACAGTCACATGATTCCTTCACTTCCTGTTCCTTCTGTATAACAGGCTTGGCCTTTGGTGCCTGCTTCCTATTATGGCCGCTAGAGAAGTGGCCATAATTCTCCACTTGGATTTCCTCATAAGGTGCCTTTAAGACACTCTCACCGTAGTTGCGGGGGAAGGTCCATCCATCATACCGACTCTTGTGCTTTTCAACCGAGGGCCGGAAGAGGTGGCCATAGGTTGACTCAAAGTCATGCTCATTGCAGAGAAAGCTAGGCTTTCGGAATGAAATAGGACCGAGTGGGGCCTTTCCCTTTTCTGCAGCAGAGGCCTTCTTAGTAGCCTTATTTTTCCTCTGATTTCTGTTTATCCTGGATGATTTACCAGGCACGGCCACATGCCCTAAGCCAGCCCCCTTAGCCTGAGAAGTGAATTCATCAACCAGAGGAAGAACGGTCTTGGGCATAGAGAAGCTTTTGACAATCTTCCTCTCGGCCGCAGGCTGTTCTTCCAGCTTGTTAATTTCTTCCCGTTTTTGGTCAAGGAGCCTTAGAGAATCTGAGTGCTCAGAAGTCAGGTCTAGGTGTTCCTGTCTGAGAGATATCAAGCTAGTGATCTCTTCTCTTAGGGACATACCCTCAGCCTTAAGGAATTTGACTTCATTTTTCTGAGCGCTAAACCTCTTTCGGCATTCTTCAAAAGTATTGAGCAGTAGCTCATACTTTTCGAGGAGTTCAGCTTCACGGGCAGATGGGCTGTCCTCGCGATCATCTTCAGGAGACTCAGAGTCAGAGTCAGAGAGGGATGTGTGATCTTTTACTTTCCCAGTAAATGGGGGACAATCTCCATCTGAGTCGGAGCGACCCATTAGCCTGAAGTAGGCTTCCTCATCATCACTGGAATCTGAAGAGTCAGATTCACTCAGTGTCTTTGGCTTCTTGGCAATGTAGCTCCTCTCCTTCTTCTTGTCTCGAGAGGACTTGTGCTCCCCTCCTTTCCCCTTATCTCTCTTTCTTTGGTGTCAGTCAGCAATGACGTGGCCTGGCTTATTTCACCCAAAGCAGATAATGTCAGCAGAATGATGTTTATTCTATTTAGAATCATACCTGTCAGAAGAGTAATTCTTCTTCTGATGTCTGGAGGAGGAGCCACATCCTTTTCTCTTATTCCTCATCTTGAGGAACTTCTTGAACTCTCGAGTGATGAAAGAGAATTCTTCTTCAGATAGCTCTGAGCCGGATGAGCATGGCTCAGAGTCTTCTTCCTCAGCCTTTCTCTAAGAGTGGGACGAGGCTGCACCCTTGCCTTTCCTTGAGCTATTAGCTTTCTGGGCCATAGTCTTTTCTTTGGTTGCAGCCTTATCAGCCTCCTCTTCAGCTTTTCTGGTGTTCAGCTGAAGCTCGTAGGACATTAGCTTCCCAAACAGAATCTGGGGATCAGTTTATGCCAGCTTGCCAAACTCTCTGATGGCGCAGATCTTGGTGTCCCATTCCTTATTCAGGGATCTAAGGAATTTGTCATTTAGTTCACCATCGGTGAACACTCTGCCATAACCCTTCAGGGCATTGACGATCTTCAGGATGTTCTCGAATGTCACTCCGATTTCTTCCTTGGGACCTTGCCTGAAGGCCTCATACTTCTGGTTCAGAAGAGATCTTCAATCATCCCTTACTTCATTTATGCCCTCCATCAGAATGATCAGGCAGTGCCAGATGTCCTTGACAGTCCTGCAGTTGCTGAAATTCTGCATCATTGAATCATCGACGGCGCTCACTAAAATGTTTTGAGCTTTCTTGTCTAGTCCGACAAGCACCATCTCATCCTTATCGATTTCGGAGAGCCTCTTGGGCACCATCTTGGTCAAATCAATGGGTGAGGCCTTAGTGGGGATATGAGGGCCCTCCTCCACTATCATGAAGAGTCGGGGATCGACTGCTTCCATATAGAACCTGATCCTTTCCTTCAAGATGGGAAAATTCAGCTTTGTGCATACTGGAATCTTTCCTGTATACATGAGTCCGTCCATTCCTGAGATCTTCTTTCTTCTTGACACTAGACACAGGATCTTACTCAAGGTGTTAACCTTATTGATGAGTAACCTCCCTCTGATACCACTTGAAAGTTTCTAGTGTCAACCTTATCCACCTATAGGGGGGGGGGAATAGGTGTCGTGTAATCTTTTGCGGAATATAACTAACCTGCACAAGTAAGCAAACAAAACACAGAAAACACACAAAGAATTGTAGTGGTTCCCCGATTTGGGTACGTCCACTTTCCCCCTTCGACCTATCTCCCACCAAGGGATGACTCAGTCACTTCTCCAAACGGATTTAAATCCAATCCTCACACTAGGAGCAACGCTCCCCCAACCAAGGAAGGAACCCTTCCAACAATGGAGTCACAACTCCACCACAACGAGTTGCACCCAACCCTTACAAATAGGAATGAAAATTCCTTTACAACAAAATTGAATGTAAATAAAAATACAAACAATGCTTTATGGAGATTCCGATGTCCTTCTTCGTTCGTTGAAGCTTGCACGAAAAGTATGAAGTGTCCACAATCAGATTTCTCACTTTGAA
Source organism: Platanthera zijinensis (assembly GCA_039513925.1). Classification (NCBI taxonomy): domain Eukaryota; kingdom Viridiplantae; phylum Streptophyta; class Magnoliopsida; order Asparagales; family Orchidaceae; genus Platanthera; species Platanthera zijinensis. The sequence goes on along the minus strand of CM077079.1, from coordinate 181,539,447 downwards.
TGGATCTTATGAAGATCAGCGACGTCAAGCAAGTGCGACGGCGATGCTTTGTAAATCCAAACTTCTTGACGAAGCAAGCTAGGTCTTCGAACGATCTCAGTCGGATCAAACGTCTCAACTGATTCGGAAGGGAGAATAAGTCTCGTTCAACGAATCAGAAGACAAGAGATCTCGAGAGAGACACGTGAGGCCGGCTGCTTGCCTCGGTGCTGTTGTCGAGGGATCAGAGACGGGCTGAGATCAACAGCGGCGACTACTTCCAAACGGCGACGTGCGTGCAGGCGGAGATCGCGATGCACTAGGTCACGGCCGATTTTCGTATTCCGGTGGGTTGGTGTGTCTGGTAGAAAACGGGAATAAGTACGTATTAATACCCAAAGGCAAACCCTAGAAGACTGTTATGGGTCCCACCTCGGAAATCCCGAGATCTGGCCGAACTGAGCACGACGACCTGGACCGGTCCAGCGAGCGGCGAAATTCTGCCTAAGGCAAAATCGGCGGGAGTCGTTGGTGATTCCCGTCGATGTCGGCGGGAATCACTCCCGACTCCCGTCGATTCTACCTTGGCAGAATTTCAGACTTTTGCCAGTCGGAAGTAGTCGGCGGGAGACACTTAGTGATTCCCGTCGAAGTCGGCGGGAATCACTAACGACTCCCGTCGAAGTCGGCGGGAATCACTAACGATTCCTGTTGATTCTTACTTGGAAGGATTTTCCTCCTTCTTTCTTTTGATAGCTTGGTCTTTGACCCATCCTTGCTCCTTCTTCTGCTCTTGATCTACCTTGACCCTGTATTTGAAAATAAGTACACTCCAATAGAGAGAGCACACGTGGATCAACACACTGATCTACACAGCGAGGGATTACGTTGCGCAGACCCGTGTATATTGACTCACTGCACTCTGACATTGGTGTGTACTTAGCATGTAATAACTGCAAGTACAACTTGATAGAATTATCAAATACATAGTCAATTCAACTTAGCTTATTCAGGCTCTTCTTCAAATCAGGTCTATTGTGGATGCAATACCCAACACAAACCATGCAAAAAATCCATAGAAATATCGTCAAACTTCCACTATGGGATAGGCAAGGACTTCAAGAAACCTCTGGGCTTCTGGCACTCCACCTTTACCAAGGCGCACGTCTGACACTTCGCCACATAAAGTGCCACGTCCTTCTTAAGTCCTGGCCACCAAAACAACTTTTTCATATCATGATACATTTTCGTGCTCTCTGGGTGAATCAAGTACTTGGTATGATGAGACTCGTACATCAATTCCTCCCGCAAATTACCCACATTTGGGATGCACAGACGACTGTCCTTCTATAACAGTCCATCAACAACATCAAATTGGGAATTTGACCCATCCAAAGCCTCATCCAAGATTTGCTTCATGTTGCTATCCATCTCCAGAGCATGCCGAATCCGATCAGCCAGGTCATACTGAACTTCTTGTCCAGTTCAATTGGGCCTCGACACTCGTCTGCTTGTCAACACAAGAGATCTCTAATGCCTCTAGCTCTCGAATCAAACGCTCATCATGAACCGACAACCAGTTGGCCCGCAAAGGGGCCCTGCGAATCAACGCATCCGCAACCGCATTGCCTTTACTAGGGACATAATGAATCTTAAAAGTGTAGTCCCCCAGGAACTCCATCCATCTCCGATGCAGCATGTTTAGATCCTTTTGATCCAACAAGTATTTTAGGCTCTTGTGGTCGGTATAGATATCGACCTTCACCCCGTACAAGTAGTGCCTCCACAGCTTCAGGGCAAATACAACGGCCGCTAACTCCAAGTAATGGACCGGATAATTCCTCTCGCGCACCTTTAGTTGACGCGAGCCATAAGCTATCACACTCCCATGCTGCAGTAGAACGCAACCCAAACCACTGCCTGAAGCTTCACTGTAGATCTCAAAACCTTCGGTCCAATTCGGCGAACATAGAACAGGCACCGTGGTCAACCGACTCTTCAGCTCTTCGAAAGCTTGTGCGCACTCTTAACTCGACGAACATAGAACAGGTGTCGTGGTCAACCGACTTGAAATCTAGTCTATATTATCTAGTCAACATAGACTTGGTCTTGTCGAAATACACTATATCGATACTCAGTCTATTCGACATTGTGTAACACCCCTATCCGTCGCATAACATATAATAGTAGGTCCGGCCGGGGCCCGACGTCATATACCACAGACAGACCGACGGGTTACTAAATGAATCCATCCTTCCAATAATACACGTCCTATCCAGAGTACATTCTAGCGGAAACAATTTATAAGTTACAAAGATCAGAACCAAGCCAAAAGATTGAATGTCCACTAACAACCCAAATTAGGAATGAACGTACAAAATACACAAAGCACATGGCCTTATGGCCTTACAAGGGTTTACTTAAATAAATAGTGTTTTCCAAACATCGGCATGCAGGCCGGTCATACATGAATATAACAAGTAAACATTTGCATGGCCTTCGAGGGCCAGCTCAGCAACCAGGGCTTCAGCCCGCTACTTGCCACTAGGCTCCGCAGCACCTGCAAGCAACAATCCACCGCAACAGTGCAAACAAAGCAACGGTCAGCTAAAGTTGACCAAATTATAACAACCCCACCCCTTTCTTTGGGTGATGGTGCTCCTTCCCTGCAATACATCAGTAAAATCCAACAATTAAAGTTAAAGAACACATAATACACCACAGATGAAGGCCCGTACGGCCACACACCCCGTGCTCTAAGGGAACTTACTCGGTGAAGCTGGTCCGAACCCGGTCCGTTCCACGGTTCCACCACCGCCCCCAGGACAGCAAACCTCGTGAGCATTTAGTCCTTTCAGCCATAGCCTAGGCTCGTTCTCCAAATTATTGGTAAGTCCCATGTACCTTAGGTTACTTTAACTGAAGCAGATGGAGTGGCTAGGGTTCCACCAGCCCGTTGCTCACCCCGCCACGACCATTTGGCCTTCGACACGGGCCATGTTTCCCCCAGTCCCAAACTATCGATCATACAACGGTACATAGCCCCGCTATGTACCAGGCTGGCTCCCAGGCCACCAAAACGGTAGAACTTCGCTTCCGCCCAGAGTTCCGGGTGCACCTTGGGGGTTAGTCCCCAAGACTCCCTGCTGTAATCTACCATGTAGAAAACCCAAAAACAACAATCGGCACGGAGTCTTCTCTGGCTATTCATGCCTAAAGAAATATCACATATCCAGACCAACTTGTCCGGGTAGGCTTCACACACCATGCCTATGTCCGTACTTCGATTCCGGACTCTACATGCAAAACAACGAGGACTATTCATGTCTAACCGAAGGAATACCTTGCATTCACCGCATACTCGCGAGAGCGGGCTTCCTATGCAAAAAGAAAAGAGGACTTCACATGTCCAAGAAGATAATGGTTACCCTAGCATTTCTCTTTGGCTCCATGAAGATCTAGTCGGATGAAAAGCACCATATCTGATGGCGACGGCCACCACGACGTCCAACTGGGTGATGAAGACGACGTCCATGGCGGTGTTGCCGTGGTAGAAGATGACGACGATGCTCCTCCAATGAAAGACTTGCGGCATCGTAGCGGGTGTGGCTACAATCTTCGCCCACGCAACAAGAATAAGAGTTAAATTTATTTAACTAGTGGTCTGCTGTTGGTTCCCTAGTTTTGATTTGGGCTTTGTCATCTTTTTTAGGCTTATTTTATCCAAGATTTATCTATGGTCAATGGTTAGACTAAAAGGTTAGTCTATCCATAGGATAGTTTGTTTGGATTGGATTGTTATGATTTTTGGCTAAGTATTTTTGTGCTCGACGATAGTCGATCATCGCTCGACGATCTTCGATCGTCACTCGACGATCTTCGATCGTCGCTCGACGATCTTCGACTGAAGATCGACGATTTAAGAGTTATATGAACTCTGAAGTAGGATCGACGATCTGCCTGCTCAGATCGACGATCGTATTGCCCTGGTCGACGTTTTCTGTGAAGAAAGTTTTTCTTCAGGTCGATGATCTGCTTGCTCAGATCGACGATCTCCATTCTCTGGTCGACGATTTCTGTACGCTATTTCTTATATTCTTCTCTGTTAAGATAATGTTTTATTTCCTCATTCGTAAGACATATTTTACTCAAATATTTTGCTTAATTAAATGCTCATATTCCTTTGCTTATTTGCAATATTCTTCTTGTATTAATTGAGAGATTTGGCAGAATAAAGTCTTTTGTTTTATTAGAGGAAATCATGTTTTCTAACAGCTGTATTATAGCCGTTATGCCTTGCTTCCTGTGCCAATTTATGAAGTCAATTTGATAGGATATTTTAATATCCTTAATTCCTTTTTTTGGGAATGACAGAGAAGATTTCTAGCACAGCTTTCTTTATTTGTTTTATTGTATTGTTTGGAAAGATCTTTTAGTGCAAGGCTCGAGACATTATTCAAAAATAAGAGAGAAGGTTCTATATTAGTAGTGTAGATCATTGAAGACATACACAACAACTCAATACAATTCTCAACAGACACAGAACCAGTATTCTCAAGTGAAAAAGAAAAAGCTCTTCTTCTCCCTGAGTGCATCCTGTCTCAGGAAATCAACTCTCAGTGCTCATGCTTTCATAAAGAAGAACATCCCAGATTGCAAAAAGCTCCTGAAGAAGAACATTCACTCAATATTCAGAGTCTTCTTCGTAGCTGTTTCAGAAAGCTGTTCAAAGACAATTTAGAGTTCCTACACCCTGAAGCAAAGCTTCTTCCTGGACATTCTCTAAGCTCGGGGGAGCTTTGAATAATTCAGAGCAATCCACTAGCTTCTCTGAACACAGAGAAGACACTCTAACTTTCTTCTTTAACCTCCTGTAAAAGGGTTATTACTCCCTTTAAAAGTGAACCATTGGTGGTAGGGCACCTGATCAAAAACCTGTGTGTTTGGTTCTTAGGCACCTGATCAAAAGCCTTAAGGGTTTCTAGATCTACCTGAAGAAGATCTTGTGGTGGCAGGGCACCTGATCAAAAACCTGTAGTGGATTCCTACCAGGGTGGTAGAAGAGTGGATGTACCCAATTGGGGAACCACTATAAAGTTCTTGTGTTGTCTGGTTGCTCATTTAATTTATGCTCTGTGGCTGTGATAAATATAACTAGGTTGCTAGTTGCTGTGTTAGGACTTATGCTTGACTGAAACTTCAGTTAGCATCCTTTGGTATTCACTCACTCTGTTAGGCTTTTAGTTTAAAGCTTTTATTTTTATATTCCGTAAATAGCTCAAGAGAAGTGTTTAGAGTCTCTTCATTTTTGAATACTCTATTCACCCCCCGTCTAGAGTAGTAAGTATTTTATCCCCTCTCTTTCAATTGGTATAAAAGGGAGGTTGGTTATTCAATAACTTAACCATTCCTTGGTTGATTGGTTGAACCGGCTAACACCTGAACCCTAAGATCTTGTGATAAGATACTTTGATACCATATACACTTACACTAGATTCATGGCTCAGTACAAAGATTACTCTAGCACCAGACCTCCAGTATGCAACTTAGCAAAGTTTGGCATCTGGAAGGCAAGAATCAGACTCTACATGAACTCCATTGATGAAGATATTTTTTCTTCTATCTTAACAGGGCCACCAACACCACCTGCTGCAGCCACTGCTACAATATCTACAAATCTCAGTACAGTGCCACCTCCTGACTACAATGAAACATACAAGAAGGCTAAGATAGCTGATGCTAAAGCAATGAATATCCTGGCTCAGACCATGTCTGATGAAACATTCCAGAAAGTGGCTGATTGCACCTCTGCAAAAGCCATGTGGGACTCTCTGAATCAAATTGCAGCTGGTTCAGCAGATAAGAGGAAGGACAGAAGGTCCAACCTCATATCCCAATATGATAACTTCAAGAAGGAAGAGGCTGAGACAGTAGAAGCTATGTACACAAGGCTCAGCTCCATAATCAATGAGTTGAGAACACTGGATAAGGAGATTACATTGACAGAAGTCAATGACAAAATTCTGATGTGCTTTCCCAGCACATGGGATCTCAGAATCTGGCCAATCAAGGAGTCCAGAAGTACAATAGAGATCTCAACTGAAGCCCTCCTTGGCAAGCTCAAATCATTTGAGCAATTACTGAAGACCAGGGAAGCTGAAGCTGAAGCTAAAGCACCCACTCCAACAAGGAAAGAGCAAACCCTTGCTCTTAAGGCTGATGATGAGTCAAAGGTGACTCAATCAAATAAAGAATTGCTGGCACTCTTTGCCAAAATATTTTACAAGATGGGAAGGAAGGACAATAGAAGGAAGTCATCAAAGTATGATGACAAGCCAAGGTATGATAAAACTCCTTCTAAAAAAATTGTTTGCTATGGATGCAGGAAGCCTGGACACATTCTCCCTGAGTGTCCAGAGACAAAGCATAAGGAAAGAAGGAAAGAGAAGGATCATGAGAAGCACTACTCCAAGGCATCTTCTCACAAACACAAGAAGAAAGAGAAATGTCTTGTTGCAAAGACCTGGAGTGACACTGAGGAAGACTCATCTTCCTCCAGCTCCAGTGAAGATGATAAAGAAGAGAAGAAAGCTAAAGAGATTTGCCTCATGGAATTCGATGCCTGTAGCAGTAATTCAGCTGCAGAGATAACTGAAGATGAGGAGGATGAGTTATCTGATGAAGACCAGGTAATAACATCTTATGATTTTACTTCAAATGATTTTAAGCATGAATTCAAAACTCTGTGTTTAGATTTACTTAGCTCAGAAAAGGAGATAAAATTGCTTAGAGAGAAACTAGCTGCAACAGAATCCTTAACTAGTGAAAACATTAGATTAGAATCAGAACTCACTAGATCATCTGAGGAAATTAAGTTTCTTAAACTAGAACTAGCCAAAGCTAAGAGATTAGAAGATTCACTTAATGGTAGGAGCCTTAAGTTGCTAGAAATCACTAGCACTGCCAACACTAGGACAGATAACAATAAGTTAGGCTTAGGTGCCTCCTCTAGTGAACCCCCATTGCTCCTTAAATATAATCTATCTACACTAGTAAAGTTTGTTTCTGAAAAGGGAATACACAATACTGAGGTTGTCCAGAAAGCCAAGAAAATGCTAAATACAATTAAGAGAAACAAAAGGAAACATGAGTTTATAGAAATACAAAAATCGTCGAACGCCCATCGACGATCGCCGCACCCATCGTCGAACGACAATCGACGATCTATGAACTCACCTGCTGGGAACAATTACTCAGCAATGAGGGATCGACGATCTCAGTTTGAGTCGTCAAATAGAGATCGACGATCGTGGAACCCAGAATTCTATTCTGTGAACCAAGATCGACGATCTGGGTACCGATCGTCGACCATCGATCAACGATCAGAACTAAATTCTCAAAATTACAATAATGCTTACAGGAATAATAAGTTTAACAGCAACCCTAAGTCTTCCAATCTATCTTCAGATTGGATTATCCCACCTAGGAGATCTCACCCCCTAGGATATCATCCTCAACCTGCATATTCTTTCATTTCCAGTTTCTCTTATGTGAAGAACAAGGGACCCAAGGTTACCTGGGTCCACAATGTTTAATTTATATTGTTGCAGGTGAAGACCTATCCTATCACTCAGGACAAGTGGTATTTGGATAGTGGATGCTCCAAGCATATGATAGGAAATAAAGATAATCTTTCAAGCTTCAAAGCCAAGTTCGGACCAACGGTGGTCTTTGGTGATTCCAGCTGCGGTCAGACTGAAGGATATGGCAAATTCACCTTAGGATCAGTGACTTTCAAGAAGGTAGTATATGTCACAGGACTAAAGCACAATCTCATTTCAGTAAGTTTGCTCTGTGATGCTGGCTTCCAAGTTTTGTTTTCTAATACTCTATGCAATATTACTTTGAACAATGAAATTGTGCTGGTAGGTATTAGACAAGGTAATATATATCTTGTAGATTTTAATTCCACTTCCTCTGAAATTTGTTTATTTAATGAAGTGAATAGTAATAATACTTTGTGGCATAGAAGGCTAGGTCATGTTAACCTTAAAAATATATCTAGGTTATCCAAACACAACCTTGTTAGAGGTTTACCCTCTTGCCCCTACAAGAAGGAAGGCCTATGCAAGGCTTGTCAGCTAGGCAAGCAAACCAAAAATAGTTTCAAAGCTGTAAATAAAAGTGATTTACCTAGAATTCTATACCTATTGCACTTGGACCTTTTTGGTCCAATAGCTGTACAAAGTCTAGGAGGGAAATTCTATACCCTAGTGATTGTAGATGATTACTCCAGATTCACTTGGGTGTTCTTCTTGAGAACTAAATCTGATAACTTTAAAGTTCTTACAGACTTTCTACATTTTATAAAGATTGAGTTCAATACTCACATTGCCCTAATCAAAAGTGATCATGGGACAAAGTTTGATTCTCTTCTTATGCAAGAATTCTGTGAGAAAGAAGGTATCAGACATAGTTTCTCTGCTCCTAGAACTCCTCAACAAAATGGGGTAGTTGAAAGGGAAAACAGAACCCTGATTGAAGCTGCAAGAACATTGTTAACAGATGCTAACATGCCTCTATCCTTCTTGGCAGAAGCAGTTAGCACAGCTAATTTTTTCTGAACAGGAGTCTGATACATAAACTAAAGGGGAAGACTCCTTATGAATTACTTAAAGGAAAGAAACCTAAAATAGATTATTTTAGAATCTTTGGCTGTGTAGTCTATATCCACAATAATAACAAAGAATATATTAGAAAGTTTGAAGCAAAGGCTTCAATGGGAATCTTTCTAGGATATTCCCAAGTAAGCAAAGCTTATAGGGTATTTAATAAATCTACCCTAAAAATTGAAGAATCAGTGCATGTGTCCTTTGATGAAACAAAAATGTTTTACAGAGAGAAGGAAACTTCCTCCAGCAACTCTTTGCAGGTATCTGACTTATGCAAGAACTTGGATAAGCTGAAACTCACACAGGAGATTCAACCTCAATCAACACCTCAGACAGTTGACTCAGAAAGTGATGAAGATCAGACAGAAGTAATTGCAAATGTACCAACAGCCAATCTAATTCCACCAGAGGAATTGATTCCAACTGCTGTTTAAGATCACATTCCACCACCTGATTATGTCACACTTAGAGATCACCCTACATCTCAAGTGATTGGAGACATTTCAACTGGTGTGCAAACCAGACATCAACTAAGTCAAAATGTGATGCTTGCCTGTTTTCTTTCTCAGATTGAGCCCTTATCCATAAAAGATGCTGAGCAAGATCCCCACTGGATCATTGCTATGCAAGAAGAGCTAAACCAGTTTGAGAGATGCAAAGTGTGGAATTTGGTTCCAAGACCAAAAGGCCAACTGGTTATAGGCACCAAATGGGTGTTCAGAAATAATTTGGATACACAAGGAATAATTGTAAGGAATAAAGCAAGGCTTGTAGCACAAGGCTACAGACAGGAAGAAGGAATAGATTATGATCAGACTTTTTCTCCTATTGCAAGGCTAGAGGCAATAAGGATCTTTCTAGCATATGCAGCCTACATGAAGTTTAAGGTTTTTCAGATGGATGTCAAGAGTGCATTCCTAAATGGCGAGCTAAAGGAATAGGTATTTGTTGAACAACCTCCTGGTTTCATTTCTTCAACTTATCCCTATCATGTTTTTAAGTTGGAAAAAGCTCTGTATGGACTTAAGCAGGCTCCTAGAGCATGGTATGAGACTTTAGCTAATTTCCTATTAGAACATAAGTTTATAAGAGGCATAGTTGATAGAACTCTTTTTATTAAGCACCACAAAGACAAAATCCTGTTAGTTCAAATCTATGTGGATGATATTATATTTGGTTCCACTGATCCCAAACTATGCAAAAGGTTCTCTGACCTAATGCATTCTAAATTTGAGATGAGTAGTATTGAGCTGTCTTATTTCCTTGGTCTCCAAGTGAAACAAGATGCTGATGGCATCTTCATCTCCCAATCTAAATATGCCAAGGAATTGGTAAAGAAGTTTGGGATGACAGATTCTTCAGCAATGCACACTCCTATGGCTACTAATGTAGTTATTGATTCTGATGATAAGGGCAAGCATGTTGATCAGAAAAATTATAGGGCCATTGTTGGTTCCCTATTATATCTAACTGCAAGTAGGCCTGATATAATGTTTGCCACATGCCTATGTGCTAGATTTCAGGTCAACCCTAAGGAATCTCATCTGACTCTTCTCAAGAGAATCTTAAGATACTTGAAGGGATGTCATAATTTAGGACTTTGGTACCCAGCTGAATCAGAATTTGAGTTGATTGGATACTTAGATGCTGACTATGCTGGCTATAGAGTTGACAGGAAGAGCACCTCAGGGACTTGTCAGTTCCTAGGTGAGAGATTAGTCTCTTGGTTTTGTAAAAAGCAGACTTCTGTTTCAACTTCAACTGCAGAAGCTGAATATATAGCAGCTGCTAGTTGCTGTTTACAAATTCTGTGGATTCAAAATCAACTTTTGGATTATGGGTATATACACTAGAACACCAAAATCATGTGTGACAGTACCAGTGCAATTTCCATAACACAAAATCCTGTGCACCGTTCCAGGACTAAGCACATTGACATTAGACACCATTTTCTTAGAGACTGTGTTGATAAGAATAAGATAAATCTCGAGTTTATACCCACAGATCTACAGGGAAGTGATATTTTCACAAAGCCATTAGATGAACAGAAACATCTATTCTTTTTGAATCAACTAGGCATGATGGATGGATCAGACTAAGTGAAAAATCTGCTAAGTTGAAATCTGTTCTAAAATCGTCGAACGGCATTCGAAGATAGTCGAACAGGTTGAGCCTGATCGTTGACCCCGGGTCTACGATAGCTCTTTGCGCTTAGAGACAGAAATCGTCGACCGATGATCGACGAATCTGCTTCGGAAACCGATCGCCGACTGACGATCGACGACCGATTCTCTTGACCTTCACTCAGAGATCGATGTTTTTAGTTTATTCCAAAACGATCGTCTATCTAGGTCTGAAGATCGTCGACGGAGCACGCCTTTTCATATTCTGCTTTCAGGATTATCTCAAGCTCTCGTCCCGCATTTTTATCTTCCCTCTTCTTGCGATCTTTCCCATTCCAGATCTTCTAGTCATTTTCGATGGCGATTCCCTCTGCAACCTTATCTGTGATGAAGTTTGATGCCGGCTTCAGTGTCGATTTCGAGTCTTTCAGCGACAGCTATCAGATTTTTCAGGAAATGCTACAGTTATGTGATGATCAATGCCTCAAGAAACTGATGTCCACAAGGATCAAGCTACACATGTTTGAAATAAAGGAATGGGTTTATACGCCCTCTTCAGATTACAAGACGATGACTAGATCAATCAACGGCGTAGAGGTAACTCTCTCTCCAGAGATTCTAACTGAAATTTTTGAGCTACAGAATGGTTCTGATGAGTATGAACAAGACTCTACTGAGTATGCGAGGATGCTGCTGGAAATGGGTCATGCAGAAGGCATCCCATCCAAGCTCCTAAAGGTAAACTTATCAGTAGGTTTCAAGTTTTTGGCTGATCTTGTTTGGAAAGTGTTGCTCGAAAAGCACTCAGCCCATGACAACATAAATCGACAGCAGTTTGCCTTGATGTCTGCGCTAGTAAACAAGAAAGCAATCAACTGGGCGGGATTGCTGTTTGAACTGATCAGGAAGAAGAAAAATAAGAAAGAGGTGTCCCTCGGAAGGATAATTGCGGTCTTTATATCCAAGAAAGCACCCCAGCTGTTAAGATCTGTTCCTATAGCAATCAATGCTAGCAAAAAGAATTACCCTTCAATGTTTGTGAAATGGAAAAGGACAATAGAGAAGCCAACAAAGACTGAGTCTGCCCTTCCAGCATCTGAGAGCACATGGGCTGTTGCAGTCGCTCCCCAACCTAGTGAAGATCTTCCTGCTTCCTCCTCCTTACCATCTACCTCCATAGATATTCCTTCTTCTCTCGTGAACAATCCATCTCAACCTGCTTCCCCAACACCAGCCCATCTTGAATTACCTAACTTCAATTTGGATTCTATGTTTAACCTTCTTACCCCTTCACCTCATCCTTCACCAGCTCAAATTACTCACCAATCTCCAGCCTCTCCAAATCATCAATCACCTACTACAGATCAACCATCTTATCATACATCACCTCCTGATGAAGCAACAGTTCAGAAGACCACCATCCCTGATGATTCTCCATCAACAATTCCTCCATCATTCAAAATTACCCTAGCATTCATTGCCTAAGTCTTAGACCTCATCACCCCTTCCATAAAAGCCATGATAGCTGAGGCCATTGCCCCCCTTGCTTTATCTATGTCCACTCTTGCTGCCTCTACCTCTGCCCTTTCAAACCCTTCTTCATCTAGGGGCCTGGGTTTAGTTCTCACCGAACCCAGGCAGGGGGAGATGTTCAATGAAGATGAGTCAGGCTCTGCTCGGGCTCAACAGATTGTGCAGTCTCTAGCAGCAGTAGAGCCAAAAATTTGCTTAGATACAGCTCCAGATACAGATGTTTTAGATTCTGCTCAGAGGATAAGTATAGATTTAGATTCTCCAGTAGTCTTTGGATAAGAACTAAAGGCATTCCTTGACTCTGATGTTGAGTCCTCTTCTTCCTCCTATGGAGACCTTTCCAATTCAATCTCCTCCTCTTGTACTTCTGATCCTCTCCAGGCCATTGTTTGCTATAAGAGACAAGTGTGCCTTCAAATTTTGGATAAGTTTGTTATTTCTGAAACAATAACTGAAGCAGCTCTTGCCTTCAAAGTTTGTCTTAAGGAGATCTCTACTCTAGTAGTTGCCCGGTACCTAGAAGGAATCATTACATCATTTCTAAAAGCCAAATGGAAGTCTACAGAATCTTTAGATAAGATTGAGTCAGTTGCTGCTCTAGAAAAGGTTCCAGATGTTGGTTCTGCTGTACCATCTACTTTTTAGGACGACACTTCAGGACCAAACTTTTATGATCTCATTAACCAAGACATACTAGAAGAAGAAAGAGAAAAAGCCATTGAGAAGGCTAAAGAAGAAAAAGAGAAGGTTTTGTTCAAAGAAATTGATGATCTATATGACAAAACTCAGTCCTCTCATTCTGAAGATGAGGATGAGGATTCTGATGATTCTGAAGGGAATAAGAAAAAGAAAAGGTTTGCTGCAAAGAAAAGGAAAGCTGTTGCTCCACCTCTTCCAAATCCAGATCATGACACTCCCTACTACATTTTGAAAGGAATTGATCCCAAAGCAAAGAATTTTGAGGCCTGGATGTGGTACTCCAAGAATGAACAAAAAGCAAGGAAGAAGAGCAGGAGGTACTCTCCTCCTCCCAAGGGATTTCCAAGAGGTCCTCCTCTTCCTCCATCTGCTGGTGCTTCTCGAAATATTGCTTCCAGATCTTCTGCTTCTTCAACTAGCAAGAATCAGTCCTATACATATCAGAGAAAGGGAAGGCAGCCTCCTCCAAGCAGCTCATACAATCAGAGGTAGACTAGGCACTCAGACACTCCAAGAGAACAGGTAAAGGAAGTTGTATATCAACAACCTACCTTCTCTCCTCCTCCAGTTCCTGAGTCTTCTCCTAAACCAAGATTGTCTTCTTCAAAAGAAAAACCTGCTCAGGTCAAGCAAGCTGATTTCAAAGGAAAAAGAGTTGTATACTCTGACAGGTCTAACAAAAAGTTTGCTGAATTTGCTCCTCCACCCAGTCTTTCAATTCCAGAGAAAACAGATCTGAATGACAAGCCATCTCAAGTACAAACAGAAAGTTTTCTAACTCAGTCAGTGAAATTTAAAACTGTAAATCCTTTGGATCTATTTGAAAAAAATGAGTATGAAAACCAAGAGCTTGATTCCAACTTTAGAATGGCTAGATTTTTAGAACTAGTTGGAGCTGCACAAATCAGGAAAGCTAAATCAGAAGGCAAAGACATATCAGAATTCTCCACCATGTAAAAATACAGGAAGAAAGAGTTGGATAGATTTCAAGTCAGCTCAGAAGTTTTTGATGTTTCAAAATATATGGAAAAACATCCAGAAGCTGTTCTGCCTAAAGCAGGAGAACTGAAGATCATTGGAGAACATGACCTGAAGCTATCAAAGAAGGAAGCATATGATCGTAAAAGAAAAATTTCTTTCTCTCCTGCTTCTTCTATTCCTCCCTCAGACTTTGCTGATAATTAACTATGTTGTTTGTTTATCTATCTGATTTATTCCAATCTGACTGCTGATATAATCTATCTGTATTAGATTTATTTTGTTTGAGTGACATCACCCAAATAGGGGGAGATTGTTGGTTTCCTAGTTTTGATCTTGGCTGTGTCATCTTTTTAGGCTTATTTGACCCAAGATTTATCTATGATCAATGGTTAGACTAAAAGGTTAGTCTATCCATAGGATAGTTTGTTTGGATTGGATTGTTATGATTTTTGGCTAAGTATTTTTGTGCTCGATGATAGTCGATCATCGCTCGACGATCTTCGACTGAAGATCGACGATTTCAGAGTTATATGAACTCTGAAGTAGGATCGACAATCTTCCTGCTCAGATCGACGATCGTGTTGCCCTGGTCGACATTTTCTGTGAAGAAAGTTTTTCTTCAGGTCGACGATCTGCTTGCTCAGATCGACGATCTCCGTTCTCTGGTGGACGATTTCTGTACGCTATTTCTTGTATTCTTCTCTGTTAAGATAATGTTTTATTTCCTCATTCGTAAGACATATTTTACTCAAATATTCTGCTTAATTAAATGCTCATATTCCTTTGCTTATTTGCAATATTCTTCTTGCATTAATTAAGAGATTTGGCAGAATAAAGTCTTTTGTTTTATTAGAGGAAATCGTGTTTTCTAACAGCTGTATTATAGCCATTATGCCTTGCTTCCTGTGCCAATTTATAAAGTCAATTTGATAGGATATTTTAATATCCTTAATTCCTTTTTTTGGGAATGACAGAGAAGATTTCTAGGGCAGCTTTCTTTATTTGTTTTATTGTATTGTTAGGAAAGATCTTTTAGTGCAGGGCTCGAGACATTATTCAAAAATAAGAGAGAAGGTTCTATATTAGTAGTGTAGATCATTGAAGGCATACACAACAACTCAATACAATTCTCAACAGACACAGAACCAGTATTCTCAAGTGAAAAAGAAAAAGCCCTTCTTCTCCCTGAGTGCATCCTGTCTTCAGGAAATCAACTCTCAGTGCTCAAGCTTTCAAGAAGAAGAACATCCCAGATTGCAAAAAGCTCCTGAAGAAGAACATTCACTCAATATTCAGAGTCTTCTTTGTAGCTATTTCAGAAAGCTATTCAAAGCAATTTGGAGTTCCTACACCCTGAAGCAAAGCTTCTTCTTGGACATTCTCTAAGCCAGGGGGAGCTTTGAATAATTCAGAGCAATCCACTAGCTTCTATGAACATAGAGAAGACACTCTAAATTTCTTCTTTAACCTCCTGTAAAAGGGTTATTACTCCCTTCAAAAGTGAACCATTAGTGGCAGGACACCTGATCAAAAACCTGTGTGTTTGGTTCTTAGGCACCTGATCAAAAGCCTTAAGGGTTTCTAGATCTACCTTAAGAAGATCTTGTGGTGGCAGGGCACCTGATCAAAAACCTATAGTTGATTCCTACCAGGGTGGTAGAAGAGTGGATGTACCCAATTGGGGAACCACTATAAAGTTCTTGTGTTGTCTGGTTGCTCATTTAATTTATGCTCTGTGGTTGTGATAGATATAACTAAGTTGCTAGTTGCTGTGTTAGGACTTATGCTTGACTGAAACTTCAGTTAGCATCCTTTGGTATTCACTCACTCTGTTAGGCTTTTAGTTTAAAGCTTTTATTTTTATATTACGCAAATAGCTCAAGAAAAGTGTTTAGAGTCTCTTCATTTTTGAATACTCTATTTACCCCCCTCTAGAGTAGTATCTTATCCCCTCTTTTTCATCTGCATTTATCTTTTATATGTGGTATTTGAAACTATTTTATTTTCTGTCATTTCATTTCGGGACAATATTTATTTTGGGCTGCTAATAGCCACATGGTTGTAAGCCTTATATAAGGCCATATTTTCATTTGTTATGGAGCTAATATTGAAATCAAGAAAAATTGCTTGCCTAAACCTAATTTTTCTCTCCTCTTCCTCTTAGCCGCCGCCCCCTCAAGGTTTCCTCTCAAGGAATTCGGCCGCCCCTCTCCTCCATTGCTTGGCCGCCCCCTTCCACTCCTCTCTACCTCTAACAATCCAACGTTCTCCCCTCTCTCTATCTATTCTCCACCAAATCACCTTCAATCCATTTGAAGGTTTCGGCCACCTTGGAGGAGAAAGATCTCGTGCAATGAAGAATCAAGGTGTGGGGTAATCGTCCACGGCGATAAGCGAAGGAGATGAACAAGATCTTCATCCGTGGGGCATTTCCCGTGGATCTCGAAAAGGAAGAGCGGTCATTCTTTGAGGATCCAACATATCGGATCTACGTTTCCGAGTGGGGTAACAAAATTCTTACATAAGAGATTCCCTTCTTTGATTAGTTCTTGTGGTGGACGGATTTTGCGTGATTTCTCGAATCGTTAAATTTTTGCGGTGTTTCTAATAATAGATTTGAGATTTTCATTTGGTTTTCCGAAAGAACTAGCGAGAGGATTGGCGCTCCTCATTTTTGTTTTGTTGGGATAGATCCTACCACTTTCTAATCGTGATTTTTTTGGTGGATCTATTTTGGTACAACTCCAAGCTCGATCGGAATCAATATTATTCCATTTAGCCGGAAAGGATTTTGGCCTATAGCCATTCTCCATTCCATTTGCGGATCGACTATCCGTATGTTAGCGCGAACGATAAATAAAATTCATTGTGGTCGCTGCGTTTCGTTTGTGTGCGGGTTAGGGAGCGTTAAACGTTGTAAAGGTCGTAGTCGCGCCTTCCGTGTAGGATCCTTAAGGCATAGCCTACATCAATATCGGCCTCGCCTTCGCAGATCTGGACTCAGATCTAGAATCGGAGCTCCGAAGCTCCACCAGTGGCCGGAGGTGACCTTCTCCTTCCTCCTTGCTCTCCTCTCTCTCCAAGGCTTAGAAAGAGAATGATGAAGATGGAATAAGGGTTTGAAACCCTATTCCCGGCCATAAAACCTGCCAGGACCATCCAGGGCCCTTGGATCTCTTTTAAAAGAAACGAACGACCACGATTCACCCTAAAAATAACATCTCTGCGCCGAACACGGCTTGCGACATGCCAGTGTCCAAGGCCGTGTTCCACACTCGCCGTAAACTAGGAAATCAATAACAGGACACGACCTCTAACACGGCCTCTAACACGGCTTAGGACACGCCCGTGTCAAGCATGGACACACCCATGTCATGGGCCGTGTGCCCCAATCAACGCTGAAACCATCGCTCCCCAAATAGGACACAGGATTAGACACGCCTGTGTCAACCTGTGCATGCCCGTGTCAATCAGTAAATGCCCGTGTTGCGGGGTGTGTTCCCCAATAGACACAGGACCAAAACATCAAGAAGAGGACACAGCCATATGACACGCCCGTGTCACATGCCGTGTGCTAGAAACGCCTCTGGGACACGTCCGTGTCCCAGGCCGTGTGACCCTTACCAGGGCACAAACTCGGCTCCAAACGCTGCCCGTTCCTCTTTTGAGTTTCGGGGCATTACACATTGTCTAGTCGACATAGTATAGTCAGCAGACAATCAAGTCGATATACACTATGTCGACTTGTGCTCTAGTCGATATCACCATATCGACATGTAGTATAACCGACATAGACTTTTACTATTTAGATCAAGCTTGGCTCTTCACACATATCCTATACAAGTAGAGCCGTCACGATCGTTTAACCAATTTTTCGTATGTTATTCTGTGCGACCTCATAATCTCATGCTATGTTGGAATTGAGACTAACTCCTTGATTAATTCTAAATCACATAAGACCCTAACAGTGTATAGAAGGGATATAGGCCACATAGGTGCACTTTTACGACAGAGAAGCGCAAATTTCACAATATTGACACTTGTATCCTTTGATTACCTCACTCATCGCAATAGATTTCTAAGCAGAAGAACAAGTGATGGAGCCGACTTCCCTCGACTTGTTGTTTTGGAGCGTCCTCCCTCTGACTATGATGGTGAACCGGTAGATATGAATGGAGACGACGACCCACAACACTTTGGAGACGACAACAACATGCTTACGGACAACCCTTGGAAGCTTTGCCATAATAGCCGTCTGGAGCGCAAACCGAATTATAATTTATTAATAATATATATTAATAAATTATTATTGAGTAATAATATATTTTATTATTTGTTTTTTGAAATTATCATTTTACTTCATGTCTTAATTTCGTGTAAGATGGAGACCTATAACCATCCTCGTTATTTTATTTCATGTGCGAACTATAGTTTTATTTCATGTCTGATGGGTGAAATTAGCCATCATGAGTGTTTTCAATTTGTATGGTGGAGATGGAGTGGTGTAGCCTATAAATAAGCATGTATCTTCTTTGTTTTGATTAGTGAATGAATGAAAATTGAAAACCAAGCCTCTCTTGAAGCTTCCTCCTTCTCTCCTCTCTCTCTTAGCCGGATTCTCCTCTCCTCCTCCCTTCTTCTTCTTGTGTTGGCCGCCGACCATTTCTTCTTCCTCTTCCCCTCTATCTCCCTCTAGAGCCGAGCACATACCTCACCTCTAAAACCCGAGCTTCCGTCTTTCCTAAACCTAACCCGAGCCCCACCTCCATTTCCCCCCTCCAGAAAAAAAATCGACCACCACTTCCCTCTTCCCAAACACCCGAGCCCTCCTAAGCCCAAATCCGAGCAGCCCCCTCCTTTAAAAATGCCGAGCAACCCCTCCCTCCTAACCCGAGCCACCACCCTCCTCTCCTCCCCTCAGCCCACTCTCCTCCACCCTCCCAAGCCGACCTCCACCATCCTCCTCCTCATCAAACCCTTTTTACTAAGCACCATAATCTCCTTCCTAAAACCAAATATCCCCGTATCATAAAAGTCCTTAGCCTACCATAATAGAAATATTTCTTTCCTTAATTATTTCTCAATCCACCACCTTTTCTCTCTCCTGCCTTATTTGGAGATATTTGTTTCCATATCTAGAAGATTTTGCCGGGACTTTCCAAATGCAACGTGACACGAAGAAGGCGATGAATTTCTCTCCCTCCGCCATATCTCTGGTGGTGCCGTTAAGGAACGATTATAGTCGAGAGAACCAGATTCATCAAATCCGGTTGGGTGACGAAAATTTCCACCTTTATGAGTTTATCTTCTTTAGATAATTCCTGTGGCATTGGCAAATAGCGCAGCTTGTGTAACGCTTGATTTTTCGTGGTTAAATTTATTTTAGTTATTGTCTTGTTTACTTTATTTTCGTTTAAGTTGGTGAGGCGTGGCGGCCCTCGTTTGTATTTTATTGGGAGAGAACCACCCTTGCCCGAATCTTTTGTTTTTCGGTGGTTTCTCTTTTGGTACAACTCGCTCGACCGAACCGTGTGGGTTCTTTTCGCTTGAGAGGATCTTTGCCTATCCCCTTGGTATTATCTTAAGGGGCTTTGCGAACCCCCCGTAATTGTAGTTTAGTAATAATATTAATTAAACCGCTGCTACGTTAAATGTTTGAGGGTGACGTGAGAGTTATTCGAGAGCGTCGCGTCTGTTTCGTCGGCCACCAAAACGTCCGAAAGTGTGGGCCTACATCAATTTGGTATCAGAGGGAGGTTCACGTCAATTTCCTAATTGGCACCCTTTCCCTCTTATTTGGCACGTTAACACACACTCACTCGTTGCTTGGTATTTCATTAAAAAATCAATTTTTAAATTTTTGGTCTGCAAATAGCGGCCTAAAATTTTTATTTTTTCTCAAAATCTAAAAAATAAAATTCTGGAAATTCTCTATCTTATTTTTAATAAGAAATCCAATTTTTTTTTCATTAAGTAAATATTTTTATTAAGTTATTTTAAAATTTTAATAGTTGGTCTGCAAATAACGGCCTATATTTTTTTTTTTCAGCAAAATTCAAAAATAAATTTTTTTTAATAATCCTTATATTTTTTCCAGCAAGAAAATCTATTTTATATAATTATAACCTTAGCTATTAGGCGGGAACAATTCCATCTACGTTAGAGTTTAGTGGATCTAGTACCCCTTTTTTGTGCACGTGCACTAAATTGAGATCGAGTGTCCTCTCCGGTTCTCTCTAGGATGGCATATGATGTATATGCTACCCAGTTAGACTATTCTTATGCTAAGTATATGGCTAAACACACCCCTAGGGCACACCACATTTATCCTACTTATGACGGTTTAGAGTATCCCCAAACTTTTAGAGACTGGCTTAAGGGATTAGAATAATATTTTAATTGTCACTTATGGGATGACTAGAAAAAGGTTAGCTTTGCCCGAGAGCGATTAGTAGGTCGAGCCCGATTATTTTGGTTAAACGAAGAGCGTCGTGTAAGTAGCTATCGTTATGCTTGGCCGCACATGCGTAGCCTCCTCTCGGATCAATTTGATCTCGCCTACCTGCGCACTAATTGCACCACACCCGTTAGTAAGAATAGTTACGACACTAGACCCGTATCTGCTATTAGGAGTGACCCTATGCCTCCGGATAGATCCTATCCCCAGAGAGGTAGTAATACCCAAAGTGTGCCTAGTCCCACCTATAGGGAACATAAGCCATTTAGACCCCAAAATTTGAACTCAAAAGAGGTTACTATTAGGGTGCTTGATTCTTTAGCCTCGACATCTAAGCCCTCTGGTATAGTGACTGATACCTCTGAGGATGCTTATGTTGATATAGAATCTATGGATGATGAAGTTAATTAGCTAGGTGAGAGTCTTCCTTCACTTACGATATCGCCTGACTCTCCTGTTGAACCTGAGCGTGTGATTAGGACTGAGCCTGTTACTGAGGACGAGGCAAGTTTCACTGACACTTTTAGTGACGTTGAGGAGATTGGTTATCCCAGTGATTTGGATGAGGATTTATCCCTTGAGGAATCATCTCCACCCCCTTCGACGATATTTTAGTCAGCGAGTCTTCTGATGACCCTGAGTCAGAAGACGTTATGGCAGAGTCGGTAGAGTCATACGAAGCTAAGAGCGTACCTGTTACTGATTTAGGTGATGACTCGCTAGGACCCGAAATTATTATGGTTGACCCAGGCTTGTTAAATATTTCTATGGTATTGGAAGAGTCACCTTGGGATGGTTGGTCAATTTGGGATAATCTTAGTGTGATACATCCGGGAGTTAGTTCGTTTACGTTATCAATGCCGCTTAAAGGTCAAGTTGACTTTGATACTCCCCGAGATTTGATTTGTCCATCCACATATTCTGACTTAGATGATGTCCCTACCTCATGGGAAGAATTGGTCGATATAGGATGTGATGCTGTAGTAGATTTACCCTATAAGAAAAATTTATCTTTGGATGACGGTAGCACTGAGGGCCCGATAGACTTTTCTTTGATGATAGCTCCTTCGCCTGAGGCCCAAGTTAGTTTAGAAGTTTTATCAGATATAAATTTGCCTACCTTAGAGACGATCACTGGATCTGAATTAAATAAAATATCTAATGCGTTGGAAGACATGTCGACTGATTTGGTGGATCCATTTTGTGGCAAATATTTAACTGAGGATGAGTTTTTTGTAAGGACGAATCCACTATTCGAGTTTTCCTTTGATTTTAATGGCTTGCAACCGGAGGCATTTTATTGGACGCTTAATCCAAATTTTGACGTTGAGTGTGACTTATCTCCCCCAATGTAATCAAACATGTTGACTCTCTCTCCGGTTCACTTAACTCGTGTAGATGAACTTTTAGGGAACGAACTAGTCATTTCTAGCCCGGTATATCTAGAGAAGCTTATTATTCTCGCCTCCCCGTTCGGCATACTTAGATGGATGTGGGTAGACATAGTTGGGTATGTTGAGTTATGTCGCGTGCATTTCCTTTTTAATTTGGGAGCGACCAACTCTATAGTTGGTGACGAGTGTTTTCTGAAAACCTTTTAATATGATACTTTTAAATCAAAATTTAAATCCAAATTTAAAACTATGACGTTGGACTCCACTGAATTAATCTTTGAACTTAAAGCACCCGTGCCACCAGACATAATTCTGTTATTTTGTACTATTTATTCAAGTCATGTGGCACATGGGTTCACCCCTCATGGTTTTAATTTAATTATGCGCATTTTTAATTTCTTAATCCATCTAAATGCGTCCATTAAATTCTTGCTAGGTTGTGTCGAAAAGTCTACCACCGTTATGTGACTGATTTAGTTTTGGATTGTCTCACCCCTGAACGGATGCCCCCGAGCACTTTAAAAATATTAACGAATCAGCTAGTCCAATTTTTAGGAATTTTACGGAAGTTTGGTAACATGACATTTCTGTTAAAATTTTCCACTGATTGGGGCATAACTCCTATTTTCACCGTTTCACATTTTACGCTTTATGCTTTTATGCCACTTGAAATGTCTACCTCTTCGTATATATCTTCCACTATACTTTCTATTGGGTTGGGTGATGACAGTTTCCTAGGATCGTTCTCCTTCTCGGCCTCCATCGGAGGTATGTTGTTGGATGTTGTGGAAATTATTTTTCCTTCTTTGCCTAACGCGTTTTTGAGGTCTCCCCAAGGCCACCTTTTGCCATGCAGGTCCTTCTTCACCGCCGATGAACTTATAGGCGAGTACACACTGGCATACTCATCAGTGATGAGTATTTTTAAGAGGGGGAGGATTGATGGAGCGGACTTCCATCGACTTGTTGTTTGGAGCGTCCTCCCTCTGACGATGATGGTGACTCGGTAGATATGAATGGAGACGACGGCCCGTAATACTTTGGAGACGGCGATAGCATGCTTACAGACGACCCTTGAAAGCGTCGCCACAATAGCCGTCCGGAGCGCAAACCCAATTATAATTTATTAATAATATATATTAATAAATTATTATTGAGTAATAATATATTTTATTATTATTTTTTGAAATTATCATTTTACTTCATGTCTTAATTTCATGTAAGATGGAGACCTATAACCATACTCGTTATTTTATTTCATGTGCGAACTATAGTTTTATATCATATCATGATGGGTGCAATTAGCCATCATGAGTGTTTTCAATTTGTATGGTGGAGATGGAGTGGTGTAGCCTATAAATAGGCATGTATCTTCTTTGTTTTGATTAGTGAATGAATGAAAATTGAAAACCAAGCCTCTCTTGAAGCTTCCTCCGTCTATCCTCTCTCTCTTGGCCGAATTCTCCTCTCCTCCTCCCCTCTTCTTCTTGTGTTGGCCGCCGGCCATTTCTTCATCCTCTTCCCCTCTATCTCCCTCTAGAGCCGAGCACATACCTCACCTCCAAAACCCGAGCCACCACCTTTCCAAACCCTAACCCGAGCCCCTCCTCCATTTCCCCCCTTCACAAAAAAATCGACCACCACTTCCCTCTTCCTAACCACCCGAGCCCTCCTAAGCCCAAATCCGAGCAGCCCCCTCATTTCCAAAAGCCGAGCAACCCCTCCCTCTTAACCCGAGCAACCACCCTCCTCCTCTCCTCCCCTCGGCCCACTCACCTCCATCCTCCCAAGCCGACCTCCACCATCCTCCTCCTCATCAAACCCTTTTTACTAAGCACCATAATCTCCTTCCTAAAACCAAATATCCCAGTATCATAAAAGTCCTTAGCCTACCATAATAGAAATATTTCTTTCCTTAATTATTTCTCAATCCACCACCTTTTCTCTCTCCTGCCTTATTTGGAGATATTTGTTTCCATATCTAGAAGATTTCACCGGGACTTTCCAAATACAGCGTGACACGAAGAAGGCGACAAATTTCTCTCCCTCCGGCGTATCTCTGGTGGTGTCGTTAAGGAACAATTCTAGTCGAGAGAACCAGATTCATCAAATCCGATTGGGTAACAAAAATTTTCACCTTTATGAATTTCTCTTCTTTAGATAATTCCTGTGGCATTGGCAAATAGCACGGCTTGTGTAACGCTTTATTTTTTGTGGTTAAATTTATTTTAGTTATTGTCTTGTTTACTTTATTTTCGTTTAAGTTTGTGAGGCGTGGTGGCCCTCGTTCGTATTTTGTTGGGAGAGAACCACCCTTGCCCTAATCTTTTGTTTTTCAGTGGTTTATCTTTTGGTACAACTCGCTCGACCGAACCGTGTGGGTTCTTTTCTCTTGAGAGGACATTGGCCTATCGCCTTGGTATTATCTTAAGGGGCTTTGCGAACCCCCCGTAATTGTAGTTTAGTAATAATATTAATTAAACCGCTGCTACGTTAAATGCTTGAGGGTGACGTGAGAGTTATTCGAGAGCATCGCGTCTATTTTGTCGGCCCCCAAAACATCCGAAAGTGTGGGCCTACATCAACAAGTATTGATGCCTACTCAAGAATAGCTAGTAAAATTAGAAGAACTAAGAAAACCTGAAAAATAAATGGAAACATGCTAAAATCAAATAGCCCGTCAAAATTAGGAGAACTAAGCCAAGAAAAATCTACAAAAGATTATTCAATCATGTGGAAAACTATTGCGAAGAGAATGTTAAGCCTAATCAAGATACCAATCTCAGCTCTAACAATATTAACCTAGGATATGGGTTCCAGAGATGAACACCAGGTAGGAAGATTGAAGAGACGGGAGAAAGAAACCCTCGTCCTTAAAGTCCAATGACTAATTTATGAATATAAATAAATAGATTGGTATTATGGGCACAACAATGATGGTTATGGTCAGCAAACGGCTAAGTACAACACAATATAACTATATATATACCAATTTCATTATGTACACACTGTAACGTCTCCTTCTACCTTTCGTTACTCAATCACTAGGCCTTAAGAGGACCGTTATCGGGCTGCAACCCAAGCACCCCAACCCCTCTCCAGCCCACAGGCGGGTTGTTGGTGGCTACAACCTCTCTTTGATGAGCGAACACGACAGTTAAGCGCACACTACAGGGACTTCCCATGAGGTTACTCATCCCAGTACTAATCCAGCCCGAGCACACTTAATTATAGAGTTCTCCAACTCTTCATCACCAATTGAGATACAGGCGGGTTACAACTCAATTGGTGATGAGGAGTTGGAGAACTCTATAGTTAAGCATGCTCAGGCTGGAGTAGTACTGGGATGGGTGACCTCCTGGGAATTCTTCATGGTGAGCGCTTAACTGTCGAGTTTGCTCATCAAAGGGAGGTTGTGGCCACCAACAACCCGCTTGTGGGCTGGAGAGGGGTTAGGGTGCTTGAGCTGCAGCCCGGTAATGGTCCGCCTAATGTCTAGTGATTGAGTCACGAAAGGTGGAATGGGACGTTACAAAAAAGTGCACTTTTTGTGACGTCCCGTGCCCTGCTCGCTCGTGTACTCTCATTTCCACCGAGGAGACGCACTAGGCGGCCGTTCGGGCTACAACCCAAGCACCCCCAACCCCTCTCCAGCACTATGGCTGGTTGTTGGTGGACACATCCTCCCTTAGATAAGGCAAACTCGATAGTCAAGCGCGCATCATGGGGACTTCCCAGGAGGTCACCCATCCCAGTACTACTCTCGCCCATGCACGCTTAACTATGGAGTTCCTTCACTTCTCATCACCAATTGAGCTTTTGCTGCAGCTCAATTGGTGATGAGAAGGTTTAAAACTCCATAGTTAAGCGTGCTCGGGTTGAAGTGGTACTAGGATGGATGGCCTCCTGGGAAGTCCCTATGTTGTCCACTTAACCGGAGAGTTTTGCTCATCGAAGGGAGGTTGTGGACACCAACAACCCACTAGTGGGCTTGAGAGGGGTTTGGGTGCTTGGGCTGCAGCTTGGTAGCGTCACCTAGAGCGGATCCGTGACATTATCACGTTGGATCGGCTAGGGTCGTTACAATAAAAAGAGCACTTTTTATTGTAACGTCCCCTTCCACCTTTCGTGACTCAATTACTAGGCCTTAGGCGGACCGTTACCGGGCTGCAGACCAAGCACCACAACCCCTCTCTGGCCCACAGGCGGGTTGTTGGTGGTCACAACCAGCTCAATTGGTGATAAGAAGTGAAGGAACTCCATAATTAAGCATGCTCAGGCTGGAGTAGTACTGGGATGGGTGACCTCTTGGGAAGTCCCCGTTTGGCCCAACTTAACTGTCGAGTTTGCTCATCAAAGGGAGGTTGTGGCCACCAACAACCCGTCTGTGGGCTGGAGAGGGTTTAAGGTGCTTGCTCTGCAACCCGGTAACGTCGCCTAGATCGGAGCCGTGACATTGTCATGTTGGATCGGCTAGGGTCATTACACACACAAAAACACTATTTGCACTGTTCATTTTCTCTAATCAATACTGAAAATGTGAACATTTATTAATTACAACTATGAGAATTCTCTAGGGGTGAATAGAGATTTGAGAATATTTGCTAAAACTATTTACTAGATTTAAATAATCTCATATTAACATTCACAGAATCACAACCAGAATAAGTATCTCTGCACAAAAATAATATAAAAAATAAGACAAAAACAACACAACAATGTAAAGCACAATACAAAAGACACCAAAAATATAGTGGTTCCCCAAAATCGAGGTGCATCCACTCTTCTACCATTTTTGTAGGAATATACTATCACAGTGCCTGGGTATTTGATAAGAAGTCTTTCAGAACCAGTGTCTGAGTTTTTTTGATAAAGAGACTCTCAGAAGCAATAAAATCTTTTAATAAGAAGATCTTGAATCACACGACTAGATCTTTTGATAAGAAGATCTTGAGCCGCATTGAATCCTTTGAAGGGAGATTTTAAAACTCTTTACTTAATTACAGAAAGAGAGAAAGAGTAAAAGTGAAGAAGAAGAAGAATAGTCTTCTAGGTTGAGTCATCTTTTAGCAAATTTTTGAGGACTCTTATGGCAATAAGTGATTTGGATCTTCTCTATATACAAAATATTGATGGGAAGGTGCAAGGATTATTTGCTCTGTGATCCATAATCTTTCAGACTATTCTTTGAGATTCTTGTTGCAGTAGAGAAGAGAGAAGGAAGAAAAGTTGATGTTGAAAATCTAATCTAATTTTTGTATTCTATTATATTATTTATGTTTTTGTATTCTCATTCTATTTGAAATCTTGGTATATCAATTCCCAAATCATTTCAAATTCTTCTTCTAGGAAATTATCTTTAGAAGAAATAAGACAATATTTTTCTATCTTTGTCTTCAGATATCCCATCAACCTCTTCAAATTTCTTTTATAGAAGGAAGAAGAATTGTTGTTGAAACTGAGGGTCAGCTTCTGTGGAGTTCGGACCCTTAGAAAAGGGGTGACTGCACACTTACTTCTCCTAGTGTGCTTGACTGACTGAAGACTTAGAACTCAAAACTGACCCAAAGCTTCAGCACGGAGGTCCCACCACACACCCGGAAGATCTTAGAGCGCTTTCCCTCCTTAGTCAGTGCTAAGCTAAGGACACCTCAGAAAGCTCTATAAGACTAGAGAATGAGAAAACTTGAAAGCTTGCCTTATGTGGTACACTCTTGGGTCTATTTATAGATTTTTAGTCCTGGCCTGCAAATATCGCAACTCTGCTGTTCTAAATGGCTATATGCAACCCAAACGAGTTTTGCCAACAATGAAACTCCGCTGTTCAGTGAGGATATTGGTAGACCAAATCACATTAATCATAGGATATCTGCACCACACTCATGGGGAGAATGCGAGCCAGCTTGCCAGTCATTTGGAAGGGTGTGGCCCGGCTCGCTCAGCTCGCATGCCTATTAGGCGAGTCCTGATTCTTGCGGCTCACCCGCCTCTTATATGGAGGTGGGCCGGCTTCCCCGGCTCGCTTGCCTATTTGGCAGATGTGGGTTGGCTCGCCCGCCCGCCTGGCAGATGCGAGTTGACTCGCCCGCCTGACGAATTTACGTGGGTCGGCTGCCCCGACTCGCTCGCCTATCCGGCGGATGCGGGTTGGGTTAGATAGAGGGCCCCTCTTCTGCCTTGTTGGACCCACATGGTCAACACTGGGTTGCACAAAATCCCCGCTCTTTTTGAGCTTTAACAAATCTAGGAAAGAATCATCCAACCCCATGTGTTCGGTGAGTGCCTGCTGAGCTTGAGGGAATCTTTTGGTGGGTCCCACCTTTGTGCTATATATACCACTAGGCTTAAAGAAATCCCCCGACCTTCTGCATCTCTTTTTCTTCGCAAACAACTATAGCTGAGTGATACCATATCAAAAGAGATGCGTGCTCACCTAGCGGCCGCGAGGGAGGGCACGCATGCACATGTCATCGATGCCTCCCCCTGGCTGGCTCGAGGGTCGCTCAGCCATGCCTTCAGACCGAAGAAGGCCAAGATGGTGAGACAGTCTCCCCCGAATGACACCCCTCCTAATCCAATAGCTGGTCTTGAGGTTCCCCACCAGGTATGTGAGCCGCTTATTTGATTTTATATCACTCTGGTTCTGACACCTTCTCTCCCGTAGGAGGTGCCTAACGAGGAAAGAGATGGGGGACTGGAGCCGAGACGCTCTTCCCCACATGTAACTGAGCGTGTCGCCAGCCCTTCGGCTATAGGATCCTCCCTTCCTGTGGTCCTGACCATTCCTCTTATAACTACTGGTGAGTCCTCGGCTCCTTTTTTGCTTCCTTGTTTGTTCACACATTACCTGATCATTTATTGTTACCGCTTCCACCCTAGGGGACGTCGACTTGCCCCCGCAGGTTCCTCAATTGCCGATCTACTATGGGATGGGACGACATGTCATAACTCGTATTTTCTCTATATTTAAAAGATATATCAGAGTAAGAGAAAACACGCGTCGTGATGCCACGTCGTACAGGGGATAACTGCAGACGCTCAGACAAGAACGTGAACCTAACACTTTATATAAAATCCTTAAGTTATTATGAAGAAACATTAATTTAAGTTAAGTTTTGATAGTCGTATCCCTTGGATCAGTGGATAACCTAGTTCACAAGTGAAAATATGAATATGCGCAGCATGAAATATTCTGTTTATATTGTTTAACATCCTACATGAGCATTAATATCCAAATAGGACAACTCATGATATGCATACTTCTAGATTTAATATAAGTATAGAAATAAATTTTACTTTCGTTAAAATATAATGGCTTAGGTTAAAAGATGTTATGCATGAGATAGCCAAAATGATAGTTTTATACTTTAAAATAACTAACATGCAATCCTAGTATAAAACCTTCCCAGAGAGCAAGTAAAACCAACAATTTAATCAGAAATTGTCTTAACAACTAGTAAGTACTTAACATTCAACCAAAATCTCCAGTGGGCGTCAACAACCTGACACGAACTAAAGAAAAAAACAACAAAACTACCTCACAACGTGTAACACCCCTATCCGTCATATAGCATATAGCAGTAGGTCCAGCCGGGGCCCTACGCCATATACCACGGACAGACCGGCAGGTTACTCATTGAAACCATTCAACCAATAACATACGTCCTACTCAGAGTACATTCTAGCAGAAGCAATTTATTAAGTTGCAAGAAATAAGAACCCAACCACAAGCATGAATGTCCAATAGCATAACCCAACATGAATGAAATACAAAGTACTAAAAGTACTGGCCTTATGACCTTACAATAGTTCACTAAATTTAAAACAGTGTCTTACAAACTTCGGCTCGCAGGCCGGCCACACATGGAATAAACAAGTAAACAAACAAGGTTTTCAAGGGCCGGCTCAGTAACTTGGTCTTTGGCCCACTATTTGCCGCTCAGCTCCGCAGCACCTGCAAGCACAATTCACTGCAATGGTGGCAAACAAGAATAATGGTCAGCTAAAGCTGACCAAATTATAACAATTCCGCCCCAGAACTCAGGGGCAACAAAGCTTCTTCCCTACACTTGTTAGCATAGCAAGTAATATAGTGAATAAGCACAATATCACAGGTGCAGGCTCACACGGCCGCACACCCCGTGCTCAGAGGGCACTAACTCGGTGAACCCGGTCAACACCGCGGTCTCACCACCATTCCTTGGACGACAAATCTCGTGAGCATTTTGGTCTTTCTGGCCACGCCGAAGACCCTCCATCTATGCCAACGGTAAGTACCACATACCTTAGGTCGCTTTAACCGAATGACACAGAGCGGGTACAGTTCCGCCTAACCCGTTGCTCACACCGAAACGTCAATTAAGCCATATGCGTGGGTCAAGCTTCCCCGAGTCCCAAAACAATCAAAACATGCACATAACCCAGTTATGTTCAAGGTTGGCTCCCAGGCCACCAAGTTGGCAGAAATGCATTTCCGCCCAATTTTCCGGGTGCACCTTGGAGTTAATCGCCAAGACTCCCTATTGCAATCTACCACGTAGAAAACCCGAAAAAAATAAAGGCACAGAGTCTTCTTCGGCTAATCATGCATAATGAAACATCACCAATCCAGACTAACATGTCCGGGTAGGCTTCACACACCATGCCTATGTCCATAACTCGATTTCAGACTCTACATGCAAATAAGGGGGACTTTACATATCTATCCCAAGGAACATTGCAAACTCGCCGTACACTCGCGGGAGTGGGTTTTCCCTATGCAAAAGAAGAAGAGATTCACATGCTCAAGTAGAGAATCGTTACCCTAGCATTCCTCTTCAGCGCAATGGAAATCTACACGGATGAAAAGCACCGCGATTATCTCGCCTCCGTAGATCTGGACTCGGTTTGAGATTTGGCGCTCCGAATCTCCTTTGACGACCGGATCTTCCCTCCTTGCTCTCCATTCTCTCTAGAACATAGAAAGAGAGTGGCCAATGAAAAGTGAGGGTTTAAACCCCCAATCCCGGCCTTAACCCTAGGATGGAGAGGCCTGAATCGTTAGATCCCAAAATAAGGAAACGAACGGCCACGATTCGCCCTGAAAATAAACTTCCTGGGCCGAACACGGCTTGCGACACGCCCGTGTCCAAGGCTGTGTAACTCATTCGCCGCCGAAACCGTCACGCCCCTAAAAGAACACGGGCACTCGACATACCCATGTCAGGCTTGACACGCCTGTGTCATCCAGTACGCGCCTGTGTAGCTGGGCGTGTTCCTCCATCGACACAGGTCCAAAATGTCCCGAGAAGGACACGACCATGTGACACGCCCGTGTCATATGCCGTGTGCTAGACATGCCCTGGGACACATCCATGTCCCAGGCCGTGTAACTCCCTCAGCACAAACCAGCAAACTGCCCTAGCAGGACACAACCACTGACACGCCCGTGTGTCAGGCCGTGTGCCCTCACTCAACGCTTATTGAGTGAAAATCGTTGAGTGCTTGGCGAGACATAGAACACACACCTGACATGGCCCTGGGACACGCCCATATCCCAGGCCGTGTGACCTTTACCAAGGTTCAAACACGCCTAAAAACGCTGCCCGTTGCTCTTTTGAGTTTCAGGGCGTTACAACTCTCTCCCTCTTAAAATAATTTCATCCACGAAATTACCAAAGGAAAAGATATAGAAACCAAAAGTGGTACCTGAGTGGAATAACTCTGGGTACTCCTCAAGCATGGTCTGCTCCCGTTCCCATGAGAGCTCCTCCCGACTATAATTGTCCCATAGGACATTGACCATCCTGATCTCCTTGTTACAAGTCGCTTGACTTCAGAGACTCAATACGAACTAGTTTGACCCTTGTCGTTAACCCTTCGTCCACCGGTACTTGATCAACTGCAATCACCTGCGAAGGCTCTTGCAATGCCTTCCACAACACTGATATGTGGAATACGTCGTGTAGACCACTCAACTCCACCGATAGCCTTAGACAATAAGCTGCCTCACCGATTCGCTCTAGAATCTCAAATGGTCCAAGGTATCTCGGGCACAGCTTCGTCAAGCATCGTACCCGTGAAATACCCTTGAACGACTTTATCTTAAGATACACCCAATCGACAACTGCGAACTCCACGTTCCGATGCTTGACATTGTAGTATTTAGCTTGTCTATCCTGAGCGATCAGCAAACGCTCCCGAATGGTTCGCACCAAAGAAGTGGCACTTTCCACCTCTTGCTTTTTGTACAACCTCGCCTCACCCGTTTCCAACCATGACAACAGCGTGCGACATTTTCTACCACATAGGGCCTCGAAGGGCGCCATTTGTATGCTCGCTTGGTAGCTGTTGTTGTACGCAAACTCCACCAAATACAGATGATCTTCCCACTGCTTTCTGATGTCCATGACTCACATGCAAAGCATGTACTCCATCGTCCTATTGACCCTCTCGGTCTGCCTATCCGTCTGTGGATGAAAGGCTGTGCTGAACTTCAACTTAGTTCCCAGCATTTGCTGCACCAACTTCCAGTCATTGGACATAAAACACCCATCTCTATCACTCACGATGCTGCGGGGCACACCGTGCAGTCTAACAATGTTATCCACGTAAAGCTTTGCCAGCTTCTCCACCGAATCGTCCTTCCTATGCAGAATGAAGTGCGACACTTTTGTCAAGCGATCTACGATCACTCAGATGGAGTCATTTCCTTTCTGCGACCTTGGCAAACCATGCACAAAGTCCATCGAAATGTCGTCAAACTTCCACTTCGGAATAGACAAAGATTTCAAGAAACACCCTGGCTTTTGACACTCTGCCTTCACTAATGCGCAAGTCAGACACTTCGCCACATATAGTGCCACATCCTTTTTGAGTCCTAGACACCAGAACAACTTCAAGTCTCGGTACATCTTCGTGCTCCCTGGGTGAATTGAGTACTTGGTATGATGAGCCTCGTACATCAACTCCACCTATAAATTACCCATGTTTGGGATGCACAAACGACTGTCCTACCTTAGATGTCCATCTTCAACTGTAAATTGGGAATTTGACCTGTACGAAGCTGCATCCATGATTTCCTTCATGCTGCTATCCAAATCAATAGCCTGCCGAATCCGATCAGCCAGATCATACTGAACTTCCGTCCAGTTCAATAACGCTTCAGCGCTAGTCTGCTTGTCAACACAAGAGATATCTAGCGCATCCAACTCCAGAATCAACTGCTCATCATGAACCGACAACCAGTTGGCTTTGGCGGGGGCCCTGTGACTTAACGCATCCGCAACTGCATTGCCTTTCCCGGACACATAATGAATTTTGAATGTATAGTCCCCCAGGAACTCCATCCATCTTGGCTGTCTCATGTTCAGATCCTTCTGATCAAACAGGTATTTCAGGCTCTTGTGGTCGGTATAAATATCGACCTTTATGGTGTACAAATAATGCCTCCACAGCTTTAGCGCAAAAATCATAGCCGCCAACTCCAAGTCGTGGACCGGATAATTCCTCTCGTGCACTTTCAGCTAACGCAAGCCATATGCAATAACACTTCCATGCTGCAGTAGCACATAGCCCAAACCACTGCCCGAAGCATCGCTGTAGATCTCAAAGCCTTCGGTTCCACTCGGTGAACTTAGCACTGGCACCGTGGTCAACCAACTCTTCAATTCTTCAAAATCTTGTGCACACTCTCACGTCCAAACAAACTTCTGATCTTTTATGGTCAACGTTGTGAGAGGTAACGCTATCCACGAGAAGTTCTCTACGAAGCGCCTGTAATAGCCAGCAAGCCCCAGAAAACTCCGGACTTCCGCTACCGTAGACAACACAGGCCACTCCCGTATCGTAACTATCTTCGCTGGATCTACTGCAATCCCTTCACCACTGACTATGTGACCAAGGAACGCTACTGAGGATTACCAGAACTCGCATTTGGAGAACTTTGCGTATAGTTCGTTCCTTCTCAGCGCCTCCAAAACCAAATGCAGATGCTTGAAGTGATCTTTTCGCACTGCGAGTACACCTATATGTCGTCGATAAAGACGATCACAAAATGGTCTAAGTACTCCCTGAACGCTCTGTTCATCAGATCCATGAACACTGATGGCGCATTAGTCAGCCCGAACGGCATGATAGTAAACTCGAAGTGACCATACCTTGTGCTGAATGCTGTCTTTGGGATATCACTCTCCCTTATCCACAGCTGATAGAAACCGGACTTAAGATCCAATTTTGAGTATACCGATGACCCGACTAACTGATCAAAAAGATCATCAATCCTTGGGATCGGGTACTTGTTCTTTTCCGTAAACTTATTCAGCTCTCCATAGTCGATACAGAGCCACAAACTTCCGTCCTTCTTCTTGACAAAGAGGACCGGTGCGCTCTAAGGCGGCGAACTTGGACGCACATAACCTTGCTCCAACAACTCTTTTAGTTGAACCTTTAGCTCTGCCATTTCCTTAGGCGCCAACCTATAAGGAGAGCGTGACACAGGTTTGGCACCTGACACTAACTCAATTGTGAAATCGATCTCCCGCTGAGGTGGGGCTCCAGGAAGATTGTCCGGGAACACGTCAGGGTACTCACACACTACTGGGATGCTACCCAAAGTGGGCTTAGGCTTTACAGCCTCCACTAACTTGAAGAACAGCTCTGCACCAGCACAGACTGCCTTGACCACCTGAAGAGCAGACATTAAAGTCTTGCTCGACCCCTTCAATCCCACAAACCTTGTCTCCCACCCAACACCCAGCTTGACTTCCTTACGGTTGCAATCTATGTATGCCTTCTACTCCGAAAGCCAGTCTATACTAAAAATGATGCCGAACTCTACTAGCGGCAGTAACGAAGCTAGTAAGTCGAACTCCTGACTTCCAATATGAATCTTTACGACACATACTCTGTCTGCACGCTTAGAACACCCATTCGGCAGCAACACATCCAATTTGTCCTTCGCCATCGAAGAAGGGACTCCGATGCGCGATATGAAACCTTCGGACAAAAAGGAGTGCGAAGCTCCCGTATCGATAATGCCCTTGCTGCACTATTGCAAATCAAAACAAAGCCTATACAAACAGTAATAAGCTAACAAGCACTAGGTAACAGTATTTAAAGCTAACTTGCTATAAATTTAAACCGTACCTGTCACCACATCCGCTTGTTTGATGGCCTCCTGCTGGCCCAGATTGTAGACTCTTGGTTGAGTCAGAGCATAATGGGATGCTGTTGACTCCACCGCCTTGCCATTTTCCTCGTAAGTTGCTCCCTGCTTCCTCTCGGACTTTGCTCATCCGCTCCAATAGTCACGTGCAAAGTGCTTAGGCTTCCAACAAGTAAAGCAAGCGCCCGTGGTCTGACTTGTAGTTTCCCCCGAAGTACCATAAGAAGGGGCTGGACCCGAAGTCCTAGTCTTCTTAAAGAACTTGCGATAACCAGACTTCAGTGTAGTCGGCACCTTAAACTCTGTCTTCTTAACACTGGAGTCTTTCTTTGCCTGCACATTTTTCATATCTTTCTCCAAAGACTGGGCCGTGTTGACCAGGGTCAAGAAGCCCTGTGTCATCGGCTCCGAGAGTAGTAGCCTCAGGTCATCCCTCAGACCTTCATAGAAACGATTCGTCTTCCGCTCCTCATCATCAAAAGTAGAGCTAGCATACCGACCCAATCGTGTACATTCGTGGAGGTACTTATCCAAGCTGCTCTCTCCCTGTACCAACTTCTGAAACTCGTTCTCTAATGCAATCCTCTGAGCCGAGGGGAGGTATCGAGCCAAGAACAGCCTCGAGAATTCCTCTATCGAGACATCTGTAAGCTGTCTACCCCGCAGATGGTGTAACTCCAAGCCTTCCCACCATAATCTTGCATCACCATCCAATAAGAACGTGACAATAGTGGTCTTCTGCCACTCTTCTGTCTCTGTAGCTATCATTACTCTCTTGACTCTGGAAAGCCAATCAACCGCTTGTGTTGGGGTTCCCATCCCCGAGAACACTGGAGGATTGAAGCCCATAACGTGCTTAAGCTGTTTCTCCATTGCTCTCCTAGGCAACACTGGCTCCACTACAACCTACTCCACTCTCCTTGGCTCCGCTGCTTGGAGTGGTACTTGCTCCACAGTAGGGGCAGGCTGTTACACCTGTCTCGCTGGCTGCGCATTAATCATCGCAAACACTGCATACGCTACCAATCGTATGGTCTCAGCCGAAGGAGGTGTTGCCGGCGCATCATTTGGTTCGCTACTCGCCTCAAAAACTGGACGTTCTGACAGCCCCGCACCACTCCTGGTCACCTATAGTCATACAAAAAATCAATAAGCGACCAAACAACATTGCAAAAAGCAATTATAGGAACACGCAGGTTCCTCAAACATGTGTATTTTCATTCCTAAGTGGACATTCATGGGTTCTTTTCATATTATAACGATGACGCACACACATGTGCTCACCACCCCTTAAAGTGAATTCGTCCACGAATTCATTTAAGTCTGACCAAAATCGGTAGTATTATACCAAATTGTAACACCCCTATCTATCATATAGCATATAGCAGTAGGTCCGGCCGGGGCCCGACGCCATATACCACGGATAGACCGACGGGTTACTCAATGAAACCATTCAACCGATAACATACATCCTACTCAGAGTACATTCTAGCGGAAGCAATTTATTAAGTTGCAAGAAATAAGAACCCAGCCACAAGCATGAATGTCCACTAGCATAAC
The DNA here is from genome assembly GCA_039513925.1 of Platanthera zijinensis. Classification (NCBI taxonomy): domain Eukaryota; kingdom Viridiplantae; phylum Streptophyta; class Magnoliopsida; order Asparagales; family Orchidaceae; genus Platanthera; species Platanthera zijinensis. The sequence continues at coordinate 181,502,905 of CM077079.1, read as the reverse complement.
CCAACATGAATGAAATACAAAGTACTAAAAGTAAGGGCCTTATGGCCTTACAATAGTTCACTAAATTTAAAACAGTGTCTTACAAACTTTGGCTCGCAGGCCGACCACACATGGAATAAAAAAGTAAACAAACAAGGCCTTTGAGGGCCGACTCAGCAACTTGGGCTTTGGCCCGCTATTTGCCGCTCGGCTCCACAGCACCTGCAAGCACAATTCCCTGCAACGGTGGCAAACAAGAATAATGGTCAGCTAAAGTGACCAAATTATAACGATTCCGCCCCCAAACTCAGGGCAACAAAGCTTTTTCCGTGCACTTGTTAGCATAGCAAGTAATATAGTGAATAAGCACCACATCACAGGTGTAGGCTTACATGGCCGCACACTCTGTGCTCTCAGGGCACTAACTCGGTGAACCCGGTCAACACCGCGGTCTCACCACCATCCCTTGGACGGCAAATCTCGTGAGCATTTTGGTCTTTCTGGCCACGCCTAAGACCCTCCATCTGTGCCAACGGTAAGTACCACGTACCTTAGGTCGCTTAAACTGAACGACACAGAGCGGGTACAGTTCCTCCTAACCCGTTGCTCACACCACAACGTCAATTAAGCCATATGCGCGGGTCAAGCTTCCCTGTGTCCCAAGATGATCAAAACATGCACATAACCCCGTTATGTTCAAGGTTGGTTCCCAGGCCACCAAGTTGGCAGAAATGTGTTTCCGTCCAGTTTTCCGGGTGCACCTTGGAGTTAATCCCCAAGACTCCCTGTTGCAATCTACCGCGCAGAAAACCCGAAAACAACCAAAGGCACGGAGACTTCTCCGGCTAATCATGCATAATGAAACATCACCGATCCAGACCAACATGTCTGGGTAGGCTTCACACACCATACCTATGTCCGTAACTCTATTTCGGACTCTACATGCAAACAAGGGGGACTTTACATATCTACCCCAAGGAACACCAAAAACTCGCCGCACACTCGCGGGAGCCGGTTTTCCCTATGCAAAAGAAGAAGCGCTTCACATGCTCAAGTAGACAATCGTTACCCTAGCATTCCTCTTTGGCGCCATGGAAATCTACACGGATGAAAAGCACCGCGATGATCTCGCCTCGTAGATCTGGACTCGGTTTGCGATTTGACGCTCCGAATCTCCTCCGGCGACCGGATCTTCCCTCCTTGCTCTCCCTTCTCTCTAGAACTTAGAAAGAGAGTGGCCAATGAAAAGTGAGGGTTTAAACCCCCAATTACGGACTTAACCCTAGGATAGAGAGGCCTGAACCGTTAGATCCCAAAATAAGGAAACGAACGGCCACGATTCGCCCTGAAAAAAACTTCCTGGGCCGAACACGGCTTGCGAATAGCCCATGTCCAAGGCCGTGTAACTCATTCATCGCCGAAACCATCGCGTCCCGAAAAGAACACGGGCACTCGACACGCCCGTGTCAGGCTTGACACGCCTGTGTCATCCAGTACACGCCCGTGTAGCTGGGCGTGTTCCTCTATCGACACAGGTCCAAAACATCCCGAGAAGGACACGGCCATGTGACATGCCCGTGTCACATGCCGTGTGCTAGACACGCCCTGGGACACACCCGTGTACCAAGCCGTGTAACACCCTTAGCACAAACTAGCAAACTGCCTGAGCAGGACACGACCACTGACATGCCCGTGCTTCAGGCTGTGTTCCCTCACTTAATGCTCGTTGAGTGAAAATCGTTGAGTGCTCGGCGAGACGTCGAACACGTGCCTGACATGGCCCTAGGACACGCCCATGTCCATGTCCGCGTGACCTTTACCAAGGCCCAAACACTCCTAAAAACATTGCCCGTTTCTCTTTTGAGTTTCGGGGCATTACACAACGATGAGGAAAAGACAACTGCAGCAGCTGCAGACCACTAGCCACAACCAACCTCGACCGCTTAACCGGCTACTACTCCAAACCTGAGGCATTCAAAAGAAAAGAATACCTCATCAAGAATATACAAGTGGTAAAAAGATCATCAGTAGATGAAAGCAAAGGAGTTTAAGGCTTACCAACCCAAACAGGAAAGGCTTCCAAACCATAGCATACTAGAAATAAAACAGTAATAAATTATTAACTTATAAAGTCCAAGAGTAAGGAAATTGCACCAAGTGCGAAACGAAGCTTTGCTTCGAGAATATCTGCAAGAGTAAGCATAAAGACATATGTCTAAACAATGAGAAGAAAGAGGCTGAACAACTCTAAACACGTGAATCATTAACACTGATAAAAACGATTTTGAGTCGGAGGCCACAATATCCAACACGAACTAACAAACCCAAACATCTCGAGAGAGCACTGCGGTGGTGGCCATAATTTCCAACACAACCCAATAGTCCAAACATCTCAAAAAGGCATTGTGGTGGTGGCCACAATGTCTAACACAACCCAACAATCCATGAGAAAACACCAAAAAACCACCAAGTGTAATGATTCATGAGCCGACACTAGGTTGATGGTCTTGTATCCACTGCCAACCATGGGCCACACTTAAACATCCATAAACACTGACAAAACCCTAACCAAAACGCAGGATTTCTCCAATGACAAGCAGGAGGAAAAATTCCAAGATTCACCCTAAGGCCTGTACTCGACGAATTGGCTCAATTCGGCGAGAAAATACTAAGTCCATACTGATTCGTCGAGTATACTCGACGAATACAGTAAATACTCGATGAATTATTCTTAGCAAAATTAACTAACTTAACGATACTCGACGATTCGGCTAACATAACCTTGATACTCGACGAATCTGCGAAATTTACCCAAGTCCACGGGAAATTCGTTGAGTATACTCGACGAATCTAGAGTTCATTCAATGCTCTCAACGCCAAAGCAGTCTCACTCGATGCTTGGACTAAACTCAGCGAAATTTACTTCACTCGACGCCTAGCTGAGTTCACTCAACACACTCAAAGCCAAAAACAGTAACACTCAAAGCTTTCAACGCCAAAGACAGTGACACTCAAAACACTCAATGCCATTTGGTTTACTCGACGCTCTCGATGCCAAACTGACAATACTCTTCGAATTCGTCAAGTTTACATGACGAATTAGACTTAGCCTTACCGGCACTCGATGCTCTCAGTGCCAAAACCATACCACTCAACGCCAAGCCTATAACTCGACGAACTCAACGCTTAAAACTCAATTAATGCAGAATCACTCAACGCCGAGACTGATACTCGGCGAATTCGTCTAGATTACTCGAAGAATCTGACTTAAACTCACAGATCACTCGACGCTCTTAACGCCAAGTCACATTCACTCAATGCCAGGACTGATACTCGACGAGTTCGTCGAGAATACTCAACGAATTTTCCTTAGTCTAAAACTCATATTTGATGAATTCTACTCCCTAGAATATACGACGAATTTATCTTTACTTAGACTATCATATATGATGAAATTATCTTAGACTAACTGTAATATAATCGACGGATTAAACTTAGGTTAACTATTATATACGACAGATTAAACATAACGGGGAATCCTACGCTACGCATCAAATCAAGCTTGGCCGAAACCCTACACTACTCCTAACTCTAAGGAGGGAAGAAAAGATACAGTAAACCCATAAAAATAAGGCATAGCAAGTGGAAGAACTCACCATTTGCCTCTAACCACCCAAAATCCGACCACGCAAGCGCTCCTCCTCAAGTATCTGGCCACAAGAACACCTAGGCAACGATTCCTGAAACTTTTCAGTGCAAACGAGGGTCAAAATCGAATAACCTAATGCCCAAAAATTCAAGAAACGGGAAAACTCACCGTACGAATGTAGATCTCGGCGAGAGCTATCCAAATCTACCCTCCGATGACGATTTCGAGCACCGAAGCTCCTACAATCAACAATCAAAAGCTTGTGAAGTGCGCCGCTCTCCCTCTTTCGCGAAATAGTCTGACGGCTTAGGGGAGATGATGAATAGGGTTCCGTGTAAATCGTAAGGGTATTTATACTTTGATGCAACAACCCCAGGGCCGACCCGCCCCAGAGGCCCAGAGGGCCTAGCCAAAAGGCTCACGAACCAGCGGCCCACTGCCGGGCTACAGCCCAAGCACCCCAACCCATCCCTGGTCCCACCACAGGAGCACAGTAGGTTGTTGAGGCGTGGGATCGAACCCAAGACCTCCTTGATAAGAAGCTTTCAGGCAAGCAGCTCAGTTGGTGATGAGCTGCTTGCCTAAAAGCTTCTTATCAAGGAGGTCTTGGGTTCAATCCCAGGCCTCAACAACCTACTGTACTCCTGTGGTTGGACCAGGGATGGGTTGGGGGTGCTTGGGCTGTAGCCCGGTAGTGGGCCGCTGGTTCGTGAGCCTTCTGGCTAGGCCCTCCGGGCCTCTGGGCGGGTCGGCCCTGAGGTTACTGCATCAAAATTGATGCAGCTCAGTTGGTGATGAGCTGCTTGCCTGAAAGCTTCTTATCAAGGAGGTCTTTGGTTCGATCCCAGGCCTCAACAACCTACTGTGCTCCTGTAGTGGGACCAGGGATGGGTTGGGGTGCTTGGGCTGCAGCCCGGCAGTGGGTCGCTGGTTCGTGGGCCTTCTGGCTAGGCCCTCCGGGCCACTGGGGCGGGTCGGCCCTGGGGTTGCTGCATCATACTTATAATATTTAAATAAAATAAAATAATATATTATTATTACACTAAACGTCCAAACGACTGGAAATTCCAAATCATCTCGGATTTTCACGAAATTCACACCGAAATTAAATATCGATGCTACGAATCCAATGATGTAGTCAAAATCAAAATCCGATAAACCAAACTCGGGTAAAAACTCCCGAAGTGAAAACACCAAATATCCCAAAAAGGCTCCACCGAGTTCCAAAATAAACCCGACTTGCGAGGGAAATCTCAAAAACACACTAGAATTTAGCCATGCTAATATTCTAAGTCAAAACCTCAGATACCAAATGAGTAAAAATCACGCTCCAGCAATGCTACTCGTTAACTACACGTCAACGTAACACACTGACATCAAAAATATGCCACTTAAAGAATTAAAATAAACATCCAAAAAATCAGGAGCATTACAACCACTCCTTCTAAAAGAAAGTTTCGTCCCGAAACTTGATACCCAATTGAATCCACTAAAGAATAACTAAGGGTTATTGAATAGAAACACTTACCAAAGAAACTAGGAGAATAGATGAGGATGCACCTCCCTCAAAGCTGACTCCAACTCCCAAGTCGCGCTCTCCACGTCTTGTTTTCGCCATAAAACTTTGACTATGGGTATTATATTCCTTTGCAACACCCGATCCTGAGTATACAGAATGCGAACAGGCACTTCAACATAAGAAAGGTTAGGCTACAACTAGGGAACCGAATAGAGAACATGCATGCCACTTAGCACACATTTCCGTAACTGGCTCACATGAAACACATCGTGCACACTAGGAAAATTTACGGGCAAATCCAATCCATAAGCTGACACTCCGATGCGTTCAACAACTTGGAAAGGTCCCACATACCTGGGATCCAACTTGTGGTTCCTTCCAAACCTCTTAACACCAGACATCGGAGAAATCTTGAGAAAAACAATGTCCCCAACAGCTAATTCTAGATCAATCCTTCGCCGATTAGATTTCATCTCATAACGCTCCTGAGCTATTCTAAGCTTCTCTCGAATATGAGTCACAGAAGTATTCATCTCTTCCAAGGCTTCCGGATCCAATAACGTTCCTTCACTAACTTCGGTCCAAAATAAGAGAGTTCTACAACGTTTCCCATACAAAGACTCAAACGGGGCCATCTGCAAGCTCTCCTGATAACTGTTATTATAGGCGAATTCCATCAATCTCAGCTGCTAGTCCCACTCTCCCCGTTGTCCAAGATGTAACATCTTATAATATCTTCCACAATCTGATTAACTCTCTCCGTTTGACCATTGATTTGTGGATGATAAGAGGTTGAATATCTGAGGTTGGTACCCAACCATTCCTGTAAACTTTTCCAAAAATGAGATGTAAACCTGGAATCTCGATCTGACACGATACTTACAAGTACTCCATGTAGTCTGATGAACTCATCCAAATATAACCTTACTATTTTCTTCATGGAGTAATTGATCTTGAACAGCATGAAATGAGCACACTTCGTCAATCTATCAACTATGACCCACACAGAATCATATCCTCGTGGAGATCTTGGTAAACCAATAATAAAGTCCATAGATATACTTTCCCACTTCAAACCTGGAATATCCAAAGACGTCAACTTGCCACCAGGCCTTCCATGATCTACCTTAACATGCTTGCAGGTGAAGCACTCAGACACAAACTTGGCTATATCGTTCTTCATTCCATACCACCAAACGATTTGCTTCATATCTCTATACATCTTGGTAGAACAAGGGTGGTAGGCAACACTAGAACCATGTGCCTCACTACACAACTTGGCTTGAATATCCTCAACAGCGAGGATACAATATCTATCGCGATACTTCAAAGTACCCGCATCATCAATTGAAAAGTCTGGTAATTCCTCTTTCTTAGTTCTAATATGAAGGTGCTGCAAATCTCGATCGTCCTTTTGATGTAGCCTCGTTAGCGTAATCCATGAAGGCTCTGATACTTCTGAGCTGCTTTGCGAGTCGCTACTTCCGGCTGAGATACCCATTACCAAAAAAATCTTCCACCAAGGATTCCACCGAAAGCCCAAAGATCTACGCGGTCTTTCAACTCAAGGCAGCTAACACATTAGCTTTACCCGGATGATATTGGATCTCGACATCATAATCCACGACATATTCTAACCATCTACATTGGCGTAAATTTAATTCTTTTTTAGTGAAGACATACTTCAAACTCTTATGCTCCGTGTAAATCTTACACAATGCGCCATACAACAAATGTCTCCAAAACTTCAAGGCATAAATCACCGCCGCAAACTCCAAATCATGAGTAGGGTAATTTATTTCATGTATCTTTAATTGTCTTGACCCATACGCAATTACCTTGCCTTCTTGCTTCAAGACACATCCAAGCCCGATGTGCGATGCATCCATATAAAAAACATACTCCAATCCTTTGGTTGGCAAAGTCAACACTGGAGCAGTGCACAATCTCTTTTTCAATTCCTGAAAAAGCTTCATCGCACTTGTCGCTCCAAATGAATACTACGTTCTTCTGCGCAAGCTTAGTCAGCGACGCAGACAACGTAGAAAATCCTTCCACAGACCTCCTATAATTGCCTGCCAACCCTAGGAAGCTTCTTATCTCTTTGGGTGTGGTGGGTCTTTTCCAATCCATTACAATAGCTATCTTTTCTTGGTCAATAGAAATTCCATCCTTATTCACAACATGACCCAAAAAGGAAACCTGAGGTAGCCAAAACTCGCACTTACTCAACTTTGCATACAACTTATGCTCTCTCAATGCAAATAAAACCAACCGCAAGTGTTGGGCATGATACTCAGCACTCAGGGTAAAAACCAGGACATCATCAATAAATATGACCACAAAACGGTCCAAAAAATCTTTGAACACTCTGATCATCATGTCCATGAAGGCAGAGGTGCATTCGTCAAACAAAAGGACATTACAAAAAACTAAAAATGTCCATGCCGGGAACAAAAAGCAGTCCGCAGAATATTTGACTCACGGATTCTCAAGTGATGGTAGCTTGAACGAAGGTCAATCTTCGAAAACACTGTACTACCATGCAACTGATCAAACAAATAATCTATTCATGGCAAGGGATACCGGTTCTTGATAGTTACCTTATTCAATTCCCTATAATCGATGCACAACCTCATAGATCCATCCTTCTTCTTTACAAACAACACGGGAGCACCCCAAGGCAAAGAACTTGGCCTAATGAATCCACACTGCAACAACTCATCTATCTGGGTACGCAAATCCTCCATCTCACGCAGGGTCATACGGTACGGTGCCTTAGCAATAGGGCGAGTGCTCGACTCAAAATCTATAACAAACTCCACATCTCTCTCAGGAGGAAGACCAAGAAGACTATCTGGGAAGACATTAAGAAACTCTCGCACTACATGAATATCCTCGACAAGCGACAAACTACTAACGGTTTCCAAAACAGAAACCAAACAAGCAAAACAACCGGAATTCAAAAGTTTCTGAGCACGTACCATAGAAATAATCGGGTAATCCTGGCACTGAAAACCATAGACACTCATGGGGTTGCTGTTGTCCATCTTGAAGTCCAAGCGCTTAACCTTGCATTGGATAACTGCATCATATCTTGGAAACCAGTCCATGCCAAAGATCACATCGAAGTCTTCCAGGTCTAATACCTTCAAATTAACAAAAGCTAGTAAATCACCTAAAAGGATCGGACAAATTCGGATACCTTAGTCCGGCACATCGAATTACCGGAAGGAAACTTATCACAAAATGAATTGCCAACTAGACCGAGAGTTAGACGATATCGCTCTACAAAATTCCTAGCCACGAACGAGTGGGTAGAACTAGAATTGAAAAGAACACGCGCCCACCGGTTCTTTACCTTAAACTTCCCTGAGATCACTTGGGTGGACGTCTGTGCTTCTTCCAAAGTCACCGCATTTAACTTGCCCTTCTCTTTATCAAATTGTTGCGGCCGCGACAATGCTTGAAGTGGAACAGGCTACAGTGGGGGCTAAGACCGCGGGCAACTTGACTTAAAATGCCCCTTTTGTCCGCACTGGAAACAGACCTTATCCTTGCTCCAACAATGGGTAGCATCATGCCCCTTTTTCTTACAAGAAGCACAAACCAAATTAGCTCTGAATTCCATGCACTTGTTGCTGCTTTTGAGCTCCCAACTTCTCGAAACACTTTTCAAATGGGTGGCTTGGCCGGCCACAGAAACTATATACTTCCTTGCTTCCCTTCTTTGAAGCAGGGCCAAATTCCCGAGACCTCTTACAATCATCAGACTTTCTCTTGTCCTTCCTCAATTGCTTGCCTCAATTCTTAGCATTATCTATTGCCTCGACTTTTAGGGAAGCTTCTACTGCCTTAGCATAGTTTTCAGATTCATAAGCACTAGCCAGCTGCTGGATGTCACTCCTAAGACCACCAAAAAATCGCTTGACTCTACTAGCTTAAAAAGTAACCAAATCCGGGGCAAATCGGACCAACTTGCTGAAATCCACCTCATACTCACTGACCATGAGTTATGTTTGGTTTAGATGCAGAAAGTAGTTTATCAAACGGTCTTGCTCGGCCGACGACAGAAATTTCCTCAGTAGCAACTCCTTGAATGATTCCCACGAGCATCCATCTGTGAGGTTCTCTTTTTATCTATACCACCAGCTCTTTACAAGACCCTTAAGCTTGTAAGTGGCGACCATCACTCTCTGGTCTGCAGAAATTCCTGAATACGAGAACATCTCCTCGATTACGATAAACCAATCATCCAACGCCATGAAATCAGCTCTACCATCATAGGTAGGTGGTCCTAGTCGCTAAAAATGTGAGATAAAATTCATCTCTGGTGACAATAGAACTAGAGGCACCAAAGGAGCAGGAGGAACTGGAATGACTTGACCCACAGCAGGGTCCTGCACTCTCGGATGCTGCCCAAAAATGACAGTCAACAGTTCCTGGATCTACGATTACATCTCCACCATCTTCCTTGACAGAGCCTCATTGCTCTGCTGCAGTCCCTCAATAATGTAAGACCCTCTCCCGGAACACAGACCACGGCACGAGAGGGGTCTTATACTCAGAACAGCCGCCTTGCGGAAGCACTAGCACTCAGGCTAGCCTGTACTACAAGATGCCTATTCTGCCGGCCTTTACCAATATCAACATGCCAACCCAACCAGAGTTATAAAGAAGAAGTCAAATGCACACATAAGTATATAAGTCCAAATATAACAAATATAGAAGCTACATCAAGCTTCTAAACTATCAGAGTACGAGTAATATTTTGCCCAAAAGGGCTACATCAAGTCTCTCTCACACTCACATCAGTAACCGACGGTAGCGATAACACCGTCCCTTCAGGCCCTATCATCCTGGCCTGGCTGGCCTGCTGTATAATTCACGGCTTCTTTACCAGCGGGGTTTCCTCCTAAAAAGGAAGATGTAACAACCGTTAGTCATAAAGACTAAGTGGCTTTCACATCCGCTCCCCCAATGAATCCTCGGCACCGGGCAGAGAAATGGATAAAGGTACAATATATATAAAGTATGTAAGCATAAGTACAAGCAGGTGGCATAGTGTGATCAGTAAACATTGTAATAGTATAGCATCACAATAAATGAATAACCCTTACTCTAGCAGTTCTATCAACTACAACAGTATAATAATATAAGGCTACAACAAAAAATAACTCATCGTATAAGAGTGCCCATACAAACTTATACGATGAGGATCTTGTGTATGCGATGTAATGCGATGCAATGAATGCTATGCTATGACTCACCCATGAACATGCACAAGCAATTGCTGTGTCGACACAGACTCTGTAGTTCCCACTTTTTGAGCAGGTAGCTAACCTCTCAGGCATCGACCGTCATGGCCAGGCGGTGACAGTAGAGCGGGCATCTCCATTACTAGGCTGGTCTCCACACTACCTAGTCTAGGCCTCCGTACGCCTCAATACTAAAAACACACAACAGAGCTCACACGCGTACTACGCCTCAGTGGGTGTCTCGGGTAGATGTGCACTGAGATCCTAACCCCGAACTGGCCTATGATGTGACCCGGAAGGAGCCTCAGAAATGAGCACGAGGACCAAGCCCAACCGTTCACTTGGCACGGAAGGAGCCTCGGGACGTGAACACCGAGAACCAAGCCCAACTGCCCAAGGTATAATTATCAACTCCCATCGGTGTGATGATTGGCGAGCCCGTAGGCCTGCCACACTATCCTTTACCCAGGATTACGACACCGTGTGTCGACTAACACCGCATGAAATACCACATCATCATGGGACGGAAGGAGCCTCAGATCAAATATAAAGACCAAGCCCAACCGTCCACTTGGCATGGGAGGAGCCTCGGTACATGAACACCGAGGACCAAGCCCAACTGTCCATCTATAACTCTTCTCAACATAACTAACCAGTGCGATCAGACACCCGCACTCACACCCTTTCATAATCTTGTGCCCAAGGCACCTTAAAGGTTTACCACAAACACAGGTGGCGAACCACCTCATACAATGGACCATCTTAGACTTCCTATATGACAAGCCTCAAGACCATGCATCACTCTTTCGGCCAACATGATTATGTCTATGCTATGGTCACTTAACTTTAACATCTCCGATTACAACTCTTTCACTAAACTCAATAATTCATGCGCACATGAGTTAATCATCTAACTATCAACAGCGACCGAATACACAAGTTCAAGACAGTCTTGTTATTAATCGACGAATTATCATTCGTTCACTAACGCCTACCAAATCGTTTCGTTTAATTACATTTCATTTCACCATTTGTTTGCGTGGGGTCTATCCAACAATTTCCTCACATGTTGAATTATCACGGTTAGACATATTATAATTCGCCAAAACACCAACGACAATTTGTTACAAGATCTCCACCGAGTCCAAACCCGATTCTACACCAACCCAGGAAATTTAGGTGCAGAACACCTTCTGGACAACAACTTTGACTGGAGATTTCCGAGGCTACAAAATTCTGATGAAAGCGTGTAACACCTCGATGGAAAGGTCATTCCATGGGTTACAACTTTCATGTTCAGTCTGCAACCCAGATTAGACTGTATCTCACATGAAATTAGCTCACAAGCCTGCTGCATACAGAATACATTTTCTGCACGCTTAGCCTATCAACCCTCTACTTCGATCAGACTTTCTCGTGGTCACATACTTCGCCATAAGATGTGTTACCACTCACTGGAAAGGTATTTATAAGGGATACGACTTTCGTGTTTAGTCAAAATCCCAGATAAGGCCGTTTCATATCTGAAAACGACCACGAAGATCGCTGCGCGCAGAAAGTAGATTTCTGCGCGCATCTTAAGGTGGAACGAACGACATCGGTTCGTCTTCCTCCTCCAGTCGATCTTCCCATTTCACATCAAAAATTCTGCCTCCCTTTTTCACCCTCATCAGACCATTCCTCTTCACGAGACCATCCTGAAAGGATGGGGATAGATCTTATTTACTATAGTTAAATATATATGTTATATTAAAGAGTAAGCACAACCCAAAAATAAAGAAATAAAGCAAGCAAAACAGACAACACAAGGATTATAGTGGTTCCCTAACCTGGGTACATCCACTTTTCTACCATCCTGGTTGGAATCCACTAACAGGTTTTGATTAGGTGACTGCCACCTTTGAGCTTTTGATCAGGTGCTCAAAAACCAATCTCAAGTCTTTTGGAAGGAGACTTGCAACCAAGCTAACTTTTGAAGGGAGTTAAAACCATGTACAGTGGGGGGAAAGAGCTTGATGGAAGTCTTCTCTTTTATCAAATCAACTTTAGAAGACTGTGTGGATTTTGATGTTGTCAAAGCTCCCCCTGAGATGTTGAATGGTTCAGGAAGATGAGAGCTTTGCTTCAGGGTGTAGGCCTTCAAACTTGATGTTGCTCTCCAGCAAGCTTCTAGACTGATATTGTATTTGTTGTATCTTGGAGGCCTCAAGCAGATGATGAAGAAATCTGTGAGAAACGGAGCTATGTTGTTCTTCACTGATTGCTAATAGTTATTGTTTCTCTTTCTTCTCTCTCAGTACTTCATCCCTTTCTACCTTCTGTTCTGTAATAAAATATCTCTAATCTGAATATATTTCCCCCGAGCCGTATTCAAATATTTGAATTAACTCTATCTTGAAATGGCTGAAGCATTCCTGAGAGAGAAAGATGCTTGGGGATTAATCACATTAACTGCTGTTGTTGAATAGCTATAAGCATTAAGTCTGAGAGATATTAAATGCCTTAATTAATTCTGCCAGCTGCTAAAATCTCTGTCTGTAAGACTGCACAGATTTCGTCGACCTCATTCTGCTATTCGTCGACCTTAGCTTAGAGATCGTCGACCTAAATAATCTTTACGTCGAGCTGAGATTTTGTCTTGAGATCAGTGATCGTCGACCGGAGCTCGGAGATCATCGAGCTCAACTCAGAGATAGAACTCTTAATTTCGTCGACCTGAGTTCGACTATCATCGAGCTGAGTTCGACTATCATCGAACTAATTTTCTGCTCTTGACAAAACTGATTTCTGCATGATTTCTTTTCTGCAACATTTCTCTGGAGTTCTTTTGAGGAAGACCTAGAAATGACCCTATGACCCCGACTATACATTTTGGGTCAATCTAAAAACATCCTAATAGTATTCCTTGCCAAAATCCAAACTAGGGTTCCAACAATCTCCCCCTATTTAGGTGAGGATACTATTTACACAAAAAGGAAAACAAAGCAAGTTTGAAATAGGTGCTTTGAAACATAAAATAAACAACAACAAAGTTTTTTAAATATAAATATGAAAAACTTTTGATAGGCTCTGTAGCTATTCTTTGCTTATCTTTAACTGAGCATATTTCAGATATGTTGCTCAAGCTGTATTCAACAATTTCCTTGATATCATCCCCCTGATTTCTGACTAATTGAAACTGTTGCTGCTGTATCCTTAAAAGCAGTCTCCCCCAATACAACTACCCCTGTACTGAAGGGTCTTTTCCTGAAATAAGGGGTTAGGAGTTCTGGACCCAGATTATCTTGGGTCTTGGTTCTTTTTCATAATAATTAGATATACAAGAACATACAAGTTGATCTTTGTAACCTAGAGGGTGAAATTTCCTAGAAGGGATGAGCCATTGGGTAAAAGGATTGATAAAGTTTTGAGTTTGATTATAATTTTCAAAAGGATAAAAATTTCTGTTTTAAAATTCTGAGTTCAACGAAAAATATTTTCGTCGACCTGAGTTAGACGAAGGGAATCGATTTCGTCAATCTCGGTTCACAGAATGATAATATCTATTTTCTGTGTTCCACGATCGTCGATCTCGGTTTGACGAAGCAAATTTCTTTCGTCGATCATAATTTCAAGACAAGTTAAAATCAAAATCTCTGTTCAGAGATTGTCGACCTGAGTTCGATGAAGAGTGTTGTTTTCTTCGAGCTCCGTTCAACGAATTATGTTGAACACAAATTTTCTGAAATTGTTTAATTGTTTTTGGTAAAAATTCTGTTATATTGTCTAGCTCTATTATATTTTCTTTGTCTTTAATTGTTTCTAAAGAAGCTAATTATTCAGAAACATTTTTTAAATCTTCTTTAAGATTTTCATTTTCAGAAGATAAATTATCCACTTTCTCTCTGAGAAGTTTTATTTCCTTCTCGGATTGAATTAAATCATTGCATAAAATTTTAAAATCTTCTTTAAAATGTTTTGAGGAAAAATCAAAAGAAGAGACAACCTGATCCTCTTCTGATTCACATTCTGATTCTGATTCTTCATCATAGCTGCTGCAAGATGCATTGACTGCCATCAAGCAGAATTCTCTTGCTCTTGTTTCTTCTTCATATTCAGTTGCACATGATGAAGCTTCAGAATCACTCCAAGTATCAACATTATGTTTTCTATTTTTAGCTGATCCAACAGCCATTGCTGTAAGAGAGTCCCAGATTTCTTTTGCTGAAATACATTCTGCAACTCCTTCAAAAATGTCATCAGACATTGATTGAGCAAGGATTTCCATTTCTCTTGCATCAGTCATCTTTAGCAATTTTTTGGCTTCTGAGTCCGCAGATAGAGTAATGGGACCTGACAGAATAGAGTTGTAAATGGCTTCATCAATAAAATTCATAAGCAGCCTAATCCTTGCTTTCCATTGTGCAGCTTATCCAGATTGCACTTAGGAGGTCCAGTGCTTGAACATTCTTCATTTGTGCCATGAAAAACTCTTAAGAAATATAAGATCTATCAGATCGTTTTTGTTTAGGTGTTAGCCTATACAACCAAAGAACGACCCTCTGATACCAATTGAAAGGAAGGGCATAAATCTTATTTACTATAGTTAAATATATATGTTATATTAAAGAGTAACCACAACACAATAATAAAGTAATAGAGCAAGCAACACAGACAACACAAGGATTATAGTGGTTCCCCAACCTGGATACATCCACTCTTCTACCACCCTGGTAGGAATCCACTAACAGTTTTGATCAGGTGACTGCCACCTTTGAGATTTTGAACAGGTGCTAAAAAACTAATCTCAAGTCTTTTGGAAGGATACATGCTATAAAGCTAACTTTTGAAGGGAGTTAAGACACTGTATAGTAGGGGGAAAGAGGTTGATGGAAGTCTTCTCTTTTCTCAAATCAACTTGAGAAGACTGTGTGGATTTTGATGTTGTCAAAGCTCCCCTGAGATGTTGAATAGTTCAGGAAGATGAGAGCTTTGCTTCAGGGTGTAGGCCTTCAAACTTGATGTTGCTCTCCAACAAGCTTCTAGACTGATATTGTATTTATTGTCTCTTGGAAGCCTGAAGCAGATGATGAAGAAATCTGTGAGAAACCGAGCTATGTTGTTATTCACTGATTGCTAATAATTATTGTTTCACTTTCTTCTCTCTCACTACTTCATCCCTTTCTACCTTCCGTTTTGTAATAAAATATCTCTAATCTGAATATATTCCCCCGAGCCATATTCAAACATTTGAATTAACTCTATCTTGAAACGACTGAAGCATTCCCGAGAGAGAAAGATACTTGGGGAATTAATCACATTAACTGCTGCTGTTGAATGGTTATAAGCATTAAGTATTAGAGATATTAAATACCTTAATTAATTCTGCCAGCTGCTAAAATCTTTGTCTGTAAGACTGCACAGATTTCGTCGACCTCAGTATGCTATCGTCGACCTCAGCTTAGAGATCGTCGACCTGAATAATCTTTGCGTCGAGCTGAGATTTTGTCTTGAGATCAGCGATCATCGACCGAAGCTCGGAGATCGTCGAGCTTAACTCAGAGATAGAACTCTGAGTTTCATCGACCTGAGTTCGACTATCGTCGAACTAATTTTCTGCTCTTGACAAAACTGATTTCTGCATGATTTCTTTTCTGCAACATTTCTCTGGATTTCTTTTGAGGCAGACTTAGAAACGACCCTATGACCTTGACTATACATTTTGGGTCAATCTTAAAACATCCTAATAGTATTCCTTGCCTAAATCCAAACTAGGGTTCCAACACATCCCCCATCATCACATTGAATGAAGGAGAGGTTGAAGATGACTAAACCCTAGAACACAAGTCCTAGCATGGCCTCTCCTAGAAATCTTCATCTCACACATCAAGACTCATTTTAGTCGATATCTAGCCTAGGATTAACTATATATCTAGCACCAAGAGAGAGGGGAGGAAGCTCACCTCGTTTCTAGCGCTTCCGCTATTTCCGACCATGGATCTCGTCACTCTTCGTGGCGACATCTTCTTTTCCTTGGCGACGGCGGTGGTTCTTCACTTAGTATAGTTGATTCCAGCAACTCCTTCCCTCCTCCAGTAGTTTCTCCACAGAAAAGAAGGCTTGGGAAGAGGATGAAAAATGGCCAAATCCTATATAAATAAAACCAACACGGGTAGGAACACGCCCGTGTTCCTACCCGTGTCCCGCTCGGCTGAAGCAGTGGCGACGGTTATAGCTTTGTATGGACACAAACACGGATATGGACATGCCCGTGTCCACTAGCCGTGTTACGAGACACGACCGTGTTCATTCCTGCATAAGTTCTTACCCGTGTCCTGCTCGGGAGACACGACCAGTTTCATGGAGATATGGACACGGGTAGCAACACGCCCGTGTCTCTACCCGTGTCCTGCTCGGGACATATTTCGTTGATCTTCACTCAACGTCTCTCGACACAGGTAGGGACACACCCGTGTCTCTACCCATGTACTTCTCGGGACAGGCCCTGTCGAGTTCCAGTCAACGCCACTCGACACGGGTAGGGACATGCCCGTGTCTCTACCCGTGTCATTCTCGGGACAGGCCCTGTCGAGTTCCACTCAATGCCTCTCGAGTTCTACTCGACGCACACGTGTAGGGACATGCCTGTGTCTCTACCCGTGTCCAATTCTAGACCAGTTTCTCTTTTCCACACGAGTGTAAGCCTAGTCGCCTGCACTCCCTGAGCCCAAGTCAGCTCTCCTAACTCAGAAGCATGCACGAGGGGCCTAGCGCGAATCGGGATGTTACAAATCACAACCTCACTCTGCGCACCAGACAACTCGCCCTCAGACTGGGGAGTTGACCTCATCACAACACACTTAGGCAGCATCCTAAGAATACAACGAACAACCAATCAAAACCAAGCTTAACCGCTAAAACCACAAAACTTAGTTCAGACCATACATGTATAGATACTTCCTCATGCTACTAACTTGCTCTGGGATTTTCATAAATGATGTCATGCTTAAACTTAGGATGATATACTGTCATCCTATTGACTCATGTGCATAAACTTATGTGATGTAGGCCAATGGTTCCGACAGATTAAACTACGCGCTCTTGGGTTCGCCAATTAAATTAGATTCGCAGCGTGCGATTTCTCTACTTATCACTATCGATATCTCAAGCAATTAATGACACAAAACTTTAATAATGCAAAGGGGCGCTACCCCTTTTAGAGATTGAACAAGGGATATATACCAATGTTCGCTCAAGCAAATAGGACCTACCCGATCCAGATAATTAGCAATTAAAATTAAAGTTATCCGCAAACATTCACAAACCCAACAAGAGAGGATCAAGACTAAAATAACAACTTAAAGGAAGTCCAAATTGATCCCAAATTAACTTAAATCGAGGTTAACCAAATCACTTGAACTCGAGGGGAAATCATGGATAAGGAATTCGATTTCTACAAGCGTTCACGAGATCTACCCGAACCAAATTGTACGAAAATATTAGGATAATTTAACGCTTGAAATTTAGATTATATTAAAGCACTATTTCAATATAAATCAGAACTAATTACTAGCATTCAATTCCACCAAATCTCACAACAATATATAAGAAACACACAAGAGATGGTTTTGAAAGACGTTACCCAAAATCCCAATAAATCCGACCACAATAATGAGAGGAAGAAGCGCTCATGACGGTGGTTGATTCTATTTCCACGCAAATCTATGAATCCGCATCGGACGATGAAGACATGGGCCATTGTCCTTTACAAGAAACCCTAGGAGAGGGAGAAACCTTGAAAGCCAAAAATTATTTTAGTGGAGAGAGAAAAGGTGGCTGGTTTTTGGAGGAAGAAAGAGGAAGGGCTACTCAGTTTGTTGGAGGGAGAGGGTTGCCGGTTTTGGAAGGAGAATAGGGTGGTCGATTTGGTGTTGGAAGGGAGGAGAGGGCTCTGGCTAGTGGTGGAGGTGGGTGGCCAAAAGTTTGAAGGGGAGGGAGAGGGTGGCGGCTGGGAGGTTGGCCAAAATTTAGGGTGGGAGAAGGAGGGTGCTCGGTTTTGGAAAGGAGAGAGGAAGGGCTGTTTTATGGTGGAGAAATTAAGGAGGGAGGAGGAAGAGGAGAGGAGGCTGAGAAAATAGAGAGGGGGAGGGAGGTGGGCGGTGGCTAAGAGAGAGGAGAAAGGAGGGGGAAAATTCACCCTTGAATTCATTGGTTTTCTTTTTCATTCTTCAATACAAAACTCTTCATAACATGGCCTTATATAACCTACATCACTCCATCTCCACCCTTCATGAAAATAAAAAAAATACTTGATGGTTATAAGCACCCATTATATACATGAAATAAGAAAATGCAATAATAGATGGTTATATGCATCCATCAACATGAAATAAAAAAATACAATAATGACATGCATGAAAATAAAAATGCTTAAATTAAGAATTTCTAATATATAATTATAAAATAAATATTTATAATTATATACTTTTTTTATGGTGACGACGGACGTCGAGCAAAACATGTAGCGGCAGCGGCGTTGGCAAAGAACGTCCTGGTAGAATTTCCATCTTCGAGCTTGCGGCATCAATCGTCCCAATCAACAAATTCTCTATGTCGGGGATCAACGGCCGCATTAGCAACATCGCCATCAATCCTCACCCACTCAAAATTACTCATCACCGATGAGTGGCCCGTGAGGGGAGAACAATAGAAAGCAGCAACAATATAGGGCAAATCTAGCCCTACAATCCAAGTCGTAGTAGTATGATCATCCCACAACAATGAGAACCTGTCAGACATAGAAACAACAAGACTTTCGAGGGAACTCAAAAGGGTGTCAAGCAAAAGAAAAATAACTTTAATCTTACCATTCGGTTCAAGAGCCAAGAAGTCTACGTTGAAAATAGACATGGCAGAACTAACACTCCCCAACCCAAGAGAACATGTAGTGGGAGATAGAAATGACGGAGAAAGCCACTCAGGTGGAAAAGAGACGTTCAGCACAAAGTACGGAAACTTGAAATAAAGTGAAACACCCTATGCTTTATAAAAATCTGAAATAAAAGCATGAAATCCAAAGTTCATCATATCCATGGATGGGTCGGCGTTCCAACATATTAAATTATTAACGGAGCCAGAAGACATCCGCTCTGGGACTGACCAGACAAAACCCAAATCACTAACTCTAGCGTAAGATGGTCTCGGAAGGGAGCGAAAGTGCGTGCGACATAAATTAAAATAAACGCTAACGTCCTAGATACATGTAAGGCATATAAGTAATAAGACGCAAATTGAATGATTTATTTTTTAAAAGCGCGCCTAAGTAACTTACGACCGTGAGGAGTGAAACCATGTGCTATATGACCTGACCCAAAAGCCGAGGATAAGGGGGTTATGTAAGGTGGGACGGGAGCCTTATAATCAAAAATGATTTCAATGGGCTCCAAGTCCACCGTTTTAATTTTAACTTTAATATACTCATGCTTGGCATGAAGATATGCCAATGAGAACTGCTCATCATGAACAATAGAATTGGATGCTCTCGGATGTGAAAGGATGTGCGAACGATACAAATCAAGGGGCCCAACTATAGTCACTAACATATGTACATGAGGGTCATTAAAAGGCAGTGGGTAGATGCGTGCAACCGGGTGTGGTATATAAGTATGTTTAGGAGTCACCACATCCAGAGGCACAATAGCCAAGGAATCACAAGCGGTCCTAAGAGAGGTTTTGCCCAACGTCGTGCGATCAGTTGAACAGTCTATCCCCAGAAAAGCGTAGTCAGATCTACGAATGGTGGTGGAAAGACCGAGCACGTCAACTAATAACTCGCTCAGACATATCCGACTAGATAAGACCAATGGGGAAGCTAAATAAATGGGCACCTCAAAATATATCAGACTAGAAGGAACCAGCTCGTATACTAACAAGTCATCACCTAAATCACTTTTAGGTAAACTTTCAACACAAGATGACTCTATCGACTTAGCCGAAATGTATTCCAACTCAGGGTCATCAGAAGACTCCATGACAATCAAGGGAGACGACTCAGAAATGTAGTCAAAGGGAAGTGGGAGAGTCCCAGGGAGTGATACCTCAGAGGAGAAATCCTCATCCAGGTCACTAAGATATCCAAGCTCCTCAACATCACTAAAATCGTCAGTAAAATCAGCCTCGCCCTCAGTGGTGGGCTCAGTACTTGACATGGCCTCAGACTCATCAGGAGAGTCAACAACTAGATCAGGCAGCTCAGGGGGAGACTCAAAAGGGACTACAAGCATATTCAGAATAGGACACACACTAAAACCAAGATCAGATACACCACTAGACTCATAAGTCGTAATCGTCTGTCTTCCCCTACAGATAGGAATACTCTCACCCTGCGGGCAAATGGCAGTCCTAGCAGTCACTTGTACAGAACTCGGGATAGGGGACCTTACCTTTTCCTTTCCTCCACAGGTGGGTGCGGGTATGCTATGGGTAGCTCTACCAACCAGGGGAAAGGGTCTATCCTAAGGGAATATGTCACTCCTATAAGAAACTACGGGTCTTGAGAGTCTTTAATTCAAGGATAGCTAAATCACCTAGAGGGGGGGGGGGGGGAGGGAGTGAATAGGTTATTGGTCTCTTTTTAAATTCTTTTAAGTTTCTTCTTTAAGAACTTTGTTTTTTAATTGTTTTATGCTTTCAAGATGTACATAACCTGCATAAAGAATACAACACAGAAAAGCACACAGTGATTTATAGTGGTTCCCCAATTGGGTACATCCACTTTCCCTCCCACCTATCCAACTATATTGTTAGACTAGGCACTTCTCCAAAACCCGCTCCAAAGAGCTTATTACTCAGATCCCTCAGATCTCTAAGTCTCCTCCAAGACTTACATCTCAGCCATAAGGGCCTATAACTCAGTGGTCAGCAGACCACCTACCTCAGGTAGTTAAGCCCTACACTCAGGATGGGAGGACAACCCTACCTCAGAACCACAAGGGATCCTACCTCAGAGCTCTGCAGTGCTCCTACACTTAGTGACCTTCAAGCCACCTACCTCAACCTTATCTCTAAGGCCTACATCTCAGGCTTTTAGCCCTACAACTTCAGGCATAAGACCCTACTCTCAGAGTGCTGTAACACTCCTACAGCTCAGTACCCAACATGTACCTACCTCAGTGCCGTTCCAGGCACATACCTCAGTGACACACTTGACACCTACCTCAGGCCAAAAGGCCCTACACTCAGATACACACTTGGATCCTACCGCAGAGAGCAGCACTATCCTACCTCAGGAAATTAAGCCTTATAGCTCAGATCCACACTTGGATCCTACGGGATGAATGTGGGTTGGTGTGATGATTGGCCGTAGGTGAAATTTCACTGTGCCAATCTACCTGGACTGAGATAAACTCAGCCAAACGTTGACTCCAGGAAATATATTTCCTGAGTCTACTTATCTGGACTAAGTAATCACTTAGACCTAACTTCCTCTTCTCAGCACCAGGGATTTTATCTAGCTGGAGCTAGAGAAGTAACTGCAGTAGATCTTGCTGCAACCTGAGTTGGGAGAATCCCAGCGCAAGTCCTTTCTTCACAGCAATAAGGATGAAGATTTCTTTGGCCTGTGTTGGAAGTAACTTGTAGATCAGCTTCTCTGCCCCTTTTGAACTGAGCCAACTGCTCAACCCTATCTCTTTCTTCACAACACCCCAAGAGAATGTTCTTTAGGTTTGTTGGCTGAGCCTATGAAGCACCTGCAGCAAGGGTTGGCCCAAGCTACTAACTTTTTCTCAGAAAATCCTTCTGAGCTAACTTGTTGGTGTAGATGAAGATCACACAAGCTATCTTGATGTTGAAGATGTTGATTCCAATAGCTAACTTGCTCTCTATCTTATAGACTTGAGCTTCCTATTCTTCAGCTCCACAACAATGGCGGAGAAGAAGAACCGCCTTGATGCTTTCTCCAAAAAGCTCTCTTTCTCTGTAAAAGCCCTTTTCTTTTATTGATTTTGTCCCAATGGCTCTTGAGGAGTGGGCCCCACATAATTAATTGCTAGCAGCAACTTTGCTTTGACGCCAACTGTCGTACAGTAGGTCTGCGGTAACATTTGTCGCGTACTATAGCCATCCCACCACTAATTTGAAATATGTTGACTTGTTGACGTCATCAGCTGTGGACTTACCCAAAAATCAAACAACATTAGCATAGGCATTGAGTGAGCAAGCATCACTCAACGCCAAAACACTTAGATAGATTTACTATCTATTGGCGTTGAGTGAGTAACCTTCACTCAATGCCAAACTACTTAGAATATAAATCTATTTCTAGGCGTTTAGTGATTCAGCTTCACTCAATGCCAACTTGCTTTATCAGCTTTCTTCTGTTTGGCATTGAGTGAGTGAGCATCACTCAACGCCAAACTCCTTAGACAAAATTCTGTCTCCACTAGGCGTTGACAACGTTGAGTGAGCAACCTCTACTCAAATCTTTTTGCCTTAACCATATTTTTTCCTCTGCAGCATCTTAGGCATTGAGAGCATTGAGTGAGTAACCTTTACTCAACGCTTTCTGACTTAGGCATTTTCCTGCCTAACTGTCTTAGCTCTTTCTTGTTCCCTGCTGAGACAAACACTTGTCTCAGCGGTTATGCTGAGACTAACACTTGTCTCAACGGTTATGCTGAGACTAACACTTGTCTCAGTGGTTATGCTTAGACTAACACTTGTCTTAGCGGTTTTTTCCTTAGACTAAATCCTGAACTTAGTTCGACAAATGGTGAACTGAGTTTGACGAATGGTGAACTGAGTTCGACGAACTCTGAACTCAGTTCGACGAATTCTCAACTGAGCTCGACGAACTCAGAATCTCAAACTCTGAATTTAGCTCGACGAATGGTGAGCTCAGCTCGACGAACTCTGAACTTAGTTCGATGAATTGTGAATTGAGCTCGACAAACTCAGAATCTCAAGCTCTTAATTTAGCTCGACGAATGGTGAGCTCAGCTAGACGAATTCTTTCTTACCTTTGGCGTTGAGTGAGCTTACCTCACTCAATGCCTGTGGACTTGGTCAAAATCCTGCCTTTCTAGCATCTTATCTTGGTGTCCACCTTTCTGCCTTATGACCACCTGTCATATCACTTAGACAATCTGTTTAGACTTGTTCCATGGAACATCCTGCACAAGATGAGCTTAAACAACATCAAATACAACTATGCTCTTAGTGTTGATGGAGATGCCTCTTCAAATCCAATCTAAGGAACATTGTGGGCAATGTACCCAACAATCTCCCCCTATTTGAAGAAGGCAGAACACCCAGCAATACTAAGAGGCATTGCCATAATAAGCAGAATAATTTCATGCAGCTGTAGATTATAATCTGCTATACCTGCTAGCTTATGCTATATTAATTCAATGTGCTCCATTAATTATATTGACTCCATAGGTTAAGTCAGTGCATGTAACACCTCTACCCGTCAACTGTAATATAATAGAGGGTTCGGCCGGGGCCCCACACCATATTCCACAAACAGGAGGAGAAGTTACCAAATAATATCAAAGCATCGAAACCTAACACAGAGCATTCTAGCAGAAGATTCAGGGTTGAAAACTTGAACTCAATAAGAATAGAAATGTCCACTACTACCAATTAGGAATGTATACAACCAAACACAAGGTACATAACCTTATGGCTTTACAAGTTTCTCTTAACAAAAGGTGTGGTTTACAAACATCGGAGGCCAGCCACACATGAACAAGAGTAAACAAAACAAGCCTTCAAGGGAATCATCGCAACCTAGGCTTCAGCATGCTATTTCCCGCTTGGGCCAGCACAACCTGCAAAGAAGCAATCCACCAATCGGTGGCAAATAGGGCAACGGTCAGCATTCAGCTGACCAATTATAATAACCCTACCCCTGGCACGGGGCAGCGGAAATCCTTCCCTGCAAAGCATTTATTTGCACATCATATATATATACTTATCCACCAAGGATGTGCACAACCGCACAAGTCAATACATATCACAAACGTCGGCACGACGGCCCGACGTTCCGTGCACTCAGGGCACATTATTGGTGTACAGAAAAACAGGTCCCACCACCGTTCATAGGTCCCAGACATAACAGATCATTATGAGCATTCCTAGTCTTTATGGCGCGTAGGCCAAAGACTCTCGCTATGGGATCCTAACAGGGCCTTAAGCACCCAAGGTCAGACAACCATAATGCGGGTACAGATCCACCTTTCCAGTTGCTTAAATTCGTCAGACTCAAGAATGGAATAACACGGGTATAGCTTCACCTTTCCCATTCGCCACTAAGGCATCCACAGTTGCAGCCCAACGGCTCAACTTCACACATAATGGCACTCATGACCACACGATTTGTACACCAAGTATAACCTCTCACATTTTCCTGGACTTCCTCCAGTACTTCCTGCTGTACCAAGATACAAGTATCCACCAAGGATTTCGTACACGCAATCAATTTATCTGGATTCTTCTCCGATTTACAAACAAAGCATCACCAATCCAGACCAACTTGTCCGGATGGGCTTCACACATCATGCCTAACCGTACTACACACTTTCGGTTATAATGCAATAAAATAAGGGATGAACCAACAATCCCATGGGAATCACTTTGCCATCCACCATTTGGTGGAGGATTACTATGAAAATGCAGGAAAGATGGACTTCACTTGTCCAAGAAGGAAATTGTTACCCTTAGAAGACGTTTCGGCGCCATGGAGAAAAATATACGGTTGGAAAGCTCCGTAATGCTCTAGCCTCCGTAGATCCGAACTCGGCTCGTGATTTGGACTACCGTAGCGCCGCCGACGGCCGGCTTCCTCTTATTCATTCCCTTGCTCTCCTCTCTCTCTTACTCTTAGAAAGAGAATGGTGATGATAGAATAAGAATTAACTCATCTATTCCTTACCTTATCAACCCAGAGAATAACTAGGGCCATTAGATATTTATAAAAGGAAATGAATGGCTCTGATCAGCACTTAAAATGACTTTCCTGGGCCGAACACGGCTTGTGACATGCCCGTGTCACAGGCTGTGTACCTTAAGCGGTACACAACTGGCTAAAGCTAGACCAGAACATGGGTTTAGATACGCCTGCGTCAGACCCCGACACGCCCGTGTCGACCAGCTGACACGCCTGTATTCAGAGACGTGTCCCTCAATCGGCATTGTATCAACAACAATCCGAGCAGGACACGGGTTCCCCATACGCCCGTATTACATTTGACACGACCGTGTTACACCGAACACGCCTAGGCTCCAGGTCGTATACTTCAGTCGGCACCGCCTGCACACCCAGAGAATGACACGGGTACATGATATGCCCGTGTCACAAACTGACACGCCCGTGTCAGTACTGTTCATACCCGTGTTTCAGCCGTGCTCCATACTTGACACAGTAAGGTTACCACAGAGCAGGACACGGCTCCGGCCATTCCCGTGTCTCAGGCTTTGTCACCTCATTTTGGGTTTTGGGGCATTACCACTCTCCCCCCTTAAGAGAATTTCGTCCCGAAATTACTAAAGTATATAGTTTGCAGCAAACAAAACATTTGTTCAAATCATAAGGTTACAATAGCTTTACACAAATAGCTCGGGAAACTCAATACACATGGTTTGTTCCTACTCCCATGACAATTCCTCACGACCACAATTATCCCACCGGACCTTGACCATCCCGATAGCTTTGTTTCGTAGCTGTTTAACTTCCGTATCCTTGATCCGAATATGCCTAACTTTCGTCATTAGCCTACTGTCGACTAATACTTGATCTGCAACAACCACCTGTAATGGTTCTTTCATCACTTTTTGCAACACCGAGACATGAAACACATCATATAAACCGCTTAGCTCTAGAAAAAGTGCTAACCGATAGGCAGCTTCACCAATACGCTCTACCACTTCAAACGGTCCCAGATACCTCGGGCTCAGCATTTTCAGACACCGTATTCTGGACACACCTTTAGAGGGTTTGATCTTCAAATACACCCAATCGCCCACCACAAACTCCATGTTTCGGTGCTTGGCATTGTAATACTTAGCTTGCCTATCTTGAGCCACCAACAACCTTTCATATATCAACCATATGGTTAAGTTGGCATATTCCAACTCCTTTCGCCTGTATAACTTTGTTTCACATGTCTCCGCCCAAGCCAGAGGTGTACGATATTTTCTACCATATAAAGCTTCAAAGGGCACCATCTGGATACTAGCTTGGTAGCTGTTGTTGCAGGCAAACTGGATCATAATAAGATGATCTTCCCAACTCTTCCCGAAATCCAGCGCACACATTCAGAGCATATCCTCCAATGTCCTGTTGGTCCTTTTGGTCTGACCATCCGTCTGAGGATGAAAGGCCTGCTGAAATGTAATTTCGTACCCAATAGTTGGTGGACTAATCTCCAATCTCTTGAAGTGAAACGCCCATCTCGATCACTAACGATGCTACGGGGCACACCGTGCAATCGGACAATAGTATCCACATACAATTTTGCCAACTTTTCAACTGAATCTTCTTTTCGGTTCGGGATGAAGTGCGACACCTTGGTTAATCGGTCCATAATCACCGAAACCGCATCATTTCCACGCTATGATCTCGGGAAACCAGGCACGAAATCCATGGAAATATTGTCAAATTTCCACACAGGGATAGACAACGACTTATGAAAACCGCCCGGTTTTTGGCATTCCGCCTTTACTAAAGCACAGGTTTTTACATTTAACAACATAGTGTGCTATGTCCTTCTTCATTCCGGGCCACCAAAATTTTTTCTTCAGATCCTTATACATATTCGTGCTCCCGGGATGGATCAAATACTTTGTGAAGTGGCCTTCATACATCACTTCTTCACGAAGTTTACCCCTATTTGGGACACACAAACGACCGTCCTTCTGAAAAAGACTGTCATTAAACAAAAATTTAGAATCCGCACTCTCCGCTGCATAGCGTTGTAGACTTTCATCAAGTTCTGTTGCTTGCCGAACTCTGTCTATCAGGTCACACTGTACCTCCATCCAGTTTAAGCACGCACTCGGTGGAATTCAATTCAACACAAGAAATATTTAATGCCTCCAGTTCTCGAATTAGGCTTTCATCATCTCTTAGTAGACAATTTTCCCTTGACGGATTCTGACGACTCAAGGCATCCGCAACTACATTCCCTTTACCGGGAGTATAATGAATCTGGAAGGTGCAATCACCAAGAAACTCCATCCACCTTCTCTATCGCATATTAAGATTTTTCTGGTCCAACAAATATTTCAGGCTCTTATGGTCCGTGAATATATCCACTTTCATGCCATATAGGTAATGACGCCACAGTTTAAGTGCGAATATCATCGCCGCCAATTCCAAATCATGGATGGGGTAATTCTGTTCGTGCATCTTCAACTTGTGTGAGCCATAAGCTATCACCTTTCCGAATTATAGAAGAACACAGCCTAAGCCGCTCCCTGACGCATCACTATAGACCTCAAAGCTGTCCAGACCACATGGCGATGTCAAGATTGGCGCCGCGGTCAAATGACTCTTTAGCTCTTTGAAATCTAGTGCACACTCCGGCTTCCAAACGAACTTCTGATCCTTCCTCGTCAGTGTGGTGAGAGGCAAGGCTATCCTCGAGAAGTTCTCTACGAAGCGCCTGTAGTAGCCCGCAAGCCTAAGAAAACTCCTGACTTCTGCTACTGTAGAAAGAACAGGCCACTCCTGTATAACAACTATCTTGGAAGGATCCACCGCAATGCCCTCTCCACTAACCACATGGCAAGGAAAAGCCACTGACGATAACCAAAACTCACACTTAGAGAACTTTGCATATAGCTTATTCTTCCTTAGGGTGTGCAACACCATCCGCAAATGATTTGCATGATCTTCTTTGGATTGGGAGTATACGAGGATATTGTCAATAAAGATGATCACAAAGAGATCCAAGTATTCCCTAAACGTTCGGTGCACTAAGTCCATAAATACCGATGGCTCATTAGATAGCCCAAACGACATTACCATGAACTCATAGTGACCATAGCGTGTTCCAAACGCTATTTTGGGTATGTCACTTTCAAAAACTCTCAACTGATAATAGCCTGACTTCAAATCCAACTTGGAGTATACAGTCGAGCCAACTAACTGGTCAAACAATTCGTCAATCCATGGAATCAAATACTTATTCTTTTCCGTCAGCTTGTTCAGTTCTCTATAGTCAATGTATAGACGCAAGATGTCGTCCTTCTTTTTCACAAAGAGAACCCACGCGCACCAAGACGACTGACTTGGGCGTATATAGCCTTGCTCTAGCAATTCTTGCAACTGAACTTTTAGTTCCGCCATTTCCTTTGGCGCTACACGATAAGGAAAGCAGGCCACTCGCACCTGGCACCAGCTCGATAGCAAAGTCGATTTCCCATTGGGGAGGTAACCCCAGAAGGTCTTTTGGAAACACATCAGCGTATTCCGATACAATAAACCCCTCACTCACACTGGTCTTCGTCTCCACCGCCTCAATAAGTGTGAAGAATAACTCCGCACCCTTCTGAACTTACTTAACGACTTGGAGAGCAGATATTAATACCCTACTCGTACCTCGCATGCCATTGAACTTGGTATCTTGTTCGGTATTCTGCCCCAGTGTAACTTCTTTTGAAGTGCAATCTATACAAGCATGCTGCTCTGAATGCCAGTCCATACCAAAGATTATATCGAACTCCTATATCGGCAATACAAATGTTTCCACCTTGAACTCCCGACTTCCTATCTTGACCTCAACACAACAAGACTTATCCGCGCACATCAAACATCCGTTAGGTAGTAACACCTTAAGAATGTCTGTCGTGGTCCGTATAGGCACTCCGATTCTCAGGACGAAATCTTCCGACAGAAACAAATGTGAAGCATCTGTATCGAACAGTGCTCATGCCGGATAGTCCCGTAACAGGACAAAACCTATAAAGCCAAGATTAAAACAAGCACAACACATAGCACAAAGTAAAATTATAAACTACTCTCACCTGTGACGACATCAGCTTGCTTGATGGCCTCATGTTGTCCAAGATTGAAGACTCGGTGCTATGCATGCGATGCGGAAGACTCCACCATAGTATTCCCTTTCTATGCATAAGACGCTCCCATCTTCTTTTCACCCTTTGGAGGACCAACTCGACAGTCACGTGCATAGTGTCCCAACTTTCCACACGTGTAACAAGCATGAGAACCATAACCAGAAGATGCCTCTGTCACAACCACTGAAGGAGCTTGTCAAGTAGATTTGTACTTCTTACCCCATCTTTTTCGGTACCAAGACTTCTCCGGATGCGGTGGCTTGAACTCCGGCTTTGTCACAGCCAAGTTCCCTTTGCCTTGCCCTCTTTTCATGTCCTTTTTCAAATACCGAGCCGTATAGACCAATGCTTGAAATCCCTGGTTCATAGAACTCGAGAGCAAATACCATAGCTCATCCCGTAGTCCCCCATAGAACTGACTGGTCTTGCGCTCCTCTTTGGCGAAGATATTACCCGCATACCATCCCAAACACGTAAACTCATGTAGGTAGTCATCCACACTATGTTCTCCTTGAGTCAACCGTTGGAACTCCAACTCCATAGAAATTCTCTGCAGCATCGGCAGATGCTTTGATAAGAACAACCGAGAGAACTCTTCAATAGAGACTCCCGTCAACTGTCTGCCAGCCAAGTGATGCAGTTCCACCTCATCCCACAAAAATCGAGCCTCTCCCTGAAGTAGGAAAGTGGTTAATGTTACTTTCTGTTCCTCCTCAACTCTGACAGCTGTCAAGAGACTCTTAATCCTTGCGAGCCAATCCTCCGCTTGGGCTGGGGAACCCGCCCCAGTAAATTGAGAAGGATTGAAGCTCATGAACAGCTTCAATTATTGATCTGCTGCCCGCGGATCAACCACAACTTCCACCGGTTCTTGTCTTATCTCAGCATGCATTGACACCACTACAGGCCGAGCCTGCCCAGCCTGCTGATCATTCATAGCAGCAAGTAATATCTCCGTAATCAAACGTACAGTTTCAGCAGATGGAGGAGGTGTGGGCACCTCAGCTGGTGCCGCACTTTTAACAGAATGTTGAGGTTTTGACTGACCCGCAATACTTCTAGTCACCTATATGTGTAGAAACACAATTTAGCGACCAATCAAACGACAAATAAGTATATTTTCATTCCTAAGTGGACATTCTTGAGTTCAATTTATGTGTTATAACGACAGCACTTACACGTGCTCACCACCCCTCAAAAGAATTCGTCCACGAATTCGGAAAAGATCGACCAACATGCTGATACCAAATTGTAACACCTCTACCTGTTAATTGTAATATAATAGAGGGTCTGGCCGGGGCCCCACACCATATTCCACAAACAGGCGGAGAAGTTACCAAATAATATCAAAACATCGAAACCTAACACAGAGCATTCTAGCAGAAGCTTCAGGGTTGAAAACTTAAACTTATAAGAACAGAAATGTCCACTACTACCAATTAGGAATGTATACAACCAAACACAAGGTACATAGCCTTATAGCTTTACATGTTTCTCTTAACAAAAGGTGTGGTTTACAAACATCGACGCGCAGGCCAGCCACACATGAACAAGAGTAAACAAAACAAGCCTTCAAGGGCATCAACGCAACCTGGGCTTCAGGCCGCTATTTCTCGCTTGGGCCAGCACCACCTGCAAAGAAGCAATCCACCAAGCGGTGGCAAACAGGGCAACAGTCATCATTCAGCTGACCAATTATAACAACCCTGCCCCTGGCATGGGGCAGCGGAATTCCTTCCCCGCAAAACATTTATTCACATATCATATATGTATACCAATCCACCAAGGATGTGCACAACCGCCAACTCAATACATATCACAAACATCGACACGACGACCCAAGGTTCCGTGCACTCAGGGCACATTATTGGTGTACCGAATACTAGGTCCCACCACCGTTCATAGGTACCAGACATAACGGTTCATTATGAGAATTCCTAGTCTTTATGGCGCGCACGCCAAAGAATCTCGCTATGTGCTCCTAACAGGGCCTTAAGCACCTAAGGTTAGACAACCATAATGCGGGTACAGATCCACCTTTCCCATTGCTTAAATTCGTGAGACTTAAGACTGGACTAACGCGGGTACAACTTTACTTTTCCCGTTCGCCACCAAGGCATCCACAGTTGCAGCCCAACGACTCAACTTCACACATAATGGCACTCACGGCCACATGAGTTGTACACCAAGTATCAACTCTCACATTTTCCTGGACTTCCTCCAGTACTTCCTGCTGCACCAAGCTATAGGTATCCACCAAGGATTTCGTACACGCAATCAATTTATCCGGAGTCTTCTCCGATTTGCAAACAAAGCATCACCAATCGAGACCAACTTGTCCGGATGGGCTTCACACAGCCTGCCTAACCGTACTACACACTTACGGTTCTAATGCAATAAAATAAGGGATGAACCACCGATCCCAAGGGAATCACTTCGCCATCCACCATTGGGTGGAGGATTCCTATGCAAATGCAGGAAAGAAGGACTTCACTTATCCAAGAAGGAAATCGTTACCCTTGGAAGACGTTTCGGTGCCATGGAGAAAACTACATGGTTGGAAAGCTCCACAATGCTCTAGCCTCCACAGATCCAAACTCAGCTCGCGATTTGGACCACCGTAGCACCGCTGGCGGCCGGATTCCTCTTCTTCTTCCTTCCCTTGCTCTCCTCTCTCTCTCTCTCTTACTCTTAGAAAGAGAATGGTGATGATAGAATGAGAATTAACTCATCTATTCTCAACCTTATCAACCTAGAGAAAACCAGGGCCATTAGAACTTTATCAAAGGAAACGAACGGCTCTGATCAGCACTTAAAATGACTTTCCTTGGCCGAACACGGCTTGTGACATGCCCGTATCACAGGCCGTGTACCTTAAGCGGCACACAACCGACTCAAGCCAGACCAGAACACAGGTTTAGACATGCCCGTGTCAGACCCCGACACGCTCGTATCGACTAGCTGACACGCCCGTGTTCATAGGCGTGTCTCTCAATTGGCACAGGATCAATAACAACCCGAGCAGGACACGGGTTCCCCACATGCCCGTGTTGCATTTGACACGGCCGTGTTACACCGAACATGCCTGGGCTCCATACTGTGTACTTCAGTCGGCACCACCTGCACACCCAGAGCAGGACATAGGTACATGACATGCCCGTGTCACCAACTGACATGCCCATGTCAGCACTGTTCATACCTGTATTTCAGCCATGCTCCATACTTGACACATCTAGGTTACCACAGAGCAGGACATGGCTTTGGACACGCCCGTGTCTCAGGCCGTGTCACCTCATTTTGGGTTTTGGGGCATTACAATGCATCCTCATATTACTTGAGCAATTGCTCAAGTAATATGCACTCTCCTTTATACCACTGAATATTTAAATGGTCCACCACTAGAAGCACTTACCTCAAAGTATGCATTGACACAATCATGACTCAATATGTGGTCAGTAATTGAATTTCTCATACTACTAGAATCTTTTTCAGTAATATGCACCTATTCAATCCTGACCTAGTCATGTAAAATATTGCTTCTATATCTCCCTTTTAAGTATTTCCACACATATCTTCCCCTTTCTGTCTTCTTAAATAGACATATCTATTGAGGAACTTGAAAAATATCATGGGAGAGATTATCTCTTGATCCTATTCAAAGTCCTATGTTGATAACACTAAGGAAATTATCCTAGTGATTAATCTACTTGATTAGGAGTCATACCTTCTGTATTAATACATTGATACAACACAACACTGCAGCATTTGAGCTTGCTGTACATGTTAAACCAGAAATCGGCAATTCCTTCCAAGGTAGCCAGCTCGCAAGTCGCGGCCTGCTCTAGGTTCCCTCTTGAGGTCGCGGCCTGTCAGCCCTCTCTTCTATGGGGCGGACAGACTTCTCTGTCCACTCAAGCTATGCGGCTAGGGAGGTCTCGCCAGCCTGACCGCCTAGGTTGCATAGTGGCTGCTCGTTCTGTAGGGGCTGCAGACTGATTCCTCAGCCCGCCCTTGCAGGCCATGCGGTTAGACCAGCTAAACGCGCATTGGTTCTCTATTCCAACAGGTGCAGGCCACAACTCCGTCTCGGACTGACATTGCCATCCGCACAGACCGCCATATCACCAGGCAACCTGCCCCCTTAATTCAATAGAAGGTGGCAGACTCAGTTTCAGCCCGTCTGTAGAGACGACAACATGGCCAACTAATCTACACCAGACCACGCCATATAACGCGGACTCAACTCCGGCAGGAAGGTGACCTGCTGATGCTAAAGATCACGGCAGTGAACCAGTCGCACAAGTAATATAAAATGGGCAAATTTCCCCAAGTATCGATCTCTCAAGGAACACAGTAAGGTGGAGTTAATTTCGAGGAGGACTTGAGATTGAAGTCCTTAGGTCGGAGGTAACGAAAGGGGGTTTGGATTGCGATAAAAGAAAGTAAAAATCTATCCACTACTCCTATGCAACGCCGCTATGCGATGCTTCGCCAGGTGGGATGGAAGACTAGTCGGGCCGCTATGCACCGAATCACTAGGCGGATGGGCGAGTAGGCAAGCAGAAGAACTAGAATTTGAGGGTCGTAAGCACCTCTTCGCAACGCATGCCACTAGCAATTGCTAGTGCGGCAAGGGTGGATGGAGGTGGATGGAGCAAGACGCACCTCAAGCAATATATAACGAAAATACAAATCACATAGACATGATTTCATATAAACGTATTCTACAATTAAGCGTACATTATCTATAAATGAAGTTTACAATAACACATAAACAACAACAAAGGAAGAACAAGACAAGAGATCAACCGTATCCGAAGTCTTGCTGAGGATTCACGGTTGGAATCGTCCGGTTGTCAATCCGCGTCCAAGCTCGGTCCTCAACTGCGTCTGGGGTAGAGAAGGGCTGTCACCACCTTCCAATGGCCCGTCTTCTTCGTCTCACGATAGCGGAAGAAAGTTGCAAGCTTACCCTTGCTTGGTGTCCATGGCATTGAAGCTTGAAATAAGCCCATGAGATGATGGAGGAGGCCGAGAGGGTTCTCCGGCTTTGATTTGGCGGTGAAAGCTTGCCCGGAGCCCCTCCCTAAGGCGGAGGATGAAGGGAAATGGCAGAACCCTTCGTCGGGGACAAAAAATGGCGGAAGAAATCGCCCCCTTTTAATTAGGGTGAGACCTGCGCTATTTATAGAAAATAGAATTAAACACTGCGCACGATCACAGGCATACGACCAGTGGTCGTGCGCGGTATGGCCCGTGATCGTGCGATATGGCGACAGAACTTGCACAAAAGAAGGCATGACTGCGCACGACCGGCAACGCACGAGCAGTGATCGTGCGCAGTATAGCTGGTGACCGTGCGATATGGCGGGGCAGAACTTTCACAAGAGAAGCCAGACTGCGCACGACCGATGATCGTGCGCCAAAGAGGTCGATGGTCGTGCGTGGGTAAAAACGCACGACCATTGACTCCTTTGCTAAAAAATGGTGAAAGCCCTATCCCGGATGCCCACACGATCCCCGAACCTGCAGAAAAACTAGACGGGTTGTCGATCATGGCAGTCACAAATATTAATAAAATGCATAGCAAGAGGGAAATACACACACACGCACAGAAATAGGCTAAAAAAGTGCATAAGACGTGGAATGTCGCAGCGAACCAAAAGGAGTGCTAATGGCGCTAAATGGTAGTGCAAAGACATGCAAATGAGCCTAGATGAGTCCGGAATTAAGTATAAAATATGGACTCATCACACCCCCAGACTTAACTGTTTGCGCGTCCCGAGCAAACACAATCTAAGCAGGCAGGGAAAATAATCTAGCTGACATAGAAATTGAAATACGGAGTACCATGCGAAGTCGCATGCTCGCGTGCATAAAAATACAATAGAAGAAATTCCTAAGTATGCAAAATAGTTTATATTTTTCACAATGCGTATCAACATTTTATTACTACTCAAAAATAGAATCACGGTGAATCAACCGGTCACGCATAGGAAGAAAGTAGACTGGCCACTAAGGTGAGCTTTGCCAAAGATCGGGGCTCAGGATCACCTCCAAAGGAATCCACCAATGTCGGGGACCATACGCTTGCCCGTTCACACTCTCTCCACGACACTAGTTAAACTTTAGGATAATTACGGGGCTTGGGTTACGGTGAGGTAAACAATGATAAAAAGAAAGGCTTTGCACCTAACCCAAATGAGTTAGCCTAAAAGAATCCCTCAGCAAACCACAATATAACCAGGTGCACCACACCCCCAGACTTGATTTTTGTAACATGGTTGTGTGCACCGGCTACTCAAAATCAAAATCATCTCCAAAAAGATTTTCAATAAAACTTTTTCTTTTCACTTTTCATTTTCACTTTTTCTTTTTAAATCATTTTATTTTCTTTTTCATCTTTTTATTTTCATAATTTCAGCAGATATAACTTGGAAGCACTTCCACATTTTCACAAATAATAACACCACATCAAAACCCAACATGAAAATATAAAACACTAAGCTCGACTTGGGTGTGCGACTAGGATCGGCTATGAGGCTTTGGTGAAATAATGGTGGAGCTGAATCAAAAGAAGGGTAGGCACAACGGGGCTTAGCGAGGATATGACGTTAGGAATGGTACAAAGCTCAACCGGGCCAAAATGATGGCCTACATCACGCTCACGCTACAAAAACCATGCACCAATGCTTCAAAAGTAGCTTGGGGCAAGTTCTTATCCACCGAAAAAGATAATCCTTCCTCCCGACTCGAGCAAAACGAGTCTAGTGACGGCTACACACATCCCTACACTACCGTTTGATTCACACCGGATTCACCAACTTTTGGGTAGAATAAAAAGATCTTCACGCAAATGGAAAAAATATAAAGCTATAAGCATAAAGAAAAATTAATTCTACACGAATTTCTACACAAGACGAGAGCAGTTGACTAGAAACACAACAAGGTCAACATTTTACTCTATCTCACAATCCTTAGC
The DNA here is from genome assembly GCA_039513925.1 of Platanthera zijinensis. NCBI lineage: Eukaryota > Viridiplantae > Streptophyta > Magnoliopsida > Asparagales > Orchidaceae > Platanthera > Platanthera zijinensis. The sequence continues at coordinate 181,466,459 of CM077079.1, read as the reverse complement.
CAGCACCATAATTTTCCCAAATCTAACAAAAACACAAGTTTAACTCGCGGCATGGTAACATCTAAGCACGCGCTCATGTGGGTGCAGTGGTGTGCAATACAGTGAACTAACCAAAATAAAATATAAAAGCTTCTAGTATGCACATGAAATGTGTGCGTGCAAAAGGTAAACTGACTCTCCCCCAGACTTAAACTAAACAACACATCAAATGATATAGAAATTTAAATCAAAAAGAGCTAAGGGAAGAGGTTACCCAATACTCAGCTAGTGAGCATACCAGAAGACACGTGAAAAGTAGAAGCAGGCCCGCCAAACGAAGAATCACAACCCCGCCAATGCGTAGTTTCCATGAATACCTGCAGGGGTGAGCTTCGCAAAAACAAAAGAAAAATATACAAAAAGAAATACTAAAACTAAAACGAGACATGAAAAATAAAATGCAGAAAATATAAGATAACTACTGGGGTTACTGTCATCCCAGCACGACTTATTAAATTCTATACAGTTCAAGCTAATGGGCCTATGAAAAGAAAAATGAACATGCAACTGTCCTAATATCAGTGTCGGTAACGGGTACCGATACAGTGATAGAACAGTAACCCCTCTACCTGAATAATAATACATGCAAAATGCAAGTAGAGGAAACAGAATATAAGATGAGGAGGAGGCCTGGTCCTCACTCAACTCACACAAAAAATCCTTGCCCTGTAAGGTATCATCCACTACAGGGAGACGGCAGGAGGAGAAAGCAGTGAATGGATCTTCCTCAACAGAGGAGGAATCACCCTCCTTGTGAAAGAGGATGCTATCATCCACAACTAGAGCAAAAAGCTCCAAGTCCTCCTGAGGCACCTGCGAAGACTCAACTCGCACAGGCTCAGATATAGAAAGGGGATCAAGAAATAAAGGAGACGAAGAACATAAGGAACTAATCGGGGGAGTGGTCCCGGTCTCACTCCCAGCAGGCTCCGAACAATGATCATCGTCGGCGTCATATGAGTCATGACAATGGGGATCTGAGAATAGGAGGTCCTCGGGGGTGGTTTGGATCCCCTCATCCAACAAGGAAGTGGAAACTTCCTCATCAAAAAGGATCTCCTCATCAACATACCTCGGTGTGACATTATGTTCCAAGATGTAATACTCTCCATTAATGAGAATAATGTCCTCGTCACACCATGACGCAACCTCAGAATCAACATCACCATCGAGCACAACATCATCAGCCAACTCAAAAGAAAATGGAGTAGATAATTCTTGCAAAGAAGACGGAGGAACAATAGCATCAAAGAAAATATGTTCGGGTTCCTCCGGTGGTGACACAAAATGTGGGGAAGAAGGCATAGGGGGAGACGGTACCACAATGTCATCACACCGATCTGCAACACCGCCAAAATAACATGGTGGCACTGTGAAATCATCGTCCGAATCAGTAGGAGCAATCGATTGAGAGGTGGATGGAACGATTCGGATATCCGGCTCGTCATCCTCTTCCAATTGGCGCTGAAATTCTACGCAATCCTTGAACACATGATCGGTGTTGTGACAACACAAACATCGTTTTCCAGTACTCCTCGGTCCAGGTGGAACCGGAGAGGAATAAGAAAAAGGTGAATGCGTAGAAGAGGAGTGACCATAAGACCTGGGTTGGGTGTATGAAGTACCATAGGAAGACGGTGCTCCATACACAGAACCACGAGAATTATGCTCCCAATCTTCAGTGGGGCACTCATCACTACCATGTCTATAATCCCCGCACCATCGACAACGGATATTCAAATAATAATACATGATGCAGCAAGAAAGAATTCACCACAAGAATTTTCTAAGCAAAAAATTAACTACACACTAGCAAATAAAAGGAAAGGAATGCCTGCTACTGAAAAATTAAAACTAGAAGAGGAACAAAGAATAATAAATAGTAAATTTTAAAAAACTAAAACAAAGGAAAAGAAAACATGGAATGAACAAATGGAAAAAGGGCTTCGATCTACAATCTCCCTCTCCAAAACTCACACGACTGTGTTCCCCGACAGCAGCGCCAAAAACTTGATGCTAAAGATCACGTCAGTGAACCGGTCGCACAAGTAATATAAAATGGGCGAATTTCCCCAAGTATCGATCTCTCAAGGAACACAGTAAGGTGGAGTTAATTTCGAGGAGGACTTGAGATTGAAGTCCTTAGGTCGGAGGTAACGAAAGGGGGTTTGGATTGCGATAAAAGAAAGTAAAAATCTATCCACTACTCCTATGCAACGCCGCTATGCGATGCTTCGCCAGGCGGGATGGAAGACTAGTCGGGCCACTATGCACCGAATCACTAGGCGGATGGGCGAGTAGGCAAGCAGAAGAACTAGAATTTGAGGGTCGTAAGCACCTCTTCGCAATGCACGCCACTAGCAATTGCTAGTGCGACAAGGGTGGATGGAGGTGGATGGAGCAAGGCGCACCTCAAGCAATATATAACAAAAATACAAATCACATAAACATGATTTCATATAAATGTATTCTACAATTAAGCGAACATCATCTATAAATGAAGTTTACAACAACACATAAACAACAACAAAGGAAGAACAAGACAAGAGATCAACCGTATCCGAAGTCTTGCTGAGGATTCACGGTTGGAATCATCGGGTTGTCAATCCGCGTCCAAGCTCGGTCCTCAACTGCGTCTGGGGTAGAGAAGGGTTGTCAACACCTTCCAATGGCCCGTCTTCTATAAGACCCCCCTTTTTTTTTTCTTTTTCAACCACCGGGGTCTTAGGCCCAGAACCGCCGCTTTGCGGTGACTCCTTCACGTCCTGAAGGATCATCACCACAAGGCGCCGATTCTGCCGGCCAATTCGATCACAGAAAGGTAGCACAATATAACAGTAAGAGTAATGCAGTCCACAATAATAAAATCACATATATAAATAATAAAGCTTCACGAAGGGAGTGTCCACAGAAACATCAGAGTGCAGCATAATGTAAAACTAAAAATAAGGGCATAAGCCCTGTACATCAGAGTCCTCACTACAATATCTCTCATGCGGAAGCAAACACTAGAAACTACTCAGGGTCGAGACTCACGGTGCCGGCTGTGTGAACTCCGGAGCTAGACTGCCCCATCTCTAGGCGCACCGATCTCTGGGGCTGCTCCTCCATGCTGGGCTCCACGATCCCCTAAATGATGCGGTTCGAAAACCGTTAGTCATAAAGACTAAGCCCTATCATCCCCTACCCCTTTCCCCATGGCTCCTAGGTACCGAGCGGAGAGGAAGAAAGGGAAGGACATGAAGGTAGAGATTAAACATGAAACAGATGGCAGCGGAAACTAATCTAGCAAGTTGTGTTAGGTGAGCAGTTAATAAATTGTTATAATAGGTCTAGCAGTAAGAAAAGCAATTATATGAATTTAAACCTTCACTTATGCGAGAACACATAAGCAAAAGGGATCTTTTGCAAGGCTCCCATCGTATAGAGTGTCCCATACCACTTATACGTTGGGGTGTCGGTTATCAAACAGCAATGGTTGTTATATATTGAAATTAACCTTTGATTTATAAACTTGCCCACACAAGCTTATAGACCAAGGGGTCGTTTTGCAAGTCCTAATGTATAAGCGTCCCATACCACTTATACTTTAGGTGTCAGGGTTAAATGAATCGATTATGCTATGACATGCTAGTGGGTATGATGAAACATGCAGTGCAACTCACACACCCGACTCTGTGCACACAGACCTTTAGTTCCCCCTTTTGGAGCCGTTACCTCCCAGGATACCTCCGTAGTGGCAGACGGAAGCGGTGGGTTGGGCCTCGCCCACCTCCAAAACCAGTAAAAGCACCACTGGTCTGACCTATCGTACGCCTCAACGCTTGGTGCACTAAGCGGACGCCTGCGTACTCTTGCCGGCTGGCGCACCGGACTTCTGTTGGCGAAGTGCTAACCAACTCGCCGAGTCAACGATATCGGTGTCGGTGCAATCGAACTCCCCGATATCGAAAGACCCACCACCTTAACTTTTCCTATCTTATGCACATGCAAGTTTAATCGCAAACACACAAAAACCGAGCCGAAGCTCCCCGGACCAAACGTCTGTTTCCTGAACAACCGAGCCGAAGCTCCCCGGACCATCCCGTCCGTCTCTTAACCAACCGAGCCGAAGCTCTCATCAATCTTCCTGTGCCAACAGTGTTTGTGAAAAGTGCAATCCTAGTTACTAAGTTACTCTTGCCAGTTTATTATTACAGTTTACGTTAGCCCAGGACTGCCCCCGGTATACCCCGTGAAGGGCTCTCAAGGGGCACTAGGAACCAAGACGGCGGCATTATGGCCCGAAGTTCCCTTTCGCAAGGCACTTATTGTTATTGGTTGTTTTCCCTTAACCCGATTCCCTTCTCATATTACGATAGACTATCCTAGGGTGATTTTTAAACCTTCCACTCTTCGGGAAAAGCGATCTTTCGCCAAACCCGAGCACCTCTTAACTCTAACTATCACCACTACTCCCTACTCTTTATATCTTCATCAGATCATGTTCTATTGCATTTCACAATTTACTAAAAGCAGACCGACCTAGGCTACACGTCGAACCGGTTATGAAATGATCCATTACTCATCCAAATGCCCTAAATTATTTACTGGAGACTTACCATGACCTAAATGACCTAAATCCAGAAAATGGAAATTTTCCTAATTTATTTGGCATTTAATTAAATTCTTCGAAAATCCAAGGACTACCGGTTTGAACATGAACTACCCTAAGTTCTCATGCAAGATGTCCAGCAATTTTATGATAAATACTAGGTTATCTCAATAGGTTAAATCCTAAGTATCATAATTTTTCAATCATCAAAGTGGCATGAAAGCTATTTTAGAAATAATCTCTAACTTCTATTGTTTATGAAGCAAGTACAGAAAATATTCTTCCAAAAATTATAAGTAATTCATGACATGCAGATAAAGGTCTAAAATTAGCACTGGCCAAGTTTCATAATTTTCCAGCAAGTATTTTATCCATAATTAATTTATAAACATAAAAACCCCTTTCTATCATCTGTGAATAAGGTACAAGATTTACTCAACATAAAATTCTATAAAAATCCAGGGGTCATTGTGCTACTAACAAAGATCTAAATCCAGAATTTCAACTGATTATAATTAATTTTAAACCTCCAAATAATTGAAATAATAATTCCGGCAATTAATCCTTTAACACATGAAGTATAATATTTAATAATCATAAAATTCCAGAAGATTTACTATAAGTCTAAAACATCCTAAAACCCCCTCCTCCCGAGTTTCATAATTTTTGGATTAGATTTAGTGCTTAAAATAACTAAATTACATTTCTATCCTATTCCGACATCTCAACTTTCGAGGTACCTAACTACCTCCAATTCCTTCACTATTTCAACCAGAGGGTTTTCATTATATCATCCCCCTCTCCTCCAAATTTCAAGGGCATACAAAAGCTTTTGCTCCTATGTCCTTCACAAACCTCAAACTCCCACCCATTGGATTTGAGCCAATCTCTTAGGGTAAAATCCACCCTAAGCCACACCATGTTACCCAAGAGGGTAGACATAGACCCAACAAATCAGTGGCCAACAACTTCAGCCTCTTTTGAGGAGATTTGTCCACTCCATCTCCAATCGTACTTTTCCCCAAAGTACCCCTCACCAAGACCTATCTAGGACTTGATACTTCCCTATTCAAAACTCGACCTATCGAGTTGAAATCTTGTACAGATCTTAATATTGATGCCAGGGACCACCACCCAAAATTTGGGGGAGTTTGGACTTAATTTCATCTCCTAATTAATTTCATATCGTTTATTAAATTTTTACAAAAACTTTAGGCAAAAGTTCTCCAAAAATTCTCATTTTTGGACAGCCTCTCGATATACATATTTTAGACCTCCAGTCCAAATTTCAAGTCATTTGGACAGGTTATGAACCGTGGGCAACCATTTTAATTTCTGGTTAGCCTAGGTCTTGATCCCACCAAAATGAGTGTTGTGGTCAAATCACTCACCCAAATTGAATAAAATCAATTTTAAATTAAAGTAGACCCCGAGGGATACAACTTTTGTGACTGGTCATTTTTCCTAAATCGGCCTCTAAGTGCTTCGTTTTGCAGCCTCAAAAATACGTTCAAATAACCTATTTTTCCATTATGTACTATATAATAATCTATGTATTATATATTAAATCCACTGTTCATCTTCTTCATGAACCCGAACAGACACAAGAAAACATTTTTCCTGTAAGCATTTCGTGGTCCGTCGCCGGCCGTTCGGTCACTTCCCTGGCCAGCCACCACCACCACCACCTCCGTTGAGGCGACGGCTAGCGGTCGGCGGTGGTTTGGCCGCCGGAGGTGGCGGTTTCCGGCGAACTCAAAATACCTTTTTCATGGTTTTTCCACGAAAACGAGGGATGGATCCAGCTCCGTTGAGCGCGAACCTCCTTTCTAAGAATCCTAAGATCTACCCATGAAAGAGAGGGAGCAGAGGAGGACCTTGTTCGCGGTTTGAAGGCGAGAAGAACGTCGGGGTGCCATGGCGCGGTGGTGGCGTTTGCTGAACTTCTCCTACAGCAAGAACAAAGGTCTATTCTGATTACTTGAGCGTGTAACCTTCTCCTCTTTCCCCAAGTGGGCTTTTATAAGTCAGATAGTGGGAAGATGAATGGGTAAAGCCATTATGGCCATGAAGTTCCCCCCCTTGACGTTTCGGTTACAGTGAAGGGATAAGAAACGGTGGAAACTGAACAAGTGTGTCCAGCTGGCGGTTTTCTATTGGACCACCTTTTCCTCATTTATTATATAATTATCGAAGGAAAACGGCCGGAAGTTACTCCTGGTGTAACTTCCCACACCAGCATTTATTACCATGCGTGTTGGAATAATTTCGGGCCTGAACCGTCGTTTCGGCCAATGTCACGGGCGTGACACATAGGTCACGGGCGTGACAGGCCCGGATAGCCAATTCTGGGTTCGACGATCGTCGAACTGAGATCGACGATCGTCGATGGATGGTCACGAGCGTGACACCTCGGGTCACGGGCGTGACAGGCCCGAACGGCAGATTGTGGTTCGACGATCGTCGAATTGAGATCGACGATCGTCGAAGGCTGGTCACGCCCTAAGTCACGGGCGTGACCTCTAGGTCACGGGCGTGACATGCCCGAACGGCAAATTTCGAGGTCGACGATCGTCGAATTGAGATCGACGATCGTCGAAGGCTGGTCACGCCCTAGGTCACGGGCGTGACACTCATGGCACGGGCGTGACATGACCGGGCCGCAAGCTCGACGATCGTCTCACGGCGATCGACGATCGTCAATGGGGTCACGCCCATAGTCACGGGCGTGACACCTTGGTCACGGGCGTGACATGCCCAGACAGCACGTTCGACGATCGTCTCGTGGAGATCGACGATCGTCGAAGTAGTCACGCCCAAGTCACGGGCGTGACGGGTCGGTCACGGGCGTGACCAACCCTTGACCCGAAAACTCGGTCGAGTTATTTTCACTTTTTGTGCTCCCTGGGGTTCTGACTCGACCAACCGACTCCTAGGGGTCTAGCCGGAAATGGGATGTTAAAAATCCCAATAAACAAAACAAAAATTTCGTCCCCGAAATTGAGGTTGAGCCTATGGGGATTTCTATCGGAATAAATTAAACTTGTAACATCCCATACGATCTTTCTATTAGGTTCAGGCGACTGTTCGTTTGATAACTAAGACAATCTCCCCAATAAACAAAAGATTAGCCCCTACCTTTCTGATTAAGTGCGCATGCCTAGGTCCTGGATTTTCCGTATCTAGTCTTAACATTCCAAAACAAGAAGGCAATCTATAGTATACCGAGAGGTGGTGAGATGTACCTGACTGAACAACTCCGGGTATCTTTGCCTCATCAGATCCTGCGGTTCCCAGGTGTGCTCCTCCTGACCGTGGTTTCTCCACAGAACCTTGACTAAGGGGATCTTCTTGCGCCGCAAGATCCGCACTCCTTTGTCGTCGATCCGAACCGGCTCCAAGTGAACAGATCGGTCTGAAGCTACCGGCCCTTCGGTGGTCAAAATCTGCTGCTCCGGGCGTAGTAGAGCCCTTCTCAGCGAAGAGATGTGGAAGACGTCGTGTAGAGCTGCCAGCTCCGGTGGCAACTCTAGCCTGTAGGCTAGGGGTCCGATCCGCTCCAGGATCCGGTAAGGGCCCATATACCTAAGGCTGAGTTTCTTCCTCCGACCGCGCACCCGTGAGACTCCGTGCATGGGTCGAATCTTCAAGAACACTCGATCCCCTACCCGAAACTCCACCTGACGATGCCGGGCGTCATAGTATTTAGCCTGTCTGCTCTGCGCCTCCAACATCCTATCTCTGATCAGTCTCACCTGAGCCTCGGTATCTTCCACAAAGTCCGATCCCAACAGCTTCGGATCCTCGTCTTGAACCCAAGAGAGCGGGGTCCTACATTTTCTTCCATACAGGGCTTCATAAGGCGCCATCCTGATGCTGGACTGGTAGCTATTATTGTAGGAGAACTCGACCAACGGTAACATCTTCTCCCACGGCTCCCCTCGGTCCAGTATACACAATCGTAGTAGATCCTCCAAGGTCCTGTTGGTGCGCTCTGTCTGCCCGTCCGTCTGAGGGTGCAAGGCCGTGCTAAAAGTCAACCGGGTGCCCAAATATGCCTGCACTGACCGCCACTCCCTGGATGTAAACCGTCCATCGCAGTCCGATACTATCGTCCGGGGCACGCCATGATACCGGACATACTGCTCCACAAACTTCCGTACCAGCACTCCCACCGAGTCATCCTTCCTGATCGGTACAAAGCGGGCCACCTTCATCAACCGATCAACAATCACCCAAATCGAGTCGTTCCCTGTCCGAGACCGGGAAGACCATGTATAAAATCCATCGCTATATCGTCAAACTTCCACTCCGGCACCGGGAGTGGCTGCAACAGTCCTGCGGGGTTCCTGCACTCCGTCTTCACCAACTGACACGCCTCGCAATGGGTCACGAAGTACGTAATGTCCTTCTTCATGCCCGGCCAAAACATCGTCCTCTTCAAATCAGCGGTCATCTTTGTGATCCCTGGGTGTACCGAGTACCGGCTGCAATGCGCCTCCATCATAATATCCTCTCGGATCTGGCCTCCTGCGGGTATATATACTCTGCCTCTGAAGTGGAGCAAACCATCTCTCAGGGAATATTCTCCTATCGGACCTTCCTCCAAAGCTCGGAACATCGGCTCCGCCCACGCATCTGTCCTCTGTTCGTCCCGAATGCGATCCCGAATATCGTCAATGGCCACTATCGATGCCAGATACTCCCTATACAGATCTGGGTCATCCTCGGACACTAGGGATATCTGCATATCTCTGAATGACTGGACTAGCTCCATGGACATAACCTGGGGCCCAGCTTCGGAAGTGGCAGCTCTCCGGCTCAACGCGTCGGCCACCACGTTTGCCTTCCCTGGATGGTAGTGCATCTCATACTGATAATCTGCGAAGAACTCCACCCAACGCCTCTGCCTGATATTCAGCTCCTTCTGCGTGTCCACGTATTTCAGGTTCTTGTGATCGGAGAAGATATCGCAGTGGACTCCATAAAGATAATGGCGCCAGACCTTCAGAGCAAAAACGACCGCTCCCATCTCGAGGTCGTGCACCGGGTAGTTCCTCTCATGGATCTTCAGCTGGCGGGAGGCATATGCTATGACATGTCCGTTCTGCATCAGCACCGCTCCCATCCCTTGGTATGATGCGTCGGTATACACTTGGAATCCCTCCCTTCCGGATTGAAGGGCCAGGATAGGGGCCGAGATGAGTCGGTCCTTCAGCTCCTGGAAAGCCGCCTGGCACTGCGGGGTCCACACAAAAGGTGCCTCCTTCTTTGTCAAAGATGTGAGGGGGAGGGCAATCCGAGAGAACCCTTCCACGAACTTCCGGTAGTAACCGGCAAGTCCCAAGAAACTGCGTACATCGGTGGCTGTCCTCAGTTGCGGCCAATCGCGAACTGCCCGAATCTTTGCTGGATCTACTGATAACCCGGCTTCGCTGATGATGTGGCCTAGGAAGGCCACCTCCTTCAACCAGAACTGACACTTGCTGAATTTTGCATAAAGGCGATGCTCCCGCAACCTCTCCAAGGTCAGTGCCAGATGCCGAGTGTGCTCCTCCTCCGTCCTAGAGTAGATCAGGATGTCGTCTATGAACACTATGACGAACACATCCAAGTAGGCCTCGAAAACCCGGTTCATGAGACTCATGAACGCCGACGGAGCATTCGTGAGCCCAAAGGGCATCACGGTGAACTCATACAGGCCATATCTGCTACTAAAGGCCGTCTTCGGGATATCCTCCTCCTGGATCCGCAGCTGGTAGTATCCTGATCTCAAGTCCAGCTTCGAGAAATAATGGGCCCCCTCTAGCTGGTCGAATAATTCGTCTATCCGTGGGAGCGGATAGGTATTCCGGACGGTCAGCCTGTTTAGTGCTCGGTAATCGATGCACAGGCGGAGAGTCCCATCCTTCTTCTTCACGAACAGGACCGGTGCTCCCCATGGCGAGGAACTCAGTCTAACAAAACCTGCCTCAACTAATTCCTGCAACTGAGTCCGAAACTCTGCCAACTCCTTTGGGGCCATCCGATAAGGGGCCCTAGACGCCGGCTTGGCTCCCGGCACAAGCTGTATCTGAAAATCCTGCTCTCGGTGTGGAGGTAGTCCTGGCAGTTTCTCTAGAAAGATGTCAGCGAAATCTCGCACCACCGGGATGTCTGTCACCGACTCCTTAACCTCCGCCATCTCAAATAGAATCTGATAGACCTCCTCTCCCTGCAGATGGGCCTTAACGGCCTGTACCGAAGATAAGAGTATACGAGAGACAGGTCTTATACCTTCGATGGTAATGAAAGAGTCCCCGTGTCTCACGGTGATCCTCTTTGCCTGGCAGTCAATCTGGGCATAGTTCCAGTGCAGCCATACCATGCCCAGGATCAGGTCGTAGTCTGTCAGCTTCAAAATCGTCGCTGGAGCCTCGAACGCTTTTCCACCGATTTCCGCCTCCATATTGCAGTGATCTGTGGTAAGGAGCTCAGATCCATCCGGTAGTCACACCCTCATCCTCGAGCCTGTGAACCGCTCCACACCCTCTAGTCCTTCCACGAACGACTCCGACACAAAGGAGTGAGTAGCTCCAGTATCAAAAAGCGTGCGGGCAGGCTTGCCGCTGATGAAGACTATACCTGGGGTGATTAAATATCTCAGGGTTCTATAAAGAGTTTTCTTTCCTTGTTAATCTATCTAGTGCGGTTCTGAGTTTTAACAACTTAAAGGAAAATTCTATGAAAGTAAAGAAGCATTGCAGCGTACCTGCTATGACCTGCTCCGGATTTCGAGGCTGCGCAAGGTCCAAAGCATATACCTGCTCTCTTTCCTGTCTACGATCTCCCCACTGGTATCCACGACCACGGCCGCGTCCTCGGCCTCCATAATGCTGAGCTGGTGGGCTGCCCTGATGTGGTGGAGGTGGTGCCCCCCTCATGGGGCAGTTCCTCCGAATGTGCCCAATTTGATGACAAAGAAAACACTCTGGTGGGGGATACGCCATTCCCCCGGTTCTCGGCATCTCCTGCATCCGAAGAGGGGGAGGGGCTAATACCACCTGTTCCCTCGGCTCCGGCCTCACGTCCTGACGAGGCTGGTCCTCTGTCCTCCTCCCCTCTAGTACAGCACCTCGCCGCTGGTCATTTCTACCTCTCCGTCCCTGATCCTCTGCTGGCCGCTTCCGGCCCCGGGTGGCGTGCCAATCTGCCTCAATCCTTTTGGCCATCTCCAAGATCCGGGAGATGGGCCCGTCAGATACGAACAACAGAGCCTCCCTCAAGTCCTCCCGCAGGCCCTTATAAAACCTCCTGATATACCCTGCCTCGTCCAGCTGGTAGGAATCTGCGTATCGAGCCAGATGGTCAAACTCTCGATGGTACTCCACCACGGTCCGAGTACCCTGCTTCAGCTGTAAGAACCGCTCCTCCAAGTCATCCCTAGCCGACTGCGGAACGAAATGCTCCAGCAGTGCGGCCCTGAACTCCTCCCAAGTAATCTCCGCAACCTCCCTATCAGCAAAGGCCGTGTCCAACAACGTCTTCCACCACCTCTTTGCATGGGACTCCAGGCAGGAGACAACCAGAGCCACTTTCTCCTCCCATGGACACCGAATCCCGATCAGCATCTCATATATGATATCTAGCCACTCTTCCGTCCGAACAGCCGACTCTGTCCCCAAATAGGACGGGGGAGCCAGTCCTCGGAAGATGCTTAGCCAGTTGGCCCCCGGATTTGGCTGCGGGGCCGGAACCTGCTGGGCCCTGAAGGCCTCCAGAATGGCAGTCAGGGTCTGTCCCATGTCTGACTGAAGGAAAGGAGTGGGGGCCGGTGGGGGTGGTGCAACATCCTGAGCCTGTTGAACTCCACCTTGCGGCGTAGTCCGTGCTGGAGGCTGCGTAACAAAAACACACGCTGAGAAAACGTTCAAATACTACATAAAGGTGGACAAATTATATGTGATCCCCATATGGGCACACCACTGCTTCCGCTGCTTAGTTTGTCCCCAAACTAAACTTGAGCGGGGGTGACCCAGGGTTTGTGGACTGCTACTTCCTTCTGATCGATGTTTCCTCTGATACCACTTGTAAGACCCCCTTTTTTTTCTTTTTCAACCACCGGGGTCTTAGGCCCAGAACCGCCGCTTTGCGGTGACTCCTTCACGTCCTGAAGGATCATCACCACAAGGCGCCGATTCTGCCGGCCAATTCGATCACAGAAAGGTAGCACAATATAACAGTAAGAGTAATGCAGTCCACAATAATAAAATCACATATATAAATAATAAAGCTCCACGAAGGGAGTGTCCACAGAAACATCAGAGTGCAGCATAATGTAAAACTAAAAATAAGGGAATAAGCCCTGTACATCAGAGTCCTCACTACAATATCTCTCATGCGGAAGCAAACACTAGAAACTACTCAGGATCGAGACTCACGGTGCCGGCTGTGTGAACTCCGGAGCTAGACTGCCCCATCTCTAGGCGCACCGATCTCTGGGGCTGCTCCTCCATGCTGGGCTCCACGATCCCCTAAATGATGCGGTTCGAAAACCGTTAGTCATAAAGACTAAGCCCTATCATCCCCTACCCCTTCCCCCATGGCTCCTAGGTACCGAGCAGAGAGGAAGAAAGGGAAGGACATGAAGGTAGAGATTAAACATGAAACAGATGGCAGCGGAAACTAATCTAGCAAGTTTTGTTAGGTGAGTAGTTAATAAATTGTTATAATAGGTCTAGCAGTAAGAAAAGCAATTATATGAATTTAAATCTTCACTTATGCGAGAACACATAAGCAAAAGGGATCTTTTGCAAGGCTCCCATCGTATAGAGTGTCCCATACCACTTATACGTTGGGGTGTCGGTTATCAAACAGCAATGGTTGTTATATATTGAAATTAACCTTTGATTTATAAACTTGCCCACACAAGCTTATAGACCAAGGGGTCGTTTTGCAAGTCCTAATGTATAAGCGTCCCATACCACTTATACTTTAGGTGTCAGGGTTAAATGAATCGATTATGCTATGACATGCTAGTGGGTATGATGAAACATGCAGTGCAACTCACACACCCGACTCTGTGCACACAGACCTTTAGTTCCCCCTTTCGGAGCCATTACCTCCCAGGATACCTCCGTAGTGGCAGACGGAAGCGGTGGGTTGGGCCTCGCCCACCTCCAAAACCTATAAAAGCACCACTGGTCTGACCTATCGTACGCCTCAACGCTTGGTGCACTAAGCGGACGCCTGCATACTCTTGCCGGCTGGCGCACCGGACTTCTGTTGGTGAAGTGCTAACCACCTCGCCGAGTCAACGATATCGGTGTCGGTGCAATCGAACTCCCCGATATCGAAAGACCCACCACCTTAACTTTTCCTATCTTATGCACATGCAAGTTTAATCGCAAACACACAAAAACCGAGCCGAAGCTCCCCGGACCAAACGTCCGTTTCCTGAACAACCGAGCCGAAGCTCCCCGGACCATCCCGTCCGTCTCTTAACCAACCGAGCCGAAGCTCTCATCAATCTTCCTGTGCCAACAGTGTTTGTGAAAAGTGCAATCCTAGTTACTAAGTTACTCTTGCCAGTTTATTATTACAGTTTACGTTAGCCCAGGACTGCCCCCGGTATACCCCGTGAAGGGCTCTCAAGGGGCACTAGGAACCAAGACGGCGGCATTACGGCCCGAAGTTCCCTTTCGCAAGGCACTTATTGTTATTTGTTGTTTTCCCTTAACCCGATTCCCTTCTCATATTACGATAGACTATCCTAGGGTGATTTTTAAACCTTCCACTCTTCGGGAAAAGCGATCTTTCGCCAAACCCGAGCACCTCTTAACTCTAACTATCACCACTACTCCCTACTCTTTATATCTTCATCAGATCATGTTCTATTGCATTTCACAATTTACTAAAAGCAGACCGACCTAGGCTACACGTCGAACCGGTTATGAAATGATCCATTACTCATCCAAATGCCCTAAATTATTTACTGGAGACTTACCATGACCTAAATGACCTAAATCCAGAAAATGGAAATTTTCCTAATTTATTTGGCATTTAATTAAATTCCTCGAAAATCCAAGGACTACCGGTTTGAACATGAACTACCCTAAGTTCTCATGCAAGATGTCCAGCAATTTTATGATAAATACTAGGTTATCTCAATAGGTTAAATCCTAAGTATCATAATTTTTCAATCATCAAAGTGGCATGAAAGCTATTTTAGAAATAATCTCTAACTTCTATTGTTTATGAAGCAAGTACAAAAAATATTCTTCCAAAAATTATAAGTAATTCATGACATGCAGATAAAGGCCTAAAATTAGCACTGGCCAAGTTTCATAATTTTCCAGCAAGTATTTTATCCATAATTAATTTTTAAACATAAAAGCCCTTTCTATCATCTGTGAATAAGGTACTAGATTTACTCAACATAAAATTCTATAAAAATCCAGGGGTCATTGTGCTACTAACAAAGATCTAAATCCAGAATTTCAACTGATTATAATTAATTTTAAACCTCCAAATAATTGAAATAATAATTCCGGCAATTAATCCTTTAACACATGAAGTATAATATTTAATAATCATAAAATTCCAGAAAATTTACTATAAGTCTAAAACATCCTAAAACCCCCTCCTCCCGAGTTTCATAATTTTTGGATTAGATTTAGTGCTTAAAATAACTAAATTACATTTCTATCCTATTCCGACATCTCAACTTTCGAGGTACCTAACTACCTCCAATTCCTTCACTATTTCAACCAGAGGGTTTTCATTATATCATCCCCCTCTCCTCCAAATTTCAAGGGCATACAAGAGCTTTTGCTCCTATGTCTTTCACAAACCTCAAACTCCCACCCATTGGATTTGAGCCAATCTCTTAGGGTAAAATCCACCCTAAGCCACACCATGTTACCCAAGAGGGTAGACATAGACCCAACAAATCAGTGGCCAACAACTTTAGCCTCTTTTGAGGAGATTTGTCCACTCCATCTCCAATCGTACTTTTCCCCAAAGTACCCCTCACCAAGACCTATCTAGGACTTGATACTTCCCTATTCAAAACTCGACCTATCGAGTTGAAATCTTGTACAGATCTTAATATTGATGCCAGGGACCACCACCCAAAATTTGGGGGAGTTTGGACTTAATTTCATCTCCTAATTAATTTCATATCATTTATTAAATTTTTACAAAAACTTTAGGCAAAAGTTCTCCAAAAATTCTCATTTTTGCACAGCCTCTCGATATACATATTTTAGACCTCCAGTCCAAATTTCAAGTCATTTGGACAGGTTATGAACCGTGGGCAACCATTTTAATTTCTGGTTAGCCTAGGTCTTGATCCCACCAAAATGAGTGCTGTGGTCAAACCACTCACCCAAATTGAATAAAATCAATTTTAAATTAAAGTAGACCCCGAGGGCTACAACTTTTGTGACTGGTCATTTTTCCTAAATCGGCCTCTAAGTGCTTCGTTTTGCAGCCTCAAAAATACGTTCAAATAACCTATTTTTCCATTATGTACTATATAATAATCTATGTATTATATATTAAATCCACTGTTCATCTTCTTCATGAACCCGAACAGACACAAGAAAACATTTTTCCTGTAAGCATTTCGTGGTCCGTCGCCGGCCGTTCGGTCACTTCCCTGGCCAGCCACCACCACCACCTCCGTTGAGGCGACGGCTAGCGGTCGGCGGTGGTTTGGCCGCCGGAGGTGGCGGTTTCCGGCAAACTCAAAATACCTTTTTCATGGTTTTTCCACGAAAACGAGGGATGGATCCGGCTCTGTTGAGCGCGAACCTCCTTTCTAAGAATCCTAAGATCTACCCATGAAAGAGAGGGAGCAGAGGAGGACCTTGTTCGCGGTTTGAAGGCGAGAAGAACGTCGGGGTGCCATGGCGCGGTGGTGGCGTTTGCTGAACTTCTCCTACAGCAAGAACAAAGGTCTGTTCTGATTACTTGAGCGTGTAACCTTCTCCTCTTTCCCCAAGTGGGCTTTTATAAGTCAGATAGTGGGAAGATGAATGGGTAAAGCCATTATGGCCATGAAGTTTCCCCCACCTTGACGTTTCAGTTACAGTGAAGGGATAAGAAACGGTGGAAACTGAACAGGTGTGTCCAGCTGGCGGTTTTCTATTGGACCACCTTTTCCTCATTTATTATATAATTATCGAAGGAAAACGGCCGGAAGTTACTCCTGGTGTAACTTCCCACACCAGCATTTATTACCACGCGTGTTGGAATAATTTCGGGCCTGAACCGTCGTTTCGGCCAATGTCACGGGCGTGACACATAGGTCACGGGCGTGACAGGCCCGGATAGCCAATTCTGGGTTCGACGATCGTCGAACTGAGATCGACGATCGTCAATGGATGGTCACGGGCGTGACACCTCGGGTCACGGGCGTGATAGGCCCGAACAGCAGATTGTAGTTCGACGATCGTCGAATTGAGATCGACGATCGTCGAAGGCTGGTCACGCCCTAAGTCACGGGCGTGACCTCTAGGTCACGGGCGTGACATGCCCGAATGGCAAATTTCGAGGTCGACGATCGTCGAATTGAGATCGACGATCGTCGAAGGCTGGTCACGCCCTAGGTCACGGGCGTGACACTCATGGCACGGGCGTGACATGCCCGGGCCGCAAGCTCGACGATCGTCTCAAGGCGATCGACGATCGTCGATGGGGTCACGCCCATAGTCACGGGCGTGACACCTTGGTCACGGGCGTGACATGCCCAGACAGCACGTTCGACGATCGTCTCGTGGAGATCGACGATCGTCGAAGTAGTCACGCCCAAGTCACGGGCGTGACGGGTCGGTCACGGGCGTGACCAACCCTTGACCCGAAAACTCGGTCGATTTATTTTCACTTTTTGTGCTCCCTGGGGTTCTGACTCGACCAACCGACTCCTAGGGGTCTAGCCGGAAATGGGATGTTACATCTTCTTCGTCTCACGATAGCGGAAGACAGTTGCTAGCTTCCCCTTGCTTGGTGTCCATGGCATTTAAGCTTGAAATAAGCCCAAAAGATGATGGAGGAGGCCGAGAGGATGCTCCGGCTTTGATTTGGCGGTGAAAGCTTGCCCGGAGCCCCTCCCAAAGGCGGAGGATTAAGGGAAATGGCGGAACCCTTCATCGGGGACAAAAAACGGCTGAAGAAATCGCCCCCTTTTAATTAGGGCGAGACCTACGCTATTTATAGAAAACAGAATTAAACACTACGCACGATCACAGGCGCACGACTAGTGGTCGTGCGCGGTATGCCCCGTGATCATGTGATATGGCGGCAGAACTTGCACAAAAGAAGGCATGACTGCGCATGACCGGCAACGCACAAGCAGTGATCGTGCGCGGTATAGATGGTGACCGTGCGATATGGCGGGGCAGAACTTTCACAAGAGAAGCCAGACTGCGCACGACCGATGATCGTGCGCCAAAGAGGTCGATGGTCGTGCGTGGGTAAAAATGCACGACCATTGACTCCTTTGCCAAAAAAATTGTGAAAGCCCTATCCGGGACGCCCACACGATCGCCGAACCTGCAGGAAAACTGGACGGGTTGTTGATCATGGCAGTCACAGATATTAATAAAATGCATAGCAAGAGGGAAATACACACATGCACAGAAATAGGCTAAAAAAGTGCACAAGATGTGGAATGTCGCAGCGAACCAAAAGGAGTGCTAATGACGCTAAATGGTAGTGCAAAGACATGCAAATGAGCCCAGATGAGTCCGGAATTAAGTATAAAATATGGACTCATCACCTGCTATATTCAATCCGACAGGTCGCCTATCTCTGACGCAAGCCTCCAATAGTAGTGGTGACCTGCCTCCAGGTCGCCAGACAATAGTGGAGACCTGCCTCCAGGTCGCCAGTCTGTAGTGGTGACCTGCCTCAAGGTCGCCCGTCAGCAGTGGCGACCTAAACTCTTTAGTTCGCCAGGTTGTCAGCAGGCTCCTTCTTTGATCGTTTAAACTTACCGCTCTACCGGGGGTGACGTTAACAAGACCGTTACCTCCTCGGGCCTATAAATAGGCCCCCATCCTCCCATTCTAGTGGAGGACGAAAGCACGGAGACACAGTTGAGACAACAAGGTCAAGGCATCAAGTCCCGCGGACTCAGTTTTCCAGTCCGCGCGGCTAGTCCTTGCGGCCTCCTCTCTGTCCGCGCGACCTCGTTTGTCTTCTCAGCCTGATCATGCAGTCTGCTCGGCATAGTCTAGCGAGCTACGGGATCAGCTAACCGCATGGTCTGCAAACCTCTATGGTTAAACCGCGCGGCCTCTGACAACTTCTTTCCTTAGCCGTCAGTTTCCCCCTTTGTACCCTTTATTGGCTTTCCATGCAAAGGTGCGATCTTAATCTATACTACTGATTCATAATCAAAGGAAAGCCCGTCGCAGGAGTGACATTTAAGTCGCGACAGGCAAAGTCTGCTGTTGTCGCTGCTTGCGGCCCCCTCTTCTTCTCAACTCCTCTCTTTATCTCGGCATCAACCTGTAGAGCTAATCGTCAAAGTAACCGTCTGCTCGACAGTTCCTCATCAAACTCCTCCTCATCCCCGCATTCCAGACCGATTGTGCTCCACTCTCGAGCAAGCTAGCGGAAGAGCGCATTTTCCGCATCAACATTTAACATGTGGCCTTCAGATCTCGAACAGACGGTGAAGTTAGCGGTTACTCATGCCAGACCATCAACCAGCCGAGAACCTTGCTCCATCAAGTCCTATTGAAGATCCTCTCTGGGAAGCCTTGGATAAATCACGTAGAGAAATTGCCCAACAGTTTCAAGCAATCAACCGTACTCTAGCTGCTATCACTCAGGATTAGAAATGCAATCTGCAGCAGCACCAGTTCCTCCAGTTAATCCAGCACCAGCGTTGGAGACTCCATAAGATTATCCACCGGCCTATCCGCCGGTCTTTCCTCTTGTTTAGCCACCAACCTTTCCGCAAGTGCCTGTATCTCCTTTGCGATCTCAAAATGATGAGTTCATAGCTCGTCAAAACTTCTTCCGGGAAGATGCCCGAGGAAGTCCAACTAGATTTCTAAATTTTCAGGGAAGTCATCCCTACTCTCCAGCTCCTGCCTTTGCTCCTCCCACAGTAGCTTTTCCCTTCTATCCTCCTGCTCCTTTCACAGTTACAACTTATGCTCCCTTTTTTTTCTTATGCTGTAGGAGAACAGGAAAAATCATCACCGTTTTCGGAGAATATTCGACATGAACCAACTCCAGTTAACTTTAGAGAGCCGCGACTACCAATTTTAAATCGAGAGACTGATCCAATGAAGCACCTTCAAGCACCTTCAAGCTTTTGAATCAGCCGTAGCTCTCAAGACCCTTTTAGATGCTACCAAATGTAAACTCTTTGTAACAACCTTTGATGGGCAAGTGAGAGATTGGTTCTATGGACTACGTCCTCAATCCATCTTTTCCTTTGCTGATTTGCGAAGAGAGTTTCTGCTTAGGTTTTCTACCTCTACAAAGAGAAAGGGCGGACCAGAATCCCTCTTTGAGATCATGCAACAAGAGAATGAGACTTGGTCTCATTTTGTGGATTGTTTCCAGAAAGAAATCTTGGACATTGAGATCGTCGATCAAGAAATATATCGAGTGGCTCTTATTCATGGCCTGCGTGAAGGACCACTCAAGTTTGAGGCTAACGTCCGAGCGCCAAGGACATATCAAGAGTTGATCGGCTTAGCCAACTCATACATTCGAGGTGAAAAAAAAGTAATCCCATCTTCGTCTCCAGGCTTATAGCAGAGAAAGATTCTTCTTCATCTTACAAGCAACCTTCGAGGTCTCCTCGAAAAGATTTTCCATCCTACACAAGGAAGGGAAGAAGATTTAAACGTCATCAACACCCTTTCCCGGGCCAGGATCGTGCCCGAGATCAATTGTTACTATTGCCAACCCCAGCTCCGCAAACAACTTCGGTTCATCAGCAGAAAGATGATGACTTGCTAGAGTCCGAACCAGATGAGGCTATGAAAGAAGTGAGCTAAATCATGAAGGGTAGGGCTAATTTCAAAAGGCCTTACCAGCCGACATATCAAAGATCAAAAGATTCAGATCCGTTCTGTGAGTTTCATAAAGAAAGCAGACATTTGACTGAAAACTACCGAGTGCTTCATCAACTTGTACAAAAAATGCTGAGGCAGGGTAAGATGTGCGATCTGTTCCCGAAGGATGACCACTCTGATCCGTCAACTTCAAAAGGCAAAGAAGTAGCAGACATCCCTTATAACTCAAAGGGAGTGAGCTAAATCAGCAATTATCCTGACCTCATTATAGGCGATACCATTGATGCCGATGACAAGGGCCGCTTTGGAAGACAATTCTAAAGCAAAAATGACACCGCAGTTCCAAAAGCTCCTTACAACCATGGCTGGTTATCTTTTCTTTACATTCTTCAAACATTCTCTTTTAAAACACTTTTAAGTGTTCTTTCGTTTCAATTCTATAAATTTTATGCTATAGATCCCATACTGACACATTTCCCTTTATGGAGTGCTTCCTCCTCTATCTTTTCTCTTTGCCAAAGAGATCACTGAACCACCGAGATATCGCTGAGTATTGCTTAGGGCCCCCTCAAGGTTTGACTCCGGTGTAAGACCACAATGACCACATATAGTGGGGAGTGTTCACATATATGCAGTAGGGGCCGTTCAAATCTCGTACGGAGGATTACATGACTTCGGATCCTAGCCGGTATCAAACACAGAGTGAGCATCAAGGGAGGTCCTATGTGTTAGCTCTGCTACGCTCCGTTAGGGATACATTACAGTTACGATGATCTTTGTGGACAAGCAATGGCGATCAAGTGTAGCCTTTCCTCCTCGATCATCTCATGATTATAATGGGAGAATACTCTCTGGTACTCTCAATCCGTGCCTTCGTGGGGCCCACAACTCCGCTGATTAATCTGCAGACAAGAAATATCCCACTTGGCACATCTAGTCTAATTGATCAACGATGCTTGTAACCCGAGGCATGAGAGCAGTGCATCTATCGATCCTTCTAAGAATTTTCTTTGCTTGTTTCTCTTTTGTGCCATTCTATAGGATGTGCGGCCAGCCCTCCCTAGGTAGGACTACACCATAGATGATCTTTCTTAGGCAAGCGATGCATAAGGCCCACGGAGAACACCTGTGGCAGCATCCAGTCTTTTTTGGGTCATCTGCAGGCGTAGCCCTCCTTTTTCATTTTTGCCTTCTTATAGGTTAACAGATTAAATCCAACCTATCAAAAGGATTTGTAGCATCTTCTTGCTCAGACTCACTTTATATATTCAGCTTTCATAAAGCTCTATCCGCTGACGATTGATTATGCTTACTCTTGGCATCTACTATTCAATCAAGGATTTTATTTCTATTTATTGACAAGCCATGCTATTGAATTCTAATCAAGATAGTTCCATCTTCTTGATATGGATTTCATATATAAAGCATCATGCTTGATCACGCGAGACTATCACTATCGCGGTTTGATCTCTATTCAGTTAATAGAAGAGTTTACCAGGTATCTCTTCTACTATCCATTTATACCTTAACATATCAACAGTCAACATTTGCAAGTTCACTTCAGGTACTTGCAATTTACTTTTCTATCATATCTGCTGCTTACTCTTCTTTTGTAGAGATTAACAGATATTAGCAAGTTCCATCCAGGTACTTGTAATTTACTTTTCTATCATATCTGCTACTTACTCTTCTTTTACATAGATTAGCAGATATTAACAAGTTCCATCAAGGTACTTGCAATTTACTTTTCTATCATATCTGCTGCTTACTCTTCTTTTGCATAGAGTAGCAGATATTAGCAAGTTCCATCCAGGTACTTACAATTTACTTTTCTATCATATCTGCTGCTTACTCTTCTTTTGCAGAGATTAGCAGATATTAGCAAGTTCCCTTCAGGTACTTGCAACTTACTTTTCTATCATATTTGCTTCTAACTTCTCTTTTACAGACATTGGCAGATATTTGCAAGTCCTCCTCAGGTGCTTGCAACTTAGCTTTCTTCTATATTTGCTACTTACTCTTCCTTTTGCAGAGATTAGCAGATATTTGCAAGTTCCGTCCAGGTACTTGCAACTTATTTTTGTATCTGCTACTTACTCTTCCTTTTGTAGGAGATAACAGGTGCTTGCAAGCTTCCTTTAAGTACTTGCAAGTTATCATTCTTCTGTGCTTTCCTCTCATCTTTGTTTTGTAGAACTCATTGGAAGACATTCATATCTTCTTCATTTTTCAAAGCAACTCAGATGTACGTCATTTCGCTTGCATTAACTTTTCCTTCGCAGGAAAAAGATTGACATTTACACCCCTTTTCTGAGGAGAGATATCAGGTTCTATCTCTCCCTGCCTCTTGTTTTTCCAAGGGATGGATAACGATGTTCGTGGGTCTCCTACTTTTTCAAAGTTCCCTCCGGGACTTAAAAAAGTGCGGGGATTATGTTAACCCAGAAATCGGCGATCCCTCCCAAGATAGACAGCTTGCAAGTCGCGGCCTGCTCCAGGTTCCCTCTAGAGGTCGCGACCTGTCAACCCTCTTTTCTACGGGGCGGACAGACTTCCTTGTCCGCTCAGTCCGTGCGGCTAGGGCAGCCTCGCCAGCCTGTTCACTTAGGTTGTGCAGCGGCTGCTAATTCTGCAGGGGCTGTAGACTGCTTCCTTAGTCCGCCCCTGCAGGCCGTGCGGTTAGACCAGCTAAACACACATTGGTTCTCTATTCCAACAGGTGCATGCCACAACTCAGTCACAGAATCACATTGCCATCCGCATAGACTGACATATCGCTAGGCGACCTGCCCCCTCAATTCAGCAGAAGGTGGCGGACTCGGTTTTGGCGCGCCTGTAGAGACGACAACATGGCCAACCAATCTTCACTAGACCGCGCCATACAACACGGACTCAACTATAGCAGGAAGGCGTCTTGCTATATTCAGTCCAACAGGTCGCCTACCTCTGACACAAGCCTCCATTAGTAGTGGCGACCTGCCTCCAGGTCGCCAGATAGGAGTGGCGACCTGCCTCTTGGTTGCCAGTCAGCAGTGGCGACCTGCCTCCAGGTCGCCCGTCAGCACTAGCGACCTGCCTCCAGGTCGCCCGTCAGTAGTGTTGACCTGGGCTCTTCAGTCCGCCAGGTCACCAAGCCTCGCCCAATAGGAACAATAAGCCTCTAGCCCTAGAGGCGAACTACTCCTTAGCTTGCATAGCTCGACGCGAGCTCTCTCAGCGCAGCAAGGGCGGACTCATCCCAATCCTCCAGCCACGGATCAGCTCAAGTAGGCATCCTTAACCGCACGACATGGTGCAGACTCTACGGACTCCTTTGCTCGTTTAAACTTACCGCTCTACTGGGGTGACGTTACCAAGACCGTTACCCCCTCGAACATATAAATAGGCCCCCATACCTCCCATTCTAGTGGAGGACGAAAGCGCGGAGACATAGTGGAGACAACAAGGTAAAGGCATCAAGTCCTGCGGACTCAGTTTTCCAGTCCGCGCGGCTAGTCCTTGCGGCCTCCTCTCAGTCCGTATGGTCTCGCTTGTCTTCTTGGCCTGATCGCGCAGTCCGCTCGGCATAGTTTAGCGAGCTGTGGGATCAGCTAACAGTGTGGTCTGCCGATCTCTTTGGTTAAACTGCGCGGCCTCTGGCAACTTCTTTCCTTAGCCATCAGCTTCCCCCTTTGTACCCTTTATTGGCTTTCCATGCAAAGGTGCAATCTCAAGCTGTATTACTCATTCGTAATCAAAGGAAAGCCCGTCACAGGAGTGGCATTTAAGCCGCGGCGGGTAAAGTCTACTGTTGCCGCTGTTAGCAGCCCCCTCTTCTTCTCAACTCCTCTCTTTATCTCGACATCAACCTGCAGAGCTAACCATCAAAGTAACCGTCTTCTCGATAGTTTCTCATCAAACTCCTCCTCATCCCTGCATTTTGGACCGATCGTTCTCCACTCTCGAGCAAGCTAACGGAAAAGCACATTTTTCGCATCAACAACACACATAGTTCCACTTGCTAATGTTGTATTTACAGAATCAACATCCACCTGTGGTGATATCATTGATACACCACATCACTGCAGCCTCTTGGTACTTGAGTGAACCATGAATCCACATGAGCTGGCTGCTAGCTATTCCTCTTCTCATAATCTCCCCCTTAGTCAGTGTATTGTCCTTAAGACAAATTGATCAGTAGTTGTGATAGATGATCTACTGCAGAAGCTACCTACTCCCCCTCAACTGAGGAATCCTTTGTTAGATTCCTGGTAGACATTCTAGTCTATTCTAGTTTGGATTCCACTTAATGGTCATTATAGTCTTGATGTCACATGAAGGACTTATCTACCTGTAAGAAAAGTAAATCCTACAACTCAAACTGGAGTTTGGAGCTTCTGAAGTTATCCTAAGTTCCACATACCCAACTCAGCCAAGAGGGTGTTGAACTTGACTTCATCTAGTGGCATAATAAGCATGCCAACAACTTGTCAGTCAGGACAAACTCAGGATTGAGTTGTTCCTTATGCTCCCAAACTTACTGATACTTAATCTACATATGCATAATTCTGCTATATATGACAGTCAGAATTCCTAGCAACTTCGATTATACTAGTAGAAAATCAGTAAAGAAGAGATTCTTCTTATCTAGAGGTTATGGTTCTGATGCCATAAAATTTCTATTTGATAATTTTGAGTTCGACGAAATATTCAGATTTCGTCGAGCTCCGTTCGACGAATGAAGATGATTTCATCGATCTCCGTTCGATGAGTGAAGGTTATTCCATCGAGCTCCATCCATGCTGATGCTTAACACCTCTCTTGCACCTTGCACAATCTCTTTTTGCTGAGCCAGATCTTCTCCCCTTCTTTAGCAATAGACTTTCCTTTGGCTTTAGCTTTTTATTTAGCAGTACAAGAATGTTCTGCCCACTTACTACTATCTTGATCATTACATTGATCTCCACACTTGATCACCACTTGATCAATCCCTTCCAGGTTTCTCAATAGATAGGGAAGAGCTGGTCTGCTGTGATTCACTTCTCCCCCAAGCTGATTACAGATGATACCATTGATGCAGCTGCCAGCTTTCTTTTCTCATGAGGCTAAATTTTCTCCTGCAACTGCTGGACTTCAAGATCACTTTAACCTAGAATGATCTTTCCATGAACCATCCTTTCATTCTGATGCCAAGTCTTTCTTTACACTACTATTCCAATAGGAATGAGCTGACTTGTATCAACAATAGCTGGAGTAATCCAGTTGTTCTAGTAAACTGATTGTCTTGCCTTCTTTCAGCAGATGCCATCACTTGGGTAATTTCCCTCTCAGCTTCTACAATGTCCAAGGGGCAAGCTGATCCTCAGCAGTAATGCTGATTTATTTTGTGCTGGGGAACTTTGGGTAAGATTCAGGCTTGTCTAGTAACCTTGACTGAACATGCTCCTCATTAGTAGGAGTATCTTAGCTTGACAGTCTCCCCCTCAACATTTGCACAGATCCTATCCTTATGACTATCAGTCATCATTTCAGCTGATGATACCACTTGACTATTTGTCCCTTATGTATAGTGAGCTTTATGAACTGAGCACAGTGTACCTATTCCTTACTACTCATAGAGGAGCTACTTGTGCTTTCCTCAAAGATGAGTACAGCCTACTTGTCCTTTACAGATTTGCTGGTGTGGCAGTAAGACTTTGTCCAACCAGACATTCCTGCTAGTTGGATCCAGCTGGTCTTAGCCCAATACTTGTGCAATTTATCCTTCTTTAAGAATGCACACAACATTCTTATCCTTGGGGTATGAACTATATGATAACGTCCTTGTTTTAGTCCAAATTTCGGAACATCTTCTGTCCAAGTGCCATATGGGGAATGGGCACTAAGACTAACCTGCAAAAAAGAATTACCTTACCTTGGGACCCTAATATCTATTGGGTCCTAGGTTCCTGTTAGCATGAAACTGAACATGTCCACCAGTAGAATTTCTGACTGGTGGACTGACCCTAGCTCTGGACACATTAGGATTGTGCCAGAAATCAATGGAAAAATGCCCTATCTTACCACATCACCAACAATCATGTATGTTATATCTTCTCTTCTATGAAGGCCCTGCAGCTTGGTGAGTTGCAACCTTGACAGGAGAAAGATGTGCTGCAGCCCTTTTCTGACTTCTTTCAGCAAAAATTTGACTCAAGGAAAGTCTTTTAGCTATCTTATTTGGTCTGCTTTGAGTGCCAGCAGCAACATACTTCTTTTCAGAAGGCATGCTTCTGATGGCTTCAGATATGCCCAGATCAGCCTAACTCTTAGACTTTCCCTTAGTCTGAACCTTTTCTGTCAGACTCTGAGCCTTGGTTGCAGCAACATTCTTGAGTGTTGGTGCAGAAGTACCAAAATCAAATGGTCCAAATTGGGCCATTTGAAATTTCTCATTTGCAGCTTTGAATGCACACACCCTACCAAAACTTTCACCAAGGCAATGAACATCTTTGTTCACTCCAGATAAACAACCCTTCTCCCAGTGACCATAAGAGCTTTCTTGGTCATACCTGTTAGAAGGTATCAGAACTTTTCTAAAAAGAATGGGATGCTTGGAAGCAATAGGCTGAGGTGGATCTGGAGCTTTGCCCTTCCTTTTGGAAGGAGCAACTTTTGTGCTTCCCTTGAATCCCAACCCCTTCTTGCCCTTTTGAGAGGAGGAGTCTATCAAGGGGAGGACAGTACTTGGTGTAGAATAGTTAGCCACTATTGTTTTCTCCTTCTCAAGCTTATCTTCAAGCTCCCTGATGAGACAGTTTTTGTGCTTGATGGAGGCTACCTGGATGTCCAAAAGGGACTTTAGTTTGCTTATTTCCCTAGCTTTCTGGTCTAGCAGATTAGCTGTTACAGTCTGCTGGGAAACTACAAGCTTAAGAGATGAAATATATTTAGTTTGCTTCTTAGACAACTTCTTGACCTTCTTGAAGGCATTCAGAAGTTCTCCATACTTGTCAATCAGTTGATTTACATCACCTTCAGATCCAGAATCTTCTTCACCATAGGGTGAAGAAGCTTCTGAGCAAGGACTGGTCTCATACTCAGACAAAGAAGCAGAATTAGATAAAGAATGTACCTTGCTTTGACCAGGCTGATCCTGGCTGTCCTCTTCATCTGTCATTGCTATCATCCCTATATAGCTGTGGACATCTTCATCCACCTCTGACTCACAGTCTGATAGTGTCAGAGGGGCCCTGATTCCTATTCTCACTGGAGAATTGACTTCTCCTGCTGTAATAGCTTCATCTTTAGCAGCAGCAGCAACTAGCCTAATGTAGGCTTCTTCTTCTTCTTCAAACTCGGAACCACTGATCAAAAAGACTGACTTCCTCTGTCCCTTCCATGTAGCCAGTAAGAGAATCCCACATCTCTTTGGCTGTCTTGCAGTGGACAAGTATCTGGAGGGTGGAGTCATCTATGATACTTACCATGATGTGTTGAGCCCTCTTGTCCATATATGCCAAGTTGAATTAATTTTCAGACATCTCTGCATAACTCTTTGGGGTATGGATACTTGCATCTAATGTAGAGATCCTCATGGGAATGAATTGTCCTTCTTGTATTGAAGCCAAGATTCTAGGATCACTAACTTCCATGATTTGCCTGATCCTTTCTTTCCATGTCCCAAAGTTCTCCTTGCTGCAGACTTGAAGCTCCATTCCTTGAGGTTCTCTTTTGAACCCATAAGTATAACCCTTTTAGCTATCCTTTGAGGTGTATTCAAACTATTAAGTCCTTTTTGACTAACCTCCCTCTGATACCACTTGAAAGTCTTTAATTCAAGGATAGCTAAATCACCTAGAGGGGGGGGGGGTGAATAGGTTATTGGTCTTTTTTCAAGTTCTTTTAAGTTTCTTCTTTAAGAGCTTTGGCTTTTAGTTATTTTATGCTTTCAAGATGTACACAACCTGCATAAATAAAATAACACAGAAAAGCACACAGTGATTTATAGTGGTTCCCCAACTGGGTACATCCACTTTCCCTCACACCTATCCAACTATCTTGTTGGACTAGGCACTTTTAAAAAACCTGCTCCAAAGAGCTTACACGTCAGATCCCTCAGATCTCTAAGTCTCCTCCAAGACTTACTTCTCACCCACAAGGGCCTACAACTCAGTGGTCAGCAGACCACCTACCTCAGGCTGTTAAGCCCTACACTCAGGATGGGAGGACAACCCTACCTCAGATCCACAAGGGATCCTACCTTAGAGCTCTGTAGTGCTCCTACACTCAGTGACCCTCAAGCTACCTACCTCAGCCTTATCTCTAAGGCATATAGCTCAGGCTTTTCAGCCCTACATCTTCAGGCACAAGGACCTACTCTCAGAGTGCTGCAACACTCCTACAGCTCAGTACCCAATAGGCACCTACCTCAGTGCCCTTCCAGGCACCTACCTCAGTGACACACTTGTCACCTACCTCGGGACAAAAGGCCCTACACTCAGATCCATAATTGGATCCTATCTTAGAGACCAGCACTCTCCTACCTCAGGAAATTAAGCCCTATAACTCAGATCCACACATGGATCCTATAGGATGAATGCGGGTTTGTTTGTATGATTGGCCACAGGTGAAATTTCATTGTGCCAATCTACTTGGACTGAGATAAACTCAGCCCAACATTGACTCCAGGAAATATATTTCCCGAGTCTACTTATCTGGACTAAGTAATTACTTTGACCTAACTTCCTCTTCTCAGCACCAGGGATTTTCTCCAGCTGGAGCTAGAGAAGTAACTGCAATAGATCTTGCTACAATCTGAGCTGGGAGAATCCTTGCCCAAATCCTTTCTTCACAGCAACAAGGATGAAGATTTCTTTGGCCTGTGCTGGAAGTAACTTGCATATTAGCTTCTCTGCCCCTTTCTTAACTGAGCCAACTGCTCGACCCTATCTCCTTCTTCACAGCTCCCCAAGAGAATGTTCTTTAGGTTTGTTGGCTGAGCCTGTGAAGCACCTGCAATAAGGGTCGGCCTAAGCTGCTACTTTTTTCTAAGAGAATCCTTCTGAGCTAACTATCTGGTGTAGATGAAGATCACACCAGCTATCTTGCTATTGAAGATATTGATTCCAATAGCTAACTTACTCTCTGTCTTGTAGACTTGAGCTTCCTATTCTTCAGCTCCACAATAATGGCAGAGAAGAAGAACTGCCTTGATGATTTCTCCAAAAAGCTCTCTT
The DNA here is from genome assembly GCA_039513925.1 of Platanthera zijinensis. NCBI lineage: Eukaryota > Viridiplantae > Streptophyta > Magnoliopsida > Asparagales > Orchidaceae > Platanthera > Platanthera zijinensis. Next base: position 181,436,604 of record CM077079.1, on the reverse strand, counting down.
TCTCTATAAAAGCCCTTTTCTTTTATTGATTTTGTCCTAGCAGCTCTTAAGCAGTGGGCCCCATATAGTTAATGGCTAGTAGAAACTTTGCTTTGACGCCAACTGTCGTACAGTAGGTCTGCGACAACATTTGTCGCGTGCTGTAGCAATCCCGCCACTAATTTAAAATATGTTGACTTGTTGACTTACTGATGTCATCAGCTATGGACTTAGCAAAAAATCAAACAACATTACCATAGGCGTTGAGTGAGTAAGAATCACTTAATGCCAAAACACTTAAACAAATTTATTGTCTCTTGGCATTGAGTGAGTAACCTTCACTCAACGCCAAACTACTTAGAATATAAATCTGTTTCTAGGCATTGAGTGATTCAGCTTCACTCAATGCCAACTTGCTTTATCAGCTTTCTGCTACTTGGCATTGAGTGAGTGAGCATCACTCAACGCCAAACTCCTTAGACAAAATTCTGTCTCCACTAGGCGTTGACAGCGTTGAGTTAGCAACTTCCACTCAACACTTTTTTCCTTAACCATATTTCTGCCTTTGCAGCATCTTAGGCGTTGAGAGCGGTTAGTGAGTATCCTTCACTCAATGCTTTCTGCCTTAGGCATTTTCTTGTTTAACTATCTCAACACTTTCTTATTCTCTACTGAGACAAACACTTGTCTCAGTGGTTATGCTGAGACTAACACTTATCTCAGCAGTTATGCTGAGACTAACTCTTGTCTCAGCGGTTATGCTGAGACTAACACTTGTCTCAGCGGTTATGCTGAGACTAACACTTGTCTCAGCGGTTTTTGCCTTATAAAAAATCTTGAACTTAGTTCGATGAATGCTAAAATGAGTTCGATGAATGGTGAAGTGAGCTCGATGAACTCTGAACTCAGTTCGACGAATTCTCAACTGAGCTCGACGAACTCAGAATCTCAAACTCTGAATTTAGCTCGACGAATGGTGAGCTCAGCACGACGAACTCTGAACTCAGTTCGACGAATTGTGAATTGAGCTCGACAAACTCAGAATCTCAAGCTCTGAATTTAGCTCGACGAATGGTGAGCTCAGCTCGACGAATTATTTCTTACCTCTGGCATTGAGTGAGCTTACCTCACTCAATGCTTGTGGACTTGGTAAAAATCCTGGCTTTCCAGCATCTTCTCTTGGTGTCCACCTTTCTGTCTTAATACCACCTATCATATCACTTAGAAAATGTGTCTAGACTTGTTCCATGGAACATCCTGCACATGATGAGCTTAAACAACATCAAATAAAACTATGCTCTTAGTGTTGATGGAGATGCCTCTTCAAATCTAATCTAAGGAACATATTAGGCAATGGACCCAACAGGTCTAGTACTATAATTATTCACGCTCACGATTATGGTGCTATTAGTATGAAGATAGTCGGGATCAAAATGATCCGCGAGTAAGCTATGCATGTGTGGCCAAGCATATTGATAGCTACCAACACGACACACTTCGTTTAACCAAAACACGCGGGCTTGACCTACTAGCCGCTCTCGGTTGAAGATAACCTTTTGGTGTTTGCCTAATACGTGGCAATCAAAATAAATTTCTATCCCCTTAAGTCAGTCTCTAAAAATTTGGGAACTCCAATAACCGTCATAAGTGGGTTCCTGTCTTCTAGTGTCAAGATAAGTTTGGGGACAGTTGGTATTCCTATGATATGCAGGCAAGGATGGGGTGTGATTAGCCATTGAAAGTCTCTAGTGTCGACTAAATCCACCTATGGGGGCGGGGAATAGGTGTCATGCAGTCTTTTGCGGAATTAAATTTACCTGCACAAATTAACAAACACAGCACAAAAAACACACAAAGAGTTATAGTGGTTCCCCGATTTGGGTACGTCCACTTTCCCCCTTCGACCTATCTCCCACCAAGGGACGACTCGGTCACTTCTCCAAACGGATTGAAATCCAATCCTCACACTATATAAGGAACCCTTCCAACAAAGGAGTCACAACTCCACCACCACGGGTTGCACCTAACCCTTACAACTAGGAATTAAAATTCCTTTACAACAAACCAAAATTGAATGTAAAAGAAAATACAAACAAAGCTTTTGAAGATTCCGATGTTCTTCTTCGTTCGATGAAGCTTTCTTGAAAGTTACGAAGAGTCCACAACCGGATTTCTCTCTTGGAGAGGATCTTTTCAAGATCAGCGGCGACAAGTGATTGCGGCGACGATACTTTGTAGATCCAAACTTCTTGACGAAGCAAGCAAGGTCTACGAACGATCTCAGTCGGATCAATCGTCTCCACCGATTCGGAATGAAGAACTAGTCTTGTTTAACGAATCGAGAGACAAGAGATGTCAAGAGAGATACGTGAGACGATCTGCTCGCCTCAGTACTATCGTCGGAAGATCAGAGAAGCACTGAGATCAACGGCGGCGACGAACTTGCGAGCGGCTACAGGCGATCGGCAATTTTCGCGATCGGCTAGGGCACGACATCGGCTGCTTTCGATTTCCGAGAATATCTCTCTGTAGAGGTTCAAAATACGCATATATATATACCATAGGCCAACCCTAAAGACCGTTGTGGGACCCACAAGGAGAAGCCCTAGCCCCTGTCGAAATAGCGCAAGGCATCTTGGTTCGGTCCAGCGAATGAGGAAAATTGCCTAAGGCAAAATCGGCGGGAATCGTTGGTGATTCCTGTCGAAGTCGGCGAGAATCACTCACGATTCCCGTCGATTTTGCCTTGGCAGAATTCCTGTTGGAAATCTGTCAGCCGGAAGAAATTGGCGGGAATGCAGACTGATTCTCGTCGAATTCGGCGGGAATCACTCACGATTCCCGTCGATTCTGCCTTGGCAGAATTCCTGTTTGAAAACTATCACCCGGAGGAAGTTGGCGGGAGAGGCTAACTGATTCTCGATGAATCGGCGGGAATCACTAACGATTCCCGTCGAAGTCGGCGGGAATCACAAGTGACTCCCGTCGAAGTCGGCGGGAATGACTGAGTGATTCCCGTCGATTTTGACTTAGAAGATTTTTCTCTTCCTTCCTTTGAAGACTTGGTCTTTGACCCATCTTTGCTCCTTCTTCTACTCTTGATCTACCTTAACCCTGTACTTGAAAATAAGTACACTCCAATAGAGAGAGCACACGTGAGTCAACACACTGATCTACTCAACGAGGGATTACGTTGCGCAAACCCATTTATATTGACCCACTGCACCCTGACATTGGTGTGTACTTAGCATGGAATATCTGCAAGCACAACTTGATAGAAGATCGTCAAATACATTGTGAATCTATCTTAGCTTGACTGGAGTCTTCTTAAAATCCAGGTAATTGTGGATACAATACCCAACAGCCATGACTTTAGCATACAAATCGTCTAAATGGGAATCATACATGTTATAGGCCATTTTCTAGTGGTGACGGGACAGAAAATTCTACTAGAATCTGGTGCACATGCAATGAAATAATGACTCTAATCCTATAAAATTATAACAGATGGAATTGTTCTTGCTAAACAACTAAGACAAAAATATATTTTTTTGTATTTTCTTGCTGAAAATAAATAGGAGATTATTAAAATTTTTTTTTGCAGAAAAATAAAGTTTTAGGCCGCTATTTGCAGACCAAAAAATAACAATTTATTTTTATTGTTTTGGCAATGAATCGTGCAAGTGCGTGTCAGCGTACTAATAAAAGGGGGAGGATGCCAATTAGGAAGTTGACGTGAACCTCCCTCTAATACCAAATTGATGCAGGCCATTACGATGGATTAAACTATGCACTCTTGGGTTCGCCAATTAAATTAGATTCGCAGCTTGTGGTTTCTCTACTTATCACTATCGATATCTTGAGCAATTAATGGCACAAAAATTTAACAACGCAAAGGGGTGCCCCTTTTAGAGATTGAACAAGGGCTATATGCCAATGTTCTATCAAGCGAATAAGACCTACCCGATCCAGACAATTAGCAATTAAAATTAAAGATATCCGCAAACATTCACAAACCCAATAAGAGAGGATCCGGACTAAAAAAACGATCAAAAGGAAGTCCAAATTGATCCCAAATTAACTTAAATCGAGGTTAACAAAATCACTTTAACTCGAGGGGAAATCAAGGATAATGAATCCGATTTCTATAAGCGTTCACGAGATCTACTCAAACCAAATTATACGAAAATATTCGGATAATTTAACGCTTGAAATTTAGATTTTATTAAAGCACTATTTCAATATAAATCAGAACTAATTACTAGCCTTAGATTCTACCAAATCTCACAACAATATAGAAGAAACACACAAGAGATGGTTTAGAAAGTCATTACCCAAAATCCCAAGAAATCCATCCTCAATAATGAGTGGAGGAAGCGCTCACGACAGTGGTTGATTCTATTTCCATACAAATCCACAGATCTGCACTAGGTGATGAAGACGCGAGCCATTGTCCTTTGCAAGGAACCATATGAGAGGGAGAAACCTTGAAAGCCAAAAATTATTTTTGTGGAGAGAGAAAAGGTGGCCGGTTTTTGGAGGGAGGAAGAAGAAGGGCTACTCGGTTTGTTGGAGGGAGAGGGTGGCTGGTTTTGTAAGGAGAATAAGGTGGTAGGTTTGGTGTTGGAAGGGAGGAGAGGGTTCGGGTTGGTGGTGGAGGTGGGTGGAAAAATTTTGAAGGGGAGGGAGAGGGTGGCGGCTAGGAGGTTGGCCGAAATTTAGTGTGGGAGAAGGAGGGTGCTCGATTTTGGAAAGGAGAGAGGAAGGGATGTTTTATGGTGGAGAACTTGAGGAGGGAGGAGGAGGAGGAGAGGAGGCAGAGAAAATAGAGAGGGGGGGGGGGGGAGGTGGCTGGCGGCTAAGAGAGAGGAGAAAGGAGGGGGCTGAACTTGGCAAGGAGAAAGGAGGGGGGAATTCACTCTTGAATTCTAAGGTTTTCTTTTACATTCTTCAATACAAAACTCTTCATAACATGGCCTTATATAGCTACACAGCTCAATCTCCACCCTTCATGAAAATAGAAAAATACTTGATGGTTATAAGCACCCATCATAATACATGAAATAAGAAAATGCAATAATAGATGGTTATATGCACCCATTAACATGAAATAAAAAATACAATAATGACATTCATGAAAATAAAAATGCTTAAATTAAGAATTGCTAATATATAATTATAAAATAAATATTTATAATTATATACTTTTATTTGATGGTGACGGAGGGCCGAGCAAAACATATAGCGGCGTTGGCGTTGGCGAAGAACGTCGTGGTAAAATTTCCATCTTCGAGCTTGCGGCATCGATCTCCCCAATAAATAAATTCTCTATGTCGGGGATCAACGGCCGCATCTGCAACGTCTCCATCATTATAAATTCATGAATTATCATTCTTTTTGTTTTAAATCCATGTGTGTACGTATGTCATCATGTAGATCTTTAGCTTGGCACGTGTGCTAATGCTATGTTATGTCATACATATTGTGCTTTGCAATCTAATAAAAGGCCTTAATGAATTTTATGAGCGGCGTACACATGAAATATTATGCATCCCATACTACATAATATCACATGTAATGAAAAAGCAGAATCTAATGTGCATTCATGTGATGATTGTTATGCATCCCATACTGCATAACAGTCACATGATGCTTCCTACGAGGATCCATATACAAACACATATTTTGTATCCCATACTACATAATATGCCCCGTATACTTCTTATCATGTTTATGAGTGTAGTGTTCGTGCTTCAGCCAAGACATACTGATGACACATCGGTGTGTGTATGAAATGAAACAATACCTCTGATACCAACTGTCACAACCCGCATTTTCTCTACATTTAAATTATATATCAGAGTAAGAGAAAAAACGTGTCGTGATGCCACGCTGTACAAGGGACAACTGCAAATGCTCAAGCAAAAACCCGAATCTAACACTTTATATGAAATACTCAAGTTATTATGAAGAAACTGCAATTTAAGTTAAGTTTTGATAGCCGTATCCCTCGGCTAAGTGGATCAACTAGTCCATAAGTGAAAACATGAATATATGCTACAGAAAAAACTTTGTTTATATTTATTAATATCCTATATGAGCATATACATTCAAATAGGATAACTCATGATATGCATACTTCTAGATTTAATATAAGTATAAAAATAACTTTTACTTTCGTTAAAGTATAATGGCTTAGGTTAAAAGATGTTATGCATGAGATAGCTAAAATGATAGTTTTATACTTTAAAATAACTAACATGCAATCCTAGTATAAAACCTTCCCAGCGAGCAAGTAAAATCAACAATTCAATCAGAAATTGACTTAGCAGCTAGCAAGTACTTAACATTCAACCAAAATCTCCAATGGGCGTCAACAACCTGACACGAATCCACTAAAAGCATATATGTCTGAACTAAAGGAAAAAACAACAAAACTTCCTCACAACGGTGAGGAAAAGATATTTGCAACAGCTACAGACCACTAGCAACAACCAACCCTAGCCGCTCAACCAACAAATGCTCCAAACCTTTGGCATTCAAAGAAAAGAATACCTTAACAAGAATATATAAGTGGAAAAAAGATCATCAGTAGATGAAAGAAAAGGAGTTTAAGGGTTACCAACCCAAACAAGAAAGACTGCCAAACTACAAAAGAAAAGAAATAAAACAGTAATAAATTATTAACTTATAAATTCCAAGAGTAAGGAAATTGCACCAAGGGCAAAACGAATCCATGCTTCGAGAATATCTGCAAGAGTAAGCATAAAGACATATGTCTAAACAATGAGAAGAAAGATACTGAACAGCTCTAAACACATGGATCATTAACACCAGTAAAAATGGTTCTGAGTCGGTGGCCACAATGTCCAACACGAACTAACAGACCCAAACATCTCAAGAAGGCACTGTAGTGGTGGCCACAATGTCCAACATAATCCAACAGTCCAAACATCTCAAAAAGGCACTGTAGTGGTGGCCATAATGTCCAACACAACCTAACAGTCCATGAGAAAACACCAAAAAACCACAAGTGTAATGATTCACGAGCCGACACTAGGTTTGTGGTCCTTTATCCACTACCAACCATGGGATACACCTAAACATCCATAAACACTGACAAAACCCTAACCAAAATGCTGGATTTCTCCAATGACAAGCAGGAAGAAAAACCCCGAGATTCACCCTAAGGCCCATACTCGACGAATTGGCTCAATTCGGCAAGAAAATACTAAGTCCATATTGATTCATCGAGTATACTTGACGAATACAATAGATACTCGACGAATTATTGTTAGCAAAATTAACTAATTTAACGATACTCGATGATTCGGCTAACATAACCTTGGTACTCGACAAATCGGCTAAATTTACCAAAGTCCACGGGAAATTCGTCAAGTATACTCGATGAATCTGGAGTTCATTCAACGCTCTCTATGCCAAAGTAGTCTCACTCGATGCCTGGACTTAACTAATTGAAATTTACTTCACTCGACGTTTTCACTCGACGCCTAGCTGAGCTCACTCAGCGCACTCGATGCCAACGATAGTAACACTGAAAGAGATTAGTTGTCAACCTAAATCACCTAGAGGGTGGTGAATAGGTGAGTTGTGCGTTTGTTTGCGGAATAAAAATTTAGAGATCTAGCACACGCAATCAAGAAATCACAGAAGGACTCAAAAGATTTATAGTGGTTCCCCGTCCTTGGGTACGTCCACTTTACCTCACCGTTCTAGCAAATCACTAGATACGGATACTCAACTATCTCGGATTGCAAACCAATCCTACACCTTGGAACCACATTCCTACAAACTCGATCCAAATGGATCTACACTCGGAAGATGAACTCTTCCTACAACTTGGAGAACCACGCTCCTACACTCGGAGATTAATATCCTACAAGTTTTACAAAAGATATGAAAAATATAAGCACAAAATATCTCAGATCTGCAAGAAATATATCTTTAGGTCTTCTTCTTGAAGTTGCGGCCCTTTTCAGATTTGTGGAAGAAACCTTGTAGATTGACCTGAGAAATTCTTGAATCTACCGGATGAAGAAGAATGGAACCTTTCTTGAACCAGTAGATCTTCTTAGATCGATGATGCAAATCGCTTCTAACAGTTGAAGAGATGAGGATCGATCAGAATGAGAGCGTTGGCGGCAGCTTTAGGTCATCGGGCTTTAGAGAAATGCGGCCAAAGCAGCGTTTTTGGAAAGTACGGAATTGCTCGATCAATCTCTCAATCCTTCTTAGGGTTACGTCTTAGTGAGAAGACATTATATAGGATATCTCTAACGATTGGAATTATCATAAATGATGACACGTGGACCAATCCTATTGGGTTGAATAAAGTTCCGGCCGATCTGGACTTAGAGAAAATTTCTTGAAAAAGAAGAACTTAGTTATCGAGAAGTTGAGATAGTTCTCGAGAACTATGTACTAAGCTTTCAAAAACTATGGCTGCATCTCGATCACTGATCTCCTTGAAATAGCCTTAGACTTCTCGAGAACACGAGATTATAGTTCTCGAGATCTAAATCGACTTTTCGAGAACTTGACAGAAAACTTTTCGAGAACAATTACTTCTCGAAAACTTATATAGCAGTTCTCGAGAACTTTACTTAAGGTCAACTTCTAAAGAAATACCTGAACTGAATACTTCTCGAGAACTTATGGAATTGTTCTCGATAACTTGATTTGAGTCCAATTCCTGAAGAGAAAGTAGAACTTTTCGAGAGCCAAGGAGTACTTCTCGAGAACTTCTATCGTAGTTCTCGAGAACTTTATTAACCTCTCGAAAACTTTAACTTAGAGAAATTCTTGAATTGTCCTGACTTCTCGAGAAGTAGATTCTGAGCCTCTCGAGAACTATTTCATACTTCTCGAGAACTCTGAGACAACTTCTCGAGATATAGACTTAGAGATCTTTTCAAGAACTTCATGTAAGATTTCCTTCTGGACTTGTCTCCATCTTTTGTTCCAAAGTTTTAATATGAAGTGTATCCCAATTGAGAGGCTACACATGAGTCAACATTTTGGATCACCCAGTGAGGGATTACACTGAGTGGTCCTGTGTTCCTGACCCACTGTAGACTGACATTGGTCTACACTTAGAACCGAGGATCTGCAAACATACACTAGAACACAGATGTCAAATACAACTTAATTCATCTTAGTTCAAAGGGTGACTTCATGCAAATCTGGGTTATTGTGGAGACAATACCCAACAATCTCCCCCTATTTGTAGAAGTCAGAACCCTTTATACTAAGGTGAATTATTATAACAAAAAATAGAGTAAGAAATAAGAAAGGTAAGAGCAGTAAAAGCACAGAAAGAAAAATTAGAAATTATAATTAAGCAAAACTAGGAATTGTTATATATATCAAAAATCTTTTAGAGTTTTAATCAACATTCATTTCCTTTTCAGTTCTCAACACCACAACCATCAAGAATCATCTCTGTTCTGCTGTTGCATGTCTTGTTTAGCCTGTTGTCTTCTATGGTAGCTGAAGGGTTTGGGATAGTATCTGGGAGGTTTTGGAGGAGCTTTAGGATTGTTTTTACCATATTCTCTGTCATATAGTCTCCTTTTAGTCATTGACTTCTCATATAACTCCCATTCCGAATAGCTGTAGTGCAAGCTTCTTTCCTCATTCAGATCCATTACAAGTTTCAATGTATCAAGAATTAAAGATTTTGAGGTTGGGCTCTAAACTTCAGTAAACTCTTGAGCTTTTCTCTTTTCTGCTTTAGGCTGAGGAGCTGATCTACTGGCAGAGGGTCCCTCCCCATACTTCCTTTTCTTTAGGATATGAATCTCTGGTAGATCTTCTGGTATCACATCATCCCAGACCTGAGAGTAAGAAGCTGGAGGAGGTTCCTGGTCTTCTGGCCTAGGAGAGAAAGTGGGATATTGAGGTTGAGGCACTTGGGGTTGAGACACTTGGCTAGATGTAGCTTCAGCAAGAGGATTTAGATGGTGAGGGATCACATTTGGGTCTGCCTGAAAATCTGGAAATATCTGGTTATGCATCCATATAGTTATATCATAAGTATGAAATTTTACAGATTGAATTTGTTCTAGAACATCCGTATTGATCTCAGTAACTTTTGCAGTCCACAGAGTTTTGGCTTCATTATTAAGATTTTCAACTTGGGCTTTGACAATGTCCTCCCCCTTTCTGATTTCTATAGATAGGGTGGCTATGGCATCCTCCATGAAGGTTCCAACCTCATTGCATACCTTAATTATATTTTCTTCAGCTCGTTTGTCAAGTTGTATCTGATTATCTGCAAGAGTGACGGATTGGTCCATTACTTGTCCAATACTGTTGATTGTATGATCTAAGGCCTTCCCTCCTATTCTGAATAATTCTTTGAGCTCGTCAGTGTTAACTTGAATTTCAGCGAAACCTCTGCTCATCTCTTGTTCCAAAGCAGTGACTTGTTTCTGAATGTTCTGAAGGGATTCATCGAAGTGTTTTCTTTGGGCAGACATCATTTCTTCCATCTTGGAGAGAATATCTGTGTTCACCATAACAGTAGTAGCAGCGTAGTAGCATGAGGGATGGAAACAGTCTGAGCTGGAGGGGCATCTGATAAGGCACTAGAGGCAGGAGCACTGGTAGGAGAAGCTGGAGGTGGAGGGGCTTACCATGGAGGCAGTTCTTCTAGAACAACAGAGCTCTTAGCTCTTACAGTGCGAGAGACTGGATCACCCTCCTCATCAATGAATTTTGGAAGGTTGAAGTCTAGTTTCTTGAGAGGGGGTTCTACCTCCTCAGGAGATTGCTCATCCTCTTCAGATGACAGGATGGTCTCTGGAGGAGTGGATACTTGTCTTGGGGATTGAGGAGGAGTACCTTGATGTGAAGGTAGGGGGGGATGGAGTATCTCTGGGTAGTTCAGCAGCACCATCTTTTGGAAGAGGAGGAAGAGGGTCCTTAGATGAGAGTTCCTCTATCATTTTATCTATAACTTCATCTGTATCCTTGAGTACCTCTTGAGCTTGTAAATCTGACTGGGTAGATATTGGAGAAGACTCCCTGGGGCTCCTGAGTGGAGTAGAAATCCTGAAGACTGAGGTAAAAAGTGCAGGCTCCCCCTCTACTGCTGCACCAGATGGTTCAACAGCATGATGTGGAGGTGGAGATGGAGTCCTGACTTCTGAGACAGTAACACAAACTTGCTTAGCTAACTGTCTAGGGTTCTTTAAATTAAGTTCCCATCTCTGGATCGAGGTGACAGATATCTTTTTCAGATGATGGACAGGGGTACCTTTGGAGAGTTTGAATGTTACTGGATCAATCTCACTCAATAGCAACGAGATTATCCTTGCAAACTTGGGCTCATGAATGCTGTCTCTGATCATTTCAAATATCGTCATACCAAACTGAAAGATTTTCCTACCGATCACTGCTGTCATCACTCCAAACAAGTCATGAGATATGAAACTTACTGATCCTGTAATGCACCACAGTATCTTGCCAATGATATCTGCGAGGAGTTTTCCCACGTCATTAAGCAGATTTCTCCTGAGGGAGTTGTATGCCTCTGAAATTTCACAGAAGGAGTATGCTCTATCATAATCTTCTAGGGTGAGGTCATCTTCCTCATGGACAATAGGCAATTTCAGAAGTTTAGAAACTCTGTGCTTGTCAAGCTTTATCTTAATTCCCTTAACTATGGTTTTCAAAATCGTTCCATTTCTCCTTGTTTTGGCATTCTTGAAAAATTCCTACCTCTGGAAAAACAATCTTCACGGGCTCTATAAGTACAAACATCAGTCCGGCTGACTCGAGAAGTAACATCAAGTTTTGGAAATAGTCGGAAATGTCGACCATTCCTGCAACTATGAGTTCACTTCCAATCCCAATCTTTGAACATTGAGCCATTTGCGTCGGTGAAGGCAACGAACGGAGCGGAGAGTGAGAGGCAGAGATGGAGATGTCGGTCGGCGGAAGATGAAGAGGTGCGAGAGAATTTTTGAAATGACGATTGATTTCGGATTCTAAAGAGATTTAAATATATATAGTATCCTCGTAATGTTAATTATAAGTCTAATTAGCCTTAAATTAGGGCAGAAATCATGAAATCTACTAATTAACAGAGTTAAGAAATTTCGGCAGAAGGTCGGTCCAGCTCTCGAGAAGTAGGTTAAACTTTTCGAGAAGTGGCCGAGAGTTTTTGAGAAGTTAGAAAGTTCTCGAGAACTGGGGTCCAGAGTTTTCGAGAGAGAGAATGACTTTTCGAAAACAAGTCTCCAGAGTTCTTGAGAGAGAAACGGACTTCTCGAGAACTAGTTCTCGAGAACTTACAATGAACTTTTCGAGAAGTTTAAGTATTTCTCGAGAAATTAAGATACTTTTCGAGAGCAATTTTCTTCCTCTCGAGAAGAGGACTTAGGTTTTCGAGAAATGCCTTCCACTTGGTAAAATTTGACCTATTAGGAGTATCCTCGATTCTTGAGCCTTTGAACTGATCACTTTGGTTTAATTCTCCTTATTCAGCAACCCAAGTTAAGTTTTGAAAAAATTGAACTTGGTCTCGTCCAGCGGCTTGGTGAAGATATCTGCAACCTGCCGATCTGTAGGCACATACTTCAGATCTACATCCCCTTGCTCCACATGCTCCCGGATAAAGTGGTATCGCAGCTCGATGTGTTTAGTCTGGCTATGTGAGACTTGATTGTTTGCGATTGCGATGGCGCTGGAGGAGTCACAGAACAAAGGAATGTTCTTGATCTTCATGTTGTAATCCTCCAACTGGTGCTTTAGCCATAGCAGCTGTGCACAACAACTACCGACAGAAATATATTCTGACTCGGCCGTTGAGATTGCGACACAGTTTTGCTTCTTGCTGCTCCATGAGATGAGTCTTCTTCCTAGGAACTGGCAAGTCCCAGAAGTGCTTTTCCTGTCATCTTTGCTTCCTGTAAAATCTGCATCTGAAAATCCAATCAGTTCACTATCATTACTTCTTGTGTACCATAAGCCAAGATTTGGTGTACCTTTAAGATATCTCAAAATTCGCTTTGCAGCAATATAGTGAGATTCCTTCGAGTTCACCTTGAATCTAGCGCATACACATGTTGAAAACATGATATCTGGTCTACTTGCGGTAAGGTAGAGCAAACACCCAATTATGCTTCTATACTTGGTTTCATCAAATGGTTTCCCTTTCTCATCCTTGTCCAGAGACATAGCTGAGGCCATTGGAGTCCGCATAGAGGTTGCATTCTCCATTACGAATTTCTTAAGTAGCTCTTTGGTGAACTTGGTATGTGAGATGAAAATTCCATCCTCAGATTGTTTCACCTGAAGCCCTAAGAAATACTTCAGCTCGCCCATACTGCTCATTTCAAACTTCCCTTGCATAAGTTTAGAGAACTTCTTGCAGAGGTTGTTATCCGTAGAGCCAAAAATAATGTCATCGACATAGATCTGCACTAGCAAAATCTTGCCTTTTATTTCCCTAAGAAATAATGTCTTGTCTATATTTCCTCTTGTGAACTTGTTCTCAAGAAGAAAGCTAGACAGCGTCTCATACCAAGCTCGAGGAGCTTGTTTAAGACCATATAAAGTTTTTTGCAGTAAATAAACATGATTAGGAAAAGTTGAGTCAACGAAACCTGGCGGTTGCTCTACACACACTTCTTCTTTTATATCACCATTCAGGAAGGCGGACTTTACATCCATCTGATAGACGGTAAAGCCCTTAAATGAAGCATAAGCAAGGAATAACCTGATCGCCTCCAGTCTTGCCACTGGAGCATACGTTTGATCGAAGTCGATTCCTTCCTCTTGAAGATAGCCCTTGGCAACGAGTCTGGCTTTGTTCTTTATAATAGTTCCATCTTCGTCCATCTTATTCCGGTAGACCCATTTTGTCCCGATGACGTTCTTACTCTTGGGTATGGGAATAAGTGTCCAAACTTTGCAACATTTGAACTGATTTAGCTCTTCTTCCATTGCTAGAATCCAGGATGCATCCGAGTTTGCTTCCTCGAACTTTTTAGGTTCAACCTGTGATAGAAAACTTAAGAATAAATTCTCGTTAGTTGTACCTCTCCGAGTCCTGACACCATCTCGGGGATCTCCTATGATTTGGTCCAAGGGATGATCCTTCAGGTGTCTGAGCTCTAGAGTCCTTGCATCTGGGATCTCTTCAGCCACTAGTGTTGCTTCTTCAGCTGGAATGAGTTCTTCATCTTGATCATCTATCTCTCCAATTGGGGTTGTAGAGGTGATCTTTATGAACTTTTCATCTTTATCTTCAGTAGGTTCATCCAGTTTGAGTTCCTCTATCTTTGTACCTGCATCTTCAATAAGCACACTAGAGGAGTTGCGTAGCCTTTGGTAATTCCTCGGTCTGAACCTCCAAAGATGACCTTTGGTCTATTCAACACCGGTGAAATATTCTGAAGTAGGCTCCTTGTCCCGGTCATTTGCCGAGAACATCCACTGTCAAAGTACTAGATTGGCATTTTTGTGGCCTTTGGACATACCTGCAATTACAATCACTTAGCCTTAGGAACCCAAACAGGTTTGGGTCCTTGGTATCGAGTTAGAATACTCCACCTACGAGTAGTAGCCTCATGAGTGGTCATTCTCATGTTGCTAACTTGAGGAGTTGCAGTATTTCTAGGATTAAACCAACAATCTGTGGCAAAGTGACCAATTCTACCACAGTACCAATAGTCAAATCTGTTGTATCTTTTCCTTCCAAACTCCTGCTTGACCTTCTTTGGTGGAGGTCCAGCCGGGGTAGCATTGTTGGAGGAAGAAGCTTCATGATGATGACAACTACATGAAGTCTTCTCCTTCATAGGCTTTTCCACAACAGGTTTTACCTTTGGTGTCTTCTTGATATTATGACCATGAGCATATGGTCCATAGCTCTGAAGTTGAATCTCTTCATAAGGTGCCTTGAAGACACTTTCGCCAAAGTTACGGGGGCGGGTCCAACCTTGGTACCTTAACTTGGGCTTCTCCGGGATTGGCCTAGAGATGTGTCCATAGGTGGACTCATAGTCGAATTCGTTCGTAGGAAAGATAACTTTCTTGAACGATACTGGATCCAAAGGAGCTTTCCCTTTTTCCTCGGCTAAGGCCTTCTTGGCATTCTTATTCTTTCTCTTGGCCTTGTTTCTCCTAGAAGATTTACTAGGAGCGGCAACATGGCCTAGTCCAGCTCCTTTGGCCTTAGCTGAGAATTTAGCAACGAGTGGAAGAACTGTCTTAGGCTTAGAGAAACTTTCAATAAGTTTCTTCTCAGCCTCGAGTTGTTTTTCCAACTCTTTGATGATTTCATCTTTAAGGTCGAGGTGCTTGAGAGCTTGATTGTATTCTTCCATAGCAAAATTGAAGTTCTCTTGAAGAGAGTCAGTCTTAGCGACTTCTTCTCTCAAGCTGCTCTCAATAGCCTATAGAGATTTTATCTCTTTAGCTTGAGTTTTCACGACTCGGCGACATTTTTCGTAAGCCATGAGTAACTCCTTATATTGTCCCATGAGTTCAGATTCATCCTCAGAGGGACAGCCCTCTTGCTCATTATCATCATCAGATTCTCAAAGAGGAGTGTGAGATTTTACCTCGAACTGGGGGACTTATTCATCATCAGTTAGAGCCATTAGCCCAAAGTAGGCTTCTTCCTCTTCTGCACTCGACTCAGATGAGTCAGAGTCACTATGGATTTTGCCCTTCTTGGCTAGCAGGCTCTTTTCAGTCCTCTTTTTGGTGTAGGACTTCTTCTCTTCTCTTTTGCCACCCTCTTTCTTCTTGTGGGGGCAATCCGTAATGACGTGATCTAGCTTATTACAGCAATAACAGACAAAGTCATTCGAATGATGTTTGTTCGATTTAGAACCATACCTGTCGTGACTGCTTGAGCCTTTTCTGTGATGATCACCATCATTGCGTGATCTTCTATAGGAGGCATCCTTGCCTTTCCATTGTTTATTTTTGTTCAAGAATTTCTTGAACAGCCTTGAGAGTAAAGAGAACTCTCCATCAGATAGCTCTGAGCCAGAGGAGCTTTGCTCAGATGATTCTTCTTCATCAGCTACAGGAGCCGGGGTAGGATAGCTAGCCTTTGTCTTCCTTGAGCTATCTGTCTTCAGAGCGACAGACTTCTCCTTGGAAGCAGACCTGCTCATCTCTTATTCAGCATTTCTTGAGTTGATTTGAAGCTCGTAAGACATAAGCTTTCCGAATAGATTTTGCGGGTCCGTCTCGACTAACCTTCCGAACTCCCGAATAGAGCATACCTTATTATCCCATTCCTTGGTTAGGGATCTTAAGAATTTGTCATTCAGTTCCCCGTTGGTGAAGACTTGGCCATAAACTCTTAGGCCATTGATTATCTTGAAAAATTTCTCAAAGGTATCAGCTATAACTTACTTGTGACCTTGCCTGAAGGCTTCATACTTCTGATTTAGAAGGGATCTCCGATCATCCCTAACTTCTTCAGTGCCTTCCATCAGAGTCACCAGGG
Organism: Platanthera zijinensis; assembly: GCA_039513925.1. NCBI lineage: Eukaryota > Viridiplantae > Streptophyta > Magnoliopsida > Asparagales > Orchidaceae > Platanthera > Platanthera zijinensis. The sequence goes on along the minus strand of CM077079.1, from coordinate 181,420,127 downwards.
ATTGCCACATCTCCTTGGTAGACTGGCAGTGAATCAGATTTTGCAGCATGGAGTCATCGACTGCACTTGCTATAATATTTTTAGCTTTCTTGTCCAGGGAGACAAGTGCAATCTCGTCCTTATCAAAATCCATAAACTTCTTTGGGATCTTTTTGGTTGGATCTATTGTGGATGCAGTCATAAGAACATACGGACTTTCTTCAACAATCATGAAGATCCGAGGATCCACAGCTTCCATGAACAGTTTATCTCTTTCCTTCCACATAGGAAAATTATTCTTGGTGCATATAGGGAGCTTAGAAAAATCCTTGGTCTTACTCATGCTTAATACTTTACTAAAGATAACTTGGGAAGGATTAGATCAAGGTGTTAACCTTTTAACGATCAACCTGCCTCTGATACCAATTGAAAGAGATAAGTTGTCAACCTAAATCACCTAGAGGGGGGTGAATAGGTGAGTTGTGCGTTTGTTTGCGGAATAAAAATTTAGAGATCTAGCACACACAATCAAGCAATCACAGAAGGTCACAAAAGATTTATAGTGGTTCCCCGTCCTTGGGTACGTCCACTTTACCTCACCATTCTAGCAAATCACTAGATCCGGCTACTCCACTATCTTGGATTGCAAACCAATCCTATGCCTCGGAACCACGTTCCTACAAACTCGATCCAAATGAATCTACACTCGGAAGATGTACTCTTCCTACAACTCAGAGAACCACGCTCCTACACTCGGAGATTAATCTCCTACAAGTTTTACAAAAGATATGAAAAATATAAGCACAAAATATCTCAGATCTGCAAGAAATATATCTTTAGGTCTTCTTCTTGAAGTTGCGGCCCTTTTCAGATTTGTGGAAGAAACCTTGTAGATTGACCTGAGAAATTCTTGAATCTACCGGATGATGAAGAACGGAACCTTTCTTGAACTAGTAGATCTTCTTAGATCGATGATGCAAATCGCTTCTAACAGTTGAAGAGATGAGGATCGATCAGAACGAGAGCGTCGGCGGCAGCTTTAGGTCGTCGGGCTTTAGAGAAATGCAGCCGAACCAACGTTTTTGGAAAGTACGGAATTGCTCGATCAATCTCTCAATCCTTCTTAGGGTTACGTCTTAGTGAGAAGACATTATATAGGATGTCTCTAACGGTTGGAATTATCATAAATGATGACACGTGGACCAATCCTGTCGGGTTAAATATAATTCTGGCCGATCTGGACTTAGAGAAAATTTCTAGAAAAAGAAGAACTTAGTTCTCGAGAAGGTTAGATAGTTCTCGAGAACTATGTACTAAGCTTTCGAAAACTATGGCTGCATCTCGATCTCTGATCTCCTTGAAATAGCCTTGGACTTCTCGAGAACATGGGATTATAGTTCTCGAGAGATAAATCGACTTTTCGAGAACTTGACAGAAAACTTTTCGAGAACAATTACTTCTCGAAAACTTATATAGCAGTTCTCGAGAACTTTACTTAGAGTCAACTTCTAAAGAAATACCTGAACTGAATACTTCTCAAGAACTTATGGAATAGTTCTCGAGAACTTGATTTGAGTCCAATTCCTGAAGAGAAAGCAGAACTTTTCGAGAGCCAAGGAGTACTTCTCGAGAACTTCTATAGTAGTTCTCGAGAACTTTATTAACCTCTCGAAAACTTCAACTTAGAGAAATTCTTGAACTGTCCAGACATTTTGAGAACTAGAGTCTGAGCCTCTCGAGAACTATGTCATACTTCTCGAGAACTCTGAGACAACTTCTCGAGATATGGACTTAGAGATCTTTTCAAGAACTTCATGTAAGATTTCCTTCTGGACTTGTCTCCATTATTTGTTCCAAAGTTTGAATATGAAGTGTATCCCAATTGAGAGGCTACACATGAGTCAACACTTTGGATCACCCAGTGAGGGATTACACTGAGTGGTCCTTTGTTCCTGACCCACTGTAGACTGACATTGGTCTACACTTAGAACTGAGGATCTGCAAACATATACTAGAACACAGATGTCAAATACAACTTAATTCATCTTAGTTCAAAGGGTGACTTCATGCAAATCTGGGTTATTTTGGAGACAATACCCAATAAACACTCAAAGCACTCAATGCCAAAGACAGTGAAACTCAAAGCACTCAACGCCATTTGGTTCACTCGACGCTCTCGACGCCAAATTGACAATCTCGACGAATTCGTTGAGTTTACACGATGAATTAGACTTAGCCTCACAGGAACTTAACGCTCTCGACGCCAAAACCATATCACTCAATGCTAAGCCTATAACTCGACAAACTCAATGCCTAAAACTCAACTAATGCAGAATCACTCAACGCCGAGACTGTTACTCGGCGAATTTGTCGAGATTACTCGATGAATCTGACTTAGACTCATAGATCACTCGACGCTCTCGACGCCAAGTCACATTCACTCAATACCAGGATTAATAATCGACGAATTCATCGAGAATACTCGACGAATTTGCCTTAGTCCAAAACTCATATTTGACAAATTCTACTCACTGGCATATACGATGAATTTATGTTTACTAGACTATCATATACGACGAAATTATCTTAGACTAACTGTCATATAATCAATAGATTAAACTTAGGTTAACTGTTATATATGACAGATTAAACTTAACCGGGAATCCTACGATACGCAGTAGATCAAGCTTGGCCGAAACCCTACACTACTCATAACTCTAAGGATGGAAGAAAAGATACAGTAAACCCACAAAAATAAGGCATAGCAAGTGGAAGAACTCACCACTTGCCACTAACCGCCTGAAATCCGGCAACACAAGCGCTCCTCCTCAAGGATCTGACCACAAGAACACCTAGGCAACGATTCCATAAACTTTTCGGGGGCAAAAAAGGTCACAATTGAATAACATAATGCCAAAAATTCATTAAACGGGAAAAACTCACCGTACGAATGTAGATCTCGGCGATTGCTATCCAAATCTACCCTCCGACGACGATTTCGAGCACCAGAGCTCCTACAATCAATGACGAAAAGCTTGCGAAGTCCGCCACTCTCCCTTTTTCGCGAAACAGTCCGACGACTTAGGGGAGACGATGAATAGGGTTCCTTCTAAATCGTAAGGGTATTTATACTTATAATACTTAAATAAAGTAAAATAATATATTATTATTACACTAAACGTCCAAACGACCGAAAATTCCAAATCATCTCGGATTCCCACAAAATTCGCACCGAAACTAAATATCGATGCTAAAAATCCAATGACGAAGTCCAAATCAAAATCCGACAAACCAAACTCGAGTAAAAACTCACGAAGTCAAAAGAACAAATATCCCAAAAAGGCTCCACCGAGTTCCAAAACATACCCGACTCGCGAGGGAAATCTAAAAAACACACTAGAATTTAGCCATGCTAATATTCTAAGTCAAAACCTCAGATAACAAATGAGCAAAGGTCACACTCCAGCAAGGGTACCCGTCAACTACGCGTCAATGTAATGCCCTGTCGTCAAAAATATGCCTCTAAAGGAATTAAAATAAACATCAAAAAAATCAGGGGCATTACAAGTCCTTCTCGACTCTTGAAGGTGAGCTCATCCAAAGCCAGCCAGGTACTTCCCGCTCGTATTCCAGTGCGGGGGACGTGCCGAACCTGGGTGAGTTTATGCGTTCGCACGCTTGTGACTGTTCGCCTGTCTTTTCTGACATTTCCTTTGTTTCTACACGTTTCAATGAAATCTCATCATCCGATGTTGACATCAGTGAGGGGTACTCGCCTCCCCCTTCCCCGTACTACATCTCCGAATACCGGGGCGACCCTTTGGATGTTGAGGAAATGAAGAGGCAAATGACCCGGTTGTTCCCAAAGCACTCCCTGATGCTGCAAGAGGTTTGCGGTAGGGTGGATGAGGACAAGGTGGAGGCGGAGGCACACTTCGTAGCCTTAGAGGGCGTGAGGTGCCCGGAAGACGGCGACGGGATGACTTTACCAGGAGCACATATCATGTAGGCAGAGGAGCGATTCAGGCATGCCACGGATCAGGTCGACTTTGCCCAGTGGGAATTGTTGGTGGTTCGCGAATATTTCTACCCTCGCCTACCGCCTCGTTCGGGGGTGCGAGGGAGGGGCAGGTGGAAGTGGATTCAATATTGAGCCCTCTGCCTCCTCTTTGTTAGCCCACAGGCCTGGATCGCACCTCTTTTTCAGCTCGCATGACCAAATCATGAACAATATTATTTATTACTCTCTCTCTTTCACAGTACTGAACTTTCTCCGTTATTGTTTGGAACTGCTCGCCGTCTAATGGGACTATGTATGTATATTAATTCTTTTCACTTGCTACTTGTTACAGCTTAGCTTTTCTTAGGCGGTTGCAGACGAGCTATCTTTCTTGCCTATCCTCTTAGGTGGGCGCGAGCCAGCGTGGCTTGCTCGCCTCTCGGGCAAATGTGGGCGGACGTGGCTCGCTTGCCTCTCGGGCGGATGCGAGCCAGCATGGCTCGCTCTCCTCTGGGGTGGATGCGAGCCAGCGTGGCTCGCTCGCCTCTTATCCTTTTGCCGTATAACTTTCATAGGACCGCGACGAGCAGGCAAGAATTAGGGGTGGGCTCAAATATGGAAGCGTTAGAACATATTTTTGCTATCCACACATCTCCCGCCGAAGGGACATTTTCCCTCCCCTTTCATTTTCTATAAATAACCCACTCCATCTTTCACCCCACCTACCATGTTTAAACCCTTCCTCTGCATCTTCTTCTTTCCTTCATCCTATTCTCAGCTCGCCACTTTTTGCGAGAACTCTAGCGTCCAATCCGCTTACCAGACCGCGAGGTGGGAGGAGGTGGCGGCGACGTTGAGGGGAGGAGCAAGTGTGCGTGGACCTTCTCAGACTATGTCTTATTCTCCTCCACCCTCACTGAGAACGAGCTCCTATCGATGGTCACCAATTTCATTCTACCTGGATTTGAGGCGTGGCGACTAGGAGAGTTGAAGAAGATCAATGATTTTTCTTACGTGGAGCTCGCCATCCCCATCGCCCAGTTCAATACGGGCTGCGGGCTTCCCTTTTGTCCCGAGGTTCGACAGATATTGAAGTACTTTGGGGTCATCCTTACTGAACCCCAACTCTGTAGCTGTCATGGTTGCATTAGCCTTCTTCTTGCGGGAAAAGTGGATCGAGTTCAGCATTGCGAACTTCCTAAAGCTGTTCTCCTTCCAGGCATACAAAGATGACACCACCTACTTCTCCATCAACCATGTAAAGGTGCGGGAGACAGTGAATAAGAGCCATAACTGGCTCAGGAAGTTTGTGTTTGTTAGAGGTGACATTGGCAATGTCCCATTCTCGCCTGTCCAGCTCAGCGAGGCGAGCTACCGCCCTCCCAGCCTGGAGGGCCATGAAGGCGATATCTGTAGATTCGTCCAAGGGAAGAACTTCGAGGTCGCATTCCTCCGAAGGAACATTGACTCCCTTATCCCCATTCTGCCTGGGGGAGGTAGGCTACTCGTGTTGAATCCCTTTCCTTATTATTTTTCTTGTTCTAACTCTATTGCTGTAGGTGAGCGAGATCTCCCCCTTCATCTCCCATATGCGGGCGTACGAGTCGCTCCCGGCGAGCTCGCCTATACCGAGCTGGCTGCTGCCACACATCGTGAGGTCCCAACCATCCTTGCCTCCTAGAAGCGGGTCACTCGCAAACAACTTCCCCAACCGCCGCCATCCAAGAAGTCAAGGACCATGGGCGGCGAACCTCCCGTATCCTAGGAGAAGGCTAAAGCTCCTGCGGGCCATCAGCCTGAGAAGGTCGCCACCTTGCGGTCTTCCACCGGCAGGCATCCTTACGAGGCTACCGACACATCCAAGGCACGAGAACAGGAGTCTGCCAACAAGCTTGTGCCGAGGGGGCACCAGAACTTCGGCTACGGTGAGCAGCCTCTCGATGATCTTGGCCACCCCCACCAGCTGTGGGATAAAGAGGAGAACAAGGCATCCATATCGACTTTGCTGCCGAGCTGGTTGGAGCAGGATTCAATCAACAAGGAGGCCTTTGCCTTCTCCTTTGGCCTATACTCATGGGAGGACATCATGATATTTGATGAGGAAACACGGAAGCTCTCATTCTTGAGAGCGCGCTAGCCCAGCTTTGCCAGCTGGAGCTGGCTCACATGGTGGGTCGCCGGTGAATACAGGTGGAGAGGAACCCTACCTCGTTTCAGGAGAATGCTGATGACAAAGAAAAGCCCACCCTCTCGCGCTTGAGGAGGTGGAGCTACACAAGAAGTGAGCAGACGCGTCTGGTGCTACTCTCGCTGGGTATTGGGGGGGGGGGGTGGTAAGTCGCAAAACTTAAAACAAGGTTCTTATCTTTTAGATCTGCCTCGCCATAATAATTTTGCTTCTTTTAGCAGGATGCGGCGATGGCAGAGCGCCTCGGCTTCCGAATCGCCACTCCTGAAAAAGAGAATGAGGAGCTGAGCAAGCGGGTGGGCAAGTTGGAGTCCGCGGCTCTCCTGCTGCCCCTTAGCAGCAGCGACAAGCTCGTCTAGCTCTCTGAGTATGAGCTAAAAGAGCTGATGCAGAACAATGCTGCCAAGACCACGAAGTTAACTCTCCAAACTATGTAGTGAGCCGGCCTGGTGACAAGCGAAGGTATGGTGCTCTCGGCGAACGACGTGGTCCCAGAGCTATTTCTTCCGGTCCTGAAGCCGGGCAACGGGTCCTTCCTTCCCCTTTATGAGAGCTAGCTGCCCGAGAGATCACCTTGAAGCACCCGTACACTGTATTTTTTCTTCTTTTTTGCATTCATATATTTTTCCTTTTATCTTACTGTCGCCTCTGAATTGTTCATGCGGGCTGGGACCCTATTCTGTATTTTTGTGATAATCAATATATATGTTCTTTCTCTGAAGTGAATGATGCATGTTTTTATTGCTTCTGTAACTTTTCCTTTCTCGTACATGCGGCCCGACTTAGTTTTTCTCGCTCGCTGCTTCTGAACCCACGCTTCGCTAGTGAGATCATGCGAATCATAAGGACTTAGCTTAGAAAATGATAAGATGTAACACCTCTGTCCATCACATGAAATATAATAGAGGGTCCGGCCGGGGCCCCACACTAAATTCCATAAATAGGCAGCAGGATTACATGTGAATATCAAAAGACTATACATGCCCAAACTCAGAGCATTCTAACGGAAGGGTGAAAATTTGAACTCAAGAACACATGAATGCCCACTATATATATATATATATCTCAGGAATGTTTTACAGAAATACCCAAAAGTCAATATAGCCTTAAGGCCTTACAACTGTTTCTTTTACACAAGGTGTTTTCATACATCGGCACGCAGGCTAACCACACATAAAACAGAAAAAGTTCGCCTTCGCTTGGCCTTCGAGGGCCGGCATAACAACAAGGGCTTCAACTCGCTATTTCTCGCTTGGCTCTCGAGCACCTGCACAGGGACAATCCACTACAAGGGTGGTAAATAAGGCAACGGTCAACATTCAGCTGACCAATTTATAACGACCCGACCCATTTCTTGGGGCAGAGGTATTCCTTCCTTGCAGACATAGCATTTATATATATAGATATATCACAAGAACATGCACTCACACACAGTTCAATATATAACAAACGTCTGCCTCAACGGCCAAATGCTCCGTGCACTAAGGGCACATTTTTGATGTGCCAGTTTCCTGGATTACACCACCATTCAGAAGTTCAAGACTTGACAGTCAACTTTAAGCATTTATAGTCTTTATGTCACCCAACCTGAGACTTTAGTCTTGACGGCGTAAAACCTAATACTCTCATTATGCAATCCTAACGAACACCAATAACTTAGGCACTCGAGTTAGACTGGTGATCGCTTTTTGTGCTAGAGAAAAGAGAGTCGAACTAGCAATCCAACTAGGCAAGTATACCTATCGAACTGTAGTTAGGGGACACAAGTGTCGTATTGAAATCCGGGAACTGTTTAGTAAACCTACTCACACGAAGGCTATTATCTTATCGAAGGATGGTTTTAGGGTTAAAAGAAAGCTAATTGCGATTAAGAAAAGAAATATTGCATTAAAAAGATAACTACTTGCAGTTAAATAAAGAGCTATTAAAAGCGATCACAATGAAGGGTTTAAATGATGAAATGGAAAAGCACTCGATCGAGAATCACCTCGGCAAGAGTTGACTAAAAAAATGTGATAATAAACCTAAGCTTAATAGGGTAAAGGTCCTTTACCATGGAGGTTCCCAAAGCTTGAACACGCTTCTCTCGAAGTCGTGCCCAATTAAGTATAGGAAGGTTCGACTGAACTCTCGTCCAAATCGGAGGCCTAAAGCTCATTTTATGCAGTGAACCCCACTATTGGATTTCACTCCAATTCGGAAGATTTAATGTCTGCCTCTCTTGAGGGGTACATGCAACTCTCTTTAGTCTTGAGTGTTCACTTTAAACTATGAGCCTTTCGGCTAGCTAAGAGTGAAAACAAAGATGGAAATTATATATCGATGATATAAATCCAAACATGAATAATCAAGTGTAAATTGAAGGCCTAAACCCTAAAAAGAAAAAGTTAATTTAAAGCATCATAACTTAATCAACTCAAACCTCAGATCATTAAGATCGAGTACAAGGAGGATTAGTTAATCATGGAGAAGTGGAGGAGGAGAGATGAGTAGAGGAACATTAAGAACACAAAGTAAACAAAGGGCACTTTATATTAATGATAAGAGAGAACTACACTTTGAAAATAAAGGATTACACTTGCATGGAAATGAAACTTAAGCTAGCATTAACTTTAAGCTACTAAAGCAATTACAAAAGCTATAACAAAATATTACACTAAGCTAGGGATAAGAAAGACATAAAATGAGAAAGAGAGAGAGAAAATGAAAAACACTAAGAAACAAAAGGGTAGCACCTCCCCTCTAAACCTCAAACTTCTTCTGGACACAAGGGGGAGGCCTGAATTTATAGAAATTCTCACGGGTTGGTCACGCCCTCTGTCATGCCCAGGGAGGGTGTGTCAGGGGGCGTGACATGTATGGAGTTGACCTCGGTCTCTGGATTCTGCCGGGAATGATGATTTATTCTGTACAATGGTGGACACGCCCTAGGCCACGCCTGTGTAGGAGGGGCGTGTAAGGCATGTCAAGTCTCAATCATTGGTTAGAAATCCGTAAGTGATCGAAAAAGGTGGAACACGCCCCAAGGCCACGCCCGTGTAGGGGGGGGGGGCGTGTTAGTACTGTTGAGGTGTAACAAAGAAAAATCTTTAAGTGCGGCAGCAGGCTTCAGGATGAGGCTGACACGCCCACAAACACGCCTAGGGAGGGCGTGTTAGGGGGGCGTGTTAGGTGTTTTTCTCGGGATTTGGCCTCTGACAATAATCTTCCTCGGGATCAGATTACACGCCCTGTAACACGCCTAGGGAGGGCGTGTCAGGGGGGCGTGTCAGGTCATTTTTTGGCGAAAGCTCTGGAAACCTGCAAAAAGAGAAGAAAACATTAGTGGCAATAATATATACAAAAAAGGCCAACAAATAAGCTTACAAGACATGATTTGTGTATTAAAAATCAGAAAATACCATTATAGTTTAGACTACAAAACGTATTATCAAATTCCCCTAAGCTTAGGCTTTGCTTGTCCCCAAGCAAAGATATAAATACTAGCTAACATAAAAAGTGACTAATCAAAAAGTTCTAATTATGCTTACGCAAGTACTATGTTAAATTCTAAGTAAGGAGAAGGTGAAATGTAAACCTAAAACAGTTACTTAAATATGGTTTAACAATTTATAAACTTTACTAACGATAATAAATCATCCAAAATTTTAACAAAATTCTTTAAATAAATTTAAGCAAGACAACGAAATGAAAAAAACGCATTGAGTTGTTACTAGATCCAAGAGACACATTATAACTATATCAATCAAATAACAAAAATCTAAATTTAAATCCAAAACTTTACTATTTTACTTTTCTTCTTTACTTAGCTAATAAATAAAATTCAAAAGCATGAATAAAAAAAAACTTATTAGGACGGAAACGTTTGGTTTAGGATTGTAATTCAAAGATAAACAAGGAGCTTAATAAAATACACTAAACCAAAACAAAGATTTTCAAAATTTTTATAAATAAAATATTTTTCTTTCCTTTTCTTTTCCATTTTCTTTTCTTTACTTTTTTTTCTTTTCTTTTCAAAACAAAGGCCAAAAATAATTTTTATTTTCACTTTGAAATTGGCCAAACAAAAGTAAACACTTCTTTTGAGCAAACTTTTTCCAAAACTTCTCCAAATATATCACAAAATAACCCTATCATAGTCAAGAAATTTTTTTAATGAAACTCAAAAAGGTTAGTGTGATTAGATAGGTTGGACAATTTGGCTTTGGTGAAAATAAAATGATAAGTGGAGATATCAATTGAAATTAGAAAAAGGCTGAAAGGGGCTAACTAGGGGTAAAAAATTTTAGGTTGGCAAGAAGGCTCAAACGAAAACAAAAACGATATAAATCATTTTCATGCTTCTAAATTTATCTAAAGCATTGTTTTGAAAAATTTCAAAAAGTAAGTCCTAGATAATAAAAGAAGATTAATGAAATTATCTTGAAAATAGAAATAATTGGCGCCTTGGATCGTTCACATCTACTACGTTAATCAAAAGTTGACATTACAAAAATTATCTAAAAACGAAAAGGAAAATAGTGGATGAAATATTTTCAAGAAAGTAAAGAAAATAAAGAATGAAAACCATAATAAAAATGCGAGTTTTAGAAAAACGTTTCGTGTTAACATGCTACCGTGAATTAGAAACACGCCATGACCAACATTTTACTTATGAAACATAATTAAAAATAACGATTAGAAAAATTCTAGTTAGCTAAATAGTTATAAGGAATTTTGAGAAAAAACAAAACAAAAACAAGGGGTACTATTGAAATACCAAAAATTAGCATAATAATTTTTTTTAATTTTGAAATATTCTTTTTTTTGGATTTTTAAATATTTTCTATTTTTTTTTATTTTTAAGATATATAAATAAAATAAAGACAAGAGAAGGAGGAAATCCTCCCCCATGCTTAAAATGGACATTGTCCTCAATGGAGAAAGGAGGGGAAGGAGAGAGAGAAATTAAAATAGAAATGAAAGTATAGAAATTAAAAATAGGTACTTCCCCGGATTTATGCACCACGAAAGTTGATTGATGCCGCTCCCCCATGCTTGCGCTTTGGATCTTCATGAAATGTCTTCTTTGGAATTTGTGATGGATTCAACAGCGTTGGAGCAGGCGATCGCAGAGGCTTCAGCTTGTTGGAGCCATCCAGGGCAAAAAATTGTAAAATAAAGAAAACAGAAAAATAACTTGGGTTGCCTCCCAAGAGCGCCCTTTGTTTAGAACATCGCTTGAGCTCGACGTATCAAAAAAAAATTGTCCAAAAGATTATTGTCCAAAAGATTATTGTACAAAATAATAATAATATCCAAAATAATATTTGAAGTTTTTAACAAATAAAAAGTCTTAAATTATCCAAAAATCAGATCATGCAGAATAATATTAATACAGTTCAAACTGACATCACCACGAAAATATAGTTTAAGACGCTGACCATTTACTTTGAAATTGCCCTTATCAGGGTGTGAAATTAAAACAGTACCATATGGAAAAACTTGTTTAATAGAAAATGGCCCAGACCAACGAGACTTTAACTTTCCAGGAAATAAACGTAAACGAGAATTATAAAGAAAAACTTGGTCATCCGACTTGAATGTTTTTGGGTGCCTTAAGTGTTTGTCGTGAAAACGTTTCGTCCGCTCTTTATAAAATTTGTTATTCTCGTATGCGTAAGAGCACCACTCTTTGAGTTTGTTAAGTTGAAATTTTCTAAGGTCGCCGATAGAGTGGGGATCAAAATTTAAAAATCGCAAGGCCCAAAAAGTGCGGTGTTCTAATTCTATAGGTAAATGACACGATTTTCCATAAACCAACCGATATGGCTTATATCCGAGGGCAGTTTTGTACGTTGTTCGGTAGGCCCATAGAGCATCGTCTAATTTGGTTGACCAGTCTTTCCTAGAAGTTGAAACAGTCTTTTCTAATATTATTTTTATCTTTCTGTTCACTACTTCAACTTGTTAGTTAGTTTGGAGGTGGTAGGCAGTTGAAAGATTATGTGTAACGTCGTATTTAATAAGAATATTTGAAAACTGCGCGTTACATAAGTGTGAACCCCTATCGCTAACAATGGCTCGCGGCATTCCGAATCAAGAAAATAATTTTTTCAAAAATGTCATTGTGACTCGGGAGTCGTTAGTAGGAAGAGCTTGGGATTCAACCCATCATGAAACATAATCGACGACAACTAAGATGTAATTGTTTCTGAAGCTAAAAGGAAGAGGGCCAACAATATCAATTCCCCAGAGGTCGAAAACTTCGCACTCGAGGAAATAATTATGCGGCATTTCATTTTTATTGGAAATATTGCCCGACCGTTGACAACTATCACACCTACTCACAAAGGCTTGTTTGTCTTTAAACAGGCTAGGCCAATAAAAACCTGCGCAAAGCACCTTGTGAGCTGATAAGTTGTAAATATATACATATTTTAGTACTTTATTTATATCGTTTTAGTTCTTATTTATAGTTTTTAGTTATTTTTGTTTATAAATATGTTTATTTTTGTAAATATTTACCTAACTCAGCTTTTATTTTGATTTCTGAAATTTTTCAGAAATTGTCAAAAAAAAGACCTGACACGCCCGTGTCACTCAACCTGACATGCCTGTGTCACGCCATTCAACGCCATCGAGATAGAAGCCACTCAACGCCACTCAACGCTTTCACTATTCACCACTCAACTCCTGTCAACGCTTTCACTGTTCACCTCTCAGAGCCACTCAACGCCATCAACTTGACACTCACTCACTTGACGCTTCCAGCTCAAAGATTAGCCTTCTTCAACCCGACAAGGACACGCTTACCAACACGCCAGTGTTCAACACCCGTGTCAATAGATCGACTCAGCGCCTGCCAACATCAAGTTGTAAGGTGTCCCAACACGCCCGTGTCATGCCTCCCGACACGCCCGTGTTTGACACATGTCCGCTCCAACTTCCCCCAAAAATTGGCCAATCACCGGATTTTGACTTCTCCAACACACCAGTTTCGACACGCCCATGTCACGTTGACCTACGCGCCCGTATCAACCCGAACTTTTTGTCTATAAATAAAAAATTTCTGTAATGACCAAGGGTTCACTTTTTTGAGCCATTTTTGTGTGTTTTGTGGGCTGCTTGGTGTATTCCATTGCCATGTAAGGAGAACTTTCTCCCCCTCTCTTTTTATGTTTGTATTAGCTTTGTAATAGTTCATTTTAATCAATAAAATATGTTAGCTTTTCTCTTCTTAAATGACTTTGGAATGAACTTGTGTGCCCACTTTCTTCTTCATTTTATCACTTTGTATTTCTTAGTATTTCTCTTTATGAAAAGTGTGTGTGTGTGTATGAGTGTAACTTGTTTAGTTTTTATGTTTTTTTTATTTGTCATCATGATAGGTTTTATTCTAGTCTTTTTATTTCCAAAATTAAATGTTATTAGGATAGTTTTTTCTAGCTTTTATGATACTTTAAAAGTATATCTTTTTCATCCTCATGAATTTGTAAAAGAGGTTTCAAAAGTGTTTTTTATTTTCTTTAAGTTAGTTTTGGTTTAGGTTGTAAAACTTTTTATATCTTTTAAATTTTATTATCACTTTTTATTCACTTTTATGAACTCTTAAGAATGAAAAAGCTATAGTTTAAATTTTTGAGCAGCTTTGGTTTTAACTTTAATTTCCAAAACTTTTTGCTCCTTTTAATTTTATTTTGTCTTTTTATTCATTTCTACCACATTTTAAGAATATGAAAGTAGTTGTTTTAACTTTTAGGTAACTTTAAATTATTTTTTTTAATTTGTTTGTGTGAGCGTATGAGTTAGGTTTCCATTTTGTTCTTTTAAATTCCATGTTGTGTGTGTGAGTGTATGAGAATAATTTTGTACTTTCTTCAAATATGTAGAGTGTGTGAGTGTATGCAATAAATTTTCATGCTTTATTTTATTGCTTTCCTCAAATTATGTAGAGTGCGTGTGTGTAGGAGATAATTTTATTGCTTTCTTTCAATTCACGTAGAGTGTGTGCGTGTGTGCATTTATTTCTGCCTACTCGTTAAGAGTTAAATGGCGTGTTTTCATTTCCCGCATACTCATTCGAGTAGGACTTGTCATTTACCGTCTACTTATTTGAGTAGAACTTGTACTTGCATTTATTTCCACCTACTCGTTAAGAGTTAAATGACATGTTTTCATTTCCCGCCTACTCGTTTGAGTAGGACTTGCCCATATTTATTTTATTTATGGTTTTGAAGTGTGCGTGAGTTCTCGTTTTACTTAGCTTTTCAATATTTTCTAACGTTGTGTTGTTTATGTTTTCTTCTTATAACCCTTCAACATTTAGTCTCGAACTCGTGCCTCATCAAAATTATAAAGCCGTCCCCATACCGATGAGTGGCTAATCGTTATTAGCCCCTGTCATTGAAGAGCATTGGGACATATAAAATGATTTGAAATAATTAAGGTTCTTTATTTTCACTTTAATTTTAAGACTTAAGGTTTTCCCCGGGTTAACGATGCGTAGGACCACATATCGATGTGTGGGCTCTATTTCTGTTATTCATACACTAGCTAGCCGAGAGGCCGTTCATATGGACCGATCCCCCTTGGGTAAATTGAATTACGTACATACTCTCGAGAGAGGAGAAGCGTAGTTCTTCCGGATTGGGTTCCCCACCCAATAACGGGGTTCTTAGCGTAAAGCGGGCATTAAGAGGAATCCTTCATCGGACTAGCGTTCGGTCGAATAGTCTTATCGTTCAGGTGAGCGATATTACCTAGAGATAGGTGTACTCATATTTTTGGAACCTCCATGGCCAAGTTGCCTTTTGTTAATTTGAAAATTAAGTTCAATAATTATTAAAAGTTATTTTAGTCTTAATCTGATTCGATGCCGAGCGTTAACCCGTCATCGAATAATCTAAGTAATTTTCAGCCTTCTTTTTATTTCCATTTTTAGTGACAAACAAAAATCCACCTTACTTTCAGTAAAATAATAGTCCTCCTGGAAGAGTAGGAATAATCAACCTGACCCCGAGATCAATACGACCTCGGTATTCTCCGATATATCGAGTACTGCATACGATAGGTGCACTTGCCTCATTTTGTTAAAAATTCATTTTTTATCAAGTCCGTGACGATCGACTCATCAAACCAACCACCTAAATAAGAGTCTGCTCGTGGGCCCATCAAGTTTTTGGCGCCGTTGCTGGGGACCTTCGGCATTGTTATTTTGAATCTGGGATACTATTAATTTTACTTTTTTTCACAAAAAAAAGAAAGAAAATATTCTTTAACTCTTAAAAAAAACCACTTAAAAACAACAAAAAAATTGCCCCCTTATTTCAATTATCTTTATTTATTTTTCTATTTTTTAGGGTGTATGACCTATGGACAACCTTCGGATTTTGAAACCTTTGATTTTGATCCTGAGATCGACCGCACCCTTGCGCATTCAATCTCAATGCCAAGATCAAACTTTAGAACCCAAAGAATCTATCGGAGAACCCCCAACTGTTTTTATGGCCGACCATGTTCCAAATGTGGCCGCGGAGCATATAATGTCTTATTACGCCTGACCAAATTTGGACGATACTGGGACGAGTGTTATTTGCCCTATGGTGGCAAATATCAATTTTGAAATAAAGTCAAGTGTAATCCAAATGATCCAAAACTCCGTGCAGTTCGATGGACTGCCAGATGAGGACCCTAATGTCCACTTGTCCAATTTTTTGGAGATTTGTGACACATTTAAAATTAATGGCATCACTGCTGATGCCATTCGTCTGTGCTTATTTCCTTCTCCCATAAATCCAAAGCCAAGGCGTGGTTAATTTCCCTCCTGCGAGGATGTATCATGACCTGGGCTGAGTTGGCGGAAAAATTCCTGACGAAGTATTTTCCGCCCGCAAAAACTGTAAAATTGCGGACTAACATTTCATCGTTCATTCAAAACGACTTCGAGTCTCTTTATGAGACTTGGGAGCGCTTTAAGGAATTCCTCCGCAGGTGCCCACACGACACGCTGCCAGCATGGTTGCAGGTATAAACTTATTATAACGGCCTTAATTTTCAGACGCGTCAAATGATTGACGCGGCTGCCAGGGGCACCCTTTACAATAAGACCCCCGAGGCCGCCCAAGGTTTATTTGAAGAAATGGCTATGAACGCCTATCAGTAGAATGTCCCACAGGGATGCCCAAAGTAAGCGGTCAGCGTTTTTGAAGTGGATGCCACGACTTTATTATCCCTTCAAGTTTAAAGGCTAACAAAACAGGTGGCAGAGATGTCTGCTTCCTCCTCCACTTCTCCTTGGGACAATTTCAATAATAATCTCCCCTCTATAACGTTTGCATAGTCAATGAGTTCATGGACTATATGGGAAATCTGGTTCGTCCCTCCTTCCCCCAAAACAATCCTTATTGTAATAACTATAATCCGGGTTGGAGGAACCACCCGAATTTTTCATGGAGCAACCCGAACAATGCACAGTGCCTGCCTATTTCTTTTGCTCCCGCATTTCCTCCTCCTCCTCCGAGGACTTTTCCGATCTAGGAAAATTTTAATAAATATGTTGCGTCAAACGAGTCCAATATCCGGAACATCACTAGATCGCTAAAAAAAATTTAGAATTACAGGTTAAACAATTGGCGCGACTCATGTCAGAACGCGCGCACGGGGCACTGTCAGGGAATATGGAGCCCAACCCACGGGAAAACCTCAATGCTATAACCCTCCGTAGTGGTAAGGAGGTGGTCGATCCAAAACGAATCGACCCTCAGGTACATATCTCTCCTCCGACCCCTCTTCCCTCTTCTTCGTCTACGTTACCTTTACCGAATGTAAATGAAAAAATTATTTTTAATACGCCCTTGCCGTATCCGCACAAGTTAAGTAATGAGCGAAGGATGCGCAATACGAAAAATTTATTTTATTATTAAAACAAATTCACATTAATGTTCCTTTTTGCGAGGCTATCTCGCAAATGGCCAAATATGCGAAATTTTTAAAAGAATTACTTTCTAATAAACGTAAATTAAAGGATATTTCAAATATATCTCTCAACGCTGTCTGCTCAGTGGCTCTTACTAATAAATTGCCCACAAAACAAAATGAACCGGGACGGTTTTCCATCCCGTGCCTTTTTGGCAATATATTAGTAAAATATGCCTTAACTGATTTAGGAGCTAGCATTAATCTGATGCCATTCTCTCTCTTTCAACGTTTAGGTTTGGGTACTCCTAGTCCTACGAATATGCGTATCCAATTAGCGAATCGCTCGGTTAATTTCTCTATTGGGGTAGTGGAGGACGTCCTTGTCCGAGTAGACAAGTTTACCTTTCCGATAGACTTCATCATCTTAAACATAGAAGAGGACGCTGAGGTACCAATAATACTTGGTCGCCCTTTTCTCGCCACCTCCCGCGCAGTAATAGATGTTAGTAATGGTCATCTTCTCCTCCGGGTAGGAGATGATCAAGTTACTTTCTCTATTAATCCCTTGATGGACAATTTGTCATCGAGTGATGATTTCTGCTATTCTTTAGATACCTTTTTTGGAGATCATTCTTCTCCCATTTTCGAGTCCGTATTTTTAAACGACAATATTTATGCGCTCGAAAATTTTTATTGCGATGAGGATACCTCTATAGACTTGCCTTTTGAACCAATTAGTAAGAAAGACATAGGAATTAAAACCTCGCTAGAAGAACCTCCCACCCTAGATCTTAAACCCTTACCCGAATCACTCAAATACGCTTTTTTGGGAAAAAGCGATACACTTCCCATTATTATTTCTTCGGAAATGAGTGATTCAGAGACTTCCGATTTATTATAAGTTTTACTTAAACATCGCCACACAATTGCGTGGCAAATCTCTGACTTAAAGGGGATTAACCCCTAATTTTGCACCCATAAGATCTTTCTTAATGATAATTGCCGCAAAATGATTCAGCCGCAACGACGTCTTAACCCAAACATGAAAGACATCGTTAAGGCCGAGATCATTAAGTTGTTAGATGCAGGGATTATCTAACCTATTTTGGACAGTGCATGGGTTTGTCCCGTGTATGTCGTGCCTAAGAAGGGCGGTCTAATTATAGTGGAGAATGATCATAACGAGCTCGTCCCAACTCGTACTGCTACGGGTTTGTGAGTGTGCATCGATTATAGAAAACTTAATGATGCCACCCGCAAGGACCATTTCCCACTCCCGTTTCTGGACCAGATTTTAGAGCGCTTATTTGGTAATCCATATTATTGTTTTCTTGATGGTTTATCGGGGTTTTTCCAGATCCCTATTTCCCCCGATGACCAAGAGAAAAAAACTTTTACTTGCCCGTTTGGCACCTTCACATACCGAAGAATACCATTTGGACTCGACAATGCGCCGGCTACATTCCAAAGATGTATGCTAGCGATCCTTGGCGAGCTAGTAGAAGACATTATGGAAGTCTTTATGGATGACTTTTCTGTTTTCGGACGCTCTTTTCCCGATTGCCTTCAAAATTTAGATCGTGTCCTCCAATGGTGCGAGGACACAAGCCTTGTTCTAAATTTTGAAAAATGTAACTTTATGGTCCGAGGAGGTTTGGTCCTCGATCATAAGATTTCGATTAAGGGGATGGAGGTAGATAAGGCTAAGGTAGAAATCATAGAAAAACTTCCGCAACCAACAAACGTAAAATCTATTAGGAGTTTCTAAAGCTATATATAAAATTGATTCGCAACGTGAATCTGTACACATCCATATGGTCTAATTGTCTACCCGGGCACACTATATAGGGTAAGTTGCTACATTGCATCACTTCCCCAACTCCAGTAGGTCGAATAGCTGCAATTTAGCCTAGTTCTCTTTAATTTGCTGCAGCTAGTTTAGTGGCTTCTTCTTGACCTTGAGCATCAACTTCAGTTATTACATTTGGAGAAGTTAATTCTGTGGCTCCTGCATTCTTACCAATGGTGAGATCTTTCAGCTTTGTGTTCAAACCTATAACATTAGAGGAACTAGGAAAGCTCTCTTGTATCAAGTTTGTCTCATCAAATACAACATTTATAGATTCCTCCACAAACTTAATTTTCTTATTATAAATTCTTTATGCTTTGCGGTGGCTATTGTACCCTACAAAAATGCCTTCAAAGCATTTTCAACAAATTTAGTAAGATGTGATTTGTCATTATTCAATACAAAGCATTTGCTCCCAAAATTTTTGAAGTAGGACAGTGTTGGTTTTTTGCCCTTCATTAATTTATAGGGAGTTTGTTGTGATTCTTATTGACAAAAGCTCTATTTTGCACATGACAGGCTGTATTGACTAATTCAGCCTAAAAATACTCTACAAATGATGAGCCACTCAACATGGTTTTTCTAGCATCTATATGTGTTATGTTCTTTCACTCAACAACTCCATTTTGTTGTGAAGTTCTGGGTGAGTACAACTTTTGAAGAATACTTAGTTCTTTACAGTAATTTGTCATAGTCTCAGATTAAAATTATGTACCATGGTCACTTATGATTTTGACTACAGAACAATCCATTTCATTCTTGATTTACTTGACAAATGATATAAAGATGTCTGGGGTATCTGGCTTTCTTTTCTTAAAGAAAAGAACACCTATGCAAATCTAGAGTAGTCATCAGCAATCACAAGGGTATATATTTCCTCTCCTAGACTATGAATTGACATGAGACTAAACAATTCTATATGCAAAAAATATAAGCTTTTAGGGGTATCTTTGAGTCTAATGCTCTTGAAGGAAGTTTTTGTTTGCTTACCCATTTGGCATGACTACAAGAAAAATGATCTTTTGTGACAAAAAATGTGGTCACTAAATATTACGGGTTGGTCACTGAAGACATTTAGTGACTAAATTTAATCCATCATAAGTGGTTGCAAAAGGCCCGTCACAAAATGATTTTAGTGACCAAATTAATTTTCTTCACTAAATGTATATTTTTAGCGACAATTAATTTTCATTTCTAAATGTACATCTGTAGTGACCATTAATTTTCGTAAATAAATATACATTTTTAGTGACAACTGATTTTCGTCACTAAATGTAGATTATTAGTAACAACTGCTTTTCGTCACTAAATGTACATTATCAGTGATAACTTTTTTCATCACTAAATATATTTAGTGACCAAATTTATTTAGCTGCTGATTCTACAGTGCAATAATAATGCCTTTTGATTACTAAAATTATTTATTTCATCATTAAATACAATTATAATAAACAAAAAAATCTAACTCTATTAAACTCAATATGTAAAAAAAATCTATAATAAATAAACATTACATCATTCATTCTTAACATAAGAAATAAAAGACACAATGTAATTATAAAGCTAACACAAATGGAATTTCAATAAATCATTCTGCATCATCTTCATCCACATTTAGCCAGTTGTACTTGTTCTTTGAGTCGGTGGAGTTTCTGCTCTTTGCTGGACTGCCCGAGTTAATGTTCGGCTGAACCCATGTAACCTATCTATTCTTTCCCTTGGGTTGGAGAAGCTGAAAGGCCATCATCTTCCACCAAGTCACTGAATGATGTGCTGCAACAGGTTGAAGGTTCAAACACTTTTTTGAAATAATAGGTAAACTTCCATCATAAGAAATAGTTATGTAATCACCAGTTCATACGTAACAAAATAGTGATTTTAAACTTTTTTGAAGTGAAAATAATTTAAAATTGAGCATTGTATATTAAATGAATCTAATATATCACTAGACATCTAAAATTTAGCTCAGTTTCATCTTGAATTATTTGAATTTAGAAAGAAATACAAAAGGCCAAATCATGGGATGGACAACAAAAACCATGGAGAGATGATATTCACATATTAAACTCAAAACATCAGAATTACTTGCAAAATTTAAACAATAAAATTCAAAATTAAAGAAAGAAATCTTAAATAACTACATAAAAATCCTTTGATAAGATGAAACTCTGAAATTACGAAAGGAAATAAACATGCAAGTCTCTTCATGTTGAATTGGAGCCCAACTACTTCAACTGTGATGCAGTTCGTGAGTAGCAGTTCAACTGATGGAGCTCCAACATTTTTACTTTGAAGCATTCTTTCAAATAGCCAGGGGAAAATAGTATACTTCATGTAATTGCCATGTTAAGGATACTTCTTTGGAAGCATTCATACAAACTCTGCTGGAAAATATCAAAAAGAAGAAACAATTTAAAAAAAATGTCCTAATAGAAGAAATCTAAATAGGATGGATCATAAACATTTTCTATAGATTTAACTTCTATGAATTACCTGGTGTCATAAGGTGACATGACAAACTTCCATTCACCAGTTGATGACATTTTCATTCATCATTCCCCCATCGATAGGTTCCAAAAGAAGCATTTCTGTGAAGTTATACAAATCAGAATGCTTTAGCAATATCTGGAAAGTCCTAAAGAACATTACTGAATCATAGAATACTAACATAATTATAAAAAAATGTGTCATTTAGAAGAATTCATCAGCCAATATACTTATGAAAACAAATCCCAATTTATATTTCCATGAAGCCTTTATTGTATTTCTTCCAAAGCTTTTAACGGTCAT
Organism: Platanthera zijinensis; assembly: GCA_039513925.1. Classification (NCBI taxonomy): domain Eukaryota; kingdom Viridiplantae; phylum Streptophyta; class Magnoliopsida; order Asparagales; family Orchidaceae; genus Platanthera; species Platanthera zijinensis. The sequence continues at coordinate 181,398,422 of CM077079.1, read as the reverse complement.
ATACAAAGAGCTCGCATAGCTTCTAAAATTAAACGTACCAAAGTAAATGAGAAGCAGACTTTCAAGCTAAGAAATAAAAAGATAAATGATCTTTAAGATGTGATTCACTCATTGGTGTCAATATCATGTGAATGCCCATGATCCCAAACACAACATACTATAGTATTTGAGGTTAAACACATGCATGCGGACTTATGAGTGTTTTCCCAAGCCTGGCCAGGACAACTCACATCCAAAGGGGAAAACTATAGTGCAATGCGATCAACTGCAAGAGTAGCCTTCCCCATTGATAATGTCGTCTGGTTTCTTGATGCCAGGATTACTATAGAAGAAAAGATAGTAAAGAATCTGATTAGATCTATAACTGAATAGGGAGCACTTGGGTACTTATAGGAGCAAGGGATTTATAATGACCGCACCTACACACAAAAAGTGATTTAATATGGAAATAACTTTATATTCTTTTGCTGTTAAAATTTACTGTACATCATAACAATTTATCCAAGGCCAATAGTAGAAAATGAATGAGGGAAAATTAAATAAAAACGAACACTCAATAATTGGTTGTTCCTTAGATTTTTGAATGGAGAAAAGAGTGCACAAAAACATATATTTTTTAGACAGAAGGGTTCATAATATTTATGCTTCAGATATACTATAGAATCAAATGACACAATGAAATAAGGATTATATAATAAAGATGACCGCTAATTACATTAGTAATACAATAAAATTATAAATCAAGGATGTTTTTCTCTTATCATTTGGAGGTCATTTGAGAGCACGCATGTCTTTGGTGTTGTATAATGTGTTTATGTATCATAATTAATATAGCCTATCAACAAGGATACCACTGCCCTCATGTTTTTTATGTATAGAACTAATGAAATGAGTTCTTTTTATTATTATTGTTGGCAAGATAAGTTACTAGAAGCCGGTGAGAGAAGATATTAGAATTGAGTACTTGCTTATATCTAGTTTATTAGTAGTTGAACTGCTCCTGAGAGTTTTATGTCTGATTTCAAAATTATAGTATCAAAAGTGAATATTTCTTGGTCATGATTTGAGGAGGTCAGGCTCCTTCAAGTTGGAATATAACCCGAGTGTTTACCCAAGATTTCTATTTATGAATAGCGGGGGATATTTTACATCATTAAGCCTTAGTTTATATGAACTTTTTTATCCTAGCAAAATAAGATAGCCTTCTTGAGTCCTTAGGTATTCCTTCAAATTTCATATGGATGTTATTTTTTGATTTTATTTGTATAGAATGGACGGGCTTGAGTAATTCCATAAAATTGATAGGTAAACCATTATATCACAATAAAAATGGTGAAGCATATCACTTTTAAATATCAACCAATCTTCCACTTGATTACATTAAAATCTAATATTCTTTTTACAATGATGAAAAAATAACTTTTTGTTTAGATTTAAGGGTTATTCTTAATTTATATTTCTTTTTGAAGATATATTGAGGACATAAGAATTTGGGATGTAAAAGAACGTTTATCATGAGTGTTGGATTTTGGATAGGTTTAATACTTGCAGAGCTAAGCATGTGGTGTTGAACATTTGAAACAAGGTGATAAGTGAAAAGAGTGGGGTTATTTGGTTGATCCTCTCTTTATTATTCCTCGAAACAAACTACATAGAACAATAAAGAAAAAGTAAGAGTTAAATAAAAGTTTTCTTTATTTGAAACTAGTAACGACCATCAACTTTATTCCTTAAATTGGCTTCTCGCAACAATCATGACTGCAATCAAAAAAAGAAAACTAATTTTGAACATAAAAGTAGATGAAGTTCCTTAGGTGAGTTCGGGTATTCAAGAACAATGGTTCATAACCAGCGCATTCGTGACCACCACCAACGCACCAAATAAAGCCCTACTTGATCGATTTCTAAACAAGATAAATTATAACCTATGGAGGTATTCACAAATTGACAATCATCTGGTTGGCTCCAAAAATTAAGAAAGTCAAGAAATCAACAAATAATGATAACTCAATTTGACATCATCCTAAATATATTTCTTTCAAGGGAATAGTTTCCACACTTACTTCCATACTATTACTATTCATCTATGAGACTACTCAATATTTGATTATTTATTAAATATGTTTTTTTAAAAAAGATAGTTTATTTATATTTTAAAACTAAAATTAATAAAGATTTTAGATAATAATTTGACTCAAGCAATTAAATTTATGAACAATATGAGCCTCATAAAAAAGGATAGTTTAGGGACTTGTTTCCGAGGTTTCTGACTCAAACATTTTGGAAAATATTTCCTATAAATAAACCTAAAATGTGTAATGAAGGTGTTTGCAAAGATCATTTTTCTTAAAAACTCTATCAATCTCCATTAGCCAAGAATTGCATTATGTCTAGCTCATTTTCCTAATATAATAAATCTCAAAACATTATCTTAAAAAAGGAAAGAAGAAAAAATATAAGTTAATAGATTTTTAAGCAAAGATCTGTATGAATATGATGCTAGTAATTAATCAATCTAACAACACAAGTAGAGAAGGAATCCACAACACAAGAAGAAATGGGAAAAAATCTAAGTAGAAATCGAAGTAGTGGAATAAGAAATCTATTTACCCCTTTGATCGAGCGAGGGTGGTCATCGTCGAAAGGGCCGGCATTATCAAATTGAATGGAGGGTGTCATCAAAAGGTAGATGGCTCGTCGCCATTGAGAGGACTCATCATCGTCGAGAGGGCTCATCGTCCTAGAGAGGGCGTTGGATGGAGCAGAGGTCTTTGAGGGAGATGAAGGGGGCTATCATCATGATCGCTAACTTAGGGCTCGAAGGGAAATATGAAGCGCGGTTAGGGTTCACAGAAGAAATCAAAGCGTCGTTACGAAATAAAATAAGCCCCGGATTAATGGTATATCTTTTATTATAATTTGTGACCATAATATTTGGACATTAAATAGTTATATTTAGTGACCGAATATATTTTGGTCACTAAAAATATTTTTTTGAGATGAAGTATTATTTTTGTTGCTAAAACAATATTTTTAGCGACCATATATTTATTTTAGCGACAAGTTAATTGAAAATTATCATTTAGTGACCAGAATCTAATATTGTCACAAAAAGTATATTTTTAGTGACCAAAAATATTTTGTAACTAAAAACATGTTTTATTATAGTGATGGATGACATGTGTCATACTTGACACACTTCCATTTTGGGACCATCACTTACTAGATATTCCATTAGCCATTTATTTATAGTTTTGTAGTTTATATGAACTAGTCTCTTGTGCCATTTGACACAAAGAGATATTTTATTATTTGCTACTAAGCATATGGGTGTGGAGGAATCCAAACACAAGAAATTTAAAAAATATATATTTCTACTCCAAGTGTCCGTTAGAATTATTTCATAGTCTATAAATCTCTTTATTAGACACCTTTCTTTGTGGAATTGAACAACATAGCCTAAGTCACAGAGTTGGCTTATGCTTATGAAGTTATTTTGCAACCCTTCCATATAATACACCTTTATCAAGGAGACTATGCCAATTATGATCATACCATAGGCTTTTGTTAGACCTCTATTAGATCCACCAAAGATGACCTTAGGTCCATCTTCCACAGAGGTAAATTCCTCAAGTAGGCTTCTAGTTCCAGTCTTATAACTAGAACACCCACTATCCAAATAATAGATTGATTTTTAAATTGTCTTTGGAAAACCCTACAAAACAAATTACTTTTCCTTAGGTACCCAAAAGGTTTTGGGTCCTTGGTTTTTGTTAGCTTTATTTATAGGGTTTATTATTGTTAGATTATTAGGCAGCTTCACACGATTTACTCTAGGCACTATTAGGTTAAACTAGCTGTCTAGGGAAAAGTGTCCTATCTTGTCATAGTACCATCATTCATATCTATTGTATCTCATCTTCTGGTTTGCTTTATAAGTGGAATGAGAATGTTAATGACCAGAATATAAGAATTCAAAGATTTTGACTTTTCTACTGATGCATTTGAGGCTGTGTGTTTGAATGAAAAAGGGGCAACACAGTCACATAACTTCTCTTAGCATCGGGATTTTGAATTATAGTCGAACCAACTTCACATGATACTTGACCTTTCATTTAGATTTTCACATTGGGTACCTCAAGAGAACTTTGTCCAATGCCTACTCTACTCCTTGAGTTTTGTGGCTCTTTTGTTTTATTAATGCAACACTCATTTGACAGATGCCCTAGAGTATGGTCAACATCATATGGGTTGGTTGATAGTTCAACCCTTTTAAATATTATTTTGTATTCAAATATTTTGTCACTATCAGTCTATTTAGAATAACCTACACCACCTCTGTATGGGGAAACAAATTTATCAATGATGGGAAGCACAATTTGTGGCCTTGAGAAATTTGCCACTAGCTTTCTCTCAATGAGAAGCTTATCCTCAATTATTATTATTATTTTATTTTTCTGGCTCAATGAGACATATTATGCTTTGAAACCACTTGTTAGTCATGGTATTTACAAAACATAGACACAAATCTAATTATACCTATATGCATGAATATAACATGGGTAATGTAGTGTCACAAAGGAGGTAAGATAATAAATTTGGCATGTTCATACCTGTAGCTATGCCCTCTTGCTCCTTGGCCTCCTGTTGGCTAAGTCCATATGCTTTGGGCTACACCAGATCTCATCATGGGACTGGATTTACATCAGAATCCATTACCGCCTTTCCCTTGTAAATTCTATTTGGACCACTAACCTCGAACCTTTGTTTTAGAATAAGTTACATTCATGTATATTAGACTATGAAAGGGGTTTTTAATCTTAGATGATTGCAAAACTTAATATTTGTTACCAAAATATTGGAATGTCCCTGGAAATAATGAGCTATGTTCCAACTACTAGCACTTGTAGCATACTCCTGTAACAACCAAACATTAACCCTGATTGTGGTGTTTGTACTTAGGGCAAAGTGGGAAATCTTTGAATTTGTCTCCAAGATGGATTCCTCTCTTATCGCCCTTCATCTAATTCTTGTTCCTGTTTTCCCTTGATTAATTTATTCTTAGATTGTTGTGGCATAGCTTGGATTCGCTTGTTCCTGAAGTTTTGTGTCTATGTACCCTCAGTTAATTATCTCCAACTTTCTAGCAGTATTGGCCAAACTTCTTTAGTCTGCACTGACCATTGTAGACAATGACTTTCTCAGTAAATCACGAAGGCCTTACAGAAAGAGGTGACACTTATCTTCATTTCCTTGAAGTAATCCCGCATAGTGAGATAAATGAGTAAACTCTCGCTCATAGGTTTTTACAGTTTTGTCCCCCTAAATTAGCCTGATGCACATCTCTTGAAGGGTACTAAATTTTTTTTATGGTATGTTGACTCCCAATCTTGAGGCCCATATGGTATTTTAAGCCCTTTAAGTAAGATAGTGTCTCTATCTATCACGAGAGGAATCATCAATCATGCCTCCTTATTATCTTCTATTAGTATTTCATTAATCCTTTACCCTTAGTTTGGGATGATATGATTAATCATAAAGGAACTCTTGCATATGAATACAGTATTAACTATGAATTCAATCTTATTTTCATCTTATGACATGTCTTAGATTTAACAATATCCTCATGACGAATTAATTATGTTGTGATACTAAATTTCTTGCAATCATAACATTAATATATTTTAAATGTGATTATACGGAAATTTCAATACGAAGCTTCTTAAAACTTAATTTAAGCAAATCATTATAATTAAATGATTAAACTATGAATTCCTTTTGCTTTTATTCATTAAGTAGTTTTTCATAATTTAACGTGGTTCTTTTATTTTTCTTAATATATCATAATTGAATTTGTATATTAATATAAATAATTCACATGATATTTCTAATTAAATGGTATCACATTTCTTAACTCGGCTTTGCGATGTTTGTAAACACGACACGATGACATGACTCTTCTAGGTTACATTGAAAATACCAAGAATTGTTCTCCAATTAAAAGTGGGGCTCTCCTCTATTTCACCCTATTATTCCTAAGAGGAAAATGAATTACACTCTTACAACTCTAAAGACTTAATAATACTTAACATGAAATCAATTCATTATCTATAAAACTTAAAATGAGGGAGGTTATAAAAATCTAAGGTGACCTCATCTTTTTCCAATGACAGTCGAGAAACAAAAATATTATGGTGATCGTTCCTGGTTGACAGAGGGGAAAGAAAAAAATGTCAAGGAAAAAGATAGAGTCTCCTGATTGGAAATGATGTGAAGCAGAGAGACTCAAAGCATCCTAAAATCGAAAAAAGTATCCCGATAAAAAGTGAGTAATGAGGAAGGAACTCACTCAAAAATTGGATTCCCTGGTTACCTGATAGACTGGCGGATGGGAGGTCGATCGAGAGTAGAAGAGTGCTCATTCATCTATCTAGGTCATGGAGTTACTGCTTGTTGCCGATGAAGGCTGATGTAGTGTTTCGTCAGTAAACATGAGTGTCGAGGGAGTGCATTGTGTGCGTTTCCATCAACGAGCAAAGATGAGAGACAAAAAAGCTCTACCTGATGGTTTGTCCTTTTCCAATATTGAGAGGTCTACAACATTAGTTTTGTGGTGTCGTGAAATGGATGGAAAGGGAATAAGGTCATCATGCGCTTAAAGGAAAGGAAGTAAAAAGGGTAACCCATTGAAAAAAAACATCCCCACGCAGCGAGGGTTTGAGGAAGATTCCCACCACAAGCGTGAAATGTAGGCAAACCTTAACCTGCATTTTCGCAAGAGTCTGCTTCTAGGAAGGAAAACAAAAACTTCCAATTATTTCTTTTCCCCTCTCCCTTACTTACGTATTTTCATATCTTGCGAATGTGTTCATGACATTCCAAACTTGATTTCCAGCAAATTACAATTAAGCCATGCACATTAAAAACCTTTTTATTTCGAATAATAAACTTCCTCATGAACCCTTAAATCATGTCTAATGAAATCTCAAACAATTTCTCTCTAAAATGCATTATTTAATTTGCACTTAACTCATAAAATGTAATTGTAAATCTATAATTAGGCTCATAAAATATAACAGTAAATTCGTAATTAGCTCAATTCGATGTTGCCGTCTGTCATAATTATTCATAATTGTGTCCTGCAATCACGAGAGACGACACATAAATTCTAAATGTTACATTTTTGACTCAAGCAAAAGAATTCAACCAAAGTGATCAGGTCTTGCAATCCTGTGAGATGACACATGTAAATTCATAATGGAGACAACTTCTTGACTAACATCAAGGGAACACTTTGTTGACTTCCATATATAATTAACTGAATCACCATTACGAAGGAACCATCCAAATTTACCATTATATAACCCGGTGTTCGCCGAGTGGGTCTGCCAAGCAGGAGAGACAGGCATGAGAGTGAGCCAGGACAGGTTTTCTACCTACCTCTTCTAAGGCGTTGAGTGAAGCTTGACCTATCAACGCCTTCTGAGCTAGGCGTTGAGTGAAGCTTGACATGTCGACACCTTCTTAGCTTGGTGTTGAGTGAATCTTGCCCTATCGACGCCTTCTGATCTTAGCATTGAGTGAAGCTTGACCTATCAATGCCTTCTGACTTGGCGTAGAATGAAGATTGACCTGTCGATGAATTCTAAGCTTGGCGTTGAGTGAAGCTCGCCTTGTCGGCGCCTTCTGTGCTTGAAATTGAGTAAATCTTGACCTGTTAATTCCTTTTGAGCTTGGCGTTGAGTGAAGCTCGCCCTGTCGATGCCTTCTGAGCTTGGTGTTGAGTGAACTGGCTTTACTCAACGCTAAGTGTTTCCCCAATTTTTTAGTTTCTTTGGGCGTGCCAGGCGGAGCGAGCAAGCCGCACGAGTCAGTTTTACCAGCTCGTGCTTGCCTCAGTGGCCATCTGACCCAGATTGTCGGTCCTCCTTTGTACGAGAGGCAGGCAAACTGTAGGAGTTCGGCTCGCGCTCGCCTATAGATAAGGGCGAGTTGCACGAGCTAGGCTGCGTATGCCCAGTTGAGTAGCGAGCTGGTCCCGATTTACCCTATGAGTGGGGTGCAGGTATCATGTGGTTAACACATTTTGGTCTGATAAATATGATTAGGTCTGCAAATAGCCATCCATAACAACGGAGTTTGGCTGTTGGCAGACCGCTTTTTCCTGCAAATAGCCATCCAGAATAGCAGAGTTACGCTATTTGCAGGCTAGGTTTTGAAACTATAAATAGGCCCAAGGGGGCACCTCAGAAGGCAAGCTTTCAAGTTCTTTGAATCTCTTGTCTTTTAGCACTTCCTGAGGTTCCCTTAGCTCAACACATTCTAAGGAGGGGAAGCACTATAAGATCTTCCGTGTGTGTGAAGGGACCTCCATGCTGGAGCCTTGGGTCAGTTTCAAGTTCTAAGTCTTCGGTAAGCAAGGCTTGCTAGGCAACATAAGTGTGTGGTCACCCCTTCCCCAAGGGTTCAGACTCCACGAGAAGCCGGTTTCTGATTTCAATAATGACTTGAGAGTTGATAGCTGTTAAAATAAGTTTTGTATTGTTCCCATTCAATGGCCCTATGTGGTCTTATGTTTATATTTAGTGATTAGTCCTACATCTTAGGATAGAGTTGGTTTACCACTCATCTTCCCTATAAATACATGTGTATACCTTTGTTGTAAGATCAATAAGATTTGGTATATGAAATATAAATTTTTCTTTTTCGTTTTTGATTTCTACATGATATCATGTCGAAACTTTCCCACAGATGTATTTTAATTTTTGATCGATCCTTCACTCCCATTTCTTGTCAATTCCCATCCACAGTCGCTCCTACTGATCCCGTCGGAGTCCCCTCTCACTTTGCGCTGTGTGGATTTCATCTTTGTTGGCTTCGTCTACACTGACTCCTGATCGCTCTATCGACAGTGACAATCATGTTCGGTGTTCCCGTGGATGGTGCTACTCCTCGTTCAAGCACTCTCGCACGACGCTCATCTCTTGCTTCTCTTTTTTTGCTCGTTTCCATTATCATTACCTCCTGGAGATGCCTCGGAAAATCCCATCTCAATTTTACCATGCTCAATACCTGGAGAGCTCTCTTTTTTCTCTAACAAGTCCTGCCTAACGAGCTCCCCTGCTGAGCTCTCTTTCTCTCATACCGATCCTCTATGGCGAGCTCCACTTCTTTGGCAAGCTCCACTTATCTACAGAGCACATACTGCTGAGGTCTTGTCCCCACCGATCTCTTCCTACCGATCTAAAATTTATTTGGCATGTTCCTCCTATTTGCCGAACTCCTACTACCAGGGTCCTCTCCCTACTGAGGTTCTATTACTATCGAGTTCTTCTTGCTGATGATTATGGATATGGCTGCTGGTTCCTCTATGTCTCTCCCAGACCTTGCTCGGCTGTGGGTCTATCTCCTCTTGATGTATAAGATGAATTATGGATTTCCACTTTCTCTCTCAATGGGAAGAGAAATTTGTTGAATAAGTGCACTCTGTGTGACATGTTCTTCAAACCTAGGGGATTCTTCATCATATTGATCGCACTCCTTCTGGCATAACTACGAACCATGGGCTCTGTGATGATGGCTGAATTTAGACACAGCTTCTCAAATTGGTGGAATTTGAGCCCTTTCGGATATATATGTACCATGAGACGACAAATACAATGTGGGGTGAGCTTCAGACTTTCTATTCCAGGCAGGACAATCTCCAACATATTTTCGATATCTTTACTGGCCTCCATGCGGTTGACCCTGACACTACTGGTGACTTATCTTCCTTTGTTGCGACGTCCAAGACCCTTATCGATGCCTGGCTTCAACATTAACCCCCTTCTTGGATTTTGTTATCCAGCGAGTGCAGGAGGATGAAGTTTTCATAGCTCTCCTGATGGCTCATTTACCTTAGCATCTTCAGAGTACCTGTACAACCATTCTCTCCTCTCCCACTATCCTTTACTTTCTGATGTATGCTCTATGATTCTTAAAGTGACTGAGGTCCCTAATGTTGTGTTACCTCCCTTGCCATCCCGGGACGCTCCCCATCTATGTGCCCTCTTCATAGATCTCGAGGTTATCATTAGAGCTCTTGCATCCGCTAACATGGTGGCTGACCTCGCTCTCTTCGGCCCACTACTCGAATGTGTACTTACTGTGGTCGCCCGAATCATATTGAGGCCACCTATTTTAAGAAACTCGGACTTCTACCGCACTCACCCACTCCACCTCATGCTTCTCCTTTGGTGGATTCCCCTTACACCTAACGTACTGACATTGACATCTTATATGAGGAACTCCAACAACTACAAGGGATGTTCACCCGGGGCTCTAGCTCTTACGCCTCTACTTCCTTTACACTTATCTCATGTTTTTTCTTATATCCTGATGTGGATAATGGACTCTGGGGCCACCTACCATATCTTCCTTCACATACCATCTCGGTATTCAGATGACCCATCTCCAATGTTTATCTTAGTGGTTAATGGTGATACCACCCTTGTTTGTGGCTTTAATGACGTGCTTCTTACTCCCACTCTTCCTCTCTGCTCTGACATTCATGTTCCCAACTCCCAGTTTCATCTTATTTCTATCAGTCATTTAACTCACGATCAAGATTATCTAATCACATTTTCTTCTTCTTCTTCTTCTTCTTCTTCCTTTTTAATGCTGGATCGATGGGCTTGAAATATCATTAGTGTTGTGAGATGCAGGATAAGTGTCACACCTACCTGCCACTCTAGAATTCCACAAGGGCCCCTACTTGTATTCCCACAAAGGAGGCTTTATCAAGGTTGTAGCCCGTATACTCCATCCTCTTTGATCCCACTACAAGGCTAATGGGTTGTTGAGGTTGGGGATCAAAAAATTAGTGATGGATGGCGGGGGCTGCAACTCTATTGGTGATGAGATCTCTAGTGAAAGACATTTATTTAGGAGGTTCGGTGTTTGATCTTGGGCCTCAAAAACCTACCATTTCATGGTGATGGGAGGCAGAGTGCTAGTTGAGGTTTATGAGTTACATGTAGCACCCCAAGTTTCCTTACTTAAAAGAACAAAGAGTTGGTCTCTGGAGCTATCGCTGGTGTTAACTTGATATCACCAGGCGATAATGTGCTACATAGCAGACATCCATGTGTCAGTTGGATGCGAAGCGGTCATTAAGCAGCTTTGACTGGGTCAAGCGGTCACAGCTAGAGCTATCGTGCAATGTTAGTGGATATCGCCTGATGCTAACATTATTAAAAGTTTTGCGGCAGAAATCACGGCCCTTCGTTTATTTTGATGAAATGATCTTGTGGCTGAGTTTAATCTCGTGTACACTTAGTCAGAGGATTGGGGGAAAGAAACTCATTTCTCTTTCTCTCACTCACTCTCTTCATACCTCTCTTAAACCTTGGAAGAAAATAAGAAAGGAAGGAGAGGGCTGGAGTAAGAATTTTGGAATGATCTTGTGGCTGAGTTTAATCTCGTGTACACTTAGTCAGAGGATTGGGGGAAAGAAACTCATTTCTCTTTCTCTCACTCACTCTCTTCATACCTCTCTTAAACCTTGGAAGAAAATAAGAAAGGAAGGAGAGGGCTGGAGTAAGAATTTTGGAGAGCCGTTGAAGGAGTTCATGCGGTTGGATTTGCGAGCTAAGGCTAGATTCGCGAAGAGAAAAGCAAGGCAATCCTTTCCATCCGGATAAATTCCTTGATCATGGCTCCTAAGCGATCTACAAGGGTAACGATCTTTTTTCTTGGATAAGTGAAGTCCTTATTTGGCATGTGCATGAAAACCTTCAATAATTAGTGAAGAACTGGTGGTTTCCAACGGGTTGATCGATGATATCCATTGTGATAAACTCGCATATAGAATCAGGAATAGTAGAACAGAATAGACATTCTATAAGAAGCCCATCAGGGCAGGTTGGACTAGATTGGTGATGATTGATTTGCATGCCTGAGAAGACTCTGCGGATAAATGAATAGTTTTATAGAGTTTTGGGGTGTGTAGCTTGCTGTCGGTTGTACTAGATGCGTTCTCCAGAAAAAACCCATGATTGTAGCAAAATCAAAGTTCTATTAGTATCATGTCATGCTAGTGTTACCGCTGGCGATATATCCTAGTTGTATTCAGTGAGCCAATTGTGATGGATGTGAAGCTCAAGTTATGGGGACGGGGTGCGTAACATATGACAACATGAAGGCCTACTGTACCTAATTGAAGATAGATGTTGTGATTCTGTTTGTTACCGCAAGACGATAGTACTACTGATGGCGATAGATTCCAGTGAGCTTATTGTGATTGCGAGCCCAGGTCTAGGGTGCAAGGTGGGTGACAAGTTAAGCAGCGAGGCCTATAGTGCCTAGCTTGGTGTCTATGAGTCCCAACCATTTTTCGATAATGTTGGTTATCATATACGGGCTGAGGTGAAGCTGTATTCGCGTCGTGCCAGTGTGATGGTGATGATTTGAGTATGGTCAAGGCCGATCCGAACCCTTCCTATACTAGTTAGTGAAGAGGTAGCTCCTCCGTGCACCATCTGATTTTGTGGTTGTCCATAAGGCAAGGTAGCCTTGACGGTAAAAGCAAAGTGATGAACCATCGGTCAGGGACTGAGGATGGTAGTGGGACTGGGAATCTAGTACATAGATAATTTCCCATGAGTGTACGGAGCGTATGGAATTACGAGCCAACGTCTGTTGTGAATGGTGCTTAAATTGCACGTTTGAAGCCATGATATATACATGTTGTTTAGCTGCAGGGAAGGAACACCGCAAGCCCGAGTGAGGGGTGGAGTCATTATAATTTGGTCAGCTAATGCTTACCATTGCCTTCTTTTGCTGCCTCTTCGTGAATGGTCCCTATACAGGTGTTGGAGAGCCGAGCAGGAAGTAGCGGGCTGATGCCCCTTTGATCTATGCTGGCCCTCAAAGGTCAAGCGAAGCGTGTTATACTGTTTTAATGTGTGGGCGGTCTGTGTGCCGTTGTATATAATATACTCTTGTGAAGAGAATAATTTGTAAGGCCTTAAGGTCAATCACATTGTGTATTTTATAATCATTCCTTTGGTGTTGTTAGTGGACATTCCTGGTGTTAGGTTCTTTTTAACTTGGAAACTTCCACTAGAATGCAACTTTGAGTTAGGATGCATTAATGATTCAGTTTCAATGCATAACTCCACTGAATGTCCGTGGAATATGGCGTGAGGCCCCGACCGAACCTTTTGTTATATTCTATGTGACGGATGGGGGTGTTATAATTTGGTATCAGACTCTCATGTTGGTCTTCCTTCTTTGAATTCATGGTCGAATTTTTTAAGGGGTGGTGAGCACATGTATGTGCGTTATCATTATAACTTGAAAAACCCATGAATACCCACATAGGAATGAAAATACACATGTTTGTGGTACCTGCATGTTCTTATAATTGCTTTTTATAATTTTGTTTGTCATTTAATTGTGTGTTTCATGATTATAGGTGACTAGAAGCAGTGCAGGGCAATCTTAGCCCTAATGCTTGACAGAGAGTAGTGTACCAGATAAGGGGCCTATACCTCCTCCTTCTATTTAAATAATACGGTTGATTACTGAAGCCATGCTCGTAATAGTTAATGTGCAACCAGCAGGGCAAGTACAACATCCTACCCCTGAAATTGCCCAGTGTAGGTTTACGTAGTTGAGCCCGTGTCTATGCGGCTAGTTCCTGATGAGCCTTTGGTGATAAGGTGAGCGATATAAAAGTAACTGAAGCATGTTATGAGCTTCCATCCTCCAACATAGCAGGGAACTGGATCCCCCACTTAGGCCAAAGATTGACTCTCAAGAACAAAGAGAACACTAACGGAGACGGAGATGGAGGAGAGGTAGAAAGTGTCTATGGCTACCTTTCTTTTGGAAGTAGAGGCAAGAATCTGGTGGGATGAGCTAGAACTACATCAGTTAATTGGAAGGAAACTATCCGATTTCTCGATGGAGGAGTTCTCAAGGAATTTTATTGTGACGTATCTCCCATTTGTGAAAAGGATTGTTATGAAGAATAAGTTCCAGAGGTTAACTCAGCGTGAGAGTTGTTTTGATGACTACTTGCATGAGTTTTCAAGATTGGGTCGGTATGCAGGATCTACATTTGATGACGAGGAGCACAAGACAAATATATTCTATGAAGGTCTGCGTGATGATCTGAGGCTGTTTCTCTTAGTTCCGATGACATAGGGCTTTCTAATGTTGGTCAATTCTGCCCGATCCCTGGTACCAGATCTAAAAAGAGTTCAAAGTAAGAAGGACTTGGGTGTGAAGAAGCCAAAGTTCAAAGTACCGAGCTATGTAAAATCTGGATACCGCAGTAGGTGGAACAAGAACTCCAAATATTCTGGGCTAGATTCTTCATCTACTATTTTTGGAGCTACAACTAGTGGGCGAGGACCATTTACTTTCTATTCATGTGGCAAGCCGGGGCATATGGCTCGATAATGTCATAGTGGTCCTCCAAAGACCGAGAAGAAGGCAGGAACATCTTATGGTTAGAAGGGAAAGGTAGTGGAATCAATTGCTTCCCGTTATGCTCTAGCCCAGCCAAGAGTATTAAATCTTGGCAAGTATGAGGCCATAAAGCAAGGAGATCTGGTGATAGGTACGGTGTAGTATACTTATTTACTGCTTTATATACTTTTTACTTTGCGTATTGCTTAACTTGTTTGATTTAGGCTTTGTCCTGATCTTGGACTATCCGATAAGAGAACTATTCGATACAGGGGCTTCTTACTCCTTTCTATCTGAGGACTTCGTGTTGCATTTCAGAGTGCCTTCTTTTGTGTCAAAAGATAGATTGGATATATTGTTTCCTAACGACGGCTTGATGCACACAGATAAAGCTTTCTATGTTCAGGTGCGGATATGAGGTCATGACTTTGGATTGGAAGCATCTGTGTTACCGATATCTGAGTTTGATATGATCTTTGGAATGGACTGGATTTTAGAGGAGCGTGCCTGTATTGATTGCAACTCAAAAGAAGTCACGGTGGGGGCAGAACACCGAATGCAAGACTAAGTTCGCTGGTATGCAAGGATCAAGCAATATACTGATGTCTGCTCTCCAAGTGGTCAAGGTGGTTTGGAAGGGCGTGAAGTTAATTTTTATGCTATTGGAGGCTGTAGGGCTGAAGCCCAGTCTGAGTGACATTCTTATTATGTCAGAGTTCGCAAATGTGTTTCCTAAAGATCACCCTAGGATTCCACCTCAAGGAGAGATCGACTTCACTATTGAGTTGGTGCTAGGTGCGAAGCCTATGTCATGCTCACCGTACCGTGTAGCGCCAAAGGAGATGGCGGAATTGAATGTTTTGTTATGGGAGTTACTAGAGTAAGGCGGAAGCTTGCATCTATACTGATGTAGGGGTCACCGCGACAACGCAACATAGAAATAAAGAAAGAGAGGGCTCCGACCAAAAGCGAACGAAAAGGGGTCGGTTGGCTCCCAAAGATTCGGGACTCGATACCACGTCCTTAGGACCTAGCTCCAACAAGCACACATCTCACTGTTTAGCGGACTCGATACCACGTCCTTAGGACCTACCTCTCCAACAAGCACACAACTCACCGCACCTACACAAGCATCTATTCCATCAAATGATTTTAGCAAAACGCAGCGGCAATATTCGCGGAGCGGTGATAAACTTCAAGCGGCGACGAAAGATTTAGTGGTGATTAACTCCCTTGTTAACATGGCATGGATCGTTCCAATCCGGTTAGCAAGAGGTTTAATAACAACACTTTTAGTTCAGATTTTTTTGCAAGCGCGAAAAATTAAGATCACGAATAAAACGATTCGACAAAACCTCCACAAACGCTTAGAAGAATCACTAGAGAGGAAAGAGATTACCCAACCAAGATCAAGCATGCACTCAAGATAGATTTGTGGGAGAATCTCTCTCTCCACGGTTCCGCCGGCGTCGCACCGAACGGAGAAGCAACCCTTCTTCCTTGGAGTCACACCACGGAAGTCTCGCCAGAGTCGCACCGAAGAGGATGGAGGGAGGCGGCGGCCTTGGAGTCACACCAAGAGGGGAGGCAAGGAGGAACTCCTATGGCCGAAATTTCCAATTTAGGAAGGGTTAGGGTTTGATATTTCATCTCCTCATTCCTTCATAAAGACCTCCTTAAATAGGAGTTACAAAAACATCTTAACCATCCATGATGGAGATGAAATCTCATCCATCCGTATGGTTAAGTACACACCAAAATCAAATAAAGAGTTCTAAAATTAAAATACAACCATTATAATAAATATAAAATTATCATCAAACATGAAATAATTTTATATTTATTAATATAAAATAAAAGTGCATGAATTAAAAGTTCAATATTTCTTGGCGGCCTTGTCACGCCGCGGGCGGAGATTATAACGCGGGCTTCCATCATCGTCACGACGCCGCAGATCTTTATGTTGCAGCGCCTCGGCAGCCGGGTCTTCATCATCGATGAGTGGCGGGGGGGACGCGCCATCAATCCTCCCCCACTCAAAATCAAGCATCTCCGATGCGTGGTCCGAGAGGTAGCGGCGGAGAAGAGCAGCATCCAGTCGTTGAAGCTCCGTCGCGAGGATCCAGGAATCGTCAGAAGGAGGGCGATCGCGCCAACGGATGAGGAAGCAGTAAGTAGCACCCTCCGAGGTAGTAAGTGGCTCCGCAGCAAGTATCATGGCCGGAGTGAGGAAAGTCTTCGGAAACCTGGGGAACATATCAGCAGTAGGAATAAAAGTATGCAACTTACCATCCGATGAAATACCAGTGGGAACCGACAGAGAGAGGTCATCCGTACTACCACTCCCCAACCCATTAGAAGATTTGGTGGAAGAAGAAAACGGCAAGGAACTCAACTCATGTGGAGGCGATACGAACATCGTTAAATCCGAGACGTTAAAAATAGGGGAGATTCCCCATTCGGCAGGCAAGTCTAAAATAAAAGCGTTGTCACCTATTTTCTTGATAATCCGAAAAGGGCCGGCGCGCTTAGGTGCTAACTTTTTAACGGTGCCAGATGGCAAACGCTCGGGAACTAATCGGACTAAAACCAAATCGCCAACCTTGAAGTGTGACGCTCTCCGGTGTGTATTGGCGTGTGCCTGATAAGAATCATACTGAGCAGTCAAGGTAGCTCGTATACGTGCATGAAGGTCGTGAATATGTTGGGCAAAGGATTGTGCAAAGTGACTTGCCTTGTATGTTGGGGGCAAGGGAACCAAGTCAAGAGGCACAGGGGCCTTGTATCCGTGGACAATCTCATTAGGTGACAGACCAGTGGACCGATTTTTGGAATTGTTGTAGGCTAGCTGAGCGTGGGGAAGAAGAAGATCCCATGTGCCTTTATGATCACTCACGAGGCATCTAAGAAGGTTTCCTAGACTCCGGTTCACCACCTCAGTTTGCCCATCGGTTTGAGGATGATAGGCGGAGGAAAACAATAGCTTGGTACCCATTAGGGTCCAAAGTGTCTTCCAGAAATAGCTCGTATACTTAACATCCCTATCCGAGACTATTGTCTTCGGCACTCCCCGGTGACTAACGACTTCCTTAAAATATAGCTTTGCAATATGAGACGCGTCGTTGGTTCTAGTACACGGTATAAAATATGCCATTTTGGAGAACCTATCCACAACTACGAAGATGGAGTCGTGACGACGAAAAGTGATGGGTAAGCCTAAGACAAAGTCCATGCTCACTTCCTCCCAAGGTGTGGACGGAATAGGCAACGGTGTATATAGCCCTACGTTGGTTTTGGTACCCTTAGAGACTTGGCAAGCACGGCAACTACTCACTACTCGCCCTACCATTGCCTTTAACTTTGGCCAATAAAACTTTTCCTCAACCAGAGTGATAGTCTTATCTCTACCGAAATGGCCACTCAACCCGCCACTATGCAGTTCCCAGATGATATGGAGACGTAAGGAGGACTGCGGGATACACAACTTCCCGTGCCTAAATAGGTAACCATCCCTAATAACGAACGCGGTAATAGTGGTGGGGGAACTATCCTGGGCTGAGAGATAAGAATCCTGAAAATCCGGACATGTGGCGTACTCATCCTTGATGCGCTCGAACCCAACAACGTTAACCTCCATAGTGGTGACTAAAAGGGCTAGGCGACTTAGAGAGTCCGCAACCCGATTGTCCGCTCCCTTGAGGTGCTTGAGATTAAACGTATAACCCTGTAGGAAGGATACCCACTTGGCGTGACGCGGGCTGATTTTGTGTTGGCCATTAATAAATCGTAACGCTTCATGATCGGAGAGGATCACGAACTCCTTAGAGAGGAGATAATGCCTCCAGTGGTGCAAGCATCTAATAACTGCATAGAATTCCCTATCGTAGTTGGAATAATTTAATTTAGCGCCCGCCAACTTTTCACTAAAGAAACTCACAGGGTGCCCCTCCTGACTCAGGACACCTCCTATTCCCACGCCCGAAGCGTCACAAGTAAGCTCGAAGACTTTGGAGAAGTCTGGTAGACGTAGGACAGGTGCCTCCGTCATAAGCTTTTTGATGCGTTGGAAAGCGAAGGTGGCGGACTTCGTCCAAGTAAACTCACCCTTTCTCATGCAGTCACTAATGGGGGCCATAATGCTACTAAAGTCTTTGATGAAGCGGCGGTAGAAAGTGGCCAACCCATGGAAGCTTCTTACCTCACGTATCGTGGTCGGCTCGGGCCAGTCCTCAATGACCTTGACCTTGCTAGGGTCAACTCTAATGCCCTCCGCTCCAACAATGTATCCTAAGAACTCTACTTCTGTAACATGGAATGTGCATTTCTTGAGATTAAGAAATAAAGTTTCCTTCCGAAGGGTGGAAAGAACCTCTCTTAGGTGGGTGATGTGCTCGATCGTGGTGGTGCTATATACTAAGATATCATCAAAGTAAACTACCACAAACTTTCCCATGAATGGCTGAAAGACGTGTGTCATCATGCGGGAGAAGGTGCTAGGGGCATTGGATAGCCCAAAGGGCATCACAAGCCACTCGTACAACCCGTCCTTGGATTTGAACGCCGTCTTCCACTCATCTCCCTCGCGGATCCTTATCTGGTGATAGACGCTTCGTAAATCTAGCTTAGAAAATATGGTGGCGCCAGCCAAGACATCTAGGAGGTCATCTAGGCGTGGTATGGGAAATCGGTACTTTATGGTGATCTTGTTGATAGCGCGGCTATCAACACACATCCGCCACGTACCATCCTTTTTGGGGGGCCAAAAGGGCTGGCACCGCACAAGGGCTCATGCTAGGCCTGATGAATCCTTTGTTCATCAAATCCTCGATCTGAGTCTGTAGCTCTTTGTGGGCCGCGGGATGAAGCCTATAGTGGGGTTGGTTCGGTAAGGATGAACCTGGGATGAGGTCTATCGCATGCTGTATGTTCCTCAGTGGAGGTAACACCGAAGGCAGCTCTTCTGGGTACACATCTTTGTACTCGTCCAGAAGCACTCGTAACGCTCTAGGAAGCTCTCTCAACGTTTCCGAATCACCCTTCGAACTCATAAGAACTAACGCATACATAACTCCGTCCAGAAAGGGATCTCTCACAAACTCTCTCTTACCAACTAGGCTCAACGCCTTTCTCTCTACCGGAACGATGGTGTCCTTAGCCATAACTACTGGCTCCTTTGGAGCGGTCGGTCTCAGGGTGATGGTCTTGCCGTTGAATTTGAACTCATATGTATTGGCTCGACCGAAATGTGTGACGTCACGGTCATAAAGCCAAGGGCGGCCTAATAACACGTGGCACGCGTCCATGGGGAGGACGTCACACCAGACCTCATCCGTGTAAGATTTGAAGGTAAGGGGAACCAGGCAACGCTTGCTAACGGGGACAGTAACCTTGCTAATCCAAGCTACCTGGTAGGGTGTTGGGTGTGGTTCCGTGGTCAGATTCATACGTGTCACGGCGTTCTCAGAGATGACATTCACACAGCTACCGCTATCTATAATGAGTTTGCACAACTTTTCACCACTCTTAAAGATCAGGGAGAATATACTCGTCCTCCTCCAGTCATCTAGCGGACGTGGAGTGGTCAGAATACATCGCATCACCATAAGGTGGTGATCGTCTTCCATATCGCTTGGAACCCCTTCCGGGTCGTTCTCCTCGGCGGCCTCGTAGACGTAATCCGTAGAATCAGCTGCCATATCTAAGAGGGCAACGGCCTTAGTCTTAGTTGGGCATTCAAAGGCATAGTGGCCTTGTACACCGCAAGAATAGCACGTGGTATTGGCCTTGCTAACCTTCCCAATGGGCACTCGCTCACTCGTGGGGTTTCTAGTGTTCCTAGCGGTGATCACGACGGACTTAGACTCGGTGGTTCTCGACCTTCCCTTGTCCGGATAGGTGGAAGAAGACGCTCCAACATTGGTCTTAGTCTTCGTGTAGGAAGTACGGGAGTGAGCCTTGGAGGCTAAATGTTTTTCAATGTCTAGGGCGGCATTGAAGGTGGCATTCAGATCTGTGTGCCCATAGCGCAAGAGCTTCCGCTGGATATCGGGTTGAAGCCCCTTACGAAACCTAGATAATGTGACCTCCGGGGGTTCCCTAAGTTCGCAACGCACCATTCGGTCTTTCAAATCTCCCATATACTCGGCTACTGACTTTGAACCTTGCCGCAGGGTGGCTAGTTCATCGAACATCTGTGTTCGGTGGTAAGCGGGAACGTATTGGTCGGTGAGCAAATTTTTCATCACCGCCCATCCGATAGGTGGGATTCCCTCTCCGGCTCCCAACCTCCTTTCCTCATTCAGCCAAAAGGTTTTCGCACGATCAGTCAACTTCATGCGGGCAACTTGGACCTTTTGGATGTCCGTGAGATTGTGCCACTGGTAGTAACATTCCATATCAACTACCTAGCTAAGGAAGACTTGGGGGTCTCCCATGCCATCGTAGGTGGGGGCATCAATCTTGATGGCTCTAGTGATTTCGAAGCCACGCTCGGGGCGGCGTTCACGAGGGGGCACTCGGGGATAGCCCTCATCAGAATCCGAATCAGTGACCGGTTGGTGCCGGTTGGGCCTTTCAACGTCACCGGGTGGTGGCGGTGGACCACCTTGATTCCGTAAAATTTGTTCTAACATCGTCCTAAGCTCAGTCATCTCCGTACGTAGACCTGCTATGGCCTCGGTGTTGGGATCATTGTGCTGATTCGCATCCATCCCAGATGTTGAAGGTAATGTGTACTCTGTGCCTAGTCTAGTGCGCATGCGAGTGCGGGCAAAACTAAGGACTTAAACGACCCTAAAATTTGATAGAAAATAGATTTAGGGATGACACTAAAGGGTAGGATATTCAGAATTTTTTTTTCTGAATTTTTCGACAAAAACTGAGAATGTTAGCCCGCTATTTGCAGACCACCTGGACAGAATTACGACGTTTCCAATTTTTAGGCTGACCTAACGAGGACGAATCGAAAAAGTTTCAGTTTTAAAGTTGCTGGAAATAATTGCAGGAAGCTGCAGAATTTTTTTCAGATTTTTTGGACAAGTTTTTAAAATTTAGGATTTTTTTACTAAACGCAGACCAATCCGAAAATTTCAGATTTTCTCTAACGACCGGATCGACCAACAAAGATCGCAGCGAGGATGTTTGCAACGTGGAAGTTGAAACAAACGGCCTCTGATACCAAATTGATGTAGGGGTCACCGCGACAACGCAACATAGAAATAAAGAAAGAGAGGGCTCCGACCAAAAGCGAACGAAAAGGGGTCGGTTGGCTCCCAAAGATTCGGGACTCGATACCACGTCCTTAGGACCTAGCTCCAACAAGCACACATCTCACCGTTTAGCGGACTCGATACCACGTCCTTAGGACCTACCTCTCCAACAAGCACACAACTCACCGCACCTACACAAGCATCTATTCCATCAAATGATTTTAGCAAAACGCAGCGGCAATATTCGCGGAGCGGTGATAAACTTCAAGCGGCGACGAAAGATTTAGTGGTGATTAACTCCCTTGTTAACATGGCATGGATCGTTCCAATCCGGTTAGCAAGAGGTTTAATAACAACACTTTTAGTTCAGATTTTTTTGCAAGCGCGAAAAATTAAGATCACGGATAAAACGATTCGACAAAACCTCCACAAACGCTTAGAAGAATCACTAGAGAGGAAAGAGATTACCCAACCAAGATCAAGCATGCACTCAAGATAGATTTGTGGGAGAATCTCTCTCTCCACGGTTCCGCCGGCGTCGCACCGAACGGAGAAGCAACCCTTCTTCCTTGGAGTCACACCACGGAAGTCTCGCCAGAGTCGCACCGAAGAGGATGGAGGGAGGCGGCGGCCTTGGAGTCACACCAAGAGGGGAGGCAAGGAGGAACTCCTATGGCCGAAATTTCCAATTTAGGAAGGGTTAGGGTTTGATATTTCATCTCCTCATTCCTTCATAAAGACCTCCTTAAATAGGAGTTACAAAAACATCTTAACCATCCATGATGGAGATGAAATCTCATCCATCCGTATGGTTAAGTACACACCAAAATCAAATAAAGAGTTCTAAAATTAAAATACAACCATTATAATAAATATAAAATTATCATCAAACATGAAATAATTTTATATTTATTAATATAAAATAAAAGTGCATGAATTAAAAGTTCAATATTTCTTGGCGGCCTTGTCACGCCGCGGGCGGAGATTATAATGCGGGCTTCCATCATCGTCACGACGCCGCAGATCTTTATGTTGCAGCGCCTCGGCAGCCGGGTCTTCATCATCGATGAGTGGCGGGGGGGGGGGGGGGGGACGCGCCATCATATACATTGACTATCGTGAAATGAACAAGCTGACAAAAAAAACATGTATCCGATTTCGAGAATCGATGATTAATTTGATCAGCTATTTGGATCAACTGTCTATTCGAAGCTGGATTTGAAGTCTGGCTATTATCAGTTGAGGATCAGGAAAAGTGATATTCGAAAGATAACATTTGGTACACACTATAGTCATTATGAGTTCACTGTGATACCGTTTAGGTTAACAAATGCGTCATCGATATTTATGGACTTGATGCACATGACCTTTCAAGAGTATCTGGACCGATTTGTAATCTTCTTTATTGATGATATTTTGGTATACTCTCATTCATAAGAGGATCATGCAAATCATTTGAGGTTGGTTTTGCATACCCTAAGGAGGAATCGACCTTATGCCAAGTTCTCTAAGTGTGAGTTTTGACTATCATCAGTGGCTTTTCTTGGTCATGTGGTTAGTGGAGAGGGTATTATCATAGATCTGGCGAAGATAGTTGCGATACAGGAGTGGCCTATATTTACTACTGTGGCAGAAGATAGGAGCATTCTTGGACTTGTTGGCTACTATAAACGCTTCATAGAGGAATTTTCGTGGATAGCTCTACCTCTCACTACATTGACAAAGAAGGATTAGAAGTTTGTTTGGATGCCAGAGTGTGCACGAGCTTTTGAGGAGTTGAAGAGTCGTCTAAACGCTGTGCTTAATTTGTGTTTGCCATGTTATACAAAAGGCTACGAGATCTATAATAATGCCTTAGGAAGCATCTTAGGTTGCGTTCTTCTGTAGTTCGGGAAGGTTATAGCTTATGGATTTCGCCAGCTAAAGGTGCATGAAAGTAATTATCCAGTCAACGACTAGGAGTTGACAGCTTTGATATTCGCCCTGAAGCTGTGGAAACATTACTTATATAGCGTGAAGATCGACTTATTTTCAGACCATAAGAGCCTAAAGTACCTATTAAACCAAAAGGATTTGAATATACGACAAAGGAGGTGGTTGGAGTTCCTGGGGGACTATATGTTCGAGGTATACTATGTTATCGGGAAGGGAAATATTGTCGCAGACGCGTTGAATCGCAGGGCTCCGGTGTAGGCCAACTGGATGCAAATGCATGATTAGCATCTTATTCGAGAGTTGGAGGCCTTGGAGATCATTTATGTTGATAAGAGCTCCAGTGCAAATGCATGTTTAAACTGGACGGTTGTGCAATATGACCATGCAGGCAGGATTTGTCAGGCGTTGGAGCTTAACGAGAGCATGAAATGCTATTTGGAAGAAACTAGGGATGGGTCAAATGCTTAGTTTACCTTTGAAGATGGCCTATTATGGAAGGATAGTTGGTTGTGCGTCCCGAATGCGGGAAAATTACTAGAGGAATTGATGTACGAGGCACATTTTACAAAATACTCAATCCACCCCGGGAGCACAAAGATTTTCAAGGATAGGAATAAACCATTTTAGTGGACAGGGTTGAAGAAGGACATAGCTCTTTATTTAGAGAAGTGCCATACTTGTGCCCTAGTAAAGGCTGAATGTCAGAAACCTGGTGGTTTGCTGAAGTCTTTACCGATACCATAGTGGAAGTTTGGTGACATATCTATGGATTTCGTGCACGGCTTTCTAAGATCCCAGAAAGGGAATAATGTTGTTTGGGTGATCGTTGACCGATTGACAAAGGTATTACACTTCATTCTGAACAGGAGGGAAGATTCAATGGAAAAGTTGGCCAAACTTTATGTTGAACAGATCGTACGAATGCACGGTGTGCCTCGTAATATTGTTAGTGATCGAGATGGGCATTTCACATCAAATGTTTGGAGGATTATTCATCAACTATTAGGTACCAAGCTGAAATTCAACACGACCTTTCATCCTCATGCGAATGGTCAGACCGAGAGGGTAAATAGAACGATGGAGGATATGATTTGCATGTGTGCCTTGGATTTCGGGAAGAGGTGGGAGGACCATCTCTATATGATAGAATTCGCCTACAACAATATCTACCAAGTGAGAATTTAGATGGCGCCCTTCGAGGACTTATATGGTAGGAAGTGCTGTACTCTATTGGCTTGGGTAAAAATAGGTGAATCAATGCTAAATAAGTGTAAAGACATCGAAGAAGTGACTTTGATGATACGTTTGATTTGGGAGTGGATATTGGTTGCTCAAGATGGGCAAGCAAAGTACTATAATGCCAAACACTAAAACATGGAGTTTGTAGTGGGTGATTGGGTGTATCTTAAGATAAAGTCATTCGAGGGTGTATCTAGGATTCAACGCTTGAAAAAGCTGAGTTAGAGATATTGGGCCATTTGAAATCATTGAGCGGATTAGTGAAGCTGCCTTATTCATCTGAACACAGTCATTTGCATGATGTGTTTTACATATCGATGCTGTGGAAGGTTGTGTAAGAGCCTGCACAAGAGATTGCTGTGGATCAAGTGCCGGTCAATAGTGGGTTGACGTCGAAAGTCAAGCCTATTCAAATCTAAGACACGAAAATCAGCCAGCTATGAAATAAGGCAATCAGGATGGTCAAGGTCCACTGGGACAATTATGGCCTTGAGGAACTGTCGTGGGAGCACGAGCAAACCATGAGGGAGGAGTTCCCCGAGCTGTTTCACTGAGGTATACACTTTTTTTTGTATGTTGGTGCTTTTATGTTATTTTCTGTTATATTTAATTTTGAGAAAAAATTCATAAAGGAGGGGAGATATGTAATACCCCATGCTTCATTACTGAAAGCAACAAAGAGTTCGTCTCTGGAGCTATTGCTAATGTTAGCTCGATATCACCAGGCGATAGCGTGCCATGTTGAAGGCATCTACGTGTCGGCAGGTGTCAAAGCGGTCATTGAGCGGTGCTGATTGGGTCAAGCGGTCACCGCTGGAGCTATCATGCGGCGATAGTGGATATCACTAGATGATTGCATTATTTAAAGTTTTGCGGCTGAAATTGTGGTCCTTCATTCCTTTTGTTGAAATGATCTCTTGGCTGAGATTAATCCCGCATCCACTTAGTCAGAGGAGTGGGGGAAAGAAACTCATTTCTCTTTCTCTCACACTCTCTCTTCAAACCTCTCTTCAACCTTAGAAGAAAAGAAGAAAGGAAGAAGAAGGATGGAGGAAGAACTTTGGAGAGCTGTCAAAGGAGTTCCTGCAGTTGGATTTGTGAGCTAAGGCTAGATCTACGAAGACAAAGGCAAGACGATCCTTTCCATCTGGACAAAATCCTTGTTCATGGATCCAAAGCAATCTATAAGAGTAATAATCTTCCTTCGTGGACAAGTGAAGTTCTTATTTGGCATGTGAATGGAAACCCTCACCAATTGGTGAAGAACGGCAGTTTTCCATCGAGTTGATTGATGATATCCCCAATGTTAAACTTGCATATAGAATCTGGAATCGAAGTATGGAATATACATACTATGAGAAGCCCATCTAGACAGGTTAGTCTGGATTGGTGATGGTTGGTTTATGTGCCAGAGAAGACTCCATTGATAAACAAGTAGTTTTACAGAGTTTTGAGGTGTGCTTCTTACTGCAGGCAGTATTGGAGGTGTTCTCTAGGAAAACACCCATGATTGTAGAAGAATCGAAGTTTTTTTAGTATCAAACCGAGGTAGTGTTACCGCTGGTGGTAGCTCACAATCGTATCCAGCGAGCCAATTGTGATGGATGTGACATCCAGGTCCGAGGGACGGGTTCGTAGCATCATACAACGTGATGACCTGCTGTGCCTAACTAAAGATAAATGTTATGATTCTATTTGTTACTTCCATGCTGTAGTGCTACCACTAGCGATAGCTCCTAGTGAGCTGATTTATGATTACGAGCCTAGGTCCTAGTGATAAGGTGGGTGGCAAGTTAAGCTGCGAGGCCTGTAATGCTTAGCTTGGTGGCATTTGGTGACAACCATTTTTTGGATAACATTGGTTATCATATATGGGCCGAGGTGAAGATATACCCACATCATCTAGCGTGATGCCGGCGATTTGAGAACGAGCAAGGCCAATCCGAACCCATCCCTTACTGGTTGGTTAAAAGAGGCAGCTCCTCGGAGCACCATCTGGTTTTGGGATAGTCCGTAAGGCAAAGTGGACTTGATGACAAAAGCTCAGTGATGAACCATCAGTCTTGGACTGAGGATGGTAGTGGGATTGGGAATCCAGTATACAGATAATGTGCCCTGAGTGCACGAGACGTGTTGTCTTATGAGCCAACATATGTGGTGAATGGATCTTAAATTGCATGTTCTGAGGCCATTATATATACATGATGTTTACCTATAGGTAATGAACACCGCCACCCCGAGTGAGGGGTAGGGTCGTTATAATTTGGTCAGCTAAAGCTGACTGAGCTGACCATTGCCTTGTTTTGCCACTTCTTGGTGAATTGTCCCTATACAAGTGTTGGAGAGCCGAGCAAGAAGTAGTGGGCTGAAGCCCAATTGAGCTATGACGACCCTGTAAGGCCAAGCAAAGCGTGTTTTACTGTTTTTATGTGTGTCCGGCCTGTGTGCCGATGTATATAATATACTCTTGTGAAGAGAACAGTTTATAAGGCCTTAAGGCCAAATCACTTTGTGTATTTTATTAACATTCCTATTGGTGTTGTTAGTGGACATTTGATGGTTAAAACTCGCGGTGCCCCGACCCTTTTGTGTTTAAAATGTGTGGTGGTTTGGTATTGTGGATTATTTATTTTGATTTAACGATTAGGGAGGCCGGAGCCACGTGAATTTTAGTAGATATATAAGTTGAAACCGAGTTTTAACAAAAGGAGGCAAGTGCACCTATCGCGTGTAGTATATGATATTCTGGTGGGGAATATTAGTGTCGTATTGTTCTCGGGGACGGGTTGATTATTTCTACTCCTCTAGGTGGAACTATTATTTTATCGAAAATTAAAGGTGTCGGTTGTTTAATTATCTAAGGCGGTTTTAAAAATAAAATATAGAAAAAATAAACTTTAAAAATACGATCGATGAAGAAATAACGCTCGGTATCGAAGATATTAGGACTAAAATAAGTTTAGTTAACTAGAGATCCTAGGTTCCAAATTAATTAAAGGGCGACTTGGCTGTGGAGCTTCCAAAAGAATGAGCTCACCTTGCTCTAGGAATATCGCTCACCTGAACATTAAGACTATTCGACCGAACTCTCATTCGACGAAGGATTCCTCTTAATGCCCACATTATGCTAAGAACCCCGCTATTGGGTGGGGAACCTAATCCGGGAGAATTACGCTTCTCCTCTCTCATTGTTATGCATGCAACTCTCTTTACCCAAGGGTGATCGGTCTATAACCACGACCTCTCAGCTAGCTAGCGTATGGAAAACGAAAATAGAGCCCACACATCGATATATGGTCCTACACGTCGTAGACCCGGGGCAAACCTTAAGTGCTTTAATTAAAGTGAAAAAGAGAAGACCTTTCATTAATTAAAAATATTTTTATGTCCCAATGTTCTTCGATACCGAGGGCTAAGAGCGATTAGCCACTCATCAGAATGGGGACGACTTATGGGTTTGGTGAGACGCGAGTTCGAAAAGAAAAACTAAACTATTATAAAAAATACTAAAAAAGAAGAACTCACACACACCAAACACATAAAAAAAGAAATGACATAATTGAAATTACAAGTCCTACTCAAAAGAGTAGGCAGGAAATTGCAAGTCATACTCAAACAAGTAGGTGCGAAATTAAAGCGAGTCCTACTCGAATGAGTAGGCGGGAAATAAATGCACACATACACAAACACTCTACATAATTGAAAGAAAGCATTAAAGAAAGCATGAAAAAGAAAGCAATGAAAGAAAGCGGGAAAGGAAAGCAGGAAAATCTAACTCCTACACGCACACACTCTACGGAAATGGAAGAAAGCTATAAATAAAGCAATAAAATCTAACTCCTAAACGCACGCACTCTACAAAAAGAGAAAAAAAGCAAAGGGTTGCAAAAATTAAAATGATAACATTTTCATTCTTATAATTTTATAAAAGTGCGTAAAAAGTGGAATTAAAGCTAAAAAATAAAAAGTTTTACAACCTATGAAAAATCTAAGTTAAAAAAAATCAAAACCACTTTTAAAAACACTTCTATAAACTCATAAAAAAGAAAACAAAGCATTAAAAATAACTAAAAAGCTAAAACCTAAAATTACTCTCATACACACACACACATTTTTAAAAAGAAAAACAAAAGATCACTCAAAGTGGGCACTCAAATGAAATTTCAAACTATACAAAGAGAGGAAAAAATAAACATTTTATTAAGCCATAAAGGAGTTACAAAAGCTAAAACAAACACTAAAGAGCGGGGGAGAAAATCTCCTTACATTACATGGAAAAACACCTAAATAGCCCTACCCTAAGCAAAATGGTTCAAAAAAGGGAACCCTTGGTCATTACAAAAAAGTTCTATTTATAAGAAAAATTATGGGAGGTGGCATGCTAGTGTGTAGGGGAAGCCAAAATTTTGATGACATGCCTGGTTCTGGAAACAGCTGGAACGGGACATGTCATGGTCAAGCACGTTGAGTGTCGACTTGAAGCGGCGAGTGGAGGCAAATTTGTCGAGCGCTACAATTTTGAAATTCGTCGAGTGTTACTGTTTTGAAATTCATCGAGCGTTACTCTGGAATTGTTTCGTTGAGCACTGAGTTATGATATTCGTCGAGCATTGCTCGATGAATCATCAAGCGCTGCTCAACGAATCATCGAGCGCAGAGTCTGGAATTCGTCGGGCACTGAGTCAGGCATGAAATTCATCTAGCGCAACATTGAGTTGAGTTCGACGAACATTGAGGATGGAGTGTTGATCTGTGTTCGACGAACTAGCTGGCATTGAATCAATCATCGAGCGTAGAGTCTGGCATCAAATTTGTCGAGAGCTGATCGACGAGATCTAATTCGTCGAGAACTGCTATTATGAAATTCGTCGAGCGTAAAGTGGCATCAATACGCCGAGCGCTGATCGACGAGATCTAATTAATTGAGCGCAGAGTGGCATCAATTCGTCGAGCGCTGATCGATGAACGACGATCATTTCTATGCAAGAAGTGGATTTTTTTTCACTGGAATCAAAGTAACATGCCCAGGTCACGGGCGTGACCAATTTGACACGGGCATGTACTTTTAAATTTTGGGCTTTCTTGAATAATTTCTGGAAAACAAAATAAACTTAAGTTAGAAGAGTATTTACAAAAATAAATAAATTATTGAACAAAAATAACTAAAAACAAAGAAAATAACATAAACAACCTAATTAAAGTACTAAAAAATATGAATATTTACAACTTAACACATTCCTGGTGTTGGGTTCTTTTTAACTTGAAAACTTTGCAAGAATACAACTCTGAGTTAGGATGCGTTAATGATTCGGTTTTAATGCATAACTCCATTTACTGTCCGTGGAATATGACGTGGGACCCGGCTAGACCTTCTGTTACATTCTATGCGACAGATGAGGGTGTTACTTAAGTGGCAGGTCTGGATGTGTTGATCAACCGTGCACTGATTGAGTCATTTTTACTGTTACTACTCTACTTTCTAAGGACGAGATCCGAGCAACATGCTCTTATCCCCTGACATTATTCAAATGCTACAAGCGGATGAGAGCCCTAAAAATTGTTTATGTCCGAAATTTTTGCCTTAACCTCTACAACGGACCCAGCCGATGCAATTTCCAAAGTCTATCCGTCCGAACACTCTAGACACTCACATGCCGCGCACACACCCAGTTACCCCTAGATGTGCGAATGCGAAAAATAAATATATCTTATGGACTATCAACAATCAATGGCAAACCAAAGAAACAATACACCATAGAAATGCAAAATAATTATGGCCACGAATAGATTGTGGATCAAGAATAATCATAAGTGTTTTCTAAAAAAATAGTAGAAAAGGAATATAAAAAGTATTTAGTAACAAAACACCTTCTAAGTAGCTGGAGGAACTAGCGGGCCGAAGTCTCTTTCCTGAGCTCTCTAAGGGAGTATACCCATAGGACATAGAATGCCGTGGAGGGGGCTCTATAACACCCCTGAATTATTTGATAATTAATTTTAATCCTCTAATTGTCGTAATATTTAGCGTATGTGCGTTATATTAGCATGGTGATTTTCATAGCGCCATTGTTAGTGCATTTTCATGTCCGTTTGGTCAATACGACCAAATTTCGAGCTTGTCGTAGTTTAGTTCTTAGACTATAGAAAATTAAATTAATAAATTTTAAGATTTTATTATAAGAATCGAAATTTCCTATTTCTTAATTAAAATAAACTTAATTAAGGAGGATTTTCTTTTTGCTAATCACTGATCAATTAAGTCATAACTAGCCTCGGAAATGACAAAAAGAATTAAAATCCCATCTTGGACATTGATCCCTTATTTTATTAAGGAGTGGGAGCTAGCTATCCCTTTCTTTTCCCAAAGCCCTTCTTCTTCCTCAAGCTAACCCGAGCCTAAGAGTGAGAGAGGTGGAGAACTATTCTCTTGGAGCTTTCTGGCCAACCGATTGAAAGTTCCGGTGCTTGTTTTTCTCGTTGGAACCTAGATTCCGAAAGCTCTCGTCGAGCACTTCGCGTGCATGGTAAATATTTTCTGTTCCTTGGAGTTTTACTGTTAGGGTAAGTAACCCTAACCGTAGTTTCTTATTTTTTTCTTCCCAGATTTTCTCACCAGACCCTAGTTTGTGCCGATCCTCAGTGAGGAGGGATTTTTAGGCCGAAACACCTGGTTAAGAAGTTGAGGCAAGTGGTGGTTTACTCCACGTGCTTGATCTCTCTTAATTTGTATAGATTCTTCTATGTGTAATGTTAGGTTTTGATGTATGGTTATACTGCTTCTTCTTTTACTTAAGATTTAGCTAGTGCATATTTCAAAAATGATAACATTTAGAAAATTTTTCTCTTACAAAAAATTTGTTAAGATAATTGTTTCATGCATAAAAATTAAGTCATTCCTGTTATCTGCATAATGTCTAAATCAAATTTTGATTGCATAGTTCATATTTTGACTGAGGAAAAATTTGACTGTATGAAATCCTGACAAAGTCCAAAATCGACTGCATGGTTCATATTCTTGGCTAAGGTAAAATTGGATGAAATCCTGACCAAGTACAAAATCTTCTGCTTGGTAATATTCAACTGCATGGAATCATAACTAAGTGCGAAATTGGCTGCATGGTTCATATTTTTGGCTAAGGTAAAATTTGACTGCATGAAATCTTGACCAAGTCCAAAATAGATTGCATGGTAATATTCCACAGCTTGAAATTCTAACCAAGTACAAAATCGATTGCATGGTAATATTTGACTGCATGATATTTTGACAAGTCCAAAATCAACTGTATGGTAAAATTTGACTGCATGAAATCCTTCCTAAGTCCAAAAACGATTGCCTTGTTCTTATTTTTGTTTAAGGTAAAATTTGACCTCATGAAATCATGACTAAGTCCAAAATCGACTACATGTTAAAATTCGACTACATGAATTCCTGACCAAGTCCAAAATTGACTGCATGGTTCACATTTCTGGCTAAGGTAAAATTTGACTGGATGAAATCCTGACCAAGTCCAAAATTGACTGCTTGGCAATATTCAACTACATGAAATCCTAACAAAGTGCAAAATTGACTGCATGCTTCATATTTCCTACTAAGGTAAAGTTTGACTGCATGAAATCTTGACCAAGTCCAAAATCAATTGCATGGTAATATTCCACTGCATGAAATTCTAACCAAGTGCAAAAGCGACTGCATGGTAATATTTGACTGCATGAAATTTTGACCAAGTCCAAAATCAACTGCATGGTAAAATTCGACTGCATGAATTCCTTCCTAAGTCCAAAATCGATTGTCTTGTTCATATTTCTAGTTAAGGTAAAATTCGACTGCATGAAATTTTGACCAAGTCCAAAATCGACAAAATGGAAAAATTTGACTACATGAAATCCTGACCAAGTCCAAAATCGACTGCATGGTATAATTCGACTACATGAAGTCCAAACCAAGTCCAAAATAGTCTGCATGGTAAAATTTGATTGCATGAAATCCTGACCAAGTCCAAAATTAATTGCATTGTAAATTTCGACTGCATAAAATCCTGACTAAGTCTAAAATTGTCTGCTTAGTTAAAATTCGGCTGTATAGTTAAAAATCAACTGCATAGTTAAAAATCGACTGCATAGTTCAAAATCAACTGCATAGTTCAAAATCAACATCATAGTTCAAAATTAGCTGCATAATTCAAAATTTACTATATAGTTCAAAATCAACTGTATAGTTCAAAATCAACTGTATAGTTCAAAATCAGCCGCATAGTTAAAAATTTGTTGGATAATTCAAATTCAACTGTATACTTCAGGCTTAATGTTAATATATGAGTAGTTTCTACTTAGGAACACCTGTGTTGTTCCTCTCCAAATTCTTGGAATTTTGTGGTAAGTTAGTATGAATGGGAAAGATGCTACCACAACGGAACCTATTTTATATTATAATATTGTTTGGACTGTGGGTGTTAGTGGGCTATACCACCGCCATAATGCCAGTTTATGAATCATTACACTAGGTTACTTGGTTTTTGGACTGTGGGGTTGTGTTGGAAAGATAACCACAACCACAATGCCTTTTTGCGATATTTTGAACTATTGGGTTGTGTTGGAAGGATAACCACCACTATAGTGCCTTTTGTCATGATTTGGTCTGATAGTTTGTGTTGGAATATGAGCTACATCCTCAGTGCCAAATTATGACCAGTGTTAATGATGCACTTTCTTGAGCTGATCATTCTCAATTATTTCGGTATATCTATATAATTATAAGATAGAACCTTGATGCTCATAAAGTAAGTTTTTTCTTTGATTATAATCATTGCTGAGCTAGTTTTACTCATTATTTTCTTTTGTTGTGATGGTAATCATATTTTTCTTTTAGTTTTAACTGCCACTTACTCATTCTTTGTTAAGGCATTTTTTTCTTTTGAATTCCTCAGGCTCTGAGTAGTAGCAGTCTGAGTTGTTAGAGTTGGTGTTTTATAGTGCCAGTTGTAGCAACAGTTGTTTCCCCTTACCATGAGAGGTAGTTGATGGTTTCGTTTTACATCACGCTTGTGCTTAGTTTCTATGGGTTCGTGACCGGTTGTTAAAGCCCATAGCTTTTGTTTGCAGATGTTAGACTACTTACTTGCTTGTTTTACTTTTTTTTCCAGTTATTTCCTTACTTGGTCTCTAGGAATGTTTTCAGTTAGGATGCATGCTAAGTATTTAAATATAAAAGTTGTATTCTAGCGAAGACTCATAACATCTCTTTCAACTAAAAGTCATCCTATTTTTATGGGTTACAAACCTCCTTTTCTACCTATGCTAAATTTAGAAACCTGCACATCACTAGCATGTTCGTTGGGTTCTCATGCTCATGTGGGATAAATGGAAGTAATCTATGTTTTTCTTTTCGCTGTGAATATATTTTCTTACTTGTGGACTAGTTGATCCACTGAACTGAGGGACATAGTTCCTTAAGCTAAAAATTTAAAACTATGATTCTTAAAACATAAAACATCTGTTTTTATATAAAAAATTTGTTGAAAGTGTTGTTTTTCCTGAGCGTCTAGAGTTGTCCCTTGCACAACATGACATCACGATTCATATTTTCTTGTACTCTGATAACATATTTAATGTTAAGAAAATACGGGCTGTGACAGTTAGTATTAGAGTGAGGTTAGGGAGAGGTTTGGTTTGAATTCTTTTTATTTGAACCGTAGTTGGTCGTTGCTGAGGCAGGTAGAGTTAAGCACTTCCTGGGAGGTCTTAGGAGTGATATTCAGTAACTAGCAAGTGCCTATAAGTTAGAAAGTTATGCGAAAGCAGTTGAAGCTGCCTTGAAGGTATATGCGATTAATAATGCGAAGAAATGTGTGTTGAAGTTGAGGAAGGATAAGAGAAAGGCTGAGGATAGTAGAAGCTCTCGGGCATCCAACCCTACTTCGAAGAATGGGAGCAAAAAGGTTTGTGGGTTTTGTTGTTGTCCATGACATCCTGTTGAAAAGTTTTTCAAGAGATTGGGAGCTAAGAAGCAGTTTCAGGTTCACGCGATTCAGAACGCACCCAAGGGAGATCTTGTGATTTCTATAAGAAGAAAGGGCACGATGTTGCCTGGAGACCCAAACTGCATTGCAGGCAGTTCCACTATAAGCTCTACCACCACCACAACAGCAGAATTTGGATAAAGGAAAGGGAAAGTTTAATGTGCTATGCAAGGAAGAAGCTCAATTATCTACCTAGGTGATCTCAGGTTAGATTCCGACCAAGTTGATAACTGATAATTATGGAAATTAATTTCTGTTATACAAATTAGGTGTATGATTTTATAGGCGAGTTTAAGGTGAGGAATCAATAGATGTGCGTTCTTTTCGATTTGGGTGTTACTCACTCTTTTGTGGCTAAGAATTTTTTGGACTGACATGTGCTATCGATAAATTAGATGATCCTCTTAACGTTAAGTTTCCTTCAGGAGATTTGGTGATATCAAATTAGGGTATTTAGAAATGCCCTATCCTTTTGGGAGATTTCCTAGTGTATGCGGATTTGAAGGTGCTAGATCAGGAAGATTTCGACGTGATCTTGGACATAAATTGGTTGTCCGGATATGATACGATCATCCGGTGTAAAGTTAAGATATTTGACTTCATGTTGGATGATAGCCCACCCATGATAGTGTATGGCTTTACACATCAGGACTCCATAATCATTTCAATGGTACGTATTCAATAATTTTTAGAGTCTGGCTGTGTTGCTTTTCTTATTTTAGTTCTGAAAGATGCTCATAACATGCTGTGTGTTGAGGATATTCCCATGGTGTGAGAGTTTCCTGATATTTTTCCTGCTATCCTTCCTGGAATTCCTCTAGAGAGAGGTAGAGTTTGTTGTAGATCTTGAGTCGGGTACTCATCCCATTGTGAAAGCACCTTATTATATAACGTCGTGTGAATTGGAGGAGTTGCGCACCCAGTTGGATGAGTTGCTGCAGTATGGATTTATTAGGCCTAGTTATTTTCCTTGAGGTGCTCTAGTTCTTTTCGTGAAGAAAAAGGATGGATCAATGAGATTGTGTATAGATTATCGAGAGTTGAATAAGGTTACTATCAAGAACTGATATCCATAGCTTAGGATTAATGATATGTTTTACCAGTTGCACGGTAGCTCTATTTTATCGAAGATGACCTTCGTTTAGACTATTATTAGTTGAGGATCCATGAGTTTGATGTACTGTGGATTGCTTTTAATTCCTAATATAGACATTTTGAGTTATTGGGTATATACTTTGGTCTGATGAATGTGCCTTCTACTTTTATGGACAAGATTAATAGAGTATTCAAGAATTTCTTAGATCATTTTATGGACGTCTTCATCGATGATGTTCTAGTATATTGTAGAACTGCTGAAGAGAATGCTTTGCATTTACATTTAGTTCTATCTACTTTTAGAAAGCACAAGTTGTATGCAAAGTTGAGCAAGTGTGAATTTTGGCTATCTCATGTGTCCTTCTTGGGTCACTTTGTGAGTAAAGATGGTATCTCCGTCGAGCCATCTAAGATAATTGCAGTTTTGAATGGGAAGAGGCCTACAATGCCTATGGAGAAAAGGAGCTTCTTGGGGTTGGCATGCTATTATAGGAGATTTGTGCAAGGTTTTTTAGTGCTATTTGCTCACTTGACCAACCTTATGCAGAAGAATGCAACATTCATTTGGATCAACGATTGTGAGGAAGCTTTTCACGAATTAAAGAAGAGGTTGTGTTCTGCCCCAGTCTTGGCATTACCTACCTAGGGAGTGGAGTTCACTATTTATGTTGATGCTTCGTGAATTAGGCTTGGTTGCATCTTTATGCAAGAAGGAAAAGTGATAGAGTATGTTTTAAGGCAACTGAAGGTTCATGAAAGAAATTACCCTACGCATGATCTAGAGTTTGCAATAGTCATTTATGCTTTGAAGCTATAAAGAAACCTATTATATGGAGTGTTATGCAAGATCTTTACAAATCATACGAGTCTGAAGTATGTCTTCACTCAAAAGGAACTGAATCTGTGCTAGTGGAGATGGTTGGAATTGGTTGCGTACTGTGATGTTAATATTATTTATCATCCGGGCAAGACTAACGTGGTTGAAGGTATCTTGAGCCAAAAGGCCGCGAATGTCTTTAATCTTTCTATTCAATCATTGGAGGAGGGGTTCTTATTGATGAATATCACTGTTAGAAGTAGCATCATGCCGACCAGATTAGAAGTTGAAGAGCCTTCATAGATTACAATTATGAGACTACATCAGAAAGATGATCCTGATTTGCAGCACATCCAGAGTAGAACTGAAAAAGGAGAATTATTGAATTTTTAAATTAATGATGATGGTACTTTAAAGTACCGAGGTAGGTATTGTATTCCCGCTATTGAGGATATTCTTGCAAAAGGTTTGTGATGAAGCGCATGGTTCTAATATTTCCTACCATCCTTGTTCTATAAAGATATATCGACACCTAAAGTATATTGTTTGGTAGACAGGTATGATGTACTATATCACAATGTTTTTATCTAAATACTATACCTGTCAGCATGTTAAGGCAGATCATAAAAGATCCAGTGATAAGTTGACACCCTTGGATATTCTGAATTGAAAATGGGAGAGTATTTATATGGATTTCATTTCTAGTTTTCCACGGTCACCCCAAGGGCATGATGCTGTTTGGGTTATAGTTGACAGATTAACGAAGTGTGACCACTTTGTGCAGATTGATTATTCTATGGAGAAGATTGCGAAGTTGTATTTCAATGAGGTTATCTGGTTGCATGGTGTTCTAGTGAGTATAGTGTCAGATTGATACTCTAGATTTATGTCTCATTTCAGGAAAAGCATGTAGGGAGTTTTGGGCACTTATCTCTGGTATTTTACCGCTTATCATCCGCAGACTAATGCTCAAATAGAAAAGGTAAATCAGATTATGGGAGACATGATTAGATGTTATATCTTGGACCATAGTGGAGCCTGGGATGAGCTTCTTAAACTCATGGAGTTCGCCGACAATAACAACTATCAAGAGAGCTTGCATATGGCCCCCTTTGAAGATTTGTATGGGAGGCATTGCCAACTCCCCTATTTTTGTCTGAGGATGGTGAGAAGCCATTATTAGTTCTAGAGGACATGGAAGAGATGAGCATTTTTGTGATGTATATCCGTGAGAAGCTTCGATTAGCACAAGAGCATTATGAAAAGTACGCAAACCAATAGAGGTTTCATCTAGAGTTCGCTGCTGGGGACATGGTTTTCTTGAAGGTTTCTATGATGCTAGGTGTTAAGAGATTTAGGAAGGTCCAAAAGTTGGATCTCTCGTATATGGGACCTTTCTAAATCGTTGATCACATCAGAGTGTTTGCTTATAGGATGGAGTTGCCTGTTACTTTCCCGGGTGTTCACGATGTGTTTCATGTGAGCCAGTTGCAGAAGTGCTTTCTTAGTGATCAACATATTCTTAAATCTATACCCAAGTGGCAGCCTATTCTTTCCAATATTGAGGAGCCTGTCTGTATTCTGGAGACGCAAGATCAAGTGTTGAGGAGGAAGACAATTCCTATGGTTAAAGTTCTTTGGCAAAATTAGGTTGTCAGGAGTGAAACTTAGGAATTGGAATCTGCAATGAGAGAATCTCATCCTCATCAGTTCTTCTAGTTTTGTTCGGTGAGTGTTTCTATCTAGCAAAATTTTAAATTACCCTTTTTACATTAGGGTTTGCGTTACACTCTATGTTTCAAGGCGAAACTTCCTTTTAAGGTTGGTGACTGTAACGCCCCTGAATGTTTTGATAATTAATTTTAATCCTCTAATTGGCGTAATATTTAGCGTAAAAGCATTACTTTAGCATGATAATTATTATAGTGCCATTATTAATGCATTTTCGTGTCCGTTTCCTCAAGACGACCGAATTTTTAGCTTGTCGAAATTTAGATCTTAGACTTTAGAAAATTAAATTAATTAATTTAAAGATTTAATTATAAGAATCAGAATTTCCTAAGTCTTAATTAAAAAAAACTTAATTAAGGAGGATTTTCTTTTTACTAATCTCTAATCAATTAAGTCAAAACTAGCCTCAATAATGACAAAAAGAATTAAAATCTGATCTTGGAAAAGTATCCTATCATTTATTAAGGAGTGGGAGCCAACTATACCTTTCTTTTCCCAAAGTCCATTTTCTTTCTCAAGTCAACTCGAGCTAGAGTGTGAGAGAGGCGGAGAACTATTCTCCTAGAGCTTTTCGGCTGCCCGATCGGAAGTTTCATTGCTCATTTTTCTCGTAGCAACCTAGATTCGGAAAGCTCTCATTGAGCTCTTTGTGTGAGTGCCAATTATTTTCTGTTTCTTGGAGTTTTAGTGTAGGGTAAGTAACCCTAACCATGGTTTCTTGTTTTTTTCTAGAATTTCTCACTAGACCCTAGTTTATGCCGATCCTCGGTGAGGAGGGATTTTTAGTCTGAAAACCTTATGAAGAAGTTGAGTCAAGAGGTTGTTTGCTCCCTTTGCTTGTCCTTTCTTAATTTATATAGATTCCTTTATGCATAATGTTAAGTTTTGATGCATAGCTGTACTGCTTCTTCTTTTAATTAAGATTTAGCTAGTGCATAGTGTAAAAATGAGAACATTTAGAAAAAATTCCCTTCTAAAAATTTTATTAAGATAACTATTTCAGGCTTAAAAATTATGTCATTCATGTTGTCTGTATAATGTTTAAGTCAAAATTCGACAGTATCGTTCTTATTTTGACAAATGCAAAATTTGACTACATGAAATCCTAACCAAGTCCAAAATCGACTGTACGTTTCTTATTTCTGGCTAAGGTAAAATTCAACTGCATGAAATCCTGACCAAGTCAAAAATCGGTTGCATTATAATATTCGACTGCATGAAATCCTAACCAAGTCCAAAATCAATTGCATGGTTCATATTTCTGGCTAAGGTAAAATTCGACTAAATGAAATCCTAGCCTAGTACAAAATAGACTGCATGGTAATATTCGACTGCATGAATCCTGACAAAGTCCAAAATTGATTGCATTGTAATATTCGACTGCATGAAATCCTGACCTAGTCCAAAATCGACTACATGGTAAAATTCAACTGTATGAAATCCTGACTAAGTCAAAAATCAACTTTATGGTTCATATTTCTGGCTAAGGTAAAATTTGACTACATGAAATCCTGACCAAGTCCAAAATTGATTGTATGGTAAA
The DNA here is from genome assembly GCA_039513925.1 of Platanthera zijinensis. Lineage (NCBI taxonomy): Eukaryota > Viridiplantae > Streptophyta > Magnoliopsida > Asparagales > Orchidaceae > Platanthera > Platanthera zijinensis. The sequence goes on along the minus strand of CM077079.1, from coordinate 181,358,381 downwards.
ATTTGACTGCATGAAATCCTGACCAAGTCCAAAAATGACTGCATGGTAAAATTCAGCTACATGAAATCCTGACCAAGTCCAAAATCGACTGCATGGTAAAATTCGACTGCATGAAATCCTGACCAATTCCAAAATCGACCGCATGGTTTATATTTCTAGCTAAGGTAAATTTTAACTGCATGAAATCCTGACCAAGTGCAAAATTGACTGCATGGTAATATTCGACTGCATGAAATCCTGACTAATTCCAAAAATGACTTTGTTGTAGTATTCGATTGCATGAAATTCTGACCAAGTCCAAAATCGACTACATGGTAAAATTCGACTACATGAAATAATAATTGTAACACCTCTACCCATCAAGAAGAATATAATAGAGGGTCCGGCCGGGGCCCCACACCATATTCCACAAACAGGCGGAGACGCTACGAAATAATATCATAACCAACGCGTCCTAACACAGAGCATTCTAGCGGAAGCTTCACGGTTGAATTAATGAACTCAAGATAAAGAATATTGTCCACTAACATAGGAATGTATATATACATCAAAAGAGTCTGGCCTTAAGGCCTTACAACAGTTTCTCTTAACAAGAGTGTGGTTTACAGACATCGGCACGCAGGTCGGCCACACATGAACAAAAGCAACAAAACAATGCCTTCGAGGGCAGCAATGCAGCTTTGGGCTTCAGCCCGCTAAGTCCCGCTCGGGCCAGCACCTCCAGTACCTATAAGAACCAATCCACCAAGCGGTGGCAAATAGGGCAACAGTCAGCATTCAGCTGACCAATTATAACGACCCTGCCCCTAGCACGGGGCAGCGGAATTCCATCCCTGCATAGCAATCATCCAACATGATATATAGCAATTCAAGCAAGACGTGCACGCCCGTACAGTCACATATCACAAACGTCGGCACGACGGCCCGACGCTTCGTGCACTCAGGGCACATTCACACCATTCAGAGGTCCCAGACATAACGGTGCATTATGAGCATTCTAGTCTGATCGGCTCACAGGCCGTCGACTCTCGCTATGTGATCCTAACAGGGCCTTAAGCACCCAAGGTTAGACAACCATAACGCGGGTACAGATCCACCTTTCCCGTTGCTCACATCGTCAGACTCACGCCTGGACTGACGCGGGTACAGTTTCACCTTGCCCGTTCCACCATTTCCCAGTTGCAGCCTCACGGCTCAACCTTCCACAAAGTAGCACTCACGGCCATAAGAGAGTCCAACTCTCAACATTTCCTGGACTTCCTCCAGTACTTTATCCATCATGCATACAAGCCATAATCACGGAGTCTTCTCCGATATGCAACCAAGCATCACCAATCCAGACCATGTCCAGATGGGCTTCACACAGCATGCCTAGATCCGTACTCCAATTCCGGACTCTAACAAGGGGGACTTCACATATCTACCCCAAGGGACGCCACAACCCACCGCACACTCGCGGGGAAGGGTTTTCCCTATGCAATGCAGGAATTAAGGACTTCACATGTCCAAGCAGGAAATCGTTACCCTAGGAGTTCGCTTCGGAGCCATGGAGAGAAATTTGAGACGGATGAAAGCCTTCGCAGCAGCGTTGCCTTCGCAAATCCGAACTCGGCTCGCGATTTGGACCACCGTAGCACCACCAGCAGCCGGACTCCACTTCTTCTTCCTCCTTGCTCTCACCTCTCTCTTAAACTTTAGAAAGAGAATATGAAAAGAAGAATGAGCTTTTCTTCCCCCTTTTCCGGCCTTATCAGCCCAGAAATGATCTCCAGCCACAGGATCTTATTTAAAGAAAATGAAGGGCCACGATCTAACTGAAAATTCCTTTTCTTTTGGCCGACACGGCCTGTGACACGCCCGTGTCACAGGCCGTGTACCCTTAAGCGGCACACGCGGCAGTCGCACCGACTGAAATATTCGAGAACACGGGCATCGACACGCCCGTGTCGAACCTGACACGCCCGTGTCAGTCATGAGACACGCCCGTGTCTCCTGTTACACGGTACTCACCGATCTCCAAAACCAGTACACGGGTAGGGCACACGCCCGTGTCAAACCCAACACGGCCGTGTTCCATGCCGTGTTCACTGCCGTGTTCAAGGCCGTGTACTTCTCTGACTCAAACATGCCATTTTTCGAATTTACTTGCGCGACACGCCCTGGGACACGCCCGTGTCAGAGGCCGTGTCCCAGGCTCGACGATCGTCGACTATCAATCGTCGACTAGCCTGAACACGCCCTGGGACACGCCCGTGTCCCAGGCCGTGTACACCCGACACGCCCTGGGACACGCTCGTGTCCCAGGCCGTGTATAACAGCCTCCAACCCAAAATTGTTTGCAAACACATTTTGAGATTTTTGGGGTGTTACAATCCTCCCCCCTTAATAAAATTTCGTCCCGAAATTTGAAGACAATAGGGAGAAAATAACAAAACATTTATATGTTTCTATTACATATACAACGAGCGAACAAGTTACGAAAATAACTCGGGAAACTCGGCTCGCATGGTCTGCTCGCGCTCCCATGTTAGCTCTTCTCGGCCACAATTGTCCCACCGGACTTTGACCATCCCGATCACCTTGTTCCGCAACTGTTTCTCGGCTCGATCCTCGATCCGTATAGGCTTCACCTTTGTCGTTAGCCCATACTCAACTGGCACTCGATCATTGTCAACAATTTGAGCTGGATCCTTGACTGCTTTGCGTAGCACCGAGATGTGAAACATGTCATGCAATCCACTCAATTCCGATGAAAGAGCTAACCGATAGGCAGCTTCCCCAACTCGCTCCACCACTTCAAACGGACCAAGGTATCGCGGACTTAGCTTTTTCAACCGCCGAATCCGAGATACGCCTTTGAAGGGCTTAATCTTTAAATAGACCCAGTCACCCACCGCGAACTCCACGTTCCGGTGCTTAGCATTGTAATACTTGGCCTGCCGATCTTGGGCTATTAAGAGCCTCTCTCGAATAGAGCGTATTGTTGAGGTAGCATCCTCGACTTCCTTTTTGCCTAAAAGTTTGGTCTCGCCAGTTTCTGCCCAAGCTAGCGGTGTACGACACTTACGACCATACAGCGCTTCAAATGGGGCCATGCCTATACTCGCTTGATAGCTATTATTATAGGCAAATTCCACCATAACAAGATGTTCTTCCCACTTCTTACCGAAGTCCAGGGCGCACATACGGAGCATATCCTCCATCGTTCTGTTGGTTCGTTCAGTTTGGCCATCCGTTTGCGGGTGAAAGGCCGTACTGAATGCTAACTTCGTGCCCAACATTTGATGAACTAATCTCCAATCCTTTGAGGTAAAGCGCCCATCTCGGTCACTTACGATGCTCCGGGGAACACCGTGCAATCGAACAATCTGTTCCACATAGAGCTTTGCCAACGTTTCCACTGAATCGTCCCGCTTGTTCGGTATAAAGTGAGCCACCTTTGTCAACCGGTCTACAATCACCCAGATTGAGTCATGGCCACGCTGAGATCTCGGCAATCCGTGCACGAAATCCATAGAAATATCCTTAAACTTCCATTGTGGAACCGGCAACGACTTCAGGAACCACTCAGCCGTTGACATTCTGCCTTTACCAAAGCACAAGTGCGACATTTAGCCACATACGCGGCTATGTCCTTCTTTAAACCAGGCCACCAGAACTGTTTCTTCATGTCCTTGTACATTTTTGTGCTCCCAGAGTGAATTGAGTACTTTGTAAAGTGCCCTTCATATAACAATTCTTCCCGCAATTTACCCGCACTAGGGACGCACAATCGGCCATCTTTTCGTAATAAGCCATCATCCCAGGAGAACTGATCACCAGATCCCTCCTTTGCATAGCATTGGAGACTTTCATCCAACTCCGTTGCCCGCCGAACCCTGTCAGCAAGGTCATATTGAACCTCCAACCAGTTCACACATGCTTCAGTCGAAGAATCTCTTTCTACACAAGATATCTCCAACGCTTCCAACTCCTGGACTAACCGCTCATCATGTATCCGCAACCAATTTGCCCGTACTGGAGTCCGACGACTCAAGGCATCAACGACCACATTTCCCTTTCCGGGAACATAGTGAATGTCGAAGGTAAAATCCCCAAGGAATTCCATCCACCTCCTTTGTCGCATATTAAACTCCTTTTGATCGAGCAGATACTTTAAGCTTTTATGATCGGTATAAATATCCACTTTCACGCCATATAGATAATGCCGGCACAACTTTAGCGCAAAAATCACCGCCGCCAACTCCAAATCATGGACGGGGTAATTACGCTCATGCACTTTCAATTGACGTGAACCATAAGCGATCACCTTGCCAAACTGCAGGAGAACGCAGGCTAAGCCGCTTCCTGACGCATCGCTGTATATTTCAAATCCATCTGTACCACATGGCGACGTCAAAACAGGCGCCGTGGTCAAACGACTTTTCAGCTCCTCAAAAGCTCGTGCGCACTCCGGCGTCCAAACGAACTTCTGCTCTTTTCTCGTCAACGTAGTCAGAGGCAGAGCAATCCGGGAGAAGTTCTCCACGAACCTTCTATAGTAGCCCGCCAGTCCAAGGAAACTCCTGACTTCGGCCACCGAAGACAACACTGGCCAATCACGAATGGCACTTATCTTAGCCGGATCCACCGCTATGCCCTCTCCACTTACCACATGGCCTAGAAAAGCCACCGACGAGAGCCAGAACTCACACTTATAGTACTTGGCATACAGCTTATTCCTTCGCAAGGTATGCAATACTAATCGCAAGTGGTTTGCATGATCTTCCTCCGATTGTGAATATACCAGGATATCATCAATAAACACAATCACAAACAGATCCAGGTATTCGCGGAACGTCCGATGCATGAGATCCATGAAGACCGAAGGCGCATTACATAAGCCGAATGGCATCACTGTGAACTCATAATGACCATAGCGTGTGCCAAACGCTGTCTTGGGAATGTCACCTTCCCTAATCCGCAACTGGTATTACCCGGACTTCAAATCCAACTTCGAATAGACGGTTGAGCCTGCTAGCTGATCGAACAAGTCATCGATCCGAGGAAGTGGATACTTGTTTTTCTCCGTCAGCTTGTTTAGTTCGCGATAATCAATACATAGTCGCAAACCACCGTCTTTCTTTTTCACAAAAAGAACAGGCGCGCTCCAAGGTGACATACTTGGGCGTATGTATCCCTGCTCCAACAACTCTTGCAACTGAACTTTCAGTTCGACCATTTCTTTTGGCGCTACCCGATACGGCGTACGGAGCACGGGTTTTGCACCCGGCACCAGCTCGATAGCGAAGTCAATTTCCCTTTGGGGAGGTAACCCCGGAAGGTCCTTTGGAAACACATCCGCATATTCCGACACAATCGGCACTTCACTCACACTGGCCTTCGGCGCCACCGCCTCTATGAGTGTGAAGAACAACTCCGCACCCTTCCGAACTGCCTTAACAACTTGGAGAGCGGATAACAACATCCCACTCATCCCTTGCATACCAATGAACTTGGTCTCTTGTTCAGTATTTTGCCCAAGTGTGACCTCTTTTGAAGTGCAATCGATACAGGCACGCTGCTCTGAAAGCCAGTCCATACCAAAGATTATATCAAACTCTTTAATCGGCAATACTAGTGTTTCCACCTTGAACTCCCGACTTCCTATCTTGACCTCAAGACCGCAAGATCGATCCGCGCACATCAAGCATCCGTTAGGCAACAACACCTTTACACTGTCTGTCTTGGTCCGGATAGGCACCCCGACACGAAAGACAAAGTCCTCAGACAGAAACGAATGTGAAGCACCTGTGTCGAACAGTGCTCGCGCCGGATACTCTCGTATAAGGACAAACCCTATAGCATGACAATTAAAATAAGCACAGCACACCAAAAGTAAAAACATTAAAACTTATGCGCACCTGTGACGACATCCGCCTGCTTAATGGCCTCCTGTTGTCCAAGGTTGAAAACCCGGGGCTGCGCGTGCGAGGCAGAAGACTCCACCACAGCCTTCCCCTTCTCCGCATAAGACGCTCCCGTCTTCTTATCACCCTTTGGAGGACCAAATCGGCATTCACGTGCAAAGTGTCCAACCTTCCCGCACGTATAACAAGCACGAGATCCATACCCAGATGTATCCGTCACAGTCGCAGAAGGAGCTTGTCCAGAAGACTTAGATTTCTTATTCCATTTCCTTCGGTAGCCAAACTTGTCCGGACGCGACGGCTTAAACTCTGGCTTCACCACCGCCAAGTTTCCCTTTGCTTGCCCCCGTTTCATGTCCGTCTCCAAAGAACGAGCCGTACAGACTAAGGCTTGGAATCCCTGACTCACAGAACTCGAGAGCAAATACCTCAGCTCATCTCGCAGTCCCGCATAAAACCGACTAGTCTTATGCTCTTCTTCGGCGAAGATCGTGCCCGCATATCTTCCCAAACGGGTGAACTCATGCAGGTAGTCATCCACACTTCGATCTCCCTGTGCTAACCGTTGAAACTCCATTTCCATCGATATCCTTTGCTGCACCGGCAGATGTTGTGCTAAGAACAACCGAGAAAATTCGTCCATTGTAATCTCTGCCAATTGCCTACCAGCCAAGTGATGCATTTCAATCTCATCCCACCACAATCGCGCCTCTCCTTCCAGTAGGAAAGTGGCCCTCATAATCCTCTTGATTCTTGCAAGCCAATCCTCTGCTTGTGCCGGTGTACCCGCCCCATGAAACTGCGGAGGGTTAAAGCTCAAAAATTGCTTCCATTGTTGATCTGCTACCCGCGGATCAACTTCGGCTTCTACCGGTTCTTGCCGTACCCCAGCTTGCGTTGGCACCACTGTAGGACGTGCCTGCCCCGCCTGCTGAGCATTCATCACAGCAAGTACCGTTTCCGTGATGAGACGGACTGTTTCAGCGGATGGAGGAGTTGTGGGCACCTCGGCTAGTGCCGCACTCTCAACAGAACGTTGTGGTTCGGACTGACCCGCAACACTTCTGGTCACCTATATGTGTAAATTACACAGGTTAACGACCAATGCAAACGACAATCATACAAAAAGAATACACAAGTTCAACAAACAAGTGTATTTTCATTCCTAAGTGGACAATCTTGAGTTCAAATTAAGTGTTATAACGACAGCACTGACACGTGCTCGCCACCCCTCAAAAGAATTCGTCCGCGAATTCGGAAGAGATCGACCAACAAGCTGATACCAAATTGTAACACCTCTACCCGTCAAGAAGAATATAATAGAGGGTCCGGCCGGGGCCCCACACCATATTCCACAAACAGGCGGAGACGCTACGAAATAATATCATAACCAACGCGTCCTAACACAGAGCATTCTAGCGGAAGCTTCACGGTTGAATTAATGAACTCAAGATAAAGAATATTGTCCACTAACATAGGAATGCATATATACATCAAAAGAGTCTGGCCTTAAGGCCTTACAACAGTTTCTCTTAACAAGAGTGTGGTTTACAGACATCGGCACGCAGGCCGGCCACACATGAACAAAAGCAACAAAACAATGCCTTTGAGGGCAACAATGCAGCTTTGGGCTTCATCCCGCTAAGTCCCGCTCGGGCCAGCACCTCCAGTACCTGTAAGAACCAATCCACCAAGCGGTGGCAAATAGGGCAACGGTCAGCATTCAGCTGACCAATTATAGCGACCCTGCCCCTGGCACGGGGCAGCGGAATTCCATCCCTGCATAGCAATCATCCAACATGATATATAGCAATTCAAGCAAGACATGCACGCCCGCACAGTCACATATCACAAACGTCGGCACGGCTGCCCGACGCTCCGTGCACTCAGGGCACATTCACACCATTCAGAGGTCCCAGACATAACGGTGCATTATGAGCATTCTAGTCTGATCGGCTCACAGGCCGTCGACTCTCGCTATGTGATCCTAACAGGGCCTTAAGCACCCAAGGTTAGACAACCATAACGCGGGTACAGATCCACCTTTCCCGTTGCTCACATCGTCAGACTCACGCCTGGACTGACGCGGGTATAGTTTCACCTTGCCCGTTCCACCATTTCCCAGTTGTAGCCTCACGGCTCAACCTTCCACAAAGTAGCACTCACGGCCATAAGAGAGTCCAACTCTCAATATTTCCTGGACTTCCTCCAGTACTTTATCCATCATGCATACAAGCCATAATCACGGAGTCTTCTCCGATATGCAACCAAGCATCACCAATCCAGACCATGTCCAGATGGGCTTCACACAGCATGCCTAGATCCGTACTCCAATTCCGGACTCTAACAAGGGGGACTTCACATATCTACCCCAAGGGACGCCACAACCCACCGCACACTCGCGGGGAAGGGTTTTCCCTATGCAATGCAGGAATTAAGGACTTCACATGTCCAAGCAGGAAATCGTTGCCCTAGGAGTTCGCTTCGGAGCCATGGAGAGAAATTTGAGACGGATGAAAGCCTTCGCAGCAGCGTTGCCTTCGCAAATCCGAACTCGGCTCGCGATTTGGACCACTGTAGCACCACCGGCAGCCGGACTCCACTTCTTCTTCCTCCTTGCTCTCACCTCTCTCTTAAACTTTAGAAAGAGAAGATGAAAAGAAGAATGAGCTTTTCTTCCCCCTTTTCCGGCCTTATCAGCCCAGAAATGATCTCCAGCCACAGGATCTTATTTAAAGAAAATGAAGGGCCACGATCTAACTGAAAATTCCTTTTCTTTTGGCCGACACGGCCTGTGACACGCCCGTGTCACAGGCCGTGTACCCTTAAGCGGCACACGCGGCAGTCGCACCGACTGAAATATTCGAGAACACGAGCATCGACACGCCCGTGTCGAACCTGACATGCCCGTGTCAGTCATGAGACACGCCCGTGTCTCCTGTTACACGGTAATCACCGATCTCCAAAAGCAGTACACAGGTAGGGCACACGCCCGTGTCAAACCCAACACGGTCGTGTTCCATGCCGTGTTCACTGCCGTGTTCAAGGCCGTGTACTTCTCTGACTCAAACAGGCCATTTTTCGAATTTACTTGCGCGACACGCCCTGGGACACGCCCGTGTCAGAGGCCGTGTCCCAGGCTCGACGATCGTCGACTATCAATCGTCGACTAGCCTGAACACGCCCTAGGACACGCCCGTGTCCCAGGCCGTGTACACCCGACACGCCCTGGGACACGCCCGTGTCCCAGGCCGTGTCTAACAGCCCCAACCCAAAATTGTTTGCAAACACATTTTGAGATTTTTGGGGTGTTACACTAATTAAGTCCATTATCGAGTGCATAGTTCAAATTCAGATGTATAGTTCAAAATCTCCTGTATAGTTCAAAATAAACTGCATAGTTCAAAATTGACTGTATAGTTCAAAATCGACTGCATAGTTCAAAATCGGGTGCATAGTTCAAAATTGACTGCATAGTTCAAAATTGATTGCATAGTTCAAAATCAACCGTATAGTTCAAAATCGACTACATAGTTCAAAATCGGCGGTGTAGTTAAAAATCGGCCACATGGTTCAAATTCGACTGTATAGTTCAGGCTTAATGTTAATATATGAGTATTTTCTACAATGGAAAACATGTGTTATTCCTCTCCAAATTCCTAGAATTTAATGGCCAGTTGATGTGAATGGGAAAGATGACACCACCACGATACCTATTTTATGTTATGATATTGGTTGGATTATGGGTTTTAGTTGGCTATACCACCTCCACAGTGCTTGTTTGCGAACCATTATACCAGGTGACTTGGTTTTTGGACTGTTTGGTTGTGTTTGAAATATAGCCACCACCAATGTGCCTTTTTATAATGTTTTGTACATTTGGGTTGTGTTGGAAGATAGCCAACACCACAGTGCCTTTTTGTCATGATTTGGTCTGATGGTTTGTGTTGGAATATGAGCCACCACCTCAGTGCCAAATTATGACCAGTGTTAATGATTCACTTTCTCGAGCTTATCAGTCTCAATTATTTATGTATTTCTATATAATTATAAGATAGATCCTTGATGCTCCTAGAGCAAGTTTTTTTCTTTGGTTATAATTAATCACTGCTGTGCTAGTTTTACTGACTATTTTCTTTGGTAGTGATGGTATTCATATTTGACTTTTGGTTTTAATTGCCTCTTGCTCATTCTTTGCTTAGGCATTCTTTTATTTTGAATGCCTCAGGCACCGAGCAATAACAGTCCAAGTGGTTAAAGTTAGTGTTTTCCAGGCCCGGTTGTAGCAGCTGTTGTTTTCCCCTCATAGTATAATGTAGTTACTGGTTTCGTTTCAAATCAAACTTGTGCTTCTTTCTATGGGTTTGTGTAAGGTTGTTAACACCCATAACTTTTGTTTGCAGATGTTAGGATACTTGCTGGCATGTTTTGATTTTCTTGCAAGTTATTTCCTTACTTGCTCTCTGGGAATGTTTTCTGTTAGGATGCATGTTAGGTATTTTAAATATAAAAGCTATATTCTCGCTTAGACTCATAGCACATCTTTCAACTTGAAGTTATCCTATTTTAAAGATTACAAAACTCTTTTTCTCCCTATGCTAAATTTAGAAACTTGTACATCACTAGCATATTTGTTTGGTCCTCATGCTCACGTAGGATAAAATGAAGTAAGCTATGTTTTTCTTTCCACTGAAAATATAGTTTATTACTTGTGTACTAGTTAATCCACTGAACCGAGGGACACGGGTTCTTAAGCTCTAAATTTAAAACTATGATTCTTAAAATATAAAACATATGTTTTTATATAAAAAATAATAAAAAAGTGTGGTTTTTGCTCGAGCATCTACAGTTATCCCCTACACGACGGGACTTTACGACATGTATTTTCACATACTCTAAAAGCCTATTTAATGTCGAGAAAATACGCGCTATGACAGTTGGTATCATAGGGAGGTTAGGGGCAGGTTGGGTTAGAATTCTTTTCATTTGCATACACATATGATGGTGTCATCAGTATGCCTTAGCTAAAGTATGAACACTACACTCATAAGCATGATATAAGAATACCAGGCATATTATGTAATATGGGATTTATAATATATGTCTGTATATGGATCCCCATAAGGACAGCAATAGTGACTATTAAGTTTAAATGGTCAACTTAACATCACATTGACGCTCATTAGATTTTATTTTTATGTTACATGCAATATTATGTAGTATGAGATGCATAATATTTAATGTGTACGTCCGCTCATGGCATACACTAAGGACTTTTTAGAATGCATCGCACAACATCCATATCATAACATAACATGAGCACACAAGACAAGTTAAGATCTACATGATGAAACTTGTACATGCATGATTTAAAATGAAGATTAAAGCATTCATACATTCATATTATTATTGCACAAGAGTCAAGGGGATGATGGTGAAACATACTAAGTTTTGGCATAACATCATATCATGAATTTGTAGAGCAAGGTAGCAATAAGAGAAAGTACCTACACATTTCAGATCTGGTTTGGGTTGAGTATTTTTTGTTTTTTGGCTAATGTATATTAAGCTAGGTATCTATGAGATGCTCATTCATATTCGTTGGAGATGGCTCCAAAGCGTTATCCATTGAGATCGACTCACTAGTCATAACTTTAGTCTTCAGGTGCTCACAGTTAGATGATGATTGAGGAGCTATGTCAAAGAATGAGACATTATCGAGGCAAATGATTGCGATGCAGGCTCAGATTCAGACATTATGAAATACCACTTGGGGGGCAATAACCTAAAGGGTAGGACCAGGTGGTGGGTTCGACTATACCTTACCCTCCCACTGCTCTTGTGCCTCCTGCTTAGTTGCCATTAGAGATGAATTTTATTTCGCGTTTCTAGCATCTAGGACCCTCTACCTATGATGTGATGGACAATTTTATGTCTTTGGACAATTAGATTATAGCTATAGAGTAGATCTTCACTTATTCGGGGATTTTTGCGGACCAAAAGGTGATGGTGACTGCTTACTAGATGAAGGGCCATGCTAAAGGCTGGTGGATCCGTGAGAAAGTGACCCTCACTTGTGGGTATTTGTGGGAAAGGTTTAAGGCAATGTTACTGAAGAAGTTCCTGCCTTCGGTCGAGCAAGACAGGTTCATGAACAATTTTCTGCATTTGAAGATAAAACAACTCACAGTTGGTGAGTACGAGGTGGAGTTTAGCATGTTGAGCAAGTTTGCACCAGAGTTGGTCGCCAGTAAGGTAGGTATAGTTAAGAGCTTCCTGGGAAGGTAGTTCTTACAATTCAAAAAGTTATGCGAAAGCTATTGAAGATGCCTTAAAGGTAGCGGAGATTGATAATGCGAAGAATCATGTGTTTAAGTTAAAGAAGAATAAGAAAAAGGCTGATGATTATGGAAGCTCTCGGGCATCCGACCCTGCTTCAAAGAATGGGAGCAAAAAGTTATGTGGATTTTGTGGTCGAGTCCATCCTATTAAAAAGTGTTTCAATAGATTAGGAGCTCAGAAACTGCTTCAGGTGTACGGGATTCAAAATGCTCCCAAGGGAGATATTACTTGTGAGATATGTAAGAAAGGGCACATTGTTGCTAGATGCTAGAAGAAGGACAAGGTTTGTTATCAGTGCAGTCAGAAGGGGAATATGAAGTCTAAGTGATCGGAGACCCAGCCTGCGTTGTAGGTGGTTCCACTACAGGTTCTACCACCACCGCAACTGTAGCATTTGGATAAAGAAAAGGGAAAGCTAAATATGATGACCAAGGAAGAAGCTCAGTCATCTACCCAGGTGATCTCAGGTTAGATTCAGACCTAATTGATAAATGATAATTGTGGAAATTAATTTCTGTTATATTAGTTAGGTGTGTGATTTTATAGGCGAGTTTAAGGTGAGGAATCGATGATCACACATTCTTTTCGATTCAGGTACTACTCGCTCTTTTGTGGCTAAGAATTTTGTGGATTGACATCATTGGGCTACCAATCGATTAGATGATCCTCTTAATGTTAAGTTCTCTTCATGAGATTTGGCGATGTCAAATTAGGATATTCCGAAATGCCCTATCCTTTTGGGAGATTTCCTTGCATATACTGATTTGAAGGTGCTAGATCTGGAGGATTTTGATGTGATATTGGGCATGGATTAGTTGTCCAGATATGATGCGGCCAATCAGTGCAAAATTAAGCGGTTGGGCTACTCTATCTCTTTTGTGGTTAAGAATTTTGTGGACCGACATCATTGGGCTACCAATCGATTAGATGATCCTCTTAATGTTAAGTTCTCTTCATGAGATTTGGCGATGTCAAATTAGGATATTCAGAAATGCCCTATCCTTTTGGGAGATTTCCTAGCATATACTGATTTGAAGGCGCTAGATCTGGAGGATTTTGACGTGATATTGGGCATGGATTGGTTGTCCAGATATGATGCGGCCAATCGGTACAAAGTTAAGCGATTGGACTTCATGATGGACGATTGCCAACCCCTAAGTGTGCATGGATTTCTGTGTCAAGACTCCCCTATCATTTCAGATGTACATGCTTGGAAATTTTTAGAGTCTGGTTATGTTGCTTTTCTTGTTTTTATTATAGAAGCTGCTCATAACACGCCATGTGTTGAGGATATTCCCGTAGTGCAAGAGTTTCCAGATGTTTTTCCTGTCAGTCTTCCTGGACTTCCTCCAAAGAGAGAGAGGTAGTGTTCATTATAGATTTTGAGCCGGGTATGCATCCCATTGCGAAGGTACCTTATTATAAGGTATTGCGTGAATTGGAGGAGTTGCACACCCAGTTAGATGTTCATTAGATCTTGATGTAGGGATGTCCGGAATTGGAGATCTCTACGAAAATAATTCACTCCTCGCCCAATATCGCCTTAGATCTACCGCACCTACACAGCACCTATCGCCCACAATATTTCCTCGTCACAAACGCAGCGCATAAAAATAACAAGGAGGATTGGTCGACTCGAAAATAGCGATCGAAATTTGAGTCGGATCGTTCCCCAAACTAACATAAAGATTGCCAACCTTTTTGGGAGCAAAACCAAGGCTATAGGCCAAGATCCGCTACGGCAAATAGGATCCACCCGATCCGGAAATAAAAAGCCTAGCAACGGCGATTTCGAAATGAAAAGTGCAGCGATTGATTTAACAAAGCGGATAAAACGATTTGCGATCCACCACAACTAATTAGAAGAAATCATACAAGGAGGGATGAGATATTTTACCCAACCGGAGAACATTCACACAAGATAACTGTGGGAGAATCACTCTCTCCACGGATCCACCGGCGTCACACCGAAGGGCTTGCAACCTTCTTCCACGGAGTCGCACCGAAGGAAGCCGCGCCGGAGTCGCACCGAACCAGATGGAGGGAGCAAAGGGGGGCCGGCGGCTTCACACCACTAGAAGGGGGCAGCGGCAATGAGGGAGACCTCCTTGGCCGAAATCTCAACAAGAGGTTTTTTTTTAGGGTTCAATCTTTCTAGTGGTGTGAAGCCGCCGGCCCCCCTTTGCTCCCTCCATCCGGTTCGATGCAACTCCGGCGCGGCTTCCTTCGGTGCGACTCCATGGACGAAGGTTGCAAGCCCTTCGGTGTGACGCCGATGGATCCGTGGAGAGAGTGATTCTCCCACAGTTATCTTGTGTGAACGTTCTCCGGTTGGGTAAAATATCTCATCCCTCCTTGTGTGATTTCTTCTAATTAGTTGTGGTGGATCGCAAATCGTTTTATCCGCTTTGTTAAATCAATCGCTGCACTTTTCATTTCGAAATCGCCGTTGCTAGGCTTTTTATTTCCGGATCGGGTGGATCCTATTTGCCGGAGCGGATCTTGGCCTATAGCCTTGGTTTTGCTCCCAAAAAGGTTGGTAATCTTTAGGTTAATTTGGGGAACGATCCGACTCAAATTTCGATCGCTATTTTCGAGTCGACCAATCCTCCTTGTTATTTTTATGCGCTGCGTTTGTGATGAGGAAATATTGTGGGCGATAGGTGATGTGTAGGTGCGGTAGATCTAAGGCGATATTGGGCGAGGAGTGAATTATTTCCGTAGAGATCTCCGATTCCGGACATCCCTACATCAGATCTGGTTCTTCGACTTGGGGTGCTCTAGTTCTTTTTGTGAATAAAAAGCATGGATTAATGAGATTATATATAGATTATCGGGAGTTGAATAAAATGACTCTCAAGAAAAGGTACCCGTTGCTTAAGATTGATGATATGTTTGGTCAATTGCGGGGTAGTTCTGTTTTCTCAAAGATTGACCTTCATTCAGGCTATCATTAGCTAAGGATCCGTGATTTTTATGTTCCGTAGACTATTTTTTGTTCCCAATATAGACATTTTGAGTTCATAGTTCAAGAACATGTATCCTTTGGACTGATTAGTGATGTCCTTTGGACTGATTAAATACCATATCCTTTTGGGAGATTTCCTAGCGTATGATGATTTGAAGGTCCTAGATCTGGAATATTTCGACATGATCTTGTGCATGGATTGGTTTTCTGGATATGATGCGGTCATTTAGTGTAAAGTTAAGCGATTTGACTTCATGTTGGACGATGACAAACCTATTAGCGTGAATGACTTTCCGCATCAGGACTCCCCAATCATTTCAATGGTACGTGCTCGATAATTTTTAGAGTCTAGCTATGTTGCTTTTCTTGTTTCTATTCTAGAAGATGCTCATAACACTCTGTGTGATGAGGATTATTCCTGTGGTTTGAGAGTTTCTTGATGTTTTTCTGGCAAGCCTTCCTGGACTTCCTTTAGAGAGAGAAGTAGAGTTTGTTATAGATCTTGAGCCGAGTACTCGTCGCATTGTGAAGGCACCTTACTGTATGGTACCATGTGAATTGGAGGAGTTGCAAACCCACTTGGATTAGTTACTATAGTGTGGCTTTATTAGTCCTAGTTCTTTGCCTTGGGGTGCTCCAGTTCTTTTTGTGAAGAGAAAGGATCGATCAATGAGATTGTATATAGATTATCAGGAGCTGAATAAGGCGACTATCAGGAACTGGTATCCATTGCTTAGGATTAATGATTTGTTTGATCAGTTGCATGGTAGTTTTGTTTTCTCAAAAATTGACCTTCGTTCAGGATATTGTCAGTTGAGTATCCGTGAGTATGATGTACCGTGGACTACTTTTTTGTTCCCGATATATACATTTTGAGTTATTGGGGATGTACTTTGGACTGAAGAATGTGCTTTTTGGTTTTATTGATATGATGATTAGAGTAATCAAAAATTTTCTAGATCATTTTATGGTCGTCTTCATCGATGTTGTTCTAGTATATTCTAAAAGTTCAGAAGAGAATGCTTTGTATTTGCATTTAGTTCTATCTACTCTGAGAAAGCACAAGTTGTATGCAAAGTGGAGCAAGTGTGAATTTTGGCTATCTCATGTGTCCTTTTTCGGTCATATTGTGAGTAAAGATCTTATCTTTATGGACCCATCTAAGATAATTGTAGTTTTGAATTAGAAGAGGCCTACAATGCCTAAGGAGATACATAGATTTTTGGGGTTGGCAGGTTATTATAGGAGATTTATGCAAGAATTTTAAGTGTTGCCCGCGCCCTTGGCCAAGCTTACATTAAAGAATGCAATATTCATTTGGAGCAATGACTGTGAGGAAGCTTTTCAATAATTAAAGAAGAGGTTGTGTTCTGCCCCAGTCTTGGCTTTGCCTACTAATGGAGTGGAGTTTGCTATCTATGTTGATGCTTCACAAATTGGGCTTGATTACATATTGATGCAAGAAGGAAAAGTGATATCGTATGGTTCAAGGCAACTGAAGGTTCATGAAAAAAATTACCTTACACATAATCTAGAGTTTGTAACAGTCCTTTATGCTTTGAAGCTATGGAGACACATATTATATGGAGTGTTATGCAAGATCTTTACGAATCATAAGAGTATGAAGTATGTCTTCACTCAGAAGGAACTGAATATGCGCCAGTGGAGATGGTTGGAATTGTTATAGACATGATGTAGATATTCTCTATCATCCGGGCAAGGCTAACATGGCGGCAGATGCCTTGAGCCGAAAGGCCACACATGTTTTTAATCTTTCTGTGCAATCTTTGGAGTAGGAGTTCTTATTGATGAATATAACTATTAGAAGTAGTGTCATGCTAACTAGCTTAGAAGTTGAAGAGCCTTCATGGATCACAATCATGAGACTATATAAGAAGGATGATACTAATTTGCAACATATTTAGGGTAGAACTGAAAAAAGAGATTTACCAAAATTTTCAATTGATGATGATGCCACTTTGAAGTACCGAGGTAGTTATTGTATTCCCGCTATTAAGGATTTTCGAACAAAGGTTTGTGATGAAGCACATGGTTTTAGTATTGCCTACCATCCTAGTTCTACAAAGATGTATCGAGTTCTAAAGCAGATTGTTTGGTGGGCCAGTATGAAGAAAGATATAACAAAGTTTATATCTGAATGCTATACCTATCAGCGTGTTAAGGCAGATTATAAAAGACCTAGTGGTAAGTTGACATCCTTTAATATTCTGAGTTGGAAATGAGAGAGTATTTCTATGGATTTCATTACCGGCTTGCCAAGGTCTCCTCGAGGGCATGATGTTGTTTGGGTTATAGTTGATAAATTAATGATGTGTGAGTCCTTTGTGCCTTTCAAGATTCATTATTCCATGAAGATAGTGGAGCTTTATTTGAATGAGGTTATCAGGATGCATGGTGTTCTAGTGAGTATAATGTCAAATCAAGACTCCAGATTTGTGTCTTATTTCTTAAAAATCTTGCAGGGATCTTTGGGCATTGAATTAGGTATTCTACCACTTATCATCCACAGAATAGTGGTCAAACAGAAAGGGTAAATCAGATTGTGTAAGACATTATTAGATGTTATATCTTGGACCATGGTGGAGCCTGGGACGAGCATCTTAAACTCATGGAGCTCGCATATAACAATAACTATAAAGAGAGCTTGTAAATGGTCCCCTTTAAATCTTTATTTTAGAGGCATTGTCGATCTCCGCTGTTTTGGGCTGAGGTTGGTGAGAAGTCATTGTTAGCTCCAGAGGACTTGGAAGAGATGAGCATTTCTGTCATGCATATCTGTGAGAAGCTTCAATTGGCTCAAGAGATTACGAAAAGTATGCAGACTAGCTGAGGGTTGATATAGGGTTCACTGTGGGGGACATGGTTTTCTTGAAGGTTTCTCTAATACTAGTTATTAAGAGATTTGGGAAGGTCTGTAAGTTGGATCCCCCATATGTGGGACCTTTCAAAATGGTTGAGCGCATCAAAGTGTCTACTTATATGCTGGAGTTGCCTATTTCTTTCCCTGGTGTTCATGTTGTGTTTTATGTGAGCTAGTTATATAAGTGCTTGAATAGTGATCAATATGTTCTTAGATTTGTACCCCAGTTGCATCCTAATCTTTCCTATATTGAGGAACCTGTCTGTATTCTGGAGACGCAAGATCGAGTGTTGAGGAGGGAGACAATTTCTATGTTTCAAGTTCTTTGGTGAAATCAGGACGTAAAGAGCGCAACTTAGGAATTGGAATCTGCAATAAGAGAATCTCATCCTCATTTGTTCTCCTAGTTTTCTTCGGTGAGTCTTTCTATCCATCAAAATTTTAAATTACGACTTTTGCCCTAAGGGTTTGCTTTACGCTCTTTGTTTTTGGATGGAACTTCCTTTTAGGGAGGGTGACTGAAACGCCGCTGAATTTTTCTATATTTAACTTTAATCCTTTAATTGGCATAATATTTAGCATAAGGGAGTTACGTTAGTGTGGTGATTTTCATAGCACCATTGTTAGAGCATTTTCATGTCCGTTGGGTCAAGACGACTGAATTTCGATCTTGTCAAAATTTAGATCTTACACTTTAAAAATTAAATTAATTAATTTGAAGATTTAATTATAAGAATAAGAATTTCCTACGTCTTAATTAAAACAAACTTTATTAAGGAGGATTTTCTTTTTATTAATCTATGATCAATTAAGTAAAAACTAGCCTCAATAATGACAAAAAATAATTAAAATCCCATCTTGGAAATTGATTCCTTCATTTATTAAGGATTGAGAGCTAGTTATACCTATCTTTTCCCAAAGCCCTTCTTCTTCCTCAAACCAACCCAAGCAAGAGAGTGAGAGAGGCAGAGAACTATTCTTCTAGAGCTTTTCGGCCGCATGATCAGGAGTTCCGGTTCTCGTTTTTCTAGTTGGAACCTAGATTCGGAAAGCTCTCACCGAGCTCTTCACGTGAGTGGAAAGTATTTTTTGTTTCTTGGAGTTTTAGTGTTAGGGTAAGCAACCCTAACCGTGGTTTCATGTTTTTTTCTTCCCATATTTTCTCACCAGACCTTAGTTTTTGCCGATCCTCGGTGAAGAAGGCATTTTAGGCCTAAAACCTAGTGAAGAAGTTGAGGCAAGTGGTGGATTGATCCTCTTGCTTCTCTTCTCTTAATTTATATAGATTCCTCTATATGTAATGTTAGGTTTTGATGTATAGTTGTGCTACTTCTTTTTTTAAAGATATAGCTAGTGCATAGTGCAAAAATGATAACATTTAGAAAAATTTTCCCTTCCAGAAAATTTGTTAAGATTACTGTTTCATGCATAAAAATTAAGTCATTCCTATTGTCTGCATAATGTCTAAGTCAAAATTTGACTACATAGTTCATATTTTGACCAAGGCAAAATTCGACTGCATGAAATCCTGACTAAGTCCAAAATCACTGTATGGTTCATATTTTTTGCTTTTGTAAAATTCGACTACATGAAAGCCTGATCAAGTCCAAAATTGTCTGCATGGTAATATTCGACTGTATGAAATCCTGACCAAGTCTAAAATCGACTGCATGGTTCATATTTCTTGCTATGGTAAAATTCAACTGTATGAAATCCTGACCAAGTCCAAAATAAACTGCATGGTAATATTTAACTTCTTAAAATCCTGATCAAGTACGAAATCAACTGCATGGTAATATTCGGCTGCATGAAATCCTGAGCAAGTCAAAAATTGGCTGCTTAGTAAAATATGACTGCATGAAATCGTGAATGTTCAAAATTGAATGCATGGTTCATATTTCTGGCCATGGTAAAATTCAACTGCATGAAATCCTGACCAAGTTAAAAATCGACTTCTTAGAGAAATTCGACTTCATGAAATCCTGACCAAGTCCAAAATCGATTGCATGGTAAAATTTGACTAAAAGAATTCTTAACCAAGTACAAAATCGATGCCATGGTAACAATCAACTGCATGAAAACATGGCCTAGTCCAAAATAGATTACATGGTTCCTATTTCTAGCTCAGGTAAAATTCTACTACATGAAATCCTGACCAAGTCCAAAATTGACTGCTTGGTAATATTTAACTGCACAAAATCCTGACCAAGTACAAAATCGACTACATGGTAATATTTGACTACATGAAATCCTGGCCACACACAAAATTGATTGCAGGGTAAAATTAGACTGCATGAAATCCTGATTAAATCCAAAATCGACTACACAGTTCAAATTCGGCCGCATTGTTCAAAATCGACTGCATAGTTCAAAATTGACTACATAGTTCAATATTGACTCCATAACTCAAAATCTACTACACAGATCAAATTCGACTGCATAGTTCAAAATTGTTTGCATAGTTCAAAATTGACTGCATAGTTCAAAATCGACTGCATAGTTCAAAATCGATTGCATACTTTGTAATCAGCTGCATAGTTCAAATTCGACTGTATAGTTAAAGCTTAATGTTAATATATGAGTATTTTCTACTCAGGAACACCTGTGTTGTTCCTCTCTAAATTTCTGGTATTTGGTGGTCTGTTGATGTGAATTGGAAAGATGTCATCATTACGGTACCTGTTTTATATTATGATATTGGTTGGACTGTGGGTGTTAGTGGGCTATACATCCACCGCAGTTCCTGTGTGTGAATCATTACATCGGGTGACTTGGTTTTTGTACTATTGGGTCATGTTGGAAAGATAATCACCAACATAGTGCCTTTTTATGATGTTTTGGACTATTGGGTTGTGTTGGAAATATAGCCACTTCCACAGTGCCTTTTTGTCATGATTTGATTAGATGGTTTGTTTTGGAATATGAGCCACTGCCTTAGTGCCAAATTATGACCGGTGTTATTGATGCACTTTCTCGAGCTGATCAGTCTTAATTATTTATGTATTTCTATATAATTATAAGATAGATCCTTGATGCTCATAGAACATGTTTTTTTCTTTGCTTATAATTAATCATTGATGAGCTAGTTTTACTCACTGTTTTCTTTGGTAGTGATGGTAATCATATTTTACCTTTTGTTTTAACTGCCTCTTGCTCATTCTATTATGAGGCGTTCTTTTCTTTTGAATGCCTCATGCACTGAGCAGTAGTAGTTCGAGTGGTTAGAGTTAGTGTTTTCCAGGCCCGGTTATTGCAGCCATTATTGTGTGAGGTAGTTGCTTGTTCCATTTCAGTTCAAACTTGTGCTTAGTTTCTATGGGTTTATGTCATTAACTCCCATAGCTCTCATTTGCAGATGTTAGAATACTTGTTGGCTTGTTTTAATTTTCTTGTTAGTTATTTCATTACTTGCTCTCTGGGAATATTTTCTGCTAAGATGCATGTTAGGTATTTTAAATATTAAAACTACATTCTTTCTTAGAATCATAACATCTCTTTCAACTAAAATTCATCCTATTTTTACAGATTACAAAAATCGTTTTCTACCTATGCTAAATTTAGAAACTTGCAGATCAATAACATGTTTGTTTGGTCCTCATGCTAACGTAGGGTAAAATGAAGTAAGCTATGTGTTTTTTCTACTGCGAATAAGTTTTCTTACTTGTGGACTAGTTGAACCACTAAACCAGAGGACATGGTTCCTTAAGCTCTAAATTTAAAACTATGATTCTTAAAACATAAAACATATGTTTTTATATAAAAAATAATTGAAAGTGTGTTTTTTGCCTGAGCATCTGCAGTTGTCCCCTGCACGACGCGACATCATGATGCAGATTTTCTCGTACTCTGATAACATATTTAATGTTGAGAAATTTCAGGCTATGATAGGCTCCGTAATGTCAAACTCCGCATCCTCTAGGAACATCTCTTCGTTCTGAATATTCGCAAACTTAGGTTTGAAGAAGTCAAAATCTTGCGTACGTTCATGGGTAATCTTCTCGAAAACTATTACCACCTTTAGTATATCCCGCACAAATATTGGGTTCTCTGCGGACAAGCTCGCCAGAATAAAAGAGGATTGATTAAGTAATCATGCTTAAGGTATGCAGTCTTGCTGTTTAAAATTTCTTATGGATTACCTTTAATTTATTTTGCAGGTGTACAACTTCCTTTTTGGACTGCTGCATGGCATGCTGCGTCTCCCTGAGAGTTTACCAACAAGTAGGGTTATATGTTAGTGCCCATAAGGAGGTCGTGGCCACCCTCTATGATAGTTGGTCTTTGGGGATGCTCCTAATCTTGGTGACCTCCCCATAATCAATGACTGCAGTAGAATCTTCTAGGGCATGCAAGGTCATTTCCTAATTTTCTCTCTAGATTGGAAGACTCATGCTCAGTGTGATAGTGCCCTCATTCCAGACAATCAGTGGACCATTGAGGATATCTATTAAGAGATCACCATTAGGTGAAAAATCTCGAATGTAGACTAGAGGAGTTCAAATCAACTCCCTAGTTTTATTTGCAAGGGGACCTCGCGCGACTCTTGTAGGGGTGGGGGGGGGGGAGGTACCAGGTACCGCTGAGGCACAGAACTCCTTAAGGCAGATACTTTGCTCTTTTCAATTACGATTGAGACCACGCCCATTGGCTTGTAGGGTTTCTCTATCGGAACTGGTAAAAAGATTATAAGAAGAATAGTTAGAGCCCATAGGCATAACAACGTTTATAATTCAAAAAATTAAATTTAACGGTGTTCATTTGGGCCATCTCTCCAAGGCAGGTAGTGTAGTGTACGTCTTCTAAGGGAGCCTTCTAAAAGAACTCCATGATGCTTTTCTCCACCCCCTCAATTGGTAGGCTCTAAAAGCAGTTCTCCACCCACAGGTGGGGGTACGTACTCAACACTCCAAAGTCCCCTTTGAATATGTCAAACCTCACTTTCTATTCATGAACTTTGTTCGTGAGGTTCAGGACTCGTAGCTTATTTGATCCGATGTATTACTTCCCCTTTGAAAGCAAGAGAACATAGAATAGCTTCCGGAACACAGTCAAGTAAAATGGACTCTTTTAATCCACGGGAAGATAAAGAAAGTGGTCATCACTGCGATGAATTTGGGATGAGTTGCACAGAAATTAAGCCGTAGCGATCGAGCTTCCCAACATATCCAGAAAGATGGGGAAGCTCTACCCCGCATAAAAATGTTTGAAGGGGATGGCTAGCTTGACGAAAAACACCGAATGGAGGTGTTTTCCAGGGTCAGTAATTTGTGTGATGTATCTTTCAGGGATATATGGATTTGTGCAAGGTGATTGAAAGTCCTCGCTAGGAAGCCTAATTGTAAGAGGCTCGTACAACATGAATGCCACCGCAAAATCAGTGCGGGAAACTGGGGGAGCTTGTGCATTCTCCATGATGATCAAATATATGCACTGAGAAAGAGGCATTTGCGGGACTATTTATAAGGATCTCTTTATTTTTCTCAAAACACAAAATGTTGTGGACACTCACTATCTGCAAGACCTATTTACAATAACCACTCCGTATCATTGTTCTCGATCTTGCGAATAGAAAGGTATAGTATGATCATCCATTGGTAAGTAAATTTTAAGTTAGCAGCACACCACAAAAGAGATAATAAAAGCATTCAGCATACAGAGTATGGTAAACACATAAAGTGTCCACCTGCTAGTGTTTGCGCGCACGCACATTGTCTGTTAAATTATTTTAAGCATAAAATTTTTCTCACCCCTCAATCCTTGGAAATGTCCTTGCCGGATGCATACTAGATGCTCCTACGTGATACTTGCACAACTTGGCGATCATGGAGTGGATAACGTGGATGTCCACTCTAACCATTCGGACATACCCTCTTGGATGACGTCCTTTAGAGGGGTAGAGCCTTACGACATGTTGTGAGGCTCAGATCATAGCCCAAACATGACGTCACATTCAGTGTTCTGCTTCAGCACTTTAATCCCCTCCTCTAGGTGGGCTATTCTTGCGACAATTCCCTTAAGTCCCTTTTGAAGGGCCATGATTGTTGAGGAGTTCTATAAAAATTAAGAGGGTTAAATTTTTCTTAATTCCAAACTAAAATTTTATAGTAAGTTGTTTCCAGTAAATAACCGTTGCCAAGTCACTCTCTGGAAATACCATCTCCTCCAACTCGTCTTCTTCTCTCCTCCTCTTCCCTAAACAAGTGTGTGTACTGGATGATGACATGATAACAATCTTAGTGGACATGGAATCAATTTTCAACCTCTACATCTCTGTATCAAGCTATTATCAGCATTCTCCTGGTCGTCATCATCATTATTGCTGGTATCATCCTCCAACTTCCCCAACTCTACCAGCTTTTCGGTCGATTTTTACCGACCTACTTCATCTGATAGGATTTTGTGATGGAAGGGGTCCAAATCTTTCAAGATGGCCGATTTCTATAGGTGTTCCTGTGGCTGTTTTACCCCCACTTTTATGCCCTTTGAGTGAAGCAAGGTGTCCAAAAGAACAGCAGCATTGCTAACTTTCGGCCTACGGGATCCGGATTCTTTTATTTTGTTGGAACACCATATTTTATTTGGGATAGGTTCACTCCTAGGTTGTTTGACCCACTTGTATAGCTAGGGTCAAAGTCAAGGTCTAAGTTAGTCTTAGTAGAGCAGACCTCTTAAAGACCAGCCTTGGACTTCATTTCAAAGACCAAGACTCAGAAGTAATCTATGGATCTGATATCAGTTCGACTTTTGTCGAACTCGGCTCGAAGATCATCGATCTCCAATCGATGATCGCAGAGGTAAATCTCTGAGCTGAGCTTGACAATCTCAGAACTCAGATCGACGATTTCCAGTCTCAGCTCGACGATCTTCTATCTCAGCTCTGCGATTATTTATCTGTGTTCGACTACCTTATTGGGCAACTGTCTTTAAGATTTCATTCTTATTTTGTCAAGGCTATTTATGGCATCAAATCTCTGGTAGTTAATGCTTATGTTATCAAGGCTTATATCCGTTTCTATTGTAGCATTAACTATAGTTTTTCACAGAGTTTTTATATTATATTATATGTCAAAGACAGTTAAGGAAATCATTTATTGCAGATATTATAACTGTTTTCTCTCCTCGATTCCTGCAGAATAATTAAAGGAATGTTTTTGAAATTCAAGTCAGGAATTCTTTTATCCTACCAAAAAAAGAAGGCTGTCGATTCCATCACACAACAAAGAAGAGACACACAAAAAGAAAGACAGAAAATCATTCTTGCTAATATCCTAAAAACATTCTGAAGCAGATCTTCATCAGTTTTTCTCATTCTGTCAGTGCTCTGAAGAAGAAGCAAAAAGAACAACTTTTACAAATCTAGAGTCTTTTTGTTCTTCTCTTCCAGGACCCTGCTAAGACATTCCAGCACCATCTATCTAAAGCTCCTGGACAAAGTCTCTCAGTTGAAGACCTACTCACCCTGTGCAAAGCTTCCCAGCCTGAACCCTTCTACATCTCAGGGGGAGCTTTGACAACATCTCTGAATCCACAGTCTTCTCATTGTTTTGAGAAAAGAAGACTTTTATCACTCTCTCATCCCCACCTCTGTACAAGGTTTTAATTCCCTTCAAAATTATTCTGGTTTACAAGTCTCCTTCCAAAAGACTTGGGTTGGTTTTTGGGCACCTGATCAAAATCTCATTGGTGGCAGTCACCTGATCAAAACCTGTAGTGGATTCCTACCAAGGGTGGTAGAAGAGTGGATGTACCCAGTTGGGGAACCACTATAAAATTCTTGTGTTGTCTGCTTGTGCTTTATGTGTTCTTGTGTGCTTGTGCTGTGGTTAGATTAGCATAGTTTATTTGCTTTTATCTTTATTGTAAAAATAATTTTGTATAACTCGATTCCCTCCCATAGAGTTATTCAGAGTTTGTCACCCCCTTTTTTTCTTTCAATTGGTATCAGAGGAAGGTTGCCTATTCTTATACAGGCTAACACCTTAACCAACCAAGACCTCTAGATAAGCTCTGAATAATTATTTTTGTGTTTTTAATTTATCTGTTACCATGACACAAAATAAGGAATACACCAGCACCAGACCTCCAGTGTGTACCTTGTCAAAGTTCACTATCTAGAAGGCAAGAATCAAGTTATACATGAACTCTATTGATGAGGATATCTTCAACTCTATTTTTATAGGTCCACCAGTTCCAGTAGCAACTACCTCAACAACATCTACAAGCTTAAATGATGTTCCACCTCCAGACTACAATGATGCTCATAAAAGGGCTAAGGTTGCTGATGCTAGAGCCATGAACATATTGGCTTAGACTATAATACCCCAAAACCCAAAGTCCCAAAATGGGTTCAGGCTGGGTGACACAACCTGGGACACGAGCATGTCCTAGCGCGTGTTTGGTGCACACGGCCTGGGATACGGGCGTGTCCTTCTCGGGCGGCGTTGAGTGGAGTGGTGTTGAGTGGCATTGAGTGGAGTGGCGTTGAGTGGCGTTGAGTGTGGTATATGGCCTGTGACACGGGCGTGTTGAGCACACGGCCGAGGACACGGGCGTGTGCCTTAGCCGTGTCCTTCTAGGGTGTTTCAGCCTTGTGTTGATGAGGTGACACGGCCATCCACACGGCCGTGTACTGGTTGACACGGGCGTGTCAGAGAGTGACACGGGCGTGTCGTAGCCCGTGTTCTATTCCAGATTGAGTCGGTTCTGTAGCCTCTTAAGGGACACGGCCTGTGACACGGGCGTGTCATAAGCCGTGTCAGATCTGTTTAGATGCTTTTCAAAGCGATCAAGACCGTTTGTTCCCTTTGATTTGGATCCTGTGGTCCCAGATCATCCCTTCTCTTATAAGGCCGAGAATGGAGATGAATATCTCATTCTCATATTGGCCATTCTCTTTCTAAAGTGAAGAGAGAGAGAGGAGAGAAAGGAAGGAAGAAGGAGAAGCTTTCCGACCGCCGGTGGAGCTTCAGCGATGCGAATCGAGTGCCGAGTTCAGTGTTGCGAAGGTAAGGCCGCTGCGGTGCTTTCCTTCTGGCTAGTTCTTTCATGGCGCCAAAGCGATCGTCAAGGGTTATGGTCTTTCTTCCTTGGGCAGGTGAAGCCCTTTGTTTATGCATGTATATCTGTGGAATCCTCCATCAAATGATGGAAGAGCGTAAGTGATTCCAGCGGTTGAGTCTGCATCTAGAGCCGAAAATGTGTAGTACGATATAAGCATGCTGTGTGAAGCCCATATGGATGGATGTCTGGATTGGTGATGCTGCGAACCGGAGAAGACTCTGTGTATACATCGATTAACTTACGGAGATGGTGAGGACGATTGTGATGAGCTTTGTATAGCTCCTTTGGTTGCATGCTCGGCGCGAGCTGTATTGACGGAATGGAAAGCAGTAGTATGTGCCGGTGTTGAGAAGGAATGCGATAACCTCTGAGTGGGTAGGACACCCACCAAGTTCATTGATCGGATTGTTGTAAGCGAAGACCTCTGAGTGGGTGGGTACGAGAGGCCTCCAACAGGGGTTTGGCGGCTGATGCCCATAGCCAACAAGTTAAGAACCTCTGAGTGGGTGGGCCACCCAACAAGTCAGTGGTTGGATCGGGTGAGAGGTCGATTGGTAGCAATGCAACGGGGCTATTTCCCTAGGCTTGCTATACTATGAGGGTAGGTCGACTGATAGTGCCCACGGTTTGTTATGAGGTGCGTGCCTCTGAGTGGACGGGTGCGTGAGGTCTTCCACAGGGGTTTGGAGGCTTATGCCCAGCAAATAAGTAAATATCTCGAACCGGTGGTTGAACCATGAGGAGCTTGGTACACCGTAAGTGTGCCCTGAGTGCACGGAACATCTGGCACGAAGGCCGGCGTTTGTGAAGATAATGTCGATTGTATATATGTGTTGAGTCTGGAATACATGCAGGGAAGGAACCACTGCCCCACGTAAGGGGTAGGGTCATTATAATTGGTCAGCGGAATGCTGACCGTTGCTTTGTTTGCTACCCATGGGGTGGATGTCTATATGCAGGTGCTGCCCTTATAGATGCTGAAATGGATTGAGCGGGCTGAATCCCTTGCTGTTGCTGTTAGGCCCTCGAAGGCTGTGCGAAGCTTTGGATTTCATGTGTGGCCGGCCTGCATGTCGATGTATGAAGCCGTATGTTTGTAAAGAGAAACTTGTAAGGCTTTAAGGCCATGAGCGGTGTGCTTGTTAACATTCCTGGTCTTGTATATAAATGAGTTATTTATATATTAGTGGACATTCATGGATTGAGTTCGTTCAACTTGTAAACTTCCGCTAGAATTCTCTTAGTTAGTATGCGTGGTATTTTTGTATTAACCTGTGACCTTTCCGTCTGTTTATGGCATATAATGTGGGGCCCCTGCCGAACCTTCTATTATATGTGATTTAATGGGACGGGTTGTTACATTTTGGTATTAGAGGCCTCTCGGTTTTCGGCTTTCGAATTCGTGGCCGAATTCTTTTGCCGGGTGGAGAGCACGTGTACGTGCGAACCGTTTTAACATAATTTAACTCAAGAATGTCCACTTGGAATGTGCGCGTGTGTATTCAGTATGTTTTCCGTTTTGGATTGGAGGTTGATTAGTGATATCTTGTTCACATATAGGTGACAAGGAGTGGTGCTGGGCAGTCTTAGCCCCAGCGTTCGGATGAGAGTGCGGCACCAGCCGATGTGCCCACACCTCCTCCTTCTGAGGAAACTGTATGCCTAGTTGAGGAGGCGGTATTTGCCATGATTCAAGCACAACCTGTTGGGCAAGCAAGGCCTATAGTGGAGCCAGTTCGGGTTGGTGCAAGGCAAGAGCTTGTGGAAGTTCGAGTGGACGAGCGAGCCACTGACGAGCAATTGAAGCGGTTTATGGATTTTCATCCACCTACGTTTGTCAGGGCGCATTCCCCAACGCAGGCGAAAGATTAGCTTTCAAGAGTGAAAAGGATCCTGACAGCGCTAAGGGTTGAGGAGGGGCAGAGAGTGACGTTAGCCACTTTCCTGTTGGAAGGAGAGGCGAGACTGTTGTGGGATGACGTCGAGATGCACCAGTTGGCAGGCAGAGGCCTGGGAGAGATTTCGATGGACGAATTCTCCAGATTGTTTTGGGCAAAATATTTGCCAGTATCGTGGAGAATTGCTATGGAGACTGAATTTCAATGTCTGGTGCAGGGTGAGAAGACTGTGGATGACTATCTGCATGAATTTACCAGGCTGGGACGTTATGCGGGGTCGACTTTTGTGGCAGAAGCACGAAAGACGAACAGATTCTATGAGGGACTCCGAGATGAGTTGAGATTGGCGCTTCCGAGTTCAGTGAACCAAGGCTTCCAAGCCTTAGCATATACAGCCTGTGCGCTAGAAAAATATTTGAAACAAGTACATGACAAGAAGAACTTGGCGGCGGACAAGTCACAGTTCAAAGTTCCGCAGTCCGAACAGTCAGAGTTTAGGAAACGGGATAAGAAGAGGTTCAAGTCTGCTGAACAAACGTCTTCAGATGTTGCTTCAAGAGCGACGTTTGGTCAAGGACGTGTTGAGTCGCGTACCTGTTTCATTTGTGGGAAGCAGGGGCATATCACCCGTTACTGTTGGAAAGACCTGTCAAAGAGTGAGCAAAAGACAGGCGCGTCCTATGAGTAAAAGGGTAAGGCAGTGGCGGAATCATCTGCATCTCGGGCGCAACCGCGAGTGTACAATCTCGGAGTGTAGGAGCCGCAAAGATCACAACATGAAGTGCAACAGCCTTGAGTGTTTAACCTAGAGTTACAGGAGGCTGTCAAGAAGCTTCTTAGAGACACGGATGAGCGGAAATAAAGTGGAGGGTGCACTTTATTGCCTTTTGTTATACTTTGTATATTGTATGTCTGTGTGTTTGTGAAAAACTTTATTGGTGCGAAAACAAGGGGAGAGTAACCCCAGATCATTTTGGTTAATAGTGCATCGATTCCATTGTTGTAGTACCATTGTCGTTGCGCTAAATTTCGGGGCAAAATTTCTATAAGGAGGGGAGGATTGTAACACCCCAAAAACCCTAAGTCCCAAAATTGGTTCAGGATGGGTGACACGGCCTGGGACATGGGCGTGTCCTAGGGCATGTCTGGTGCACACAGCCTGGGACACGGGCGTGTCCCAGGGCATGTCCTTCTCGGGCGATATTGAGTAGAGTGGCGTTGAGTGGAGTTGAGTGGAGTAGCATTGAGTGGTGTTGAGTGTAATATGCGGCCTGTGATACGGGCGTGTCACAGGGGCGTGTTGAGCACACGGCCGAGGACACGAGGGTGTGCCTTAGTCATGTCCTTCTCGGGTGTTTCAGCCTTGTGTGGATGAGGTGACACGAACATCCACATGGCCATGTACTGGTTGACACGGGCGTGTCGTAGCCCGTATTCTGTTCCAGATTGAGTCGATTCTGTAGCCGCTCAAGGGACACGGCCTGTGATACGGGCATGTCACAAGCCATGTCAGATCTGTTTAGATGTTTTTCAAAGCGATCGAGGCCGTTCGTTCCCTTCTATTTGGATCCTATGGTCCCAGATCATCCCTGTTCTTATATGATCGAGAATAGAGATGAATATCTCATTCTCATATTGGCCATTCTCTTTCTAACATGAAGAGAGAGAGAGGAGAGCAAGGAAGGAAGAAAGAGAAGCTTTCCGACCACCGGTGGAGCTTCAGCAGTCCGAATCGAGAGCCGAGTTGAGCGTTGCGAAGGCAAGGCCACTGCGGTGCTTTCCTTTCGGCTAGTTCTTTCATGGCGCCGAAGCGATCGTCAAGGGTAACAGTCTTTCTTCCTTGGGCAGGTGAAGCCCTTTGTTTATGCATGTATAGCTGTGGAATCCTCCATCAAAAGATGGAAGAGCGTAAGTGATTCCAGCAGTTGAGTCTGCATCTAGAGCTGAAAATGTATAGTATGACATAGGCATGCTGTGTGAAGCCCATCTGGATGGATGTTTGGATTGGTGATGCTGCGAACTGGAGAAGACTTCGTGTATACATCGATTATCTTACGTAGATGGTGAGGACGATTGTGATGAGCTTTGTGTAGCTCCTTTGGTTGTATGCTCGACGCAAGCTGTATTGATGGAATGGAAAGCGGCACTATGTGCTGGTGTTGAGAAGGAATGCGAGAACCACTGAGTGGGTAGGACACCCACCAAGTTCATTGATCGAATTGTTGTAAGAGAACACCTCTGAGTGGGTGGGTACAAGATGCCTCCAACAGAGGTTTGGCGGCTGATGCCCATAGCTAACAAGTTAAGAACCTTTGAGTGGGTGGGCCACCCAACAAGTTCAGTGGTAGGATCAGGTGAGCGGTCGATTGGTAGCAATGAAGCGGGGCAATTTCCCTAGGCTTACTACACTACGAGGGTAGGTCGACTGATAGCGCTCACAGTTTGTTATGAGGTGCGTACCTCTGAGTGGACGGGTGCGTGAGGTCTTCCATAGGGGTTTGGAGGCTTATGCCAGACCAACAAGTAAACATCTCAAACCGGTGGTGGAACCATAAGGATCTTGGTACACCGTAAGTGTGCCCTGAGTGTACGCAATGTCTGGCACGAAGGCCGGCATTTTTGATGATAATGTGGATTGTATATATGTGTTGAGACTAGAATACATACAGGGAAGGAACCACTGCCCCGGGTAAGGGGTAGGGTCGTTATAATTGGTCAACAGAATGCTGACCATTGCTTTGTTTGTCACCCATGGGGTGGATGTCTATATGCAGGTGCTGCCCTTGTAGAATACTAAAATGGATTGAGCGGGCTGAAGCCCTTGCTGTTTCTGTTAGGCCCTCGAAGGCCGTGTGAAGCTTTGGATTTCATGTGTGGCCGGCCTGCATGTCGATGTATGAAGTCGTATGTTTGTAAAGAGAAACTTGTAAGGCCTTAAGGCCGTGAGCGGTGTGCTTATTAACATTCCTAGTCTTGTATATAAATGAGTTATTTATATATTAGTGGACATTCATGGATTGAGTTCATGCAACTTGTAAACTTCCGCTAGAATGCTCTGTGTTAGGATGCGTGGTATTTTGGTATTAACATGTGACCTAGCCATCTGTTTGTGGCATATAATGTGGGGCCACGGCCGGACCTTCTATTATATGTGATTTAACGGGTCGGTTTGTTACATAGACTATGCCAGATGACATCTTTCAGAAGGTGGCTGAGTGCACCTCTGCAAAAACAATCTGGGATTCACTCAACCAGATGATTGCTGGCTCAGCAGATGAGAGAAAAGATAGACGATCAACTCTCATCTCATAATATGAGAATTTCAAGAAAGATGAAGCTGAATCTGTTGGTGACATGTACAACATACTAAACTCCATCATCAGTGAGCTGAAGACATTAGATAAAGACATCTCTCTCAAAGAGGTAAATGACAAGATCCTAATGTGCTTCCCAAGCTCATGGGACACCAGGATCTGTCCAATCAAGGAGGCCAGAAGCTTGAATGAGATTTCAACTGAATCTCTCCTGGGAAAGCTCAAATCTTATGAGCAGTTAATCAAGTCAAGAGAAGCTGTAGAACAAAGGACTCCTTCTCCAGCAAGGAAAGAACAATCCATTGCATTCAAGGCTACTGAAGAGACTGAAGCTCCAATAGTCAATGAAGAGCTATGAGTCTCTTTGCCAAGAGATTCTTTAAAATGGCAAGGAAGGACTTCAGGAGGAAGTCATCCAGAAATGACAGCAAGCCTAGGTATGACAAAGACCCCACTAAAGAAGTAGTGTGTTTTGGATGTAGGAAACCAAGGCACTTCATGTCTGAATGTCCTGAAAATCAAAAGAAGGAAAGAAGAAGAGAGAAGGAATCTAGAAGCAAGCATTACAAAAAGCCCTCTTCCAGCAAGCACAAAAAGAAGGACAAAGGATTTGTGGTTGACACATGGAGTGATAACAGAAGATGAATCCACATCTTTCAGCTCTAGTGAAGAAGAAGAGGAGGTCAAGACAACGGAAGTTTGACTCATGGCAATTGATTCTAGTAGTAGCAGATCAGATACAGATGAATCTGATAATGAAGAAAACCTGTCAGCTGAAGATCAGGTATTAGCATCTTATGATTTTGAATCTGATGAATTTAAAAATTTGAATTTTAAAATTTATGCTTAGATTTGATAAGCTATAAGAAGGAAATAAAACTTTTTAGAGAAAAATTAAATGATCTAGATAAAATCACTTCTAAAAATGCTAATCTATCTAATGAACTAAATTATGCAAATGAACAAATTATCTTTCTGAAATCTGAACTTAGCAAAGCTAAGATATTAGAAGAATCATTGAATGGCAGAAGTCTAAAATTGTTAGATATAACCAGCACATTAAATGCTAGAACTAATAACGGCAGACTAGGATTAGGAGCTTCATCCAGTGAACCAACCCTAATCCAAAAGAATCATCTTTCTAAACCTGTAATTTTTGTTTCTGATAAAGGAAGAAAAACACTGAACAGGTTAATAAGGTTAATGAATTTCTTTAACAAATTGAAACTATGAAAAAACTTAAAAACCAGAAGAGTAATAAAAGTAACAATGTTCAGCAGTTATCGTCGAACTCAGATCGACAGTATATGAACAGATCGTCAACCTCAGAACGCCGATCTCTGAACGCAAATTTTAGTAATAATCATTCTTCGATCTATGATCGACGATACCAGTATGGTTTGTCGACCAGAGATCGACGATTTTGGTGCCCCAAGAATGAATATCTTCATTCTTCGAGCAGAGATTGAAGATCTCATCCAACATCGTCGAG
Organism: Platanthera zijinensis; assembly: GCA_039513925.1. Lineage (NCBI taxonomy): Eukaryota > Viridiplantae > Streptophyta > Magnoliopsida > Asparagales > Orchidaceae > Platanthera > Platanthera zijinensis. Next base: position 181,324,517 of record CM077079.1, on the reverse strand, counting down.
CTCAGGTCGACGATCCAACCAGAAATCATTGATCCCAGATCCTAACAACAGAAACCTAAATTATAATAGCAACATTAATCGTTTTAATCAATGGATAATACCACCAAGAAGATATCTTCCAAAAGGTTACAAAAATCAACCTGAATGTTCTTACATTTCCAATTACAGTTATGTAAATCAACAAGGACCAAAGGTTACCTGGGTCAAGAACAACTAACTATCATCCTTGCAGGTAAAGAGCTGTCCATCATTTAATCAACAATGTTATCTGGACAGTGGTTTCTCCAAGCATATGATAGGCAGCAAGGACAACTTAAGTGATTACAAGTCCAAGCTGGGACCAAAGGTTATCTTTGGTAATTTAAACTGTGGCCAGACTAAAGGCTATGGTAAAGTCAAGATTGGAGCAGTGACTTTCAAGAAAGTTGCTTATGTAAGTGGATTGAAGCATAACCTCATCTCAATAAGTCAACTTTGTGATGAAGGATATCAGGTAACTTTTAACTCTAGCTCTTGTATTATTCATCTAAAGAAAACAAACCTGTTTTAATTGGCAATAGACAAGGAAACATTTACTTAGTAAATTTTCAATCTACATCTTCTGACATATGCCTGCTTAATATAGTTAGTAATCAAAGTAATTTATGGCATAAGAGACTAGGTCATGTTAATCTGAAAAACATTGCTAGGCTATCTAAATACAAACTTATTAGAGGCTTACCTTCTGGTTCCTACAAGAAGGAAGGCCTATGCAGGACTTGTCAATTAGACAAGCAAACTAAATTTAGTTTTAGGTCAATTAGTAAGAGTGATTCACCTAAGATCTTGTACTTGCTACACATGGACCTTTTTGGTTCTATTGCTGTACAAAGCCTAGGAGGGAAATCTTATACTCTAGTGGTTGTAGATGACTTCTCTAGATTCACTTGGGTATTCTTTCTGAGATCTAAGTCAGATACCTTAAAGGTTCTTACAGATTTTCTCAAGACCATACAGATTGAGTACTCTACTCAAGTTGCATTGATCAGAAGTGATCATGGCCTTGAGTATGACCCTCTTCTTATGCATGAGTTCTGTGAGAATGAAGGTATCAGACACTATTTCTCAGCTCCTAGAACTCCTCAACAAAATTGGGTAGCGGAAAGGAAAAATAGAACACTCATTGAAGCTGCAGGTACATTACTTGCAGATGCTTACATGTCTCTATCCTATTGGGCAGAGGTAGTGAGCACAACAAACTATGTCCTGAATAGAAGTTTGATAAAAAACTTAAGCATAAGACTCCCTATGAATTACTCAAAGGGAAGAAACCTATAATCACCTATATTAAAATATTTAGTTGCATATGTTATATTCACAATAATGACAAGAATTACACTAGAAAATTTTAAGCAAAGGCTGTAGTGGGAATCTTTCTAGGATATTCCCAAGTCAGCAAAGCTTATAGGATGTTTAATAAATCTACCTTAAAAATTGAAGAATCTATGCATGTTTCATTTGATGAAGATAACTTATTTTATAAGGAGAAAGAGATTTCTACCAATAACTCTTTGTAGGTACCTCACTTGTGTGAGAAATTGGATGACTTAAACCTTACTCCAAATGTTGTATAACATCCTTCTCCATAAGCTAATGAAGAAAGTGAAGAAGAAATAATAGAAGCAGCTGAACTTCCCCCAACAGCAGAAGTAATTCCACAAGAAGAATTCACACCAATTACTATTGCTGAACCAACTCCACAATCTGATTTTGTCACACTTAGGGATCACCCTAGATCCCAAGTAATTGGAGACATATCAGTAGGTCTACAAACAAGGCATCAAGTCAACCATGATGTGATGCATGCCTGTTTCCTCTCTCAAATTGAGCCTCAATCCATAACTAATGCTGAGCAAGATCCCCATTGGATCATTGCAATGCAAGAGGAACTAAATCAATTTGAGAGATATAGAGTTTGGGACTTGGTTCCAAGGCCAAAAGGCTATCCAGTAATTAGAACTAAGTGGGTTTTCAGAAATAAGCTTGATGCCCAAGGTGTGATTGTGAGGAACAAGGCTAGGCTTGTTGCTCAAGGATATAGGCAAGAGGAAGGCATTGACTATGATCAAACATTTTCCCCTATTGCCAGGCTAGAAACAATAAGGATATTTATGGCCTATGCTGCATTCAAGAAGTTCAAAGTCTACCAAATGGATGTCAAGAGTGCATTCTTAAAAGGAGAACTTAAAGAAGGGGTCTATGTTGAACAACCTCAAGGTTTTGTTTCTCCAACTCATCCCTCCTTTGTTTTCAAATTGCATAAGGATCTCTATGGTTTAAAGCAAGCTCTAAGAGCTTGGTATGAGACCTTAGCCAGCTTTCTTTTAGAGTATGGTTTTTCAAGAGGCATGGTAGATTGAACTCTTTTTACAAAATTACATCAAGATAAAATTTTAGTAGTACAAATATATGTAGATGACATTATATTTGGTTCTACTGATCCCAAATTATGCAAAAGAATTTCTAATCTAATGCATTCCAAATTTGAGATTAGTAGCATGGGAGAGATATCTTATTTCTGTAAGACCCTAATTTTTTTTCTTTTTCGACACCGGGGTCTTAGGCCCAGAACCGCCGCCTTGCGGTGATACCTTCTCACCCGGGAAGGTCATCACTACAAGACGCCGATTCTGCCGGCCAAATCGATCTCTACTGTAGCATAAGTATAAAAGCAAGTCCACAGAAATCACATATATAGAAAAATAAACTCCACGAAGGGAGTGTCCACAGATAGTACATATAATGAAAATCTCGGGCTTATGCCCGGTACATCAAGTCCTCACTACAAATCACTCATCGCGGAAGCAAACTAATACAACTACTGGTGTTCGGGACTCACGGTCCCTGCTGTTTGGACTCCAGTGCTAGACTGTCCGATCTCCAAGCGTGCCGACCTCCGGGGCTGCCCCTCCATGCTGGGCTCCGTTGTCCCCTAAATGATGTGGTTCGAAAACCGTTAGTCTAAAAGACTAAGTCCTATCTTCCCCCACCCCTTCCCCCATGGCTCCTAAGCACCAAATGGGGAGAAGGAATGGAAAGGACATGAAGGTGGAGAATGTCAAATTGCAGATGGCAGCGGAACTAAACTAATAGTGTTAAGTGTGATAATAAGTATACACAATCTAAATAAGTAACCTTAACTTATGTGAAAACACATAAGCTAAGGGATCTCTTGCAGGGCTCCTATCGTATAAAAAGTCCCATACCGATTTATACGATAGGGTGTCGGTTTTACTAGCAGGCATAACATATAAATAATACTGAAAGAGAACCTTGACTTATAAGCACGCTCGCACGAACTTATAGGCCAAGGGGTCATTTTGCAAGGCCTAATGTATAGAGCGTCCCATACCGCTTATACATTAGGTGTCAGGTTATATGCAATGGTTATGCTATGAAATTCAAATATGCTATGATGTGAACATGCAAGTGCAACTCACCCACTCGACTCTGTGTACACAGACCTTTAGAACCCTTTCGGAGCCGTTACCTCCTAGGATACCTCCGTAGTGGCAGACGGAAGCGGTGGGTTGGGCCTCGCCCACCTCAAAACCAGTATTTGCACTACCGGTCTGACCTATCGTACGCCTCAACGCTTGGTGCACTAAGCGGACGCATGCGTACTCTTGCTGGCTGGCGCACCGGACTTCTGTTAGCGAAGTGTAAAACCACACTTGCCGAGTCAACGATATTGGTGTCGGTGCAACGAACTCCCCAATATCGAAGACCCACCACCTTATACCTTTTATGCACATGCAATAGTTATGAGTCCAACAAATAAACGAGCCGAATCTTCCCGGACTATCCCGTCCGTCATAATCAACCACCGAGCCGAAACTCCCCGGACTAACCCGTCCGTCATAATATACAATCGAGCCGAAGCTCCCCGGACTATGCCATCCGTCATAACCAACAATCGAGCCAAAGCTCACCGGACTATCCCGTCCGTCATAATCTACAATCGAGCCGAAGCTCGCCGGGCTACCATGCCCAATACCTTAACCACTGGGCTTATTGCCCGAGTAACCCAAACTATCTCTCGGGACACAGGGGTGTGAGAGTGTGAAATCCTAAGTTTACTACCTACTCCTCAATTTACTTTATGCATACAACTTAAGTTTTACCCATTTCATTTTCATATTACAGTAAACTATACCTAAGGTGATTTTGACCTTCTACTCTACGGGGAAGACAATCTTTCGTCGATCCCAAACACCACCTAACTTTTAGTCAAACCCATCCCTAGCTCATCCAACCCTGAGTGATGAACTCATTCCTATAACCACTAATTTTTGACTTATGTGCCTAACTTGTACTCCAAATTATTTCTGTAGATTTACTATATGCAGACCACCAAGGTTTAATGTTATGTAAAATGGGAAGTATATCAAGTAATCATCCAATACTCCTATAATAATTAATGGAGGTCCATTATGACCTTTATTGCCCAAATCCAGAGTTTTACAATTTTCCTATTTATCTAGGAATTTATTAAATATTTATAGTGGCCAAAGTCTCCAAGATTGAGCTGAAGGTACCAAATTTTGACAAGATAAAATCTCCCCAGATTTATGTTATACTTAATATAATCATTTAACCTAAGATACAAAATCTCTTAGTTTTTCAGCAAGGTTCAGGCCACTGATTTTTATTTAAATGGTATATTGCAATAATTCATAAAAATAATAAACAGGGCAATATTATTTCTGAAAATTCAAGGATAACTCTAACATGATTGCAAGGGACCATAAATGCTCTGGGTCAAATATCATCAGTGATTAAGGAGTGATAAGCTTCAAACAAATTAATATACAGTTTTCCAAAATTGCTAAATGCAGACCACCATGTCAAACTTCATGTAAAATAGGAGGTACATCAAATAATTATCCAATACTCTTATAATAATTAATGGAGATCTATTATGACCTTTAAGCCCTAAATCCAGAGATCCAAAATTTTCCTTATTTATTTAATAATTCTATTGACTAAAATTTCCAATAATGAACATGAAGTACCATTTTCAGTCAAGATATCATTCTACAATTTTTATATGTTATTCAAAATAAGGATATAACTCATCTTCCAAAATATCTAAATTTTTCAGTAAGGTTTTATCGCCAAATCATTATTTTATTTTAATCCTTAAAAATTCATTTAAAGAAATATAAAATACTATATGGCTTCCAAAAATTCAGAGAAAATTCAATTATGAATCTAATGGCATTTAAATGGTTTGGGTCAAATTTCATAATTTATTTATCAGTATATGGACTAATTTAAATTATTGAATAATTCCATCATTTAACAAGCTTGTGAAGTAAGTATCTCAAATATATATCCAAAAATTTTCATAAATTTTATATGAGCTTATAATGGTTCAAAACATCCTCTGACAAATTTTCATGACCTCCCAAGGGTCAGAGGGACCATAATAATTAGTTTATTAAAATGAGGCATCCCTTGTGTTAGAAATGAAGTGCCATAAATATTATCCCAAAAGTCCCAATTAAATTACTAGAGACTAATAATATCCTTATGACCATTATATTAAAATTTTACCTTATTTGGAGGAGTTTAACTAGCCTATTCCAACCCTACAAAGTTTGTGCCCTAAACTAGGGTTAGGGTTTTGTGGGTCCCAAACTTTTCAAAACACCCTAAGATTTTTTCCAGAGGGTTGTAGTTACCCTAAAACCATCCCTACAAAGTTTCATAGTCATACAAGGTGTTATGGCCATATGTCCTTCACAAGGTACAAAAGCCCTTCCTTAGGGTTTGACCTAGGATCTTGGGCCAAATAAACTCCAATGCCCCCAAGTTTTCATTGGAAGGTGTATAAAGTTATGCCAATTCAGTGTCCCAAATTTGAACCTCTGTTGACGTGAATTGGACACTCTAAGCCAAAATTACGTTTTGGACCAAAATGCCCTTCTTAGGGCAAGGCTAGGGTTTGCTTGATTCCCATTCAAATCACTTTCAAACTTAATGAAATTTTAAGTTTGAAATTTCATTAAAATCACTTTCAAACTTAATGAAATTTTAAGGTCTATATTGACCTCATATACGTCTCACCAAAATTTGGATGAATTTAGAGTTCATTTGACCCATAAATCAATTTACCCTAGCATAATTAAATTATTTACAAAACTATAGGAAAATTATTCCCAAAAATTCCCATTTTGGGCAGGGTCTAGATATAGGGTAGGGTGACTACCTGCCAAAATTTCAGCTCATTTGGACCAAGGATGAAGTGTGGGCACTTAGTTTAATTACTGCCTAGTCATTTGTATAGACCCCACCAAAATGAGTGCCCTGGTCAAACAAGTCACCCAAATTGGTTCAAACCAATTTTGTATAAAAATAGACTCAAGGGGCTACATTTTTGGTGTTGACCATTTTCTCTGAAAATGGCTCTAAGTATTTTGTATAATTAAAACAAATAAATACAAAATTCTGTGATAGATAATGAAATGATTCAAATATTTAACCTATAGTTTAATATCATTATTGCACGAATCTTGGCGCAATCCTGGATGGTATCCCGTCATCGTCCCCGCGCGCCAACGACCAGGATTGCTCCTGCCTGGGCCAACTTCCAGCGGCTGCCGCCGGCGCTCCGGCCACCTCCCGGCCTGCCACCGCCGCCGACACCTCCGTGGTGGTCGGGGCTATCTCCAGGCGGCGGCTAGGCCGCCGGGAAGCACTATTCCGGCGATTCTACCAAGAAGAATTTTCAGCCAAAAACCATGAAAATCCAAATCGGATTGGGCTCAATTGAGCCCCAACCTTGGCCCTAATGATGTCTACGATCTACCCATGCAAGAAGGAGTGGAGGAGGACCTATGGTGGCGGCTGTAGCCGTGCCGATCACCAGATTGACATGGTGGTGGCCGGTGGTGGTCGGCTTGTTCTGAAATGGAGGAAAGGGCTCGGCTTCTTCAGGAAAAGAGTGGGAAATACTCCTTGGACCTCACTGAAGCTTTTAAAGAGGGAGAGGAGGGAGTTAGGTGGCTGAATTGCCATGTGCCATTTTTGGCCTAAGTCAATCTTGGCGGCTAGGTTGGTCGGGGGGTGGAGCTTGCTCTAACCAGTCCACAATGGCTGCTGCACTCCCCCTTGTCCTTCTGAAATGAATGGGGAGGTTGGGGAGGGGGGAGGAGGAGCACAAAGTCCTCCTTCCTTCTTCTTCCTTCTCTTTCTCTCTCCTCCATGGGTCACTTTCTCTCTCCTAGTCACCAAGCCTGAATTTTTGGCTCCTACATGTCCCATGGCAGCCCACAAGTCCATTTGGTCACTTAAGTCATGGTTAGCCCAATTGAAATGGGCTTGAGCTTGAGTTAGCCCATTTGGGCTAACTTGACCCAAAGTTGGACTAGGGCCCACCTAGGTCAATTTGGTCCTTGAGATTTCTTTAATGGGTCCTTGGTGACCCATTATCCTCCCCTAGGGTCAAGGTGGGGTTGGATTGGCCCTTGGAGGTCACTTGGCCCTTAACTAGGGCACTTTGACCATTTTAGGTCAAGAGTTGACTTTGGTCAACCTAGTCTTTATGATTGGTCCCAATGAGTCCTTGGTGACCTATTGGCCTCTCACTAGGCCTATGAGGGTAGGGGTGGGGTCCATTTGGCTAAGGGACTGCAATTGACCCTTGTGTAGGTCAATTTGACCTATTTAGGGTTAGAGTTGACTTTGGTCAACTTAGCCCCCTTGACTACCCTCCATGGGTCCTTAGTGACCCATTGACCCCTACCTAGGGTTATGGAGGTATGGGTGGGGTATATTTGGCTAATAGACTGTAATGGACCCTTGTGTAGGTCCATTTGACCTAGCTAGGGTTATAGTTGACTTTGGTCAACTTAGGTCCTTTGATTGCTCTCCATGGGTCCTTAGTGACCTATTGACCCCTACCTAGGGTTATGGAGGTATGGGTGGGGTATATTTGGCTAATAGACTGTAATGGACCCTTGTGTAGGTCAATTTGACCTAGCTAGGGTTATAGTTGACTTTGGTCAACTTAGGTCCTTTGATTGCTCTCCATGGGTCCTTAGTGACCCATTGACCCCCTTCTAGGGTTATAAGGGTATGAGTGGGGTCTTGGAGTCTTGGTGAAGCCCCATGATCACCTTTAACCAAGGTTTAGAAATCTGCTAAGTGCAGACCATAGTGGCCCTATCCACACCACTAGGTCCACTTGACTCTTTCTTGGGCTTCCTAGGGTTTTGTCATGACAAAACCACTCTTAGGGGTCTAGTTGGAAATGGGATGTTACAAATCCCAATAAACAAAACAAAGATTTTGTCCCCGAAATCAAGGTTAAGCCTACGGGGACTCCTATCAGGAAGGAAGAAACTTGTAACATCCCATGAGAGTTGAAAGGTTTACGTCACGACACCATGTTTGATTATATGAGGTTTAAAGGTGATAGTCAAATTTAAGACCAAATCCCCCAATTGGCAAAGTCTAGACCCCAATAAACAAAAGTTTAGCCCATATCTTTGAAATTTCAGTTCTACTAGTTTAAAATAGGAAGGTAAATTGAACATCTTGAGTGGTTGTGAGAAATACCTGACTGAAGAGTTCCGGGTATCTTTGTCACATCAAGTCCTGGGGCTCCCATGTGTGCTCCTCTCTTCCGTGATTTCTCCACAGGACCTTGAATAACGGAACCTTCTTGTGGCGTAGAAACTCGTACCCCCTTGTCGTCAATCCGGACCGGTTCTAGGTGAACTGACCGATCAGATACTATCGGTCCATCTGTGGTTGTAACTTGCTGCTCTGGGCATAGTAGAGCTCTCCTAAGAGAGGATATATGGAATACGTCGTGCAGACTCGCCAGCTCCGGTGGCAGTTCCAGCCTGTATGCCAAGGGACCGATCCGCTCCTGGATCCTATAAGGCCCCATGTATCTTGGACTAAGCTTCTTCCTCTGTCCGCGTACCCGAGTAACTCCATGCATTGGTCGGATCTTCAAGAACACCTGATCTCCCACCTGGAATTCCACCTGATGGTGCCGACCGTCGTAATACTTAGCCTGCCGGCTCTGTGCTTCTAGCATCCTGTCCCGTATCAATATCACCTGAGCCTCGGTGTCCTCGACAAACTCCGAATCCAATGCCTTAGGGTCCTCGTCCTGTATCCATGACAGCGGAGTCCTGCACTTCCGTCCGTACAACGCCTCATAAGGAGCCATCTTTATACTAGACTGGTAGCTGTTATTATACGAGAACTCGATCAGCGGTAACAACTTCTCCCAAGGTTCACCGCGATCTAATATGCAGAGTCGTAGTAAATCCTCCAGAGTCCGGTTGGTTAGTTCAGTCTGTCCATCCGTCTGGGGGTGGAAAGCCGTACTGAATGTTAGTCAAGTGCCTAAGTAAGTCTGCACTGACCTCCAGTCCCTGGATGTAAATCGTCCATCTCAGTCTGACACAATCGACTTGGGTATGCCATGATAGCGGACGAATTGCTCCACAAACTTTCGGACTAACATGCCCACCGAGTCATCCTTCCTGATTGGAATAAACCTTGCTACCTTTGTCAGCCGGTCGACGATCACCCAGATCGAATCATTCTCTGTCCTTAATCGAGGAAGTCCGTGTATAAAGTCCATGGCGATATCATCAAACTTCCACTCTGGTACTGGGAGTGGCTGTAATAATCCTGCGGGGTTTCTGCATTCTGCCTTCACTAACTGGCATGCCTTGCAATGGGTCACGAAGTAGGTGATATCCTTCTTCATGCCGGGCCAGAACATAGTCTTCTTCAGATCTGCAGTCATCTTCGTAATCCCCGGGTGTACCGAATATCGACTGCAATGAGCCTCCATCATGATATCCTCCCGGACCTGGCCTCCCTCTGGTATGTAGACCCGTCCTCTAAAGCATACTAAGTCATCCCTCAGTGTGTAATCTCCCGCAGTGCCTGCTTCTAAGGTCCGGAATATCGGCTCTAGCTGGGTATCCTGCCTCTGTCCATCCTTGACCCTTTCTCGAATGTCATCCGTGGCGATTAATGATGAAAGATACTCTCGATATAACTCAGGGTGATCCTCGGACACCAGGGATATTTGCATCTTATCTAACATCTGAATTAACTCCAAAGCCATCAACTGTGTTCCTACTCCGGTGTTTGCGGTCTTTCGGCTCAGTGCATCTGCTACCACATTCGCCTTTCCCGGGTGGTAGTGCATCTCATACTGGTAGTCTTCCAAAAATTCCACCCATCATCTCTGTCTGATGTTCAGCTCTTTTTGCGTGTCCACATACCTCAAATTTTTATGGTCGGAGTATATGTTGCAGTGGACACCGTACAGATAGTGACGCCAGACTTTTAGTGCAAAGATGACAGCTCCCATCTCTAAGTCATGGACTGGGTAGTTTTGCTCGTGCTTCTTCAGCTGCCGAGAAGCGTAAGCTATCACATGGCCATTCTGCATAAGCACTGCATCCATGCCCTGGTAGGAGGCATCGGTGTAGACCTGGAATCCTTCTTTCCCTGAAGGGAGAGCAAGTATAGGAGCCGAAGTGAGTCGCCCCTTTAGCTCTTGAAAAGCCGCCTCACACTGCGGGGTCCATATAAATGGCACCTCCTTCCTTGTCAGAGATGTGAGTGGAAGGGCGATACGAGAGAATCCCTCTACGAACTTCCGGTAGTAACAAACGAGTCCTAGGAAACTTCGTACATCTGTGGCCGTCTTCAACTGTGGCCAGTCCCGGACTGCTTGGATCTTGGCCGGGTCCACCGCCAACCCAGCACCACTGATGATATGGCCTAAGAAAGCCACCTCCTTCAACCAAAACTGGCATTTGCTGATCTTCGCATAGAGCTTGTGGTCCCGTAGTCTCTCCAGAGTCAGTGTCAGATGCCGAGTGTGCTCCTCTTCCATCCTAGAGTAGATCAGGATGTCATCTATGAATACTATGATGAACACATCCAAGTAGGCCTCGAAAACCCGGTTCATGAGGCTCATGAATGCCGACGGAGCATTTGTGAGCCCGAAGGGCATCACGGTAAACTCATATAGCCCATATCTGCTTCTGAAAGCAGTCTTTGGAATTTCCTCCTCCTGGATTCGTAACTGGTAGTAGCCCGACCTTAGATCCAATTTGGAAAAGGAATGCGCACCTTCTAGCTGGTCAAACAGCTCATCTATCCTTGGCAGTGGAAATATGTATTTCAGACTGCCAATCGGTTTAGTGCTCGGTTGTCGATGCACAGTCTCAGAGTTCCGTCTTTCTTTTTAACGAACAAGACCGGGGCTCCCCAAGGCGAAGAGCTCGGTCGGACAAATCCAGCCTCCACTAGTTCCTGGAGTTGGCTTCGAAACTCTGTCAACTCTTTCGGGGCCATCCGGTAAGGGGCTCTAGCTGCCGGCTTAGCCCCCGACACCAGCTGTATCCGGAAATTCTGCTCCCGGTGCGGGGGTAGCCAAGGCAGTTTCTCTGGGAATACGTCGGCAAAATCTCGCACCACCGTAATACCCGAGGTGGAGACCTTGGCCTCAGTCATTTCAAATATTACCTCATGCACTTCTTCCCCCTATAAGTGAGCCTTGACGGCCTGTACAGATGACTTCATGAGAGGGGGAATAGATCTAGTACCTTCAATGACGAGGTAGGAATCTCCATGTCTCACGGTAACTCTCTTGGACGTGCAGTCAATTTGAGCATGATTCCAGTTCAACCACGTCATTCCTAGGATCAAATCAAAGATTGGCATCTTTATGATCGTCGCTGGAGATTCAAATATCCTTCCGCCGATCTCCGCCTCCATATTGCAGTGGGCAGAGGTGAACAACTCTGATCCATCGGGTAATCAAATCCTCATCACCAGACCCGTGAATCGTTCCACGCCTTCCAACCCTTCTACGAAGGCTTCCGATACAAACGAGTGTGAAGCACCCGTATCAAATAGCGTATAAGCGGGTTTACCGCTGATGAAAACTATTCCAGTGATTACTTGCTCCGGGTTCCGGGGTTGAGCCAAATCCAGTGCATAAATTTGCTCCCTTTGCTGCCTGCGATCTGCACCCTGGAAACCACGTCCTCGACCACGTCCTCGTCCTCCAAACTATTGGGCATGCGGGGCATCCTGGGGTGCTGGTAAAGGTGCTCCCCTCATGGGGCAGTTTCTCCGAATGTGTCCTATCTGATGACAGTTGTAGTATTCTGGTGGGGGAAATGTCATGCCCCCGGGTCTTGGTGCCTCCCTCATCTGAAGAGGTTGAGGAGCCATTACCACCGGCTCCCTCGGCTCCTGCCTCACTTCCTGACGAGGCTGGTCCTCTATCCTTCTCCCACCTAGTATAGCACCTTGCCGCTGATCATTTCTGGCTCTTCGGCCCTGATCCTCCGCTTGCCGCTTCCGGCCCCGAGTGGTGTGCCAATCAGCCTAAATCCTCTTTGCCATCTCCAAAATCCGGGAGATAGGCCCGTCGGATACAAACAACAAAGCCTCCCTCAAGTCCTCCCTCAGGCCCTTATAGAATCTCTTGATGTATCCCGCTTCGTCCAGCTGGTAAGAATCTGCATATCGAGCCAAATGGTCGAACTCCCGATGGTACTCTACCACTGTCCGAGTGCCCTGCTTCAGCTGTAAGAACCGCTCCTCCAACTCATCCCTGGCCGACTGTGGAACAAAGTGCTCCAACAGCGCTATCCTGAACTCTTCCTAGGTAACTTCCGCAACCTCCCTATCAGCAAACATTGTGTCCAGCAGCGTCTTCCACCACCTCTTGGCATGGGACTCCAGGCAGGAGACAACCAAGGCCACCCTCTCCTCCCAGGGACATCGTATCCCAGTCAGCATTTCGTACATAATATCTAGCCATTCTTCTGTCCGTACAACGGATTCTGTCCCCAAGTAAGATGGAGGGGAGAGTCCTCGAAAGATGCTCAGCCAATTAGACTCCGGGTTCGGCTGCGGTTCCGGAACCTGCTGAGCCCTGAAAGCATCTAGAATGGCCGTCAGCGTTTGACCCATCTCCGAGTGTAGTAATGGAGTGGGGACCAGGGAAGGTGGCGCAACAGTCGGAGTCTGCTGAACTCCGCCTTGTGGTGTTGGCTGTGCTGGGGGCTGCGTAATAGAAGACAAATATAAGAAGTCTCACAGATTTAACTAAAAGTGGACAATTTTTATGTGATTTCCCATATGGGCCCACCACTGCTTCCGCTGCTTAGTTTGTCCCCAAACTAAACTCGAGCGGGGGTGTCCCAGGGTTAGTGGACTGCTACTTTTCTGATCGAGGTTTCGCTCTGATACCACTTGTAAGACCACCATTTTTTTTTCTTTTTCGACACCGGGGTCTTAGGCCCAGAACCGCCGCCATGCGGTGATACCTTCTCACCCGGGAAGGTCGTCACTACAAGACGCCGATTCTGCCGGCCAAATCGATCTCTACTGTAGCATAAGTATAAAAGCAAGTCCACAGAAATCACATATATAGAACAATAAACTCCACGAAGGGAGTGTCCACAGATAGTACATATAATGAAAATCTCGGGCTTATGCCCGGTAAATCAAGTCCTCACTACAAATCACTCATCGCGGATGCAAACTAATACAACTACTGGTGTTCGGGACTCACGGTCCCTGCTGTCTGGACTCCAGTGCTAGACTATCCGATCTCCAAGCGTGCCGACCTCCGGGGCTGCCCCTCCATGCTGGGCTCCGTGGTCCCCTAAATGATGTGGTTCGAAAACCGTTAGTCTAAAAGACTAAGTCCTATCGTCTCCCACCCCTTCACCCATGGCTCCTAAGCACCGAGCGGGGAGATGGATTGGAAAGGACATGAAGGTGGAGAATGTCAAATTGCAGATGATAGCGGAACTAAACTAACAGTGTTAAGTGTGATAATAATTATACAAAATCTAAATAAGTAACCTTAACTTATGTGAAAACACATAAGCTAAGGGATCTCTTGCAGGGCTCCTATCGTATAAAAAGTTCCATACCGATTTATACGATAGGGTGTCGGTTTTACTAGCAGGCATAACATATAAATAATACTGAAAGAGAACCTTGACTTATAAGCACGCTCGCACGAACTTATAGGCCAAGGGGTCGTTTTGCAAGGCCTAATGTATAGAGCGTCCCATACCGCTTATACATTAGGTGTCAGGTTATATGCAATGGTTATGCTATGAAATGCAAATATGCTATGATGTGAACATGCAAGTGCAACTCACCCACTCGACTCTGTGTACACAGACCTTTAGTTCCCCCTTTCGGAGCCGTTACCTCCCAGGATACCTCTGTAGTGGCAGACGGAAGCGGTGGGTTGGGCCTCGCCCACCTCAAAACCAGTATTTGCACTACCGGTCTGACCTATCGTACGCCTCAACGCTTGGTGCACTAAGCGGACGCCTGCGTACTCTTGCCGGCTAGCGCACCGGACTTCTGTTGGCGAAGTGTAAAATAACACTTGCCGAGTCAACGATATTGGTGTCGGTGCAACGAACTCCCCAATATCGAAGACCCACCACCTTATACCGTTTATGCACATGCAATAGTTATGAGTCTAACAAATAACCGAGCCGAATCTTCCCGGACTATCCCGTCCGTCATAATCAACCACCGAGCCGAAACTCCCCGGACTAACCCGTCCGTCATAATCTACAACTGAGCCGAAGCTCCCCGGACTATCCCATCCGTCATAACCAACAACCGAGCCAAAGCTCACCGGACTATCCCGTCCGTCATAATCTACAACCGAGCCGAAGCTCGCCGAGCTACCATGCCCAATACCTTAACCACTGGGCTTATTGCCCGAGTAACCCAAACTATCTCTCGGGACACAGGGGTGTGTGAGTGTGAAATCCTAAGTTTACTACCTACTCCTCAATTTACTTTATGCCTACAACTTAGGTTTTACCCATTTCATTTTCATATTACAGTAAACTATACCTAAGGTGATTTTGACCTTCTACTCTACGGGGAAGACGATCTTTCGTCGATCCCAAACACCACCTAACTTTTAGTCAAACCCATCCCTAGCTCATCCAACCCTGAGTGATGAACTCATTCTTATAACCACTAATTTTTGACTTATGTGCCTAACTTGTACTCCAGATTATTTCTGTAGATTTACTATATGCAGACCACCAAGGTTTAATATTATGTAAAATGGGAAGTATATCAAGTAATCATACAATACTCCTATAATAATTAATGGAGGTCCATTATGACCTTTATTGCCCAAATCCAGAGTTTTACAATTTTCCTATTTATCTAGGAATTTATTAAATATTTATAGTGGCCAAAGTCTCCAAGATTGAGCTGAAGGTACCAAATTTTGACAAGATAAAATCTCCCCAGATTTATGTTATACTTAATATAATCATTTAACCTAAGATACAAAATCTCTTAGTTTTTCAGCAAGGTTCAGGCCACTGATTTTTATTTAAATGGTATATTGCAATAATTCATAAAAATAATAAACAGGGCAATATTATTTCTGAAAATTCAAGGATAACTCTAACATGATTGCAAGGGCCCATAAATGCTCTGGGTCAAATATCATCAGTGATTATGGAGTGATAAGCTTCAAACAAATTAATATACAGTTTTCCAAAATTGCTAAATGCAGACCACCATGTCAAACTTCATGTAAAATAGGAGGTACATCAGATAATTATCCAATACTCTTATAATAATTAATGGAGGTCTATTATGACCTTTAAGCCCTAAATCCAGAGATCCAAAATTTTCCTTATTTATTTAATAATTTATTTAATTATTCTATTGACTTAAATTTCCAATAATGAACATGAAGTACCATTTTCAGTCAAGATATCATTCTACAATTTTTATATGTTATTCAAAATAAGGATATAACTCATCTTCCAAAATATCTAAATATTTCAGTAAGGTTTTATCCCCAAATCATTATTATATTTTAATCCTTAAAAATTCATTTAAAGAAATATAAAATACTATATGGCTTCTAAAAATTCAGATAAAATTCAAGTATGAATCTAATGGCATTTAAATGGTTTGGGGAAAATTTCATAATTTATTTATCAGTATATGAACTAATTTAAATTATTGAATAATTCCATCATTTAACAAGCTTGTGAAGTAAGTATCTCAAATATATATCCAAAAATTTTCATAAATTTTATATAAGCTTATAATGGTTCAAAACATCCTCTTCCAAATTTTCATGACCTCCCAACTGTCAGAGGGACCATAATAATTAGTTTATTAAAATGAGGCATCCCTTGTGTTACAAATGAAGTGCCATAAATATTATCCCAAAAGTCCCAATTAAATTACTAGAGACTAATAATATCCTTATGACCATTATACTAAAATTGTACCTTATTTGGAGGAGTTTAACTAGCCTATTCTAACCCTACAAAGTTTGTGCCCTAAACTAGGGTTAGGGTTTTGTGGGTCCCAAACTTTTCAAAACACCCTAAAATTTTTACCAGAGGGTTGTAGTTACCCTAAAACAATCTCTACAAAGTTTCATAGTCATACAAGGTGTTATGGCCATATGTCCTTCACAAGGTACAAAAGCCCTTCCTTAGGGTTTGACCTAGGATCTTGGGCCAAATCAACTCCAATGACCTCAAGTTTTCATTATAATGTGTATAAAGTTATGCCAAGTCAGTTTCCCAAATTTGAACCTTTGTTGCGGTGAATTGGACACTCTAAGCCAAAATTACATTTTGGACCAAAATGCCCTTCTTAGGGAAAGGCTAGGGTTTGCTTGATTCCCATTCAAATCACTACCAAACTTAATGAAAGTTTAACCAGAGGTCTATATTGACCTCATATACCTCTCACCAAAATTTGGATGAATTTAGAGTTCATTTGACCCATAAATTAATTTACCCTAGCATAATTAAATTATTTACAAAACTATAGGAAAATTATTCCCAAAAATTCCCATTTTTGGGCAGGCTCTAGATATAGAGTAGGGTGACTCCCTGCCAAAATTGCAGCTCATTTGGACCATGGATGAAGTGTGGGAACTTAGTTTAATTACTGTCTAGTCATTTGTATAGACCCCACCAAAATGAGTGCCCTGGTCAAACCAGTCACCCAAATTGGTTCAAACCAATTTTGTATAAAAATAGACTCAAGGGGATGCATATTTGGTGTTGAACATTTTCTCTGAAAATGGATCTAAGTCTTTTTAATAATTAAAACAAATAAATATAAAATTCTGTGACAGATAATGAAATGATTCAAATATTTAACCTATAGTTTAATATCATTATTGCACGAATCTTGGAGCAATCCTGGACGGCATCCCGTCATCATCCCCGCGCGCCAATGGCCAGGATTGCTCCTGCCTGGGCCAACTTCCAGCGGCTGCCGCCGACGCTCCGGCCACCTCCCCGGCCTGCCACCGCCGCCGACACCTTCGTGGTGGTCGGGGCTATCTCCAGGCGGCGGCTAGGTCGCCGGGAAGCACTATTCCGGCGATTCTACCAAGAAGAATTTTCGGTCGAAAACCATGAAAATCCAAATCAGATTGGGCTCAATTGAGCCCCAACCTTGGCCCTAATGATGTCTACGATCTACCCATGCAAGAAGGAGTGGAGGAGGACCTGTGGTGGCGGCTGTAGCCGTGCTGATCGCCAGATTGGCATGGTGGTGGCCGGTGGTGGTCGGCTTGTTTAGAAATGGAGGATAGGGCTCGGCTTCTTCAGGAAAAGAGTGGGAAATACTCCTTGGAACTCACTGAAGCTTTTAAAGAGGGAGAGGAGGGAGTTAGGTGGCTGAATTGCCATGTGCCATTTTTGGCCTAAGTCAATCTTGGCGGCTAGGTTGGTAGGGGGGGTGGAGCTTGCTCTAACCAGTCCACAATGGCTGCTGCACTCCCCCTTGTCCTTCTGAAATGAATGGGGAGGTTGGGGAGGGGGGAGGAGGAGCACAAAGTCCTCCTTCCTTCTTCTTCCTTCTCTTTCTCTCTCCTCCATGGGTGACTTTCTCTCTCCTAGTCACCAAGCCTGAATTTTTGGCTCCTACATGTCCCATGGCAGCCCACAAGTACATTTGCTCACTTAAGTCATGGTTAGCCCAATTGAAATGGGCTTGAGCTTGAGTTAGCCCACTTGGGCTAACTTGACCCAAAGTTGGACTAGGGCCCACCTAGGTCAATTTGGTCCTTGAGATTTCTTTAATGGGTCCTTGGTGACCCATTAGCCTCCCCTAGGGTCAAGGTGGTGTTGGATTGGCCCTTGGAGGTCACTTGGCCCTTAACTATGACACTTTGACCATTTTAGGTCAAGAGTTGACTTTGGTCAACCTAGTCTTTATGATTGGTCCCAATGAGTCCTTGGTGACCTATTGGCCTCTCACTAGGCCTTTGAGGGTAGGGGTGGGGTCCATTTGGCTAAGGTACTGCAATTGACCATTGTGTAGGTCAATTTGACCTATTTAGGGTTAGAGTTGACTTCGGTCAACTTAGCTCCCTTGACTACCCTCCATGGGTCCTTAGTGACCCATTGACCCCTACCTAGGGTTATGGAGGTATGGGTGGGGTATATTTGGCTAATAGACTGCAATGGACCCTTGTGTAGGTCAATTTGACCTAACTAGGGTTATAGTTGACTTTGGTCAACTTAGGTCCTTTGATTGCTCTCCATCGGTCCTTAGTGACCCATTGACCCCCTTCTAGGGTTATAAGGGTATGGGTGGGGTCTTGGAGTCTTGGTGAAGCCCCATGATCACCTTTAACCAAGGTTTAAAAATCTGCTAAGTGCAGACCATAGTGGCCCTATCCACACCACCAGGTCCACTTGACTCTTTCTCGGGCTCCCTAGGGTTTTGTCATGACAAAACCACTCTTAGGGGTCTAGTTGGAAATGAGATGTTACAATTTCCTTGGTCTCCAAGTGAAAAAATTTCCTGATGGAATCTTCATTTCCCAATCTAAATATGCTAATGAGCTTATTAAGAAGTTTGGGATGGCTGATGCCTCCCCTATGAAGACTCCCATGGCTACCAATGCTATATTAGACTCTGATGAACATAGAAAACCTGTTGATAAGACCAGGTATAAGGCCATTATTGGATCCCTACTATATCTAATAGCAAGAAGAACAAATATCATGTTAGCTACATGTTTATGTGCTAGGTTCCAGGTGAACTCTAAAGAATCTCATATTATATTAATAAAAAGGATTTTAAGATATATAAAGGGTTGTCCTAATCTAGGAATTTAGTATCCAACAGAGTCAGAGTTTGAGTTGACTAGATTTTCAGATGCTGACTATGCTGGATGTAGAGTGGACAGAAAGAGCACTTCAGGAACTTGCCAGTTCCGTGGTGATAGACTTGTGTCCTGGTTTTGCAAGAAGCAAACTTTTCTATCAACATCAACTGCTAAAGCTGAATATATGGCAGCTGGCAGTTGTTGTTCACAGATTTTGTGGATACAAAACCAAATCTTTGATTATGGTTTCAATCTAAATAATTCAACCATTTTCTGTGATAGTTCAAGTGCTATATCTATAGCATATAATCCAGTGCATCATTCTAGAACAAAACATATAGATATAAAACATCATTTCATTAGAGATAATGTAGAAAAAAAAAAAATTAATATTGACTTTATCTCCACTGATTTTCAAAGAGCAGACATTTTCACCAAACCCCTGGATGAAAAGAAGCACCTGTTCTTCCTGAATCAGCTTGGAATGATCAATGGGAAGGATTAATTTAATTTTTCTGTCTTAGGTTTTGGATCTGTTCCTAAATCGTCGAACGGAGATCGACGATCTTTGAACTGATCTTGAGCTAAATCATTGACCTGAGATCGACAATAGCTCTGTGAAGTAAAAATCGTCGACTAGAGATCGATGCCTATACTTCAGAAGATAAATCGTCGACCTAAGATCAACGATCTATTTTCCCTCTTTAATCTGAGACCGACAATAATATTTAATTAAAAATCTATCGTCGACCTGAGATCGAAGTTTTTTTTATCATAGGACAGAGTTCGACTCTTCACATTCCGAAAAAACCTATATTAATGGTTTATCGTCGTACTCTATCCCGCGCCTTCCAATTTCCCCTCCTGCACTTGATCTTGTGTTTTCCCTTACAGGTTTCTAATGGCGATTCCTGCGGCTATCCTGTCAGCAATGAAATTGGACACATGGTTCGACATCGATTTCGATTCCTTTAGCCATTGCGATCTGATATTCAAGGATATGTTGCAGCTCTATGAAGTTCAAGGTCTGAGGAAGTTTATGTCAAAGAGAATCAAGTTACCAACCACTGAAATTAAAGAATGGATTTACTCTTCAACATGTCCAGATGAATCAACCATGGTTGGAACTATTTCTAGAAATCAGGTAATTCTTAATCCAGTCATTATTTCTGAATTATTTGACTTGGTGAATGGAGATGATAGTTTGGATCAAGACAGTTCTGAATATAGAACTATACTGGGAAGGATGGGTCATCCTGATGAAGTGCCAGCAAAGCTGCTGAAGAAGAACTTATCTGTTCAATATAAGTTCTTGGCTGATATTGTCGGGAAAGTGCTGCTGGGAAAGCACTCTGCCCATGATAACATTAACAGGCAGCAGTTTGCTATTATGTCTGCTCTTGTTAATGGTAAGTCAGTCAACTGGGCTGATTTATTCTTTGAATTGATTAGAAGAAAAAGCTCTAAGAAAGAGGTTTTCTTTGGGAGAATTTTGGGCATATTTCTCCAGGCAAAAGCTCCTGAATTGATGGTCTCCCAGACCCAATTCATCAATGCTAGTAAGAAGTTGTACTCCTCTTTGTTTGGAAAGTGGGAGAGGACCATTCCTAGGCCTTCCAATGCCTCCAGGACTTTTGAGGATACAAGAGCTGATACAGGTACTTCCCCAACCAGAAAATATAATCCTCTCTCTGTCTCCTCCTCAGTTCCCTCCCAAATCCAATCCTATCAAGTTCCTTCACCTCCACCTCCTGCTTCACCCATCCTCATCAAGGCCTATACAGATAATCATGCATCTCCTCATCCAGATCTTTCTGCATCTCCTTATACAGATAATCCTGTATCTCCTCATGAAGATCATCCTGAAGATCCTCATGTCTCCTCTCAGCACATTATTTCCCCCATCATTTCTGTAACATCCCATTTCAAACTAGACCACTTAGGAGTGGTTTTGTCATGACTATGTCATGACAGGACCCTAGAGAACCTGAAAGATCAGGTGGACTTGAGAATAAAGGTGATTGTGTTAGATGGTCTACAAATAGTATATTCCTAAACCCTTGTTTAGGATGATCATGTGGTTTCACCAGGACTCCAAGACCTCACCAACCCTTGGAAAGGCCCAACAAAACCCTATGGGCCCATGGGAGTCAATTCTAGGTGGCCAATTTGGCCAAGGACCCACCTAGGCCAACCTTGGGAAATTGACCTATATAAGGACAAGGTGCCCTTAGTAAACCAAAACAACTCTACCAAAGATCTCTCTAGACCTAAAGAGGGGCCAATGAGTCGATAAGGATCCATTGGAGTCAACCCAAATGGTCATGATGACCAAAGTCAACTCTACCCAAGGTCAAGTCAAACCCTAGCACAATTGGGCTAATCCAAGCTCAAGTATTTTTTCCCTTAGGCTAACTTTGATTTCTTAATTATTAGGATTATATTGGCTGCACTTATCCTAGAGAGTTGACCAGTCAACATGGTGACTAGGAGATAGATAGATAGAGAGAGAGAGAGAGAAAGCTTCATTTCTTTTTAATGGAGGAGAGAGAATTTTGGGAAGAGGAGGAATGGAGTGGGGCTCGGCCAAGGGAGTCCAACAACCACCCTTGATGGCTGCAATCAACTCCTCTAGGGAAGAGGAGTTGATTTCAGCTATTTCCCGGCCACCAAGGGGCATATTCAGCCCCCTATTCTCAACCCGAGCCATGCCATTAATGGCTTTGATGGGCAATGAAGGATCCAGCCACTCCCCTCCCCAATTGGCCTTTTAAACACCACCAGGGGAAGGCGAGTCATTTCGAACTCTCACCTGGAGGGAGCAAGCTGTCCCTCTAAGTTGTTGCAGAAGCCGAGCGCCGCCGCCGTCGTCCATGGTTTCCCGCCGCTCCTCCCACCTTCAGGCCGCCGAAAAGGTCCTCCCCTTCCTCTTTTCTTATGGGTAGATCTAGGGTTTCATTAAGGCCATGATTCAGGCTAAATTGAGCCCGATCGAAGATTGGAGTTTCCAAGCTTTTCCATGAAAATCGCATACTCGGGTTCGCCGGAATAGCCATCTCCGGCGGCCGTACGGCCGGTTGGGGGTAGCCCCCACCTCCCCAAAGGTGGTGGTGGCGGTGGCCGGCCAGGGAGGTGGCCGGGTGGTCGGGAAATCAGCCCGCAATGTCGCCCAGGCACTGACAATCGTGGCCGTTGGCTTGTTGGAGAAGATGACGGGCAGCCGCCGGATGCGCGCCAAGATTCGTGCAGAATCATTTCGTTTTATTATTATTTCTTTTACTTTTATGATTTTCTGTCACAGTTTCTGTAGCACTTTGATTTAATTTTTAAAAATACATTAGAACCTCTGATGAGAAAAGTTGCATCATGAAAGTTGTAGCCCTAAGGGTCTACTTTCATCAAAAATTAATTTGGACCCATTTGGACCCATGGTTAGACCAGAGCATCCATTTTGGTGGGACCTATACCTAGGGATATCCTGAGATTGAAAAGGGTGCCCACACTTCATCCCTAGTCCAAATGACCTGAAATTTGGGCAGGGGGTCAACCCTAGTCATAACTATGGTCAGTCCAAAAATGGGAATTTTTGGGAATACTTTGTTTTATGGTTTTTTATTATTATTTAATAATACTAGGGTATTTTAATTAAGTGGTATAATGACCTCAAAATCCTCCCAAATTTTGGTGAGTAGTCCCTGGTATTAGTTCCTAGCTCTGTACAAAATTTCAACTCATTTGGATGAGTTTTAGTTAGGGAATCACCAAACCCTAGTTTGGCCTTAAGGAGGTGTTTTTGATAAAAAAGTGCACCATGGGTTTGGAGTGGTCAACTCACCTCAACAGAGGCTGATGTTTTTGACACTGACTTAGTATGACCAATGTCATCCTCTTAAGGAAAATGGTATGATTTAGGGTTGATTTACCCTAGGGTTCAAACTCAAACCCTAAGGAAGGGCTTTTGGGTGATGTGAACGACATAAGAGCAAATACCCTTGTATGACCTTGTAACTCAGTAGAGTTGAAGGTACTGTACCCTAAGCCCTCTGGAAGGAGTCTTAGAGAATTTTGGGGTAGGTAGATACCTCAAAACCCAAATCCTAGGGTTAGGGTAGAATCACCTTTGTATAACACAAGACAATATAACTCATCAAAAGGGTGTGAAACTTAAGGAGCATGAGTTTTAAAGTATAAAGAACCCTTAGTAATTTTACTGGAATTTTATGAGCAATATTTTTTGTACTTCATTTGTTAGGTATGATATAGCCCTAAATAATTTTTTATTTATTAAAAATACTTCTGTTCATTGAAACCCCATGAAACTTTGGCAGTGAATGTATTAGGTTGAAATTGTTTCCCCTGATGTTTAGTATAATTTTTGTTTGATAAAATCTAGTACATCATGCACAAATGATTAAAAAGAGGTTCGGTGGTATAAAATTATTCATAGATGATATATCTGTTGAAAAATTATGAGACTTAGGCACAGATGATTTCAGGCCTAAATATGCATGTAGTAATTTTTTCATAATTTTTAGAGGGTTGATTACAGTACTTTCCTTACAAGTCCATAATATTGAGGTTTTTGGTAATTATTTTATTTAGAGTTTAATCCCTGCTGAAAAATTATGAAACTTGGCCAATGATATTTTTAGAGTTGTATTAGATTAATATAATTAATTCATAATTTTTGGATGATAATTTTCTGTACTTGATTCATTAATAATGAAAGATAAAAATTATTTCTAAAATAGTTTTAAGGCCCCTTAGATACTAGAAAAATTATGATACCTTGGATTTACATTACTGAGTTAACCTAATATTTATCATAATTTTTTAGGCATCTTGCATGAGTACTTAGGGTAGTTCATGTTCAAACGGGTAGCCCTTTGAGGATTTAAGGAAATTAATTAAATGCCAGATAAATTAGGAAAATTTCAATTTTCTGGATTTAGTCTATTTGTGCCATGATAAGTCTCCAGTAAATAATTTAGGATATTTGGATGATTATTTGGATTATCTCCTATCCGGTTCGACATATAGCCTAGGTCGGTCTGTATTTTTCTAATTGGGTTAACTGTGATAGGATATGATTGGACATGGTGTAGGAGTTAGTCATTTTGCTTGGTTGGATAAATGTGGATTAGTTCACCATAGAAGGATAGGAAGAGTAGTGAGAAGTGGTTGGGCTAGAGTTTAGAGGTGCTCGGGTTCGACGAAAGATCATCTTTCCCGAGGAGAGGAAGAGTCAAAATAACCCTAGGATTAGCCTACTGTAATATGAGAAGGGAATGGGTAAAAAGAATCAACCAATAATAATAAGTGCCTTGTGAAAGGGAACGATGAGCTTCAGCTACCATAATAGTTCCTAGTGCCCTTTGAGTCAAAGCCCTTCACGGGGTATACCGGGGGCAGTCCTGAGCTAACGTAAACTGTAAGAGTGATGAATCTTAAAGAGCAGCTAGAATAATTAGGGGTTCACTTTCACACACCCCGGTTTCTCGGGAAGTTAGTTTGACTATGATATTCGAGCGGTTGGCTCGGTGGTTTTGGAGACGAGAGGGATAGCCTGGCGGCCGAAGGCCTGGTTGATAATTGGAACGGACGGGATAGTCCGGGGAGCTTTGGCTCGGTGGTAAACGCATTAATACTGCATGTGCATAAGTTATAAGGTGGCGGGCCCTCGGTATTAGTGGTCGATGCACTGATGCTAATACGTTGGCTCGGTAAGTGTGGTTAGCACTTCGCCATCAGAAGTCCAGTACGCTAGCCAGCAAGAGTACGTAGGAGTCCACTTCGTGCACCAAGTATTGAGGCGTATGATAGGTCTTACCGGTAGTGCTTTACTGGTTTAGAGGTGGGCGAGGCCCAACCCACCGCTTCCGTCTTCCACTACGGAGGTATCCGGGGAGGTTCGGCTCCAAAAAGGGGGAACTAAAGGTCTGTGTACACCGAGTCGGGTGGGTGAGTTGCACTTGCATGATCACATCATACCCACTTGCATGTCATAACATAATCATTGCATATAATCCCTGTCACCTATTGTGTAAGTGGTACGGGATGCTTACACAATAGGACTTGCAAAACGGCCCCTTGTTCTATAAGCTTGTGTGGGCAAGTTTATAAATTAAGGTCAAATTCTTCATATATATATTGCTGTTAATAACCGAAACCCATCGTATAAATTTGTATGGGACTCTTTATATGATGGAAGACCTACAGAAGATCCCTTGGCTTATGCGCTTCCGCACATAAGTTAAGGTTTCTTTTCATACTTTACTTTACTGCAACATGTACTATAAAATTGCTAGTATAGGTCCGCTGTCATCTGTTTCTTGATTACACTCCACCTTCAAGTCACCCTTTCTTCCTCTTCGCTCGGTGCCTAGGGGCCATGGGGGAAGGGGTGGGGGATGATAGGACTTAGTCTTATAGACTAACGGTTTTCGGACCACATCATTTAGGGGATCGTAGAGCCCAGCATGGAGGAGCAGCCCCGGAGGTCAGCCCGTTTGGAGATAGGGCAGTCTAGCTCAGGAGTTCAGATAGCTGGGACTGTGAGTCCCTGATTCCAATAGTGATTTATTTTGCTTCCGTTTGAGTGACTATGTAGTGAGGATTTGATGAATCGGGCTTAAGCCCTTATTTTCAGCACTTTTAGATTTTGTGGACTCTCCCTTCGTGGAGATTTTATTGCTCTGATGTGATTTTATTGTGGACATTCAGTTAGAGTTTTTACTTCGCTTGTGTTTACTCTACTTGGTTGCTTTTCTGTGATCGAATCGGCCGGCAGAATCGGCGTTTCGCGATGATGACCCTTCAGGGAGTGAAGGTGTCACCGCAAAGCAGCGGTTCTGGGCCTAAGACCCCGGTATTTTAAAAAGAAAAAAAAGGGGTCTTACAAGTGGTATCAGAGACAGGTTTCGATCCTGGGACCTGTGGGTTATGGGCCAGGTATCAGAGGAAACCTCGATCGGAAGAGTAGCAGTCCACTAACCCTGGGTCTCCCCCGCTCGAGTTTAGTTTGGGGACAAACTAAGCAGCAGAAGCATAGTGTGCCCATGTTGGGATCACATGTAATAGTCCACTGTTAATTAGGCTTGAGTCAATTTCTTACAGACGGTTTTTGATATGCAGCCTCCGGCACAGCCTACACCACAGGGCAGAGTCCGGCAGACTCTTAATGTTGCACCACCTCCCCCGATCCCCACTCCATTCCTATAGTTGGAGATGGGCAGACTCTGGTAGCCATTATGGAGGCTTTCAGGGCCAAGTAGGTTCCGGTCCCGCAGCCAAACCCGGGGGCCAACTGGCTGAGCATCTTCCGAGGAATCTCTCCCCCGTCCTACTTAGGTACAGAGTCAGCTGTCCGGACAGAAGAATGGCTGGACATTATGTACGAGATGTTGACAGGGATACGGTGCCCCTAGGAAGAGAGAGTGTCATTGGTGGTCTCTTGCTTGGAGTCTCACGCCAAGAGATGGTGGAAGACATCACTGGACACGACCTTTGCGGATATGGAGATTGCAGAGATTACTTGGGAGGAGTTCAGGTCCGCTTTACTTGAGCATTTTGTTCCACAGTCGGCTAAGGATGAGCTGGAGGACAGGTTCCTACAGCTGAAACAGGGCAATAAGACAGTGGTAGAGTACCACCGGGAGTTCAACCATTTAGCCCGGTTTGCGGACTCCTATCAGCTGGATGAGGCAGGATACATCAAGAGGTTTTATAAGGGCCTGTAGGAGGACTTGAGGGAGGCCTTACTGTTCGTATCTGACGGGCTAATACCTCGGATGTTAGAGATGGCCAAGAGGATAGAGGCTGATTGGCAAGCTACTCGGGTCCAGAAATGGCCAGCGGAGGATCAGGGTCGAGGAGCAAGGAACGATCAGAGACGAGTTCGTATCACGGACAGGAGAAGGGTCGAGGATCAGCCTCGTCAGGAGGAAAGATAGGAAACAAGGGAGCTAGTGGTGGAGGGTCCACCACCTCTTCAGACACGGGAGGGCCAAAGACCTGGGGGAATGGCATATCCCCCGCCAGAGTGCTTCCACTGCCATCAGGTTGGGCACATCCGCAGAAATTGCCCTATGAGAGGGGCACCCTCACCAGCTCCACCGGCTGCCCAGCCAGCATAGTATTTTGGAGGCCGAGGTTGTGGCCGAGGACATGGATACAAGGGGGAGATCATAGACAAGAAAGGGAGCATGTGTATGCTTTGGACCTTACGCAGCCTCGGAACCCAGAGCAGGTCATAGTAGGTACTCCGAGATGTTTAATTGTTTTAAAAAAATTTCGCTTTCTCAGTTGACAAATTTGTAGAACTGCACTAGATAGAATAAATTGGAAAGAAAAACTCGTTATAGAATTCTAAGACATTTAACCACCCCAGGTATAGTCGTCATCAGCGGCAAGGCTGCTTGCATGCTTTTCGATACCAGAGCTTCTCACTCCTTCGTGTCGGAGACGTTCGTAGAAGGATTGGAAGGCGTGGAGCGATTCACAGTCTTGGAGATGAGGGTGCGACTACCCGATGGATCTGAACTCCTTACCTTGGACCACTACAACATCAAGGTAGAAATCGGTGGAAAGGCGTTTGAGGCTCCAGCGACGCTTTTGAAGTTGACGGACTACGACTTGATCTTGGGCATGGTATGGTTGCACTGGAACCATGCCCAGTTTGATTTCCAAGCAAAGAGGATCACCATGAGGTATGGGGACTCTTTCATTGTCATCGAAGGTATAAGACCTGCCTCTTGTATACTCTTATCTTCGGCACAGGCCGTTAAGGCCCATCTGCAGGGACAGGAGGTTTATCAGATTCTATTTGAGATGGCGGCAATCAAGGAGTCTGTGATAGATATCCCGGTGGTGCGAGATTTCGCTGATGTCTTTCCAAAGAAACTGCCAAGACTACCTCCGTACCGAGAGCAGGACTTCCAGATACAGCTTGTGCCGGGGGCCAAGCCGGCATCTAGGGCCCCTTACAGGATGGCCCCGAAAGAGTTGACAGAGTTCCAAAGCCAGTTGCAGGAACTAGTAGAGGCAGGGTTTGTCCGGCCAAGCTCTTCACTGTGGGGAGCCCCAATGCTATTTGTCAAGAAGAAGGACGGAAGTCTCCGCTTGTGTATTGATTATCAAGCGCTGAACAGACTAACGATCCTGAATATATGCCCGCTGCCACGGATTGATGAGTTGTTTGATCAACTGGAGGGAGTGCATTTCTTCTCGAAACTTGACTTGAGGTCAGGTTATTATCAGCTACGGATTCGAGAGGAAGACATTCCGAAGACCGCCTTCAGTAGTAGGTACGGACTGTTTGAGTTTACAGTGATTCCCTTCGGGCTCACAAATGCACCGTTAGCATTTACAAGCCTCATGAACAGGGTATCGAGGACTATTTGGATGTATTTGTCATCATATTTATTGACGACATCCTCATCTACTCAAGGACAGAAGAGGAGTATACACGACACCTGACTTTGACTCTAGAGAGGCTATGGGAGCACCAGCAATATGCGAAGTTCAGCAAATGCCAGTTTTGGTTAAAGGAGGTGGCCTTGTTAGGTCATATTATCAGCGGTGCTGGGTTGGCAGTAGACCCGGCCAAGATTCGGGCAGTGCAGGATTGGCCACTGTTGAAGACAGCCACGGATGTACGGAGCTTCCTGGGACTTGTCGGATATTACCGGAAGTTCGTCGAAGGATTCTCTCGGATAGCACTCCCTCTTACATCCCTAATAAAGAAAGAATCCCCTTTTATTTGGACTCCACAGTGCGAGACGGACTTTATGGAGTTGAAAGGTTGGCTTACCTCGAATACCATTCTCTCTCTTCTGTTGGGAAGAGAGGGATTCCAGGTGTACACGGATGCCTCCTACAAGGGGATGGGTGCCGTTTTGATGCAAAACAGGCACGTAATAGCCTACGCCTCCCGACAGTTTAAGATACATGAGAAGAACTATCTGGTGCATGATCTGGAGATGGGTGCAGTGATCTTTGCTCTGAAGATTTGGCGACACTACCTCTACGGAGTTCACTGTGACATCTTCTCTGATCATAAGAATTTGAGATATGTGGACACGCAGAAGGAACTCAACATAAGACAGAGACATTGGATAGAGTTCCTGTCAGATTACAAGTACACCATGTACTACCATCCCAGGAAGGCGAACGTGGTGATAGATACTTTGAGCCGGAGAGGAGATACCTCAGGGAAGGGACCACATCTGATGTCCATGGAGCTAGTCTGGTCTTTCAGAGATATGCAGATATCCCTAGTGTCCGAGAATGATCCAGAATGGTATATGGAGTATCTAGCATTGATGGTTGCCATAGATGATATTCGGGACCGCATCCGGGATGGAAAGAGGACAGATGCATGGGCAGAGCCGATATTCCAATCCTTGGAGGAGGGTTCGATGGGAGATTATTCACTGAGATATGGATTGCTATATTTTAGAGGCAGGGTCTATATACCCGCAGGAGGCCAGATTCGGGAGGACATCATGGTAGAGGCACATTATATCAGATATTCTATACACCTGGGGATCACCAAGATGACAGTCGACTTGAAGAAGACGATGTTTTGGCCAAAGATAAAGAAGGACATTACATACTTCGTGACTCATTGCGAGGCATGCCAGCTGGTGAAGGCGGAGTGCAGGAACCCCGCAGGATTGCTACAGCCACTTCCGGTGCCGGAGTGGAAATTTGAGGACATCGCGATGGATTTCATTCATGGCCTCCCCCGATCACGGACGGGAAACGATTCAATTTGGGTCATTGTCGATCGGCTGACGAAGGTGGCCAGATTCATTCCGATCAGAAAAGATGACTCGGTTGGGGTACTGGTGCGGAGATTCATAGAGCAGTTCATTCGTTACTACGGTGTGCCCAGGACAATCGTGTCGGATCGGGATGGTCAGTTCACATCAGGAGAGTGGAGATCCGTGCAGACTTACTTAGGCATGCGACTGACCTTCAACACAACTTTTCATCCCCAGACGGATGGGCAGACGGAACGCACCAACCGGATATTGGAGGACCTCCTATGGCTATACATTTTGGATAAAAACGAACCTTCGGAGAAGCTCTTACCACTAGTCGAGTTCTCATATAACAACAGCTACCAGTCCAGCATAAGGATGGCTCCTTATGAAGCCTTATACGGAAGGAGATGCAGGACTCCGCTTTCATGGATTCAGGACGAGGATCTGAAGGTGTTGGTATCGGATTTTATCGAAGACACCGAGGCTCTGGTGAGACTGATACGGGACAGAATGCTGGAAGCACAAAGCCGACAGGCTAAGTACTACGACGCCCGACACCATCAGGTAAAGTTTCAGGTGGGAGACTAGGTTTTCTTGATGATTTGGCCCATGCACGGAGTTTCACGGGTGCGTGGTCGGAAGAAGAAGCTCAGCCCTAGGTATATGGGCCCTTACCAGATCCTTGAGCGGGTCGGGACCCTAGCTTACAGGCTGGAGTTGCCACCGGAATTGGCAGGCTTACACGACGTGTTCCACATTTCCTCACTTAGGAGGGCTCTACTACGCACGGAACAGCAGATTTCAACCATAGATGGGCCGGTAGCTTCAGACCGGTCAGTTCACTTGGAGCCGGTTTGGATCGATGACAGAGGAGTACGAATCTTGCGTCGCAAGAAGGTTCCGTTAGTCAAAGTTCTATGGAGGAATCACGACCAGGAGGAGCATACCTGGGAACCGCAGGATCTTATGCGACAAAAGTATCCAGAGCTATTCTGTCAGGTATACCTCACAACCTTTCAGGATGTTCAATTTACTTTCCTGTTTTAAACTAGTAGGACTTCACTAGGAAGGGTAGAGGCTAATCTTTTGTTTATTGGGGTCTTGGCCTTGCCAATTGGGCGAATTAGTCATAGATTTAGGTTTCCCTTTAAACCTCACTTAGCAAACAAGGCGTCGAGATGTAATCTCCCACTCCTTATGGGATGTTACAAGTTTAGTTTATTCTAGTAGAACCCCCGTAGGCTTAACCTTAATTTCGGGGATGAAATTTTTGTTTTGTTTATTGGGATTTGTAACATCCCATTTCCAACTAGACCCCCTAGGAGTGGTTTTATCATGACTAGGTCATGACAGAACCCTAGAGAAACTAAAAGATCCGGTGGACTTGAGAATAAAGGTGATTGTGTTTGATGGTCTGCAAATAGTAGATTCCTAAACCCTAGTTTAGGATGATCATGTGGTTTCACCAGGACTCCAAGACCTCACCAACCCTTGGAAAGGCCCAACAAACCCTATGGGCCCATGGGAGTCAATTCTAGGTGGCCAATTTGGCCAAGGACCCACCTAGGCCTACTTTGGGCAATTAACCTATATAAGGACAAGGTGCCCTTAGTAAACCCAAATAACTCTACCAAAGGTCTCTCTAGACAAAAAGAGGGGCCAAAGAGTCGATAAGGATCCATTGGGGTCAACCCAAATGGTCATGATGACCAAAGTCAACTCTACCCAAGGTCAAGTCAAACCCTAGCCCAATTGGGCTAATCCAAGCTCAAGTCTTTTTCCCCTTAGGCTAACTTTGATTTCTTAATTATTAGGATTATATTGGCTGAACTTATCCTAGAGAGTTGACCAGTCAACATGGTGACTAGGAGAGAGAGAGAGAGAGAAAGCTTCATTTCTTTTTAATGGAGGAGAGAGAATTTTGGGAAGAGGAGGAATGGAGTGGGGCTCGGCCAAGGGAGGCCAACAACCACCCTTGATGGCTGCAATCAACTCCTCTAGGGAAGAGGAGTTGATTCCAGCCATTTCCCGACCACCAAGGGGCATATTCAGCCCCCTCCTCTGAACCCGAGCCATTCCATTAATGGCTTTGATGGGCAATGAAGGATCCAGCCACTCCCCTCCCCAATTAGCCTTTTAAACACCACCAGTGGGGGAAGGCGAGTCTTTTCGATCTCTCACTTGGAGGGAGCAAGCCGTCCAACTGAGTTGTTGTATAAGCCGAGCGCCGCCGCCGTCGTCCATTGTGTCCTGCCGCTCCTCTCACCTTCAGGCCGCCGGAAAGGTCCTCCCTTTCCTCTTTTCTTATGGGTAGATCTAGGGTTTCATTAAGGACATGATTCAGGCTCAATTGAGCTTGATCGAAGATTGTATTTTCCAAGCTTTTCCATGAAAATCGCATACTCGGGTTCGCCGTAATAGCCGTCTCCGGCGGCCGTACGGCCGGCTGGGGGTAGCCCCCACCTCCCCGAAGGTGGTGGTGGCGGTGGTCGGCCAGGGAGGCGGCCGGGTGGTCGGGAAATCAGCCCGTAATGTTGCCCAGGCACGGGCAATTGTGGCCGTTGGCCTGTTGGAGAAGATGTTGGGCAGCCGCCGGATGCGTGCCGAGATTCGTGCATAATCATTTCGTTTTATTAATATTTCTTTGATTTTTATGATTTTCTGTCACACTTTCTGCACCACTTTGATTTAATTTTTAAAAATAATTCGGACGATGAGAAAACTTGCATCATAAAAGTTGTAGCCCTAAGGGTCTACTTTCATCCAAAATTTATTTGGACCCATTTAAACCTCTGGTTGGACCAGGGCATCAATTTTGGTGGGACCTATACCTAGGGCTATCCTGAGATTGAAAAGGGTGCCCACACTTTATCCCTTATCCAAATGACTTGAAATTTGGGCAGGGAGTCAAACTTAGTCATCCCTAGGGTCAGTAAAAAAATGGGAATTTTTGGGAATACTTTGTCCTATGGTTTTTGTTATTATTTAATAATACTAGGGTATTTTAATTAAGTGGTCTAATGACCTCCAAACCCTCCAAAATTTTGGTGAGTGGTCCCTAATATTAGTTCCTAGCTCTGTACAAAATTTCAAATCATGTGGATGAGTTTTAGTTAGGGAATCACCAAACCTTAGTTTGGCCTTAAGGAGGTGTTTTTGATTAAAAAGTGCACCATGGGTTTGGAGTGGTCAACTCACCTCAACAGAGGCTTGGGTTTTGGACACTGACTTAGTACAACCAATGTCATCCTCTTAAGGAAAATGGTGTGATTTAGGGTTGATTTACCCTGGGGTTCAAACTCAAACCCTAAGGAAGGGCTTTTTGGTGATGTGAAGGGCATAAGAGCAAATACCCTTGTATGACCTTGTAACTCAGTAGAGTTGAAGGTAGTGTACCCTAAGCCCTCTGGAAGGAGTCTTAGAAAATTTTGGGGTAGGTAGATACCTCAAAACCCCAACCCTAGGGTTAGGGTAGAATCACCTTTGTATAACACAAGCAAATATAACTCATCAAAAGGGTGTGAAACTTAAGGAGCATGAGTTTTAAAGTATAAAGAACCCTTAGTAATTTTACTGGAATTTTATGAGCAATATTTATGGTACTTCATTTTTTAGGTATGATATAGCCTTAAATAATGTTTTATTTATTAAAAATCATTCTATTCATTGAAACCCCATGAAACTTTGGCAGTGAATGTATTAGGTTGAAATTGTTGCCCTAGATTTTTAGTATAATTTTTGTTTGATCAAATCTAGTACATCATGCACAAATGATTAAAAAGGGGTTTGGTGGTATAAAATTATTCATAGATGATATATCTGTTGAAATATTATGAGACTTAGAAACATATGATTTCAAGTTTAAATATGCTTGTAGTAATTTATTCATAATTTTTAGAGGGTTGATTACAGTACTTTCCTTACAAGTCCATAATATTGAGGTTTTGGTAATTATTTTATTTAGAGTTAAATCCCTGCTGAAAAATTATAAAACTTGGCCAATGATGTTTTTAGAGTTGTATTAGCTCAATATAATTAATTCGTAATTTTTGGATGACAATTTTCTGTACTTGATTCATTTATAATGAAAGATAGAAATTATTTCTAAAATAGTTTTAAGGCCCCTTAGATGCTAGAAAAATTATGATACCTTGGATTTATATTACTGAGTTAACCAAATATTTATCATAATTTTGTTAGGCATCTTGCATGAGTACTTAGGGTAGTTCATGTTCAAACAGGTAGCCCTTGGAGGCTTTAAGGAAATTAATTAAATGCCAGATAAATTAGGAAAATTACAAATTTCTGGATTTAGTCTATTTGTGCAATGATAACTCTCTAGTAAATAATTTAGGGCATTTGGATGATTATTTGGATTTTCTCCTATCTGGTTCGACATATAGCCTAGGTCGGTCTACATTTGGCTAATTGGGTTAATTGCGATATGATATGATTGGACATGGTGTAAGAGTTAGTCATTTTGCTTGGTTGGATTGATGTGGATGAGTTCACCATAGAAGGATAGGAAGAGTAGTGAGAAGTAGTTGGGCTAGAGTTCGACGAAAGATCGTCTTTCACGAGGAGAGGAAGAGTTAAAATCACCCTAGGATTAGCCTACTGTAATATGAGAAGGGAATGAGTAAAGGGAATCAACCAATAACAATAAGTGCCTTGTGAAAGGGAATGATGGGCTTCAGCTACCATCATAGTTCCTAGTGCCCTTTGAGATCCCTTCACGGGGTATACCGGGGGCAGTCCTGGGCTAACGTAAATTGTAGGAGTGATAAATCTTAAAGAGCAACTAGAATAATTAGGGGTTCACTTTCACACACCCCGGTGTCTCGGGAAGTTAGTTTGACTATGATATTCGAGCGGTAGGCTCGGTGGTTGTTGAAACGGGTGGGATAGCATGGCGGGCTGGAGGCCCGGTTGATAATTGGAACGGACGGGATAGTCTGGGGAGCTTTGGCTCGGTGGGAAACGCATTAATACTGCATGTGCATAAGTTATAAGATGGTGGGCCCTCGGTGTTAGTAGTCGATGCTCCGACGCTAATACGTTGGCTCGGCAAGTGTGGTTAGCACTTCGCCATCAGAAGTCCGGTGCGCCAGCAGGCAAGAGTACGCAGGAGTCTGCTACGTGCACCAAGCATTGATGCATACGATAGTTCTGGCCGGTTATGCTTTACAGGTTTAGAGGTGGGCGAGGACCATCCCACCGCCTCCGTCTGCCACTATGGAGGTATCCTGGGAGGTTCGGCTCCAGAAAGGGGGAACTAAAGGTCTGTCTACACATAGTCGGGTGGGTGAGTTGCACTTGCATGATCACATCATACCCACTTGCATGCCATAACATAATCATTGCATATAATCCCTATCACCTATTATGTAAGTTGTATGGGACACTTACACAATAGGACATGCAAAATGACCCCTTAGTCTATAAGCTTGTGTGGGCAAGTTTATAAATTAAGGTCAAATTCTTCATATATATATTGCTGTTAATAACTGACACCCCATCGTATAAATTGGTATGGGACTCTTTATACGATGGGAGCCCTGTAGAAGATCCCTTGGCTTTTGTGTTTTCGCACATAAGTTTAGGTTACTTTTCATACTTTACTTTACTGCCACATGTACTATAAAATTGCTAGTATAGGTCCGCTGTCATCTGTTTCGTTATTAATCTCCATCTTCAAGTCCCCCTTTTCTTCCTCTCCGCTTGGTGCCTAGGGGCCATGTGGGAAGGGGTGGGGGATGATAGGACTTAGTCTTATAGACTAACGGTTTTCGGACAACATCATTTAGGGGATCGTGGAGCTCAGCATGGAGGAGCAGCCCCGAAGGTCAGCCCGTTTGGAGATAGGGTAGTCTAGCTCAGGAGTTCAGAC
Source organism: Platanthera zijinensis (assembly GCA_039513925.1). Classification (NCBI taxonomy): domain Eukaryota; kingdom Viridiplantae; phylum Streptophyta; class Magnoliopsida; order Asparagales; family Orchidaceae; genus Platanthera; species Platanthera zijinensis. The sequence continues at coordinate 181,288,648 of CM077079.1, read as the reverse complement.
ATCTGGGACTGTGAGTCCCTGATTCCAGTAGTGATTTATTTTGCTTCTGCTTGAGTGACTATGTAGTGAGGATTTGATGTATCGGGCTTAAGCCCTTATTTTCAGCACTTTTAGATTTTGTGGGCTCTCCCTTCGTGGATATTTTATTACTCTGATGTGATTTTATTGTGGACATTCAGTTAGAGTTTTTTACTTCGCTTGTGTTTACTCTACTTGGTTGCTTTTCCGTGATCGAATTGGCCGGCAGAATCGGCATTTCGCGGTGATGACCCTTCAGGGAGTGAAGGTGTCATCACCTAGCGGCAGTTCTGGGCCTAAGACCCCGGTGTTTTAAAAAGAAAAAAAATGGGGTCTTACAATATCTCCATCCTTGTCCTCTCAGTTTCCCTCTGACCCAATCCAAGAGGATGTTTCATCAACATCTCTTCCCTCTGATGCTCATCCATCCTCTTCTTTTCCTGAATTCACTCATACAGATTTCCCTTTTTCATTCTCAGTTTGCTCAAACTGTGGACATAAAACTCCTTACACAGCCTCTGAGCCTGAACCCCTTTACCTCAATTTCTCAGATATAGCCAAAGATCTTCTGCAATTCATTTATCCTTCCTTAGAGCTCCTTATAGCACAAGCTATAGCTCCTTTATCTGCCTCCATAAACACTCTTACCCATAGAGTTGTTGCCCTTTCCTCAGTCCCTTCTTCTGGGGGCCTGGCTACAGATGCCTCTGCAGCTAGGCAGGGGGAGATATCTAATGAAGAAGCTCCCATACCTTCTCTAGCAGTAATAGTTTTAGCAGATATGCAGGAGGATGTCTCCTTAGATGATTAGATGGCTCTAGATAAAGAAATTATTGATATTGATACTGATACAGAAGAAACAAATCTTCCAGAAGTTTTGACTGTAGGTGATTGTTGCATCAATCCCACAGTGGATATATTTGAGCTGTTGAGTTCCTTCTACACACTCTTTCTAGATTGTCTTCAAAATTTTAAGCCATCCTCTTTGGCTATTGTGTGTTGTACTCCCTCTCTAAGTCCTGAAGTTGTTAGACAACTAAAGGAAAGTTTTGTAGTTCCTCTGGCAGAACAGTCTGATGATCAGATGTCAAGATCTCCTGGGCCATCCTATGTTTTGGATGATAGCCCAATTCTAAGTCTTGATGATCTCATTGCTCAAGATATTGCTATGGAAACTGAAGCAATTAGAGAGATTGATGCTCTTTATGATAATCCCCAAGGATCATCTGATGATGATCAAGTAGAAAATTCAGATTCTTATGGTAGCAAAAAGATAGTGTCTAAGAAAAGGAAAGCTCCACCTAAAGCAATCTCAAAGCCAAATGCTCAGAATGACACTCCATCCTACCTTCTCCAGAAGATTACTCCTTATCCAGGTATGCTTCATTGGATGTGGCTATCTAATAATGAGCAGAAGGCTAGAAAGAAAAGTAGAAGGTACTCTCCTCCTCCTTCTGAAAGGTCCAGGAGAGGTCCTCCCCCTCCTCCCCCTCCAGTAGTAGGAGCCTCTGGTTTAGTAGCTCAAAGGTCTACTTCTATTACCCAGACCTTGCAGAGGCAGGATAGACCTTCAAATCCTCCTCCTCCAGCTGGATCTTCAGACAAATATTCTTCTTCTCAAAGGCCTATATCTTCTGGAAAGCCTAAAGGAAAACTTAGTGAAGTTCCTTCTCACAGGTCTTTGTACTCCAGTCAAAGCTGCATAATCCAGTGTCTATAAATTTCCATGCTCAATCTACTCAATTCAGAATTTCATCTCAGAAGTCAGTTCAGGAAGCTAGTTCAGAGAGACCCTCTTGTCCTCCTCTTGATCCTGAGCTTGACCCCAACTTCAGAATGGAAAGGTTGAATGAATTAGTTGGGCTATCTCAAATGAATAAAGCCAGGAAAGAAGGTCAGGATCCCTCTCAATTCACTATGTCATCATATAGAGAGAAAGAGCTTGACAGATTGCAGGTTACCAAGAAAGTATTCAATCCATCAGAGTATATGTCTCTTCATCCTGAGGCAGTTGTGCCTAGAGCAGCATCTCAGAAGACTCTAGGAGATCTATGAAGATGTCAAAGAAAGAAGCAGAAGATCCTTCCAGGAAGATCATATTTTCTAAACCCTCTTCTGCTCCACCTTCTAATAAATCCTAAGTTCTCTGAAATCTTTATTGTTTATTTATTTCTTTTTATTTTATTGATCTATCTGAATTATATGTGAATTACATGCTATACTAAATCTTGTGATTATTTCAATACCATATGAGATAGCTATAACACTGTATTGTTTTTTATTGTTTCTTTTATATTGAGTGACCTCACCCAAATAGGGGGAGATTGTTGGAACCCCATGTTTAATTTGGGCTATGTTCACTCCTCGGTTGTTTGACCCACTTGTATAGCTAGGGTCAAAGTCTAGGTCTAAGTTAGTCTTAGTAGAGCAGACCTCTTAAAGACCAGCATTGGACTTCATTTCAAAGACCAAGACTCAGAAGTAATCTGTGGATCTGATATCAGTTTGAAATTCGTCGAACTCTGCTCGAAGATCGTTGATCTCTAATCGATGATCGCAGAGGTAAAATCTCTGAGCTGAGCTCGACGATCTCAGAACTCAGACCGACGATTTCTAGTCTCAGCTCGACGATCTTCTATCTCAACTCTGCGATTATTTATCTGTGTTCGACTACCTTATTGCGCAACTGTCTTGAATATTTCATTCTTATTTTGTCGAGGCTATTTATGGCATCAAATCTCTAGTAGTTAATGCTGATGTTATCAAGGCTTATAGCCATTTCTATTGAAGCATTAACTACAGGTTTTCACAGAGTTATTATATTATATTATATGCCAAAGACAGTTGAGAAAATCATTTATTGCAGATATTATAGCCGTTTTCTCTCCTCGATTCCTAAAAAAATTAAAGGAATGTTTTTGAAATTCAAGTAGGGAATTCTTTTATCCTACAAAAAAGAAGAAGGCTGTCGATTCCATCACACAACAAAGAAGTGACAAAAAAAAGAAAAATACAAAATCGTTCCTGCTAACATCCTAAAAACATTCTGAAGCAGATCTTCATCAGTTTTTCTCATTCTGTCAGTGCTCTGAAGAAGAAGAAAGAAGAACAACTTTTACAAATCAAGAGTCTTTTTGTTCTTCTCTTCCAGGACCTTGCTAAGACATTCCAGCACCATCTGTCTAAAGCTCCTGGACAAAGTCTGTAACGCCCCCGATTTTTTTGCGATTATTTAATTCTCGTTCGGCGTTACGTCAATGCTTTTTCTTGGCTTGTGCCATTTCTGGAGTGTGGTCTTAACTCCTTGGAACTGGGTGCCCTATTTTTTTAGCCTGTTGGCAAGACCTCCCTAGCAAGCCGAGTCGTTTTGGGTGACCCGGTGTGGCCTCTCGGGGGATGCTTGTATTTTGGCTTCGAAAGGGTATAACTCGAGTTCTTTTCGTCGAAAGTTAATTTCGACTTCACCGTTGTGTTCGTAGCGTGGATATTTAGCTACGGTGTGAATTTCGTCGAATTCCGAGGTAGTTCGGTTTTCGTGTCGTTTTGGGTGTGCCATTAGTAAAATCTAATTAGAAACCCTTTTAAATTAAGTGAACCGGTGGCTTGGGAGGCAATTAGGCTTAACTGTCATGGTTAAGCTTATATAAAAGCCTTAATTAGAATCAGCGGCCCATTCTTCTTATTCCCGAGATCAGAAGAAACCGCTGCTCTAGTTCGCGGAAAATAGAGGAAAACCGCCGGACCTACTTCTCCTTCGGACGGCGATTCCGGGAGTGTTCGTTGACGTATTTCGATTCCGAAAGTGACGTTGTCTTGCTCTCGCTCAGATCTTCATTTTGATGGTAAGATATTTGATTTTTGTGGAGTTTTAGGAGACTTGGATTTCCGGTTCTTGTGCTTTTCCGCCATTAAAGTGCGGGTTTGCTTGTTAGGTGCTGCTCCTTCTAATGCAGAATGAAGAGGAGGGAAATCCGACCAAGCTTTGCCGGAAATAGAGGCAAGTGGTATTATTTCCCTTGCCATTGTTGTTCTTTTGAAATTCCAGAATGTTTCCCGGTTAGCCCTAGGGTAGAAACCAAGTATATTCTCTTTTACCTTGCTGAATTTAGGGCTTAGATTCGCCTATGAGCCCCCTCCTTGTGCTGTTTTGCTCAACCCGATGGTTGTTATAACTATTTAGACTCCAGATTTGTAGTTCTAGTTGGGTGCTTTTGCGGGTGGAGCTGAGAGAGAGAGTGAGGGAGGTTGTTGTGGTAGGGCTTTGGTTAGAACCAGTCTTGGTAGACTCTCGGGTTTTGGTGTTGAGTGTGGTGCACACACTCAAAGCCAAAAGCCGCCCGGACTCGGCTTTTAGTGTGGTGGACACACTCAAAGCCATAGTTCGGTTTGTTCTTTGCGGCTGAGAGGTGGGGTGATTGAGTGAGAATTTTCGTCTAAGTCAAAATCGACGAGTGATTCCCGCTGATTTCGACGTGATTCCCACCGATTCGGCGAGAATCATCCTTGATTCCCGCCGATTCGGCGAGAATCATCCTTGATTCCCACCGATCGTCGAGAATCATTCTGGATTCTCGCCAATTCGGCGAGAATCATCCTGCATTCCCGCCGATTCGGCGAGAATCAGTCGGCATTCCCGCCGACCTCCTCTTGTTGGCGTTGGCTTAGGGTTTTCCTGCGGGAATGAACTTTGGCGTAGAGTGAGTTGACCTCACTCAACGCTAAAGCTGCTTTGGCATTTAGGGAGGTGGACTCACTCAACGCCACTATTGGGTTTTGTGGTTTTGGCTGAAGGCGTTGAGAGAGTGGACCTCACTCAACGGCATAGCCGTTTTGGAGTTGAGTGAGGTTAGCTCACTCAACGCCGCTGCCTCTTTTGCTGAAGGCGTTGAGGGGGTGGACCTCACTCAACGCCATGGTTGTTCTGGCACTGAGTGAGGCTAACTCACTCAACGCCAAGCTCTGGTTAGGCGTTGAGTGGGTCCCACTCAACGCCAAGCCGTGTTGAGTAACTTCAGCACTGTTTCCCTTACCTCGATTTTCGTTCCCGAGTGAATTCCTTGATTATATTTGTAGTTTCCTTGTCGGCCATATTTTTCTTTCCTAATGGCCGAATCGTGGGTCGTGGTTAGTAGTGGTGGTTTGAAGCTCTTCATGGTGGAGGTGTTGTGTAATTTAGCCAAGGCCACCCTTATTCTTCTATCTGGCTCCAGCTACGGGCTGGGCAAGGGGGTGGAAGGTCCTTTGTGCTTTCACATGTAGACCCTTGAGCTTGTTGGCTTGGAAATGGTGGTTGGGGGACTGAGTTTTGCCTCCAACCCCGATCCATGCTGTTTGTTTTTGCTACTACCATCTCCCACAGCTTAGGGTGTTAGAATTTTCTTCCTTGGTAGATTGCAGCACTTTGGGCTCTTGGTAGCCTAGTAGACCCTGCAGGATGTAGTTTCTGGGCGGGGTTGGTGCTGTTTCCTCGCACGTAGTGCATTCCTTATTGTCTTGCCTTGGGCAGTTGTGACTTTTACTGCTGTGTGTTTTCCTCTTTTATTTATTCCCTGGTTGGCTCTTCCATGCAGTTTTTCCTTGTTTTGCTTGCTGAGCTATTCTTTCTTCTTTTGAATGCCTCAGGTTCTGAGCAGTAGCTAGTTTGGTGGCTAGGTTGTGGTGGTGTTGCTGGTGGTCTCTTGGACTTTGGAGATCCTGTTGCTTTGTTAGTGAGGTAGTTTTTCTGTACTTTTCTTACAAACATACATATTTGCCTGTGGGTTCGTGTCGGGTTGTTGGCGCCCACTGTTAGTTTTTACCTTTGTATTAGATATATTACTTTTACTGCTACCATTTTCTTGAGATAGTCTACTTGCTCTGGGGAGGATTTATGCTAGGTTGCTAGTTATTTTAAAACTACAATTATTATTATTAGAAGTACATCGCATGATCAGCATGTTTTATAAAAGTACATCACTATTTTCCAAATAACGTATAAAGATCGTTTCCTTATATATAATATAAATTAAATGTAGAGTCTTGCATGGCATAAGTGGTCCTCTTAGGGCTCTTGTGCACTCCTTAGGAAGTCAAACCTGAATAAAGTATTTTTTCCGCAGCGCATAAGTATAGTTTTTAACTGTGGACTAGGTGATCCACCGAGCCGAGGGATACGACCTCTAAAGTATAACTGATTTTCTAATCATTAAACTTATAAATTTCTTTCATAAAGTGTAGTAGTTGGTATTTCCTGAGAGTCAGCAGTTTTCCCCTGCTTGACGTGGCATCATGACGCGCGTTTTCTCATACTCTGATAATTCTTTAATTCGGAGAAAATGCGGGTTGTGACAGTTGGTATCAGAGGGAGGTTGCTTGATGGGTTAGTCGGGCAACCTTCCCTTTTGATTGCATTAGTAGTTCAGCATCATGTCATTCACACACCGATATGTCATCAGCACGTCTTGGCAGAAGCACGAACACTACACTCATAGCATAACATGAAGTATACAGGGCATATTATGTAGTATGGGATGCATAATATGTGTTCGTATATGGATCCACTATAGGGGCAACATGTGAGGGTTATGTAGTATGGGATGCATAACCTCACCACATGGCTGCGACTAGCACGTTTTCTTTTTCGTTGCATGCGAATGTTATGTAGTATGGGATGCATAACATTTTCATGTGTACGCCGCTCATAACATGCATTAGGGCCTTTTTAGAATGCATAGCACAAACATGCATAGCATAACATGGCATAAGAACAACGTGCCAAGCTAAAGACTGGCAGGATGACATATGTACACACATAAGTTTTCGAGTCAAAAATAATATAAAGTCATGCATTCTCGATCTAGGCACAAGAATTAATATGGTGGTGGTTAACCATCCTAGGTTAGGGCATAACATCAATTTTTGTAAAAAGATAAACTCCCAGAGCAAGTTTAGCAGCTTTAAGTTCATATCTATATATGTATTGTCTATACTAGTAGTTGGGTCTAGCCGTTGTACTAGGATCTAAGTAGTGTTGCTATGACTTTAGGATGGCAAGACGTCCTTCAACTAGATCAACTCCCCTATCTGAGGGTAAGTCATCTGGAGCTCAGAATGATGCGGTGATCGAAAGCTTGTGGAAGAGTAGAGATTCCTTGAGCAGGCAGTTGGTGGAGGTGCGAGCCCAAATCCAGTCTTTGGTAGCAGTTGTGGCAGGTCAGACTCAGGGAGTGTAAGGCCCTGTAGGGGGATTGCTGTTCCTCCCCCTCCTGTACCCTTAAGACCTCCAGTGGTGGTGCCAGCAGAGATGGGCTTCATCTCGCAGTTTCAGAGGCTGAGCCCTCCCACTTATGACGGGAAGGCAGATTTCATGGTGATAGATGACTGGCTGATCTCCATGGAGGAGATGTTCTCGTACTCAGGGATTGCAGACGATTAGAGGGTGATGATAGCCACCTATCAGCTTAAGGGTTTGGCTAAGAGTTGGTGGCTGAGAGAGAAGGAGAGCTTGGTAGCTGGATGCTCTTGGGAAGTGTTCAAGGAGACGCTGTTGAGGAAGTTCTTACCCTCGGTCGAGCGTGACTGCCTCATGAACGACTTCCTCCATCTGAAGCAATGGTAGCTCACGGTGGGTGAGTATGAGATAGAGTTCAGCAAGCTGAGTCATTTTGCCCCAGGATTGGTCAGCATTGAGGCTGATCGAGTTAAGCGATTTCTCGGTGGTTTGAGGAGTGAGGTGCAGCAGTTGACCAGTGCTTATGGGTCAGAGACTTATATAGGGGTAGTGGAGGCTTCTTTGAAGGTGGAGGCTATTGAGACCGTGAAGAGCAGAGGACAGCAAAGCAGGAAGGATAAGAGGAAGTCTGTGGAGGAGAAGAAACCCCAGGTACCGGATGCAGTTCCGGAAAAGAAGACCAAGGTTGTGTGCAGTTTCTGTGGGCGGTCAGGCCACCCTGTCGAGAGATGTTTCAATAGAGCAGCAGCTCAGAGGAAGGAGCAGGTTCATGCGATTCAGGGTGCTCCGAGGAGAGATGTCTCCTGTTCTGTTTGCAAGCGACCCGGGCATGATGCTGCCCAGTGCTGGTCCAAGGATAAGGTCTATTTTTAGTGTTGGCTGAAGGGACACATCAAGTCTATGTGTCCTCAGATTCAGCCTGCCCTTCATGTAGTGCCTCTTCAGGCATTACCTCCACCTCAGCGTGTGGACAAAGGAAAGAGAAAGCTTAACGTGATCTCTTCTGAGGAGGCTCAAGCTTCGACTCAGGTCATCTCTGGTTAGTTGTCTTTCCAGCCTGAATGTTTTGTTCTTGTCTTGTTAGAATGTTTGTAGTATTGTTGTGGTAGTTCCTTAGTTATATATGTTCCTATAGGGAAGTTTAAGGTGAAGAACCGCTGGGCGCGTGTTCTTTTTGACTCCGGTGCTACCCACTCGTTCGTGGCTAGAGCCTTTGTAGAGCGACATCCGTTGACTTTAGATCGAGTTCGGGATACCATTCATGTCAAGTTCCCCTCTGGTGAATCTTTGTTGTCAGATTTGGGCATGTTGGATTGCCCTATTTTGTTGGGGGACTTCCTTGCGAAGGCAGACCTGAAGATGATTGATCTGGAGGACTTCGATGTTATTTTGGGCATGGACTGGCTGTCTAGGTATGATGCAGTCATTCAGTGCAAAGGGAAGCGCTTGGGCTTCATCAGGGACGACGGTTAGCCCGGAAGCGTGTATGCAGATCTGAGCCAGGATTCTCCTGTCATCTCTGCGATATGTGCTCAGAAGCTTTTTCTTTCGGACTGTTTTTCTTGTTTAGTCTCGGTGGTTGGGACCACTGTTAGGGTACCGTGCTTAGAGGAGATTCCAGTTGTTCGTGATTTCGCCGATGTTTTTCCTGATGACCTTCCTGGTCTTCCTCCCGAGCGAGATGTTGAGTTTGTGATCGATTTGGAACCGGGTACATGTCCTATTGCTAAGACGCCGTACCGGATGGCCCCTCGAGAGCTAGAGGAGTTGCGAGTTCAGTTAGATGAGTTGTTGGCGAAAGGGTTTATCAGGCAGAGTTCGTCACCTTGGGGTGCTCCTGTTCTATTTGTGAAGAAGAAAGATGAGTCAATGCGGCTTTGCATCGACTATAGGGAGCTGAACAAAGTCAAAATTAAGAACAGGTACCCTCTGCCGAGGATCGATGGCTTATTTGACCAGTTGCGCGGTAGCACGGTCTTCTCCAAGATTAACCTTCGTTCAGGCTATCATCAGCTTGGGATTCGTGATGCAGATATTCCACGGACTGCGTTTAGATCGAGGCATGGACATTTTGAGTTCTTAGTGATTTCGTTTGGATTGACCAACGCTCCATCAGCGTTCATGGATATGATGAACCGGGTGTTCAAGGATTTCCTAGATAAGTTCGTGATGGTCTTCATCGATGATGTGTTTATTTACTCTTGCAGTGCTGAGGAGCATGAGCAGCATCTACGCTTGGTTCTATCGGAGTTGAGGAACCATAAGTTATTCGCCAAGTTGAGCAAATGCGAATTTTGGTTGCCTCAGGTCTCATTTCTGGGCCACGTGGTGAATAAGGATGGGATCTCGGTGGACCCGGAAAAGATCGCAGTAGTGATGGATTGGAGTAGGTCGGGCACGCCCAAGGAGATCAGGAGCTTCCTAGGGTTGGCCGGCTACTACAGGAAGTTTGTGGAGGGTTTCTCTACCCTAGCTAAACCTTTGACTAAGATGACTCAGAAGAACGTGGCTTTTGTTTGGAGCGATAAGTGCGAAGAAGCCTTCCTGGAGTTAAAGAGGAAATTGTGCACTGCTACCGTTCTGACCCTGCCTACTGAGGGTGTGGATTATGATGTATACGTAGATGCTTCGCATGTAGGTCTGGGATGCGTATTAATGCAGGTTGGTAAGGTGATTGCCTATGGGTCAAGGCAACTGAAGACTCATGAGAAGAATTATCCTACGCATGACCTCGAGTTCGCAGCGGTTATTTATGCGTTGAAGCTGTGGAGACACCTACTTTATGGGGCTCAGTGCAAGATCTTCACCGACCATAAGAGCCTGAAGTTCGTGTTCACACAGAAGGAGTTAAATCTGCGCCAGCATCGGTAGCTAGAGTATATGGCCGATTATGATGTAGAGATCCAGTATCATCCAGGCAAGGCCAATGTGGTGGTCGACGCCCTGAGTCGGAAGACGGGGAAAATCTTTAATCTCTCTGCAGACCGTTTAGTGGAAGAGTTCCTCCTTATGGATATATCAGTAGGATGCTGTGGCCTGCAGAGTAGTTTGTCAGTGGCAGAGCCGTCTTGGATTTCATTGACCAGACTTCACCAGAAGGACGACCCGGATCTTCTACACTTATTCTTCAGGACTGAGAGAGGAGAGTTGCCAGATTATTCCATCGATGATGCTGGAACTTTGAAGTACCGCGACAAATTTTGCATTCCCGCGGTTGGGGACATTAGGGGTATGGTTTGCAGAGAGGCTCATGGATCCAGCGTTGCCTACCATCCAGGATCTACGAAGATGTATCGTGACTTAAAACAAATTGCCTGGTGGTATGGTATGAAAGGAGATATAGCCCGATTTGTTGCGGAGTGCCACACTTGCAAGCGGGTGAAGGCCGATCATGGAAGGCCTGGTGGCAAGTTGACTCTGTTAGAGATCCCGACTTGGAAGTGGGAAAGTATATCTATGGATTTCATCACGGGTTTACCGCGATCCCCGAGGGGATTTGATTCCGTTTGGGTCATAGTGGATAGACTGACAAAGTGTGCTCACTTCGTGCCATATAAGATTGATTACCCTATGAAGAAGATAGCAGAGTTGTACTTGAATGAAGTCATCCGACTGCACGATGTGCCGGTTAGCATCATTTCTGATCGAGACTCTCGGTTTACTTCTCGTTTTTGGCAGAGTCTGCAGGAGGGGTTGGGTACGGATCTGAGGTATTCTACTGTGTACCACCCACAGACTAATGGGCAGACGGAGCGGGTGAATCAGATAGTTGAGGATATGATACGATGCTACATTTTAGACAACGGTGGAGCGTGGGATGAGCGGCTGCGACTTATGGAATTTTCTTACAACAATAGTTATCAGGAGAGCTTGTAGATGGCTCCATTCGAAGCCTTGTATGGGAGCCGCTGCAGAACTCCATTGTTTTGGGCTGAGGCAGGTGAGAGGCCATTGTTGGGTCCTGATGCGCTCGAAGAAATGGAAGTCGTAGTGAAGCTTGTTCGAGAGAAGCTTCGTATAGCTCAGGAGAGGTACGAGAAGAACGCTAATCGGCATAGGTCTGCCTTGGAGTTTTCTGTGGGGGACCTTGTATTTATTAAGGTTTCCCCGATGGTGGGAGTAAAGAGGTTTGGTAAGAATCAGAAATTTGACCCGAGGTATGTGGGCCCGTTTAATGTTTTGGAGCGGATTGGCGTGTCAGCTTACAGGTTGGATTTGCCAGCAAACTTCCCAGGTGTTCATAATGTTTTCCATGTTAGCCAATTGCGGAAGTGCGTGCGCAGCAGAGGGCAAGTCTTGGACGTTGTGCCTTTGTTGGAGCCCAACCTCTCTTTTGTTGAAGTGCCGATCCGTATTTTGGATACTCATGAGCGGGTGCTGCGAAAGAAGTCTATTCCAATGGTTAAAGTTCTTTGGAGGAATCAGGAATTGGAGAGCGCGACTTGGGAGTTAGAGTCGGCTATGAGGGAGGCTTACCCTCAGCTGTTTCCATGATTAGTTTGGTTTGTTTTTCTTCTTGTAATGTTTAGATTTTTACTTTCCTTCTATAGTAGAAGTGTTGGGCGTAAAGTTTCGGGACGAAACTTTCTTTTAGGGGGACTGACTATAACGCCCCCGATTTTTCTACGATTATTTAATTCTCATTCGGCGTTACGTCGATGTGTTTTCTTGGCTTGTGCCATTTCTGGAGTGTGGTCTTAACTCCTTGTAACTGGGTGCCCTATTTTTTTAGCCTGTTGGCAAGACCTCCCTAGCAAGCCGAGTCGTTTTGGGTGACCCGGTGTGGCCTCTCGAGAGATGCTTGTGTTTTGGCTTCGGAAGGGTATAACTCAAGTTTTGTTCATCAAAAGTTAATTTCGACTTCGCTGTTGTGTTCGTAGCGTGGATATTTAGCTACGGTGCGAATTTCATCGAATTTCGAGGTAGTTCGGTTTTCGTGTCGTTTTGGGTGTGCCATTAGTAAAATCTAATTAGAAACCCTTTTAAATTAAGTGAACCGGTGGCTTGGGAGGCAGTTAGGCTGAACCTTCATGGCTAAGCATATATAAAAGCCTTAATTAGAATCAGCGGCCCATTCTTCTTCTTCCCGAGACGAGAAGAAACCGCTGCTCTTGTTCGCGGAAAACAGAGGAAAACCGTCGGACCTGCTTCTCCTTCGGACGACGATTCCGGGAGTGTTCGTTGACGGATTTCGATTCCGAAAGCGGCGTTGTCTTTCTCTCCCTCAGACCTTCATTTCGACGGTAAGATATTTGATTTTTGTGGAGTTTTAGGAGACTTGAATTTCCGGTTCTTGTGCTTTTCCGCCATTAAAGTGCGGGTTTGCTTGTTACGTGCTGCTCCTTCTAGTGCAGAATGAAGAGGAGGGAAAGCCGACAAAGCTTCGCTGGAAATCGAGGCAAGTGGTATTTTTGCCCTTGCCATTGTTGTTCTTTTGATATTCTAGAATGTTTCCCGGTTAGCCCTAGGGTAGAAACCAAGCATATTCTCTTTTACCTTGCTGAATTTAGGGCTTAGATTCGCCTATGAGCCCGCTCCTTGTGCTGTTTTGCTCAACCCGATGGTTGTTATAACCATTTAGACTCCAGATTTGTAGTTCTAGTTGGGTGCTTTTGTGGGTGGAGCCGAGAGATAGAGTGAGGGAGGTTATTTTGGTAGGGCTCTGGTTAGAACCAGTCTTGGTAGACTCTCGGGTTTTGGTGTTGAGTGTGGTGCACACACTCAAAGCCAAAAGCCGCCCAGACTCGGCGTTGAGTGTGGTGGATACACTCAAAGCCATAGTTTGGTTTGTTCTTTGCGGCTGAGTGGTGGGGTGATTGAGTGAGAATTTTCGTCTAAGTCAAAATCGACGGGAATCACCAAGTGATTCCCGCCGATTTCGACGTGATTCCCACCGATTCGGCGAGAATCATCCTTGATTCCCGCCGATTCGGCGAGAATCATCATTGATTCCCGCCAATTCGACGAGAATCATCCTTGATTCCCACCGATATTCGAGAATCATTCTGGATTCTTGCCGATTCGGCGAGAATCATCCTGCATTCCCGCCGATTCGGCGAGAATAAGTCGTCATTCCTGCCGACCTCCTCTTGTTGGCGTTGGCTTAGGGTTTTTCTGCGGGAATGATCTTTGGCGTAGAGTGAGTTGACCTCACTCAACGCCAAAGCTGCTTTGGCGTTGAGGGAGGTGGGCTCACTCAACGCCACTGTTGGGTTTTGTGGTTTTGGCTGAAGGCGTTGAGGGAGTGGACCTCACTCAACGCCATAGCCATTTTGGCATTGAGTGAGGTTAGCTCACTTAACGCAGCTGCCTCTTTTGCTGAAGGCGTTGAGGGGGTGGACCTCACTCAACGCCATGGCTGTTCTGGCGCTGAGTGAGGCTAACTCACTCAACGCCAAGCTCTGGTTAGGCGTTGAGTGGGTCCTACTCAACGCCAAGCCGTGTTGAGTAACTTCAGCACTGTTTCCCTTACCTCGATTTTTGTTCCCGAGTGAATTCCTTGATTATATTTGTAGTTTCCTTTTCGGCCATGTTTTTCTTTCCTAATGGCCGAATCGTGGGTCGTGGTTAGTAGTGGTGGTTTGAAGCTCTTCATGGTGGAGGTGTTGTGTAATTTAGCCAAGGCCACCCTTATTCTTCTATCTTGCTCCAGGTACTTGCTGGGCAAGGGGGTGGAAGGTCCCTTGTGCTTTCACATGTAGACCCTTGAGCTTGTTGGCTTGGAAATGGTGGTTGGGGGACTGAGTTTGCCTCCAACCCGGATCCATGCTGTTTGTTTTTGCTACTATCATCTCCCACAGCTTAGGGTGTTAGAAGTTTCTTCCTTGGTAGATTGCAGCACTTTGGGCTCTTGGTAGACTAGTAGACCCTACAGGATGTAGTTTCTGGGCGGGGTTGGTGCTGTTTCCTCGCACATAGTGCATTCCTTATTGTCTTGCCATGGGCAGTTGTGACTTTTACTGCTGTGTGTTTTCCTCTTTTATTTATTCCCTGGTTGGCTCTTCCATGCAATTTTTCCTTATTTTGCTTGCTGAGCTATTCTTTCTTCTTTTGAATGCCTCAGGTTCTGAGCAGTAGCCAGTTTGGTGGCTAGGTTGCGGTGGTGTTGCTGGTTGTCTCTTGAACTTTGGATATCCTGTTGCTTTGTTAGTGAGGTAGTTTCTCTGTACTTTTCTTACAGACATACATATTTGCCTGTAGGTTCGTGTCAGGTTGTTGGCGCCCACTGGTAGTTTTTACCTTTGTACTAGATATATTACTTCTACTGCTACCATTTTCTTGATATAGTCTACTTGCTCTGGGGAGGATTTATGCTAGGTTGCTAGTTATTTTAAAACTAAAATTATAATTATTAGAAGTACATCGCATGATCAGCATGTTTTATAGAAGTAAATCACTATTTTCCAAACAACGTATAAAGATCATTTCCTTATATATAATATGAATTAAATGTAGAGTCTTGCATGTCATAAGTAGTCCTCTTAGGGCTCTTATGCACTCCTTAGGAAGTCAAACCTGAATAAAGTATTTTTCTGCAGCGCATAAGTATAGTTTTTAACTGTGGACTAGGTGATCCACCAATCCGAGGGATACGACCTCTAAAGTATAACTGATTTTCTAATCATTAAACTTATAAATTTCTTCCATAAAGTGTAGTAGTTGGTTTTGCCTGAGCGTCAATAGTTATCCCCTGCTTGACGTGGCATCATGACGCACGTTTTCTCATACTCTGATAATTCTTTAATTCGGAGAAAATGCGGGTTGTGACAAAGTCTCTCAGTTGAAGACCTACTCACCCTGTGCAAAGCTTCCCATCCTGAACCCTTCTACATCTCAGGGAGAGCTTTGATAACATCTCTTAATCCTCAGCCTTCTCATTGTTTTGAGAAAAGAAGACTTTCATCACTCTCTCATCCCCACCACTGTATAGGGTTTTAATACCCTTCAAAAATGTTCTGTTTCACAAGTCTCCTTCCAAAAGTCTTAGGTTGGTTTTTGGGCACCTGATCAAAAGCTCATTAGTGACAGTCACCTGATCAAAACCTGTAGTGGATTCCTACCAAGGGTGGTAGAAGAGGGGATGTACCCAGTTGGGGAACCACTATAAAATTATTGTGTTGTCTGGTTGCGCTTTTTGTATTCTTGTGTGATTGTGCTGTGGTTAGATTAGCTTAGTTTATTTTCTTTTATATTTACAGTAAAAATAATTTTTTATAACTCTATTCCCCCCCCCCCCCATAGAGTTTTTCAGAGTTTATCACCCCCTTATTTTCTTTCACCTTTTTTATAAAGTACTGGAAGATGGCATGAGAAGTTGGCATCCCGCAAGAGCGTTCATGTAGTTGTCCTCTCCTACATCCAAATTTCTATCCAAGAACGCAACGACCTCAGAAATAGTAGGGATCGAGATTGATTATTTCTTTGAAACATTCTTTGGCAAAGACAAAGGTGTTTCCTTAGAAGTGCTGCTTGGGAACTTGACAAGTTTTCTTGGTCTGTTTGGATCGGGCTTCATAGTGGCATCCACTTTATATCCCAATTCTACAAGCAAAGTTTGGTTTATGCTTATTCCTGGCAGATGGAGGAAGCCGCTAGTTGCTAATGATTTGTTAAGTGTGACCTATTTAATTGAGGAGCTGCACTATTTATAGACTCACCAAGCCACTAAGGGTAGTGCTCAGTCTTTGCAGTTACCAATCTAGTTTTTTGGAGCTCGCACGATCTACCTAAAAGTGCGGGGATAATGTTAACCAAAATATTGCAATGATGGAGGAGAGCATCCGAAAGAAGCCTGGACTACTTGCTAAGCTACCTTTCTCGGTGCCGCCGATCTCTCGGGCAAACACTCCAAAGTATTTGTGGACACCCCCTAGAAATATGGCTATGTTCAGTATGGACAGTCAGCAAGTGGCCTTAAGATGGTTTCTCAGAATACAGTTCAGAGGATCCAATCTGTAGTACGCGCGGACACTACAACCAAGTTCATGCAGATTCCTCTTTTTCGATCCAATTCTAACAGTACCGTGCGATTTCTTGCGGTCTCTTCATTAGTCTCTGCTTCCCAACTCTTCTTGTACCTCAAGAAGCTTCGTATATAATATCACAATTTATATTGCATTAACAGCTTATCGGTTCGTAAACCATCCATGCAGCCTACCCTCAAGTATAAAATGGGGACTAGGGGTGCTTGGGGGTGGGGGGACACACAGACTTAGCTTAGAACTAGCCCAATCGCTGGTATGGACACTAATTCTAGTTAAGCTTTTATTTTCTCTTTATGTTCGCTCGAACACTCTTGTAACCCTCTTTTTCAATCAATCATGAGGCCTGTCGCAAGAAAGGCATTCACCGCAGCAGGTCAACTTTGGTGTTCACCATAGCGATCATCAATTTTTGTTCATTCCAAAGGGCCAGTACCAATCGCTTGCGAACCACATTTTCCTCTACCGACCACCCTACCCAGGGATAACACGTTGAGAGTTGGTATCATTTTTTGGCTCCAGCATAGACATCAAGGGTGTAATGCCCCAAATCTCGAGTTTTTGAGTGGGCTGTATAGTCTGAGCAACACGGCCTGGGACACGGGCGTGTCCAAGGCCGTGTCCTACTCTGTGTACTCGAGTGGGTCTCGAGTGAGGCAAACGGCCTATGACACGAGCGTGTCAAAGGACGTGTCCTTCTCTGTGCAGGGCGGTCTCGAGTGTGGCGAGGGTAATCTCGAGTGGCACACGGCTCGTGACACGGGCCTGTCCAGGGCCATATCCTATGAGTTCGACGAGATGATCTTGACGAAATGTACTCGATGATCCTCGAGAGGCTAGCCATGTTGGGCACATGGACTGTGACATGGGCGTGTCAAGGGCTGTGTCCTTCTCTATGTTTGGCTAGGTCTGTGAGGGTTGTTGAACACGGGCTGGACACGGGCGTGTCCGATGCCGTGTCTGGCACACAGCCTATAACACGGGCATGTCACAGGGTCATGTCCTGGTCTGACAGAGTCAGTTTCTTTGCCGCTTAAGGCACACGGCATGTGACACGGGTGTGTCACAAGCCATATTTGGCCCAAGAAATTGAGATTCAGGGCGATTCATGGACGTTCATTTCCTTCAATTAGGATCCAATGGTCTAGAGCTATCCCTGCTATGTTAAGGCCGAGAGTTGAAGCATAAAATCTCATTTCTATCAAGCCTTTCTCTTTCTAAAGTGTTAGACAGTGGGGAGAGCAAGGAAGGAGGAGGAGGAGGAATCCGGCTATCGGTGGAGCTTTAGAGCCCCGAATCGCGAGCCGAGTCAAGATTTGTGGAGGCAAGGCTGTTGCAGTGCTTTTCATCCGGATAGTTTTCCATGTCTCCAAAGAGATCGTCAAGGGTATTGATCTTTCTTCCTTGGACATGTGAAGTCCTTCTTTGGCATGTATATTGATTTCCCCCACCAAAAGGTGGCTTTTGAGGGATTTCCTTGGGTTGATTCTTGAAATCCCCAGTCTTGCATATAGATCCGAAAATGTGTAGTATGGAATAGGCATGCTGTGTGAATCCCATTTGAGCAGGTTGGTCTAGATTGGTGATGTTTCATTTTGTGCACCGGAGAAGACTCCGCATATAAATGTGTATGTTATGGAGTCGATGGGTTGTGCCTGTGAAGGGTAGTAATAGGAAGTACAGGCGTGGAATTCCAGGAAAATACCCTCATGATTCTTGTGTTGTATGCTATGTTTGGGTTGAGTTTGGGTGCAGAAAGAGAGCTTCTGCTGAACCCGCCAAGCGACCGAGAGGAATGCTAGCATTAGCTCCCCTTTTGGAATGTGAAGCCAGTCCTTGGTGGGCAGTGTGGCTATTGTGAGCTGTGAGCTCTTGAAGGCTTAGTTCCCAACAGGAAAGGTGAAGCCGACCCACGTCTGTCGTTGGGCCATGAGTACTACGGTATTCGACAATGGTGGCGACTTGAGCAATGAGTAATGGTGGAGCTGGACCTGCGTTATGTTCGCTTGACAAGAGAGCGTCAAGGCATTTTGCTTTCGTCAGTGGCATAATGAGAGTCTTAGGCCTACACACCATTAAGACTAAATTCTCAATACTATTAGGTTTCGGACCTTGAACGGTGGTGGGACCTTGGTATTTCTGGTACACCAAGAATGTGCCCTGAGTGCACAGAGCATCGGGCTGCGTGGCCGACGTTTGTGATATATTGTTTATGCGTGAGTGCACATTGTGTGATATATCTGCTTGTGAAATGCTATGCCTGCAGGGAAGGAATACCACTGCCCTGGGAAAGGGGTAGTGTCATTATAAATTGGTCATTAAATGCTAACCATTTCCTTGTTTGCCACCATTATGGTGGGTTGTCTTTGTGCAGGTGCTGGAGAGCCGAGCTTGAAATAGCGGGCTGAAGCATTTTTTGTTGCTGCTGGCCCTCAAATACTGAGTGAAGTACTGTATTATGTTCATGTGTGGATGGCCTGCGTGCCGATGTTTGTAATCCACACTTAAAAATCTTAACTGCAATGCCTTAAGGGAAGACTTTTGTGTATTTTGTGTACATTCCTTCGGGGTGATATATAAATGTGGTTGTTTATGTATAATGGACATTCGTGGTTGTTGAGTACAATATTATTCTTAAACTTCCGCTAGCATGATTTGAGTTAGGAGGTGAATATGTTTTGGTATTAACCTGTTACCACGCCACCTATTTTGTAGCATATAGTGTGGGGCCCCGGCCGGACCTTCTATTATATGTTATTGAACGGATGGGGTCGTTACAATTTGGTATCAGCTTGTCTTGGTGTTCCTCTTTTGAATTCATTGTCGCATTCTTTTGTGGGGTGGCGAGCATGTGTAAGTGCGACACATTTTAACATTAATGAACTCAAGAATGTCCACTAACGAATGCAAATACACCTATTTTAGGAACCTGCGTGTTCCAATATTGTTGTTATTGCTTGTGCTAGGTTGCAAAAGTGTGTCTTATTCACCTATAGGTGACTCGTAGTGGTGCTGGGCAATCTGAGCCCCAGTATTTTGATGATAGTGCAACACCAGCTGAGGTGCCTACACCTCCTCCTTCTGCGGAAACAGTATGCTTACTTGCTGAGGCGCTGTTTGCAATG
Source organism: Platanthera zijinensis (assembly GCA_039513925.1). NCBI lineage: Eukaryota > Viridiplantae > Streptophyta > Magnoliopsida > Asparagales > Orchidaceae > Platanthera > Platanthera zijinensis. The sequence goes on along the minus strand of CM077079.1, from coordinate 181,269,314 downwards.
ATTCATGCACAGCCTACTAGGCAGGCGCATCCAATATTGGTGCCAGAACGGGTTGGTGTAAGGCCAGAACCTATTGAGGTTGTTGATCCTCGAGCAGTTGAATGGCAGTTGAAGTTGTTTATGAGCTTCAGTCCTCCCACGTTTATGGGTGTGGGAACCCCAACGCAGGCAGAGGATTGGTTTTCGCGCGTCAAGCGAGTATTGATGGAGATAAGGATAGAGGAAGATCAGAAGGTCAACTTGGCCACCTTCTTGTTGGAAGGAGAGGATCAGTTATGGTGGGACGAGATAGAGTTGCACCACTTAGCGAGCAGTCAATTAAAGTCTCGATCGAGGAGTTCTTGCGACTATTTTTGGCAAAGCACCTGCTAGCAACACAACGTATCGCCATGGAAAATGAGTTTCAGTGTTAACGCAAGGAGAAAGTAGTGTCGATACTTACTTGCATGAGTTTACAAGGTTGGGATGCTATGCGGGGTCTATCTTCACTGATAAACAACGTAAAACCAATCAGTTCTATGAAGGGTTGCAGTATGAGTTGAGATTCCTGCTCTCAAGTTCGGTGAACCAGGGGTTTCAGGCGTTGGTGGATACAGCTTCTTCATTGGAGAAGGATATGCAGTGAGTGTAAGAAAAGAGGGACTTGGCTGTGACAAAGTCCGAGTTCAAAGCACCCCGTTCTGGAAAATTGAGCTACCAAAGGAAATGGAGCAAGAGATCTAAGTCTTCTGGACAGGCTCCTTCTTTAGTTGTGTCGGGGGCAACTTCGGGGCAAGAGTCTCGTACTTGCTTTATATGTGGTAGAGTGGGGCATATAGCCCGTAACTGTCGGGTTGGTCTGCCAAAGGTTGAAAAGAAGACAAGAGCGTCTTATGTTGATAAGGGAAAGGCAGTGGTGGAGTCCTCTGCATCCCAAGCGCAGCCCCGAGTTTATAATCTTGGCCATCAGGAGTCCATAAAGCAAAGTGACGTCATCACAGGTATGATCTAAGATATTGATTGCGTATTTTCATATTTCATACCTTGTGTGTAGCTTGTGTATGATGTGTTTGCCTTAGGTTTTGTCCTGATTCGGAACAATCCATTGAGAGCACTATTTGATACGGGTGCGTCGCATTCATTTCTATCTAAGGACTTCGTAGTACGAATCAGAGTACCTTGTCATATGATGATATATAGTGTGAAGGTGTTATTACAAAACAGATGTGTGATGCATGCAGATAGGAATTGCTTCATGGAAGTTCAAATAGGAAGTTCGGATTTCTGCTTGAACGGATCTCTGCTACCGATATCGGAATTTGATGTGATCTTTGGTATGGACTGGCTCTCGGAGCAGCGTGCCTTTATTAATTGCAATTCAAATGAGATCACACTGGGCCAGGATACCGAGCTTGAGACTAAGTTCGCTGGTATGCGAGGAGTCAGCGGGATCTTGATGTTTTCACTCCAAGTCAACAATACTGTTCGGAAGGGCATGGAGTTATTCATCACGCTTATTCAGGCTGTTGAGCCAAAGGCCAGTGTGAATGATGTTCCGATTGTATCGAAGTTCGCTGATGTGTTTCCTAAATATCTTCCTGGGTTGCCACCCTAGCGGGAGATCGACTTCACTATTGAGCTGGTGCTAGGTGCGAAACCTGTAGCCCGCTTGCCATATCGAGTAGCGCCAAAGGAAATGGAAGAACTGAAAGTTCAATTGCAAGATTTGCTGGAACAGGGATATATACGCCTAAGTATGTTACCTTGGAGCACACCTGTTCTTTTTGTGAAAAAGAAGGACGGTAGTCTGCAGTAATGTATTGATTATCGCGAATTGAATAGGCTGACAGAGAAAAACAAGTATCCTATTCCACAGATAGATGACTTGTTCGATCAGCTAGTGGGATCAACCGTCTATTCTAAACTGGACTTTAAATCTGGTTATTACCAGTTAAGAATTCGGGAAGGTGACATTCCCAAGACATCGTTTGGAACATGCTACGGTCATTATGAGTTCACTGTAATGCCGTTTGGGCTTTGTAATACGCCATCAGTGTTCATGTACCTAATGCACCGAACGTTCCGAGAGTACTTTGACTTGTTTGTAATCATCTTCATTTATGATATCTTGGTGTACTCTCAATCTGAAGCTGACCATGCGAACCATTTACGATTGGTGTTGCATACCCTGTGGAGAAATAAGCTCTATGCCAAGTTCTCAAAGTCTGAGTTTTGGCTGTCGTCAGTGACTTTTCTTCGCTATGTGGTAAGTGGAGAGGGAATTGCGGTGGATCCGTCAAAGATAAGAGCCATACAAGAGTGGCCAGTGTTGTCTTCGGTGGCCAAAGTCAGAAATTTTCTTAGACTGGCAGGCTACTACAGACGTTTTGTAGAAAACATCTCGCAGATCGCTTTGCCTCTTACCACATTAATGAGGAAAAATCAAAAGTTCGTTTGGATGCTGGAGTGCACGCGAGCTTTTGAAGAGCTAAAAAATCATTTAACCACAGCGCCTATTTTGACATCGCCATGTGGTACAGACGGTTACGAGATTTATAGTGATGCTTTAGAGAGTGGCTTAGGCTGCGTTCATCTTTAGTTTGTAAAGGTGATAACTAATGGATAACGCTAGTTGAAAGTGCATGAGCGAAACTATCATGTCCACGACTTGGAGTTGGCGGCGATGATTTTTGCACTTAAATTGTTGCGTCACTATCTATATGGCATAAAGTGGATATATTTACGGACCACAAGAGTCTAAAGTACCTACTGGATCAGAAGGATCTCAATATGCGACAACGAAGGTGGATGGAGTTCCTAGGGGACTTCACCTTTGATATTCAATATACTCCCAGGAAGGGAAATGCAGTCGCAGATGCCTTGAGTCGTAGGACTCCGTCAAGGGAAAATTGGTTACAGATGCATGATGAGCGTCTGATCCAAGAGTTGGAAGCGTTAGAGATTTCTTGTGTTGACAAGAATTCCACAGCAAATGCATGCTTGAACTGGACGGAGGTACAGTATGACCTTGCGGACAGGGTTCGGCGAGCAACGGAACTGGATGAAAGTCTACAATGCTATGCAGTGGATGGTTCAAATGACAAATTCTCCTAGGATGACGGCCTTTTGAGGAAAGAGGGTCATTTGTGCGTCCCAAGTATGGGTAAGTTGAGAGAAGAATTGATGTATGAGGCTCACTTTACAAAATACTCAGTTCACCCAGGGAGCACAAAGATGTATAAAGACATGAAAAAGCTGTTCTGGTGGCCAGGGTTAAAGAAAGACATAGCACAATACGAGGCTAAATGTCAAACATGTGTCTTGGTAAAAGCTGAATGCCAGAAGCCCGAAGGTTTCCTGAAGTCGTTACCTATTCCGGAATGGAAGTTTGATGATATTTCAATGGATTTCGTTAATGTTTTGCCGAGATATCAATGCGGTAACGATTCTGTTTGGGTGATCATAGACCGGTTGACAAAAGTGGCTCACTTCCTTCCGAACAAAAGGGACGATTCAGTGGAAATCTTGGCGAAACTTTATGTTGAGCAAATCGTACGATTGCATGGTGTTCCCCGTAGCATCATAAGTGACCGTGATGGGCGATTCACATCGAAAGATTAGAGGCTGATCAATCAGTTGTTGGGAACAAAGTTAACGTACAGTATGACCTTTCATCCCCAAACGGATGGACAGACTTAGAGGACCAACAGAACGATGTGGGACATGCTCCAAATGTGCGTCTTGGATTTTGGTAAGAGCTGGGAAGATCACCTCTATATGGTCGAGTTTGCCTACAATAATAGCTACCAAGCTAGCATAAATATGGAACCATTTGAAGCTTTGTATGGTTATAAATGGCGGACACCATTAGCTTGGGAGAAAATAGGTGAATCTAAACTATGTACGCGTAAGGAAGTCGAAGAAGTTAATTCGACGATACGTTCTATTCAGGAGAGGCTACTGATAGCCCAAGATAGGCAAGCAAAGTATTATAATGCCAAGCACCAAAACGTTGAGTTTGCGGTTGGCGATTGGGTCTATTTGAAAATCAATCCCTTCGAAGGCGTGTCCAGGATTCGGCACTTGAAAAAGTTAAGTCCGAGATATCTTGGTCCATTTGAAGTGGTGGAGAGAATTGGAGAAGCTGCCTATCGGCTTGCTCTTTTTGCAGAATTGAGTGGATTGCATGATGTGTTCCACATATCAGTGCTTCGTAAAGCCGTAAAAGATCCAGCTCAAGTGATTGCGAATGATTGCGTGCCGGTCTAATTTGGGCTAACAACGAAGGTTAAAACCATTCTGATCGAGGATAAAGCCGATAAACAGTTGCGGAAAAAGATAATCGGGATGGTCAAGGTCCAATGGGACAACTATAGCCGTGAGGAGCTAACATGGGAGCGAGAGCAGACCATGCATGCTGAATTTCCCGAACTTATTTTCTAAAATTCTATAATAGTTTGTGTTTTATGTTGTACAGAACATGACATGTTGTAATAACATTTTGTTGAAGAGTTTCCTGAGTCCTGTATACAATTTCGGGACGAAATTTCTTGTAAGGAGGGGAGGATTGTAACACCCCAAATATCGAGTTTTTGAGTGGGCTGTGTAGTCTGAGATACACAGCCTGGGACACGGGCGTGTCCAAGGCCATGTCCTACTCTGTGTACTCGAGTGGGTCTCGAGTGAGGCACACGGCCTGTGACACGGGCGTGCCAAATGCCATGTCCTTCTCTGTGCAGGGCGGTCTCGAGTGTGGCGAGGGCGATCTCGAGTGGAGCACACGCCCTGTGACAAGGGCATGTCAAGGGCTATGTCCTATGAGTTTGACGAGATGATCTCGACGAAATGCACTCGATGATCCTCGATAGGCTAGCCATGTTGGGCACACAGCCTGTGACACGGGCATGTAAAGGGTCGTATCCTTCTCTGTGTTTGGCTTGGTTTGTGAGGGTTGTTGAACACGGGCTGGACTCGGGCGTGTCCGATGCCGTGTCTGGCACACGACCTATGACACAGGCATGTCACAGGGCCGTGGCCTAGTCTGGCAGAGTCGGTTTCCTTGCCGCTTAAGGCACACGGCCTATGAAACGGGCGTGTCACAAGCTGTGTTCGACCTAGGAAATTGAGTTTCAGGGCGATTCGTGGCCATTCATTTCCTTAAAATAGGATCCAACGGTACAGAGCTATCCCTGCTGTGTTAAGGCCGAGAGTTAAAGGATAAACTCTCATTTTTATCAAGACTTTCTCTTTCTAAAGTGTTAGAGAGTGGAGAGAGCAAGGAAGGAGGAGGAGGAGGAATCCGGCTATCGGTGGAGCTTCAGAGCCCCAAATAGTGAGCCGAGTCAAGATTTGTGGAGGCAAGGTCATTGCGGTGCTTTTCATTCGGATAATTTTTCATGGCTCCAAAGAGATCGTCAAGGGTGACAATCTTTCTTCCTTGGACATGTGAAGTCCTTCTTTGGCATGTATATGGATTTCCCCCACCAAAAGGTGTCTTTTGAGGGATTTCCTTGGGTTGATTCTTGAAATCCCAAGTCTTGCATATAGATCCGGAAATGTGTAGTACAGAATAAGCATGCTGTGTGAAGCCAATCTGGACAAGTTGGTCTGGATTGGTGATGTTTCATTTTGCGTACCGGAGAAGACTCCGCCTATAAACGTGTATGTGGTGGAGTCGATGGGTTGTGCTTTTGAAGGGTAGTAACAGGAAGTACTAGAGTGGAATTCTAGGAAAATACCCTCATGATTCTTGTGCTGTATGCTATGTTTGGGTTGAGTTTGGGTGAAGAAAGAGAGCTTCTACTTAACCCACCAAGCGATCGCGAGGAACGCTGACATTAGTTCCCCTTTTGGATTGTGAAGCAAGTCCTTGGTGGACAGTGTGGCTATTGTGAGCTGCGAGCTCTTGAAGGCTTAGTTCCCAATAGGAAAGGTGAAGCCGACCTGCGTCTGCCGTTGGGCCATGAGTACTACGGTATTCGACAATGGTGGCGACTTGAGCAACGAGTAATGGTGGAGCTGGACCTGCGTTATGTTCGCTTGACAAGAGAGCGTCAAGGCATTGGGCTTTCGTCGGTGGCATAATGAGAGTCTTAGGCTTGCAAGCCATTAAGACTAAATGCTCAATACCGTTGGGTTTCGGACCTTGAACGGTGGTGGGACCCTGGTATTTCCGGTACATCAAGAATGCGCCCTGAGTGCACGGAGCGTCGGGCCGCATGGTCGACGTTTGTGATATATTGTTTGTGTGTGAATGCACATTGTGTGATATATCTGCTTGTGAAGTGCAATGCCTGTATGGAAGGAATACCACTACCCCGGGAAAGGGGTAGGTTCGTTATAAATTGGTCAGCTTAATGCTGACCGTTGCCTTGTTTTCCACTATTCTGGTGGGTGGTCCTTGTGCAGGTGCTTGAGAGCCGAGCGAAAAATAGCGGGCTGAAGCCATTGCTACTGGTGCTAATGCTGCTGGCCCTCGAAGGTTGAACAAAGTACTATATTATGTTCATGTGTGGCCGGCTTGCATGCCGATGTTTGTAATCCACACTTAAAAAGCTTAACTGTAAGGCCTTAAGGCAAGACTTTTGTGTATTTGGTGTACATTCCTTCAGGGTAATATATAAATGTGGTTGTTTATATATATTCGTGGTTATTGAGTTCAATATTAATCTTAAGCTTCCGATAGCATGCTTTGAGTTAGGACGCGAATATGTTTTAGTATTAACCTGTAACCTCGCCACCAATTTTATGGCATATAGTGCAGGGCCCAGACCGGACCTTTCTATTATATGTTCTTGAACGAATGGGGTCGTTACAAAGGGACCCAAATTTTTTTGAGTCTATTTATGTATTATTGTACCTAATTTACTGTTCTAAGTCTTTTTTGCACTTCTCCTTTTCTTAATACTTTTAATTTTGCAATTTTCCTTGTTTCTCTCTTTTGCACTAATAATAAAATAAGTTCTTTGTTCTCTTTACAATCTTCTTTTCTCATCATGTACTAATTTTATGTTTATGATTCCTCCATCTCTATGAGTAGCTAAATCCTAAATAGTACTCGATTAAGATGACCCAACAATGATATAATCCTGCTTTAGTTTTTATTTTCTTTTTCTCTTTTGATGAACTCTTAAGATTTACCCTTGATCATAATTTCATGAGGTTATATCATCGATATATAACTTTCATTTTTGTTTTCGTACTTTTGTTAGCTAAGAGGCTCATGTGCAAATTGATCACTCACGGGTAAAAAGAGTAGAATGCAAACCTCGAGAGAGGACAACATAACTCTTCTGAATTGGAATGAAATCCAATAGTGAGGTTTATAATGTAAAGCATTACTTTGGTGTGAGAATGAGAGTTCAGTTAATCAATCCAAACTTAGGTGTGCAATACTCGAGAGAGGAGCATTCATATTTCAGGAACCTCCATGGTCAAAGCTTCTTCATAAAGAGAATTAGAATTATATTCTGTTTGAATAATTTTATTCCAAGGCGATTCAAAGATGGAGTGCTAGTCTCTAATTATAATCTTAATTCTTTTATTAATCATAATTTAGTTTTCATTTTCAAGCCTCACAAAGTTCTATTTAATAAAATAATTATGACTTTCTTGAAGCAGAATTACTCAATGAACCAAAAAAATACAACCTAGATAATTTCAATATCCTAAACTATAATCGATAAGGTGCGCATGCCTTCATCGATATAGAATAGGAAAAAATCTCTAATTTAGCTCAAAATCTCTAATCCCAATCTATTAAGTTTTTGGTGCCATTATCGGGGAATGGTTTTGATATATATATACAAAAATAAATAGTTATTAATATTTTTGTTTCTCTTGTTTTTATTTGTCCTTTCAAACAAATTTTTTTAAAGGTGCTGCTATATTCTTGGAAAGAGAGGTTTGGGCAATCATCCCAACACATTTCCTAGTACTCGTGCGAAGCCCTCATTTGGTTGACCTCACGAAGTCTAGGAAAAAATTAACTTGCCTTTAATAAAATTATAAATAAATAAATAATAAACTTTATTCAACATTTCCTTCATTTTCTTTTATTTTTCTTTTCTCCTCTTTTCACTTTTTCTTTTCGATGTAATCCTAAATTTTTTTGGTCTAGGGAAAGAGAGGAATTTTTTTGAATAATCCTATATTTTATTTTTGATTCAAAAATCTAGCATACCTTACAACGATGCCAATGATTTTGTGATCAAGGTTTACAAATAATTCACAAAGATTATATTAGAGAAATTAACTTAGAAAATATGGGTGAACCCAATTGTAATGAGGGCCTGCATCAGACAATGTCTAATTATGCACTGCCAAATTTGGTGGGTACCTAAAATGGGAGAGCAGTTGCTAAATACCTCAGAGTTTTCTCTAGGGCGAGGGTGAATAGAGAATAAAATTTTGTTCAAATACTTAATTAATTCACAGAATTTGCATATACAATAACAATCAACCCAATTTAGATGCAGGTAAACAAATCACAACATAATTATTAAAACAAATGCAAAAACATAGAAGACACAAGATTATAGTGGTTCCCCACAAACTTGGTACATCCACTCTTCTATCCCCATGGTAAGAATTCACTATCACAGTGTCTGATTCTTTTGATCAGGAGACTCTTAAAACCAACACCAGATCTTTTGATAAGGAGATCTTGAACCAATTATAGTCTGAGTCTTTTCTCAAGGAGACTCCTAGAACCTCTCATTAAATCCTTTGAAGAGGGATTCTCAAAACTCGTTTCACAAAGGGTAGAATAATATTAAAAAGGATTTGTGATATAATTAATCTTCTCTCTATGTCACAAAGATTATGAGCCCTATTTCTAGATTATCCTTGAATCTTCTCTGAATTTGATATAATTTCCTCTTGAGAAGAAGAAGAACTAATTCTCTTTAGCAGATTCAGCAATACTCTAACAATCGACTGATTGATGGAAGCAATTCAATTGCTGATGAGATGATCTTCCAAACTTTCTCTGTCAAGATCAATCTAACACAATCTGTTATTAATTTCTTGTTTTTTGGCAGTTGATGATTGATGTAAGATATCAATGATCCCCTCTATTCATTGTGTTGTATCTACTTATATATATAGATTTATATCTTCTAACGTCTCCAAGATTCTATTATTTAAACCTCTTCTTGAATTAATTCTGATTGAAGCCTCAAAATGAATTCTATTAAGAAATTCAGTCGACGCAACGTCGAGTTCTAATAGAACCAACATCAAATTCTAATTATCAATAAGATTCACTCTATAATCGACATTCTATCGATATAATCTCAAAGTATGCATTGATATAATCCTTTGAGTGCCATCAACTTATCAAATTTAATTACTCTGACTTCTATTTGAAGTTGCATCAAATTTTAGTTGAAGTTGCGTCAACTTCTAGTCAAAGTTACGTCGACTTCTAGTCGAAGTTGTGTCGACTTCTATTCCAAGTATACTAGCAATTCATGACTTTTCTCTTATATTCAGTATGTCTTTCTTATGTCCTTTATATCAATGATATCCTAGGACTTCTAAGACCAAATTACCCTCACTATACATCATGGGTAATAAACCTAGGATGTAAAATCACTAAAAATAATTTGTTAAGATAAATCATAAGGATTTTTCCTAATAATCTTCCCCTATTTAACTTAATAAATTTTACAAAATTTCAAAAGTGATTTTACAAATATACAACAGTAAAAATACAAGTTTTTGATTGAACATGTACTGATGACAGATAAGAATAATAAAGGACAAATATAAGAGGCAATTGAATATATGAGACTTTAAAAATGTCAATGTGAATTTTAATATATATACCTTCAAAGTATCTATGCATTTATAACTTTTTGTCTGACTGTCAACAATCTTTATCAGCAGATTCAAAAATAAACAACTTAAGCAAAAAACTATAAAGTTTCTCCAACAACTTGTCTTTTGTCAACTCAATATACTACATCAGACTTTTGAATCTCTAATAATCAGATTTATCATTAAGAAACTCTTGTACTGAAATTTATCTTTCCCAGTCTTTCTAAGCATTCTGATATACTTCATTCAGTTCAATTTTCTTTTATCCAGTTCCCCTATATTCTTTGTGATTTCTTCCATTTCATTTTCAAAACTCATAACACCTTTACCTTTGATAAATTTTGCTAGAACATCAAGCTTTTGCTTCTTTGATCTTCTGTCAGCAAGATGTTTTGGTAGTGGTATAATAGTGATATTACAAGTTCTATTATACATGTTTACCACATCTTATTCTTTTAGTGGAATAGGAATGCCTTGAGGTAGAAATAATGATGTATAACTATTGCTTCCTACACATGTCTTAAGAATCTCTCCAGATGGCTGAGTACGTGTTACAATAGAACTTCTTGTTTTTTTACTTTAGCAGCTAGAATATTATCAATAGAAGGCTTCTTCCTTTTCCTTAATGACTTTTGTTGCTTTCCCTTTTGAGTATAAGAAATAATCATTGCTCTTTTTGAAAATACTAGGATTTCTTTTTCTTAATTATCACTGACTTTTCTGAATGAAGAGTTTTAATAGCTAACTCCCTCTGACTATGTGCATCCATCTATTTTACATCTAACTCCCCCCGATTTTGTTCATCCATCTGTTCTACATCTAACTCCCCTAGTTTGGTGCACAATTTTGTTCAAATTCAGCTAATACATTCTCATTTCTAGCAATTTTGAATGGATTAGGTCCATGCAATGATGATGTAACTTCAATAAAATCTTCTTCCTCTTCCCGACTCTCCCCCTCCTTGACCTCACACTCAAGAGAGGTTAATAATAATCTTGTAATGTTGGAAGAAGAGATCTTTGCTTGCATAAACTAAATTTAAGTAGCAATCAAATCTAGCTGAGAATGTATATTATCTACTGTGATTTTTATTTGAGAAGAGTGCTCTTTAAGCATAGATGATTAAGTAGAAGTAACTAATTCTACTACTTGAGTGACAGTAGTCGAAGAAATGATTGAGTGTAGATTCATTATATTAATATCAACAGGAGTTGAGTGAAAAGTTAAATCAGTCTGAGCTTCTTGAACAATTTGCTCTGCTAGCAATAAAGATTCCTTTGGAATGGATAGAATTGGCGCATCATTAATGGTTGAAAAAGTAGCGTTTTGCAAAGAAGATGAAGGTATGGACTCTTTTTGAGATTCATGCTAGCTATTTGTCTAGTCTATTTCGTGAAAAGGGTAATTGATAACTTCTTTCCCGGAGGTATTGGTATTCCCTTGGATATATATAGATGTTTAAAATTCTTCAGCAAAACTTGACTCATTATAGTCATATAGGTATTCTTCCCTTGTTTATATGTATATCCAATGAGTTTTATTATCTTTTCTCCCCAGTTGATAATTTTTCCAAGCACTAGATCTCCCATTAAATGAATTTGAATTTTAAGAATTGCATCACGTACTAACGTTTTACAAACCAATACTTTCCCAACTATACCTGTCAACAACTAATATTCCTCTAATATCTCTATTTTCTTAAGAACAATAACTTTGTACTTTGTATAGTTCATAATTCTTAATACATCATTTCTTGACAAGAGATCAAATGTCTTTTGTATTCTTTCTACTATTATAAGTACCTTCTGTGTAGTAATCGTTCAAATTAATGAGCCATCCTCTTCGCATTGAACACTTATAATAAACTCTGTAAGTTCAGTCTCAAAAAGTCTACATCGTGTTGAAATAAGCTTATCAGGGCAAGAATCAGTGAATAGTTTGAGGATTCTTCGAAACTTTTCAGATGCTGCACTGAATAATTCCAGATCTATATTGAATCTTGAATTCATCTTTGACGCCATTATGTTCCTGCAAATGTTCTTGCCAAACCAGAGAAAACATGAAAGCAAAAATAGAGAGCCGGGAAGATGAAGAGTTTTGAAAAGAATATGTATTATATAAACATATACGAAGCATCGACAAATTAGGGAATCAATAGTTAAGCACCTTTTTATAGTCCACATTACATCAAGTTATATTCAACGTAGTAAGGCTTTAGTTATAATCGATGCAAGTGTTGATATATATATATATATATATATATATATATATATATATATATATTATCTTTATACTATAAGCAAGGAGGAAAAGGAACTTGGTGTAACATTTTCTGGACTATAATACCCTCTAAATGGTGTAACATTTTCTGGACCATAATACCCTCCTAAACACATTTTTTTTGAACATCCTAAACTTTAAGGTCATTTCTTCCTTCCCCGCACTATTCACCCTCTTCATAATCGCGATATCCGCGATTTCCCTAATTCCCCTTCCCCGCTCTTCCGCGACAATGCTACTACGTCTTGACGGCAAAAGAGAAACCCTACCGTCCTCGACACTGCTGTCAAAGATCTCGCTCGGAAGAGCCCTCACTGCCGACGACAACCCCAATAACCGCCGATCTTGTCCTATTGGTAAGCGTTCCTTCCTCCCTTCCTCTCATATCTTCCAGATCTGTAGAAATACCGCCAATCTTGGTCTGTTTTTAAGCGCCGCCTCCTCCCTCCTCCTCCCTCCTCTCATAATATTATTATTGTCTGTTCTTTGCATTCCTTCCTCCAATCTTAGGGTTTTTTCCTTCTTCTGATCTTGTCCCGATGGTGAGCACCGCCTCCTGCCTTCCTCTCATCTCTTCCAGATCTTGGCCCGATGGTGAGCGCCGCTTCCTCCCTTCCTCTCATCTCTTCCGGATCAGAACATGACTCATCTTATCTCATATATCATAATCAAACAAGCATCAAACCTGAATCTTCTCATCAATAATTGTTAGATCATAACTAATTTTCTAAAAGGTAGATCTAAAATACATTTAGTTCTGATATTTTAGATGCATACAACTCCTCCTACACAAAGCCTCGCCTCCATCGTTGTTGCTAGCTCCTTCTCTCTTCACAGTATTATTCCGCGTTCTCCTCACTATTTTCCCATTTTGATTTTTTCATGGAGGTTTTAGAGCTTCATTGCTTAACATAGCAGGCATCAGGTTCATCATCCATTAATAGAGCTCCTCCCAGATTTTCTGATTTTCAGGCTCATTCTCCCTTGCTTCAGGCATCAGGTTTGGAGTTACTCTTCTTCGGTTTATATTTCTGCATCCTCTTCTTCACTTTAGGCATCAGATTTTCTTATTTCCAGGCTTTCTCGAGAGACCCTCCTCCACCATAGCAGACATAAGGATCATCCTCCATTAATAGAGCTCCTCCTCCCAGATTTTTTGATTTTCAGGCTCATTCTCCCTCGCTTTAGGCATCAGGTTTGGATTTTTTTTATGCATCCTCTTCTTCAGTTTAGATTTCTCCATCCTCTTCTTTGCTTTAGATTTGTCTAGGTTTTCTTTTGATGCATTCTACAGCTTTTTGCTTTAGATTTCTTTGTTTTTGATTTTCAGGGCAAGCTTTAAAGCTTTTGTGAGTGCAATCTTATTTCATTATAAGCCATTTCTATTTGCATACTTAAACCGAAAATGTTTATTTATAAAGAAATGGCTCATTATTAGGGTTATAAGACTGATTTTTTGATAAAGAAATATGTTCCTCTGTGAACAATGAACTGTATTTATGGTTATTCCTTTTTTGCCCTGGTTTTGGTAATTTCAAAAGTAAGAGGGTGTGCAAACTTTTAATTTCAAAAGTAATAGGGTGTGCAAACCTTAGATGTGCAAACTTTTTACATTTACACAGGAGGTGGTTGGTGACATGGAAGAGTTGCTGATCACTAAGACTAATCAGATGTAGGCTCTGTTTGGCACGGTGGTGATGATCGTGAACATGGGGGGTTAAACTATCATTTTGTTAACACACACCTAAGGAACTTCATCTATTTTTATGTTCAAACGAATGATGATTTAACCCACGCTTTCTCCGTTTTCATTTCATTGTCCATTTCTTCTAATTAAAGTTGAAGTTGCAAATTAAATCCCGACTGTGTTTATGAAGTTATTCATAAAATGCTAAAGACAATTTAGAATAGGCTAGAAAGTAGTTTTGATGGGCAACCTGTTCATTTTTTGCAGGTTTGGGAGAATCACTAGCTTTGTTTTTCCTATTACTCATCTTTCTCTGGATTTTTATTTTCTATTCAGGAATTGTTTAGGAATTTAGTCCAAACTCCTCACCATTTTCTGTTCATGGATAATGTGAACATTGACATATAGGAATTTAGTTCAAGCCATAATAATAATACAATTGCCATTTTGTAAAGTTACCCAGTGATTGTTCAACTGCATGTGTGATTTTTCAGTATTTTGTATTTTCAGGTAGATTTTTGTGTTTTTGACCTTTTTACTTTGTTATTTCAAGCATATGTATCATATTAGCACTTATCTACTTGCCATTCAAATCACAAAATTACAAATAAATAGTTCTTAGGAATACAGTCAATATCAATACTAATTCTTAGGCGCTCATGTTGAAAATTAGATGGAGTACACTGAAATGTGGTAAAGCTGATGTGATAATCCTCTAATGCTGATTCCCATCAATGACAGCTTCATAACTCAATCCAATTATCTTTACTGTTCTTTAGAATTGCTACGTCACCCTTACTTTATTTTAAGATTGAGATTTAATTATTACATTCTTCAGCAGTAATATTAAGTCCTGGATTTTAGTATTGCAATGTCTTTTTGACGGGATACGACCACACCAAATGTTAACAACAATTAAAAATAATGTTATAGGTTAAAAATGGCAACCACACTGACAAACGTGCCCGCACACGACCATTGTCACCATACACAACTACTATTGTCGCCTAAGCTTATTGTCGCCGACCACAACCATTGTTGTCGCCCGTAATATTGGTCGCCACAAGACTATTATTGATGACAACAAATGTCGCATACCATGAAAAATGTTACACCTACAACAAATGTCGCACACACCATGACAAATGTTGTCCCTATGACAAATGTCACACCCAACGACAAATGACGCCCCTATAACAAATGTCTCCCCCACGACAAAAGTCGCCCCCACGATAAATATCGCCCCCCACGACAAATATCGCCCCACGACAAATGTTGCCCCCCACGACAAATGTCATACCCATGACAAATGTCGCATCCCATGACCAATATCGCACCCCACGACCAATGACACATCCACGACAAATGTTGTACCCACACGAATTGTCGCCCCCACGACAAATATCGCACCCACGACAAATGTTTCCCGCACGGGGTCCCCCGTTTGATGTTCCATCAACTTATATTCAACGTCACGTCGATTACAAACTTATATTTTTAGTCTTTTGCTAGTTTTTCCCAACATTAATTTCAATAAATAATGTATGTTTATATCATTCATATAAGAAGGTTTTCAATAATTTTCTTTGTTCAAGAGTTAATTGGAACCCAGATTGTCTTAGATCAATTACTTATTCTATCATTAAATGGAGTAATAAAGGTATATAAAGGTTATTAAAATAGCCCTTTAGATGATAACTGATAGGTCTATTTATCCAATAATTTTTGATATCATGACTTTTCTGAGGTAATTTGTACATATACTCTCATGATTATGATAATCATAAACAATATGTGTTTTAAAACTTTTTGGGTTGTATACTTGATATTTTTTTTGATATGATCTGAATCCAACTTTTTGAAATTGTGTTTTTGATTAATTTGGTTGATGTTTATTTGACTCATATTTCTAGTGAGCAAGGTTTCTGGTTTTCAAGGATTGTATATTCCATGATTTCTTTTTTATAATTCTCTAATTGATTTTTTATGAAGTTTCTATATTCAACTTGGTTATTTTTTATTAAAGCATGCTCTCTTTCATTTATATGTTGACTATCTTTATTTCTATCAAGGATTATTGATTTTTTGCATATTAAATCATTTGATACTTTATTTATTTGATTTTCCTCATGATTCCTTTCTCTCGAAATGATATCTAAATCTTTAATCTTAGCTAACTTAATTTGTATTTCTCTATTTTCAATAATTAAATTTGATCTTTGTTTCCTAATTTTCCTAGTTCAACCCTATAGTTTTAATTTTTATAATTATGACCTTTAAATCTAAATTCTTATAATTTTTTCTTAAGTATTTAATTTGTTGTTCATTACATGATCTTCACAGAACTCTTTAAAATCTAATTTAAATTATTTAGAAGAAAGGTCAATATTTCTAAGTTGATAACTCCTTCCATTCAAGGAGTCTTTAAAGACTTTTGCCTTTGAAAACTCTTCTTCTAATAAAGAGTTTTCTTCAGTTAACTTACTTATCTATTCCTTCAGGTTATCTATCTCAATTTTTAAAAACTTATCCAGTTCTTTTTGTTCATTATCATCAGGAAAATCTTCATATAATTTCAATTTTTACCTATATAATTTAATATCCTTTTCTAATTCTATTTTATCGATATAGAAATCTCTAAAGCATGCTTTAAAATCATCTGAAGTAAAATCAATATCATAAAAATAATTAGGTACTTTATTTATATCATAATTTGACTCTATCTCTAGAGTCATGAGACATGCTTCTTTAGTAACAGTTTCTTCTTCTGATGAAGTGCTGGATTCAGAACTTGTGTCACTCCAGGTTTTAGCTATAAAACCTTTTCCCTTTTTCCTATCTTTTCTTTTCAGTTATTTTTTCTTTTGATCCTCATTATTTAATTTTTCCATTTGCTGATCTGGACATTCTGTTGATATATGTCTAGTTTTTCTATATGTGAAACAGATTATCTCCTTATTCGGATTCTTATCAAACCTTGGTTTATCTTGATATCTGTCTCTTCTCCTAGAGTTTTTTGATTTTATCCATTTTCTAAATCTTCTTACCAGAAGATTTAACATCTCATTCTTAGAATCAAATAGCTCATCCTCAGGAACTTTGAAAGAAACTGATTTTTCTCTAGAATTTAAGCTATTCTCCTTAGCTTCTATTTCAGCTCTACTCTTTAGTAGTTGTTCATGTGACTTCAACTTTCCCAGCAAAGCATCTGTTGTATTTTCTTTGTGACACCTTGCTTATCTAATAGCCCAAATTCTAGAATCCAATGTACTTGGGAAGCATATGAGTAATTTATCATTTATTTCAATGAGAGATATATCTTTATTCAATCCCTTCAACTCATTGATTATCATGCTGAATCTGTCATACATTTTTGCTACAGATTCATCAGTTTTCCTTTGAAAATTCTCATAATGAAAGATTAAAAGAGATCTTCTATCCTTTCTCTCGTATACACTTCCATTAACTTTTCTTGAAAGTGATTCCCATATCTCTTTTGCTGACTGACAATCAGCAACTTTTTAAAATATATCATTAGATATAGTAGAAACTAGTATGTTCATAGCTTTTGCATCACAATCTTTTATCCTCTTCTCTATGTCTATTCATTCACTTCTTGGTATAGGTTTTGTAGTTGTATTTCACTCTGCATCCTTCCTGTATGGCATTGGTGGTCATGTAAAAATTGATTCAAATATACCCTCATATATGGAGTTCATATAATATATGATTTTGGTTTTCCAGAGTGTAAACTTTTAAAGATTACAAATTGGTGGCCTAGTATATGCAAATCCTTTGAATGTATTTGAAGACATTTTTGAAAAATATAAATATAAAAAATACTAAAGCAACTGAAACGATCTTTTGATCAAGGTGTTAATCTTTTATTGAATAATCTACTCTAAATTAACTTAATAATGATTAACCTCCCTCTGTTACCAAATGAAATGAAAGAGCAGCTGCTAAATTCATCTGAGTTTTCTCTAGAGGGGGGAGGGAATATAGAATATTTTTTTTCCAAATACCTAATTTAATTCACAAAATTTGCATATCCATTAAAAGTCAACAAGATTTAGATGCAAGTAAATAAAATCACAGTATAGTAATTAAAATAAATGCAAAAACACAGAAGACACAAGATTATAGCGGTTCCCCTCAAACTAGGTACATCCACTCTTTTACCCCTTGGTAGGAATTCTCTATTACAATAACAGAGTCTTTTGATCAGGAGACTCTTAGAACTAACATTATATCTTTTAATAAGGAGATCATGAACCAATTACAGTCTGAGTCTTTTCTTAAGGAGAATCTCAAAACCACTCACTGAATCCTTTGAAAAGAGATTCTAAAAACTCTTTTCACAAAGTGTAAGAAGAAAATGAAAGAAGATTTGTGATAAAATTAATCTTCTCTCTGTGTCCTCTCAGCAGATTTCTGAGCACTAGCAATTATGATATCTGCAACTTCTAATGAATCTCTAATTATTAAAATCATAAAGATTATGAGCCATATTTCTAGATTATCCTTTAATCTTCTCTGAATTTGATATAATTTTCTCTTGAGAAGAAGTAGAACTAATTCTCTTTAGTAGATTCAGAAACATTCTAACAATTGACTGATTGATAGAAGAAATTCAATTACTGATGATGATCTTACAAATTTTATCTGTCAAAATCAATCTATCACGATCTGATATGAATTTCTTGATCGTCTATAGTTGATGATTGATGTAAGATATCAATGATCCTCTCTCTCTTCATTGTTTTGTATCTCATCATATATATATAGATCGACATCTTCTAACGTCACTATGATTCTGTTATTCAAACCTCTTATATAATTAATTCTGACTGAAGCCTCAAAATCAATTCTTTTAAGAAATTCAGTCCACGTAATGTCGAGTTCTAATAGAATCAACATCAAATTTTTACTATTTGTAAAATTCACTCTATAGTCGACATACCGTCGATATCATCTCGAAGTATACGTCAATATAATTCTTTGAGTGTGGTTGACTTATCAAATTTATTTGCTCTGACTTCTATTTGAAGTAGCGTCGAATTCCAGTTGAAGTAGCGTCAAATTCCACTTAAAGTTGCGTTGACTTCTATTCAAAGTTGTGTTGACTTTTACTCGATGTATGTTGGCAATTTATGACTTTTCTCTTATATTTAGTATGCCTTTCTTATGTCCTTTATATCAATGACATCATAAGAATTCTAAGACCAAATTTCCCTCACTGTATTATGGGTATTAAACATAGGATGTAAAATCACTAAAGATAATTTGTTAAGATAAATCATAAGGGTTTTTCCCCACAATGCCCAATAAAGTATTATTTGCCCGATAATGGATAATAACAATTTTGATGTATATGCCAAAAGTGCGCGATCAAGCCACAATATTTGAACTAGAGGGGATGAGGGAGGTGAGACTGCTGAGTAGCTAGTTACTTTGAGTCGTGAGTGAAGAGATGAGAGAGAGTAGAAGAGATTACAGTTAGCATGTAGCGAGACCAGACTTTGCCCTCCGCGACAAATTCCTCTCTTATGGTGGGCTTTACTTTGATTAAAAACCTGTATTATAGTTATGTTATGTCTGAGTACATGGAAAAAGAAGTAAATATGACTAGAAGAGGTAGAAGGAAGTGACGAGCTTGACCAAGTAGCTCATGTCGCACATATCACTGCCCAAGTCACCAGGTCGCTACCTCAGGTTGCCAGTCCACTCAGGCTGCTGTCCATGCAACATATAGGAAAGTAGCACTATCATCGACGGTAAGTACAATCACCAGGCAAGGGCCGGTTAGCTTGTCGAGGTCGCCCACTACTACCAGCAGTCTTCTTTGGTGATGACAATGCCCATGTCTCCAAGGCTAACTGCCAGGCTATACAGACCTCTCTCTTTAGAGGTCAACTTCCTATCCGTTCTACCGCCAACGGTAAGCCTTACAATCGGGCGGTAGATGCAAAGGCCATTGAGGTCATCGAGGTTCTCTCCGCGGGCTCCAGATGCACCCTAACCGAGATCGCTAAGTCTAACCGTGCGGTCTAACTGCTAAGGTCGCCGAGGTCACTCAAAATTTGCTGCTAGAGAAGCTTAAGGCTAGGAGGGCCTCTTCTAACAGCTTGTCAATAGATCTTAACAACAAAAGCCGCCAATAAGGCTTTATAATGCCACTTGAGTGAACTGCCACTGAAGATGGTAGAGCTCACTACTGCCAAGCGGTAACCGCCACCACCGGGAGATAACGAGTAGGCCGCCTAGTTGCTGCCGAGCTGGCTAAGAAGGTTGTTTGCCTCAAGATAGTCGCCTAGACATAAGGGCTAACTGCCTAGATCACCAAGAGGGAATTTTAGGTCAGCCCACTGCTTGTGTAGGCAGTCTTACTATTTCTAGCAGTAGGTTTTGTTCTCCCAATTGCCATTTCGATTGTCGTTGTCCATCTGAATACATATGTACGCTTATTTATAGGCTTTAGGAAGGAAACTTAAGGAACTGTGCTAAAGGAGCTAGAAACTTCTAGAACCGTTACTCCATGTGGTCTACGAGAACTAGCTAAGGATTCCTGACCTCATGCATCTCCCGGGTGATCTGGGTGAACTAGCTGAGGCAGATCACACCTGTAGAGAGGGATAGTTCTATCTCCCAACAGTAGTGCTACTATTGGTAGATAACTCGGTGAGCCAATTCTAACCGCGCGCCCTGTAATGGAGAACTAGGAGGTAGTCTGCGACCCCTTAGCGAGCACACCACCTATACAGCCTGGGCAAACAGGTTAGGGAGACCACATAAAGAAGATCTACTGCTTGACGATATTGCTATTGCCGGGCCATAGTGAGGTTAGGGAAACTTGTCCGCATGACCACCAAAAGAGGGCTAAAATATAGGCCGCGACTTCTAGGAGCGAGCTAGAGCAGGCCGAGACTTGCGAGCTAGTCACCTTGGAGAGTATACTTGATTTCAGGGTAAACTTGATCTCCGCATTTTTTTAAGTTCTAAAGAGAACTCGAGAAAGTAGAAACTTACCCAAAAAATCATGATCCGCCCATCATAAACTGGCAGAAAAAGGGGGACAAAAGAGAGAGTGCAGGTACCTGATGCCTCTCCTAAAAAGAATCTATGAATTTCCTCTTTTTTCTTCTGCAAAGAAGAAGAGATAAAGTAATAATAAAAGAGGAGTATCTTGCGAGTACCTGAAATGAACCTGCGAAGTGAAGAAGACCTGAAGAGAACTCGCAAACATTTGTCAATTACTACAAAAGAGAAGTAAGAAGCAGATAAAAGTGAAAATTATAGCTCGAGTACCTTAAGAGAACTCACGGACTACTGCTAATCTTTGCAAAAGAGAAGTAAGAAGATGATAAAAATAGAAAAATAAAGCGCGAGTACATTAAGAGAACTTGCAGACACCTATTAATCTCTGCAAAAGAGAAGTAAGAAGTAGGTAAAAGAGAAATATAAAGCGCGAGTACCTGAAGAGAAATTGCGTACACCTGGTAATCTTTACAAAAGAGAAGTAAGAAGTTTGTAAAAGAGAAACATAAAGCATAAGTACCTGAATAGAACTCACAAACACCTGCTAATCTCTGCAAAAGAGATGTTAGAAGCTTGTAAAAGTGAAACATAAAATGCTTGCGGATACATGCTAATCTCTGCAAAAAAAGTACGAAGTAAGTGTAATGCCCCTGATTTTCCAAGGTTTATTTAAATTCCTTTAGTGATATATTTCGATGTCAGGGCGTTACTTTGACACTTGATTAACGGGTGTCGTGGTTGGAGCATGGTTTTTTCTCATTGGTACCCGGGGTTTTGACTTAGAATGTTAGCATGGCTAATTTCTTATGAGTTTTGATATTCTCTTGCGAGCCGGTGTTGGGTCAATTGCCCACAATGTCCTAGATTTGAGGAAGTCAATCTTGTCAATGATATACATATAGTTGTATTTGACTGTGATGGGATAGGTAGCCTAAGTGGCCAAGTCAGGTAAACACTTACCTAAGATGTGGGCTGACAGAAATCTGTCTAAGTCCACAGGCGTTGAGTGAAGGTAACTCACTCAATGCCAGATAACTTATAACACTGAGTGTATCCTATACAGTCAAAGCCAAAGTAGTGGAAAGCTGAGAAAGTGGCTAAGTCAACAGGCGTTGAGTGAATTCAACTCACTCAACACCATATAGCAAAAATTCTATGAGTTGAACTAGAATCTGAGTTAGTCCAACTAAGTTCAGCATTGACCGAGCTGAGCGTACCATTCGTCGAACTCAGTTCAGCATTCGTCGAACTAAGTTCAGAGTTCATCGGGCTGAGCTCACCGTTCTTCGAACTCAGTTCAGCATTCGTCGAACTCAGTTTAGAGTTAAGTGAGGCTGGCTGAGACAAGTATAAGCCTTAGGTTTAAGAGGAAGAAATGTGGCTAAGTCCAGAGGCATTGAGTGAAGGTCATTCACTCAATGCCATAGCCCTTTAAGTGATGAGTAACACTCAGTCTGTCAAAGCCAGTGTAACACCCCAAAAATCTCAAGATTGGATTTGAGGTGCAGGTTGCTTAACACGGCCTGGGACACGGGCGTGTCCTAGGGCATGTCGGGGTACACGGCCTGGGACACGAGCGTGTCCCAGGGAGTGTTCAGGTTAGTCGACGATCGGAGGTCGACGATAGTCGAGCCTGGGACACGGCCTTCGACACGGGCATGTCCCAGGGCGTGTCACTCGATAAATAAGCGGACTGAGTCAGAGACGGACACGGCACGGAACCAAGCCTTGAACACGGCCGTGTCAGATGTGACACGGGCGTGTCAGAGGGCGTGTTCCTAACCGTGTATTGGTTTTGGAGCTCGATGAGTACCGTGTAACAGGGTGACACAGGCGTGTCACATGACTGACACGGGCGTGTCAGGTTCGACACGGGCGTGTCGATGCCCGTGTTCTAGAAGTTTTCAGTCGGTGCGACTGCTGCGTGTGCCGCTTAAGGGTACACGGCCTGTGACACAGGCGTGTCACAAGCCGTGTCGGCCAAAAAGTATAATTTGTTGGGCAGATCTTGGCCGTTCATTTTCCTTAAAGGAGATCCTGTGGCTGGGGCTCATTCCTGGGCTGATAAGGCTGGGAAAGGAGGAGAAAAGGGCTCATTTCTAAAGTTCTACTCTCTTTCTAACTTTTAAGAGAGAGGTGAGAGCAAGGTGAAGAAGAAGAAGTGGGATTCGGCTGCCGGTGGTGCTACGGTGGTCTAAATCGCGAGCCGAGTTCGGATTTGCGAAGGCAACGCTGCTGCGAAGGCTTTCGTCCGTCTCAAATTTCTCTCCATGGCTCCGAAGCGAGTTCCTAGGGTAACGATTTCCTACTTGGACATGTGAAGTCCTTAATTCCTGCATTGCATAGGGAAAACCCTTCCCCGCGAGTGTGCGGTGGGTTGTGGCGTCCCTTGGGGTAGATATGTGAAGTCCCCCTTGTTAGAGTCCGGAATTGGAGTACGGATCTAGGCATGCTGTGTGAAGCCCATCTGGACATGGTCTGGATTGGTGATGCTTGTTTGCATATCGGAGAAGACTCCGTGATTCTTGCTTGTAGGCATGATGGATAAAGTACTGGAGGAAGTCTAGGAAATTATGAGAGTTGGACTCTCTTGTAGCCGTGAGTTGCTACTTTGTATGAGGTTGAGCCGTAGGGCTGCAACTAGGAAATGGTGGAACGGGCAAGGTGAAGCTGTACCCGCGTCAGTCCAGGCGTGAGTCTGACGATTTGAGCAACGGGAAAGGTGGATCTGTACCCGCGTTATGGTTGTCTAACCTTGGGTGCTTAAGACCCTGTTAGGATCACATAGCGAGAGTCGACGGCCTGTGAGCCGATCAGACTAGAATGCTCATATTGAACTGTTATGTCTGGGACCTCTGAACGGTGGTGTGGCCGTGGAAATACGGAACACCGATAATGTGCCCTGAGTGCACGGAGCGTCGGGCCGTCGTGCCGGCATTTGTGATATGTGACTGTGCGGGCGTGCACGTCTTGCTTGAATTGCTATATATATCATATTGGAAGATTGCTATGCAGGGATGGAATTCCGCTGCCCCGTGCCAGGGGCAGGGTCGTTAAAATTGGTTAGCTGAATGCTGACCGTTGCCCTGTTTGCCACCTCTTGGTGGATTGGTTATTACAGGTACTGGAGGTGCTGGTCCGAGCGGGACTTAGCGGGCTGAAACCCAAGGCTGCGCTGCTGCCCTCGAAGGCATTGTTTTGTTTCTTTTGTTCATGTGTGGCCGGCCTGCGTGCCGATGTCTGTAATCCACACTCTTGTTAAGAGAAACTGTTGTAAGGCCTTAAGGCCAGACTCTTTTGATATTTGTATACATTCCTATGTTATAGTGGACAGTGTTCTTGATCTTGAGTTCATTGATTCAACCGTGAAACTTCCGCTAGAATGCTCTGTGTTAGGATGCGTGGTTTTGATATTATTTCGTAGCGTCTCCGCCTGTTTTTGGAATATGGTGTGGGGCCCCGGCTGGACCCTCTATTATATTCTTCTTGACGGGTAGAGGTGTCACAATTTGGTATCAGAGGGACGAATTCTTTTGAGAGGTGGCGAGCACGTGTCAGTGCCGTCGTTATAACACTTAAGTTGAACTCAAGATTGCCCACTTAGGAATGCAAATACACTTGTTTGTTGAACTTGTGTATTCTTTTTGTATGGTTGCCGTTTTCATTGGTCGTTAACCTGTGTATTTTACACATATAGGTGACCAGAAGTGTTGCGGGTCAATCCAAACCACAACGTTCTGTTGAGAGTGCGGCACCAGCCGAGGTGCCCACAACTCCTCCATCCGCTGAAACAGTCCGTCTCATTATGGAAACGGTACTTGCTGTGATGAATGCTCAGCAAGCTGGGCAGGCATGTCCTGTAGTGGTGTCAATGCAAGCTGGGGTACGGCAAGAACCGGTAGAAGCCGAAGTTGATCCGCGGGTAGCAGATCAACAATGGAAGCAATTCTTGAGCTTCAACCCTCCGCAGTTTCATGGGGCGGGTACACCGGCCCAAGCAGAGGATTGGCTTGCAAGAGTCAAGAGGATTATGAGAGCTATCAAGGTTGAGGAGGAACAGAAAGTTATGTTAGCCACTTTCCTACTGGAAGGAGAGGCGCGATTATGGTGGGATGAGATTGAAATGCATCACTTAGCGGGCAGGCAATTGGCAGAGGTTACAATGGACGAATTTTCTCGATTATTCTTAGCGCAACATCTGCCGATGCAGCAAAGGATATCGATGGAAATGGAATTTCAACGGTTAGCACAGGGAGATCGAAGTGTGGATGATTACCTGTATGAGTTCACCCATTTGGGAAGATATGCGGGCACGATCTTCGCCGAAGAAGAGCGTAAGACTAGTCGGTTTTATGCGGGACTGCGAGATGAGCTGCGGTATTTGCTCTCGAGTTCTGTGAGTCAGGGATTCCAAGCCTTAGTCTGTACGGCTCGTTCTTTGGAGACGGACATGAAACGGGGGCAAGCAAAGGGAAACTTGGCGGTTGTGAAGCCAGAGTTTAAGCCGCCGCGTCCGGACAAGTTTGGCTACCGAAAGAGATGGAATAAGAAGTCTAAGTCTTCTAGACAAGCTCCTTCTGCGACTGTGACGGATACATCTGGGTATGGATCTCGTGCTTGTTTTACGTGCGGGAAGGTTGGACACTTCGCACGTGAATGCCGATTTGGTCCTCCAAAGGGTGATAAGAAGACGGGAGCGTCTTATGCGGAGAAGGGGAAGGCTGTGGTGGAGTCTTCTACCTCGCACGCGCAGCCCAGGGTCTTCAACCTTGGACAACAGGAGGCCATTAAGCAGGCGGATGTCGTCACAGGTGTGCGTAGGTTTTAATGTTCTTGTTTTGATGTGCTGTGCTTGTTTTAATTGTAATGTTATAGGGTTTGTCCTTATACGAGAGTATCCGGTGCGAGCACTGTTCGACACAGGTGCTTCACATTTGTTTCTGTCTGAGGACTTTGTCTTTCGTATCGGGGTGCCTATCCGGACCACGACAGACAGTGTAAAGGTGTTGTTGCCTAACGGATGTTTGATGTGCGCGGATCGATCTTGCGGTCTTGAGGTCAAGATAGGAAGTCGGGAGTTCAAGGTGGAAACATTAGTATTGCCGATCAAAGAGTTTGATATAATCTTTGGTATGGACTGGCTTTCAGAGCAGCGTGCCTGTATAGATTGCACTTCAACAGAGGTCACACTTGGGCAAAATACCGAACAAGAGACCAAGTTCATTGGTATGCAAGGGATGAGTGGGATGTTATTATCCGCTCTCCAAGTTGTTAAGGCAGTTCGGAAGGGTGCGGAGTTGTTCTTCACACTCATAGAGGCGGTGGCGTTGAAGACCAGTGTGAGTGAAGTGCCGATTGTGTCGGAATAGGCTGATGTGTTTCCAAAGGATCTTCCTGGGTTACCTCCCCAAAGGGAAATCGACTTTGCTATCGAGCTGGTGCCGGGTGCAAAACCCGTGGCCCGTTCGCTATGGTCATTATGAGTTCACAGTGATGCCGTTCGGCTTATGTAATGCGCCTTCGGTATTCATAGATCTCATGCATCGAACATTCCGCGAATACCTGGATCTGTTTGTGATTGTGTTTATTGATGATATCCTTGTATATTCATAATCGGAGGAAGATCATGCAAACCACTTGCGATTAGTATTGCATACCTTGCGAAGGAATAAGCTGTATGCCAAGTTCTCTAAGTGTGAGTTCTGGCTCTCGTCGGTGGCTTTTTTAGGCCATGTAGTAAGTGGAGAGGGCATAGCGGTGGATCCGGCAAAGATAAGTGCCATTCGTGATTGGCCAGTGTTGTCTTCGGTGGCCGAGGTCAGGAGTTTCCTTGGACTGGCGGGCTACTATAGACGGTTCGTGGAGAACTTCTCCCGGATTGCTTTGCCTCTGACTACGTTGACGAGAAAGGATCAGAAGTTCGTTTGGACGCCGGAGTGCGCACGAGCTTTTGATGAGCTGAAGAATCGTTTGACCACGGCGCCCGTTTTGACGTGGCCATGTGGTATATTTGGATTTGAAATATACAGCGATGCGTCAGGAAGCGGCTTAGGCTGCGTTCTCCTGCAGTTTGGCAAGGTGATCGCCTATGGTTCACGTCAATTGAAAGTGCATGAGCATAATTACCCCGTCCATGATTTGGAGTTGGCGGCGCTGATCTTTCGCTAAAGTTGTGGCGGCATTATCTTTATGGAGTGAAGGTGGATATTTTTACAGATCATAAAAGCTTAAAGTATCTGCTTGATCAAAAAGAATTGAATATGCGACAAAGGAGGTGGATGGAATTCCTTGGGGATTATACCTTCGACATTCACTATGTTCCCGGAAAGGGAAATGTGGTCGCTGATTCCTTGAGTCGGTGGACTCCGGTACGGGCAAATTGGTTGCGGATACATGATGAGCGGTTAATCCAGGAGTTGGAAGCTTTGGAGATATCTTGTGTGGAAAGAGATTCTTCGTCTGTTGCATGCGTGAACTGGGTGGAGGTTCAATATGACCTTGCTGACAGGGTTCGGCGGGCAACGGAGTTGGATGAAAGTCTCCAACGCTATGCAAAGGAGGGGTCTGGTGATCAATTCTCCTGGGATGACGGTTTGTTACGGAAAGATGGCCGATTGTGCGTCCCTAGTGCGGGTAAATTGCGAGAAGGACTGCTATATGAAGCACACTTTACAAAGTACTCAATTCACCCTGGGAGCACAAAAATGTACAAGGACATGAAGAAACTGTTCTGGTGGCCTGGTTTAAAGAAGGACATAGCCGCGTATGTGGCTAAATGTCGTACTTGTGCTTTGGTAAAGGCAGAATGTCAACGGCCGAGTGGTTTCCTGAAGTCGTTGCCGGTTCCGCAATGGAAGTTTGAGGATATTTCTATGGATTTCGTGCACGGATTGCCGAGATCTCAGCGTGGCCATGACTCAATCTGGGTGATTGTAGATCGGTTGACAAAGGTGGCTCACTTTATACCGAACAAACGGGATGATTCAGTGGAAACGTTGGCAAAGCTCTATGTGGAGCAGATTGTTCGATTGCACGGTGTTCCCCGGAGCATCGTAAGTGACCGAGATAGGCGCTTTACCTCGAAGGATTGGAGATTAGTTCATCAAAGGTTGGGCACGAAGTTAGCATTCAGTACGGCCTTTCACCCGCAAACGGATGGCCAAACTGAACGAACCAACAGAACGATGGAGGATATGCTCCGTATGTGTGCCCTGGACTTCGGTAAGAATTGGGAAGAACATCTTGTTATGGTGGAGTTTGCCTATAATAATAGCCATCAAGCAAGTATAGGCATGGCCCCTTTCGAAGCGCTGTATGGTCATAAGTGTCGTACACCGCTAGCTTGGGCAGAAGCTGGTGAGACCAAACTTTTAGGCAAAAAGGAAGTCGAGGATGCTACCTCAACAATACGCTCTATTCGAGAGAGGCTCCTAATAGCCCAGGATCGGCAAGCCAAATATTATAATGCTAAGCACCGGAACGTGGAGTTCGCGGTGGGTGACTGGGTCTATTTAAAGATTAAGCCCTTCAAAGGCGTATCTTGGATTCGGCGGTTGAAAAAGCTAAGTCCGCGATACCTTGGTCCGTTTGAAGTGGTGGAGCGAGTTGGGGAAGCCGCCTATCGGCTAGCTCTTTCATCGGAATTGAGTGGATTGCATGACGTGTTTCACATCTTGATGTTACGCAAAGCAGTCAAGGATCCAGCTCAAGTAGTTGATAATGATCGAGTGCCAGTTGAGTATGGGCTAACGACAAAGGTGAAGCCTATACGGATCGAGGATCGAGCCGAGAAACAGTTGCGGAATAAAGTGATCGGGATGGTCAAAGTCCGATGGGACAATTGTGGCCGAGAAGAGCTAACATGGGAGCGCGAGCAGACCATGCAAGCCGAGTTTCCCGAGTTATTTTCGTAACTTGTTTACTCGTTATATATGTAATAGAAACATATAAATGTTTTGTTATTTTTCTCCCTACTGTCTTCAAATTTTGGGACGAAATTTTATTAAGGAGGGGAGGATTGTAACACCCCAAAAATCTCAAGATTGGATTTGAGGTGCAGGTTGCTTAACACGGCCTGGGACACGGGCGTGTCCCAGGGCGTGTCGGGGTACACGGCCTGGGACACGGGCGTGTCCCAGGGCGTGTCGGGGTACACGGCCTGGGACACGGGCGTGTCCCAGGGCGTGTTCAGGTTAGTCGACGATCGGAGGTCGATGATAGTCGAGCCTGGGACACGACCTTCGACACGGGCATGTCCCAGGGCGTGTCACTAGATAAATAAGCGGACTGAGTCAGAGAAGGACACGACACGGAACCAAGCCTTGAACACGGACGTGTCAGATGTGACACGGGCGTGTCAGAGGGCGTGTGCCTACCCGTGTACTGGTTTTGGAGCTCGATGAGTACCGTGTAACAGGGTAACACGGGCGTGTCACATGACTGACATGGGCGTGTCAGGTTCGACACGGGCGTGTCGATGCCCGTGTTCTAGAAGTTTTCAGTCGGTGCGACTGTCGCGTGTGCCGCTTAACGGTACACGACCTGTGACACGGGCGTGTCACAGGCCGTGTCGGCCAAAAAGTATAATTTGTTGGGCAGATCTTGGCCGTTCATTTTCCTTAAAGGAGATCCTGTGGCTGGGGCTCATTCCTGGGCTGATAAGGCCGGGAAAGGAGGAGAAAAGGGCTCATTTCTAAAGTTCTACTCTCTTTCTAACTTTTAAGAGAGAGGTGAGAGCAAGGTGAGGAAGAAGAAGTGGGATTCGGCTGCCGGTGGTGCTACGGTGGTCCAAATCGCGAGCCGAGTTCGGATTGGCGAAGGCAACGCTGCTGCGAAGGCTTTCGTCCGTCTCAAATTTCTCTCCATGGCTCCGAAGCGAGTTCCTAGGGTAACGATTTCCTACTTGGACATGTGAAGTCCTTAATTCCTGCATTGCATAGGGAAAACCCTTCCCCGCGAGTGTGCGGTGGGTTGTGGCGTCCCTTGGGGTAGATATGTGAAGTCCCCCTTGTTAGAGTCTGGAATTAGAGTACGGATCTAGGCATGCTGTGTGAAGCCCATCTGGACATGGTCTGGATTAGTGATGCTTGTTTGCATATCGGAGAAGACTCCGTGATTCTTGCTTGTAGGCATGATGGATAAAGTACTGGAGGAAGTCTAGGAAATTATGAGAGTTGGACTCTCTTGTAGCCGTGAGTTGCTACTTTGTATGAGGTTGAGCCGTGGGGCTGCAACTAGGAAATGGTGGAACGGGCAAGGTGAAGCTGTACCCACGTCAGTCCAGGCGTGAGTCTGACGATTTGAGCAACGGGAAAGATGGATCTGTACCCGCGTTATGGTTGTATAACCTTGGGTGCTTAAGACCCTGTTAGGATCACATAGCGAGAGTCGACGGCCTGTGAGCCAATCAGACTAGAATGCTCATATTGAACCGTTATGTCTGGGACCTCTGAACGGTGGTGTGGCCGTGGAAATACGGAACACCGATAATGTGCCCTGAGTGCACGGAGCGTCGGGCTGTCGTGCCGGCGTTTGTGATATGTGACTGTGCGGGCGTGCACGTCTTGCTTGAATTGCTATATATATCATATTGGAAGATTGCTATGCAGGGATGGAATTCCGCTGCCCCGTACCAGGGGCAGGGTCGCTAAAATTGGTCAGCTGAATGCTGACCGTTGCCCTGTTTGCCACCGCTTGGTGGATTGGTTATTACAGGTACTGGAGGTGCTGGTCCGAGCGGGACTTAGCGGGCTGAAACCCAAGGCTGCGCTGCTGCCCTCGAAGGCATTGTTTTGTTTCTTTTGGTCATGTGTGGCCGGCCTGCGTGCCGATGTCTGTAATCCACACTCTTGTTAAGAGAAACTGTTGTAAGGCCTTAAGGCCAGACTCTTTTGATATTTGTATACATTCCTATGTTATAGTGGACAGTGTTCTTGATCTTGAGTTCATTGATTCAACCGTGAAACTTCCGCTAGAATGCTCTGTGTTAGGATGCGTGGTTTTGATATTATTTTGTAGCGTCTCCGCATGTTTGTGGAATATGGTGTGGGGCCCCGGCCGGACCCTCTATTATATTCTTCTTGACGGGTAGAGGTGTTACAGCCAGTGTGTTTAAATACAGAAATTTGGCTAAGGCAAAAAGCGTTGAGTGAGGCGACCCACTCAACGCTCTCAACGCCCAAGGTGCAGAAAGCTTCTCTAAGGCAAATAGTGTTGAGTGATGAAGACACACTCAACGCTCTCAATGCTAGAGAAGCAGGAAGATTTTGCTAAGGCAAAAAGAGTTGAGTGTGGCTTGTTCACCCAACGCTCTCAACGCCTAGATAGACATAAATCTGTCTAAGTGTTTTGGCGTTGAGTGAAGTTCGTTCTCTCAATGCCTATTTTACTGATGCTCGATTTTGGCTAAGTCCACAGGTGCTGATGTCAGTAAAATTGATAAAGTCAACTAAGTTCAAATTAGGTACGGAGAAGCTACATAACACGATAAACTCTGTCGCAAAGCTATTGTTCGTCTTCTACGGTAAAAGCAAGGCACAGTTGGAAGCTGCAGGTGGGGCCCACCAATCTCTTAGCGCCATTGATCGGCGAACTACAAAAGGATGAGTTGGTCCAAGATAAGAACATGTTTTTTAGGGCTTAATCAATTCAAAAAATATAGCAGCCGGCTTCATCTTCCTCCCCATTGCTACATGTAAAAAACTTGAAGCTCTCTAGCAAGAAAAGTTCAGATAGCTGTGCAGTCTCCATCTGCCACAACAGGATCAGAAATAGTTCTGAAGAAAGAAGAACCTTCATCCTTTGGCTTGTTCAGTTAGATACTTGAAAACTCTAGATCAACAGATCTTTAGTCTTATACAGCAAGTTGATAGTACATTTTGTAGTTTAAATTATTAGGGTATTTTCTAGTTTTTAAAATGCTAATCTTGTCTTATTAGCTTAATTTTTATCTTTCTTATATAAATATTATTACCACTAGCATTTTCTTGTCTTTTTGGAGGTTTCAAGAATTTTGGCCAAAAATGACCTGACATGCCCCCCTGTCACGCCCTCCATGGGCATGTCACAGGGTGTGTCACCTGATCCTGAGGAAGCTTGATGATAGAGACCAAATAAGAGGAAAAATGGCTATCATGCCCCTCTGACAAGCCCTCCCCGAGCGTGTCCCAGGGCGTAACACGGGGCGTGTCTCCCTCTGCCCGAAGTCTATTGCCGTATTAAATGCATTTTCACCTTCGCACGCAAATCATACCTTTCATGCCCCCCGTCATGGGTGTGACCTAGGGCGTGTTCGCCCCCTTTTCAAAGACTGACAGATTTCCGACCAATGATTGAGACTTGATATACGTGTCACGCCCCCCTACATGGGCATGACCAAGGGCGTGTCAGCCATTGTATAGAAGCAATCATAATTCCCACCAGAATCCAGAACCCGAGGTCAACCCAGTAAGTGTCACACCCCCATATATGCCCTCCCCGGGCGTGACCAACCCGAGAATTTTTCCTATAAATTCAAGGCCCCCTTTCATTTCAGAACAAGTTTGGGTTGAGAGGGGAGGTGCCGCCCTTTTGTTTACTAGTGTTTTTATGCTTTTTCTCCCTCTCTCTCTCTTTCTCATTTCATTTTTTCCTAATCCTAGCTTAGTGATCCTTTTGTAATAGCTTTTGTTCTTTATTTAGTAGTTTAATGTAATGCTAGCTTCGTCTTTTCATTTCCGTGCAAGTGTAGCTCCTTTATTTAAAGTTGTAACTTTCTCTTAATATTAATATAAAAGTTCCCTTATTTACTTGGTGTTATTATGCATTTCTACTCATCCCTCTTCCTCCACTTCACTATGATTAACTAATCCTCCATGTACTCAATCTTGATGATCCGAAGTTCGAGTTGATTAAGTTATGATGCTTTGAATTTACTTTTTCTTTTTAGGGTTTAGGCCTTTGAATTACTCTTGATTTTTATCGTTTGGAATTATATTATCGATATATAATTTCCAATTTTATTTTCACTCTTAGCTAGCCGAGAGGCTCGTAGTTTGAAGTGAACATTCAAGAGTAAAGAGAGTTGTATGCACCCCTCGAGAGAGGCAGACGTCCAAATCTCCAAGATTGGAGTAAAATCCAATAGTGGAGTTCACCGCGTAAAGCGAGCTTTAGGCCTCCGATTTGGATGAGAGTAGGTTGGACCTTTCTAAACTAAGTTGGGCACGACTTCGAGAGAAGCGTGTCAAGATTTAGGAACCTCCATGGTCTAGGACCTTTACCCTATTAAGTTTAGGTTTATTTATTATGTTGTTAGTCGACTTTAGCCAAGGTGATTCTCAATCGAGTGCATTTCCATTTCATCGTTCTAATCCCTTATCGTAATCGCTTATTTTATGCTTTCTACTTAACTGCAATTAGTTCTCTTTTTATGCAATTTTTCATTTCATTAAGTGTGTTTAATTTTCTCTTTATCCATAAAGATTTTCCGTCGATAAAATAATAGTCTTCGTGTGATTAAGTGTATTCAACGGTTCCCGGATTTTAATATGACACTTGTGTCCCCTAGCTACATTTCGATAAGTATACTTGCCTAATTGGATTGCTAGTTCGACACTCTTTTCTTAAGCGAAAAGCAATCACCACAAGTTTAGGAGTAAGCTTCTGAGATCTCCCAACAAAGTGTTTCTCTGTTGTGAGGAGAGTTTGAGCAGAAATTTCTCAGCTCTAGTTGTTGACACAGAGAAATTTCTCTCTGTCAAAGTTAATTAAATTATCTCTTGTTATAGGATCCTTCTGTAACTGAGTTGTAAGGCCTTGGGCCTGAGGTAGGGAAAATTTGCCTGAGCTATAGGAGAGGGTTCCTCTCTGAGTGTAGGATCCTGCTGGGATCTAAGGTAGGTGAGTTTTACTCACTAAGAAGTAGGGCACTTGTGCCTGAGGCAGATTCTTGGTGCAGATCTGTGGTAGGGTTATCCTCCATAGCATGAGTGGTAAGGCTTAATTGCCTGAGGTAGGTGATATTTGTATCACTGAGTGTAGGCCCTTGTGGCAGAGGAGAAAGTCTTGAAGGAGACTGAGAGATCCTAAGGGATCTGAGGTCTGAGCTCCTTGGAGCTTTGTTTTGGAGAACTGTCTTGACTAACAGGAAGTTAGCAAGGTGGGAGGAGAGTTGATGTACCCATAATTTTGGGGAACCACTATAAAATACTTGTGTGTTTGTTTTTTCTTTTTCTTTATTGTAGGTGTTAAGGACAAGCTCTAGATCACCCTAAGATGAAAGCTAAAAGGAAACTACAAGATAGTAAAAAGAAACCCAAAAGACCTAGACAAACATATTCACCCCCCTCTAGGTTGCTAGCTCCCTTGAAAATAAGACCTTTCAAGTGGTATCAGAGGGAGGTTGCTAAAAAGGGATTTAATAATCTGAGTGATCTCTAAAGGTAACGGCAGTTATGTAATCATGGGATCTGGAGAGAGCTAGAGAGAGCTGAGTTCCATGAAACTCCCCATATATAGGAAGGAGTATTTTGGAATATGGAAAGAGAGGGTGAGGCTATTTATGAAGGCCTATGATCCAATGATCTTTGCAATAGTCAGGAAGGGACCTGCAATTCCTATGAAGGTCTTTGCTCTTGATGCCAACATCCAGACACCAAAGACATACTCTGAAATGACAAAAGATGATGTCATCGTAGCTGGCTTGGATAAGAGAGCACAAAACATCATTGTCAGCGTTGTTGATGACTCACATTTTCTAAAGTTGGTTCACTGCCAGACCTCCAAGGAGATGTTGGACACCCTTGTGGTCTACATGGAGGGTACTGAAGAGGTAAGGGATGATAGGAAGTCTCTGCTCAACCAAGAGTATGAGGATTTCAGGCAAAACCTAAAGGAGAACATAACTGCTTGTTATGAAAGATTCTTCAAGATCGTAAATGAGTTGAATACCTATGGGAGGGTCTTTAATAATTATGAAATAAATGACAAGTTTCTCAGTTCCTCACTAGAGACTTGGATACTAAGATCTGTGCCATAAGAGAGGTGACTAAGCTTGCTGACACTCCTCCCCAAATATTGTTTGGAAAGATGCTCTCCTATGAGATGCAGCTAGCTGCCAGGAAGGAGGAGGAGGCCACCAACAAATCAATGGACAAGGAAAAGTCCTTGGCCTTCAGAGTAGAAAGCACAAGAAAGGGCAAGGAGAGGATTCCTTCTCCACCAAGAAAACACCCTGAGTCAGATAGCTCAGACTCAGAGGCATCAGATAGCAACATGTCTGATGAAGACTTTATAGACTTCTCAAGACAACTCCAGAGGCTGATGAAGAAGAAGCATTGGAAGAAGAGGCCTTCCAATTCCACTCATCATAGGAAGAATCAGTCCAAGACTGACAGATATGGTTCCAAACCTAATAAATATAACTCTTCTAAAGTAGTTTGCTACTACTGCAACAAGACTCGGCATATGATAGCTGACTTCCCAGAGAAGAGGAAGGAGGCTGAGGAAAAGAAACTACATCAATACAAAGGGAAGAAGGAGATGTCCTTCATTGCTTAGAAGGAAAAGAGTTGGACAGACTCATCATCTTATGAGTCTGAAGAAGAGGAAGCCTACATTTGGCTAGTTGTTGTTACTAAAGATAAAGCTGTTACAGTAGGAGAAGTCAATCCTTAAGCAAGACACTATTAGACAGTGACTCAGAGGAGCATGAAGATGCCTACAACTATAGAGGGCTGATGGCAATGATAGATGAAGAGGGCAGCCAGGATCAGCCTGGTCATAGCAAGGTACATACATTACCTAATTCTGCTTCTAAATCTGAGTATGAGACCAGTCCTTGCTCAGAAGCCTCTTCACCCAGTGGTAAAGGAGATTCTGGATCTGAAGGAGATGTCGATCAATTGATTAACAAGTATTGATAACTCTTGAATGCCTTCAAGAAGGTCAAGAAGTTGTCTAAGAAGCAAGCTACAGAGATTTCATCTCTTAAGCTTGCAGTTGCCCAACAGACTGTAACGACTAATCCGCTGGACTAGAAAGCTAGGGAAATAAGTCAACTAAAGTTCCTCTTGGACATATAGATAGCCTCCATCAAGTACAAGAACTGTCTAATCAGGGAGCTTGAAGATAGGCTTGAGAAGGAGAAAAGAATAGTGGCTAGCTATTCTAAGCTAAGTACAGTGCTACCCTTGATATACACCTTCTCCTCTCAGAAGGGTAAGAAGGGGTTGGGATTCAAGGGAAACACAAGAGTTTCGCCTTCCAAAAGGAAGGGCAAAGCTCCAGCTCCAACTCAGCATATTGCTTACAAGCCTCCCATTCTTTTAAGAAAAGTTCTATTACCTTCTAACAGGTATGACTAGGAAAGCTCCTGTGGTCGCTGGGAGAAGGGTTGTTCCTCAGGGGTGAACAAAGATGTTCACTGCCATGGTGAAAGCTCTAGTAGGGTGAGTGCCATTGGTTCCCATGAGAAATTTCAGATGGGCCAACCTGGAACATTTGTTTTTGGTGCTTCAGCACCAACACTCAAGAATGTTGCTACAGCCAAGGCTCAGAGTCTGACAGTAAAGGTTCAGACTAAGGGCAACTATAAGAGTCAGGCTGATCTGGGCATATCTGAAGCCATCAGAAGCATGCTTTCTGAAAAGAAGCTTGTTGTTGCTGTGTAAGATACTGTCTCCCCGTTCCGAGGCTAACCCAGATCTTATGCCCAGAACCGCCGCCTTACGGTGACACTAACGCATGGGTTAGTTGACATCGCAAGACGCCGATTCTGCCGGCTAGTACGATCATAACCTGTCGGCCAATATGAGAATAAAAGAGTACAAAGCAGAGCAAAAATGTAGAATTCCACCGCCACGGTACTAAATATATATATATAACAAATGAAAGGTACAAGGTACAGTCCACAATGAGTACAATATAATGAGAGTAAAACGGGCTTATGCCCAGTACATCAATATCAAATCACTCTCTCTCTCAATCTAATAGCAGCGGAATCTATCATCTCAAATCATCACACCTGAACATGTACTCCAGTAGTAGTAGCTGGTATCTGCCCCTCAAGCCCTGCCTCCTCGCCGTGCTGGTCCATCTCCTCGAGCTCCTAAAAATAGTATGGTTACCGACCATTAGTCAAAAAGACTAAGTCGTTTCCTCCACACCTCGCCCCACAACTCCTAGGCACCGTGCGGGAGGACGAAGCGGAGGACAATAAGGGGTGACAAAGGTGGAAGCAGGTGACTGGAACTAAAGCAGAATATATAGAAATATAGGTAATGAAAAGTAACCTTCACTTATGCGAGTACGCATAAGCAAGGGGTCTTCTACAAGGCTCCCATCGTATAAAATGTCCCATACCATTTTATACGATGGGGTGTCAGGTATCATAAGGAGTATATGTATAAAAAGGAAAGTAACCTTAGCCTATAAACTTGCCCACACAAGCTTATAGACTAAGGGATCGTTTTGCAGGTCCTAATGTATAAGCGTCCCATACCACTTATACATTAGGTGTCATAGGTTGTTATGAAAGTTAATGATATGCATCTATATGGTGGGTATGATATGAACATGCAGTGCAACACACACACACGACTCCGTGATTACAGACCTTTAGTTACCACTTTTCGAGAGCTAGCATCACTCTCAGGTACCGCCGTCGTGGCTCCGATAGCAGCGGATCGGGCTTCTCCGCTTTCTAGGCGGGTATACACACTACCAGGCCTAGACCTTGTGCGCCTCTGTACATGAAACAAGTGTACTCTAGAGCCTCTGCGTACCACTTTGCTGACTACCTGTCAGTCTTGTTGGGCCGGGTGCGCGTTATCGGGAAAAGTCATCCAGACCTCAGTATAAATAACCTACTGGTCCCTCTAACCCTCGCACCCGCCTGGTCCAACGTACTGCCGTCGGTGTGACGACTGGCCAGTACCACATAGCCCGCCACTAGTATATGCACATGCAAGTATAATATATTGAGCCTCCAGCTCGAAGGACTATCCTATCCCAAATCTCTCCAACCCGTCACGGGTGAGTATGTGTTACAAAACCTCCAACCCTTCCCGGGTGAGTATATATATGTCAATCTCTTTCCTCCAACTCTATACGGGTGAGCAAGTAGTCAATAGACTCCAAGTCCCTCCAACCCGGCACGAGTGAGCACATGTCCATTACACTTAACCTATTAGACTACTCTTGTCTACCGGTTGGTATACCTAGTGACTTAAGGTTAATCCCTTTTTCTCTCTCCTGTTACATAGAGTGACATAGTGACTTAGGTATGGATTGAGGAACGACGGTCTTCCGTCGACTCCTCCTAGGTAAGTCTAAGGTTGCGCTATTACTCACGTCTCTAGAATACATCTGCCACCCAGGGTTATACTTCTGATCTTAGACTCTAACTCAGTTGTTGATTCGTTCCCTGGCGGCCTATAGTATAGCCTACCTTTACTATGCGCACCCCATGGCCTAGTACTACCCCGAAATCGAACTTCCAAATCCTTGGGCCACCAACTCCCAAATATTTATCCTAGGGTGGTATGATCTACTAGAATTAGTATGGTAATTTTCACAATTTTCTCAATTATTTTCATAATTAATTTATTTTCTCCCAATATTTCCCAAGGTCATTTAACATATGAAGTGTGTCTTTGCATAGACCTAATGATACAAAATAATTATCCTAACCATTAACAAGGTGAAATATCACTATTTCCCAAGGTTTATATTTTCTCACCAAACATTTGTATTTATTTGTTAATTATCACAAAACCATCATAATTACCACTTTTCAAAGTAAGTATGAGAACTTTAATCACAAAAATTCTAGGAAAATTACAGGGGATCTAAATCATCAAAATAAGGCTACTGACAAAGTTTCATCAACTTTAACAATGTTATAGACTTGCAATTCAATTTCTTGGGTATTTACCAAACTGCCATTATGATTAATTAAAATTTGTATGCACAACCAAAAATTCTGAAATAAATATGTCAGTTAACTAATATCTATATACACCTCTATAAATATTCCCAAATTTTTCTGACCTATATTTTCATTAAATCATGAATAAAAGCAATAGGGGTAAAATGGTCATTTACATAACATTCTACTTCAAAAGATCTCAAACAGAGAAAATAAAATTACCCCAACTCAATTATATCCAAATATTTAACAGGACTAAATTTGAGGATTTTTGCTTGATTGAATCTAATTTTTATTTTTATTTTCCAATAAAACCATAGTTTTCAATAATTCCAAATAATGGGATTTTTTTTCCCAAAAGTCCCATAATAGTTTTTAGGGTCTGCATTTGACCTAAATATCCTTTAGAATTAATTTCAAGGTCTTAAGAAGTCCTGAGATGAATAAATACACATTTTAGCAAAATTGCTAATTGCACACCAAGGCTAATACTAGCCTACACTTGCAAGTGGGTTAACCCATCATGCAGTTACCCAAATGGGTTAAAATTTTATCATGCACCAAAACTGTCCCCAAGGACTTGCCACCAAAATTTGGGGCTATTTGGGTGCCTATAACTCCAAATATTTCATTAATTTACATTTTGATATTATTGCAAAAACAATAGGAAAAGTTATCCCAAAAATTCCCAATTTTTGGCATGGGCTAGATATGCCCTAGACATGTACATGACCAAATTTTCAGGTCATGAGGCTTACTAGTTTAGCATGGGCACTCAAATTAAAATCTGCCCTAGTCTAGGACCAGTCCTAGGAGAATTGCCCTACAGGACAGACCACTGGGTCAAAACCCATGATTAGGGTGGCATTGTAAAGATAAGACCTAGGGATACATTTGCTATTGAAGATTCCTGACCTAGAAATGTCTCTAGGTGCCCTAAATTACACATGCAATCTAGCTGTACAAGTGTGACAGATATTTTAATTTCCATAACATTAATTATTATATCATATATAAGTAATTGCACGAATCTTAAAGCAACAAACCGACGGAATCCTATCATCTTCCCCAACGATTCAACGGTCCCGATTGGATTTCCTGGGCCACCTTGCGGGGCGGTTTCCGGCCAGATGAGGTGGCACCATGGCTGGCCAACAGTGCCACTACCTTCACGGTGGTGGTGGCCGGCTTTTGCCGGCGACTAGGCGGCGAGAGGCGGCAGCGCCGACGATCCCGAGGAGTGTGAAAAGCTTGAGAAAATCGGGATTTTCTCCCATGGCATCGGGCTCAATTGAGCCCGATTGCGTAACCTAAAGATCTAGGAAGCTAGTACGGCTTGAAGTGAGGCGAAACGGACCTGGATTGGGGCTTGACGGCGAGCTCGGCGGCGGTTTGGCATGGTGGTGGTGCTCCGGAGATCTCCTGCCCGAAACCTTGATTCTTCACCGTTTGCCTTGATCCAGGTGTCGAATTCTACTCCCCTCGGCCTTCTGAAGCTAATGGCTGGGTCTGTTTGGGCTGAGGGTGTTTATACCTGGAGATAATTCCTATGTGAGCCCAGTTTCACTTTGAAATCTCCACCCTTGCCTCCAACTGGCCATCCCCTGTTGTAATTCCTTTGGAATGAACCCCTGGGGTCAGCCAGCAGGCATTGGGGCTGAGGGAAAAGGGCCAAATTGCCTACTTCTTCTTCTTCCCCACTTCTCTCTCTTCCATTCCCAAAATTCCCTTTTTACCCTTGTGCATGTCTTATCTCTCCACAACCAGGGGGGTAGGGCTGGTCATTGGCCACTTGGCTGGTCATGGGCCAAATTTGGTGGGCTTGGCCCATGGGAAATTGGCTTGGGTCCATTTTTCCTCTTTAGGATAAAGTGTTGACTTGTTGACTTTTGGGGTTGACTTGGTCAACATGATGGGTAGGCTGACCCCATATGATGGCCATGGACACCATGTCATCACCTAACATGGGTTGGGCCATGGTGATGGTCTTAGCCCACTAGGAATGGGTTTGGTCTTCAATTATCCTTAATGTTGGGTACATTGGAAAATGTGTACCTGATTTGAAGAAGCCTAACTTAGCTTAATGATATACATCAAGGTGTATTTGATGTTGTTTTAAGTTGACATGTGCAGGTGAAGAAGTATTAAAGAATACAGGAAATTATTCTAA
The DNA here is from genome assembly GCA_039513925.1 of Platanthera zijinensis. NCBI lineage: Eukaryota > Viridiplantae > Streptophyta > Magnoliopsida > Asparagales > Orchidaceae > Platanthera > Platanthera zijinensis. The sequence goes on along the minus strand of CM077079.1, from coordinate 181,228,430 downwards.
GTCCATGTGTCGACACCTGAAGAAATTGTGTCGACACTTCAGAATAATTGTGTCGACACTTGAAGGAAGCTGTGTCGACACAGAGAAAGATAGTCGACCACATTTGTGTCGACACTGGGAAGCAGTGTCGACTCACAGAAAGGTTGTCGACCACATTTGTGTCGACACTGGGAAGCAGTGTCGACTCACAGAAAGATAGTCGACCTCAACTATGTCGACATCTGAAGGCAGAGTCGACACATACTGAGTTCTGAATCTACAACAACTGTGTCGACACACAGGACTTGTGTCGACACACTGCAAAGTCAAGACCAAGTTATTTTCTGAAGAAAGATGAAGTATTGAGTCGACACAAATTCTCTGTGTCGACTCATTCTCAAGATGAAGATCTGAAGAAGCAGTGTCGACTTAAAGGCAAACTAGTCGACATCATCAAAGGCTGTGTCGACACCAAAGTCACTTGTGTCGACACATATAGACAGTTGGTCTCGACACTTTCTGACAGTCTGTCTCAACACTTTGCTATCCAAGACTAAGGCACAGGATCTGTTTGAAGACTTGACAGCTGTGGGTTATGACAGGTTAACTGAAGCTGTCGGACTTGTCAGAAGTCAGTTAGAAACCGGATCAGCCGGTTACCATGAAGAAGATCTATAAATAGACAGATTCAGAGAGAAGTACGAGTTTAGAATTTTGGCAATCAATTTGAGAAATCAAATCAAGAAAGAGTAATACACAAAAGAAGATCTTCATCAGAAGATCTAAGAAGACGATCTCAGGATCAGTCTAAGTAGACTTCTTTCAAGAATTCAGAAGTATCATCAAAGGTGTTGGATAGAGAGGGATCCAGCCAATTGAAGAAGAAGAAGGAAGCCAGCATTGGTTTCTCAAGAAGCTGTTTGAAAATCAACTAAGCTAAGTTCAGATTCAAGAAGCTTTGAAGAAAGCTCAGATTCAGTTGATTTCATCAGCTGATCAAGAATTATCTTGTTCTTTTCTCTCTCAACAAAGGCAAGACATTAAAAACTTCTTTTCTAATTTCTATAGGATCTATCAATACAGATCTGAGGTGTAAGCCTGTGTTATAAAGTCTGAGTGTAGGAGAGTTGATCTCTGAGTGGTAGGGCTGTTTGCCTGAGTGTAGGAGAAGGTTCTTCTCTGAGTTATAGGCTTTGTGATAAGTCTGAGGTAGGGCTGTTTGCCTGAGTGTAGGAGAAGGTTCTTCTTTGAGTTGTAGGCTTTGTGATAAGGCTGAGGTTGGGATGTTGAGCCTGAGTTGTAGGAACCTTTCAGGTTCTGAGCTGTAGGATCTGTGGATCTGAGTAAAGAGGAAGTTTGGCCGAATCTAGCATACTGCTAGATAGGTGAAGGGGGAAAGTGGATGTACCCAGACCTTGGGGAACCACTATAAAACAGTGTGCAATCTGTGATGGTTAAATTTCTGTGACTACTATGCTGTGTGTTTTAATTCTGTAATTGAATTCTGCCAAAAAGTGTTAACAAGCATTAGAACCTATTCACCCCCCCTCCCTCTAGGTGTTTAGGTTGTCTTGAAAGTAAAACTATCAAGTGGTATCAGAGGGAGGTTTCTCAAAAAGGACTTAACAGTCTGAGGTAGATCTGAAAGGCAAAATCAAGATTCAAGAAGATGGGTTCTGGAGAAAATCACAAGGAGTTAGGGTCAATGAAGTTACCCATCTGCTGGAAGGAAATCTTTGGAATATGGAAAGAAAGAGTCAGATTGTTCATGGAAGCATCTGACCCAAGGATATACATCACAGTTCAGGAAGGACCCTTCATTCCAATGAAGGTATCAGTTCTTGATGCTAATATTCAAAATCCAAAGAGTTATTCTGAAATGACCAAGGATGAAATCATTTTGGCAACCATGGACAAGAGAGCTCAGAATATTATTGTGAGTGCCATAGATGATTCTACATTTCAGAATCTGATTCACTGTAAGACCTCCAAAGAGATGTGGGACACCTTGATTGTCTACATGGAGGGATCTGAAGAAGTAAGACAGGATAGGAAGTCTATGCTCAACCAGGAATATGAAAGTTTTAGACAAGGAAAAACTGATAGCATAACTGAATGCTATAAGAAATTCTATAGAATTGTGAATGAGTTAAAGTCCTATGGAAGAGTATTCAATACCTATGAACTGAATGACAAATTCTTAAGATCCTTGACAAAGGATTGGGACAAAAAGATCTGTGCCATAAGAGAAGTGGCTAAACTGGCAGAGATTTCTCCTCCAACCTTATTTGGAAAGTTGCTATCCTATGAAATGCAACTTATGGTGAGGAAGGAGGAGGAAAAGAATTCAAAAGGAGAGCATAGAGAGAAGACAGTGGCCTTCAAGGCAGAAGCCACTAGAAAGAATAGGAGGATATCACCATCTCCTCCTAATGAAGTTGCAGAAGTTAGTTCTGAAAATTCAGATAATCAGGGTTCAGAAAGCTGTGAGTCAGATGCAGATTTTGCTGTATTTACAAGGCAATTCCAGAGATTCTTAAAGAAGAAGCAGTGGAAGTCTAGGCCCTCCTCATCACAGCAAGTTGATGACTATTATCAGAAGAAAAAGTCATCAAGGAAAGAGAAGAGCAGAACAATGCCCAGCAAGGCCACTACTTCAAAGATTGTCTGCTATTGTTGCAATAGGCCTGGACATATAGTGGCTGACTGTCCTGATAAGAGAAAGGAGTCAACAGACAAGAAGAAGACTTATCAAAAGGGCAAGAAGGAAAAATCCTTTGTTGCAAAGAAGGAAAAGAGCCTAACAAATCAATCAACTTCAGAATCAGTGTTGGGTATTGTATCCACACTCACCTAGATTTGCATGAAGTCACCCATGAACTAAGTTGAATCCAGTTGTATTTGATATTTCTCTTTAGCCATATGCTTGCAGGTGTACACTTTAAGTATAGACCAATGTCAGTCTGCAATGGGTCATCAAACACAGGACTTCACAGTGTAATCCCTCACTGTGTAATCCAAGGTGTTGACTCATGTGTAGCCTCTCTATTGGAATATACTTAACCTCAAATCACTTGGAGAAAAGGACAAAAGCTGAAGCTGAAGAAGTTCTATTTGAAAACATTTTTCTGTAACTTAGAATTTTTGCTAAGTCATTTTTGCTCGAGAAATACATTAGTGCTCGAGTAAATTACATCTCTAGGTCTCGAGAAGTTTTTAAAAGTGCTCGAGAAAAAGCTCAGCTTGCTCGAGAACTTTTTCTTTCAAATCTGGCTGTCATTAATGCTCGAGAGAAAGTTTTCCTTTCTCGAGAAAATGACTTTGCTGCTCGAGAACTAGAATGCTGTGCAAAAATATTTCTAAGGAAAGGTACTCGAGAAATATAACTCTTCTTCTAAGTCTACCTTTCTCGAGAACTATTTCTCTGTTGTTATTCTAAGTTCCTGTGCTCGAGAACAACTTTAGCTTCTCGAGTACTGTCCTCCAGATTTTCCTCTATGTTCAAGTGCTCGAGAAATAATCCATTTGCTCGAGTACTCTAGTTTTCAGGATTTTGATTAAGTCTTTGTGATCGAGAAAGAGACTTGTTTCTCGAGTACTCCAGTTCTCAAGTTTGTTTTTAAGTGTTTAGTGCTCGAGAAATCTTAATGATTCTCGAGTACATTTCTTCAGGCTCTCGAGCAAATTCTGCTTGTGCTCGTTTTCCAGTTTTATTCTAAGTCTTTGTGCTCGAGAAGTTTCAAGTTCTCGAATATTTTCTTTCCAGTACTCGAGCAAGTTTACTGTATGCTCGAGTAATCCAGATATACTTTTTCTTCTAAGTATTAGTGCTCGAGAAAGTTATTTTGGACAGTATATTTTTCCCAGTCTCAGATCTCGAGACAATCATTTCTACTCTCGAGAACTCCTTGTTTCAGTGCTCGAGAACAACCTTCAGTTCTCGAGTACTTCTGACTTGAATCTTTTTCTAATTCTGAATTTGTCAAAATCGTTGACCTTCTATTCATTCTATTTTTCAATCTTTAATCTGTCATCATCTAATTGGCCCACGTGGCATTACTTTCAATATGATTTGATTTCTGACCGATTAGGCTCCCTATAAAAGGTCTAATCAGTCTCTGTTTTCATTAAGAATTATTATTATCGTTTATCTTTTCTCTCTCTTCAAGAACGAAAAACGAAAAAGGGCCGACAAACCCTAAGTTCCCGATTCGTCTTCCCGGTCGCCGCCGCTCACTGTTTCCATCTGGAAGGCCGCCGACGAAGAACGATCGACGAAGTGACACATAGAATCGAGATCGACCTCGACTTTCTTTCGAATCTCTTGATTCCGTGTGTTCCGAAGAACCAGATCTGTAGATCGACGACAGTATCTTCTCCGACTGATTCCTGACAGAGCCGCCATTGTTGAAGGAAGAAGAAACGTCAAGATTTTCTAGATCTGTCACAGTCTTATCATTTTCTGTAAATCTTTATTCTGTAGGAGATTCTTCTCCGAGTTGTAGGAGTTTTCACTCCGAGTATTTGTTGTAGGAAGATTGTGCTTCCGAGTGTAGATCCGGGTTGGATCGAGTTGTAAGATTTCTTTAATCTGAGATAAGTGGAGTAGCCGAGTCTAGTGCGTTACTAGATCGGTGAGAGGGAAAGTGGAGTACCCAAGATCGGGGAACCACTATAAATCTTGTGTCGTCTGTGCTTGTGTTCTTTTTGTGTGTGCTGCGATTAGTTTTATTTTATTCCGCAAAAGACGTCGCAATCACCTATTCACCCCCCTCTAGGTGATAATTTAGACAACTAGTCAACTTTCAATCAGAGTCTGAAGCTGAAGCATATATTGGACTGTATGCTGCTACTGAAGAAGAGGAGTTCATGCAATTACTAGACTCCATCTATGAACAAGAAGATCATCAGTGCATGGGACTGATGGCAGGATTAGAAGAAGACATGTACCAGAATCAGTCTGGTCCTAGTAAGGTACTATGTCCTTCAATAAAATCTGTTTGTAGTACAAGTGTAGAATCAGCTACATCTGCATCAAGTGATGTAGATGCATCTGAATCTGAAGGAGATGTCTATCAATTGATAGATAAGTATGAGGACTTGTTGCAGGCCCTTAAGAAAAGCAAGAACCTGGTTAAATCTCAGGCTCAGGAAATTGCTGATCTAAAGGTAGCTGCAACTGAGTTTGAAAAAGTAATTGATCAGAAGTTAAATGAAATTGCCAAACTGAAGAATATAACTATTATTCAGATGGGCACAATCAATTATACCAATGATCAAGTGAAGAGTCTGGAGGCCAGACTAAGAATAGAAAAGGAGTTAGTGGCTAGTTACTCTAAGCCAAAGTCTGTCTTACCCTTGATAGATGAATTTGTGACTCAAAAGGGTAAGGCAGGATTAGGATTCAAAGGTAACCCCAGGGCAGCCCAATTCAAGAGAAAAGGCAAAGCTCCTGTCAAGCCACTGAACTTTTCAGTCCCTATTAAGTTTAGAAAGGTGCAAGTGCCTTCTAACCAATATGATCTTGAAGATATCCATGGTCATTTTAAGACTAATGTTCTGATAAACAAGGGTGTAAATGCCAACAGGCCTATCTATGTTCATAAACCCAATGGTTATAAGAAATCAGTGGGTGAAGCTGCTGCAGCACCAGCAATGGACAGAAATTCTTCTATCAAGGGTGTATTTAGATCTAGATACAATAAGTTTGAATGTTGGTGCTGTGGCAAGAGAGGCAATTTTGCATTAGACTGCTGGCATAACACAAGTGTTAGAAAGAACAATAGTCTACCTGTTAGAAGAGATAATGGTAGCTTTTTTAATGCTAACCTGAACCAAGGACCCAAGACTTACTTGGGTTCTAAGGGTAAGTAAATCTGTGTTGCAGGAAAGTCCAAGTGGCCATGCCCCTATATGGTACTTGGACAGTGGTTGTTCTAGGCACATGACTGGAACAAAGGGGCTGCTGAAGGAGTATACATCTGTCAAAGATGGACCTAAAGTGATCTTTGGTGGATCTGAAAAAGGAATCATCAAAGGGTTTGGTAACATTTCTACTAACCTAATTACTATCACCCAAGTGGATTATATAAAAGGTTTGAAACACAATCTAATAAGCATAAGCCAGCTGAGTGATTTAGGATATGACATTTCATTTGTTAAGAATGGATATCATATCAAAAGGTCAAGTGATCAAAAGATCATATTGACTGGGTATAGGAAGAGAAATGTATATTGTCTTAATTTTATATGTAAGAACAAGGCTTCTTCCATCTGTCTTATAGCTGATGATAATGTTTCTCATTGTGTCAAGTGGCACAAGAGATTGGCTCATCTTAACTAAAAGATAATTGGCCAACTCTTTAGCAAAGAGTTAGTGATGAATGGTACTCAAGTTAAGTGTATAAAGGAAGAAATATGCTCAGCTTGTCAAAAGGGCAAGCAGATAAAATCCTCCTTTCAAAGCCTTGAAAATAAGGATTCTGTGAGGTGCTTATACCTCTTGTATATGGATCTTTTTGGTCCTATGCTAGTTCATAGTCTAGGTAGGAAGGTCTACACTTTTGTGGTTGTAGATGACTATTCTAGATTTACATGAGTGTTCTTTCTGAGACAGAAATCAGAAACCCCAAGTGTCTTACTTAATTTTGTGAAGCAAATTCAGAATGAACTGAATAGTACAGTGGTCAAAATCAGAAGTGACCATGGTACTGAGTTTCAATCTGAAAGCATGACAAAGTTATGTGAAGACTTTGGGATTTTCCAAGAGTTCTCCTCACCTAGAACACCATAGCAAAATGGCATTGCTGAAAGAAAGAATAGAACATTAATTGAAGCTGGTAGAACACTATTGAGTGACACCTCTCTTCCAGAATATTTCTGGGCTGAGGCAGTTAACACTGCATGTCTTGTGATCAATAGGGCTTCTATCACCAAGAACCACAAAAAGACTCCCTTTGAGATTATGAAAGGTAGAAAACCAAATCTATCCTACTTTAGGATCTTTGGTTGTAAATGCTATATACTTAACAATGGCAAGATATACCTAACTAAGTTTGCTTCCAAATCCCAAGATGGGATATTTGTTGGGTACAACATAAATAGTAAGGCCTATAGAGTCTTCAACTTGACTACTCAAGTTGTTGAAGAATCTGTACATGTTGTGTTTGATGAAACAAGATTAATGAACTGTGAGTTGTCTTGTAGATCAAATGATTCAACATGTATAAGCAAAAGATTGGACAAGCTCTCCATTGCTGAAGCATCAAAGGAAGATGAAGCATTGGAAAATGAAGGCTATTGTCCAGGGGGAGTACAAGACTCAATAGAAGCTGATGAAAACCAAGAGGTTCAGCATAATGAAGGAGCTAGAGATGTTCAACCAGAAAGGAACCTTCCTCCAGCTACAAGACATTTAAGAGATCATCCAGCTGATCAGATTATAGGTGATCCAAGACAGGGAGTGCAGACTAGAAGCAGAAATCAAAGCACAGACCTGCATTCAAGTTTCCTGTCTCAAGTGGAGCCTAAGAAGTTTGAAGAAGCCATCTAAGACCAGCACTGGATTGATGCTATGCAAGAGGAGCTGAATCAATTCAGAAGGTGCAATGTCTGGGAGCTTGTTCCTAAACCAAGAGGCCACAACATAATTGGCACAAAGTGGATTTATAGGAACAAATTGGATGAGAGTGGAATAATAGTGAAGAATAAAGCAAGATTGGTTGCAAAAGGATACAGATAAGAAGAAGGGATTGACTTTGATCAAACCTTTGCCCCAATAGCAAGGCTGGAGGCAATCAGAATGTTCCTTGCCTATGCAGCCTATCAAGACTTCAAAGTGTACCAGATGGATGTGAAATCAGCATTCCTGAATGGTGATTTAAAAGAGGAAGTCTATGTAGAGCAGCCATTAGGTTTTGTAGATCCTCTTAAACCTGATTATGTCTATAAGATTAGGAAAGCTTTGTATGGGTTAAAGCAAGCCCCAAGGGCTTGGTATGAAACCCTGTCTACTTTCCTTATTGAGAATAAATTCTCAAGAGGAAAAATAGACAAAACTCTATTCCTTAGGGAATCCAAAGGTAAGATCATCTTAGTTCAGATCTATGTTGATGACATAATCTTTGGATCTACTGAAAACAACCTTTGTAAAAATTTTGCCAAACTTATGCAAGGGAAGTTTGAGATGAGCAGTATGGGGGAACTTAAGTTCTTCTTGGGACTCCAAGTAAGACAGACTGATGATGGCCTGTCCATATCCCAGTCTAAGTTCACCAAAGAATTAATTAAGAAGTATGGTATGGAGTCATCCTCCACTATGAGAACTCCTATGGGAACAAGTATGCCTATATGCAAAGATGATGCAGGTAAACCTGTTGATGAATCTTTGTATAGAGGAATAATTGGCTCTCTACTTTATCTCACTGCTAGTAGACCAGATATTATGTATGCTACATGTGTCTGTGCTAGGTACCAAGCCTGCCCTAAAGAATCTCATTATACTGCAGTCAAAAGGATTCTGAGATATCTTAAGGGCACACCTAATCTAGGCCTTTGGTACCCTAGGAATAGAGATTTTCTACTAACAGGTTATTCAGATGCAGGCTGTAGAGAGGATAGAAAGAGTACAACAGGTACTTGTCAATTCTTGGGAGGAAGATTGATATCATGGAGTAGTAAGAAGCAGACCAGTGTGGCAATATCCACAGTTAAGTCAGAATATGTTGTTGTTGGCAGCTGCTGTGCACAGCTATTGTGGATACAGCATCAGCTTAAAGATTATGGTATTCAAGTAAGTAGAACACCTCTTTTGTGTGATTCTAAGAGTGCAATTTCTATTGCTAATAATCCTGTTTCTCATAGTAGAACTAAGCATATAGAAATTAAATACCATTTTCTTAGAGAACATGTAGAAAGAGAAAACATCTCATTGGAATTTGTTAAAACAGATTATCAAATAGCAGATGTATTTACAAAGCCACTGGATGAAACAAAATTCAATAAATTTAAAATTGAATTAGGCATGCTTACCATTGATTAGTTTATCAATAAACTTACAAGTGATATTAGATTATCAAGTGGAATTGACAAAAACAGAAATTGGCCAAGTAAAATAGTGTCGACACATTCAGTGATAATGTGTCGACTAGTCAGAGAATATGTGCCGACACAGAGAATTTGTGTCGACACTTAAGAAACAAATAGTCGACTCATCCAAGAATGTAGTGTCGACTTCACCAAAATTGTGGTGTCGACACTTACAGATTTTGTGTCGACACCTATCCTAAGAGTCGACACAGAATTTCTGACGCTCTACTATGTCTCTCAGGTGTCGACATATCCACAATTGGTGTCGACACATAGTAGACAGACTTGCTGTCAAGACAATAGAAGTTATTATTGACACACTCCATCTGTGTCGACACATATAGACTGTTTTTGCCCGCCTTTTGATCTTCTTTCAATAGAAGGTATAAATAGGTCAAGAACTTATTCTGTCGACACGCTTACAAGGTTTTCGAGACTGAAACCCTGTGTCGACATTCTCTCTCTCTCTTCTCTCAAGCTTTCTCGTCTGATCAATGGCACCAAAGGTTTAAGATAACATCAACGAAGGATATGAGTTGGTACGCAATGCTTTTGCGGATGCCCCGACAGATATTCAAAGGGTTATAACTCTAATCTCCGAATCTGGATTAGAGTTTCTAGTTTCTGAACCTTCAAAGATATGGAGGAAGGAGGTGCTTGAATTCTTTACCTCTGCATCAGTGGATTCAGATGGTCTCAAGATCAAATCCACAGTTCATGGGTCAAAGGTGAAAATTACCCCAAGAAGTTTAAGAAAGATTCTCCAATTACCTATCATTGAGAATGAAGAAGAAGTCCCTGCTTCTAAGTCAAGGGAGGCTCTCCAATGGTGTGGATTGGATCCAACCCTGAAGATTGGAGCTGCTTTCAACGGAAAAGGAATGAATCAACAAGGAAAATTTTTGTCTGAAGTAGTTCGCAAAGTGATTTTGTGCAAACCAGGTGGACATGATAGGATTTCAGCCTATATGTTTAGCCTGATGACCAGAATTGTGTTTACAATTCCAACTGATTGGTCTGCAATAGTATTTGATAAGATTAAGGACGGAATCAAGAAGCCAAATCTGGCTAGAATTGTAAGTTTATACCTGACTGGAGTGATCCCTGAGGTTATGCAACAACTGCATGGGATAAAAATTAATCACATGAGAAAAATGGATATAAGATTATTTTCAAGGTGGGATAGGGTGCTGTCTAAAGATGTGCCTGATGAGAATAGGCAGGACACCCCTGTGAGATCCCCTGCACATGATCTAGGCACTGCCCAGCATCAAGAAGAGCAAGTGAGAAAACAGGTTGAAGATCAGCCTGAATCTGTTCAAGATAAAACCATTCCTGCCCAAATGCAGGGGGAGCAAGTACATTCTCCTACCCAGGAAATTCCACATATTGAACAAGTGCAGGAGGTGCAAATATCTGAACAAGTGCAAGAGGAAGAACAAATTGATTTATCAAAAGATTTGAATATTACAGATCTGGATGATCCAACATATGTTCCAGCACAGAAGGAATACACTCTAGATGAGTTATTTCCTAATGTTGAAATTGCTACTGATATAGTAGAGGAGGAGCAAAACATTGAGAAGGTACTAGACATAGAGATAGAGCCAGAAATAGCAAAAGCAAGAAATTGAGGAGGAGCAAGTAGTTGAGGGGGAGCCTATGCATGTTGAGACTGAACAACATGGCACTGAGACAAATATTCCTCCTCCTTCTCCTGACAGAGTTCAAAATGAAAGTTCATCTGATTCTGAGAATGAAGAAGCCAGACTAGCTAAGAAGAAAAAGCTCATGGTCTTTAAGATAAGGAGCAAAAGCTATAAGCAGACTCTACAGACTACAACACTCCAATCTCCTTCTGAATTTAATTATAACAAGTTTATGGTAGACTTGCAAGTTAAGTTAGATGAACACAGATTGACTGTTGAAAAGTATGTTGATGAGAGCAATAAATCCCTTCAATTTGACTTGGCTCAAGATATTAAATCTATTAGATTTGAAGTAAATATGAATAAGAAGGAGATGACAGATTGCTTCCATAAGGGAGGTAATGCTGTAGTGTTTTTGGCTAAACAACAACAGTCTATCCTCACTAAAGTGGATGATATTGCTTTAAAGCAAGGTTATGTTCTGGAGAATCAGCTGAGGATGAATGATAATTTGACTGAATCTCACCATGAAATTCTTGAAGAGTTCACAAAGGCTACTGCAGGGATGACTGAAGCAAGAGCAAAAGAGATGGAAGTTTTTGATCAGAAACTAAAGGAAGCTATAGCTTCAGTTGAATCTGCCATCACTACATCTCAGAAGGAAATATCTGACAAACTTCAGAAATTGAAATCATATTTTAAAGATGGTGTGAATTATCTAGATGGCCAGATCAGATTTCAGAAGGATGATCTAAGAGATCATATTACCAGAGAAGTCATAAAGGGGGAGAGGTTGTTAGTTCATGCTGGCTCAGAGCACACCAAATGGGTGACAAATAGTATTTGAGCCACATTGGGATATCCACCTTTGTGTGATGATGCTATGGTGGTTGAGTCAGGAATTCAAACAGGTCTACTTGAAGGCAATGAACCTGAGATTGCCCAAGTCATTTACCCTTCTCCTGATTTTGATATGATTGATCAGAAAGTTCAGGAGATGTATAGTCCTCCAAAGGAGGTTACCAAGGTTGTTATTGAAAAAGTTGATAAGCGTGATGCCAACTTGAAAGAACAGCAAGATGCTCTACTATCCAAGAAAAGATTTAGAGAGCAGGCTGAACTTAAGCCAGATTTTGAGCAGTGGAGCCCTACTTCAAGAAATATTATACTAACTGCATGGAAGGCTGTAAAGGACCAAGAACATGAAAGAGGGAAGTGGTATAATGAAATGGAATGACAAAAGCATGAAGCTAGGCAAGAGGCTATAGTACAGTTCAGGAGAAAAGCCAAGCTGGGTAGGCTGCCACCAGATGCTCAGTAGTCGAGCAAGTACTTTCCAAAGCCCTTTCATTACTTTGAAAGGCAAAGGCTCAAGGAAGAAGCACAGAAGAAAGCTGAGCTAAAAGGCAAGAAGCCAGCTGAAGTTGCTGAAGCTCCTATGAAGGCTCAAATCCAATCTGGCAAAGGAATTGTCATAAAAGAGCCTGATCAGTCTTAGTTCTAAGTTCTTTCAAAAGTGTTTTTGTAATGTTTTGTTTAATCATTCAATGTAAACATCTATAATCAAACATTACCAAGTTATAGACAAAATTTTGTTTGGAATCATATATTCATGTTCACTCTGTGATGAATTGTTAATATTTTGTTTATATTAAGTATTCCTGTAATGTCATACATCATCATATAATATTTGTTGTAAATGGTGTATATCATTAACTAAAAGGGTTATGACTTCTCCAAACAGTGGGAGATTGTTGGGTACATTGGAAAATGTGTACCTGATTTGAAGAAGCCTAACTTAGCTTAATGATATACATCAAGGTGTATTTGATGATGTTTTAAGTTGACATGTGCAGGTGAAGAAGTATTAAAGAATACAGGAAATTATTCTAAGTCCATGTGTCGACACCTGAAGAAATTGTGTCGACACTTCAGAATAATTGTGTCGACACTTGAAGGAAGCTGTGTCGACACAGAGAAAGATAGTCGACCACATTTGTGTCGACACTGGGAAGCAGTGTCGACTCACAGAAAGATAGTCGACCTCAACTATGTCGACATCTGAAGGCAGAGTCGACAGATACTGAGTTCTGAATCTACAACAACTGTGTCGACACACAGGACTTGTGTCGACACACTGAAAAGTCAAGACCAAGTTATTTTCTGAAGAAAGATGAAGTATTGAGTCGACACAAATTCTCTGTGTCGACTCATTCTCAAGATGAAGTTCTGAAGAAGCAGTGTCGACTTAAAAGCAAACTAGTCGACATCATCAAAGGCTGTGTCGACACCAAAGTCACTTGTGTCGACACATATAGACAGTTGGTCTCGACACTTTCTGACAGTCTGTCTCAACACTTTGCTGTCCAAGACTAAGGCACATGATCTGTTTGAAGACTTGACAGCTGTGGGTTATGACAGGTTAACTGAAGTTGTCAGACTTGTCAGAAGTCAGTTAGAAACCGGATCAGCCGGTTACCATGAAGAAGATCTTTAAATAGACAGATTCAAAGAGAAGTAAGAGTTTAGAATTTTGGCAATCAATTTGAGAAATCAAATCAAGAAGGAGTAATACACAAAAGAAGATCTTCATCAGAAGATCTAAGAAGACGATCTCAGGATTAGTCTAAGTAGAGTTCTTTCAAGAATTTAGAAGTATCATCAAAGGTGTTGGATAGAGAGGGATCCAGCCAATTAAAGAAGAAGAAGGAAGCCAGCATTGGTTTCTCAAGAAGTTGTTTGGAAATCAACTCAGCTAAGTTCAGATTCAAGAAGCTTTGAAGAAAGCTCAGATTCAGTTGATTTCATCAGCTGATCTAGAATTGTCTTGTTCTTTTCCCTCTCAACAAAGGCAAGACATTAAAAACTTCTTTTCTAATTTCTGTAGGATCTGTCAATACAAATCTGAGTTGTAAGCCTGTGTTATAAAGGCTGAGTGTAGGAGAGTTGATCTCTGAGTGGTAGGGCTGTTTGCCTGAGTGTAGGAGAAGGTTCTTCTCTGAGTTGTAGGCTTTGTGATAAGGCTGAGGTAGGGCTGTTTGCCTGAGTGTAGGAGAAGGTTCTTCTCTAAGTTGTAGGCTTTGTGATAAGGCTGAGGTAGGGCTGTTGAGCCTGAGTTGTAGGAACCTTTTCAGGTTCTGAGCTGTAGGATCTGTGGATCTGAGTAAAGAAGAAGTTTGGCCGAATCTAGCATACTGCTAGATAGGTGAAGGGGGAAAGTGGATGTACCCAGACCTTGGGGAACCACTATAAAACACTGTGCAATCTGTGATGGTTAAATTTCTGTGACTGCTGTACTGTGTGTTTTAATTCTGTAATTGAATTTTGCCAAAAAGTGTTAACAAGCATTAGAACCTATTCACCCCCCTCTAGGTGTTTAAGTTGTCTTGAAAGTAAAACTATCACTTAATTAGGCTTAAGGTTGACCAAGTTTGACCTTAGGGTTGACTTGGTCAAATGGGTGAGTGGGCTGACCCCTACTTAGTGGTCATGAGGCCTAAATCATCACCCAACATGGCTTGAGTCATGGTGAAGCCCAATTTGATCCAATTGGGCTCATGAGTGTGGGGTTTGACCACTTTAGATCCAAGGTTGACCTGGGTCAACTATGGTCAAAGTGTTGACCTAGGGTATGACCTTGGTTCTACTTAGATTGTAATTAGGGTTAGGGCAGTGTGGTGAGGGTCATGGTGTGGCTAGGGTCTTCAGTTAGTCTAGTTTGACCTAGTTTGACTTGGTCCTATAGTGGGCCCCACCTGGTGACAACTCACCACCTAGGGTCAAACCTAGCTAATTTTCCCTTGACTCACCACATGCCTAACCCAATCTAAGTTAAGGGGCCTAGAAGTAACATGGGATGTTACAAATCCTATAATCAAAACAAATAATTTCATCCCCGAAATTTAAGTTCGGGTCTACGGGTTCTATTTGCAGGAATTTTAAGGAACTTTTAAAAAAAGCATTAAAAATACCTGATGAAAACAGCTCCGGGTGTCGCTCCAGCATCAGATCCCTCGGTTCCCAGGTGTGCTCCTCCCGTCCGTGGTTGGACCACAACACCTTCACGAGCGGGACCTTCCTTTTCCGCAACACTCGGACGGCTGTATTGTCGATCCGGATCGGCTCCAATCTAACTGAACGGTCAGGTTCTACCGGTCCAGCTGTGGTGGTAATATGCTTCTCAGGTCGAAGGAGAGCTCTTCGCAAGGAAGAGACATGGAAAACATCATGTAAGGTGCTCAACTCCGGAGGTAGCTGCAGTCGGTAGGCCAAGGGGCCAATACGCTCCAAAATCAAGTAGGGTCCCATGTATCGTGGGCTGAGCTTCTTGTGCCTCCGCACTCGAGAGACACCATGTACCGGACGTATCTTCAGGAAAACCCTGTCCCCAACCTGGAACTCCACCTTCCGGTGCCGAGCATCATAATATTTTGCCTGTTTGTTCTGTGCCTCCAAAAGCCGATCCCTGATCAAGCGAATCTGGGCCTCCGTATCTTCCACAAAATCTGATCCGAGGGCTCGAGTGTCCACATCTTGAACCCAAGATAGTGGTGTCCGGCACTTCGTCCCATAGAGTGCCTCATAAGGAGCCATCCCGATGCTGGCCTGGTGACTGTTGTTGTATGAAAACTCGATCAGTGGCAGTAGCCTCTCCCAGGGCTTCCCAATATCCAATACACATAGCCTGAGCAGGTCCTCCATAGTCCGTATCGTCCGCTCCGTCTATCCGTCGGTCTGCGGATGGAAGGCAGTGCTAAAGGTAAGTTTGGAACCCAAATAAGCATGCACTGCCCTCCATTCTCTGGAGGTGAAGCGGCCGTCTCTGTCCGAAACAATAGACCTGGGAACGCCGTGGTACCGGATGAACTTCCCTACAAACAACCTCACCAACACAGCAACTGGGGCATCCTTTCTGACCGGAATGAACCGTGCTACCTTGGTGAATCTGTCCACAATAACCCAGACGGAATCGTGCCCAGAATGGGAGCGAGGGAGTCCGTGTACAAAATCCATGGAAATATCCTCGAACTTCCATTCTGGGACTGGCAGTGGCTGTAATACACCACCTGGGCTCTTGCACTCGGCCTTCACTCGCTGGCAAGTCTCGCAGTGTGTCACAAGATATATGATCTCCCTCTTCATTCCCTACCAGTACATGGTCCGTCGTAAGTCAGCCCACATCTTGGTGATGCCGGGATGCACTGAATATCTGGAGTAGTGTGCCTCTCTGAGGATGTCATCCCGGATCCCACCTCCTGCTGGAATGTATACTCAACCACAAAATCGAAGAAGATCGTCCTCCAGCGTATAGTCCTCATACTTGCCTCCTTCCAAAGCGCCAAAAATAGGCTCTAAATCAGTATCCAGTCTCTGATGCGTAACGATGCGCTCCCGAATAGTGTCATCACTGGACACTGAATTTAAATAATCTCGGTACACTGCTGGTTCTGATTCAGACACCATAGTAATGTGCATCTCCTCCAACATTCATACCAGCTCTAAGGACATCAAGAGAGGATCCGATCCGGAAGTGCCAGCTCTTCTACTCAGTGCATCAGCTACCGTATTAGCCTTCCCTGGATGATAATGAATCTGATAATCATAATCGCAGAGAAACTCTAACCATCTCCTCTGTCGTAGATTTAGATCCTTCTGGGTATCAATATATTTAAGATTCTTGTGATCCGAGTAGATATCACAATGAATCCCATATAAGTAATGCCTCCAGGTCTTTAGGGCGAATACCACGGCCCCGAGTTCTAGGTCATGTACCGGATAATTATGTTCGTGTTTCTTCAATTGTCTCGAAACATAAGCAATGATGTGTCCATGCTGCATCAAGACTGCGCCCATCCCCTGATAAGAGGCATCCGTGTAGATCTGGAATCCTTCACTCCCGGATGGGAGCGCAAGGATAGGGGATGAGGTCAGTCGGTCTTTCAACTCCTGAAAAGCTGCCTCACATTGTTCTGACCAAACAAAATTTGCATCCTTCTTCGTCAATGACGTAAGGGGGAGGGCTATCCTTGAGAATCCCTCCACAAACTTACGATAATATCCTGCTAATCCCAGAAAGCTGCGTGTTGGAACACCCTATTACTAATTTGGGTAAGGATCACTATGCTTGTCTTAGGAATCCCAGTTGACCTAGTTGTATAGTTGAAAAGGTCAACATTAGAATGAGTCTAGGTCTTAGAACCTAGGTTTGAAGCTGCCCCCAGGATCATTCCAAGATCAAGGTTGAAGAGCTTAGTCTAAGGCAATTTTCGTCGAGCTCAGGTCGACGAATCGTCGAACTCCGTTCGACGCTCTCTGAGCTCATCTTCAATAAATCATCGTACTCCGGTCGACGATCGTAGAGCTCAGATCGACGTTTTCTGTCTGCTTGTCCATTTGATCTCTGAGCTCAGTTCGACGATCATAGAGCTCAGATCGACGTTTTCTGTCTGCTTGTCCATTTGATCTCTGAGCTCAGTTCGACGATCGTAGAGCTCAGATCGACGTTTTCTGTCTGCTTGTCCATTTGATCTCTGAGCTCAGTTCGACGATCGTAGAGCTCAGATCGACGTTTTCTGTCTGCTTGTCCATTTGATCTCTGAGCTCAGTTCGACGATCGTAGAGCTCAGATCGACGTTTTCTTTGGAGAGATCGACGCTTTCAGGAATTCAAATGCTGCTGTTCTTTGGAATGTTTTTGAATATTATCAGCATTTATGTCAGAAGATCTCCCAGCCGTTTGTCTTTAATTCTGGAGCAAGTTTCAAAGAATTATTCAGAGAATGTTTGCTGGACTTTCCTCTAGAAGACAAGACTATTTTTGGATGACATTTATGACTCCCAACGGCTAATTTTTGACAAGGAATCGTCAGAAAATTTATTATTCCTTTCTTCTGTGTTATTAAGTTTTTAGGGAATACACACAGAAGTGAACACACAGAATAGAATATACTGATAGCAGAAGAACAACAGAAGAACTGTGACTCAAAAATCTTCTTGCTGACTGAAAAGTGTTCACAATCTCATTACTCCAGACACCTCACCTTCAGCCTTCTTGCTGAAACCATCTTGTGCTGGAGATCAAAGTTTTGAAGACCTATCACCCTAGAGCAAAGCTTCTTTTCCTGAACCTTTCTACATCTCAGGGGGAGCTTTGACTTCATCAATCCACTTGTGCTTCTCTCATTTGATTGAGAACAGAGAAGACACCCTTCATTCTTATTTTTCTTTTCCTGCTGTAAAAGGGTTCTTGAACTCCCTTCAAAAGTTCTGTCTGGTTCTGAGAGCCTTGTCAAAACTCAGTGGTGGCAAGACACCTTATCAAAAAATCTAGTTTTGGTTTTTGGGCACCTTATCAAAAGCTCATTGGTGTCAGGACACCTGATCAACTCATCCTGAGTGGATTCCTACCAAGGGTGGTAGAAGAGTGGATGTACCCAGGTTTTTGGGGAACCACTATAATTCTTTGTGTCTTCTGGTTTGTTTGTGTGATTTGTTTGCTGTGTGCTGTGCTTTTTACTTCTTAGCTTTTAACATTTTTACTAGCACTCTACACTATATCATAAATTAAATTTTATATGTGCTGTTCATTTCAACTGTGAAAAATTATTTTAAAATACTCTATTCACCCCCCCTCTAGAGTTGAGATAGATCTTAGCCTCACTTTCAATTGGTATCAGAGGCAGGTTGGTTGCTCATACAGGCTAACACCTGAACCAAAAGATCCTTGATAAGATCAATCTCTTAAGGGGATTATTTTCTCTACATCTTCTTTTTATTTAAAGACATGGCACATAACAAAGATTATGCAAGCACCAGACCACCAGTGTGCAACCTTTCTAAGTTTGCACTCTGGAAGGCAAGGATTAGATTATACATGAATTCTATTGATGAAGACATTTTCAATTCTGTCTTGACAGTTTGTCCAACTCCACCAGCAAGCTCAAGTTCAAATGCTGTCCCACCTCCTTCTGGAACAGATGCAGATATAAAGAAGTGGAAGACTGCAGATGCTAAGGCTATGAACATCTTAGCCCAAACAATGTCTGATGAAATCTTTCAGAAGGTAGCTGAATGCCACTTAGCCAAAGAAATTTGGGACAAACTCTCTGAAATTGTCTCAGGATCTGCTGATGAAAGGAAAGATAGAAGATCTCATCTGATAAGCCAATATGAGAACTTCAAAAAGGGAGAAGCTGAATCAGTGGCTGACATGTACAATAGACTAAGTCTAATTATCAATGAGCTAAAAACCCTAGACAAAGAAATCTCACTGACTGAGCTAAATGACAAAATCCTGATGTGCTTCCCCAGCACTTGGGATTCAAGAATCTGGCCAATTAAGGATGCCAGAAGTTTGAATGAGATTACTACTGAAGCTCTCCTGGGCAAGCTCAAATCCTATGAGCTGCTCATTAAAAATAGAGAAGAAGAACAAAAGGCTATCTCTCCAGCTACAAGGAAAGAAAAGACCATAGCTTTCAAAGCTGTAGAAGAGGAGCCTGAAGATAAAGCTACAGGAAATGATGAGCTTATAAGTCTTCTGGCCAAAAGATTCTACAAGATGGCCAGAAAAGACTTCAGAAAGAAACCATACAAGGGTCATGATAAACCAAGGTATGATAAATCAAATAACACTAAAGAAATCATATGCTTTGGTTGTAGGAAACCAGGCCATATTGTGCCTGACTGTCCAGAAAACAAGAATAAGGATAAAAGGGAAAGAAGAGAAAGAAGAAAAGAAAAGGATTACAAGAAGAATAGCTCAGACAAAGCCTCCTCCAGCAAGAACAAACATACAAGGAAGGGCTTTGTTGCTGAAACATGGAGTGAGACTGAAGAGGAATCTGAAGCCTCATCCAGCTCCAGTGATGATGAGGATGATGTAGATGAAAAAGAATTTTGCATGATGGCTATCAATGCATCACAGCAAAACTCTGATGAAGAATCAGATTCAGATTCAGAAAGTAAACCAGATGAGGATCAGGTAATCAACTCTTTTGATTTTGATTCTGAAGACTTCAAAGATGAATTTAAGACACTGTGTCTAGATCTATTAAAATCTGAGAAGGAGATAATCTCTCTCAGGAATCAATTATCTGAGCATAGTGTCCTAAACTCAAAGAACCTCAAACTCTCTGAGGAGTTAGAATGCTATAGGGAGGAGATAGCTTCATTGAAGAATGAACTATCAAAGGCCAAAAAGTTTGAAGAATTCCTAAATGGGAGAAGTATCAGACTGATGGACATCACAAGCACAGTGAACTCTAGATTTAATAGCACACTGGGCTTGGGTGCTTCATCCAGCCAACCTATAATTCTGACAACTCCAATCAAGTTTGTCTCTGACAAAGGAAAGGGAGTAATAGAGGTACCTAGGAAGAATGCAGATCTGTCAGAGAAGAACTCAGTTCAACAGATGGCGTCGAGCAGAGCTCGACGATCGTCGAACAGAGCTCGACGATCTAACTACAGATCGTCGACCTCAGCTCGACGATATCCAAACTCTGAATCTCAGCATAATCGATCTTCGAACGGCGATCGACGATCTGACCCAAGATCGTCGACCTCAGTTCGACGATCGTCGAACAGAGTTCAGGCTTGTGAACACACCTTCAATGGCACATTCAGATTCAATCCTAGAAGCTCCACATCCCAAGGCTTTAATCCCTATACTGAATGGATAGTACCTCCTAGGAGATACCATCCTGAAGGTTATAAGGATCAACCTGGGATGTCCTTTATTTCAGAATTCAAGGGATATCAACCTAGGCCCAAGGTCAACTGGGTCAAAAACAAATAAGTTGTTTTTTGTGTAGGTGAAGACCTATCCAGCTTCAAACCATCAATGGTATCTGGATAGTGGTTGCTCAAAGCACATGACAGGGGACAAGGACAACTTCACTTCCTTCAAAGCCAAGCTTGGACCCAAAGTAATTTTTGGAGACTCAAGCTTTGGAACTACAAAAGGATATGGTGCAGTCAAAATTGGCCCAGTCACATTCAAGAAGGTGGCATATGTTGAAGGACTCAAGCACAACTTGATAAGTATCAGTCAATTGTGTGATGAAGGATATCAAGTAACCTTCAACAAAGCCATATGCAAAGTCAAGTCTGTGGACAACACAACTGTGTTGACAGGTAACAGAAGAGGTAACATTTACTTAGTGGATTTTCATTCACCAGTGGTAGATATTTGCCTGTTTAATTCCATTTCAAAATCTAATGTGTTATGGCATAAGAGACTAGGACATATTAACCTTAGAACCATTGCTAAGCTATCTAAAGACAACCTTGTTAAAGGACTACCTTCTGGTCCCTACAAGAAGGAAGGACTTTGCAAGGCCTGTCAATTAGGCAAGCAAACTAAAAGTATTTTTAAATCAATTAATAAGAGTGATTCACCTAGGATTTTGTACCTGTTGCACATGGATCTCTTTGGACCCATATCTGTGCAAAGCCTAGGAGGGAAGTCCTATACTTTAGTGGTTGTAGATGACTTCTCAAGATTCACTTGAGTATTCTTTCTGAGGAAGAAGTCTGATAACTTCAAGTGTTTGACAGATTTTCTCAAATGCATTCAGATTGAGTTCAACACTCACATTGCCCTGATCAAAAGTGATCATGAGACAGAGTTTGATTCTCTTCTCATGCAAGAGTTCTGTCAGAGTGAAGGGATCAGGCACACTTTCTCAGCTCCTAGAACTCCTCAACAAAATGGGGTAGCTGAAAGGAAAAATAGAACACTCATTGAATCTGCAACTACATTATTGGCAGATGCTCACTTACCTCTGTCCTTTTGGGCTGAGGCAGTGAACACCTCCAACTATGTGTTGAACAGAAGCCTGATACACAAGCTGAAGGGCAAGACTCCTTATGAATTGCTCAAAGGGAAGAAACCTAAAATAGGCTATTTCAAAGTTTTTGGTTGCACTTGTTTTATTCATAATAATGACAAGAAATATCTAGCAAAATTCCAAGCTAAAGCTGATGAAGGAGTGTTTCTGGGATACTCCATGATCAGCAAGGCCTATAGGGTTTATAATAAATCTTCCTGTAAAATTGAAGAATCTGTTCATATTATTTTTGATGAAGCTAACATGTCTTTCAAGGAGAAGAATGCTTCTACCATAGAACCTCTGCAGGTACATTCTCTAGCTGAAGACTTGAACAAACTGCAAGTTGCTGAAAAGAATGAGAGCAGTGATGATGAAGAAGAAGTTCAACATCTTGAAGAAAATCATCCTGAAGAGCCAGTTGCTGCTCCACTAGAGGAGACAACAACACAGGCTGGTGAACAATCAACACTCCCTGTTGACTTAGTAACAACAAGAGATCATCCAATCACCCAAGTAATTGGAGAGATCTCAGCTGGTGTGCAAACTAGAAGTCAGGTCAACCAAAACCTGATGCACACTTGCTTTCTATCTCAAATTGAGCCTCAATCCATTCAAGATGCAGAGCAAGATCCACACTGGATCATTGCAATGCAAGAGGAGTTGCATCAATTTGAAAGGAACAAGGTTTGGGAACTAGTGCCTAAGCCAAAGGATCATCCCATTGTTGGAACAAAGTGGGTATTCAGGAACAAGCTGGATGATCAAGGAGTTATAGTCAGAAACAAGGCAAGGCTAGTTGCTCAAGGGTACTCTCAACAAGAAGGAATAGACTATGATCAGACATTTGCACCAGTTGCAAGGCTGGAAGCCATCAGGATATTCCTAGCCTATGCTGCCCACAAAGGTTTCAAAGTGTATCAAATGGATGTAAAAAGTGCATTTCTCAATGGGGACATCAAAGAGGAAGTCTATGTTAGACAACCTCCAGGTTTTATCTCTCTAACTCACCCTGATTATGTTTACAAATTGCATAAAGCATTATATGGTCTCAAGCAAGCCCCTAGAGCATGGTATGAGACCCTAGCATGCTTTCTTCTGGAAAATGATTTTGTTAGGGGGAGAGTAGACCAAACTCTTTTTATTAGAACCCATAAGTCCCACACCCTGCTAGTGCAAATTTATGTAGATGACATTATTTTTGGTTCTACTGATTCAAAATTGTGCAAAAAGTTTTCCAAGCTTATGCACTTTAAATTTGAAATGAGTAGCATGGGTGAGCTATCCTTCTTCTTAGGACTGCAAGTCAAGCAACATGCTGAAGGCATATTTATTTCTCAAACCAAGTATGCAAAAGAGCTGGTTAATAAATTTGGTATGTCTGATGCATCATGTATGAAAACACCCATGCCCTCAAATGCTGTAATAGATGCTGATGAACATGGGAAACCTGTTGATCAGACAACATATAGAGCAATAATTGGCTCTTTATTGTACCTTACAGCTAGTAGGCCTGATATAATGTTTGCCACATGTATTTGTGCTAGATTCCAAGTTAGCCCTAGAGAGTCACACTTAATCTTAGTTAAGAGAATTCTTAGGTATGTTAAAAGTTGTCCAAATCTAGGTCTCTGGTATCCAAAAGATTCAGCATTTGATTTAACTGGATTCTCAGATGCTGATTATGCTGGATGCAGAATAGACAGGAAAAGCACCAGTGGAACCTGTCAGTTCCTTGGTGATAGACTTGTCTCTTGGTTCTGTAAGAAACAAACATCTGTGTCAACTTCAACTGCTGAAGCTGAGTATATGGCTGTAGGCAGTTGCTGTTCACAAATATTGTGGATACAGAATCAGCTCTTAGACTATGGCTACAACATAGAGAAGTCTAAAATTTTCTGTGACAATACTAGTGCTATCTCTATAGCACAAAATCCAGTCCTCCATAGTAGGACAAAACACATAGAAATTAGGCATCATTTTCTAAGAGATAATGTAGAGAAAAATAAAATTGAAATTCAATATATTCCTACTGATTTGCAAAGGGGAGATATTTTCACCAAACCTTTGGATGAAAAGAAACACAGTTTCTTCCTAAATCAGTTAGGTATGTTAGATGGAGGAAGCCTTAATTAAATTACAAGATTTTGAAAAGCTAAAACAGACCAAGACTAGGTCAAAAATTTCCCTCTTTTTGTGTCTGTAGAATGAGTTTAGACTCTGAACTGCGCTCGACGTTTTCCCCAAAATCGTCGAACAGAGATCGACGATTTTCCAAAAATCGTCGACCAGAGATCGACGCTTTTGCAGTCGTCGATCTGAGTTCAGAGCCCTCGCTAGAGCTAGGCTTTCTCTCCTTCTGATCAGAGGCCGTCGAGCTGAGCTCGACGTTTTTCAACATCGTTGAACGAAGATCGCCGATTTTGAAGACTCTTCAGATTCCCTCTGTAGCCCAAATCGTCGAGCTGAGCTCGACGTTTCGTCGAACTGAGCTTAACGATTTTCCTTTTTCGCGTCGAACCCTAATATAAAATCTTTCTTTCAGCCGTCGTTCTCCCTTTGCGCTTTCATACTCTGCAACTCTCTTTCTTTTCCCTCCAAATTCTCTACGCTTGGTCGTTTTTGGTTTTCTGTTGCAGGTGAATATGGCTGAATCGAGTGCTATTTTTGCTAAGATGAAGTTCGACACAGGTTTTGACATCGACATAAACTCCTTTGACGGAAGCGACCAGCGCTTCAAGGACATCCTAAACTTATTCCGAGAACAACAGCTGACTCCAATAATGACTACAAGGATGAAGATCGCCTCAGAAGAGATAAAAGAGTGGTGTTTTACCGCAACAGACGAGTCTGAGAATTCTGTTGTCGGCACCATTAAGGGGACTCAGGTATTTCTATCCCCGTCTCTTCTAACAGAAGTCTTTCAACTCAGCACTGGAGAAGACTCCATTGAACTATCTGGAGAGGAGTTTGACACCATGCTGGATAGGATGGGTCACAATGCAGTAAACCCTAATAAGCTGCTGAAGAAAAATCTGGCAATCGAATTTCAATTCCTGGCTGATGTAGTTGGGAAGGTGCTGTTGGCCAAGCATTCAGCCCATGACACCATTTCCAGATATCAGTTCTGCCTGATGGGAGCCTTATTAGACAAGAAACACCTGGACTGGGGCTCCATCTTCTTCACTCTGATTAAGAAGAAGATCAACAAGAATGCAGTTAGTTATGGAAGAATCTTAGGGGTCTTTCTGCACAACAGGTGCCCTGACCTATTAACCTCCTCTGGCATGTTTATCAATGCATCCAAGAGGCTTTCCTGTGCCCTCTTCAGTAAATGGGACAGGCAGATTATAAACCCCTCCAAGGCTGCTGCAACACTTCATTCAGGCACAAGGACTATTTTAGTCACTCCTTCAGCAGAAGAGCTGCCTGCTTCCTCCCCTCTTCCAGCCATAACCACCCTAACCACCCAAATTGTCACCTCCTCACCACCAGTATCCACCATAATCATCTCATCCCCAATTACCATTTCCTCACCTATGCCATCCCCTCCTCTATCCACCTCAGAGGAATTCCATCCTCTCTTTTCCTATTCAACCTTCACCATTCAATCCTTCTCACTTACAGATGACTCCTTCATGGATGATTAACCCTCTACTCCTCCTGAGCCACCCTCCACTTCCTCCTTTCAACAACTGCTCCATGACATTCTCTCTCAACCCTCCTTCACACCATCTCTTACTTCCCCTATCTCCACCTCAACCTCCTCTATCTCCATTATTCCATCTTCTGAACCAACCATTCCCTCTCCCCTTTCTCCACAATTTCAGTTTCAGCCACCATCCTTCCATCTACTTTTGCCTCTACCTCTGCTCAAGCCCCACTTGAGCATGTAGATATTCCTATTTTGGCAGATAGGCTGTATGAGTTGCTAGCTCCCAAGCTGACATCTCTACTGGAGTCTTCCCTGGCTCCACTCCTAAAGCAAGTATAGGAGCTGTCTACCAAGATTGCCTTCCTTTCCTCCTCCCTGGCTATCCCATCTTCTGTGTGCCTTGATTCATCTTTCTCTGAACCAAGGCAGGGGGAGATGCCTTATGAAGAAGTGGTTGTGCCAGCTGCTGATATTATGTCTGCTCCAGCTCCAGCTCTTGGATGTGCTTTTGCACTGAATCTACAGAGGCTACTATCTATATTTGATACAGTCCATTTCAGTTGTCTGCCTGCAATTCCTGCTGAAGATTTGTCTAAGGCCATTGTGCCTATAGCTACCTGTGATCCAAGCCATATTGATTCCTACATCAAATCCTGGAAGGCTGTGGATATCTCTGATGCTGATACTAAGGCCACTGTGCCTCTTTCAATTGTTACTAAGGCCACTGTGCCTCCTTTTGTTGAAATTGCTGCTGATGCTACTGCTGACATAGAAATGATTCCAGCAACTGATGCTGATGAAACTGCTTCTGCCTGCTCTGCTGTTGCTCCCTCTCCTCCTGCTCCTGATGTTTCTGCAAAACTTAAAGCTCAAGAAGAGCTTATCAGAAGAATTGATGATCTGTATGATCAACATCAAAGTTCTGAGAGTGACCAATACAGGACTGATTCTGATGATTCTGCTAGAACTATTGCCAAGAAGAGAAAAGCCAGAAGTAAAGCAATGATGTCAGTCCCTCCTGCCAAAGCCAAAGACTCAAATGATATTCCATACTACATTCTGCATGACTGCCCAATCTCTGAGCCTTGGATGCAATATTCCAAAAATCAACTGAAAGCTATGAAGAAGAAGAGGAAGCTTGACAAATATGAAAAGGGTTCTTCTCAATATCAGCCTCCTCCTCCTCCTCCTCCAGATTCAGGCTCAGGTTCAGCCCCTCAAGCTCCAGTCTCTAGACACAGCTCTTCCCAGCATTATCAAAGATCATATCAAAGGGGACAGCATCAAAAAGGATATCAACCCAGAAGGGGTAATTACAGAGGAAATCAAAGAGAACAAAGATTCTATCAAAGGGAAGGACAAGGTCTCCCTGACCCTTCTTCAGGTCCTTTTCCTTACAAGCTTAAAGACACTATTGTTTCCAGGACTCCTTCTACTGTTTCTGAAATCATCAACAGATATGAACCTCCCATTCCTTTTGAAGACCCTGAGAACAACCCTGTATCCTGGACAGCCAGAATGAAAGAATTGGCTGCCCTTGATCAAATAAAAAAGGCCAGAGAACAAGGAAAGGATACTTCAAACATAACTACCTTATCAGAGCAGAGAAAGAAAGAACTGGAAAGATATGCATCAAGGAAATTCTTCAATCCAGAAGATTATATGAAGCTGCACCCAGAGGCTGTTGTTCCAAGGCCCAAATCTCAAACTTCTCTAGGTGCAGAGGATGACAGAAGGTCAAAGAAAGAAAGTCAGAATCCAAATAGAGAAATTTTATTTAAAAAGGGATCTGAAAGGAAGTGAACTGTGTAAGCTAAACATTTCATCCACCTTTGGACATCTGCTGATATTTATCTGTGATCTGCTTTACTGCTATATTTCTTCTCTGCATTTTGTATCAGCTTATGTATTGTTGTATGCTTTTCATTTCCTATGATTATCTGTAAATAGTAATCCTAACCCAAATAGGGGGAGATTGTTGGAACACCCTATTACTAATTTGGGTAAGGATCACTATGCTTGTCTTAGGAATCCCAGTTGACCTAGTTGTATAGTTGAAAAGGTCAACATTAGAATGAGTCTAGGTCTTAGAACCTAGGTTTGAAGCTGCCCCCAGGATCATTCCAAGATCAAGGTTGAAGAGCTTAGTCTAAGGCAATTTTCGTCGAGCTCAGGTCGACGAATCGTCGAACTCCGTTCGACGCTCTCTGAGCTCATCTTCAATAAATCGTCGTACTCCGGTCGACGATCGTAGAGCTCAGATCGACGTTTTCTGTCTGCTTGTCCATTTGATCTCTGAGCTCAGTTCGACGATCGTAGAGCTCAGATCGACGTTTTCTGTCTGCTTGTCCATTTGATCTCTGAGCTCAGTTCGACGATCGTAGAGCTCAGATCGACGTTTTCTGTCTGCTTGTCCATTTGATCTCTGAGCTCAGTTCGACGATCGTAGAGCTCAGATCGACGTTTTCTGTCTGCTTGTCCATTTGATCTCTGAGCTCAGTTCGACGATCGTAGAGCTCAGATCGACGTTTTCTTTGGAGAGATCGACGCTTTCAGGAATTCAAATGCTGCTGTTCTTTGGAATGTTTTTGAATATTATCAGCATTTATGTCAGAAGATCTCCCAGCCGTTTGTCTTTAATTCTAGAGCAAGTTTCAAAGAATTATTCAGAGAATGTTTGCTGGACTTTCCTCTAGAAGACAAGACTATTTTTGGAAGACATTTATGACTCCCAACTGCTAATTTTTGACAAGGAATCGTCAGAAAATTTATTATTCCTTTCTTCTGTGTTATTAAGTTTTTAGGGAATACACACAGAAGTGAACACACAGAATAGAATATACTGATAGCAGAAGAACAACAGAAGAACTGTGACTCAAAAATCTTCTTGCCGACTGAAAAGTGTTCACAATCTCATTACTCCAGACACCTCACCTTCAGCCTTCTTGCTGAAACCATCTTGTGCTAGAGATCAAAGTTTTGAAGACCTATCACCCTAGAGCAAAACTTCTTTTCCTGAACCTTTCTACATCTCAGGGGGAGCTTTGACTTCATCAATCCACTTGTGCTTCTCTCATTTGATTGAGAACAGAGAAGACACCCTTCATTCTTATTTTTCTTTTTCTGCTGTAAAAGGGTTCTTGAACTCCCTTCAAAAGTTCTGTCTTGTTCTGAGAGCCTTGTCAAAACTCAGTGGTGGCAAGACACCTTATCAAAAAATCTAGTTTTGGTTTTTGGGCACCTTATCAAAAGCTCATTGGTGTCAGGACACCTGATCAACTCATCCTGAGTGGATTCCTACCAAGGGTGGTAGAAGAGTGGATGTACCCAGGTTTTTGGGGAACCACTATAATTCCTTGTATCTTCTGGTTTGTTTGTGTGATTTGTTTGCTGTGTGCTGTGCTTTTTACTTCTTAGCTTTTAACATTTTTACTAGCACTCTACACTATATCATAAATTAAATTTTATATGTGCTGTTCATTTCAACTGTGAAAAATTATTTTAAAATACTCTATTCACCCCCCCTCTAGAATTGAGATAGATCTTAGCCTCACTTTCACTGCGGATGTCTGCTGCTGTCTTTGGCCGTGGCCAATCCCGTACCGCCTCTATCTTAGCTGGATCCACCGCCACTCTAGCTCCACTAATAACGTGACCCAGAAAAGCCACCTCCTGTAGCCAAAATTGGCACTTAGAGAACTTTGCATACATCTGAAACTCTCTCAACCTCTATAAAACTTAGGCCAGATGTTCTGCGTGTTCTTCTTGCGTCCGGGAATAGACCAGAATATCGTCGATGAACACAATGATGAAGCGATCCAAATATGGTTCGAATACACGGTTCATTAGGGTCATGAATGCGAAGGGGGCATTCGTGAGCCCAAATGGCATGACCGTGAATTTGTATAAGCCATAACGTGAGCTGAATGCTGTCTTCGGTATGTCTTCCTCCTGAATGTGTAACTGATAATAGCCAGATCGTAAATCGAGCTTAGATAACCAGAAGGCTCCCTGAAGTTGATCAAATAACTCATCTATCCGGGGCAATGGGTAGGTGTTCCGAACCGTCAACCTATTCAATTCCCTGTAATCTATACACAGTCGGAGGGATCCATCCTTCTTCTTCACAAATAAAACCGGTGCTCCCCATGGCGACGAAGTTGGCTGCACAAATCCTGACTCCACAAGTTCCTGTAGCTGAGTCCTGAACTCTGCCAATTCTCTAGGTGCCATTCTGTAAGGTGCCCGGGATACTGGCCTCGCCCCTAGCACTAATTGGATCCTGAAGTCCAAATCCCGAACTGGTGGTAGTCCGGGCAATTTCTCTGGAAACACATCAGAGAAATCCCGTACCACTGGGATATCAGCTATAGAACTCTCTACTGCTACCATCTCAAAGCAAATAAGATACACTTCCTCCCCTTGCTCATAGGCCTTGACAGCCTGTATGGAAGACAATGAAAGAAGGGGGATAGGTCGGATACCTTCGATAGTAACGTAAGAATCTCCATGTCAGAGTGTGATCCTCTTCGAGGGACAGTCTATCTGCGCGTAGTTCCAATGGAGCCAGTTCATGCCTAGAATCAGATCAAAGTCTGGTAGCCTCAAGACCGTTGCCGGAGCTTCAAACGCCTTGCCCCCTATCTCGACTTCCATATTGCAACAATATGTGGTTCGAAGTTCTGAGCCATCAGGAAGTCGCACACTTTTTTCCAAGCCGGAAAACTTCTCTACTCCCTTTAATCCTTCAATAAATGTGTTCGACACGAAGGAGTGTGAAGCACCCGTGTCGAAGAGGGTATGAGCGGGCTTGCCGCTAATCATCACTATGCCTGGGTTCGTTTGAGTTCAAAGATAAATATTATTCTTAAGGTTTATAAGGCACTGATTAAAGTTTAAACTTATGAATCTTGCAAAATTAAAGTACCAAAAATCACTTCCTCGGGGTTCCTCTGCTCCGTGAGGTCCAGCGCATACGCCTGTTCCCGATCTCGGCCTCGGCCGTTATGTCCTCGGCCTCGGCCTCGGACTCGTCCTCGTCCTCGGCCCTAGTGAACTGGAGGGGCCACTGGAGGTGGAGGAGGAGGAAGAGGGTGGACCAGAAGCGGGCACTGCATCCTGATGTGCCTAGGTTGGCCGCAACCATAGCAGGTGATCTGCCTCTGACCTCGATCATCCTGTCTCATCGGCCCGGGAGTCTGTATAGGTGGGGGAGCCAATGGGGGAGGAGGCCCCTAATCCTGCCTGTAGTTGGGACGACGACGTCCCCCACCCCTCCTATATCCGATAACCTTCCCCCTTTGGGATGTCCTGCTACCATCGGAAGACGATCCTTCGAGCGGCCTTTTACCTCTGCCCTGTACCATTAGCTGGTCAACCTCCAGCTTTTTCGCCATTTCTATGATGTGAGCAGTGGTACCATGCGATATAAACAACAGGGGCTGCCTCAACGAATCCCGGAGGCCATGATAAAATCTTTTAGCATACTTTCGATCATCCCATTCATGAAAGCCTGCAAACCTAGCCAGGTGGGAGAACTCTCTCTGATATTCAATCACTGATCGGCTCCCCTGCTGGAGGTTCAGGAACCTCGCCTCCAATGTGTCCCGGTCTGTGACAGAAACATAATGGTCCAGGAACGAGTCGCTGAATTCTTCCCAGGATGTCTGTTAGTTCCCTATCCCCATAAACTGAGTCCCGAATAGACTTCCACCATCTCTTTGCATGGGCTTCTAGTGCGGAAGTGGCAAGTGGTACCGCCTGGCTGACTGGGCAGCTAATTCCAGCCAGTAACTCCTGAATGGTCTCCAACCACTCCTCTGTCTTCACAGCATCTTCTGTCCCGCGATACAGTGGCGGAGACAGACTTTTAAACGCACTCAACCAGTTCGACCCTGGGTTGGGCAGCTGTACCGGGGCTTGCTGGGCTCTGAATGCGTCCAGGATCGCCGTCAGCATTTGCCCCATCTCTGTTTGTAAGATCCTGTCTCCCCATTCCGAGGCTAACCCGGATCTTATGCCCAGAACCGCCGCCTTACGGTGACACTAACACACGGGTTAGTCGACACTGCAAGACGCCGATTCTGCCGGCTAGTACGATCATAACCTGTCGGCCAATATAAGAATAAAAGAGTACAAAGCAGAGCAAAAATGTAGAAGTCCACCGCCACAGTACTAAACATATATATATAACAAATGAAAGGTACAAGGTACAGTCCACAATGAGTACAATATAATGAGAGTAAAACGGGCTTATGCCAGTACATCAATATCAAATCACTCTCTCTCTCAATCTAATAGCTGCGGAATCTATCATCTCAAATCATCACACCTGAACATGTACTCCAGTAGTAGTAGCTGGTATCTGCCCCTCAAGCCCTGCCTCCTCGCCGTGCTGGTCCATCTCCTCGAGCTCCTAAAAATAGTTTGGTCACCGACCATTAGTCAAAAAGACTAAGTCGTTTCCTCCACACCTCGCCCCACAACTCCTAGGCACCGTGCGGGAGGACGAAGCGGAGGACAACAAGGGGTGACAAAGGTGGAAGCAGGTGACAGGAACTAAAGCAGAATATATAGAAATATAGGTAATGAAAAGTAACCTTCACTTATGCGAGTACGCATAAGCAAGGGGTCTTCTACAAGGCTCCCATCGTATAAAATGTCCCATACCATTTTATACGATGGGGTGTCAGGTATCATAAGGAGTATATGTATAAAAAGGAAAGTAACCTTAACCTATAAACTTGCCCACACAAGCTTATAGACTAAGGGATCGTTTTGCAGGTCCTAATGTATAAGCGTCCTATAACACTTATACATTTGGTGTCATAGGTTGTTATGAAAGTTAATGATATGCATCTATATGGTGGGTATGATATGAACATGTAGTGCAACACACACACACACGACTCCGTGATCACAGACCTTTAGTTCCCACTTTTCGAGAGCTAGTATCACTCTCAGGTACCGCCGTCGTGGCTCCGACAGCAGCGGATCGGGCTTCTCCGCTTTCTAGGCGGGTATACACACTACCAGGCCTAGACCTCTCTTGTGCGCCTCTGTACATGAAACAAGTGTACTCTAGAGCCTCTGCGTACCACTTTGCTGACTACCTGTCAGTCTTGTTGGGCCAGGTGCACGTTATCGGGAAAAGTCATCCAGACCTCAGTATAAATAACCTACTGGTCCCTCTAACCCTCGCACCCGCCTGGTCCAACGTACTGCCGTCGGTGTGACGACTGTCCAGTACCGCATAGCCCGCCACTAGTATATGCACATGCAAGTATAATATATTGAGCCTCCAGCTCGAAGGACTATCCTATCCCAAATCTCTCCAACCCGTCACGGGTGAGTATGTGTTACAAAACCTCCAACCCTGCCCGGGTGAGTATATATATGTCAATCTCTTTCCTCCAACTCTATACGGGTGAGCAAGTAGTCAATAGACTCCAAGTCCCTCCAACCCGGCACGAGTGAGCACATGTCCATTACACTTAACCTATTAGACTACTCTTGTCTACCGGTTGGTATACCTAGTGACTTAAGGTTAATCCCTTTTTCTCTCTCCTGTTACATAGAGTGACATAGTGACTTAGGTATGGATTGAGGAACGACGGTCTTCCGTCGACTCCTCCTAGGTAAGTCTAAGGTTGCGCTATTACTCACGTCTCTAGAATACATCTGCCACCCAGGGTTATACTTCTGATCTTAGACTCTAACTCAGTTGTTGATTCGTTCCCTGACGGCCTATAGTATAGCCTACCTTTACTATGCGCACCCCATGGCCTAGTACCACCCCGAAATCGAACTTCCAAATCCTTGGGCCACCAACCCCCAAATATTTATCCTAGGGTGGTATGATCTACTAGAATGAGTATGGTAATTTTCACAATTTTCTCAATTATTTTCATAATTAATTTATTTTCTCCCAATATTTCCCAAGGTCATTTAACATATGAAGTGTGTCTTTGCATAGCCCTAATGATACAAAATAATTATCCTAACCATTAACAAGGTGAAATATCACTATTTCCCAAGGTTTATAATTTCTCACCAAATATTTGTATTTATTTGTTAATTATCACAAAACCATCATAATTACCACTTTTCAAAGTAAGTATGAGAACTTTAATCACAAAAATTCTAGGAAAATTACAGGTGATCTAAATCATCAAAATAAGGCTACTGACAAAGTTTCATCAACTTTAACAATGTTATAGACTTGCAATTCAATTTCTTGGGTATTTACCAAACTGCCATTATGATTAATTAAAATTTGTATGCACAACCAAAAATTCTGAAATAAATATGTCAGTTAACTAATATCTATATACACCTCTATAAATATTCCCAAATTTTTCTGACCTATATTTTCATTAAATCATGAATAAAAGCAATAGGGGTAAAATGGTCATTTACATAACATTCTACTTCAAAAGATCTCAAACAGAGAAAATAAAATTACCCCAACTCAATTATATCCAAATATTTAACAGGACCAAATTTGAGGATTTTTGCTTGATTGAATCTAATTTTTATTTTTATTTTCCAATAAAACCATAGTTTTCAATAATTCCAAATAATGGGATTTTTGTTCCCAAAAGTCCCATAATAGTTTTGAGGGGCTACATTTGACCTAAATATCCTTTAGAATTAATTTCAAGGTCTTAAGAAGTCCTGAGATGAATAAATACACATTTTAGCAAAATTGCTAATTGCACACCAAGGCTAATACTAGCCTACACTTGCAAGTGGGTTAACCCATCATGCAGTGACCCAAATGGGTTAAAATTTTTATCATGCACCAAAACTGTCCCCAAGGACTTGCCACCAAAATTTGGGGCTATTTGGGTGCCTATAACTCCAAATATTTCATTAGTTTACATTTTGATATTATTGTAAAAACAATATGAAAAGTTATCCCAAAAATTCCCAATTTTTTGCAGGGGCTAGAAATGCCCTAGACATGTACATGACCAAAATTTCAGGTCATGAGGCTTAATAGTTTAGCATGGGCACTCAAATTAAAATATGCCCTAGTCTAGGACCAGTCCTAGGAGAATTGCCCTACAGGACAGACCACTGGGTCAAAACCCATGATTAGGGTGGCATTGTAAAGATAAGACCTAGGGATACATTTGCTATTGAAGATTCCTGACCTAGAAATGTCTCTAGGTGCCCTAAATTACACATGTAATCTAGCTGTACAAGTGTGACAGATATTTTAATTTCCATAACATTAATTATTATATCATATATAAGTAATTGCACGAATCTTAAAGCGACAAACCGACGGAATCCTATCATCTTCCCCAACGATTCAACGGTCCCGATTGGATTTCCTGGGCCACTTTGCGGGGCGGTTTCCGGCCAGATGAGGTGGCGCCATGGCCGGCCAACAGTGCCACTACCTTCACGGTGGTGGTGGCCGGCTTTTGCCGGCGACTAGGCGGCGAGAGGCGGCAGCGCCGACGATCCCGAGGAGTGTGAAAAGATTGAGAAAATCGGGATTTTCTCCCATGGCATCGGGCTCAATTGAGCCCGATTGCTTAACCTAAAGATCTAGGAAGCTAGTACGGCTTGAAGTGAGGCGAAACGGACCTGGATTGGGGCTTGACGGCGAGCTCGGCGGCGGTTTGGCATGGTGGTGGTGCTTCGACGATCTCCTGCCCGAAACCTTGATTCTTCACCGTTTGCCTTGATCCAGGTGTCGAATTCTACTCCCCTCGGCCTTCTGAAGCTAATGGCTGGGTCGGTTTGGGCTGAGGGTGTTTATACCTGGAGATAATTCCTATGTGAGCTCAGTTTCACTTTGAAATCTCCACCCTTGCCTCCAACTGGCCATCCCCTGTTGTAATTCCTTTGGAATGAACCCCTGGGGTTAGCCAGCAGGCATTGGGGCTGAGGGAAAAGGGCCAAATGGCCTACTTCTTCTTCTTCCCCACTTCTCTCTCTTCCATTCCCAAAATTCCCTTTTTACCCTTGTGCATGTCTTCTCTCTCCACAACCAGGGGGGTAGGGCTGGTCATTGGCCACTTGGCTGGTCATGGGCCAAATTTGGTGGGCTTGGCCCATGGGAAATTGGCTTGGGTCCATTTTTCCTCTTTAGGATAAAGTGTTGACTTGTTGACTTTTGGGGTTGACTTGGTCATCATGATGGGTAGGCTGACCCCATATGATGGCCATGGACACCATGTCATCACCTAACATGGGTTGGGCCATGGTGATGGTCTTAGCCCACTAGGAATGGGTTTGGTCTTCAATTATCCTTAATGTTGGGTACATTGGAAAATGTGTACCTGATTTGAAGAAGCCTAACTTAGCTTAATGATATACATCAAGGTATATTTGATGTTGTTTTAAGTTGACATGTGCAGGTGAAGAAGTATTAAAGAATACAGGAAATTATTCTAAGTCCATGTGTCGACACCTGAAGAAATTGTGTCGACACTTCAGAATAATTGTGTCGACACTTGAAGGAAGCTGTGTCGACACAGAGAAAGATAGTCGACCACATTTGTGTCGACACTGGGAAGCAGTGTCGACTCACAGAAAGGTTGTCGACCACATTTGTGTCGACACTGGGAAGCAGTGTCGACTCACAGAAAGATAGTCG
Source organism: Platanthera zijinensis (assembly GCA_039513925.1). Classification (NCBI taxonomy): domain Eukaryota; kingdom Viridiplantae; phylum Streptophyta; class Magnoliopsida; order Asparagales; family Orchidaceae; genus Platanthera; species Platanthera zijinensis. The sequence goes on along the minus strand of CM077079.1, from coordinate 181,192,614 downwards.
ACCTCAACTATGTCGACATCTGAAGGCAGAGTCGACACATACTGAGTTCTGAATCTACAACAACTGTGTCGACACACAGGACTTGTGTCGACACACTGCAAAGTCAAGACCAAGTTATTTTCTGAAGAAAGATGAAGTATTGAGTCGACACAAATTCTCTGTGTCGACTCATTCTCAAGATGAAGTTCTGAAGAAGCAGTGTCGACTTAAAGGCAAACTAGTCGACATCATCAAAGGCTGTGTCGACACCAAAGTCACTTGTGTCGACACATATAGACAGTTGGTCTCGACACTTTCTGACAGTCTGTCTCAACACTTTGCTGTCCAAGACTAAGGCACAGGATCTATTTGAAGACTTGACAGCTGTGGGTTATGACAGGTTAACTGAAGCTGTCAGACTTGTCAGAAGTCAGTTAGAAACCGGATCAGCCGGTTACCATGAAGAAGATCTATAAATAGACAGATTCAGAGAGAAGTAAGAGTTTAGAATTTTGGCAATCAATTTGAGAAATCAAATCAAGAAAGAGTAATACACAAAAGAAGATCTTCATCAGAAGATCTAAGAAGATGATCTCAGGATCAGTCTAAGTAGACTTCTTTCAAGAATTCAGAAGTATCATCAAAGGTGTTGGATAGAGAGGGATCCAGCCAATTGAAGAAGAAGAAGGAAGCCAGCATTGGTTTCTCAAGAAGCTGTTTGGAAATCAACTAAGCTAAGTTCAGATTCAAGAAGCTTTGAAGAAAGCTCAGATTTAGTTGATTTCATCAGCTGATCAAGAATTATCTTGTTCTTTTCTCTCTCAACAAAGGCAAGACATTAAAAACTTCTTTTCTAATTTCTGTAGGTTCTATCAATACAGATCTGAGGTGTAAGCCTGTGTTATAAAGGCTGAGTGTAGGAGAGTTGATCTCTGAGTGGTAGGGCTGTTTGCCTGAGTGTAGGAGAAGGTTCTTCTCTGAGTTATAGGCTTTGTGATAAGTTTGAGGTAGGGCTGTTTGCCTGAGTGTAGGAGAAGGTTCTTCTCTGAGTTGTAGGCTTTGTGATAAGGCTGAGGTAGGGATGTTGAGCCTGAGTTGTAGGAACCTTTCAGGTTCTGAGCTGTAGGATCTGTGGATCTGAGTAAAGAGGAAGTTTGGCCGAATCTAGCATACTGCTAGATAGGTGAAGGGGGAAAGTGGATGTACCCAGACCTTGGGGAACCACTATAAAACAGTGTGCAATCTGTGATGGTTAAATTTCTGTGACTGCTGTGCTGTGTGTTTTAATTCTGTAATTGAATTCTGCCAAAAAGTGTTAACAAGCATTAGAACCTATTCACCCCCCCTCTAGGTGTTTAGGTTGTCTTGAAAGTAAAACTATCAAGTGGTATCAGAGGGAGGTTTCTCAAAAAGGACTTAACAGTCTGAGGTAGATCTGAAAGGCAGAATCAAGATTCAAGAAGATGGGTTCTGGAGAAAATCACAAGGAGTTAGGGTCAATGAAGTTACCCATCTACAGGAAGGAAATCTTTGGAATTTGGAAAGAAAGAGTCAGATTGTTCATGGAAGCATCTGACTCAAGGATATACATCACAGTTCAGGAAGGACCCTTCATTCCAATGAAGGTATCAGTTCTTGATGCTAATATTCAAAATCCAAAGAGTTATTCTGAAATGACCAAGGATGAAATCATTTTGGCAACCATGGACAAGAGAGCTCAGAATATTATTGTGAGTGCCATAGATGATTCTACATTTCAGAATCTGATTCACTGCAAGACCTCCAAAGAGATGTAGGATACCTTGATTGTCTACATGGAGGGATCTGAAGAAGTAAGACAGGATAGGAAGTCTATGCTCAACCAGGAATATGAAAGTTTTAGACAAGGAAAAACTGATAGCATAACTGAATGCTATAAGAAATTCTATAGAATTGTGAATGAGTTAAAGTCCTATGGAAGAGTATTCAGTACCTATGAACTGAATGACAAATTCTTAAGATCCTTGACAAAGGATTGGGACACAAAGATCTGTGCCATAAGAGAAGTGGCTAAACTGGCAGAGATTTCTCCTCCAACCTTATTTGGAAAGTTGCTATCCTATGAAATGCAACTTATGGTGAGGAAGGAGGAGGAAAAGAATTCAAAAGGAGAGCATAGAGAGAAGACAGTGGTCTTAAAGGCAGAAGCCACTAGAAAGAATAGGAGGATATCACCATCTCCTCCTAATGAAGTTGCAGAAGTTAGTTCTGAAAATTCAGATAATCAGGGTTTAGAAAGCTGTGAGTCAGATGCAGATTTTGCTGTATTTACAAGGCAATTCCAGAGATTCTTAAAGAAGAAGCAGTGGAAGTCTAGGCCCTCCTCATCACAGTAAGTTGATGACTATTATCAGAAGAAAAAGTCATCAAGGAAAGAGAAGAGCAGAACAATGCCCAGCAAGGCCACTACTTCAAAGATTGTCTGCTATTGTTGCAATAGGCCTGGACATATAGTGGCTGACTGTCCTGATAAGAGAAAGGAGTCATCAGACAAGAAGAAGACTTATCAAAAGGGCAAGAAGGAAAAATCCTTTGTTGCAAAGAAGGAAAAGAGCCTAACAGATCAATCAACTTCAGAATCAGAGTCTGAAGCTGAAGCATATATTGGACTGTATGCTGCTACTGAAGAAGAGGAGTTCATGCAATTGCTAGACTCCATCTATGAACAAGAAGATCATCAGTGCATGGGACTGATGGCAGGATTAGAAGAAGACATGTACCAGAATCAGTCTGGTCCTAGTAAGGTACTATGTCCTTCAATAAAATCTGTTTGTAGTACAAGTGCAGAATCAGCTACATCTGCATCAAGTGATGTAGATGCATCTGAATCTGAAGGAGATGTCTATCAATTGATTGATAAGTATGGGGACTTGTTGCAGGCCCTTAAGAAAAGCAAGAACCTGGTTAAATCTCAGGCTCAGGAAATTGCTGATCTAAAGGTAGCTGCAACTGAGTTTGAAAAAGTAATTGTTCAGAAGTTAAATGAAATTGCCAAACTGGAGAATTTAACTATTACTCAGATGGGCACAATCAATTATACCAATGATCAAGTGAAGAGTCTAGAGGCCAGACTAAGAATAGAAAAGGAGTTAGTGGCTAGTTACTCTAAGCCAAAGTCTGTCTTACCCTTGATAGATGAATTTGTGACTCAAAAGGGTAAGGCAGGATTAGGATTCAAAGGTAACCCCAGGGCAGCCCAATTCAAGAGAAAAGGCAAAGCTCCTGTCAAGCCACTGAACTTTTCAGTCCCTATTAAGTTTAGAAAGGTGCAAGTGCCTTCTAACCAATATGATCATGAAGATATTCATGGTCATTTTAAGACTAATGTTCTGATAAACAAGGGTGTAAATGCCAACAGGCCTATCTATGTTCATAAACCCAATGGTTATAAGAAATCAGTGGGTGAAGCTGCTGCAGCACCAGCAATGGACAGAAATTCTTCTATCAAGGGTGTATTTAGATCTAGATACAATAAGTTTGAATGTTGGTGCTGTGGCAAGAGAGGCAATTTTGCATTAGACTGCTGGCATAACACAAGTGTTAGAAAGAACAATAGTCTACCTGTTAGAAGAGATAATGGTAGCTTTTTTAATGCTAACCTGAACCAAGGACCCAAGACTTACTTGGGTTCTAAGGGTAAGTAAATCTGTGTTGCAGGAAAGTCCAAGTGGCCATGCCCCTATATGGTACTTGGACAGTGGTTGTTCTAGGCACATGACTGGAACAAAGGGGCTGCTGAAGGAGTATACATCTGTCAAAGATGGACCTAAAGTGATCTTTGGTGGATCTGAAAAAGGAATCATCAAAGGGTTTGGTAACATTTCTACTAACCTAATTACTATCACCCAAGTGGCTTATATAAAAGGTTTGAAACACAATCTAATAAGCATAAGCCAGCTGAGTGATTTAGGATATGACATTTCATTTGTTAAGAATGGATATCATATCAAAAGGTCAAGTGATCAAAAGATCATATTGACTGGGTATAGGAAGAGAAATGTATATTGTCTTAATTTTATATGTAAGAACAAGGCTTCTTCCATCTGTCTTATAGCTGATGATAATGTTTCTCATTGTGTCAAGTGGCACAAGAGATTGGCTCATCTTAACTAAAAGATAATTGGCCAACTCTTTAGCAATGAGTTAGTGAGGAATGGTCCTCAAGTTAAATGTATAAAGGAAGAAATATGCTCAGCTTGTCAAAAGGGCAAGCAGATAAAATCCTCCTTTCAAAGCCTTGAAAACAAGGATTCTGTGAGGTGCTTATACCTCTTGTATATGGATCTCATTGGTCCTATGCTAGTTCATAGTCTAGGTAGGAAGGTCTACACTTTTGTGGTTGTAGATGACTATTCTAGATTTACATGGGTGTTCTTTCTGAGACAGAAATCAGAAACCCCAAGTGTCTTACTTAATTTTGTGAAGCAAATTCAGAATGAACTGAATAGTACAGTGGTCAAAATCAGAAGTGACCATAGTACTGAGTTTCAATCTGAAAGCATGACAAAGTTATGTGAAGACTTTGGGATTTTCCAAGAGTTCTCCTCACCTAGAACACCATAGCAAAATGGCATTGCTGAAAGAAAGAATAGAACATTAATTGAAGCTGGTAGAACACTATTGAGTGACACATCTCTTCCAGAATATTTCTGGGCTGAGGCAGTTAACACTGTATGTCATGTGATCAATAGGGCTTCTATCACCAAGAACCACAAAAAGACTCCCTATGAGATTATGAAAGGTAGAAAACCAAATCTATCCTACTTCAGGATCTTTGGTTGTAAATGCTATATACTTAACAATGGCAAGACATACCTAACTAAGTTTGATTCCAAATCCCAAGATGGGATATTTGTTGGGTACAACATAAATAGTAAGGCCTATAGAGTCTTTAACTTGACTACTCAAGTTGTTGAAGAATCTGTACATGTTGTGTTTGATGAAACAAGATTAATGAACTGTGAGTTGTCTTGTAGATCAAATGATTCAACAGGTATAAGCAAAAGATTGGACAAGCTCTCCATTGCTGAAGCATCAAAGGAAGATGAAGCATTGGAAAATGAAGGCTATTGTCCAGGGGGAGTACAAGACTCAATAGAAGCTGATGAAAACCAAGAGGTTCAGCATAATGAAGGAGCTGGAGATGTTCAACCAGAAAGGAACCTTCCTCCAGCTACAAGACATTTAAGAGATCATCCAGCTGATCAGATTATAGGTGATCCAAGACAGGGAGTGCAGACTAGAAGCAGAAATCAAAGCACAGACCTGCATTCAAGTTTCCTGTCTCAAGTGGAGCCTAAGAAGTTTGAAGAAGCCATCCAAGACCAGCACTGGATTGATGCTATGCAAGAGGAGCTGAATCAATTCAGAAGGTGCAATGTCTGGGAGCTTGTTCCTAAACCAAGAGGCCACAACATAATTGGCACAAAGTGGATTTATAGGAACAAATTGGATGAGAGTGGAATAATAGTGAAGAATAAAGCAAGATTGGTTGCAAAAGGATACAGACAAGAAGAAGGGATTGACTTTGATCAAACCTTTGCCCCAGTAGCAAGGCTGGAGGCAATCGGAATGTTCCTTGCCTATGCAGCCTATCAAGACTTCAAAGTGTACCAGATGGATGTGAAATCAGCATTCCTGAATGGTGATTTAAAAGAGGAAGTCTATGTAGAGCAGCCATTAGGTTTTGTAGATCCTCTTAAACCTGATTATGTCTATAAGATTAGGAAAGCTTTGTATGGGTTAAAGCAAGCCCCAAGGGCTTGGTATGAAACCCTGTCTACTTTCCTTATTGAGAATAAATTCTCAAGAGGAAAAATAGACAAAAATCTATTCCTTAGGGAATCCAAAGGTAAGATCATCTTAGTTCAGATCTATGTTGATGACATAATCTTTGGATCTACTGAAAACAACCTTTGTAAAAAGTTTGCCAAACTTATGCAAGGGAAGTTTGAGATGAGCAGTATGGGGGAACTTAAGTTCTTCTTGGGACTCCAAGTAAGACAGACTGATGATGGCCTGTCCATATCCCAGTCTAAGTTCACCAAAGAATTAATTAAGAAGTATGGTATGGAGTCATCCTCCACTATGAGAACTCCTATGGGAACAAGTATGCCTATATGCAAAGATGATGCAGGTAAACCTGTTGATGAATCTTTGTATAGAGGAATAATTGGCTCTCTACTTTATCTCACTGCTAGTAGACCAGATATTATGTATGCTACATGTGTCTGTGCTAGGTACCAAGCCTGCCCTAAAGAATCTCATTATACTGCAGTCAAAAGGATTCTGAGATATCTTAAGGGCACACCTAATCTAGGCCTTTGGTACCCTAGGAATAGAGATTTTCTACTAACAGGTTATTTAGATGCAGGCTGTAGAGAGGATAGAAAGAGTACAACAGGTACTTGTCAATTCTTGGGAGGAAGATTGATATCATGGAGTTGTAAGAAGCAGACCAGTGTGGCAATATCCACAGCTAAGTCAGAATATATTGCTGCTGGCAGCTGCTGTGCACAGCTATTGTGGATACAACATCAGCTTAAAGATTATGGTATTCAAGTAAGTAGAACACCTCTTTTGTGTGATTCTAAGAGTGCAATTTCTATTGCTAATAATCCTGTTTCTCATAGTAGAACTAAGCATATAGAAATTAAATACCATTTTCTTAGAGAACATGTAGAAAGAGAAAACATCTCATTGGAATTTGTTAAAACAGATTATCAAATAGCAGATGTATTTACAAAGCCACTGGATGAAACAAAATTCAATAAATTTAAAATTGAATTAGGCATGCTTACCATTGATTAGTTTATCAACAAACTTACAAGTGATATTAGATTATCAAGTGGAATTGACAAAAACAGAAATTGGCCAAGTAAAATAGTGTCGACACATTCAGTGATAATGTGTCGACTAGTCAGAGAATATGTGCCGACACAGAGAATTTGTGTCGACACTTAAGAAACAAATAGTCGACTCATCCAAGAATGTAGTGTCGACTTCACCAGAATTGCCTCGGCCTCGTCGACACTTACAGATCCTCGGCACTTATCCTAAGAGTCAACACAGAATTTCTGAGGGGCTCTACTATGTCTCTCAGGTGTCGACATATCCACAATTGGAGTTGACACATAGTAGACAGACTTGGGTGTCAAGACAATAGAAGTTTGTATCGACACACTGCCCTGATGTCGACCTATAGACTGTTTTTGGCCGCCTTTTGAACTTCTTTCAATAGCAGGTATAAATAGGTCATTATTCTGTCGACACGCTCAAGGTTTTCGAGACTGAAACCCTCGATCATTCTCTCTCTCTCTTCTCATCGGCTTTCTCGGGAGTCTGTATAGGTGGGGGAGCCAATGGGGGAGGTTTAGGCCCCTAACATCAACGAAGGATATGCCTGTAGTTGGGACGAATGCCTTTGACGGATCCCCGACACCCCTCCTATATCAAAGGGTTATAACCTAATCCCCCTTTGGATTAGATGTCCTGTTTCTACCATCAAAGATATGAAGACGAGGTCCTTCGAGCGGCCTTTTACCTCTGCATCAGTGGATTCAGATGTCTCAAGATCAAATCACAGTTAGCTGGTCAAAGGTGAAAATTACCTCCAGAAGTTTAAGAAAGATTCGCCATTTCTATGATGAGAATGAGAAGAAGTCCCTGCTTCTAGTCAAGGTAGGCCTCCATGGTGTGGATTGGATAAACCCTGAACAGATTGGAGCTGCCTCAACGAATCCCGGAGGCCATGATAAAAGGAAAATCTTTTGTCTGAGCATACTTTCGAAAGTCATCCCATTCATGAAAGCCTGCAAACCTAGCCAGGTGGGAGAACTCTCTCTGATAGGATTCAGCCTATCACTGTTTATCGGCTCCCCTGCTGACCAGAATTGGTTTACAGGAACCTCGCCTCCAATGTGTCCCGGTCTGTGACAATAGATTTGAACATAATGGTCCAGGAACAAGAGCCAAATCGCTGAATTCTAAGTTTATACCTAACAGGATGTCCCTGTTAGTTCCCTATCAACAACTGCCTGGGACAAAAATAATCACTGAGTCCCGAAAATGGATATAAGACTTCCACCATCTCTTTGCAAGGTGGGATAGGGTGCTTCTAAAGTGTGCCTGATGAAGGGCAGGACACCCCTGTGGACCGCCTGGCACATGACTGGGCACTGCTAATTCCAGCCAGAAGAGCAAGTAAAAACAGGTCCTGAATGGTCTCCAACCACTCCTCTGTCTTCACAGCATAAAACCATTCTGTCCCGCGAAATACAGTGGCGGAGACAAGACTTTTACCCAAAATTCGCACTCATTGAACAGTTCGACCCTGGGTTGGGCAAATATCTGTACAAGTGCGGGAAGAACAAATTGCTTTATCAAAAGATTTGAATGCGTCCAGATCTGATGATCCAGCATTTGCCCACAGAAGGAATCTCTGTGAGTTATTTCCTAATGTAAGATCCTGTCTCTGATATAGTAGAGGAGGAGCAAAACCATTCCGAGGGTACTAACCCGGATCTTATGCCCAGAAATAGAGAAAGAGCAAGAAATTGAGGAGGAGCGTAGTTGAGGGGGAGCCTTACGGTGACACTAACACACGGGTTAGTCGACACTGCAAGACGCCGATTCTCCTCCTCCTGGCTAGTAAAATGAAAGTCATAACCTGTCGGAATGAAGAAGCCAATATAAGAATAAAAGAGTACATGGTCTTTAAGTAGAGCAAAAATGTAGAAGTCCACCGCCACAGTACTAAACATCCATCTCCTTCTGATATATAACAAGTTTATGAAAGGTAGACTTGCAAGGTACAGTCCACAATGAGTACAATATAATGAGAGTTGAAAACGGGCTTATGCCAGTACATCAATATCAAATCACTCTCTCTCTCAATTTGACTAATGGCTCAGAAGCGGAATCTATCATCTTGAAGTAAATCATCATACCTGAAGGAGATGACATGTGCTCCAGTAGTAGTAGCTGGTATCTGCCCCTAAACAAGCCAGTCTGCCTCCTCGCCGTAAAGCTGGTCCATCTCCTCGATATTGCTCCTAAAAATAGTTTGGTCACCGACCATCAGTGAAAAAGACTAAGTCGTTTCTGAATCTCCACACCTCGCCCCACAACTCTTAGGCACAAAGGCGTGCGGGAGGACGAAGCGGAGGACAACAAGGGGTGACAAAGGTGGAAGCAGGTTTTTGACAGGAACTAAAGCAGAATATATAGAAATATAGGTAATGAAAAGTAACCTGCCATCACTTATGCGAGTACGCATAAGCAAGGGGTCTTCTACAAGGCTCCCATCGTATAAAATGTCCCATACCATTTTATACGATGGGGTGTTATCAGGTGGCCATCATTTCAAAGGATATAAGAGATCACCTCTACCCGTCAAGAAGAATATAAAGGGGGAGAGGTTGTTAGTTCATGCGGCCGGGGCCCCACACCATGGGTGACAAATTATTCGAGCACATTGGGAACAGGCCTTTGGAGACGCTATGGTGGTTGAGTCGAAATAATATCAAAAGGTCTACTTGACGCATGAACCTAATTTCACAGAGCATTCTCCTCCTGATTTTGATATGATTGAAGCAAGTTCACGGAGATGAATTCCTCCAATGAGGTTACTCAAGGTTGTTATAAAGTTGAACATTGTCCACTAAAGAACAGCAAGGAATGTATATATACATCAAAAGAGTCTGGCCTTAAGGCCTTACTTAACAGTTTTGAGCTCTTAACAAGAGTGTGGATTACAGACATCGGCACGCAGGCCGGCCACACATGAACAAAAGAAATGAAATGGAATGACAATGCATTCGAGGGCAGCAATGCAGCTTTGGGCTTCAGCCCGCTAAGTCCCGCTCGGGCCAGCACCTCCAGTACCTGTAAGAACCAATCCACCAAGCGGTGGCAAAACAGGGCAACGGTCAGGAAGAAGCATTCAGAAGAAAGCTGACCAATTATAACGACCCTGCCCCTGGCACGGGGCAGCGGAATTCCATCCCTGCATAGCAATCATCCAACATGATATATATAGGAATTCAAGCAAGACGTGCACGCCCGCACAGTCACATATCACAAACGTCGGTAATGTTTTGTTTAATCACGACGGCCCGACGCTCCGTGCACTCAGTTATAAACAAAATTTTGGCACATTCACACTGTTCAGAGTTAATATTTTGTTTATATTAAGTATTCCTGTAATGTCAGACATAATATAATATTTGTTATAAATGGTGCATTATGAGCATTCTAGTCTGATCGGCTCACAGGCCGTCGACTCTCGCTATGTGATGATTTGAAGAAGCCTAACAGGGCCTTAAGCACCTAAGGTTAGACAACCATAACGCGGGTATTAAAGAATACAGATCCACCTTTCTAAGTCCGTTGCTCACATCGTCAGACTCATGCCTGGACTGACGCGGGTACAGTTTCACCTTGCTCGTTCCACAGAGAAAGATAGTCATTTCCTAGTTGCAGCCTCACGGCTCAACCTTCCACAAAGTAGCACTCACGGCCACAAGAGAGTCCGACTCTCAACATTTCCTGGACTTCCTCCAGTACTTTATCCATCATGCATAAGTCAAGCAATAATCACGGAGTCGACACAAATTCTCCGATATGCAACCAAGCATCACCAATCCAGATCATGTCCAGATGGGCTTCACACAGCATGCCTAGATCCGTTCTCCAATTCCGGACTCTAACACTTTGCTGTCCAGGGGGACTTCTTGACATATCAGGTACCCTAAGGTCAGACGCCACAGTTACCCACCGCACACTCGATTCGGGGAAGGGTTTTCAATCCTATGCAATGCAGGAATACATAAGGACTTCACATGTCCAAGCAGGAAATCGTTACCCTAGGAGTTCGCTTCGGAGTATCCATGGAGAGAGGGATCCATTTGAGACGGATGAAAGCCTTCGCAGCAGCGTTGCCTTCGCAAATCCGAACTCGGCTCGCGATTTGGACCACCGTAGCACCACCGGCAGCCGGACTCCACCTCCTCTTCTTCCTCCTTGCTCTCACCTCTCAACAAAGGCAAGACTTAAACTTTAGAAAATACAAATCTGAGAAGTCTGTGTTATGAAAAGAAGAATGAGAGTGGTAGGGCTTTTCTTGTAGGAGAAGGTTCCCCCTTTTCCGGCCTTATCAGCCCAGAAATGATCTCCAGCCACAGGATCTTATTTAAAGGCTTTGTGAAAATGAAGGGCCAAGATCTAACTGAAAATTCCTTTTCTTTTGGCTGTAGGATCGACAGAGTAAAGAAGAAGTTTGGTCGGCCTGTGACACGCCCGTGTCACAGGCCGTGTACCCTTAAGCGGCACACGCGGCAGTCGCACCGACTGAAATATTCGAGAACACGGGCATCGGCACGCCCGTGTCGAAACTGACACGCCCGTGTCAGTCATGAGACACGCCCGTGTCTCCTGTTACACGGTACTCACCGATTAATTAGGCTTAAGGTTGACCAAAACCAGTACACGGGTAGGGCACACGCCCGTGTCAAACCCAACACGGCCGTATTCCATGCCGTGTTCACTACCGTGTTCAAGGCCGTGTACCTCTCTGACTCAAAGTGTTGACAGGCCATTTTACGAATTTAATTGCGCGACACGCCCTGGGACACGCCCGTGTCGGAGGCCGTGTCCCAGGCTCGACGATCGTCGACTATCAATCGTCGACTAGCCTGAACACGCCCTGGGACACGCCCGTGTCCCAGGCCGTGTACACCCGACACGCCCTGGGACACGCCCGTGTCCCAGGCCATGTCTAACAGCCTCCAACCCAAAATTGTTTGCAAACACATTTTGAGATTTCTGGGGTGTTACAATCCTCCCCCCTTAATAAAATTTCGTCCCGAAATTTGAAGACAATAGGGAGAAAATAACAAAACATTTATATGTTTCTATTATATATACAACGAGCGAACAAGTTACGAAAATAACTCGGAAAACTCGGCTCGCATGGTCTGCTCATGCTCCCATGTTAGCTCTTCTTGGCCACAATTGTCCCACCGGACTTTGACCATCCCGATCACCTTGTTCCGCAACTGTTTCTCGGCTTGATCCTCGATCCGTATAGGCTTCACCTTTGTCATTAGCCCATACTCAACCGGCACTCGATCACTGTCAACTATTTGAGCTGGATCCTTGACTGCTTTGCGTAGCACCGAGATGTGAAACACGTCATGCAATCCACTCAATTCCGATGAAAGAGCTAACCGATAGGCAGCTTCCCCAACTCGCTCCACCACTTCAAACGGACCAAGGTATCGCGGACTTAGCTTTTTCAACCGCCGAATCCGAGATACGCCTTTGAAGGGCTTAATCTTTAAATAGACCCAGTCACCCACCGCGAACTCCCCGTTCCGGTGCTTAGCATTGTAATACTTGGCCTGCCGATCTTGGGCTATTAGGAGCCTCTCTCGAATAGAGCGTATTGTTGAGGTAGCATCCTCGACTTCCTTTTTGCCTAAAAGTTTGGTCTCGCCAGTTTCTGCCCAAGCTAGCGGTGTACGACACTTACGACCATACAGCGCTTCAAATGGGGCCATGCCTATACTCGCTTGATAGCTATTATTATAGGCAAATTCCACCATAACAAGATGCTCTTCCCACTTCTTACCGAAGTCCAGGGCGCACATACGGAGCATATCCTCCATCGTTCTGTTGGTTCGTTCAGTTTGGCCATCCGTTTGCGGGTGAAAGGCCGTACTGAATGCTAACTTCGTGCCCAACATTTGATGAACTAATCTCCAATCCTTTGAGGTAAAGCGCCCATCTCGGTCACTTACGATGCTCCGGGGAACACCGTGCAATCGAACAATCTGCTCCACATAGAGCTTTGCCAACGTTTCCACTGAATCGTCCCGCTTGTTTGGTATAAAGTGAGCCACCTTTGTCAACCGGTCTACAATCACCCAGATTGAGTCATGGCCACGCTGAGATCTCGGCAATCCGTGCACGAAATCCATAGAAATATCCTCAAACTTCAATTGTGGAACTGGCAACGACTTCAGGAAACCACTCGGCCGTTGACATTCTGCCTTTACCAAAGCACAAGTACGACATTTAGCCACATACGCGGCTATGTCCTTCTTTAAACCAGGCCACCAGAACAGTTTCTTCATGTCCTTGTACATTTTTGTGCTCCCAGGGTGAATTGAGTACTTTGTAAAGTGCGCTTCATATAACAATTCTTCCCGCAATTTACCCGCACTAGGGACGCACAATCGGCCATCTTTTCGTAATAAGCCATCATCCCAGGAGAACTAATCACCAGATCCCTCCTTTGCATAGCGTTGGAGACTTTCATCCAACTCTGTTGCCCGCCGAACCCTGTCAGCGAGGTCATATTGAACCTCCAACCAGTTCACGCATGCTTCAGTCGAAGAATCTCTTTCTACACAAGATATCTCCAGAGCTTCCAACTCCTGGACTAACCGCTCATCATGTATCCGCAACCAATTTGCCCGTACTGGAGTCCGACGACTCAAGGCATCAGCGACCACATTTCCCTTTCCGGGAACATAGTGAATGTCGAAGGTATAATCCCCAAGGAATTCCATCCACCTCCTTTGTCGCATATTCAACTCCTTTTGATCGAGCAGATACTTTAAGCTTTTATGATCGGTATAAATATCCACTTTCACGCCATATAGATAATGCCGCCACAACTTTAGCGAAAAGATCACCGCCGCCAACTCCAAATCATGGACGGGGTAATTACGCTCATGCACTTTCAATTGACGTGAACCATAAGCGATCACCTTGCCAAACTGCAGGAGAACGCAGCCTAAGCCGCTTCCTGACGCATCGCTGTATATTTCAAACCCATCTGTACCACATGGCGACGTCAAAACAGGCGCCGTGGTCAAACGACTTTTCAGCTCCTCAAAAGCTCGTGCGCACTCCGGCGTCCAAACGAACTTCTGATCCTTTCTCGTCAACGTAGTCAGAGGCAAAGCAATCCGGGAGAAGTTCTCCACGAACCGTCTATAGTAACCCGCCAGTCCAAGGAAACTCCTGACTTCGACCACCGAAGACAACACTGGCCAATCACGAAGGGCACTTATCTTAGCCGGATCCACCGCTATGCCCTCTCCACTTACCACATGGCCTAGAAAAGCCACCGACGAGAGCCAGAACTCACACTTAGAGTACTTGGCATACAGCTTATTCCTTCGCAAGGTATGCAATACTAATCGCAAGTGGTTTGCATGATCTTCCTCCGATTGTGAATATACAAGGATATCATCAATAAACACAATCACAAACAAATCCAGGTATTCGCAGAACGTTCGATGCATGAGATCCATGAAGACCGAAGGCGCATTACATAAGCCGAACGGCATCACTGTGAACTCATAATGACCATAGCGTGTGCCAAATGCTGTCTTGGGAATGTCACCTTCCCTAATCCGCAACTGGTAATACCCGGACTTCAAATCAAACTTCGAATAGACGGTGGAGCCTGCTAGCTGATCGAACAAGTCATCGATCCGAGGAATTGGATACTTGTTTTTCTCCATCAGCTTGTTTAGTTCGCGATAATCAATACATAGTCGCAAACCACCGTCTTTCTTTTTCACAAAAAGAACAGGCGCGCTCCAAGGTGACATACTTGGGCGTATGCATCCCTGCTCCAACAACTCTTGCAACTGAACTTTCAGTTCAGCCATTTCTTTTGGCGCTACCCAATACGGCGAACGGGCCACGGGTTTTGCACCCGGCACCAGCTCGATAGCGAAGTCAATTTCCCTTTGGGGAGGTAACCCCGGAAGGTCCTTTGGAAACACATCCGCATATTCCGACACAATCGGCACTTCACTCACACTGGCCTTCGGCGCCACCGCCTCTATGAGTGTGAAGAACCACTCCGCACCCTTCCGAACTGCCTTAACAACTTGGAGAGCGGATAACAACATCCCACTCATCCCTTGCATACCAATAAACTTGGTCTCTTGTTCGGTATTTTGCCCAAGTGTGACCTCTTTTGAAGTGTAATCGATACAGGCACGCTGCTCTGAAAGCCAATCCATACCAAAGATTATATCAAACTCTTTGATCGGCAATACTAGTGTTTCCACCTTGAACTCCCGACTTCCTATCTTGAACTCAAGACCGCAAGATTGATCCGCACACATCAAACATCTGTTAGGCAACAGCACCTTTACACTGTCTGTCTTGGTCCGGATAGGCACCCCGATACGAAAGACAAAGTCCTCAGACAGAAACGAATGTGAAGCACCTGTGTCGAACAGTGCTCGCGCCGGATACTCTCGTATAAGGACAAACCCTATAACATTACAATTAAAACAAGCACAGCACACCAAAAGTAAAAACATTAAAACTTATGCGCACCTGTGACGACATCCGCCTGCTTAATGGCCTCCTGTTGTCCAAGATTGAAGACCCTGGGCTGCGCGTGCGAGGCAGAAGACTCCACCATAGTCTTCCCCTTCTCCGCATAAGACGCTCCCGTCTTCTTATCACCCTTTGGAGGACCAAATCGGCATTCACGTGCAAAATGTCCAACCTTCCCGCACGTATAACAAGCACGAGATCCATACCCAGATGTATCCGTCACAGTCGCAGAAGGAACTTGTCCAGAAGACTTAGACTTCTTATTCCATTTCCTTCGGTAGCCAAACTTGTCCGGACGCGGCGGCTTAAACTCTGGCTTCACCACCGCCAAGTTTCCCTTTGCTTGCCCCCGTTTCATGTCCGTCTCCAAAGAACAAGCCGTAAAGACTAAGGCTTGGAATCCCTGACTCACAGAACTCGAGAGCAAATACCTCAGCTCATCTCGCAGTCCCGCATAAAATCGACTAGTCTTACGCTCTTCTTCGGCGAAGATCGTGCCCGCATATCTTCCCAAACGGGTGAACTCATGCAGGTAGTCATCCACACTTCGATCTCCCTGTGCTAATCGTTGAAACTCCATTTCCATCGATATCCTTTGCTGCACCGGCAGATGTTGTGCTAAGAACAACCGAGAAAATTCGTCCATTGTAATCTCTGCCAATTGCCTACCAGCCAAGTGATGCATTTCAATCTCATCCCACCACAATCGCGCCTCTCCTTCCAGTAGGAAAGTGGCTAACATAACTTTCTGTTCCTCCTCAACCCTGATAGCCCTCATAATCCTCTTGATTCTTGCAAGCCAATCCTCTGCTTAGGCCGGTGTACCCACCCCATGAAACTACGGAGGGTTAAAGCTCAAGAATTGCTTCCATTGTTGATCTGCTACCCGCGGATCAACTTCGGCTACTACCGGTTCTTGCCGTACCCCAGCTTGCGTTGGCACCACTGCAGGACGTGCCTGCCCCGCCTGCTGAGCATTCATCACCGCAAGCACCGTTTCCGTGATGAGACGGACTGTTTCAGCGGATGGAGGAGTTGTGGGCACCTCGGCTGGTGCCGCACTCTCAACAGAACGTTGTGGTTCGGATTGACCCGCAACACTTCTGGTCACCTATATGTGTAAAATACACAGGTTAACGACCAAGAGAATACACAAGTGCAACAAACAAGTGTATTTTCATTCCTAAGTGGACAATCTTGAGTTCACATTAAGTGTTATAACGACAGCACTGACACGTGCTCGCCACCTCTCAAAAGAATTCGTCCGCGAATTCGGAAGAGATCGACCAACAAGCTGATACCAAATTGTAACACCTCTACCCGTCAAGAAGAATATAATAGAGGGTCCGGCCGGGGCCCCACACCATATTCCACAAACAGGCGGAGACGCTACGAAATAATATCAAAACTAACGCATCCTAACACAGAGCATTCTAACGGAAGCTTCACGGTTGAATTAATGAACTCAAGATAAAGAACATTGTCCACTAACATAGGAATGTATATATACATCAAAAGAGTCTGGCCTTAAGGCCTTAAAACAGTTTCTCTTAACAAGAGTGTGGATTACCGACATCGGCACGCAGGCCGGCCACACATGAACAAAAGAAACAAAACAATGCCTTCGAGGGCAGCAATGCAGCTTTGGGCTTCAGCCCGCTAAGTCCCGCTCGGGCCAGCACCTCCAGTACCTGTAAGAACCAATCCACCAAGCGGTGGCAAAACAGGGCAACGGTCAGCATTCAGCTGACCAATTATAACGACCCTGCCCCTGGCACGGGGCAGCGGAATTCCATCCCTGCATAGCAATCATCCAACATGATATATATAGCAATTCAAGCAAGACGTGCACGCCCGCACAGTCACATATCACAAACGTCGGCACGACGGCCCGACGCTCCGTGCACTCAGGGCACATTCACACCGTTCAGAGGTCCCAGACATAACGGTGCATTATGAGCATTCTAGTCTGATCGGCTCACAGGCCGTCGACTCTCGCTATGTGATCCTAACAGGGCCTTAAGCACCCAAGGTTAGACAACCATAACGCGGGTACAGATCCACCTTTCCCGTTGCTCATATCGTCAGACTCACGCCTGGACTGACGCGGGTACAGTTTCACCTTGCCCGTTCCACCATTTCCCAGTTGCAGCCTCACGGCTCAACCTTCCACAAAGTAGCACTCACGGCCACAAGAGAGTCCGACTCTCAACATTTCCTGGACTTCCTCCAGTACTTTATCCATCATGCATACAAGCAATATTCACGGAGTCTTCTCCGATATGCAACCAAGCATCACCAATCCAGATCATGTCCAGATGGGCTTCACACAGCATGCCTAGATCCGTACTCCAATTCCGGACTCTAACAAGGGGGACTTCACATATCTACCCCAAGGGACGCCACAACCCACCGCACACTCGCGGGAAGGGTTTTCCCTATGCAATGCAGGAATTAAGGACTTCACATGTCCAAGCAGGAAATCGTTACCCTAGGAGATCGCTTCGGAGCCATGGAGAGAAATTTGAGACGGATGAAAGCCTTCGCAGCAGCGTTGTCTTCGCAAATCCGAACTCGGCTCGCAATTTGGACCACCGTAGCACCACCGGCAGCCGGACTCCACCTCCTTTTCTTCCTCCTTGCTCTCACCTCTCTCTTAAACTTTAGAAAGAGAAGATGAAAAGAAGAATGAGCTTTTCTTCCCCCTTTTCCGGCCTTATCAGCCCAGAAATTATCTCCAGCCACAGGATCTTATTTCAAGAAAATGAAGGGCCAAGATCTAACTGAAAATTCCTTTTCTTTTGGCCGACACGGCCTGTGACACGCCCGTGTCACAGGCCGTGTACCCTTAAGCGGCACACGCGGCAGTCGCACCGACTGAAATATTCGAGAACACGGGCATCGACACGCCCGTGTCGAACCTGACACGCCCGTGTCAGTCATGAGACACGCCCGTGTCTCCTGTTACACGGTACTCACCGATCTCCAAAACCAGTACACGGGTAGGGCACACGCCCGTGTCAAACCCAACACGGCCGTGTTCCATGCCGTGTTCACTGCCGTGTTCAAGGCCGTGTACCTCTCTGACTCAAACAAGCCATTTTACGAATTTAATTGCGCGACATGCCCTGGGACACGCCCGTGTCGGAGGCCGTGTCCCAGGCTCGACGATCGTCGACTATCAATCGTCGACTAGCCTGAACACGCCCTGGGACACGCCCGTGTCCCAGGCCGTGTACACCCGACACGCCCTGGGACACGCCCGTGTCCCAGGCCGTGTCTAACAGCCTCCAACCCAAAATTGTTTGCAAACACATTTTGAGATTTCTGGGGTGTTACACATAAGCAGTATATGTATAAAAAGGAAAGTAACCTTAACCTATAAACTTGCCCACACAAGCTTATAGACTAAGGGATTGTTTTGCAGGTCCTAATGTATAAACGTCCCATACAACTTATACATTAGGTGTCATAGGTTGTTATGAAAGTTAATGATATGCATTTATATGGTGGGTATGATATGAACATGCAGTGCAACACACACACACGACTCTGTGATCACAAACCTTTAGTTCCCACTTTTTGAGAGCTAGCATCACTCTCAGGTACCGCCGTCGTGGCTCCGGCAGCAGCGGATCGGGCTTCTCCGCTTTCTAGGCGGGTATACACACTACTAGGCCTAGACCTCTCTTGTGCGCCTCTGTACATGAAACAAGTGTACTCTAGAGCCTCTGCGTACCACACTGCTGACTACCTGTCAGTCTTGTTGGGCCGGGTGCGCGTTATCGGGAAAAGTCCTCCAGACCTCAGTATAAATAACCTACTGGTCCCTCTAACCCTCGCACCCGCCTGGTCCACCGTACTACCGTCGGTGTGACGACTGGCCAGTACCGTATGGCCCGCCACTAGTATATGCACATGCAAGTATAATATATTGAGCCTTCAGCTCGAAGGACTATCCTATCCCAAATCTCTCCAACCCGTCACGGGTGAGTATGTGTTACAAAACCTCCAACCCTGCCCGGGTGAGTATATATATGTCAATCTCTTTCCTCCAACTCTGCACGGGTGAGCAAGTAGTCAATAGACTCCAAGTCCCTCCAACCCGGCACGAGTGAGCACATGTCCATTACACTTAACCTATTAGACTACTCTTGTCTACCGGTTGTTATACCTAGTGACTTAAGGTTAATCCCTTTTTCTCTCTCCTGTTACATAGAGTGACATAGTGACTTAGGTATGGATTGAGGAACGACGATCTTCCGCCGACTCCTCCTAGGTAAGTCTAAGGTTGCGCTATTACTCACGTCTCTAGAATAAATCTGCCACCCAGGGTTATACTTCTGATCTTAGACTCTAACTCAGTTGTTGATTCGTTCCCTGGCGGCTTATAATATAGCCTACCTTTACTATGCGCACCCCATGGCCTAGTACCACCCCGAAATCGAACTTCCAAATCCTTGGGACACCAACCCCCAAATATTTATCCTAGGGTGGTATGATCTACTAGAATGAGTATGGTAATTTTCACAATTTTCTCAATTATTTTCATAATTAATTTATTTTCTCCCAATATTTCCTAAGGTCATTTAACATATGAAGTGTGTCTTTGCATAGCCCTAATGATACAAAATAATTATACTAACCATTAACAATGTGAAATATCACTATTTCCCAAAGTTTATAATTTCTCACCAAACATTTGTATTTATTTGTTAATTATCACAAAACCATCATAATTAACACTTTTTAAAGTAAGTATGAGAACTTTAATCACAAAAATTCTAGGAAAATTACAGGGGATCTAAATCATCAAAATAAGGATACTGACAAAGTTTCATCAACTTTAACAATGTTATAGACTTGCAATTCAATTTCTTGGGTATTTACCAAACTGCCATTGTGATGAATTAAAATTTGTATGCACAACCAAAAATTCTGAAATAAATATGTCAGTTAACTAATATCTATATACACCTCTATAAATATTCCCATTTTTTTCTGACCTATATTTTCATTACATCATGAATAAAAGCAATAAGGGTAAAATGGTCATTAACATAACTTTCTACTTCAAAAGATCTCAAACAGAGAAAATAAAATTACCCCAACTCAATTATATCCAAATATTTAACAGGACCAAATTTGAGGATTTTTGCTTGATTGAATCTAATTTTTATTTTTATTTTCCAATAAAACCATAGTTTTCAATAATTCCAAATAATGGGATTTTTGTTCCCAAAAGTCCCATAATAATTTTGAGGGGCTGAATTTGACCTAAATATCCTTTAGAATTAATTTCAAGGTCTTCAGAAGTCCTGAGATGAATAAATACACATTTTAGCAAAATTGCTAATTGCACACCAAGGCTAATACTAGCCTACACTTGCAAGTGAGTTAACCCATCATGCAGTGACCCAAATGGGTTGAAATTTTTATCATGCACCAATACTGTCCCCAAGGACTTGCCACCAAAATTTGGGGCTATTTGGGTGCCTATAACTCTAAATATTTCATTAATTTACATTTTGATATTATTGCAAAAACTATAGGAAAAGTTATCCCAAAAATTCCCAATTTTTGGCATGGGCTAGATATGCCATAGACATGTACATGACCAAAATTTCAGGTCATGAGGCTTACTGGTTTAGCATGGGCACTCAATTAAAATCTGCCCTAGTCTAGGACCAGTCCTAGGAGAATTGCCCTACAGGACAGACCACTGGGTCAAAATCCATGATTAGGGTGGCATTTTACAGATAAGACCTAGGGATACATTTGCTATTCAAGGTTCCTGACCTAGAAATGTCTCTAGGTGCCCTTAATTACACATGCAATCTAGCTGTAAAAGTGTGATAGATATTTTAATTTCCATAACATTAATTATTATATCATATATAAGTAATTGCACCAATCTTAAAGAGACAAACCGACGGAATCCTATCATCTTCCCCAATGATTCAACGTTCCCGATTGGATTTCCTGGGCCACCTTGCGGGGCGGTTTCCGGCCAGATGAGGTGGCGTCATGGCCGGCCAACAGTGCCATTACCTTCACGGTGGTGGTGGCCGGCTTTTGCCGGCGACTAGGCGGCGAGAGGCGGCAGCGCCGGCGATCCCGAGGAGTGTGAAAAGCTTGATAAAATCGGTATTTTCTCCCCTGGCATCGGGCTCAATTGAGCCCGATTGCTTAACCTAAAGATCTAGGAAGCTAGTACGGCTTGAAGTGAGGCGAAACGGACCTGGATTGGGGCTTGACGGCGAGCTCGGCAGCGGTTTGGCATGGTGGTGGTGCTCCGGCGATCTCCTGCCCGAAACCTTGATTCTTCACCGTTTGCCTTGATCCAGGTGTCGAATTCTACTCCCCTCGGCCTTCTGAAGCTAATGGCTGGGTCGGTTTGGGCTGAGGGTGTTTATACCTGGAGATAATTCCTATGTGAGCTCGGTTTCACTTTGAAATCTCCACCCTTGCCTCCAACTGGCCATCCCCTGCTGTAATTCCTTTGGAATGAACCCCTGGGGTCAGCCAGCAGGCATTGGGGCTGAGGGAAAAGGGCCAAATGGCCTACTTCTTCTTCTTCCCAACTTCTCTCTCTTCCATTCCCAAAATTCCCTTTTTACCCTTGTGCATATCTTCTCTCTCCACAACCAGGGGGTAGGGCTAGTCATTGGCCACTTGGCTGGTCATGGGCCAAATTTGGTGGGCTTGGCCCATGGGAAATTGGCTTGGGTCCATTTTTCCTCTTTAGGATAAAGTGTTGACTTGTTGACTTTTGGGGTTGACTTGGTCAACATGATGGGTAGGCTGACCCCATATGATGGCCATGGACACCATGTCATCACCTAACATGTGTTGGGCCATGGTGATGGTCTTAGCCCACTAGGAATGGGTTTGGTCTTCAATTACCCTTAATTAGGCTTAAGGTTGACCAAGTTTGACCTTAGGGTTGACTTGGTCAAATGGGTGAGTGGGCTGACCCTTACTTAGTGGTCATGAGGCCTAAATCATCACCCAACATGGCTTGAGTCATGGTGAAGCCCTACTTGATCCAATTGGGCTCATGAGTGTGGGGTTTGACCACTTTAGATCCAAGGTTGACCTGGGTCAACTATGGTCAAAGTGTTGACCTAGGGTATGACCTTGGGTCTACATAGATTGTAATTATGGTTAGGGCAGTGTGGTGAGGGTCATGGTGTGGCTAGGGTCTTCAGTTAGTCTAGTTTGACCTAGTTTGACTTGGTCCTATAGTGGGCCCCACCTGGTGACAACTCACCACCTAGGGTCAAACCTAGCTAATTTTCCCTTGACTCACCACATGCCTAACCCAATCTAAGTTAAGGGGCCTAGAAGTAACATGGGATGTTACATGCTGGCACTCATGGCAGACCAAATTAGCTAGCTAAATGACTTTCCTTCAGTCAAATTCTAGCTGAAAGAAATCATAAAAGGGCCGCAACACATCTTCCTCCTGTTAAGGCTGCTGCTAACCAAGCCACATGACCTACACAGAAGAGAAGATATAACATACCTGATTATTGGTACTATGGTAAGATAGGGCATTTTGACATTGACTGCTGACACAATCCCAATATTGCCAGAGCTAGCGTAAGTGCACCAGTCAGAAATTTTGCTGGTGGACATATTTAGTTTCATACTAATGTGCACCTAGGACCCAAGAGATATTGGGGTGCAAAGGTAAAGTAAACTGTGTATTGCAGGATAGTTCAAGTGGCCAAACCTCTATATGGTACTTAGATAATGGTTATTACAGGCACATGACTGGAACAAGGCGAACCTTAAAGGAGTTTAATCCAGTAAAAGATGGTCCCAAAGTCATCTTTAGTGGTTTAGATAGAGGTGTAACAAGAGGATATAGTAATATTACCAATGTCATAGTCACCATCACCAAGGTGGCTTATATTTAAGGGTTGCAACACAACCTTATAAGAATATGCCAGCTCTCTGATCTTGGCTATATTATTGTCTTTCATAAGGATAAGTGCCTAATTAGGAGGTCAAGTGACTAAGAGGTCATATTGACAGGCATTAGGAGTGGAAATGTTTTTTGCTTAAACTTTCTATGTCTAGACACAGATTATCCTATCTATCTAGTGGCAAATGAGAAAGTCTTCTACTGTGTCCAGTGGCACAAGAGGCTAACCCATTTGAATTACAAGACTATTGGCAAGTTCTTCAGTCAAGAGCTAGTTAGGAATGACCCCAATGTGAAGTGCTCCAAGGAGGGCATTTTTTCAGCTTGCCAAAAAGGGATGCAGACAAAAGTCTCCTTCAAGGACATTGGGACCAAAGACTCTGTGAGGTGCTTATACCTCTTATACATGAACCTATTTGGTCCTATGCCAGTTCGCAGTCTTGGTAGGAAAGTCTATACCCTTGTGGTAGTTGATGACTATTCCAAGTTTACCTTGGTGTTCTTTCTTAAGAAAAAGAATGAGACCCTTGATGTCTTCATGAGGTTTGTCAAGCAAATTCAGAATGAGCTTGGCATTTCTGTGGTCAAAATCAAAAGTGACCATGGGACTAACTTCCAGTCTGATAGCATGACAAGGTTTTGTGAAGAGTATGGGATTCATCAAGAATTCTCTTCACTTAGAAGACTCCAGCAAAATGGGATAGTTGAGAGAAAAAATAGGACTCTCATAAAGGCTGGTAGAACAATGTTGAGTGATACATCTCTCCCAAAATATTTCTGGGCTGAGGCAGTAAATACTGTATGTCATGTCCTCAATAGAGCCTCTATCACCAAAAACCATAAGAAGACACCCTATGAGATCTTGAAGGGCAGAAAACCAAATCTGGGCAATCTCAGAATCTTTGGTAGAAAGTGCTTTGTGCTTTGCAATGGCAAGTCCTATGTCACTAAGTTTGCTGCCAAGTCCTTTGTCGGAATATTTGTTGGGTATAATAATCATAGCAAAACCTATAGGATCTACAACTTGAAAAGCCAAGTTGTAGAAGAATCAATTCATGTAGTCTTTGATGAGTGTACTATGATTAACAGTAGGCTACCTAGCTCCTCTTATAGTACTGCAGGTACAGAACAGATGATGGACAAACTATCCATCAAGGAAGCATCACCAGTTATCCAAGATTAAGTGGATACTCCAGAAGTTCTACCAGGCACACTGGGAGTGGATGAAGATCAATAAGAGGCTGCACCTGAAGCTACACCTGTTGCTCAATGAAGACTGCCACTAGTAGTCAGACACATAAGAGATCATCCAACGCACCAGATCATTGGTGAGGCAAGCCATGGAGTAATAATAAGGAGCAAAAGTCAGAATACAGCCATGTATTCAAGCTTTCTATCCCAAGTGGCGCCCAAGAAGTTTGAAGAGGCCAACATAGACCAGCATTAGATTGGAGCTATACAGGAGGAACTGAACCAGTTCAAGATGTGCAAGGTCTGCAAGCTATTTCCCAGACCATATGGACATAATGTCAATGATTCAAGTGGATCTATAGGAACAAGCTTGATGAAAATGGCATTATAGTTAAGAGCAAAGCCAGACTAGTAGCTAAGGGGTACATGCAAGAAGAAGGCATTGATTTTAATCAAACCTTTGCCCTTGTAGCATGATTGGAGGCCATCAGATTGTTCCTTGCATATGCAGCACACAAGGTATTCAAGGTCTACCAGATAGATGTGAAGTCAGGCTTCCTGAATGGTGACTTAAAAGAGGAAGTCTATGTTGATCACCCTCTAGGTTTTATTGTTCCTAACTCACTTGATTATGTTTATAGACATAGGAAGGATCTATATGGGATGAAGCAATCCCCTAGAGTATGGTATGAGACTTTGTCTAGCTTCGTCATTGAGAATAAATTTTCAAGGGGGAAAATAGACAAGACCCTATTCCTATGGGAATCTAAGGGTAAGATCATCCTAGTTTAGATCTATGTAGATAACATCATCTTTGGATCAACAGATGATAACCTCTACAAAAAGTTTGCTAAACTTATGCACGGGAAGTTTGAGATGAGCAGTATGGGTGAACTTAAGTTCTTATTGGGACTCCAAGTAAGACAGACTAATGATGGCTTGTTCATATCCCAATCTAAGTTCACCAGGGAGTTGATAAAGAAATTTGGCATGGAGAACTCCACAAGCTTGAGAACTCCCATGGGGTCAAGTATGCCTGTAGCCAAAGATGAGTCAGGGAAACCTGTTGATGAAACTTTGTCTAGAGGGATAATTTGCTCCCTTCTATATCTTACTGCAAGTAGGCCAGACATCATGTATGCTACATGTGTTTGTGCTAGGTTTCAGGCTTGCCCTACAGAATCTCACTACTCTGCAGCTAAGAGAATTTTGAGTTATCTTAAGGGAACTCCAGATCTTGGCCTATGGTAACCCTAGGAATGGGGAGTTTGAACTAACAGTCTATTCAGATGCAGATTTTGCATGCTGCAAAGAGGACAGGAAGAGCACATCTTATAACAACCCCATCCATTAAATAACATATAATAGAAGGTTCGGCCAGGGCCCCACACCATATGCCACAAACATGCGGCGAGTTTACATGTAAATACAAAAAATATTTTCGCATCCTAACTCAAAGCATGCTAGCGGAAGCTTAAGATTAATATTGAATTCAACAACCACGAATGTCCACTATATATAAACAATCACATTTATATATCACCCCGAAGGAATGTACATTAAATACACAAATGTTTGGCCATAAGGCCTTACAGTTAAGCTTCAAAAATGTGGATTACAAACATCGGCGTGTAGGCCGGCCATACATGAACATAATAAAGTTCTTCGTTCAGCCTTCGAGGGCCAGCAGCAGCAGTAGGGGCATCAGCCCTCTATTTTACGATCGGTTCTCCAGCACCTGCACAAGGACAGCCCACCTTGATGGTGGCAAAATAAGGCAACGGTCATCATTCATCTGACCAATTTATAACGACCCTACCCCTTTCCTGGGGAAGTGGCATTCCTTCCCTGCAGGCATAGTATTTCACAAGCAGATATATCACCAGATGTGCACTCACGTACAATCAATACATCACAATCGCTGGCCACGCGGCCCGATGCTCCGTGCACTCAGGGCATATTCTTGGTGTACCGGTGAATCAGGGTCTCACCACCGTTCAAGGTCCAAAACCCAACGGTACTGAGCATTTAGTCTTAATGGCGCGCATACCTAAGACTCCTATTATGGCACCGAAGAAAGCCCAATTGCTTGAGGCTCTCTTGTCAAGATGAAATAATGCAGGTACAGCTCCCCCATTACTCGTTGCTCAAGTCACCATACCATCGCCGAATACCGTAGTACTCATGGCCAAACAGCAAATGCGGGTCGGCTTCACCTTTCCTGTTCGGTACTAAGGCTTCAAGAGCTCATAGCTCACAATAGCCATAATGTCCACCAAGGTCTGGCTTCACAATCCAAAAGGGGAGCTAATGCCAGCGTTCCTTGCGATCGCTTGGCGGGTTTAGCAGAAGCTCTCTTTCTGCACCCAAACTCAACCCAAACATAGCATACAACACATGACTTATGAGGGTATTTTCCTGGAATTCCACTCCAGTACTTCCTGTTACTGTCCTTCATAGGAACAACCCATCGACTCCACAACATACACGTTTATACGCGGAGTCTTCTCTGGTGTGTAAAATAAAACATCACTAATCCAGACCAACCTGTCCAGATGGGCTTCACACAGCATTCCTATTCTGTACTAAACATTTCCAGATCTATATGCAAGACTTATTGGGGATATCAAGAATAAACCCAAGGGAAATCCCTCAATAATCCACCTTTTGGTTGGGGAAATCCATGCACATGCCAAAATAAGGATTCACATGTCCAAGGAAGAAAGATCGTTACCCTTGACGATCTCTTTGGAGCCATGGAAAACTAGCAAGATGAAAAGCACCGCAACGGCTTTACCTCCACGAGTCTGGACTCGGCTCGCGATTCGGGGCTCTGAAGCTCCACCGACATCCGGATTCCTCCTCCTCCTCCTTCCTTGCTCTTCCCACTCTCTAACTCTTTAGAAAGAGAAAGGCCTTTGATAAATGAGAGTTTATCCGTCAAATCCCGGCCTTATAACAGCAGGGAGATCTCTGGGCCGTCAGATCCTAATTGAAGAAAATGAAAGACCACAAATAGTCCTGAAACTCAATTTCCTGGGCCGAAAATGGTATGTGACACACCCATATAACAGGCCGTGTGCTAAAAGAGAAAAAAAACTCGACTTGAGTCGTGTGCTAGACACGGCTTCAGACACGCCCGTGTCCAGCTCGTGTTCAACAGCCCTCACAGGCCTGGCCAAATACAGAGAAAAACAAGGCCCTTGACACGCCCGTTTCACAGGCCGTATGCCCAACATGGCTTGCCTCTCGAGGATCATCGAGTGCATTTTGTCGAGCTCATAGCAGGACACGGCCCTGGACACGCCCGTATCACAGGCCGTGTGCCACACTCGACACTGCCCAACGCCACACTCGAGACCGCCCTGCGCCACACTCGAGTACACAGAGCAGGAAACAGCCTTGTATACGCCCGTGTCCCAGGCCGTATTGCCTCAAGCAGAGAAGGACGCGGCTTTGGACACACCCGTGTCCCATGCCGTGTTACTCAGCCTACACAGCCCACTGATAAATGAGATTTTGGAGCATTACAATCCTCCCCTCCTTACATGAAAATTTCGTCCCGAAATTTGTATAGAAGAAACTCTTTAACAAAATTTTGTTACAACATTTTATGTCTTGTACAACATAAAACACAAACTGCATCACAAGTTTAGATAAATAGTTCGGGAAATTCAGCATGAATGGTCTGCTCCCGCTCCCATGTTAGCTCCTCATGGCTGCAGTTGTCCCATCAGACCTTGACCATCCCGATTGTTTTGTTCCACAACTGCTTATCAGCTTTATCCTCGATTCGAATGGGCTTAACCTTCATCGTTAGCCCAATTTCGACCAGTACGCGATCATTAGCAATCACTTGAGCTGGATCTTTTACGGCTTTTCGATGCACTAATATGTTGAACACATCATGTAATCAACTCAATTCTGCCAAAAGAGCTGGTCGATATGCAGCTTCTCCAATTCTCTCCACCACTTCAAACGGAATAAGATATCTCGGACTTAACTTTTTCAAGCGCCGAATCCTGGACACGCATTTGAAGGGCTTGATTTTCAAATATACCCAATCGCCAACCGCACACTCAACATTTCAGTGCTTAGCGTTATAATACTTTGCTTGTCTGTCTTTGGCTATCAGTAGCCTCTCCCGAATAGTGCGTATCGTCGAATTATCTTCTTCGACTTCCTTACGCTTATATAGTTTAGATTCTCCAGCTTCTGCCCAAGCTAATGGTGTACGACCTTCCCGACCATACAAAGCTTCAAACGGTGCCATACTTATGCTCGCTTGGTAGCTATTATTGTAGGCAAACTCGACTATATAGAGATGATCTTCCCATCTATTTCCAAAATACAAGGCGCACATTCGGAGCATGTCCTCCATCGTTCTGTTGGTCCTCTTAATTTGGCCATCTATTTGGGGATGAAAGGCTGTACTGAACGTTAACTTTGTTCCCAACAACTGATGGATTAGCCTCCAATCATTCGATGTGAAGCGCCCATCACGATCGCTTACGATGCTACGGGGAACACCGTGCAGTCGTGTTATTTGCTCAACATAATGTTCCGCCTAGACATTCACTGAATCGTCCCTTTTATTAAGAAGGAAGTCAGCCACTTTAGTCAACCGTTCTACGATCACCTAAACCAAATTGTTACTGCGTTGAGATCTCGACAAATCGTGCACGAAATCCATTGAAATATCATCAAACTTCCATTCCTGAATAGGTAGTGACTTCAGGAATCCTCCGAGCTTCTAGCATTCAGCTTTTACCAAGTCACATGTTTGACATTTAGCCACGTAATGTGCTATGTCTTTCTTTAACCCTGACGACCAGAATAGCTTTTTCATGTCTTTATACATTTTTGTGCTCCCTGGGTGAATTGAGTATTTTGTAAAGTGAGCCTCATACATCAATTCTTATCTTAGTTTACCCAAACATGGGATGCACAAATGACCCTCTTTCCGCAAAAGGCCGTCATCCAAGGAGAAATGGTCATTTGACCCATCCACTGCATAGCGTTGCAGACTTTCATCAAGTTCTGTTACCCGCCAAATTCTGTCCGCAAGGTCATACTGTACCTCCGTCCAGTTCAAGCATGCATTTGTTGTGGAATTCTTATCAACACAAGAAATATCTAATGCTTCCAACTCCTCGATCAGACGCTCATCATGCATCTGCAACAAATTTACCCTTGACGGAGTCCTATGACTCAAGGCATCAGCGACCACTTTTTCCTTCCCGGGAGTGTAGTGAATATCAAAGGTGTAGTCTGGTGGTCGCTAAGCTTCGAAGAAAATAAAAGCAACCGAACTAGCAATCCAATAAGGCAATTATAGCTATCGAACTGTAGCTAGGGGACAAAAGTGTCGTATTGAAATCCGGGAACTGTTGAGTAAACTTACTCACACGAAGACTATTATTTTATCGACGGAAAATCTAGGGTTTAGAGAAACTAATTGCAATAAAGGAAATAAAGCTATACTAGAAAGAGAACTACTGCAGTTAATTAAAGAGCTATTAGAAGCAATTACAACGAAGGGCTGAAACTATGAAATGGAAATGCACTCGATCAAGAATCACCTCGGCTAAAGTCGAATAAGAAATGCGATAAAAACCTAAACTTAATAGGGTAAAGGTCCTTGACCGTGGAGGTTCCTAAAGCTTGAACATGCTTCTCTCGAAGTCATGCCCAACTGAGTTTAGGAAGGTCCGACCGACTTTCGTCTAAATCGGAGGCCTAAAGCTCGCTTTACGCGGAGAACCCCACTATTGGATTTTACTCCAATCCGGGAGATTTGGACGTCTGCCTCTCTCGAGGGGTGCGTACAACTCCCTTTATTCTTGAGCCTTCACTTCCAACTATAGGCTTCTCGACTAGCCCAGAATGAAAGCAAAGGTGGAGAATATATATCGATGATATATCTCCAACCCAAAATAATTCAAGAGTAATTCAAGGTCTAAAACCCTAAAAAGAAAAGGTAGAATTAAAGCATCATAACTTAATCACTCGAACCTCGGATCATCATGATCGAGTACAAGGAGGATTAGTTAATCATAATGGAGTGGAGGAGGGGGGATGAGTAGTAAAGCATGATAACACAAAGTATAAGAAAAGAGAACTTTTATTAATACTAAAAGAAAGCTACACTTGCATGAAAATGAAAAGTACAATTGCAATGATATGAAAATCCTATTCTAGCCTTACAATTAAGCTACTAAACGAAATACAAGAGCTAGTATAAAAGCTTAAACTAAACTATAATTAAGGGAAAACACAAAATGAGAAAGAGAGAAAGAGAGAGGGAAGAATAAGAAAAAGACAAGAAACCAAAGGGGCAGTACCTCCCCCTCTCAAACCAAGCTTTTTTGAAATGAAGGGGGAGGGCTCAATTTATAGAAAAACCTAAGGGGGGTGACACGGCCAGTGACACGGCCGTGTTGCTGGCCGTATCATATACAGTTGACCTCGGGTAGCGGTTCTGGCAGGAGTGATCATGGCGTCGTTGAAATTTTGGGCTCTCCTCTGTCGACATGGCCAACAACATGACCGTGTTGGTGGCCGAGTAGACTGCAGTTGATGGACTTTGATGCTGGATGCATTTATGGCAGGCAGCAGGCTTCGATTTGATGGCAACATGCCCGGTGACACGGCCCTGTGGGTGGCCGTGTCCTGCTCCAGAGGGTCTTCGGCTTCTGGCAACTCGGCGGCGACACGACCGTGTTTATTGGCTGTGCCCTTCTTTGGAGAGTCTTAAACATCCGGCAATACGTCGGTGACACGGCAAGGTTTACACGCCCAACAACACGGCTATAGACACGGCCGTGTCAACTGGCCGTGTCCTTTTCTGGAACGCCTCTGGAATTTTCCTCTGGTGACACGCCATGTTGACATGGCAAGGTTGACACGCCCTATGACACGACCGTGTCAGGTCATTTTTTTGCCAAAATTCAAGAAACCTTCAAAAACAGAAATAAACATTAGCGACAAAAATATTTACATAAGAAAGATAAAAATAAGCTATACTACAAGATAAACGCGATAAAAATAAGGAAAAATATCCTAGTAGTTTAGACTACAAAACGTACTATAAAATTCCCCCAAGCTTAAGATTTTCTTGTCCCCAAGCAAAGATATAAAAACTAGATAATCATAAAAAGGTGACTAATCAAAAGATTCTAATTATTCCTACACAAGTACTATACGAAATTCTAAGTTGGGAAAAGGTGAAACGTAAATCTAAAACAATTTTTTAGGTATGGTTAAACTTTTATAAACTTTACTTAACAAAAATAAATCATCCAAAATTTTAACAAAATTCTTTAAATAGATTAAAGCAAAGCAACGAAAATTTAAAAACGCATTGAGTTGTTACCAGATCCGAAGAGGCATTTTATACCTAACTTAAATAAAGAACAACAATCTAAATTTAAATCCAAGACTTAACTAGTCTACTATTTTTCTTTACCTAGCTAAAAGAAACCTAGGAGTATGAATCAACAGGAATTAATAGGACTGAAACGTTTAGTTTAGGCATATAATTAGAAATGAAATTCAAAGATAAACATGAAGGCTTAAAATATCGCTAAACCAAAAATAAAGATCTTCCAAAATCATCCTAAAAATAGATATATATATTTTTTCTTTTCTTTATCTTTTTAATTTTTTTATTTTATTTTCAAAACAAAGGCCATCAACATTTTGAAATTAGCCACAAAAAGAAGCAAAACTTTTGACCATCCTTTTTCAAAAAGATTTCCAAAAAATTTTCAAAGCAAACCTATCACATCATGAAATTTATGAAGCTCAAAAATTTAAGCGTGATAAGAAGGGTTGGAAAAATTGGCTTTGGTGAACATGGTATGAAAAGTGGAGTTATCAAATGAAATTGGGAAAAGGTTCAAAAGTGGCTAACTAGGGGGATAATTTTAGGGTTGGCAAGAAGGCTCAAACAAAAACAAAAATGGCCTATATCATTTTCATGCTCCTAAAGTTTGCCTAAAGAATTAGTTATGAAAATTTTCAAAAAGTAGGTCCCAGAAATTAAATAGAGATTAATGAACTTGGTTTAAAAATAAGGATAATATGAGTCTAGAATCGTTCACATCTACTACGCTAATCAAAAGTTGACTTTACAAAAATTATCTAAAAACGAAAAGGAAAATAGTGGATGATGAATTTTTGAGAAGGTAAAGAAAATAAAGAAGAAAAACCATAATGGAAATGCGAGTTTTAGAAAAATATTTCTTCTTAACATGCTACCGTGAATTAGAAACAAAGCAAGGCCAACATTTTACTTGTGAAACATAATTAAAAAGGACGATTAGAAAAATTATAATTAATTAAGTTATTTATTTCAGATTTTGAGAAAAACAAAACAAAAGCTAGGGGTACTATTGAAATACCAAAACGTCTAAACTATTAAAGTGAAAATAAAAAGTATATATATATTTTTAATTTTTTGAAATATTCTTTTTTTTTTGGATTTTGGAAATATTTTCTTTTTGTTTTGGAAATTTTAAGATATTCATTCATTTTTTTGGTTTTTTTTTTGAAAAAAAAATATACACAAAAAGAAAAATATTTACATGAAGCAAAAAGGAGGAAGTCCTCCCCAAGCTTAAAATGGACATTGTCCTCAATGACAAAAGAAGGGGATTGGAGAAGGAGAGAAAATGAAATTACAGAATTGAAAAATAGAATTGAAAAATAGGTACTTCCCCGGATTTATTTGCTGTGAAAGCTAAGTGATGCCGCTCCCCCAAATGTCTTCTTTGGACTTCGTGATGGATTCAGCAACATTGGAGCAGATGATCGCAGAATCTTAAGCTTGTCAGAGCCGTCCAGGGCAAAAATTGGAAAATAAAGAAAATAGAAAAAGATAACTTGGGTTGCCTCCCAAGAGCGCCCTTTGTTTTAAACGTCATTTGAGCTCGACGCATCAAAATAATATTGTCCACAAATATTGTTGTCCAGAATAAAAATTAAAGTTTTTAATAAAAAACAAAAGTTCAAAGTTAGAGTTCGTGTAGCAGATACTTAACAATGTTTGGACTGACATCATCATCACCAGAGAAATAAAGTTTAAGACGCTGACCATTCACTTTGAAATTACCCTTATCAGGGTGCGAAATCAAAACAGTTCCATAAGGAAAAACTTATAAAACAGTAAAGGGCCCAGACCAACGTGACTTTAATTTTCCAGGAAATAAACGTAATCGAGAATTATACAAAAGAACTTGGTCGCCCGGCTTAAAGGTTTTAGGGTGCCTTAAGTGTTTATCATGAAAATGCTTCGTCCGCTCTTTATAAAGTTTGTTATTCTCGTACGCATAAGAGCGCCACTCGTCGAGTTCGTTGAG
The DNA here is from genome assembly GCA_039513925.1 of Platanthera zijinensis. Taxonomy (NCBI): domain Eukaryota; kingdom Viridiplantae; phylum Streptophyta; class Magnoliopsida; order Asparagales; family Orchidaceae; genus Platanthera; species Platanthera zijinensis. Next base: position 181,158,738 of record CM077079.1, on the reverse strand, counting down.
TTGAAATATTCTAAGGTCACCAACAGAGTGGAGATCGAAGTTTTAAAATCTTAAGGCTCAAAAAGTGCGGTGTTCTAATTTTACAGGTAAATGGCATGATTTTCCATAGACCAGCCGATACGACGTACATCCGAGGGCGGTTTTGTACGCTGTTTGGTAGGCCCAAAGAGCATCGTCTAATTTGGCTAACCAGTCTTTCCTAGAAGTTGAAACAGTCTTTTCTAATATTCTTTTTATTTCTCTATTCACTACTTCGGCTTGTCCGTTAGTTTGGGGGTGGTAGGCGGTTGAAAGTTTTTGCGTAAAGCCGTATTTAGTAAGAATTTTAGAAAATTGTGCGTTACAAAAATGAGAACCCCTGTCACTAACGATGGCTCGCGGCGTACTGAATATAGAAAATAATTTTTTTAAAATATGTAACTACAACTCGAGAGTCATTCGTAGGAAGAGCTTGGGCTTCATCCCATCGAGAAACGTAATCAATGACAACTAAAATATACTTATTTCCGAAGCTAGAAGGAAAGGGGACCAACAGAATCGATCCCCCAGAGGTCGAAAATTTCGCACTCAAGGAAATAATTTTGCGACATTTCATTTTTATTGGAAATGTTTCCCGACCGTTGGAAACTATCACACCTACTCAAGGAAATAATTTTGCGACATTTCATTTTGTGCAAAACACCTTATGAGCAGTGCGAGCAGCTTGATAGTGCCCACCAGTCGGACCTTCATGTAAGCATTTTAAAATATCAACTCCTTCTTCATAAGAAACACATCTCCTTATCACTTGGTCCGCATAGATTCTGAAAAGATGCGGGTCTTCCCAAAAATAGTTCCTCAGCTCAGAAAAGAATTTCTTATTTTGCTGAGAGGAGAACTCTTTTGGGAGCACCCGGGCCACTAAATAGTTGGCGATGTGTGCGAACCAAGGAGAAGTAGATGTGTTAATTGAAAGCAGCTTCTCATCAGGAAAATAATCATTAAAATATTTTTCATCTAACTTTTCTATAAAAGGGTTATCAAGACGGGAGAGATGGTCAGCGACCAAGTTCTCGGCTCCTCGCTTATCATGGATCTCTAAGTCAAACTCCTGGAGGAGTAAGACCCAGCAAATCAAGCGCGGCTTGGCATCCATTTTGGAAAGAAGATATTTGAGGTCGAGTGGTCCGTAAAAACGATAATTTTTGAAAGTGTAATATAAGTACGGAATTTATCAAACGCGAATACTATAGCTAGGAGCTCCTTCTTGTTTGTGGTGTAATTTTCCTATGCAGATGTGAGCGTTTTACTTGCATAATAGATGGGGTGGAAGTTTTTAGATATGCGTTGACCTAATACGGCTCTCACCGCGACACTACTCGCATCGCACTCTATCTCAAATGGAAGGTCCCACACCAGAGCTATCATAATGGGTGCTTTAATTAACTTTTCTTTAATTAGTTCGAAGGCAGTAAGACAAGAGTCATCAAAAATGAATGGGGTGTCTTTTTCTAAGAGATGGGTAAGGGACTTGATGATCTTGGAGAAGTCCTTTATGAAGCGGCGGTAGAAACCAGCGTGACCCAGGAAACTTCTAATAGCTTTGATGTTCGTAGGCGGCGGTAGCTTCTCGATAACTTCTATCTTCGCAATATCTACCTCAATTCCTCTCACAGAAATTTTATGACCGAAAACTAACCCTTCCCTCACCATAAAATGACATTTTTCCCAATTTAGGGCAAGGTTAGTTTCTTCACATCATTCTAAGACTTTTTCTAAATTTTCCAAACAACTATCAAAGGAATGGCCGAAAACGGAGAAATCATCCATAAATACCTCCATAATGCTTTCTACGTACTTGTCAAAGATAGCGAGCATACATCGCTAGAATGTAACTAGCGCATTGCACAATCCAAATGATATTCTTCGATAGGCGAAGGTGCCGAAGGGATAAGTAAACGTAGTTTTCTCTTTGTCCTTGGGAGAGATGGGGATTTGAAAATACCCATAAAGGCCATCGAGAAAACAATAAAAGCTATGGCCGGATAGTCGTTCTAAAATCTGATCGATGAACAACAAAGGGAAGTGGTCCTTGCGGGTGGCATCATTAAACTTCATATAATCTATACACATCCGCTATCCCGTCACTGTCTGTGTTGGGATTAATTCGTTATTCTCATTACTAACTATCGTTATCCCTCCCATCTTTGGCACTACCTGAACATGGCTAACCCACTTACTATCTGATATAGGATAGATAATTCCTGCGTTTAAGAGTTTCATAACCTCGCCCTTAACTACTTATTTCATGTTCGGGTTTATATGACGCTGAGGTTTTATTGAATTGCATGAATTATATTCCATTAAGATTTTGTGAGTGCAGGAAGATGGGATTATGCCCCTAATATCGGAAATTTTCCAGGCAATAGCTCGACGATGCTTATGTAGAACTAAAAGAAGTTTTTCATTTTGTACATCCGTGAGGTAGGCCAAAACTATAACTGGTAGCTTGGAGTCTTTTCCTAAGAAGGCGTACTTGAGATGTTCAGGAAGTTCTTAATGTTCTAGGGTAGGGGGTTCTTCATAAGAGGTTTGAGAAATTCTTTCTTTTTCAAATACTATATCTTCATAGATCTTTTTAGATGGAAAATTAAAAGGGGTGAGCTGGTGTCCAAGGCAGCTTCTTGCAGCGATTCAGTTGGAAGAGTAGAAGAGGAAAAAAAATCAGAAAATTCTCTTTCCAAATCAGATAGAAGATAAGAGGATTCTACACTTTCTTCACTTAGGTGTAGCGATTCAGTTGGAAGAGAAGAGGAGGAACAAAAATCAGAAAATTCTTTTTCAAATTTAGAAAGGCAATAGGAGGATTCATCACTTACGACATCTACGAAAAAACAGGAGTCATCATTTGCTAAGGTGTTTTTCAACGAAGGTGTGAAAGAGAAAGTCACTTCATCGTCGCCTACTCGAAGGAAGGGCTTACCATTGCTTATGTTAATGATGGCTCGGGAGGTGGCAAGGAAGGGTCGGCCAAGGATCAGGGGAACCTCGACATCTTCTTCGATGTCCAAAATGACAAAGTCTACAGGGAAGATGAACTTGTCGACTTTAACTAAGACATCCTCCACGATTCCTAACGGGTACTTGACAGATCTGTCGGCGAGCTGGATACTCAAGCATGTGGGGTTGAGGATATCAATTCCTAACTTTTTAAACAATGAGAGGGGCATCACGTTAATACTCGCACCTAAGTTGGCTAATGCATTCTTGACAAAAAGATCACCAAAGACACACGAAATAGAGAAACAACCCAGGTAATTGATTTTCTTTGGTAAGCCGTTTGTCAAAACCGCAGAGCACTCGACATTTAACGTGATGTGCGAAAAGTTCTCTAACTTCTTCTTGTTGGTCAGGAGGTCCATAAGGTACTTGGCGTACTTTGGCATCTGGGAAATCGCTTCATGGAAGGGCAGATTAATGTGGATTTGTTTGAACATTTCTAAGAAGCGGGAGTACTGATTATCCTGACGTTGCTTATTAAGTTCGGAATGGTATGGTGGATTTGGATTATTTTTGAAAATGGGTGGTGGAGTGAGATCTTTTTCTAAAATGGGGGTGATAACTTCTTCAGCAGAAGGTGGAATTTTTAAAATGGGAGCGGAGTTTTGATTTTTTTAGAGCGGGGGCGAAGCTTGCCTCGAGCTCTTCACTTACCATACCGGGAACTTGCTTCCCACTATGAAGAGTTATATCTTTCGCTTGCTCTCTCTGGTTGGGCTCAGTATTGGAAGGAAGAGAACCTGCAGGTCGCTCAGAAATAATTTTAGAGAGCTGTCCTACTTGATTTTCAAGACTTTTAACGCTTCCAGTTAAGGTTCTTATCGTAGCGTCATTTGTGGCGATATATTTGGAAAGTAACTCCTCCAAGCATGGAGGTTTTGGAAAGTTTTGAAGAGGTGATGGTGGTGCAGAAAAATCATTTTGTAATGGCGGGCGCATCGCGTTCGAAGGATTACTCCAAGAAAAATTCGGGTGATTTCTTAAAGCAGGATTATAACTATTCGGAAAATTAAAACTAGGAGGATGAAAATTCGCAGCAGAAAAAATATTAAAAGCATTTCTAGGCATATTGTTAACAAAATCTAATTATTCTGGGGCTGGAGTTGCAGATTCCCATACCTGAGGGGAGGAGGCAACAGTCATCTCCGTTATATTTTTTCTTAATATTTCAACTTGTAGAGCGAGCTGGGAGACGTTGTCCACTTCAAAGATACCTTCAAGTTTGTTTGGGCAGGACCTAGGCACATTCCACTTATAAGTGTTCATGGCCATGTTCACTAAAAGATCAAGAGTTGCTTTCGGGGACTTATGGTTTAAAGCACCGCCAGAAGCTATGTCTATCATTTGCTTTGAATTTTGATTTAGCCCATTATAAAATGTCGCCACTTGTAACCATATAGGAAGCACGTGATGTGGGCATCGTCTTAATAATTCTTTAAATCTTTCCCAAGTTTCATATAAGGTTTCAGAGTCTATTTGTCCAAAAGCGGAAATATCGTTCCAAAGTTTTGCAGTTTTAGCTGGCAGAAAATATTTCGCCAAAAATTTTTCAGTTAATTCATTCCAGGTTATGATGCTATTTTTAGGTAGAGTGTTCAGCCACTGCTTAGCCTTAGTTCTTATTGAGAAGGGGAAGAGTCTTAACCTAATAGTATTATTTGTGACACCGTTTATTTTGAAGGTGTCACAAATTTCAAGAAAGCTTGCTATATGTGCGTTCGGATCTTCATCTTGAAGTCCGTCAAATTGCACACACTGCTGCACCATTTGAATTATGTTAGGCTTTAATTCGAAGTTATTATTTGCTATAGCAGGGCAGATTATGCTAGATTCTGTACCCTCGAGATTTGGCCTTGCATAATATGACATAGTTCTTTGCAAGGCTTCATCTACGTTGGGTTCTTCCATTCTTAGAGTAGAGAATGACTCGGAGTCCTCAACCGACACTTGGATAGTAGGACCTTGAAATCACGATCTTCTCCGAAGAGTATGCTCAATTTCGTGGTCCAAGTCCAAAATAACCGACGGACTTCCGCGGGTCATGCACTAAAAGAAGAGAAGAGAAGAAAGAGAAATAAAATAAACTAGAAAGAAAAGCTAGATTTTTTTTTTGAAATAGAATTTTTAATAGATTAACTCCCGAACTTCCCAAGGACTACCCGGTGAAGGGTTCGCAAGGTACTAGACAAGATAGCGGAACTTAAAGCCGCTTTGCCCTTTTCGAGAGAATTAGGTGGCGTACAAAAATTGTGATGTGGGTTACTATTAAGAGCGGTAATAAAAAATTTTTGATTTTAAAATTTTTAAGAAAAAGGATGAGAAAAAGAAGTGATTAAATTAATAGGTTTGTGTTTTCAATTTATCAACGAAAGTTGCTCCCCAACAACGTCGCCAAAAACTTGGTGGTCGCTAAGCTTCGAAGAAAATAAAAGCAACCAAACTCACAATACAATGAGGCAAGTATACCTATCAAACTGTAGCTAGGTACACAAGTGTCATATTGAAATCCAGGAACTGTTGAGTACAATTACTCACACAACGACTATTATTTTATCGACGGAAAATCTAGGGTTTAGAGAAACTAATTGCAATAAAGGAAATAAAGCTATACTAGAAAGAGAACTACTGCAGTTAATTAAAGAGCTATTAGAAGCAATTACAACGAAGGGCTGAAACTATGAAATGGAAATGCACTCGATCAAGAATCACCTCGGCTAAAGTCGAATAAGAAATGCGATAAAAACCTAAACTTAATAGGGTAAAGGTCCTTGACCGTGGAGGTTCCTAAAGCTTGAACATGCTTCTCTCGAAGTCATGCCCAACTGAGTTTAGGAAGGTCCGACCGACTTTCGTCTAAATCGGAGGCCTAAAGCTCGCTTTACGCGGAGAACCCCACTATTGGATTTTACTCCAATCCGGGAGATTTGGACGTCTGCCTCTCTCAAGGGGTGCGTACAACTCCCTTTACTCTTGAGCGCTCACTTCAAACTATCGGCCTCTCGGCTAGCCCAGAATGAAAGCAAAGGTGGAGAATATATATCGATGATATATCTCCAACCCAAAATAATTCAAGAGTAATTCAAGGTCTAAAACCCTAAAAAGAAAAGGTAGAATTAAAGCATCATAACTTAATCACTCGAACCTCGGATCATCAAGATCGAGTACAAGGAGGATTAGCTAATAATAATGGAGTGGAGGAGGGGGGATGAGTAGTAATGCATGAAAACACAAAGTATAAGAAAAGAGCACTTTTATTAATACTAAAAGAGAGATACACTTGCATGAAAATGAAAAGTACAATTGCAATGAAATGAAAATCCTATTCTATCCCTACAATTAAGCTACTAAAAGAAATACAAGAGCTAGTACAAAAGCTTAAACTAAATTAGAATTAAGGGAGAACACAAAAAGAGAAAGAGAGAGAGAGAGAAGAACATGAAAAAGACAAGAAAACCAAAGGGGCAGCACCTTCCCCTCTCAACCCAAGCTTTTTTGAAATGAAGGGGGAGGGCTCAATTTATAGAAAAACATAAGGGGGGTGACACGGCCAGCGACACAGCCGTATTGCTGGCCATGTCATGTATAGTTAACCTTGGGCAGTAGTTCTGGCAGGAGTGATCATGGCGTCGTTGAAATTTCGGGCTCTCCTCTGTCGACATGGCCAGCAACACGGCCGTGTGGTGGCCATGTTGACTGCAGTTGATGGAATTTGACACTGGATGCATTTATGGCATGCAGCAGGCTTCGATGTGATGGCAACATGCCCGACAATACGGCCGTGTGGGTGGCCGTGTCCTGCTCGGGAGGGTCTTCGGCTTCTAGCAACACGGCGGCGACACGGCCATGTTCATTGGCCATGTTCTTCTCTGGAGAGTCTTCAGCTTCTGGCAACACGGCGGGGACACGACAAGATTGACACGCCTAGCAACACGGTTATAGACACGACTGTGTCAGCTTGCTGTGTCCTTCTCTAGAACGTCTCTGAAATTTTCTTCCGGTGACACGCCATGTTAACACAGCAAAGTTGACACGCCCTATGACACAGTCGTGTTAGTGGCCGTGTCAGGTCATTTTTTTTTGCCAAAATTAAGGAAGCCTGCAAAAATAGAAATAATCATTAGCGAAAAAATATTTACATAAGAAAGATAAAAATAAGCTATAATACAAGATAAACAAGATAAAAATAAGGAAAAATACCCAAGTAGTTTAGAATACAAAACGTACTATCATAGTCCCCAAGGAACTCCATCCATCTTCGTTGTAACATATTGAGATCCTTCTGATCTAATAGGTACTTTAGGCTCTTATGGTTCGTAAACATATCGCCCTTTTACGCCATATAGATAATGATGCCACAATTTCAGTGCAAAAATCACCGTCGCCAACTCCAAGTCGTGGATGGGATAGTTTCGTTCATGCACTTTTAGCTGACGTGAGCCTCAAGCCATCACCTTTCCAAACTGAAGAAGAACGCAACCTAAGCCGCTCCCTGAAGCATCAGTATAAATCTCGTAGCCGTCTGTACCACATGGCGATGTCAAAAAAGGTGTCATGGTCAAACAATTCTTTAGCTCTTCAAAAGCTCGCGCGCACTCCGGCGTCGAAAAAAACTTCTGATCTTTCCTCATTAATGTGGTAAGAGGCAAAGTGATCCGTGAGAAGTTTTCTACAAATCGTCTGTAGTAGCCTGCTAGTCCAAGGAAACTACTTACTTAGGCCACGAAAGAAAACACTGGCCACTCCCATATGGCTCTTATCTTTGACGGATCCACCGCAATGCCCTCTCCACTTACCACATGGCCAATAAAAGCCACTGACGACAACCAAAACTCACACTTTGAGAACTTGGCATAGAGATTATTTCTCCGCAGGGTATGCAACACCAACCGTAAATGGTTTTCATGGCCAGCTTCAGATTGAGAGTACACCAAGATATCATCAATGAAGATGATCATGAAAAAAGTCAAAGTACTCTTGGAACGTTCGGTGCATTAGGTCCATGAACACCGATGGCGCATTACATAGCCCAAACGGCATTACAGTGAACTCATAATGACCGTAGCATGTTCCAAATGCTGTCTTGGGAATGTCACCTTCCCAAATCCTCAACTGGTAATAACCAGATTTTAAGTCCAGTTTAGAATAGACGGTTGATCCCACTAGCTGATCGAACAAGTCATCTATCCGTGGAATCTGATACTTGTTTTTGTCTGTCAACTTATTCAATTCGCAATAATCAATACACAACCGCAGACTACCATCCTTCTTTTTCATAAAAAGAATAGGTGCGCTCCAAGGTGACATACTTTGGCATATATATCCTTGTTCCAGCAACTCTTGTAGTTGAACTTTTAGTTCTACCATTTCCTTTGCTGCTACTCGATATGGCGAGCGGGCCACATGTTTCACACCTGGTACCAGCTCAATAGTGAAGTCGATCTCCCGCTGGGGTGGTAACCTAGGAAGATCTTTAGGAAATACATTAGCAAACTCCGATACAATCGGAACATCACTCACACTGGCCTTTGACTCAACAACCTGAATAAGCGTGAAGAATAACTCCGTGGCTTCTCGAATAGCATTGACGAGTTGGAGAGCAGACATCAAGATCCCGCTCACTCCTCGCATACCAGCAAACTTAGTCTCAAGCTCGGAATTCTGGCCTAGTGTGATCTCCTTTAAATTGCAATCAATAAAGGCACGCTGCTCCGAGAGCCTGTCCATACAAAAGATCACATCAAATTCTGATATCGGTAGCAGAGATGCGTTCAAGCAGAAATCCCGACTTCCTACTTGAACTTCCACGCAACAATTCCTATCTGCACACATCACACATCCATTTTGTAACAACACCTTTATAGTATCTGTCGTCATATGACTAGTTACTCCGATTCTCGCTACAAAGTACTCAGACAGAAATGAATGCGAAGCACTCGTATCAAATAGTGCTCTCGCCGGATTGTTTCGAATCAGGACAAAGCCTAAGACAAACACATCATACATAAGCTACACACAAGGTATGAAATATGACAAGTAATCAATATATATCTGAGATTGTACCTGTGACGACGTCACTTTGCTTTATGGCCTCCTGCTAGCAAAGATTATATACTCGGGGCAGCGCCTGGGATGCAGAGGACTCCACCACTGCCTTTCCCTTATCAACATATGATGCTCCCATCTTCTTTTCCACCTTTGGTGGACCAACCCAACATTCACGGGCTATATGCCCCATTCTACCACATGTAAAGCATGTATTAGACTCTTGCCTCGAAGTTGCCCCCGATGCAACAAAAGGAGGAGCCTGTCCAGAAGTCTTAGATCTCTTGCCCTATTTCCTTTGGTAGCTCGATTTTCTAGAATGAGGCGCTTTGAACTCGGACTTTGTCACAGCCAGGTCCCTTTTTCCCTACACCCGCTTCATATCCTTCTCCAACGCACAAGCCGTATCCACCAACGCCTGAAACCCCTGGTTCACCGAACTTGAGAGCAGGAATCTAAACTCATCCCGCAACCCTTCGTAGAACTGATTGTTTTTATGTTGTTCATCAGCGAAGATAGACTCCGCATAGCGTCCCAACCTTGTAAACTCATGCAAGTAAGTATCAACACTACTTTCTCCTTGTATTAGATGTGGAACTCATTTTCCATGGCGATACGTTGTGCTGCTGGCAGGTGCTTTGCTAAGAATAATCGTGAAAACTCCTCAATCGAGACTTCTGTTAATTGCCTGCCCACTAAGTGGTTCAACTCTATCTCGTTCCACCATAACCGAGCCTCTCCTTCCAACAAGAAGGTGGCCAAGTCGACCTTCTGATTTACCTCCGTCCTTATCGCTGTCAATATTCGCTTGACGTGCAACAACCAATCTTCTGCATGCGTTGGGGATCTAAAACCCGTAAACATCAGAGGATTGAAGCTCATAAACTGCTTAACCTGATGTTCAGCTGCTCAAGGATCAACATCCTCAACAGGTTCTGGCCTTACACCAACCCATTCTGGCACCAATGCCGGCTGCGCCTTCCCAGTAGGTTTTGCATAAATCATTGTAAACATCATCTTAGCAACTAAGCGTATTATTTTCGCCGAAGGAGGAGGTGGCGGCACCTCAGCTGGTGCCGCACTCTCATCAGAACGCTGGGGCTCAGACTGCCCAACACCACTACGAGTCACCTATAGGTGAACAAGACACACTTTAGCGACCTTGCACAAGCAATAACAAAAAAATAGGAATGCACAGGTTCCTCAAATAGGTTTATTTGCATTCCTTACTAGACATTCTGGAGTTCATTAATGTTAAAGTGGGTCACACATACATGTGATCGCCACCCCACAAAAGAATTCGACCACAAATTCGAAAGAGGAAGACCGAGAAAAGCTGATACCAAATTGTAATGACCCCATCCGTTAAATAACATATAATATAAGGTCCGGCCGGTGCCCCACACCATATGCCACAAATAGGCAGCGAGGTTACATGTTAATACCAAAACATATTTGCATCCTAACTCAAAGCATGCTAGTAAAAGATTAAGATTTATATTGAACTCAACAACCACGAATGTCAACTATATATAAAAAACCACATTTATATATCACCCTGAAGGAATGTACATCAAATACACCAAAGTTTAGTCTTAAGGCCTTACAGGTAAGCTTCACAAATGTGGATTACAAATTTCGGCGCGCAGGCCGACCACACATAAGCATAATAAAGTCTTTCGCTCAGCCTTCGAGGGCCAATAACAGCAGCAGTAGTAGGGGCTTCAGCCCTCTATTTTCCGCTCGGTTCTCCAGCACCTGCACAAGGACATCCCACCATGATGGTGGCAAACAAGACAATGGTTAGCATTCAACTGACCAATTTATAACGACCCTACCCCTTTCCCGGGGCAGTGATATTCCTTCCCTACATGCATAGTATTTCACAAGCAGATATATCACCAGATGTGCACTCATGCACAATCAATACATCACAAATGCCTGCCACACGGCCCGACGCTCCATGCACCAAGGGCACATTCTTGGTGTACTAGTGAACTAGGGTCCCACCATCGTTCAAGGTCTGAAACCCAATGGTATTGAGCATTCAGTCTTAATGACATGCATGCCTAAGACTCTCATTATACCACCGAAGAAAGCCCATTTGCTTGATGCTCTCTTGTCAAGCTGACATAATGCAGGTACAGCTCCACCATTACCCGTTTCTCAAGTCGCCATACCATCGCCGAATACCGCAGTACTCATGGCCAAATGGCAGACGCAGATCGGCTTCACCTTTCCTGTTTGGCACTAAGCTTTCAAGAGCTCGTAGCTCACAATAGCCACACTGTCCACCAAGGGCTGGCTTCACAATCCCAAAGGGGAGCTAATGCAAGCATTCCTCGCGATCGCTTGGCGGGTTCAGCAGAAGCTCTCTTTCTGCACCCAAACTCAACTCAAACATAGCATACAACACATGAATTACGAGGGTATTTTCCTGGAATTCCACTCCAGTACTTCCAGTTACTGTCCTTCACAGGCAAAACCCATCGACTCCAAAACATACTTATTATAGTCTTCTCCGGTGCATAAAATAAAACATCACCAATCTAGACCAACTTGTTCAGATGGGCTTCAGATTGCATACCTATTCCGTACTACACATTTTCGGATCTATATGCAAGATTTATTGGGGATATCAAGAATCAACCCAAGGGAAATCCCTCAATAATCCACCTTTTTTTTGGGGGGGGGGGGAATCCATGCACATGCCAAAACAAGGATTTCTCATGTCCAAGGAAGAAAGATCGTTACCCTTGATTATCTCTTCGGAGCCATGGAAAACTAGCCGGATTAAAAGCACCGCAACGGCTTTACCTCCACGGGTCTGGCTCGGCTCGTGATTCGGGGCTCTGAAGCTCCACTAAAAGCTGGATTCCTCCTCCTTCCTTCCTTGCTCCCCCACTCTCTAACTCTTTAGAAAGAGAAAGACCTTTGATAAATGAGAGTTTATCCTTCAACTCCCGGCCTTATAACAGCATGGGGATCTCTAGACCGTCGGATCCTTATTGAAGGAAATGAATGGCCATGAATTGCCCTGAAACTCAATTTCCTGGGCCGAACACGGCATATGACATGCCCATGTCACAGGTCGTGTGCCTTAAGTGGCAAAAAAAATCGACTTGACCCGACCAGGACACGACCCTATCACACGCCCGTATCACAGGCCGTGTGCTTGACATGGCTTCGGACTTGCTCGTGTCCATCTCGTGTTCAACATCCCTCAAAGACCTGGACAAACACAGAGAAGGACACGACCCTTAACATGCCCGTGTGCCCAACAGGGCTTGTCTCTCGAGGATCATCAAGTGCATTTCGTCGAGCTCATAGTTGGACATGGCCCTGGACACTCCCGTATCACAGGCCATGTGCCACACTCGACACTGCCCAACACCACACTCGAGACCGCCCTACGCCACACTCGAGTACACAGAGAATGAAACGGCCTTGGACACTCCCGTGTCCTAAGCCGTGTTGTTTCAAGTAGAGCAGGACACGGTTTTGGACATGCCCGTGTCCCAGGCCGTGTTGCTCAGCCTACACAGCCCACTCATAAATAAGATTTTGGGGCATTACACATCTGGCACTTGTTAGTTCTTGGAGCTTGAAGAAATAGGAAGAGTACATATTCGAGAAGCAAGAAACAAACCAGTGTTGCAATATCAACTGTAGAGTTAGAGTACATCTCAGCAGGCAGCTGCTGTGCTCAGTTGTTATGGATCCAGCACCAGCTTCAAGACTATAACCTCCAGATAAGTAGAACTCCGCTATTATGTGATTCTACTAGTGCAATCTCAATTTCTAGGAATCCTTTCTCCCACAGTAGGACTAAGAACATAGAGATTAGGTATCATTTCATTAGGGAGCATGTGAAATATGAAGACATCACACTTGAGTTTTTTCCAACAGACAAACAAGTGGCTGACATATTTACTAAACCACTAGATGAAGCCAAGTTTAACACCTTCAAATTTGAGTTGGGTATGTTAAACTTAGTATAGCTTCAGATGCTCCTCAACTGGTTGTAAGCTATTTGGTATTTTTGTAGATGGAATTATTCTTCAAAGAAATGAAGATTCTCCAATTGAGGGGGAGCATGTCCAGCACAATTCCTACAATTCATTGTTGCTTAATTGAGGGGGAGCAGATGATAAGATGATTAAATGATCAGATGAATCCTACCAGCTATTTACTAAAGTCAAAAAGGGGGAGGAGAAAAGAGAAAAGATGATCAGATGATCAGATTAATGTTCTAGTGTGGTAGCAGCAACTCAGGGAAGCAGGTGCAGTAATGTTCCACTCTGCAGGCAGGGAAGTGTGGTAACTATAGATCACTTCTCAATTATATAGTTTTTATGCTTATTGTTGCATGGTTCTGTGTATGTCATTATCTCACTTTCTTATGAGTTTTGACTTCCGCAAATAGGGGGAGATTGTTGGGTCCATTGCCCACAATGTCCTAGATTTGAGGAAGTCAATCTTGCCAATGATATAGATATAAATTGTAGTTGACTGTGATGGGACAGGTATCCTAAGTGGCAAAGTCAAGTAAACACTTACATTAGATGTGAGATGATAGAAATCTGTCTAAGTCCACAGGCATTGAGTGAAGGTAACTCACTAAATACCAGATGACTTATAGCACTGAGTGTAGCCTATACAGTTAAAGATAAAACAGTGGCAAGCTGAGAAAGTGGCGAAGTCCATAGGCATTGATTGAAGTCAACTCACTCAATGACATACATCAAAAAGGCCGTGAGTTGAACTGGAATTTGAGTTAGTCGAACTAAGTTCAGCGTTCATCGAGTTGAGCTTACCGTTCATCGAACTCAGTTCAACATTCGTCAAACTAAGTTCCGAGTTCGTCGAGCTGAGCTCACCATTCGTCAAACTTAGTTCAGCATTCGTCAAACTTAGTTTAGAGTTAAGTGAGGCTTGGTTAGACAAGTCTAATCCTTAGGTTTAAGAGGTAGAAATGTGGCTAAGTCCACAGGAGTTGAGTGAAGTTCATTCCCTCAATTACATAGCCCCTTAAGTGTTGAGTAACACTTAGTCTGTCAAAGCCAGTGTGTTTAAACACAGAAATTTGGCTAAGGAAAAAAGCGTTGAGTGAGGCGTGCTCACTCAATGCTCTCAATGCCTAAGTTGTAGAAGGCTTCTCTAAGGTAAACAATGTTGAGTGATGAAGACACACTCAACACTCTCAATGCCAGAGAAGCAGGAAGATTTTACAAAGGAAAAAATTGTTGAGTGAGGCTTGTTCACTCAACGCTCTCAACGCCTAGATAAACATAAATCTGTCTATGTCTTTTGGCATTGAGTGAAGCTCATTATCTCAATGCCTATTCTACTAATGCTCGATTTTGGCTAAGTCTACAGGTGTTGACGTCAGTAAAATCGACATAGTCAACTAATTTCAAATCAGGTACGGAGAATCTACAGAACACGACAAACTCTACTGCAATGCAACTGTACGTCTTATTCTGTTAAAGCAAGGCGCAACGAAAAGCTGCAGGTGGTGCCCACCGATCTCTTAGAGCCGTTGATCGGCAAACTAAAAAAGGATGAGATGGGCCAAGACAAGAACAACCATTTTAGGTCTTACTCAATTCAAAAAGGATAGCAGCCGACTTCATCTTCCTCGCCATTATGGCATGTAAAAAGCTTGAAGCTCTCCAGCAAGAAAAGTTCAGATAGTTATGCAGTCTTCATCTGCCACAGTAGGATCAGAAATACTTCTGAAGAAAGAAGAACCTTCAGCCTTTGGCTGGTTAAGTTAGCTGCTTAAAGACTCTAGATCAACAGATCTTTAGTATTCTATAGCAAGTTCAGGAGTAAGCTTCTGAGATCTCCCAATAAAGTTTTTCTTTGCTATGAGGAGAGTTAGAGCAGAAATTTCTCAGCTCTAGTTGTTTACACAGAGAAATTTCTATGTATCAAAGTTAATTAATTTATCTCTTATTGTAGGATCCTTCTGGATCTGAGTTGTAGGGCCTTGGGCTTGAGGTAGGGAAAATTTGCCTTAGCTGTAGGATAGGGTTCCTCTCTGAGTGTAGGATCATGCTGGGATCTGAGGTAGGTGAGTTTTACTCTAAAAAAAGCCTTGCGATTAGACGTAACCCTATTCATCATTTTCTTCCCAGAACTGTCGGCATGTTTGCGAAAGAGCGAGAACGATAGACACGTCTAGGCTTTCGGGCACCGATTGCAGGAGCTTTGGTGCTAAAAAACATCATCGGAGAGTAGATACAGATAGCTCTCACCAAGATCTACGTTTCTAAGGTGAGGTTTTCCCATTACTTGGAATTTTAGGGATTAAGGTATGCAGTTTTGACCTTTTCTCCTCTCGAAAAGTTTCAGGTTTTGCTGCTTAGGTGTTCTTGCGGCCGGATCCGTGAGGAGGAGCGTTGTGTGGCCAATTTTCGGCCGGATCGAGGCAATTGGTGACTTCTTCCCCTTGCTAAGTTTTCCTATCATTTGTGTATTTCCTATTCTATCCCTTTCTCCTTAGTACTTAGGAGTAACGTGAGGTTTTACCCTTGCTTATTGGCTAGACAGTGCAGTTTTCCGACCAGGTTTAGCCCAGTTGATTCTGTAGGTGAAAGCCAGGAATATCCAAGGATTATGGGATTAATCTAATACGATATTTACGTCATATTTGACTGTTTGACTAGGATAATCTATCGAATTCATAACAGTTAACTTAAGTATAATTCGTCGGATATGGATAAGTAGAAATTCGCCGTGTTTAACCGTTTGTTTAGGTCAACCGCCGAGTATATAATAATTAGCTTAAGTAGGGTCCGTCAGGTATATGATCATTAATCTAAAGTAATTTGGTCGTGTATGATCAACAAAGTATAGACAAATTCAATGAATATGACCTTCAATTTAGGATTAAAGAAATCGTCGAGTATGATGAGGTTAGCCTGAGTAAATTCATCGAATATAGGTTGAGTTTGGGTTTAAGTAAAATTTGGCGAGTTTCAGTTGGAGTTAAGTCAAATTCGTCGAGTATACGTTGAAATTTCTGCGGGTAATACTTAGCGTTGAGTAATGTAATAGACTTAAGTTAAAATCACCGAGTAACGGGCGTTAAGTTCGTTGAGTATAAGTCTTGGCGTTGAGTGATGGTTTAGACTAAGTAAAATTCATCGAGTATGAGGCTTGGCGTTGAGTGGATTAGGCTTGGCACTGAGTGCGTTGAGTGATCCTTGAGTCGAATATAAATTCATCGAGTAAACTTGACGAATTCGTCGAGTAATGCTAGTTGGCGTCGAGTGCGTCGAGTGATGTTTGGCGCTAAGTCAAAAACTTTGAGTGCGTTGAAAGCACTCAACGCGGAATTGAGTGAAACAACATTGAGTGTAACATCAGCATTGAGTAGCTTCAGAGCTAAGTCAAAAGCGTTGAGTGGACTCAACGCGGTGTTGAGTGGGATCAATGCTACATTGAGTGGAGGTAATATCGTTGAGCTTAGCTAGTTAGCGTCGAGTGCGTTGAATACACTCAATGCGGCATCGAGTGCACTCGACGCTTTTCCCTGGACTTAGTATTTTTAAACGATTCGTTGTGTATCTACTATATTCGTCAAGTATACTCAACGATTCAGATTGGATATAAAAATTTCTTGCCGAATTAAGTTGAGTTCGACGAGTATGACTTGGAGTTATTTGTTACTTGAGTGTCTTTGGATGTTAAGTGTGGTTTTTGGTTGGTAGTGGATACATGACCTCCAACCTAGTGCCAAATTGTGAATCATTACACTGCTAGAGTTATTTTTGTTTGGACTGTGGGGTTAAGTTGGCAAAGTCGCCATCACCACAGTACCTTGTTTATATGTTTGGATTGATGGGTTAAGTTGGATATTGAGGCCACCACCCTAGTGTCTTGTTGAGACAATTAGACAATCGGGTTATGTTGGACAATGTTGCCACAACCACAGTGCCTTCTTGAAATATGTTGAGTCTTCAAGTTCAGGTTGGCCAATGTGGCCACCGACTCTGGACCATTTCTCACAAGTGGTAATGATTCATATGAGTAGAGATATTTAGTATCCTTCCTCGTATTGTACAGATTTATGTTATTCTGCTTACTTTTGTAGATATTTTTGAAGCATGGCTTTGTTTCTCACTTGGTGCAACTTTCTTACTTTTGAATTCAATAAGTAATCTTTTACCATGGTCGTATGAATAATTTGCTGAGTTTTGTCAGCTTCCTTATATTGGGTTGTTAACCCTTTTTTCTTTTTTGGGTTATTGCTAACAACTTTACTCTTGTTCGTCACTTGTATTTTTATTCTTGCTGAGGTGTTCTTTCTTTGAATGCCTCAGGTTTGGAGAAGTAGCTGGTTGAGCGGCTAGTGTTGGTTTTTTCACTCGTGGCTGCAGTTGTCTCTTTTCCTCATGGATTGTGAAGTATTGTGTTGTTTTACTCTTGTTCAGACATACATATATTTTAGTGGGTTTTTGTCAGGCTGTTGACGTTCACTGGGTTTTGTTTTATGTTTTGTACTTGCTAACTGCTAAGCCTTTTTCTATATGAATGTGTGGATTTACTTGCTCTCTGGGAAGGTTTTATGCTAGGTTGCATGTTAGATATTTTAAATTATAAAAGTATTACTTCCATCTCATGCATATCATTATCTAAAAGCTAAAATCACTCTATCTTTTCGAACGTACAAACTAATATTTATACTTATACTAAATCTAGAGTCTTGCATACCATGAGTTGTCCTAGATGGATGTTTTTTCTCATGTAGGATGTCAAATAATATATACAAACTATTATCCACAGAGTATAATTATATCTTACTTGTGGACTAGTTGATCCACTGAGCCGAGGGATACGACCGTCCAAAACTTAACTTAAAACATGATTTTCTCACATCATAACTTAGTATCTTCATAAATTGTGTTGGGATTGGTTTTTGCCGTAACGTCTGTAGTTATCCCCTGCACGGCGTGGCATCACGACATGTGTTTTTCTTACTCTGATATACATTTATATTCGGATAAAATGCGGGTTGAGATAGTTGGTATCAGAGGGATGGGTTGTTTGATAATTGGTCGAGCAACCATCTCAGGTTACTTTTAGTTTTCTTGTTCCATTGCATACACACACCGATGTGTCATCAACACGTCTTGGCTGAAGCATGAACACTACACTCATAAGCATGACAAGAATTATACGTGGCATATTATGTAGTATGGGATGCATAATATATGTTTGTATATGAATCCTCATAGGAGGCAACATTTTACTATTATATAGTATGAGATGCATAATAATCATCACATGAATGCACATTAGATTTTTTTTCTTTTCGTTTCATGCGATATTATTTAGTATGGGATGCATAATATATCATGTATATACCACTCATAATATACACTAAGGCCTTTATTAGATTGCATAGCATAACATGCATGACATAACATTGCATTAACACACATGCCAAGCTAAAGATTTACATGATGACACATGTACACATATGGTTTTGAGTCAAAAAGGAATAAGAATTCATGCATTCATAGTCTTTGCACATGAGTCAGTAGGATAATTTATAGCTTTTTAAGTTTAGGCATAACATCATTAATGAAATCCCTAGAGCAAGTTAGCAGCTTAAGCAAGTATTTGTACATGTATTGTCTTAACTAATTTGTGTAGTTCTAGTGGTAAGCAAGGTTTTTATTAGTTGTTTGTTGTGTTATTAGAATGTCGAGGTGTCTTGCAACGAGGTCGACTCCCTAGTCTTAGGGCGAGTCATCTGGAGCTCAATATGAGGCTGTGATAGAAGGAAAGCGACAGAGCAATGAGGCCCTATCTAGGAAGATTTTGGAGATTCAGTCGAAGATCCAGGCCTTGTTGTCTGTTGTTTCCGGGCAACCAATTAGAGTGCAAGATCCTGCCATGGGTCAAACTATTCCTGTTCCCCTACTCCTCTGATGACCCAACTATGTTTCCACCAGAGATGAACTTCATCTCACATTTCTAGTGATTAGGACCTCTTACCTACGACGGTAGGGCAGATTTCATGGCTTTGGACGACTTGATTATAGCTATCGAGGAGATGTTCTCTTACTAAGGGGTTTCTGCCGACTAGAGAGTGATTGTCGCTGCCTACTAACTACAGGGTTTGGCTAAGAGCAGGTGGCTGAGAGAAAAGGAGAACTTAAAGGACGAATTTTCGTAGGAAGCCTTCAAGGAGATATTGCTGAGGAAGTTTCTGCCGCTGGTCGAGCAAGACCACTTGATGTATAATTTCCTTTATATGAAGCAAAGACAACTCACGGTGAGTGAGTATGAAGTGAAGTTTAGCAAATTGAGCCGGTTTGCCCCAGACCAGGTATCCTCGGAATCTATTAGGGTTAAGCATTTTTTGGGTGGTCTAAGGAATGACATCCAACAACTGACCAATACTTATGGATCAGAAGTTATGCTAAAGTGGTAGAAGCAGCTCTAAAGGTCGAAGCGATCGACACTGCTAAGAATCGAGGCCAGCAAATGAGGAAAGATAAGATGAAGTAAGAAGAGGGTAAGAACTCTAAAGAATCTAGTCCTGCTTCAAGGAAGAGAATCAAGGAGGTGTGTAGTTTCTATGTCCGTTCGGGACACCCGTTTGAGAAATATTTCAAGAGAATATAAGCTCATAAGAAAGAGCAAGTGCATGCTATTCAAGGCGCTCCCAAAGGAGATCTGGTATGTACTCTGTGGAAGCAAAAGGGGCACGATGCTGCCTATTGCTGGTTTAAGGATAAGGTCTGCTTTCAGTGTGGACATAAGGGGCATGTTAAGTCAAAGTGCCCGGAGTCTTAGACCACGTTGCAGCCAGTTCCACTTTAGGCTTTGCCGCTGCCGTAGCATTTGGACAAAGGAAGGGAAAGCTGAGCGTGGTGACTTTGGAGGATGCACAGACATCTACCCAGGTGATCAAAGGTTAGATCCTAACCTAGTTTTGTTTTCAGCTCAAAGTTATTGTTTCGATGTTGTTCAATTAGTTATGTAAGCGATTTTATAGGGAGGTTTAAGGTAAAGAACCGTTGGGTGCATGTTCTTTTTGATTCTGGTGCTACCCACTCATTCATGGCTAGGGCTTTTATAGAGCACCATCGTTTGACTCTCGATCAAGTTGGTGATGTGTTTCATGTCAAGTTTCCCTCTAGTGATTCAGTGGTGTCGGAATACGGTATCCTGGGTTGTCCGATACTTTTAGGATATTTTCTAGCAATTGTTGATATGAAGGTGATAGACCTAGAAGACTTCGATGTGATCTTGGATATGGACTGGTTGTCCAGATATGATGCGGTTATCTAATACAAGGTCAAGAGTTTAGACTTCAGAATGGACAATGACCAACCCAGGAGTGTTTATGGTTAACCGCGCCCGGATTCCTCGATTGTTTCAGCTGTATGTCCTCATAAGCTTTTAGATTTCGGCTGTTTTTCTTATTTGGTTTCTATTTTGGGAACCATTAGTAATTTACCGCGTGTCGAGGATGTTCCGGTGGTGCGTGAGTTTCCTGATGTTTTCCTAGATAATCTTCCCGGTCTTCCACCCGAGAGAGATTTAGAGTTTGTTATAGATCTTGAGCCGAGTACTCATCCTATTGCTAAGGCACCGTACCGTATGGCCTCTCGAGAGCTGTAGGAGTTGTATACCCAGCTGGATGAGATTTTATAGCGTGGATTTATTAGGTCGAGTTCTTCACCATGGGGTGCTCCCTTGTTGTTTGTCAAGAAGAAGGATGGATCCATGAGGCTGTTCATTAACTATAGGGAACTTAATAAGGTGACTATAAGGAACAGGTATCCCTTGCCTCGAATAGATGATTTATTTGATCAGTTGCGTGGTAGTACTGTGTTTTCGAATATTGACCTTCATTCAGGCTACCTTGAGTTGAGGATTCGTGAGACAGATATTCCACGGATTGCTTTTTGTTCTCGGCATGGAAATTTTGAGTTCTTGGTGATGTCCTTTTGTTTGACTAATGCACCCTATGTCTTCACGGACATGATGAACAGGGTGTTCAAGAATTTTCTGGACCATTTTGTGGTCGTGTTCATAGATGATGTATTGGCTTATTCCCGCAGTACTAAGGAGCATGCCCAGCACTTGCGGTTAGTTCTATCTACTTTGAGGGAGCATAAATTGTTTGTAAAGTTTAACAAGTGTGAGTTTTGTTTTTCTCATGTTTCCTTTCTGGGTCATGTTGTTAATAAGGATGGAATTTTTGTTGACCTAGAGAAAATTTCTGCTGTAATGGATTGGAACAAACCTACCACACCCAAAGAGATAAGAAGTTTCATAGGGTTGGCACGGTATTATATTAGGTTTGTGGAAGGTTTATCTTTGTTGTCTGCACCATTGACTAAGCTTACGCAGAAGAACGCAACATTCATTTGGAGAGATAAGTGCGAAGAAGCTTTTCAGGAATTGAAGAAGAGATTGTGTGCTGCTCTAATTTTGACTTTTCCTACCGAAGGGATAGAGTATGCTGTGTATATGGATGCATCGCATGTTGGACTTGGTTTCATTTTGATGCAAGAATGCAAAGTGATTGCATATGGTTCGAGGCAGTTAATGACTTATGAAAGAAATTACCCTATGCATGATTTAGAGTTTGCCACTGTGATTTATGCTTTGAATTTGCGGAGGCATCGGTTGTATGGCGCCTTGTGCAAGATCTATACATACCATAAGAGTTTGAAGTATGTTTTCACTCAAAAGGAGTTGAATTTGCGCCAACAAAGATGGTTAGAATATGTCGCAGATTATGATGTTGAGATCCAATACCATCCAGGCAAAGCTAATGTGGTAGGCGATGACCTGAGTAGGAAGATTGTGCAAATCTTTGGACTTTCAGTGGAATCCATGGTAGAAGAGTTTCTGTTAATGGGTATCTCGGTCGGAAGTAGCGACTCATCGAGCAGTTTGGAGGTGGCAGAGCCTTCATGGATTACGCTTACAATGCTACATCAAAAGGATGATCCTGATTTGCTGCACCTCTACAATAGAATCGAGAAAGGGGAGTTACCATACTTTTCTATTGATGACACAAGTACTTTGAAGTACCGCGGTAGATATTGTATCCCCGCTATTGAGGATATTTAAGTTAAGCTATGCAGTGAGGCACATGTTTCTAGTGTTGTCTACCACCATGGTATACAAAGATGTACCGAGTTCTGAAGCAGATCGTTTGGTGGTATGGTTTGAAAAAGGATATAGCCAAGTTCGTATCTGAGTGCTTCACTTGTAAGCAAGTTAAGGCCGATCATGGAAGGCCTTGTGTCAAGTTGACGCCATTAGAGATTCCAAGTTGGAAATGGGAGGGTATTTCCCGGGATTTTATTACTTGTTTGCCGAGATCTCCCCGAGGGCATGATTCTGTTTGGGTTAAAGTGGATAGACTGACAAAGTGTGCTCACTTCATGCATTTCAAGATTGATTACTCCATGAAGAAAATAGCAGAGAGGTACCTGGATGAGGTTATCGGGCTACATGGAGTGCCAGTGAGTATTGTGTTAGATCATGACTCCAGGTTTACATCTTATTTTTTGAAAAGCTTACAGGAACGATTGGGTACCAATCTGAGGTATTCCACCGCTTATCATCCGCAGACAAATTATAACATCCCATTTCGCGCTAGACCCCTCGCACGTGTTTTTGAGTAAAGGGAGTTTACTCTGGGTCGGGGTGGGCCGGACTCGACAAGTAAAATTCGTCAGTTATCGTCACGGATATCCAACGAATTCATCGAGTATGGCTTGTGAAGTTGAGACCATAACTGTTCGTCGAAAATCGGACGAATTCATCGAGTATAAGGACTTTGAAACTATTCTGGAAAATTGGCATTGAGTGAACTCAACGTCACGCAATGCGGCGTTGAGTGAATTGAGTACACTCAACACCATTCGACGAAACAGGTTGAGGCGTTGAGTTGACTCAATGACACTCAATGCGACGTTGAGTGCGTTGAGTGCACTCAACTCAATTTTACTTTGAAGATATCTCGGATAACTAGTGTCGAGTGCGTTGAGTGCACTCGACGCCATTAAGCTAAAAGGCGTCGAGTGCATTGAGTGCACTCGACGCCACTCAACGATTTTTTATTTAGATTATTCTGGGAGCTGTGGCGTTGAGTGAGTTGAGTGCACTCGATGATTCGTTGTGAAAGAAGGTGCACTCGACGATTTCAACTTGGAAAGATTTCGGGAAGCGTCGAGAGATTCGATTACACCCTGTTCGTCGAACTCAGGTAAATTCGTCAAACTCAGGTAAATTCATCGAACGCAAAATTCGTCGAGCGCTGTTTCATTGAACTCAGGTAAATTTGTTGAATGCCAAATTCATCGTGCGCTTTTTCGTCGAATTCAGGTAAATTCGTCGCACTTAGGTAATTCGTCGAACTCAGGTAAATTTGTCGAATGCCAAATTCGTCGAGCACTGTTTCGTCAAACTCAGGTAAATTCGTCGAACTTAGGTAGATTCGTCGAACTCAGGTAAATTCATCGAATGCCAAATTCGTCGAGCACTGTTTTTGTCGAACTCCGGTAAAATCATCGAACTAATGCTAAATTCGTCGAGTAAGGATATAATACTCGATGATTCGTCGAGTAAGAGGTACTTACTCGACGAATCTAGACTTGGCAGATTTTCGGCCTCCGTTTCCTGTTCTTGTACACGGTTTGAACAAGACTTTCGGGATTTGCGCCAAAACAAGTATAGTGGACGCTTCTTTTCAATATGACGTATTTAAAGCTATAAAGAGGCGGTCCAATAGCAAGCCGACAAGTGGCTAGCAGTTAACCCTAATTCCTAATATAAAAGAGATTTATAGAAACCCTAGTTGTCACTCTCATCGTTCTTTCTTGCCGATCCTGATTCTTGTGCCAAAACTGAGGCAAGAGGAGAAGATCGCCGGAGCCAATCTTCTTTCCCGTAAAGAACAAACACCAAGGAAGGAGAAGAAGATACTGCAAAGAAGAGTGATGAGATCCATGGACGGAAATGAGGTGTGCTTCCAGCCCTCTCCCTTGGTGCTACATCTTTAGTTATTCCTAGGAGAGATATCGACTCAAAGGAGTCTTGATTTGCGAGAAGAAGATTTTCAAGGGAAGGGGCCATATTAGGACTTGTGTCCTAAAGATTAGACCTCTTCAACTTCTCCTTTATTCTATGTGAGGATGGGGGCTGGCTTCGTGAGGAGGCAGTGGCCCTATGAGGGTGAATAAGGTAGGAGGATTTCTGGGTGTGATTTGGGAATATCGGTTAGAGGAGATAGACGAACCGATGCCGTTCGTTTCGCTTTAAGATGCGCGCAGAAATATGTTTTCTGCGCGCAACAAACTTTGAAACCATTTTTGGATACGACACGGCCAGATCTGGGCTTTTGACAAAACACAAATGTAGTAGCCCTTTGAAATACCTTTCCAATGGATGGTTACACGTTTTCATACGAGTCCTGTAAAATCGGGAATGTTTAGTCAAAGTTGCAGTACAGTTAAGTCTTATGTACATACTGTTCTCGGGTCATTGTAGAGCCGAGTTTTTAATCTGGCAGAGAAGTCATGGTAAATTAATGATGACGTTGGATTGAAGTTTGCTGTACATGATTTGTAGTAATTGCGATAAACAAATGGTTGGAAAACATAATTGGGCATGATCGTAATTTGTGAAATGGAATGGCTTTGGAGGAAGATGTGACGCTTGGCAGTTGAACGGGTAAACCGTGTACTCATGCTAATGAAAGGGGTGAACTATCTTATGCTAATTAGATTACCGTGATGGAAGCATAATGATTGGTGGATGATTGTCCCTTAAAAGAAATTGGAAGAGGTTTATACATGAACATGAGAAGAGTAAAATAATGAAGGTGTAAAGTGTTCCACTACTTAGAGTCATGTCTCCCTACAGGTAGCAGTGTGGGATTGGTGTGTTGTATAAGGTGGCTTGCCACCTGTGTAAATGATGAACCCTTGTGTGGTATGGATAAGTGGAAGGCTTGGAGGTGTGAGGGTGTGCCACACTGAAATGACATGTTGATAAGGGACTCGGTATGGATCCCTTGCGTGTTGTTTAGCACGGGTTGTGAAATAAATTAAGGAACTCATTGTGGAGCCTTGTAAGTGAAATGCATGCGGTGTGAGTTGACACGCGGTGTCATAATCCTGGGTTAAGGATAGTGTTGCAGGTCTACGGGCTCGCCAGTCATCATGCCGACGGGATTTGACAAATAGAGTTTAGACGGTTTGGCTGTGTCCACGGTGCTCATTTCCGAGGCCCTCTCCGTGCCAAGTGGATTGATTGGCTGTGTCCTTGGTGCTCATTTCTGAGGACCTTTCCGTGCCACGATGATAGACTTATTTGGGCTGTGTTCTTGGTGCACATCTACCCAAGACCCCTCTGAGCCGCAGTACGCATGTGAACTCTGCTATTGTGTTCTTAGCATTGAGGCATACGGAGGCCTAGGCCAGGTTGTGTGGATGCCATCCTAATAGTGGAGAATCCTACTCTACTATCACCGTCTGGCCATGATGGATGAAGCCTGAGAGTTTATCTACTTGCTCAAAAAATGGGAACTACAAGTCTGTGTTGACATAGCAAATGCATGTGCATGGTCATGGGTGAGTCATTGCATTGCATTCGTATCATTACATACATTTCATACATTACATACACAAGATCCTCATCGTTTAAGTTTATATGCGCACTCTTATATGATTAGTTACTTTACTGTTGAGCCGATCCTTAACTTATATGTCTGTATGGGCATTCATAAAAGTTAATTTACTTACTGTCGTAGATTTGTACCTATATACTGCTGTTGATGGTAGAACTGCTAAAGTAGATGGTTTACTCATTTGTTTTATTTACTTTGATATTCATTGTTATTGACTTGCTCTATACCACTTGCTTTGTACTACTGATCATTTATATATATTATATTCTTGTTCCTTTCTCCGCCCGGTGGCGAGGAATCGCCGGGGGAGCGGATGTGATAGCCACTTAGTCTTTATGAATAACGGTTGCTACGTCTTCCTTTTTAGGAGGAAACCCCGCAGATTGTGCAGCAGGTTATATAGCAGGGCAGTCAGGACAGGACGATATGGTCTTATGTGATTGTACCATCGCTGCCATCCATTACTGATGTAAGTCTTTGAGAGATTTTAGTTATGGCCTTTGGGCGATTTTGTTCATGTACTCTAATATTATAGAAGCTTGTTGATGCTTCTGTTATTTGATGTACTTCTTTTAGACTATTTTACTTATGTGTAGATTTGACTTCAAATTTATTTTCTTGGTTGGGTTGGCAATGAATGATATTGATTATAACCGGCAGGATAAGCGTCTTGTAGTACAGGTTAGCCCGTGTGCTAACACTACCGCAAGGCGGCTGTTCTGGGCATAAGACTCCCCTCATGCTATGTTTTGTGTTCCGGGAGGGGGGTCTTACAAATGATATCAGCTTTCTAAGATCCTGAACTAAAGAAGTCATTTAACAATGGAGCCACCACCATTCGATTAGTAAGTTTGGTGACAAACTAACTTAGCTGAAACAGTGGTGTGCCCATTTGTAATTTCCACTAAGTATGTCAAATTTTGACCTTAAGATTAGCCTACCTGACCTTAGGTTTGTTCCTTATGTGTAGATCCCAGTGCACGTTGAGCAAGTGTGGGGAACTCCCACTCTGTCTGTACCCACACAATTTCAGCAATCAGAGCAAGGGAAGATGCTCACAGCTATCTTGGATGCCTTTAGGTCCCAACAAGCCCTTGTACAACAACAAGCGCAGGGCTCTAATTGGTTTAGCACTTTTCGAGCTCTCTCCCCTCCTGCATACCATGGGACAGAGTCGGCAGTGCGCACGGAGGAATGGCTCGACACCATGCAAGAGCTGATGGCGGGAATTATATGTCCGAACAATATGGCTGTGACCCTGGTAGTGTCACTTTTGGAACTGCATGCAAAAAGGTGGTGGAAGTCTCTTATGGGCTCGACCTTCCAAGGAAGAGTCTACACGGATATTAGTTGGAGCGAGTTTTCTGGAGCTTTCTTAGATCACTTTATCCCTTCGTCAGCTCGAGATGAACTTGAAGAAAGATTCCTACAACTGAAGTAGGGATCCATGTCAGTGACAAAGTACCAGCGAGAGTTTCCGCGTCTGGCTAGATTTGCTGAATCCTATGAGTTGGATGACAGAGGATGCGCTAAACGGTTCTACAAAGGCTTGCAGGACCCCCTGAGGCATGCCCTTTTGTTTATAGCAGACTCCAGCTTAGTAGAGATAATTGGCATGGCAAAGAGGCTAGAGGCAGACCACTTGGGAATTAGTAAGAGACCCGCTGCGGGTGTGATGGAAGCTAGCCCTAGTAACAGAAGAAGGAATGACAACAGAGCCGGAAGAGGATACAAGAGAGGTGGAGGGCATTTACACCAGAATTTTAGAATGGAGCGCCCGGTCCCACAGCCGCCAGCATTGCCCCCACCTCCACAGTTTCAACAGTTCCAATAACCCGAAGGGCAGTATGAGCGAGTTTGCTTCCAATACAACAAGATGGGCCACGTTCGGTGTTTTTGCCCACTGTTAGGCGGGAATGCTCCCCTTTCTATCCTTCCGGCAGATCCACGAGGACGGGGACACATGTTTGGATGAGGATGAGGACCATGAGGAAGAAACCCCGGACCTGCTCGGGATCCGGTGTTCGCGCTAGACATGGCGCAGGAGCGAAACCCTCAGGAGGTGATCGCAGGTATGTTACAGTTAATTAACACATTTTTAGCATTCACCTTAAGTTGCCTAAGATGTACTATAAATATAGCTTTGAGTATTTTCTTTTGGTATTTAGGCACTGTGATGGTTGGTGGGAAACCGGCCTACACTCTGTTCGATACCGGAGCCACACACTCATTTGTGTCGGCAGATTTTGTTAAAGACTTAGAAGGGGTACAACACTTCACCGGTACCACCCGAAGGGTTTGCCTCCCGGATGGTTCTGAAATGACTGCGTCCGCAAAGTGTGAGTTGGAGGTACTTCTTGGAGGAAGATTCTTTGATACCAGGACAACAATGTTTAGAATGGCGGAATTCGACGTCATTCTTGGCATGGCATGGCAGGATTGGCACCACGCCAAGATTGATTACGCGGTAAAGCAAATCATTTTGACACATGGAGACTCAGAAATCTTTTTTCAAGGTATTAAGTTCATACCCTGCATGTTATTGTCTTCGATACGGGCCTTAAAACCCACATGAAAGGGGATGAAGTTTATATGATTTGTTTTGAACTAAAAAAAATGACAATGGATATCAAGGATGTGCGGGTGATGCGAGATTTTCCCGAGGTATTTCCTAAGAAATTGTAAGGATTACCCCCGCATAGAGAGGTGGATTTTCAAATTAAGCTAGTACCGGGTGCAAATCCCATCTCACGAACCCCGTAAAGAATGGACCCAAAGGAACTTGCTGAGTTTAGAGTTCAATTGCAAGATTTCGTAGAGACAGGGTTTTTTTGCCCCAGCTCATCACCTTGGGGAGCCCCTGTCCTATTTATCAAAAAGAAGGATGGAACGTTGCGATTGTGTATCGATTATCGGGAGCTCAATCAACTGACGGTACAGAACACCTATCCGCTACATCGGATCGATGAGTTATTCGATCAATTGGTAGGAGCGCATTGGTTTCCCAAGTTGGATATGCGCTCGGGTTATTATCAACCGAGGATACAAGAGGTGGATATTCAGAAAATGGATTTTAGCTCAAGGTATGGGCTATATGAGTTCTCCGTGATGATTATTGGACTCACAAATGCTCCTTCAGCTTTTATGAGTCTGATGAACAAAGTGTTTGAGCCATATCTAGACATCTTCATCATCGTCTTCATTGATGACATTTTGGTCTACTCAAAGACAGAGGAGGAGCATGTTGAACATCTGACCCTGGTGTTGAAGAAGCTAAAAGAGCATGAATTGTTTGCTAAGTTCAGCAAGTTCGAATTATGGCTCCAAGAAGTTGCCTTCTTGGACCATGTGATCAGTGGGGATAGACTAGTTATGGATCCAGCCAAAGTGTGTGTCGTGAAGGAATGGCCTCCCTTGAAGTCGGCAGCCGATGTGCGGAGTTTCATTAGACTTGTCTGGTATTATCGCAAGTTTGTGAAAGGATTCTAAAAGATAGCCCTTACTCTTACTACTCTGACAAAGAAAGGTGTGCCATACGAGTGGACACCCCAGTGTGAAGCTGCGTTCCAAGAACTGAAAGACAGACTTACTACCGTACCCATCCTAGCCCTTCCATCTGGGAAGGAAGGATTTCAAGTCTACACTAACACGTCGTATCAAGGGATGGGAGCAGTACTGATGCAGCACGGGCATGTGATTGCTTATGCTTCGAGGCAGCTAAAGAAGCATGAACTCAACTATCCAGTACTTGATTTAGAATTTGGAGCAGTGGTGTTCACCTTGAAGGTTTGAAGACACTATCTATATGGATTCCACTTCGAGATCTTTTCAAACCACAAGAATTTAAAGTACGCTCTTACTCAGAAGGAACAAAATTTGAGGCAGCGACGGTGGTTAGAATTTTTGTGTGATTATGAGTTTACCCTGAACTACTACCCCGAGAAAGCAAACTCCATGGCTTATGCGTTGAGCAGGAAAGTACCAGAGTCGAGCCCAGAGTCTTAATTTATGAGTATGGAATTAGCTCAAATGATCGAAGAAATGGAGATCACTTTTGTGCATAGTGGTCATTCAGAAAAGTATATAGTGTACTTGGCGACCATGAGTATAGTTTGTGATATTCGAGACCAAATCCGGGTAGAGCAAGGGAAGGATGCTGCTCTGGCCCTAGTATTTAAGTCACTTGAAGATGGGTCTACTGACGAATATTCCTTAAGAGACGGCCTCATTCATTTCCGTGGCCGGCTCTACATTCCCGAAGGCGGCAAAATTCGGGAAGATATTTTGAAAGAAGCGCATTGCTCTCAGTATACAGTGCTTCCTGGGATTTCCAAAATGTACGCTGACCTACGGAAGACCATGTGTTGGCCAGGAATGAAGAGAGATGTCAGGTATTTTGTTACGCAATGCGAGGCCTGTCAACGGGTAAAGGAGGAATGGAAGAGCCCCAGAGTATTGTTACAGTCGTTGCCCATCCCCGAGTGGAAGTATTAGGATATCTCCATGGAGTTCGTTCACAGTTTTCCTCGCTCACGCCCAGGGAATGATTCGGTTTGGGTATTCATTGGTCGCCTGACAAAGGTATCCAGGTTTATTCCTATGTAGAAAGAGGCTCATGTGGACATTTTGGTACGCCCTTTTGTAGAGCTGTTTGTACGGGATCATGGCGTGCCAAAGACAACTATTTCTGACTGGGATGGTCGTTTTACCTATAAAGAATGGAAGGCCGTACAGGAATATTTGGGTTCATGCCTTACCTTTAGCACAACCTTTCATTCTCAGATGGACGGATAGTCTGAGAGGACCATCAGAACTTTAGAAGATCTCTTGAGGTTGTGTGTGCTGGATAGAGGAGAGTCATGGGAAAGGCTCTTACCCCTGGTAGAATTCTCATATAATAACAGTCACCAGGCCAGTTTCGTGATGAAACCCCATGAAGCCCTTTTTGGAAGGTGTAGAACCCCCTTGTCATGGGTGCAAGATGAATACCCAAAGGTTTTGGGAATTGAGTACATTGATGATACTGATGCCATTGTAAGACTAATACAGGACTGCATGCTTGAGGCTCAAAGTCAGCAGGCTAAATATTATATTGCAAAGCACCGGATGGTAGAATTTCAAGTGCGTGAAAAAGTGTTTCTGAATATCCAGCCGATACATGGAGTGTCACGAGTACGTGGTGTGAAGAAGCTCAGCCTAAGGTACGTTGGGCCTTATGCTATATTGGAAAGGATTAGCCCTTTGGACTATCGGTTGGAGTTACTGCATGAGCTGGAGAATATTAAAGACGTATTCCATGTGTCGTCACTTCGGAAGGCACTGTAGCGGCCCGATAAACATGTCCCCACCACTGATGGAGCAGTAGCAACCGATTGATCTGTACGACTAGAGTCGGTGCGGATAGTGGACAACAAGAGAAGGAGCTTGAGTCACAAGAGTGTTCCTTTGGTAAAGGTGTTGTGGTCTAATAATGGGAAAGAAGAATTTACTTGGGAGCCAGTGGACTTGATGCGGAAGCACTACCAAGAGTTGTTTCCCCAAGGTAATTTTAAAAGCATATTTTAATTTAATTTCATGCTTTGCTTCCCCATAGCCTTAGCTTGATTTCGGGGACAAAATCTTTTATTTTTTTATAGGATTTGTAACATCCCATTTCACGCTAGACCCCTCGCACATGTTTTTGAGTCAAGGGAGTTGACTCGGGGTTCGGGTGCGGCGGACTCAACAAGTAAAATTCAAAGGATATCATCACGGATATCCAACGAATTTGTCGAGTATGGCTTGTGAAGTTAAGACCAGTACTGTTCGTCGAAAATCAGACGAATTCGTTGAGTATAAGGAATTAGAAATTATTCTGGAAAATTGGCGTTGAGTGGACTCAACGTCACTCAACGCGGCGTTTAGTGCGTTGAGTGCACTCAACACCATTCGACGAAACAGGTTGAGGCGTTGAGTGGACTCAACGCCACTCAACGCGGCGTTGAGTCCGTTGAGTGCACTCAACACCATTTTACTTAGAAGATATCTCGGATAACTAGTGTCGAGGGTGTTGAGTTCACTTGACGCCATTAAGCTGAAAGGCGTCGAGTGCGTTGAGTGCACTCGACGCCACTCAACGCTTTTTTACTTAGATTATTCTGAGAGCTGTGACGTCGAGTGCACTCGACGCCACTCGACGATTCGTCGAGTAAAGAAGGTGCACTCAATGATTTCTACTTGAAAAGATTTCGGGAAGCATCGAGAGAGACGACTGCACCCCGTTCAAGGTAAATTCGTCGAACTCAGGTAAATTCGTCGAACGCCAAATTCATCGAGCGTTATTTCGTCGAACTCAGGTAAATTCGTCAAACACCAAATTCGTCGAGCACTGTTTCGTCAAACTCAGGTAAATTCTTCAAACTCAGGTAAATTCATCAAACGCTAAATTCATCGAGCGCTGTTTCGTCGAACTTAGGTAAATTCATCGAACTCAGGTAGATTCGTCGAACTCAGGTAAATTTGTCGAACGCCAAATTTGTCGAGCGCTATTCGTCGAACTTAGGTAAAATCGTCGAACTAACGCTAAATTCGCTGAGTATGGATAAAATACTCGACGATTCGTCGAGTAAGAGCTACTTACTTGACGAATCTGGACTTGGAAGATTTTCGGCCTCCGTTCCCGTACACGGTCTGAACCAGACTTTTGTGATTTGGGACAAAACGAGTATAGTGGACACATCTTTTCAATATGACGTATTTAAAGCTCTAAAGAGGTGCTCCAATAGCAAGCCTATTGAAGCCAGAAACCGACTTCACCTAGATTTCAGATCTAGAGTTGCAGCTCACACCTACTCTTCCCGAATTCCTTCCTTGACGTGAGTCTTGGGAACTAGAAACAGACCATGGGCTTCAGCTTGGAGGTCCCACCTCTTACCCGGAAGAACTAGATATCCTTCCCCTCCCTATCCAGTGCTGAGCTAGGTGCCTTGGATGAAGAAAATGAAAGGGGTCAACAACCTCTTTAAGGCACCTTATCGGTCTATTTATAGGCCTCTGAGCTTGACCTCCCAATAACCAAACTGAACCGACCTGAAATTACAAAAATACCCTAGGCTGGGTCTGCGAACAGCCAAACTCTGCTATTCTGAAGGGTTATATGCAGACCATCAAGGGCAAAAGAGTAAAATTTCCCGAGATCAAAGAATAAAACCCCTACCTGGGGGTAAAGAGGTAAAAACTGTAATTTAGTGGAACCAGGGCTTGACCAATCGTCAAACCGGCGCTCTACGATTGTCGAACCTGCGCTCAACGATCGTCGAACCTGCATTTGGCGATCGCCGACCGGTGTTCAACGAACGTAGAGCTGGAGCTTGACGATCTATCGGGCGAGAGGTTCCCCTCAACACGCCTCGTAAGTACCTCATCTCGCCATAGGAGGCCAGCCCACGCTGCAGGAGTCCTCTCGCCTGCTCCATTGCTCCCTCTCGCCTTAAGGTACCTTGTCTCGCCATTAGAGCCCAGTCTTCGGTGCGAGGACCCTCTCGTCTCCTCCAGTGCTCCCCTCTTGCCTTGTAGTACCTCGTCTAACCATTAGAGCCCAGTCTACGGTGCGAGTACCCTCT
This sequence comes from Platanthera zijinensis, assembly GCA_039513925.1. Classification (NCBI taxonomy): domain Eukaryota; kingdom Viridiplantae; phylum Streptophyta; class Magnoliopsida; order Asparagales; family Orchidaceae; genus Platanthera; species Platanthera zijinensis. The sequence continues at coordinate 181,125,375 of CM077079.1, read as the reverse complement.
CACCTCCTCCTCTGCTCCCCTCTCGCCTCGCTTCTAAGGGATCATCACGAGCCGCGGGCACCTCCCGCCTATGAAAACTTCACGCCCAGAGTATTTTTCCTTGAGTCACCTACTGCGAGCCTAAGGTTGTACACAATCCCCGCTCTTTTCGAGGTTGTCTCAAGCTTGAAAGAAAGTCCAACCGAGGCTCGCGGTATTAAAGTTCACTTATGAGAGAATCTTTTGTGGGGCCCTCCCGTGGGGCCTATAAATACGTGACACTTAACCCCGCATGGAGAGTGCCCCCTCTCTCACCTCTCCATTCATCTACTCCATCGCCGCCATGCCTCATAGCAAGAGTTTCCGTGAATGTCTCGGTATGGTGCGTAAACAAAACAAGGCCAATGTGGCTGCTCTGGCCCCCATTTTGGCTCGCACCCCTGCTTCCTTACCGTCGTCGTCTCGCCTAAAGAAGGTGAAAACCACTGGCCCCCATTTTCGGTCGAGGAGACAACTCCCGCATCCTTGGGAATATATACCCCTCCTCACGCATCTCTTGAGGAGAGAGAGGTAAAATTTTGCTCTTGCCCCTCTTTTCCCCTTTTCTATCTTCCCGCCTACTTACTTCAGACTTCTTCAGGGGGATCTCGTCCATCATCCCCAATTGGTAAACCCGCTTGATACTACCATCATCCATCACCAAGGCTCCGACTCGACTCAGCAATCAACCCCTCCAAATACAAAGAGTGACAACCCTTCCAAGCTCGATGAGACCTCTTGCAACCCAGTTAAATGAACTAGACGAAATAGAAGATTATCTAGGCAATCCCATGGATCCAGTGGATATGAAGTGCAGGATGGCCGAGATGTTTCGAAAGCATATACGCATCATCTGCGAGATGGAACTAGACAAGCAGGCTACCGATAGGCGTATTGATTGGCTAGAGATTGAATGCGCCCGTCTCTCCTCCGCGGTTGATACTAGAATTGAGATAGACGAGACCGACCCTCAGGCCATTATAATTGAGGTCGACCAATAACTCTGTCTCGCACACCGTGGTCTCGATGCTATTCACGCCTTTCACGTCCCTGATCAGCCCCCGTGTGCGTGGTCTCACGATGGAGGGCATTGGAAATGACACAAAAACTGAAGCAACTCCATCTTGTCTCGCCTGTTTCATAGCCTCGCTTATTTGATTATACATTGTAATTCTATAGTTTCTATTATTCTGCTGTCTTGTTTGTTATTTAAACCTTGCGGACATGATGCCCGCCTCATGCGGAATGAAACAATTAATAATACCGCTATCCCGTTGATTTCTTTCCTGCTGTGCTTAATCAATTATAGCTATGTTCAATTGATTGAATTTTCCTCTATTTTTTCTTTTTTTCTGGCTTGTTGAAAAATCCCTCGCTGGGTAATGCGATCCGAGGTCAGGAGAGAGAACGTGAAACATCGGTTGGCACTCCAACTTCTTCCATGCTTTTCCCGCCCATTTTCTCACTCACTATCCACTATAAATACCCTTCCCCTTAGACCAAAACGATTCACCTGTGCTGCCCCACCCCTATTGCGTCTCAGATCCAGCTCTCTCGCCTCCTTCTTCTTTCGACTTGCTCTTTCCATTCCCTCTTTTCCCCCTTTCGATTTTACCGTCCCGCCTATAATGGGAAAGAAGAAGCCTGAGCAGAGTGAGGGGCGCAGCCAGTGTTGCAGGAGATTTTCCCACCATGACTTCCCCGCTGGCAAGATCTTTGAGGAGGACTGGAACTTCTTCACTCGCGAGTTCCTGGAGGAGGAATTAGAGTTGCGGCCCCCAAAGGTCGGCGAATCGATCAATACTTTCTACCCTGGCGAACTCGCCTTTCCCGTCACACACTTTGAGTTGGGGTTGAGACTCCCCCTCTGGCCAGAGGTTAAATAGGTCTTGAAATACTTTGGAGCAATCCCTGCGCAACTAAATCCAAACGCTATCTCGGTTTTGGTTGCTTTCGCCAGTTATATGCGCCACGAGCGCATCGAATTCTGTCTGAATGTCTTCTACAAGCTATTCGTCTACAATTCCAATCATGACGACGTCTCGTACTTTACAGGGCAGGGCCTGAAGGTGTGTGAGATGCCCAACAAAAATCATAATTGGCTTACCCGCTTCGTCTTCATCCGCGGGAACCGGGGGGGGGGGGGGGCGCCCTACTCACGCTTATGTCGCCTTCCGAGATGTTCTGCGTGTCTCCCCAGGTCGGTGGAGCAGATAAGATCCTCTATGACTTCTTTATAGGATTGAATTTTGAAGTCAATTTCTTGAGGCGGTGCCTCGACTCGCTCCCTCCTGTACTTCCTAGCGAAGGTACACACACACTTCTTTAGTTTCATGTTTATTATTCCTTCATCTCGCTCTTCTAATCGCTGAGTTATTGGTTTAGGTGAGCAGAATATCCCCATCCATCCTCCTTATAAGAGCAGCACGAAGCTCTCAAAAGGTCTCGCCCTCGCCAGCATTGCGTCCGAGGCGGCTAATGAGTCATTAGCTCCGCCTCCAAGAAGAGACCCAGAGATGATGTCGCTCCCTCTCAGCATAGCCCTAAAAAAAGTTAAAAAGGTTGTGACGTTCCGAAAAGGGAAAAAAGAGATAGCCCAGAAAGAGAGAAAAGAGATTTTGGGATCCCCGGACCCCATCTATGTAGGGGAATCCCAATCGCCTCGCAAACAAGCCGTCTCGCACACTCGCGAGATAGCTCTACTCGACCAGCCCGCCAACACTTCGACCCAACCTACCGGATCTCCATCTCGTGAAGTCAGTTCCTCCAGTAACCGAGCTCCCTCCTCACATCAAAACTTCAACATGGGCCCCGTGGTACAAGATGCCACCGACGACCCAGTTCTGCTGTGGGAAAAGGATGCGAACTAGGTGTCGGTATCCACCCTCCTTCCCTCATGGAAGGAGCAGGACCCTTCCACTAGCCATGTCTTCTCCCTTGGCTACGACCTTTATGGTGTTCAAGAGGTAGATTCCGTCGAGAAGGAATCCTCGCGAGACCTCGTCTTGAAGACCTCTCATGCTCAGCTTCTCGCCCTTGAGCTCTCACACCGAATCTCATGCAACCTTGTTTTCAACAACAAGAAATGGAAGGATGCTGAGGTGGGCCTTGCAGCGGAGCGCAAGAAGTCGGATGGCCTCGAGAAGAGGCTGGCCGTTGCTGAAGCCCTCCTCGCAAAGACCCAGGGCAGCGTGGTAAGCCTTTTGATTCTATCTTTGGCCAGTTTCTTTCTCGTGTGTGTTTCTTGTTGATTGATGGGTGTCTTGAAGGATGCTGAGATGGTAAATCGTATGTGCTCGTGCATAGCGGCTTTGGAAGAGGAGAAAAAAACCTAACGGTCCAAAATGCCTATCTTTGGGATATTGTTCTACCTTCCTCTCGCCAGGAACCATTCAAAGCTCCCCCGCCCTCTCATTACTCCCTCGATGAGGTCAAAGATATTTGTCGAGATGCCAACATCAAGACTGCTGAGCTGGTTTTAATGATGATGAAGGAGATAGGGGTTGTCAAGGAAGACTCTGAGACCATCACCGCCCGCGACCTAGTGCCACACCTTTATGTTGAGGTGGAAAAGGATTCATCTTCCAGTGAAGAGGACTGAAGAACTGCCTCCGAGATCTGGGGCTCCTCCTCCCCTCCTTTTGCCTTTTTCCTACGCTTGTACTTTTTATTATTTTTGAGACTTCGAAGTACCCTTCATGGGGGAAGGCTCCCCTTTTTTCTCTCTCTTTTGATGAACAATATGACCAAACATATAAGGAACATTTGCCATGCTCTCTCGCTTTTTGTTCTCTTTATTTTGCTTTAGTTTGCTTTATTTACTGCGAGAAGGCCCTTTAATTGGTTTATACTTGCGAGACGAAGCTACTCATCGTCTCGTCACCTCGCTTGAGAATAGGTTTAGAGTAAGAGTCATTTAGGCTTCTCTTTGCCTCTCCTGCATGCGAGAGAACTTGACTTCCCCCCACATCTCGCGTTGATACAACTCCGGCGCGAGTGAACTCCAGGAATTAATCCACTCCTTTATTAGGTGAGACCTTTCTTTCACCGCTAGTGCTTACTTGCCATGAGCGAGTCCCTCGTTCCCGAACACTAGCTGGGAATGCTTATCTTTATTTGTACTGCATCGTCCTTTTCTTTCCATAGAAGTTTTTTAATTTTCTATGAACCGTTTGCTGACTAGTAAAGATATCTTTCTTTGAGAGGTCTTACCGTTCTTCTTGTCGTAGAGTGATCCTACACTCCTGCTAGCTTGATGAGAGCCTGGTCAGCTGGTCTTCTCCAGGCCTTGCTAATCATCCTACCATCGAGTGAGCCTACAGTCCTGCCAGCTTGATGAGAGCCTGGTCAGCGGGTCTTCTCGGGGCCTTTCAAATCATCCTGCCACCGAGTGAGCCTGCAGTTCTTCTAGCTTGATGAGAGCCTGGTCAGTGGATCTTCTAGGGGCCTTTCCAATCATCCTGCCACCGAGTGAGCCTACAATTCTGCCAGGTTGATGAGATCCTGGTCTGCGGGTCTTCTCGGGGACTTTCCAATCATCCTTCGCAATCTCATTTCATGAAAGAAAACAACTGGAATTTCATTATATCAGGAAATCATAATAGATTTACAAGTATTTGAAAAGGTGACAAAATGTCAAGGGTAGAATCTTTTTAGGTCGTCAACGCTTCGGGCACGATCGAGGGGTACTACGTCCACATCCTGGAGGTAGTACCCCTTGACTTAGGGCCTCCCTTACCACAAAGGGGCCTTCCCAGTTGGTATTAAGTTTTCTCACTGAGGCTCCTCTGCCTGCCGCAACTACTTTTTTGAGGACCAAGTCACCCTTCTTGAATTGTCTGACCCTTATGTGCTTATCAAAATATCTAGCCATCCGACGCTTGACTTCTTCCTGCCGAATCGATGCAAATTCCCCGAGCTCTTCCACTAGATCGAGAGAAAGCTTTTGCTCCTCCTCATTCTCTACCCTCCATCCTTCTCCTCCTTCTTTTGTAGTAGTTACTCTTAGATATTCGACCTCGAACTCTATAGGTATAAAGACCTCCAAGCCATGGGAGAGTTTAAACGGGTCTCTCCCGTGGCAGTGTTTGGTGTGGTCCTCAAAGCCCAGATAATGGAAGGGAGCTATTCTACCAAGCTTCCCCTTAAGTTCTCCACCTTATTTTTCAAAAGATTCATGATAATCTTGTTTGCCGCTTCCACCTACCAGTTGCTTCGAGGGGTATGAACGGAGGCGAAGAGGAGGTCTATGCCCAGCTGTACAAAGAAGTCTACGAATTCTCTGCTAGCAAATTACGGTCCATTATCTCTGATGATGGCCAACGGAAGCCTATGCTGGCAGATGATCTCTCCCCACAAAAAATTTCTGACCACTTGCGACGTCACCTTAGCCAATGCCTTCACATCCAGCCACTTTGAAAAGTAATCCACCATGACTAGCAGGAACTTCCATTGGCCACTTGCTTGGGGGAAAGGGCCCACAAAATCTAGCCCTCATATTGCAAAGGACCAGGGAGCCGTGATTGTTCGTAATCTTTATGTGGGAAGGAGTTGAAGGGGGGCGAACTCCTAGCACTTTTTACATCTCGTAGTGAATTCTTCCGCATCTCTCCCGTGGGTAGGCCAAAAGTAGCCTTGCCTCAACACTCTTCCTTCCAAGGTCCGACTTCCCGAATGACTCCCGCATTCTCCTGAATGAATTTCTTTCAGAACTCTTGAGATCACTCTCTCAGACACACACCGAGCCAACAAACCCGATAGTGACTTTTGGTATAACGTCCCTTCCTTCAACAGGTAGTATGCCAATTTATACCTGATCTGCTTCTTATCGAGGTCTCTCTTGGGAAGATATCCTAAGGTCAAAAAGGTGATTAAGTGGTCCATCTAAGATCCTTATTGTTCCACATCCATCTATTCTCCTTCTTCTATGGATGGTCTTAAGAGCTCCGTCACAGTTCCTCCAGCTTGAGGGCCGAGCTTGGCGAGCAGGTCAGCCTAAGCACTTTCCTCTCTTGGGACGTGTTGAATTGAAAAGCTATGGAACTGTCTGATGACACCTTTTACCTTTATAAGATACAATTAGAGAGTGGGCTCCCTTTCTTCAAACTCTCCATTGATTTGTCCTGCTACTACCATAAAGTATGTGGACACTTTGATGTCTTGTATGCCTAGCTCCCGAGCTAGATTGAGCCCCGCGATGATCGCTTCATATTTTGCCTGGTTGTTAGTGAAGGTGAAGGGTAATCTTCAGGGCTTGCTCAATTCTGGTTCATTCGTGACTCACTAAGATCATTCCTCCTCCAAAAGAACTTTTTTCAGAGGCTCTATCTACTAACGTTTCCAAGACTGCTAGACGAGGTGCCTTAGCTTCTCCGACCTCAACCACATAGTCTGCAAGGAAATCCGCAACCGCTTGTGCCTTGATGGCCACCCGAGGAGTAAAAACGAGATCAAACTCACTTAGTTCTTTCGACCATTTGGCCAACCTCACAGAATGCTCCGCCCCTTCCAGGATGTGGCGGAGAGGATTATCTATCACCACCTGGATTGAGTGAGCCTGAAAGTACGACCTGAGCTTCCTGGCCGAGATGATGAGAGCAAAGGCCAACTTTTCAAGGATGGGCTATCTGAGCTCTACCTTCTTTAGGAATCTACTTACGTAGTAGATCTGGAACTGCTTCTTTCCTTCTTCTCGTACAAGGACTGAACTCACCGCTCCAGTCCCCACTCCTAGGTATAAGAACAAACCCTCCCCTTGTCTTGGCCCTTGGAGTAGCGGTGTTTGGGTGAGTTATTATTTCATAGTTCGTAAAGCTTCTTCGCACTCGGTGGTCCATTCAAATTTCTTGCCTCCTCTTAGTGCTCGGAAGAAGGGCGAGCACTTCTCTCCTGCCTGGGAGAGGAACTTGCTTAACCCGGCTAGCTTGCCAGTGAGACGTTTGACTTCTTTAGCATTCTTCTGAGATTCCAATTCTTAGATTGCCATCACTTTGTCGGGGTTGGGCTCCACTCCTGATGGGGTAAAGAGATGTCCTAAGAATTTGTCCCTGTTGGCCCCGAAGGCACACTTCAGAGGGTTGAGGCTCATATTATATTTCCTTATGGTCCCAAAAGTTTCCTCTAGATCTAAGATGTGGGACCTGAGGTCTCGACTCTTGATCATCAGGTCATCCACATAAACCTCGTGATTCCGTCCCTTTTTCTCCCAGAAGATCCGGTCCATCATTCTTTGGTAAGTTGCCCTAGCGTTCTTCAATCCGAAGGGCATCATGTTGTAGCTAAAGCATCCATCCTCCGTGACAAAGGTAACATCTTTGATGTCTGGGGGTTGCATACGTATTTGATGGTACCCTGAAAATGCATCTAGAAAAATCATTAGTGAAAAACCGACGGCTGAGTCAACCAGCACGTTGATTCGAGGCAGTGGATAACAATCCTTAGGGCATGCTTTATTTAAAAGAGAAAAGTCCATACACATCCTCCATTTTCCCTCTTCATTTTTTACCATTACAACATTACTCACCCACTTGGATACTTGCTTGCAGATATGAATCCATCCTCGAGCAGCTTCTCCATCTCTTCCCTGATGTGCCCGACCATCTTGGAGGCGATGACTCTCTTCTTTTGTTGCACCAGACAAGCTTTGGGATCAAGATTTAGACGGTGGCATGCCACGTCCGCGTCGACCCCCGGCATGTCGGCTGTGCTCCAGGAAAAGATGTCGCTGTTCCTCTGCATACACGCCCTGATATCCTCCTGGTCCTCGGGGCTGAGCTCCCCACTTTCTTTTATCTTTTCTTTCCTCCCTTCTTTGGTGAGAATCACCTTATCCAGCACATCTACGGCTGCCTTTAGTCTTGATGGCTCCTCCTCTCCCTCCCACTCCCTCAACATCTCCTCTTATTCCCTGGCCTCACACTCTACAGCCTCGTGCTCCGCAATGGCCATAGCCACCTCCCTCAAAAACCTCTCCACTTCTTCATCAGTTATGACCCCTCCTAACAACGAACCTCCTCTCTCTTCTTGTTGAGCTTTCTCCCTGGATGAATCCCCTACTTCCTTTATCTTCCTTTTTCGTCTCCTTTCTCCTTCCTTTCCCAAGCCCCTTCCACTTCAATCTCTCCCTCCTTCTCTCCTGCCATTTACGGCTCCACCACAATGCCTCTCTCCATCCCCACTCCTTCTTCCTCCTCCTCTACCTCCATATCTGCCTAATTCTCTCCTTCCATTTATGGCTCCACCACAATGCCTCTATCCATCCCCACTCCTTCTTCCTCCTCCTCTACCTCCATCTCTTCCTCCTTCTCTCCTGCTATTTCCGACTCCACCACAATGCCTCTCTCAAACCCCACTCCTTCTTCCTCCTCTTGTTCCTAATCTATCCCTCCTTCTCTCCAGCCGTTTCTCCGACCTCCTGCTCCCATCGTTCCATCCTTTTCCCCATTTTCTCGGCCTCTCGTTGCCAAGAAATATCATTCACTACCATCACATAGTACTCTCGGGCCGCTTTTGGATCTCCTTGTACTCGGATCTGGGTTCCCCCGACATTGAGCTTTAGGAATTAATGAAAAGACGAGGGAACATACCTAAAGGCACTAATCAAAGGACGCCCAAAAATGGCATTGTAATTACTGGGATCGTCAGTTATTACGAAGCGACAATTCCTATATAGCCCCCCTAGAGTTACCTGGAGTCCCACTCCCCCTTCGAATTCCTTCCTCTCCCCCTAGAATCTGAACAACGGACCATCTACTACCAACACCCTTTGAGCCTCCACCCTCATCTCATTGAATGACTTCTTGAAGATGACATTCACATAACTCCCATTATCTTCTAGGGCAACACCGTAAAGTTTTCGATGACGGCCCGGATTACCAGCGCGTCGCAAAATGGATCTTCGTGGTCTGGCAAGTCCTTCCGAGAGAAGGTGATTTTCTTGTCCGAGGGAGGGGATTGTGATGTCGAGGGAACGCTCCGATGATACATGGTATGAAGGCTCGACTTACGGGTAGCCTCAATCCCTAATCCCCCATAGATCACTCCGATCCCACCTCGGTCTCCCAAATCAGATCGATCCACACACCGGTCCTCCTCCCTAGTCCAAGTCATCTCCACGATCCACATTGGTAGTTGCAGCTCCCCTGCTCCTCTAACCCTCTTCATCTCCAGAAACTATGGGCAGGTGGTCGTTGCTTGACCATCCTCCTCATGGAAGTCACAATATGGTACGGTTACCTCCTCATCCCGTCTCCCCTCCTAGTGATTCCTCCTCCTTCCAGCTCTAGCTCCTGCTCTCCCTCTTTTTCTTCCCCTTCCTCTCCCTCGTCCGATGGCCATAGCTTGCTAAGGCAGGGGTACGGGTGGTCTAGGACCATATCCCCACCCCTGTTGGTTCAATAGACCGGGTCCTCCCTGATAATTCCTTACCCTTTGGGGAAAACCTCTTCCTTGCCCTTGAATAGGGCCTCCTGTCTGCCTCCAACCCAACTCTTGATATGTCGGAGCCCTCGGCTCCTCCCTCCTCTTTTCTTCATGCTGCCTTGACCCTCCCAGATCTCTCGACTCAGCCTCCGTAAACCTCACCAATTTCCTTGCAAACGCCGGGTTCGCCGCCTCCATCGCTATCTCTTTTGCGGCTTTCTCCATCAATCCCTCAAACGACAACGGTGCCTTTCGAGTTAGGTTCATCTTGAAGAAACTCTACCGCAATCCAACGGTGAAGGACATCTGGAGAGCAAATACTGGCACCTCCTGAATGCCCAATATTTCTTCCTGGAATCGGTCCACGTACTGGGCCAAGGATTCATCTGCTTTCTGCCGGATCAAAAAAATCGACTCCGGGTTCCTCTTCCTTTTCTTCGAGGTCGAGAAACTCAACTGTAAACTTCTACTCAGGTCTTCAGAGCTATATATTGATCCTGTCGGGAGTTGATGAAACCAGTCCCTAGCTTTATCTTTTAAGGTGATGGCGAATAGACGACACTTGAATGCGTCCGTCATCGGCCTAATGGAGACCGCATCTTCGAACCAATGCAAGTGCTGGAGAGGGTCGTCTTTTCGCACGTAGTATGTCATTTCGGGCTATCAGAACCCCTCCGAGATGGGAGCTGAAAGGATCAAATAACAAAATGGGGACCCACTCGCCAGGGGTCTCGCCACCTCCACTCGCGCGACAACGTCCCCCGGCTAGACGGTACTTGCGGGGCTAAGGAACAATTCCCTACCCTCCAGGTCTCGCCCGCTCCCTTCCATTACTTCCTCTTTCCCAGGTCGCCCCCCCTGGGGCATCCTATCCAACTCTTGTCTAGATGAGCTCATCTTGATGCGCGAGAGCGGGCGCCTGGGGTAGAGGAGTCGAGCAATCACCATACTGTGAGATCCCCTACAACATGTTCATGATGCCTCGAATGGACGCCATGAATTCTTCTATTCCCACGTATCCTCCCAAGTTCTGGGACCCGCCCTCGTCTCTTTTGCCAAGATCTCCCGCCATGAAGTAGTTCAAGATTCTTCTGTGTAGGCTGTGATCCACACTCACCACACCAAAAATGTTGTAGCCCGAAACCCGACTTCACTTAGAGTTCGGATCTAGAGTTGCAGCTCATACCTACTCTTCCCAAATTCCTTCCTTGATGTGAGTCTTGGGAACTAAAAAGAGTTCGTGGGCTTCATCTTTGAGGTCCCACCTCTTACCCAGAAGAACAAGAAATCCTTCCCCTCCCTAGCTAGTGCTGAGCTAGGTGCCTTGGAGGAAAAAAATGAAAGGGGTCAACAACCTCTTCAAGGCACCTTATCGGTCGATTTATTGGCCTCTGAGTTTGACCTGCCAATAAGCAAACTGAACCGACCTAAAATTACAAAAATACTTTGGGATGGGTCTGCCAACAGCCAAACTCCGCTGTTCTGAAGGGTTATATTTAGACCATTAAGGGCAAAAGAGTAAAATTGAGCGAGATCAAAGAATAAATCCCCTACCTTGGGTAAAGAGGTAAAAATGGCCTTTTAGTTGAACCGGCGCTAGACCAATTGTCGAACCGGCGCTCGACGATCGTTGAACCTATGCTCGACGATCGTCGAACCTGCACTTGACGATCGCCGACTGGTGCTCGACGAACGTCGAGCTGGCGCTCGATGATCTTTCGGGCAAGAAGTGCCCTCAACATGCCTTGCGAGTACCTCGTCTCGCCATAGGAGGCCAGCCTACTCTGCGAGAGCACTCTTGCCTTCTCCATTGCTCCCTCTCGCCTTGTGGTAACTCATATCGCAATTAGAGCCAAGTCTTCGGCGCGAGGACCCTCTTGCCTGCTCCACTGCTCCCCTCTCGCCCCGCGGTACCTCATTTCTCCATTAGAGCCCAGTCTACGACACGAGGACCCTATAACCTCCTCCACTACTCCACTCTCGCCTCACTTCTAAGGGATCAGCTTGGACCGCGGGCCCCTCCCACCAATGCAAACTTATCGCCTTTAGTTTTTTTCCTTGAGTCCCATCCTGAAAGCCTGAGGTTGTACAAGGCCGACAAGTGGCTAGCTGTTAACCCTAATTCCTAATATAAAAGAGATTCACAGAAACGAACCCTAGCTGTCACTCTCATCATTCTTTCTTGCCGATCCTATTTCCTATGCCGAAACCAACGGAAGAGGAGCAGATCGCCGGAGCCAAAATTCTTTCCCGTAAAGAACAAACATCAACGAAGGAGAAGAAGATGCTACAAAGAAGAGTGACGAGATCCATGGCCGAAAATGCTAGAAATGGGGTGTGCTTCCTACCCTCTCCCTTGGTGCTAGATCTTTAGTTATTCCTAGGAGAGATATCGACTCAAAGGAGTCTTGATTTGCGAGATGAAGATTTTCTAGGGAAGGGGCCATATTAGGACTTGTGTCCTAAAGTTTAGACGTCTTCAACTTCTCCTTTCTTCTATGTGAGGATGGTGGCAGATTTCATGAAGAGGCAGTGGCCCTATGAGTGTGAATAAGGGAGGAGGATTTCTGGATGTGATTTGGGAATATCGGTTAGAGGAGGAAGACGAACCGATGTCGTTCGTTTCTCTTTAAGATGCGCGCTGAAATCTGTTTTCTGCAGGTTGTGAACTTCGAGAGCATTTTCAGATACGACCCGACCAGATCTTGGCTTTTGACTAAACACAAAAGTCGTAGCCCTTGAAAATACCTTTCCAATGGATGGTTACACGTTTTCATACGAGTCCTATAGAATCGGAAATGTCCAGTAGAAGTTGCAGTACAGTTAAGTCTTATGTACATATTGTTCTCGGGTCATTGTAGAGCTGGGTTTTGAATCTGACAGAGAAGTCATGGTAAATTAATGATGAGGTTGGCTTGAAGTTTGTTGTACATGATGTGTAGTAATTGCGATAAACAAATTGTTGGAAAATATAATTGGGCATGACTGTAATTTGTGAAATGGAATGGATTTGGAGGAAGATGTGACGCTTGGCAGTTGAATGGGTAAACCGTATATTCAAGCTAATGAAAGGGGTGAACTATCTTATGCTAATGAGATTACCGTGATGGAAGCATAATGATTGGTGTATTCTTGTCCCTATAAAGAAATCGGAAGAGGTTTATACATGGCCGTGAGATGAGTTAAATAAGGAAGGTGTAAAGTGGTCCATTGCTTAGAGTCATGTCTCCCTACGTGTAGCAATGTGGGAATGGTGTGTTGTATACGGTGGCTTGCCACCCGTGTAAATGACGAACCCTTGTGTTGTACGAATAAGTGGAAGGCTTGGAGGTGCGAGGGTGTGTCGCACTGAAATGACATGTTGATAAGGGACTCAGTATGGAGCCCTTGTGTGCTGTTGAGCACGGGTTATGAAATAAATTAAGGGTCTCATTGTGGAGCCCTGAAAGTGAAATGCATGCAGTGTGAGTTAACACGCGGTGTCATAATCCTGGGTAAAGGATAGTGTGGCAGGTCTACGAGCTCTCCAGTCATCACACTGCCGGGAGCTTACAGATAGACTTTTGATAGTTTGACTGTGTCCTCAGTGCTCATTCCCGAGGCCCTCTCCGTGCCAAGTGGACGGATTGGCTGTGTACATGGTGCTCATTCCTAAGGCCCTTTCCATGCCAGGATGATAGGACAGTTTGGGCTGTGTTATTGGTGCACATCTACCAAAGACCCCTCTGAGCCGCAGTACGCATGCGAGCTCCTCTATTGCGTTCTTAGAATTGAGGCATATAGAGGCCTAGGCCAGGTAGTGTAGATGGTAGCCTAGTAGTGGAGAAGCCCACTCGACTGACTCCATTTTTCCACGACAGATGACGCCTGAGAGGTTTGCTACCTGCTCGAAAATTGGGAACTACAAGTCTGTGTCGACATATCAATTGCGTATGCATGGTCATGGGTGAGTCATTGTATTGCATTCATATCATTACATACATTACATACACACGATCATCATCGTATAAGTTTGTATGGGCACTCTTATACGATTGGTTACTTTATTGTTGAGCCGATCCTTAACTTATATGTCTGTATGGGCATTCATATAAGTTAAGTTACTTACTGTCGTAGATTTATACCAATATACTGTTGTTGATGGTAGAACTGCTAGAGTAGATTGTTTACTCATTTGTTGCATTTACTTTGGTATTCACTGTTATTGACTAGCTCTATACCACCTGCTTTGTACTACTGATCATTTATATATATTGCACTCTTGTTCCTTTCTCTGCCCTGTGCCGAGGAGTTGCCGGGGGAGTGGATGTGATAACCACTTTATCTGTTGACTAATGGTTGCTACGTCTTCCTTTTTAGGAGGAAACCCCGCATATAGAGCAGCAGGTTATGCAGTAGGGCAGCCAGGCCAGGACAATAAGGCTTGATATGATGGTACCATTGCTGCCATCCATTACTGATTTGAGTCTTTGAGAGATTTCAGTTATAGCCTTTGGGCGATTTTGTTTATGTACTCTGATATTATAGAAGCTTGTTGATGCTTCTATTATTTTATGTATTTCTTTTGGACTATTTTACTTATGTGTGGATTTGACTTCTATTTTATATTCTTCGTTGGGTTTGCACTAAATGATATTGATTATCGCTAGAAGGATAGGCATCTTGTAGTACAGATTAGCCCGTGTGCTAACGCTACCGCAAGACGGCTTTTCTGGGCACAAGACTCCCCTCGTCCTATATTTTGTGTTCCGGGAGCGGGGTCTTACACAAATGGAAAAACAGAAAGAGTTAATGAGAAATTGGAAGATATGAGAAGATGTTATATTTTGGACTACGAGGGAGCGTGGGATGAGCGACTCAGATTGATGGAGTTTGCTTATAACAGCAGTTATCAAGAGAGCTTATAGATGGCCCCGTTTGAGGCCTTGTATGTGAGACATTACAAAAATCCATTTTTTTGGGCCGAGGTTGTTGAAAGACCATTGTTGGGTCCAAAAGCTCTAGAAGAAATGGATATTTATGTGAGTTATATTAGAGAGAAGCTTCGTATAACTCAGGAGCGTTATGAAAAGAACACTAATCAGCGAAGGACCGATTTGGAATTTGCGGTTGGGGACATTGTGTTTCTTAAAGTTTCCCCGATGTCTGGCATCAAGAGGTTTGGTAAGAACCATAAGTTGGATCCTAGACATGTGGGACCCTTCAAGATTATTAAACGTATTGGAATGTCAGCTTATAGACTGTATTTACCCGCAAGTTTTCCTAGTGTGCACGCTGTATTTCACATAAGCTAATTGTGGAAGTGTGTGCTTAGCGACCGACAAGTTCTTGATTCTGTGACCTAGTTAGAGTCTAATCTTTCTTATATCAAAGTGCATTCTGGATACTCAAGATGGAGTGTTGTAGAGGAATACCACACCAATGGTTAAAGTTTTGTGGCGGAACCAAGACGTGGAAAGCACAACATGGGAGTTGGAGTTAGTTATGAGAGAGGTTCATCCTCATCTGTTCTCCTAGTTTCTTTCGGTATGTATTTCCATTCTATAATCTTTGATTATTTTACTTCCATAGTGGAACCTTTGTGCGTAAGTTTCAGGACGAAACTTTCTTTTAGGGGGAGTGGCTGTAACGCCCCTGATTTTCCAAGGTTTATTTAAATTCTTTTAGTGACGTATTTTGACATAAGGGAATTACTTTGACGCTTGATTAACAGGTGCCATTGTTGGAGCATAGTATTTTGCTCATTGGTACCCGGGATTTTGACTTAGAATGTTAACATTGCTAATTTCTTGTGAGTTTTTATATTCTCTTGTGAGCCGGGGTTTGTTTTGGAACACGGCAGAGCCTTTTTGGGAATTTTGTGTTTTAACTTCGAGGAATGTTTACCCGAGTTTGGTTTGTCGTATTTCGATCTCGACTTTGCCGTTGGATTGGTAGCGTCGGTATTTAGCTACGGTGTGATTTTTGTAGAAATCTGAGTTAATGCGAGTTTTGGTCAATCAGATGTTTTAATTATAATAATAATATATTATATTATTATCCTCTATAAATAGCCTTGCGATTAGACGTAACCCTATTCATTATCTTCTTCCTAAAATCACCGGCTTGTTTGCAAAAGAGCGAGAACGGTGGACACATCAAGGCTTTCGACTGCCGATTTCAGGAGCTTTGGTGCTCGAAAACGTCGTCGGAGAGTAGATCTGAATAGATCTCACCAAGATCTACGTTTTTACAGTGACTTTTTCCTATTTCATGGATTTTTAGGGATTAAGGTATGCGGTTTTGGTCGTCTTTCCTCTCAAAAAGTTTCAGTTTTGCTGCTTAGGTTTTCTTGCGGCCTGATCCGTGAGGAGGAGCGTTGTGTGGCCGAATTTCCTTTCATTTGCGTATTTCCTATTCTATCCCTTCCTCCTTAGTACTTAAGAGTAATGTCAGTTTTGTCCCATGCGATCAGCTAGACAGTGCAGTTTTTCGGCCATGTTTAGCCCAGTTGATTCTGTAGGTGAAAACCAGACGAATCCGAGGATTATAGGACTAATCTAATACGATATTTCCGTCATATTTGATTGTTAAACAAGGATAATCTGTCG
Organism: Platanthera zijinensis; assembly: GCA_039513925.1. Taxonomy (NCBI): domain Eukaryota; kingdom Viridiplantae; phylum Streptophyta; class Magnoliopsida; order Asparagales; family Orchidaceae; genus Platanthera; species Platanthera zijinensis. The sequence goes on along the minus strand of CM077079.1, from coordinate 181,109,347 downwards.
AATTCATAACAGTTAACTTAAGTATAATTCGTCGGATATGGATAAGTAGAAATTCGCCGTGTTTAACCGTTAGTAGAAATTCGCTGTTTTTAACTATTAGTTTAGTATTTTTGCAGATTGAATTATTCTTCAAAGAAATGAAGATTCTCTAATTGAGGGGGAGCATGTCCAGCATAATTGCTACAATTCATTGCTGCCTAATTGAGTGGGAGCAGATGATAAGATGATCAAATGATCAGATGAATCCTACCAGCTATTTGGTGAAGTCAAAAAGGGGGAGGAGAAAAGAGAAAAGAGAAAAGATGATGAGATTAATGTTCTAATATGGTAGTGATGCGTTTGAACGACAAGTGTACCGGTCGCACAAGTAATATAAAATGGGTGGCTTTCCCAAGTATCGATCTCTTCAAGGAACACAGTAAGGGGGGAGTTAATATCGAGGAGGACTTGAGATTGAAGTCCTTAGGTTGGAGTTAACGATGGGTGGTTTTGATGGTTGCACAAAAGGAAAATAAACACTACAAACTACTACTATGTAATGCCGCTATGCATCGTTTCGCTAGGCGGGATGTAAGACTACACGGGCCGCTATGCACCGATTCGCTGTCCGGATGGATGAGTAGGCAAGCGTAAGAACCAAAAGAATAGCGGAATATGAGGGTCGTAAGCACCTCTTCGCTGTACACGCTTCTAGTAATTGCTAGAACGGCAAGAACGGATGGATGGCGGATGGAAAATAAGCACACCTCAAGAAAATAACGAAAACAAACAATCACATAGACATGTTTACACATAAACATATATTACAATAAGCATACTTCATCAAATACAAAGAGTTGAACTATACTATAAACAATAAGAGAAGAGAGGTGTGCGAAATCGACCGGATCCGAAGTCTTGCCGAGGATTCACAGTAGGATTCACCGGGTTCTCAATCTGCGTCCTAGCTCGGTCCTCAACTGCGTCCGGGGTAGAGGAGGCTGTCACTCACTCCCAATGAACCCGTCTTATTCGTGTCACGAGCCAATGGAGGATGGCACAACTTCTCCTAGCTTGATGGAGAAAGCTAGGTAAAAACTCTTCTTGAAGCTCAATGATGAAGGATGAGGCCGAGATGAAGCTCCGACTTGGATTTGGCGTTGAATGCTCTCCCGGATCTTCTCTCCTTGGTGGAACGGTGGATTTCGCCCTAAAAATGCGGAGGAGTTGGCATAGAAGAAGTCTGTCAGAAAAACTGTTCTGAAATGGCAGAAAATCTGCTCTTAAATAGAAAAAGATCTGAAAAATTTGTCACGCACGGTCTGGCGCACGACCGTGCGTGAATCGTGCGATATTCGCGTGCAGATAATGCTTGAGGAAGAAAAAGCGTTGACCCGTGCGTTTTACTCGCGCGCGGGATGTAACGACCCCATCCGTTAAATGACGTATAATAGAAGGTCCGGCCGGGGCCCCACACTATATGCCACAAACAGACGGTGAGGTCACAGGATTTTACCAAACCAAAACGTATCCTAACTCAGAGCATTCTAGCGGAAGCTTTAAGTAGTACTTTGAACTCTCAACCAGAATGTCCAATATATATAAAACCACCTTTATATATAAAAATCACGGAATGTACACAACCACAAGAGTTTGGCCTTAAGGCCTTACAGTTCCTCTGAACATACATCATGATTTACAAACCTCGGCGCGCAGGCCGGCCATACATGAGCAAAAGAGAAAACAAAACAAAGCCATTCGCTTAGCCTTCCAGGCTAGCCGCAGCAGCAGCAGCAACAGCAGCAGGGCTTCAGCCCATCATTTACCACTTGGCTCTCCAGCACCTGCACGGGAACAAACCACCCAACCGGTGGCAAACAATGCAACGGTCAGCATTCAGCTGACCCAATTATAACAATCCTACCCCTTTCTCGGGGCATGAGCATTCTTTCCCTGCAAGCATGGCATCATCAATAGCAACTATGTGCGCGCAGGCACATTCAAGCCATCACAACCATCGGCCACCCGGCCCGACAGTCCGTGCACTCAGGGCACATTTTCGGTGTACCGGAATACCAGGGTCAACACCACCGTCTACACGGTATTTGAGCATTTCAGTCTTTCCGGCGCGCGGGCCTAAGACTCTCATTAGGCGCTCCAACAAAACCTATACCAGGCTTCCAAGTCGGACGGACCTAACGCAGGTACGGATCAGCCACCCCCCGTTGCTCAAGTCGCCGAGCCACCTCGAATACGGAAGTATCCATGGCATTTTATAGGCGCGGGTCGGTTTCACCTTTCCTGTTCGGCAATCTGCCTTTTCATCGAGTTGCAGCCCAACGGCTCAACTACTCACAAAGTGGCAACACACGGCCACAAGAGTTGCCGCCAACCCTCTTCATTTCCTGGACATCGTCCAGTACTTCCTGCCGCACCAAGCAACAGGTAGGAACAAGGCATCACAAGCCATTATCACGGAGCCTTCTCCGATATGCAAACAAGCATCACCAATCCAGATTCCATCCAGATGGGCTTCACACAGCATGCCTAGAGCCGTACTCCAATTCCGGCCTCTAACAAGGGGGACTTCACATATCTACCCCAAGGGACACCACAACCCACCGCACACTCGCGGGGAAGGGCTTTCCCTATGCAATGCAGAAAAGAAGGACTTCACATGTCCAAGGAGGGAGATCGTTACCCTTGTCGATCTCTTCGGTGCCATCGAAAACTAGCCGGTGAGAAAGAACCGCAGCAGCCTTGCCGTCACAACGCCGGCTTCGGATCACGAATCGAACCACGGGAGCTCCGCCGGTGGCTTGCTCTCCTCCTCCTTCTTCCTCTCTCTTTCTCTCTTCCTTAAGGATAAAGAAGAATGACTTCTTCATTCTCTCTCACGGCTTAATCCAGCCCAAGAAAGCACCTGAGCCTTTAGATCAAAAGAGAGGAAACTGAACGGCCAAGATCTTCCCAAAAAATCACTTTTTGGCCGACACGGCCTGTGACACGCCCGTGTCACAGGCCGTGTACCCCTTAAGCGGTACACACAGTTTGAACCGACTGCACAACACGGGTCATCGACACGCCCGTGTCGGACCTGACACGCCCGTGTCAAACCTGAGACACACCCGTGTCTCCTGCTCCATCGAGCTGCAACCAGTACACGGGTCGGAACACGGCAGCTGACACGCCCGTGTCCAGCCTGACACGCCCGTGTTCCCGGCCGTGTTCAAGGCCGTGTCCGGCTCTGACCTGAATAGGCCAAATTCGCAAAATAAATAGAACACGCCCTGGGACACGCCCGTGTCCCAGGCCGTGTACACCCGACACGCCCTGGGACACGCCTGTGTCCCAGGCCGTGTAACCTGACCTGCTACTCAAACTTCATGTTGAGTCTTTTGGGTCTTTTTGGGGTGTTACAACCCTTCCCCCCTTATCAAAATTTCGTCCCGAAATTTGCACGGTAAGGAAACAAAACCCAGCAGCTATAACACTGTTATAACAAAAAGTACACGGTCTACAGTTTATACAAATAGCTCGGGAAACTCAGCTCGCATGGTCTGCTCTTGCTCCCATGTTAGCTCTTCACGGCCACAATTGTCCCATCGGACCTTGACCATCCCGATCACTTTGTTCCGCAACTGTTTCTCGGCTCGATCCTCGATCCGAATGGGTCTAACCCTCGTCGTTAGCCCATACTCGACCGGTACTCGATCAGCCTCCACGACTTGAGCTGGATCCTTTACCGCCTTACGAAGGACTGAGATGTGAAACACATCATGTAATCCACCCAAGTCCGCTGAAAGTGCTAGTCGATAAGCAGCTTCCCCAACTCGCTCCACCACCTCAAATGGACCAAGATACCTCGGACTTAGCTTTTTCAAATGCCGAATCCTGGACACACCTTTGAAGGGTTTGATCTTCAAATATACCCCATCACCCACCGCGAACTCCACATTCCGGTGCTTGGCATTGTAGTACTTTGCTTGACGATCTTGGGCTATCAATAGCCTCTCCCGAATAGAGCGTATGAGCGAAGTAGCTTCTTCGACTTCCTTTTTCCTATTCAGCTTCGATTCGCCTGCTTCTGCCCAAGCTAACGGTGTACGGCATTTCCGACCATACAACGCTTCGAATGGTGCCATACCAATACTCGTTTGGTAGCTATTATTATAGGCAAATTCGACGAGAAATATATAATCTTCCCATTTCTTACCAAAGTCTAGGGCGCACATGCGGAGCATGTCCTCCATCGTCCTGTTGGTTCGTTCAGTCTGGCCATCCGTTTGGGGATGAAAGGCCGTACTAAACGCTAATTTTGTACCCAACATTTGATGAACGAGCCGCCAATCATTCGATGTGAACCGCCCATCACGGTCACTAACGATGCTCCGAGGAACACCGTGCAGTCGAACAACTTGCTCCACATAAAGCTTGGCCAAGGTTTCCACTGAATCGTCTCTTCTGTTTGGAAGGAAGTGCGCCACTTTCGTCAACCGGTCCACAATCACCCAGATTGAATCATGACCGCGTTGAGATCTCGGCAATCCGTGCACGAAATCCATCGAAATATCATCGAACTTCCACTCCGGAATAGGTAACGACTTCAGAAACCCGCCAGGCTTCTGGCATTCTGCTTTCACCAACGCACAGGTGTTGCATTTAGCCACATAACGAGCCACATCTTTCTTTAGTCCGGGCCACCAGAACAGCTTTTTCATGTCCCTGTACATCTTTGTGCTCCCTGGGTGAACTGAGTACTTTGCAAAGTGCGCTTCGTACATCAACTCTTCCCTCAGTTTACCCACACTTGGGACGCACACTCGACCATTTCTCCGTAATAACCCGTTATCCCAAGAGAATTGGTCCTCCGGCCCATCCTTAGCATAGCGCTGGAGACTTTCATCAAGCTCCGTTGCTCGCCGAACTCTGTCCGTAAGGTCATATTGCACCTCCGTCCAGTTCAAGCACGCATCGGTTGACGCACCCTTGTCAACACACGATATCTCCATTGCTTCCAATTCCTGGATCAAACGCTGATCATGCCTCTGCAACCAGCTTGCCCGTACCGGAGTCTTCCGACTCAAAGCATCAGCGACCACATTTCCCTTCCCGGGGGTATAGTGAATCTCGAAGGTGTAGTCCCCGAGGAACTCCATCCATCTTCGTTGTCGCATATTCAGATCCTTCTGATCCAACAAATACTTTAGGCTCTTGTGATCCGTATAGATATCCACTTTGACGCCATATAGATAGTGCCGCCACAACTTGAGCGCAAAGATTACCGCCGCCAACTCCAAATCATGGACAGGGTAATTCCGCTCATGCACTTTCAACTGACGCGAGCCATAAGCAATCACTTTCCCAAACTGTAAAAGAACGCAGCCTAAGCCGCTCCCAGATGCATCACTATAGATCTCATACCCATCAGTACCACATGGCGATGTCAACACAGGCGCCGTGGTCAAACGACTCTTCAAGTCTTCAAAAACTCGAGCGCACTCCGGCATCCATATGAACTTTTGATCTTTTCTCATCAGCGTGGTGAGAGGTAAAGCAATCCGTGAGAAGTTTTCCACAAACCGTCTATAGTAGCCCGCAAGTCCAAGGAAGCTCCTGACCTCGGCCAGTGAAGACATCACTGGCCAATCTCGGATGGCACTTATCTTCAACGGATCCACCGCGATACCCTCTCCGCTTACCACATGGCCTAAAAAGGCTACTGAAGAGAGCCAGAACTCACACTTTGAGAACTTGGCAAAAAGTTTGTTCCTCCGCAGGGTATGCAAGACCAACCGCAAATGGTTTGCGTGATCCTCTTCTGACTGAGAGTATACTAAGATGTCATCGATAAACACAATAACAAACAAATCCAAATACTCTCGGAACGTTCGATGCATTAGGTCCATAAATACCGAAGGCGCATTACATAGGCCAAACGGCATTACCGTGAACTCATAATGACCGTAGCGTGTTCCAAACGCTGTCTTGGGAATGTCACCTTCCCGAATCCTTAGCTGATAATATCCCGATTTCAAATCCAACTTGGAATAGACCGTTGATCCCACCAGCTGATCAAAGAGGTCATCAATCCTCGGAATCGGATATTTGTTTTTCTCCGTCAGCTTATTCAACTCGCGGTAGTCAATACACAACTGTAAGCTACCGTCTTTCTTTTTCACAAAGAGAACAGGTGCGCTCCAAGGTGACATACTTGGGCGTATATAACCCTGCTCCAACAACTCTTGCAATTGGACTTTCAACTCAGCCATCTCTTTTGGCGCGACGCGATATGGAGAGCGGGCCACAAGTTTCGCACCTGGCACCAACTCAATAGAGAAGTCAATCTCCCGCTGGGGTGGTAACCTAGGAAGATCTTTAGGAAACACATCGGCAAACTCTGACACAACTGGCACTTCACCGACACTGGCCTTTGGCTCAACAGCCTGAATTAGCGTGAAGAATAACTCCGCGCCCTTCCGAACAGCATTGACGACTTGGAGTGCAGACAACAACGTTCCGCCAACTCCTCGCATACCAGCGAACTTCGTCACAAGCCCGGTGTTCTGGCCTAGTGTAATCTCTTTGGAGTTGCAATCAATACAGGCACACTGCTCCGAGAGCCAGTCCATACCAAAGATCACATCAAACTCCGATAACGGTAGCACAGCTGCACTCAAACCGAAATCCCGACTTCCTATTAGCACATCCACATCGCAAGCCCTATCCGCAAGCATCACACAGCCATTCAGCAATAGCACCCTTGTACTATCCACCGTCACATGACTCGGTACCCCAATGCGAGATACGAAATCCTCAGACAGAAAAGAATGCGAAGCACCCGTATCAAACAGGGCTCTCGCTAAATTATTCCGAATCAGGACAAAGCCTGCAGCACACACACATCATGCACAAGCTAAACAAAACCAAAACCAAAAGCATAGCAAGTAAACTAAATCAACTCGTACCTGTGACGACGTCATTTTACTTAATCGCTTCCTGTTGGCCAAGTTGATAGATTCGGGGCTGCGCCTGGGAAGCAGAGGAATCCACCACTGCTTTGCCCTTCTCAGCATACGACGCACCCGTCTTCTTTTCCCCTTTGGGCTGCACAACTCGACAGTCACGAGCTATATGCCCCACCCGGCCACAGTTAAAGCACGTACGAGCATCCGGCCTTGATGTCGCTCCCGACACAACGGTCGTAGTCACTTGCCCCGATGGCTTGGACCTCTTGCCCCCTTTCTTCTGGTAAAACGACTTGCCTGGACGAGGTGCTTGAAACTCTGGCTTAGACACCACCAAGCCCTTATTCCCTTGCACTCGCCTCATGTCCTTCTCCAACGCGCACGCAGTATCAACCAACGCCTGAAACCCTTGGCTCACAGAACTCGAAAGCAGGAATCGTAACTCATCCTGCAATCCTTCATAGAACCGATTCGTTTTCCTTTGGTCATCCGCGAAGATTGTTCCCGCATATCGTCCCAACCTGGTAAACTCGTGCAAGTAGATATCCACACTATCGTCCCCTTGCTTTAACCGTTGGAACTCATTTTCCATAGCACTACGTTGCGCCGCTGGGACATGTTTCGCCAGAAATATCCGAGAGAACTCCTCAATCGACACTTGTGTTAGTTGCCTGCCCGCCAAATGGTGTAACTCAACCTCGTCCCACCACAACCGCGCCTCCCCTTCAAGCATGAAGGTGGCTAAGGTGACCTTGAGAGTTTCCTCCGCCCTGATCGCTGTCATTATCCTCTTGACACGCGATAACCAATCTTCCGCCTGCGTTGGGGATCCCATTCCCGCAAACGTAGGAGGACTGAAGCTCATGAATTGCTTCAACTGTCGGTCAGCTGCTCGTGGATCTACAGCCTCAACCGGCTCGGGTCTTACATCAACACGAACTGGCACTACCGCCGGCTGCGCTTGCCCGGTCGGCTGAATCATGGCAAATAGCGCCTCAGCCACTAAGCGAACAGTTTCCGCAGATGGAGGAGGTGTTGGCACCTCAGCTGGTGCCGCACTCTCATCAGAACGCTGGGGTTCAGACTGCCCAGCACCACTACGTGTCACCTATAGGTGGACAAGATACACATTAGCGAACGTATGCAAGCAAAACAACACAAAAAGGAACGCGCAGATTCCTCAAACAAGATTTTGTACATTCCTTAATGGACATTCCAGAGTTCATTAGCGTTACAGCAGGTCGCACAAACACGTGCTCGCCACCCCACAAAAGAATTCGACCACGAATTCGAAAGAGGAAGACCACAACCCACCGCACACTCGCGGGGAAGGGCTTTCCCTATGCATAGTTAAGCATAGTTAAGAATTCGACCACGAATTCGAAAGAGGAAGACCACGAATTCCATAGTTAAGCGTGCTTGGGCGAGAGTAGTACTGGGATGGGTGACCTCCTGGGAAGTCCCCGTACGGCCCAACTTAACTGTCGAGTTCGCTCATCAAAGGGAGGCTGTGGCCACCAATAACCCGCCTGTGGAGGGAGAGGGGTTGGGGTGCTTGGGCTGCAGCCCGGTAGCGATGCCTGGAGGGCGGAGCCGTAACGCTGTTACGTACACGCCAGGGTCGTTACACAGGAGATTCCACTCGTGCGTGAAGGAAATCGCACGGGTAAACACAGAGCACAGGAATGCAGGAGAAAACAGTGGAACCGTGCATTTTACTCGCGTACGGGCGCTGTTGCCCGTGTGTAAAGGAAACACATGATTAACTACAGATCACTAGAAAGCTAGGCCAAAGGTGCAGGCTGTGCGATTCCTTCTCGCACGGTTTGGCCGAAACCGTGCAGGAACAAATTGCATGGGTAGAAACAGATGCCCCAGGAAAGCTGTGTAAAACACACGATTGAACTGGAACCGTGCGCGAAGAAATGCGCACAACCGTGTGTTTTACAGAGAACTAAAAATGGACTTCGGGACATCCTGACTACCTGCACAATAATTAAACAAGGCTAGAGCACAAGCTTCCATCACAAAAATGCAAACAAAACTAAACAGAAAGATAACGAGAAGCACCATGTGTATACCCCCAATAATAATTGCGTAATTGCACACCCTCGGGCCCAAAATAGTGCACAATGAGGTCAATGACCTGACAATGCAAATATAACGGAATTTCGGTTGAAGTGTAGTGCACGAGTGAGAAAACAAGCCCAGATGAGTCCGAAAAACACTATAAATATCAGACTCATCAGGTAACAGCAACTCAGGGAAGCAGGTGCAATAATGTTCCACTCTACAGGCAGGGAAGTGTGGTAACTATAGATCACTTCTCAATTATATATTTTTTATGCTAATTACTGCATGGTTCTGTGTATGTTATTGACTCACTTGCTTAAGAGTTTTGACTTCCTCAAATAGGGTGAGATTGTTGGGTCCATTGACCACAATGTCCTATATTTGAGGAAGTCAATCTTGTTAATGATATACATATAGTTATAGTTGACTGTGATTGGACAGGTAGCCTGAGTGGCCAAGTCAGGTAAACACTTACCTAAAATATGGGCTGACAGAAATCTGTCTAAGTCCACAGACATTGAGTGAAGGTAGCTTACTCAACGCCAGATGACTTATAGCACTGAGTGTAGCCTATACAGTAAAAACTAAAGCAGTGGCAATATGAGAAAGTGGCTAAGTCCACAGGCGTTGAGTGAAGTCAACTCACTCAATGCCATACAAAAAAAAGGCTGTGAGTTGAATTAGAATCTGAGTTAGTCGAACTAAGTTCAGCATTCGTCGAGCTGAGCTCACCGTTCGTCAAACTCAGTTCAGTATTCGCCGAACTAAGTTAAGAGTTCATCGAGCTGAGCTCACCGTTCGTCGAACTCAGTTCATCATTCGTCGAACATAGTTCAGATTTAAGTGAGACTGGCTGAGATAAGTCAAAGCCTTAGGTTTAATAGGTAGAAATGTGGCAGAGAAGTAAAAAGCAGGTAAAAGTGAAACATAAAGCGTGAGTATTTGAAGAGAACTCACGGGCACCTGATAATCTTTGCAAAAGAGAAGTAAGAAGGTATAAAATAAATATGAAGTGAGAGTACCTAAAGAGAACTCGTGAACACTTGCTAATCTCTGCAAAAGAGAAGTTAGGAGCAAGTATAAAAAAGATATAAAACACAAGTACCTGAATTGAACTCGTGGACACCTACTCATCTCTACAAAAGAGAAGTAAGAAAAAGGTAAAAGTGAAACATAAAGCGCGAGTACCTGAAGAGAACTAGAGGACACCTGCTAATCTTTGCAGAAGAGATGTTATATGTAGGTAAAAGGGAAAAATAAGTCGCGAGTATCGGAAGAGAACTCACGAGCACCTGCTAATCTCTACAAAAGATAAGAACCAGAGCAAGCATATGATAAATAGTTAGAAGAAATTAGAAAAAATGCTTGAGGGTTATAGACTTGGGCGACCAAGTATGCAGGTGCGAGTAGGGCAGTATTGCTTTCCTCAGCGCGATCAAAAAAATATGTAAACTAAAGAAATAAGAATGCTGAAAACAGATTGAGATGTTCAATTGGGAAGGTGCGCACAAGGCAGTATTGCTTTCCTCAGAGAGATCATCAAAACTATTTTCTCTCAACAGACTTTCTTCTCTCATTGACCGGGGATACAAGCTAAGCTTATCAATAAGGCTAGGTGCAAATGAGGGCTGCATTGCTTCTTTAAGAAAGATCGACAAGTTGGGGTCCCATACAGGAACTGCTTGTGTGCACTTTGAGGTTCACTGGCTAAGATAATAAGTTAGGCAAGTACGTGAAAGGATGCATTGCTTTCCTAGAAAAATTATCAAAGCTGTAATGAAGAAAGAATAGAAGAAAATACCTCTACTAGAATAGTAATAATGGAATTAAAGCTGAAATAGAACTTGAGCAACCACTAAGAAGTGGGTTTGACTTCTCTAAAATAAAATTGTCTACCACATGGAGTGAATTCGATGCCACATTGAAAATTGGGCAATCACGCAGAGTGTGTTTGATTTCCGCAAGTAACCCTAGACGACCACATGAAGTTGGTTTGATTGCCGCAAGTTTCTAGGACATATTTAATCATGCGAATAATTGAAGAAGGTAAGGTAGTAAAAACATGATTGAAAAGAGGTTTAGTAAGACAAACCTTATAACCAATAAATCTTGAAAATATATTTAACATTGAAAGAGTATTTGATAGTGCTAGAGAATATTTTACATTGATACTTTTAAGCAATATATTCTGGCAGCTTACCCTCATTTAGCAACTTTTCCACAAGCTTATGAAGATATCGACATTTTTTTATATCATGACCAACACACATGTGGTATTGACAAAATAATTCCTTATAGAAGCTTTTATGACCAAGTCGTAGGATAGAAGGTCTCAAAAAATCTGGATCGTGTTGGATAATTTGAAGAACTTCTTCCATAAAAATAATTAAGTTTGTATTCTTTCTTTTTGATCTAACCTTCTTGTATTCACGAGGAAGAGTATAGGGCTCATTATCATAAGTCTGAATTGATATATCAAAGTTATCAAGACATGATCCCGACTGCTTTGTTTGTAGAAGATGTCGAGGTATAGATGAATTCCCATTACCATAATATACTTCATGTTGAGGTACTAAGAGACTAGGATCTTGATCGCATTGTAATAGATTGTTGTTATAATCAAGAGGAAGAAAATAATGAAGAGAGCTATCGTATAAAATTTCTTCTTACGACCGAGCCATCTGGTTTAAATGAGTTATATAGTTAGGATTCATAGTTTCTCCTTCAATGAACCGATTTGCTATTTTGATATGATCTCGATAAGTCTTGGGCTCTTTTGCGGTGACTTCAAATTTGAGAGGGCCTTATCAGAGTCCTCTTATTAGGACAAATTTATAAAAGTCTTAATGAACATTAACAATATCAAGGATTTCCCTTTGGAATCGGTCGATGAAATTAGCAAGAGTCTCACTATCTCCTTGCTTGATCTAAAAAAGAGCTGTTGAACTTCTCTTACGTTATCTTTGGAGAAACTCTCTTCTTAGATCCTCGAAGCAATTGATTGATTGAGGTGGCAAATGGTATTACCAATCCAAAACTTGATCTCCAAAATACATGATAAGAAGCTTGCACATGATACCATTTGATAGAGCACTTAAGGAAGTAATTGAATCAAAAGATTGCAAATGAGAGACAGAATCACTTATCCCAAAATAGACTGGCAGACATGGCTCTCTGAAATCACTAGAAACAAATTCCTAACGAATTTGATATGAAAAGGGAGAAGGAACTTGCTCTTTGCCTGCAGGAGTCGTTAGTATATCAACTATATAAGGATAAATATTCATGTTCACCTAATGGAGTTCGCGATGGCTTTTTGAAGTAAAGGTTTATTTTGAGCTCAATCCTACTTCTTCATTGCAACTATTGTTCATCAACTGCTCAAGATCAGAAGATTGCATGTTGTGTTGAAGCCAAAAGTGTGCGATCAAGCCACAATGTTTGACTGGAGGGGATAAGAGAGGTGAGACTGCTGAGTACTTAGTTAGTTTGATTCACGAGTGAAGAGATGGGAGAGAGAAGAAGAGATGGCCATTAGCATGCGATGAGAACAGACATCACCCGCCATGATAATTGCCTCTTATAGCGGGCTTTCCTTTGATTATAAACATGTATTATAGTTTATGTTTTGTCTGAGTGCATGGAAAAAGTAGTAAACATGACTAGAAGAGCTAGCAGGAAGGGTAGAGCCTGACTAAGTCGCTCAGGACACTGCCCAAGTCACCAAGCCACTTCCTCAGGTTGCCAGCCCGCATAAGCCACTCAGGCCGCTCTCAAGGCCACACAGAGGAAAGGCGTGCTATTGCCGATGGTAAGTACTATCGCTGGGCAATAGTGGGTTCGCTTGGTGATGTCTCCCATTGCTACCTGTGGGCTTCTCTAGTGATGGCAAAGCCCAGGTTGCCAAGAATAATCACCAGGCCACACATACCACACACTGTGGAGGTCAACATCATGTTCGCACTACTGCTAGAGGTAAGCCTTATCGCCCGACGGTAGCCACAAAGGCCATTGAGGTCAGCGAGGTGCTCTCCGTTGGCTCTGGATGCATTCTGACTGAGACTGCTAGGTCTAACCGCGCTGTCTAACCGATAATGTTACTGAGGTTGTCCAAAGAGGGCTATTGGACATGCTAAAGGCCGAGAGGTTCTCTTCTAACTTCTTGACCGTAGATCTTAACATCCGAGGCTGCCAGTAAGGCTTTTCAAATCCACTTGTGTAAACTTCAACTGAAGTTGGTGGAGCTCGCTACCTTCTTGCAGTAACTGCTACTGCCGGGCGAAAGCTAGTAGGCCTCATAGTCACTGTTAAGCTGGTTGGGAGGGCTGTCCTCCCCTAGCTAGTTGCCTAGCCACATGGGCTTTCCGCGGAGTCTACCCAAAGGGACTTTTAGGTCAGTTCGCCACTAGTGTTGGCGGTCTGACTATTTCTACCTGCAGGTTTTGTGCTCCTGGTTGCCATTCCGATTGTTTTTTTCCATTTGAAGAGGTATGGGGCCTATTTATAGTCCCGAGGAAGGAAACTTCTGGAACTGGTCTAAAGGAGATGGAAACTTATGGAACCGCCGCTCCAAGAGGCTTTGGCAAACTAGTTAAGGAGTCCGCCCCTTCTGCATCTCCTAGGCAGTCTCGGTGAACTAGCTGAGGCATACTCCACCTGTAGAGAGAGACAGATCTATCGCCCGATGGTAGTACTACCGCCGGGCTATAGCACAGTGAGCCGATTCTAACCGCGTGCCCTACAAGGGTTAACTAGGAAGCAGTCTGCGGCCCCTTGCCGAGAACAGACCTATTCGGTCTAGGAAAATAAGTTAGGGAGACCACACCATGAAAAGTTACTTTTATGCGGTATCGATATAGCCGGGCAATTACGCGATTAGAGAAACTTGTCTGTAAGACAACCAAAAGAGGGCTGAAAGACAGGACGCGGTTTCCAGGAGCGAGATGGAGTAAGCCGCGACTTAAGAGCTAGTCACCTTGGAGAGGATCGCCGATTTCTGGGTAAACATTTGAGATCAAATCTATAGTAATTCAGATGGTATAATAATCAATACATTTGATGGCTGGATGGACAAAGATCATAATCTGCACCTTTCTAATTTTTAAGTAATTTTCAATTCATTTAAAATAATGGAATTACTAATAACGCCATTTGGTTGCATTTACTTCCCTTTTCTTTATGTAATAAGGCTAAGCAGTGGTTAGGTTCACTCCCTAGAGGATCCATCATTACATGGGTCAAATGACAGAGAAATTTTAGCTAGATATTTTCCTCCGACAAAAAATGCTAAACTACAGAACAACATCGCCTCATTTATGCAAATCAACTCGGAGACTCTCTACGACACACAGGAGCACTTCAAAGATCTTTTGCGTAGATATTCTGACCATGAACTGCCAACTTGTCTAAAAGTCCAAAAATGAAAGTATCAAGTGTCTTCCTAAATCACCTAAAGGGGGTGAATAAGTGATGTCTGTGACTTTTCGCGAAATAAAAATACCTAAAAATAAGAGCACACAAACCCAAAGATTTATAGTGGTTCCCCGAGTTGGGTACGTCCACTATCCCGCCTCGCCTATCTACCACGAAGGGCTATTTTCGACTACTTCACCTTTCTTAAATTTCAACAAATCTTGCTCCTCGGAGCCGCAAATCCTATAACTCGGAGAACAACCTCTCTTACAACTCGATCCACAAACGGATCTACAACTCGATCCACAAACGGATCTACAACTCGATCCACAAACGGATATATAACTCGATGATAGATATCCTACAAATGTAAAAGAAAATTATACAAAAGTTATACAAATAAACTTTGACAAGATCTGATGTCTTCTATCCGTCGTTCTTTGTTTAGGTCAAACTTGAATATCTTGGAGAACACGGTAGAATCGGAAATCTTGAAGACTTTGAATATTGAATCTTTAATCGACTAGATCTAGGAGAATAAATGAATTTGGATTGCGAATACCTAGTCAAATCGGAAGAAGATCGAATCGTTCACACTATGCATCGGCGGAATGTAGGTAGCTAATCGTATAGGTGCTGAAGGGTCATTTTTGGAAACTTGGGCGATTTTGAATTTTTAGCAATTAGCACAATTAGGGTTGATGAAAAATCCACCTTAAGTATTTATAGGCATCCTCAAAAGTAACGGTCATAAAATTTTTTCCAAAATAGGACCGATAAAAATTACAGCACATGTCGGTCGTCCAACCCGAGACGCAATTTGAAAAATTTTCTGAAAAATAACCAAGTCCTTTTCGTCGAGTATCATCGAGTATAACTGAGTATACTCGCCGAACTAGTAGTGATATACGACGAAATTGACTTAGAGAAATTTTGCTCAACCTAGATAGCCACTCAAAGCCATGTTGAAGTCATACTCGACGAATTCGATGAGTATCGGCTATATACTCGATGAATTCAACGAGTATCGGCTGGCTAACTCGACGTACTTGACACTGTCAACGCACTTGATGCCATCGACATAGTCGACGCACTCGACGATGTCGACGCACTCGACGCCATCGATACAGTCGACGCACTCTACACCATCGATGCACTCGACGTAAATGCCTTGAAAAAAAAATCAGAGAAGTAGTGTCGAGATGATTCGATAAATTCGGCGTATATCGATAAGTATATTCGACGAATTTGGTGAGTATCGTTTGATACATTTGACGAATTTGACGAGTATACTTGATGATACCCGACAAATTTTACTTAACTATTTTCCACTCTCAGATATTCTGCCACAAGTATATATGATGAATTCGACGGGAGCTACTATGGATATCTGACGAATTCGATGAGTAATAACGAGTATGCTCGACGAATTCGACAAGTATCCCTTACCAAACTCGACGAATTTTACTTGGGTAAAATTCTGTTCTTTTGAATCTGAATCCTTCTCCTTCCTTAATCCTCGACATGCACTTGGGATAGAAGTACACCCCAATAGAGAGATTTCACATGAGTCAACACATTGTCCTACACAACGAAGGATTACATTGTATAGTCCTATGTTTACTGACCCATTATAACCTGACATTGGTGTGTACTAAGCAATGTCGACCTGCAAGTACATAACTAAAAATACCACATCAAATACACTCTTAATTCATCTTAGCTTAACTTGACCCTTCTTCAAATCAGGGATATTGTGGATATAATACCCAACAATCTCCCATATTTGAAGAAGTTAGAATCCTATAAGCTAAGGTTAATAGCATAATAATAAAGCATAAAACTGAAATGATATAAGATTTAAAGAAAATTAAACACAGCGCACATTCTTGTCAAAACTTTAAATTATATATATATATATATATATATATATATATATATATATATATATATATCAATTAGAGTTCATGTTTGGGGACAACCACAACCACACATAATTATCCATAAAAAATAAAAGACCATAAACCCTTCCTGCCCTAGCTCTTCTAATGCTGTCAGATGAAGTAAGACTTGGGCGTAGGATAATATCTCGGAGGGGATGGAGGTGCAGCTGGATCATCATGCCTGTGCTTTCGGAAGTGAATTATTCTTTTCCCACTAACCACCTCATACTTGTGCCACATATCTGTGTTATAGTGGTCCCACCCTCTTTCTCCTCCAATATCAACCATGGTGAAAGAGTCTTAGATAATCCTTCTTAAGATAGGACTCCATACCTCAGCCATCTCTCTGATTGGCTCTTCTCTGACGGGATCTGACCTGACAGTAGAGGTGTCTTCACCATATCTTCTCCTTTTGTACACAAGAGGAGGAAAATCTTCAACCACTTGAATCTCTAGGGACACAACAATATCAACAGCAACAGACTTGTCCTGAGAAATATATTGTGTGTCTGTCCAGCATTGAGAGTAATCCTAAGCAGGTTGAACCTCATCATTGAGTGGAGTAGGCACAACAGGTACTTGAAAGCTTGTGTTATCCTAACCTGGCCTTCCAAAAATCTGACCATGCAGCCATACAAAATTATCATAACTGTAGTCATTGAATTGTTGGAAGTTTGAAAGAATTGCAACTTCAACAACATCAACCTTAGCTTTAAGGCCATCCTCCCCCTTTCTTACTTCATCTGCTACAACATTGGCATAAGATTCCATTGCCTTATCAAAATGAGCCATTGAGCGATTGTGAGCCTCAATCATTATTACAGCATTCTTATCAACATTTTGAAGAACTTCCACATTACTCTTTAGCCCGGCAATGTTATGAATTAGAGCTTCATGACCCTGCGCAAACCAGGATTCCAACCTTTCATCTATCTTATCAAAATGCACCTTGACAGCTGCAAGTCCGTTGTTCATATCTTTATCTATTTCCTGGACCTTTTTCAGAACTTTTTTCATTGAGACTTAAAACTGTTGCTGCTGTTTGACTAACTTTGCTCTATGGTTTTCAGGATAGAACTATAAGAACTAGAACTTAGAACATCTATAGTAGCGATACTAGGAAGAGAGGGAAGATCTTCAAGGATATCTGAATCACTGGGGGACACATCTATCGAAGATAAACGAGCCTTAACCAACAAGTTGAGATCTTCAGCAGCAGGTAGGACAGGAGCATGCTCTTCTGCATCTCCTTCCTCATTAAAAATATCCATTACCTCCTCTAGAACGGCTGGAGGAACACCGAATGCCAGGGAAACTCTCTTCTCTAGGTTGCAGATAAACTTGTCAACCTGAGTAGCAATATATATCAAGTACTGAGTCACCTCCCCCCCAGAAGCTAAAGCAGGAGTAATCTCTTGGAGAGGGATAATCATATTGTCCACTAACACTAGCTCAGAAAAATAATTAGCATTATCAGCAGCTTTTTGCTCATCAACAAAACCATTTCCTCATCAGCATCTATTTCATAGTCATCAACATTCAAATCATCCTCAACAACAGCAAAAACCTCGGCCTCATTAGGCACTATCTCATCAACAGCAGCCCGAGCAATCTCAGCAACCTCTATCAGAATATCCCTGGTCTCTGGAACAGTAATCTCGGTAGCTAGAACTGGAACTGGACTCTCTACAACTGAAGTAACACTCAAGGGAACTGATTCAATTGCCACTTGTGTATCAGCCTGCTCCCCCTTAATTCCTACACTCAAACTATCAGGAATTTCACTAGGGCAGGAAGAAGAAATCATATCAACAGGATCATCCTATTCCTCTGCATCAGGCATATCTTTGGCTCCCCTGGCCTCAAGATCCTCCTATCCGTCCTCTAGAATATTGATGAATCTATTTTCTTTAGGGGATGGAAAGGCACACCTTTGGTCATATCAAACTTGCATCTGTCCATTTGATTCAAGAACAAGCTGATAATCCTTGCATAGTTGGGAGTGCTGAGACTATCTTTGATCTTAGTAAACAACAGTGCACCCCAATCCATTCTTTTTCTGCAGATGATCGCCACTAAAATCTTGAACATCTCTGAAGAGTGGTAGTCGTGAGAACCGGTCTTGTAGACTAGAAATTTACCAATTATGTCATACATTAGCTTTATTTCCTCATTCATCCCTTCCCTCTTAACTTCTTTTGAGCCTCTGGGTAGTCCACAAAATAGTAGAACTCTAGTGAAGTCCTCCTCTTCGAGGTAATCGACCTCTTCGCAAGCCTGAAGCCTCAAGTACCTTGTCAGGAGGGAAGCCTTCACTTTGACTTTGGTCGAACAAAATTTGCTCTTGAAAACAAAATCTTCCCAACAAAGCTTTGCATGTTGATAGAACTCAAGAACGTCCTTGTCCAAAACATTGCATGGGTGCTCTAGCACGAAAGATAGGCCTGCAATTTCCAACATGAGAATGAAATTTTTGAACTCAACTGAAGCAGACGCAAATCCTATCCGAACTAGTTCTCCACCACCTAGCAAACCACTGGTGCTTCTAGGAGCCATGGAGAATCAGATAGCACACAGGATGAGGAAACGACTCTGGATTTGTCTGTCAGACTAGAACTGATTTATTCTGACTGAAATGATGAGAATAGGTCCGTGACAGGATCAAACCTATGGATGAAATCGCCAGGAGATGCTGCTGGAATATCTGAACTTGCTTGAATTGCTTGTCCTGACCTAATCGAAGAGGAACGAAACTAGTGGGATGGGCATAAGACGATGAATAGTACCAAGAAAGTGAATTGTCAGGAGGAATATAGTTCGGCAGAATCCAATGTCTCTTTTGACGAGTGGAGTGGTTTCCCCTAACCCTTATTATATATATAATTTAAAATTTGACATGGGAAATGCGCGTACCTGAGAAGCCGTGACTCTTTGGATCCAATAGAGGAAAGCAATTTTTTACCTAAGTGAAATTTGGCGAAATTGACTGGACGCAGAGTAAAATTCGTCAAGATTAGCCGTTTATATCCGACGAATCGCCGAGTTCTGCTGACCGATATTCGACAAATTTGCCTTAGACACATTTTTCTGCTTTCTGAATAATTTCCCGAGTGAATTCCTGTCTTCTTGGCCTTCTTCACGAGTCTTTATTAAGCATACCTAGTTCTGTTTTGAAGAACGAAAACTTGGCCTCGTCCAACGGCTTCATGAAAATATCTACGACCTGCTTATCCGTCGGGATGTAGATAAGGGCTATGTCCTTGTTCTCCATATGCTCCTGGATGAAGTGATATCGAACTTCATTGTGCTTTGTCCGGCTGCGAGAGATTGGATTATTTGCGATCGCTATAGCACTGGAGGAGTCGTTGAACATTGGAATTTCTTTGAACATTAGGTTGTAATCTTCAAGTTGATTCCTTATCCATATAAGCTGTGCGCAACAACTACCCCCATAGATATACTCTGACTCGGCAGTTTAAGTTGCCACACAATTCTGCTTCTTACTACTCCATGAAATAAGCCTTCTTCCGAGGAATTGGAACGTCCAAGAAGTGATTTTCCTTTCATCTCAGCTACCTCCAAAATATGCATATGAAAAGCCAATTAGCTCAACATCGTTATTTCTTGGGTACCATAAGCTAAGATTTGGTGTACCCTTAAGGTATCTTAAAATTCACTTTGTAGCAACGTAATGAGATTCCTTAGTGTTCACCTGAAATCTAGCGCACACACATGTTGAAAATATTATGTCGGGTTTACTAGCAGTGAGGTAGAGCAAGGATCTAATTATGCTTTTGTACTTGATTTCATCAAAAGGTTTCCCCTTCTCATCCTTGTCCAGAGATATAGTTGAACCAATTGGAGTCCTCATCGAGGTTGCGTTATCCATTCCAAATTTCTTCAGTAACTCCTTGGTGAACTTCGTTTGAGAGATGAAAATTCCATCTTCATATTGTTTCACTTGAAGCCCTAAGAAATACTTCAGCTCTCCCATACTTCTCATTTCAAACTACCCTTGCATAAGTTTGGAAAAACTTCTTGCAAAGGTTGTCTTCCGTAGAGTCAAAGATAATGTCGTCGACAGAGATTTGCGCTAGCAAACTCTTGCCTTTTACTTCCCTAAGAAATAATGTCTAGTTTATCTTTCCTCTTGTGAACTTTTTCTCAAGAAGAAAGCTAGACAATATCTTATACAAAGCTCGCGGAGCTTGTTTTAAGCCATAAAAAGCTTTATTGAGAAAGTAAAAATAGTTGGGGAAAGTAGAGTTGACAAAACCTAGAGGTTGAGCTGCGTATACTACCTCTTTCAGATTCCCTTTGAGGAAAGATGACTTCACGCCCATTTGATAGACATTGAAGCCTTTGAACGTAGTTTACACAAGAAACAACTTGATCTCCTCGAGCCTGGCCACTATAGTAAAGGTCTGGTCGAATTCGATCCCTTCTTCTTGTTTGTATCCTTGTTCTACAAGCCTGGATTTGTTCTTTATGAATACGCCATTCTCATTCAGCTTGTTTCTGAATACCCATTTGGTGCCGATCACGTTCTATCATTTGGGTCTGGGCACCAACTCCCAGACTTTGCACCTTTCGAACTGGTTGAGCTCCTTTTGCATTGCCAAGATCCAAGAGGCATCCTTGATTGCTTCTTCAAACTTCTTTCGCACAACCTGAGACAGAAAACTAAGTTGCAAAATCTCATTAGCTGTACCTCTTCTGGTTTAAAATCCATCTCCTGGTTCTCCAATGATCTGATCAGTTGGGTTATCTTTGAGTTGTCTGAACACTAGGTTTCTTCCTCTTCTAGGAGCAGGTTCTGGTGCATCAGGCAAATCCTATGTTATTGGTTCATCTAGTTGTTCTTCATCCACCATACTTGGATCGACGACCTTGATTGAGCTTGGAGCATCTTTCTTGACTGCTTCTTCCAAGCATAGTTCTTCGAAACAGGTACCTGCATCTGCACCAAATATACTAGATGAGCTGCTATGGAGCATGCTTGTCTCATCAAATACAACATTAATAGACTCCTCTACCACCAGGGTTTTCTTATTGAAAAGCCTATACGCCTTACTATGACTACTGAAAGTGAGGGGATAAGTTGTAAACTACTATAGAGGGGGGGTGAATAGAGTATTCAAATTTTATGAACAACTAGTCAGCTCCCTTGGAGTTTATTTGCGGAATAAATAATCTGATACTTGAACCCTAAGAGCCTAACACAGTGAAGTGCACAAGTGAGAGAGTTAACTGAAATTTCAGTTTAACTATAAGCCTATCACAGCAACTAGCAATCCTAGGTAGTTCTATCACAGCCACAGAATAAACAATTAAATAAGATAGCCAGAGACACAGGATATATAGTGGTTCCCTCTAAATAGGTACTCCACTCTTCTACCACCCTGGTAGGAATCCACTACAGGTTTTTGCTAAGGTGCCCTGCCACCAATGATCTGATTCAGGTAGATCAAATAGACCCTTTGAGCTTTTGATAAGGATGCTCAACCACAGGTTGTTGATAAGGTGCCCTGTCACCAATGTTCACTTTTGAAGAGGTGTGAACAAACTCTTTTACAAAGGGGTTGAGAGGGTTAGATTATCTTCTTTGTTGTAAATACAGATTAGAGAAGACTTGTGGATTCTCTAAAGAATCAAAGTCTCCCCCTGGCTCAGTGAATGTCCAGGGAAAGCCTTTGCTTCAGGATGAAGGAGTTTCAGATATACTGAAATTAAATCCTCAGAGATCTGTAGACTGATTTTTATCAGGTCTTCAGATTCTGGAATAATTGAAGCAGAACTGGAGCTCTTTCTGAAGTCTTGAAAACTCTAAGCAGCTGCTCAGGAGACTTGAGAATGAAAGTAATTGCTCTGGGCTTTTTCTTCAGGGGAGCTTTTCTTCTTCTTTTTGTGAGATGGTGAAGAGTTGCTCTGAAGATGCTTGAGAGAATGCAGCACTAAGAAAAAATCTCTCTGTATCTGTAACTTGTTATTTTTCTGAGAAAAAAATCTCTCTTAAATATGTCTTCTCATTTTTCCTTTGGAACGGCTCTATTGATTTGAATTCTCGAGCCCTGCAACAGATTATCTCAAAATAGAATATAGCAATAGGAATAGAATGACCTATTAGCTTACTGTCAGTCCCAATAAGGAATTAAATAAGTGGGAAAATACTTCAGTCTAAGGACTTACCATTCTTGGAAATAGCAAACAGTGCCAACGGCTAGAATACAGCCTGGAAATATATTTTGTATAATAGGACAAAAATGCTTTATCAAAATACTGAATCCCGTGATTTAAGCTTGACATATTTGGTAATTAATTTATTTTGAATTTAAGCCATAAATCTGCAAAAACAACTTCAGAAAATTCTCTAACCACAAGCTAAAACACTTGGAAATAAACCAAGGAATAGAATGAATACAAAAAGATAAAGGCAGACAATAATCGTCGAACAGGGGTTCGATGATCGTCGACCTAGCTAACAGATCGTCGACTAAAAGCAGAAATCTGTCGAAACAGAAATCGTCGAACAGAAATCGTCGACCAGCTCAAGATATCGTCGACTAAAGCAGAAAATCTGTTTAAACAGAAATCGTCGAACATCTCATGATGTCGACGACTAAGGCAAATATCTGTCGAGACAGATATCATCGAACATCTCATGATGTCGACGACTAAGGCAAAAATCTGTCGAGACAGATATCGTCGAACATCTCATGATGTCGACGACTAAGGCAGAAATCTGTCGAGACAGAAATCGTGAAGCAAGAACACGATCGTTGAACTGCTGATGGCAGATCGTCGACCAACCTTCAGGGCATAATAAACTTGCTCTGAGATCGTCGACCATCGGTCGACGATAATTGTCTTGACTTCAACGATTCTATAGCCCTGCTATCGTCGACCAATGATCGATGATCGCGAGGCCTCGTTCGACGATGGTCGAACGGAAAATGCCTTAACCAAAAATACAACTAGAACTTCTATCCTAAGCTCTAGGTCAGTTATAAACTGTCCTAGGGAAACTGAACAAGGCCTAATCATGATCATATATAGTTATATGGATCAAGAGGGGCTGGAAAGGGATTACATAAGTCAAATCACATCTAGGGTACCAACAATCTCCCCCTATTTGGGTTATGTTATCCAATCCGATCTAAAAACTAATGCACACAATAACAAAAGCAGAGATTAACCAAAAATTTAAATCACAGGCAATCCACAGAAAAACATAAAAACATAAATCAGCAGAACTATAAAGTATCAAGCAGATTTATCAGAGGTTTTAGCATCAGATGAGTTCTTAGGGATTACAACTGGTTTGAAAATAATTTCTCTGTTTGGATTTGCTGCTTGTCTTTTGGATAGCATTAGGTCATGTTCACCAATAATTTTCTTTTCAGCATAGCTTGGCAGAACTGCAGCAGGGTGCAACATCATGTATTCTTCAGTATTAAAAATTTCAGAGTTGACTTGAATTTTGCTGAGTTCCTTTTCTCTGAATTCAGACATAGTTGTATATGCTGTAGGGTCTAGTCCTTGAGCTTTGGCTCTCTCCATCATGCTTAGTGCAATAGATTCCTTAAATCTTGCCACAGAGGCAATTCTTTCAGTTTCAGTCATATCTGATGGAGAGGGTGGTCTGTCAGTATCAGCTTGAGATGCAATCTCCATATTCCTTTGAAGAGCTGTGGCTAATTTGCTTGAGTCAAGAGGAATCTGTGCAGCCTTCTTAGGATCAGTTTCAGCATATAGAGATCTTGGAGGTGCAAGTTCAATGAACTTCTTGTGGGATTTCTCTGAATAGACCACTCTTTTTCCTTTTGTTTCAACTGTCTCAGAAGCAGCAGGTTTCCTTGATGTGGAGGATGGACCTCTCCTGGGAGGAGAAGGTTTCCATTCTGGAACTTTCTTTTTAGGAGTAGGAGGAGGAGAGAAAGTAGGTTGCTGAAATGTCATCTCCTTTATTTGTTCCATGGGAACATTTTCATTTCTTTTCCTTCCTTGTCCTGATACATCTTGGCCTCCCTAGCTTTGGTTACTCCTTCTCTGGTAGGACTGAAAGGTGTTAAAACTGGCTGATTTTGCAGATGGGGCAGAAGAGAGACTTGCAGAGGCTCCAGCACCAGGAGGTGGAGGAGGACCTCTGGGGGGGGGGGAATTTCTGAATTGGAGTGTCATATCTTTTTGTTCTCTTCTTCTCTCTTGTCTGATTCTTTGAGAGTCTCATCCATGGTTGAAATTCTTTGCTCTTGGGATCAATTCCCTTCAGAATGAAATAGGGAACATCCTTGTCTGGATTAGCAGTAGGAGGAGCAGATGCTTTTCTTTTCTTGGATACAGCCTTTTTCTTCTTCTGGGTGCTATCAGAATCCTCAGAATCATCATCATCAGAGGAGTGGGATGAGGTTCTGCCAGCATAATCATCAAAGTCTTGTTCTGAGATATCCTTGGCAACTATAGCATGTTCAGCCTTTTCTTTCTCCTGCTTCTCTCTATCTTCTTTTTCTCTTGCTTCCTCAATGGCATCTTGCTCAAGGAGGGCATTAAGATCAACATTTGGAGATCTCTTCCAGAGTTCTGATTCAGGATACAAGTCAGGAACTATCCTGGGGACCAGTTCTGCAATAGAAGGAATGGATAGAGGATAGGTAAGGATAGGTGGAGAAAAGATGACTGTATCTGCAGGGGCAGATGCTTTTCCTAGAGAGATGGCTAGGGAAACCATATGAGATTTAGCCAACTCTTCAATGTACTCAGAGGTAATATTCTCAGCCATAAAGGCTATATATTGTTCAAGGTTTAGAGTACCTGAGCTTGATTCCTTTTCAGTCATCTTGGAGGCATTCTCTGGTAAGTCTTGCACAGCCTCAGCTTCTCCAGCAGCAGCAGCAGCATTCTCAAGTTGTTGAACCACTACTTCTGAGTCAGTAGTGTTCATTGGAACTTTTTCACACAAGTCCATGAGGACTTCCTCATTATCTCTCTCAGAGACTTCTTCATCAGAAGCTAGATTCACTAGGGAGTGAATGTCTTTGTTAGATAAAGATATCAATTTAAAGTCCTGATTATAACCTTTAGAGGAAGTGTTTTACCTTCTGGTTGCTCTGGATCTTTCATCAGAGACTCTTTCTCTGGAAGCTCTTGAGGTTCTTCTACAAATGCTGGAAGGGGAAGGGAAGAATTGTCCTGAAGGGTCAAGGCATCACCTGAGACCACTTCAATAGACATCTCCCCCTGCATGACTTTAGTGGGGACTGGAGTCATGCATCTTACTGAAGAGGGCTCGGCAGAGGGTGGAAGTGATTTGATGGCTTCAGTAAGGGAATTGATGGATGCAATGAGAGGGGCATTGGCAGCCTCAATCATGTTTTGGATGGATGGAGTGATGAGCTCTACAATATGTGCAAGCAATTCAGGAGTTATCTGAAATGCTGAGGGTGTGGAGGTGGATGGATGACTGTGGGATGGAGGTGCATGTAGGATGGGAGATGCATGTAGGGATTCATGTTGTGGTGGCACTGCAGATTGTGTGGAGGGTAATGCAGGAGATGAGGATGCAGGGGTAAAGAGGGAGGATGGAGGGATTACTGAGCCTTCCCCAGCAAGCTGGAGAGTGGCTGAATCAGCCCTTGTGTCTGATAGAGGGTTAGGATCAACCCTGGCTGACTTCTTGATGACTCTCTGGGATTTCTTGAATAGAGAGGGGTCCAACCTCTTGCTGGCGTTGACTGCAGAGGGTGCAGAAACAAGCAGCAGGGGTGCTTTCACATACAGAAACACACCCAACACCCTGGCAAGGTTTACTTCTTTCTTGTTGTTCTTTCTCCTTATCAGTTCAAACAAAACTTTTCCCCAGGCTATCTGCGTCTTATTCACCAAAGCTGACATTAAGGCAAATTGTTGCCTGTTGATGTTGTCGTGAGCAGAGTGTTTTCCCAAAACGACCTTGCCCACCAGGTCTGCCAGAAACTTATACTCTGGAGACAGATTGATCTTCAGCAGCTTAGCTGGAATATCCTCAGCATGGCCCATCACAGTTAGCATGCGGCCATATTCCTCTGTATTTTGCTCATAGTCCTCAGTACCGGTTGGTAGTCCAAACAGCTCAGTCAGAACTTTAGGAGTCAGAATGACCTCCTCTCCATTTATCTTTCTAGTCATGGCTTCGTCGCTGGAGGACGAAGTATATACCCATTCTCGAATCTCTGGTATATGAATCTTCGGTGAGAATGACATAAATCTCTTTAGGCCTTGATCTTCACACAGCTGCAGAATGTCTTGGATGGGTTGATCACATCGACTGAAGGAATCGAAGTCGACACAGAATCCAGTGTCGAACTTCATCCCGAAGAGAACTGCTGAAGGAATCGCCATTGGATTGAAGAGAGAATGGAGAATCGAGATGCAAGGCAGGGGAGAAGAGAATCACGCGGGATTAGAGTTCGAGAGAGAATTCTAAGCCAGAAGATGGAATATGAAAAGACGGAGCGGAAGAACGACGATCTCCAGACCTAAATCGACTATCAGATATAAATCTACGATCGTCGAACCCGGAACAAAATCGGTCGTCGAACAATGACCGACGATAGTCAATATTTGACTAATCGTTAAACATCGACCGACTACAAGCAATCACCACGATCGTCGATCAATATATGTTGGTCGACGATTCTCCACACAGCACAGAAAATCTGTCGTCGACCATTGGTCCACGATAGATACCTAAGGAGAGATCGTTGACCAGTTGATCGACGATTTCTGCCTTACTACAAAAACGATCTGTCGTCGACCATTGGTCGACGATAGATACCTAACCTGGTCGAAGATCGTCGAGCAGTCGTTCGACGATTTTAGACAGAAAACAAATCTATCCAAATTTTCACTACTCTGAACCATTAATCATACCAAGCTGGTTCAGGAAGAACAAATGCCTTTGCTCATCAAGGGGCTTAGTGAAAATATCTCCTCTCTGCAGGTCTGAGGATATAAATTCCATTGCTATCTTGTCCTTTTCCACATTATCTCTCAGAAAATGATGTTTAATCTCAATGTGCTTGGTCCTAGAATGGTGCACAGGATTTTGAGCAAATGATATTGCACTGGTACTGTCACACAGAATTTTTGTTTTTGAGTGTGTGTACCCATAATCCACTAGCTGATTTTGAATCCACAGGATCTGTGAACAACAACTAGCTGCTGCTATATATTCAGCCTCAGTAGTTGAAGTAGACACAGATGCCTGTTTCTTACAAAACCAAGAGACAAGTCTCTCTCCCAGGAACTGACAGGTCCCTGAGGTGCTTTTCCTGTCAACTCTACAACCAGCATAATCAGCATCTGAATATCCAATTAATTCAAATCCTGACTCAGCTGGGTACCACAGTCCTAAGTTAGGGCATCCCTTAAGGTATCTCAAGATCCTCTTGAGAAGAGTTAAGTGAGATTCCTTTGGGTTGACCTGAAACCTAGCACATAGGCATGTAGCAAACATTATGTCAGGCCTACTTGCAGTCAAATACAGCAGGGAACCAACAATGGCTCTATAGTTCTTTTGATCGACAGACTTGCCATTGACATCAGAATCAATAACTGCATTTGAGGCCATAGGTGTGCTCATTGATGAAGCATCAGACATTCCAAATCTTTTAACCAGCTCTCTGGCATATTTTGATTGAGAAATGAAGATACCATCAACACACTATTTCACTTGGAGACCAAGGAAATAGGATAACTCACCCATGCTGCTCATCTCAAACTTGGAGTGCATTAGTTCAGAGAACCTCTTGCATAGTTTGGGATCAGTGGAGCCAAATATAATATCATCTACATAGATTTGAACTAATAGTTGTTAGTCCTTATGATGTCTAATAAATAGGGTTCTATCTACTACACCTCTCACAAACTTGTGTTCTAGAAGGAAATTTGCTAAGGTCTCATACCAAGCTCTAGGAGCTTGCTTAAGTCCATATAGAGCCTTTTGGAGTTTGAACACATGAGTGGGTAAGGTTGATGAAACAAACCCTGGTGGTTGTTCAACAAACACTTCTTCCTTTAAATCTCCATTGAGGAAGGCACTCTTCACATCCATTTGGAAGACCTTAAATCTCTTATAGGCAGCATAGGCTAGGAAAATCCTAATGGCTTCTAGTCTAGCTATAGGGGCAAAAGTCTGATCATAATCTATGCCTTCCTCCTGTCTATAGCCTTGAGCTACTAGCCTAGCCTTATTCCTAACTACTATGTCTTGGGCATCAAGCTTGTTTCTAAACACCCACTTGGTGCCTATGATCAGTTGGCCTCTTGGTCTTGAAACCAAAGTCAAAACTTTACATCTTTCAAACTGTTTAAGTTCCTCTTGCATGGCTATAATCCAGTGTGGATCAAGCTCAGCATCTTTAATGGTTAGGGGCTCAACCTGAGAAAGGAAACAAGCAAACATCACATCTTTGTTGAGTTGATGTCTTGTCTGGACTCCTACTGAAATGTCTCCAATCACTTGAGATACAAGGTGATCTCTAAGTGTGACAAGATTAGTAGGTTCAACAATGATCTGATCTTCAACATGTTCAAGATTTAATTCCTCATGTGGAATTTGATCAACTGTTGGAGCAGGTGCTTTAACTTCTAAAAGTTCTACATCAGATTCAGAATCTGAAGAAGCAACCTGAGGAGTTTGTTGGGGATGATTCTCCTGTGTGAGTCTCAAACCTTCCAAATCCTTACTTACTCCTAGGACTTGCACTGTACTATTAGAGGAAGAGTCCTTCTCCTTATAATACATGACTGTCTCATCAAAAGAGACATGTGCAGACTCTTCTATCTTAAGAGAGGATATATTAAGGACCCTATAGGCTTTGCTTACTTGAGAGTATCCTAGAAAAACTCCCATTGAAGCTTTTGCCTTAAATTTTCTAAGGTATTCTTTGTTATTGTTATGAACAAAAGCAACACAGCCAAATACTCTAAAATAGTCTATTTTAGGTTTCACTTGCTTAAGTAACTCATAGGGAGTCTTACCCTTAAGTTTATGTATCAGACTTCTGTTCAATACATAGTTAGCTGTGCTAACTGCTTCAGCCCAAAAGGACAGAGGCATGTTAGCATCTGCCAACAATGTACTTGCAGCTTCAATTAGGGTTCTGTTTTTCCTTTCAACTACCCCATTTTGTTGAGGAGTTCTAGGAGCAGAGAAGCTATGTTTGATACCTTCCTTCTCACAGAATTCTTGCATAAGAAGAGACTCAAACTCAGTACCATGATCACTTCTGATCAAGGCAATCTGAGTAGAATACTCACTCTGTATACACTTTAGAAAGTCTGTAAGAACCTTGAAGTTATCAGCCTTAGTTCTCAAGAAGAATACCCAAGTGAACCTAGAGAAGTCATCTACAATTACTAGAGTGTAAGACTTTCCTCCAAGACTCTGTACAGCAATAGGACCAAATAAATCCAAATGTAGCAAGTACAGAATCCTGGGAGAATCACTTTTATTAACTGATTTAAAGCTATTTCTTGTTTGCTTACCTAATTGACAAGCTTTGCAAAGGCCTTCCTTCTTGTAGGGGCAAGAAGGTAAGCCTCTTACAAGATTGTATTTAGCCAACCTAGAAATGTTTTTCAAATTTACATGACTAAGTCTCTTATGCCAAAGGGTATTATTACTGGTTACTTCATTAAATAAGCATATTTCAGATTTGGGTGAGTTAAAATCTACAACATAAACATTACCAATTCTAATACCTACTAACACAACAGTATTATTTAAAGCAATATTACAAGCAGTGTCAGTAAACCATACCTTGTACCCAGCATCACACATTTGGCTTACAGAGATTAGGTTGTGCTTTAGTCCTGAGACATAAGCAACCTTCTTGAATGTTACAGCTCCTATGGTGAAGCTGCCATACCCTTCAGTCTGTCCACAGCTGGAATCCCCAAATACAACTTTTGGTCCCAGCTTGGCTTTGAACACTAACAGATTCTTCTTCTTTCCTGTCATATGCTTTGAGCATCCACTATCCAGATACCATTTGTCATGTATGACTGGATAGGTCTTCACCTGCAGAGATAACAGTTATACATTGTGGACCCAGGTTACCTTCGGTCCAGTATTCTTCACAAAAGAAAAACTAGATATAAAAGATTTTGCAGGCTTAGATTTATATCCTAAAGGGTGTGATCTCCTAGGTGGGATAATCCATTCAGTTGAAGGATTAAACAACCTAGGGTAGTGATTGGGATTTGCAATTCTGGAAGTTTGAAATTTATTTTCCAGCTTAAGTCCAGATCGTCGATCCACGGTCGACAATCGCAAGCCATATCGTCGATCATTTGTAGTAGTGCTATGTTCTGGATTCCACGATCGTCGATCACTGGTCGATGACTCAAGATGAGATCGTCGATCACTGGTCGATGACTCAAGATGAGATCGTCGATCTCCTGCACCAAAGATATCATACTTGGTGAAGGTGTTCAGCGATCGTCGATAGACGTTCGACGATTGGTTTGACGATCGTCGATTAATGTTCGATGATTTTTGTAAAGCTAGAAATTTTTTCTTCCTGTTCTCTTTCTTAATCTTATTCTGAATTTTCTTACATTTTTCAATTTCCTCAGTATTCTTTATTCCTGATTCAGAAATAAATTTTACTGGAGTGCTAAATCTCTCCTTTGTGAGGAGGATGGGTTCACTAGATGTAGCACCTAAGCCTAGTTTATCATTACCAACCCTAGTGTTTGCTATACTGGTTATTTCAGATAATTTAAGGCTTCTGCCATTTAATTGTTCTTCTAACCTCTTAGATTTAGCTAGTTCTAATTTTAGGAATGTTACTTCTCCTCTTAAGCTTTCTAATTCTTTTTCTAATCTGATTATTTCAGTACCTTCCATGTCTAGTTCCATTATCTTTGATCTAAGTGACTTGATTTCTTTTTCAGATAACAGTAGATCTAAACATAGAGTTTTAAATTTTAATTTGAACTCAGGAGATGAAAAATCAAATGAGTTGATTACCTGGTCTTCCATAGGAAGATCTTCTTCATTGTCTCCTTCTTCTTCAGAATTCTCTGCAGCTGACAAAGAGCTGCAGGCATTGATAGCCATGAGGCAGACCTCTTTGGCTTTCTTCTCTTCTTCTCCTTCTGAATCACTGGAGCTAGAGGAGCAGGTATCCTCTTCTGTTTCACTCCAGGTGGCAGCCACAAATCCCTTGTCCTTCTTCTTGTATTTGTGTGAGGAGGACTTGGAGTGGTGCTTCCTGTACTCTTTCTCATGTTTCTTCTCCTTGTGTTTTTTCTCTGGACAATCTGGAGCAATGTGTCCAGGCTTGCTGCAAACATAACAGATGATTTCTTTAGATGGAGTCTTGTCATACCTTGGTTTGTCCTCATACTTGGAGAACTTCTTTCTGAGGTCTCTTCTTCCCATGTTGAAGAACCTCTTGGCAATGAGTGCCAGTAACTCCTCATTTGATTGACTTCCTTCAGAAGTCTCAGCAGCCTTAAGATCTAGAGAGTGCTCTTTCTTTGTAGGTGTAGGAGTTTTTACTTCAGTTGCAGCAGCTCTGCTCTTTAAAGTTTGCTCATATGACTTGAGCTTTCCCAACAGAGCTTCTGTGGAGAGTTCCACAGTGTTTCTTCCATCCTTGATGGGCCATATCCTTGAGTCCCAAGAGATGGGAAGGCACATCAGGATCTTGTCATTGACTTCTGACAAAGTTATCTCCTTGTCCAAAGACATCAGTTCACTTATTATTGAACTGAGTCTTGTGTACATTGAGTCAATGTCTTCAGCATCATCCTTCTTGAAATTTTCATACTGAGAGGTGAGGTTGGATCTCCTGTCCTTCCTCTCATCAGCTGAGCCAGCAACTATGTGGTTGAGGGAATCCCACATAGCTTTGGCTGAGGTACATTCAGCAAGCTTCTGGAATATTTCATCAGACATTGTCTGAGCTAGGATATTCATTGCTTTTGCATCAGCTGCTTTTGCCTTCTTGTAGCTTTCATTGTAATCAGGAGGTGGCACAACACTGAGATCAGCAGATGTGATAGAAGCAGCAGCAGGCCTAGCAGGTGGTCCTGTCAAAATTAAAGAAAAGATATCTTCATCAATAGAATTCATGTATAGTCTTATCCTGGCCTTCCATATGCCAAACTTGGACAAGTTGCATACAGGAGGTCTGGTGCTTGCATAATCCTTAGACTGGGCCATGTGTGAAAGTGTTTGTGAATGGTATCAGGAAACAACTTATCACGGGATCTTTTAACTCAGGTGTTAGCCTGTATGAACAGCTAACCTCCCTATGATACCAATTGAAAGTGAGGGGATAAGTTGTAAACTACTCTAGAGGGGGGGTGAATAGAGTATTCAAATTTTATGAACAACTAGTCTGCTCCCTTGGAGTTTATTTGCGGAATAAATAATCTGATACTTGAACCCTAAGAGCCTAACACAGTGAAGTGCACAAGTGAGAGAGTTAACTGAAATTTCAGTTTAACTATAAGCCTATCACAGCAACTAGCAATCCTAGGTAGTTCTATCACAGCCACAGAATAAACAATTAAACAAGATAGCCAGAGACACATGATATATAGTAGTTCCCTCTAAATAGGTACTCCACTCTTCTACCACCCTGGTAGGAATCCACTACAGGTTTTTGCTAAGGTGCCCTGCCACCAATGATCTGATTCAGGTAGATCAAACAGACCCTTTGAGCTTTTGATAAGGATGCTCAACCACAGGTTGTTGATAAGGTGCCCTGTCACAAAAGTTCACTTTTGAAGAGGTGTGAACAAACTCTTTTACAAAGGGGTTGAGAGGGTTAGATTATCTTCTCTGTTGTAAATACAGATTAGAGAAGACTTGTGGATTCTCTAAAGAATCAAAGTCTCCCCCTGGCTCAGTGAAAGTCCAGGGAAAGCCTTTGCTTCAGGATGAAGGAGTTTCAGATATACTGAAACTAAATCCTCAGAGATCTGTAGACTGATTTTTATCAGGTCTTCAGATCCTGGAATAATTGAAGCAGAACTGGAGCTCTTTCTCAAGTCTTGAAAACTCTAAGCAGATGCTCAGGAGACTTGAGAATGAAAGTAATTGCTCTGGGCTTTTTCTTCAGGGGAGCTTTTCTTCTTCTTTTTGTGAGATGGTGAAGAGTTGCTCTGAAGATGCTTGAGAGAATGCAGCACTAAGAAAAAATCTCTCTGTATCTGTAACTTGTTATTTTTCTGAGAAAAAAATCTCTCTTAAATATGTCTTCTCATTTTTCCTTTGGAACGACTCTATTGATTTGAATTCTCGAGCCCTGCAACAGATTATCTCAAAATAGAATATAGCAATAGGAATAGAATGACCTATTAGCTTACTGTCAGTCCCAATAAGGAATTAAATAAGTGGGAAAATACTTCAGTACAAGGACATACCATTCTTGGAAATAGCAAACAGTGCCAACGGCTAGAATACAGCCTGACAATATATTTTGTATAATAGGACAAAAATGCTTTATCAAAATACTGAATCCCGTGATTTAAGCTTGACATATTTGGTAATTAATTTATTTTGATTTTAAGCCATAAATCTGCAAAAACAACTTCAGAAAATTCTCTAACCACAAGCTAAAACACTTGGAAATAAACCAAGGAATAGAATGAATACAAAAAGATAAAGGCAGACAATAATCGTCGAACAGGGGTTCGATGATCGTCGACCTAGCTAACAGATCGTCGACTAAAAGCAGAAATCTGTCGAAACAGAAATCGTCGAACAGAAATCGTCGACCAGCTCAAGATATCGTCGACTAAAGCAGAAAATCTGTTTAAACAGAAATCGTCGAACATCTCATGATGTCGACGACTAAGGCAAATATCTGTCGAGACAGATATCGTCGAACATCTCATGATGTCGACGACTAAGGCAAAAATCTGTCGAGACAGATATCGTCGAACATCTCATGATGTCGACGACTAAGGCAGAAATCTGCCGAGACAGAAATCGTGAAGCAAGAACACGATCGTTGAACTGCTGATGGCAGATCGTCGACCAACCTTCAGGGCATAATAAACTTGCTCTGAGATCATCGACCATCGGTCGACGATAATTGTCTTGAATTCAACGATTCTATAGCCCTGCTATCGTCGACCAATGATCGACGATCGCGAGGCCTCGTTCGACGATGGTCGAACGGAAAATGCCTTAACCAAAAATACAACTAGAACTTCTAGCCTAAGCTCTAGGTCAGTTATAAACTGTCCTAGGGAAACTGAACAAGGCCTAATCATGATCATATATAGTTATATGGATCAAGAGGGGCTGGAAAGGGATTACATAAGCCAAATCACATCTAGGGTACCAACAACTACTATAACCTATGAGAATACCCTTTAAAATATTTTTCACCAAACTTCGTGCGGTAATACTTCCCATTATTAAGTACAAAGCATTTACTTCCAAAGATGCTAAAGTAGGACACAGTCATTTTTCTGCCTTTCAATAGTTCATAGGGAGTCATACAATGGTGTTTGTTGATTAGTGCTCTGTTTTGCACTTGACAAGCTGTGTTGACTGCTTCGGCCCAAAAGTACTCTGGTATTGAAGCGTCATTCAACATTGTTGTACATGCTTCAATAAGTGTTCTATTCTTTCTCTCAGCAACTCCATTTTGTTGTGGAGTGCGCGGGGACAAAAAATCATAAAAGATACCTTGACTTCCATAGAATTCTGTCATGGCACCTGACTCAAATTCTGTTTCGTGGTCCCTTATGATTTTGACCACTGAGCAGTTTAATTCATTATGAATTTGCCGGACAAAATTATTGAAAGACTCAAAGGTGTATGAGTTGTGTTTTAGAAAGAACACACAAGTAAAATGAGAGTATTCATCAACAATTACCAACCTATATACTTTACCTCATAAACTGTTAATTGGCATAGGACTGAATAAGTCCATATGAAGTAAGTATAAACTTCTGGAAGAATATTTTTCAGAAATACCCTTAAAGGT
This sequence comes from Platanthera zijinensis, assembly GCA_039513925.1. Lineage (NCBI taxonomy): Eukaryota > Viridiplantae > Streptophyta > Magnoliopsida > Asparagales > Orchidaceae > Platanthera > Platanthera zijinensis. The sequence continues at coordinate 181,073,971 of CM077079.1, read as the reverse complement.
AGCCCTTGTCTGCTTACCGATCTGTCATGCGTGACATGGAATTTTTTTAAGGCACTAAATGCTGGGGGCATCGCGCACTAAGTTGTGAGAAAATAACATGTTTATTATTTTGAAATTTATATGTGCTAATCTCTTGTGTCATTTGTCACAATGAGACGCACTACTTTTAGCCAAAAAGTACACTGGTGTAGAAGTGTCTAAACATTGAAAATTTAAACAAAAGATATTTCTACTACGAGTGCTTGTTAAGATTGTCTCCAAATTTACAGACGATTTTATCAGACAGTTGTCCTTATAGAACTCAACGATATAGCCTTTGTCACATAATTGATTTATGCTTAACAAATTATGCTGTAATCCTTCAACATAAGCCATGTCTGTGAATGAGACTATCCCGTTGGAAATTATACTGTAGCCTTCAGTGATTCCCATGTCTGACCCTCTAAAGATGACCTTTGGATTGTCTTCAACTGGGGTAAATTCTCACAGCAGGCTTCTTATCCCGGTCATATGCCGAGAGCATCCACTATCCAAGTACCAGATTTGAGTTTTATTGGCCTTTGGACATACCTGCAACCATAAATCATTTTATATTATGAACCCAAATATATTTGGGTCCTGGGTTATCAATTAGTTTGACACCACTAGAAACTTTAACATTGCGAGTGGTCAATCTCGTGCTGTTAACTCGCGGAGTTTCAAAATTAGCAGGGCTAAACTAATAATCGTGCCAAAATGACCAATTTTGCTGCAGCATCAAAAGTCAAACCTGTTGTACCTTCTCTTGTATTCCTGCTTTACCTTTTGTACGAGAGGTCAAGTAGGGGCTACAGACTGGGACGTGGGAGCCTCCTGATTGCAGCACACACAAGGCTTCTCAGTTACCTTAGCATTATGTATGATAGTTTTGGCTTTTGTTGCCTTCTTAAAGTTATGTCAATAAACATAAGGACCATACTCTTTTAGTGTTATCTCTTCATAAGGAGCCTTAAACACACTTTCCCAAAAGTATCAGGGATTGGTCCATCCTTGATAGTGCTTCTTAGTCTCTATATAGGTAGTCCTAGCAAAGTGCCCATAGGATGACTCAGAGTCATATTTATTTGTTGGGAAAACCTTCTTAAAAGAGGGTTGACTTTGAGGTGCCTTCCATTGACCTTTGGCGGTGGATCTCTTAGCAGCCTTGCCTTTTTCAACTATGTGGCCAAGAACACTACCCTTCTTTGGAGCGGAAAACTCATCAATGAGAGGGAGAATAGTTCTCGGCTTGGAGTAGCTTTCAACAAGTTTCCTCTCCACCAAGAGCTTTTTTTCTAGCTCATTTAATTATTTCTCCTTTAGGCTTAATTTCTCAGTTAGGGATTTTGATTCCTCTTTCAAGGTGTGTACTTCATCTCTGAGAGGAATTAATTTTGCAAGTTCCTCCTCCAGGCTTATTTCCACTGCCTTGAGGGAGGCAATCCCTTTTGCTTGCTTTTTGACTACCTTACGACATTTGTCAAAAGATTTTAGAAGTTCCTAATACTGAGCCATCAAGTCAGAATCGTCTTCCTCAAAAGAATAGCCTTCAGGACCATTTGTTGACATTTTCGATTTAGAGAGTATCGTGTGCGAGTTTACCTTCCCGTGATACTCAGAGTCGCCAACTTCCTAGTATGATTGTGTCATAAGCCCAAAGTAAGCTCTCTCATTCTATTTACTAGACACACTCGATTCACTGTCACTGAGAGTCTTGGACTTCTTGGCGCAAAGATCTTTTCTTCTTTCCTCTTGCCCTTGAAGGATCTCTTCTCCTCCTTCTTAGATCCTTCCTTATTTTTGTACGGACACTCTGCAATCATGTGCCTCTCTTATTACAACAATAACACACAATGTCAGAGGAAGAATGTCTTTTCGGTTTAGATTTATACCTATCCTCTTTGTTGTAGCTTTTCTTGGAGTGATCGCCATCACGATGTGATTTTCTGAAGTCAGATGAGGAAGATTAATTTTTCATTTGTCTTCTCTTAATGAGAAGTCTCTTTAACTATTTGGAGATGTGTGAGAATTCTCCATTAGATAGCTCAGAGCCTGACATGCTTGGCTCAGAGTCTTTTGGAGTATCTGGAGCCCGTGTACTTATTGGTGACACGACTTTGGATTTTCTCGAAACTTCAGACTTCAGAGCAACTGACTTCTCTCTGCTTGAAGTCCGGCTACTTTGCTCGTCCTTCTTCTTAGTATTCATTTGAAGCTCGTAGGAGAGAAACTTTCTTAAGAGGTTCTGGGGATCAATCTCCGACAACTTCCAAAACTCTCTAATGGTTACAACTTTAGTATCCCAATACTTTGTAGAGGATCTGAGGAATTTGTCGTTTAATTCACTATTAGTGAATGTGCGGCCGTAGTTTCTGAAACTGTTGACTATCTTGAAGATTTTATAGAAGCTTTCTGCAATGGTATCACCTTATCCTTGCTTGAACGCATCGTACTCTTGATTCAGCAAAGATGTGCGGTTGTCTCTGACATCTTCGGTTCCTTCATGAGCACAATTAGACAGTCCCACATCTCCTTGATAGATTTACAATGGAATAAATTTGAAGCATGGAATCGTCTACTGCACTTGCTATAATGTTCTTTGCCTTCTTATCCAGGGAGACCAAGGCAATTTCATCCTTAGTTAAATCCATCAGTTTATTAGGGATCATGATTGCTGGATTTAGGGCAAAGGCTTGTGTTGGAATATATGGTCTTTCTTCCAAAATTTGAAAAATCCTCGGATCTGCTGCTTCCATGAAGAATCAGACTCGCTCTTTCTACATGGGAACGTTTTCTTTGGTGCACACCGGTAACTTCATAGAAGACATGACCTTGATTTTTTCCATGGCTACTGAGCAGAATATCTTGACGCTAGATATGGGATCTTGTTCAAGGTTTTATCTTATACTGAACAACCTCCCTTTGATACTAATTCAAAGTATCTAGTGTCTACCTAAATCACCTAGTGGGGGGGGGGGGGGGGAATAAGTGATGTCTGTGTCTTTTTGCGGAATAAAAATACCTTAAAAATAAGAGCACACAAATACAGAGATTTATAGTGGTTCCCCGAGTTAATTACGTCCACTATCCCATCTTGCCTATCTTTGACAAAGGGGTAGATTCGGCTACTTCACCTTTCTCAGATTTCAACAAATCTTACACTTCGGAGCCGTAACTCCTACAACTCGGAGAACAACCTCTCCTACCATTCGATACACAACCAGATCTACAACTCGATCCACAAATGAATCTACAACTCGATCCACAAACGAATCTACAACTCGGAGATAAATCTCCTACAAATGTAAAAGAAAATTATATAAAAGTTATACAATTAAACTTTGATAATATCTGAAGTCTTCTATCCGTCATTCTTCATTTAGGTCAAACTCTAATATCTTAGAGAACACGGTAGAATCAGAAATCTTGAAGACTTTGAATCTTGAATCTTGAATCGACTAGATCTAGGAGAATAGATGCCTTCAGATTGCAAAGATCCAGTTGAATCAGAAGAAGATCGAATCGTGCACACTTTGCATTGGCGGAACGTAGGTAGCGAATCGTACAGCAACTGACTATCACAACCCACATTTTCTCCGAATTTAAATGTATATCAGAGTAAGAGAAAATACGCGCTGTGATGTCACGCCATATAGGGGATAACTGCAGATGTTTAGGCAAACTCCAATCCAAACACAGTTTATGAAAATACCAAGTTATGATGTGAGAAAAAAACATGTTTCAAGTTATGTTTTGATGGCCGTATCCCTCGGCTCAGTGGATCATGTAGTCAACAACTAAAAATATATGTATATGTTGTGGAAATAGTTTGTTTACAATGGTTAACTACCTACATGAGAATAAATGTCCGTATAAGACAACTCATGTTATGCACGACTCTAGATTTAGTATAAGTATAGAAATGACTTTGTACGTTCAATAAGATATAGTGATTTTAGCTTCAAAAGATGTCATGCATGAGGTAATAGAGGTAATACTTTAATACTTTAAAATATCTAACATGCAACCTAGCATAAAACCTTCCCAAAGAGCAAGTAAATTCAAACCATCATAAGAAAAGGCTTAGCAGTTAGAAAGTACTTAACATTAAACAAAAAAAAATCCAGTGGGCGTCAACAACCTGACACGAACCCACTAAAAGGTATGTATGTCTGAACTAAAAGAAAACAAACAATAACTATCTCACAGTCGGTGAGAAAACGACAGCTGCAGAGTACAAGACAAAAACCAACTCTAGCCGCTCAATCGATAACTTCTCCAAACTTGAGGCATTCAAAGAAAGAACACCTCAGCAAGAATGAAAATATAGGTGGAGATCAAAGATAAAAAGGTTAGCAATAAACCAAAAAGGGATAAATGGTTACCAAACCAAACATAAGGGAGATGTCAAATCACAACAACTAATCATATGATAATGGTAAAAGATTTACTTATTGAGTTCAAAAGTAAGAAAGTTGCAACAAGTGCGAAACGAAGCCATGCTTCGAGAATATCTGCAAAAGTAAGCAGAATAACATATACCTGTACAATACGAGGAAATAGACTTAGTAACTCTTCTCATATGATTCATTAACACTGGTATGAAATGGTCCTGAGTCGGTGGCCACATTGTCTAACCCAAACTTACAGACCCAACAAATTTCGAGAAGGTACTGTGGTGGTGGCAACATTGTCCAACACAAACCGATAATCTAATTGTCTCAATAAGACACTAGGGTGGTGGCAACATTGTCCAACTAAACCAAACAATCAATATATATATAAACAAGGTGTTGTGGTGATGGCAACATTGTCCAACTCAATACATAGGCCAGAAACAAGCCCAACAGTGTAATGATTCACAATTTAGCACTAGGTTGGGGGTCCTTTATCCACTACCAACCAAGGGCCATACATAACATCCATAAACACCTATAACCTCAACTAGAATATAGAAACTCTCCTTGATATAAAGGAAAAAAATTCCCAAGTGATAGCAATTCTAAGTCATACTCAATGAATTCAGCTTAATCCAGAAAAAATTCTAAGTCCACAGGAAAAGGGTCGAGTACACTCGACGCCGCGTTGAGTGCATTCAACGCACTCAACGCCAACCAAATTTTCAAGAAAAATTATCTTCACTCAATGCCACATTGAGTCCGCTCAACACTTTTGACTTAGTCTCGAAGCAACTCAATGCCAAAGCTTCACTAAACGTTGATTCACTCAATACCGCATTGAGTCCGCTCAATGCTTTTGACTTAGTCTCGAAGCTACTCAACGCCAAAGCTTCATTCAATGCAAATTCACTCAACGCCGTATTGAGTGCATTGAGCGCACTCAACGCTTTTGCCTTAGCCTCACAGACCACTCAATGCCAAGTGAACTTCACACAATGCCATGCCTGAAATTCGTCGACTCAACTTCTAATACTCGACGAGTACATCAACACTCAACGCCAAGTCTTATACTCGACGAACTCAATGCAGAATACTCGACGAATATAGCAACACTAAACACCAAGTCTTATACTCTACGAACTTAATGCCTAATACTCGACGAATTTGACTTAACTCAACGCCAAGCATTACCCGACAAATTTACGTCGGATACTCGATGAATTTGACTCTTCTCTTATTGATACTAGCCGAATTTTACTTGGACGAAAAACTCCAATTATATTTGACGAATTCTAACCTGCCTAATACGAATAATCCTGAGTTAGACTAATAGTGACATTAACCGAATATAGACAGATTAACAGACAACCCGACACTCGGCGGATTTTTCCTAGGCTAACTATCATATAAGATGAATTTACTTAGGCTAATAGGTAAAAATCGATGTGTTTAAACACTATCAGCCGAGAGACGGCAAATCTAACTCATACTAACAATCAAATATGATGAATGGCCCTTGACCAAAAATTTCGCACTAAACATCAGGTCTAAATGGCCAAACCGTACCTTATTCCCAATTTCTGTACAGTGAAGGAAACAAGAAAATGGGAAAAAAGATAATGGTAAAAAAGAATGTGCAAGTGGGAAACCGGCACTTGCCTCAAATATTTGCCAAACTCCAGCAACACCAACGCTCCTCCTCATGGATGTGGCAGCAAAAATACCTAAGCAGCAAAACTTGAAACTTTTCGAGAGGAGAGAAGGTTAAAACCACCTACCTTAATCTCTAAAAATCCAAGAAATGGGAAAAACTCACCGCACAAACATAGATCTCGGTGAGGGCTAACCGGATCTACTCTTATTCGACGATATCGTGCACCGATGCTCCTACAATCAACGGCCGAAAGCTTTGCAAGGTCCACCACTCTCGTCTTCCACAATACAGGCCAAAGGTTTTAAGGAAGAAGATGAACAGGGTTTCCGTCTTATCGCAAGGCTGTTTATAAGAGATAAATAATATAATATATTGTCATTTTAATTAAAGCGTCCAAATGACCAAAACTCGCACTAACAAAGATTTCTACGAAAATCGCACCGTAGCTAAATATCGACGCTACAAATCCAACGGCGAAGTCAAAATAAAAATTCGACAAACCAAATTCGGGTAAACACTCCCTGAAGTCAAAACATTAAATATCCCAAAAACACTCCTCCCTATTCCAAAACAAACCCCGACACGCAAGGGAATACCAAAACACAGGAGAAATTAGCCAAGCTAATTATCCCTAGCCAAAACCTCAGATACCAACAAGCAAAAGCCATGCTCTGACAGTGGTACCCACCAACTACGTGTCAGCGTAATGCCCTGAAGTAAAAATACATCACTAAAGGGATTTTAAACAAACCTTGAAAAATCAGGGGCATTACAGCCACGCCTCCTAAAAAGGTTTCGTCCCAAAACTTTATGCATAAAAGAATCTACTATGAAAGGAAAATAATCAATGATTACAGAATGGAAATACGTACCGAAAGAAACTAGGAGAACAGATGAGGATGAGTCTCCCTCATAGCTGACTCCAACTCCCAAGTCGTGCTTTCCACCTCTGGTTCTGCAACAAAACTTTAACCATTGGTATGATCTTCCTCCGCAATACTCGATCTTGAGTATCTAGAATGCAAACAAGCATCTCAACATAAGAAAGGTTAGGCTCACACTGGGGAACCAAATCATGAATCTGCCGGTCTCTAAGCACACATTTCCGCAAGTGGCATATGTGAAACACATCGTGCACACCAGGAAAACTTGCGGGCAAATTCAGCCTATAAGCTAACATTCCAATACATTCAATAATCTCGAAGTGTTCCACATAAATAGGATCTAACTTATGATTCTTTGTAAACCTCTTGAAACAAGACATCTTGGAAACTTTAAGAAACGCCATGTCCCCAACGAAAAATTCCAAATCAGTCCTTCGTCGATTAGCGTTCTTCTCATAATGCTCCTGAGATATACGAAGCTTCTCTCGAATATGCTTCACAGAAATATCCATTTCTTCCAAGGCTTTCGGACCCAACAACGGTCTTTCACCAACCTCATCCCCAAATAAGGGAGTTATGCAACGTCTCCCATACAAGGCCTCAAACGAGGCCATCTACAAGCTCTCTTGATAACTGTTATTATAAGCAAATTCCATCAGCCTCAAATGCTCGTCCCACGCTCCTCTGAGGTCCAAGATGTAACATCTTATCATGTATTCCATAATATTATTAACTCTTTTTTTTGACCATTTGTCTGCGGACGATAAGCGGTGGAATACCTCAGATCGATACCCAATCCTCCATGTAAGCTTTTCCAAAAATAAGATGTAAACCTGGAGTCTCGATCCAAAACAATACTAATAGGTACTCCATATAACCTCATAACCTCATCCAAGTATAACTCTGTTATTTTCTTCTTGGGGTAATCAATCTTGAACGATAGGAGGTGAGCACACTTCGTCAGTCTATCTACTATAACCTATACAGAATCATGTCCTTTGGGAGATCTCGACAAACCAGTAATGAAGTCCATAAAAATACTCTCCCACTTCCAACTTGGAATCTCTAACGATACCAACTTGCCACCAGGCCTTCCTGATCGGCCTTTACTTGAATACAAGTGAAGCACACAGACACGAACTTTGTTATGTCTTTCTTCATTCCATACCACCAAACGATCTGTTTCAGATCTCTATACATCTTTGTAGAACTAGGGTGGTAGGAAACACTGGAATCATGCGCCTCACCGCACATCTTAACTTGAATATCCTTAACAATTGGGGATATAATATCTACCCCGGTACTTCAAAGTACCTGCATCATAAAAAAAAAGTCAGGTAGTTCTCCTTTCTTAGGTCTATTATAGAGGTGCAGGAAATCAAGATCATCCTTTTGATGCAGCCTTGTAAGCGTAATCCATGAAGGTAGAGGGTGCATTTGTCAAACCAAAGGACATCACAAAGAACTCAAAATGTCCATGCCGAGAACGGAAAGCAGTCTGTGGAATATCTGTCTCACGAATCCTCAACTGATGGTAGCCTGAACGAAGGTCAATCTTCGAAAACACCCTACTACCATGCAACTTGTCAAATAAGTCATCAATTCACGGCAAAGGATACCTGTTCTTGATTGTTACCTTACTTAATTCCCTATAATTAATGCACAGCCTCATGGATCCATCATTTTTCTTCACAAACAACATGGGAGCACCCCACAGTGAAGAACTTGTCCTAATAAATCCATTATGCAACAACTCATCCAGCTGGGTCCATAACTCTTCCAGCTCTCGAGGGGCCAAACGATACGGTGCCTTAGTAATAGGACGAGTACCTGGCTCAAGATCTATAACGAAATCTACATCCCTCTCAGGTGGAAGACCAGGAAGACTATCTGGGAAAACATCCGGAAACACTCCTAGGGTGACCGTCGTCCATCTTGAAGTCTAAACGCTTGACCATGCAATGGATAACCGAATCATACCTGGACAACCAGTCCATGCCCAAGATCACATCGAAGTCCTCCAGGTCTATCACCTTCAAATCAACAACAATTAGGAAATTGCTTAAATGAATCGGAGAACCCAGGATACCTTGGTATGACACCACCGAATCACTAGAGGGAAACTTGACATGAAACACATCACCAACTTGATAGAGAGTCAAACGATGGCGCTCTACAAAGGCCCTAGCCATAAATGAGTGGGTAGCACCAGAATAAAAAAAAATGCTCGCCCAGCGGTTCTTTACCTTAAACTTCCCTATAAAATCACATTCATAACTACCGAGCAACATCAAAACAACAACTATGAGCTAAAAACAAACAAGGTTAAGATCTAACCTGAGATCACCTGGGCGTACGTCTGCGCTTCCTCCATGGTCACCACATTTAACTTGCCCTTCCATTTGTCCAAATGCTGCGGTGGTGGCAAAGCCTAAAGTGGAATTAACTGTAGCGCAGGCTGATACTGCAGACACTTATACTTAACATACCATTTTTGTCCATACTGGAAGCAGACCTTGTCCTTATACCAAAAATAGGCAGCATCGTGCCCCCTTCATTTACACAAAGCACAAACAAGTTCTCCTTTGGGAGCGCTCTGAATGGCATGCACCTGCTACTGCTTTTGAGCTCCCAATCTCTTGAAACATTTGTCAAACAGGTAGCTCGATCGGCCACAGAAACTGCACACCTCCTTGCTTCTCTTCCTTGAAGCAGGACCATATTCCTTAGAGTTCTTATCCTCATCAGACTCCTCTTATCTTTCCTCATCTGCTGGCCTTGATTCTTCGCATTATCAATTGCTTCGATCTTTAAGGCAGCTTATACAACTTCAACATAACTTCCGGATTCATAAGCACTGGCCAGCTGCTAGATGTCATTCCTCAAACCACCCAAAAAGCGTTTAACTCTACTAGATTCTGAGGATACCAGATCCTGGGAAAACCGGCTCAATCTAATGAACTCCACTTTATATTCACTCACTGTGAGTTGCCTTTGCTTCAAATACAGAAAATTATTCATCAACCAGTCTTGCTCGACCGACGGAAGAAACTTCCTTAACAGAAACTCCTTGAAGGCTTCCCACGAACATCCGTCTTTCGGGTTCTCTTTTTCTCTTAACCACTAGCTCTTTGCCAGACCCTTCAGCTGGTAAACAGCGACCATCACTCTCTGGTCAGTAGAAATCCTTGAGTATGAGAACAACTCCTCGATCACTATAATCCAGTCATCCAAGGCCAAGAAATCCACTCTTCCATCGTAGGTAAGAGGTCCTAATCGCTGGAAATATGAGATAAAGTTCATCTTTGGTGGCAACAAAACTGGAGGCATCAAAGGAGCAAGGGGAACAGGAATAGCTTGACCCACAGTAAGGTATTGCACTCTAATTGGCTGCCGGGATACTACAGACAATAAAGCCTAGATCTGCGACTGCATCTCCAACATTTGCGTGGACAGAGCCTCATTGCTCTATAACAGTCCTTTGATCACTGCCTCACTCTATGCCCAGAAGACTCACCCTCAGACTAGGGAGTCGACCTTGTTATAGGACGCTTCGGCTGCATTCTAATAACACAACAAGCAACTAATCAAAACCTAGCTTATCGCTAGAACTACAAAACTTAGTTCAGATAATACATGTACAAATACTTGCTCAAGATTCTAACTTGCTCTGGGAATTCATTAATGATGCCATGCTAAAACTTAGGATGATATACCATCATCCCATTGACTCAAGTGCATTGACTATGAATGCATGAATTCTTATTCCCTTTTTTTGACTTAAACCATGTGTGTACATATGTCATCATGTAAATCTTTAGCTTGACACATATGCTAATGCAATGTTATGTCATGCTTGTTGTGCTATGCAATCTATTAAAGGCCTTAGTGCATGTTATGAGCAATGTACACATGAAATATTATGCATCCCATACTACATAATATCACATGCAATGAAGAGAAAAATCTAATGTGCATTCATGTGATGATTGTTATGCATCCCATATTACATAACAGTCACATGTTGCCCCCTATGAGGATCCATATACAAACACATATTATGCATCCCATACTACATAATATGCCTTGTATACTTATTGTCATGCTTATGAATGTAGTGTTCATTCTTCAGCCAAGACGTACTGATGACACATTAGTGTGTGTATGCAATGGGACAACACGACTAAACCTAACCTTAGATGGTTGCTCGACCAATTGTCAAACAACCCATCCCTCTGATAATAACTATCACAACTTGTATTTTCTCTGAATTTAAATGTATATCAGAGTAAGAGAAAACACGCACAGTGATGCCACGCCATGCACGGGATAACTGCAGACGTTCATGAAAACTCCAATCCTAACACAGTTTATGAAAAATACCAAGTTATGAGGTGAGAAAAAAAAACATGATTTAAGTTAAGTTTTGATGGCCGTATTTGTCGGCTCAGTAGATCAACCAGTCCACGACTGAAAATATAAGTATACGTTGCAGAAATAGTTTGTTTTCAATGGTTAACATCCTAATGTTTGTGCTACCATAGTGATCTTTAAGTGATCAAGCATGTAGCCTCACTACTAACTCAGTATGAGTCTATCAGGGTCACACAAAAGATTGTGGAGAAATTAGGAGTTTAGATTTGTATGGTATATCTCATATGATGAGTTAATGGGACTGAAATATTCTAAGGCAAAAAGCACTGAGTGCATTCAGACCAGTCAACGCTTACGTTGAGTTAAGTGTTAACTCGTCAAATGATGGCATTGAGTGTGTTGAGTTTACTTACTGATTCGTCGAGTAAAGGGTTTATTCGGTGAATCTGGCACTTAGGCATTGAGTGTATTGTATTCACTCAACGCCATTCGAAGAATCTGGCCTTTGGCAAAGAAGTCGTGTGCCGTATAATGAATGAGTTCGACGAATATAGTTCGACAAATGCAGTTTGACAAATGCATTTTGATGAATGTCGTTCGATGAATGCCGTTCGATGAATGCAGTTCGACGAATGCAGTTCGATGAATGTCGTTCGACGAATGTTATTCAAAGAATGTAATTCGACGAATGCCGTTCGACGAATCTGGCATTTGGCGCAGAAAGTGTTGAGAGCTTTGAGTTCGTCATATTTGCTTTAAGATACTCAATGATTCGTCGAGTATAAATTGATACTCGACGATTCGTCGTATATCCTGTAGATATTCGATGATTCGTCCAGACAAACTATTGTCTGACCGAAGGTCTATTTTGTCTAAGACCTGGGTCTGTGAATAGCGACGGGAAGTTGTTTTACTTATCTACTGGAGTATAAATAGGTTGTTTTAGGGTTTACAGTTTATGGTTTTCTCTTTCAGCCTAAGCATACGAGCCGTACTGTGCGATAAGACTGATAACCCTAAAAGCCGACGAAATCGTTCCGCCGATTCCGATCTTAATCTAGGCAAGTGTCGCCGCCGCCTCTCCTTCAACTGACCTAGCAGTCCGTGGAGACGCTGAGTGTCCTCTCCTGACCGAGAACTTGTGCGACAAGTTGCTACAGGTTCTCCTGATCATGTGGACTACTATAGAGGCGCGAATATACTTTCTACTCTCAAGACTCAAGCCTCTAAGTGACCAGCTAGATTTTTATGGAGAATCTAGGTTGAGTTTAGACTCAATCCCTCAAAGATAATTTTATTACAGCATGCTTTACTTCTTGATTCATGAATATTTCTAGATCCGAACCCGTTTGGGTTTTTTTTGTTCTTAATTCGACTACGTGAACAAATGTTGTGCCATCCCCAAAAAACCCAACAGTGGTATCAGAGGGAGGTTGTCGACAATATTCATTGTTTCAGAAGTTGCTAAATCCATGGCATGTAGATTTGGAGATTTAGAAGTGTTCTAAATGGCCAAATATAGTCTTGGATCTTCCCAAGAACGCGTGCAATTTCTTTGAGTTTTATCCTTAACAGTAACCGTCACATTGTTGGTTTGTAAAACTAAGCATGTGTTAGATTTTGAATCTCACATGAAGTGACGAGCTTGTCTACTGTGTAAGTGGAGTTGGTATTGGTCATGTCCTATGCATGTAAATTTGAAGATTCAGAAATGTTCTAGATGTTTAGATTTAGCCCGGCTCATCAAGTGTTGATGATATTCTTGTGCACGTTTGGGATGCATTTGGATTATGTTGTTGTATTTTATTTTGCTCAATGTGCACACTGGTTAAATGTTAACCATTATTAAAGTGTTAATCAAATATCAAAAATCTCTTATGCAATATTAAGTATTCGGATGCCTTCCGATGGATGACACTCTTCCTACCTCGATCGATAAAGTGTGGGCTTGCCAAAGCAAGGTGCATTAATCTATCTAAGTAAGGGTGCGAGGGGATAATTATGATATCCCACTGTCGACATCGGGTCAATCTTAACTGGGTGACCTCAAAGGTTGAGTGTCCAGAGACATGGGGTTGGCATGCATCATATGATGGATGCTAATAAAGATTTATTCACCTGCCATACAAGAATTGCATAGTGATGCAATTGGCAAGCGTTGCCTACCAAAATAGCTGCATTATAAGAGAGAATCCAAAGTTGACTCATAGTGTTACTTAAATATGGATCTTGTCCACTAAGAGAGTTACACGCATAAACTCTTCGAATTGATATAGAGGGTTATCAGTTTGAAAAAAATAGTGGGAGTTATTTTGATTAAAGTCCATATCGAAAGAATAAAGTTATATTTTGAAATGTAGTACTAATTTGCTTTACTTGTATCCTTGTAGAATTTCTATGGCAAGTGGTTCACACTACACCCTGTCCCTTCGAGCCATCCTTTAGAAGGAAAGGTTGAGCGGGACTAATTATCTGGACTGGTACAGAAACTTGAGAATTGTTCTCAGGAAAGAGCACAAGCTCTATGTTTTGGAAGAGGTATCCCCTGATGAGCCTGTCGGGAATACGTCCCGTACTTGTAAAGATGCTTACAAGAAGTATCTTGATGACTCCTTAGACGTCGAATGTCTCATGCTTCCGAACATGAACTCTGAGCTCAAAAATCAACATGAGAGCACGGGTTGCAAGGAAATTGACGAGCATCTCAAGAAAATGTTTCAAGGGAAAGCTCGTCAAGAGAGATTCGATGTCACTGAGGCGTTGTTCCAGTGCAAGATGGGATCTTGGGACTTAGTAGGGACTCGCGTACTCAAGATGATTTGGTATATCGAGAACCTTGAAAGACTAGGGTTCCCTCTGGGCCAAGAGTTGGCCACATACCTGATCCTGCAATCATTGTCGGACAGTTATGAGCAGTTTGTCTTACACTATAACATGAATGAAATAAACAAGACACTGCTCGAGCTCCTAGGTATGTTTCAAACTACTGAGATAAACATGAAGAAGGCTAAGCCTGCTAGCCCCATACTAATGGTGCATAAAGGCAAGGGCAAGGCCAAGGATTTAAGAAGATAAAGGTAGGACCTAAGTCTAGACTATAGCCCAAGTCTTCTTCACTGAAAAAGAAAGGCTCAGGGAAAGTAGGAAAGTGCCACCACTGTGGAAAGGCTGGTCATTGGAAGAGGAATTGTCCTTCATACATTGAGGGTCTATAAAAGATGAGGGGAGGTATGAATTCCACTTTAGGTATATATGTTATAGAAATAAACCTTTCTGCTCCTTCATCCTGGGTATTAGATACCGGATGTGGTTCTCACATTTGTATAAATGTGCAGGAACTGTGAAGGAGAAGATTGTTGAGTAAAGGAGAGGTGGACCTACGCGTTGGCAATGGAGCAAGAGGTGATGCTGTTGCCGCGGGGGTTTATCGTCTTGCTTTGCCTAGTGGGCTTGTAATAGAATTAGATAATTGTTATTGTGTTCCTTCCATAACTAGAAAAATTATATCCATTTCATGTTTAGACATGGTGGGTTTTTCTTTTATTATTAAGAACAATTTTTATTCAATATTTAAGAATGATGTTTGTTATGGTGTAGTTTAAATATTTAATGGTCTGTATGTTTTGAACGTAGAGAGTCTTATCTATAATTTTGAAAATACTAAAAGACTAAGAATAAATGACTCGAACCCTACGTATATTTGGCACTATCATTT
Organism: Platanthera zijinensis; assembly: GCA_039513925.1. Lineage (NCBI taxonomy): Eukaryota > Viridiplantae > Streptophyta > Magnoliopsida > Asparagales > Orchidaceae > Platanthera > Platanthera zijinensis. The sequence continues at coordinate 181,058,926 of CM077079.1, read as the reverse complement.
GGGCCATATAACTGAGAAACGCATATCCAAGCTCCATAAAGATGGACTATTGGACTCATTTGATTATGAATCATTTGCAAGATGCAAATCTTGTTTGTTAGGCAAGATGACTAAAGTCCCTTCCCTGGCTTCAATGAGAGGGCTGATGATCTCTTAGGTATAATATATACTGATATATGTGGACCCATGAGTTCTATGGCTAGAGGTGGGTACTTTTACTTTGTTACATTTACTGATGCTTTAAGTAGATATGGATATGTATTTCTAATGAAGTGCAAATTCGAGACATTTGAAAAGTTCAATCAGTTTAAGAACCATGTAGAGAACCAATTGGGTATGAAGGTTAAAGCACTCCGATCTGATCGAGGTGGCGAATACCTAAGTCGTGAGTTCCGTGACCATCTGAAAGATTGTGGTATTGTATCACAACTCACTCCACTTAGAACACCACTACATAATGGTGTGTTTGAGCGGAGGAATCGAACCTTGTTAGACATGGTGCGATTGATGATGAGTCATGTAGATCTGCCAGTTTCCTTTTGGGGTTTTGCTCTAGAAACTGTAACTTTAACACTAAATAATGCTCCAACCAAAGCGGTTCTAAATACACCATATGAGATATGGACTGGGAAGCGTCCCAGTATGCCGTTCCTTAAGGTTTGGGGCTGTGAGGCATACACGAGATGTCAAATGCCTGATAAGCTGGAACCCAAATTAGATAAGTGTTATCTTGTGGGGTATTCTAGGGTAACCAAAGGGTACTACTTCTACCAACAGTTTGAGGGCAAAGAGTTTGTCACGAGGACTGCTGTCTTTCTTAAGAAAGAGTTCTTAAGTAGATTGACTACTAAGGTAGAACTTGAAGAAGTTTGAGAACCACAAACAATGAATGAACTGGAATTAGAACCTTAGTCAGGACTATAAGTTATTGTATCTAGAGAGCCTGCTCAAGAAACACAAGTTTCACGTATATCTGGTAGACCAAGGTTTGATCCTGAGAGATATGGATTTCTCGTTTCTCAAATAGGTAATGTGTTTCTTATGGATCATAGTGATGAGCCTATAACCTACCAAGAGGCTATGTTTGGACCGGACTCCAAGAATTAGCCTGAGGCCATGAAATCTGAAATGGACTCCATGTATGAAAATCAAGTATGGACTTTGGTGGAACCACCTGAAGGGGTAAGAACCATATGGTGCAAGTGGATCTTCAAGCAAATTCTTGGTATTGACTATGATGAGACCTTTTCCCCTATTGCCACGGTTAAGTCCATTAGAATTCTGCTTGCTATTGCTGCGTATTATGACTACGAGATCTTGCAGATGGATGTCAAAATGGCTTTCCTTAATGAGAAACTCCTTGAGGAAGTGTACATGACACAACCCGAGGGTTTTGTATCTCTAGGTGAAGCCACTAAAATATGCAAGTTACAGAGGTCCATTTATGGGTTAAAATAAGCTTCTCGAAGTTATAATCTTTGTTTTGATGAAAAGATCAAAGAGTTTGGTTTTATCAAGAATGAGGATGAATTGAGTGTTTATAAACAGATTAGTGGGAGCAGTGTTGTCTTCCTGATTTTGTATGTAGATGACATACTGTTGATGAGAAATGACAAACCAACCCTACAAGTTGTTAAGAACAACCTAGGGGACTGCTTTTCGATGAAGGACTTAGGGGAAGCGACTTATATACTTGGTATTAAGATATATAGAGATAGATCGAAGAAGTTGCTTGGTTTGACCCAAAGTACGTACATTGACAAGGTGTTGAAATGGTTCAGCATGCTTCAATCCAATAAAGGATTCTTGCCCATGTCACATTGTGTGAGTCTCTCTAAGGACAAGTTTCCTTAGTCTTGTGAAGATAAGGACCGCATGAAGTTGATTCCATATGCTTCGGCAATTGGTTCAATCATGTATGCAATGATATGTACTAGACTCGATATCTCTTATGCTTTGAGCATGACTAGCAGGTATCAGTCTGATCCCGTTGAAGGTCACTAGATAGTCGTAAAGAATATCCTCAAGTACTTGAGAAAGACTAAGGATATATTCTTGGTATTCTGCGGAGTGCAAGAGCTCGTTGTAAGTGGTTACACGAATGCTAGCTTCCAAACTGATGGGGACGATTCAAACTCTCAGACAGGGTTTGTCTTTTGCCTTAATGGAGGAGCTGTTAGCTAGAAAAGTTTCAAGCAGGATACAGTTACCGATTCTACAACTGAGGACGAGTATATCGCTGCTGCAAATGCAGTGAATGAGGCTGTATGGATTAGGAAATTCATCGGTGAGTTAGATGTAGTACCTAGCATTATTCGTCCTGTAGTTCTCTATAGTGACAAAAACGGTGCCATTGCACTTGCTTCGGAACCTAGATCTCATCAGCTCTCCAAGCTTATACTTCGGCGGTTCCAACTAATTCGAGAGATTGTCGATCGATTAGATGTGAGAATATGCAGAGTGCCGACTGAAGAAAACATTGCAGATCCACTAACAAAGCCTCTCGCATAGAGAAAGCTTGATGGTCATGTTAGATCAATGGGTATACGATACCTGAATGATCAACTCTAGTTTGACTCTAGTGGATTATGTGTTTGTTGGCTGTAATTTTTCATTTGATGAATAAAAGTACTATATGCATTTCATTTATACATTTTCGAAAGTTCTTTTGTTGTGTTATTATTTCTATTGTGATAGAATAGTTAACTAAGATAAATTCCCTTAGAATGATTGCTTCCATAGGTCAAGTAGTGACTTGAGAACCTATGATCCTAGAAGCTTCATTCTTAAAAGTCCCTGGTTGTTGTATCATCTTAGAAGCTAAGAGCGATGATGATGCCTTTTAGACTAGCATATGTGTTGACTGATGGTCGGTCCTCATAGGTCATGATATTGTGAATCAAGTCATCACATGGGTAATGTTATGAACAAGTTGTACTAGATAGACCCACCGTGAGAATACTTTGTGGATTGTTATTTGAACTTGTGACAAGTATGGCTCGAGTGGCTATGGTGTTTGTGGTCCTTTAACCTGAAGTCACAGCACTCATTGAGTTAGGAAGAGCATTCTTTGATGCCTTCAAAAGTCTAGTATTGAGAAAGTCTGATGATAAAGGTAGTTTTTGGGTACGTTACGAATCATTTGGTTGTTTGTGTGTGAGCAAAGATGGGATTTGTCCTCCTATATGATAGGAGTTGCAACCATGGGCCCCTTGATGGAATGGGACTCAGAAAATGCATGACCATACTTGGTTGAGTCAATATATGATATTGGGCTCACAAATTTCTGAAAGTCCATTCTAGATCAGGAAACTGGGATTGAACAATTATGAGGGTGACACGGTCTATACCTCTAGTTCTATCCGGATGTAAGGGACGAAGGGACATGATAACGCTATAACCATGGTCACAATGGCTTATGATTTTATAAACTCTTACTATTTTGGGAGCAATGATGTATTGCTAGATGTCGCTCATTATTTGTGAAGCTTTTATTTGATAGTTTTTAGATCAAGTGGGAGACTGTTGGTGCTACCATAGTGATCTGGAAGTGATCAAGCATGTAGCCTCACTACTAACTCAGTATGAGCCTATCAAGGGTGCACATAAGATTATGGAGAAATTGGGAGTTTGGATTTGTATGGTATAGCTCATATGATGAGTTAATGGGACTGAAATATTCTAAGGCAAAAATCGTTGAGTGCGTTGAGACCAGTCAATGATTTCATCGAGTGTAGTATTAACTCGTCGAATGTTGACATGAGTGTGTTGAGTTTACTCACTAGTTCATCGAGTAAAGGGTTTATTCGGTGAATCTACCACTTAGGTGTTGAGTGTATTGTATTAACTCAATGCCATTCGAAGCTTTTGGCCTTTGGTGAAGAAGCTGTGCGCCGTTCAACGAATGAGTTTGACGAATGCAGTTTGACGAATGCAGCTCGACGAATGCAGTTCGATGAATGCAGTTTGACGAATGCCATTTGACGAGTGCCGTTTGACGAATGCAATTCGACGAATGTAGTTCGACGAATTGCGTTCGAAGAATGTAATTCGACAAATGTCGTTCGACAAATCTAGCCTTTAGCACAGAAAGCATTGAGAGCTTTGAGTTCATCGTATATGCTATAAGATACTCAACTATTCGTCGAGTAAAAATTGATACTCGACGATTCGTCGTATATCCTGTAGATATTCAACGATTCGTCCAGACAAACTGTTGTCTGGCCGAAGGTCTATTTTGTCTAAGTCCTGGGTCTGCGAATAGCAAAGGGAAGTTGTTCGACTTATCTCCTGGAGAATAAATAGGATGTTTTAGGGTTTACTTTTTATGATTTTCTCTTTCTGTCTAAGCACACGTGCCGTACTGTGCGATAAGACTGATAACCATAAAAGTCGACAGAATCGTTCTACCGATTTCGTCGCCGACCCTCATCCTGATCAAGGCGAGTGTCGCCACCACCTATCATTCAACAGATCTAAAAGTCTGTGGAGACGCTGAGTGTCCTCTCCCGACCTAAAACTTATGCAATAAGTTGCTACGGGTTCTCCCGATCGTGTGGACTACTGTAGAGGCACGGATATACTTTCTGCGCTCAATACTCAAGACTCTAAGTGACCGACTAGATTTTTCATGAGCATTTAGGTTAAGTTTAGACTAAATCCCTCAGAGATAATTTTATTACATAATGCTTTACTTCTTGATTCATGAATATTGCTAGATCCGAACTCGTTTGCATTTTTCTTGTTCTTAATTCCGCTGTGTGCACAAATGTTGTGCCTTACCAAAAAACCCAACACCTATATGAGCATAAAAGTCCCTATAGGACAACTCATGTTATGAATGACTCTAGATTTAGTATAAGTATATAAATTAGTTTGTACGTTTAATAAGATAGAATGACTTTAGCTTCGAAAGAAGTCATGCATGAGGTAATAGAGGTAATACTTTTATACTTTAAAATATCTAATATGCAACCTAACATAAAACCTTCTCAGAGAGCAAGTAAATCCAAACCATCATAGGAAATGTCTTAGAAGTTTGCAAGTATATACAATTAAAAATAATCCAGTGGGCGTCAACCACCTGACACGAACCCACTAAAATGTATGTATGTCTAAACTAAAAAGAAAACAAACAACAACTAACTCACAGTCGGTGAGGAAATGACAACTATAAAGTACCAGCCAAAAACCAACCCTAGTTTCTCAACCAACTACTTCTCCAAACCTGAGGCATTCAAAGAAAGAACACCTCAACAAGAATGAAAATATAAGTGGATATCAAAGTTAAAAGGTTAGCAATAAATTAAAAAGGGATAAAGGGTTACCAACCCAAACATAAGGGAGCTGTAAAATCTCAGAAACTAATCATATGACAATGGTAAGAGATTTACTTATTGAGTTCAAAAGTAAGAAAGTTGCACTAAGTGCGAAACGAAGCCATGCTTTGAGAATATCTGCAAAAGTAAGCAGAATAACATATACCTGTATAATACAAGGAAAGAGGCTTAATAACTCTACTCATATGAATCATTAACACTGGTAAGAAATGGTCCTGAGTCGGTGGTCACGTTTCCTAAGCCAAACTTACAGACCCAACAAATTTTAAGAAGGTACTGTGGTGGTGGAAAAATTGTCCAACACAACCTGACAGTCCAATTGTCTCAACAAGACACTATGGTGGTGGCAAAATCTTCCAACTCAACCAAACAATCAACATATATATAAACAAGGTGCTGTGTTGGCGGCAACATTGTCCAAGTCAACATACAGGCCAGAAATAAGCCCAGCAGTGAAATGATTCACAATTTAGCACTAGGTTGGGGTCCTTTAACCACTACCAACCAAGGGCCATACATAACATCCATAAAAAACTATAACCTCAACTAGAATACAGAAGCTCTCCTTGAAAAAAGGAAGAAAATTCCCAAGTGATAGCAAATCTAAGTCATGCTCGACGAATTAAGCTTATTCCAAAAAAAATTCTAAGTCCACGGGAAAAGCTTTGAGTACACTTGAAGCCGCATTGAGTGCATTCAACACACTCAACGCCAACCAAGATTACCCAGTGAAATTATCTTCACTCAATGCCGTTTTGAGTCCTACACTTTTGGCTTAGTCTCGAAGCTACTCAATGCTAGTGCTTCACTCAACGCTGATTCACTCAATGCCGCATTGAGTCCGCTGAACGCTTTTTACTTTGTCTCGAAGCTACTCAACACCAAATCTTCACTCAATGCTGATTCACTCAATGTCGCATTGAGTTCATTTAGCGCACTCAATGCTTTTACCTTAGCCTCACAGACCACTCAAGTTCAAGTGAACTTCACTCAATGCCATGCCTGATATTCGTCGACTCAAATCCTAATACTCGACGAGTACAATAACACTCAATCCCAAGTCTTATACTCGATGAATTCAACACCTAATACTCGATGAATACAGCAACACTCAACGCCAAGTCTTATACTCGACAAACTCAACGCCTAATATTCGACGAATTGGACTTAACTCAACGACAAGTATTACCTAACGAAATTACGCCAGATACTCGACAAATTTGACTCTGCTCGCCGAATTTTACTTAGACCAAAAACTCTAACTATATTCGATGAATTATAACCTACCTAATACGACTAATCCTGACTTATACTAATAGCCGCATAAGGCGAATCTAGACAGATTAACAGACAGCCCGACACTCGACAGATTTTTCCTAGGCTAACAATCATATAAGATGAATTTACTTAAGCTAATAGGTAAAAATCGATAGGTTTAAATACTATCAGCCGAGAGACGATAAATATAACTTATACTAACAATCAAATACGACGAATGGCCCTTGACCAGAAATTTCGCACTAAGAAGCAGGTCTAAATGGACAAACCCTACCCTAATCCCAATTTCTGTACAGTGAAGGAAACAAGATAATGGGAAACAAGAATGTGCAAGGGGGAAAACCGCAAATTCCTCAAATCTTGACCGAACTCCGGCAACACCAGCACTCCTCTCACGGATATGGCAACAAAAATACCTAAGCAGCAAAACTTGAAACTTTTCGAGAGGAGAGAAGGTAAAAACCGCAAACCTTAATCTCTAAAAATCTAAGAAACGAGAAAAACTCACCGCACAAACGTAGATCTTGGTGAGGTCTTACCGGATCTACTCTCCGACGACAATTTCGTGCACCAGAGCTCCTACAATCAACGGTAGAAAGCTTCGCAAGGACCGCCGCTCTCGTTTTCCGTAATACAGGCCGACGGTTTTAAGGAAGAAGATGAATAGGGTTTCCATCTAATTACAAGGCTATTTATAGGGGATAAATAATATAATATATTATCATTATAATTAAAACATCCAAATGACCAAAACTCGCACTAACTCGGATTTCTTTGAAAATCGCACCGTAGCTAAATATCGACGCTACGAATCCAACGACGAAGTCAAAATTGAAATCTGACAAACCAAAATAGGTTAAAAACTCCCCGAAGTCAAAACATCAAATATCCCAAAAACACTCCGTCCTATTCCAAAACGAACCCCGACTCGCAAGGGAATACCAAAACACAGGAGAAATTAGGTAAGCTAATTCTCCCGAGCCAAAAACTTGGATACCAACTAGCAAAAGCAACGCTCCGACAGCTGTACCCACCAACTATGCGTCAATGTAAAGCCCTAACGTCAAAATACGTCACTGAAGGGATTTTAATTAAACCTTGAAATATTAGGGGCATTACACCGATGGGTCATTTTTGGAATATTGGGCAATTTTGAATTTTCAGCAATTAACACGATTAGGGTCAATTAAAAATCCACCCTAAGTATTTATAGGCATCCTCAAAATTAACGGTTATAAAATAATTTCCAAAATAGGACCTGCGAAAATTACTGTGCATATCCATCGTCTAACCAAAGCTGCGATTTGAAAAATAGTCTGAAAAATAACAAAGTCCTTTTCGCCGAGTATCGTCGAGTATAACTGAGTATACTCGCCAAACTAGTAGTGATATACGATGAAATTGACTTAGAGAAATTCAGCTTAATCCAACTAGCCACTCAAAGCCATGCAAAGTCATACTCGATGAATTCGGCGAGTATTAGCTGTATGCTCGACGGATTCAACGAGAATCGGTTGGCTCACATAACGCACTCGACACTGTCGATGCACTTGATGCCATCGACACAGTCGATGCACTCGATGCTATCGATGTCATCGACATAGTCGACGCACTCGACGCCATCGTCGTAGTTGACGAAAATGCCTTGAAAATAGCCAGAGAAGTAGCGTCGAGATGATACGACGAATTCGGTGTGTATTGATAAGTATATTTGACGAATTCGGCGAGTATCGTTAGATACATTTGACGAATTCGACGAGTATACTTGATGATACCTGACTAATTTTACTTAACTATTTTTCCACTCTTAGATATTCTGTCATAAGTACATATGTTTAATTCGACGGGTGCTAGTAAGGATATTTGATGAATTCGATAAGTAATAACGAGTATACTCGACGAATTCAACAAGTATCCGTTATCAAACTCGACGAATTTTACTTGGGTAAAATTCTGTTCTTCTGAATCCTTCTCCTTCCTTAATCCTCCTCATGCACTTGGGATAGAAGTACACCCCAATAGAGAGATTATACGCGAGTCAACACATTGTCCAACAAAACGAAGGATTACATTGTATAGTCCTGTGTTTACTGACCCACTGTAACCTGACATTGGTGTGTATTAAGAAATGTAGACCTGGAAGTACATAACTGAAAATACCACATCAAATACACTCTCAATTCATCTTAGCTTAACTGTAACCTTATTCAAAATAGGGTTATTGTGGATACAGTAACCAACAAAAAGTTATACAATGGTTTAAATTTCCAAATAAAGCAAATGATTGATGTGGCCGTCGAGGTTGCTCTAAATAATGAAACCCCTGAGGCCGCTCAAGAGCTTTTTGAAAATTGCAATGCATGCTTTCCAGTAGAACTGCCATGGTGACGCCCTAACAAGATGACCAGACTATACAAAGTTGAGGCTATCTCTACTTTAGATTTACAAGTAGAACCTTTAAGCAAGTGGCAGAGATGTCTGCTATCTTTGCCACTCCTAATTGGGCACTTAATAATAATAATTCAATTGAAGTGCATGTAGACAACATGAGAAATTCCAACCATCCTTCCTTTAACCGACAAAATATTCTATATAACAAAGCTTATAACCCAGGTTTAAGGAACCATCAGAATTTCTCATGGAGCAACATAAATAATGCTCAACACCCACCTAATGTGATTCTACCTGTATTTGCACCACCACCACTAAATCTCATTTTAATTGAAGATGTGTTTTCTAAGAACATTGCATCCAATGAGTCCTTTATCCGGAACCTTGTTAGCTCGATTAAAATTTTAGAAAATTAAATTGGATAGCTCGCCTAGATAATTTCTGAGAGCTAGAATATAGCTTTTTCGGGCAAAACAGAACCCAATCCACGGGAGAGCGCCAATGTAATAAGCCTCTATAGTGGAAAGGAGGTAAATTCTTTGATTTTGGTCGAGCCCGGAGTAAACGTTTCAACATCACCCTTGCATGTTATTTCTTCTACATTAGCTTTGCTCAATATTCAACATTCTTTTATACATTATATAAAAAAATTATTGATATTTTAAAACAAATTAAAATAAACGTGTCATTATGCGAGGCAATCTATCAAATGCCTTAATATGCAAAATATCCCAAGGAATTGCTCTCAAACATTAAGAAACGTGGAGATATTGCATGTTTTTCTCTTAACGTAGAATGCTTGGTGATTTTGTTAAATAAATTGTAGGAAAAATTGATTGATCCAGGAGGGTTCTCTTTCCTGTGCTTATTCGACAATTTGTAAATAAAATACGTCTTGCCCAATTTAGGCATCAGTATAAATCTTATACAATATTCTTTATTTAAAAAGATTGGCACATGCACTCCAAGCCCAACTAAAATGAGCATCTAACTAACATATCAGTCGATTAAATACCCAATAGGGGATGTAGAGGATGTACTAGTCAATGTTGATAAATTATTCTCCCAGTAGAATTTGTCATCTTTGACATTGAAGAGGATGCTGAAGTACCCATAATACTTCACGACCCCTTCCTCCCCACCTCTCGCATGATAGTTGATGTAAGTAACAAAAAGCTTCTCCTTCAGGTTAGAGATGATGAAGTTACTTTTAGCATCAACCCCTCAATGAGAAATGCTCTATCAAATGACGATTCATGTTTTACATTAGAAATAACTTTTGATGAAAAGTTTTCGTCATTTCCTGAAACTTATTTCACAATTTTTTGAAGATCTCGATCATGCTACAATGTTATTTTGAATGAAATGACTTGGTCATTACATCATTTTGAACAACTTAATTTAAATAATTTTAAAATAAAACCACATTTGAAGAACCGTCGAGTCTTAAATTAAAACAGCTTTCCGATCATTTTAAATAATTTTTTTTAGAAAAAAATCTATATTGCATGTCATAATTTTTTTTCTTTAAACGATTCAGAAAATTTTGAATTATTTTAGGTTTTAAATAATCACCATCATGCAATTGCATGACAAATTTCTGATATAAAGGGGATTAACCCCTCTTTTTTGCACGCACAAAATAATATTAGAGGATAATTTCCGTAGCACCGTTTAGCCTCAATAACACTTTAAACCGAATACAAATGACATTGTTAAAGCTAAAAGAATTAAACTTTTAGATGTGGGAATTATTTACCCAATTTTTGATAGTACTTGGGTTAGCCCAGTACAAAACATGCCCAATAAAGGTGGGGTAATAGTAGTGTCTAATGAAAAAATGAATTAATTCCAACTTATACTATTACGGGTTGGCGGCTGTGTATTGATCATAGAAAACTAAATGATGACAATCGTAAGGGCCACTTCTATTACCCTTTATTGATCAAGTTTTAGAACGACTTTTTGGTCACTCCTACAGTTTTTCGTTGGTCTTTCGTGATATTTTCAAATTCCAATTTCGCCCGAAGACTAGGAGAAAACCACATTTACTTGTCCCTTTGACTCCTACGCTTGTCGAAGGATGTCATTTGGTCTATGTAGTGCACCGACTACATTTAAATGATGTATGTTGACGTCTTTGACGAGTTAGTATAGGATGTGATGGAAGTTTTTATGGATGATTTTTCAGTTTTTGGAAATTCTTTTTAATCTTGCATAAATAATCTCGATCATGTTCTTCAACACTACGAAGACATGAACTTGGCACTTAATTGGGAGAAATGCCACTTTATAGACTAAGTGGGAATAGTCTCGGGATATAAAGTTTTTAGCAAGGGGATTGAGGTCGATAGGGACAAGATCAAAGTCATGGAAATACTTCTCTCTTCCATAATGTTAAATCAATTAGAAGTTTTCTAGGAAATGCGAGTTTTATCGGCATTTTTTTTTTAAAATAACAAAGACTTTTACCCTTCTATTAGAAAAGTGTGCTTGCATTTTTGATGATGAATGTTTAAAAGCATTTAATAAAATTAAGAATGAACTTATCAATTCACCAAATTTAGTAGCACTAGATTTTTCTTTACCATTCGAAAATATGTGTGACGTGAGTGATTTTGTGATAGTGGCAGTTTTAGGCCAACGAGTGAATAAATATTTTTACCTGATTTATTATACAAGCAAAACACCCACATTAGCATAAAAAAATTACACCGTGATGAAAATAGAAATTTTCTAGATTATTTTTGCTTTTGATCAGTTTTTTTCATATATTACGCTTTCTAAAGTTATTGTTTTTATGGATCATTCTACTCTTAAATACCTATAGAATAAAGTAGATGCCAAGCTTAGACTACTTCGATGAATTCTCATCCTACAAGAATTTTATTTAAAGATCTGAGATAAGAACGGGATGGAGAACTTGACAATCGATCATCTTTCAAGAATGGAGAATTCGGCTACGGAAGAACTAGTGGAGGCCGACATCAATGACAAATTCCCTGAAGAGCTCCTCCTCTCCCTCAATAAGGTAACGACTTCTTCCACCCCGTGGTTTATGTATTCCAAAAGTTTTTTCAAGTTAGGAAAAGAAGAAATTCTTTTCTGATTTGAAAATTTACTTTTGGGATTACCCCTTTTTATTTCCTGTCTGTGCAGACTAAGTTGTAAGAAGGTATTTTTCGTGCGAGGAAGGCATCCAAATTTTATGGTACTGCCACGAGGGACCAACCGGTGGACACTGCCATGCAAATCGAGCCGCAAGAAAGAGCTAGAGGAAGGCTTACACTGGCCTACTTTATTAAAAGATGCTAACACTTTTGCGAGCACATGCGATAGAATCCAACAAATCAGTAACATCTCTTATCGGGACAAAAAATCCTCAAAAATTTATTTATAGAATGCAAAAAGATATAAAGGGTTTAGATTTTGTAGGTCCACTCCCTCCTTCAAATAATAATCGATATATTCTCATTGCATTTAACTATGTGTCGAGGTGGGCGGAAGCACAAACTAATCATATGAATGACGCAGGATTCATCATAAGAATTTATAAAAAATTATTTTCAGGTTATGTCTCCCCTCGCACAACAATAAGCATTTAGGGCACACATTTTTGTAATACTCAATTTGCTAAAATTTTAGAAAAATTTGGAATTACTTACAAACTCTCTACCGCCTATCACCAGTAAACTAGCAGTCATGTAAAGTTAGTGAATAAGGAGTTAAAAAGTATTTTAAGAAGGATGATGTCAATGAATAGGATGGATTCGTTAATAAAACTAGATTACATGATATATGCTTATTGGATGGCTTGCAAGACCGCCATCAGTTGTACACAATATCGTCTAGTCTTGCGAAAAGAGTGCTACTTATCGGTTAAATTATAATATCGTGCATATTGGGTGGTAAATTTTTAATTCTTGATTTAAACTTAAGCAACGAAGAAAGAAGATTACAATTAAATGAATTAGATAAATGACGTGAAAATTCCTACAAAAATAAACAAAATTTATAAGGAGCGAACTAAGTTTTATCATGAAAAAAAATTAAATTTCCAAAACCTTTTTCACCGGGCGACTTAGTCCTTCTTTATAATTCATTTCTAAGGCTTTTTCTGTGCAAATTAAAGTCCTTATGGTTGATGTTTGTAAAGTTGTATTGTATGTAACTGTTGCTTCATTTAATTTTTCCTCGGAAAGGCATGCGCACCTATCATTACAGACTATAGAATCAAATGTCGTATTTTTTCGAGTCTGTCAAGAGACATTATTTTATCTTAACAAAAGAGTGGGTGAATTGCAAAAAGTGAAAAGTGCGATTAAATAATTGAGAGAAATTTGATAAGGTCAAGGCTAGCACTTGATCTAGAATCCCATTGAATAAAATAAACTTTTATAAAAGATTAAAGTGCAAGTTTATAAATAATTTGACTTCGAACGTGGAGGCCTCTAAATTCAATTAACGCCTCTCTTGAGAATACACTAATGTCTGGCCTTAGGGAGAACGATTAAGACCCCTCGACCAGTCAAACACTCTAAACTTTCTTTAAGAGGTGAACCCCACTATTAGGTTTGACCCCAACCTCAAATATTTGGAATGTCCTCTATTGTAGATTGCATGACAACATTTTTTTAATCTTTGAGTGATCTCCTCATATTTACAACCTCTCGGTGAAAGCTAGGATACGAATCTAGGATCAAAGACTATGTAGCTATACATTTAATTGATCTCCTCATATCCATAATCTCTCCGTAAAATCTAGGATATGGATTTTGGATCGGACTTGCAACATTAGAATTCAACCAAAAAAAATCTAAGAAAACTCGAAACAAATTAAAGTAGAAAACTTTGCTAGATATTAAAAGGAAAATCAATTTTCATTTCATTGCAAAGTTCATCATGATCAAGTGCTAATGGAAATTTAGCTACTCATCAAGATAGGGAAATTACATAAAGTGATAGAGGGAGACATGACTACTAAAAATAATAAATCTTGAAATACTAAAATACAAAGTTAAACTACAACTAGGAAAGGAAATTAACTAAGCTAAACTATGAACTTAAAATGGAAAATAAGGAAAAATAATACCAAATTACAGAATTTCTCCACAAAAATCTCCTTCCTCAGCTCAAGCAGAAGGCTTGTATTTATAAGAATTTTTGCATTAGAGTCACGCTCCCTGGTCACGCCCCCTAGTTACGCCCATGACTAGGGCATACAAGGTGTGGAATTGGCGAATTGAAAGCCGAGAAATGCTTGGAAGCCAACTTACTAAAAGTCATTTCATTATGTGTCATGCCCCCTGGTCACGCCCGTAACCAGGGAGTGCAATGAAACACCCACCAATTGAGAATTAGGAAAATTCCAAAATTTTCACATTGAAGCGATTGCTAAGCCTCTGGTAGGTAGTATTCATGAAGGAGAGCATAGCTTCAGCCTCTACCACGTTGGCGGACATCATAAAAGAAGATGCGACAGAATGAGAATGACAAATGGTGAAAAAGAGAGAGCCTTTATAAAGAAGAAAGAGAGAGGATTTTCGGGGTAGTGGCTGAAGAAGAGCAAATTTTAAAATTAGTGTGGAGAAAAGAGAAGAAAATCCCTATTTAAAGAAATTTTTCATGGGACATGCCCATCGATCATGCCCGTGATTGGTAGTTGGTAACATTTATTCGGCGATTCAACGCATTTCTCGGGATATTGCGTATCACTGTCAAAATATCCATTAGGGGTACACTCTTACGGGTGACTCGAGGGTGTGTAAATTTAAAAATCGAGTTCTTTACGAAAAGGCCACGTGCGTGTCTTAACATTCATAGGAGAAACCGTATGGAACACGGGCATGAATTACTGAACTAAATAAATTAGAAATAAACGATTCATGTAATGCATATTGGCCATTATCATGCCCGTGACCAATGAAAGTCACACCGTGACAAGGTGGAAAGACAGAGAAATAATTTAATCCGAGATTAAAAAATTGATTTTAAATTCCAAGATATGCAGGCCCTCCAGTCAAGCCCGTGACCAGGGCATGTAAAGAAAAATTTTGCTTCTTTTTTTTCAGGAAAATTTGCGAACAATTTTTTTTTGTAGAAAAAATAACGAAGTAAAAGTTACCGACTTAAAGCAATGAACAAACTTTGGACCAACATGTCCACCCGACTATCATCCGTTGAATCTCTATCAAACCTACAAACACTCAATCAAATAATTAAGATAAATAATATATATAAATCTAGCCCTTTTTTCTTTTTTCTATTTTGTTATATATATATAGTTTTTTGAAATCCGAAACTAAGCTAAGAAGATAAGCTTGGGGTGCTTCCCAAGAGCACGTTTTTTATAATCAGTAAGCTCAACCATAATATTGCGATGGGCTACCTCATTTTCAACTTATCATTAAATGATGATATGTGATTTGGAAATTTTGAGGTGGCGGCGGTGGACACATTAATACTAATATTTTGATACCCATTCAGAAGAGAAGTGTACCCTCACCTACATCAAAAATAGCTTGCGTGGCAGCTAAAAATGGATGTCCAAGGATACGGGGTATCCTGTCATTCTCATCCATATCGAGAATAATGAAGTCTACTGACAAAATAAACTCGCCAATTTTTACCGAAATGTCGTGAATTACCCCCATAGGGGTTTCTATGGAATGATCAACAAATTTTAATGTGATATTAGTGGGCACAGGCTCCCCAAAATTAAGCTTTTGGGCAATACTAGAGGGGAGAATATTAACACTTGGGCCAAGATCGACAAAATAAGTTAAAAAGTGAGTTTCCCATGTAGTACACAAAATATTAAAAGTAACATTAGAATACGCATTCCGCTCCTCCAAACGAGCGGATAGGGAAAAAATGGCTGAAAAAGTTGAAGAGGGTGGGCTGGTATAGATTTTTAAATCTCTACTTCTTTATGAACTCCTATATCATTCGCAAGGGTTACTGCCAACATATATCTTTGTGCGGGCGGTGGCCTATTAGCAAAATCAGTGACTAATTTAATTAATTGCACTACTTGATTTTCTAGATTGCGTAAGGACCCTTGAAGATTTCAAATATCCACATCATTTTTAGTAAAATATTTATTCATCATGTCGACGAGAGAGGGTGGTTTTGGAGCTTGTAAAGGAAAAGAATTCGTAGGTGCAGGAAGAGTATTCAGAGCATTACCCATATTACCCTAATTTCCCCAAGACAAATTAGGATGATTTCTCCAACCTTGATGATATGTATTACCATAGTTATTGTGATTCGAGTTGAAGGGTTGCTGACTGAGATTTCCCTTGTAATCCATTAGCTCTACTTGCTCTGTTGTATTGTGAGTAGACTCCAAAGTAAGTGTAGAAGGACATCCCATCCATTTTCTTACAAAGTCGCTCAACCTGGAGTCATAAGTTAGAATAGTATCAATTTCATATATCTTGACTAGTTTATTGAGACGAGACCAGGGTGTATTCCATTGACAGAAATTCATGGCCATTCCTTCTATAAGCAAATGGGCGGCTGTCGAGGTTTTTTTATTCAAAGTTCCACCGGTAAAGACATCAATATGTTGTCTTATTTGAGCTTTAAGGCCATTATAGAAGGCTTAAACAATGGCAAAGAAATTACTTAAATCTCTCCCAAGCATTATATAGTGTTTCTGAATCAGCTTGGGAGAAATAAGAAATATCATTACGCAACTTAGGCATTTTTGATGGCCGAAAATTTTTTGTAGGAAATTGTTCTATCATCACGGCCCAAGTGGTGATAGATCCTTTTGGATGAGAACCCAACCATAGTTTCACCTTAGTACGCAAAGTAAAAGGAAAAAGCCTAAGGCATATCACGTCATCCGTAACTCCATTAATTTTGAAGGTATCATACATTTCTAGAAAGTTAGCAATTTGTCCATTGGAATCCTCATTTTGAGGGCCATCAAATTGTACGTATTGATGTACCACTTGAATAATACTTGTCTTCAACTCAAAATTATTATTAGCAATAGCGGGTCAAACAATAATTGATTTAACATCACCTTAATTTATCCAGTTGTAATAGGAAATAGTCCTTTGTTCGACCAAATTCGGATCTCCCATACTAGAAGAAGAAATAGTAGAAGAAGGAGAAGAAAGAAAAGTAGAAGGACAAGAAGAAGAAGGCAACGAAGGTAAAGAAAATGAAGTGTCCCCTACAGATTCCTCAACAAAATCTTGAGAATTGAGATCACAGATTTGTATGCATCGTTGTAAGGTTTGTTAAATTTCCAGATCCAAGTTAAATAGATTTGATGGATTCCATCGGGTCATACACTAAATAAAATAAAATTTAGAAAAAATAGAAAAAGATCAATTTTTTTGAATTTTTTATAAAAATGACAAAAGTAATAGAACCTTATTTTCAAAATATTGACAAAAGTAGTCCCCGACAACAATGCCAAAAACTTGATTCGTGTAAAGTTGTACTAGTGTGTAACTGTAGCTGTGATTAATTACATATTGGAAAGGAAAATGCACCAATCATTATAGAGTATACAATAAGGTGTCATATTTTTCCGTATCTATCGAGTACTTGTAATCACAAGGAAGAGCAATAATTTTTCTTAACAAATTAGTGGTTGAATTGCAAAAAGAGAAATAGTGCAATTATACTAATTAGAGAAAATCAATAAGGTCAAGGCTAGCACTTGATCTAGAATCCCTTTGGATAAAATAAACTTTGATGAAAGATTAAAGTGCAAGTTTCTAAATAACTTGACTTAGAAAATGGAGGCTCCCAAATTATATTAACGCCTCTCTCAAGAATACGCTAACGTCTAACCTAAGGCAGAATGATTAAGACACCTCAGGCAGTCGAACCCTCTAAGCTTGCTTTAAGCGGTGAACCCCAGTACTAGGTTTGACACCAATCCAGAAGTTTTGGGCTATCCTATATTGAGGATTGCATGACAACTCCTTTTATCTTTGAGTGATCTCCTCATATCCACAACCACTCGGTAAAATCTAGGATACAAATCTAGAATCGAAGACTATGTAGCGATATGTTTAAGTCATCTCCTTGTATCCATAACCTCTCGGTAAAATCTAGGATATGGATCTTGGATCGGAGTCACAATACTGGAATTCAAACAAATAGAAATCAAAGATAACCTGAAGCAAACTAAAGTAAGAAACTTTGCCAGATATTAAAAAGAAAACCAAAGTTCATCATGATCAAGTGCTAATGCAAATTTAGCTACTCATCATGATGGGGAAATTACATAAAGTGATAGAGAGAGACATTACTACTACAAAAAATAAAGATTGAATTACTAAAATACAAAGTTAAACTACAACTAGGAAAGGAAATTAACTAAGCCAATCAATGAACTTGAAATGGAAAATAAAGAAAAATAATACAAAATTATTTATTTTCTCCACAAAATCTCCTTCCTCAGCTCAAGGAGAAGACTGGTATTTATAGGAATTTTTATATGAGAGTCACGCCCCTGGTCATGCCAGTGATCGAGGCATGTAAGGTATAGAATAGGTGATTGAAAGCTCGAGAAATACTAGGAAGCCAATCTACCAAAAGTGATTTCATCAAAGGTCACGCCCCTAGGACACATCCGTGACTAGTGTGTAGCGAACGGAAATGAAAATGATGAGAAAATAGCTCGATCTGGAGTGATGGTAGTAATTGCTGAAGAAGCCATGCCTTTAGGTCACGCCCGTGACCAGGGCGTGACTGCTTGAAACGGTTGACGATAGAAAATGACTTTCATAAATCTGAAGCATGCTTGGGATCTGGATGGCACGCCCTCCTTATTACTCCCAAGACAAAGGCATGTAACTTTAAACTGATGTAGCAACTCATTCTGAACAGCGGGCATGCCCCCTAGACATGCCCTTGACTAGGGCATATAATATTAATCTGACGTGGAAATAACTTTCTGGTAGCGGAGGCAGGATATGGTCTGTGAGTGCGGTCACGCCCCCCTGGTCACGCTCGTGACCGGGGAATGTAATACTTGATTTTCTAGAAAATCTTCAAAACTTTCTCTGTTTACCCTAGTGAGCTCTAAAATTATATTAGCAGCCCAGAATTATCTGAATTTCATAAGGAAGTTAAGTAGGGACTCAAATTGAAAAGTATGAATACAATAAATTATTCAATAAAAACTATAAAAATAAGATAAAAGAAGAGTTATCTATGGTCTGGCCCCTTGCCATCAAACATGTTTGGCCATACGAGATCCTTCTCATTGACCACTCAAAAAAAAGCTTGTTTAAGGTAAACAGGCACCGCCTCAAATTATATCATCCTGGTGACACCAACAACAAAAAATTGAAAATCTTAACCTCCAAAACATATAATTAAAATACAACTTAGTAAAACTACGTGACAGTAAAAAAGGCCTATGGGAGGCACCCCATAATTATCTTTTCTTTATTTTGTTTGTTTGTTCTTTTTATCTTAACATGTTTTACAGGATTTGTAGTAGCCACCCTAATAACCAATCAAGGAAGCCATCTTATCCTCTTTTTGTTTGTAAATTTATTATATATTTCACTTGCTTATATATCTTTATAAATGCCTCATACTTAGCTTTAAATAATTGAGACAATATTTAACTTAAAGTATGAGGGTGTAGTCTAGTTTCATAAACTTCAAAAACATACACAAGGATTAGAAAAATAGAAAAAAATTTAAAAAATCGCAAAACAATCTTGGTGTTTTATTTCCTTTATTTGCAAAAAAGCTTAAAAAAAGAAACAAAAAAATCACATAAAATAAGAAAATTAAATTTTAACTTCTTAATAACGTAGATTTGGGCTGGCATCCCATAATATCTCCTAGTACCAGAGTGAACCACTCACGAGTTGGCTTGCTGCCAACGTAATATAAGCTTATGGGGTCACACATACTAACGAATGGGAAATTGGATAATTGATCGAGGTAGCTCAAGTCATATATGATAGGAGTGTAGAAAGACTGGAAGCTTTGTCGGTTAGAGGTGTTTATAGACTAGATTCTATTTGACAGTTTGTCGACTAGATTGTGTCGTCGATATAGTCGATGTCGTCGACAAACCAAGCAGTCGATGTAGTTCAATGCAGTCGATAAAGCATGCAGTCGATGCAGTCAGCATACCATGCAGTTGATATAGTCAATATTTCCAGGAATGACTATTTGACATTGTGGTGACTGCATGGTCTAGCCGATGTAGTCAATATAGCTTATATAATGTATATCAACTTGGATTGATGAAATGGTTAAGTCTAATACTAACTAGATAAATATCATTTAGACGCATGTTTCTCCTGTCATAAACCCTGAACCAGGATTAGATTTTAATTTGGTATTTCCTGTTAATGCTGAACCCGGTTCACTAAAGATTATATATATATATATATAATTTCAGAGATATGGTTAGATGTCTTTTGTGATTCTCTTGATCCCAAAATTCAGAAGAGTTCTAAAGTGCGGCGCCAACGACGGTCTCCCATTACGAATCTGAGCCCTAGTGCCGATGGTCCTCTCTAGAAATAAACCTAGTAGTTTATGGAGATGAAGGCCTCAATGATCCCTTCCAGCCTGCCCTCATGCAACGACAACATGGTGTTTCTCCCTTAGTGTGGAAATCCCAAAAAGGTGTAGATATTTTTCTGTTCTCTCATACTCAACAGACAAGTAGCACTGGGAATATGATTCTAGCTTAGAACATTGAGATTTTCTTGGAGAATCTTGATCAACTTTGCCTCAATTTTACATAAGTATTCATTGTTCTATTTCTTGATTCATTATCTTCAAAAGATCCTGCATCTAGCTAGGATTTTCTAGATCTCTTTCTACTATGCATATCTGTTTTGTAACCACTTATTGGAAAACTTAACAGTGGTATTAGATCCAGGTTTGTTATTAAGTGTATGCAAATTAGGAGGTTGAGAACTGCTCTAAATGGCCAGATTTAGAGATATTTTTCTTGTACTATAACATAAATGAGAGTGACAAGACACTGCCCGAGCTCTTAGGCATGGTTAGAACAACCGATATCAATATGAAGAAGGCCAAACATTTTGGCCCCATACTGATGGTTGATGGCCGCAGAACAGAGACCAACTGTTGGTGGTTCGAAATGGTCTGATTCCGCGGGCCGAGTTAGAAGATTGAGTTTTCTAACGAGAGGAGGCAAGTGCACCTATCGCGTAGTACTCGGTATTCGAGAGAATACGAAGGTCGTATTGTTCTCGGGGGTGCGTTGATTATATTTACTCTTACAGGAAGACTATTATCTTACTATCAGTAAGGTGGGATTTTTAGTTAAATTAAAACAGAAAGAAAAGAGAGCAGAATTTTACTTAGATTAATTCGATGACGGGTTAACGCTCGGCATCGAATCAGATTAAGACTAAAATAATTCTTAACAAATATTGAACTTAGTTTTTAAATTAATAAAAGGCACTTGGCTGTGGAGGTTCCATAAACATGAGCTCACCTAGGTCTAGGGATATCGCTCACCTGGACGCTAAGGCTATTCGACCGAACGTTAGTTTGACGAAGTATTCCCCTTAACGCCCGCATTACGCTAAGAACCCCTCTATTAGGTGGGGAACCCAATTCGGCAGAACTACGCTTCTCCTCTTTCGAGGGGGCATACACAGTTCTCTTTACCCAAGGGGGATCAGTCCATACGTACAGCATCTCGGCATTGCGTATGGATAACAGAAATTGTGCCCACACATCGATTATGTGGTCCTATGCGTTGTTAACCCGGGGCAAACCTTAAGTCCTTAAATTAAAATAAAAATAAAGTTCTTTAATTATTTCAAATCATTTTATATGTCCCAATGCTCTTCGATACCGAAGGCTAATAGAGATTAGCCACTCATTGGTATGGGGACGGCTTTATGGTTTTTAGTGAAATGTGAGTTTGAATTTAAGAGCTAAACAGTTATAAGAGAAAACATAAAAAAAAAGGCATTTAGATAAATTGAAAGCTAATTGATGCAGGCACTCACACACACTTCAAAACCATAAAGAAATTAAATAAAGCAAGTCCTACTCAAATGAGTAGGTGGGAAATAAATCCAAGTACAAGTCGCACTCAAAACTGAGTAGGCGGTAAATTAAAGCAATGCACCATTTAACTCTTAACGAGTAGGCGAAAATAAATGCATACATAAAAAGAAACTAAGTTACAAAAATTGAAAATTACAAGTCCCACTTAAATGACTGTGCGGAAAATTTAAGCAGAGCGCCGTTTAACTCTTAATGAGTAGGCGGAAATAAATGCACACACGCACACACTCTACATAATTGAGAAAGCGATAAAGAAAGCATGAAAAGTTATCACCTACACTCACACACTCTACATAAATGAATAAAGCAATAAAATTGCGAGTCCCGGCTCAAATGAGTGGGCGGGAGAATGAAAGCAATAAAACTATCCTCATACACTCACACACACATAGAAATAACACAAAATGAAAGTTACCTAAAAATTAAAACTACAACTTTTCTACCATTAAAACTTGCCAAAAACAAATAAAAAGATGAAATAAAAATTAAAGAAGCAAAAGTTTTTGAAAACAAAATTGAAATCAAAGTTGTTGAAAAATTAAAACGTTTACATTTTCATCCTTAGGATTTCATAAAAGTGATGAAAAAGTGAAAATAAAAATTAAAGGAACAAAAAGGTTTTACAATCCTAAAACAAAGCTAATTAAAAAAACACTTTAAAACCTCTTTTACAATTTCATAGGGATGAAAATATAAGCTTTTAAAAAGTTGTCAATACAACTTTGATTTTAAAAAAAAGACTTAAACTAAATTTTGCCATTATAACGGCTCATTTTTTGATAAAACCTTATAATGAAACCTAACATTACAACATATTGAAAGCATGAAAGATTAAAACAAGTAACACTAATACACATACACACACTTTCATAAAGATGAACAAAGATGAACAGAAGGATAAAAATAAGAAGAAAAATGAGCCACCCAAATCCATTTTCATTCAAAGTAGTGAGATAAAAAAAGAACATAATTTTTATTTCTATAATTAAAACTATTACAAACTATTAAAAAGCTAAAGAGAAAGCTAAAACAAACATCAGAAGGGAGGGGGGAGAAAGTTCTCCTTACATTGGATTGGAAACACCAAGGGCAGCCCACAAGAAGACACACTAAAATTAGCTCAAAAAAGTGAACCCTTGGGCATTACAGAAAATTTTTATTTATAGGAAAAATTTCGGGTGTGACACGCCCTGGTCACGGGCGTGACAGGGGCCGTATCACAACTGGCGTGTTTGACTTGGCTTCTTCTGGAGAGCTAGCACATTTTGGAAGGTTCGGGAAGGTGACACATGTCTGTCACGGGCGTGAGCAAGTGTTAGTCATGGGCGTGTCAAGCAGTGGTCGACGATCTTCGAGCGCCGATCGACGATCTTAGAGCGCCGATCGACGATCTTGAAGCTTTTGGAAGGAACACATGGCGGTCATGGGCATGACAGGCTTGGTCACAGGCATGTCGGGGGGCGTGACTTGGATAGCTGGCAGTTCTGATGTCGGCAGCATTGAGTGTGAAAAAGCGTTGAGTGTCGACCTCGACACGGGCATGATGGGGCTTGGAAACGGGCGTGACATGATGGCGTTGAGTGTTAAACAGTAAAATTGTTGACTGTCGATCGGCCGAAGGCGTTGAGTGCCTGACACGGGCGTGTCGGGCAATGACACGGGCGTGTCAAGTCAAATTTTGACTTTTTTCTGAATTTTTCTGGAAAACAAAAATAACTAAGTTTAGAAATAAAATTTACAAAATATGAACAATTTATTGAACAAAACAAATAAAAAAGGGAAAAAATAAAGTAAAACATCATAATAACAATACTATAAAAGTAGGTATAATTACAACTTATCAAATACCCACATACTTAAACTTTTGCTATTCCAGAGCAAAAGTTTTAGGTGATCTTATAAGGAATAATAAAAAACTCTAAGTTCTGTTATCGCTTGAATTAATTATTAGAGAGATCTAAATAAATATACGGGGTATAAGAGTTAAGTCCTAACATTATGTAGATGATTTAAATAGGGCAAAAGTTCTGGCCAAAAGACTTCTTGATGTAATCAAATAGAAAGCAATAATTGTATTCGTTAGATTAACAAAAATAGTTTGGAATTATATGAACTCTGAATTTTTTTCTTCTTCATAATAAGAATTAACCCAATGTATATGTGTAGGAGTAATGAATTTTATCCTCTTACTCCGTAACATTTAATCTTTTAATTTATTGGGTGCCTATGTTTACGGAACGAAATATTATTCCAATTGACATAGGATCTTTATTTTTGGGGGAAATTTTTTTTTATCATACCAAGTAGGTTATGATAAGTAAGGGGAGAAAAGAGAATTAGATTTTTAATTAAAAATTTTTTTGAGAGCAACCTTTATAAATTATACGTTCCAATTTTTTAAAAAGATAAAAGTAAGCATAATTTAATTCTATAGTCGTTATTTTCTAACATAGTACACGTGCTCCTATCTATGAAAAATTAGAAGTAGTGCCTAAAGTGAGTCCCCTATTTTTAACAAAGTATAATAAATTCTTTAAAACTTAACCCCGGCTATTTAAATTTTTCAATCTATAATTAACAAGCGAATAGTAGAACAAAAAATTGATAAAATTCACATATAAATAAACTCAAAACAAAATTTTTGGATAGCAAGAAATTTAAGAATGATGCATTTGATTTATTTGTTTCATAAATTATAAATATATATATTGAATTTTTAAAGTTATTATCTTATTTTTTTTATTTTTGTATTTATTTCTTTAATATATACATACTAAAGAAAGAAAAATGCGAAAATAAATTTTTTTGGAATTTTGAGTTTTACGATTTTTTTTGTATTTTTAAGTTTTGTGAAATTTGTTTTTTGTATTTTAAAGTTTTGTGAAATTTTTTTGTATTTTAAAGAAAATTTTCATTCTATTTATAAAAATTTAGGAGAAAAAGAGAAGTTATTTACAAGGATGAGAGGGAAAAAGGGAGAGGGGAAATAGAAAGAATATTTACTAAAAAATACTTACAAAAATTATTTACAAAATTATTTACTAAAAATATTTTAAAAAATATAAACTAGGTTGCCGCGAGATGACTCGTTATGTGGATGGCTCGATGAGCCGGATCTCGCGGACCGAGTTAAAAAAGTCAAAGTTTCAAAAATGAAACTTAAATTTTTTTTTTTGATTTTTTTGATTTTTGTGTTTTATACATTTTTTTTTTGAAGTTTTGAAATTTTAAATTTTTTTTGTTTTTGTAAGTGAAAAAGAAAGTACGAAAATACGAAAACACCCCCATACTTAGTTTCAATATTATCCCCAATATTGTATGTTAAGCATGAGGAACAAGACAACAGCTATATGTACAAAAAAGAGAAAGAGGGGGCAGAAAATGTCCCTGATCCGCGCTCGGGGAAGCCCATTAGAAACCCTGCAGTTATTAGAAAAATAGAAAACATGATAAATAAAGACGTAAAAAAGATAAGCGTGGGGGTGCCTCCCAGGAGCGCTTTGTTTATAGTCACGTAGCATGACTGTATTGGCGGGGATTATATATGGAGAAGGGTTATGGTTTCTCTCCTACCGATCATAGGGTCGCCCGCTATATAAGACTTTAACCGATGACCGTTCACCTTAAAAGTGCCTTTTTCTGGATGGGAGACAAGTACGGTCCCATATGGAAAAACTTCTTCAACCTTGAAGGGGCCGAACCATCGCGATTTTAGTTTACCCAGGAAAAGCCTAAGACGTGAATTGTATAGAAGGACAAGATCGCCTGAAGAATAAATTTTTGGGGCTTTGATTTTTCGATCGTGGTATAACTTAGAACGCTCCTTATAAAACTTATTGCTCTCGTAAGCGTTCGCATGCCATTCATCGAGCTCGTTAAGTTGCAGTTTTTTATTCTGAGCTGCTAAGTTAGCGTCGAGGTTTAAAAGTTTTAATGCCCAAAGTACGCGGTGCTCTAGTTCTACGGGTAAATGGCACGCTTTGCCATAGAATAATCGAAACAAAGTACAACCGGTAGCGGTTTTGTATGCCGTACGATACGCCCATAACGCGTCATCAAGATTAACGGACCAATCTTTCCTATTAAGTGAAACGGTTTTTTCTAATATGTGTTTTATCTATCGATTTACTACCTCAACTTGGCCACTTGTTTGCGGGTGGTAGGGGGTGACAAGTTTGTTTGTGACTCCGTATTTATCTAACATCTTAGCCATTAGAGCGTATAGAAATACATTCCACTATCACTAACAATAGCGCGAGGTGTGCCGAAGCGAGAAAATAATTTTTTTAGAAATGTAACGACGACTCGCGCATCGTTGGTGGGGAGAGCTTGCGCTTCCGCCCACCTTGATACGTAGTCGACCGCCACTAAAATATACGTATTTTTATAAGAAGGAGGTAGGGGGCCAACAAAATCTATGCCCCATAAATCGAAGACTTCGCATTCTAAAAACATGTTTTGGGGCATCTCGTCTCGACGAGAGATGTTACCCGACCGCAGACAGCTATCGCATGCGCGCACAAAATTGAGCGTGTCATTGAAGAGAGTGGGACAAAAAGAAGCCTGCCTCTAGCGCCTTCCTAGCACTCCGGTTGTCTTGATAGTGCCCCCCGGCTGGACCCTCGATATTTGTGTGCACTCCACACTCGCGACGCATCTTCGGACCGCTTGGTCCGTGCAGATATGAAAATGAAATGGGTCCTCCCAAAAGTAATATTTCAAGTCGGAAAAGAATTTATTTTTTGATGACTTGAAAATTCTTTTGGAATTACCCGCGCGACTAAGTAGTTCGCAAAATCTGCGAACCAAGGCGAAGATGATGAAAGCGAACGAAGGGCAAGAAGGCGTTCCTCGGGGAATCTGTCATTTATATCAGATTCGACGAGCGCTTCCGCACCCGATTTTTCTAAACGGGAGAGGTGGTCTGCCGCATGATTTTCCGCGCCCTTCTTGTCTCGGATCTCCAAGTCAAACTCTTGAAGGAGGAGAATCCATCGAAGAAGGCGGGGTTTCGCGTCGGTTTTGGCTAGTAAATACTTAAGGGCAGAGTGATTGGTAAAAACGATAACTTTAGATAGCGTTAAATAAAGCGAAACTTATCGAAAGCGAAAATGACGGCTAAGGTTTCCTTTTCCATCGTCGTGTAATTCACTTGTGCGGAAGTGATCGTCTTGCTAGCGTAATAAATAGGATGAAAATGTTTTTCTACGCATTGGCCAAGAACGGCGCCTTAGGCAATATCACTAGCGTCACACATGATTTCGAATGGAAGGGACCAATTAGGGGCCACTAGAATTGGAGAATTGATAAGTTTTTGTTTTATAAAATTAAATATAGACTCGCAATCGCTACTAAAGACAAAAGGTGATTCCTTTTCCAAGAGGTGAGTAAGCGGCTTTGTTATTTTTGAAAAATCTTGAATGAAGCGCCTGTAAAAGCCCGCGTTGCCAAAGAAACTCCTAATAGATTTTATGTTAGTCGGCTGAGGAAGTTTTTCTATGATTTCTACTTTGGCCTTATCGTTCTCTATTCCCTTAATCGAAATCTTATGGTCGAGGACCAAACCTCCTCGAACCATAAAGTTGCACTTCTCCCAATTTAAAATAAGATCCGTGTCCTCGCATCGCTGGAGGACACGATCGAGATTACGAAGACAATCTGGGAATGAGCATCCGAATATAGAAAATTCATCCATAAATACCTCCATAATATCTTCTACTAGCTCTCCAAAGATTGCCAGCATACATCTTTGGAATGTAGCTGGCGCATTGCAGAGGCAAAATGACATTCTTTGATAGGCGAAGGTGCCAAACGGGCAAGTAAAAGTTGTTTTCTCTTGGTCCTCGGGGGAAATGGGGATTTGGAAAAACCCCGATAAACCGTCGAGAAAACAATAAAATGGATGACCGAAAAGACGCTCGAGAATCTGGTCAAGGAACGGTAGTGGGAAATGGTCCTTGCAGGTGGCATCATTAAGTTTGCGATAATCGATGCATACATGCCAACCCCGTAATAGTATGAGTTGGGACGAGCTCGTTGTGCTCATTCACCACTACGGTCAGATCGCCCTTCTTTGGCACGACATGAATGGGACTAACCCATGTACTATCATAAATGGGATAAATAATCCCCGCATCTAATAATTTAATTATCTCAGTTTTCACGACGTCTTTCATGTTTGGGTTAAGACGTCGTTGCGGCTGAATGGTTTTGCGGCAATTATCGTTTGAGAAAATCTTATGAGTGCAGAAAGAAGGGTTAATCCCCTTAAGGTCAGAAATTTTTTATGCAATTGCGTGGCGATGTTTAAGCAAAACCTCCAATAAATCGGAGGTCTACGAATCGCTTAAATGCGAAGAAATGATTACCGGGAGTGTATCATTTTTCCCCAAAAACGCGTATTTGAGGGATTCGGGTAATGGTTTGAGATATAGGGAGGACGGTTCTTCTAGCAAGGTTTTAGTGCTAATGTCTTTTGAACCAATTGGTTCAAAAGGAATATCGTAGATGCGTCCTCATCGCAATAAAAATTTTCGAGTGAAAAAATATTTTCGTTTAAAAACTCGGACTCAAAACCCGGAGAAGAACAATCTCTATAAAAAGAATCTAAAGAGTAGCAGAAATCGTCGCTCGGCGACGAGTCTTCCAATGAGGGGTTAATAGAAAAAGTAACTTGGTCGTCTCCTACCCGAAGGAGAAGATGACCATTACTTACATTGATTAGCGCAGGTGAGGTTGCGAGGAAAGGGAGACCGAGTATTATTGGTACCTCAGCGTCGTCCTTGATGTCTATGATGACAAAGTCCACCGGGAAGTTGAACTTGTCTACTCGGTCAAGGACATCCTCAACTACCCCGATGGGGAACCTAACCGAGCGATCCGCTATTTGGATGCACATATTGGTAGGAGCAGGAGTACCCAAACCTAAACGCAGGAAGAGCGAGAACGACATCAAATTAATGCTCGCGCCTAAGTCTGCCAAAGCGTATTTTACTAATACATCGCCAAAAAGGCACGGGATGGAAAACCGTCCTGGGTCATTTTGTTTCGAGGTCAACTTATTAGTAAGGGCCGCCGAGCAGACAGCGTTAAGAGAAATATGCGAAAAATCTTCAAGTTTTCGTTTGTTAGAAAGAAGCTCTTTTAAAAATTTTGCATATTTAGGCATTTGCGAGATGGCCTCGCAAAATGGAACATTAATATGAATTTGTTTAAGTAATAAAATAAATTTTTCATATTGCGCGTTCACTCGATCGTTATCTAACTTATGCAGTTAGGGCAACGCCTTGTTTAAAATAGTTTTGTCGTTTAAAATTGGTAAGGGTTGCGTAATCGAAGAAGAGGGAAGAGGGGTTGGAGGTGAAATATGTACTTGAGGATCGATCCGTTTTGGATCGAGCACCTCCTTACCTCTATGGAGGGTAATAGCATTGGCATTCTCCCTTGGATTGGGCTCCGTATTCCCTGATAGTGCCCCCAAAGCGCGTTCCGACATAAGTCACGCCAGCTGTCCAATCTGTATTTCTATATTTTTAAGCGATCCGGTTATGTTCCAGATATTTGACTCGTTGGACGCGACATATCGATTAAAATTTTCCTCCACCGGAAGAGGCTTCGGAGGAGGGGACGGAAAAAAGAGCGCAAAA
Source organism: Platanthera zijinensis (assembly GCA_039513925.1). Taxonomy (NCBI): domain Eukaryota; kingdom Viridiplantae; phylum Streptophyta; class Magnoliopsida; order Asparagales; family Orchidaceae; genus Platanthera; species Platanthera zijinensis. The sequence continues at coordinate 181,029,213 of CM077079.1, read as the reverse complement.
GGAGAAGGAGGAGGGCATTGCGCGTTATTCGGGTTACTCCATGAGAAATTCGGGTGGTTTCTCCAACCCGGATTATAGTGGCTACTATAAGGGTTGTTTAGAAAGGAGGGACGCACCGGATTCTCCATATAGTCCATGAACTCTTCGACCACGCAGGCATTAGGGGGGAGAAAACAAGGCGGAGTGGAGGAGGCAACAGACATCTCCGCCACCTGCTTAGTTAGCCTTTCGACTTGAAGGGCTAGCTGAGCAGTGGCATCCACTTCATAAAGGCCCGCCTGCTTATGGCGCGCCCGCGGGACATTCCATTGATAGGCATTCATAGCCATTTCTTCGAAAAGATCCTGGGCGGCCTCGGGTGTCTTGTTATTCAGAGTGCCTCCTGCAGCCGCGTCAATCATTTGACGTGTCTGACTGTTCAGTCCATTATAAAAAATCTGTACCTGCAACCACGGTTGCAGCGCGTGGTGCGGGCACCGACGGAGAAATTCCTTAAAATGCTCCCAAGTCTCATAAAGAGACTCAGAGTCATTTTGCACAAAGGAGGATATGTCCGCCCGCAATCTATCAGTTTTTGAGGGCGGAAAATATTTAGTAAGGAATTTCTCCGCCAACTCCGCCCAGGTCGTGATTGATCCCCACGGGAGGGAGACCAACCACTCCTTGGCCTTGGACTTAAGAGAGAAGGGAAAGAGGCGCAAACAAATGATGTCATCAGTGATGCCATTAATCTTAAAAGTATCGCAAATTTCTAAAAAATTAGACAAGTGGTTATTTGGGTCCTCATCCGGCTGTCCGTCGAATTGCACAACATTTTTTATCATTTGTATAACACTTGACTTAATTTCAAAATTATTGTTCGCCACAGCAGGCCGAACAATACTCGACCCCGTATCATCCAAGTTGGGTCGAGCATAGTAAGACATCGTATGCTCGGGCGCTTGGGCATTATTTGGGTCGGCCATAGAAGAGAAAGAGGGTTCTCCGGTGGATTCTATGGGGTCTAAAAAGGGAATTCGATGTTTAGATCAGATACGTGCAAGAGAGCAGTCGATCTCAGGGTCGAATTCAAGATTTTTAGAACTCAAAGGTTGTCCACGGGTCATACACCCTAAAAACACAACGAAGGGGGAAGGATTTTTTTGTTATAAAATTTTTTATTTGAAAATAAAGTAAAATTAATAGAGTCCCGGATTCGATATAACAACCGTGCTCCCCGACAACGGTGCCAAAAACTTTATTACCGCAGAATAGAGACCGAATGTGGGTGGTTCGAAATGGTCTTATTCCGCAGGCCGAGTTAGAAGATCGAGTTTTCTAACGAGAGGAGGCAAGTGCACCTATCGCGTAGTACTCGGTATTCGAGAGAACACCGAGGTTGTATTGTTCTCGGGGGAGCGTTGATTATATTTACTCTTCCAGGAAGACTATTATCTTACTATCAGTAAGGTGGGATTTTTAGTAAAATTAAAGCGGAAAGAAAAGAGAGCAGAATTTTACTTATATTAATTCGATGACGGGTTAACGCTCGGCATCGAATCGGATTAAGACTAAAAAAATTCTTAACAATTATTGAACTTAGTTTTTAAATTAATAAAAGGCACTTGGCCGTGGAGGTTCCATAAACATGAGCTCACCTTGGTCTAGGGATATCGCTCACCTGGACGCTAAGGCTATTCGACCGAACGTTAGTCCGATGAAGTATTCCCTTTAACGCTCGCATTACGCAAAGAACCCCGTTATTTGGTTGGGAACCCAATCCGGTAGAACTATGCTTCTCCTCTTTCGAGGGCGTGTACGCAGTTCTCTTTACCGAAGGGAGATCGATCCATATGTGCAGCCTCTCGGCGTTGCGTATGGATAACGGAAATAGAGCCCACACATCGATTATGTGGTCCTATGCGTCGTTAACCCTCGGAAAACCTTAAGTCCTTAAATTAAAATAAAAATAAAGTTCTTTAATTATTTCAAATCATTTTATATATCCCAATGTTCTTCGATGCCGGATGCTAATAGAGATTAGCCACTCATCGGTATGGGGACGGCTTTATGGTTTTTAGTGAAACGTGAGTTTGAATTTAAGATCTAAACAGTTATAAGAGAAAACATAAAAAAAAATAGGGCGTTTAGATAAATTGAAAGATAATTTATGCAAGCACTCACGCACACTTCGAAATAATAAAGAAATTAAATAAAGCAAGTCCTACTGAAATGAGAAGGTGGGAAATAAATGCAAGTACAAGTCCTACTAAAAACTGAGTAGGCGGTAAATTAAAGCAATGCGCCATTTAACTCTTAACGAGTAGGAGGAAATAAATTCATAAATAAAAAGAAACTAAGTTACAAAAAATGAAAATTACAAGTCCCACTAAAATGAGTGGGCGGAAAATTTAAGCAGAGCGCCGTTTAACTCTTAACGAGTAGGCGGAAATAAATGCACACGCGCACACACTCTATATAATTTAGAAATCAATAAACAAAGCATGAAAAGGTATCACCTACACTCACACAGTCTACATAAATTAATAAAGCAATAAAATTGCGAGGCCCGGCTCAAATGAGTGGGCGGGAGAATAAAAGCAATAAAACTATCCCCATACACTCACACACACATAGAAATAACACAAAATGAAAGTTACCTAAAAATTAAAACTACAACTTTTCTACCATTGAAACTTGCCAAAAACAAATAAAAAGATGAAATAAAAATTAAAGAATCAAAAGTTTTTGAAAACAAAATTGAAATTAAAGTTATTGAAAAATTAAAACGTTTACATTTTCATCCTTAGTATTTCATAAAAGTGATGAAAAAGTGAAAATAAAAATTAAAGGAACAAAAAGGTTTTACAATCCTAAAACAAAGCTAAGTAAAAAAAACAAAACACTTTAAAACCTCTTTTACAATTTCATAGGGATGAAAATATAAGCTTTTAAAAAGTTTTCAATACAACATTGATTTTTTAAAAAGAAGACTTAAACTAAATTTTTTCCATTATAACGGCTCATTTTTTGATAAAACCTTATAATGAAACCTAATATTACAACATATTGAAAGCATAAAAGATTAAAATAAGTTACACTCATACACACACACACACTTTCATAAAGATGAACAAAGATGAACAGAAGAATAAAAAGAAGAAGAAAAATGAGCCACCCAAATCCATTTTCATTCCAAGTAGTGAGAAAAAAAAGAACATAATTTTTATTTCTATAATTAAATCTATTACAAACTATTACAAAGCTAAAGAGAAAGCTAAAGCAAACATAAGAAGGGAGGGGGAGAAAGTTCTCCTTACATTGGATTGGAAACACCAAGAGAAGCCCATAAGAAGACACACTAAAATTGGCTCAAAAAAGTGAACCCTTGGGCATTACAGAAAATTTTAATTTATAGGCAAAATTTCGGGTGTGACACACCCTGGTCATGGGCATGACAGGGGGCTTGTCACAACTTGTATGTTTGACTTGGCTTCTTCTGCCGAGCTGGCGCATTCTGGAAGGTTCGGGAAGGTGACACATGTTTGTCACGGGCGTGACAAGTGTCAGTCACGGGCGTGTCAAGTAGTGGTCGACGATCTTCGAGCGCCGATCGATGATCTGAAAGCTTTTGGAAGGAACACGTGGCGGTCACGGGTGTGACAGTATTGGTCACGGGCGTGTCGGGGGGCGTGACTTGGACAGCTGGTAGTTCTGATGTCGGCAGCGTTGAGTGTGAAAAAGCGTTGAGTGTCGACCTCGACACGGGCGTGACGGGTCTTGGACATGGGCGTAACATGATGGCGTTGAGTGTTGAACAGTAAAATCGTTGAGTGTCGACCGGCCGAAGGCGTTGAGTGCCTTACACGGGCGTGTCGGGCAATGATACGGGCTTGTCAAGTCAAATTTTGACTTTTTTCTGAATTTTTCTTGAAAACAAAAATAACTATGTTTAGAAATAAAATTTACAAAATATGAACAATTTATTGAACAAAACAAATAGAAAAGGGCAAAAATTAAGTAAAATATCAAAATGACAATACTATAAAAGTAGGTATAATTACAACTTATCAAATACCCCCATACTTAAGCTTTTGCTATTCCAGAGAAAAAGTTTGAGGTGAACTTATAAGAAATAATAAAAAACTCTAAGTTCTGCTATCGCTTGAATTAATTATCAGAGAGATCTAAAAAAATATACGGGGTATAAGAGTTAAGTCCTAAAATTATGTAGATGATTTAAACAGGGCAAAAGTTCTGGCCAAAAGACTTCTTGATGTAATCAAATAGAAAGCAATAATTATATTTGTTAGATTAACAAAAATAGTTTTAAATTATATGAACTCTAGCTTATAGGAGTTTTATCGGAAATAATGCAATTTACGAATTATGCTCTCAAAAAGATTTTTGAATTAATTCTAGAGTCATGAAATTGGCTAAGGGGGGTTGTTGTTGGTTTATGAGGATGCTTGGATTTTTAAGGCGAGGTAATTTTTTCTCAAACCTCCAATTTTTTTTGATTTGGATGTTATAGGAAAACGAAATCTTATTTTCCTTAACATGAATTTTTTTTTCTTCATAATAAAAATTAATCCAATGTATATGTGTAGGAGTAATGAAATTTATCCTCTTACTCCGTAACATATAATCTTTTAATTTATTGGGTGCCTATGTTTTCGGAACGAAATCTTATTCCCATTGACATTGGATCTTTTTTTTTGGGGGGGGGAATTATTTTTATCATACCAAGTAGGTTATGATAAGTAATGGGAGAAAAGAGAACTAGATTTTTAATTAAAAATTTTTTTGAGAGCAACCTTTATAAATTGTACGTTCCAATTTTTCAGAAAGCTAAAAGTAAGCATAATTTAATTCTATAGTCATTATTTTCTAACATAGTACACGTGCCCCTATCTATGAAAAATTAGAAGTAATGCCTAAAGCGAGTCCCCTATTTTTAACAAAGTATAATAAATTCTTTAAAACTTAACCCTGGCTATTTAAATTTTTCAATCTATAATTAACAAACGAATAGTAGAACAAAGAATTGATCAAATTCGCATATAAATAAACTCAAAACAAAATTTTTGGATAGCAAGAAATTTTAGAATGATGCATTTGATTTATTTATTTCATAAATTATATATATATATATATTTTTTTTTTGAATTTTTAAACTTATTATCTGTTTTTTTTGTATTTATTTCTTTAATATATACATACTAAAGAAAGAAAAATGCGAAAATAAAATTTTTTTGATTTTTGAGTTTTGCGAATTTTTTTGTATTTTTAAGTTTTGTGAAATTTTTTTGTTGTATTTTTAAGTTTTCTTAATTTTTTTTGTATTTTTAAGAAAATTTTCATTCTATTTACAAAAATTTGGGAGAAAAAGATAAGTTATTTACAAGGATGAGAGGGAAAAAGGGGGATGGGAAAGAGAAAGAATATTTACAAAAAAAAGACTTACAAAAATTATTTACAAAATTATTTACAAACAATATTTACAAAAATATAAACTAGGTTGCCGCGAGATGACTCGTTATGTGGATGGCTCGATGAGCCGGATCTCGCGGACCAAGTTAAAAAAAATCAAAGTTTCAAAAATGAAACTTATAAATTTTTTTTTTTTGATTTTTGTGTTTTATACATATTTTTTTTGTAGTTTTGAAATTTTAATTTTTTTTTGTAAGTGAAAAAGAAAGTACTGAAATACGAAAACACCCCCATACTTAGTTTCAACATTATCCCCAATGTTGTATGCTAAGCATGAAGAACAAGACAACAACTATATGTACAAAAAAGAGAAAGCGGGGGCAGAAAACGTCTCTGATCCGCGCTCGGGGAAACCCATTAGAAACCCTGCAGTTATTAGAAAAATAGAAAACATGATAAATAAAGATGTAAAAAAGATAAGCGTGGGGTGCCTCCCAGGAGTGCTTTGTTTATTGTCGCGTAGCTTGACTATATTTGCGAGGATTATATATGGAGAAGGGTTATGGTTTTGCTCTTACCGATCACAGGGTCGCCCGCTATATAAGACTTTAACTGATGATCGTTCACCTTAAAAGTGCCTTTTTCGGGGTGGGAGACGAGTACGGTCCCATATGGAAAAACTTATTCAACCTTGAAGGGGCCGAACCATCGCGATTTTAGTTTACCCGAGAAAAGCCTAAGACGTGAATTGTACAAAAGGACAAGATCGCCTGGATAACAAATTTTTGGGGCTTTGATTTTTCGATCGTGATATAACTTAGAACGCTCATTATAGAACTTATTGCTCTCATAAGCGTTCGGACGCCATTCATCGAACTCGTTTAGTTGCAGTTTTTTATTCTGAGCGGCTAAGTTAGCGTCGAGGTTTGAAAGTTTTAATGCCCAAAGTGCGCGGTGCTCTAGTTCTACGGGTAAATGACACGCTTTGCCATAGAGTAATCGAAACGGAGTACAACCTGTAGCGGTTTTGTATGCCATACGATACACCCATAATGCATCGTCAAGCTTAAAAGACCAATCTTTCCTATTAAGTGAAACGGTTTTTTTCTAATATGCGTTTTATCTCTCGATTTACTACCTCAACTTGGCCACTTATTTGCAGGTGGTAGGGGGTGGTAAATTTGTGTGTGACTCCGTATTTAGCTAATGTCTTAGCCATTAGAGCGTTACAGAAATGCGTTCCCCTATCACTAACAATAGTGCGAGGCATGCCGAAGTGAGAAAATAATTTTTTTAGAAATGTAACGACGACTCGCGCATTGTTGGTGGGGAGACCTTGCGCTTCCGCCCACCTTAATACGTAGTCGACCGCCACTAAAATATACATATTTTTATAAGAAGGAGGTAGGGGCCAACAAAATCTATGCCCCATAAATCGAAGACTTCGAATTCTAAAAACGTATTTTGGGGCATCTCGTCTCGACGAGAGATGTTACCCGACTGCTGACAGCTATCGCATGCGCGCATAAAATTGTGCGCGTCTTTGAAGAGAGTGGGCCAAAAGTAGCCCGCCTCTAGCGTCTTCCTAGCAGTCCGGTTGGCTCTATAGTGCCCCCCGGCTGGACCCTCGTGGCACTGCCTCAATATTTGTGTGCACTCCACACCCGCGACGCATCTTTTGACCGCTTGGTCCGCACAGATACGAAAAAAAATGGGTCCTCCCAAAAGAAATTTTTCAAGTCAGAAAAGAATTTCTTCTTTTGATGACTTGAAAATTCTTTTGGAATTACCCGCGCGACTTAGTAGTTTAGAAAATCTGCGAACCAAGGCGAAGATGACGAAGACGAATGAAGGGCAAGAAGGCATTCCTCGGGGAATCTGTCATTTATTTCAGATTCGACGAGCACTTCTGCACCTGGATTTTCTAAACGGGAGAGGTGGTCTGCCGCAAGATTTTCCGCGCCCTTCTTGTCTCGGATCTCCATATCAAACTCTTGAAGGAGGAGAATCCATCGAAGAAGGCGGGGTTTTGCGTCAGTTTTGGCTAGTAAATACTTAAGGGCAGAGTGATCGGTAAAAACGATAACTTTAGATAGCGTTAAATACGAGCGAAACTTATCGAAAGCGAAAATGACGGCTAAGAGTTCCTTTTCCGTCGTCGTGTAATTCACTTATGCAGAAGTGAGCATTTTGCTAGCGTAATAAATAGGATGAAAATGTTTTTCTATGCGGTTGCCAAGAACGGCGCCTAAGGAAATATCACTAGCGTCGCACATGATTTCGAACGGAAGGAACCAATTAGGGGCCACTAGAATTGGAGAATTGATAGGTTTTTGTTTTATAAAATTAAAGGCAGACTCGCAATCGCTACTAAAGACAAAGGGTGATTGCTTTTCAAAGAGGTGAGTAAGCGGCTTTGTTATTTTTGAAAAATCTTGAATGAAGCGCTTGTAAAAGCCCGTGTGGCCATAAAAACTCCTCATAGATTTTATGTTAGTCGGCTGAGGAAGTTTTTCTATGATTTCTACTTTGGCCTTATCGACCTCTATTCACTTAATCGAAATCTTATGGCCGAGGACCAAACCTCCTCGAACCATAAAGTTGCACTTCTCCCAATTTAAAACAAGATGCGTGTCTTCCATGGCTCTGAAGCGATCGTCAAGGGTAACAATCTCCTTCTTTGATAAGTGAAGTCTTACTTTATGCATGTGTATGGGATCCTCCACCAAGAGGTGGAAAGCGTAAGCAATTCCAGCAGTTGATTCTGCATTTATATCTAGAAATGAGTAGTACGGAATAAGCATGCTATATGAAGCCCATCTGGATGGTTAGTCTGGATTGCTGATGTTTATATTGCGAACCGGAGAAGACTTTGTATATAAAACGCGTAGTTTATGGAGTTGGTTAGGATGTATGTGAATTGGGGGTTATGTAAACTCCTTTTGTTGTGGACTCTGCGTGAGTTGTTTGATGATTGGGGAAGCTTTGCGTATGCTCCTTGTGTTGTGAGTGCATGCATGGACTGGTTGCTCTCCATAAGCTACGAAGCTACGGCTGACCGAGAGAGGATAGCCGACCCGCGTCAAGTTGTCGCAATTGACGAATTGAGCAACGGGAAAGTGTTATCCTGTCACTGGTTATAGGGGAGATCGATAAGTGGCAATGCAAATGGGGGCTGCGGCCATACCCGGCCTGTCACACTACTGCGGTAGGTCGGTTTGATATGCTCAAGTGTTGCCGTGAGGAACTTCTGATCGATTGTGTTAACAAGGGTTGTTCGGTAGACCATAAATGTGCTTGAGTGCACGAAGCGTGGGGCAGCGGCTGACGTTTGTGATGTCGTTGTGCTTGTGATCATTTGATGGATATAATGATATATGTTGTGATTGAAATACATGCAGGGAAGGAACCATTGCCCCGGGTAAGGGGTAGGGTCGTTATAATGGGTCAGCTGAATGTTGATCATTGCTTTGTTGATCACCCTTGAGGTGGACATCCATATGCAGGTATTGCGGGCTGAACTGGACTGAGCGAGCTGAAGCCCTTGCTACTACTGCTTATTGTAGGCCCTTGAAGTCCGTACGAAGCTTTGGATTTGATGTGTTGCCTGCCTGCGTGACGATGTATGAAATCATAGTTTTTAAAGAGAAACTTGTAAGGCCTTAAGGCCGTGAGCGATGTGTGTTTGTATAAATTCCTGGTTATTTATATAAGTGTGATATTTATATAGTAGTGGACATTCAATGGTTGAGTTCTTGTAAGTAATAATCTTCCGCTAGCATGCTCTGGGTTAGGTGCGATGGTATTTTGGTATTAACCTGTGACCTTGCCGTCTGTTTGTGGAATATAGTGTGGGGCCCCGGCCGAACCTTCTATTATATGTTATTTAACGTGTTGAGTCATTAAATTTGGTTATCAAATTGTTTCGGTCTTCCGCTTTTGAATTCGTGGTCAAATTCTTTTGTGGGGTGGCGAGCACGTGTACATGCAAACCGTGTTAACATAAATGAACTCAGGAATGTCCACTAGGAATGTGAGTGTTTTTGCATGTTTACCGTTTTTGATTGGAGGTTAATAATGTCTTGTTCACGTATAGGTGATAAGGAGTGGCGCTAGACAGTCTGAACTCTAGCGTTCGGTTGAGAGTGCGACTGCAACTGAGGTGCCCAAACCTCCCCCTTCAACGGAAACCATACGCTTAGTTGTGGAGGCGGTATTTGCCATGTTTCAAGCCAATATAGGTTGGTGCGAGGTAAGTGCCTGTTAAAGATCGGATTGATTAGAAAGAAGCTGACAAGCAACTGAAGCGGTTTATGGATTTTCATCTACCTACGTTTGTCGGGGCGAATTCCCCAATGCCGGTGGAGGATTGGCTCTCACGAGTGAAGAGGATCCTGACAGCGATCAAATTTGATGAGGGACAGAAAGTCACTTTCGACACTTTCCTGCTGGAAGGAGAGGCGCGGCTTTGGTGGGATGAGGTCGAGATGAACCAGTTGGCAGACAGAGGCCTGGGAGAGATTTTGATGGAAGAGTTCTCAAATTTGTTTTGGGCAAAGTATTTTCTAGTATCGCGGCGAATTGCAATAGAGAATGAATTTTAATGTCTGGTGCAGGGTGAGAAGACTGTTAATGATTACCTGCATGAGTTCAAAAGGCTGGGGCGTTATGCTGGTCTATGTTTACGGAAGAAGCGCGGAAGACGAATAGGTTTTATGAGAGACTCCGAGATGAGTTGAGGTTGGCGCTCCTGAGTTCGGTGAACCAAGGCTTCCAAACACTAGTTGATACAACATGTGCATTGGAGAAGGAATTGAAACGGGTGCAGGACAAGAAGAACTTGGCGGTGGAAAAGCCAGAGTTCAAAGTTCTGTAGTCTGAACAATCAAAGTTTAGGAAATGGGATGAGAAGAGGTTCAGGCCTGCTGAACAAACATATTCGGATATTACTTCGGGAGCCACATATGGGCAAGGACGTGTTGAGACACGTACATGTTTTAAATGTGGGAGGAAGGGACATCTAGCCAATTCTTGTTGGAGTGGCCCTCCAAAGGGTGAGAAAAAGATAGGGGTGTCCTATGAGGAAAAGGGCAAGGCAGTGGCAGAATTATCTGCATCCCAGGCGCAACCGCGAGTGTACACTCTCGAAGTACAGCAGCCACAAAGCTCAAATCATGAAGTTCAGCAGCCTCGCATATATAATCTCGAATTACAAGAGGCTGTTAAGGGGATTATGAAGGACTCGGCTTAGAAAAAATAGAGAAAGAATGTACATTACCTTTATTGTTGTATGTTGTTTGTAAAGAGACTTTGTTTGTGTGAGGCCGTGGGGCGAGTCACACCGGATTGTTTTATGTATATTTGCAAAAAAAGGCATGGTTATATTGTTGGATATGTTGCGCTAAATTTCGAGACGAAATTTCTATAAGGAGGGGAGGGTTGTAACACCCAAATCCCAAATTGGAGTTTAGGCTGGGTGACACGTCCTGGGACACGGGCGTGTCCCAGGGCATGTCAAGTTCTCGGTACTCGAGTGGGTCTCGAGTAGGACTCTAGTGGGCATCGAGTGTGTTTTTAGTGAGGCACACGGCCTGGGACACAGGCGTGTCCTAGGGCATGTCTTTCACTATGCGTGTCGAATTGTCGAAACAATTTCAGTCGACGATCGTTGAGTGAGGCGACACGGCGTGGGAAAGGGGCGTGTCCCAGGGTGTGTCCAGCTCGGGTTGGAAACCGGGTGGCGTTGAGTGTCCTTGAGTGGCGTTGAGTGTAGCACATGGCCTGTGACACAGGCGTGTCACAGGGGATGTTTGGCACACGACTAAGGACACGAGCGTGTGCCTTAGCCGTGTCCTTCTCGGGGGAGTTGGTCCTGTGTTGATTGAGAAACACGCCCCTTGACACGGGCGTGTACCTTGTGACACGGGCATGTCAGGGCTTGACACGGGCATGTCTTTGCCCGTGTTCTGGTCTAGATTGAGTCGGTTCCTTAGCCGCTTAGGGAACACGGCCTAGGACACGGGCGTGTCACAGGCCGTGTAAGCCCAAAAATAGTTATTGGGGGCAGATCAAGGCCGTTCAATTCCTTCTACTTAGATCCTGTGGTCCAAGCCTATTCCTAAAGGGATAAGGCCGTGGAATGAGATGAAGTTCTTATTCTACTAAGGATCACTCTCTTTTTAAGCTAGAGAGAAGGGAGAGCTTGGAGGAAGAGAAGGAGAAGAGATTTGGCTACTAGAGGAGCGTCAACGGTCCGACTCGAGATCCGAGGCCAACGTTGTGGAGGCAAGGTCGTCGCGGTGATTACCATCCGGCTAGTTTCTCCATGGATCCGAAGCGATCATCAAGGGTAACGATCTCCTTCTTGGATAAGTGAAGTCCTACTTTATGCATGTGCATGGGATCCTCCACCAAGAGGTGGAAAGCGTAAGCGATTCAAGCGGTTGAGTCTACATTTAGATCCGGAAATGAGTAGTATGGAATAAGCATGCTGTGTGAATCCCATATGGACGGTTAGTCTGGATTGGTGATGTTTATATTGCGAACCGGATAAGACTCCGTGTATAAAACACATAGTTTACGGAGTTGGTTATGATGTATGTGAATTGGGTGGTTATGTAAACTCTTTTTATTGTTGACTCTGCGTGAGTTGTTTGATGATTAGGGAAGCGTTGCATAAGCTCCTTGTGTAGTGAGTGCATGTGTGCACTAGTTGCTCTGCGTGAGCTACGAAGCTGCGGCTGACCAGGAGAGGATAGCCGACCCGCGTCAAGTTGTGCGCAACTTACTAATTGAGCAACGGGAAAGTGCTGTCATGTCACTGGTTATAGGGGAGATCAATTCGTGGCAATACAAATGGGGGATGCGGCCATACCCGGCCTATCACACTACTACAGTAGGTTTGTCTGATATACCCAAGTGTTGCCGTGAGGAACTTCTGATCAGTGGTGTTACCAAGGGTTGTTCGGTACATCGTAAATTTTCCCTGAGTGCACGGAGCATCGGGCTGTGGCCGGCGTTTGTGATGTTATTGTGCTTGCGAGCATTTGATGTGATATAAAGATATCTGTTGTGATTGAAATGCATGCAGGGAAGGAACCACTGCCTCGGGTAAGGGGTAGGCTCGTTATAATTGGTAAGTTGAATGCTGACCGTTGCTTTGTTGATCACCCTTGGGGTGGACGTCCATATGCAGGTGTTGTGGGTTGAACTGGACTGAGCGAGCTGAAGACCTTACTGCTACTGCTTGTAGGCCCTTGAAGTCTGTGCGAAGATTTGGATTTCATGTGTGGCCGGCCTGCGTGTCGATGTATGAAATCATAGTTTTTTAAGAGAAACTTGTAAGGCCTTAAGGCCGTGAGTGGTGTGTGTTTGTATACATTCCTGGTTATTTATATAAGTGTGATATTTATATAGTAGTGGACATTCAATGGTTGAGTTCTTGTAAGTAATAAGCTTCCGCTAGCATACTCTGGGTTAGGTGTGATGGTATTTTGGTATTAAACTGTGACCTCGCCGTCTGTTTGTGGCATATAGTGTGGGGCCCCGGCTTGACCTTCTATTATATGTTATTTAACGGGTGGAGTCATTATACGCTGTCAAGTAATAATTTGGCAATAGCTTCCCCGAATGTAAATCTCGAGGGAATGTAGGAAGGGTAAGTGATAGCGTTGTGTGAAGATTGTCACTAAGAGTGAAAATAAACAATAGGGGGTTTTGGTTTGATTTCCTAATACTATAAAATAGAAATAAAACTACTGCGGTTCGCCGACACCGCTTCGCTTGGTTGATGGAGTGAGTGCAGGCCGCTATGTCATGCTTCGGTAGGCGGATGGAAGGAGAGCAAGTGCAAGAATGAGGGTCGTAAACAACTCTTCAAACACCAACTCTAGCGCTTGCTAGAGTGGATTCAATTGCGCAAGTGAGTGGTAGTGAGCGGAGGAGAGTGCATCACAACTATAACAGAACAAGTAACTAACCAAACATACATCATTCATAGACAAATTAAAAGTAAGTTTAGTTCCATTACAATCTTGAAGTACAATCCACAAAGAGAAAAGGTAGAGTAAACCGAAGAGGGAAAGGCGTAGCCAAGGTGTTTGGACGGAGTGGTGGGTTGTCAATCAACTTCACGACTCTGACCGTGGTTGCAACCAGATGCAAGTGGGTCGTCAATCCACTTGATTCTTCTCCGTCTTCCTTCCTTGCCTTAAGTCCTTTCTTCCTTTTATCCAGAAGAGTTGCACAAAACGTTCTTGTTGCTTGCTGCTAGTGGCCAGGAGCTCTCCGAAGGTTGAAGATCGCTTCGGATGGCCAGAGAATGCTTCCCGGAGGGTGTAGATGGGTGGAGGACCTGTGGAGGAGTGGAACGACGCTTCCTCCACAACTATGGATCAGAAAAATGATGAGTGTTGACCTAAATCGCGGAACAGGGCTTTAAATACGGAAGCAGAAATATCAGAGCGCACGATCAGTGGCGCACGACAAGTGGTCGTGCGCACTGTCGGTTGATGATCGTGTGCAATGGTCCAGAGATACCTGTAACTGGATAGAAATATCAATATATATGAACACGATCAGTGGCGCACGACCGGTGGTCGTGCACACTGAATCCACTGATCGTGCGATTGGCAAATACAAAACTCCAGAAAAATGAGGTAAACGCGCACGAGCAGTGGCACACGACCAGTGGTCATGCACACTATGTCTAGTGCTCGTGCGATTACCCAGGCAGAACAAGGAAAATGGAGAAGACAGAGTGCACAATCACTAGTACACGACCAGTGCTCGTGCGCAATAGGTCCAGTGATCGTGCGGTTACCGAGACAGAACTTGGAAAATGGAGAACATAGTGCGCACGATCAGTGGCGCACGACCAGTGGTCATGCGCAGGAAGTCCAGTGATCGTGCACAGTATTCCTGTACCATTTGATATTTACCGAACGATCCCGAAACACGCACGCGGCCCATACACCTGCTGTAGAAACAGAAATGCCACAAAAATGTGCACACCACATTCTCCAGACACAGAGAAACAACAAGTAAAAAGAGGAAGTACAGAAACAATGAAATCACACTGAAAACGGGCATACGGTGCACTTAACATGAAATAGACAGAGAAATGAAGATAAGCAATTATGGATCTCAAGTGTTGTGCAATAACGATAAAACTGGCCCAGATGAGTCCAAAAATAAGTGTATAACTTGGACTCATCAAACTCACGTACTCAAGATGATTGGGTATATATATAACCTCAAAAGGCTGGGTTTTCCCTTAGGCAAAGTGTTGGCCACTGACTTGATCATGCAATCATTGCTAGAAAGTTATGAGCAGTTCGTCCTGAAATATAATATGAATTAGATAGACTTGAAACTGCCCGAGCTCATAGGCATGTTGAGAACCGCATAGAACAACTTGAAGAAGGCTAAGCCTGTTATCCCCATACTTATGATGCATAAAGGGAAGGGCAAAGCCAAGGGATCAATGAAGACTAAGGTGAAACCTAAGTCATTCCTTGATCCTAAGTCTTCAGCACTGAAGAAGAAGGGTATGGCAAAGGAAGGGAAATGCCACCACTATGGCAAGGCAGGCCACTAAAGGAGGAATTGTCCTTCTTATATTCAAGGTTTACAAAAAATGAAAGGAAGTGTGACTTCTGCTTCAGGTATCTTCTTTATAAAAATAAACCTTTCTACTCCTTTATCTTGGGTATTGGATATCAGATTTTGTTCTCACATTTGTACAAATGTGCAGGAACTGAGGAAGAGAGGAATGCTGGCTAAAGGAGAGGTGGACCTATGCGTTGGAAATGGAGCAAAGGTTGCTGCCATTGTGTTGGCGTCCACCATCTTTCTTTGCCCACTGGCCTTATAATAGAATAAGATATCTATTATTTTATTCCTTCTATAACTAGAAACATTATATCCATCTCAAGTCTTGACATGAAAGGATTTTCATTTATAATTAAGAACAATTGTTGCTCAATCTTTATGAATGTTGTTTATTATGGTGTAGCCCAATTGTTTAATGGTTTATACGTTTTGAATTTTGACCATCTGATCTATAATGTTGAAAGTACTAAAATTCTAAAAACAAATGACTCAAACCCAACATACCTTTTACATTGTCATTTGGGCCATATAAACGAAAAATACATATCCAAGCTCCATAAAGATGGACTAATGGACTCATTTGATTATGAATCATTTGAGAGATGCGAGTCTTATTTATTATGCAAGATGACAAAGGTCCCTTTCACTAGTCATACTGAGAGGGCTAATGATCTCTTGGGTATAATACATAGTGAGGTATGCGGACCCATAGGTTTTATAATTATAGGTGGGTACTACTACTTCGTTACATTTACTGATGATTTCAATAGATACGGATATGTGTATCTTATGAAGTGAAAATCTGAAACCTTTGAAAAGTTCAAAGAGTTTAAGAATGAAGAAGAGAATCAGCTAAACAAAAGGATTAAAGCACTCCGATCAGATCGAGATGGCCGAAGTTTCTAGTTTCCTACCTAAACCACCTAGAGGGGGGTGAATAGGTGAGTTCTGCAACTTTTGCGGAATAAAACCATGAGAGAAATAGACACAAAAAAATAACAAAGCTTAACTCAGATGACACAAGGAATTTATAGTGGTTTCCAAATCTTAGGTACGTCCACTCTCCACCTCTCCTATCTAGCACCATAGCTAGCCTGGACTACTTCACTAAATTTCGGATTTCAACATTCCTACAACTCGGAGGAACGCCCCTACAACTCGGAGATAACAACTCCTATAAACTCAGAGAACAAAGCTCATACAAACTCGGACAACAACGCTCCTATAAACTCGGAGACAAAGCTCCTACAAGAGTTAAAATAATTGTACAACAATAATGAAAACTTTATACTCTCAGATCTAAAATCTTCAAGGTTCTTCCTTCTTGAAAAATTAAAATCTCTATGAAGAAGTTGAGGAAGAAATCTTGACAAAACTTGGATCTAAAAATCTTAGGACCCGAAATGATCAAGTAGATGTTTAAAGAATCTGAATCTATTATCTGTCGAATCTTTTCTTCTTGGAATCACTGGATAAAGAAACTAGCGACAATGAAGAACGACGATGATGGTGCAGCTTTTCCCGATCTAGTTATTGCGGTGCGACTCTAAATATTGTAATTATTAGTGTCAGCGATTCCTCTGAAAAGACTTTATAAAGAACATCGTCTAACAGTTTGAAATCATTAAGGAAAGATTCAAGTGGACCAATCATGAGATACTTAGGTTAAATCGAAATCCCATCAGACAGTTTGAAAAAGAAATTTTTCTACAACTCTATTTCTCGAGAAAAGATATGATTTCTCGAGAAGAATTTTGTTTCTCGAGAAATGGTCATAGCCTTCTCGAGAAAAATACCTTTCGCAAAATCTTTGAACTGAGGAACTGATTTCTCGAGAAAGAACTTGATGTCTCAAAAAAAATACTTAGCTTCTCGAGAAATAATTTTTACTTCTCGAGAACTACTTGGCTTTCTCGAGAACATTACTTGGCTTCTAGAGAAATCTTCTGGGCTTTCTCGAGAAAAAGACTTGAAAGATGTTTCTTAGTATTTTCCGAGAAGTCTTAAGATTTCTCGAGAATAGCTTTGCTTTCTCGAGAACTTTACTTAGACTTCTCGAGAAACAGACTTCATCTTCTCGAGAAATACACTTAGAAAAGTTTTTAGAAAAAATTAATTCTTCCTTGTTGAAAACCCATCAACCCTTCCTTTCTTCCATTTCTTTAGTACTTGAAAATGAAGTGCATCCCAATAGAGAGGTTACACATGAGTCAACACCATGAGTCACACAATGAGGGATTACATTACAGGGTCCTGTGTTTAGTGACTCATTGTAAACTGATATTGGTCTACACTTAACAATAATGACCAGCAAGCACTCAACTAAAGAATAACATAAAATAAATAATTAATTCAACTTAGTTCAAGAGTGACTTCTCACAAATCTTGGTTATTGTGGATACAATACCCAACAATCTCCCCTATTTGTAGAAGTCAGAAACCTCTACACTATGGTGAATTATATTAAGATAATCAGAGAATTAACAAACAAATAAAATAATATATGTAATGACAGTTAAGAGATAATTAGATCATCAAAATTAAAATTTATATATATATAGAGAGAGAGAATTTTTCCATGGAAATGTCTAGGTCCACAAATTCCATAATATTGACAATCATAAATCACTTGTACTGCTGTTGGTGTTGTCATTCCTTCTTCTCTTATTGCCTTTTCTAGTAGCTGAATGGCTTGGGATAGTACTTTGGAGGACGAGGAGGAGCATTAGGATTATTGCGGCCATATTCACGATCATAAATCCATCTTTTTGTCATAGACTTCTCATATAGCTCCCACTCCTTATGACTGTAATGATCATCCTTATTATCATGAAGATCCACAACTAATTCTAGAGTGTCTAGAATTAAGGACTTGGAGGTCGGACTCCAAACTTCAGCAAATTCCATTACTTTCTTTCTAGCAGTTTCTTTACTTGGGATTGATCGGCTGGCTGAAGCACCATCACTATATTTTCTTTTCTTAGGCACTGACATTTCAGGAGGAAGGTCCTGAGGTATTTCTGGTTGATCAGAAGTCCAGACTTGAGAATAGTTCTCAGGAGGAACTCTATATTGTTCACGTTTGGGAGAAAATGTAGGCTTACAGACATTTGGATCAAGATGAGGAGATGGAGCCTCATTTGGATCAACTTGAAACTCTGGAAAAATTTGATTGTGCATCCACACAGCAGTCTCATAAGTATTGATGTTTACACCCTTAATCTGTGTTTCTACATTTGTACTGATCTTTTCCAGTTGAATACCCCACAGAGTCTTCATTTTTTGAGCTTTTATTTCTAGATTTTCTTTCACCTTATCCTCCCCCTTTCTGACTTCTAGGGTTAGATCATTTATGACATCTTCCTTGAATTTCCCAACCTCTTCACAGGTTTTGAAGTTTTGTTGTTCAGTTTTATTCAACAAGAGTATCTGATTGTTAACCACAGTAACTGCCTGATCCATGACTTCACCAACACTAGTGATAGTGTGGTCCAAAGCATTGCCACCAATATTGAGCAGTCATTTGAAATCATTTGTATTATTCTAAATTTAAGTAAATCATCTGCTCATTTCTTTCTCAAGAGCAGTTACTCTTTCAATTACTTTTTAAGAGACTTTTCAAAGTACTCTCTCTACTTTATCAACATAAACTCAATCTTACCCAAAAGAGTATCATCAAGAATGACTTCAGTTGGAGGAAGTGGAGGAGGTAGTGTCGGATCTGTCTAGACTAGTATTTCTTCAATAATAACTGAACTTTTTCCTTTTTGGGCAGATGTCATCACATCCCCTTCCTCCCCAAGAATAATGGGGAGAGAGAAATCCAAATACTTGAGAGGAGGTTCTGCAGGTTCTGGGGTAACTGCATCCTCATCAGAGAGCATGACCTAATTCTCCCCCTCAATTTGGGCCATGGGCTGAGAATCTTCTGGAATCTCTTCAGGAGAGATGAAAAGGGGGGATCATCTGAAGTTAGATTTTCAATCATTCTATCAATATCAACTATAGTAGAGGTGACATGGGCATCCTTTTGAGCATCACTAGGATTTTCCTGATCAGAGGAGTAGTCAATATCCATACCTGAGCCACCATCATGCACATAGGTGCTCTTCTCATCATTAAATAGAGCTGTGTTTTCCTTTTCCACTGCCACATAATCAACAAGGACTTTCTCTGTAGCTTGATATATAAGAACATCTGACTAAAACTCTATTTCTAGAACCTGAGCTTACTGATCTTCCTCATGAACTGAAGGAGCAGGCTCCCCCTCAATAGCTGCAATAGATGTGCTAACTGTATCAATATGAAGAAAATATGGGGTCCTGTCTTTAACGCCCTCGATTTTTTCGGTATTTATTGAATATTCCTTTGGCATTACATTGATGCGTTTTCAGCTTGAGCCATTGTTAGAGTACATCTTTAGGTGTTCTTAGTGGTCGTAGCCTGTTTGCAAGATTCCCCAGCTAGCTGGAGTCAGTTTTGGAGACTCGGCTGAGCCTCTAAGGGAATGCTTATTCTTTTGATTCGGGAGGTGTTAGCCCGAGTGTTTGATCGTCAGAGGTTGTTTTTGGCCTCGCCGTTATTTTTGTAGCCTGAGTATTTAGCTACGGTGCGAGTTTGGTCGAGATCCGAGATCGTTTATTTTCGCGTTGTTTCGACAGTTGCTTGTTAGCGGGTAGTCTTTTTATTTAAGCGTACATATATATTTACACATTTAGTTTGGTGAAAGATTTAGGCGTGCCGGTGTATAAATGCATATGTGCACGTAAGTGTGAAGCGTTATAAAAATATTTATGTGCGTGTTTATATGGGTGTGTGCAGTATATATATATTTATAAGTGTAGATTTACATGTGTATAATATTATATGACGGTTAATGCTAATGTTAATATATAATTACGGGTGCATATTAGTGCGCTATTAGTATTAGTATGCATATTAATGTTGATTTACACATATAGCGTGTTGTTATATAAGTATATATACCTAAGTATGTTCTGACTATATATAAGTATGGGTTATAAGATGGGCTGCCATTATATCTTTTACTTAATTAAATTATTAGTTAGTTAAGTAGGTTATATATATACGGTTGTTATTAGGTTTAGGTTGTTTCTTTCCCCAACCCGGCGGCCCTGGTCCTGCGGGAAGAGCGAAGAGGCAGAAGCAAGGCGAGCTTCGACCGTCGTTTCCCTGCCCAGCTTAGTCTGAAATCACTATTTGAGGCCGGATCCGAGATCCTCTAGGCAAGATCGTCGTTCTGAGGTAAGCATCCTTGTCTTTCACTATCTCTTTTTCTGAATCGGTTGTGCAGTGTCCTTGCCGAATAGTGCCCAGATTTTTTCTTCCAGGTTTCCATAGACTTCATGCTTGCGGTCGGTCCTGCTGGGAAGAACGCTGCTGGCCGAAGTTTTCTAAAAACCAAGGCAAGTGCGCCCCCTCGCCCTTGCCAAAGTGATTCAATGTAGTGCCCCTTGGTTTGATTGATTTCATAACTAACCCTCCTAAGCTTTTGGTTACCCGAAATTTTTGGTGCTAATCCTCATTTGTTCTATGTCGCGGTCTCACGGTTAGGAGTGTTAGATTGAATTTTATTCCAAATGATTATTTAGTTTAAATGTTGTATTTTAGGACTTTGAGTCATGCCCGGATTCTGTTAAGGATTGTAACTTGTTCTTGTTCAAATCCCTTGTTTGCTTGAATTGGGTCGGAAAGAGTTTAACTTTAAAGGTTCTTTTTGTTTGGTTCTAAAAAATGACCAAACCGAATATATAGCTTGTAGCTTTGCTCTTTTCATTAAATTGCTGTAGCTTTGGATCTTGCCAAGAGCGAGTGTAGTTCGAAGGCTCATGTGTTAGCTCTTGTTCATTAATTTCGGTTAGAACTTGTCTAAATGGTTAGTAGTAATGGCTTGTTCGAACCTCTTCCATTTCATATCTAGTTTATAGAGTGTGGTTTTTCCATGGGTGTAAACCAAGACCAACTCGTTTTATTATGAAGTTAATTGTTTATGTTCGCATCAAGTTAATCATTTATGTTTGGTATTAAATCAATCGTGTGTGGATAGGTATCAAATTAATTATGTATGTCTTTGTATCAAGTTGATTAGGTATGTTTTGATATTTAATCATTGGTATACGTTTGGTTCACGAATTACTTGTAAGTGCCTAATATCAAGCTATTGGTCGAGATATAGTATCGAGCTGCCTGCAGATATTTTGTATCAAATCACTTTCTATTTTATTTTGTGTCAAACCACTTGATTAGAAAAATTGGATATTTAGTCCACTTGCATATAAGACTCTTAGGTGGGTTGCTCTAGATTGTTTAGGGTTCAGTGTGACTTCTTGGTGGTATATGGAACCACCAGCTAGGGTTTTCCCGAGTCACTTAGTACTGGAGTAGGATGTGGTTTTGAGGTGGGTCGGACCGGTACCGCCACCCTTGTTTTACTTCTTGTCTTGTTAAGACATTCTGGGTTGTTTGGTTGAGTTTCACTGATGCCACCACCACAACCCCTTGGAGATATTAAGGCCTGATAGAATTGGTTGGACATGTTGCCACAAGCCTAGGCTCTTGTTACTGAATTTGTCCATCTCAGGTATTAGGTGATTCTTTCAGCTCTAGCTCTATGTTAGGATGTTATTGTTTTTACTAATCCTTCTTGCAGAGATTCTTGAAGCTTGGCTTCATCCGTGCACTTGGTGCACCCCCCCCTTTTACTCACCTTTGATGAGTATTTTCTTTACCTGGTTACTTTATCCCTTACCTGTATTATTTCTTTTTAAATCTATTGTCTCATTTTCCTATTGATAAATTGCTTTGCTGAGGTGTTCTTCTCTTTCTTAATACCTCAGGTACAGGTTTATAGCCGACTGTGCGGCTAGGTTTCTTCTGGAGCTTGCTAGTGCTATAACTGCTGCCGTGATTTTCTCTTCCTCACTCTTGGGAGGTAGTTTTTATAGACTTGTAGTACAGATATGCCTACTCACCAGTGGGTTAGTGTCAGTTGTTGACGCCCACTGGTGGTTTCTCTTTTAGATGCTATGTACTTTGCTTATACTGCTAGATTTCCTGTTTTGGAGTTTATTCAATTTGCTCTTGGGAAGATTTATGCTAGGATTGTTAGTTACTTTTATACCTAGAAACACTATTATATTTATATCTCATGATCAGTATGTTTTATAAAACTCATAGACTACTTTCCAAATAACGTAAAAAGATCGCTTTCTTATATATATTATAAAATAAATCTAGGGTCTTACATAGTGTAAGTTGTCCCCTGAGGACACTTATACACTCTCTTAGGATGTCAAAGCAATGTAAATAAAGTATTTTCCGCTGCGTATAAGTATAGTTTTTAATTGTGGACTAGCTGATCAACTGAGCCGAGGGATACGGCCTCTAATATATAATTGACTTTCAATAATTAAAGCTTATGATCTTTCATAGTCTTAGTAGTTGGTGGTTGCCTGAGTGTCGACAGTTATCCCCTGCTCGGCGTGACATCACAACGCATGTTTTCTCCTACTCTGATACTTCTTAATTTCGGAGAAAATGTGGGTTGTGACAGTTGGTATTAGAGGGAGGTTGCTTGAAAAATTGTCGAGCAACCTTTCCCTGTAGGTATTAGGTGATTAGAGTCATATCATACACACACCGACATGTCATCAGTACGTCTTGGCTGAAGCAAGAACACTACACTCATAGCATAACATGAAGTATACGGGGCATATTATGTAGAATGGGCTGTATAATATGTGTTCATATATGGATCCACCATAGGAGGCAACATGTGAGGGTTATGTATTTATGGGGTTCATAACCTCACCACATGGATGCGACTAGCACGTTTTCTTTTTCGTTGCATGAAAATGTTATGTATTATGGGATGCATAACATTTTCATGCGTACGCCACTCATAACATGCATTAGGGCATTTCTAGAATGCATAGCACAAACATGCATAGCATAACATTACATAAGCACAACGTGCCAAGCTAAAGACTTGCATGATGACATGTGTACACACATTTTTTTTGATTAAAAAAGAATATAAATTCATGCATTCCCGATCTAGGCACAAAGGTTAGTACGATGGCGGTGAACCATCTTAGGTTAAGCATGATATCATTTTCATTTTATAAAATAAAATAAAATAAAAATAAAACCCCAGAGCAAGTTGGCAGTGAAAGCAAGTACTTATGTAGATTTGTCTATACCTGTTTGTTTTGTCCTAGTAGTTGAACTAGGTTTTGTTTATTGTTTTGTTTACTCTTATAGCATGACGCCTAATCGTATAGTGACGAGGTCGACTCCCCAATCTGAGGGCGAGTCGTCAGGCGTGTAGAGAGAGGCAGTGATTGTAGAACTGCGCCAGAGCATGGGGATCCTGGCAGGTCAGGTAGTGGCGATGCAAGTGTAGTTGCAGGAATTGTTGGCTGCCACGTTAGGACGGCAGCCTAGTGAGCCAGCCCCCGCAGTAGTGGAAAATGAGAGCAAGATCAGCAAATTGAATAAGATTACTTCTTGATTGTTTGCTGCTGAAGAGTGCAGAGTAAAAGGCTTCTTGGGTGGCCTCCCAAATGACATTCAGCAGTACTCTAATACTTACCAATTCGAGACTGATGTAAGGTCAGTGTATATGGCTCTTAAAGTTGAGACTATGGGCCATGCTAAGGATAGATACATGATGCTAAGGAAGGATAAAAGGAAGACCGATGAGGGTAAGAACATCCAGGTATCTGGTGATGTTTCAAGGAAAAGGAGTAAGGAAATGTGTAGCTTCTGTGGCCGATCAGGCCACCCCTTTGAAAGATGTTTTAGCAAATGAAGGCTCAAAAGAAAGACCAAGTTCAGGAGGTTCAGAAGACCCCAAAGGAGATCTGGTGTGTACCTCGTGTGAAAGAAGAAGGGGCATGAGGTGCGCCCATTGTTGGGATAAGGGTAAGGTCTGCTTTTAGTGTGGGCAAAAGGGGCATGTTTAAGGCAAGGTGCCCGCAATTTCAGCCAACGTTTCAGCATGCCCCACTCAAGATTTACCTCAGGTGCAGATAGTACTTGGAAAAGGAAAGGGTAAGCTGATCGCGTCGATCGAGGAGAAATTCAGTCTTCGGGCCAAGTGATTTCAGGTTAGGTTATAACTTGTTTTATCTTCTCCCTGGTTTGTCGTTTGTTCGTTTAGTTGTGTACGCAATTTGTATAGGGAACTTTAAGGTAAAGAACAGTTAGGCGCTTGTTCTTTTTGGTTTTGTCGCTACCCAACGTTCGGGTCTAGGGCCTTGGTAAAGTGTCACGATTTGACCTCTGTCGGATTGGTGACATGTTTTGTGTCAAGTTTCTTTCTGATGATTTCAGTGGTATCAGACCAAGGTGTTCAGTGATGTCCGAACCAATTGGGTGATTTTCTAGTGGCTTTTGATTTAAAGGTGATAGACGGGAAGTTTTTGATGTGATTTTGGGCATGTATGGGTGTCTAGGCTTGATGCAAAACCTATCAAACGAAATCTCTTTTTATTGCCTCATTATCCTAACAGGTTCTTATATGGTTATCATTGGACTTCAAATGTTTATCTTCATCTTTT